>CM045990.1:33580445-38380445 GCA_025175895.1 Wurfbainia villosa
CCCATTTCCCTCCTTTTCCATACCCAATCTCCCAGATTTTCTACTCTCCAGTATTAACGAGGTTAGTATATTATTTTCCTATAGCTCCCTCTCCTTATACTAATACTTTCTTTTTCAAGGCATCAATATCATAAGCCATTTAAATAACCAATGGATTCAATATACTGATATTCTTAAAAAGGAAATACAGGAGTATCAAACTAGAGAATCATCACTTCAACAAGCCTATTATCGAGTCGAAAGAGAATTGCAAGCCTCTCTTATAAAGTCCCAAGGTGATCGAGCATAATTATCAGCTCTCCAATTCCAGACCACCTTCTTACAAAATACACTGGACATCATGAAATCCCGACCACTTTCTGAATGGGACAATATTGCTCAAGAACCCCTCTGAACCTCATCTGCCATCAATGATATATTCTTAGATAGAGGATTTGTTTTTCTACAATGGGGCTTTCAGGACTGCACCGCACAATTCAAAGCAGCCGACTATCCTCCTCCCGGGCACTCTCTTAGCTTTTTAGACATGGGCAGTACCATTGATCGTACTCCCCCTGAGTTACTATCCTTTCCCTTTCCTCCTGATGATAAAATATGACTTGTACCCCTTTAACTTGGTTTTATCACTTTTTGTTATAAACTATTATAGCATGTTTCCTCTAATTGAACCTAGGACACCAATGAGTCACTTCATATTTTTATTAATGAATCTTCCTCGATTACTTTTTAAACGCAAAGTACTCAAAATTCTAGTTAATCATGCTTTATGCCTTTTCCCTTTATTAAAATAACATCCTAACTGGAATAAAACTGCCAAGAAAATAACTGCTCATTTACACTGCCCAGGAAATAAATGCCCCTTCAAACAAGTTTTATTACCAAAACAACCCTTCTTTGCTAACATTGTTACTGTTTCAGAAAACAAGCCACTACTTAATTAAATGCATACTTCCACAAACAACCCTTATTTACCTGCCAACCGCAAGACTTATATTTCCAAGATGCCACTATTTTCATTAATAACCCCTTAAATTCTCAACCCCCTCGATATCATTTATACCCCCTTGAAACCCTCCCTTATTCGCTTATCTTCCCCCTCCATCCTATAAAACCCAAACTCCCCATCCACCTCTTTCATCCTCCCCCTTTTTTCTTTTCCTTTACACTTTCCTCCTTCCATGGCTTCTCCTTCCCACCCTATTCTCATATGTTCTGACACAACCTCCGCCGAATCACCGACTTGCTCCATGACCACCTCCGCCTATCGCCCTCGACCTTTTACAGGGCCCTTTCGCTCCCCATTCCCTTCCTTTGGGAACTGCCTATGGCATCCTCCAACATTGTAACAACGATCTCAACCAAATCCTATGCCAGCTTCCGAAGAAGACACTCTCGTAGCAATAAGGGAAGATTCCTTTGTGGGATCTTCTTCCCCCTCATTTCCTTTATATGAAAAGATGCTCTGGGCATTTTCCTTTTTATGAAGAACTATGTATTTTTCTTCTGATATATTAAGTGTTATGTACTTTACAACAGCAAGAATTTCCAATGTAAGAATATCATTTCAAAAGTTTAAACGATACTCTTGCCTTACTAATAACGCAAAATCCTTTTCCAAAAACAAAATCATATTTTTCCTAAAGTTACTGATAAAGCTAGCTGATACAATCATACAACAATTAATTGCTCATGACACACCTTTTCTCTCCCCAAAAAATAAAAAATGCAAATTTCACATCTTATCCACTAAAATAGGCTTGTAAATGATATGCATTCCAAGGCCTCGACAATAATCTTCCATGAGCATCCTTCAAATAATAAGCCCCCACTCCCGCTCAACTTTCAACTTGAAAAGGTCCTTCCCACTTAGGTCCCAGCTTGCCTTTGGATCCCTCGGGTAGCACTTTCTTTAGCACCAAATCTTCCACTTGAAAAGAACGAGGCACTACCTTTTTATTATAGGATTTCATTACCTGTGACCTATACCTTTCAACAATATACGCAACCATATCCCTCTTTTCTTGAATCAAATCTAACTCCATACTTCTAACCGCGCTATTATCGTTCGGGAGATAGCTCAATACCCGTGCAAACTCTATCCCAACTTCTACGGGTAACACAACCTCTGATCCATATACCATACTGAATGGAGTGGCTTTTATGGCTCTCCTAGAAGTAGTTCAAAAAGACCACAAAACGCTAGGCAATTCTTCCACCCAGCTTCCTCCTACATGCTCCAACTTGGTTTTTAATCTGTGCACCAATTCCCTATTAGTCACCTCCACTTGCCCGTTACTTTGGGGATAAGATACAGATGTGAATACCTGTTTGATTTTAAAATCTTGGCACCATTTTTCTAACTTCTTACCCTGAAACTGCCATCCAATATCGGATATCAGCCTCCTAGGGATACCAAAGCGACATACAATATTCTTCCATAAGAACTTTAATACCATCTGTTCAGTAATATGGGCCAAAGGCTCAGCTTCCACGCACTTAAAAAAATAATCTATAACTACTAACAAGAACTTCTTTTGACCAGTCCCAACCGGAAAGGGTCCTACTATATCCATACCCCATTGATCAAAAGGACAAGCCGTCACTACTACTTTCATACATTTAGCTCGTTGATGCTTCCAATTATGATGCTTCTGATAGCTCTCATATTGTCGCATTAACTGTACAGAGTCTCTCATCAGGGTAGGCCAAAAATACCCAGATAATAACACCTTCCAAGCCAATGCCCACCCCCCTATATGACTGCCACATGCCCCTTCATGAATCTCCTTCAATACGTAATTTGCTTCTGTTTTCCCTAAACAATGTAACAGAGGCCCAACACAAGTCCTTTTATACAAAATTTTCTTTATCATAAAAAAATGAATCACTTGCTGCTTAAACTGCCAAGCATTTATATGATCATCTGGTATCCTTTTATCTGTAAAGAACGAAACCAACTCTCTTCTCCAATCATCTTCAATCACCTCTCTTGATCTTTCATTTTGTGGCAATAGCTCAATCTTTGCAATTATCTCATGAGTAACCCAATTCCCCAATGAGCTAGCCAATTGAGCCAACTCATTAGCTTTCTGATTTTCCACCCTGGTTATTTTCTTTATCAACACCTCCAAAAAATCCCCTTTAGCCTTTTCTACCAATTCACAGTATTTTTGGCACTTATCATCCTTAACTTCAAATCCTCCTACAGTTTGTTGTACCACTAACTGATAATCCATATGCAAAGTCACTCGTTCGACCCCTATATTTTTAGCAGCTTGCAGAGCTATCAGTAAAGCCTCATATTCAGCTTCATTATTAGTGGCTTTGAAATGTAATCTAACTACTAGCTTAACCTCTTCTCCATGTGGTGAAATCAGAATTACTCCTACCCAACAACCCTCTTTTATAGAAGACCCATCTGCATATATCATCCATGGTTCACATTCTTTCTTATGCACGGTTTCCACTAAGAAGTCAGCTAATGCTTGTGCTTTGATAGAGGTACGAGGCTGATAGGTAATGTTATACTCACTGAGCTTAGTAGCCCATTTAATAAGCTTCCCTGTAGCTTCCGGATGTGTAAGTATTCTTCCCAGAGGAGTATCAGTGAGCACCACTAAAGGATGAGATAAAAAATAAGGTCACAACCTTTGAGCAGTCAGAACCAGACCCCAGGTCAATTTCTCTAAATTAGTATAACGAACCTTAGCCCCCTTCAACAGGTAACTAATATAATAAATTGAATGTTGCTAACCCTTGTCCTCTCGAATCAATACTAAACTTATAGCAATCTCTAAGAGAGCCAGATAAACCCATAACACTTCTCCAGGCTGAGGTTTAGCTAAAAAAGGGGGATCCACCAAATATTCCTTCAGAGATTGCAAGACTTTATAACAATGTTCATCCCACTAGAACCGTGTAGCCCTCTTTAGTATTTTAAAGAAAGGGAGGCTTCTATCTACCGATCGGGGTATGAATCGGGACAGAGCGGTAATCTTTCCTAACAACCTTTGTACTTCCTTCAAATTTCTTGGAGGTTGCATTTGCCGAATAGCCTCAATTTTAATAGGATTAGCTTTTATACCTTGCTCAGTGACCACATATCCTAAAAAATGACCCTGTGTCACCCCAAACACACACTTCTCTCGATTCAACTTCATCTTATATTGCCGCAAAGTACCAAAGGTTTCCTTCAGATCAGATATCAACGGCTCAGAATATAGAGTTTTAACCAAAATATTGTCTACACACACCTCCACATTTCTTCCCATCTATTTTTCAAAGATCTTATCCATTAGCCTCTGGTAGGTAGCCCCAACATTTTTTAACCCAAAAGGCATGACTACATAATAGAAAGTTCCTTCTACTGTAATAAAACTGACCTTATTCTGATCTTCCCTTACTAATGGTATTTGATGGTACCCTTGGTAAGCATCCATCATCAAAATAAATTGATGCCCGACGGTAGAGTCCACTAATTTATCAATACGGGACAGAGGATAGCAATCCTTAGGACAAGCTTTGTTATGATCTCTAAAGTCGACACACATTCTTCATTTTCCTGATGGCTTGGGCACCAGCACCACATTAGATAACCAAGTTAGATATTGCACCTCTCTGATATGCCGAACGTTCAGCAATTTACCTATTTCTTCCTTAATGATGGCATCTTTCCCTACTCCGAAATGCCGACTCTTCTGCTTTACAGGAATTGCCGTAGGTAAAATATACAATATATGCTCCATGACATTAGGATAAATTCCTGACAAGTCTTGCGGAGACCATGCAAAAATATCCAGATTTCTGATAAGGCATTGTCTTAAATCTACTTTAACCTACACAGGAAGATCTCGAGTGATAAAGGTAATATGCTCAACACACTTATCATCCAACACAATCGCTTCTTTATCAGATTCTCCTATCTCCTCAGCGGCCCCCTTTTGAACAAAACACATTGTATCTCCGTACTTAGATTGCTGCATAGACTTATTAACAAACTTCCCCTTTTATCCTGTCTTGATAGCATCCACATAGCATCGGTGGGAGAGCTGCTGGTCACCTCTTACCTCTCCTACTTCACTCCCTACAGGAAACTTAAGCTTCTGATGATAAGGAGAAGCGACAGCCTATAGACTGCTTAAAATAGGTCTCCCTAGAATAGCATTATAGGAAGAAGGCATATCCACCACGGTGAAATTGATAAGCATTGTCTTTCTCCTTGGCTCTTTCCCTAAGGATAAAGGTAACTTAATATGGCCCATCAGCTGCACTTCATGCCCAAAAAATCCAAATAAAGAAGTTCCTATCGGTTGAAGATCAGTAACGACAACTCCCATTTGTTCTAAAGCTGCCCAATACAAAATATCCACTGAACTGCCCGGGTCTACAAAAACTCTTCCCACATCGAAATTAGAAATAAGAGATACAATGACCAGAGCATCAATGTTAGGAGT
This sequence comes from Wurfbainia villosa, assembly GCA_025175895.1. Lineage (NCBI taxonomy): Eukaryota > Viridiplantae > Streptophyta > Magnoliopsida > Zingiberales > Zingiberaceae > Wurfbainia > Wurfbainia villosa. Next base: position 33,585,899 of record CM045990.1, read on the forward strand.
TATCACCCCCCCTAAATCATTATCATCAAAGGCTATTACGGGTCCTCCGGTTTTGGGCAGAACAACCACAGTTGCGCACTCCTCCCTACTATGTCTTTTCCGTGCCCTATTAGAATCCCCGTTAGTGGAGAACTCAGATATCATGTTGATGGAACCTCTTACAGGGGGTTGATTACCAGGTTCAACCCGATCGAGCACTATTTCCCTTATCTGTACCCGCTGCACCGGCCGATTTATAAGAGGTCTGGGATTGCCTCTTTCATAATTTCTTCCTCTAAACTCCTCCTGATAAGGAGCCAGATTCATGACCAAATTTCGAATATGAGGGTGAGCTCCCATAATTCTTTGCAATTCCAAGTCCAACTGCTGACAATTCTGAGTATTATGTCCATATTCTTGATGAAAAGCACAGAAAGTAGGAGATGACAATCTCCTAGGTCCTCTGTTAGCCCCAAAGGGTCTCTGCAACAACCTCTGCTCTTTACAAATATTCATAGCCTTTTCCTTAGAGAACTGGGGCAGGAGAGCATACAAAGTTTTATCTCCTACAGGGCACAGGCTTCACCCATTCAATTCTCCCTTTTGATCTTTCCATTACCCTGAAATCCTGTGAAGTTTGTCGAGACTTTTGAACATCCTATAAATTAATAAATTTCTCAGCCTAGGACAATAGATATTCGAAGCTTACAAGTGGCTTCTTAGCCAAGGACTTAAAGAAGTCCCCCTCTCTGAGCCCCTAGGTAAAAGCTCCCATCATCATACCTGGCTCTAATGCGGGAATCTCACGAGCAACTTGCATAAATCTATGTACATATTGATGCAAACTTTTTGGCTCTTTTTGCTTAAGGTCAAAAAGACTCAAGGGTTGAGGCAAATACTTCTTAGCATTGGAAAAATTCCTTACAAATAGTGTAGATAAATCCTTAAAAGATGTAATACTTTTCAACTTCAAATCACTAAACTATTGCTCTACCGGTCCCATTAAAGTAGTAAGCAATACCCGATATTTGACCCCATTAGTATAATGATATAACAAAGCAACATTTTCAAATTTCCCTAAATGATCTTTAGGATCGGAAGAACTGACATATTCAGATATTTGAGGAAGCCGTAAGTGTCGGGGTAATTCATCATTTAAGATACTTTCAATAAAAAGAGTCTTCTCCTCTATTTGTACAATAATCCCTGCAGTAGGAACTCCCCCTTTTAATGTTACATCCCCTAAAGGGACCACACATTTTTCATTACCCTTTCCTTTTTGGCCAGCACCAGAGCCCTTCTTTAATTGAGAAACTTTACCCCCTTCTTCCTCATAATCACTATCAGAGATATCTTCTTTAACCTTCTTCGGGGTGGCCCTTTGCGACATCTGGTCTATCATCTCTGCCATAATTTACATAAGATCTTCCTTATACATGGGTTCTTGACGCCTTTTACTAGTACCCCCTTGGGAAGTACTGGAAATAGACATCTCTCCTTCTACTGGCTCTTTCAATGTTTTTCTAGTATTGACCATCATGACTTTTTGTTCATATTCCCACAGACGACGCCAATTTGATGGTGCTTTCTTCTTTGGATCACTAAGATCCCCCTTCATCTCCCTCTGAATAGCTGGATCTAACATCGAAGAAAAGGCTTGAAGGGAAGAAGATTAGCTGGGAAGGTCACTCATGATCCTAGGAATTGAGCTGAATCTGATACACCAAAGGAAGGCATTAAGGGTTGGCTGGCTTCCCGGCGCGACCACTCTGACGATCAAGTTAGTATGGGTATGACAAGAAAGTAATGAATTGGAAAAGAAGAGAGATCCTAGAGATACCAAATAGAGAAGAAAACAACCATCATTGATCCCGTCGTCTTCTGCCCCTTTAATAGATGAAGTAACCCACCTTTTCCTGGTAGTGTATGTTGGAGGATCGGTGGCCAGCTAAAGGGGGGTGAATAGCCTTCTTTAATGTTGATGATGTTTAATTGCTTAATCATCTACGGATAGGATTAACACAGTGGAAAACAAATGCTAAACAAAATGATTAAGACAAATACAAAGAGAAAGAAGCACAAATGCTAACACCAGAGATATAACGTGGTTCATGACCCTTGTCGCTAATCCACGGACGATTTGTTCGAGGTGAATCACTCTTTAACTAACTCCACTAGTCTCTCCTTTAGCCCAAGCAAGGTGGAGGTACCCTCTTTACAAGAATGCACTCCTTCTTACAATAAGATTGAAATAAGAATAAGAAGAAGAAGTAGGAATCGTGTGGAGCACTTAGGAGCATGAACATTTACTTCCCTAAATCTCACACCCTCTCTTTTTAAAGAGAGAGCCGATATTTTCCCATTGGGCATACAACGATCATGTTGCATGCGTGATATGATCGCCTTTGTAATGGCTTCTGATGTCGTCTGAATCACGATCGTCATCGTCCAATGGCTGGCTTGGTAGTCGACTAGCGATCTCAGTAGTTCGACTGATCTCCTCATAGCCAACTGATCAGTCGACTACGAGAGCTTCTATGCCCACGATACCTTCGACAGTCGACTGTCGTCACTTGGAAGTTGACTGCAAGTTCGACTGTCAATACTTGGCAGTCGACTGATGTTGGGTAAACCTCAAACAAAACACTTGTTTGAGCATCCGACGGTCGGGTAAACCTCAACCAACTTGGTTGAGCATCTGACACTTCCATTTGTCAGGTAGAAACCTCAAACTAATGCTTGAGCATCCGACTTAACCACACGTCGGGTAAATCCTGAAACCCTAGTTTGAGCATCCGACTTGTCGAGTAAAACCTCAACATACTTGGTAGAGCATCCGACACTTGACTTAGCCATTCGACCATGTTTACCTATGAGATACCATTTATAAATCGCTCGTTCTCTCATCTCCCTTGAAGTCCCTCACCGAAGCTCGCTTCGTCCGACACATCTCTCGGATGCACCAAGTGCACAGCTTCGCAATGCCATCCTTCGCGTCTCGCCCTAAAGTCTACTTCCTTGGCTTCACTCCAATGCTCCTCATCCGGCGGTCCCTCGAATGCACCAAGCACATGACTTCTGCAATGCCATCCTACACCGACTTAAAGACTCGAGCCATAAGATGGTGAACCCACCAATGCTTTCATCAAACCAACACATGTGTGAATTACTAAGTCCTGCATGACTTCAACACACATATCAAATTACATAAACATCCTAACTTAAACCTTTGCCACACACATCAAAACCTTAAACCATACTTGGGTTGATTGCCCTAACAATCTCCCCCTTTTTGATGTGTGGCAACCATGTTTAAGTTAGGTAAACCATTAACAAAATACATAAGGCAGGAAAGCATGTAAAATAACATGAGTATCAAACACTCCCCCTATATACATGCAACTCCCCCTTAACACATGCTAATTCTCTCCCCCTAGCATGATTAACTTAAACCGAACATTTCTCCCCCTTTGACACCATCAAAAACACTAAACATATGTTATATAACATGGCATTAAGGTCTAAAGGAAGAAAAAAAAACCAAAATCAGCCTCAAAACTTGTCAAAACAGGTTACTGTGTGACTGATGTTGGGTAAACCTCAAACAAAACACTTGGTTGAGCATCCGACACTTCCATTCGTCAGGTAGAAACCTCAAACTAATGTTTGAGAGTGCAACTTAACCACACATTGGGTAAAACCTGAAACCCAAGTTTGAGCATTAGACTTAACGGGTAAAACCTCAACCTACTCGGTTGAGGATCTGACACTTGAATTAGCCATTCGGCCAAGTTCACCTATGAGATACCATTTACAAATCGCTCATTCTCTCATCTCCCTTGAAGTCCCTCGCCGAAGCTCTCTTCGTCCGGCCACGCCCCTCAGATGCACCAAGCGCACGACTTTGCAATGTCATCCTTCACGTCTCGCCCTGAAGTCTGCTTCTTTGGCTTCACTCCAATACTCCTCATTTGGCAGTCCCTCGGATGCACCAAGTGCACGGCTTCCGTAATGCCATCCATCACCGACTCAAAGACCCGAGCCATGAGATGGTGAACCCACCAATGCTTTCATCAAGCTAACACGTGTGAATTACTAAGTCCTGCACGACTTCAATACACATATCAAATTACATAAACATCCTAACTTAAACCTTTGTCACACACATCAAAACCTTAAATCATACTTGGGTTGATTGCCCTAATAGTGTATTTATGAAAATGACCTTTTCCAAGCTGTCCTCCTAACCATTTTTCTCGCTCTTAAAAAATATCTTCTGCCATGTGTAAATCTTAAATAAAATATAAAGATACATATGATTATATTAAATTAACCACCTTCAACCTTTCATTGTTACCTCCTCCTTCGGCATGCCCCTCTTCCCGTTTGGCAGATGTACTAATCGCCTTGGACACATTCAGACCGCTTAGACCTACACCAACTGCTTTGGAAAATATTGTTCACACTGTTCTGAAAACCCACATACTGCCCCTGGAATTAACCACTGCCCTGGAACTACACATACTGCTTTTGTTGGGCTTCCGGCATCGCGGCGAGTGTGTGTTCGAACATGTTTTGTAAACATGTGCGCAGCGGAAGAAATAAAAAGCAATAAATATAATTTATTACATCACACACACCACACGCATGCATAGTACAACATGTGTAGACATAATCATAGTTTCAAATTTTGCAATAAAAAGGAAATTATTCTAGGTATACCTGACGTATCACGTGCAGCGGGAAATGCATCATCTGGAGCGACTCTCGCTAGAATCGCCTCTATCCATATCCACGCCGAGTATCATCGGGATGGATTCACAAAGCCACGAGCCTTGTCTTTGTAGGAGGCACTAGCCTCGTGTCGAAGACGATGTGATTGAGAGAAGATCACAATTCGAATCAAAATTCGGATTAAAAAATGAGTCCCCAAAACTCGCTTCTCTAGAGAGGTATTCGTCAACCGTTTGACGAATCCTTCATCCTCCACCTATGAGGATTACCGGAGATCGAATCCCCAGTAAGGTAGCCGCTGTTAGAGTTCCAAATGTCGTCCAAATGATGCTCCGACACGAAGGGAGGAAGCTGTCCAGAATTCTGGACAGATTGGTGGAGGGGTTGCGCCGGCCCAAAGAGGATGGCCGGCTGCTCCTTGGTCACCTGAGCCAAGGGAAGTCATCGGAGGGTCACTGGAAGATCGTCGGCAGGAGCTTGGACGCTGGCAGTAGCTTCGACGATGGCACAAAAGCTGGGAGACAACAAGGTTGGGCGGCAACCTTGTTGGGTGGCGGCAAGGAGAAGAGAGGGAGGGGCCGGCAAGACTAGGATTTAGTTTTCACAAAACTCTTAAGCCTTGTTTTTATAGAGAACACGTTCTGCTAACGATTACTGGTTCATAACCAAAAACCCATTAACCCGCTCCAATAACTTAAGTTAAAATAAACCAAACTGAGTTGGTCTATTTTAAGTTAAAACGAACCGAACCAACTTTGGTTCATTCGTTTAAAACAAACCAAACCCCTTTGGTTTATTCTTCACCATTGGATTAGAACCAAACCAATTTGGTTCATCCATCATATCTTCATAAGACACAACCCATCCGCACTTCTATTGCGACTGAAATGATTTCATAATCGATCCTTGTTTGGTCAAACCAAACCTAGTTTCTCTCGGTCTGAGAATCTCATTCTCAAGCTCATTTTAAATCCTTTGAATTACGCTTGTTGTGCGTGTGACCAAATAGGTTCTCGGTTTATGTTGGTCGTCTATAATTAACTATTAATTATAGAATGATCATGAGTGACATCTAGTAGTACATCATGATCCCTAATTAACCAAAAGATCAACGGTTGATTCAGAACTATTTCTGAAACCCTTCAGCAGCTACAATGAATCGTGCCCCATTCCCTTCACGCATCTTATACCCACTTGGTTCAGGACATGGTCTATAGTGTTAGTCCACACTAGGTTGACTATGTCACACCTAGCCCAAGTATCATTTTCTCGTCCTACAGATTCTAGTTACTGCACATGTATCCAAGAGTACCTTACTCTAAATAAGTAATGCTTTGGCCAAAGACTTTAGTAACAATCCGACGAGAGGCCATGGGTATACATCTCCACGAAAGGAGTGGTGAATCCTTTATAGGCTATTCAAACACCTTCGATCACTTTAACTTATGCCCAATCATCTCAGGTCCACATTGTTGGATCGACCGGATCGCTAGAGGGGGGTGAATAGCGATAAACACTTTCGTTCATTTTCGTTCGTTAAAACACAAGTAGACACAGTGGAAGATAAATTCAAAACAAATGAGACAATAGAGTTTTTTACTTGGTTCGTAGCCTTCGGCTACTACTCCAAAGCCCTAACGGTACTAGACCGCGTACGGAGGGCAAAACACTAAAAATACTCCTCCTCATTAGATGTAGGAGTAAGCGGCAAAACAATCGATACAAGAAAGCTCAAGGTAGATGGACACTCCCCCTCTCCTTGTTACGATTATAGTGTTGGAATGTATACTGAAAGCCTAGCTCTTTTTGTATGAACATTTTATTTTGGAATAAAAATCACATGATCATTGTTTGCACTTTATATATTTATTATATGTGTGTGCATATTGTCTAATATTTTACATTGTAGATAACATGGTGCTTGGTGTGGCACAGAAGATCATGTTATCAGTCCCTTGTAAAATATAAGTAAAGGCTCACAACCAAGATGGTTTTGGACAAACCATTGGCATGGTTGTAGTGTAGCTTGATATTGTTTTGTCTTGAACATAGAGTTACACTAGTACACTTAGGTGTATTGAAAAGGACCGACATAGAGGTGATTCAATTTATTGCTGACTACATAATTGAATCGGACCTCGAATATTATGTTGTACATGCTCTTAATCCCGATGTAATAACGGGCACATGTACTTAGTATTTATTTCTTTGATTTACCAGAGGGTGAGATTTAGATGGATTAAATCAATATGCCCGGTAAGTTGGGAAATGATATTATTTACATGGTGTGTCGTTGATTATAGGAGGAAACCTTGTCCTATATATTAGGTTGATGATGTCCCCTTGAGGAGCTCATAAGGTTCATCATGTAAACCCAGCTGGTTGACTAAGTCAACATGATGATAAGGTTGAGTGGTACTACTCGAGGAGTTAGACGTTAATTAATTGATGGTCAGTAAATCAATTAATTGACGAACATTCGATATCTTAAACATGGGGAGATGAATGTACAAATAATATATGGAGCCCATATTAATTTATGGGGGTTGGTGAGGTAGTTCAATGATGATCCTCTAGTGGAATGGAACATCATTGATGGATCAAGTTTGTGTGGTTCCGATCCATCGGGTGGCCAAGATCCAACTCCTCCTTATGGTCCCTATCGTAGCCTAATATAATCCTCATGAAATCTAGATCCAAGGATGTAAAACAAAACTGTAGAACCAACGGTTGGGATTAAATCCCTAGATCCGATGGTTGGGATGAAACCCTAGAACCAACGGTTGGGATTAAATCCCTAGATCCGATGGTTAGGATGAAACCCTAGAATCGACGGTTGGGATTAAATCCCTAGATTCGACGGTTGGGATAAAACTCTAGATCTGACGGTTGGGATGAAACCCTAGATCCGAAGGTTGGGATGAAATCCTAGATCCAACGGTTGGGATGAAACCCTAGATCCGATGGTTGGGATAAAACCCTAGATCCGACGGTGGAGATTAAATCCCTAGATCCGACGGTGGAGATTAAAGGAGGCTTAAGCCCAATTCTATAAATAGTGGGCTTAGGTTGGGCGGCAAGTAAGGGTTCAATTGGATTAGGGTTTTGCCTCTCAAGTGCTTTAGGCGGCTAGGGTTTTTGGATTTGGTTTGGGCGGCAACTAGAAAGGAGATTAGGGTTTCCTCCTTTGCTCCTTGGTGGCCGGCGCTCACTCCTTCCTTCTCCTAGCTTTGGCCGGCCCTCTTCCTCCTCCTTTGCTCCTTGGTGGCCGGCGGTTCTCCAACTCCTTGGTGGCCGGCACTTCTCCAACTTCTAGGTGGCCGGCGGCAAGATTGCAACAAGTTGGCCGGTGCTCATCCATTCATTCCTTGGCCGGCGGTTACATCGAGCTCTTTTGATTGGTGGCCGGTTCTAGAAAGGAGGAGTTTTTGTTTTGTTCTTCTTTTTGTTCGCAGCGAACAAGGAAGGGAAGAACACGATCTAGAAGGCTTCTACTCGTGGAGGATCTTCGCCCACACGTCGTCCACGAGGAGGATAGGACATACGGTAGAAGATTGTGAGGTATAAAAGTTTTACAACTTTATTTTCTGATCTTAGCATGTTCTTTTATGTATTTATTATACAAGTGTGCATTGGTATATATTTTGTATAATCATGGACCCCGAAGACAAACACAAAAATCGACGATCCATCCGTCGTCTCTTCCGTGGCTAACCAACTAGAAGAGTTGTGTTGCTTGAACAACTAGTTTGTTCAAGCGATCACTCAAGTTGTTAGCACAACGACGAATGGGTTGTTCTAAGGAAACTCATCCCATCCGGATTAATTCTTTCATTAGTGCAAATTTTAATCCGGGGACATGGGAGCCAATGAGCCTCCGAAGCAACTCCCAACAATTGGTATCAGAGCCACAGTTTTTGGTTTTGTGTGTTTTGGATTCGGTTACTTTCATGCACATATCATATATCGAGTATGCCGGATAATAGTAGGATGTGCGTAGGCTAACTTTTTGGTTGCAGGCATAAGATCCGACTATTATGGCTATTTGGTTGTATGTGATTGTTTTGTGTGTGATTGTATGTATATTATTTGAATCCTCGGGATTGATGAGGCTAGATTAGTATTTAATTTTTGTAAATAAATACGACATTGTTTAGCCGCTCATTTTAGTTTACTTTCGATCTAGATTATTTGTACACTCATTCGTGGAGTATAGGATCGATGGATGTAAATTAAAATGATATATCTTGGGTCGGATCTCTTTGGTGACTTGTGCACGGGAAAAGATGGAGCGGACAAGGTGGCGACACGACGGGATGCGTATTGGAGAACAATGCCATAATAGTTGGAAAAATTCTGTTTTTTCCATATTTATTTCTTATTTGTTTTATATGCATGTTGTGTATGCTTTAAAATTCCTCAATTTCAATTTACTAAGTGGGAGAGGGATATTTTAATTAATTCCCATGGCCTCCATTACAATTTGACGTGTGATGCAACAAACTTGTGCGTTGGCTCTGAGTGCCTTCCTCCCCATCGGATGGGTTTGTTTGCGGATCACTAGGTCAAATAATGGTTATAGGAAATTATTTAGGAGCGTGTGTACTTCCCTATCGCTAAGGCACATAATCCAAAATAATTCCCTTAGTATCGTATAATGGTGCACACTTAGATGCAAATAAAAGTATCCTCCCCATTGGAGTCACTGCTTTTATTTGTAGGGCTAAAAAGGAACCAACTATTAATTTTATTTGTCAAAAAGTAAGGTTGACAAGATAATAAAATTAATGGGTAAAACCTCCTCTTACAAATGTAGAATTCGTATACGTCCACACTATCGTGGCATGCGATATTCTCGGTGTTTTGAGGTGTTGGTTGATTTCGGAATTTTATTATTTTGAGGAATCAATAATATTTGAAATCTAATATTTTGATCATTGTGATTCTTAGGTTTTTCAAATGGCTTTCAACCCACTTGCTATGATATTAAAAGAAAATAAACTTACTGGACCAAACTATATTTATTGGAAAAGAAATCTGGATATTGTCTTAACTGCGGAGGAGTACAAATTTGTACTCTTCGAGGTATGTCCTCCTAAGTCCACCGATGACTCTGATGAAAAGGAGAAAGAACGTTATAAGAAATGGATCAAGGCAGATGAGATGGCGCGGTGTTACATTTTGGCATCTATGTCAAATGTACTGCAACATCAGCATCAGGCCATGGCCACAGCTTATGACATGATGTTCAATCTCAAGGAACTTTTCGGACATCAGAGTAGGGCGGCTAGACAGGAGGCGATGAGAAACTTGATGACGACCACCATGATCGAGGGAACACCCGTTAGGGAACATGTTCTCAAGATGATAGCTCATCTTAATGAGATGGAAGTCCTCGGAGCTGAGATCGATGGGGAAACCCAGGTCGATATCATTCTCCAGTCTCTACCTAGGAGTTTTGAGCAGTTCCGCCTCAATTACAATATGAACAAGAGGTTGTATTCGTTGGCGGAGCTTCTGACAAAACTCCAGGCGGTAGAGGGGCTTTTTCATCAAAGCACTCAAGCCATGGTTGCTCAGAAGGTTTCTTCTTCTAAACCGAAAGGTAAGAAGAAGAAGAAGCAAGGTGGATCGAAGAAAGTGGCAGTGGGACCTCAGGCAGGAGTGAAGAAGCCGAAAGGCAAGTGCTTCATTTGCTAGCAGACTGGACATTGGAAGGCGGACTGTCCTCGCCGAAAGAACAAAGGTATATCTTCTTGTTTAGTTGTTGAAACATGTTTAGCGGTGTTATCTACCAGTGCCTGGTGTGTAGATACAGGAGCCACTGATCATGTCTGCAATACTTTGCAGGGGTTCTAGGAAACTCGACGACTAGCTGAGGGAGAGATTACCGTCTTCATGGGCAATGCTTCAAAGGTGGCGGCTAATGCAGTGGGAGATGTTTATTTATCTTTTGATAGGAATAAAGTTTTGGTTTCGAGAAATTGTCTTTATGTACCTACTTTTAGAAAGAATTTAATTTCAGTTTCTAAATTGTTTATGGATGGATATTCTGTTTCTTTTAATGACAAAGTGGTTATAAAAAGGAATAGGGAGATTATCTGTTCTGGTACATTTGTTGGCAATTTATATACTCTTGAACCGAAAACTCCCACGATGCATATAGAAGTAAATAACTCATCTTCTAAGTCTAATAAGAGAAAAGAACCTTCGCAAATGAACCAGACATATCTTTGGCATCTAAGGCTTGGTCATATTAACCTAAGCAGAATTCAAAGGTTGATAGCTGATGGACCTTTGGGTTCATTAGTGGTGGAGGATCTTCCAACCTGTGAATTTTGCTTGGAAGGTAAAATGACCAAGAGGCCTTTCAAGGCCAAGGGGTATAGAGCCAAAGATGTGTTAGAATTGGTTCATTCTGATTTGTGCGGTCCTATGTCTATCCAGGCAAGAGGTGGTTTTGAATATTTCGTCTCTTTTATAGACAATTATTCAAGATATGGATACATTTACTTGATGCGCCGCAAGTCTGAATGCTTTGATAGGTTCAAAGAATTCAAGGCTGATGTGGAGAACCGTCAAGGTAAAAGTATCAAGACATTGCGATCTGATCGTGGTGGCGAGTACCTCTTGGGAGAGTTTAGGAGTTACTTATCATAGGCTGGGATTCAATCCCAATTGTCTGCACCTGGCACACCCCAGCAGAATGGTGTGGCGGAGCGAAGGAATAGGACTCTTATGGAGATGGTCAGATCGATGATGAGTTATTCTGAGTTACCTAATTTGTTCTGGGGGTTTGCTCTGGAAACAGCAGCACACATTCTGAACTTGGTTCCATCTAAGTCAGTACCCTCTACTCCCACAGAGTTGTGGACTGGGCGAAAGCCTAGTCTAAGACATATTCAGATTTGGGGTAGTCCAGCACATGTGCTGAAGGGAGATGCTGGTAAGTTGGAATCTCGTACAGAAGTACGGTTGTTTGTTGGCTACCCTAAGGGAACGAAGGGTGGTTTATTCTATAGTCCTAGAGATCAGAAGGTGATCGTGAGTATGAATGCCAGATTTCTAGAGGAGGACTATGTGATGAACCACAAGCCCACGAGTAGGATTGTTCTTGAGGAGTTGACAGGGGAAGTCCCGACTTCAATACCACCGGTACAAGAAGAGTTACCACAAGTCACTGCACTGTGTGTCACAGAGCATACACAGGAGGCACCTTGTCGTAGTGGGAGGGTTGTTAAACAACCCGAGAGATTCATGTTTTTGGGAGAGTCTTCGGACTTAGTCCCTGGTGAACATGAACCTGATCCCTGGACATATGACAAGACACTCAAAGATAGAGATGCAGTATCTTGGCAAAGAGCGATGAATTCAGATATAGAATCTATGGATTCTAATCAGGTCTGGGAGCTAGTAGAACCACCCGATGGTGTAAAAGCCATTGGATGCAAGTGGATCTACAAGAGAAAGAGAGGAGTAGACGGGAAGGTTGAGACCTTCAAAGCTACGCTTGTTGCGAAAGGGTATACTCAGAAAGAGGGTATCGATTATGAGGAGACCTTTTCGCCGGTAGCTATGCTTAAATCTATCCGGATTCTCTTATCTATGGCTGCTCATATGGATTATGAGATTTGGCAGATGGATGTCAAGACAGCTTTCCTTAACGGAAGTCTTAAGGAGAACATCTATATGTGGCAACCAGAGGGATTCATTGCTAAAGGAAAAGAACATCATGTATGTAAGCTTAATCGGTCCATTTATGGATTGAAGCAAGCTTCTAGATCTTGGAACATCCACTTTGATGAGGTAATCCAGTCATATGGATTTATTCAAAGTCCGGATGAGTCTTGTGTATACAAGAGATGTGACAGAAACGTAGTGGTGTTTCTTGTACTATACGTAGATGAGATTTTGTTAGTTGGCAACAATATCAAAGTGTTATCAGACGTAAGGGTATGGTTGTCCAAACAGTTTGACATGAAGGACTTGGGAGAAGTGGGACACATCCTTGGGATCAAAGTTATAAGGAATCGCAAGAAAAGAATGTTGTGCTTATCTCAGGCTTCATACATTGACACTATCCTTGCTCGTTTTAGCATGCAGAACTCCAAGAAAGGTTTTCTACCTTTTAGGCATGGAGTTCCTTTATCTAAAGAGATGTGTCCCAAAACATCAAAGGAGATAGAGGACATGAAGGCTGTTCCTTATGCTTCGGCAGTAGGAAGCCTCATGTATGCTATGCTATGTACGAGACCAGATATCTGCTTTACCGTGGGCATGGTTAGCAGATATCAGAGTAATCTTGGACAGGGATATTGGACTGCGGTAAAGCATATATTGAAGTACCTGAGAAGGACTAGGGATTATATGCTGGTTTACCGGGCAGATCAATTAGTCCCTATAGGTTACACGAATTCGGATTTCCAATCAAATAGAGACAACAGTAAGTCTACCTCGGGGTTTTTGTTTACTTTTGGAGGTGGAGCCATAGTATGGAGGAGTGTCAAGCAGAAATGCGTGGCGGACTCTACAATGGAAGCTGAGTATGTGGCAGCCTCTGAGGCAGCCAAGGAAGATGTATGGCTCAGGAACTTCTTGATGGACTTGGATGTGATTCCTGGTTTGCCCAGAACTATCACAATTTATTGTGATAACAGTGGTGCAGTTGCAAACTCGAAGGAACCACGAGCCCACAAGGCGAGTAAACACATAGAGCGCAAGTACCACCTTATACGAGAGATCGTAAAGCGAGGAGAAGTTGCTGTCGCCAAGATTGCATCAGAGGATATCCTAGCGGATCCATTCACTAAGGCCCTTCCAGCGAAAGCGTTTGATAGGCATGTGGAAGACATGGGGATCAGATGTATGGCAGTGTGATGACGGCATAGTCTTTTAGTATAATTGGGAGATTATTGGAATGTATACTGAAAGCCTAGCTCTTTTTGTATGAACATTTTATTTTGGAATAAGAATCACATGATCATTGTTTGCACTTTATATATTTATTATATGTGTGTGCATATTGTCTAATATTTTACATTGTAGGTAACATGGTGCTTGGTGTGGCACAGAAGATCAAGTTATCAGTCCCTTGTAAAATATAAGTAGAGGCTCACAACAAAGATGGTTTTGGACAAACCATTGGCATGGTTGTAGTGTAGCTTGGTATTGTTTTGTCTTGAACATAGAGTTACACTAGTACACTTAAGTGTATTGAGCAGGACCGACATAGAGGTGATTCAATTTATTGCTGACTACATAATTGAATCGGACCTCAGATATTATGTTGTACATGCTCTTAATCCCGATGTAATAACGGGCACATGTACTTAGTATTTATTTCTTTGATTTACCAGAGGGTGAGATTTAGATGGATTAAATCAATATGCCCGGTAAGTTGGGAAATGATATTATTTACATGGTGTGTCGTTGATTATAGGAGAAAACCGTGTCCTATATATTAGGTTGATGATGTCCCCTTGAGGAGCTCATAAGGTTCATCATGTAAACCCAGCTGGTTGACTTAGTCAACATGATGATAAGGTTGAGTGGTACTACTCGAGGAGTTAGACGTTAATTTATTGATGGTCAGTAAATCAATTAATTGATGGACATTCGATATCTTAAACACGGGGAGATGAATGTACAAATAATATATGGAGCCCATATTAATTTATGGGGGTTGGTGAGGTAGTTCAATGATGATCCTCTAGTGGAATGGAACATCATTGATGGATCAAGTTTGTGTGGTTCTGATCCATCGGGTGGCCAAGATCCAACTCCTCCTTATGGTCCCTATCGTAGCCTAATATAATCCTCATGAAATCTAGATCCAAGGATGTAAAACAAAACTCTAGAACCAACGGTTGGGATTAAATCCCTAGATCCGATGGTTGGGATGAAACCCTAGAACCAACGGTTGGGATTAAATCCCTAGATCCGATGGTTAGGATGAAACCCTAGAATCGACGGTTGGGATTAAATCCCTAGATCCGACGGTTGGGATAAAACCCTAGATTCGATGGTTGGGATGAAAACCTAGATCCGAAGGTTGGGATGAAATCCTAGATCCGATGGTTGGGATGAAACCCTAGATCCGACGGTTGGGATAAAACCCTAGATCCGACGGTGGAGATTAAATCCCTAGATCCGACGGTGGAGATTAAAGGAGGCTTAAGCCCAATTCTATAAATAGAGGGCTTAGGTTGGGCGGCAAGTAAGGGTTCAATTGGATTAGGGTCTTGCCTCTCAAGTGCTTTAGGCGGCTAGGGTTTTTGGATTTGGTTTGGGCGGCAACTAGAAAGGAGATTAGGGTTTCCTCCTTTGCTCCGTGGTGGCCGGCGCTCACTCCTTCCTTCTCCTAGCTTTGGCCGGCCCTCTTCCTCCTCCTTTGATCCTTGGTGGCCGGCCTTTCTCCAACTCCTTGGTGGCCGACACTTCTCCAACTTCTAGGTGGCCGGCGGCAAGATTGCAACAAGTTGGTCGGCGCTCATCCATTCATTCCTTGGCCGGCGGTTACATCGAGCTCTTTTGATTGGTGGCTGGTTCTAGAAAGGAGGAGTTTTTGTTTTGTTCTTCTCTTTGTTCGCAGCGAACAAGGAAGGGAAGAACGTGATCTAGAAGGCTTCTACTCGTGAAGGATCTTCGCCCACACGTCGTCCATGAGGAGGATAGGACATACGGTAGAAGATCGTGAGGTATAAAAGTTTTACAACTTTATTTTCTGATCTTAGCATGTTCTTTTATGTGTTTATTATACAAGTGTGCATTGGTATATATTTTATATAATCATGGACCCCGAAGACAAACACAAAAACCGGCGATCCGTCCGTCGTCTCTTCCGCGGCTAACCAACTAGAAGAGTTGTGTTGCTTGAACAACTAGTTTGTTCAAGCGATCACTCAAGTTGTTAGCACGATGATGAATTGGTTGTGCTAAGGAAACTCACCCCATCCGGATTAATTCTTTCATTAGTGAAAATTTTAATCCGGGGACATGGGAGCCAATGAGCCTCCGAAGCAACTCCCTACATATAGCTCGATAAGTAAGAAACAAAATAACAATATACCAATGACTTATAGAAGAATGAAACTTAAGATCTTATCGTTTGAGATGCAGTAGCACTTCGTCGTCGTAAGATCGTCGTAGAAGAGTAGCGTAACACGAGCACTTTTGAGCACTTGGAATTGATGAAAAACCCTAGGACAACCCCTTTTTTTTATAGTTTTTGAGCCCCTCCTCGAGGGGATCTTCTGCCAATCAAATTTAAGTACCAAGCTCCTTGGAATGAGGTGATAAGGCTTGACTCCTCGAAGCTGATCCTTGACCACCTGTCGACTGATGGCCATCATTAGTCGACTGATGGCAGCGCCAGTCGAGTCGAAGCACTCAGCAGTCGACTGATGCTAGCTGAAATCATAAGTTAGCTTAACAAAAACATAATTTTAACGCCCGCCGACCATCCGATCTCGACCTAGACCATCCATGGGATGTCTTTGGTTGGATCTATGCTTAAGACCATCCCCATAAGGAGGATACAACCTCACTTACGCTCACACACACGAGCTTACCTCGATACTTACTTTGTAGCTCTTGCTTTTGGCATTCCACTCGATTCCTTCGGCTCCCTCCGAAGTCACTTGAGTGTCGCCCGACCACCGCAGCTTCCTCCTGGTGTCACTAGCCTTCAGCTACAACTTTAGCACTTTTCTGCACACTCGATTTAGCTCGTGAGATAACGATATGAGTTTAACTTTGCATCGTTTGCTATAATCAAAACTTAGGTTCGACTTAGGTTCCCACTGCACCAACAATCTCTCCCTTTTTGATCTATGGCAAACCGACATACAAAGTTAAGGAAATAATATGCATGAAGAATAATATGCACAAAGAATGATGAAGATTAAGTAGGAGTAGTAGAGATTTTCTTCCAAGTCTCCCCCTTGACCGAGGGTGAGTCTTGAAAGAAAAACTTAATCCTCCCATTTGATGTTTGCTATTTAGGAAGAGTTTTAAGTAATTAACAATTGCTTAAAATTGGCCTTAGTAAGAAAATTTAAACTTGGCCCCTTCTCCCCCTTTCTTAAGTAAACATTATCGTTTGGCCATGGTATTAAAAATAAGTTTAAGTTAAGAATTCTCTTAACTTGGCCTTTAATTCCCTTTAACTAAAACAAGTTAAGTTGCAAAAATTAAAGTTAAGTAAACATTTACTTAACTTTGGCCTTTTTTCTCCCCCTTTTACAAAATATCGAAAAGAGTGGGGGTTTTGAAAAAGAAGAAAATATAGGTATTAAGTTTAAGTTCCAAGTCCAAGCATGTTCCATATTATTTTGAAAATAATATACTGAAAATAAGCTCATCTATTGAATGTTAAACTCTTGTTTGACTTGATTGATATGAAGGATCAACAAGTCCTGATCAGAGTCGGTTAATATATATGATTATACTCCGTGGTTCATGGCGATGCACTAGTTCTACATCTAGAACCAGGAGTAAGGTCCTAACATCTCACGCCCATCTACGTGGCTAAGTACACAAACACATTAGTCCTATGTGTTGTGAGATGTATTGTCTCCTTAAATCTATAGGTACATGATATCTAAGGTATGTCCTAAGCTAGTTCCATGAAAAGTAAAACAAAGTAATAAGAAAATATAACTTGTAAATTCCTACTCTACTACGCACATGCTCAATTTTCGTCTTAATAGACTGAATTCGACTTTAGGTAGGGGTTTAGTAAATAGGTCTTCCAAGTTGGACTTTGATTCGACGTATTTGAGTTGTATGGATCCATTGGCCACATGTTCTCGAATGAAATGGTGTTTGACTTCTACATGTTTGGTCCTAGAGTGACATATTAGATTTTTGGTTAGGTTAATTGAGCTAATGTTATCTACGTGAATTTTAGTGTTTGTAAAGTCTAACTTAAAATCTCGGAGAGTGTTCTTCATCCAAAGAAGCTGAGTGACACACTCACCCATCGCGATGTATGTTAGTGAAAGCCCTAGAGCCAATCATATGATGATTGTTGTATGGACTTTATTGTATCATATTCCTATTTATAAAGGCATGGTTATTATATTTACTTGTATTGGTGCCAAATAACTAAATATAATAATGTCCTTGGGTAGTAGGTTCTTATCTATGTCAATCGATTGGATGAATCGATAATGAGATGATATAGAGAACACTACTCTTAATCATTCCTAGTCGAGTATTAACATTCAGGGACAATGTTAATGCGTAGAGACTAGCATGTAGGTCAACAAGATGACTTGATCTCACAAGTCATGGATATGAGATATCAAGTTGACACATGGGTATGCATTGAAGAATGTATACTGAATGACCCGCCATGAGAAAGTATCATGGATCGTTATATGAGTGTCATATACTTTCTCATGTGGCTATTAGTATGACTATTAGTCCTTAGACCTGAAGTCACCATGGTTCCCTACATAAGGAGTTGCATACTTTGGTAGCGTCACCCGTAAATGGGTGGACTATAAAGCGACATCGGGTATGTAACGAATTATGCGGAGGGATGTGAGTGATGTAGATGGGATCTATCCCTCCTATATGACGGGGGTGACATCGATATTCTTGATAGAGTGAGACCACGAAGTGCATGGCCATGCCCAAATGAGTCAATATGAGATATTGAGCTCATTTGATTAGAGTGAGTCTACTTGGAGTTCAAGATTTAGATTGTAGGGATGACACGGTCTATGCCTCGATTGGTCAATCTAGATGTCAAGGATAGAGGACATTGTCACATATTGTGAGAGTCACAATTAGTAGTCACAAAGGTGATGTTGGAGCTCAACATTCTTGTAACTTGGGTAGCAATGATGTGTTGCTAGATACCGCTCATTGCTTATGTTCCTAAATCGGTTTAGGGACATTGCCAACATTACAAGAACCTATAGGGTCACACACATGAGAGCAATTAGATGGAGATTAGGTTCATATGATGAACCATGAGGATTAGGTTCATGGGATGAACCAAATTGGATTAAGAGTAATCCAAATTAGACTAATTGAGTTAGACTCAAGTTGATTCAAGTGTTGAATGAGTCTAATTGAGATTTGATTCATCAAATCAATTTAAATTAATGAATAGAGATTCATTATATTAAATTGACTTGAGTCAAGTGGTTAGATTTGATCAACCATGGGAGATTAGAGGTCAAGTTTGACTTGACTTGAGAGGGAAGTTGAAAGGTCAAGTTTGACTTGACCAAATGCCATGTCATGATGATGACTAGGCATGGCCGGCCAATGATGATGCTCCACATCATCATTGACTTGGTCAATTAGTGCCACATCATGAGGGAGACCAAGGGTCATGGGAGTTACATGCATGCATGTAACACCCCCTCCATGAAGTGGCCGGCCACCATTTGGGGGTTATGTGAGTGAAAATTCATTTTGTGAGTAATCACTCATTACTTCATCTTCTTCCTTGGGAATTTTCCTCTCAAGCTCTCCCTCTCCTTCCTCTCTTTGGCCGAACCAACCAAGGAGTGCTAGCACACTCAAGGTTGAGTTTTCTGTTGGGAGTATGAGGAATACAATCAAAGTCCCACATTGGTAAGACATGGAAAAGATCATGTGCTTATAAGAAAAAAGATATCTCCATTGGTATGAGGCCTTTTGGGTAAAGCCCAAAAACAAAACCATGAGGGCTTGGGCCCAAAGTGGACAATATCATACCATTGTGGAGATATGTGGATCTTATATGCACTAACAATTGGTATCAGAGCCATGGTCCATGTCAAGCCATGAACCTCGAACGAAGGAAGTTGAGCTCCCACGTCCGGATCAAGAGAACCAGACATCAGGAAGGAAGTCTAGTTGGGTCGGGGGGACCGAACAACTGGCAGGAAGTCCTGGTGGGTTGAAGATCGGACATCAAGCAGAGAAAATCCTTCGAGGAGGGATAGGCTTGAGGGGGGGCCCAATGTGGTCCTTCGTTTGAGGGGGGGATTGTTGGGAGTATGAGGAATACAATCAAAGTCCCACATTGGTAAGACATGGAAAAGATCATGTGCTTATAAGAAAAAAGATATCTCCATTGGTATGAGGCCTTTTGGGTAAAGCCCAAAAACAAAACCATGAGGGCTTGGGCCCAAAGTGGACAATATCATACCATTGTGGAGATATGTGGATCTTATATGCACTAACATTTTCTTCCACCTATTGCTTGTGTGGATACCATAGAGGAGTGTGCACTTGACACTCTCGAGTTCCGGCGGACTTTGGACGAGCGGGATTTGCGAAGGGCATCGCATCAAGGGTAACATCCTTATCTCTTAGTTCTAAGGTAGATCTAGAGGATTTTGTAAGCACATACATGTAATTAGTTTTAATACTTCTTCGCACGGATCCGTGGCCGGGACTTCCGGGGTTTCCGCAACGCAAAAAGCGGTTTTTGCGGCCCGGAAAAGCCCAACAATGTATTCGGCTTCGGTGGTAGATAAGGCAACACAATGTTGCTTCCTACTGCACCAACTCACTAGACTCGAGCTGAGAAGTTGACAACAACCACTCGTACTCTTTCTATCTAGCATACTACCGACACAGTCCGAGTCGGAGTAGCCAATTAGTTCCAACTCGGTAGATCTAGGGTACCAAATACCGACATTAAGTGTACCCTTTAGATATCTAAGGATATGCTTAACTAGAGTTAGGTAAGATTCCTTGGCACATGTTTGAAACCTTGCGCACATACTTACTACAAATAAGATATTAGGTCGGCTTGCAGTTAAGTAAAGGAGACTCTCTATCACGCTCCTATAGTATTTTAAGTCAATTTAATTTCTGGTTACATCTTCTCCTATATTTACATTAGTTGCCATTGGGGTATTAATAATTTTAGTGTCTTTCATTCCAAAATGTTTAATTAATTCCCTAGTATATTTGCGTTGGTGTAAGTATATTCCATCTTTAGTTTGTTTAATTTGTAGACCTAAGAAGAAACTTAGCTCACCTACTAAATTCATTTCGAATTCACTTTCCATAAGTGAAATGAATTCGTTTAGTAGGATCGAGTTGGTGGTTCTGAAGATGATATCATCTACGTAGATTTGGGCTATGAATATGTCTTTCCCTACAATTTTTACGAAGAGGGTTGGGTCGACTAAACCTTGGTTAAATCCTTTGGACTTAAGATAAATCGAAAGCCTCTAGTACCAAGCTCGAGGAGATTGTTTGAGTCAATAGAGAGCTTTCTTTAATCTAAGGACATGGTCGGGTTTATCTAGACTTTCAAAACCAGGGGGTTGGCTGACATAAACCTCTTCCTTAATTTTGATTTGGGTTTCGGTATGAGACTCTAGTTCGAACTCCTAGGCTTGGATCACCTATCACTTGGTCGATAGAATGATTCGTTTGAGTCCTAGTTTGATTTGGGTTAGAGTCATCTATCACTTGGTTGATAGGATGACTAGTTTGAGTCCTAGTTTGATTTGGGTTAGAGTCACCTATCACTTGGTCGATAGGATGACTTGGTTGACTTAGGTTGGGATTAATACTAGACTCGATCTTAGGATCGGAGTTGAGTCTGGTATGAATCGGCTCGCTAATTGGGGTTGCTGAGGGTTTTGTCAGTTCGTGTCCTTCATCAATCACTACATTAATAGTCTCCTCGACTCTAAGGTTGTCATGGTTATATACTCTATAGGCTTTACTCGTAGTCGAGTATCCTAGAAAGATTCCGATCGAGGTTTTGGATGTAAATTTCCCTAGGTAATCCTTATTGTTTAGGATATGTACCTTACATCCAAATACCCTAAAGTACTTGATGTTAGGTATTTTATCGTGACAAATCTCGTACAAGGTCTTAAGGTGCCTCTTTACCATAAGGATCCTATTTTGGACATAGCACGTTGTACTAACGGCTTTCGTCCAAAACCTATCGGGTAGGTTATACCCATTTAACATTGTCCTAGTGGCTTCTTGTAGGGTTCTATTTTTACGTTCTACTAGGCTATTCTATTGTGGGATTCTAGGGCATGAGAACTCATGGTGGTATCCATTTAGGTTACAGAATTTTGTAAACCTATGGTTCTCAAATTCACCACCATGATCACTCCTAAGTCTTTTGATTTTAAGGTTTTGTTGATTTTCTATTAGTTTAAATAGGTTGATTAATTGATCTAGGGTATCACTTTTGTGTTTGATGAACCTAACCCAAGTAAATCTAGAATAGTCATCAATTATGACTAAGCAAAATTGACTTCCATTAAGTGACTTAGCTCCGTGTGAATCAAATAGATCCATGTGTAAGAGCTCAAGAACACTTTTGGTTCGTTCTTGATTAGTTAGTTGATGTTATGTCCTAGATTGTTTACCTTGTTGACAAGCATTACATATTTTATTATCCAAGTTGTTGAGGTTAGGCAAACCTCTGACTAAGTCACTCTGACTCATCTTGTGGATGAGTCTTGGGTGCGAGTGACCGAGTCATCGGTGCCATAACCAAGATTCCTCTTGCTGTGTCATAAGACACTTGGTTGAGGAGTTAGTTAAATTAATAGTATAAATATTGTTATTTTTGGTTCCTTTAAGAATTGTTTTAGAGGTTTCATTTGTATTAATTACGTATTCATTTTCTAGAAATATGACATTATAGTTATTATCACACAATTGGCTTACACTAAGTAAATTATATTGGAAATTCTCTACCAATAAGACATTTTGAATAATAAAGTTAGAGTTGAGCTCAATATCACCTGACCCGATGATTTTGAGCTTGTCGTTGTTTCCGAAGGCTACCGATCCTTGTCGTTTGAATCAAAGCTTCGAAAACTTGAGTTGATCCCTGGTCATGTGTCGGGAGCAACCACTGTCCAACATCCATTGATCCTACATGCAAGGTAGTTGGATCGGATATTAGAATTATTAAAGGTTGGTTGTAAATTATTAGACCTAAATCATCTCACCCATGTCTACATGATCAAGCATGTTAACCTTATATGTTCTTGTGAGATGACTTCCAATTTTACTTGATTTTAATTTTAATGATTTGATCACTTGTCAACCTTGCGTTAGATTCGGATTTGACCTTAAGCTCATCAAGTCACCTTTTCAAGATTATGGCTTCTAGGTCGTGGCGAGGCACAGACGCCTTCTTTGTGTTGGAGTTGATCCGTGAGGGGAAACTTCGCTTCCCCTTCACCTCGGTTGCTTGACCATGGTGATCCCTTTGATGTCCCCGGATTAAAAATTTAATCTTAGACAAAAGGGATTCCCAAAGCAACCAAGTCATCGTCGTGCTATTCATTTAGAGAGGTCACTTGAACAAACTAGTTGTTCAAGCGACCATCCTCTATCCTACGAGTAGCCGCGGAATAGACGATGTCCGGATCGCCGGTTTTTGTGTTTGTACTCGGGATCCAAGTATTATTTAGCCTATTTACAGAAATATAACATGCTTATATTTTGAAAAACAAACACAAGCAATGAATAAAAGAGATAGAAGAATAGTTATACCTCTTGGTCTTCTAATGTATGACCCTCCTCCTTTTGGACGTCGTGTGGGCGACGATCCACCAAAAGTCGAAGCTCCTAGATCGCAAAACTTCCTTCCTTGCTTTTCCCAAGCAAGAGGAAGAAGAGAAACAATGTTTTTCTCCTTCAAAAACTCAACCAACAAAGAACTATAGAAGTTCTTGCCACGCCAACTAGAAGGAGAAGAAGATGATGGAAAACTACCAAGACACCAAGGGAAACCCTATATCTTGTTTCCACCACCTAAGGAGAAGAGAGGAGTGTTTTGGGCGCCGCCAAGGGCTGGGAAGGGCTGGAATAGCTGCTGGACGTTGGCCACAAGGCAAGGAAGAAGAAGGAAAACTTGCCTTATTTGGTGCCACCCTTGCTTCCAAACCCTAACCCTAATTCCAATCCTATCTCAACTAGGATTGCCCTATTCTTGCCGCCCAAGCCTTGATCCCTCTCAATCATGTTATCCACGACCACTTCCCATGCCCTCCTTTTATAGAGTTAGGGATAAGTCATGAATTAATCTCCTCCATTGGTTCTAGGGATTTAATCTCAACCGTCGGATCTAGAGATTTAATCTCAACCGTCGGATCTTAGAGATTTAATCTCTACCAATGGATCTTAGTGTTTTGTTTCTATCCATTGGATCTAAGCATCTTGAGGTGTTAATGGGCTACATTAGGGACCATGAGGAGGAGTTGGGTCTTGGCCACCCATGGATCTAGCCCACATAAAGTCCGATCCACTAATGATGATCCAATCCACTAAAGGTCCATCATTGATCTACCTCACCAACCCCCATATGATAATATGGGCTCCATATATTATTTGTACATTTTCTCCCCGTGTTTAAGATCTCGAATGTCCGTCGATTAATTAATTTACTGACCATTAATTAATCAACATCTAACTCCTTGAGTAGTACCACTCAACCTTTTCATCATGGACCAAGTCCACCTGCAGGGTTTACATGATGAACCTTATGAGCTCCTCAAGGGGACATCATCATCCTAATATATAGGACACGGTTTCCTCCTATAATCAACGGCACACCATATAAATAATATCATCTCCCAACTTACCGAGTCTATCGATTTAATCTATAAATCTCGCCCATTGATAAATCAAAGAGATGACTACTAAGTATATGTGCCCGTTATTATATCGGGATTAAGAGCATGTACTAAATAATATCTGAAGTCCGATTCGATTATGTAGTCAGCAATAAATCGAATCACCTCTATTTCGGTCCTGCTCAATACACACAAAGTGCACTAGTGTGATTCTATGGTCAAGACAAACCAATACCAAATCACACTACAACTATTCAGATGGTTTGTCCAAAGCCATCTCGGTTGTGAGCCTTTACTTATACTTTTCAAGGAGACGATAACATGATCTCCTGTGTGACACCACACACCATGTTATCTACAATGTAAAGTATTAGACAATATTGCATAACCATAAAATATGCAAACAATGATCATATGATTCTTATCTCAAAAATAAAGATGTACATAGAAAAGATAGACTTTTCAGTATACATCCCTACAATCTCCCACTTATACTAAAAGACTATGCTGTCCTCATACTGCCATACATCTGATTCCCCTTCCCTCCACATGCCTATCAAAGCTCTCGCTAGAAGGGCCTTAGTGAAAGGTCTACCAGGTCATCCTCTGATGCAATCTAGGCTACAACAACTTCTACCTCTTTTACGATTTCTCGTATCAGGTAGTACTTGCGCTCTATGTGTTTACTAGCCTTATGGGCTCGTGGTTCCTTCGAGTTTGCAACTGCACCATTATTATCACAATAAATTGTGATAGTTCTGGGCAAACCAGGAATCACATCCAAGTCCATCAGAAAGTTCCTGAGCCATACAGCTTCTTTGGCCACCTTTGAGGCCGCCACATACTAAGCTTCCATGGTAGAGTCCGCCACGCATTTCTGCTTGACACTCTTCCATACTATGGCTCCACCTCCAAAAGTAAACACAAAACCTGAGGTAGACTTACTGTTATCCCTATCAGATTGGAAATCGGAATCCGTGTAACCCACAGGGAGTAATTGGTCTGCCCGGTAAACTAGCATATAATCCCTAGTCCTTCTCAGGCACTACAATATATGCTTTACCGCAGTCCAATATCCCTGTCCTGGATTACTCTGATATCTGCTGACCATGCCCACGGCAAAGCAGATATCTGGTCTCGTACAGAGCATCGCATACATGAGGCTTCCTACTGCCGAAGCATAAGGAACCGCCTTCATCTCCTCTATCTCCTCAAATGATCTAGGACACATCTCCTTAGATAGAGGTACTCCATGCCTGAAAGGTAGAAAACCCTTCTTGGAGTTCTGCATGCTAAAACGCTCCATAATCGTGTCTATGTATGAAGCTTGGGATAAGCACAACATCCTTTTCCTGCGATCCCTTATAACCTTGATCCCAAGGATGTGTCTCACCTCTTCCAAGTCCTTCATATCAAACTGTTTGGACAACCATACCCTTACGTCTGATAACACTTCGATGTTGTTGCCAACCACCAAAATGTCATCTACGTATAGTACAAGAAATACCACTACGCTTCACACATCTCTTGTATACACAAGACTCATCCGGACTTTGAATAAATCCATAAGACTGGATTATCTCATCAAAGCGGATGTTCCAAGATCTTGAAGCTTGCTTCAATCCATAAATGGACCGATTAAGCTTACACACAAGATGCTCTTTGCCCTTAGCAATGAATCCCTCTGGTTGCTTCATATAGATGGTTTCCTCAAGACTTCCATTAAGGAAAGCGCTTGATATCCATATGCCACACCTCATAATCCATATGAGCCGCTATGCATAAGAGCTCTCAAACCGACATGAATCCATAGATTCAATCTCAGATTCATTGCACTTTGCCAAGATAGTGCATCTTTATCTTGGATTGCCTCGCCATATGTCCAGTGGATCAGTTCATGTTCTCCAGGACCAAATCGAAAGATTCTCCCAAGAACATGAATCTATCAGTCATCTCACAACCCTCCCACTACGACGAGACATCACTTGTGTATCCTCTATGACACGCGTGCGATGACATGTGGTAAATCCTCTCAGACGGTGGTACTAAAGAAGTGACTTCCCTTTAACTCCTCCAAACAATTTTACTCTTGGGCTTGTGGCTCATCACATAGTCTTCCTCTAGAAATCTGGTGTTCGTGCTAACGATCACTCTCACGATCTCTAGGACTATAAAACAATCCACCCTTCGTTCATCTAGGATAGCCAACGAACAAGCGCACTTTTGTACGAGGTTCCAACTTACCATCATCTGCCTTCAGCACATGTGCTAGACTCTCCCATATCCGAATATGTCTTAGACTAGGCTTTCGCCCGGTCCACAACTCTGTGGGAGTAGAAGGCACTGATTTAGATGGAACCAAGTTCAGAATGTACACCGTGATATCTAGAGCATATCCTCGTAATCTAGTCCGCAAGTCGAATAACTCATCATCGATCTAACCATCTCCATAAGAGTCCTATTCCTTCGCTCTTCTACATCATTCTCTGGGTGTGCGTGCATAATTGGGATTGAATCCCAACCTCGATAGTAATTCCTAAACTCTCCCAAGAGGTACTCGTCACCACGATCAGATCGTAGTGTCATCTTGAATAATTGTCTATGAAAAAGATGAAATATTCAAAACTACCTCTTGCCAGGATAGACATAGGACCATACGAATCAGAATGAACCATTTCAAACATATCTTTGGCTCTATACCCCTTGGCCTTGAAAGGCCTCTTGGTCATCTTACCCTCCAAGCAAGATTCGTAGGTTGGGAGATCCTCCACCACTAATGAACCCAAAGGTCCATCAGCTATCAACCTTTGAATTCTGCTTAGGTTAATGTGACCAAGACTAAGATGGCAAAGATATGTTTGGTTCATCTTCGAAGGTTCTTTTCTCTTATTAGACTTAGAAGATGAGTTAATAACTTCTATTTGCATCGTGGGAGCTAGTGGTTCAAGTTATAAATTTCCTATCTATGTACCTGAATAGATAATGTCCCTATTCCTTTTATAACAAATCTGTCATTAAAAGAAATAGATTATCCATCCATAATTTAGAAACCGAAATCAATTCTTTCTAAATAAATGTACATAAAGAAAATTCTTAAGAACCAAAAACTTTATTTTTCTCAAAAGATAAATAAAACATCTCCCACTGCAATAGCCGCCATCTTCATGGCATTGCCCAAGTAAATGGTAATATCCCCTTTAGCTAGTCGTCAGGTTTCTCGAACCCTCGCAAAGTATTGCAGACATGATTAGTGGCTCTCGTGATCTACACCTGTGACCGTAGAGATAACACCTCTAACCATGTTTCAACGACTAGTTCAAAGGATGTATCTTTGTTCTCGCTTTGGATTGGGACACCCATCTTCCAATATCCATCCTGCTTGTAAGTGAAGTACTTGCCTTTCGGCTTCTTCACTCCTCACTGAGATCCTCCCACCACCTTTGCTCTACCTTGTTTCTCCTTCTTCTTGCCTTTCGGCTTAGAAGTAGAAACCTTTTTGAGCAACCATGGCTTGAGGACATTCTTTGAAGAGTGCATACTTGTACTCCTTAGCAGATAAGACAATATCTAGATTCTTTTCCAATCAACATTATTTGGGTACAGTAAGTTTATTTCTTTTAGTATCACAACAAGTGGACTGAAAGTCATTTTGAAAATCCTAAGAATCACATAGATCATTACTTTAGATTTCAAAAAATTATTGATTCCTCAAACAATAAAATTTTGATATCAACCAACACCTCAAAACACCGAGAATATCGCATGCCACGCAGTGTGGATGTATACGAATTCTACATTTGTAAGAGAAGGTTTTACCCATTAATTTTATTATCTTGTCAACCTTACTTTTTGACAAATAAAATTAATAGTTGGTTCCTCTTTGGCCCTACAAATAAAAGCAGTGACTCCGATGGGGAGGATACTTTTTATTTGCATCTAAGTATGCACCATTACACGATACTAAGGGAATTATTTTGGATTATGTGCCTTACCGCTGTGGAAGTACACACGCTCCTAGATAATTTCCTATAACTATTATTTGACCTAGTGATCCGCAAATAAACCCATCCGCAGGGAGGAAGGCACTCAGAGCCGACACGCAAGTTTGTTGCATCACACGTCAAATTGTAATGGAGGCCGTGGGAATTAATTAAAATATCCCTCTCCCACTTAGTAAATTGACAGTGAGGAATTTTCAAGAATCCCATAGATTATTATTTTAGATTTCAAAAAATTATTGATTCCTCAAAACAATAAAATTTCGAAATCAACCAACACCTCAAAACACCGAGAATATCGCATGCCACGCAGTGTGGACGTATACGAATTCTACATTTGTAAGAGGAGGTTTTACCCATTAATCTTGTCAACCTTACTTTTTGACAAATAAAATTAATAGTTGGTTCTTCTTTGACCCTACAAATAAAAGCAGTGACTCCGATGGGGAGGATACTTTTTATTTGCATCTAAGTGTGCACCATTACACGATACTAAGGGAATTATTTCGGATTATGTGCCTTACCGCTGTGGAAGTACACATGCTCCTAGATAATTTCCTATAACCATTATTTGACCTAGTGATCCGCAAACAAACTCGTCCGCAGGGAGGAAGGCACTCAGAGCCGACACGCAAGTTTGTTGCATCACACGTCAAATTGTAATGGAGGCCGCGAGAATTAATTAAAATATCCCTCTCCCACTTAGTAAATTGAAAATGAGGAATTTTACTAGCCAACGACATGCATATCAAACAAAAAGCAATAAATATGAAAAATAAAAAAATTTCCAACTATTATGGCTTTTGTCTTCAATATGTCTTCCGTCGCATCGCCATCTCGTCCGCTCCTCCTATGCCATGTACAAGCCCTCCGGAGATCCGAGCCGAGACTAAAACCTATTTTAATTTACATCCATCGATCCTATACTCCACGAGGGAGTGTACATGAATCTAGATCGAAAGTAAAATAAAATAAAGAGCGGCTAAACAATGCCGTATTTAATTTACAAAAACTAAATACTAACCTCGTCAACCCCGAGGATTCAACAAAATAAATATTTACACACATACAATCACATACACACACATGGCCATAATAGTCGGATCTTATGCCTGCAACCAAAGAGTTAAACTACGCATATCCTACTATTATCTGGCACATATTATATATGAAAAAGTGCATAAAATTAACCGAATCCTAAACACACAAAACCGGAATCCTTGGCTCTGATACCAATTGTTGGGGTTGATCCGTGAGGGGAAACTTCGCTTCCCCTTCACCTCGGTTGCTTGACCATGGTGATCCCTTTGATGTCCCCGGATTACAAATTTAATCTTAGACAAAAGGGATTCCCAAAGCAACCAAGTCATCGTCGTGCTATTCATTTAGAGAGGTCACTTGAACAAACTAGTTGTTCAAGCGACCATCCTCTATCCTACGAGTAGCCGCGGAATAGACGATGTCTGGATTGCCGGTTTTTGTGTTTGTACTCGGGATCCAAGTATTATTTAGCCTATTTACAGAAATATAACATGCTTATATTTTGAAAAACAAACACAAGCAATGAATAAAAGAGATAGAAGAATAGTTATACCTCTTGGTCTTCTAATGTATGACCCTCCTCCTTTTGGACGTCGTGTGGGCGACGATCCACCAAAAGTCGAAGCTCCTAGATCGCAAAACTTCCTTCCTTGCTTTTCCCAAGCAAGAGGAAGAAGAGAAACAATGTTTTTCTCCTTCAAAAACTCAACCAACAAAGAACTATAGAAGTTCTTGCCGCCGGCCAACTAGAAGGAGAAGAAGATGATGGAAAACTACCAAGACACCAAGGGAAACCCTATATCTTGTTTCCACCACCTAAGGAGAAGAGAGGGGAGTGTTTTGGGCGCCGGCCAAGGGCTGGGAAGGGCTGGAATAGCTGCTGGACGTTGGCCACAAGGCAAGGAAGAAGAAGGAAAACTTGCCTTATTTGGTGCCACCCTTGCTTCCAAACCCTAACCCTAATTCCAATCCTATCTCAACTAGGATTGCCCTATTCTTGCCCAAGCCTTGATCCCTCTCAATAATGTTATCCACGACTACTTCCCATGCCCTCCTTTTATAGAGTTAGGGATAAGTCATGAATTAATCTCCTCAATTGGTTCTAGGGATTTAATCTCAACCGTCGGATCTAGAGATTTAATCTCAACCGTCGGATCTTAGAGATTTAATCTCTACCAATGGATCTTAGTGTTTTGTTTCTATCCATTGGATCTAAGCATCTTGAGGTGTTAATGGGCTACATTAGGGACCATGAGGAGGAGTTGGGTCTTGGCCACCCATGGATCTAGCCCACATAAAGTCCGATCCACTAATGATGATCCAATCCACTAAAGGTCCATCATTGATCTACCTCACCAACCCCCATATGATAATATGGGCTCCATATATTATTTGTACATTTTCTCCCCGTGTTTAAGATCTCGAATGTCCGTCGATTAATTAATTTACTGACCATTAATTAATCAACATCTAACTCCTTGAGTAGTACCACTCAACCTTTTCATCATGCCGGACCAAGTCCACCTGCAGGGTTTACATGATGAACCTTATGAGCTCCTCAAGGGGACATCATCATCCTAATATATAGGACACGGTTTCCTCCTATAATCAACGGCACACCATATAAATAATATCATCTCCCAACTTACCGAGTCTATCGATTTAATCTATAAATCTCGCCCATTGGTAAATCAAAGAGATGACTACTAAGTATATGTGCCCGTTATTATATCGGGATTAAGAGCATGTACTAAATAATATCTGAAGTCCGATTCGATTATGTAGTCAGCAATAAATCGAATCACCTCTATTTCGGTCCTGCTCAATACACACAAAGTGCACTAGTGTGATTCTATGGTCAAGACAAACCAATACCAAATCACACTACAACCATTCCGATGGTTTGTCCAAAGCCATCTCGGTTGTGAGCCTTTACTTATACTTTTCAAGGAGCCGATAACATGATCTCCTGTGTGACACCACACACCATGTTATCTACAATGTAAAGTATTAGACAATATTGCATAACCATAAAATATGCAAACAATGATCATATGATTCTTATCTCAAAAATAAAGATGTACATAGAAAAGATAGACTTTTCAGTATACATCCCTACACTTTGATCGGAAAAATGACCACTTCCTTAGAAAAAGCCATTTTCAAGAAAATAGAGACTTGACTCACCTAAGACCACTTCCTGGTCTAACTAGTCTAGGATACAGTGAGGTAGCTTCAGCTAGTTCCACTCAGTCAAGTGCACCGAACTAGATACGCCTTATCTAGCCCGAATACACGAGACTCCGCTTTCCTAGCGTACTATCATCTCGCCGCGTCCTGGTACTATGTTACCAAGTATTGACGAGTTATAATCCTATCTAACTATTCTAAAATGAAAAATGAAAATAAATAAAGGACCTAAGCATTCAATCTAAATTAAAGCACAAACAAGTTTTGTACTGACTCCCCCTGGACCGTTGTATCGGTTTGGTCTCTCCACATAGTGGATTTGGTCCTTGGGAACCCAGTACTGGTTGGATCCTAAGTTTGAAATCAAAGTTGTCTTAGGGACCCATGCTTGGACACATTTTTTATGTTGACTTACAATCGACATATACGACTTGTTGGTTGTATTTGAGCTAAACTCTAGTCCGGCCTTGTTGTACACGTCCCTTTGCAATCCAAGTAGGAGGTCAAGTCCCTTGGATCCCAAAGTAAACCGTTCCAATGTGTTCCTAAGATCTTCTACTTTATTTTTCAAGAGTGAGTTCTCAACTTCGAGCTTTTCAACCCGAGTTGAGTCCTCCTCTCGAACTCGACTAGTCGAAGAGGTTAGGGAGACCTTGTTTTTGAGGAGTTTAACCTCCTCAACCAGGGTCTCGACCTTGGACTCGGACTTAGCTAATTTCCTAGTTAAGAATTTAATTGCACTGTAAAGAGTACTAATAAGAGATCGACTTACCTTGAGTGTATCTTTTGAACCAGATGCGGATCCGTGGCTTGTCTTGAATAGAGCTTCACTGTCCGATTCATCTTCGGATTCAAACTCGTGCTCCGGTTCCGACTCCATCTCCAATTCAGCCGGTTTATCCATGAAGATGTGATCATCGTCTTCTTCCTCGGACGCTTCTTCCCATGTAGCGTTGAGTGCCTTCTTAAATTTTGGTGCTTTGCTCTTGAGCTTCGGACATTCAGACTTGATATATCCAAATCTGTTGCATTCGTAACACCTAACATTAGAACTTTTAGGCTTACCTTCATTGGGACGAGTGATGGTTCGCTTTCGGCCCTTGACCATCCTCCGAACTAGGTTGACTAGTTTGGCCTCCATTTCCGGGTCAACCTCCGAATCAGACTCATCTTCTTCCTCCTTCGGGGGTGGCTTGCTTGCGGTTTTCTTCATCAAACCTACAAAAAGTGTACCCTTCTCAGCTTTCGAGTTAGACTGTTCATGGAGTTCGAAATCTGAAAACAACTCATCTAATCTAAGTTTTGAAAGATCCTTGGAGACCTTATAGGCATCGACCATGGATGCCCACAAGGTAGTCCTAAGAAAAGAGTTAAGTACATACCTGATAAGGTCGCGATTTTCGACCTTTTGTCCGATTTCGTGTAGGTTGTTGACTATATCTTGAACGCGAGCATGAAGTTGCGTCGCCATCTCGTGTTCTTGTATTTTTAGATTATACAACCTATTAAAAAGGAGATCATGCTTACATACCTTGGCCTCATCGGTCCCTTCGTGTAATTCGACCAACTTTGTACATAAGTCTTTGGCACTGATGAATGGGCCGACGTGATTAAGCTCCTCCTTGTACAAGACGCATTGGAGGATTTGAGTCGCCTTAGCGTCAGCTTCGACTTGTCGTTTTGTAGCATTGGTCCATTGGTCATAATCCAAGGATTCACCCACTTCGTTAGTTGGAAGTGTAAATCCTGTTTGGATTATGATCCACATCTCGATTTGGGTCTTAAGGAAGCACTCGATCTGACCCTTCCAATAATGGAAGTCATCTCCGTTGTAAAACGGAGATTGGACGGTGCTAAAACCCTCGAGATGGGTCATTGATACAAAAAAAACAAGAGAATGAAGAATAAAAACCTAGCAACGACACAAACGACCGAAATGTACCGAGACTCGCGTCTTGGATTAGTAGTGCGGGAGAAAAAAAACTAAACGAATGAAAGAGTAAAAAAAATCAAAATAAACAGAAATAAAAAGAAAATAAATCTGTAGAAAAGATAGGTTGGTGGTTTCACCAAATCTTAGCACCCCCGGCTCTGATATCAATTGTTGGATCGAGCGGATCGCTAGAGGGGAAGGGGTGAATAGAGATAAACACTTTTGTTCGTTTTCGTTCGTTAAAACATGAGTAGACACAGCGGAAGATAAATTCAAAACAAACGAGACAATAGAGTTTTTTACTTGGTTCGTAGCCTTCGGCTGCTACTCCAAGGCCCTAACGGTCCTAGACCATGTACGGAGGGCAAAACACTAAAAATATTCCTCCTCGTTAGGAGTGTTTACAAAACAATCGAAACAAGAAAGCTCGAGGTAGAGGGACACTCCCCCTCTCCTTGTTATGATTAAAGCTCGATAAGTAAGAAACAAAATAACAATATTCCAATGACTTATAGAAGAATGAAACTTAAGCTCTTGTCGTCGGAGATACGGTAGCACTTCGTCGTCGTAAGATCGTCGTAGAAGAGTAGCGTAACACGAGCACTTTTGAGCACTTGGAATTGATGAAAAACCCTATGACAACCCCTCCTTTTATAGTTTTTGAGCCCCTCCTCGAGGGTATCTTCAGCCAATCAAATTTAGGCACCAAGCTTCTTGGAATGAGGTGATAGACTCCTCGGTCGATCCTTGACCATCGATCGTGATGCTCATCATCACGATCGGCGATGGCGATGGAGTAGCATCACTCGTGATCCGATTTTCAATGAGTGGCTCTTAATGGGCACGTGATGCTAGCTGAAATCACAAGTTAGCTTAACAAAAATATAATTTCGATGGCCGCCGACCATCCGATCTCGACATAGACCATCCATGGGATGTCTTTGGTCGGATCTACGCTTAAGACCATCCCCGTAAGGAGGATACGACCTCACTTACGCTCACACACACGAGCTTACCTCGATACTTACTTTGTAGCTCTTGCTTCCGACCTTTCACTCGATTCCTTCAGCTCCCTCCGAAGTCACTCGAGTGTCGCCCGACCACCGTAGCTTCCTCCGGGTGTCGCTAGCCTTCAACTCCAGCTTTAGCACTTTTCTGCACACTCGATTTAGCTCGTGAGATAATGATATGAGCTTAACTTTGTATCGTTTGCTATAATCAAAACTTAGGTTCGACATAGGTGCCCACTGCACCAACACACATCTCCTCAGAGATGCTTGCTTAAGATGTCAAAGCATAAGTCTTCATGACAAAGATGACTTGAATATCGCAAGTCAAAGGAACATCGCACTTAAGTTGCAGTAAGAACTTCATTGACATATATATATATGCAGAGAACCATATGAAGTTTTACAGCTGGTCACTCCAATGAACTAGTTACCATAACTAGCATCCACGATTAACTCTGGACATCACAATATCTCCAATCAGTGAGAATCAGCTGCTTGGATACACCAAGGAGTATACATCGTGCTAGTCTCGACAGAATTGATGGTGTCCAAATCCATCAATTCATCAACTAGGGATAATTCTGATATATCACAATTACACATGTAGAGATACTCACTAGTTGTGATCCAATCACAAATTCTCTCATGCTGTGAATCGTATCATGGACATTCAATAAATGAGTTTAAGATCTAATCAAATATATGAAAATATGTATACTCAAATAGTGAATCTTCATTTATCATATAAATGGTTCAAACATACGACGATTGCCTTAGGATATCTCTCATATATTACTAACAAACTCCCACTTGGCCTAATGTCAATCGCTACGATATCCAATCTAACATGACCCTCAAACATACTTTGAGGTAATGCCTTAGTTAAAGGATCCACTAAGTTTCTTTCAGTGGCAATCTTCTCGATTTGTATTTCCTTCCTACTAATGATCTCTCTGATCAAATGATAGTGGCGAAGCACATGTTTGGATCGTTGATGAGACCTTGGCTCTTTCGCCTATGCAATTGCTCTATTGTTGTCGCAGTAAATCAGTATTGCTTCAACAATGGCTGGAACCACACCAAGTTCATAAATGAACTTCTTGAACCAAACCGCTTCCTTTGCTGCTTTCGAAGCTACAATGTATTCTGCCTCAGTGGTAGAATCCGCTATAGTGTCTTGTTTGGAACTTGTCCAACTCACTGCGCCCCCATTCAAAATGAACACGTACCCAGACTGAGACCTAGAATCATCCTTGTTTGTATGGAAGTTGGCATTCGTATACCCGCGTATCACCATATCCCCTTCTCCATATATTAGGAACACATCCTTAGTTCTTCTTAAGTACTTAAGGATTGTCTTAACAGCCGTCCAATGATCCATTCCTGAATCAGACTGGTATCTACTTGTGACACTCAGATCATACGATACATCAGGCCTCGTACATAACATAACATACATGATAGATCCTATTGCGGATGCATAGGGAATCTTACTCTTGCAAATCCTCTCGTCTTCTGTGCGCGGACACATAGACTTCGAAAGGTGTATCCCATGCCAGATGGGTAGGAAACCTTTCTTGGATTTCGACATGCTAAACCTCTTTAGAACTTGATCTATATATGTAGACTGCGAAAGACCAAGCAACCGTTTCGATCTATCCCTATAGATCTTAATCCCGAGTATGTAGGTTGCTTCTCCCAGGTCTTTCATGGAGAATGTCTTGGACAACCAAATCTTAATCGACTGTAAGATAAAAACATCAATTCCTATAAGTAATATGACATCGACATACAATACTAGGAACATGATTGCACTTCCACTAACCTTTTTGTACACACAAAGTTCATCCGGATTTTGTGAGAAATCAAACTTTTTGATTATCCCATCAAAATGGATATTCCAACTCTTGGATGCTTGCTTCAGTCCATATATGGACCGTCACAATTTGAATACCTTGGTTTTATCAACCGATGTGAAACCCTCAGGCTGTATCATATACACGTCCTCGAGTAGGTTTCTATTAAGAAAAGTTGTTTTCACATCCATTTGTCGTATCTCATAATCATAATGAGCCGCTATGGCCAAGAGCATCCGAATAGATTTAAGCATAGCTACAGATGAATAGGTTTCGTCATAATCAACACCTTTTTTTTGACAATATCCTTTCGCCACAAATCTAGCCTTATAAGTAATCACATTACCATCCATGTCGGTTTTCTTCTTGAAAACCCACTTGCACCCTATAGGCTAAATGCCTTCATGTGGGTCAACCAAGTTCCAAACTTGGTTTTCATACATGGAATCCATTTCCAACTGTTAGGGCAATCTCTTGCCGTGATATAGTTTTGATGTGTGTGACAAAGGTTTTAAGTTAGGCTGTTATTGTGATTTGATATGTGCATTGGAGTCTTGCAGGACTTAGTAATTCGCACATGGAGCCTTGGCCGGTTCACCACTCACAACCTCATGCTTGAGTCAGAGAAGGAGCATTGCAGAGCCGTGCGTCTGATGCTGCTGAGGGACCGCCGGACGAGATGACTTGAAGTGAAGCCAAGGAAGCAGACTTCGGAGGCAAGAGACGCGAAGGAGCATTGCAGAGTCGTGCGCCTGATGCTACCGAGGGACGTGGCCGCTAACGAAGAGAGCTTCGGCGAGGGACTTTGAGTGAGATGAGAGAATGAGTGAATTGTAAGTAGCTCATTAGGTGAACTTGGTCGAATGGCTGAGTGTCGGAGGCTTGACCGTAAAGGTAGAGGTTTACCCGACCGCCGGAAGCTTAAACAAATGTTAAGTTTGGGTTTCACATGGCACCAGTCGACTGCCATGAAATGGCAGTCGACTGCTCTGAGTCAAACTCGGTTCGACTGGTATCCGACTGATGGGTTTCATCCCAACCGTCGGATCTAGGGTTTCATCCCAACCGTCGGATCTAGGGATTTAATCTCAACCGTCGGTTCTAGGGATTTAATCCCAACCGTCGGATCTAGAGATTTGTTTTCCATCATTTGATCTAGACTTCATGAGGTTTATATTAGGCTACGATAGGGACCATGAGGAGAAGTTGGATCTTGGCCACCCGATGGATCGGAACCACACAAACTTGATCCATCAATGATGTTCCATTCCACTAGAGGATCATCATTGAACTACCTCACCAACCCCCATAAATCAATATGGGCTCCATATATTATTTGTACATCCATCTCCCCGTGTTTAAGATATCGAATGTCCGTCAATTAATTGATTTACTAACCATCAATTAATTAACATCTAACTCCTCGAGTAGTACCACTCAACCTTATCATCATGTTGACTAAGTCAACCTGCAGGTTTTACATGATGAACCTTATGAGCTCCTCAAGGGGACATCATCAACCTAATACATAGGACACGGATTCCTCCTATAATCAACGGCACACCATGTAAATAATATCATTTCCCATCTTACCGGGCATATTGATTTAATCCATAGAAATCTCACCCTCTGGTAAATCAAAGAAATAAATACTAAGTACATGTGCCCATTATTATATCGGGATTAAGAGCATGTACAACATAATATCCGAGGTCCGATTCAATTATGTAGTCAGCAATAAATTGAATCACCTCTATGTCGGTCCTGCTCAATACACCTAAGTGTACTAGTGTAACCCTATGTTCAGGATAAAACAATACCAAGCTACACTACAACCATGCCAATGGTTTGTCCAAAACCATCTTGGTTGTGAGCCTCTACTTATACTCTACAAGGGAATGATAACATGATCTTCTGTGCCACACCCAAGCACCATGTTATCTACAATGTAAAGTATTAGACAATATGCACATATATAAATATAAAGTGCAAACAATGATCATGTGATTCTTATTTCAAAATAAAATGTTCATACCAAAGAGCTAGGCTTTCAGTATACATCCCAACAATCTCCCACTTATACTAAAAGACTATGCTGTCATCATACTGCCATACATCTGATTCCCCTTCCCTCCACATGCCCATCAAAGCTCTCGCTAGAAAGGCCTTAGTGAAAGGGTCTACCAGGCCATCCTCTGATGCATGCTAGGCGACAGCAACTTCTACCTCCTTTACGATTTCTCGTATCAGGTGGTACTTGCACTCTATGTGTTTACTAGCCTTATGGGCTCGTGGTTCCTTCGAGTTTGCAACTGCACCATTATTATCGTAATTAATTGTGATAGTTCTGGGCAAACCAGGAATCACATCCAAGTCCATCAGGAAGTTCCTGAGCCACACAGCTTCTTTGGCTGCCTCATAGGCTACCACATACTCAGCTTCCATGGTGGAGTCCGCCACACATTTCTGCTGGGTACTCATCCATACAATGGCTCCACCTCCTAAAGTAAACACAAAACCTGAGGTAGACTTACTGTTATCCCTATCTGATTGGAAATCGCAATCCATGCAACCCGCAGGGAGTAATTGGTCTACACGGTAAACTAGCATATAATCCCTAGTCCTTCTCAGGCACTACAATATATGCTTTTACCGCAGTCCAATGTCCCTGTCCTGGATTACTTTGATATCTGCTAACCATGCCCACGACAAAGCAGATATCTTGTCTTGTACATAGCATACATGAGGCTTCCTCCTGCCAAAGCATAAGGAACCGCCTTCAGCTCCTTTATCACCTCAGATGATCTAGGACACATCTCCTTAGATAAAGGAACTCCATACCTGAAAGGTAGAAAACCCTTCTTGGAGTTCGGCATGCTAAAACGATCCAAAATCATGTCTATGTATGATGCTTGGGATAAGCACAACAACCTTGATCCCAAGGTTGTGACCCACTTCTCCCAAGTCCTTCAAAACTGTTTGGACAACCATACCCTTACGTCTGATAACACTCTGATATTGTTGCCAACTACCAAAATGTCATCTACGTATAGTACAAGAAATACCACTATGTTTCCGTCACATCTCTTGTATACACCAGACTCATCCGTACTTTGAATAAATCCATAAGTCTAGATTTACCTCATCAAAGCGGATGTTCCAAGACCTCAAAGCTTGCTTCAGTCCATAAACGGACCGATTAAGCTTACATACAATACGCTCTTTGCCCTTAGCAATGAATCCCTCTGGTTGCTTCATATAGATGTTTTCCTCAAGACTTCCATTAAGGAAAGCTGTCTTGACATCCATTTATCACACCTCATAATCCATATGAGCTGCAATGCATAAGAGCTCCCAGACCAGACTTGAATCCATAGATTCAATCTCAGTATTCATTGCACTTTGCCAAGATGCTGTATTTATATCTTGGATTGCCTCATCGTATGTCTAGGGATCAGGTTCATGTTTGCTAGGGACCAAATCAGAAGATTCGTCCAAAAACATGAATCTAAGAGGCTGTCTAACAACCCTCCCACTACGACGAGGTATCATCTGTGTATCCTTTGTGACACGCGGTGCAGTGACATGTGGTATATCTTCTTGTACCGGTGGTACTAAAGAAGTGACTTCCCTTTTAACTCCTCCAGAACAATTTTACTCTTGGGCTTGTGGCTTATCACATAGTCTTCCTCTAGAAATCTGACGTTCGTATTAACGATCACTCTCTGATCTCTAGGACTATAAAACAAGTCAGAATAACTCATCATCGATCTAATCATCTCCATAAGAGTCTTATTCCTTCGCTCTGCTACACCGTTCTGCTGGGGTGTGCTAGGTGCAGTCAATTGGGATTGAATCCCAACCTCTGATAAGTAGTTCCTAAACTCTCCCAAGAGGTTCTCACCACCACGATCAAATCGTAGTGTCATCCACATCTTGAATAATCATCTACAAAAGAGACGAAATATTCAAGATTACCTCTTGCCTAGATAGCCATAGGACCACACAAATCAGAATGAACCAATTCCAACACATCTTTGGATCTATACCCCTTGGCCTTGAAAGGCCTCTTGGTCATCTTACCCTCCAAGCAAGATTCGCAGGTTGGGAGATCCTCCACCACTAATGAACCCAAAGGTCCATCAGCTATCAACCTTTGAATTCTGCTTAGGTTAATATGACCAAGCCTAAGATCACAAAGATATGTTTGGTTCATCTTCGAAGGTTCTTTTCTCTTATCGGAATTAGAAGATGAGTTATTAACTTCTATTTGCATCGTGGGAGCTTGTGGTTCAAGTTATAAATTTCCTATCTATGTACCTGAAAAGATAATGTCCCTATTCCTTTTATAACAAATCTGTCATAAAAAGAAATAGATTATCCATCCATAAAAATTTAGAAACTGAAACTAAATTCTTTCTAAATAAAGGTACATAAAGGGAATTTTCCAGAACTAAAGTTTTATTATTTTCAAGAGATAAATAAAACTTCTCCCACTGCAATAGCCACCACCATCATGGCATTTCCCAAGTAAATGGTAATCTCCCCTTTAGCTAGTCATCGGGTTTCCTGGAACCCCTGCAAATTGTTGCAGACATGATTAGTGGCTCCTGTATCAACTCACCAGGTACCGGTAGATATCACCACTAATCATGTTTCAATGACTAGTCCAACAGATATACCTTTGTTCTATTTTGGATTGGGACAATCCTTCTTCCAATGTCCATCCTGCTTGCAAGTGAAGTACTTGCCTTTCGGCTTTTTCACTCTTCCCTGAGATCCTCCCACCATCTTTGCTTCACCTTGTTTCTTCTTCTTCTTGCCTTTCGGCTTAGAAGTAGAAACCCTTTTGAGCAATGATGGCTTGAGGACACTCTTTGAAGAGTGCATACTTGTACTCCTTAGCAGATAAGATAATATCTTGAATCTTTTCCAATCAACATTATTTAGGTACAGTAAGTTTATTTCCTTTAGTATCACAGTAAGTGGACTGAAAGTCAATTTTGAAAATCCTAAGAATCACATAGATCATTACTTTAGATTTCAAAAAATTATTGATTCCTCAAACAATAAAATTTCGAAATCAACCAACACCTCAAAACACCGAGAATATCGCATGCCACGCAGTGTGGACGTATACGAATTCTACATTTGTAAGAGGAGGTTTTACCCATTAATTTTATTATCCTGTCAACCTTACTTTTTGACAAATAAAATTAATAGTTGGTTCCTCTTTGGCCCTACAAATAAAAGCAGTGACTCCGATGGGGAGGATACTTTATATTTGCATCTAAGTGTGCACCATTACACGATACTAAGGGAATTATTTCGGATTATGTGCCTTACCGCTGTGGAAGTACACACGCTCCTAGATAATTTCCTATAACCATTATTTGACCTAGTGATCCGCAAACAAACTCATCCGCAGGGAGGAAGGCACTCAGAGCCGACACGCAAGTTTGTTGCATCACACGTCAAATTGTAATGGAGGCCGCGGGAATTAATTAAAATGTCCCTCTCCCACTTAGTAAATTGACAATGAGGAATTTTCAAGCACACACAACATGCTTATTATTATTGTAGATTTCAATAAAAATTATTGATTCCTCAAACAATAAAATTTCGAAATCAACCAACACCTCAAACACCGAGAATATCGCATGTCACGCTGTGTGGACGTATACGAATTCTACATTTGTAAGAGGAGGTTTAACCCATTAATTTTATTATCTTGTCAACCTTACTTTTTGACAAATAAAATTAATAGTTGGTTTCTCTTCGGCCCTACAAATAAAAACACATTTTATTTGCATCTAAGTGTGCACCATTACACGGTACTAAGGGAATTATTTTGGATTATGTGCCTTACCATTGTGGAAGTACACACGCTCCTAGATAATTTCCTATAACCATTATTTGACCTAGTGATCCACAAACAAACTCATTCGATGGGGAGGAAGACACTCAAAGCCGACGCGCAAGTTTGTTGCATCACATGTCAAATTGTAATGGAGGCCGCGGGAATTAATTAAAATGTCCCTCTCCCACTTAGTAAATTGACAATGAGGAATTTTCAAGTACACACAACATGCATATAAAACAAATTGTTGGTGCAGTAGGCACCTAAGTCGAACCTGGGTTTTGATTATAGCAAACGATACAAAGTTAAGCTCATATCGTTATCTCACGAGCTGAATCGAGTGTGCAGAAGATTGATATAGCTGGAGCTGAAGGCTAGCGACACCCGGAGGAAGTCGCGGTGGTCGGGCGACACTCGAGTGACTTCGGAGGGAGCCGAAGGAATCGAGTGGAAGGCCAGAAGCAAAAGCAACACGTAAGTATCGAGGTAAGCTCATGTGTGCGAGCGTAAGTGAGATCGTATCCTCCTTACGGGGATGATCATAAGCGTAGATCTGACCAGAGACATCCCATCGATGGTCCAGGTCGAGATCGGACGGTCGAAGGTCATCGAAATAATGTTTTCTTTGAGCTAACTTTGCCCTGCAGCTAGCATCACGATCATTGCAAGATGGAGGACTCGATTGCCGTCAAGCGATCGAAGTCGGACTCGATGATCGCCATCGACTGATGATGGCCATCAGTCGACTGATGGTCAATGATCAGATTCGAGGAGTCAAGGCTTATCACCCCATTTCAAGGAGATTGGTGCTCAATTTTGATTGGCTAGGGTTCCTCTCGAAAAGGGGCTCAAAGGCTATAAAAGGAGGGCTTGTCTTAGGGTTTTTCATCAATTAAAAAAAGCTTCCAAGTGCTTCCGATACGCTCCAACTCTCCGACATCCCTACGACGAAGCGCTGCCGAGACGATGACTAGAGCTTCAACCTCCATCTTTTGAAGTCATCGGTAACGAAAGTTTGAATCATATTTCAGTTTATAAGTTGTTCTTATTTCGAGCTTTAAATTATATCTAGGAGAGGGGGAGTGTCCCTCTACTTTGAGCTTTTATCATCTTTGTGTATCCGTCTAACTCCTACCTCCAACGAGGAGTTTTTTTTAGTAGTTTGCCCTCCGTACGTGGTCAAGGACTACTAAGGCCTTGGAGTAGTAGCCTTCGGCTACGAACCAAGTAAAACTCTTGTGTCTATTGTCTCTTTTATTTTTTGTTTATCTTTCCGCTGCATATAAGTTTTTTTTTAAAACGAATTCGTACGAAAAATTTCTATCGCTATTCACCCCCCCCTCTAGCGATCCGATCGA
Organism: Wurfbainia villosa; assembly: GCA_025175895.1. Classification (NCBI taxonomy): domain Eukaryota; kingdom Viridiplantae; phylum Streptophyta; class Magnoliopsida; order Zingiberales; family Zingiberaceae; genus Wurfbainia; species Wurfbainia villosa. The sequence goes on from CM045990.1 coordinate 33,629,438, forward strand.
TCCAAAAATTGGTATCAGAGCCAGGGGTTGCTAAGATTTGGTGAAACCACCAATCTAGCCATTTTTACAGATTTATTTTTCTTTTATTTCTGTTTTTTATTTATTTCGCTTCGTTAAGTTTTTCTCCCGCACTACTAATCCAAGACGCGAGTCTTGGTACTTGTTTTTGTGTTTTTGTCGTGGCTAGTTTCTTCGTCTTCGTCTCTTTGTGTCTTTTGTTCTAATGGCCCATCTCGAGGGTTTTAGCACCATCCGACCTCCGTTTTACAACGGAGATGACTTCCGTTATTGGAAGGGTCGGATGGAATGCTTTCTCAAAACCCAAATCGAGATGTGGATCATAATCCAAACGGGTTTCACACTTCCGACTAATGAAGTGGGTGACTCCTTGGATTATGATCAATGGACCATTGCGACAAAACGACAAGTCGAAGACGATGCCAAGGCAACACAAATCCTCCAATGTGGCCTATCCAAGGAGGAGCTAAATCGCGTCGACCCCTTCATAAGCGCAAAAGATCTTTGGACCAAACTAGTGGAGCTACACGAAGGGACCGATGAAGCCAAGGTATGTAAGCATGATCTTGTTTTCAATAAACTATATAACCTAAAAATGCAGGAACACGAGTCTGCAACGCAACTCCACGCCCATGTCCAAGACATAGTCAAGAACCTACACGCAATCGGACAAAAGGTCGAAAACTGCGACCTTATAAGGTATGTTCTAAACTCTTTTCCAAGGACTACCTTGTGGGCATCCATGGTCGACGCCTACAAGGTCTCCAAGGATCTTTCTAAAATTAGGTTAGATGAACTCTTTTCTGATTTTGAATTACATGAGCAGTCCAACTCGGAACCCGAGAGGGGTATAGCCTTGTTTGCAGGTTCAAAGAAGAAGAAAATCGCAAGCAAGCCACCGCCAACCGAGGAGGAAGACGAGTCCGAAGAAGAAGTTGACCCGGAGTTGACTGCCGAACTAATGAACCTAGTCCAAAAGATAGCCAAGGGACGAAAGCGAACTATGACTCGACCCAACCAAGGTAAACCTAAAAGTTCTAATATTAGGTGTTATGAATGTAACAGGTTTGGACATATCAAGTCCGAGTGCCCCAAGCTCAACCACCAAGCACCTAAGCACAAGAAGGCCCTCAACGCGACATGGGAAGAAGCGTCATCCGAAGAAGACGAAGACCACGTCTTCATGGAGAAATCGATTGAGTCAGACACGGAGATCGAACCTGAACTTGAGTCAGAACTTGAGGATGACTCGGACTATGAAGCTACCTTCAAGTCAAGCCACGGATACACATCCGGTTCAAAAGATACCCTTAAAGTGAGTCGAACTTTATTTAATACTTTACATAATACGGTTAGGTTTTTGTCTAGGAAATTAGTTAAGTCCGAGTCCAAGGTCGAGACCCTGGTTGAGGAGGTCAAACTCCTCAAACACAAGGTCTCCCTAACCTCTTCGACTAGTCAAGTTCGAGAAGAGGACCCAACTCGAGCTGAAAAGCTCGAAGTTGAGAACTCTCTCTTGAAAAGTCAAGTTGAAGATCTTAGGAACACGTTGGAAAGGTTTACTTCGGGATCCAAAGGACTTGACCTCCTACTTGGATCTCAAAGGGCTGTGTACAACAAGGCTGGACTAGGGTTTAACTCTAACACGACTAATAGGTCGTATATGTCGATTGTAAGTCGACATAGGAAACATGTCCAAGCATGGGTCCCTAAGAACTTTTTGATTTCAACTCTAGGATCCAACCCGTACTGGGTTCCCAAGGACCAAATCCACTATGTGGATAGACCAAACCGATTCAACGGTCTAGGGGGAGCCAGTACAAAACATGTTTGTGCTTTAACTTAGAAATTGCATGCTTAGAATTTTTTTTAAAACTTGTGAACTCACTTAGAACACATACATAACCAACTAAAATCCTTCGAAAAGATTGAGCCTCGAGGAGCCTCTTTTCAAAAATAACCAGTTAGACTAGGAAATAGTCTTAGGTGAGTCAAGTCATCATTTTCTTGAAAATGGCTTTGTCTAAGGAAGTGGTCGATGATCCGATAAAAGAAGGCCCTCGTACACGAAGCCATGATCTTGAAAAGGTAAACTTGACAAGCCTAGGGTCAAATCCAAATCTAACATAAAATTACTTGAACCTAAATGCACTTAATCAACTTAATTGGAAGTCATCTCACAAAAAACACATAAGTATAACATGCTTGATCATATAGACACAGGTGAGATGACCTAGGTTTAACAACTTACAACCAATTTTTTTTTAAAAAAAATAAAAATCTAACATCCAATCCAACCACCTTGTGTGTTGGATCAATGGATGTTGGACAGCGGTTACTCCTGACACATGACCGGGGATCAACTCAAATTCACGAAGCTTCGATTCAAACGACAAGGATCAGTAGCCTTTGGGAATAACGGCAAGCTCAAAATCATCGGATCAGGTGATATCAAGCTTAACTCGAATTTTGTTATTAAAAATGTATTACTTGTAGAGAATTTTGAATATAACCTGCTTAGCGTAAGCCAATTATGTGACAATAACTATAAGGTCGTATTTTTAGAAAATGAATGTGTAATTAAAACAAATAAAACAGCTAAAACAATATTCAAAGGAACTAGGACAAATAACATTTATACAATTAACTTAATCAAATCCTCAGCCAAATGTTTTATGACACAGGAAGAGGAATCATGGTTGTGGCACCGACGACTCGGTCACTCGCACCCAAGACTCGTCCACAAGATGAGTTAGAGTGGCTTAGTCAGAGGTTTACCCAACCTCAACAATTTGGTTAATAAAATCTGTAATGCTTGTCAACAAGGAAAACAACCTAGGACACACACAAGTTAACTAACCAAGAACGAACCTCAAGTGTACTTGAACTCCTGCATATGGATCTATTCGATTCACATGGAGCCAAGTCACTCAATAGAAGTCAATATTGCTTAGTCATAATTGACGACTACTCCAGGTTTACCTGGGTTAGGTTCATCAAACATAAAAATGATACCCTAGATCAATTAATCAATCTATTCAAATTAATCGAGAATCAAAAAAACCTTAAGGTTAAAAGACTTAGAAGCGATCATGGTGGTGAATTCGAAAATCAAAGGTTCACCGACTTCTGTAACCTAAACGGATACCACCATGAATTCTCTTGCCCTAGGACCCCTCAACAAAATGGCCTAGTGGAGCGGAAAAACCGAACTCTACAAGAAGCCGCTAGGACCATGTTGAACGAATACGACCTACCTGATAGGTTTTGGGCAGAAGCCGTTAGCACGGCTTGCTATGTCCAGAATAGGATCCTTATGGTAAAGAGGCACCTTAAGACCTCGTACGAGATTTATCACAATAAAGTACCCAACATCAAGTACTTTAGGGTATTTGGATGTAAAGTACATATCTTAAACACTAAGAACCACCTAGGGAAATTCAAATCCAAAACCTCCACCGGAATCTTCTTAGGATACTCAACCACGAGTAGGGCCTATAGGGTATATAACCACGATACCTTTAAAGTCGAAGAGACTATTAATGTAGTGTTCGATGAAGTACCTGAACCTACAAAACCCTTAATGACCCCAAGTGTTGAGCCCACTGATACCAAACTCGTCTCCGACCCTGAGATCGAGTCTAATCCACATCAACCAACTTCTCTTGTCGACCAAGTGACAAGTGATCCGAGTCAAACTAGTGTTCAACCAAGTCACCCCATTGATTAAGCATTAGATGACACAAATCCAACCCAATCTAGGATTCAGACTAACCACCCTATCGATCAAGTGATAGGAGATCCTAATCTAGTAGTTCGAACTAGAGCATCCTATAGGAACCTTAGTCAAATTTCCTTAATTTCAAAGATAGAACCCAAATCAATTGAACAAGCTCTTCTTGATCCCAATTGGATTATTGCAATGCAAGAAGAGCTAGCTCAATTTACTAGGAATGAAGTGTGGGAATTAGTACCACCACCTAAAGACAAAACGGTAATTGGAACAAGGTGGGTGTTTCGAAATAAGCTTGATGATAAAGGTGAAGTAGTTAGAAACAAGGCTAGGTTAGTCGCCAAAGGGTTTAGTCAAGTCGAAGGCTTAGATTACGACGAAACCTATGCCCCAGTAGCTAGACTCGAATCCATTCGAATGTTGCTAGCTTATGCCGCACATCGAGGATTTAAACTGTTTCAAATGGATGTTAAGTCAACATTCCTAAATGGATACATTAAAGAAGAAGTTTATGTTAGCCAACCCCTCGGATTCAAAAATCTAGATAAACCCAACCATGTTCTAAAACTTAAGAAAGCTCTCTATGGACTTAAACAAGCTCCTCGAGCTTGGTACGAGAGACTTTCAATCCATCTTAAGTCAAAAGGGTTTAACCAAGGCTTAGTTGACCCAACTCTCTTTGTAAAAACCTTAGGTAAAGAAATATTCATAGCTCAAATTTATGTAGACGATATAATTTTTGGAACCTCTAACTCAGCCTTACTAAACGAGTTCGTTTCACTCATGGAAAGTGAGTTCGAAATGAACTTGGTAGGCGAGTTAAGTTTCTTTTTAGGTCTACAAATTAAACAAACTAAGGATGGTATATACCTATATCAACAAAAATACACTAAGGAGTTAATTAAAAGATTTGGAATGCAAGATGCTAAGATAATAAACACCCCAATGGCGAATAATGTTAACATAGGAGAAGACCTAGAAAGTAAGTCCATTGACTTAAAGTACTATAGGAGAGCGATAGGAAGTCTCCTATACTTAACTGTGAGTTGACCCGACATCCTATTCGCAGTAAGTATGTGCGCCAGGTTTCAAACCTGTGCTAAGGAGTCTCACCTAACCCTAGTTAAGCGTATCCTTAGATATCTTAAGGGTACACTTAATGTCGGTATTTGGTATCCTAGATCTACCGAGTTCGAACTAACCGGCTACTCCGATTCGGACTATGCCGGTAGTAAGCTCGATAGAAAGAGTATGAGTGGTTGTTGTCAACTTCTCGGCTCGAGTCTAGTGAGTTGGTGCAGTAGGAAGCAACACTATGTTGCTTTATCTACCACCGAAGCCGAATATATCACGATGGGTGAGTGTGTCACGCAACTTCTTTGGATGAAGCACACTCTCCGCGACTTTAAGTTAGACTTTACAAATACTAAACTTCACGTAGATAACATTAGTTCAATTAATCTTACAAAGAATCCGATATGTCATCTAGAACCAAACATATAGAGGTCAAACACCATTTCATTCGAGAACATGTGGCCAACGGAGCCATACAACTCGAATACGTCGAATCGAAGTCTAACTTGGCAGACCTATTTACTAAACCCCTACCCGAAGTCGAATTTAGTCTATTAAGACGAAAATTGGGCATGTGCGTAATAGAATAGGTACTTGCAAATTATATGTTCTTACTACTATCTCTTTAATTTTATTTTTATGGAACTAGTATAGGACATACCTGAGATATCATGCACCTATAGATTTAAGGAGCCAATACATCTCACAACACAGGACTAATGTGTTTGTGTACTTAGCCACGTAGATGGGCGTGAGATGTTAGAACCTTACTCCTGGTTCCAGATGTAGAGCTAGTGCATCGCTATGAACCACGGAGTATAATAATACATACTAACTGACTCTGACCAGGACTGGTTGATCTTTCATATCAATCAAGCTAAATATGAGTCGAACATTTTATAGATGAACTTATTTTTAGGATATTATTTTCAAAATAATGTGGAACATGCTTGGACTCTAAAATTAAAACTTATGTTTTTTATTCCACACACACCCTCACTCTTTTCGATATATGACAAAAGGGGGAGAAAAAGGCCAAAGTTAAGGGATCATTACTTAACTTTTAGTTAACTTGAAGGCCAAAGTTAAGGGATCATTACTTAACTTTTAGTTAACTTGTTCAAAAAGTCAATTTATTTAACTTTACGTTAACTTGTCTGGAAGTAAAGGCCAAGGTTAAGAAGTCAATTTTTTGATTTTTTAACTTAAAAAATTATTTTAAACCCTATGGTCAATATTAAGTGATTTCGGTTACTTAATTCTTTTTTAGTAGCAAATATCAAGGGGGAGAGTTAAAACTCTTTCTCAAGTACTCACCCTCGGTCAAGGGGGAGGATTCCTCAAGGGGGAGCACTTGAAAAAGAGTTTTTATATACTCCTGCACATTCATGCATATCTCTTACTCAGTTTACTTAATGCACTTAATTTATTAACTTTGTATGTGGGTTTGCCATAAATCAAAAAGGGAGAGATTGTTGGTGTAGTAGGCACCTAAGTCAAACCTGGGTTTTGATTATAGCAAACGATACAAAGTTAAGCTCATATCGTTATCTCACGAGCTGAATCGAGTGTGCAAAAGATTGATATAGCTGGAGCTGAAGGCTAGCGACACCCGGAAGAAACCGCGGTGGTTGGGCGACACTCGAGTGACTTCGGAGGGAGCCGAAGGAATCGAGTGGAAGGCCAGAAGCAAAAGCAACACATAAGTATCGAGGTAAGCTCGTGTGTGCGAGCATAAGTGAGGTCGTATCCTCCTTACGGGGATGATCTTAAGCATAGATCCAACCAGAGACATCCCATCGATGGTCCAGGTTGAGATCGGACGGTCGAAGGTCGTCGAAATAATGTTTTCTTTGAGCTAACTTTGCCCTGCAGCTAGCATCAGTCGACTGCCAGCTTGGAGGACTCGACTGTCGTCAAACAGTCGACTGCCAAAGGTCAGCACTCGACTGATGCTGCCATCAGTCGACTGATGATGGCCATCAGTCGACTGATGGTCAATGATCAGATTCGAGGAGTCAAGGCTTATCACCCCATTTCAAGGAGATTGGTGCTCAATTTTGATTGGCTAGGGTTCCTCTCGAAAAGGGGCTCAAAGGCTATAAAAGGAGGGCTTGTCTTAGGGTTTTTCATCAATTAAAAAAAGCTTCCAAGTGCTTCCGATACGCTCCAACTCTCCGACATCCCTACGACGAAGCGCTGCCGAGACGATGACTAGAGCTTCAACCTCCATCTTTTGAAGTCGCCGGTAACGAAAGTTTGAATCATATTTCAGTTTATAAGTTGTTCTTATTTCGAGCTTTAAATTATATCAAGGAGAGGGGGAGTGTCCCTCTACTTTGAGCTTTTATCATCTTTGTGTATCCGTCTAACTCCTACCTCCAACGAGGAGTTTTTTTTAGTAGTTTGCCCTCCGTACGTGGTCAAGGACCACTAGGGCCTTGGAGTAGTAGCCTTCGGCTACGAACCAAGTAAAACTCTTGTGTCTATTGTCTCTTTTATTTTTTGTTTATCTTTCCGCTGCATATAAGTTTTTTTTAAAACGAATTCGTACGAAAAATTTCTATCGCTATTCACCCCTCCTCTAGTGATCCGATCGATCCAACACAAATCAGCAATAAATATGGAAAAATCAGAATTTTTCCAACTATTATGGCATTGTTCTCCAATATGCGTCCCGTCGTGTCGCCACCTCGTCCGCTCCTCCTATGCCATGTACGAGCCAACCGGAGATTCGAGCCGAGAATAAAACCTATTTTATTTTACATCCATCGATCCTATACTTCACGAGGGAGTGTACATGAAATCTAGATCGAAAGTAAAATAAAATAAAGAGTGGCTAAACAATGTCGTATTCAATTACAAAAATTAAATACTAATTTAGCCTCGTCAACCCCCGAGGATTCAAATAATATACAATCACACACACATGCAATCACATACACAAATATATAGCCATAATAGTTGGATCTTATGCCTGCAACCAAAAAGTTAGCCTACGCGCATCCTACTATTATCCGGCATACACAATATATGATAAGTGCGTGAAAGTAACCGAATCCAAAACACACAAAACCGGAAACCGTGGCTCTGATACCAAATGTTGGCATTGTGCTATTTTTCGGAATGCTCATAGGCTCCCATGTCCCCGGATTAAAATTTTCACTAATGAAAACTAATCCGGATGGGATGAGTTTCTAAGCACAACCAATTCGTCGTCGTGCCAACGACTCGAGTGATCGCTTGAACAAACTAGTTGTTCAAGCAACCAAACTCTTCTAGTCGATTAGCCGCGGAAGAGACGACGGACGGATTGCCGGTTTTTGTGTTTCTTATTCGGGGTCCATGATTATACAAATACATGCAAATGTAAACTAGTATAATCAACATATACTAACATAAAGAACATAAGCTAGCATATCAATAAGAACATGCAAAGAACAATAATAAAAGTTGTAAAACTTTTATACCTCTTGATCTTCTATCGTATGTCCTAACCTCCTTGTAGACTTCGTGTGGGCGAAGATCCTCCACAAGTTGAAGCTTCCTAGGTCTTCTTCAATCCAAAGAAAGAAGAACTCTCCTTCCCTTCTTGCTTGAGCCAACCACCAATCCACAAAGGATTGGTGCCGCCGGCCCCAAGAATAGAGAGAACTAAATGGAAACCACCAAGGAACAAAACTAGGGACAAACCCTAGCTTCTAGTGCCGCCGGCCAATAGGGAGTGAAGAGGATAAAAGGAACATGTTGGGCGCCGGCCAAGGTATAGGGAAAAGAGAAGTAGCCGGCAACACCCTAGGAAGAAGAAGAGCACTTCCCCTATAGTTGCCGCCCAACCAAGCTTTCAAACCCTAGCCGCCCAACCTTTCTTCCTTTGGATTTCTTGCCGCCCAACCATGGTGGAGAGAAGAGATCTAGGAGCTAGCCACCTTCAAGGAAGAAGAAGAGATCTTCCACAAGTTGCCGCCCACCCTTCTTTCCTAACCTTGGCCGCCCATCCAAAGGAGCCAAACCCTAATTAGGGTTTCCTCCTTAGGGTTGCTTGCCGCCCAAGCAAGGCTTGGCAAAACCCTAATCTCCTTAGCATCCAACACAAGGTTGGGCAGCAACCTTGTTGGGCGGCGGCAAGGAGAAGAGAGGGAGGGGGCGGCAAGACTAGGATTTGGTTTTCACAAACCCTTAAGCCCTATTTTTATAAAGAACACATTCTCCTAACGGTTATTGGTTCATAACAAAAAAACCCGTTAACCCGCTCCAATAACTTAAGTTAAAATAAACTGAACTGAGTTGGTCTATTTTAAGTTAAAATGAACCGAACCCACTTTGGTTCATTCGTTTAAAACAAACCAAACCCCTTTCGTTTATTCTTCACCATTGGATTAGAACCAAACCAATTTGGTTCATCCATCATGTCTTCATAAGACACGACCCATCCACGCTTCCATTACGACTGAAACGATTTCATGCTCGATCCTTGTTTGGTCCAACCAAACCTAGTTTCTCTCAGTCTGAGAATCTCATTCTCAAGCTCATATTAAATCCTTCGGATTACGCTCATTATGTGTGTGACCAAATAGGTTCTCGGTTTATGTTGGTCATCTATAATTAACCATTAATTATAGAACGATCATGAGTGACATCTAGTAGTACATCATGATCCCCAATTTACCAAAAAATCAACGGTTGATCCAGAACTATTTCTGAAATCCTTCAGCAGCTACAATGAATTATGCCCCATTCCCTTCACACTTCTTATGCCCACTTGGTTCACGACATGGTCTATAGTGTCAGTCCTCACTAGGTTGACTACGTCACACCTAGCCCAAGTATCATTTCCTCATCCTACGGATTCTAGTTATTGCACATGTATCCAAGAGTACCTTACTCTAAACATGTAATGCTTTGGCCAAAGACTTTAGTAACAATCCGACGAGAGGCCATAGGTATACATCTCCTCACAAGAAGTGATGAATCCTTTATAGACTATTCAAACACCTTCGATCACTTCGACTTATGCCCAATCATCCCGGGTCCACATCTCCTCAGAGATGCTTGCTTAAGATGTCAAAGCATAAGTCTTCATGACCAAGATGACTTGAATACCGCAAATTAAAGGAACATCGCACTTAAGCTGTAGTCAGAACTTCATTGACATATGTATATATGAAGAGAACCATATGAAGTTTTACAGCTGGTCACTCCAATGAACTAGTTACCATAACTAGCATCCACGATTAACTCCGGATATCACAATATCTCCTGCCAGTGAGAATCAGCTACTTGGATACACCAAGGAGTATACCTCGTGCTAGTCTCGACAGAATTGATGGGGTTCAAATCCATCAATTTATCGACTAGGGATAATTTCGATACATCACAATTACACATGTAGAGATACTCACTAGTTGTGATCCAATCACAAATTCTCTCATGCTGTGAATCGTATCGTGAACATTCAATAAATGAGTTTAAGATCTAATCAAATACATGAAAACATGTATACTCAAATAGTGAATCTTCATTTATCATATAAATGGTTCAAACATAAGGTGATTGCCTTAGGACATCTCTCATATATTATTAACAACTATCACACTACCTTGGAACTACACCCTATGGAAATAATCATACTGGCCTAGAACTACAATTCTGCCCTGACACTATTCATACTGCCCTGGAAATATACATACTACCCTAGCTCTGTTCACATTGCCTTGGAAATACACATACTGCCCTGACTCTGTTCACACTGCCCTAGAAATACACATAATTCCCTGGCTATGTTCCCACTATTATGAGAATACACATAGTGCCCTGGAACTACATCTACTGATCTGAAATTGACCACTGCCTTGGAGCTACCATACTGCCCTGGCCTTGTTCACACTGCCCTGGAAATACACATACTACCTTGGCTCTGTTCCCACTATTATGGGAATACTCATACTGCCCTGGAATGGTTCATACTGCCCTGGTAATATTCATAGTGCTCTGAACCTTTCCAAACTGCCCTGGAAATATATATACTGGTCTAGAACTCCACATACTGCCCTGTAACTATACTTGAATTGCTTATACTACCCTAGAACTGCACTGGACTTTCTTATACTGCCCTGGAAACCCTGGCCCCATTAGTTCCATTCGATTATGGAACCATCCATAGGTCTAGGAAGACCAAGGTTACTTGAGAAGTCATCCCTATGGGTAACCATGGTGTGTGCCTAGTGGCTAAGGTTTTAAGGAAACCTAGGTAAGCCACTAAGAAGGTTACAAGGGAAGTTACGCTTAGAGTTTGTAGGGATGTATACTGAAAAGTCTACCTTTTGTATGGACATCTTTATTTTGAAATAAGAATCACATGATCATTGTTTGAATATTTTTATGGTTATGCATATTGTCTAATACATTGCATTGTAGATAACATGGTGTGTGGTGTCACACGGGAGATCATGTTATCGACTCCTTGTAAAGTATAAGTAAAGGCTCACAACCGATATGACTTTGGACAAACCATCGGAATGGTTGTAGTGTGATTTGGTATTGGTTTGTCTTGACCATAGAATCACACTAGTGCACTTTGTGTGTATTGAGCAGGACCGACTTAGAGGTGATTCGATTTATTGCTGACTACATAATCGAATCGGACCTCAGATATTATTTAGTACATGCTCTTAATCCCGATATAATAACGGGCACATATACTTAGTATTCATCTCTTTGATTTATCAATGGGCGAGATTTATAGATTAAATCGATAGGCTCGGTAAGTTGGGGGATGATATTATTTATATGGTGTATCGTTAATTATAGGAGGAAACCATGTCCTATATATTAAGAAGATGATGTCCCCTTGAGGAGCTCGTAAGGTTCATCATGTAAACCCTGCAGGTGGACTTGGTCCGGCATGATGAAAAGATTGAGTGGTACTACTCATGGAGTTAGATGTTGATTAATTAATGGTCAGTAAATTAATTAATCGACGGAAATTCGAGATCTTAAACACGGGGAGAAAATGTACAAATAATATATGGAGCCCATATTAACATATGGGGGTTGGTGAGGTAGATCGATGATGATCCTTTAGTGGATTGGATTATTATTAGTGGATCGGACTTTATGTGGGCTTGATCCATGGGTGGCCAAGACCCAACTCCTCCTCATGGTCCCTAATGTAGCCTATTAACACCTCATGAAGCTTATATCCAATGGATAGAAATAAAACTCTAGATCCATAGGTAGAGATTAAATCTCTAAGATCCGACGGTTGAGATTAAATCTCTAGATCCGACGGTTGAGATTAAATCCATAGAACCAATGGTAGAGATTAAAAGGAGGCTTATCCCTAACTTTATAAAAGGAGCTTGATGGGTTGGAATGGAGAATAAATCAAGAGAGGCTAAGGTTTTGGAGTTGCCGGCAAAGCTAGGGTTAGGGTTTTTGGAGGGTGGCGGCACCAAATAAGGAAGGTGATTGCTTTCTTCTTCTTCCTTCAAGGTGGCCGACATCCAGCTATTTTCCCAGCTTTTTCCAGCCATTGTCCGGCATCCAAACCTCTCCTCTCCTTCTCCTTGAGTGGTGGAAACAAGACTTAGGGGTTTCCCTTGGTGTCTTGGTTGGTTTCCATCATCATCTCCTCCTTGTTGGCCGACGGCAAGGATTGTCTTTGCTCCTTGTTTGGTTGGTTTTAGGAAGGAGAAGAACCTTGTTTCTATTCTTCCTCTTGCTTTGGAAGAGCAAGGAAGGAAGATTTACAATCTTGGAGCTTCGACTTTTGGTAGATCGTCGCACACACCACGTCCGAAAGGAGGAAGGTCATACATTAGAAGATCGAGAGGTATACCTATTCTCTTTTCTCTATTGTTACTTGCTTGTTTTTGTTTTTCAACTATGAGCATGATATAAATCTGTATATGGCTAAATAATACTTGGATCCCGAGCATAAACACAAAAACTGATGATCCGAACATCGTCTATTCCGCGGCTACTCATAGAATAATGGATGGTCGCTTGAACAACGAGTTTGTTCAAGTGACCTCTCTAAACGAATAGCACGACGATGACTTGGTTGTTTGGGCAATCCCTTTTTGTCTAGGATTAATTTTTTTTAATCCAGGGGCATCGAGGGGATCGCCATGAACAAATGACCAAGGTGAAGAAGGAAGCAAAGTTTCCTCTCACGGACTCGATAAGCAAAACCCTTCAATTGGTATCAGAGCCAAGGTTTCCAGTTTTGTGTGTTTAGAATTCGGTTAAATTTTTATGCACTTTTCATATATTATATGTGTCGGATAATAGTAGGATATGCGTAGTTTAACTCTTTGGTTGCAGGCATAAGATCCGACTATTATGGCCATATGTGTGTATGTGATTGTATGTGTGTAAATGTTTATTTTGTTGATCCTAGGAGTTGACGAGGCTAGTATTTAATTTTTTGTAAATTAGATACGACATTGTTTAGCCACTCTTTATTTAATTTTACTTTAGATCTAGATTTCATGTACACTCTCTCATGGAGTATAGGATCGATGGATGTAAATTAAAATATGTTTTAGTCTCGGCTCGGATCTCCAGATGACACATACATGGCGTAAAAGGAGCAGACGAGATGGCGATGCGACGGGAGACATATTGAAGACAAAAGCCATAATAGTTGAAAAATAATTTATTTTTCATATTTATTGTTTTTTTTTATATGCATGTCATAGGCTAGGAAAATTCCTCAATTTCAAATTACTAAGTGGGAGAGGGAAATTTCTATAAATTTCCATGGCCTCCATTACGATTTGACAAGTGATGCAAACAAATTTGCGCGTCGGCTCTGAGTGCCTTCCTCCATATCGGATGGGTTTGCTTGCGGATCACAAGGTCAAATATGATTATAGGGAATTATCAAAGAGCGTGTGTACTTCCCCATCGGAGGACACATAACCCGAGATAATTACCTTGGTACTGAGTAATGGTGAACACTTAGATACAAATATAAGTATCCTCCCCATCAGAGTCACTGCTTTTATTTGTAGGGCCAAAGAGGAACCAACTATTAATTTTACTTGTCAAAAAGTTAGGTTGACAAGATAGTAAAATTAATGGGTAAAACCTCCTCTTACAAATGTAGAATTCGTATACGTCCACACTATCGTGGCATATGATATTCTCGGTGTTTTGAGGTGTTGGTTGATTTTAAAATTTTATTATTTGAGGAATCAATAATTTTTTGAAATCTAATGTTTTGATTTTTGTGATTCCTAGGTTTTCTTTCAAAATGACTTTCAACCCACTTGTTGTGATACTGAAAGAGAACAAACTTACTGGACCCAATTATATTGATTGGAAGAGGAATCTAGACATTGTCTTGACTGCTGAGGAATACAAATATGTACTCCTCGAAGAGTGATCTCCAAAGCCTGCAGATGATTCTGGGGAAAAGGAGAGAGAGAGCTATAAGAAGTGGGTCAAGGCCGATGAGATGGCGCGGTGTTTCATTTTGGCATCTATGTCAAATGTACTGTAACATCAGTATCAAGCCATGCCCACTGCTTATGATATGATGCTCAATCTCAAGGAACTTTTCGGACACCAGAATCGGGTTGCGAGGCAAGAAGCCATGAGAAACTTGATGACAACCTCCATGATCGAGGGAACACCCGTAAGGGATCATGTTCTCAAGATGATGGCTCATTTGAATGAGCTAGAGGTCCTTGGAGCCGAGATCGATGGGGAAACCCAAGTTGATATCATACTCCAGTCTTTACCTAGGAGTTTTGAGCAGTTTCGCCTGAACTACAACATGATCAAAAGGTTGTATTAGCGTAACTTCGTGAACTTCAGCAAGAGGGCTATTTCACGTAGTGCTCAGGCGCATGCCATGGTGACCCAAAAGGTTTCTACTTCTAAGCCTAAAGGCAAGAAGAAGAAGAAATAAACTGGGGCGAAGGCGGTGGGAGGTACTCAGGGAGAAGTGAAGAAGCCGAAAGGCAAGTGCTTCGCTTGTAAGCAGACTAGACACTGGAAGAAGGACCTCCCCAACCGCAAGAACAAAGGTATATCTTTTGGTCTAGTCGTTGAAACATGTTTAGTGGTGTTATCTATCGGCACCTGGTGTGTAGATACGGGAGCCACTGATCATGTCTGTAATACTTTGCAGGGGTTCCAGGAAACCAGACGACTGGCTGAGGGGGAGATTACCGTGTACTTGGGCGATGCCACGAAGGTGGCGGCTGTTGCAGTGGGAGACGTTCATTTATCTTTTGAGGAAAATAAACTTTTGGTTCTTAAGAATTGCCTTTATGTACCCTTATTTAGAAAGAATTTAATTTTGGTTTCTAAATTGTTTATGGATAGATATTCTATTTCTTTTAATGACAGAGTTGTTATAAGAAGGAATAGGGACATTATCTGTTCGGGTGCATTGATAGGAAATTTGTACACACTTGAACCAAAACCTCCCACGATGCAAATTGAAGTTAATAACTCATCTTCTAATTCCAATAAGAGAAAAGAACCTTCGAAGATGAACCAAACATATCTTTGGCATCTTAGGCTTGGTCACATTAACCTAAGCAGAATTCAAATGTTGATAGTTGATGGACCTTTTGTTGGGATGTATACTGAAAGCCTTGCTCTTTTGTATGAACATCTTTATTTTGAAATAAGAATCACATGATCATTGTTTGCATATTTTTATAGTTATGCAAAATTGTCTAATATTTTACATTGAAGATAACATGGTGCTTGGTGTGGCACAGAAGATCATGTTATCAGTCTTTTGTAGAATATAAGTAGAGGCTCACAACCAAGATGGTTTTGGACAAACCATTGGCATGGTTGTAGTGTAGCTTGGTATTGTTTTATCTTGAACATAGAGTTACACTAGTACACCTCGGTGTATTGAGCAGGACCGACATAGAGGTGATTCAATTTATTGCTGACTACATAATTGAATCGGACCTCGGATATTATGTTGTACATGCTCTTAATCCCGATATAATAACGGGCACATGTACTTAGTATTTATTTCTTTGATTTACCAAAGGGTGAGATTTCTATGGATTAAATCAATATGCCCGGTAGGTTGGGAAATAATATTATTTACATGGTGTGCCGTTGATTATAGGAGCAAACCGTGTCCTATATATTAGGTTGATGATGTCCCCTTGAGGAGCTCATAAGGTTCATCATGTAAACCCTGTAGGTTGACTTAGTCAACATGATGATAATGTTGAGTGGTACTACTCGAGGAGTTAGATGTTAATTAATTGATGGTTAGTAAATCAATTAATTGACGGACATTCGATATCTTAAACACGGGGAGATGGATGTACAAATAATATATGGAGCCCATATTAATTTATGGGGGTTGGTGAGGTAGTTCAATGATGATCCTCTAGTGGAATGGAACATCATTGATTGATCAAGTTTGTGTGGTTCTGATCCATCGGGTGGCCAAAACCCAACTCCTCCTCATGGTCCCTATCGTAGCCTAATATAAACCTCATGAAGTCTAGATCAAATGATGGAAAACAAATCTCTAGATCCGACGGTTGGGATTAAATCCCTAGAACCGACGGTTGAGATTAAATCCCTAGATCCGACGGTTGGGATGAAACCCTAGATCCGACAGTTGGGATGAAATCCTAGATCCGATGTTTGAGATTAAAACCCTAGAACCGACGGTGGAGATTAAACCAAGGCTATCCCTAACTCTATAAAAGGGTGGCTTAGGGTGGGCGGCAAGGATGTTGGTTGATGATGATGGATGCTAAGGAGATTAGGGTTTTGCCTAGCATTGCTTGGGCGGCAAGAAACCCTAAGGAGGAAACCCTAACTAGGGTTTGGCTCCTATGGTTGGGCGGCCAAGGTATGGAAAGAAAGTGGGCGGCAACTTGTGGAAGAGTTCTTCTTCTTCCTAGGAAAGGTGGCCGGTTCCTAGATCTCTTCCTTCCATCTTGGTTGGGCGGCAAGAAAGCCTAAGGAGGAAACCCTAATTAGGGTTTGACTCCTATGGTTGGGCGGCTAGGGTTTGCAAGAAGGTGGGAGGCAACTATAGGAGAGGAGCTCTTCTTCTTCCTAGGGTGTGGCCGGCTCCTTCCTCTATTCCCTCCACCTTGGTCGGCGCCCAACATATTCCCTTTCTCCTCTTCACTCCATCTTGGCAGGCGGCACTAGAAGCTAGGGTTTGTCCCTAGTTTGGTTCCTT
The DNA here is from genome assembly GCA_025175895.1 of Wurfbainia villosa. Taxonomy (NCBI): domain Eukaryota; kingdom Viridiplantae; phylum Streptophyta; class Magnoliopsida; order Zingiberales; family Zingiberaceae; genus Wurfbainia; species Wurfbainia villosa. The sequence goes on from CM045990.1 coordinate 33,646,459, forward strand.
GGTGGTTTCCATTTTGTTCTCTCTATTCTTGGGGCCAGCGGCATCAATCCTTTGTGGATTGGTGGTTGGCTCAAGCAAGAAGGGAAAGAGAGTTCTTCTTTCTTTGAATTGAAGAAGATCTAGGAAGCTTCAACTTGTGGAGGATCTTCGCCCACACAAAGTCTACAAGGAGGTTAGGACATACGATAGAAGATCAAGAGGTATAAAAGTTTTACAACTATTATTATTGTTCTTTGCATGTTGTTATTTGATATGCTAGCTTATGTTATTTATGTTAGTATGTGTTGATTATACTAGTTTACATTTGTATGTATTTGTATAATCATGGATCTCGAAGATAAACACAAAAACCGGTGATCCGTCCGTTGTCTCTTCCACGGCTAACCGACTAGAAGAGTTGTGTTGCTTGAACAACTAGTTTGTTCAAGCGATCGCTCGAGTCGTTAGCACGATGATGAATTGGTTGAGCTTAGGAAACTCATCCCATCCGGATTAGTTTTCATTAGTGAAAATTTTAATCCGGGGACATGGGAGCCAATGCGCCTCCGAGGAATAGCATGATTCTAACAATTGGTATCAGAGCCACGGTTTCCGATTTTGTGTGTTTTGGATTTGGTTACTTTCACGCACTTATCATATATTGTGTATGCCGGATAATAGTAGGATGTGCGTAGGCTAACTTTTTGGTTGCAGGCATAAGATCCGACTATTATGGCTATATGTGTGTATGTGGTTGTTTTTGTGTGATTGTATGTATGTTATTTGAATCCTCGGGGTTGACGAGGCTAGATTAGTATTTAATTTTTGTAATTAAATATGGAATTGTTTAGCCACTCTTTATTTTATTTTACTTTCGATCTAGATTTCATGTACACTCCCTCGAGGAGTATAGGATCGATGGATGTAAAATAAAATAGGTTTTATTCTCGGCTCGGATCTCCGGATGGCTCGTACATGGCGTAGGAGGAGCGGACGAGGTGGCGACACGACAGGACGCATATTGGAGAACAAAGCCATAATAGTTGGAAAAAATTCTGCTTTTTCCTTATTTATTGCTGATTTGTTTTATATGCATGTTGTGTGTGCTTGAAAATTCCTCATTTTCAATTTACTAAGTGGGAGAGGGGTATTTTAATCAATTCCCGCGGCCTCCATTACAATTTGACGTGTGATGCAATAAACTTGCGTGTCGGCTCTGAGTGCCTTCCTCCCTGCAGATGAGTTTGTTTGCGGATCACTAGGTCAAATAATGGTTATAGAAAATTATCTAGGAGCGTGTGTACTTCCACAGCGGTAAGGCACATAATCCGAAATAATTCCCTTAGTACCGTGTAATGGTGCACACTTAGATGAAAATAAAAAGTAGTTTTATTTGTAGGGTCGAAGAGAAACCAACTATTAATTTTATTTGTCAAAAAGTAAGGTTGACAAGATAATAAAATTAATGGGTTAAACCTCCTCTTACAAATGTAGAATTCGTATATGTCCACACTATCATGACATGCGATATTCTCGGTGTTTGAGGTGTTGGTTAATTTCGAAATTTTATTGTTTGAGAAATCAATAATTTTTATTGAAATCTACAGTAATAATAAGCATGTTGTGTGTGCTTGAAAATTCCTCATTTTCAATTTACTAAGTGGGAGAGGGACATTTTAATTAATTCCCGCGGCCTCCATTACAATTTGACATGTGATGCAACAAACTTGCGCGTCGGCTCTGTGTGCCTTCCTCCCCATCGGATGAGTTTGTTTGCGGATCACTAGGTCAAATAATGGTTATAGGAAATTATCTAGGAGCGTGTGTACTTCCACAGCGGTAAGGCACATAATCCGAAATAATTCCCTTAGTACCGTGTAATGGTGCACACTTAGATGCAAATAAAAAGTATCCTCCCCATCGGAGTCACTGGTTTTATTTGTAGGGCCAAAGAGGAACCAACTATTAATTTTATTTGTCAAAAAGTAAGGTTGACAAGATAATAAAATTAATGGGTAAAACCTCCTCTTACAAATGTAGAATTCGTATACGTCCACACTATCGTGGCATGCGATATTCTCGGTGTTTTGAGGTGTTGGTTGATTTCGAAATTTTATTGTTTGAGGAATCAATAATTTTTTTTTTGAAATCTAAAGTAATGATCTATGTGATTCTTAGGATTTTCAAAATGACTTTCAGTCCACTTATTGTGATACTAAAGGAAATAAACTTACTGTACCCAAATAATGTTGATTGGAAAAGAATCTAGATATTGTCTTATTTGCTAGGAAGTACATGTATGCACTCTTCGAAGAGTATCCTCAAGCCATGGTTGCTCCAAAAGGTTTCTACTTCTAAGCCGAAAGGCAAGAAGAAGGAGAAACAAGGTGGAGAAAATGTGGTGGGAGAATCTCAGGGAGGAGTGAAGAAGCCGAAAGGCAAGTACTTCACTTACAAGCAGGATGGACATTTGAAGGAGGACTATCCCAATCCAAAGCAGAACAAAAGTATATCCTTTGGTCTAGTCGTTGAAACATGGTTAGCGGTGTTATCTACCGACACCTGGTGTGTAGATACGAGAGCCACTAATCATGTCTGCAATACTTTGCAGGGGTTTCAGGAAACCCGACGACTAGCTAAAGGGGATATTACCATTTACTTGGGCAATGCCATAAAGATGGCGGCTATTGTAGTGGGAGATGTTTTATTTATCTTTTGAGAAAAATAAAGGTTTTGGTTCTTAAGAATTTCCTTTATGTACCCTTATTTAGAAAGAATTGATTTCGGTTTCTAAATTGTTTATGGATGGATAATCTATTTCTTTTTATGACAGATTTGTTATAAAAGGAATAGGGACATTATCTATTCAGGTACATAGATAGGAAATTTATAACTTGAACCACAAGCTCCCACGGTGCAAATAGAAGTTATTAACTCATCTTCTAATTCCGATAAGAGAAAAGAACCTTCGAAAATAAACCAAACATATCTTTTGGCATCTTAGGTTTGGTCACATTATCCTAAGCAGAATTCAATAGGTTGATAGCTGATGGACCTTTGGGTTCATTAGTGGTGGAGGATCTCCCAACCTGTGAATCTTGCTTGCAGGGTAAGATGACCAAGAGGCCTCTCAAGGCCAAGGGGTATAGATACAAAGATGTGTTGGAATTGGTTCATTTTGATTTGTATGGTCCTATGTCTATCCATACAAGAGGTAGTTTTGAACATTTCATCTTTTTTATAGATGATTGTTCAAGATACGGATGACACTACGATCTGATCGTGGTGGTGAGTACCTCTTGGGAGAGTTTAGGAACTACTTATCAGAGGCTGGGATTCAATCCCAATTGACTTCACCTGGCACACCCTAGCAGAACGGTGTAGCAGAGCGAAGGAATACGACTCTTATGGAGATGGTTAGATCGATGATGAGTTATTCTGACTTGCCAGATTCATTCTGGGGATATGCTAACGCAGATACATTCGAACTGGTTTCACTCTAAATCGGCCTTCTACTCCTACGAATTGTGGATGGGCGAAGCCTAGTCTAAGACATATTCGATATGGGAGTCCAAAGACATGTGCAAGGCGACATCGGTAAGTTGGAACCTCGTACAGAAGTACGCATGTTCATTGGCTATCCCAGGGGAACGAAGGGTGGATTGTTTTATAGTCCTAGAGATCAGAGGGTGATCGTTAACACGAACGCCAGATTTCTAGAGGAAGACTATGTGATGAGCCACAAGCCCAAGGGTAAAATTGTTCTAGAGGAGTTAAAAGGGAAGTCACTTCTTTAGTACCACTGGTACAAGAGGATATACCACATGTCACTGCACCGCGTGTCACAGAGGATACGCAGATGATACTCGTCGTAGTGGGAGGGTTGTTAGACAACCTTATTGATTCATGTTCTTGGGTGAATCTTCTGATTTGGTCCCTAGCAAACATGAACCTGATCCCTAGACATACGACGAGACAATCCAAGATATAAATACGACATCTTGGCAAAGTGCAATGAATACTGAGATTGAATCTATGGATTCAAGTCAGGTCTGGGAGCTCTTATGCATAGCAGCTCATATGGATTATGAGGTGTGGCAGATGGATGTCAAGACAACTTTCCTTAATGGAAGTCTTGAGGAAAACATCTATATGAAGAAACCAGAGGGATTCATTGCTAAGGGCAAAGAGCGTATTGTATGTAAGCTTAATCGGTCCGTTTATGGACTGAAGCAAGCTTTGAGGTCTTGGAACATGCGCTTTGATGAGGTAAATCCAGACTTATAGATTTATTCAAAGGCCGGATGAGTCTTGTGTATACAAGAGATGTGACGGAAACGTAGTGGTATTTCTTGTACTATACATAGATGACATTTTAGTAGTTGGCAACAATATCAGAGTGTTATCAGACGTAAGGGTATGGTTGTCCAAACAGTTTTGAAGGACTTGGGAGAAGTGGGACACATCCTTGGGATCAAGGTTAGTGTGCTAATCCCAAGCTTCATACATAGACACAATCTTGATCATTTTAGCATGCAGAACTCCAAGAAAGGTTTTCTACCTTTTTGGCATGGAGTACCTTTATCTAAAGAGATGTGTCCCAACATCAAAAAAGATAGAGGAGATGAAGGCGGTTCCTTATGCTTCGGCAGTAGGAAGCCTCATGTATGCGATGCTCTATACTAGACTAGATATCTGCTTTACCGTGGGCATGGTCAGTAGATATCAGAGTAATCCAGGACAGGGACATTGGACTGCGGTAAAGCATATATTGTAGTGCCTGAGAAGGACTAGGGATTATATGCTAGTTTACCGGGCAGACCAATTACTCCTTGTGGTTTGCATGGATTGCGATTTCCAATCAGATAGGAATAATAGTAAGTCTACCTCAGGTTTTGTGTTTACTTTTGGAGGTGGAGCCATAGTATGGAGGAGTGTCAAGCAGAAATGTGTAGCGGACTCCACCATGGAAGCTGAGTATGTGGCGACCTATGGCGGCAAGAAGTGTGTGGTTCGGGAACTTCGATGGACTTGGATGTGATTCTGGTTTGCCCGGAACTATCACAATTTATTGTGATAATAATGGTGCGATTGCAAACTCGAAGGAACCACGAGCCCATAAGGCTAGTAAACACATAGAGCCAGTACCACGATCAGAAATCGTAAAGGAAGTAGAAGTTATTGTCGCCTAGATTGCATCAGAGGATGACCTGGTAGACCCTTTTCACTAAGGTCCTTCTAGCGAGAGCTTTGATAGGCATGTGGAGGGAAGGGGAATCAGATGTATGGCAGTGTGATGACAGGATAATCTTTTAGTATAAGTGGGAGATTGTTGGGATGTATACTGAAAGTCTTGCTCTTTTGTATGAACATCTTTATTTTGAAATAAGAATCACATGATCATTGTTTGCATATTTTTATAGTTATGCAAAATTGTCTAATATTTTACATTGTAGATATCATGGTGCTTGGTGTGGCACAGAAGATCATGTTATCAGTCTCTTGTAGAATATAAGTAGAGGCTCACAACCAAGATGGTTTTGGACAAACCATTTGTATGGTTGTAGTGTAGCTTGGTATTGTTTTATCTTGAACATAGAGTTACACTAGTACACCTCGGTGTATTGAGCAGGACCGACATAGAGGTGATTCAATTTATTGCTGACTACATAATTGAATCGGACCTCGGATATTATGTTGTACATGCTCTTAATCCCGATATAATAACGGGCACATGTACTTAGTATTTATTTCTTTGATTTACCAAAGGGTGAGATTTCTATGGATTAAATCAATATGCAGTAAGTTGAAATAATATTATTTACATGGTGTGTCGTTGATTATAGGAGGAAACCGTGTCCTATATATTAGGTTGATGATGTCCCCTTGAGGAGCTCATAAGGTTCATCATGTAAACCCTGCAGGTTGACTTAGTCAACATGATGATAATGTTGAGTGGTACTACTCGAGGAGTTAGATGTTAATTAATTGATGGTTAGTAAATCAATTAATTGACGGACATTCGATATCTTAAACACGGGGAGATGAATGTACAAATAATATATGGAGCCCATATTAATTTATGGGGGTTGCTGAGGTAGTTCAATGATCATCCTCTAGTGGAATGGAACATCATTGATGGATCAAGTTTGTGTGGTTCTGATCCATCGGGTGGCCAAAACCCAACTCCTCCTCATGGTCCCTATCGTAGCCTAATATAAACCTCATGAAGTTTAGATCAAATGATGGAAAACAAATCTCTAGATCCGACGGTTGATATTAAATCCTTAGAACCGACGGTTGAGATTAAATCCCTAGATCCGACGGTTGGGATTAAATCCCTAGAACCGATGGTTGAGATTAAATCCCTAGATTCGACGGTTGGGATGAAACCCTAGATCCGACGGTTGGGATGAAACCCTAGATCCGACGGTTGAGATTAAAACCCTAGAACCGACGGTGGAGATTAAACCAAGGCCTATCCCTAACTCTATAAAAGGGTGGCTTAGGGTGGGCGGAAAGGATGTTGATTGATGATGATGGATGCTAAGGAGATTAGGGTTTTGCCTAGCATTGCTTGGGCAGCAAGAAACCCTAAGGAGGAAACCCTAACTAGGGTTTGGCTCCAATGGTTGGGCGGCGAAGGTATGGAAAGAAAGTGGGCGGCAACTTGTGGAAGAGTTCTTCTTCTTCCTAGGAGAGGTGGCCGGTTCCTAGATCTCTTCCTTCCATCTTGGTTGGGCGGCAAGAAAGCCTAAGGAGGAAACCCTAATTAGGGTTTGGCTCCTATGGTTGGGCGGCTAGGGTTTGCAAGAAGGTGGGCGGCAACTATAGGAGAGGAGCTCTTCTTCTTCCTAGGGTGTGGTCGGCTCCTTCCTCTATTCCCTCCACCTTGGCCGGTGCCCAACATATTCCCTTTCTCCTCTTCACTCCATCTTGGCCGGCGACACTAGAAGCTAGGGTTTGTCCCTAGTTTGATTCCTTGGTGGTTTCCATTTTGTTCTCTCTATTCTTGGGGCCGGCGGCATCAATCCTTTGTGGATTGGTGGTTGGCTCAAGCAAGAAGGGAAAGAGAGTTCTTCTTTCTTTGGATTGAAGAAGATCTAGGAAGCTTCAACTTGTGGAGGATCTTCGCCCACACGAAGTCTACAAGGAGGTTAGGACATACGATAGAAGATCAAGAGGTATAAAAGTTTTACAACTTTTATTATTGTTCTTTGCATGTTCTTATTTGATATGCTAGCTTATGTTCTTTATGTTAGTATGTGTTGATTATACTAGTTTACATTTGTATGTATTTGTATAATCATGGACCCCGAAGATAAACACAAAAACCGGCGATCCGTCCGTCGTCTCTTCCACGGCTAACCGACTTGAAGAGTTGTGTTGCTTGAACAACTAGTTTGTTCAAGCGATTGCTTGAGTCGTTAGCACGACGACGAATTGGTTGAGCTTAGGAAACTCATCCCATCCGGATTAGTTTTCATTAGTAAAAATTTTAATCCAGGGACATGGGAGCTAATGAGCCTCCGAGGAATAGCACGATTCTAACACCTTTGGGTTCATTAGTGGTGGAGGATCTCCCAACCTGTGAATCTTGTTTGGAGGGTAAGATGACCAAGAGGCCTTTTAAGGCCAAGGGGTATAGAGCCAAAGATGTGTTAGAATTGGTTCATTCTGATTTGTGTGGTCCTATGTCTATCCAGGATAGAGGTGGTTTTGAGTATTTCGTCTCTTTTATAGACGATTACTCAAGATATGGATACATTTACCTGATGCGCCATAAGTCTGAATGCTTTGACAAGTTCAAAGAATTCAAGGTTGATGTGGAGAAACGTCAAGGTAAAAGTATCAAGACACTACGATCTGATCGTGGTGGCGAGTACCTCTTGGGAGAGTTTAGGGATTACCTATCAGAGGCTGGGATTCAATCCCAATTGACTACACCTGGCACACCCCAGCAGAATGGTGTAGCAGAGCGAAGGAATAGGACTCTTATGGAGATGGTAAGATAGATGATGAGTTATTCTGACTTGCCAGATTCGTTCTGGGGATATGCTCTAGATACGGCAGTGTACATTCTGAACTTGGTTCCATCTAAATCAGTGCCTTCTACTCCCACAGAATTGTGGACTGGGCGAAAGCCTAGTCTAAGACAATTTCGGATATGGGGAGTCCAGCACATGTGCTGAAGGCAAGATGCTAGTAAGTTGTAACCTCGTACAGAAGTACGCTTGTTCGTTGGCTATCCTAGAGGAATGAAGGGTGGCTTGTTTTATAGTCCTAGAGATCAGAGGGTAATCGTTAGCACGAACGCCATATTTCTAGAGGAAGACTATGTGATGAGCCACAAGCCCAAGAGTAAAATTGTTCTAGAGGAATTAAAAGGGGAAGTCACTTCTTTAGTACCACCGGTACAAGAGGATATACCACATGTCACTGCACCGCGTGTCACAGAGGATACACAGGTGATACCTCGTCATAGTGGGAGGGTTGTGAGACAGCCTGATAGATTCATGTTCTTGAGAGAATCTTCTGATTTGGTACCTGGCGAACATGAACCTGATCCCTGACCATATGACGAGGCAATCCAAGATAAAGATGCAGCATCTTGGCAAAGTGAAACGAATGCTGAGATTGAATCTATGGATTAAAATCATGTCTGGGAGCTAGTAGAGTCACCCGATGGTGTAAAAACCATTAGATGCAAGTGGATCTACAAGAGAAAGAGAGGAATAGATTGGAAGGTTGAGACCTTCAAAGAGAGGCTTGTTGCGAAGGGGTATACTCAGAAAGAGTGTATCGATTATGAGGAGACCTTTTCGCCGGTAGTCTATCTGGATTCTCTTATGCATAGCAGCTCATATGGATTATGAGGTGTGGCAGATGGATGTTAAGACAGCTTTCCTTAATGGAAGTCTTGAGAAAAATATCTATATGAAGCAACCAGAGGGATTCATTGCTAAGGGAAAAGAGCATCGTGTATGTAAGCTTAATCGGTCCATTTATGGATTGAAGCAAGCTTCGAGGTCTTGAAACATCCGCTTTGATGAGGTAATCCAGTCTTATGGATATATTTAAAGTCCGGATGAGTCTTGTGTATACAAGAGATGTGACAGATGTTGGTGCAGTAGGTACCTAAGTCGAACCTGAGTTTTGATTATAGCAAACGATACAAAGTTAAGCTCATGTCGTTATCTCACGAGCTGAATCGAGTATGCAGAAGATTGATATAGCTGGAGCTGAAGGCTAGCGACACCCGGAGGAAGCCGCGGTGGTCGGGCAAAACTCGAGTGACTTCGGAGGGAGCCGAAGGAATCGAGTGGAAGACCGGAAGCAAAAGCAACATGTAAGTGTCGAGGTAAGCTCGTGTGTGCGAGCGTAAGTGAGGTCGTATCCTCTTTATGGGGATGATCTTAAGCGTAGATCTGACCAAAGACATCCTATAGATGGTCTAGGTCGAGATCGGACGGTCGACGACCGTCGAAATTATGTTTTTGTTGAGATAACTTTGACTTGATGCAAGCATCAGTCGACTGCCAGCTTGGAGGACTCGACTGCCGTCAATCGCCGGAGATCGACTCGGATCTTTGCCATCATCGATCGATGATGATGGCCATCGATCGTGATGGTCAATGATCGATTCGAGAGTCAAGGCTTATCACCCCATTTCAAGGAGATTGGTGCTCAATTGTGATTGGCTAGGGTTCCTCTCGAAAAGGGGCTCAAAGGCTATAAAAGGAGGGCCAAACCTAGGGTTTCTTCATCATTCTAAAGCTTCCAAAAAGCCTCCGCCAAGCTACAACTTTTCGACCACGAAGTGCTTTCTCTCCGACGTCTAGGTCTTAAATTCTTTCTTATTGTAACGTCGGTTATTTTAGCTCTTATTTAAGTTCACTTCTTTTCGGAGCTTTTATCGTATACGAGGAGAGGGGGAGTGTCCCTCTACCTCAAGCTTTTTCCTTCTTGTATCGATTAACTCCTACCTCCAACGAGGAGGAGTTCCTTGAGTGCTTTTGCCCTCCGTACGTGGTCAAGGATCACTAGGGCCTTGGAGTAGTAGCCGAAGGCTACGAACCAAGTAAAAACTTCATTGTCTCTTTTTACTTTACATTTCCGCTGCAATTAATTATCTCTCGAGTTTTTAACGAACGTAAAAAAAAGGAAAAGGTTTTTCGCTATTAACCCCCCCCTCTAGCGAACCGCATCGATCCAACAACAGAAACGTAGTGGTATTTCTTGTACTATATGTAGATGACATTTCGTTGATTGGCAACAATATCAAAGTGTTATCGGATGTAAGGGTATGGTTGTCTAAACAGTTTGATATGAAGGACTTGGGAGAGGTGGGACACATCCTTGGGATCAAGGTTATATGGGATCGCAGGAAAAGGATGTTGTGCTTATCCCAAGCTTCATACATAGACACGATTATGGATCGTTTTAGCATGCAGAACTCCAAGAAGGGTTTTCTACCTTTCAGGCATGGAGTTCTTTTATCTAAGGAGATGTGTCCTAGATCATCTGAGGAGATAGAGGAGATGAAGGCGGTTCCTTATGCTTCAACAGTAAGAAGCCTCATGTATGCGATGCTATGTAAGAGACCAGATATCTGCTTTGCCGTGGGCATGGTTAGTAGATATCAGAGTAATCCAGGACAGGGACATTGGACTACAGTAAAGCATATATTGAAGTACCTGAGAAGGACTAAGGATTATATGATGGTTTACCGGGCAGACCAATTACTCCCTGTGGGTTACACGGATTCTGACTTCCAATCTGATAAGGATAACAGTAAGTCTACCTCAGGTTTTGTGTTTACTTTGGGAGATGGAGCCATTGTATGGAGGAGTGTCAAGCAGAAATGCGTGGCAGACTCCACCATGGAAGCTGAGTATGTGGCAGCCTCTGAGGCGGCCAAAGAAGATGTGTGGCTCAGGAACTTCCTGATGGACTTGGATGTAATTCCTGGTTTGCCCAGAACTATCACAATTTATTGCAATAATAGTGGTACAGTTGCAAACTCGAAGGAACCATGAGCCCATAAGGCTAGTAAACATATAGAGCGCAAGTACCACCTGATACGAGAAATCGTAAAGAGAGGAGAAGTTGCTGTGGCGAAGATTGCATCGGAGGATAACCTGGCAGATCCTTTCACTAAGGTCCTTCCGACGAGAGCTTTTGAAAGGCATGTGGAGGGAATGGGGATCAGATGTATGGCAGTTTAAGGACAACATAGTCTTTTAGTATAAGTGGGAGATTGTAGGGATGTATACTGAAAAGTCTACCTTTTGTATGAACATCTTTATTTTGAAATAAGAATCACATGATCATTGTTTGCATATTTTTATGGTTATGCATATTGTCTAATACATTGCATTGTAGATAACATGGTGTGTGGTGTCACACGGGAGATCATGTTATCGGCTCCTTGTAAAGTATAAGTAAAGGCTCACAACCGAGATGGCTTTGGACAAACCGACGGAATGATTGTAGTGTGATTTGGTATTGGTTTATCTTGACCATAGAATCACACTAGTGCACTTTGTGTGTATTGAGCAGGACTGACTTAGAGGTTATTCGATTTATTGCTGACTACATAATCGAATCGAACCTCAGATATTATTTAGTACATGCTCTTAATCCCGATATAATAATGGACACATATACTTAGTATTCATCTCTTTGATTTACCAATGGGCGAGATTTATAGATTAAATCGATAGGCTCGGTAAGTTGGGAGATAATATTATTTATATGGTGTGTCGTTGATTATAGGAGGAAACCGTGTCCTATATATTAGGATGATGATGTCCCCTTGAGGAGCTTATAAGGTTCAACATGTAAACCCTACAGGTGGACTTGGTCCGTCACGATGAAAAGGTTGAGTGGTACTACTCATGGAGTTAGATGTTGATTAATTAATGGTCAGTAAATTATTTAATCGATGGACATTTGAGATCTTAAACATGAGGAGAAAATGTACAAATAATATATGGAGCCCATATTATCATATGGGGTTGGTGAGGTAGATCGATGATGATCCTTTAGTGATTGGATTATCATTTGTGGATCGGACTTTATGTGCGCTTGATCCATGGGTGGCCAAGACCCAACTCCTCCTCATGGTCCCTAATGTAGCCTATTAACACCTCATGAAGCTTAGATCCAATGGATAGAAACAAAACTCTAGATCCATAGGTAGAGATTAAATCTCTAAGATCCGACGGTTGAGATTAAATCTCTAGATTCGACAGTTGAGATTAAATCCCTAGAACCAATGGTAGAGATTAAAAGGAGGCTTATCCCTAACTCTATAAAAGGAGCTTGATGGGTTAGCGTGGAGAATAAATCAAGAGAGGCTAAGGTTTTTAAGTTGGCGGCAAAGATAGGGTTAGGGTTTTTGTAGGGTGGCGGCACCAAATAAGGAAGGTGATTGCTTTCTTCTTCTTCCTTCAAGGTGGTCGGCGTCCAACTTGTTTTCCCAACTTTTTCCAGCCATTGTATGACATCCAAACCTCTCCTCTCCTTCTCCTTGAGTGGTGGAAACAAGACTTAGGGGTTTCCCTTGGTGTCTTGGTTGGTTTCCATCATCATCTCCTTCGCCTTGTTGGCCGACGACAAGGATTGTCTTTGCTCCTTGTTGGTTGGTTTTAGGATGGAGAAGAACCTTGTTTCTATTCTTCCTCTTGCTTTGGAAAAGCAAGGAAGGAAGATTTGCGATCTTGGAGCTTCGACTTTTGGTAGATCGTCGCACACACGACGTCCTAAAGGAGGAAGGTCATTCATTTGAAATCGAGAGGTATACCTATTCTCTATTCTCTTTTGTTACTTGCTTGTTTTTGTTTTTCAACTATGAGCATGATATAAATCTGTATACAGCTAAATAATACTTGGATCCCGAGCATAAACACAAAAACCGGCGATCCGAACATCGTCTATTCCACGGCTACTCATAGAATAGAGGATGGTCGCTTGAACAACGAGTTTGTTCAAGTGACCTCTCTAAACGAATAGCACGACGATGACTTGGTAGTTTGGGCAATCCATTTTTGTCTAGGATTAAATTTTTTTAATCCGGGGACATCGAGGGGATCACCATGAACAAAAGACCAACGTGAAGAAGAAAGCGAAGTTTCCTCTCACGGACTCGATAAGCAAAACCCTTCAGAGTTAACCTAGGCAAGTCCCAAATGACCAAGGCTTCTAAGCCTAGGAGGGTCATTAGAAAGGTATCAAGGGAAGTTATCCCTAAGAAATACCTAGTTAACCCAATGAGCTCCAATAGGTATTGGGTTCCTAGGAGCATGATCGATTCATGCTAAATGGGTTAGGTTGTGTAAACCTTGAATGGATGAGTAGTTAACCCAACCATAGCAAAGTTGGCACTTTAGGTCATTTCCAAGGTAATGGGATACTTTTGAAATAAGTTAGAATTTTAATCCTAAAGGATTTTAGGATGTGCCAATATAAATCATGAAAGATAAAAATCAATCAAATTGACACAATTAAGTTTAGAGGTCATAGTGTGCAATTTTGGATTTTTGGCACACTTGGGAGATGAGTAGTAATATGACAAAAAGAACTTAATCATAACAAATGACATTTAATACTAAAACTTAGGTATTCTTATACCTTCATATTTATTTTTCCATACCTTGTTTTCCATTGCCATGTCATGACATCATATTTTTTTTAATCTTATAAAATGTCATGATCATGCTTAGGTTTAAGTTTTTATGTCATGTATGTAGGAGATCGAACGGCCGGCTAGAGGGGGGGGTGAATAGCCCTCTTACGATGGATGTCGGAATTCTCTCGTTCGTTTGCTCGTCTACACAATCGTTAGCGCAAGCGGAAGCATAAACAATAAAGACAAAGCAATAAATGAAAATACAAACGCTAACAAAGAAGATGTAACGTGGTTCACGGCTACGCCGCCAATTCATGGTCCGATTCGTCTAAGGTGAATCACTCCTCCAAAGCCAATCACTATTGGTCTCTCCTTTGCACAAAGCTAGGTGGAGGTAACCTTTACAATCAAGATCACTCTTCTTATAATAAGAATGGAGTAAAAACAAGTAAGAAGAGTTTAGAGCTTGTGGGGCACTAGGAAGATCACTCAGAGCATAAGCATTAGCCTCTCAAAGGCTCACACCCTCTCTTTTTATAGAGAGGGCTGATTTCTTCTCGTTGGCCGTCACCAGTCGACTGCTGCCCTTGGCAGTCGACTGCCGTCACTACAATGGCCTCCGAACACGTCGGATCCCGACCGTTGTAGTCCAATGAAACTCTTGGTAGTCGACTGATGGACCTCACCAGTCGACTGATGCCTCCGTAGTCGACGCCGATCGGCTCTGCGGTCTGCTCGCGATATCCTCCGGCGGTCGATCATCATTCCATAGCGATCGGCATAAACCTCATCGATCGGATACGATCGAACCCACTCGACTCGGAAGCGATCATTGTCATTACATGGCGGATCGGTGTGCGTGTGAAACTCAAACTTAACATAAGTTTGAGCTTCCGGCGGTCGGGTAAACCTTAACCCCTGCGGTCAAGTTTCCGACACTCAGCCATTCTGCCAAGTTCACCTAATGAGCTACTTACATTTCACTCATTCTCTCATCTCACTCAAAGTCCCTCGCCGATGCTCTCTTTGTTCGCGGCCACATCCCTCGGCAGCACCAGGCGCACGACTCTGCAATGCTCCTTCGCGTCTCTTGCCTCAGAAGTCTGCTTCCTTGGCTTTACTTCAAGTCATCTCGTCCGGTGGTCCCTCGGATCCTCCAAGCGCACGGCTTCCGCAAAGTCTTCCTTCATCGACTCAAGGACCGAGGTTGTGAGGGTGAACCCGCCAAGGCTCCATGTGCGAATTACTAAGTCTTGCAAGACTCCAACACACATATCAAATAACAATATTATCCTAACTTAAACCCTTTGCCACACACATCAAAACCTTATCATGGCAAGAGATTGCCCTAACAATCTCCCCCTTTTTGATGTGTGGCAATCCGTTTAAGTTAGGTAAAAACATTTGATGAAAATTCTAAGGTAAGAAAGCATGTAAACATAAACATGATATGACAACATGCAACTCCCCCTTAATCCATGAAACTCCCCATAAAAATTTTCTCCCCCTATCATAAGCATTATCATTTCTCCCCCAAAATATATTCCCTGTTACTTAAACATACATTTCTCCCCCTTTGACACCATCAAAAAGATTAATCCTAATTTATAAATCCATGGCATCAAGTTAAATAAGAGGAAAATACCAAAAACATGATTAAAATCTGAAATCGGTATGTGATCATTGGCACAAAGGATCAAATTCGATTTTAGGTGAAATTCAGAAATGCATTATAAATTCCAAAAAATTCAAAAAATCATGAAATTTGAGGAACATATTTCTTTTAAGTATATCTATCAATGAAAAATAGTTTTTCAAGAAAAATAATTTTATTTTCTGAGATTTGCCAAAAATCCAAAGGCTTTAAAAACCACTAGGTTTTTGATCATTTTAGTATCAAGTTAACTACCTAGTTTTGCATCCAATTGTTTCAAAACATGAATACATAGATTTTAAAGTAAGAAATTGTTTCGAAAATATATGAAATATCCAACCATGATCTTTGGGCAATATGTCTATGAATTAAACATAAGTCTTCCCCATGATTGGTCTATTATTACTATTTTGATTCCTTAAATGACCATCTAAATGCCATAGGCATTAGTGGACATTTGTATCATCCTAACATCTTACCCATGCTAAGTTTTCAATCGAAGTAGCCTATGGTGAGTGTGAGATGCATCCTAGGGGGTATTTGTATATACTTAACCATTATATTCATACAATTCTATCAAGGTTAAGTATCAACCTAACAATCCTCATGATCATAAAGGCATATATCAATTGATTCTACATTATGATCATGAAATACATGTATTCATCAAATAATAATCATGCATTAGGTATTATATGATGATAATAAGTAAAGTATCACCTAAAGCATGATTCAAACCCTATTTCTTATGATTATGTGCCAAATCACAATATCATAAATCATGATTGCAAACATGTGTATCAATTGCATTAATCATCATATAAATCATGATTGCAAACATGTGTATCAATTGCATTAATCATCATGATTTAAGCATTATTATCTATTTATAGGCACGTTATCATCACCCAACACTATTCTAAAAATGTTGTCCCGCCATCCTAAGTCAACCAAAATATGATATAGGTCAATTCCATATGGTTGACTACCCTAGGGGTTTTCTAACCCTTAAGGATGGATTTTGGAACCCAAAATAAGTTCTTGCCTATTGGGTTCACTAGATACTCCTTGGGGATCCATTTCATAGCTATTACCTTCTTTTTATCTTGACCCCTAGCAATTAGGCATTTATAGGCCTTTTCATGTTTCTTTTCTTTATAACCTAGGCCCTTTTTGTTGAAGCTAGCTCTTTGGCTCCCTAAGATCATGTTCAATGTGTTGGAGCCAATTGTGAATTTTTCTAGGGCCTTTGTTAAATAATCTACCTTTTCCCTTAAGGCCCTATTTTCATTTATACATGCATCACTAACATCTAATGGCACATAAAGGTCATGTGAGCATGCATCATTTAAGCTAGAAGAAATATTACCATTTAAGCATGCATTTTCTAGCTTATTTTCCAATGCCTTAATTTGATTAAGCATGCTTTTATTTTTCTTTTTCATTCCAAATAAGTCCTTAGTTAAACTAGAAATTATGGAAACTATTTTCATAGGAGAGGCTTTCGTTACCATAGTTTCCATATCCTCTTCTTCTTCTTCGGATGAGGAGGATGTAGAAGCTCCCCCTTCACTTGAGCTCTCTCCTCTTAAGCTTGATCCTTCATTTTCGGATGAAGAGCAATCCAAGTCATCAAAGGCCATCAAGGCCAAATTGGTGACAAAGGCATTCTCCTCATCCAATGATGATGAGGAGGATGAGGATGGGTCATCCCAAGTCCTTGCCTTTAGAGCTTTGGTCTTCCCCTTTTCTTTTGTCTTCTTCTCCTCTTCCTTCTTTTTCTTGCTCCCCTTTTTCTTCTTCTTTTCTTCTTTCTTTTTCTTCTCTTCCTTGCTCTTGTTTAGGAGGGGACAATTATCCCTTATGTGTCCCTCTCCTTGGCAATTGTAGCATATGACCTTCCCCCTTGGTCTTCTATTCCTATCATGAGATTTATCAAATCTAAAATTCTTAAATGCACGCCTTACCTTCCTTACCATGTAGGCTTCTTCCGTGCTATCCATGGAGGAGGAAGACACTTCATCATCGGAGGAGGAGAAGATCTCTATCTTCTTCTTCCCCTTATTTGCCAACAATGCTACTCCCCTTGAAGGTTGTATTTTTGGCTCTTCTTGTATTCCTTCAAGCCTAGATTCATGTAATTCCATAGTGGAGAAAAATTCATCTAGAGTACTTACCTCTAGATTCTTTGAAATGTAAAATGAGTCCACCATTGAACTCCACTTGGATGATCGGGGGAAAGCATCTATGGCCTTCATTATCATATCGCGATTGGAGAGCCTTTCTCCTACACTTGTTAGTCCATTTAAAATTTCTTTGAATCTAGAATGCAGAGAAGTTACCTTTTCTCCCTTTTCTAATTTAATGTTGGATAGTTGGGAGCAGAGGAGATCTCTCCTTGCTAGCTTCGCCTCGGATGTGCCTTCATGAAGCTCAATTAGCTTCTCCCACATCTCCTTGGCACTTAGGCATTCTCCTATTCGGTTGATTTCTTGTTCGGGGAGCACATTGAAGAGATGATGCTTGGCTTTTGAATTTGCAAGATGCTCTTCCCTTTGCCTTTTGGTCCACCTAGATTTCTCTATTGGCTTCCCCTCTTCATCCCTAGGCAAAACGAAACCGGATTCCATTGTAATCATAATATCAAAATCCGTTTCGAAAAATACCTCCATTCGCTTCTTCCACCAAGCGAATTCTCCTTCAAACTTCGGAGGATGGATGTTGGAGCTGGCCATTTTGAATGTTGCTTGTTGTGGCGGTTAGTCCTCGACAAGCTTTCCTTGGCTCTGATACAACTTGTTGGAGATCGAACGGCCGGCTAGAGGGGGGTGAATAGCTCTCTTACGATGGATGTCGGAATTCTCTCGTTCGTTTGCTCGTCTACACAATCGTTAGCGCAAGCGGAAGCATAAACAATAAAGACAAAGCAATAAATGAAAATACAAACGCTAACAAAGAAGATGTAACGTGGTTCACGGCTACGTCGCTAATCCACGGTCCGATTCGTCCAAGGTGAATCACTCCTCCAAAGCCAATCACTATTAGTCTCTCCTTTGCACCAAGCTAGGTGGAGGTAACCTTTACAATCAAGATCACTCTTCTTACAATAAGAATGGAGTAAAAACAAGTAAGAAGAGTTTAGAGCTTGTGGGGCACTAGGAAGATCACTTAGACTATAAGCATTAGCCTCTCAAAGGCTCACACCCTCTCTTTTTATAGAGAGGGTTGATTTCTTCCCATTGGTCGTCACCAGTCGACTGCTGCCCTTGGCAGTCAACTGCCGTCACTACAACGGCCTCCGAACACGTCGGATCCCGACCGTTGTAGTCCAACGGAACTCTTTGCAGTCGACTGATGGACCTCACCAGTCGATTGATGCCTCCATAGTCGACTGCCCAGTTGGCTACGAGCGGTTCTATGCCCGCGATATCCTCTGGCAGTCGACTGCCATTCCATGGCAGTCGACTGCTGGGCATAAACCCATCAGTCGGATACCAGTCGAACCCACTCGACTCAGAGCAGTCGACTGCCATTAAACTTAACATAAGTTTGAGCTTCCGGCGGTCGGGTAAACCTTAACCCTTGTGGTCAAGTCTCCGACACTCAGCCATTCGGCCAAGTTCACCTAATGAGCTACTTACATTTCACTCATTCTCTCATCTCACTTGAAGTCCCTCGCTGAAGCTCTCTTCGTTTGCGGCCATGTCCCTCGGCAGCATCAGGCGCACGACTCTGCAATGCTCCTTTGCGTCTCTTGCCTCCGAAGTCTGCTTCCTTGGCTTCACTTCAAGTCATCTCGTCCGATGGTCCCTCGGATGCTCCAAGCGCACGGCTTCCGCAAAGTCATCCTTCACCGACTCAAGGACTGAGGTTGTGAGGGTGAACCCGCCAAGGCTCCATGTGCGAATTACTAAGTCCTGCAAGACTCCAACACACATATCAAATAACAATATTATCCTAACTTAAACCCTTTGCCACACACATCAAAACCTTATCATGACAAGAGATTGCCCTAACAATGTATGTTTGGATTAAATCATATGCCATGACATCACTATTATTGACACATGTTTTATTTATGCTATCACTTATGCCATAATCATCATTCATGCATTTAGGATTAAGGACAATTGACATGATTTGAAGTCCCATGTATATGGTAATCAAATAGTATTGTCTTAGAAAAATGCATGAGACCTTAGTTTCGGTAAACAAAACCCACATCTCACATCACATTGACATGTATTGATACACCCTAGACACATGTGAGGTGTTAGGAAATGAGTTAAGTTCAAGGTGCATAGTTCTTGCATTTAGATGAACTCAAACTCATCGTATATCATGGACAAATCATGAGGAAAGCTAGTATACAAGCCATGTATACTTAGCCAATAGACCATGATTGAAATTAAGTTTTAAAATTATTTCAAAATCATTTTGGAAAACCTTGGTGTAGTCTATCTTTTGATAGCAATCACCATTGATGAAGTTGATACAAAGTAGGCTCAAAACAATGAAGTTTTTCTTGTTTTTGAACTTTGTATCAATCTCACTATTTTATGATTATTTTATTTTTTAAATATTTTTCACCCATTATGATTGTTATAAGTATTATACGTATGAAGTTTCGTGATTTTTAAAATTATGTATAATTACTTATGCTTTTCAAAATTTTATTTATGAACTCTAATTTCTGCACTTGCAGAAATCAATCGACTGCCATGGATGGCAGTCAGTGATAAAGCGATCGACTATTGACTTACAAAGTTGACTGCCAGTCTTGATTTCAGGTAAACAAAGTTTGTTTAGCCTGATTTCAGCTATGTTAGGCAACCCTAACTGCTCCTAACCCTAGGATATGCTTTAGAAAGCATTATAAAGGGTGAAAATCCATTGGATATGGATTAGGAGATTTGTTTAGGGAGTGTATCAATTTTAAGGTGTGTGAAAGTTCAAGTTTAAACTTTTGCCCTTACTTTTGATGGTTTAGTGCACCTATATGTTGGGATGTATACTGAAAAGTCTATCTTTTGTATGAACATCTTTATTTTTGAAATAAGAATCACATGATCATTGTTTGCATTTTTATGGTTATGCAATATTGTCTAATACATTACATTGTAGATAACATGGTGTGTGGTGTCACATGGGAGATCATGTTACCGGCTCCTTGCAAAGAATAAGTTAAGGCTCACAACCGAGATGACTTTGGACAAACCATCAGAATGGTTGTAGTGAGATTTGGTATTGGTTTGTCTTGACCATAGAATCACACTAGTGCACTTTGTGTGTATTGAGCAGGACCGACTTTGAGGTGATTTGATTTATTGTTGACTACATAATCGAATCGTACCTCAGATATTATTTTGTACATGCTCTTAATCCCGATATAATAACGGGCACATATACTTAGTATTCATCTCTTTGATTTACCAATGGGTGAGATTTATAGATTAAATCGATAGGCTCGGTAAGTTGGGAGATGATATTATTTATATGGTATGTCGTTGATTATAGGAGGAAACCGTGTTCTATATATTAGGATGATGATGTCCCCTTGAGGAGCTCATAAGGTTCATCATGTAAACCCTGTAGGTGGACTTGGTCCGCCATGATGAAAAGGTTGAGTGGTACTACTCATAGAGTTAGATGTTGATTAATTAATGGTCAGTAAATTAATTAATTGACGGACATTCGAGATCTTAAACATGGGGAGAAAATATACATATAATATATGGAGCCCATATTAACTTATGGGGGTTGGTGAGGAAGATCAATGATAATCCTTTAGTGAATTGGATTATCATTAGTGGATCGGACTTTATGTGGGCTTGATCCATGGGTGGCCAAGATCCAACTCCTCCTCATGGTCCCTATTGTAGCCTATTAACACCTCATGAAGCTTAGATCGAATGGATGAAAACAAAACTCTAGATCCAAAGGTAGAGCTTAAATCTCTAGATCCGATGGTTGAGATTAAATCTCTAGATTCGACGGTTGAGATTAAATCCCTAGAACCAATGGTGGAGATTAAATCAAGCCTTAAGCCTAACTCAATAAATATGGTCTTGAGGGTGGGCGGCAAGAAAAGAATAAGAGGAAAGGGGGCTAGGGTTATGGGCGGCAAGAGTAAGGGAGGCTTAGGGTTTTGGGTGGCCACAATTAAGGAAAGATGTTTTTTCTTCTTCTTCTTCCTTAGGTGGCCAGCACCCTTCCTTCTTCTTCTCTCCTTGGTTTGGCCGGCGCCCAACCTTCTCCCCTTCATCTATGGCTTATGATGGATGGCATTAGGGTTGCTTCCCTTGGGCGGCAAGAATTCCTAGTTGGGGTAGGATTAGGAGTGGGCGGCTAGGGTTAGGGTTTGGGTATTGGTTGTGGGCGGCAACATGAGGAGCAAGGTTTTTCTTCTTCTTTCATGGTTTGGCCGGCAACCTTCCTTCTTCCCTCTACCTTGGTTGGAGCTCAACCTATTCTTCTTCCCTTCATCCTTGGCCGGAAATTAGGAGAACTAGGTTTCGGGTTTGGGCGGCAACAAGGAGAAGGATTGCATTCCTTTATCTTCTCCAAGTGTTGGCCGACGCCCATGCCCTCATTGATTTTCCTTATGCCGGTTCTCATACTCCATGTTCTCTTCCTTGGCCAGCGGCAACATCGAGTTTATTGACTTGGTGGACGGTTCTAGATAGGAAGAAGAGTTTTGTTTTATGATCTTCCTTTGTTCGGAGTGAACAAGGAAGGAAGATTGGCGATCTAGGAGCTTCGACTTTTGGAAGATCGTCGCCCACACAACGTCCAAAAGGAGGAAGGGCATACAGTAGAAGATCAAGAGGTATAATCTTGTTTATTTTGATTAGTATTCTTTTGTATTATGTTTATAATTGCTTCTCAATTATATGCATGTTTTGTGTGGATGTTTACTTTATGTATGTGGCTAATATAACTTGGACCCCGAACATAAACACAAAAACCGGCGATCCGGACATCGTCTATTCCATGGCTACTCCTAGAATAGAGGTTGGTCGCTTGTACAACGAGTTTGTTCAAGTGACCTCTCTAAACAAACTTGCGCGTCGGCTCTGAGTGCCTTCCTCCCCATCGGATGAGTTTGTTTGCGTATCACAAGGTCGAATATGGTTATAGGAAATTATTAAGGAGCGTGTGTACTTCCCCATCATAAGACACATAACCCGAGATAATTACCTTGGTACCGAGTAATGGTGAACACTTAGATACAAATATAAGTATCCTCCCCATCGGAGTCACTGCTTTTATTTGTAGGGTCTAAGAGAAACCAACTATTAATTTTATTTGTCAAAAAGTTAGGTTGACAAGATAGTAAAATTAATGGGTAAAACCTCCTCTTAAAAATGTAGAATTCGTATACGTCCACACTATCGTGGCATACGATATTCTCGGTGTTGGTTGATTTTAAAATTTTATTGTTTGAGGAATCAATAATTTTTTGAAATCAAAAGTAATGATCTATGTGATTCTTAGGATTTTTAAAATGACTTTCAGTCCACTTGTTATAATACTAAAGGAAAATAAACTTACTGTACATAATTATGTAGATTGGAAAAAGGAATCTTGACATTGTCTTAACTGCTGAGCAGTACAAATATGTACTCTTCGAAGAGTGTCCTCCTAAGCCCTCGAATGAGCTGGAAGTCTTTGGAGCTGAAATCGATGGGGAAACCCAGGTCGATATCATTCTCCAGTCGACAGAAAGGCTTGCTCAGGCTCAGGCCATGGTTGCTCAGAAGGTTTCTACTTCTAAGCCGAAAGGCAAGAAGAAGAAGAAATAAGGTGGAGCAAAGGTTGTGGGAGGATCTCAGGGAGAAGTGAAGAAGCCAAAAGGCAAGTACTTCACTTGCAAGAAGGATAGACATTGGAAGAAGGACTGTCCTAATCCAAAATAGAACAAAGGTATATCCTTTGGTCTAGTCATTGAAACATGGTTAGCGGTGTTATCTACCAGCACCTGGTGTGTAGATACGGAAGCCTCTAATCATGTCTGCAATACTTTGCAAGGGTTCCAGGAAACCCGATGACGAGTTGAGGGCGAGATTACTGTTTACTTGGGCAATGCCACTAAGGTGGTGGCTATTGCAGTGGGAGATGTTTTATTTATCTTTTGAGAAAAATAAAAACTTTGGTTCTGAAAAATTCCCTTTATGTACCTTTATTTAGAAAGAATTTATTTTTAGTTTCTAAATTGTTTATGGATGGATATTCTATTTCTTTTAATGACAGAATTGTTATAAAAAGGAATAGGGAGAATATCTGTTCAGGTACATTGATAGGAAATTTGTACGCACTTGAACCACAAGCTTCCACGATGCAAATACAAGTTAATAACTCATCTTCTAATTCCAATAAGAGAAAAGAACCTTTGAAGATAAACCAAACATATCTTTGGCATCTTAGGCTTGGTCATATTAACCTAAGCAGAATTCAAAGGTTGATAGCTGATGGACTTTTGAGTTCATTAGTGGTGGAAGATTTCCCAACCTGTGAATCTTGCTTGGAGGGTAAAATGATCAAGAGGCTTTTTCAAGGCCAAGGGGTATAGATCCAAAGATGTGTTGGAATTGGTTCATTCTGATTCGTATGGTCCTATGTCTATCCAGACAAGAGGTAGTTTTGAATATTTCATCTTTTTCATAGATGATTATTCAAGATATGGATGACACTACGATCTGATCGTGGTAGTAAGTACCTCTTGGGACAGTTTAGGAATTACTTATCAAAGGCTTGGATTCAATCCCAATTGTCTGCACCTAGCACACCCCAGCAAAACGGTGTAGCAGAGCGAAGGAATAGGACTCTTATGGAGATGGTTAGATCGATGATGAGTTATTCTGAGTTGCCAAATTCGTTCTGGGGATATGCTCAAGATACGACGGTATACATTCTGAACTTGGTTCCATCAGTGCCTACTACTCCCACAGAATTGTGGAATGGGCAAAAGCCTTGTTAAGACATATTCAGATATGGGGAGTCCAGCACATGTGTTGAAGGCAGATGCTTGTAAGTTGGAACCTCGTACAGAAGTACGCATGTTCGTTGGTCATCCTAGAGGAACGAAGGGTAATTTGTTTTATAGTCCTAGAGATCAGAGGGTGATCGTTAGCACGAATGCCAGATTTCTAGAGGAAGACTATGTGATGAGCCATAAGCCAAAGAGTAAAATTATTCTGGAGGAATTAAAAGGGGAAGTCACTTCTTTAGTATCACCGGTACAAGAGGATATACCACATGTAACTGCACCGCATGTCATAGAAGATACATAGGTTATACCTCGTCATAGTGGGAGGGTTGTTAGACAGCCTGATAGATTCATGTTCTTGGGAGAATCTTCTGATATGGTCCCTGCCGAACATGAACCTAATCCCTGGACATATGACGAGGCAATCCAAGATAAAGATACAATATCTTAGCAAAGAGCATTTTGTATGTAAGCTTAATCGGTCCATTTATGGATTGAAGCAAGCTTCGAGGTCTTGGAACATCCGCTTTGATGAAGTAATCCAGTCTTATGGATTTATTCAAAGTCCGGATGAGTCTTGTGTATACAAGAGATGTGACGGAAACATAGTGGCATTTCTTGTACTATACGTAGATGACATTTTGTTGATTGACAACAATATCAAGGTGTTATCGGACGTAAGGGTATGGTTGTCCAAATAGTTTGATATGAAGGACTTGGGAGAGGTGGGACACATCCTTGGGATAAAGGTTATAAGGGATCGCAGGAAAAGGATGTTGTGCTTATCCCAAGCTTCATACATAGACACAATTATGGATCATTTTAGCATGCAGAACTCCAAGAAGGGTTTCCTACCTTTCAGGCATGGAATTCCTTTATCTAAGGAGATGTGTCCTAGAACATCTGAGGAGATAGAGGAGATGAAGACGGTTCCTTATGCTTTGATAGTAGGAAGCCTCATGTATGCGATGCTATGTACGAGATCAGATATCTGTTATGCCATGGGCATGGTCAGCAGATATCAGAGTAATCCAGGACAGGGATATTGGACTGCGATAAAGCATATATTGAAGTACCTGAGAAGGACTAGGGATTATATCCTTATTTGCTAGGCAGACCAATTACTCCCTATGGGTTACACGGATTCCAACTTCCAATCTCATAGGGATAACAGTAAGTCTACCTCAGGTTTTGTGTTTACTTTGGGAGGTGGAGCCATTAAATGGAGGAGTGTCAAGCAGAAATGCGTGGTGGACTCTACCATGGAAGCTGAGTATGTGGCAACCTCTGAGGCGGCCAAAGAAGTTGTGTGGCTCAGGAAGTTCTAGATGGACTTGGATGTGATTCCTGGTTTGCCCAGAACTATCACAATTTATTGTGATAATAGTGGTGCAGTTGTAAACTCGAAGGAACCACGAGCCCATAAGGCAAGTAAGCACATAGAGCGCAAGTACCACATGATACGAGAAAGTGTAAAGGAATTAGAAGTTGTTGTCGCCTAGATTGCATCAGAGGATGACCTGGTAGACACTTTCACTAAGGCCCTTCTAGCGAGAGCTTTGATAGACAAGTGGAGGAAAGGGGAATCAGATGTATGGCAGTATGAGAACAGCATAGTCTTTTAGTATAAGTGGGAGATTGTTGGGATGTATACTAAAAAGTCTATCTTTTGTATGAACATCTTTATTTTTGAAATAAAAATCACATGATCATTGTTTGCATTTTTATGGTTATGCAATATTGTGTAATACATTACATTATAGATAACATGGTGTGTGGTGTCACACGGGAGATCATGTTATTGGCTCATTGTAATGTATAAGTAAAGGCTCACAACCGAGATGCCTTTGGACAAACCATCCGAATGGTTGTAGTGTGATTTGGTATTGGTTTGTCTTGACCATAGAATTACACTAGTGCACTTTGTGTGTATTGAGCAGGACCGACTTAGAGGTGATTCGATTTATTGCTGACTACATAATCAAATCGGACCTCAGATATTATTGTGTACATGCTCTTAATCCTGACATAATAACGGGCACATATACTTAGTATTCATCTCTTTGATTTACCAATGGGTGAGATTTATAGATTAAATCGATAGGCTCGGTAAGTTGGGAGATGATATTATTTATATGGTGTGTCGTTGATTATAGGAGGAAACCGTGTCCTATATATTAGGATGATGATGTCCCCTTGAGGAGCTCATAAGGTTCATCATGTAAACCCTGCAGGTGGACTTGGTCCGACATGATGAAAAGGTTGAGTGGTACAACTCATGGAGTTAGATGTTGATTAATTAATGGTCAATAAATTAATTAATCGACGGATATTCGAGATCTTAAACACGGGGAGAAAATGTACATATAATATATGGAGCCCATATTAACTTACGGGGGTTGGTGAGGTAGATCAATGATAATCCTTTAGTGGATTAGATTATCATTAGTGGATCGGACTTTATATGGGCTTGATCCATGGGTGGCCAAGATCCAACTCCTCCTCATGGTCCCTATTGTAGCCTATTAACACCTCATGAAGCGTAGATCCAATGGATGAAAATAAAACTCTAGATCCAAAGGTAGAGATTAAATCTCTAGATCCGACGATTGAGATTAAATCTCTAGATCCGACGGTTGAGATTAAATCCCTAGAACCAATGGTGGAGATTAAATCAAGCCTTAAGCCTAACTCTATAAATATGGGCTTGAGGGTGGGTGGCAAGAAAAGAATAAGAGGAAAGGGGGTTAGGGTTATGGGCGGCAAGAGCAAGGGAGGCTTAGGGTTTTGGGTGGCCACAATTAAGGAAAGCTGTTTTTTCTTCTTCTTCTTCCTTAGGTGGTCGGCACCCTTCCTTCTTCTTCTCTCCTTGGTTTGGCCGACGCCCAACCTTCTCCCCTTCATCTATGGCTTATGATGGATGGCATTAGGGTTGCTTCCCTTGGGAGGCAAGAATTCCTAGTTGGGGTAGGATTAGGAGTGGGCGGCTAGGGTTAGGGTTTGGGTGTTGGTTGTGGGCGTCGACATGAGGAGAAATGCTTTTCTTCTTTTTTCATGGTTTGGCCGGCAACCTTCCTTCTTCCCTCTACCTTGGTTGGAGCTCAACCTATTTTTCTTCCCTTCATCCTTGGTCGAAAATTAGGAGAACTAGGTTTAGGGTTTGGGCAGCAACAAGGAGAAGGATTTCTTTCCTTTCTCTTCTCCAAGTGTTGGCCGGCGCCCATGCCCTCATTGATTCTCCTTTGGCTGGTTCCCATACTCCATGTTCTCTTCCTTGGCCGTCACAAACATCGAGTTTATTGACTTGGTGTCCGATTCTAGATAGGAAGAAGAGTTTTGTTTTATGATCTTCCTTTGTTCGGAGTGAACAAGGAAGGAAGATTGGCGATCTACGAGCTTCAACTTTTTGAAGGTCGTCGCCAACACGACGTCCAAAAGGAGGAAGGACATACAATAGAAGATCAAGAGGTATAACAAGAGGTATAATCTTGTTTATTTTGATTAGTGTTCTTTTGTATTATGTTTATAATTGCTTTTCAATTATATGCATGTTTTGTGTGGATGTTTACTTTATGTATGTGGCTAATATAACTTGGACCCCGAACATAAACATAAAAACCGGCGATCCGGACATCGTCTATTCCATGACTACTCCTAGAATAGAGGTTGGTCGCTTGTACAACGAGTTTGTTCAAGTGACCTCTCTAAACGAATAGCACAACGATGACTTGATTGTTTGGGCAATCCCTTTTGTCTAGGATTAAATTTTTTTTATCCGGGGACTTTGATGGGATCGCCACGAACAAACAACCAAGGTGAAGTGGGAAGCGAAGTTTTCCCTCACGGACTCGATAAGCAAAACCCTTCACTATAAGCTTAGGGACTCTCCAAGGACATTGTTAGTGCAATGATCATGGGAGAGCAATCCTTTAGGGGGAGGTTATCCATCATGGGAAGATGGATGTGTTCTTCCTCATATGGGGGAGAATTTGGAGAAGCGAGGATTGTTAGTGCATATTGTAAAATACCACAAATAAATTGTAAAATATGGAGAAAAAAAATTATATATGGATTAAACCCTTTAATTAATTGGGATTAATTAGGGGATTAATTGGTCTTAATTAGTGGGCTAATGGGTTAGTTATCTAGTTGGGTTAAATCTATTGGGCTTGGGCTGGATTTGGGGGCTTGGGCTGAAATTGGGCTTGAGCTAATTGGCTGAACTGGTTGGGGTTTGAACCAGCTGGGTTTGAACCAGTTCGATCGAATTAAATGTTGAAAACCCGATCAACCGCATCTTCACTTCGCGATCGCCTCTTCTGTGTCATCTCGTGCAATCAGCAATTTCTTCATCCCTTCTTCTTCCTCTACGAGCCACTGTTCCGATGCACTTGGTCAGAGATTCGGCCGGAGGGAGGACGCTGAGCAAGTTGGAAATGGGTGGAGGTCGATTGGGAGCAAGCAGCGTCGGCCAGTCGCCTACCCTCGCGCTCTATTTCTCCGACCTCCAGCCACCGCGGCCACCGAGCTAACTCCTCCGGTCGCCCTAATTGATCAGTATGCAATACTCGCTACAATCTCCGTCTCTCTTAGCTTTCACCGCAGTGGGTCACTTCGTGACGTGGCGAGCAGCGTGAGCACTTAGATTGGTATTGCCATTTTTCCCTTAGCTTAGTTCTTGATCTTGCTTTGGGTGACTGGTCTTTGATCCTCTGTTTGTGATCATCGCAGTGACCAGATGCGATAGGGAGTTTTTTTTTTTAGTTGGGTAAGCTGATCGGAGCTCAGATTTTGTGGATGAATAGGAGACGAGAAAGGGCTATCAGTGGAGATCTAGGATCGGTAAGTTTGGTTTACCTTGGTTGTTTCAATGTTAATTGCTGATTTTCCTTTTGAGGCTGCTGTGTAATTGGTGGTATGAGATGTGTCATGTTCGATGGGTTTTCTGTTAAGGGTTGATGGATCTGAAGTTGTGCTGGTGAGTGAAAGCAAGATCTAATACCTTTACTTGGAATTGGGCAGCTGTGATTGAAGCTGCACTAGTTGAGCTACGGTTGGAGGTATTGACAATAAGGTATTGTGAATTGGTGTATTGATGAGATGTGAGCTCAGTTATGGGAATTGACACGCGATTGTGTGGAAGCAGAGATTTCCTTGTGGATCTAATTCGGAAATGCAAGGTATGTTCGATTGGTATATTTATAGTTAATATTGTAGATTGATTGGTTAATATGAATTCATTCATCCTGTAGTATTAGATTGTTCGATTTAGTTGATCGAGATACAAGGTTGATGTAGAATTTGATTCGATCATTAGATATGTGACAGTACTTTATTGTATCCTATTGTTACAGGACTTTGATTGTGATAGATACATGGACGTGGAGATGAATAGCACGGGTTATATAGCAGGTGGGTAATATCTACCTGGTCCGGTAGTTTTGATCAAATTCTAGTGCATGATCTTGGATTTATGTTTATACATGTTTACCTTAAATCCACTCTTATTTAATCATATGCTTGTACTGTCTTGACCTTTGAGATATAAACTCTGGTACTTCATTGATTATCTAGCTCGAATAGGAACTATAAACCCTATTATGTATTAGCTGATGGATGTTCAGTAAGTACAGGTGGTTAGGGTTCTCTTTGTGACTTCAGATTGGGTTACTGTGTTACATCACTAGGGTTAGGTGATGAATTGGGTTATGGAGTCGATCATTGTATCGTACACATATTAGTTGTGCATCTATGGTGGATTTAGTTGTCTGTGCATAGATAAATGTGTGTGGTTGTCAGTATGGGGTTACGGACTAGAGGTCCTAGCATGATTGTATATCCATTATGGATCGTATATCTGTGTATGGTTATATGGATGGTCAATAGTATCTCGCTACTGACTAGAGGTCTTAGCGTGGTTGACTGTCAGATGAGTATGACTCTTTGTGTGATAGAGAGAGTCTTGTGGATTATAGTCCTTGCATAGTTGACTTTTTGTTGACCAGGCCTCCCCGTGGGATAGAGAGTGTGGCGAGGATACATGTATGGATCTATGCATCATTACACTACATGCATGCTGTTGACTGGGTCTCCCTTGTGGTTGAGATGGGTCGTCAGTTATCCTGCCTCCCCGACCACTCAGGGTAGTGGTTGCAGGGTTGAGGGCAGTGTATTGTTGTGCGTGCCATTCTCGGCCACTATGGATGGTGGTAGCTGGAGATGTGCACTTGTCCACTGTGCGGAGTGGTAGTTAGCGCACTCACCCACTATAGACGGTGGTCGTGTGATGTGCAGTTGTCCTGGGTGCGTTGCTCGTCTACTCATGGGTAGGGACGGAGCAACTAGCAGCAGGGACCCCCGTGTGAGTAGCATATAGCTCTATGGCGGCTAGCTACTGTTTCATACTACCCAACTCGGTCACTCGAGAGTGGTGGCGGCTGGAGTCGGGATAGTTGTCATGTCGTGCCACCTAGGCCACACTGGGGTCATGGTAGCGAGTTGGGTGCGCAGACATGACCATGCATATGCATTGCTGATATATATATATGCATGTATTTTGATATATGTTTTACATATGCCTGTGAGATGCTGCATTTGATTGAACTATGATTGCTGCATATGGTTGTTCATCATGATACATGTCATCTGCATTTTATATACTGCTATGTGTTGAGCATGATACATGCGTTGATTCAGACTGTTATATGCATTTGATTAGCATCATGTCATTGTGTGGTACGGTCCGGGTTGTTATTATAGGTGATCATATACTGTTCATATGTTGGCATATTGGTCAGGTATGGGATTGACTTAGTATGTTATATGGGTTATGTTATTGTAAATCTGTTCAAGATGATATAGCTTATGGTGTTGCGGATCGTCAGGTACGTTGGTACATTACTTCATGTTCAGTTGATCAGTTTAGTATATACATTGAGTATGACTATACTGTAGTTACTTGTTATTAGAGTTGGATAGGACTGTATGTCTATTGGACTCATGTTGTATACCTGTAGATCTTCACATGTATACTTGTAGATTTCTTTACCCTATATGTTCATGCACTTTCTATATATTACCCCTGAGTTTATACTCACCACCCCGGGACCCTGGGCTTCCTGTCGCCCAGATAATAGGTAGAATATTCCTTGGACGTTCGGAGCTCTGCCAGCTGATCCCATCTCACATCGGACGAATGGATGAAGGTGTATTTACGCTTTCTTGTATTCTTGTGGATTGATGTATTCCATATTGTTGTTTTGGGTTTTAGTTGTATTGTTTCTGTATTTGCGACATACGGATGTGTTGTATATATTTGGTCTTCGATTTGATTTCTGTTATGATTCTTGTCGTGTCAAGTCACTCCGGAGTGCACAATTTGGTCTTTGTATCTTGGTTATCTGTTTTATTGGTTCTGCTGTGTTTTGTATAATTGGTATGTTGATATCTTTATATATTGTGTTGTTGTTGGGCCTACGGGCCTTGTATTAACCCGATATATTGCCACGTACAGGGGAGATGTCGTCCGGTTACTTTTCGGTACGGCATACTCTCGGGGCGTGACATAAATTTCCTATAAAATAATATCTCTATTATTCTTTAAATAGAGATCGTATTATTGGGGCAAATTAAATTCAAGATGGATGGTTAGGAATTAATTTAAACTTAACCTAAGTTTAAATCGTATGGATTAATTGAATGGATCTAGGGTTAATGGATTATAGGGTGTTAAAGCCCAACCCATTAATGGATCTGACCCGTTTGGCTAAACCCGAGCGTTTCTTCTGTTCCTCTCCGTACAAGCATTTTCTTCGATTTTTCTTCCTCACCACGACTTCTTATTTATGTGGTTTCTCTTCTGCGAGTCTTCATCTTCCCCATTTCACGTGATTAGCTTCATCCTAGTCGCCACCATCTCTGTCACAAGCGATGGAAGTGTTGTCGCTGCTTGATCGCCGTGAGTCGGCTTTTTCCGTCAGACTGGGAGAAGCAGAGAGAAGAGCAGTCGGTGTTCGAGTGAGATCGAGAGAGAGGAATTGCGATGGTTGCTCCACCGCCCTGCGTCCGATGCCTTGCTACTTGGCTAGCATCAAGGATGGTCGGTGTCGGCTTTCATGTGATGCTGCTGCCATCCATCACGAGTTGATTCTGTCAGCACTTGCCCCTCCAAATCACGTGTCGTGCCATGCCAGTGGTCGTCAGAGCTAGGTAAGGGCCAATTTTCCTTCTTGCTTCGGACGAGATCTGAGTTCTTGCTATGGTTTTTTTCATTGAGCGTGAGTTCTGTTGATTAGGGCAGGAGGTTCGTGAGCACCGACAACCTCTTTATTGACATCGCTCTTTCCATCTCCCGGTCTCACAGCCAAACACCGAACACCAACTGCAGCTGCCTAATTCCTGTCTTCTCATATTTTTCTATGCGCGAGCTCACCACGGTGGCATTATCGTTGTGGTCGTTGCTGGAGTAGTTGTTGTGCTCATTGATGTTCGTTGCCGCCAGGGGTTGTGATGTTCCCTTCTATTGGTAGATGGGGCAAGGAGCAGTGACTTGATGTCGCCATTAGTTGCTGTATCGGTGGCCAGATCAACATTGAAGGGGGTTTTGTTTCTGTTATTGCTATCGGAGAGGGGAGTTAATGTCGTGGAATCAATTTTGGGTTAATTAGTAGGGTATTGAAGTTGAGTTTGATTATAGTTAAACCGATTAATTCGTATCGTATACTTGTAGGTGGATCAAGAATCTAATTGGATTTAGATCTAATTTGAGTAAGATCGCTGATCAGAAGCTTTGGAATTAAAGTCGGGTTGGATAAGTTTCGGTTGAAAATCCATTGTGATAGACGATTATAATTGTTGGTTGTTGTTTGCTAATTTACCATAACTACAAGAAATTCTGTATTTGGTAGAGATCCGATTGATGCATTTATGTGGATGCTCATTTGGGATAATTGGATAAATATCTAAGGCAAAATCAATTTAGGAATTGATTCGGTAACCAGGTTCACGATAGAACTTAGTTATTTTCCATGCTCTTTCTTGTAGGACTTTGATTAGTGACAGATGCTTGTACGCGTGGACAGCTAGTGGAGCTATTTAATAGGTGAGTAATTTCATACCCTGGTCAGGTAGTTGTTGATGCATGTAGATTTAAATATATGATCATATTATATGTTCATATTACCTTGACTCCACTCTTATATATTCTTGTGCTTGATACTTTGTCTTTGGCCTTATATGCTCTAATGTTGTTATCACATTTTCCTTCATCATGATTGAGGAGTTACAGATGTGATGTAAGTAGACCTATAAATGCTTAGTTAGGTGTAAATAGTGGAGTACGGATGATGTCCTGATTTGTAAATTTGGTAAAAGGTCATCCGTGGGTAGGTAATACCCTAAACGTAGGATTGATTCCAATACCCCTACGTTACATATTTACTACTGATCATGTGTTGTGTAAATGGTCAGGTGAATTATGAATAGTGTGTTGCAACGGACTGGTGGTCCTAGCTTGTTATGACTAGTTTAGTATGACTCTCTGCAAGATAGAGAGTGTATTGATCATATTGGTATGACTCTCTATAGAACAAAGAGTCTGTGGTGGATGTTTGTATGAGTGATTGTGCATTCATGTCATTTGCATGCATGCTGGCGACATGGTCTTCCTTTGTGGTTGAGAGGGTCGTCGATCATCCTGCCTCCTAGGTTACTCATGGAGGAGTAATTGGTGTGAGGGTAGAGCATTTGTCGTGCCGCATGCTACCACTATAGACAGTGGTAGTTGGAGTTACGTGCAGTTGTCCTGGGTGCATGGTACTCGACCACTCATGGGTAGTGTCAGTCGGAGTGGCCAGCAGCAGGGACCCCCATTATGTAGCTAGCTCTTTACGCCTATATGCTACTCGTTCATACTGCCCACTCGGCCACTCTAGAGCAGTGGTTGGTGTTGAGTTGGGATAGTTGTCATGTCGTGCCCCCTAGGCCACATTGGGGTCGTGGTAGCGAGTAGGGGTGCGCAGGCATGACTATGCATGCTGCATTATCGTATCTTATGGGATTTTACATATTGCCATATGTTGGTGCAGTAGGCACCTAAGTCGAACCTGAGTTTTGATTATAGCAAACGATACAAAGTTAAGCTCATGTTGTTATCTCACGAGCTGAATCGAGTGTGCAGAAAATTGCTATAGCTGGAGCTGAAGGCTAGCGACACCCGGAGGAAGCCGCGGTGGTCGGGCGACACTCAAGTGACTTCGGAGGGAGCCAAAGGAATTGAGTGGAAGGCCGGAAGCAAAAGCAACACGTAAGTATCGAGGTAAGCTCATGTGTACGAGTGTAAGTAAGGTCATATCCTCGTTACGGGGAAAGACTTAAGTGTAGATCCGACCCAAGACATCTCATAGGTGGTCTAGGTCGAGATCGGACGATCGACGACCGTCGAAATAATGTTTTCTTTAAGCTAACATTGCCTTACTGCGGCCATCGGTCATTGCCAACTTTGAAGGACTCATTGCCGTCCATCGATCGGGTGACTACGGTAGCACCGATCGATGCCGCCAAGAATGATCGGTGAGTGATGGCCGATCATTCTGGTCAAAGGATCAGCCTCGAGGAGTCAAGGTTTATCACCAAATTTCAAGGGGAGTGGTGCTCAAATATGATTGGCTAGGGTTCCTCTCGAAAAGGGGCTCAAAGGCTATAAAAGGAGGTCCTAACCTAGGGTTTTTACAACAATTCTAAGTGCTCAAAAGCTTCGTAACCGCAACTCTTGACGACAATAAGTGCGCCAACAACCCTAGCTTAAGGTCTTTCTTTTTAGTTGTTGGTATAATCCTTGTTATTGTTTTCAATATTGTAACTCTTTTACTCGAGGTTTTTCTATCGTTGCATTTTACTTTAATAGAAGAGAGGGTTTGTCTCTCTATCATTTTGCTTCGAAGTTTTTTTTGTAATCGTCAAACTCCTACCTCCAACGAGGAGGAGTGTTTTAGTGAATTGCCCTCCGTACACGGTCTAGGACCGTTAGGGCCTTGGAGTAGTAGCCGAAGGCTACGAACCAAGTAAAAAAACAAACTTGTCTCTTTTTGTTTCATTTACATTTCCACTACGTATATTTGTCTTGAAACAAATTCGAAAGAAAAAGGCTTTTCGCTATTCACCCCCCCTTCTAGCGAACCGCATCGATCCAACAATTGGTATCAGAGCCGGGGGTTGCTAAGATTTGGTGAAACCACCAATCTAGCCATTTTTACAGATTTACTTTTTTTGTTTCTTTTAATTCTGGTTTTTTTCTTTTTTTGGTTTTATTTCGCTTGGTTAAGTATTCTCCCGCACTACTAATCCAAGACGCGAGTCTTGGCACTTGTTTTTGTGTTTTTGTCGTTGCTAGTTTCTTCGTCGTCGTCTCCTTGTGTCTTTTGTTCTAATGGCCCATCTCGAGGGTTTTAGCACCGTCCGACCTCCGTTTTACAATGGAGATAACTTCCGTTATTGGAAGGGTCAGATGGAATGCTTCCTAAAAACCCAAATAGAGATGTGGATTGTAATCCAAACAGGGTTCACCCTTCCTACTAATGAAGAAGGTGAATCCTTGGATTACAATCAATGGACCATTGCAACAAAACGACAAGTCGAAGCCGACGCCAAGGCAACACAAATCCTCCAATGCGGCCTATCCAAAGAGGAGCTAAATCGCGTCGGCCCCTTCATAAGCGCAAAAGATCTTTGGACAAAACTAGTGGAGCTACACGAAGGGACCGATGAAGCCAAGGTATGTAAGCGCGACCACTTGTTCAATAAATTATATAATCTAAAAATGCAGGAACACGAGTCCGCGACGCAACTCCACGCCCGTATCCAAGACATAGTCAACAACCTACACGCAATCGGGCAAAAGGTCGAAAACCGTGACCTTATAAGGTATGTTCTAAACTCTTTTCCGAGGACTACCTTGTGGGCATCCATGGTCGATGCTTACAAGGTCTCCAAGGACCTCTCTAAACTTAGATTAGATGAACTCTTTTCCGATTTTGAATTACATGAGCAGTCCAACTCGGAACCCGAGAGGGGTATAGCCTTGTTTGCAGGTTCAAAGAAGAAGAAAATCGCAAGCAAGCCACCACCAACCGAGGAGGAAGACGAGTCCGAAGAAGAAGTTGACCCGGAATTGACTGCCGAGCTAATGAACCTAGCTCGAAGGATAGCCAAGGGACGAAAGCGAACCACAACTCGACCCAACCAAGGTAAGCCTAAAAGTTCTAATATTAGGTGTTATGAGTGTAACAGGTTTGGACATATCAAGTCCGAGTACCCTAAGCTCAACCACAAAGCACCTAAGCACAAGAAGGCCCTCAACGCGACATGGGAAGAAGCGTCTGTAGGGGATCGAACGGCCGGCTAAAGGGGGGTGAATAGCCCTCTTACGATGGATGTCGTAATTCGTTCGTTCATCGTACGTGCTCGTCTACAATTGTCGTTAATACGCAGCGGAATAACAATAGAAATAACAACAATACAAGCACAATCAATACACAAGCATATACGTGGTTCGGAACCGAATGATTCCTACTCCACGGGTGAGCTCACCGAGCTCTAGTTATGCGCACGACACTAACTATAACACTCCTTCTCGACAACACGTCGGAGGTGGAGAAACCTCTCACAAGCAATTACAATGTAATATAGAAATACAAGCAAATACACAAATACAATACAAAAGAAAACTTTCACCGATTGCTTTGATCGCTTTGCTTGTTGCTTGCTTTGATTGGCTCTTGAAGGACTGGAATGCAGCAGCAATTCCCCTCCAATAGCTCCACAAAAACCATTGCAAAAACCTCCATCTCGAGCTTCTTTTATAACCTTCATCGAAATGTTTCGCGCTAGCGACCGCCAAAAGGCCCGATCCTTCAGAGTTTGTCTCACAACGGCCAGATCCACGTTGGACAAGTTCCAATGGATCACCTACCAGTCGACTGATGATGCCCATCAGTCGACTGGTGACCTAGTAGTCGATTGCCCAGTCGACTACAGAGCGTTCTATGCTCGCGCCATTCCCATCACGATCGGCCATCCCTCGGCGATCCGCATCGACTTTCCGATCGCCGATCCATGGCGATCGCCAAGCACAAAACCCTAGCCTTACACGGTCGAACTCTAGTTGACTTGGACCCGGTCAACCGCTATGCCACGATCGACGTGGTAAAACCTCAAACACCAAGTTGTTTGAGCATCCGACCATCGGGTAAACCCTCAAACATCAAGTTTGAGCCTCCGACACTCAGTCTTAGCCACTTGGCCAAGTCCACCTTATCCCTCATGGAGTTCCCCACCAAAGCTCTCTTCCCTCGGCCTACGTCCCTCGGATGCACCAAGCGCACGGCTTCGCAACACCATCCTTCGCGTCTCATGCCCTAGAAGTATTCTTCCCTTTGGGCTCACTCCATTCGCTCCCCGTCCGGCGGTCCCTCGGATGCACCAAGCGCACGGCTTCGCAATGCCATCCTTCACCGACTCAAGGACCCGAGCCTAGTGAACTTGCCAAGTTCTCAAAACTTCCCAAATGCACCAAGCGCACGGCTTCGCAATGCATTTCTCACCAAGCACCAAGCGCATGACTTCGCAATGCTTTGGATTTCCCATGCCAAGCACCAAGCGCACGGCTTCGCAATACTTTGGACTTTCCCATGCCAAGCACCAAGCGCACGGCTTCGCAATGCTTTGGACTTTCCCATGCCAAGCACCAAGCGCACGACTTCGCAATGCTTTGGACTTTCCCATATTGGGAAATCTCGCTTCGGAGGCACATTGGCTCCCATGTCCCCGGATTAAAATTTTCACTAATGAAAGACTTAATCCGGATGGGATGAGCTTCCTTGGCACAACCTATTCGTCGTCGTGCTAACAACTTGAGTGGTCACTTGAACAAACTAGTTGTTCAAGCAACACAACTCTTCTAGTTGGTTAGCTGCGGAAAAGACGACGGATGGATCGCCAGTTTTTGTGTTTGTCTTCAGGGTCCATGATTATACAATATATATCCATTCATACACATGCATAATCAAAATATTAAAGAACATGTTGGTGCAGTGGGCACCAAAGTCGAACCGGTATTTTGATTATGGCAAAAGGCTCAATAGTTAAGGGTATATTTGTTATCTTACGAGCTCAATTAAGTGTGCAGAAATGCTAAAGTTGAGCGGAAGGTCTGCGACACCCGGTGGGAACCGAGGTGGTCGGGCAACGCCAGAGGGACTTCGGAGGAAGCCGAGGTACTCGGGTGAAGACCGGAAGCAAGGCTACAAGGTAAGCTCGTGTGAAAGCGAAGCAAGGTCGTTAAGCGTAGATCCGACCCAATACCTCCAATGGAAGGTCTAGGTCGAGATCAGATGGTTAGAACCATCGTACTTTATATTTTAAGCTAACTTGTATCCCCAAAACCCTTTGACTATACCAACTGCTAGTCAAGTTCCAAATTTCGAGAAGAGCTCGAATTTCAAGGGGGTGAATTTGGACTTGACTCGTGTTTTGGTACAAAGGGTGATGTGGCATCAAGGTGGACATCCAAACCATCACCAAGCTTCCTTGTGGTGGATGCCCAAAATAAGGTGAGTTGGCACAAGATGGTTGGCTCCCATGATGTGGCACAAGTTGAATGGCTCCAACAAGTTGGCGCCCAAGGAGGTTGGAGGTGGCACAAGGTGGTTGGATGAAACACCTCATCCTCAAGTTGGCGCCCAAGGAGGTTGGAGGTGGCACAAGGTGGTTGGATGAAACACCTCATCCTCAAGTTGGCGCCCAAGGAGGTTGGAGGTGGCACAAGGTGGTTGGATGAAACACCTCATCCTTGAGTTGGCGCACAAGGAGGTTGGAGGTGGCACAAGGTGGTTGGATGAAACACCTCATCCTTGAGTTGGCGCAAAGGATGTGGATGAACAAGTCTTGGGGGATAAGAACCTCACCTTGGACACTACCTATGTCTAAATTCATAGATCAATATCCATAAATAGACATGTTCAAGCCAAGCAAATAACAAGAATTCAAGAGCTCTCAACACGCCGTCGTAACGCCGCTACTACTACTCACATTTGCTACGACGAAGTGCCGCCGACAACGAAAGCTACATCTTCTACTTATAAGAGTTGTCGGTATATTTATTTAAGTTCTACTTCTTTAAATTGTCTTTGTGCTTTAATCGTAACAAGGAAAGGGGGAGTGTCCCTTTGCCTTGATTTCTTTTGTAATCGTTGTTCTACTTCCAACGAGGAGGAGTGGTTTTAGTGAATTGCCCTCCGTGACGTGATCAAGGATCACTAGGGCCGTGGATTAGCAATCGAAAGATTGTGAACCACGAAAATATCTTGTCTACTTTATATTTCTGTGCATTCTCTACTTGCTTTTTACTTATTGCAAAAGTTTTTAACGACATCAGATCGCTTATTCACCCCCTCTAGCGACACTTTCGATCCAACAATTGGTATCGAGTCGGGCGCTAAGATTCGTGAAACCACCAATCTAGCTTTGTTTTCTTTTTTTTACAGATTTTTATTTATTTATTTCTGTTTTTCGTATAATTATTTCACTTGCTTATCTTCTCCTACATATAGAATTGCATTAGAGGCTTTAGGATCCGGATAAGGTTGTCCTTCTGGGTTAGATCCCGAGTAAGGTTAGTCCTCCGAACTTCAACGACATTCGCATTTGATTGTTTATTTCTTTTGCAAGTTACATTTTATATATTTTTTTTACTTCAACTACTAATCCAAGACGAAAGTCTTGGAATATTCTTTCGTGTGTTTTGCAAGATTCTTTTCGTCTTCTTCTTGTTTTTAAATGGCCCATCTCGAAGGGTTTAGCACCGCTCACCGTTTTACAACGGTAATGACTTTCGTTATTGGAAGGGTCGGATGGAATGCTTTCTTAAAACCCAAATCGAGATGTGGATCGTAATCCAAACCGGTTTCACACTTCCTATTAATGAAGATGGTGAATCTTTGGGTTACGATCAATGGTCAAATTCCATGAAAAACAAGTAGAAGCCGATGCCAAGGCAACTCAAATCTTGCAATGTGGGTTGTCCAAGGAAGAGTTCAACCGCGGCGCCCCTTCATTAGTGCAAAGGACTTATGGACCAAGCTAGTGGAACTACACGAAGGCACCGACGACACGAAGGTATGTAAAAGAGATTTACTTCTAAATAAATTGTATAACTTGAAAATGCAGGAAAACGAGACCGCAACTCAACTACATGCTCAGATTCAAGACATCACAACCAACTCCATGCCATCGGACAAAAGGTCGAGAATCGCGACCTTATCGTATTCTCTTAACTCGCTTCTAGACTACCTTGTGGGCATCCATGGTCGATGCCTACAAGGTCTCCAAGGACCTTTCTAAAATTAGGTTAGACGAATTGTTTTCGAACTTGAATTACATGAGCAAACTAACGTGGTCCAGCCGAGAAGAGTATTGCGTTAGCTTGCGTGTTCCAAGAAGAAGAAGCCCGCAAGCAAGCCACCCCAAGGAAGAAGACGAGTCCGAATCGGAAGTAGACTCGAATAGAATCCGAACTAGTCAATCTAGTTCTAAGATGATCAAGAGACGAAACGACCAACAACTCAAGGTAAGTTTAAACCTAATTCAAATACTTCTAATTTTAGATGCTATGAGTGCAATGTGTCTTGGCCACATCAAGTCCGAAAGGCCCAAAGCTAAAGAATAACGATCAAAGATCAAGAAAGCGCTAAACGCTACTTGGGAGGAGTTGTCTGAGGAAGAAGACGATATCCAAGCTCTAATGGCTGTCGATCGAGCACGACTAAATCAAGAAGAGTCCGAGTCCAATCCGGCGATGAGCTTCCATTCAAGACAAGCCACTGATCCGATCCGTTCAAAAGAATCATTAAGGGTAAGTCGGTCGTTACTTAATACTTTGTATGGTGCAATTAAATTTTTAAATAAGAAACTAGCTAAGTCCGAGTCCAAGGTCGAGACCCTAATTGAGGAGGTTAACCTTCAAACATGAGGTCTCCTAACCTCTTCGACTACTGAGATTCAAGAGGAGGACTCAACCTGCTGAAAAGCTTGAAGTTGAGAACTCGCTTTGAAAACACAAGTCAAGACCTTAGGAACACGTTGAAAGGTTCACTTTGGGATCCAAGGGACTTGACCTCTTACTTGATCACAAAGGGTACAACAAGGCCGACTGGTTTAACTCAAATACAACCAATAAGTCATATATGTCTATAGTAAACCAACATAAGAAAAATGTCCAAGCATGGGTCCCTAAGACCACTTTGATTTCAACTTTAGGATCTAACATGTATTGGGTTCCCAAGGACCAAATTCACTATGTGAATAGACCCACTGATTCAATGGTCCAGGGGAGCCAATACAAAATGTATTTTTGTTAAGTCTTAGAAATTGCATGCTTAGTTTTTCCTTTATTTTTAGAATGGTTAGATAGGACTCATAACCAACTAAAATCTCGAAAAGATTGAGCCTCGGGAGCCTCTTTCAAAAATAAACCAACTAAAATCCTTTAAAAGATTGAGCCTCGGGAGCCTCTTTCAAAAATAACTAGTTAGACCAAGACGTAGTCTCAAGTAAGTCGAGTTATCAATTTCTTGAAATTAGCTTTGTCTAAGGAAGTGGTCGTTGTTCCGATCAAAGAAGGCCTCTGTGGCTCGCCACGACTGAAGCTAATCTCTTGAAAAGATTACTTGATGAGCTTAGACTAAATCCGAATCTAACCTAATGTTGGTTAATTTAAATTCATTAAAATTAATCAAGTAAAATTGATAGTCATCTCACAATAACACATAGGAATAACATGTTTTGATCATGTAGATATTGGTGAGATGATTTAGGTTTAAAAACTTACAAACAACCCTTTAGTAATTCCAATATCCGATCCAACTACCTTATGTGTAGGATCAATGGATGTTGGACAGTGGTTGCTCCCGACATGACCGGGATCAACTCAAATTTTCGGTTACGATTCAAACGACAAGGATCCAGAGCCTTCGAATAACGCAAGCTCAAAATCATCTGATCAGTGATATTGAGCTCAACTCTAACTTTACAATTCAAAATGTCTTATTAGTAGAAAACTTTCAATATAATTTACTTAGTGTAAGCCAATTGTGTGATAACAATTATAAGGTCATATTTCTAGAAAATGAATGCGTAATCAAAATAAATGCAACATCTAAAATAATACTTAAAGGAACTAGGAGTAGCAACATCTACACAATAAATTTACCTAACTCCTCAACCAAGTGTCTTATGACACAAAGAAGAGGAATCTTGGTTATGGCAATCAAGACTTGACACTGCACTCCAAGACTCGCCCACAAGATGAGTCAGAGTGGCTTGCTTATAGGTTTGCCTAAACTAAACAACTTGGATAATAAAATATGTAATGCTTGTCAACAAGGTAAACAATCTAGGACACAACATCAATTAACTAATCAAGAACGAACTAAAAGTGTTCTTGAGCTCCTACACATGGATCTATTTGATTCACATGGAGCTAAGTCACTCAATGGTAGTCAATTTTGCTTAGTCATAATTGACGACTATTCTAGATTTACTTGGGTTAGGTTTATCAAACATAAAAATGATACCCTAGACCAACTAATCAATCTTTGTAGGTTAATCAAAATCAAAAGAACCTTAAGATTAAAAGACTTAGAAGTTTATCATGGTGGTGAATTCAAAACCACAGTTTACAGATTGTCAGAACCTAAACGGATACCACCATGAGTTTTCATGTCCTAGAACCCCACAACAAAATGGGTTAGTCGAACGGAAAAATAGAACCCTACAAGAAGCCGCTAGGACAATGTTAAACGAGTATAACCTACCCGATAGATTTTCAGAGGCCGCTAGTACGGCTTGCTATGTCCAAAATAGGATCCTTATGGTAAAGAGGCACCAAAAGACCTCAGATTTAGATTTATCACGATAAAATACCGAACATCAAGTACTTTAGGTATTTGGATGCAAGGTACATATCTTAAACACTAAGGATTACCTAGGAAATTCAAATCCAAAACCCCATCGAACCTTTCTAGGATACTCAACCACCAAGAGAGCTTATAGGGTATACAATCACGACACTCTTAGAGTCGAAGAAACCATTAATATAGTTTTCGACGAAGGACACGAACCCGCTCAATCCTTAACAAAACCAACTAGCAAATCAACTTATAGCGAACCCGACTGATCTTGAACTTGAATCTGCCCTAACCCAAGTCATCCTATCGACCAAGTGATAGATGACTCTAACCCAA
The DNA here is from genome assembly GCA_025175895.1 of Wurfbainia villosa. Taxonomy (NCBI): domain Eukaryota; kingdom Viridiplantae; phylum Streptophyta; class Magnoliopsida; order Zingiberales; family Zingiberaceae; genus Wurfbainia; species Wurfbainia villosa. Next base: position 33,690,009 of record CM045990.1, read on the forward strand.
GTCAAACTAGAACTCACCCAAGTCATCCTATCGACCAAGTGATAGATGACCCTAACCCGAGTCACACTAAGACTCAAACAAATCATCCTATCAATCAAGTTATAGGTGATCCAAATTTAGGGTTCAAACTAGAGCTTCATATCGAAACCTTAGTCAAATCTCGCTAATTTCCAAAATCGAACCCAAAACTATTGAACAAGCACTTCGATCCCGATCGATTATTGCTATGCAAGAAGAGCTAGCTCAATTCACTAGAAATGAAGTCCGGGAATTAGTACCACCACCTAAAGAAAAATCAATTATTGGAACAAGGTGGGTATTTCAAATAAACTTGATGATAAAGGTGAAGTAGTTAGAAATAAAGCTAGGTTAGTCAAAAGGGTTTAGTCAAGTCAAGGTTTAGATTACGATGAGACCTACGCCTGAGCTGACTAGAGTCCATCCGAATGTTGTTAGCATATGCCGCACATCGAGGTTTTAAATTGTTTCAAATGGATGTCAAGTCAGCATTTTTGAATGGATACATTAAGGAAGAAGTTTACGCTACCAACCTCCTGATTCAAAATCTAGATAAACTGACCATGTCCTTAGACTTAAGAAAGCCCTATATGGACTCAAACAAGCCCCAAGAGCTTGGTACTAAAGGCTTTCGATCTATCTTAAGTCCAAAGGATTCAACCAAGGTTTAGTCGACCCAACCTTATTCGTTAAAAACCGTAGGAAAAGAAATCTTTATAGCCCAAATCTATGTAGATGATATAATTTTGAACTACTAACTCGATCCTCGCTAAACGAATTCATCTCACTTATGGAAAGTGAATTTGAAATGAATTTAGTGAGAGTTAAGTTTTTCTTAGGTTTACAACAAATTAAACAAACTAAAGATGGAATATATTTACATCAACAAAAATATACTAAGGACTTAATAAATCGATTTGGAATGCAAGATGCTAAAATAATCAATACACCTATGGCAACTAATGTTAATATAAGCGAAGATGTAGAAGGAAAACCCGTTGACCTAAAATACTATAGGGGCGCAATAGGAAGTCTCCTATACTTAACCATGAGCCGACCCAGACATTTTATTCGCGGTAAGTATGTGCAAGGTTACAAACACTGTGCGAGGAGTCTCACCTAACCCTAGTCAGCGTATCCTTAGATATCTAAAGGGCACGCTAAGCGTAGGTATTTGGTACCCTAGATCTCTGAGTTTAATCTAATCGGCTACTCAGGACTCGACTATGCGGTAGTAAACTCGATAGAAAAAGCAGTGGTTGTTGTCAAATCCTCGGCTCGAGTCTAGTAAGTTGGTGCGATGAGGCGACATTGCGTTGCCTTATCTACCACAAGCGAATACGTTGCGATGGGTGAGTGTGTCTCTCGGCTCACTGTGGATGAAGCACACTCTCCAAGACTTTAGCTTAATCTTTAACAACATTAAAACCTACATAGATAACATTAGTTCAATTAACTTAACTAAAAATCCAATATGTCATTCTAGGACAAAACATATAGAAGTTAAACACCACTTCATTAGGGAACATGTAACTAATGGAACTATACAACTAGAGTATGTTGAGTCCAAATCAAACCTAGCGGACATCTTCACCAAACCACTACCCGGCGAATTTAGTTTATTAAGGCGAAGTTAGGTATGTGCGTAATAGAGTAGGATTTAAATTTTCTATATATGTACTCTACTTTTGCTTCTTTTTATGAAATTAGCCTAAGTCTTACCTTAGAAATCATATACCTATAGATTTAAGGAACACATCTCACAACACATAGGACTAATGTGTTTGTGTACTTACGTAGCAGGCGTGAGATGTTAGGACCTTACTCACAGTTCGAGCGTAGATTGATTGCATCGACATGAACCATGGAGTATAATTATTTAAAATTAATCAACTCCTTCAAGACTTATTGATCATTCTATATCAATCAAGTCCAAGGAGTTGTACATTTTAGATGAACATATTTTCAAGCTTATTATTATTTTAAAAAAATATATTTATATTGGGAACTTGCTTGGACTTACAAACCCTAAAATATATTTACAAACTTTTTGAGTTAAGGCAAAGGGGAGAAAGTCACAAAAGTAAGGAAGAAAGTAAACAAAATTATTACCTTTTATATTAAGTAATTCCGTTTACTTAAGCAACTATTAAGGGGAGTAAAAATTATTTTTCAAGAACTCACCTTGGTCAAGGAGGTTACCTCAAAGGGAGAACTTGAAACAATAATATTTCTCACTCATGCTTAATCTTTATGCTAGCTCATTCATACTTAATCATTATGCTAGCTCATTCATATTTAATCATTATGCTAGCTCATTCATATTTAATCATTATGCTAGCTCATTCATATTTAATCTTTATGCTAGCTCATTCATTTAATCTTTATGCTAGCTCATTCATGCTTAATCATTATGCTAGCTCATTCATATTTAATCTTTATGCTAGCTCATTCATGCTTAATCATTATGCTAGCTTCTTGTTATGTAATTTTTCCTTAACTTTTGTGTCGGTTTGCCATGAATCAAAGGGGAGATTGTTGGTGCGGTGGGCACCAAAGTCGAACCGTATTTTGATTATGGCAAAAGGCTCAATAGTTAAGGGTATATTTGTTATCTTACGAGCTCGATTAAGTGTGCGAAATGCTAAAGTTGGCGGAAGGTCTGCGACACCGGTGGGGCAGGGTGGTCGAACCTTGAGAGGACTTGGAGGAAGCCGAGGTACTCGGGTGAAGGCGGAGCGAGGCTACAAGGTAGCTCGTGTGAAAGCGAAGCAAGGTCGTTAAGCGTAGATCCGACCCAATACCTCCAATGGAAGGTCTAGGTCGAGATCGGATGGTTAGAACCATCGTACTTTATATTTTAAGCTAACATGCTGCGGTCAAAACCCTTTGACTACTCAAGCTGCTAGTCAAGTTCGGCCTCGAGAAGGCTCGAATTTCAAGGGGTGAATTTTGGACTTGACTCGTGTTTTGGTACAAAGGGTGATGTGGCATCAAGGTGGACATCCAAACCATCACCAAGCTTCCTTGTGGTGGGCGCCCAAAATAAGGTGAGTTGGCACAAGATGGTTGGCTCCATGATGTGGCACAAGTTGAATGGCTCCAACAAGTTGGCGCCCAAGGAGGTTGGAGGTGGCACAAGGTGGTTGGATGAAACACCTCATCCTCAAGTTGGCGCAAGGAGGTTGGAGGTGGCACAAGGTGGTTGGATGAAACACCTCATCCTCAAGTTAGCAAGGAGGTTGGAGGTGGCACAAGGTGGTTGGATGAAACACCTCATCCTTGAGTTGGCGCACAAGGAGGTTGGAGGTGGCACAAGGTGGTTGGATGAAACACCTCATCCTTGAGTTAGGCGATGAAAGGATGTGGATGAACAAGTCTTGGGGATAAGAACCTCACCTTGGACACTACCTATGTCTAAATTCATAGATCAATATCCATAAATAGACATGTTCAAGCCAAGCAAATAACAAGAATTCAAGAGCTCTCAACACGCCACGTAACGCCGCTTACTACTACTCACATTTGCTACGACAGTCGCCGACAAGCGAAAGCTACATCTTCTACTTATAAGAGTTGTCGGTATATTTATTTAAGTTCTACTTCTTTAAATTGTCTTTGTGCTTTAATCGTAACAAGGAAAGAGTGTCCCTTTGCCTTGATTTCTTTTTTGTAATCGTTGCTCTACTTCCAGCGAAGAGGTGGTTTTAGTGAATTGCCCTCCGTACGTGATCAAGGATCACTAGGGCCGTGGATTAGCAATCGAAAGATTGTGAACCACGTAAAAATATCTTGTCTACTTTATATTTCCGCTGTGCATTCTCTACTTGCTTTTTACTTATTGCAAAAGTTTTTAACGACACCGTATCGCTATTCACCCCCCCCCCCTCTAGCGACACTTTCGATCCAACAGAACATATTCAGATCTGTAAATAAAGTTAAAAACAACTTTATACCTTACGATCTTCTATCGTATGTCCTATCCTTCTCGTGGACGACGTGTGGACGAAGATCCTCCACGAGTTGAAGCCTTCTTGATCACTTTCTTCTCTACCTTGTCCGCTGCGAACAAAGAGAAGCAATCACAAATACCTTTCCTATCTAGAACCGACCACCAAATTAGGGAATTTGGTGCAACCGCCGGCCAAGTAGCAAGTGGATGATCGTGCCACCAAATGAATGGAAACCGGCCACCTTGGAGAGATTGGAGGAAGATGATTGCCGGCCACCAATGGATGGAGAACCGCCAAGGAGCAAGGAAAAGGGAAGAGTGCCGCCCAAAACCAAGGAGGAGAAGAGAGGATGACCGGCCAAACCCTAGCTTGCGAGCTTGTAGCCGCCCAAACCCTAGCCGCCCAATGGAAGATGAGCCAAACCCTAACCCTAGTTCGAAAACTAATCTCCTTATCTTGTCCTTGCCGCCCAACCCTAAGCACCTATTTATAGAATAGGGCTTAAGCCTCCTTTAATCTCATTCGTCGGATCTAGGGATTTAACCTCCACCGTCGGATCTAGGATTTTATCCCAACCGTCGGATCTAGGGTTTCATCTCAACCGTCGGATCTAGGATTTCATCCTAATCGTCGGATCTAGGATTTCATCCCAACCGTCGGATCTAGGGTTTTATCCCAACCGTCGGATCTAGGGATTTAATCTCAACCATCGATTCTAGGGTTTCATCCTAACCATCGGATCTTAGGGATTTAATCCCAACCGTTGGTTCTAGGGTTTCATCCTAACCATCGGATCTTAGGGATTTAATCCCAACCGTTGGTTCTAGGTTTTGTTTTACATTCTTGGATCTAGACTTCACAAGGATTATATTAGGCTACGATAGGGACCATAAGGAGGAGTTGGGTCTTGGCCACCCGATGGATTGGAACCACACATACTTGATCCATCAATGATGTTCCATTCCACTAGAGGATCATCATTGAACTACCTCACCAACCCCCATAAATTAATATGGGCTCCATATATTATTTGTACATTAATCTCCCCGTGTTTAAGATATCGAATGTCCGTCAATTAATTGATTTACTAACCATCAATTAATTAACATCTAATTCCTCGAGTAGTACCACTCAACCTTATCATCATGTTGACTAAGTCAACCAGCTGGGTTTACATGATGAACCTTATGAGCTCCTCAAGGGGACATCATCAACCTAATATATAGGACCTGGTTTCCTCCTATAATCAGCGGCACACCATGTAAATAATATTATTTCCCAACTTACCGGGCATATTGATTTAATCCATCTAAATCTCACCCACTGGTAAATCAAAGAAATAAATACTAAGTACATGTGTCCGTTATTATATCGGGATTAAGAGCATGTACAACATAATATCCGAGGTCCGATTCAATTATGTAGTCAGTACTAAATTGAATCACCTCTATGTCGGTCCTACTCAATACACCTAAGTGTACTAGTGTAACTCTATGTTCAAGATAAAACAATACCAAGCTACACTACAATCATGCCAATGGTTTGTCCAAAACCATCTTGGTTGTGAGCCTCTACTTATATTTTACAAGGGACTGATAACATGATCTTCTGTGCCACACCAAGCACCATGTTATCTACAATGTAGAATATTAGACAATATGCACACATATATAATGAATATATAAAATGCAAACAATGATCATGTGATTCTTATTTCAAAATAAAATGTTCATACAGAAAAGAGCTAGGCTTTCAGTATACATTCCAACAATCTCTCACTTATACTAAAAGACTATCTTGTCATCATCTGCCATACATCGATCCCCATGTCCTCCACATGCCTATCAAAGCGCTTTACATTTGGAAGGGCCTTAGTGAATGGATCTGCGAGGTTATCCTCTCGATGCAATCTTGGCGGCAACTTCTCCTCGCTTTACGATCTCGTATGAGGTGGTACTTGCGCTCTATGTGTTTACTCGCCTTATGGGCTCGTGGTTCCTTCGAGTTTGCAACTGCACCACTGTTATCACAATAAATTGTGATAGTTCTGGGCAAACCAGGAATCACATCCAAGTCCATCAAGAAGTTCTTGAGCCATCTGACTTTTTGCCTCGGAGGCCGCCACATACTAAGCTTCCATGGTAGAGTCCGCCACGCATTTCTGCTTGACACTCCTCCATACTATGGCTCCACCTCCAAAAGTAAACACAAACCCCGAGGTAGACTTACTCTTGTCCCTATCTGATTGGAAATCCGAATCCGTGTAACCCACAGGGACTAATTGATCTGCCCGGTAAACCAGCATATAATCCCTAGTCCTTCTCAGGTACTGTTGATATATGCTTTCTGCGGATCCAATGTCCTGTCGGGATTACTCTGATATCTGCTAACCATGCCCACGGCAAAGCAGATATCCGGTCTCGTACATAGCATAGCATACATAAGGCTTCCTACTGCCGAAGCATAAGGAACCGCCTTCATGTCCTCTATCTCCTTTGATGTTTTGGGACACATCTCTTTAGATAAAGGAACTCCATGCCTAAAAGGTAGAAAACCTTTCTTGGAGTTCTGCATGCTAAAACGAGCAAGGATAGTGTCAATATATGAAGCTTGAGATAAGCACAACATCCTTTTCTTGCGATCCCTTATAACTTTGATCCCAAGGATGTGTCCCACTTCTCCCAAGTCCTTCATGTCAAACTGTTTGGACAACCATACCCTTACGTCTGATAACACTTTGATATTGTTGCCAACTAACAAAATGTCATCTACGTATAGTACAAGAAATACCACTACGTTTCCGTCACATCTCTTGTATACACAAGGTTCATCTGGACTTTGAACAAATCCATATGACTGGATTACCTCATCAAAGCGGATGTTCCAAGATCTAGAGGCTTGCTTCAATCCATAAATGGACCGATTAAACACATACAAGATGCTCTTTGCCTTTAGCAATGAATCCCTCTGGTTGGCGCATATAGATGTTCTCCTCAAGACTTAGTTAAGGAAAGGCATCTTGACATCCATCTTCCAAATCTCATAATCCATATGAGCAGCTATAGATAAGAGAATCCGGATAGACTTAAGCATAGCTACCGGCGAAAAGGTCTCCTCATAATCGATACCCTCTTTCTGAGTATACCCTTTCGCAACAAGCCTAGCTTTGAAGGTCTCGACCTTCCGTCTACTCCTCTCTTTCTCTTGTAGATCCACTTGCATCCAATAGTTTTACACCATCGGGTGGCTCTACTAGCTCGGACACTGATTAGAATCCATAGATTCTATCTCTGAATTCATCGCTCTTTGCCAAGATCGCATCTCTATCTTGGATTGCCTCGTCATATGTCGAGGATCGGGTTCATGTTCACGGGGACTAAGTCAAGACTCTCCCAAAAACATGAATCTATCGGGTTGTCTAACAACCCTCCCACTCTGACGAGGTACCTCCGTGTATGCTCTGTGACCGCGGTCTGCGATGACTTGTGGGTATCCTCTTGTACAGGTGATGCTTGAAGTGAACTTCCCAACTCCTCAAGAACAATCCTACTCTTGGGCTTGTGGTTCATTACATAATCCTCCTCTAGAAATCTGGCGTTCGTGCTAACGATCACCCTCTGATCTCTAGGATTATAAAATAAATCACCTTTCGTTCCCTTAGGGTAGCCAACAAACATGCATACTTACATGCGAGGTTCCAACTTACGGCATCGACCTTGGCACATGTCTTTGGACTCCCCATATCGAATATGTCTCGGACTAGGCTTTTGCCCGATCCACAATTCTCTGGGGTAGAAGTCTTGATTTAGATGGAACCAAAGTTAGAGTATACATTGTCGTATCGATCATACCCCGAGGCGAAAATAGGTAACTTCGAATACCTCATCATCGATCTGACCATCTCCATAAGAGTCCTATTCCTTCGCTCCGCTACACCATTCTGCTGGGGTGTGCCAGGTGCAGACAATTGGGATTGAATCCCAGCCTCTGATAAGTAACTCCTAAACTCTCCCAAGAGATACTCGCCACCACGATCAGATCGTAATGTCTTGATACTTTTACCTTGACGGTTCTCCACATCAGCCTTGAATTCTTTGAACTTGTCAAAGCATTGGACTTGCGCGCATCAAGTAAATGTATCCATACCTTGAATAATCGTCTATAAAAGAGGCGAAGTATTCAAAGCCACCTCTTACTGGATAGACATAGGACCGCACAAATCAGAATGAACCATTTCCAACACATCTTTGGCTCTATACCCCTTGGCCTTGAAAGGCCTCTTGGTCATTTTACCTTCCAAGCAAGATTCGCAGGTTGGGAGATCCTCCACCACTAATGAACCCAAAGGTCCATCAGCTATCAACCTTTGAATTCTACTTAGGTTAATATGACCAAGCCTTAGATGTCAAAGATATGTTTGGTTCATTTGCGAAGGTTCTTTTCTCTTATTAGATTTAGAAGATGAGTTATTTACTTCTATATGCATCGTGGGAGTTTTTGGTTCAAGAGTATATAAATTGCCAACCAATGTGCAGCAGATAATCTCCCTATTCCTTTTTATAACCACCTTGTCATTAAAAGAAACAGAATATCCATCCAAAAACAATTTAGAAACTGAAATTAAATTCTTTCTAAAAGTAGGTACATAAAGACAATTTCTCAACACCAAAAATTTATTTCATTCAAAAGATAAATAAACATCTCCCACTGCAATAGCTGCCACCTTTGAAGCATTGCCCATGAAGACGGTGATTTCTCCCTAAGCTAGTCGTCGGGTTTCCTGGAACCCCTGCAAAGTATTGCAGACATGATTAGTGGCTCCTGTATCTACACACCAGGTACTGGTAGATAACACCGCTAAACATGTTTCAACAACTAAACAAGAAGATATACCTTTATTCTTTCGGCGAGGACAGTCCGCCTTCCAATGTCCAGTCTGCTTGCAAGTGAAGCACTTGCCTTTCGGCTTCCTCACTCCTGCCTGAGGTCCTCCTGCCACTTTCTTTGCTCCACCTTGCTTCTTCTTCTTCTTACCTTTCGGTTTAGAGGAAGAAACCTTCTGAGCGACCATGGCTTGAGAACTCTGACGAAAAAGCCCCTCTGCTTTGGAGTTACATCGGAAGCTCCGCCAACGAATACAACCTCTTGTTCATGTTGTAGTTGGTAGGCTGCTCAAAACTCCTAGGCAGAGACTGGAGAATGATATCGACCTGGGTTTCCCCATCGATCTCAGCTCCGAGGACTTCCATCTCATTAAGATGAGCCATCATCTTGAGAACATGATCCCTAACAGGTGTTCCCTCAACCATGGTGGTCGTCATCAAGTTTCTCATTGCCTCTTGCCTAGCCGCCCTACTCTAATGTCCGAAAAGTTCCTTGAGATTGAACATCATGTCATAAGCTGTGGCTATGGCCTGATGCTGATGTTGCAGCACATTTGACATAGATGCCAAAATGTAACACCGCGCCATCTCATCTGCCTTAACCCATTTCTTATAATGTTCTTTCTCCTTTTCATCAGAGTCATCGGTGGGCTTAGGAGGACAGACCTCGAAGAGTACAAATTTGTACTCCTCCGCAGTTAAGACAATATCCAGGTTTCTTTTCCAATCAATGTAGTTTGGACCAGTAAGTTTATTTTCTTTTAAAATCACAGCAAGTTGGTTGAAAGCCATTTGAAATTCCTAAAAATCACAATGATCAAAAATATTAGATTTCAAATATTATTGATTCCTCAAAACAATAAAATCCTGAAATCAACCAACACCTCAAAACAGAATTTCGTATGCCACGATGTGTGGGCGTATCTGAAACCAACATTTAAGAGGAGGTTTTACCCATTAATTTTATTATCTTGTCAACCTTACTTTTTGACAAATAAAATTAATAGTTGGTTCCTCTTTGGCCCTACAAATAAAAGCAGTGACTCCGATGGGGAGGATACTTTCTTTTGCATCTAAGTGTGCACCATTACACGATACTAAGGGAATTATTTGGATTATGTGCCTTACAGCTTTGGAAGTACACATGCTCTAGATAATTTCCTATAACCATTATTTGACCTAGTGATCCATAAACAAATCCGTCACATGAGGAGGAAGGCACTCGAGCCAACACACAAGTTTGTTAGCATCACCGCGTCAAATTGTAATGAGGCCGGGAATTAATTAAAATATCCCTCTCCCACTTAGTAAATTGCAAATGAGAATTTTAAATCACACACAACATGCATATAAAACAAATAAGCAATAAATATGGAAAAAACAGAATTTTCCAACTATTATGGCATTGTCCTCCAATATGCATCCCGTCGTGTAGCCACCTCGTCGCTCCATCTTTTCCGTCATAAGTCACCAAAGAGTTCGAGCGAGATAAAACATTTTAATTTACATCCATCGATCCTATACTCCACGAAGGAGTGTACAAATAATCTAGATCAGTAAACTAAAATGGCGGCTAAACAATGCCGTATTTAATTAAAAATTAAATACTAATCTAGCCTCGTCCAGAGGATTCAAATAATAAATTTTTACACACATCCATTCACATACACACACATGGCCATAATAGTCGGATCTTATGCACGCAACCAAAAAGTTAAACTCGCATATCCTACTATTATCCAGGCACATATAATATATGAAAAATGCATAAAAAATTAAGAATCCAAAACACACAAAACCAGGAAAGTGGCTCGATACCGATTGTTGGGATGTCACTTCGGAGGCTCATTGGCTCCCATGTCCCCGGATTAAAATTTTCACTAATGAAAGACTTAATCCGGATGGGATGAGCTTCCTTGGCACAACCTATTTGTCGTCGTGCTAACAACTTGAGTGGTCACTTGAACAAACTAGTTGTTCGAGCAACACAACTCTTCTAGTTGGTTAGCGCGGAAAAGGCAGGCGGATGGATCGCGGTTTTGTATTTGTCTTCGGAGTCCATGATTATACAATATATATCCATTCATACACATGCATAATCAAAATATTAAAGAACATATTCAGATCTGTAAATAAAGTTAAAAACAACTTTATACCTTACGATCTTCTATCGTATGTCCTATCCTTCTCGTGGACGACGTGTGGACGAAGATCCTCCACGAGTTGAAGCCTTCTTGATCACTTTCTTCTCTACCTTGTCCGCTGCGAACAAAGAGAAGCAATCACAAATACCTTTCCTATCTAGAACCGACCACCAAATTAGGGAATTTGGTGCAACCAAACCAAGGAGCAAGTGGATGATCGGCCACCAAATGAATGAAGCCATGGCCACCTTGGAGAGATTGGAGGACGATGATTGCTGGCCACCAATGGATGGAGAACCGCCGGCCAAGGAGCAAGGAAAAGGGAAGAGTGCCGCCCAAAACCAAGGAGGAGAAGAGAGGGATGACCGGCCAAACCCTAGCTTGCCGCCCAAGCTTGTAGCCGCCCAAACCCTAGCCGCCCAATGGAAGATGAGCCAAACCCTAACCCTAATTCGAAAACCAATCTCCTTATCTTATCCTTGCCGCCCAACCCTAAGCCCCTATTTATAGAATAGGGCTTAAGCCTCCTGTAATCTCATCCCGTCGGATCTAGGGATTTAACCTCCTCGGATCTAGGGTTTTATCCCAACCCGGATCTAGGGTTTCATCTCAGCCGTCGGATCTAAGATTTCATCCCAATGCGTCGGATCTAGGATTCATCCCAGCCCCATCCGGATCTAGGGTTTAATCCTAACCGTTGGTTCTAGGTTTTGTTTTACATTCTTGGATCTAGACTTCACAAGGATTATATTAGGCTACGATAGGGACCATAAGGAGGAGTTGGGTCTTGGCCACCCGATGGATCGGAACCACACATACTTGATCCATCAATGATGTTCCATTCCACTAGAGGATCATCATTGAACTACCTCACCAACCCCCATAAATTAATATGGGCTCCATATATTATTTGTACATTAATCTCCCCGTGTTTAAGATATCGAATGTACGTCAATTAATTGATTTACTGACCATCAATTAATTAACATCTAATTCCTCGAGTAGTACCACTCAACCTTATCATCATGTTGACTAAGTCAACCGGTGGTTTACATGATGAACCTTATGAGCTCCTCGAGGACATCATCAACCTAATATATAGGACACGGTTTCCTCCTATAATCAACGGCACACCATGTAAATAATATTATTTCCCAACTTACCGGGCATATTGATTTAATCCATCTAAATCTCACCCACTGGTAAATTAAAGAAATAAATACTAAGTACATGTGCCCATTATTATATCGAGATTAAGAGCATGTACAACATAATATCCGAGGTCCGATTCAATTGTGTATTCAGTACTAAATTTAATCACCTCTATGTCGATCCTACTCAATACACCTAAGTGTACTAGTGTAACTCTATGTTCAAGATAAAACAATACCAAGCTATACTACAACCATGCCAATGGTTTGTCCAAAACCATCTTGGTTGTGAGCCTCTACTTATATTTTACAAGGGACTGATAACATGATCTTCTGTGCCACACCAAGCACCATGTTATCTACAATGTAGAATATTAGACAATATGCACACATATATAATGAATATATAAAATGCAAACAATGATCATGTGATTCTTTTTTCAAAATAAAATGTTCATACAGAAAAGAGCTAGGCTTTCAGTATACATTCTAACATCCCATGCCAAGGCTTCCCCCTTGGACTTCCACACCAAGCTCCATGCTTGTATTTTCCATGCCAAGCACCAAGCGCACGGCTTCGTAATGCCTTGGACTTTCACACCAAGCTCCATGCTTGGATTTTCCATGCCAACCCATGTTGGACTTTCCCATGACAATCCCATGTCATGAGTTTTGTCTATCATCAAAATACCATCAAGGTACTGCTGGGCCGATTGCACCAATAGCGTCATCCGAAGAAGACGAAGACCACGTCTTCATGGCGAAATCAATTGAGTCAGACACGGAGACCGAACCTGAACTTGAGTCAGAACCTGAGGATGACTTGGACTATGAAGCTACCTTCAAGTCAAGCCACGGATACGCATCCGGTTCAAAATATACCCTTAAAGTAAGTCGAACTTTATTTAATACTTTACAAAATACGGTTAGGTTTTTGTCTAGGAAATTAGTTAAATCCGAGTCAAAGGTCGAGACCCTGGTTGAGGAGGTCAAACTCCTCAAACACAAGGTCTCCCTAACCTCTTCGACTAGTCGAGTTCAAGAGAAGGACTCAACTCGGGTTGAAAAACTCGAAGTTGAGAACTCACTCTTGAAAAGTCAAGTCGAAGATCTTAGGAACACGTTGGAAAGGTTCACTTCGGGATCCAAAGGACTTGACCTCCTACTTGGATCTCAAAGGGTCGTGTACAACAAGGCTGGACTAGGGTTTAACTCAAACACGACTAATAGGTCGTATTTGTCGATTGTAAGTCGACAAAGGAAACATGTCCAAGCATGGGTCCCTAAGAACCTTTTGATTTCAACTCTAGGATCAAACCCGTACTAGATTCCCAAGGACCAAATCCACTATGTGGATAGACCGAACCGATTCAACGGTCTAGGGGGAGCCAGTACAAACCATGTTTGTGCTTTAACTTAGAAATTGCATGCTTTAACTTAGAAAGTATGTGCTTTAAAACTTGTGAACTCACTTAAAACATGAACATAACCAACTAAAATTCTTCGAAAAGATTGAGCCTCAGGGAGCCTCTTTTCAAAAACATAACCAACTAAAATTCTTCGAAAAGATTGAGCCTCGGGGAGCCTCTTTTCAAAAATAACCAGTTAGACTAGGAAATAATCTCAGGTGAGTCAAGTCATCATTTTCTTGAAAATGGCTTTGTCTAAGGAAGTGGTCGATGATCCGATAAAAGAAGGCCCCTGTGCCTCGCCACGACCTGGAAGCCATGATCTTGAAAAGGTAAACTTGACAAGCCTAGGGTCAAATCCAAATCTAACATAAAATTACTTGAACCTAAATGCACTTAATCAACTTAATTGGAAGTCATCTCACAAAAAACACATAAGTATAACATGCTTGATCATATAGACATGACCTAGGTTTAACAACTCACAACCAATTTTTTTAAAATCTAACATCCAATCCAACCACCTTGTGTGTAGGATCAATGGATGTTGACGGTCTCGCACATAGGGATCAACTCAAATTCACAAAGCTTCGATTCAAGCGACAAGGATCGGTAGCCTTTGGGAATAACAAGTTCAAAATCATCGGATCGGGTGATATTGAGCTTAACTTTCAATTTTGTTATCAAAATGTATTACTTGTAGAGAATTTTGAATATAACTCTTAGCGTAAGTCAATTATGTGACAATAACTATAATCGTATTTTTAGAAAATGAATGTGTAATTAAAACAAATAAAACAGCTAAAATAATACTCAAAGGAACTAGGACAAATAACATTTATACAATTAACTTAATCAAATCCTCCCCAAATGTCTTATGACAGAGAAATCATGGTTGTGTAATAGCGACTCGGTCACTTGCACCCAAGACTCGTCCACAAGATGAGTCAGAGTGGCTTAGTCAGAGGCTTACCCAACCTCAACAATTTGGTTAATAAAATCTGTAATGCTTGTCAACAAGGAAAACAACCTAGGACACAACACAAGTTAACTAACCAGAACGTGTACAAGTGTAGCTCAGCTATGGATGGATCTATTCGATTCACATGGAGCCAAGTCACTCAATAGAAGCCAATATTGCTTAGTCATAATTGACTACTCGGTTTACAGGTTAGGTTCATCAAACATAAAAATGATACCCTAGATCAATTAATCAATCTATTCAAATTAATCGAGAATCAAAAAAACCTTAAGGTTAAAAGACTTAGAAGCGATCATGGTGGTGAATTCAAAAATCAAAGGTTCACCAACTTCTGTAACCTAAACGGATACCACCATGAATTCTCTTGCCCTAGGACCCCTCAACAAAATGGCCTAGTGGAGCGGAAAAATCGAACTCTACAAGAAGCCGCTAGGACCATGTTGAACGAATACGACCTACCTGATAGCTTTTGGGCAGAAGCCGTTAGCACGGCTTGCTATGTCCAGAATAGGATCCTTATGGTAAAGAGGCACCTTAAGACCTCCTACGAGATTTATCACAATAAAGTACCCAACATCAAGTACTTTAGGGTATTTGGATGTAAAGTACATATCTTAAACACTAAGAACCACCTAGGGAAATTCAAATCCAAAACCTCCACCGGAATCTTCTTAGGATACTCAACCACGAGTAGGGCCTATAGGGTATATAACCACGATACTCTTAAAGTCGAGGAGACTATTAATGTAGTGTTTGATGAAGTACCCGAACCTACAAAACCCTTAATGACCCCAAGTGTTGAGCCCACTGATACCAAACTCGTCTCCGACCCTGAGATCGAGTCTAATCCACATCAACCAACTTCTCTTGTCGACCAAGTGACAAGTGATCCGAGTCAAACTAGTGTTCAACCAAGTCACCCCATTGATCAAGCATTAGGTGACACAAACCCAACCCAATCTAGGATTCAGACTAACCACCCTATCGATCAAGTGATAGGAGATCCTAATCTAGGAGTTCGAACTAGAGCATCCTATAGGAACCTTAGTCAAATTTCCTTAATTTCAAAGATAGAACCCAAATCAATTGAACAAGCTCTTCTTGATCCCGATTGGATTATTGCAATGCAAGAAGAGCTAGCTCAATTTACTAGGAATGAAGTGTGGGAATTAGTACCACCACCTAAAGACAAAACGATAATTGGAACAAGGTGGGTGTTTCAAAATAAGCTTGATGATAAAGGTGAAGTAGTTAGAAACAAGGCTAGGTTAGTCGCCAAAGGGTTTAGTCAAGTCGAAGGCTTAGATTACAACGAAACCTATGCCCCAGTAGCTAGACTCGAATCCATTCGAATGTTGCTAGCTTATGCCGCACATCGAGGATTTAAGCTATTTCAAATGGATGTTAAGTCGGCATTCCTAAATGGATACATTAAAGAAGAAGTTTATGTTAGCCAACCCTTCGGATTTGAAAATCTAGATAAACCCGATCATGTTCTAAAACTTAAGAAAGCTCTCTATGGACTTAAACAAGCTCCTCGAGCTTGGTACGAGAGACTTTCAATCCATCTTAAGTCAAAAGGGTTTAACCAAGGCTTAGTTGACCCAACTCTCTTCGTAAAAACCTTAGGTAAAGAAATATTCAATTTGGAACCTCTTGAAGGTTTTGTACCAATTTGAAGATTTCCTTGTCGAGTCCGTGAGAGGAAACTTCGCTTCCCTTCACCTCTTGCTTAACCATGGTGATCCTTCGATGTCCCGGATTAAAAATGTAATCCTAGACAAAAGGGATTCCCGACAACCAAGTCATCGTGGTCACTTGAACAACTAGTTGCCATCCTCTATTCTACGTAGCCACGGAATAGTTTTGTGTTTATACTAGGGATATCAGTATTATTTAGCCTATTTACAGAAATATAACATGCTTATATTTTGAAAAACAAACACAAGCAATGAATAAAAGAGATAGAAGAATAGTTATACCTCTTTGTCTTCTAATGTATGACCCTCCTCCTTTTGGACGTCGTGTGGGCGACGATCCACCAAAAGTCAAAGCTCCTAAATCACAAAACTTCCTTCCTTGCTTTTCCCAAGCAAGAGGAAGAAGAGAAACAATGTTTTTCTCCTTCAAAAACTCAACCAACAAAGAACTATAGAAGTTCTTGCCGCCGGCCAACTAGAAGGAGAAGAAGATGATGGAAAACTACCAAGACACCAAGGGAAACCCTATATCTTGTTTCCACCACCTAAGGAGAAGAGAGGGGAGTGTTTTGGCCACTGGCCAAGGGCTGGGAAGGGCTGGAATAGCTTCTGGATGTTGGCCACAAGGCAAGGAAGAAGAAGGAAAACTTGCCTTATTTTGTGCCACCCTTGCTTCCAAACCCTAACCCTAATTCCAATCCTATCTCAACTAGGATTGCCCTCTTTGCTCCCTCTATCATCTTAACCCCATGCCACCTTTTATAGAGTTTGGGGATAAGCCATGAATTAATCTCCTCCATTGGTTCTAGGGATTTAATCTCAATCGTCGGATCTAGAGATTTAATCTCTACCAATGGATCTTAGTGTTTTGTTTCTATCCATTGGATCTAAGCATCTTGAGGTGTTAATGGGCTACATTAGGGACCATGAGGAGGAGTTGGGTCTTGGCCACCCATGGATCAAGCCCACATAAAGTTTAATCCACTAATGATGATCCAATCCACTAAAGGTCCATCATTGATCTACCTCACCAACCCCCATATGACAATATGGGCTCCATATATTATTTGTACATTTTCTCCCCATGTTTAAGATCTCAAATGTCCATCGATTAATTAATTTACTAACCATTAATTAATCAACATCTAACTCCTTGAGTAGTACCACTCAACCTTTTCATCATGCCGGACCAAGTCCACCTGCAGGGTTTACATGATGAACCTTATGAGCTCCTCAAGGGGACATCATCATCCTAATATATAGGACACGGTTTCCTCCTATAATCAACGACACACCATATAAATAATATCATCTCCCAACTTACCGAGTCTATCGATTTAATCTATAAATCTCGCCCATTGGTAAATCAAAGAGATGAGTACCAAGTATATGTGCCCGTTATTATATCGGGATTAAGAGCATGTACTAAATAATATCTGAGGTCCGATTTGATTATGTAGTCAGCAATAAATCGAATCACCTCTGTGTCGGTCCTGCTCAATACACACAAAGTGCACTAGTGTGATTCTATGGTCAAGACAAACCAATACCAAATCACACTACAACCATTCCGATGGTTTGTCCAAAGTCATCTCGGTTGTGAGCCTTTACTTATACTTTACAAGGAGCCGATAACAAGATCTCCCGTGTGACACCACACACCATGTTATCTACAATGTAACGTATTAGACAATATTGCATAACCATAAAAATATGCAAACAATGATCATGTGATTCTTATTTCAAAATAAAGATGTTCATACAAAAGAGCTAGGCTTTCAGTATACATCCCAACACCTCTAACTCAGCCTTACTAAACGAGTTCGTTTCGCTCATGGAAAGTGAGTTCGAAATGAACTTGGTAGGCGAGTTAAGTTTCTTTTTAGGTCTACAAATTAAACAAACTAAGGATGGTATATACCTATATCAACAAAAATAAACTAAGAAGTTAATTAAAAGATTTGGAATGCAAGACGCTAAGGTAATAAACACCCCAATGGCGATAAATGTTAACATAGGGGAAGACCTAGAAAGTAAGTCAATTGACTTAAAGTACTATAGGAGCGCAATAGGAAGTCTCCTATACTTAACTGCGAGTCGACCCGACATCCTATTCGCAGTAAGTATGTGCGCCAGGTTTCAAACATGTGCTAAGGAGTCTCACCTAACCCTAGTTAAGCGTATCCTTAGATATCTAAAGGGTACACTTAATGTCGGTATTTGGTATCCTAGATCTACGAGTTGAACTAATCGGCTACTCCGATTCGGATTATGCGGTAGTAAGCTCGATAGAAAGAGCCGCAGTGGTTGTTGTCAACTTCTGCTCAGTCTAGTGAGTTAGTGCGATGAGGAAGCAACACTGTGTTGCTTTATCTACCACCGAAGCCGAATACATCACGATGGGTGAGTGTGTCTCGCAGCTTCTTTGGATGAAGCACACTCTCCGCGACTTTAAGTTAGACTTTACGAATACTAAACTTCACGTAGATAATATTAGTTCAATTAATCTTACAAAGAATCTGATATGTCACTCTAGGACCAAACATATAGAGGTCAAACACCATTTCATTCGAGAACATGTGGCCAACGGAGCCATACAACTCGAATACGTCGAATCAATGTCCAACTTGGCAGACCTATTTACTAAACCCCTACCCGAAGCCGAATTTAGTCTATTAAGACGAAAATTGGGCATGTGCGTAATAGAATAGGTACTTGCAAATTATATGTTCTTACTACTATTTCTTTCTTTTTTTATTATTATGGAACTAGCATAGGACATACCTTAGATATCATGCACCTATAGATTTAAGGAGCCAGTACATCTCACAACACATAGGACTAATGTGTTTGTGTACTTAGCCACGTAGATGGGCGTGAGATGTTAGGACCTTACTCCTGGTTCCAGATGTAGAGCTAGTGCATCGCCATGAACCATGGAGTATAATCATACATACTAACCGACTCTGACCAGGACTGGTTGATCTTTCATATCAATCAAGCCAAATATGAGTCGAACATTTTATAGATGAAATTATTTTCAGTATATTATTTTCGAAATAATGTGAAACATGCTTGGACTTTAAAATTAATACTTATTCCACACACACCCTCGCTTTTTTCGATATATAACAAAAGGGGGAGAAAAAGGCCAAAGTTAAGGGATCGGCCAAAGTTAAGGGATCAATTTTTTGACCAAGGCTTACTTAACTTTAAGTTAACAAAACAAGTTAAGGGAATTCTTAACTTACAAGTTAAGGGAATTCTTAACTTAAACATATTTAGTTAACTTGTTTTTGTTAACAAATAATTTACTTAACTTTAAGTTAACTTGTTAACAAAACGAAAGTAAAGGCCAAGGTTAAGAAATCATTTTCTTAACTTAAAACTTATTTTAAATACTATGGCCAATATTAAGTAATTTCGGTTACTTAATTCTTTTTTAGTAGAAAATATCAAGGGGGAGAGTTAAAACTCTTTCTCAAGTACTCACCCTCGGTCAAGGGGGAGGATTCCTCAAGGGGGAGCACTTGAAAAAGAGTTTTTATACACTCCTACACATTCATGCATATCTCTTGCTCATTTTACTTAATGCACTTAATTTGTTTTTTCTTAACTTTGTATGTGGGTTTGCCATAAATCAAAAAGGGGGAGATTGTTGGTGCAGTAGGCACCTAAGTCGAACCTGAATTTTGATTATAGCAAACGATACAAAGTTAAGCTCATGTTGTTATCTCACGAGCTGAATCGAGTGTGCAGAAAATTGCTATAGCTGGAGCTGAAGGCTAGCGACACCCGGAGGAAGCCGCGGTGGTCGGGCGACACTCAAGTGACTTCGGAGGGAGCCAAAGGAATTGAGTGGAAGGTCGGAAGCAAAAGCAACACGTAAGTATCGAGGTAAGCTCGTGTGTGCGAGTGTAAGTAAGGTCGTATCCTCGTTACAGGGAAAGACTTAAGCGTAGATCCGACCCATGACATCTCATAGGTGGTCTAGGTCGAGATCGGACGGTCGACGACCGTCGAAATAATGTTTTCTTTAAGCTAACATTGCCTTGCAGCCAGCATCAGTCGACTGCCAACCTGAAGGACTCGACTGCCGTCCATCAGTCGGGTGACTACGGCTAGCACTCGGTGATCTTGCCGATCAATCAGTGATGGCCATAAGTCATTCTTGGTCAAAGGATCAGCCTCGAGGAGTCAAGGTTTATCACCAAATTTCAAGGGGAGTGGTGCTCAAATATGATTGGCTAGGGTTCCTCTCGAAAAGGGGCTCAAAGGCTATAAAAGGAGGTCCTAACCTAGGGTTTTTACAACAATTCTAAGTGCTCAAAAGATTCCAGGATGCTGTGACTCTCCGACGACTCTACGACAACGAAGTGCTGCCAACAACCCTAGCTTAAGGTCTTTCTTTTTAGTTGTTGGTATAATCCTTGTTATTGTTTTCAATATTGCAACTCTTTTACTCGAGGTTTTTCTATCGTTGCATTTTACTTTAATAGAAGAGAGGGTTTGTCTCTCTATCATTTTTCTTCGAAGTTTTTTTTGTAATCATCAAACTCCTACCTCCAACGAGGAGGAGTGTTTTAGTGAATTGCCCTCCGTACACGGTCTAGGACCGTTAGGGCCTTGGAGTAGTAGCCGAAGGCTACGAACAAAGTAAAAAAACAATCTTGTCTCTTTTTGTTTCATTTACATTTCCGCTGCGTATATTTGTCTTGAAACGAATTCGAAAGAAAAAGGCTTTTCGCTATTCACCCCCCCCTCTAGCGAACCGCATCGATCCAACACCATATATATACATATATATATATAGATGATTGTGATTAGTATATATATAGATGCAGTCTATATGTATGCTTACTCTGATGTTGCATTTGTATGTACTATGCTTGTTGCATTTTTTTGTACATATTCATACATGCTATTGCATTTTCTATATGGTTGGGTGTCGGATTTCTGTATATTTGTTGGTCGGTCTCTTTGATACCTTTGACCCGTATCATGATATAGTATTACTCTTCATGTTTTATATTGTGGATATATGCTTAGGTTGGATATATGTAGCGTAGCAGACTTTATGGTATGTCTGCACTTTACGTTGTTCATTTTGTTTAGGGAGTATATGCATGTATTTATATACTATACTGGTGTATACTTGATGTACCTATAGGTTATATTGTTGAATTGCATATGATATTTGATATAAACATGTTCCCTCATATTACCGCTGAGTTATACTCACCACCATAGACCCTGGGTTTTTCTGTCGCCCAGGTAACAGGTAGAAGTCTTCGTGACGGCTTGGAGAATCGCTTGCTGGCATCGTATCATCTCAACTCCGAGGGTCCGAGCTTTTGGGTTTATCGTAGGTGTTTTGTTATGGATTTTGTTTTATATGATGTTTTTTAGTGTTGGACACTACTGTTGTTGTACCGTTCTTTCTGGTTTTGTTACGACGCTTTCTTAATTTGGTGTTAGTCATACCAGTATGCATGGTGTGTGGTTTGTATTGTAGTTGTGTTAGTTCCACTATGCTTTGTTATGTTTACATTTGTATATGTTATTGTTGTTGTAGCTGAAAGGCTTGTATAAATAGGATATGTTGCCACGTACAGGGGAGGTGTCGTCCGTTTGCTTTTCGGCTCGACATACACTCGGGGCGTGACAACTTTAGTGGTATCAGAGCCCTAGGTTATGCGATGCTATACAATGTTGTTTTTGTCGAGTCTTGGATTCTCGGGAATCGATTTATTTCAGTTTTGGTTTTGTGAGATGAGATTGTCAGCGGCATGAGCTCTGAGCAGCACGAAGTAAGTATTCATGATAACTTATTTTTAGTTAGATACTTATATAAACTTGTTCAACAGGTGTATACAGATAGGGTGATGGCACCTGTACAAACATGTAGTAGGGGTCATCCACCGAGGCAACCAACTGGAGTTACCTTTAGTATTTATACTCTTGGTTTTGTTGGCTGTGCATTTAGTGTTTATAACATGGAATAACATGTAGGGTGTTGGTTATTATTCATAATCGTGGTATGAGTTAACCACGGGAACGACCTGTTAAGTCTGTGAGTCTTGAACCTGTGTCGAAAAGGTGAATTTCCTTTGAGAGTCGACTGATATCGAGTCGGAAAGCAGAGGTCAACTCGTCACATTGCTTGTGGAAATCAAAGACTTCAGTCTTAGGGATCTTCACTAATGGTGCTAATCAGATCATTACCTGTTGGGTAATGGAAAAGACAAGTAGGCTATTGTTGATGCAGATAGCGGAGGGTTAATTTACGGTATTTCATAGGGATTTTGATCCCTAAGTTGTTCGTACTGGGTTGTATAACTTTAAAGGTATTTTTAAGTACTTAACTCGTGTTATACAGAGAAAGTAGAGTTATTTGCATACCATTATCGGGATCAGGTCGGTACTTGGTGGAAGATGCAGAAAATAATCTTCGGGGAATAATATATCACTTATCATGGTTAGTGATGCTGAGAGAGAGTAATTCCCCGCATCACTTTCTGTGACACATTGTAGGGAATTCTTGAGCTTCAAGTAGGGTGATCGTCGATAACGAGAATACCATGCAAAGTCATTAGACTTGCAGAGTTTACGCTCACCAAATAGCTCAAGAGTGTAAATGAATGTCTTAAGCCACTCAGAGTTACTGGCTTACTTTTGGATTAAGATGACTGGATCTTCTATCAGATCCTATCGGAAGACATTGGATTGAGTCAGGAGTTTAGAAATGACTCCGTACAAGTGTTTAGGAGATAAAGATAGATAAGCATACATTGCAAGTCAGATGTTGGAATTAGAAGCCTCCGGATGTTGGACAAAATGAGCAAGACTGTAGCCACAAATGATTGTATATGGAGATCTAGCAATACGTAACTGAACAAGACCCACCGCAAATTGTCAGAACTTTCTGATGTTATCAGCGAAATCAGAACAATGACTCCAAAGGGATTATGTGTGTGCAATATGAATCACGAAGTCATGCAAAGTCAGATTATGCATTGGATCATATCATTTGTTGCTATTGTAAGCAACCAGTACAATTGAGGAGGTGTATTTTGAGGACTCAGTGGAAGACTATCAATGGTGTTCCGGGAGGATGATGCAGAGACCAACACAAAAGATATCTCATCAGCAGCGACCTACTACCTCAGGCATGGTTAGAGCCCCTTGATACTTCTTTTCAGGGGAAGTGATTTACTCAGTAGTATCAACAGAAGACATCTTAGAAGACTCATGCAGACAACAAGTGTTACCCCCAGACGTGAATTGTCTTTGTACAGAGGAGAGAGTATACGACTATGGTCATGTCTATTCTGTATTCTAGAGTTGCAACTCGTAGGACTAAGTGATGGGATTAGATGATCTAGGAAAAATCCCTGGGTCATTTGTCACAGAAATGCGACCGCTTTGTTGCGGACTGTTGGATCTGATCATGTTCTCTTCGGGGAAAGATCGAGACTTGCATGGAGCTTTTGGATCAGATCGACAGATAATTGATCGTTCAGGGTATTACTCTAGTTTACCCTCTGGGTTAATATAATGGGAGATACTTGTAGTTTACAGGTATATTTGTCGAGAACATTCTTAGTTCGGATTAGAATGATTCCTATACATAGACTTGTAGGTTGGTGGTATCTCTACCGTCAGGTGAGATGTTGACCAATGACCAAGAAGTCAAGGGATGCCCTTAGACTTTGATAGACATACCTTTACTGTAGACATATCCTTACAGATGGTTAAATTGTTGAGATTATGGAATTATTATGTATCTTGGATGTGCGTATAATCTGAGAGCACTTAGAAGTAGTTTCGGATGAACTTGAAGGCTTGTCACTGCATAGGCAAGCGGAGTATGCGATTTGAGTGATTTCGGGAATAGTTTCAATATTGAAGATCCCATACCAGGTGATAATTTGATCGGTATAAGTGTAACTAAACACTATGGGAATTGGAAGAATGTAAGTTGTGATTACAGGAGGTGATGGATGGGATATTTATCTGTCCCAATATTTTTCTTGAGAAGATCCGGAACTCTTTGTTAAAAGAGAGATGGACCCTTGAGATTATGTATTGATTATCGATGATAGAATGCGATACTTGTTGAAAAGTGAATATCCTTCGTTGTGGATGGATGATCTATTTAGATCATCTAAGGACACCTGTGTATACTCTAGGGTTGGTTTAGGACTTGTGTTGATATTGTAGTGACATGGTGTCATATAATTATCATTGTTGTTGTGATGATTGATATATCATCAGTTTAGAGTAAAGAGGATGCAGGTGGGTAGAGACGACAATTTCATACTTGGTATGAATTGTATGAGTTTTGATTATGTCGTTAGACTATTTAACGATTTAGTCGTCTATTGACTTTAGAAATCGTGTATTCTGGACATGACTGGATCAATTTATGGTTGTTGGAGTTGTGAAACTTGGCCATTGTCGATGGTGGTAGTTGGAGTTGCGCACTCAGACACCGTAGATGGTGGTTTCCTTGTATGGATAGGATGCTTTTAAGCATTAGTATATCACTGGCTTGTTTGATCAGGAAGGTGATGGAATTTACTTGGTTTGAAGCATGTGAAACTAGTTTTCAGGGCTCAGTCGATGGTTGACTTTTGCATCAGTGTTAGTTAATCCTTCTGATGTGGATAGAAGGGTATGGTACGCAGATGCATCGCTTCAGTGAATGGAGTGATCCCGATGCAGTTAAATGAGGCATATCTTAAGCTTATGGAAGTTGAGGAACTGCGAGATAAGCTGTCATACATATGATATGAACTTAGCAGTATTATCCTGTGTAGTAGTGATATGGAGCAGAAGTGCTCATGGAATTTTGACTAGCTACTGGGTAGCTACTATAGAGTTGCTGGAACACGAACAGTTGCAACAAGGGAGATGGGTCGCTATAGTCTCCCATACACTTACAGAGTGTGTGGTGTTAGTAATATATGAGAGATGTCTTAAGGCAATCGCCTTATGTATGAACCATTTATATGATAAATGAAGATTCACTATTTGAGTATACATGTTTAATGTATTTGATTGGATCTTAAACTCATTTACTGAATGTCCACGATACGATTCACAGCATGAGAGAATTTGTGATTGGATCACAACTAGTGAGTATCTCTACATGTGTAATTGTGATGTATCGAATTATCCTAGTCGATGAATTGATGGATTTGGACACCATCGATTACATCGAGTTTCTACAGTATACTCCTTGGTGTATCAAGCGGTGATTCTCCTTTGGTGGAGACATTGTGATGTCGAGTTAATCGTGGATGCTAGTTATGGTAACTAGTTCATTGGAGTGACCAGCCGTAAGACTTCATATGGTTCTCTGCATATATAGATATGTCAATGAAGTTCTTACTGTGGCTTAAGTGCGATGTTCCTTTGACTTGCAATATTCAAGTCATCTTGATCATGGAGACTTATGCCTTGACATCTTAAGCAAACATCTCTGAGGAGATGTGGACCCGGGATGATTGGGTATAAGTCGAAGTGATCGAAGGTGTTTGAATAGCCTATAAAGGATTCACCACTCCTTGCAAGGAGATGTATACCCATGGCCTCTCGTCGGATTGTTACTAAAGTCTTTGGCGAAAGCATTACATGTTTAGAGTAAAGTACTCTTCGATACATGTGGAGTAACTAGAATCCGTAGGACGAGGAAATGATACTTGGGCTAGGTGTGGCGTGAGTCGACCTAGTGAGACACAATAGACCATGTCTGAACCAAGTGGGTATAAGATGAGTGAAGGGAATGGGGCACGATTCATTCGAAGCTCTTGAAGGGTTTGAAATAGTTACGGATCAACCGTTGATCTTTTGGTTAATTGGGGATCATGATGTACTACTAGGTGCCACTCATGATCGTTCTATAATTAATGGTTAATTATAGGCGGCCAACAGCATAACCGAGAACCTATTTGGTCACACACGCTGTGAGTGTAATCGAAGGATTTAAAGCGAGCTTGAGAATGGGATTCTCGGCCAGGAGAAACTATGTTTGGTTGGACCAAACATAAGCGAGCATGAAATTGTTTGATGCAATGGAAGGCGTGGATGGGCGTGTCTTATGAAGACATAATGGATGGACCAAAATGGTTTGGTTCTAATCAATGGATGAGAATAAACCAAAGGGTTTGGTTTATATTAAGCGAATGAACCAAGGTTGGTTCGGTTCGTTTAACTTAAAATAAACCATCATGGTTTGGTTTATTTTAACTTATCTTAATGGGCGGGTTAGGGCTTTATGGATATGATCCATTAACCATTAAGAAGAATTAGTTCTCTATAAAATAGGGCTTAAACCTAATCCAAAACCCTAATCTATTTTGGCGCCCAACCCTCTTGCCCACCTTGTTGGTGTGCGCCCAACTACTGCCGCCCGCCCAGCTTTTGTGCCGCCGTCCAAGACCCTTGCGGCGTCAAGCTCCAGCGGTGAACCTCGGCGACCCTCGGTGATCTCCTATAGGTTTGGCATCAAGGTGAGCTTTTCTTTCCTTGTTTTGGCGGCGCCTACTCCTCCACCAAGCTGTCAGTTTTCTGGACAGCTTGTTCTCCTCTCGTCGGAGCATCGTTTAGACGACGGTTAGTGCTCCGACAGCCGCTAACTTACCGGGGATTTGATCTCCGGTAATCCTCTGAGGTGGAGGATGAAGGATTCGTCAATTGGTTGACGAATACCTCTCCGGAGAAGCGAGTTTTGAGAACTCGTTTTAGGATCCGAATTTGAATTCGGATCGTGATCATCTCTCAATCACGTCGTCTTCAACACGAGGCTAGTAACCCGTACGAAGACGAAGCTCGTGACTTAGCGAAGTCATCCCGAGGAGCTCGGCGTGGATACGGATAGAGACGATTCTTACGAGGATCGTTCCGATTGATGCCGTTCCCGCTACACGTCATACGAAAGGTATGACGTAGATAATTTCTTTTATTGCAAATTTTAATTTATGGTTATGTCTATACTTGT
Source organism: Wurfbainia villosa (assembly GCA_025175895.1). Classification (NCBI taxonomy): domain Eukaryota; kingdom Viridiplantae; phylum Streptophyta; class Magnoliopsida; order Zingiberales; family Zingiberaceae; genus Wurfbainia; species Wurfbainia villosa. Next base: position 33,717,254 of record CM045990.1, read on the forward strand.
TGTAATAGCATGCGTGTGTTGTGTGTATTGTAATAAATATAGATTTATTATTTTTAATTGCTTCCGCTGTGCTCATGTTTACGAAACATGATCGAACACACACACGCCGCGGTGCCGGAAACCCAACAGTGGTATCAGAGCCCAGGTTGTGTTTCGACATAATCGTAAAATGGTTTTGCGATAGTCATAATGTATTTTTGGAAATTTTCTAATTTTGGAAATTTAGAAGTATTTATGGAAATTTTCAATTTTGGAAAGTCTAGAAGTATTTATGGAAATCTTCCACTTTTGGAAAGTTGGAAGTATTTATGGAAATTGATATTTTCCATAAATAAAATATTTGATTAGATTCTGGAAATTTGTTTCCTAATTTAATCATGATTTGATTTGGAAATCAAATCTTAAAATATTTTATTTCCATAAGTAGTTTTAATGATTTAGGAAATTGGTTTCCTAAATAGATTTTCCTTAATCAAATAATTCCATGAATAAAATATGTGATTAGATTTGGAAATTTGTTTCCTAATTTAATTATGATTTTATTTGGAGAATCAAATCTTAAACATATTTTATTTCCATAAATAGTTATGACATATAAGGAAATTATATACATGACATAATTGTATGCCATGTAATTGCATTAGATGCATAACATTATGCCATGCGTGTCGTGACATGTAGATGTATGCCATGTATGCCATGCCATGTAGATAATAGTTATTTGCATGCAAAGAGGATGAGACATAAAAACCCTAACTCAATATTAAAGCCTACACCTTCCATTAATATGGTTAGAACCAGAGTTTTGTTTCCTGTTTGGGTTGTTGGACTCACTCCAAGCCCGGCTCGAACCTGAACATGTTCAAATCATTGGAATAGTTTAACTCTAATATGGTAAGAGTCAGAGGTCAATCGTTAGTTTGGGTTGTTGGACTCACTCCAAGCCTGGCTAATTGGTTGAATGCGCTCTAACCATATTAAAACTATTTCGCGATTAATGGGTCGGCTTTAACTTGGAGCATCGATTTGTTGGACTCACTCCAAGGTCGATGTGAAGAGAGGTGAAGTTGGGTGCTATGCATATGATGCATACTTGTTAATGTGTTAACAACCCAATGTATGTGTAAACATTCAATTAGTTGATAGCACATTGTGATAGTTACATATACATGATATGTAATCGGTATACTTGATACCCACCATCATAGCTAAGAATGGCTTGTTGGACTCACTCCAAGGTTGTTCTTATCTATGATGGATATCAGCCCATTCGGAGATGGACCTACGATCTCCCGAAGTGATTTTAAGGGTTTTTGAAATTCGAAAAATGAATGGGATTTATAAATGTATATTGATGCATTTTAAAATCATCTTTCTCATATATGCTCGTTTTGTATTTCTAAGTTAATATATTGATCATGATGTGTTTGAATTTGCATTCCATTTTGGATTCAAATAAATTGATCAATAGAACTTCTTGGACTGACTTAGAAACTTGAGAATTGTTCTCAAGGTGAAAAGCTTGTGTATGTCCTCGAAGCGCCTCTTCCCGCCCATCCTAGTGACGATGCAACTTTGGACCAATTGTTGGCCTATCAGAAACATGTGAGTGATTCTGAACAAATGAGTTGCATCATGCTAGCCGCGATGGAACCCAAGCTACGAAAGCAGCATGAGCATATGGATGCTCATATCGTAGTCCATCATCTCTGTGAGTTGGTTGATGAGCAAGTGAGATTCGAAAGGTTCAAAGTCTTCAAGCTCCTCTTCACCTCTGAGATGCAAGGAGGTTCATCTGTGGTACTGCTCAACATGCTGAAGACTGTGGAGCCTTCTGAGAAGCATGAGTAGGGGACAGTGTTGTTAGTTGATTCCTCGAAGAAAGGTTCTAAGAGGGAGTCAAAGGAACAACAGAAGGGGAAGAAGAAAAAGGCTAAAAGGCAGAACCAGCTCAAAAGGGAACTTGCCATCATTATGGCAAGGAGGGTCATTGGCGAAGAAATTGCAAGGTTTATCAAGAGTCCGTGAAGAAGGATAAGGCATCGGATGCCCCATCTTCTTCAGAAATCTTCTTTATTGATTGTCATTCTATTTCCTTAGACACTTGGGTATTGGATACTGGGTGTGGCTCACATATATGTAATGACATACATGGGCTAAGGAATAGAAGAAGACTCGTCAAGGGAGAGTCAAATTTACGTGTTGGGAATGAAGCAAAGGTTGCTGCACTCGCCATCGGAACGTATTTGTTGAAACTCCCTGTAGGACTTGTCTTAGAACTGGACAATTGCTTCTATATTCCTTTGTTGATAAAGAACATCATTTCTATTTCTTGTTTAAATAGAAATGGTTTCCATTTGACGTTTAGTAACAATTATTGTTACATAACTTTGAATGGGGTTCTTTATGGGACTGGAACTTTAAGCAATGGTGTTTATACGTTGGACGTATCCAGTGACATTTGCAATATCGAAGCGAGCAACAAGAGTGCTCGAAAGGATAATCAAATAGACTCCTACATGTGGCATTGTCGTCTTGGCCATGTAAGCAAGAAATGCATGTCCGAATTACACCGATGTGGAATTCTGGAATCGTTTGAATTGGATTCATACGATACATGTGAATCATGCTTAAAAGGCAAGATGACTAAGTTACCTTTTACTGGAAAAGGTGAACGAGTGGGAGAGTTACTAGGTCTAGTACATACTGATGTATGTGGACCTATGTCAACTCAAGCTTTAGGAGGCTATAGCTACTTCATTACCTTCACCGATGATCACTCACGGTTTGGGTATGTGTTCTTGATGAAACACAAGTCTGAAGCCTTTGAAAGGTTCAAAGAATTCAGAAATGAAGTAGAGAAACAACATGACAAAAGTATTAAAATACTTCGATCGGATCGAGGTGGTGAATACTTAAGTCAAGAATTTCTTGATTATCTGACAGACAATGGCATATTGTCTCAATGGACTCCGCCATATACACCACAGCATAATGGTGTATCTGAGAGGCGTAACCGGACCTTGTTGGACATGGTCAGGTAAATGATGAATCATGCGACTCTTCCCAAGTCCTTTTGGGGTTATGCACTTCAGACAGCTGTTTACTTGTTAAACAGAATACCTACCAAGGTAGTCTCTACTACTCCATATGAGATATGGGCTAGTAAGAAACCTCATGTATCTTACTTGAAGATATGGGGTTGTCCTGCTTATGTGAAGCAGACTATATCAGACAAACTGGATGCTAAGTCTGATAAATGTCTATTTATTGGATACCCTAAGGAAACAAGGGGTTACCAATTCTATCATCCTGTGGAACAAAAAGGTGTTTGTTTCAAGGCATGCTGTGTTTCTAGAGAAAGAGTTTCTCTTGCAAGAAAACAGTGGGAGTGTCGTCGAGCTTGAGGAGGCTCGAGAGACTCAAATAGACATTGATGAGATACCTGGTGAAGCACAACAGCCGACAACTCATAGTGATAAGCAATCGGCTGGACCTATTGTAACACCACATCTTCGTAGATCTGGTAGAACACGCAATATTCCTGAGAGATATGGATTTCTCGTAAGTGAATCGAACTATGTGTTACTCATTGATGATGAGGAGCCTAACAGTTATGAAGAAGTGCTGACAAGTTCAGAAAGGGATAAGTGGCTTGGTGCCATGAAGTCGGAAATGGATTCCATGTACGAAAACTAAGTTTGGAACTTGGTTGACCCACCTGAAGGCATAAAGCCTATAGGGTGCAAGTGGGTTTTCAAGAAGAAAACCGACATGGATGGTAATGTGATTACCTATAAGGCTAGATTGGTGGCGAAAGGATATCGTCAAAAACAAGGTGTTGATTATGACAAAACCTATTCGCCTGTAGCTATGCTTAAATCCATTCGGATGCTCCTGGCCATAGCGACTCATTATTATTATGAGATATGGCAGATGGATGTGAAAACAGCTTTCCTTAATGGAAACCTGCTCGAGGACGTGTATATGATACAGCCTGAGGGTTTCACATCGGTTGATAAAACCAAGGTATGCAAATTGTGACGATCCATTTATGGATTGAAGCAAGCATCCAGGAGCTGGAATATCCGTTTTGATGAGACAATCAAAAAGTTTGATTTCTCACAAAATCCAGACGAACCTTGTGTGTACAAGAAGGTTAGTGGGAGTGCGATGTGTTCCTAGTATTGTATGTCGATGACATATTACTTATAGGAAACGATGTGTCAATCTTACATCGGTTATGGTTTGGTTATCCAAGACATTCTCCATGAAAGACACAGGAGAAGCAACCTACATCCTTGGGATTAAGATCTATAGAGATAGATCAAAGCGGTTGCTTGGTCTTTCGCGGTCTACATATATAGACCGAGTGCTAAAGAGGTTTAGCATGTCGGAATCCAAGAAAGGTTATCTACCCATCGTGGCATGGGGAACACCTTCAAGTCTATGTATCCGCGCATTTAAGATTTGGCATGAGTAAGATTCCCTATGCATCCGCAATAGGATCTATCATGTATGCTATGTTATATACGAGGCCCGATGTATCGTGCGCTCGAGTGTCATGAGCAGATACTAATCCGATCCAGAATGGATCATTGGGCTTAAGGCGATCCTTAAGTACTTGAGAAGAACTAAGGATGTGTTCCTAATATATGGAGAAGGGACATGGTGATACGCGGTATACGGATGCGGCTTCGAGACAGATAAGGATGATTCAGTGTCTCGATCCGATACGTGTTCACCTTGAATGGGGGCGCATGAGTTGGAAAAGTTCCAAACAAGAGGATCGTGGCGGATTCTACCACCGAGGCGAATATATTGCAACCCGGAAGCGAAGAAGCGGTTTGGATCAAGAAGTTCGCTCATGAACTTGGTGTGATTCCGCCATTGTTGAAGCAATACCGTCTCACTGCGACAACAATGGAGCAATTGCGACAGCGAAAGAGCCAAGGTCTCATCAACGATCCAAACATGTGCTTACGCTATCATCTTATCAGAGAGATCATAAGTAGGAACGAAATACAAATCGAGAAAATTCCCACTGAAAGGAACTTAGCGGATCCTTTGACTAAAGCATTACCTCAAAGTAAGTTTGAGGGTCATGTTAGAGCTTATGGTATTGGATACCGTAGCGATTGGCATTTGGCCAAGTGGGAGTCTGTTAGTAATATATGAGAGATGTCCTAAGGCAATCACCTTATGTATGAACCATTTATATGATAAATGAAGATTCACTATTTGAGTATACATGTTTAATGTATTTGATTGGATCTTAAACTCATTTACTGAATGTCCACGATACGATTCACAGCATGAGAGAATTTGTGATTGGATCACAACTAGTGAGTATCTCTACATGTGTAATTGTGATGTATCGGAATTATCCCTAGTCGATGAATTGATGGATTTGGACACCATCAATTCTGTCGAGACTAGCATGAGGTATACTCCTTGGTGTATCCAAGCAGCTGATTCTCACTGGCTGGAGACATTGTGATGTCCGGAGTTAATCGTGGATGCTAGTTATGGTAACTAGTTCATTGGAGTGACCAGCCGTAAGACTTCATATGGTTCTCTGCATATATAGATATGTCAATGAAGTTCTTACTGTGGCTTAAGTGCGATGTTCCTTTGACTTGCGGTATTCAAGTCATCTTGATCATGGAGACTTATGCTTTGACATCTTAAGCAAACATCTCCGAGGAGATGTGGACCCGGGATGATTGGGTATAAGTCGAAGTGATCGAAGGTGTTTGAATAGCCTATAAAGGATTCACCACTCCTTGCGAGGAGATGTATACCCATGGCCTCTCGTCGGATTGTTACTAAAGTCTTTGGCGAAAGCATTACATGTTTAGAGTAAAGTACTCTTCGATACATGTGGAGTAACTAGAATCCGTAGGACGAGGAAATGATACTTGGGCTAGGTGTGACGTAGTCAGCCTAGTGGGGACTGACACAATAGACCATGTCCTGAACCAAGTGGGTATAAGATGAGTGAAGAGAATGGGGCACGATTCATTCGAGCTACTGAAGGGTTTCAGAAATAGTTCTGGATCAACCGTTGATCTTTTCGGTTAATTGGGGATCATGATGTACTACTAGGTGCCACTCATGATCGATCTATAATTAATGGTTAATTATAGACGGCCAACATAAACCGAGAACCTATTTGGTCACACGCACAACGAGTGTAATCCAAAGGATTTAAAACGAGCTTGAGAATGTGATTCTCAGACCGAGAGAAACTATGTTTGGTTGGACCAAACATAAAGCGAGCATGAAATTGTTTCAGTCGCAATGGAAGCGTGGATGGGCCGTGTCTTATGAAGACATAATGGATGGACCAAAATGGTTTGGTTCTAATCCAATGGATGAGAATAAACCAAAGGGTTTGGTTTATATTAAACGAATGAACCAAAGGTTGGTTCGGTTCGTTTTAACTTAAAATAAACCATCATGGTTTGGTTTATTTTAACTTATCTTAATGGAGCGGGTTAACGGGCTTTATGGATATGATCCATTAACCATTAAGAGAATTAGTTCTCTATAAAATAGGGCTTAAACCCTAATCCAAAACCCTAATCTAGTTTTGGCCGCCCAACCTAGTTGCCGCCCACCCGTTGAAGGAGTATTCGGCGCCAACACCTTCATTGCCGCCGCCCAGCTTTTGTGCCGCCGTCCAAGTCCTTGCCAGCGACCAAGCTTCAGCCGGTGAACACTCCGGTGACCCTCCGGTGATCCCCTATAGGTTTGGCATCAAGGTGAGGCTTTTCTTTCCTTGGTTGGCCGGCGCCTATATCCTCCACCAAGCTGTCCAGTTTTCTGGACAGCTTCTCCTCCTCTCGTCGGAGCGTCGTTTAGACGACGGTTAGTGCTCCGACAGCGGCTAACTTACCGGGGATTTGATCTCCGGTAATCCTCTGAGGTGGAGGACGAAGGATTCGTCAATTGGTTGACGAATACCTCTCCAGAGAAGCGAGTTTTGAGAACTCGTTTTAGGATCCAAATTTGGATTCGGATCGTGATCATCTCTCGATCACGTCGTCTTCAACACGAGGCTAGTAACCCGTACGAAGACGAAGCTCGTGACTTAGCGAAGTCATCCCGAGGAGCTCGGCGTGGATACGGATAGAGACGATTCTTACGAGGATCGTTCCGGTTGATGTCGTTCCCGCTACACGTCATACGAAAGGTATAACGTAGATAATTTCTTTTATTGCAAATTTTAATTTACGGTTATGTCTACACTTGTTGTAATAGCATGCGTGTGTTGTGTGTGTTGTAATAAATATAGATTTATTATTTTTAATTGCTTCCGCTGTGCTCATGTTTACGAAACATGATCGAACACACACACGCTGCAGTGCCGGAAACCCAACATGTGGTGGAGTGGATTTTGAACGGTTGATGGACTTCTCTTTTGAGAGGATAATTCCCCATCTCTGATAAAGATAGTGGGTTCTGGAGTTGCATTAGTTTAAGGTAAAGTTGCTATAGGAAGCACATCATTCGAGATGGGCTATACACCCTGGTGGTACTCGTATGTACCAAGAATTGAAATGTTTATACTAGTTGGAACGGTATGAAGATAAATATTACAGACTTCATTGTTCGATGTTAAGTATGCCAACAGGTGAAGGCTGAACATCAGAAACCCGCTGGGTTGCTTTAGGAAATTCCGATTCCGAAATAGAAGTGGAAGCATATCGCTATGGATTTCGTTACGGGATTACCTAGAACCCGTAAAGGACATGATGTGATTTGGGTGAATGTGGATCGACTAACCAAATCAGCTCTCTTTCTGCCTATTCATGGAACGGACTCGTTGGATCATTTGGTAGAGTTGTACTGTCGAAGATTATCAGATTGCATGGAGGGCCTTTGAGTATCATATCTGATAGAGACCCGCGATTTACCTCGTGATTTTGGTAGAGTCTACAGCAAGCTATGGGTACAGAGCTTCGATTTAGTACCACATTACATCCGTGGACTGATGGACAGTCTGAGCGTATCATTCAGGCATTGGAGGATCTATTGAGATCCTGTGTCATGGATTTCGGAGGTAGTTGAGAGGACCATGTTCATTTAGTGGAATCTGCCTATAACAACAGCTGCCACTCTTCTATTCTGATGGCTCCATTCAAGGCCTTATACGGTAGACCCTGCAAATATCCTATGTTGTGGGATGAAGTCGGGGAATGACAGTTGCTGGGGCCACATAGTATCCAGCACGATGCAGAGTTAGGGTGTGTCATCAGACGATGGTATCAGATGATGGTTATTAGAGGTACAGGATCGACAGAAGAGTTATGCAAACCGAAGGCGAAGGCCTTTGGAATTCTTAATTGGGGATTAGGTATTTCTGTGTGTTTCACCTACGAAAGGGGTGAAACGATTTGGGCTAAAAGGGGAAATTAGTTCTACACTATTTTGGCCCATTTGAGATATTAGCGTGAATTGGAGGTGTAGCTTACCAGTTGGCTTTACCTCCGACACTTACGGGTGTTCACAACATATTTCATGATTCTAGGTTGAGGAAATATGTACCATGAGCTGATCATGTTATGAAAGAGGCTCTGATTCCACTTCAGTCTAATGTGACCTACGAGAAGATTCAAGTGCGAATTCTTGGTCGCAAGGAGCGACAATTGTGGAACAAAACCATTCAACTCGTAAAGGTTGGATGGAAGCATCATACTGATGAGGAGGCTATGTGAGAGCTGGAAGATCCTATTCGAGCTCGGTACCCTTATCTGTTTACATAAGATATGTTGTGGTCATTTCGAAAACTTACTTGGATTAATTTTGAATGTAAGTACGAAATTTGGGGACCAAATTTTTATTAATTGGGGGAGAATATAAAATACCACAAATAAATTTCCTATAAAATAATATCTCTATTATTCTTTAAATAGAGATCGTATTATTGGGGTAAATTAAATTCAAGATGGATGGTTAGGAATTAATTTAAACCTAACCTAAGTTTAAATCGTATGGATTAATTGAATGGATCTAGGGTTAATGGCTTATAGGGTGTTAAAGCCCAACCCGTTAATGGATCTGACCCGTTTGGCTAAACCCGAGCATTTCTTTCGTTCCTCTCCGCTCGGGCATTTTCTTCAATTTTTCTTCCTCACCGTGACTTCTTGTTTCTGCGGTTTTTCTTCCGCGAGTCTTCGTCTTCCCCATTTCGCGTGATCGGCTTCATCCTAGTGGCCACCATCTCCGTCGCAAGCAATGGAAGCGCTATCGCCACTTTGTTGCCACTAGTCGCCTTTTGCCGTCGGACTAGGAGAAGCAGAGAGTGGAGCAGCCAACGCTCGAGTGAGATCGAGAGAGGGGAATCACGACAGTTGCTCCATCGCCCTACGTTCGATGCCTCGCTCCCTCGCCAGCATCAAGGATGGTCGGTGTCAGCTTTCATGTGATTCCTCTGTCATCCATCACGAGTTGATTCTGTCGCCGCTTGCCCCTCCAGATCATGTGTCGTGCGGTGCAGTGTCGGTGGTCGTTGGAGCTAGGTAAGGGTCGATTTTCCTTCTTACTTCGGACGAGATCTGAGTTATTGATGTGGTTTCCTTCATTGATCGTTAGTTCTGTTGATTAGGACAGGAGGTTTGTGAGCGTCGATGACCTCTTTATCGCAATCGCTCTTTCCATCTCCCAGTCTAACAGCCGGACACCGAACACCAACTGCAGCTGCCTGATTCCTGTCTTCTCATATTCTTCTGTGCGCGAGCTCACCACGGTAGCATTATCGTTGTGGTCATTGCTGGAGTAGCTGTTGTGCTCGTTGATGTTCGTCGCCGCCAGGGGTTGTGATGTTCCTTGCTATTGGTAGATGGGGCAAAGAGTAGTGACTAGATGTCGCCATTAGTTGTTGTATCGATGGCCAGATCAACATTGAAGGGGGTTTTGTTTCTATTATTGCTATCGGAGAGGGGAGGTAATGTCATGGAATCAGTTTTAGGTTAATTAGTAGGGTATTGAAGATGAGTTTGATTGTAGTTAAATCGATTAATTTATATCGTATACTTGTAGGTGGATCAAGAAGCTAATTGAATTTAGATCTAATTTGAGTAAGATCGTTGATCAAAAGCTTTGGAATTAAAGCTGGGCTGGGTAAGTTTTGGTTGAAAATCCATTGTGATAGACGGTTATTATTGCTGGTTGTTGTTTACTAATTTACCGTAACTAGAAGAAATTCTGTATTTTGCAGAGATCCGATTGATGCTTTTATGCGGATGCTCATTTGGGATAATTGGATAAATAGCTAAGGCAAAATCGATTTAGGAATTGATTTGGTAACCAGGTTCATGATAGAACTTAGTTATGTTCCATGCTCTTTCTTGCAGAACTTTGATTAGTGACAGATGCTTGTACGCGCGGACAACTAGCGGAGCTATTTAACATGTGGATAATTTTCTACCCTAGTCAGGTAGTTGTTGATGCATGCATATTTAGATATATGATCATATTATATGTTCATATTAATTTGACTCCACTTTTATTTATTCTTAAGCTTGATACTTTGTCTTTGGCCTTATATGTTCTATTGTTATTATCACATTTTCCTTTATCATCATTGAGGAGTTACAAATGTGATGTAAGTAGACCTATAAATGCTTAGTTAGGTGTAAATAGTGGACTACGGATTATGTCCTGATTTATAAATTGGGTAAAAGGTCATCCATGGGTAGGTAATGCCCTGAATGCAGGATTGATTCCAATACCCCTACGTTGCATATTTACTACCGATTATGTGTTGTGTAAATGGTCAGGTGATTTGTGAATAGTGTGTCGCTCCGGACTGATGGTCCTAGCTTGTTATGACTAGTTGAGTAAGACTCTCTGCAGGATAGAGAGTGTATTGATTAGATTGGTATGACTCTCTGTAAAACAGAGAGTCTGTGGTGGATGTCTGTATGAGTGATCGTGCATTCATGTCATTTGCATGTATGCTAGCGACATGGTCTTCCCTGCTGGTTGAGAGGGTCATCAGTCATCCTGCCTCCTAGGTTACTCATGGAGGAGTAATTGGTGTGAGAGCAGAGCATTTGTCGTGCCACACTCTACCACTATAGACGGTTGTAGTTGGAGTTGCGTGCAGTTGTCCTTGATGCATAGCACTCGACCACTCTTGGGTAGTGTCAGTCGGTGTTGCCAGCAGCAGGGACCCTCATTGTGTAGATAGGTCTTTACGCTTATATGCTACTCATTCATACTGCCCACTCGGCCACTCTAGAGCAGTGCTTGGTGTTGAGTTGAGATAGTTGTCATGTCATGCCACCTAGGCCACACTGGAATCGTGGTAGCAAGTAGGGGTGCACGGGCATGACCATGCATGTTGCATTGCCGTATCTTATGGCGTTTTACATATTGCCATATATATATATATATATATATATATATATATATATAGATGATTGTGATTAGTATATATATAGATGCAGTCTATATGTATGCTTACTTTGATGTTGCATTTGTATGTACTATGCTTGTTGCATTTGTTTGTACATATTCATACATGCTATTGCATTTTCTATATGGTTGGGTGTCGGATACCTGTATACTTGTTGGTCGGTCTCTTTGATACCTTTGACCCGTATCATGATATAGTATGAGATAGTATTACTCTTCATGTTGTATATTGTAGATATATACTCTGGTTGGATATATGTAACGTAGCAGACTTTCAGATATGTCTACACTTTGCGCTGTTCATTTTGTTTAGGGAGTATACACATGTATTTGTATACTATACTGGTGTATACCTAATGTATCCGTAGGTTATATTGTTGAATTACATTTGATATTTGATATATACATGTTCTCACATATTACCGCTAAGTTATACTCACCACCACAGACCATGAGTTTTTCTATCGCCCAAGTAACAGGTAGAAGTCTTCGTGATGGCTTAGCGCATCGCTGGCTGGCATCGTCTCATCTCAACTCCGAGGGTCCGAGCTTTTGGGTTTATCATAGGTGTTTTGTTATGGATTTGGTTTTATATGATGATTTGTAGTGTTGGACACTGCTATTCTTGTACCGTTCTTTCTTGTTTTGTTACGACGCTTTCTTAATTTAGTGTTAGTCATACCGTATGCATGGTGTGTGGTTTGTATTGTAGTTGTGTTAGTTCCGCTGTGCTTTGTTATATTGTTATATTTACATTTGTATATGTTATTGTTGTTCTGGCCAAAAGGCATGTATAAATAGGATATGTTGCCACGTACAGGGGAGATGCCATCCGTTTGCTTTTCGACTCGGCATACTCTCGGGGTGTGACACCTATAAGATTCATATATCTCCACAATGATATGATATTGTCCACTTTGGGTCTAAACCCTCATGGTTTTGTTTTTGAGCTTTACCAAAAAGGCCTCATTCCAATAGAGATATCTTTTTATCTTATAAGCACGTGATCATTTCCATGTCTTACCAATGTGAGACTTTGATTGTATTCCCTATACTCTCAATAATCCCCCCTCAAACGAAGGACCACATTGAGCCTCCCTCAAGCCTATCCATCCTTGAAGGACTTCCTCTGCTTGATGTCCGATCCTCAACCCACTAGGACTTCCTACCAACTATCTAGTCCTCCTTACCTAGCTAACTTCCTACTAGTTGTCCAATCCCTTTAGCCCAACTGGACTTCTTGCCAGTTGTTCGGTCCTACCGACCCAATTGGACTTGTTGCCTGGTGTCTATTTCTCTTGATCCGGACATGGGAACTTCACTTTCTTCGTTCGAGGTTCATGGCTTGACATGGACCATGGCTCTGATATTAATTGTTAGTGCCTATAAGATTCACATATTTCCACAATGGTATGATATTGTCCACTTTGGGCCTAAGCCCTCATGGTTTTCTTTTTGGGCTTTACCCAAAAGGTCTCATACCAATGAAGATATCTTCCATCTTATAAGCACATGATCTTTTCCATGTCTTACCAATGTGGGACTTTGATTGTATTTTCAATACTCCCAACAATCAAAGCTCAATAGGGTGGGTCCATTTGAAAACTCTAACGAATTATGAGACAAATTAATTGAATTATATGAAGGTACAAATGACACTAGGATAGCTAAATGGAACATGTTACTAAATAAATTATTTAATTACAAAATGAACGAAAATGAAAATGCTAGTCAACTTCATACGAGAATAAAAGACGTTTTAAATGGATTACATTTAATAGGTCACCAAATAGAAAATAGGGATATAATTAGGTATACACTTAAGGTATTCCCGAGGAACGCTTTATGGACATTCATTGTCAATGCCTATATGGTTTCCAGGGATCTTTTCACAATTAGACTAGATGAATTGTTTTGCGAACTTGAACTACACAAACAAGCTAACTCGGGTCAAACCAAGAATGGTATTACTTTAGTGGCAGGTTCGACCAAAAAGGAAAGAAAAACAAAAAGTGAGTTCGAAGACGAGTCGAAGTCAGAACCAAATGTAGAAGAGGAGATCATAAATATGGTCAGAAAGATGTTCAACCAGAGAAAAAGATTTACGAAGGATGCTGAGAAAGTCATTGACAACAAACCGAGAGCCCGATCAGAAGTGACTTGATACGAGTGCAACGAAAAGAGACACTACAAATCGGAGTGCACAAATCTAAAAAAGGAAGAAAAACCAAGAAAGGAAAAGAAGAAGAAAGTGCTTAAGGCAACTTGGGATGAATCATCCTCGGAAGAGTCGGATGCAGAAGAGACTAAGAGTAGTTTTGTGGCGTTTATAGCAAAATCAAGCTTCAAAGCCGAGTCAAGTTCCGAGTACGAGTCTGATTCTAAGTCTTAGAGAAGCCACGAATTTGCATCCATTTCTGAAGGACTAGACAAGGTAACTTCTCCCTTAGAAGATAAGTTGTATAATATAATTGCATGCCTAGGTAGGAAGTTAGCTAAGTCCAAGAATCGAGTCGACTCGCTACTTAAGAAAGTCCAAGTACTTAAGGAGCAAGTCACCTCGAAGACTTCGAATTGCCAAACTAAGGATAGAGACTCAACTCAAGTTGCAAAGCTTGAGGAAGAGAACTTGGTCTTGAAAAGGCAAGTAGAAGATCTAACCAGATCATTGGAAAGGTTCACTTCTGGCTCCAAGTATCTCAACATGACGCTTGGATCTCAGCGAGCCATGTACAACAAGTCCAGACTCCGACACAAAGCTAAATCCTCCTATAAATCATACATGTCATTACTTATCCAAAATGCTAAGAATCGAGTCCAAGAATGGGTTCCTAAGTCTAGCTTAGTCAACCAAGTTGGACCAAATCAATTTTGGGTTCCCAAGAGTCAAGTTCACTTAGTGAACAAAACTCAACCTAGCTATCACTTAGGGGGAGCTAACACTTTGCTTGTTTCCTTGTTTAGTTAAACTCTTGCATGCTTTAATTTACTTTACTCGCTTAATTTAGAATGGACTAGATAGGAAATAAAGTAGTTTAAACTTGAACAACCTAGTACTAAGACAAAGTGAATTGATTAGTAAGTTAGGTAAGCTATTCAAAGTGCATGTCTAGGAAGTGGTCATTGCTCCGATATCAAAGAAGGTCATGTGCCTCGCCACGACCTGGTGCACTAAGTCGAGTGGAACTGACCGAAGCTAACTCACTAAGTCTTTGACTAGTTAGACTAAGGCTTAGTCCGAAGTGAATCAAGTACTTGATTCCTTCATTGACTTTGTCTAGGAAGTGGTCATTGTTCCAATATCCAAGAAGGCCATGTGCCTCTCCACTACCTGGAAGTCAATGCTGGAAAAACCTACTTGACTAGCTCAAGCTAATCTTGAATCTAATACAAGTTTAAAAACTTTGAAATTGCTCAAGATAAAAAGAAATCCTCATCTCACAAAACCCATAGGAGTAACGTGTATTGAAAACCTAGCTTGGGTGAGATGATTTAGAATTTAATCAAGCTTAATTAGCTTAATACAATTTACGTAACTAAACAAACTTACTTTAACTAAACCTAACTTAATAAATTTACTTAAACTTAACTTAACTTAAACTAAACAAACTTCTTTAACTAAACTTAACTTAACAAATTTACAACACAAATCAATTCAAGATAATTCATCTTATTCAAGGTGTGAATTATCTTAAAAAGTTTTAATTCATGTAGGACTCAAGAATGGACCAATGGATTTTGGATAGTGGATGCTGCAGACATATGCCTTGAGATAATCAAAAGTTCTCAGAAATAAGCTACAAAAATCTAGGTTCAGTCGCCTTTGGAAACAACGATAAATTTAAGTTAACTGGATCAGATAACATTGAATTAGAGTCAAATTTTACTATACAAAAATTTTTGCTTCTAAAGAATTTAAATTTTAATTTGCTTAGTATAAGTCAGTTATGTGATATTGATTATTGATGTGAGCAAAACATATAGGGTTTTACGAGTAGTTTTCGCTCACATCTTGTTACATTTTGCATTAGTTTCATGCATATGCTACTCTATTCTTGCACGGATTGCCTATTTTCTAGTTCGGAGGTCTGCTCATTGTACTTTTATGTGTAGGTTAGCTTTTTTGGTGAAAAGACATGTTTTCGGTGAAGGGGGTTTTGTGCCCCGGAAGCTCACACCAATTTTATGGTTTTAGCTTATCGAGTCCGTGAGGGCAAACTTCGCTTCCCACTTCACCTCGATAGCTTGCTTCATGGCGATCCCTTCTATGTCCCCAGATTAAAAATTTAATCCTAGATAAAAGGGATTGCCAAAGAAACCAAGCCATCGTCGTTCTATTCGTTTAGAGAGGTCACTTGAACAAACTAGTTGTTCAAGAGACCATCCTCTATTCTACGAGTAGCCGCGGAATAGACGATGTCTGGATCGCTGGTTTTTGTGTTTATGCTCGAGATCCAAGTATTATTTAGCCATTTACAGATTTATAACATGCTTATAATTGAAAAACAAAAACAAGCAACAAACAAAAGAAGAAAGTAGAATAGGTATACCTCTCGATCTTCTAATGTATGACTTTCCTCCTTTTGGACGTCGTGTGGGAGACGATCCACCAAAAGTCGAAGCTCCTATATCGCAAATCTTCCTTCCTTGCTCTTCCAAACCAAGAGGAAGAATAGAAACAAGGTTTTTCTCCTCACTAGAAACAACCAACAAGGAACTAAAACTATCCTTGCCGCCGGCCAACTAGGTGAAGGAGAAGATGGTGGAAAACAACAAAGACCCCAAGGGAAGCCCTATATCTTGTTTCCACCACCTAAGGAGAAGGAGAAGGGGGCTTTTGGGTGCCTGCCAAGGCTGTAAAAGAGGCTGGAGAGGTGCTGGACATTGGCCAAAAGAGGAAGAAGAAGAGAATAATACTTTCCTTATTTGGTGCCACCCTTGCCTCCAAACCCTAATCCTAATCCTATCTCAACTAGGATTCCTTCTTGCCGCCCAAACCCTAGCTCTCCTTCAATATTTTTCATGCCAACTCCCATGCCATCCTTTTATAGAGTTAGGGATAATTCATGAATTAATCTCATCCATTGGTTCTAGGGATTTAATCTCAACCATCGGATCTAGAGATTTAATCTCAACCGTCGGATCTTAGAGAGTTAATCTCTACCAATGGATCTTAGAGTTTTGTTTCTATCCATTGGATCTAAGCATCATGAGGTGTTAATAGGCTACATTAGGGACCATGAGGAGGAGTTGGGTCTTTGCCCCCCATGGATCAAGCCAACATAAATTCCGATCCACTAATGATGATCCAATCCACTAAAGGTTCATCATTGATCTACCTCACCAACCCCCATATGATAATATGGGCTCCATATATTATTTGTACATTTTCTCCTTGTGTTTAAGGTCTCGAATGTCTATCGATTAATTAATTTACTGACCATTAATTAATCCACATCTAACTCCTTGAGTAGTACAACTCAACCTTTTCATCATGCCGGACCAAGTCCACCTGCAGGGTTTACATGATGAACCTTATGAGCTCCTCAAGGGGACATCATCATCCTAATATATAGGACACGGTTTCCTCCTATAATCAACGGTACACCATATAAATAATATCATCTCCCAACTTACCGAGCCTATCGATTTAATCTATAAATCTCACCCATTGGTAAATCAAAGAGATGAGTACTAAGTATATATGCTCGTTATTATATCGCGATTAAGAGCATGTACTAAATAATATCTGAGGTCCGATTCGATTATGTAGTCAGCAATAAATCGAATCACCTCTAAGTCGGTCCTACTCAATACACACAAAGTGTACTAGTGTGATTCTATGGTCAAGACAAACCAATACCAAATCACACTACAACCTTTCCGATGGTTTGTCCAAAGCCATCTCGGTTGTGAGCCTTTACTTATACTTCAAGGGGTCGATAACATGATCTCCTGTGTGACACCACACACCATGTTATCTACAATGTAAAGAATTAGACAAGATTGCATAACCATAAAAATATGCAAACAATGATCATGTGATTCTTATTTCAAAATAAAGATGTTCATACAAAAGATAGACTTTTCAGTATACATCCCTATAATCTCCTACTTATACTAAAAGACTATGCTGTCCTCATACTGTCATACATCTTATTCCCCTTCCCTCCACATGCCTATCAAAGCTCTCGCTAGAAGGGCCTGAGTGAAAGGGTCCACCATGTCATCCTCTGATGCAATCTAGGCGACAACAACTTCTACCACCTTTACGATTTCTCGTATCAGGTGGTACTTGCACTCTATGTGTTTACTAGCCTTATGGGCTCGTGGTTCCCTCGAGTTTGCAACTGCACAACTATTATCACAATAAATTGTGATAGTTATGGGAAAACCAGGAATAACATCCAAGTCCATCAGGAAGTTCCTGAGCTATACAGCTTCTTTGGCTGCCTCAGAGGCTGCCACATACTCAACTTCCATGGTGGAGTCCGCCATGCATTTCTGCTTGACACTCCTCCATACAATGGCTCCACCTCCCAAAGTAAACACAAAACCTGAGGTAGACTTACTGTTATCCCTATCAGATTGGAAGTCGGAATCTGTGTAACCCACAGGGAGTAATTGGTCTGCCCGCTAAACTAGCATATAATCCCTAGTCCTTCTCAGGTACTTCAATATATGCTTTATCGTAGTCCAATGTCCCTGTCCTGGATTACTCTGATATCTGCTGACCATGCCCACGGCATAGCAGATATCTGGTCTCATACATAGCATCGCATACATGAGGCTTCTTACTGCCGAAGCATAAGGAACCACCTTCATCTCCTCTATCTCCTCATATGATCTAGGACACATCTCCTTAGATAAAGGAACTCCATGCCTGAAAGGTAGGAAACCCTTCTTGGTGTTGTGCATGCTAAAACGATCCAAAATCGTGTCTATGTATGAAGCTTGGGATATACACAATATCCTTTTCCTGCGATCCCTTATAACCTTGATCCCAAGGATGTGTCCCACCTCTCCCTAGTCCTTCATATCAAACTGTTTGGACAACCATACCCTTACGTCCGATAACACCTTGATATTGTTGCCAATCAACAAAATGTCATCTACGTAAAGTACAAGAAATATCACTACGTTTCCGTCACATCTCTTGTATACACAAGACTCATCCGGACTTTGAATAAATCCATAAGACTGGATTACCTCATCAAAGCGAATGTTCCAAGACCTCGAAGCTTGCTTCAATCCATAAATGGACCGATTAAGCTTACATACAAGATGCTCTTTGCCCTTAGCAATGAATCCCTCTGGTTTCTTCATATAGATGATTTCCTCAAGACTTCCATTAAGGAAAGCTATCTTGACATCCATCTGCCACACCGCATAATCCATATGAGCTGCTATGCATAAGAGAATCCGGATAGACTTAAGCATGACTACCGATGAAAAGGTCTCCTCATAATCGATACCCTCTTTCTGAGTATACCCCTTCGCAACAAGCCTTGCTTTGAAGGTCTCAACCTTCCCATCTATTCCTCTCTTTCTCTTGTAGATCCACTTGCATCCAATGGTTTTTACACCATCGGGTGTTTCTACTAGCTCCCAGACCTGATTTGAATCCATAGATTCAATCTCATCATTTATTGCACTTTGCCAAGATACTGCATCTTTATCTTGGATTGCCTCATCATATGTCCAGGGATCAGGTTCATGTTCGCCAAGGACCAAATCAGAAGATTCTCCTAAGAACATGAATCTATCAGGCTGTCTCACAACCCTCCCACTACGACGAGGTATCACCTGTGTATCCTCTGTGACACGCGGTGCAGTGACATGTGGTATATCCTCGTTGTACCGGTGGTACTAAAGAAGTGACTTCCCCTTTTAATTCCTCCAGAACAATTTTACTCTTGGGCTTGTGGCTCATCACATAGTCTTCCTCTAGAAATCTGAAATTCATGCTAACGATCACCCTCTGATCTCTAGGACTATAAAACAAACCACCCTTCGTTCCTCTAGGATAGCCAACGAACATGCATACTTTTGTACGAGGTTCCAACTTACCAGCATCTCCCTTCAGCACATGTGTTGGACTCCCCCATATTCGAATATGTCTTAGACTGGGCTTTTGCCCAGTTCACAATTCTATGGGAGTAGAAGCCACTGATTTAGATGGAACTAAGTTCATAATGTACACCGTTGTATCTAGAGCATTTCCCCATAATGAATCTGGCAACTTAGAATAACTCATCATCGATCTAACCATCTCAATAAGAGTCCTATTCCTTCGCTCTGCTACACCATTCTGCTGGGGTGTGCCAGGTGCAGACAATTGAGATTGATTCCCATCCTCTGATAATTAGTTCCTAAACTCTCCCAAGATGTACTCACCACAATGATCAAATCGTAGTGTCATCCATATCTTGAATAATCGTCTATGAAAGAGACGAAATATTCAAGATCACCTCTTGCCTGGATAGTCATAGGACCATACAAATCAGAATGAACCATTTCTAACACATCTTTGGCTCTATACCCTTTGGCCTTAAAAGGCCTCTTGGTCATTTTATCCTCCAAGCAAGATTCACAGGTTGGGAGATCCTCCACCACTAATGAACCCAAAGGTCCATCAGCTATCAACCTTTGAATTCTGCTTAGGTTAATGTGACCAAGCCTAAGATGCCAAAGATATGTTTGGTTCATCTTCGAAGGTTCTTTTCTCTTATTGGAATTAGAAGATGAGTTATTAACTTCAATTTGCATCGTGGGAGGTTTTGGTTCAAGTGTGTATAAATTTCCTATCAATGCACCCGAACAGATAATGTCCCTATTCCTTCTTATAACAACTCTGTCATTAAAAGAAATAGAATATCCATCCATAAATGATTTATAAACTAAAACTAAATTCTTTCTAAATAAAGGTACATAAAGGGAATTTTCCAGAACAAATGTTTTATTTTTCTCAAAAGATAAATAAAACATCTCCCACTGCAATAGCTGCCACTATTATGGCAATGCCCAAGTAATTGGTAATATCTTCTTCAGCTCGTCGTTGGGTTTCCTGGAACGCCTGAAAAGTATTGCAGACATGATCAGAGGCTTCTGTATCTACACATCAAGTGGTGGTAGATAACATCGCTAACCATGTTTCAACGACTAGACCAAAGGATATACCTTTGTTCTACTTCGGATTGGGACAATCCTTCTTCCAATGTCCATCCTGCTTGCAAGTAAAGTACTTGCCTTTCGACTTCTTCACTCCTCCCTGAGATCCTCCCACCACCTTTGCTCCACCTTGTTTCTCCTTCTTCTTGCCTTTCGGCTTAGAAGTATAAACCTTTTTGAGCAACCATGGCTTGAGGACACTCTTCGAAGAGTGCGTACTTGTACTCCTTAGCAGATAAGACAATATCTAGATTCTTTTCCAATCAACATCATTTGGGTACAGTAAACATATTTTCCTTTAGTATCATAGTAAGTGGACTGAAAGTCATTTTTGAAAATCCTAAAAATCACATAGATCATTACTGTAGATTTCAAAAAATTATTGATTCCTCAAACAATAAAATTTCAAAATCAACCAACACCTCAAAACATCGAGAATATCGTATGCCACGATAGTGTGGACGTATATGAATTCTATATTTGTAAGAGGAGGTTTGACCCATTCATTTTACTATCTTGTCAACCTAACTTTTTGACAAGTAAAATAAATAGTTGGTTCCTCTTTGGCCCTACAAATAAAAGCAGTGACTCCGATGGGGAGGATACTTATATTTGTATCTAAGTGTTCACCATTACTTGGTACTAAGGTAATTATCTCGGATTATGTGGCTTACGATGGGGAAGTACACACGCTCCTTAATAATTTCCTATAACCATATTCAACCTTGTGATCCGCAAACAAACTCATCCGATGGGAAGGAAGGCACTCAGAGCCGATGCGCAAGTTTGTTTGCATCACCTGTCAAATCGTAATGGAGGCCGTGGGAATTTATAAAAATATCCCTCTCTCACTTAGTAATTTGAAAATGAGGAATTTTCTAGGCTACGATATGCATATCAAACAATAAGCAATAAATATGAAAAATAAATTATTTTCCAACTATTATGGCTTTTGTCTTCAATATGTCTCCCGTCGCATCGCCTTCTCGTCCGCTCCTCCTACGCCATGTACAAGCCATCCGTAGATCCGAGCTGAGACTAAAACCTATTTTAATTTACATCCATCGTTCCTATACTCCACGAGGGAGTGTACATGGAATATAGATCGAAAGTAAAATAAAATAAAGAGTGGCTAAACAATGCTGTATTTAATTTAGAAAAACTAAATACTAGTCTCGTCAACCCTGAGGATTCAACAAAATAAATATTTACACACATACAATCACATACACACATATGGCCATAATAATCGGATCTTATGCCTGCAACCAAAGAGTTAAACTACGCATATCCTACTATTATCCGGCACATATAATATATGAAAAGTGCATAAAAATTAACCGAATCATAAACATACAAAACCGGAAACCTTGGCTCTGATACCAATTGAAGGGGGTTTTGTGCCCCGGAAGCTCTCACACCAATTTAATGGTTTTAGCTTATCGAGTCCGTGAGGGGAAACTTCGCTTCCCACTTCACCTCGGTAGCTTGCTTCATGGCGATCCCTTCTATATCCCCAGATTAAAAATTTAATCCTAGACAAAAGGGATTGCCAAAGCAACCAAGTCATCGTCGTGCTATTCGTTTAGAGAGGTCACTTGAACAAACTAGTTGTTCAAGCGACCATCCTCAATTCTACGAGTAGCCGCGGAATAGACGATGTCCGGATCGCCGGTTTTTGTGTTTATGCTCGGGATCCAAGTATTATTTAGCCATTTACAGATTTATAACATGCTTATAATTGAAAAACAAAAACAAGTAACAAACAAAAGAAGAATGTAGAATAGGTATACCTCTCAATCTTCTAATGTATGACCTTCCTCCTTTTGGACATCGTGTGGGCGACGATCCACCAAAAGTCGAAGCTCCTAGATCGCAAATCTTCCTTCCTTGCTCTTCCAAACCAAGAGGAAGAATAGAAACAAGATTTTTCTCCTCACTAGAAACAACCAACAAGGAACTAAAACTATCCTTGCCGCCGGCCAACAAGATGAAAGAGAAGATGGTGAAAAACAAACAAGACACCAAGGGAAGCCCTATATCTTGTTTCCACCACCTAAGGAGAAGGAGAAGGGGGCTTTTGGGCGCCGGCCAATGCTGGAAAAGAGGCTGGAGAGGTGCTGGACGTTGGCCAAAAGAGGAAGAAGAAGAGAAGAATACCTTCCTTATTTGGTGCCACCCTTGCCTCCAAACCCTATTCCTAATCCTATCTCAACTAGGATTCCTTCTTGCCGCCCAAACCCTAGCTCTCCTTCAATATTGTTCATGCCAACTCCCATGCCATCCTTTTATAGAGTTAGGGATAAGTCATGAATTAATCTCATCCATTGGTTCTAGGGATTTAATCTCAACCGTCAGATGTAGAGATTTAATCTCAACCGTCGGATCTTAGAGATTTAATCTCTACCAATGGATCTTAGAGTTTTGTTTCTATCCATTGGATCTAAGCATCATGAGGTGTTAATAGGCTACATTAGGGACCATGAGGAGGAGTTGGGTCTTGGCCACCCATGGATCAAGCCCACATAAAGTCCGATCCACTAATAATGATCCAATCCACTAAAGGTTCATCATTGATCTACCTCACCAACCCCTATATGATAATATGGGCTCCATATATTATTTGTACATTTTCTCCCCGTGTTTAAGATCTCGAATGTCCCTCAATTAATTAATTTACTAACCATTAATTAATCAACATCTAACTCTTTGAGTAGTACCACTCAACCTTTTCATCATGCCCTCGTAATCTAGATTTAGGAGGTTTGATCAAGGAACCTAGGGATAAACCTGACCTCCCATAACTGCTGGGAGAAGGGAGCGGTGGAATCGAAAATGGTCCACCGCAAGGATTGATTTGGCATCCTCGTACCCTCTATCCCGTCCTTTTGGGCGAGGATAGCTCCCGGTGAATGCGGCGGCTCTGCGGGAGAGTGTATGATGTCCCTTCCCCAAAATCGTAGGCAGACATTTAGAAAATGCCAATTGACAACATTGTTCTGTGGTACACAAGTGAAACCGAAGTCCTAGAATCTCCTTTTAAGACTCCGGCACACTCTTTTCCTCCTCCGTGTGACACCGCATAAAGTAGGGTCCACCGATAGTCCTCATCAACCGACTCTCTCAGAGATTTCGTCCGAACAATCATAACCACTTAGTGTATTGGTACTCGAATCCCAGTCCCTGTGAGATCAATAATCTTTATTACTTGATGACATCCGTGAACTTGCGGGCATTGAGTGCGAGCGCACACTTTGAGTCCATGACGGTATCCGTCGTGAGATTTGAGGACACGTCCATGTGCATTAAGTTTTTGGCAACGTTGTCGGGGACTGTCGATTCGATATCAAATCGAACAGTGGTAGATTCGATCGGACTTAGGATTAGATTATTTTCTTGCTTTATTTTCTTATTAGTTTACTTTATTTTCTTTAGTTTTATTTTCCATATTTAGATTTAGTTTTTATTTTTCAGTAGTAGTTTTTTTAATTTACTTATTGCATCTTAGATTTTTATTCGCTGGTTTTATTTACTTACTGTTTATTTTAGCATTAGGTTAGCACTCTACTTTTGTGGTTTGGTTCATCGTATGCTTAGAAGACTAGGGTCAGAAGGTCTAATTCCGATCGATTTAGAGATTGAGCGAACCTTTCACTGTCGAAGAGCAGTATAGCGAAAGATGGAAGATCAAGCTGCATCCGAGGTGAACATAGGAAGCTGACCTCTGCAGGACTATGCAGCTCCTAGCGCTAGAGGATTCAGGCCGAGCATAGCTCGACCATTAATTTCGGTAAATAACTTTGAGATGAAGCCGACACTTATACATATGGTCTAGCAGAGCCAATTGGGGGAGCTACAACTGAAGACCCAAACCGACATCTTGAGGCTTTTCTCAAAATCTTCTCAACTATGAAACTTAACAGAGTCCCTTCTGACGCGATCCGCCTAAGCCTGTTCCCGTTTTCACTGCGGGATAAGGCTAAGGTATGGCTTCACTCCTTACCTTCTGGCAGCATCACCACATGGGAGTAGTGTGAGAAGCAGTTTTTGAATAAATACTTCCCACCAAGTAAGAATGCTCACATGCGCCATATTATTACAATCTTTTGCTAGAAGGAGGGGGAATCCTTATTCGAAGCATGGGATCGCTATAAGGGAATACTTTACCAATGCCCACACCACGGACTGGAAAGGTGGTTGGTGATCCATATTTTTTATAATGGGATCGCTTACGCCACAAAGATGTCCCTAGATTCTGCCGCAGGAGGAGCTCTAATGAACAACACCATAGAGGAGGCAGAGGAGCTTATAGAAGAGGTGGCTCAAAACCACCATCAATGGGCCTCCGAACGTTGTCAACCGACGCCTGCAGCAAGATGATACACTGTCAACTCCATGGATCACCTTTTGGCAAGGATGGATGCGCTCAGCATACGTTTTGAATCTTCGAATCCCTCATCTGCATGCGCGGTCATTGATTTTAGAGAAGGAGCGGAAGCGTATCGTGAGGACCACTATGAAGGGAAGGGGACTTTGGACGAGCAGATTGAGCAGTGTGATGCGATTGGGGACTACGATCAAAGGCCCCACAACTCGTACTCTAATACCTACAATCTCGGATGGAGGAGTCACCCAAATTTCTCCTACAAAGATAACTCGAGAAACCCCCAACCATCCGAAGGGTATGGGCAATAGCAGGGCAATGGGCAGTGACCACAGAAGTCCAGACAGGAACAGATGATGGAGGACTTCATCGCTACCCAAACTAAGGCCAATGAGGAATTCCATCGCCATCATTAAAAGCCTGAAGAAGCACTGAGAGACTTGAAGGCCACCGTTGATGGCCTTGCAATTCATACCAGGATGTTGGAGACACAAATGGCTCAAGTATCCCAATCCGTGTCACAACCTATGAAGAACTCTCCGACGAACCAAGGAAAGGAGGAAGGAGTAGGGTAAAGTAGCCAATTCGCCAAGGGGTGTGCAGCCATGATTTCCACCCTACTTGACCAAGCTGAGTTTGAAGAGAAAATTCCAATATAGCTTGAGGACCCTGGTGAATTCGTTATTCCTTGCTCGATTTATGGGGAGAGCTTCGACGAAGCACTATGCGACTTGGGGTCATCAGTCAGTGTGATGCCCTACACATATTTTCTGAAGATGGGACTAAGCGGGCTCCAACCAGCGAATCTTGGTATTCGTATGAGGGATGATTCAGTGATGGAGCTCGTTGGCCTGTTACCACATGTTCTTGTGATGATTGAGGATTTCGTGATACCCATGGACTTCATCATATTGGACACATGACCAAATCCCCAGAATCTCATCATTCTGGGAAGGCCTTTTCTAGTGTCTGCAGGGGCGTGCATAGATGTGAAGGCACATCAGATCTCCCTGGAGGTAGACGGGGAGATCATCCATTTCAGGCTTTCGGGGCATAGAGCTTCCTACTTTGATGGCTTCACGATTAGCAGATTGAAGCCAGAACCTCTAGATGCAGATCCCGAGATGGATGAATGGAGGTTCATTGAACCACCATAGCCAAGTTGATAGAAGAGTGTGGTCGAGCTAAACGACCTTAAACAAAGCGCTTCTTGGGTGAAAACCCAAGTTTAGTTTTAGATTTCCCTTTTCTATTGCATTGCATACATTTGTTTGAATTTCAGTTTTGATTTTCATCACATTTAGAGTTAGGAATAGAAAAGAACTTTGCTAGGCATAAATGAGACCCATATTAGTCTACACGGCGAAGTGTATGAACAAATTTGGGCCATGGTACATAAAAGGGGCAAAAAATGGGGGCACACGGCCTGGTCGTGTGTTTTCCCACGGCCGTGCCTAATTGACCAGAGGCGCACACGACCTGGCTGTGTGTTTTCAAACGGCCATGGCGCGCGAGGTTAAAAGGGGTGAGCCGTGTGTTTTCACCCCATTTTTACCATGTGCTTCAAAAATTCTTGCCCTAGCCATGTGATTTTTCTTTCCCCTTCCTCTAGAAGCATTTCTAACCTCTAAAGAAGCCAAAAGGAACAAGGATGAGGAGGACCAAGACCGTAGCATCCCGATCTGGTGCCTCGGAGCGATGAATAAGAAGAGTCGACGCTCCTCAAGCTCCGGAAGAGGGTAATGCCCTACACCCTCTACTTTTTCGCAATAATGAACATATAGATAGGTACAATATGTTCTCTACTCGTAAACTTACTGCTACTAGGTACTTAGATGAGGTTTTGCTTGAATCTTTAAGATTGTTAGGTGATATGCAAACCCTATTTGCAAAAATGGGGTGGGATGAGATTATGGGAATAAGGCACCTAACCTACCCTAGGATAGTTTTGGAATTTTTGAGTTCTGTAGAGGCGGAAGTTTTAACGGGTAGAGAGAGCGAGGAGGGTAGGATAACTTTTAGGATTTTTAACATAGAGCATGAGTGAACCCTTCACCAATGGAATGCTTTGGCTTACCAAGTGGGGGAGAGAGAAGAACCCTTATTGGGTTCAACTCTTGGGAATGTTGGACCGAGTTGACGGGGGAACACGCTTATGACCCTTCTAGGGCCAAAGCATCGTGCCTCCAAAACTCCGTCTTTCGATACCTTCACCGTGTCATGGCCAGTACTATATTTGGTCGTGGGGAGAGTGACGGTGTAATTAGAGCCAGCGAGCTACTTTGCCTATGGGATATGCTACAAGAGAGGAGTAGCATCGACGTAGGGTCCCACTTCACCAGACACTTAGTGAAGATGGGCAAAGCAGCACGCGGAGAGATCAATGTGTGAGGCCTACTTACCCACATTTGCTATAGGATGGGGTATGATTAAACATCATTGGAGAGTATAGAGGGGAGCCCTAGGATCGACCTAGGAGTATGCATGGCCATGAAGATGATTGTAAGAAAAGGAGACTCCTTATGATTTGTAAGGAAAAATCTTACGACCCTTAGGCTCCCCAACCCAGATCGTACCACCATCTCTATACGTGCCAATTGGCGCTTAGACGTGATAGTGGAGTCCCCTCTGTTGGTGCAACAATGCCCCAAGCAGTTATATGTTTTGATGTTTGGATAATCATCTAAGTTAGGCAACAAATTGTGATCTAATGGTGAACATGATTAAGTGACAAGTAAAGGCAAAGTCCAAGTAAGATCTTGGCAAGAGAAGTCCAAAGCAAGTCTTGGCAGCGTAAGTCCAAGCATGTAGACTTGGCGGCGTAAAGTCCAAGCATGCCCTGGCAAAGGAAACCCAAGACATGACAAACCAAAGGAAGCTCTTGGAAGCAAAGCACAAAGGATAAACAAGTCGCGGACTCGGAGGGATCCTGGAGGTGCAAGGCTTATGGAAGAGCTGGAAGGTTGAGTCTAGGTCTAAGGGGTAAAATCAAGTATGAATTACTCATACTTGATGAGTATCAGTCGACTGATACGATGTATCAGTCGACTGGTCAGGTGCTCGATTAAGTCAGGATGAAACCCTGACCATCAGTTGACTGCTTTGGTCATGGCAGTCGACTGATGTTGTGATCAGTCGACTGCCAACAGTGGCAGTCGACTGATCAAGTTAAATACGGGCACAGAGTGGAGTCACACTCGACTGCGGCCTGTGATCACTCGACTGATCACTACATCAGTCGACTGATGATAATGTCGTTGGATAAAATGACTCTAAATCCCACGAATCCGGCTGTTCAAAAGCTGTTAATCGCGTCGGCAATCGACTGATGCCGTGCATCAGTCGACTGATCATGCTCCAACGAGAAAATCAGCCTTCTCTCTATAAAAAGGGGGATGGTGGAGGTTTTTGGGGTTAATGCTTATTCTCTAATTCTTCCTCAAGGCCTCCACGAGTTTTCAAGCTTTCTAAGTGATCTTAAATCCCCTCCTCCTCTCTCTAATCTTAAGTTTCATTATTTGTAAAGAAGAGGAGGTTTGTTGTAAAGGAAAGCATCTTAGTGGAATTGTTTGGGTTGATCCACCTTAAGGATCGCCGTGTAGTAGGAGAGTTATCTCCGAACCACGTAAAAGCTTTGTTAGCATTGTTCTTTTGTTTTTACTTATATTATTTCTATTTGCCTCCGCTAATCATTCTTGTAGAAACAAAAAATGCTATTCACCCCCCCCCCTCTAGCTTTCAAACGATCTCCAACTAGTGGTATCAGAGCCCGGATCGCATCGGAAGATCTAGCAATCAACCGGAGCAAAGATGGCTTTTCAAGTGGGGTATAGCACGGCGAGACCTCCGTTCTTCGACTGCAACGACTTCGGATATTGGAAAGGTAGGATGGAGTATTACTTAATGAATGATATTGAGAATTGGTTTAGTGTTGTAGATGGCTTCAAGAAGCCGGTCGATGAATTCAGAGCACCACTACCAACAAAAGATTGGACAAGAGAGATGGCCAAGAAAGCACAAGCTAATGCAAAAGCAACGATCACACTTCAATGTGGTCTATCCAAGGAGCAACTTTCTAAAGTCGGGCCTTTCAACTCCGCAAAAGAGCTTTGGGAGAAGCTCATCGAATTGAATGAAGGTTCAAAGGAGACTAGAAGAGACAAAAGAGACCCATTGATAGGTCAACTCCAAAGCTTCACCATGAAGACCAACGAAACCGTGAGCCAAATGCACGGTCATTTCAAGGAAGTAGTCAATGGACTACATGTTATAGGTGAGAAGGTCGACAAACGAGACCTTGTAAGGTATGTGTTACAAGCTTTCCCTAGAACAACCTTATGGGATTCAATGGTAGATGCCTATAAGGTCTCTAGGGATCTTTCATTGGTTAAGTTAGATGAGCTATTTTATGAATTCCAATTACATGAATAAGCTAACACTTCATCCAAAGAGAAGGGTATAGCTCTTTTTGTAGGGAAGAAGGATAAAAAGAAGAAGGAGAAGAAAGAAGTGTCCTCTTCATCTGAATCCGAGGAAGACTCATCAAGTAGTGAAGATGAGTTATCGGCAAGTGAGGTGGCACATTACGTCAAGAAGTTTGGTGGGAAGTCAAGGAGACTCACCAAGAAAGATGTGAAGAGGATGTTCCAATCCTCAAGAGGTAAGTCTTCAAATAGTTCAAATTCTACCTCTAACGTGACTTGTTTTGGTTGCAACAAGAAAGGGCATATAAAGCCAAATTGCCCGAAACTAAAGAAGAAGGAGGAGAAAGAAAAGAAAAAGAAAGAAAAGAAGGAGAAGAAGAAGAAGGAGGCAATGGTTGCACAAACATGGGACACTCTAAGCATGGAGGAGTCCTCCGACGATGAAGAAGTATGCCATGCCACTCGGAATCTAGCCTTCATGGCATTGGAGGAAGAAGCCGGGAGCTCAAGCGAGGAGTCCTCTTCTTCTTCAAGCAATGAATCATCATCAAGTGATGATGATGAGGTAAACAACTCACCTAAAGTAGATTTACTTTACAAGACTATTGCATGTTTACAAAATGCTTTGAATAGATCGAAAACTAGGATTAAGGATCTAAAAATAGAGATCAAATCATTTAAGAGTGTAGATTCATCATGTGGTAAACTATCTAGTGATAACGATGAATATACCCTTAGGGATGAAAATGATGAATTAAGAAAAGAAATAGGTAAATTAAGAGCATGCTTAGAAAAATTTACAAATGGTTCAAAATACCTAGACATGATTATTAAGGATCAAAGGGCTATTTACAACAAGGCCGGATTAGGATATAGGCCTAAGGAAAAGGAGGTAGCATTTACATCCCTTGTTAGTAGAAAATTCATAATTAAAAGCAAGGGTAGAAAGGTTTGGGTACCTAAGAAATTTATAATTGATGCTAGTGGTCCTAAGATTTAGGTACCTAAGGATTGTATTTTTTATGTGATATAGGTAGAAGAACCAAGCTTGTGGATAGTTGATAGTGGGTGCTCAAAGCATATGACCGGTGATGAGAGGAAGTTCTCCACTATCAACCACACTAGCAAGGGAAAGGTGTCATTATGTAATAGCGGCAAACTTAAGATTCTAGGAAAGGGCACAATTGAGGTATCCCCCAAACTTGTCATTTATAAAGTGCTATTAGTTAAAAATATGAAATTTAATTTACTTAGTGTAAGTCAACTATGTGATGCAAACTTTGATGTTAGATTTGATTCCTCAAAATGTTTTATAAGACACAAAACTCTAAATGATTGCATGTTAGTAGGTTTTAGGAAATCAAATATATATTATGTTGATTTATCTTATGCTACTAATGCTTACACTAAGTGTCTTATTGCAAAAGAGGAAGAAAGTTGGCTTTGGCATAGGAGGCTAGGACACATAAACATGAAGAACATAGCCAAAATAGCAAAAATGAAGTTAGTCAAAGGGTTGCCCAAAGTCAAATTTCTCAAGGACAAGATGTGTGATGCATGCCAAGAAGGGAAACAATCAAAAACATCACACAAAGGTAAAAATTTACTTAGTACCGCTTTACCCTTAGAACTTTTACATATGGGTTTATTTGATTGCCATAGTACCCCCTCTATGATTGGTAGTAAATATTGCTTGGTAATAGTAGATGATTTCTCTAGGTTTACTTGGGTATTTTTCTTGAAAAATAAAGATGAAACCTTAGGAATAATCATAGGATTTAGCAAAAGAGTAGAAAATGAAAGAAAACTCAAAATCAATCGGATCCGTAGTGATCATGGTGGAGAATTTGAGAATTTTAATTTTTCAAATTTTTGCTTAGAACAAGGGTACAAGCATGAGTTTTCTTGTCCTAGAACACCCCAACAAAATGGGGTTGTGGAAAGGAAAAATCGTGCCCTAAAAGAAGCGGCTAGGACAATGCTTAATGCATACTCCTTACCTAGCTACTTGTGGGCGGAAGCGGTTAATACCGTTTGCTATATCCAAAATAGGGTATTGATTCATAGGTTTTTAGGAAAAACTCCATTTGAATTGTGGAATGGTACAATTCCAACAATTCATTATTTTAAGGTCTTTGGATGTAAAGTCTATATTTTAAATACCAAAGACAACCTAGGTAAGTTTGAGTCCAAAGCGGATGAGGGAATTCTAGTTGGAAACTCATCCACTAGTGTAGGGTATAGGGTTTACAATAAAAGGACTCAAAAGATTGAAGAATCTTCAAATGTCCAATTTGATGAAACTTCCAATACATACCCTAGGAAATCCCCTATTAATGATGATATTAATAATAAAAATCAAGAAATTACTCAACAATTTCAAGATTTAACCTTAGGGGGTAATGATCAAGGGGGAAGATTGAATCAAGGGGGAGTAAGGGATGATTCCGATGATGAGCATAGGATTGAGGTTGATCATGATCAAAATCAACTTAATACACCTCCTAGAACCATAAGAGTTCATCAAAGTCACCCCTTAGATCAAATTGTGGGTGAATTATCTCAAGGAGTTAGGACTAGGTCATTTCATAGGGATTCCACTAGTCATGTATCTCTAATTTCTCAAATTAAGCACAAAACAATTAAAGATGCATTACATGATCCGGATTGGATCTTAGCAATGCAAGATGAATTGGCTCAATTTGAAAGGAGCCAAGTATGGGAGTTAGTTCCTAGACCAAGTGAAAACACCATTATTACTACAAGATGGGTTTTTAGGAACAAACTAGATGACCAAGGAAATATCACTAGAAATAAAGCAAGATTAGTTGCAAGGGGTTTTAATCAAGTTGAAGGACTTGACTATGATGAAACATATGCCTCGGTTGCTAGGTTAGAGTCCATTAGAATACTTTTAGGGTATGCCTCCTATATGGGTTTCAAACTCCATCAAATGGATGTTAAATCGGCATTCCTAAATGGGTTTATTAAGGAAGAGGTATATGTAGAACAACCTCCCGGGTTTGAAAATAAGGACTACCCAAACCATGTATACAAGCTTAGGAAAGCTTTATATTGGTTGAAACAAGCTCCCCGGGCTTGGTATGAAAGATTATCATCTTTCTTAATTTCTAAGAATTTTAAAAGGGGTAGTATAGATCAAACTCTCTTTATGGAATGGACAACAAATGATGAATGTTAGGGTAATCTCTTGCCGTAATATGGTTTTGATGGTGTGGCAAAGGGTTTAAGTTAGTGTGTTATGTTGATTTGATATGTGCGTTGAAGTCGTGCAGGACTTAGTAATTCGCACATGGAGCCATGGCGAGTTTCACATCTCATGACTCGTGCCTTGAGTCGGTGAAGGATAGCTTTGCGGAAGCCGTGTGCTTGGAGCATCCGAGGGACCACCGGACGAGAAGCTTGGAGTGAAGCCGGAGGAAGTAGACTTCGAGGCAAGAGACGCGAAGGAGCATTGCAGAGCCGCAGCGATGTGCCGCCGAGGGACGGGCCGAGAACGGCGAGAACGAAGCGAGGGACTCGAGAGATGAGAGTGGCGATTGTAACCCGGGAGGGGTAGTCTTAGGTGAAACTTGGCCATTTGGCCAAGTGTCGGATGGGTTTTCGACACCGGCCGACCATGTCATGGCGGATCGCCGCCCGAGTCGAATGAAGTTCGACCGTATCCGATCGATCGGATTGTGGGCAGCAATGATCGCCATACGTGGGCGATCGCCAAGATAACCGATCGGCCAAGGCGCGATCGTCAATAGGGTTTTGGCCATAGAACCATTCGTAGCCGACGGCGCGACTACGAGGCGTGAATCGATGAGGTCCATCAGTCGACTGCCAAGTGTTCCGTTGAACTACAACGGTCGGGATCCGACGTGTTCGGAGGCCGTTGGAGTGGCGGCAGTCGACTGCCAAGGGCAGCAGTCGACTGGTGGCGGCCAACGGGAAGAAATCAGCCCTCTCTATAAAAAGAGAGGGTGTGAAGCTTGTGGAGGCTAATGCTTATGCTCTAAGTGATCATCCAAGTGCTCCACAAGTTCTAAACTCTTCTTACTTGCTTTTACTCCATTCTATTTGTAAGAAGAGTGATCTTGATTGTAAAGGTTACCTCCACCTAGCTTGGTGCAAAGGAGAGACCATTTAGTGGATTGGTTTAGCCGAGTGATTCACCGAGGAGAATCGGGTGTTGGTGCAATCGGCCCAGGTCACGATTGACCAGGACTCGAGTTTGACTCGAGTGATGTTTTGATGTTTCGAAAAAAACATATGACAATGTAATTGTCATTTGGTAAAGTCCAAGTCTTGAGTACTTGGCATGGAAAGTCCAAGTGGGACACTTGGCATTGGGGAAAGTCCAAGCATGGTCTTGGCATAAAAAGTCCAACATGGGTTGGCAAGGAAAGTCCAAGCATGGTCTTGGCATGAAAAGTCCAACATGGGTTAGCAAGGAAAGTCCAAGCATGGTCTTGGCATGGAAAATCCAACATGGGTTGGCAAGGGAAAGTCCAAGCTTGAGTCTTGGCATTTGAGAAGTCCAAGGGTTTGATATTGGCGGAGTAAAGTCCAAGCGGGAGTCTTGGCAGCATAAGTCCAATGGTTGGCGGCGTAAAGTCCAAGCGGAATCTTGGCGGTGTAAGTCCAATGTGCCTTGGCAGTGTAGACACCTTTAGCATGACAATAGCCGAGGGAAGCACCTGGAGGCTAGCGTGATGGATGAACAAGTCATGGATAACTTGGAGGGATCCGAGAGGCGTGAGGCTGATGGAGGTGGCTAGAAGGCTTAGGTCTAGGCTAAGGGTGGTCTAGCAAGTATGGGGGCACCATACTTGGGTTAAAACCTCATTCTTGAGGTTGCGGCGACCGCATTATGGCGGTTCACCGCCGTGAGTCGACTTGAGTTCGACCGCCACCGAAAAATGCTCTAGCGATCATTGCCGTTGCGTGATCGGATGGCTCGCGATCGATTGCCAAGGGATGGCAATGACCGCGTCACCAAGTCGAACGAGCCGAGCGCTCCGTGAGCCGATCGGGCGATCGACTCAGGCGTTAGCGATCGATCGCAATGTTGCGATCGCTAAGAGTCTCTCGTTGGAACTTGTCCAACGTGGATTGAGCCGTTGTCTCACGACAACAGTGCCATCAGTCGACTGGGGACTTATGGCAGTCGACTGATAGGCGGAAATCCAGCCCGACGCAGGATAAAAGGGAGTTGTTCATGGAGATTGCGGCATCAGTTCTTTGGGAGCTTACTTGAGACGATTTGAAGGCGATTTGCAAGTGCATTTCAGGGCCCTTCAACCTCATCCAAGCAACCAACAAGCAAAGCACTCAAACCCTAGTTTGTAAAGTGTTCTTTACATTTCCTTGTATTTTGCTTGTATTTTTGTGTATTACTTGTTGTAATCCATTGTACGAGGTTTCTTCGCCACCGACTTGTTGTCGAGAAGGAGTTTATTGATTAGTGATTGCATTGGCATTGCTAGAGCTCGTTAGAGCTCAATCCGTGGAGTAGGAACCGTTTCGGTTCCGAACCACGTTATATCTCGTGTTGTGCTTGTGTTCGTGATTGTATCTTTTCGTTATTACTTTGATTATTCCGCTGCGCATAACGAGTTTTGTAGAGACGATCATGAACGAATTCCATCGACGTACGGTCAACGCTATTCACCCCCCCTCTAGCGGCGTCAAATTCCCAACAAGTGGTATCAGAGCCCGGGGCTCTTCTACGGACTAACCGCCGGGAGCTTAGACAAAAAGCTAGAGGGTGAAGATGGAAGGGCAATTAGGATGGGACATCAACACACCGGTCCCTTATTCATTCTATGGACGAGAAGGTTTCAATTCTTGGAAGGCGAGAATTGAAGAGTTTTTGATGATGAGAGACCTTGAGGAATGGTCCGCCTTGATGGAAGGATTTGAATATCCTAAGGGACCAAAGGGAGAATGTCTCAAGAAGAAGAAATGGAGTGAAGAACAACTACGAAAATTCAAGAAAAATAAGAAGGTAATCAAATTTATATTTGATTTAATTCCTAATGACATCTTGTGTAGCCTAGGTGACTATGGGGATTGTAAAGACGCCAAAGAGGTATGGAACATATTGGCAAAATTCCATGAAGAGCCTCATTCAATCCAAGAAGACAAGGAGGATGAAGAGGAGAGCTCATCTTCAAGTGAGAGTGAGGAATCGGAAGTTGAGATGGAGTCAACTTCCGAATCGGAGAAAGAAGAAGTAGAAGAGGTGGAAAAAGCATCTACTTCTAGGATTGAGGGGGAGGAAAGGATCTCCACTCCGGAGCGACAAGAAGAAGCTTCCACATCCGGTCAAGATGGAGAAGCTCCAACTCCGGCACCCACAACCACAAATACCCTAGGTAACTCAAACACTCAAGGTTCAAATAAAATTCATATTATGTGTTTTAAGTGTAGGGAATTTGGGCATTATAAGAGAAAGTGCCCAAAGAAGGTTAGGAAAGCTCCACCGGCACCAAAGGCCAAGGATGCCGGTCCCTCAAGTCAAAAGAGCAAGGAGCATATTATATGCTTCAAGTGCAACTCAAAGGGACATTATCGGAGTCAATGTCCAAGGGGAAAGAAGAAAGGGCAAGAAGGAGCAACACAAGTAGGGGGAGCCTCCAAGGCAAACCCTAAGGTAAAATTTATTAATGCACCTTCAATTTCTAGGGATAAGAAGCATGCTAGGAATAATTTTAATAGTCTTGCTATTGTGCATGAAAAGCATGCTAGAAATAATAGATATATTTGCCTAGGAGTTAAGAGTGTTCACATAGGAAATAAGAAGAAATTTGGGACTAATGTCCCTAAAAATATATTACCTAAGGAAAGCATTAAGAAAATAGGAGAACATCTAGGCTTTAATGCTAAGAAATCTAGACATATGCCTAGAAATAAAAATATCTCAAGAGAAAATGAAAAATAAAAAATTGAGATATTAGAAAAGGAAAATCAAGCCTTGAGATCAAGGCTTGAAAAACTTGAAAAGACCCTTAAGGTTATGCAAAATCAAATGCAAGGGTCAATTAGTCAAACTTCTAGGTCCAAAAGTCAAAGTCAACATCTAGGATCTAAAAGTCAACCAAGGGCAAGCAAGGTTTGGGTCACAAACCTAAGCCTAAGGTGGCTTATCATTGTGTTCCATTTGACTATGGAACACTAACTAGGTCTAGGAAGACCAAGGTCAATAGGGAAGTCATCCCTAGAATTGACCATGGTGTGTGCCTAGTGGCTAGGGTTTCTAGGAAACCTAGGGAAGCCACTAAGAAGGTTACAAGGGGAGTCACCCCTAGAGTTAACCATGGCAAAACCAAAATGACCAAGGCTAATAAGCCTAGGAGGGTCATTAGGAAGGTATCTAGGGAGGTTATCCCTAAGGAATACCTAATTAACCCTAGGAGCTCAAATCGGTTTTGGGTTCCTAAGAGCGTGATTGATTCACGCTAGATGGGTTAGGGTGTGACAACCTTAAATGGATGGGTAGTTAACTCAACCATGGCAAAGGTGGCACTTTAGGTTATTTTCAAGGTTATGGATACCTTGGAAATAGGGTTGAATTATAATCCTAAAAGTTTTAGGATGTGCCAATATTACTTGAGAAGTTTGATAAAATGATCAAAATTGGCACAATTTAGGTTTAGAGGTTAGTGTGCCATTTTGGGTTTTTGGCACATTTGGGAGAAAAATAGAAATATGGAAAAATATAATTAATTATATGAAATGGCAATTAATATTAAAATTTAGGTATTACTATACCTATATATTTTATATGTCATGCATTGTTTGCCATATAACATGCCATGACATCATGCTTATTTTTAATCATTCTATATGTCATATACATGTTTAGGATTAAGGATTAAATGTCATGTGTTTTTAGATTTTATATTATGCCATGACATCATGATTATGAGCATGTGTTTATCTATATCATCTCAAACACCATAATCACTCATGCATTTAAGATAATTTGATTGAAATTGATTTAAGGACAATGGCATGACTTGGAGTCCCATTTGTAAGGGAATCAAGTAGGGTTGCCTTAGAAAAATGCATGAAACCCTAGATTAAATGAACCAAAACCCACATCTCACATCCAATTGACATGTATGTGTATTTATACACCATAGATACATGTGAGATGCTAGGATATGAGTTAAGTTCAAGATGCATAGTTTTTGCATCTAGATGAACTAAAACTCATCTAATTTCAAATGTGGATCATTGGGAAAGCTTGTGTACAAGTCATGTGCATAGAGC
Organism: Wurfbainia villosa; assembly: GCA_025175895.1. NCBI lineage: Eukaryota > Viridiplantae > Streptophyta > Magnoliopsida > Zingiberales > Zingiberaceae > Wurfbainia > Wurfbainia villosa. Next base: position 33,754,946 of record CM045990.1, read on the forward strand.
CCAAGGAATATGATCCAAAATAAGGTTTTAAAAATATTTTAAAATCATTTTGAAAAACCTTGGTGAAGTCTATCTTTTGATAACAATCACCATTGATAGAGTTGATACAAAATAGGGCCAAAACATTGAAAATTTCAATGGTTTTGAGTTTTGTATCAAACTCACTATTTTATGGGTAAAATAATTTTCAAATATTTTTCACCCATTGTGTGTGTCATAAGTATTATACGTATGAATTTTCACGATTTTTCAAATTACGTATAATTATTTATGAATTTCCAAAATTCATTTCTGATAGCTGAAAATCGAGATTTTCAGTTATCAGTCGACTGCCCTGTGTGGCAGTCGACTGATGTGAGTGGTAGTCGACTGATTACTGTTAGGAGTCGACTGTCAGGTCTGATTTTGGGTTAACAAGGTTTGTTTAGCCCGTGTTCAGCTATGGAAAAGGTTCCTAATCACTCCTAACCCTAGGATATGCTTTAGGAAGCATTATAAAGGGTGAAAATCCATTGGATATGGATTAGGAGCTGTGTTAGGTCAAAGTATCAAATTTAGGGTGAGTGAAAGTTCTATGTTGAACTTAGAACCTTAATTTTGATGGTTTAGAGTTCCTATTGGCTTAGGGGCTTCCCAAGGACATTGTTGGTGCAATGATCAAGGGGGAGCAAGCCCTTAGGGGGAGGTATCCATCTTGGGATGATGGATGTGTTTTTCTCCTTGAAGAGGAGAAGTTATTGGGAGAGTATCATCAATTGGGAAAATTGATGGGTTTTTGATACCCAATTTGGAAATTGGGAGAGAGTATAGGATTGTCTCTCTTGAGTTATATGTGAATTATCACTAGAAAGATGGTAGGCATCCTAGGTATTTATTTTTTAATCAAGGGGGAGATTGTAAGATCTCATTGGGACATGAGACATTGACCTCCTTGGAGAGAAAACCTTTTTGATGTAAGTCAAAAAGGGGGAGAATGTTTGGGGGAGAACATTTGGAGAGTATTTACCAATTTGGGATAATTGGTAAAGGATTTGAGTTAGTGTTCTAACTCAATAATCTGTTTAGTTTTTATCAAACATCAAAAAGGGGGAGATTGTTGGTGTAATCGGCCCAGGTCACGATTGACCAGGACTCGAGTTTGACTCGAGTGATGTTTTGATGTTTCGACAAAAACATATGACAATGTAATTGTCATTTGGTAAAGTCCAAGTCTTGAGTACTTGGCATGGAAAGTCCAAGTGGGACACTTGGCATTGGGGAAAGTCCAAGCATGGTCTTGGCATGAAAAGTCCAACATGGGTTGGCAAGGAAAGTCCAAGCATGGTCTTGGCTTGAAAAGTCCAACATGGGTTGGCAAGGAAAGTCTAAGCATGGTCTTGGCATGAAAAGTCCAACATGGGTTGGCAAGGAAAGTCCAAGCATGGTCTTGGCATGAAAAGTCCAACATGGGTTGGCAAGGAAAGTCCAAGCATGGTCTTGGCATGGAAAGTCCAACATGGGTTGGCAAGGGAAAGTCCAAGCTTGAGTCTTGGCATTTGAGAAGTCCAAGGGTTTGATATTGGCGGCGTAAAGTCCAAGCGGGAGTCTTGGCAGCATAAGTCCAATGGTTGGTGGCGTAAAGTCCAAGCAGAATCTTGGCGGCGTAAGTCCAATGTGCCTTGGCGGTGTAGACACCGTTAGCATGAAAATAGCCGAGGGAAGCACCTGAAGGCTAGCGCGATGGATGAACAAGTCATGGATGACTTGGAGGGATCCGAGAGGCGTGAGGCTGATGGAGGTGGCTAGAAGGCTTAGGTCTAGGCTAAGGGTGGTCTAGCAAGTATGGGGGCACCATACTTGGGTTAAAACCTCATTCTTGAGGTTGGCAGTCGACTGGCATTATGGCCGGTTCGACTGCCGTGAGTCGACTTGAGTTCGACTGCCACCTGAGGTCGAATGCTCTAGCAATGATCGCCGCTGGTAGTAGCCGATCGATGGCTCGCGGCGCCCGATCGCCGAGTGTCGAGCAGACCGCCCGTGAGCCTTCAACATGGATTGAGCCGTTGTCTCACGACAATAGTGGCATCAGTCGGCTGGGGACTTATGGCAGTTGACTGATAGGCGGAAATCCAGCCCAACGCAGGATAAAAGGGAGTTGTTCATGGAGATTGCGGCATCAGTTCTTTGGGAGCTTACTTGAGGCGATTTGAAGGCGATTTGCAGGTGCATTTCAAGGCCCTTCAACCTCATCCAAGCAACCAACAAGCAAAGCGCTCAAACCCTAGTTTGTAAAGTGTTCTTTACATTTCCTTGTATTTTGCTTGTATTTTTGTGTATTACTTGTTGTAATCCATTGTACGAGGTTTCTCCGCCTCTGACTTGTTGTCGAGAAGGAGTTTATTGATTAGTGATTGCATTGGCATCGCTAGAGCTCGTTAGAGCTCAATCCGTGGAGTAGGAACCGTTTCGGTTCCGAACCACGTTATATCTCGTGTTGTGCTTGTGTTCGTGATTGTATATTTTCGTTATTACTTTGATTATTCCACTACGCATAACGAGTTTTGTAGAGACGATCGCGAACGAATTCCATTGACGTACGATCAACACTATTCACCCCCCCCTCTAGCGGCGTCAAATTCCCAACATCGGGGACCGTGGACTAGCGGCGTAGCCGTGAACCACGTTACATCCTTTGTTAGCATTTGTATTTTCGTTTATCGCTTTGTTTTTATTGTTTATGCTTCCGCTTGTGCTAACGATTGTGTAGACGAGCAAACGAACGAGAGAATTCCAACATCCAAAGTAAGAGGGCTATTCACCCCCCTCTAGCCGGCCAATCCGTCCCAACAAGTGGTATCAGAGCCAAGGAAAGCTTGTCGAGGACTAACCGCCACAACAAGCAATTTTCGAAATGGCCGGCTCCAACATCCATCCTCCGAAGTTTGAAGGAGAATTCGCTTGGTGGAAGAAGCGAATGATGGTATTTTTCGAAACGGATTTTGATATTATGATTACAATGGAATCCGGTTTCGTTTTGCCTAGGGATGAAGAGGGGAAGCCAATAGAGAAATCTAGGTGGACCAAAAGGCAATGGGAAGAGCACCTTGCAAATTCAAAAGCCAAGAATCATCTCTTCAATGTGCTCCCCCAACAAGAAATCAATCGAATAGGAGAATGCCTAAGCGCCAAGGAGATGTGGGAGAAGCTAATTGAGCTTCATGAAGGCACATCCGAGGCAAAGCTAGCAAGGAGAGATCTCCTCCGCTCCCAACTATCCAACATTAAATTAGAAAAGGGAGAAAAGGTAACATCTTTGCATTCTAGATTCAAAGAAATTTTAAATGGACTAACAAGTGTAGGAGAAAGGCTCTCCAATCGCGATATGATAATGAAGGCCATAGATGTTTTCCCCCGATCATCCAAGTGGAGTTCAATGGTGGACTCATTTTACATTTCAAAGAATCTAGAGGTAAGTACTCTAGATGAATTTTTCTCCACTATGGAATTACATGAATCTAGGCTTGAAGGAATACAAGAAGAGCCAAAAATACAACCTTCAAGGGGAGTAGCATTATTGGCAAATAAGGGAAAGAAGAAGATAGAGATCTCCTCCTCCTCCGATGACGAAGCGTCTTCCTCCTCCTCCATGGATAGCACTGAAGAAGCCTATATGGTAAGGAAGGTAAGACGTGCATTTAAGAATTTTAGATTTGATAAATCTCATGATAGGAATAGAAGACCAAGGGGGAAGGTCATATGCTACAATTGCCAAGGAGAGGGGCACATAAGGGACAATTGTCCTCTCTTAAACAAGAGCAAGGAAGAGAGGAAAAAGAAAGAAGAAAAGAAGAAGAAAAAGGGGAGCAAGAAAAATAAGGAAGAGGAGAAGAAGACAAAAGAAAAGGGGAAGACCAAAGCTCTAAAGGCAAGGACTTGGGATGACCCATCCTCATCCTCCTCATCATCATCGGATGAGGAGAATGCCTTTGTCACCAATTTGGCCTTGATGGCCTTTGATGACTTGGATTGCTCTTCATCCGAAAATGAAGGATCAAGCTCAAGAGGAGAGAGCTCAAGTGAAGGGGGAGCTTCTACATCCTCCTCATCCGAAGAAGAAGAAGAGGATATGGAAACTATGGTAACGAAAGCCTCTCCTAAGAAAATAGTTTCTATAATTTCTAGTTTAACTAAGGACTTATTTGGAATGAAAAAGAAAAATAAAAGCATGCTTAATCAAATTAAGGTATTAGAAAATAAGCTAGAAAATGCATGCTTAAATGATAATATTTCTTCTAGCTTAAATGATGCATGCTCACATGACCTTTATGTGCCATTAGATGTTAGTGATGCATGTATAAATGAAAATAGGGCTTTAAGGGAAAAAGTAGATTATTTAACAAAAGCCCTAGAAAAATTCACAATTGGCTCCAACACATTGAACATGATCTTAGGAAGCCAAAGAGCTAGCTTCAACAAAAAGGGCCTAGGCTACAAGGAAAAGAAAAATGAAAAGGCCTACAAATGCCTAATAGCTAGGGGACAAGATAAGAAGAAAGTAATAGCTAGGAAATGGATCCCCAAGGAATACTTAGTGAACCCAATAGGAAAGAACTTATTTTGGGTTCCAAAATCCATCCTTAAGGGTTAGGAAAACCCTAGGGTAGTCAACTATATGGAATTAACCTATATCATATTTTGGTTGACTTAGGATGGTGGGACAACATTTTTAGAATAGTGTTGGGTGATGATAACGTGCCCATAAATAGATAATAATGCTTAAATCATGATGATTAATGTAATTGCTATGGATGTTAGCAATCATGATTTATGCTATTGATATTTGGCACATAATCATGGGAAATAGGGTTGAATCATGCTTTGGGTGATACTTTGTTTATTATCATCATATAATACCTAATGCATGACTATTATTTGATGAATACATGAGTTTCATGATCATAATGTAGGATTCATTCATATATGCCTTTATGGTCATGAGGATTATTAGGTTGATACTTAACCTTGATAGAATTGCATGAATATATTGGTTAAATATACACAAATACCCCCTAGGATGCATCTCACACTCACCATAGGCTACCTTAATTGAAAACTTAGCATGAGTGAGATGTTAGGATGATACAAATGTCCACTAATGCCTATGGCATTTAGATGGTCATTTAAAGTATCAAAATAGCAATAATAGACCAATCATGGGGAAGGCTTATGTTTAATTCATAGACAATTTGCCCAAAGATCATGGTTAGATATTTCTTATGTTTTCAAAACAATTTCTTACTTTAAAATACATGTATTCATGTTTTGAAACAATTGGATGCAAGACTAGGTGTTAAAATGGATACTCTTATAATCAAAAACCTAGTAGTTTTTAAAGCTTTTGGATTTTTGGAAAATACGTGGAAATATAATGATTTTTCATGAAAACATATTTTTCACTGATAGATATACTTAAAAGAAATGTGTTCCCCAAATTTCATGATTTTTCAAATTTTCTGGAATTTTTAAGGCATTTCTGAAATTCACACCAGAAATTAGAAATCCCGAAAACAGCGTGTCAGTCGACTGGTAGTCTGAACCAGTCGACTGATGACCTGAATATTAGACCAGTAAAGGCTGAATTCCGATTTTAAATCAACTTGTGGTATTTTCTTTCTATTAGACTTGATGTCATGTGCTTTTAACTTAATGATAATCTTTTTGATGGTGTCAAAGGGGGAGAAATGATTATGTTTAAGTTAATTATGATAGGGAGAGAAATTAAGGGGGAGTTTCATGGATTAAGGGGGAGTTGCATGTTACTATATCATGTTTATGTTTATATGCTTTCTTTCCTTTAAAATTTATATCAAATGTTTTTACCTAACTTAAACGGATTGCCACACATCAAAAAGGGGGAGATTGTTAGGGCAATCTCTTGCCGTAATATGGTTTTGATGGTGTGGCAAAGGGTTTATGTTAGTGTGTTATGTTGATTTGATATGTGCGTTGAAGTCGTGCAGGACTTAGTAATTCGCACATGGAGCTGTGGCGAGTTTCACATCTCATGACTCGTACCTTGAGTCGGTGAAGGATAGCTTTGCGGAAGTCGTGCGCTTGGAGCATCCGAGGGACCGCCGGACGAGAAGCTTGGAGTGAAGCCGGAGGAAGTAGACTTCGAGGCAAGAGACGCCGGGAGCATTGCAGTCGTCGCGCCGAATCTTGAGGGACGTGGCCGAGAACGAAGAGAACTTCGAAGGCGAGGGACTCCGAGAAATGAGAGTGAGCGATTGTAACCCAGGAAAGGGTAGCTCTTAGGTGAAACTTGGCCATTTGGCCAAGTGTCGGATGGGTTTTCCCGACACCGGATCGGCTAGCCATGTCATGGCGATCGCTCAGTCGAATGAAGTTCGACCGGTATCCGGCCCGATCGATTGTGGCCGTGATCGCCATACGTGGCCGATCGGCTGCCAAGATATCGGCACGGCGGCGGATCGGTCAATAGGGTTTTGGCCATAGAACCGTTCGTAGCCGACTGGGCAGTCGACTACGGAGGCAGCAGTCGACTGATGAGGTCCATCAGTCGACTGCCAAGTGTTCCATTGGACTACAACGGTCGGGATCCGACATGTTCGGAGGCCGTTGGAGTGGCGATGAGTCATCGCCAAGCGGCGATCGTAGTGGCGGCCAACGGGAAGAAATCAGCCCTCTCTATAAAAAGAGAGGGTGTGGAGCTTGTGGAGGCTAATGCTTATGCTCTAAGTGATCTTCCAAGTGCTCCACAAGTTCTAAACTCTTCTTACTTGCTTTTACTCCATTCTATTTGTAAGAAGAGTGATCTTGATTGTAAAGGTTACCTCCACCTAGCTTGGTGCAAAGGAGAGACCATTTAGTGGATTGGTTTAGCGGAGTGATTCACCGAGGACGAATCGGGGACCATGGACTAGCGGCGTAGCCGTGAACCACGTTACATCCTTTTTTAGCGTTTGTATTTTCGTTTATCGCTTTGTTTTTATTGTTTATGCTTCCGCTTGCGCTAACGATTGTGTAGACGAGCAAACGAACGAGAGAATTCCAACATCCAAAGTAAGAGGGCTATTCACCCCCCTCTAGCCGGCCAATCCGTCCCAACAATGAACTCCTTCAAGACTTTATTAAAAACATTGAAAAAGAGTTTGAAATGAGTCTAGTTGGGGAATTAAATTTCTTCCTAGGTTTGCAAGTTAAACAAACAAGTGAAGGAATTTACATTTATCAAACCAAATATGCTAAGGAAATGATCAAGAAATTTGGTTTGGAAAATGCTAAGGTAGTTTCAACCCCAATGGCAACCAATACTAAAATAGATAGTGATAATGAAGGAAAACAAATAGATCTTACACTTTATAGGAGCATGATTGGTAGCCTTTTCTACTTAATCGCTAGTAGACCCGACATATTATTTGCGGTTGGTATGTGTGCTAGGTATCAATCATGTGCTAAAGAATCTCATTTAGTTGACGTCAAGAGAATCTTAAGATATGTTAAAGGCACACTAAATGTAGGATTATGGTACCCTAGGACTAGGTCATTTGATTTGATTGGGTACACCGATTCCGATTATGTCGGTTGCAAATTGGATCGAAAGAGTACTATTGGTGGATGTCAATTCCTTGGGTCATCTTTAGTTAGTTGGAGTAGTAGGAAGCAACCTTGTGGTGCCTTATCTACCACCGAGGCCGAATATGTGGCTATGGGTGGTTGTGTAGCTCAATTACTATGGATGAAACATACCCTAGAGGATTATGAGCTATCTTACTCTAACATGAAAGTATTTTGTGATAATGTGAGCACAATTAACTTGACCAAAAATCCGGTGCATCACTCTAGGAGCAAGCACATTGAAGTGAAACATTACTTCATTAGAGATCATGTGGCTAAGGGGGACATTGAGCTTAATTACATTGAATCCAAGTCCAACCTAGCCGACATATTTACCAAGGCTCTCCCCGAGATAGAATTTTCATCACTTGGGAGAGAACTTGGAATGTGCTTAGTTGAGTAAAGGTATAGGTTTGCATGATCCTATAGAAATACTAGGATTTATACCTTTAAGCATCTCACAAAATACCTAAGAAACCATGATTTTTGTATTGATCCACTTAGACAACATGTGAGATGTTAGGAAGATGCATTTTGTTCATCATGCTTATTATGATGCATTACTATGAACCAAAGTGTCATCTAGAAACATTAATCCTTCATTGGACCAATCATTGGGAAGACTTATACACAATTGATGTGCATATAGCTCTAAGAACATGATTGGAAATGTCAAATAAAACATATTTTAAACTATGTTTATCATATTTTGAAAAACAGTTTTCAAGTGAAACACAAAAGTGATACAAAGTTTGCAAAAACATTAGAACTTTTGTTAGCTTCCAAGTTTGTATCAATCTCGAAATCTGGAAAACATATATTTTTCAAAATATTTTTCTTTGATAAAGTATGATTTCAAAAATGTGTACGCAAAATTTTGTTATTTTTCGAGGTCTCTGGAATTTTTAACGCATTTCTGAATTTGGGCTGAAAAGGCTGAAATTCGGATTCAGTTTAGTAATCGATCGTTCGTAAACTGATGATTGATACACCTTTCGATAAAATACTTCATTTTCTGATATTTAGTATATCTTTGATCTCCTAAAACTTTAGCATGATAATACTGAGTGTAAACCAACTCTTTGAACTGTTTAATGCAGTGTTTTAGGGGGAGTTTTCATAAAATATATCTTTTTCAAATTTACATTGTTGGTGCAAAGTTAGGACATTTTACTCATCATGAACGATATCTTGGATTAAGGGGGAGCTAAATTTCAATTCTATACCTTAGTTCAAGATAACAATGCTTTCAATTCTTCTATGAGATATATGATTTCTTCTCTTTTTTATGTATGTCAAAGGGGGAGAAGAAATATTTAAGTTAGAATTGGATATATGATTATGTGTATCTTTAAAAGACCTAACTTAAATGATTGCCAAACATCAAAAAGGGGGAGATTATTGGTGCAACAATGCCCCAAGCAGTTATATGTTTTGATGTTTGGATAATCATCTAAGTTAGGCAACAAATTTTGATCTAATGGTGAACATGATTAAGTGACAGGTAAAGGCAAAGTCCAAGTAAGATCTTGGCAAGAGAAGTCCAAATGCAAGTCTTGGTAGCGTAAGTCCAAGCATGTAGACTTGGCGGCGTAAAGTCCAAGCACGCCCTGGAAAAGGAAACCCAAGACATGACAAAACCAAAGGAATCTTGGAAGCAAAGTGCAATGGATGAACAAGTCGCGGACTCGGAGGGATCCTGGAGGCGCAAGGCTTAAGGAAGATCTAGAAGGTTGAGTCTAGGTCTAAGGGGTAAAATCAAGTATGAATTACTCATACTTGATGAGTATCGATCGGCCCGATACGATGTATCACGATCGGTGTCGTGCTCGGACCGAGTCGATGAAACCACGACCATCGACCGATCGCTTTGGTCATGGAAGTCGATCGATCTTGCGATCGATCGGCGCAACGGGCGGCGATCAAGTTAAATACAGGCACAGAGTGGAGTCACACTCGACGCGGCCTATGATCACTCGACTGATCACTACATCAGTCGACTGATGGATGGATCAGTTGACTGATAATAATGTCGTTGGACGAAATGACTCTAAATCCCGCGAATCTGGCTGTTCTAAAGTTGTTAATCGTGCCGGCAGTCGACTGATGTTGTGCATCAGTCGACTGATCATGCTCCAACTGGAAAATCAGCCTTCTCTCTATAAAAAGAGGGTTGATGAAGGTTTTTGGGGTTAATGCTTATTCTCTAATTCTTCCTCAAAGCCTCCATGAGTTTTCAAGCTTTCTAAGTGATATTAAATCCCCTCCTCCTCTCTCTAAGCTTAAGTTTCATTCTTTGTAAAGAAGAGGAGGTTTGTTGTAAAGGAAAGCATCTTAGTGGAATTGTTTGGGTTGATCCACCTTAAGGATCGCCGTGGAGTAGGAGAGTTATCTCCGAACCACGTAAAGGCTTTGTTAGCATTGTTCTTTTGTTTTTACTTATATTATTTCTATTTGCTTCCGCTAATCAGTCTTGTAGAAACGAAAAATGCTATTCACCCCCCCCCCCTCTAGCTTTCAAATGATCTCCAATACCCTCCACATGAGGGACCATCCACATCAGCGCCCATCTCTCTACCTTTGTATCACTCTCCCTCTAGTCTACACATGCATAGGAGCCCACCTAGTCCACGCCAACATGAGCCTACACCTGCGCCACCATCTTTTTCTACTTTTGAGCAGGATGCAGGTACATCGACATATGATTTCTTGGAGTTCCAATCGTGCCTCGACGACATTTACACTGAGCAGAAGACGCAGAGGAAGTGATGGGAGGAGAAGAGCGCCTACCAGCAGGCGGAGTTCCAGGGATTCTGGGAGCATTTCTAGCGAGCTGAGGAGTTCTACGATGAGGCCCGCATATACTTCCAGGAGGAGGTTGTTCATTGCCAGGATGAGGCTGCCTACCGCAGGGAGATGCGACAGCATATGCATGCCCAGCAGGCACAGTGGGCTAGGGAGGAGGAGTACTGAGCAACCGCTGCATCCACCAGTTCCCAGATCGACCACATGTATATGTGTCTGAAGGGTTTTGCTTATCGAGTCCGTGAGGGGAAACTTCGCTTCCCACTTCACCTCGGTCGTTTGTTCATGGCGATCCCATCGATGTCCCCGGATTAAAAAAAATTTAATCCTAGACACAAGGGATTGCCCAAACAACCAAGTCATCGTCGTGCTATTCGTTTAGAGAGGTCACTTGAACAAACTCTTTGTTCAAGCGACCATCCTCTATTCTACGAGTAGCCGCGTAATAGACGATGTACGGATTGCCAATTTTTATGTTTTTGTTCGGGATCCAAGTATTATTTAGCCACAAATAGAATTATATCATGCTCATAATTGAAAAATAAATACAAACATGTAACATATAAAAATGAGAGAATCGATATACCTCTCGATCTTCTAATGTATGACCTTCCTCCTTTCGGACGTCGTGTGGGCGACGATCTACCAAAAGTTGAAGCTCCTAGATTGCAAATCTTCCTTCCTTGCTCTACCAAAGTAAGAGGAAGAATAGAAACAAGGCTCTTCTCCTTTTTATAGCCAACCAACAGGCAACAAGAAGGATGCTTACCGCCGGCCAACAAGGAGAAGGAGATTATGGTGGAAACCGGCCAAGACACCAAGGGAAAGCCCTATATCTTGTTTCCACCACCTAAGGAGAAGGAGAAGAGGGTCTTTGGATGCCAGACAAGGGCTGGAAAGAAGGTTGTGGGCGCCGGCCACCAAGGGAGAGGAAGAAGAAAGCGAACTACTTCCTTATTTGGTGCGGCCCAAGCCTCCTAAACCCTAAGCTTCCAAACCCTAATCCTAGCTCTCCTAAATGCCGGCCATGGAAGAGGGGAAGAAGAATAGGATGAGCACCGGCCAAGGTAGAGGGAAGAAGGAAGGAACCGGCCAAACCATAGGAAGAAGAAGAAAAACCTCCTCCACTTGTGGCCGCCCACCCCTAGCTCCCAAACCCTAGCCACCCAAACCTAATCCTAAACAAACAAGGATTCCTAGCCTCCAAAGGAAGCAAAACCTAATCCCCTTAAGCCATCATCAAGTTGCCGCCCACTTTTAATCTCTATTTATAGAGTTGGGCTCAAGCCATGATTTAATCTCCTCCATTGGTTCTAGGGATTTAATCTCAACCGTCGGATCTAGAGATTTAATCTCAACCGTCGGATCTAGGGATTTAATCTCTACCTTTGGATCTAGAGTTTTGTTTCTATTCATTGGATCTAGGCTTCATGAGGTGTTAATAGGCTACATTAGTGACCATGAGGAGGATTTGGATCTTGGCCACCCATGGATCAAGCCCACATAAAGTCCGATCCATAAATGATAATCCAATCCACTAAAGGATTATCATTGATCTACCTCACCAACCCCCATAAGTTAATATGGGCTCCATATATTATTTGTACATTTTCACCCCGTGTTTAAGATCTCGAATGTTCATCGATTAATTAATTTACTGAACATTAATTAATTAACATCTAACTCCATGAGTAATACCACTCAACCTTTTCATCATGCTGGACCATGTCCACCTGTAGGGTTTACATGATGAACCTTATGAGCTCCTCAAGAGGACATCATCATCCTAATATATAGGACACGATTTCTTCCTATAATCAACGACACACCATATAAATAACATCATCTCCCAACTTACCGAGCCTATCGATTTAATCTATAAATCTCGCCCATTGGTAAATCAAAGAGATGAATACTAAGTATATGTGCCCATTATTATATCGGGATTAAGAGCATGTACTAAATAATATCTGAGGTCCGATTTGATTATGTAGTCAGCAATAAATCGAATCACCTCTAAGTCGATCCTGCTCAATACACACAAAGTGCACTAGTGTGATTCTATGGTCAAGACAAACCAATACCAAATCACACTACAACCATTCCGATGGTTTGTCCAAAGCCATCTCGGTTGTGAGCCTTTACTTATACTTTACTAGGAGCCGATAACATGATCTCCCGTGTGACACCACACACCATGTTATCTACAATGTAATGTATTAGACAATATTGCATAACCATAAAAATATGCAAACAATGATCATGTGATTCTTATTTCAAAATAAAGATGTTCATACAAAAGATAGACTTTTCAGTATACATCCCTACAATCTCCCACTTATACTAAAAGACTATGCTGTCCTCATTACTGCCATACATCTGATTCCCCTTCCCTCCACATGCCTTTCAAAGCTCTCGCTAGAAGGGCCTTAGTGAAAAGGTCTACCAGGTTATCCTCTGATGCAATCTAGGCGACAACAACTTCTACCTCCTTTACGATTTCTCGTATCAGGTGGTACTTGCACTCTATGTATTTACTTATCTGATGGGCTCATGGTCCCTTTGAGTTTGAAACTGCACCATTATTATCACAAAAATTGTGATAGTTCTGGGCAAACTAGTGATCACATCCAAGTCCATCAGGAAGTTCCTGAGCCACACAGTTTCTTTGGCCGCCTTAGAGGCTGCCACATACTCAGCTTCAATGGTGGAGTCTGCCACGAATTTCTGTTGGACACTCCTCCATACAATGGCTCCACCTCCCAAAGTAAACACAAAACCTAAGGTAGACTAACTGTTATCCCTATCTGATTGGAAGTCGCAATCCATGTAACCCATAGGGAGTAATTGTCCTGCCCGGTAAACTAGCATATAATGCCTAGTCCTTCTTAGGCACTTCAATATATGTTTTACCACAGTCCAATGTCCCTGTCCTGGATTACTCTGATATCTGCTGACCATGCCCATGGCATAGCAGATATTTGGTCTCGTACATAGCATCGCATATATGAGGCTTCCTACTGGCGAAGCATAATGAACCGCCTTCATCTCCTCTATCTCCTCAGATGTTCTAGGATAAATCTCCTTAGATAAAGGAACTCCATGCCTGAAAGGTAGAAAACCCTTCTTGGAGTTCTGCATGCTAAAACGATCCAAAATCGTGTCTATGTATGAAGCTTGGGATAAGCACAACATCCTTTTCCTGCGATCCCTTATAACCTTGATCCCAAGGATGTGTCCCACCTCTCCCAAGTCCTTTATATTAAACTGTTTGGACAACCATACTCTTACGTCTGATAACACCTTGATATTGTTGCCAATCACCAAAATGTTATCTACGTATAGTACAAGAAATACCACTACGTTTCCATCACATCTCTTGTATACACAAGACTCATCCGGACTTTGAATAAATCCATAAGACTGGATTACTCATCAAAGCGGATGTTCCAAGACCTCGAAGCTTGCTTCAATCCATAAATGGACCGATTAAGCTTACATACAAGATGCTCTTGTAGGGATGTATACTTAAAAGTCTATTTTTTTGTATGAACATCTTTATTTTGAAATAAGAATCACATGATCATTGTTTGCATATTTTTATGGTTATGCAATATTGTCTAATACTTTACATTGTAGATAACATGGTGTGTGGTGTCACACGGGAGATCATGTTATCGGCCCCTTGAAAAGTATAAGTAAAGGCTCACAACTGAGATGGCTTTGGACAAACCATCGGAATGGTTGTAGTGTGATTTGGTATTGGTTTGTCTTGACCATAGAATCACACTAGTGCACTTTGTGTGTATTGAGCAGGACCGACTTAGAGGTGATTTGATTTATTACTGACTACATAATCGAATCAGACCTCAGATATTATTTAGTACATGCTCTTAATCCCGATATAATAACGGGCACATATACTTAGTACTCATCTCTTTGATTTACCAATGGGCCAGATTTATAGATTAAATCGATAGACTCGGTAAGTTGGGAGATGATATTATTTATATGGTGTGTCGTTGATTATAGAAGGAAATCGTGTCCTATATATTAGGATGATGATGTCCCCTTGAGGAGCTCATAAGGTTCATCATGTAAACCCTGCAGGTGGACTAGGTCCGGCATGATGAAAAGGTTGAGTGGTACTACTCAAGGAGTTAGATGTTGATTAATTAATGGTTAGTAAATTAATTAATCGACGGACATTCGAGATCTTAAACATAGGGAGAAAATGTACAAATAATATATCAAGCCCATATTGTCATATGGGGGTTGGTGAGGTAGATCAATGATGGACCTTTAGTGGATTGAATCATCATTAGTGGATCAGACTTTATGTGGGCTTGATCCATGGGTGGCCAAGACCCAACTCCTCCTCATGGTCCATAATGTAGCCCATTAACACCTCAAGATGATTAGATCCAATGGATAGAAACAAAACACTAAGATCCATTGGTAGAGATTAAATCTTTAAGATCCGACGGTTGAGATTAAATCTCTAGATCCGACGGTTGAGATTAAATCCCTAGAACCAATGGAGGAGATTAATTCATGGCTTATCCCCAAACTCTATAAAAGGTGGCATGGGGTTGGCGTGAAGATGATCATAGAGAGGGAGCAAGGCTTGGGCAGCAAGAATAGGGCAATCCTAGTTGAGATAGGATTGGAATTAGGGTTAGGGTTTGGAAGCAAGGGTGGCACCAAATAAGGCAAGTTTTCCTTCTTCTTCCTTGCCTTGTGGCCAATGTACAACAGCTATTCCAGCCCTTCCCAGCCCTTGGCCAGCGCCCAAAACACTCCCCTCTCTTCTCCTTAGGTGGTGGAAACAAGATATAGGGTTTCCCTTGGTGTCTTGGTAGTTTTCCATCATCTTCTTCTCCTTCTAGTTGGCCAGCGGCAAGAACTTCTATAGTTCTTTGTTGGTTGAGTTTTTGAAGGAGAAAAACATTGTTTCTCTTCTTCCTCTTGCTTGGGAAAAGCAAGGAAGGAAGTTTTGTGATCTAGGAGCTTCGACTTTTGGTGGATCGTCGCCCACACGACGTCCAAAAGGAGGAGGGTCATACATTAGAAGACCAAGAGGTATAACTATTCTTCTATTTCTTTTATTCATTGCTTGTGTTTGTTTTTCAAAATATAAGCATGTTATATTTCTGTAAATAGGCTAAATAATACTTGGATCCCGAGTATAAAAACAAAAACCGGCGATCCGGACATCGTCTATTCCGCGGCTACTCGTAGAATAGAGAATGGTCGCTTGAACAACTAGTTTGTTCAAGTGACCTCTCTAAA
Source organism: Wurfbainia villosa (assembly GCA_025175895.1). Classification (NCBI taxonomy): domain Eukaryota; kingdom Viridiplantae; phylum Streptophyta; class Magnoliopsida; order Zingiberales; family Zingiberaceae; genus Wurfbainia; species Wurfbainia villosa. The sequence goes on from CM045990.1 coordinate 33,770,660, forward strand.
CGAATAGCACGACGATGACTTGGTTGCTTTGGGAATCCCTTTTGTCTAGGATTAAATTTTTAATCCGGGGACATCGAAGGGATCACCATGGTCAAGCAACCGAGGCGAAGGGGAAGCGAAGTTTCCCCTCACGGACTCGACAAGGGAAATCCCTTCAATTGGTATCAGAGCCAAGGTTTCCGATTTTGTGTGTTTAGGATTCGGTTAATTTTTATGCACTTTTTCATATATTATATGTGCTGGATAATAGTAGGATATGCGTAGTTTAACTCTTTGGTTGCAGGCATAAGATCCGACTATTATGGCCATATGTGTGTATGTGATTGTATGTGTGTAAATGTTTATTTTGTTGAATCCTCGGGGTTGACGAGGCTAGTATTTAGTTTTTGTAAATTAAATACGGCATTGTTTAGCCGCTCTTTATTTTATTTTACTTTCGATCTAGATTTCATGTACACTCCCTCGTGGAGTATAGGATCGATGGATGTAAATAAAAATAGGATTTAGTCTCGGCTCGGATCTCCGGATGGCTCGTACATGGCGTAGGAGGAGCGGACGAGATGGTGATGCGACAGGAGTCATATTGAAGACAAAAGCCATAATAGTTGGAAAATAATTTATTTTTCATATTTATTTCTTTTTGTATGATATGCATGTCGTAGGCTAGGAAAATTCCTCAATTTCAAATTACTAAGTGGGAGAGGGATATTTTTTAAATTCCCGCGGCCTCCATTACAATTTGACAAGTGATGCAAACAAACTTGCGCGTCGGCTATGAGTGCCTTCCTCCCCATCGGATGGGTTTGTTTGCGGATCACAAGGTCGAATATGGTTATAGAAAATTATCAAGGAGCGTGTGTACTTGCCCATCGTAAGGCACATAACCCAAGATAATTACCTTGGTACCGAGTAATGGTGAACACTTAGATACAAATATAAGTATCCTCCCCATCGGAGTCACTGCTTTTATTTGTAGGGCCAAAGAGGAACCAACTATTAATTTTACTTGTCAAAAAGTTAGGTTGACAAGATAGTAAAATTAATGGCTAAAACCTCCTCTTACAAATGTAGAATTCGTATACGTCCACACTATCGTGGCATACGATATTCTCGGTGTTTTGAGATGTTGGTTGATTTTAAAAATTTTATTGTTTGAGGAATCAATAATTTTTTGAAATCTAATGTTTTGATTTATGTGATTCTTAGGTTTTCTTTCAAAATGACTTTCAACCCACTTGCTGTGATACTGAAAGAGAACAAACTTACTGGACCCAACTATGTAGATTGGAAGAGGAATCTAGATATTGTCTTGACTACTGAGGAATACAAATATGTACTCCTCGAAGAGTGCCCTCCCAAGCCTGCAGATGATTCTGGGGAAAAGGAGAGAGAGAGCTATAGGAAGTGGAACAAGGCCGATGAGATGGCACGGTGTTACATTTTGGCATCTATGTCAAATGTACTCCAACATCAGCATCAAGCCATGCCCACTGCCTATGATATGATGCTCAATCTCAAGGAGCTTTTCGGACACCAGAATCGGGCTGCGAGGCAAGAGGCCATGATAAACTTGATGACGACCACCATGATCGAGGGAACACCCGTGAGGGATCATGTTCTCAAGATGATGGCTCATTTGAATGAGCTAGAGGTCCTAGGAGCTGAGATCGATGGGGAAACCCAGGTCGATATCATACTCCAGTCTCTACCTAGGAGTTTTGAGCAGTTTCGCCTCAACTACAACATGAACAAGAGGTTGTATTCATTGGCGAAACTTCTAACAGAACTCCAGGCGGCAGAGGGATTATTTCGTCAGAGTGCTCAGGCGCATGCTGTGATGACCCAGAAGGTTTCTGCTTCTAAGCCGAAAGGCAAGAAGAAGAAGAAACAAACCGGGGCAAAGGCGATGGGAGGTACTCAGGGAGGAGTGAAGAAGTCAAGGCAAGTGCTTCACTTGTAAGCATCGACATCGAAGAAGGACTGCCCCAACCGCAAGAACAAAGGTATATCTTTTGGTCTAGTCGTTGAAACATGTTTAGCGGTGTTATCTAATGCACCGGTGTGTAGATATCGGAGCCATCGATCATGTCCGCAATACTTTGCAGGTTCCAGAAACAGACGATCGTTGAGGGGGAGATTACCGTGTACTTGGGCGATGCCACGAAGGTGGCGGCTGTTGCAGTGGGAGATGTTCATTTATCTTTTGAGAAAAATAAACTTTTGGTTCTTAGGAATTGCCTTTATGTACCCTTATTTAGAAAGAATTTAATTTCAATTTCTAAATTATTTATGGATGGATATTCTATTTCTTTCAATGATAGAGTTGTTATAAAGAGAGATAGGGACATTATCTGTTCAGGTACATTGATAGGAAATTTGTACACACTGGAACCAAAACCTCCCACGAAGAAAATTGAAGTTAATAACTCATCTTCTAATTCCAATAAGAGAAAAGAACCTTCGAAGATGAACCAAACATATCTTTGGCATCTTAGGCTTGGTCACATTAACCTAAGCAGAATTCAAAGGTTGATAGCTGATGGACCTTTGGGTTCATTAGTGGTGGAGGATCTCCCAACCTGTGAATCTTGCTTGGAGGGTAAGATGACCAAGAGGCCTTTTAAGGCCAAGGGGTATAGAGCCAAAGATGTGTTAGAATTGGTTCATTCTGATTTGTGTGGTCCTATGTCTATCCAGGCTAGAGGTGGTTTTGAGTATTTCGTCTCTTTTATAGACGATTACTCAAGATATGGATACATTTACGATGTCATAAGTCCAATGCTTTGACAAGTTCAAAGAATTCAAGGTGATGTGGAGAAACGCGTCAAGGTAAAAGTATCAAACACTACGATCGATCGTGGTGGTGAGTACCTCTTGGGAGAGTTTAGGAACTACTTATCGGAGGTTGGGATTCAATCCCAATTGATCACACCGCACACCCAGTGAATGGTGTAGCGAGAGCGAAGGAATAGGACTCTTATGGAGATGGTTAGATCGATGATGAGTTATTACGACTTGCAGATTTATTACGGGGATATGTTCTAGATCTGGCGGTATACATTCGAACTTGGTTCCATCTAAATCGGTGCCTTCTACTCCCACGGAGTTGTGGGTGGGTGAAAGCCTAGTCTAAGACATATTCGGATATGGGGAGTCGCACATGTCTTTGGCGGATCTTTGGTAAGTTGGAACCTCGTGCAGTAATGATTGTTCGTTGGCTATCCCGGAGGAACGAAGGGTGGATTGTTTTATAGTCCTAGAGATCGAGGGTGATCGTTAGCATGAACGCCTTGATTTCTAGAGGAAGACTATGTGATGAGCCACAAGCCCAAGAGTAAAATTGTTGGAGGAGTTAAAAGGGAAGTCACTTCTTTAGTACCACCGATACAAGAGGATATACCACATGTCACGCACCACGTGTCACGGAGGATACACAGTGATACCTCATCGTAGTGGGAGGGTTGTGAGAGACTGATAGATTCATGTTCTTGGGAGAATCTTGATTTGGTCCACTGGCAAACATGAACGATCCTGGACATATGATGAGGCAATCCAAGATAAAGATGCAGATTCTTGGCAGAGTGCAATGAATCTTTGAGATTGAATCTATGGATTCAAATCAGTGCAGGAGCTAGTAGAACCACCCGATGGTGTAAAAACCATTGGATGCAAGTGGATCTACAAGAGAAAAAGAGGAATAGATGGGAAGGTTGAGACCTTCAAAGCGAGGCTTGTTGCGAAGGGGTATACTCAGAAAGAGGGTATCGATTATGAGGAGACCTTTTCGCCGGTAGCCATGCTTAAATCTATCCGGATTCTCTTATGCATAGCAGCTCATATGGATTATGAGGTGTGGCAGATGTATGTCAAGACAGCTTTCCTTAATGGAAGTCTTGAGGAAAACATCTACATGAAGCAACCAGAGGGATTCATTGCTAAGGGCAAAGAGCATCTTGTATGTAAGCTTAATCGGTCCATTTATGGATTGAAGCAAGCTTCGAGATCTTGGAACATCCGGTTTGATGAAGTGATCCAGTCTTATGGATTTATTCAAAGTCCAGATGAGTCTTGTGTATACAAGAGATGTGACGGAAACGTAGTGGTATTTCTTGTACTATACGTAGATGACATTTTGTTGATTGGCAACAATATCAAGGTGTTATCGGACGTAAGGGTATGGTTGTCCAAACAGTTTGATATGAAGGACTTAGGAGGGATGGGACACATCCTTGGGATCAAGGTTATAAAGGATCGCAGGAAAAGGATGTTGTGCTTATCCCAAGCTTCATACATAGACACGATTATGGAGCGTTTTAGCATGCAGAACTCCAAGAAGGGTTTTCTACCTTTCAAGCATGGAGTTCCTTTATCTAAGGAGATGTGTCCTAGATCATCTGAGGAGATAAAGGAGATGAAGGTGGTTCCTTATGCTTCAGCAGTAGGAAGCCTCATGTATGCGATGCTCTGAGACGGATATCTGCTTTCAGGCATGGTCACAGATATCGAGTAATCCGAGGACATTGGGTGCGGTAAAGCATATATTGAAGTACACGAGAAGGACTAAGGATTATATCTTTGGTTTACGAAAGCGCATTACTCCCTGTGGGTTATATGGATTCCGACTTCCAATCTGATAGGGATAACAGTAAGTCTACCTCAGGTTTTGTGTTTACTTTGGGAGGTGGAGCCATTGTATGGAGGAGTGTCAAGCAAAAGTGCGTGGCGGACTCCACCATGGAAGCTAAGTATGTGGCGGCTCTGAGGCGGCCGAAGAAGCTGTATGGCTCAGGAACTTCCTGATGGACTTGGATGTGATTCCTGGTTTGCCCAGAACTATCACAATTTATTGTGATAATAGTGGTGCAGTTGCAAACTCGAAGGAACCACGAGCCCATAAGGCTAGTAAACACATAGAGCACAAGTACCACCTAATACGAGAAATCGTAAAGAGAGGAGAAGTTGCTGTGGCCAAGATTGCATCGGAGGATAACCTGGCAGATCCTTTCACTAAGGCCCTTCCGGCGAGAGCTTTTGATAGGCATGTGGAGGGAATGGGAATCAGATGTATGGCAGTATGATGACAGCATAGTCTTTTAGTATAAGTGGGAGATTGTAGGGATGTATACTTAAAAGTCTATTTTTTTGTATGAACATCTTTATTTTGAAATAAGAATCACATGACCATTGTTTGCATATTTTTATGGTTATGCAATATTGTCTAATACTTTACATTGTAGATAACATGGTGTGTGGTGTCACACGGGAGATCATGTTATCGGCCCCTTGAAAAGTATAAGTAAAGGCTCACAACCGAGATGACTTTGGACAAACCATCGGAATGGTTGTAGTGTGATTTGGTATTGGTTTGTCTTGACCATAGAATCACACTAGTGCACTTTGTGTGTATTGAGCAGGACCGACTTAGAGGTGATTCGATTTATTGCTGACTACATAATTGAATCGGACCTCAGATATTATTTAGTACATGCTCTTAATCCCGATATAATGACGGGCACGTATACTTTGTACTCATCTCTTTGATTTACCAATGGGCGAGATTTATAGATTAAATCGATAGACTCGGTAAGTTGGGAGATGATATTATTTATATGGTGTGCCGTTGATTATAGGAGGAAACCGTGTCCTATATATTAGGATGATGATGTCCCCTTGAGGAGCTCATAAGGTTCATCATGTAAACCCTGCAGGTGGACTTGGTCCGGCATGATGAAAAGGTTGAGTGGTACTACTCAAGGAGTTAGATGTTGATTAATTAATGGTTAGTAAATTAATTAATCGACGGACATTCGAGATCTTAAACACGGGGAGAAAATGTACAAATAATATATGGAGCCCATATTGTCATATGGGGGTTGGTGAGGTAGATCAATGATGGACCTTTAGTGGATTGGATCATCATTAGTGGATCAGACTTTATGTGGGCTTGATCCATGGGTGGCCAAGACCCAACTCCTCCTCATGGTCCCTAATGTAGCCCATTAACACCTCAAGATGCTTAGATCCAATGGATAGAAACAAAACACTAAGATCCATTGGTAGAGATTAAATCTCTAAGATCCGACGGTTGAGATTAAATCTCTAGATCCGACGGTTGAGATTAAATCCCTAGAACCAATGGAGGAGATTAATTCATGGCTTATCCCCAAACTCTATAAAAGGTGGCATGGGGTTGGCGTGAAGATGATCATAGAGAGGGAGCAAGGCTTGGGCGGCAAGAATAGGGCAATCCTAGTTGAGATAGGATTGGAATTAGGGTTAGGGTTTGGAAGCAAGGGTGGCACCAAATAAGGCAAGTTTTCCTTCTTCTTCCTTGCCTTGTGGCCAACGTCCAGCAGCTATTCCAGCCCTTTCCAGCCCTTGGCCGGCGCCCAAAACACTCCCCTCTCTTCTCCTTAGGTGGTGGAAACAAGATATAGGGTTTCCCTTGGTGTCTTGGTAGTTTTCCATCATCTTCTTCTCCTTCTAGTTGGCCGGCGGCAAGAACTTCTATAGTTCTTTGTTGGTTGAGTTTTTGAAGGAGAAAAACATTGTTTCTCTTCTTCCTCTTGCTTTGGAAAAGAAAGGAAGGAAGTTTTGCGATCTAGGAGCTTCGACTTTTGGTGGATCGTCGCCCACACAACGTCCAAAAGGAGGAGGGTCATACATTAGAAGACCAAGAGGTATAACTATTCTTCTATCTCTTTTATTCATTGCTTGTGTTTTTTTTTCAAAATATAAGCATGTTATATTTCTGTAAATAGGCTAAATAATACTTGGATCCCGAGTATAAACACAAAAACCGGCGATCCGGACATCGTCTATTCCGCGGCTACTCGTAGAATAGAGAATGGTCGCTTGAACAACTAGTTTGTTCAAGTGACCTCTCTAAACGAATAGCACGACGATGACTTGGTTGCTTTGGGAATCCCTTTTGTCTAGGATTAAATTTTTAATCCGGGGACATCGAAGGGATCACCATGGTCAAGCAACCGAGGAGAAGGGGAAGCGAAGTTTCCCCTCACGGACTCGACAAGGGAAATCCCTTAAGCTCTTTTCCCTTAGCAAAGAATCCCTCTGGTTGCTTCATATAGAAGTCTTCCTCAAGACTTCCATTCAGAAAAGTTGTCTTGACATCCATCTGCCACACCTCATAATCCATATGAGCTGCTATGCATAAGAGAATCCGGATAGACTTAAGCATGGCTACCGGCGAAAATGTCTCCTCATAATCGATACCCTCTTTCTGAGTATACCCCTTCGCAACAAGCCTCGCTTTGAAGGTCTCAACTTTCCCATCTATTCCTCTCTTTCACTTGTAGATCCACTTGGATCCAATGGGTTTTACACCATCGGGTGGTTCTACTAGCTCCTAGACCTGATTTAAATCCATAGATTCAATCTTAGCATTCATTGCACTTTGCAAAGATATTGTATCTTTATCTTGGATTGCCTCGTCATATGTCCAGGGATCAGGTTCATGTTCGCCAGGGACCAAATCATAAGATTCTCCCAAGAACATGAATCTATCAGGCTGTCTCACAACCCTCCCACTATGACGAGGTATCTCCTGTGTATCCTCTGCGACTCACGGTGCAGTGACATGTGGTATATCCTCTTGTACCGGTGGTACTAAAGAAATGACTTCCCCTTTTAATTCCTCCAGAACAATTTTACTCTTGGGCTTGTGGCTCATCACATAGTCTTCCTCTAGAAATCTGGCGTTCGTGTTAACGATCACCCTCTGATCTCTAGGACTATAAAATAAACCACCCTTCGTTCCTCTAGGATAGCCAATGAACATGCGTACTTCTGTACGAGGTTCCAACATACCAGCATCTGCCTTCAGCACATGTGCTGGACTCCTATATCCGAATATGTCTTAGACTAGGCTTTTGCCCAGTCCACAATTCTGTGGGAGTAGAAGACACTAATTTAGATGGAACAAAGTTCAGAATGTACACCGCCGTATCTAGAGCATATCCCCAGAACGAATCTGGCAACTCAGAATAACTCATCATCCATCTAACCATCTCCATAAGAGTCCTATTCCTTCGCTCTACTACACCATTCTGCTGGGGTGTGCCAGGTGCAGTCAATTGGGATTGAATCCCAGCCTCTAATTAGTAGTTCCTAAACTCTCCCAAGAGGTATTCACTACCACGAGAAAATGATAGTGTCATCCATATCTTGAATAATCGTCTATGTAAAAGATGAAATATTCAAAACCAGCTCTAGCCTGGATAGACATAGGACCACATAAATCAGAATGAACCAATTCTAACACATCTTTGGCTCTATACCCCTTGGCCTTAAAAGGCCTCTTGGTCATCTTACCCTCCAAGCAAGATTCGTAGGTTGGGAGATCCTCCACCACTAATGAACCCAAAGATCCATCAGCTATCAACCTTTGAATTCTGCTTAGGTTAATGTGACCAAGCCTTAGATGCCAAAGATATGTTTGGTTCATCTTCGAAGGATCTTTTCTCTTATTGGAATTAGAGGATGAGTTATTAATTTCAATATGCATCGTGGGAGGTTTTGATTTAAGTGTGTATAAATTTCCTATCAATGTACCTGAACAGATATTCTCCCTATTCCTTTTTATAACAACTCTGTCATTAAAAGAAATAGAATATCCATCCATAAACAATTTAGAAACTGAAACTAAATTCTTTCTAAATAAAGGTACATAAAGGGAATTTTCCAGAACCAAAGTTTTATTTTTCTCAAAAGATAAATAAAACGTCTCCCACTGCAATAGCTGCCACCTTCATGGCATTCCCAAGTAAACGGTAATCTCCCCTTTACCTAGTCGTCGGATTTCCTGGAACCCCTGTAAAGTATTGTAGACATGATCAGTGGCTCCCGTATCTACACACCAGGTGTCGGTAGATAATACTGCTAACCATGTTTCAACAACTAGACTAAAGGATATACCTTTGTTCTTGCTTCGGATTGGGACAGTCCTTCTTCCAATGTCCATCCTGCTTGCAAGTGAAGTACTTGCCCACAGATCCTCCCACCACCTTTGTTCCATATTGTTTCTTCTTCTTCTTGCCTTTCGGCTTAGAAGTAGAAACCTTATGAGCAACGATGGCCTGAGCCTGAGCAAGCCTTTCTGTCGATTGGAGAATGATATCGATCTGAGTTTCCCCATCGATCTCAGCTCCAAGGACTTCCAGCTCATTCGCAGGCTTAGGAGGACCCTCTTCAAAGAGTACATATTTGTACTCTTCAACAGTTAAGATAATATCTAGATTCTTTTCCAATCAACATTATTTGGGTACAGTAAGTTTATTTTCCTTTAGTATCACAATAAGTGTACTGAAAGTCATTTTGAAAATCCTAAGAATCACATAGATCATTACTGTAGATTTCAAAAAATTATTGATTCCTCAAACAATAAAATTTTAAAATCAACCAACACCTCAAAACACCGAGAATATCGTATGCCACGATAGTGTGGACGTATACGAATTCTACATTTGTAAGAGGAGGTTTTACCCATTAATTTTACTATCTTGTCAACCTAACTTTTTGACAAGTAAAATTAATAGTTGGTTTCTCTTCGGCCCTACAAATAAAAGCAGTGACTCCGATGGGGAAGATACTTATATTTGTATCTAAGTGTTCACCATTACTTGGTACCAAGGTAATTATATCGGGTTATGTGCCTTACGATGGGGAAGTACACATACTCCTTAATAATTTCCTATAACCATATTCAACCTTGTGATCCACAAACAAACTCATCCGATGGGGAGGAAGGCACTCAGAGCCGACGCGCAAGTTTGTTTGCATCACTTGTCAAATCATAATGGAGGCCGTGGGAATTTATAAAAATTTCCCTCTCTCACTTAGTAATTTGAAAATGAGGAATTTTCTAGGCTACGAGATGCATATCAAACAATAAGCAATAAATATGAAAAATAAATTATTTTTCAACTATTATGGCTTTTGTCTTCAATATGTCTCTCGTCGTATCTCCATCTCGTCCGCTCCTCCTATGCCTTATACGAGCCATCCGGAGATCCGAGCCGAGACTAAAACCTATTTTAATTTACATCCATCGATCCTATACTCCACGAGGGAGTGTACATGAAATCTAGATCGAAAGTAAAATAAAATAAAGAGTGGCTAAACAATGTTTTATCTAATTTACAAAAAATCAAATATTAGCCTCGTCAACCCCGAGGATTCAACAAAATATACACATACAATCACATACACACATATGGCCATAATAGTTGGATTCTATGCCTGCAACCAAATAGTTAAACTACGCATATCCTACTATTATTCGGCACATATAATATATGAAAAGTGCATAAAAATTAACCGAATCCTAAACACACAAAATCGGAAACCTTGGCTCTGATACCAATTGAAGGGTTTTGCTTATCGAGTCAGTGAGGGGAAACTTTGCTTTCCACTTCACCTAGGTCGTTTGTTCATGGCGATCCCATTGATGTCCTCGGATTAAAAAAAATTTAATCCTAGAAACAAGGGATTTCCCAAACAACCATGTCATCGTCGTGCTATTCGTTTAGAGAGGTCACTTGAACAAACTCGTTGTTCAAGGGACCATCCTCTATTCTACGAGTAGCCGCGGAATAGACGATGTATGGATTGCTGGTTTTTGTCTTTATGTTCGGGATCCAAGTATTATTTAGCCACAAACAGAATTATATCATGCTCATAATTGAAAAACAAATACAAATATGTAACATATAAAAATTAGAGAATCGATATACCTCTCGATCTTCTAATGTATGACCTTCCTCCTTTCGAACGTCATGTGGGCGACGATCTACCAAAAGTCGAAGCTCCTAGATCACAAATCTTCCTTCCTTGCTCTATCAAAGAAAGAGGAAGAATAAAAACAAGGCTCTTCTCCTTCCTATAGCCAACAAACAAGCAACAAGAAGGATGCTTGCCGCCGGCCAACAAGGAGAAGGAGATTATGGTGGAAACCGGCCAAGACACCAAGGGAAAGCCCAATATCTTGTTTCCACCACCTAAGGAGAATGAGAAGAGGGTCTTTGGACACCGGACAAAGGGCTGGAAAGAAGGTTGTGGGCGCCGGCCACCAAGGGAGAGGAAGAAGAAAGCAAACTACTTCCTTATTTGGTGCCGCCCAAGCCTCCTAAACCCTAAGCTTCCAAACCCTAATCCTAGCTCTCCTAAATGCCGGCCATGGAAGAGGGGAAGAAGAATAGGATGAGCACCGGCCAAGGTAGAGGGAAGAAGGAAGGAACCGGCCAAACCTTAGGAAGAAGAAGAAAAACCTCATCCACTTGTGGTCGCCCACCCCTAGCTCCCAAACCCTAGCCGCCCAAACCTAATCCTAAACAAACTAGGATTCCTAGCCTCCAAAGGAAGCAAAACCTAATCCCTTTAAGTCATCATCAAGTTTCCGCCCACTTTTAATCTCTATTTATAGAGTTGGGCTCAAACCATGATTTAATCTCCTCCATTGGTTCTAGGGATTTAATCTCAACCGTCGGATCTAGAGATTTAATCTCAACCGTAAGATCTAGAGATTTAATCTCTACCTTTGGATCTAGAGTTTTGTTTCTATCCATTGGATCTAAGCTTCATGAGGTGTTAATAGGCTACATTAGGGACCATGAGAAGGAGTTGGTGAAGGGTTTTGCTTATCGAGTCCGTTAGGGGAAACTTCGCTTCCCACTTCACCTCAGTAGCTTGATCTTGGCCACCCATGGATCAAGCCCAAATAAAGTCCGATCCATAAATGATAATCCAATCCACTAAAGGATTATCATTGATCTACCTCACCAACCCCCATAAGTTTATATGGGATCCATATATTATTTGTATATTTTCTCCCCGTGTTTAAGATCTCGAATGTCTGTCAATTAATTATTTTACTGACAATTAATTAATCAACATCTAACTCCATGAATAGTACCACTCAACCTTTTCATCATGCCGGACCAAGTCCACCTGGAGGGTTTACATGATGAACCTTATGAGCTCCTCAAGGGGACATCATCATCCTAATATATAGGATACGGTTTCCTCCTATAATCAACGACACACCATATAAATAATATCATCTCCCAACTTACCGATCCTATCGATTTAATCTATAAATCTCGCCCATTGGTAAATCAAAGAGATGAATACTAAGTATATGTGCCCGTTATTATATCGGGATTAAGAGCATGTACTAAATAATATCTGAGGTCCAATTTGATTATGTAGTCAGCAATAAATCGAATCACCTCTAAGTCGGTTCTGCTCAATACACACAAAGTGCACTAGTGTGATTCTATGGTCAAGACAAACCAATATCAAATCACATTACAACTATTCCGATGGTTTGTCCAAAGTCATCTCAGTTGTGAGCCTTTACTTATACTTTACAAGGAGCCGATAACATGATCTCCCGTGTGACACTACACACTATGTTATCTACAATGTAATGTCTTAAACAATATTGCATAACCATAATAATATGCAACAATGATCATGTGATTCTTATTTCAAAATAAATATGTTCATACAAAAGATAGACTTTTCAGTATACATCCCTATAGTGGCATCAACTGCTCAGCAGCAGGTTCTCCCAGGATCCAGAGATGCCCAGGCTCCCAGACTTTCCACCTCATATACCCTATTAGAGGTATATTTTCATTTAAGTCTGGAGGTGGGGGGGGGGACTCCAAAATCTATTTTGTTTTGTTTCCTACCAGTAGTTTCTTTTCTAGTATTTTCATTCATTTGTTCATGCATGCATGAGTTGTTCAGTTCATTTCAGTACTTAATTTTTGGTGTATGTAAAGTTACCTCAGTAGTATTTTTGAAAGTTGCTTGCATTAGTTGTTCCCATAGGTAACTTAACTTCATTTATCTTGTGGTATTTTATTCTATGTGCTCTATTGAATGTTCTAGACTTGCACTGGTTAGCTCTGTTTTTGCACTCACACATGTTGAACATTCTGAAAGGGAGAATTTAGTACATACCTAGTTATGATTCACTTTAGTAGTCTAGTACTTTGGAATCCATAGGTGACTCTAGGTTTAGCATTTTAGTTACTGGAGATGCTCGGATTGTGTAAGCCCATTCGGAAAAATCAAAATCCCAGTGAGCCGAAAAATAAAAAGAGAAAAGAAAAAGAGAAATAAAAGAAAAAGAGAAAAAGAGAAAAAAAAATAAAACAAAAGAGAGAGAGAGATTTTATGGGATAAAAAATAGTTGTCGTGGGTGGAAATGGCTAGGTGCCCCTTTGAGACCGAGTTAGGTTACTGGGGAAACACCTCCCAATTTCTCTCAATACCGAGCACGCCTTTGAGACTTTATGCTAGATCTAGGGAACGACTCTTGCTTTCGGCAGGTAAGTGCCTAAGAGCCAGAAACCTTAGGAAAGCTATGGGGTGACGACTTAACTCACCATGGAACGGGCATCCCCTAAGAATGATTCACCTAGCATGAGCATGAGGAGCTAACTTACTGAATTTTTAGAACATATCTGTTTTGCTTTAATTTCAAATACCACATGATAAACTTAGTTGGTATGCTAATTATGGAAAAATAGCTTTTTAAAATTTTATGGCACTGAGGTTTGCTTGAGGACAAGCAAAGATTTAAGTCTGGGGGAAGTGATGTGAGCAAAACATATAGGGTTTTAGGAGTAGTTTTCGCTCACATCTTGTTACATTTTGCGTTAGTTTCATGCATATGTTACTCTATTCTTGGACGCATTGCCTATTTTTTGGTTCGGAGGTCTGCTTGTTGTACTTTTGTGTGCAGGTTAGCTTTTCTGGTGAAAAAGATGCATTTTCATAGCAAAAGGACTTTCGCAGCAAGACGTAGAGTGGGACACGGCCCGGGCGTTTGGATTCACACGGTCGTGTCCAATGGGCGAAGAACAGCACCCTAGGCCCGTGCATTGCCTGGCCTTGTGGAAACACACGGCCGTGTGGCAGCCCGACGGATTTGCACGACTTGGGCTTTTTTTCGAATTTTGTAGTGGTCTGAGGCCATGTCTATATAAGGATGGCTCCGCCCAAACCCTAGAGGGGAGGCACGACGGCTAGGATGACACGCCGAAGCCCTAAAAATCTTCGGTAACTCACAGCGCGGAGGAGGAACGTCGCCGAAGGTCCACAACTTGCAATACAACGTCGGAGAGAAGATCACGAAGCATCGTATATCTCTATTTCTACGCTTTATCTCTATTGTATTCGTACTTAAAAATGTTTTGTGATTCTTCCTTCATATTTATGGAGTAGAACTTTCGATTCTAGGACTAGAGAGTATCATGTGTACATAGATAATGTTGGTTCATATTAAATTCTGGCCATAAGTTTAATTTGACAATTGGTAGTTTCTCTTTATTATATCTACATGTATTTGGCTTTCTTTCCGCTGTGCTTAGGCGATACGAGGTGGTGACAACCCTCGCAATCTAGATTTAGGAGGTTTGATCAAGGAACCTAGGGGTAAACCTGACCTCCCGTAACTGCGGGGAGAAGGGAGCGGTGGAATCGAAAACGGTCCACCGCAAGGATTGATTTGTCATCCTCGTACCCTCTATCCTATTCTTTTGGGCGAGGATAGCTTCCGGTGAATGCGGCGGCTCTGCGGGAGAGTGTATGATGTCCCTTCCCCAAAACCGTAAGTAGACGTTTAGATGACACCAATTGACAACATTGTTCTGTGGTACACAAGTGAAACCGAAGTCCTAGAATCACCTTTTAAGACCCCCGACACACTCTTTTCCTCCTCTGTGCGACACCGCACAGAGTAGGGTCCACCGATAGTCCTCACCAATCGACTCTCTCAGAGATTTCGTCCGAACAATCACAACCACTTAGTGTATTGGTACTCGAATCCCAGTCTCTGTGGGATCAATAATCTTTATTACTTGATGACATCCATGAACTTGTGGGCGTTGAGCGCGAGCGTGCACTTTGAGTCCAGGACAGTATCCATCACGAGATTTGAGGACGCTTTGTCATATGACATTTAATTGAGGATCTTTCTAAATTTATTGAATATATATTTTTATTCCTAACTCCCTTAAGTAATGCTTGATTAGCAATATTGAAAACCCAAAAATATTAATTAATGGAGTTAAGGAATATAATGAAGTTAAGTGAAACTAACTTAGTTAGAGGTTTGGCCAAACTTAAAAATATTGAAAACAAAGTTTGTAATTCTTGCCAATAAGGAAAACAAACTAAGTCCCAACATAAATTAACAAATCAAGGTCGAACAAGTTTAATACTTGAGTTAATTCACTTAGACTTGTTCGATTCACATGGGGTAAAATCATTAAGTGGAAATTTATATTGTTTAGTGATAATAGACGATTACTCTAGGTTTACATGGGTAAAATTTCTAAAACAAAAGTATGAAGCATTTGAAATATTTAAAAACTTTAGTAAACTAATAGAAAACGAAAAAGACCTTAAGATAAAAAGAATACAAAGTGATAATGGAGGAGAATTTAAAAATGAAAATTTTACAACAATGTGTCTAGAAAATGGATATCACCATGAATATTCATTCCATAGAACACCACAATAAAACGGAATAATAGAAAAAAAAATAGAACTCTACAAGAAGCTAATAGGGCAATGTTAAATGAATACAACTTACCTAGCTACTTATGGGTCGAAGCTATAAACATTGCATATTATGTGTAAAATAGAGTAATAATTAATAAATTACATAATAAAACATCTTATGAAATTTTTAATAATAAAATACCTTTAATATCATATCTAAAAGTATTTGGATGCAAAGTATTTATTTTAAATACGAAAGACCATCTCGAAAAATTCTCTTCAAAAACCGATGAAGGGATATTTCTTGGATATTCGACCACTAGTTGGGCCTATAGGATTTATAAGAAGAAAACTCTAAAAATTGAAGAAACAACTAATGTAAAATTTGATGAAGAATATATTACCAATAATCAAATAAACACATTAAAAAATAATCATAATGAGCTAAATGAAATTACACATGATGAAGAAGAACAAACCCAATGTGAAGAAAACTTAAAGACATCTAGAATTAATCCTAACCATCTGTAGAGGAAACGGTGACCGCTAGAGGGGGGGTGAATAGCTGCTTTCAAGTGATGGAATTGCTATGCTCTTGTCTACAAATTGTGTTAGCGCAGCGGAAATAAAGCAATAACAAATACAAACACACAATTACACAATCATACAACGTGATTCGGAACCGAACGGTTCCTACTCCACGGATCGAGCTCTAAAGAGCTCTAGCGATGCCAATCACACACCACTAATACACACTCCTTTTCAACAAAAGTCGGAGGTGGAGAAACCTCGTACAAGTGATCTTACAACGGTAAGAAACAAATACAAGCAATATACAAATGAAATACACAACAAGTAAAGAAAACAACACTTTACAATTTCCTTTGGATTGCTTGTTTTTGGTTGTTTGAAGAATAGCCTTGGAGACCTTGATTTGCAGCAACAAATCACCCAAAAGTATCTCAAGAACCAGGTTTTGATTTCCTCCTCCACAAGCTCCATTTAAAGTTGTTGCCTGGGCTAGAAATCGCCGATCAGTCGACTGTTCGGGACCATCAATCGAATGATGACACTATTGCTGTGAGACAACGGTGTGATCCATACTGAAAAAATCCAACGAATAGGACATCAGTCGACTGATGATGTCCATTAGTCGATTGATCGAGCCTTCACTCGACTGCTAGCCCCAGCAGTCGAGTCCGACTCTATTCTGTGCCCGAAATACTGAGCACCAGTCGACTGATCACAAGATCAATCGACTGATCGGCCTAACAATCGACTACCCACCTCTGGCAGTCTACTGCGAGGGCACTCCTCGCAGTCAAACCCTAGTTGACTCATACCAGTCGACTGCTACATGGTCCCAGTCAACTGATACACCTCAAACATGAGGTTTTAACCTCAAACATGAGGTTTAACCCAAGTATGGTGCCCTTATACTTGCTAGACCACCCGTAGCCTAGACCTATGCCTTCTAGCTACCTCCGTCAGTCTCGCGCCTATTGAATCCCTCCAAGTCATCCATGACTTGTTCATCCATACTCTAGCCTTCAGGTGCTTCCATCGGCTATGTCATGCTAACGGTGTCTACACCGCCAAGACACATTAGACTTACGCTGTCAAGACTCCGCTTCGACTTTACGTCGCCAACCATTGGACTTTACGTCGCCAACCATTGGACTTGTGCTGCCAAGACTCCCGCTTGGACTTTATGCCGCCAATATCAAACCCCTTGGACTTCTCAAATGCCAAGACTCAAGCTTGGACTTTCCCTTGCCAACACATGTTGGACTTTCCATGCCAAGACCCATGCTTGGACTTTCCTTGCCAACCCATGTTGGACTTTCCCTTGCCAAGACCCATGCTTGGACTTTACATGCCAAGTACTCAAGACTTGGACTTTCCATGACATGGTCAACCCTAGTCAACCATCACAATCCCCTCGAGTCAAACTCGAGTCCGGTCAATCATGACCCGGGTCGATTGTACCAACAATCTCCCCAAAATATTATCAGACATCAATGTCAAACCTTCATGTCAAACATCAAAACATCGCTCGAGTCAAACTCGAGTCCGATCAATCGTGACCTGGGCTGATTGTACCAACAATCTCCCCCTTTTTTATGTTTGACAAAAACACATACCTTTGAGTTAGAACACTAACTCAAATCTCCTTATTAATTATCCCAAATTGGTAATCCCATAAATTCCAAAACATTCTTCCCCAAACATTATCTCCCAACCATTCTCTCCCTTTTTGACTAACATCAAAAAGGTCTTCTCCACAAGGAGGTCAATGTCTCATGTCCCAATGAGATCTTACAATCTCCCCCTTGGTCCAAAAATACCTTGGATGCCTATAATTCTTCCTAGTGATAAGTCCCATATCACTCAAGACAGGCAATCCTATACACTCTCTCAATTTATAAATTTGGTATCTCCAAAATCCATTTTCCCCCTTATGAGGAAAAATATAATCCATCATCCCATGATGGATACCTCCCCCTAAAGGCTTGCTCCCCCTTGACCATTGCACCAACAATGTCCTTGAAAAGTCCCTAAGCCAATAGGAACACTAAACCATCAAAAATAAGGTTCAAAGTTCAACATAGAACTTTTCCATCCTTAAATTTGATACAAACCCTAAACAACTCTCCTAATCCATATCCAATGGATTTTCACCCTTTATAATGCTTCCCAAAGCATATCCTAGGGTTAGGATTGGTTAGGGTAGTTTACTGTAGCTGAACATGGGCTAAACAACCTTGTTTTTCCCGAAATCAGTCAATCAGTCGAGTCCTTCAGAAATCAGTCGACTGAAGTACTCATCAGTCGACTAATAACTACGCCGGCGATTACGCGGCGCTTCGCGAAGCGATTTCGCCGCGGCGGTTTCCGGCGAAGCAAGTATGCGAGGTTGTTTGCAAGGCGGTTTACGATTAGTCATCATGCCATCAATGGCGATCGATAATCAAAACTCATTTTTTTCAGTTATCAGATATGAACTTTGAAAATTGATAAGTAATTATATGTAACTTTAAAAATCATGAAAATTTATATGTATAATACTTATGACCAATACAATGGGTAAAAAATATTAGAAAAATATTTTACCCATAAAATATCGAAATTGATACAAAGTTCGAAAGTGAAGAAAAACTTCAATGTTTTAGCTCACTTTGTATCAACTTCATCAATGGTGATTGCTATCAAAAGATAGACTTCACCAAGGTTTTCTAAAATGATTTTAAAATATTTTTGAAAACCTATATTGGATCATGTTCCTTGGGCTCAATGTACATGACTTGTACACAAGCTTTCCCAATGATCCACAACTAAGATAAGATGAGTTTTAGTTCAACTAGATGCAAAAACTATGCACCTTGAACTTAACTCATATCCTAGCATCTCACATGTATCTAGGGTGTATAAATATACATACATGTCAATGTGATGTGAGATGTGGGTTTTGTTCATCCTAATTTAGGGTTTCATGCATTTTCTAAGGCAACACTACTTGAT
Organism: Wurfbainia villosa; assembly: GCA_025175895.1. Classification (NCBI taxonomy): domain Eukaryota; kingdom Viridiplantae; phylum Streptophyta; class Magnoliopsida; order Zingiberales; family Zingiberaceae; genus Wurfbainia; species Wurfbainia villosa. The sequence continues at coordinate 33,789,722 of CM045990.1, forward strand.
TCCCTTATAAATGGGACTCCAAGTCATGCTATTGTCCTTAAATCAATTTTAATCAAATTAAATGCATGAAATGATCATGGCATAAATGATAGCATAAGTAAACCATGGCCAATGATCATGATGTCATGACATATGATATAATCTAAAAACATATGACATTATACCTTAATCCTAAACATGATCATGACATATTAAATGATAAAAATAAATATGATTTCATGGCATGTTATATGGAAAACAAGGCATGGCGTATAAAATGTGTTGGGTTTCCGGCACTGCGGCGTGTGTTTGTTCGATCATGTTTCGTAAATATGAGCACAGCGGAAGCAATTAAAATAATAAATCTATATTTATTACAACACACACAACACACGCATGCATATTACAACAAGTGTAGACATAACCGTAAATTAAAATTTGCAATAAAAGAAAATTATCTACGTTATACCTTCCGTATGACGTGTAGCGGGAACGGCATCAACCGGAACGATCCTCATAAGAATCGTCTCTATCCGTATCCATGCCGAGCTCCTCGGGATGACTTCGCTAAGCCACGAGCTTCGTCTTCGTACGGGTTACTAGCCTCGTGTTGAAGACGATGTGATCGAGAGATGATGACTATCCGAATCCAAATTCGGATCCTAAAACGAGTTCTCAAAACTCGCTTCTCCGGAGAGGTATTCGTCAACCAATTGACGAATCCTTCGTCCTCCACCTCAGAGGATTACCGGAGATCGAATCCCCGGTAAGTTAGCCGCTGTCGGAGCTCTAACCGTCGTCCAAACGACGCTCCGACGAGAGGAGAAGAAGCTGTCCAGAAAACTGGACAGCTTGGTGGAGGATATAGGCGCCGGCCAACCAAGGAAAGAAAAGGCTCACCTTGATGCCAAACCTATAGGAGATCACCGGAGGGTTGCCGGAGTGTTCACCGGCTGAAGCTTGGTCGCCGGCAATGACTTGGACGGCGGCACAAAAGCTGGGCGGTGGCACTTTAGGGTTGGGCGCCGAAAACTCAAAGGAGGTGGGCGGCAACTATGTTGAGCGGCCAAAACTTGATTAGGGCTTTGGATTAGGGTTTAAGCCCTATTTTATAGAGAACTAATTCTCTTAATGGTTAATGGATCATATCCATAAATCCCGTTAACCCGCTCCATTAAGATAAGTTAAAATAAACCAAACCATGATGGTTTATTTTAAGTTAAAACGAACCGAACCAACTTTTGGTTCATTCGTTTAAAATAAACCAAACCCTTTGGTTTATTCTCCTCCATTGGATTAGAACCAAACCATTTTGGTCCATCCATTATGTCTTCATAAGACACGGCCCATCCACGCTTCCATTGCGACTGAAACAATTTCATGCTCGCTTTATGTTTGGTCCAACCAAACATAGTTTCTCTCGGTCTGAGAATCACATTCTCAAGCTCGTTTTAAATCCTTTGGATTACACTCGTTGTGCGTGTGACCAAATAGGTTCTCGGTTTATGTTGGCCGTCTATAATTAACCATTAATTATAGAACGATCATGAGTGGCACCTAGTAGTACATCATGATCCCCAATTAACCGAAAAGATCAGCGTTGATCGAACTATTTTCAAACCCTTGAGCTCGAATGAATCGTGCCCCATTCCCTTCACTCATCTTATACCCACTTGGTTCAGGACATGGTCTATTGTGTCAGTCCCCACTAGGCTGACTACGTCACACCTTGCCCAAGTATCATTTCCTCGTCCTACGGATTCTAGTTACTCCACATGTATCGAAGAGTACCTTACTCTAAACATGTAATGCTTTGGCCAAAGACTTTAGTAACAATCCGACGAGAGGCCATGGGTATACATCTCCTCGCAAGGAGTGGTGAATCCTTTATAGGCTATTCAAACACCTTCGATCACTTCGACTTATACCCAATCATCCCGGGTCCACATCTCCTCGGAGATGTTTGCTTAAGATGTCAAAGCATAAGTCTCCATGATCAAGATGACTTGAATACCGCAAGTCAAAGGAACATCGCACTTAAGCCCACGGTAAGAACTTCATTGACATATCTATATATGCAGAGAACCATATGAAGTCTTACGGTTGGTCACTCGATGAACTAGTTACCATAACTAGCATCCACGATTAACTCGGACATCACTATGTCTCGGCCCGGTGAGAATCACCGCTTGGATACACCAAGGAGTATACCTCGTGCTAGTCTCGACGAATTGATGGTGTCCAAATCCATCAATTCATCGACTAGGATAATTAGATACATCACAATTACACATGTAGAGATACTCACTAGTTGTGATCCAATCACAAATTCTCTCATCTTGTGAATCGTACGTATCGTGGACATTGATAAATGAGTTTAAGATCCAATCAAATACATAAAACATGTATACTCAAATAGTGAATCTTCATTTATCATATAAATGGTTCATACATAAGGCGATTGCCTTAGGACATCTCTCATATATTACTAACAGACTCCCACTTGGCCTAATGCCAATAGCTACGGTATTCAATACCATAAGCTCGAACATGACCCTCAAACTTATTTTGAGGTAATGCCTTAGTCAAGGGATCCGCTAAGTTCCTTTCAGTGGGAATTTTCTCGATTTGTATTTCGTTCCTACTGATGATCTCTCTGATAAGATGATAGCGGCGAAGCACATGTTTGGATCGTTGATGAGACCTTGGCTCTTTCGCCTGTGCAATTGCTCCATTGTTGTCGCAGTAGACCGGTATTGCTTCAACAATGGCCGGAATCACACCAAGTTCATGAACAAACTTCTTGATCCAAACCGCTTCCTTTGCTGCTTCCGAAGCTGCAATATATTCTGCCTCAGTGGTAGAATCGCTACTGATCTCTTGTTTGGAACTTTTCCAACTCCACGCCCCCATTCAAGGTGAACACGTATCCAGACTGAGACCTGGAATCATCCTTGTCTGTCTGGAAGCTGGCATCCGTATACCTGCGTATCACCATGTCCCCTTCTCCATATATTAGGAACACATCCTTAGTTCTTCTCAAGTACTTAAGGATCGTCTTAACAGCCGCCCAATGATCCATTCCTGGATCGGATTGGTATCTTCTCGTGACACTCAGAGCGTACGATACATCGGGCCTCGTACATAACATAGCATACATGATAGATCCTATTGCGGATGCATAGGGAATCTTACTCATGCAAATCCTCTCGTCTTCTGTGCGCGGACACATAGACTTCGAAAGGTGTACCCCATGCCTGATGGGTAGGAAACCTTTCTTGGATTCCGACATGCTAAACCTCTTTAGCACTCGGTCTATATATGTAGACTGCGAAAGACCAAGCAACCGTTTCGATCTATCTCTATAGATCTTAATCCCAAGGATGTAGGTTGCTTCTCCCAGGTCTTTCATGGAGAATGTCTTGGATAACCAAACCTTAACTGACTGTAAGATTGACACATCGTTTCCTATAAGTAATATGTCATCGACATACAATACTAGGAACATGACTGCACTCCCACTAACCTTCTTGTACACACAAGGTTAAATGCGGATTTTGTGAGAAATCAAACTTTTGATGTCTCATCAAAGCGGATATTCGACTCTGGATGCTTGCTTCAATCCATAAATGGATCGTCGCAATTTGCATACCTTGGTTTTATCAGCGATGTGAAACCCTCGGTGTATCATATACACGTCCTCGGCGAGTTTCCATTAAGGAAAGTGTTTTCACATCCATCTGCCATATCTCATAATCATAATGAGCGCTATGGCGAGAGCATCGAATGGATTTAAGCATAGCTACGGCGAATAGGTTTCGTCATAATCAACACCTTGTTTTTGGCGATATCCTTTCGCCACCAATCTAGCCTTATAGGTAATCACATTACCATCCATGTCGGTTTTCTTCTTGAAAACCACTTGCACCCTATAGGCTTTATGCCTTGGTGGGTCGACGAGTTCGAACTTGGTTTTCGTACATGGAATCCATTTCCGACTTCATGGCACAAGCCACTTATCCCTTCTACGAACTTATCGGCACTTCTTCATAAGCGGTAGGCTCCTCATCATCAATGAGTAACACGTCGTTCGATTCACTTACGAGAAATCCATATCTCTCGGGAATATTGCGTGTTCTGCGGATCTCTGAAGATGTGGTGTTACAATAGGTCGGTATTGCTCATCACTATGAGTTGTCATTGTTGTGCTTCACCGGGTATCTCATCAATGTCTATTTGAGTCTCTCGAGCCTCCTCAAGCTCGACGACACTCCCACTGTTTTCTTGCAAGAGAAACTCTTTCTCTAGAAACACAGCATGCCTTGAAACAAACACCTTTTGTTCCACGGGATGATAGAATTGGTAACCCCTTGTTTCCTTAGGGTATCAATAAATAGACATTTATCGGACTTAGCATCCAATTTTATGCGTCTGATCCAGCTTCACATAAGCGGGACAACCCCATATCTTCAAGTAAGATACATGAGGTTTCTTACCATTCCATATCTCGTATGGAGTAGTTGAACTACCTTGGTGATTCTGCTTAACAAGTAAACAAATGTCTCAAGTGCATAACCCCAAAAGGACTTGGGAAGAGTCGCATGATTCATCATTGACCGACCATGTCCAACAAGGTCCTACGCCTCGATACACCATTATTATGTGGTGTATAGGGCGGAGTCCATTGAGACAATATGTCATTGTCTCTAGATAATCAAGAAACTCTTGACTTAAGTATTCACCACCTCGATCCGATCAAGTATTTTAATACTTTGTCATGTTGTTTCTCTACTTCATTTCTGAATTCTTTGAACCTTTCAAAGGCTTTTGGACTTGTGTTTCATCAAGAACACATACCCAAACCGTGAGTGATCATCTATGAAGGTAATGAAGTAGCTATAGCCTCCTAAAGCTTGAGTTGACATAGGTCCACATACATCGCATGTACTAGACCTAGTAACTCTCCCACTGCTCACCTTTCCAGAAAGGTAACTTAGTCATCTTGCCTTTTAAGCATGATTCGCATGTATCGTATGAATCCAATTCAACGATTCTAGAATTCCACATCGTGTAATTCGGACATGCTTTCTTGCTTATATGGCCAAGACGACAATGCCACATATAGGAGTCTATGTGATTATCCTTCGAGCACGCTGTTGCTCGCCGATATTGAAAAATGTCACCGATACGCCCAACGATAAATGTCATTACTCAAAGTTCTAGTTCCATAAAGAACGCCATTCAAAGTTATATAACAACAATTGTTACTAAATGTCAAATGGAAACCATTTCTATTTAAACAAGAAATAGAAACAATGTTCTTTATTAGAGAAGGAACATAATAGCAATTGTCCACCCAAGACTAGTCCACTAGGAGCTTCAACAAATAATTTCCGATGGCTAAGCAAAGAACCTTTGCTCCATTCCCAACACGCAAATTTGACTCTCCTCGACAAGTCTTCTTCTATTCCTTAGCCCATGTATGTCATTACATATATGTGAGCTACACCCAAGATCCAATACCCAAGTGTCTAAGGAAATAGAATGACAATCAATAACGAAGATACAAGAGGATGAGGCATCGATGCCTTCTTCTTCTTCATGGACTCAAGATAAATCTTGCAGCTTTTCGCCAAAGGCCTTCCTTGCCACAATGATGGCAAGTGCCCTTTATACCGGTTCCGCCTTCTTTGCCTTTTGTTCTTTCCTTTCTTCGCTCTTTGCCTTCCTCTTAGAACTTTGAGGAATCAACTAATGAACCGCCTTTCCTCATGCTTCACAAGGCCCCATAGTCTTCAAAGATATTGAGGAGCTCTAGAATGGTGGATTCCAATTTGTTCATCCGATAGTTCATCACAAATTGTGAGAAACTCTTGGCAAACAATGCAATTAAGTCAATACTTAACTCATGATCCATCACAAAATCGAGGGTAGCTAGCGCTGATGTACCCATTCATCTTTAGCACAAATCCATTACGAGAACCTTCTTGCATCTTCGTGGTGAAGAGGAGCCTAGAGACCTCGAACCTTTCTGATCTCGCTTGCTCATCGAACAACTCATGAAGATGGAAGACCATAGTGTTAGCATCCATATGCTCATGCCGCTACTGAGTACCATCGCCGCTAGCATGATGCAACTCGCCACCGACCGCCACATACTTCGATAGACCAACATTTGGTCTGAGTTGCATCGCCCTTAGGACGCCAGAAGAGGCTCTTCAAGGACATATGCAAGCTTTTCCGCCTTGAGAACAATTCTCGTGTTTCTAAGCCACCCAGAAGTTAGGCCCATTTTGTTTGAATCCAAAATAGTGCGCAAATTCAAAGACGCTATGATCAATTTATTGACCTAGAAATACAAAACGAGCATATATGAGAAAATGATTTTAAAATGCATCAATATACATTTATAAATCCCATTCATTTTTCAATTTCAAAACCCCAAAATCACTTCGAGATTGTAGGTCCATCTCCGAATGGTCGATATCCATCATAGTTATGAACAACCTCGAGAGAGTCCAACAAGCCATTCATAACTACGACTAGGTATCTTCTATACCGATGGCTTATCACGTATATGCAACTATCACAATGTGCTATCAACTAATTGAATGTTCACACATACATCGGGTTGTTAACACATTAACAAGTATGCATCATATGCATAACACCCAACTTCACCTCCCTTTACATCGACCTTGAGAGAGTCCAACAAGCCGATGCTGTTAAAGCCAACCCATTAATCAGACATAGTTTTAATATGGTTAGAGCGCATTCAACCAATTAGCTTGGAGAGAGTCCAACAACCAAAGCTAACGATTGACCTCGACTCTTACCATATTAGTATTAAACTATTCCATGGTTTGAACATATTCGTGTTCGAGCCGGGCTTGAGAGAGTCCAACAACCCAAACAAGAAATGTAAACTCGTTCTAACCATATTAATGGAAGGTGTAGGCTTTAATATTGATTAAGGGTTTTTATGTCTCATCCTCTTTGCATGCAAATAACTATTATCTACATGGCATGGCATACATGGCATACATCTACATGTCACGACACGCATGGCATAATGTTATGCATCTAATGCAATTACATGACATACAATTATGTCATGTATATAATTTCCTTATATGTCATAACTATTTATGGAAATAAAATATGTTTAAGATTTGATTCTCCAAATCAAATCATAATTAAATTAGGAAACAAATTTCCAAATCTAATCACATATTTTATTCATGGAATTATTTGATTAAGGAAAATCTATTTAGGAAACCAATTTCCTAAATCATTAAAACTACTTATGGAAATAAAATATTTTAAGATTTGATTTCAAATCAAATCATGATTAAATTAGGAAACAAATTTCCAGAATCTAATCAAATATTTTATTTATGGAAAATATCAATTTCCATAAATACTTCCAACTTTCCAAAAGTGGAAGATTTCCATAAATACTTCTAGACTTTCCAAAATTGAAAAATTTCCATAAATACTTCTAAATTTCCAAAATTTAGAAAATTTCCAGAAATACATTATGACTATCGCAAACCATTTTACGATTATGTCAAAACACAACCTGGGCTCGATACCATCAAGGTTTCCAAGATCAAGCAGGTGTGTGTTCGATCATGTTTCGTAAACATGAGCACAGCGGAAGCAATTAAAAATAATAAATCTATATTTATTACAACACACAACACACGCATGCATATTACAACAAGTGTAGACATAACCGTAAATTAAAATTTACAATAAAAGAAATTATCTACGTTATACCTTCGATGACGTTAGCGGAACGGCATCAACCGAACGATCCTCGTAAGAATCGCTCTCTATCCGTATCCACGCCGAGCTCCTCGATGACTTCGCTAAGCCACGAGCTTCGCTTCGTGACGGGTTACTAGCCTCGTTTGAAGACGACGTGATCGAGAGATGATCACGATCCGAATCCAAATTCGGATCCAAAACGAGTTCTCAAAACTCGCTTCTCCGAGAGGTATTCACAACCAATTGACTAATCCTTCGCCCTCCACTCAGAGGATTACCGGAGATCAAATCTCGTAAGTTAGCCGCTGTCGGAGCTCAACCGCCGCCCAAACGACGCCCGACGAGGAGAAGAAGCTGTCCAGAAAACTGGACAGCTTGGTGGAGGAGATAGGCGCCGCCAACAAGGAAAGAAAAGGCTCACCTTGATGCCAAACCTATAGGAGATCACTGACTTGGAACAAAGTTGGGCGGCACACTTTAGGTTGGCGCCAAAACTCCAAGGGAGGTGGGCGGCAACCATGTTGGGCGCAAAACTTGATTAGGTTTTGGATTAGGTCCTTAAGCCCTATTTTATAGAGAACTAATTCTCTTAATGGTTAATGGATCATATCCATAAAGCCCGCTAACCCGCCTCCATTAAGATAAGTTAAAATAAACCAAACCATGATGGTTTATTTTAAGTTAAAACGAACCTAACCAACTTTTGGTTCATTCGTTTAAAATAAACCAAACCCTTTGGTTTATTCTTATCCATTGGATTAGAACCAAACCATTTTGGTCCATCCATTATGTCTTCATAAGACACGCCCATCCACGCTCCATTGCGATCAAACAATTTCATGCTCGCTTATGTTTGGTCCAACCAAACATAGTTTCTCCTTGGCCGAGAATCCCATTCTCAAGCTCGCTTTAAATCCTTTGGATTACACTCACAGCGTGGTGACCAAATAGGTTCTCGGTTTATGTTGGCCGCCTATAATTAACCATTAATTATAGAACGATCATGAGTGGCACCTAGTAGTACATCATGATCCCCAATTAACCCAAAAAGATCAACCTGATCCGTAACTATTTCAAACCCTTCAAGAGCTCGAATGAATCGTGCCCCATTCCCTTCACTCATCTTATACCCACTTGGTTCAGTGACATGGTCTATTGTGTCCCTCACTAGGGTCGACTACGCCACACCTAGCCCAAGTATCATTTCCTCGCCCTACTGATTCTAGTTACTCCACATGTATCAAGAGTACCTTACTCTAAACATGTAATGCTTTGGCCAAAGACTTTAGTAACAATCCGACGAGAGGCCATGGGTATACATCTCCTCGCAAGGAGTGGTGAACCTTTATAGGCTATTCAAACACCTTCGATCACTTCGACTTATACCCAATCATCTCGGTCCACATCTCCTGAGATGTTTGCTTAAGATGTCAAAGCATAAGTCTCCATGATCAAGATGACTTGAATACCGCAAGTCAAAGGAACATCGCACTTAAGCCACAGTAAGAACTTCATTGACATATCTATATATGCAGAGAACCATATGAAGTCTTACTACCGTCACTCCAATGAACTAGTTACCATAACTAGCATCCACGATTAACTCCGACATCACTATGTCTCCACCAAAGGAGAATCACCGCTTGATACACCAAGGAGTATACTCGTGCTAGTCTCGACTGGTAATCGATGGTGTCCAAATCCATCAATTCATCGACTAGGATAATTCCGATACATCACAATTACACATGTAGAGATACTCACTAGTTGTGATCCAATCACAAATTCTCTCATGCTGTGAATCGTATCGTGGACATTCAGTAAATGAGTTTAAGATCCAATCAAATACATTAAACATGTATACTCAAATAGTGAATCTTCATTTATCATATAAATAGTTCATACATAAGGCGATTGCCTTAGGACATCTCTCATATATTACTAACAAAATGTATGGGTATAACAATACCTAAAACTTAGTATTAATTGCCATTTGATATAATTAAATATATTTTGCCATATTATCACTTTTCTCCCAAGTGTGCCAAAAACCCAAAATGGCACACTAAGACCTCTAAACCTAAATTGTGCCAATTTAATTGATTTTTCATAATTTCAAAAATATATTTGCACATCCTAAAATCTTTTAGGATCATAATATCAAATCTATTTCCAAGGTATCCATAACCTTGAAAATTACCAAAAGTGTCACTTTTACCATGGTTAGGTTAACTACCCTTCCATTTAAAGTTGGCACACCCTCAACCCATCTAGCGTGAATCGATCACGCTCTTAGGAACTCAAAAATCTATTTGAGCTCCTAGGGTTTACTAGGTATTCCTTAGGGATGACTTCCCTAGATACCTTCCTAATGACCCTTCTAGGCTTGTTAGCCTTGGTCATTTGGGTCTTGCCATGGTTAACTCTAGGGGTGACTCCCCTTGTAACCTTCTTAGTGGCTTCCTTAGGTTTCCTTGAAACCCTAGCCACTAGGCACATTTCTTGGTTACCCTTAGGGATGACTTCTCTAGTAACCATGGTCTTCCTAGACCTAGTTTGTGTTCCATAATCAAATAGAACACTATGATAAGTCACCTTAGGCTTAGATTTGTAACCCAAACCTTTCTTGCCCTTGGTGGACTCTCGTCTCTTAGGCCCTAGGTGTTGACTCTTGGACCTAGACCCTTGACTTTGACCATTTGACCCTTTTATTTGGTTTTACATAATCTTAAAAGTCTTCTCAAGTTTCTCAAGCCTTGACCTCAATGTTGGTGCAGGGGCACTAGATAATCGAACCTGTGTTTTGATTATGGAAAAGACACAAAGTTAAGTTTACATCGTTATCTCATGAGCTATCGAGTGTGTAGAAAAGTATTAAAGCTGGAGCTGAAGGCTAGCGACACCCGGAGGAAGCCGCGGTGGTCGGGCGACACTCGAGTGACTTCGGAGGGAGCCGAAGGAATCGAGTGGAAGGCCGGAAGCGAGAGCTACTATCGAGGTAAGCTCGTGTGAGTGAGAGATTGTAAGGTTGTATCCTCTTTACGGGGACGATCATAGGCGGCGATCCGACTAAGACTTCCTGTGGAAGGTCTAGGTCGAGATCGGACGGTTAGAAACCGTCGCATTTACCATTTTCTGAGCTAACCTCTTACTGCAGGGAAGTGGCCAGGCTAGCAGTCGACTGTTGGACATTGGGCAGTCGACTGTTATCAGTTGACTGACGAGAGGCATCAGTCGACTGATGGCGACGACTCAGCCTTTGCGCTAGGTCAAAACGGATAACGTTTGACGCGACCACTTCGCGATAAAATTTGGAAAACTCCGTGATCCGTTCCAAATAAAAGGGAGACATATTCAGAGCCCAAAGTCTATAAAAGGAGGAGGAATCCAACTCCAAAGACCATCAAGTTTATTCATCAAGTGCTCCTACAACGCCAACGCTCCAACACCGTCATAACGCCGACGCGACAACAAGTTCTGATCTTCTTCGTCGGCAGCAGTAGCAAGTAATATTTTGATATTATATTCTTTATTTTTATTCGTAACGAGGTGAGGTAGGCTTGTTGCCTCATCCTCGTAATTTCGGTTTTGTGATCATTGTCTCCTACCTCCAACGAGGAGGAGACGTTATAGTGCTTTGCCCTCCGTACGCGGTCTAGGACCGATAGGGCCTTGGAGTAGCAACCGCTGGGTTGTGAACCAAGTAAAATAAACGTGTCACTTTATTTTCCACTGTGTTTACTCATTTAATTGTCTACTCGAACGAAACGCCGAAAAGTTTTACGATCGCTATTCACCCCCCCCTCTAGCGACGCTTCTCGATCCAACATCTCTTATAGTGCTATTCACCCAGTTTCTCGAAAAGTTACTTAACGATCTAAAGGTTAAATCTGAATCTAACCCAAGATTGACTATCTTTAATCAATTTAAAATCATCTCACAAAACATATAAGGTGAACAAATTCTGAGACACATAGAATGAGTGAGATGTTAAGGATAATTGAAATATACTTAAAACAATCTTCAAAATACTACTTATTTTCTCAACTATTGTATTTAATGACTCTTTAGGCCAAAGTTTAGCGCCCCCTACATCTCTTATACTTCATATATTTGACTAAGGGGGAAAGCAAACTAACCCTAATGGTTATATTATAAACCTTTAGATTATTGGTGCAGAGGGACACACCTCAAACCAATCTATCTAACTATTGCTAGACGCATGTTTGGACTCAAAGTTGATTTATCTTAATGCATGCATATACCATATTGTCTTTAAACCCCTATTTTATATAACAAACTTCATTTTTACATAACAAACCCCAACATTTGTTTTGATTTATGGCAAAAGGGGGAGAAGAGCGAAAGTTAAGGGGGAGTAACACAAAATTTATTTAATTTTGAACTAAAGTATCTCTTTCAAAACTCACCTGGGGTTAAGGGGGAGTTTTGGTTAAGGGGGAGTTTTTGAAAATGACATTCATCGTTTACTATACTTGTTTTATGCTTTAATTTCTCTTAACTTTGTGTTGGTTTGCCATAGATCAAAAAGGGGGAGATTGTTGGTGCAGGGGCACTAGATAATCGAACCTGTGTTTTGATTATGGAAAAGACACAAAGTTAAGTTTACATCGTTATCTCACGAGCTATCGAGTATGTATAAAAGTATTAAAGCTGGAGCTGAAGGCTAGTGACACCCGGAGGAAGCCGCGGTGGTCGGGCGACACTCGAGTGACTTCGGAGGGAGCCGAAGGAATTGAGTGGAAGGCCGGAAGCGAGAGCTACTATCGAGGTAAGCTCGTGTGAGTGAGAGATTGTAAGGTCGTGTCCTCTTTACGGGGATGACCATAGGCGGCGATCCGACTAAGACTTCCTGTGGAAGGTCTAGGTTGAGATCGGACGGTTAGAAACCGTCGCATTTACCATTTTCCGAGCTAACCTCTTACTACAGGAAAGTGGCCAGCCGGCATGATCTTTGGACATTAAGCCGATCGTTATCGGTGGATCGATGAGAGGCATCGATCGATGGCGACGACTTCGACCTTTGCGCTAGGTCAAAACGGATAACGTTTGATGCGGCCACTTCGCGATAAAATTTGGAAAACTTCGTGATCCGTTCCAAATAAAAGGGAGACATATTCAGAGCCCAAAGTCTATAAAAGGAGGAGGAATCCAACTCCAAAGAACATCAAGTTTATTCATCAAGTGCTCCTACAACGCCAACGCTCCAACACCGTCATAACGCCGACGCGACAACAAGTTCCGATCTTCTTCGTCGGCAGCAGTAGCAAGTAATATTTTGATATTGTATTCTTTATTTTTATTTGTAACGAGGTGAGGTAGGCTTGTTGCCTCATCCTCGTAATTTCGGTTTTGTGATCGTTGTCTCCTACCTCCAACGAGGAGGAGACGTTATAGTGCTTTGCCCTCCGTACGCGGTCTAGGACCGATAGGGCCTTGGAGTAGCAACCATTGGGTTGTGGACCAAGTAAAATAAACGTATCGCTTTATTTTCCGCTGTGTTTACTCATTTAATTGTCTACTCGAACGAAACGCCAAAAAGTTTTACGATCGCTATTCACCCCCCCCCTCTAGCGACGCTTCTCGATCCAACACTCAAGGCTTGATTTTCAAACTCTAATTTCTCTAATTTTATGTTCCCATTGTTTCTATGATCATTTTTTCCCTTCCTAGGCATGTGTCTAGAATTCTTGAAGTTAAAACCTAGCTGATCTTCAATTTTTCTAATAGATGCCTTAGATAAAATATTTTTAGGGACATTAGTCGCAAATTTCTTCTTATTCCTAAGGTTGACTTTCTTAGCTCCTAAACAATATTCCCTATTTCTAGCATGCTCTTTACGATAAATTACAAGAGAATTAAAATTCCTAGCATGCTTTTGCCTATAACTTAAAGTAGAAGCATTATTGAATTTTACCTTAGGGTTTACCTTAGAGGCTCCCCCTACATGTGTAGCTTCTCCTTTCCTCCTAGGGCATTGGCTACTATAGTATCCCGGTTGTCGGCATTTGAAGCACACCATGTGCTCCTTGCTCTTCTTGGTGGGGACACCGGCACTCTTTGACTTTTCTTGACTTTTTAGTGTCGGTGGAACTTTCCTTACACTTTTATGGCACTTACTCTTATAGTGCCCGGATTCCCTACACTCAAAGCATATTATATGGTTTTTATTTTTAATCAACATGATCGAGTTACCTAGGGTGGTGGTGAGGGTCTCTTGAGCTTGCTCTTCCTCTCGACCGGATGTAGATGGTTCTTCTTGTTGCTCCGGTGTTGAGGATGCTCTAATCTCCTCCCCCTCAATCCTAGAGGTGGAGGTCTCCTCCAATTCTTCCTCTTCCTCTTCCACCGTCCCGGAAGTTGACTCCTCCTCAACTTCTGAATCCTCACTTGCTTGTGAGGATGAGCTCTCTTCTTCCTCTTCCTTTTCTTCTTGGATTGAGTGAGGCACCTCATGGAATCTTTCCAATTTTCTCTATAGCTTCTTGGCATCCATGTAATCCCCTAGCTTGCACAAAACATAGTTAGGGATTAAATCTTCCAAAAGTTTTGTTACCTTAACTTCGGTCTTGAACTTTTGGCGTTGCTCTTGGGTCCACTTCTTCAATTTTAGAACCTCTCCCTTCTTATCCCTCGGAGGTTCAAAGCCTTCCATGACGATGAACCAATATTCTATGTCCATCATTAAGAAGTTCTCCATTCTTTCCCTCCATGTCGGAAAATCTTCTTGGTCATATGGCGGCGGTGTGTAGATGTCCGATCCTAATTTACCTTCGAACTCCATCTTGTTCCTCTAGCGGTTTTGCTCCCGGCGGTTAGTCCGTAGAAGAGCCCCGAGCTCTGATACCAATTGTAGAGGAAACGATGATAGCTAGAGGTGGGTGAATAGCACATTTTCGTTGCGTGCTTGTCTACAAATTGTGTTAGCGCAGCGGAAATAAAGAAATAACAAGTACAAACACACAATTACACAATCATATAACATGGTGCGGAACTGAACGGTTCCTACTCCCCGAATCGATCTCTAAAGAGCTCTAGCAATGCCAATCACACACCACTAATACACACTCCTTTTCGACACAAGTCGGAGGTGGAGAAACCTTGTACAAGTGATCTTACAATGGTAAGAAACAAATACAAGCAATATACAAATGAAATACACAAAAAGTAAAGAAAACAACACTTTACAATTGCCTTTGGATTGCTTGTTTTTGGTTGTTTGAAGAATAGCCTTGGAAACTCTGATTTGAAGCAACAAATCGCCCCAAAGTAGCTCAAGAACTGGGTTTTGATTTCCTTCTCCAAGAGCTCCATTTAAAGCTGCTGCCTGGGCTGGAAATCGCCGATCATTCTACTGGTCAAGGCCATCAGTCGACTGATGACACTGTTGCTGTGAGACAACGGTGTGATCCACGTTGAAAAAATCCAATGGATAATACATCAGTTGACTGATGATGTCCATCATGTTAGTAATATATGAGAGATGTCCTAAGGCAATCGCCTTATGTTTGAACCATTTATATGATAAATGAATATTCACTATTTGAGTATACATATTTTCATGTATTTGATTAGATTTTAATGTCACGCCCGCCCTTTTTTTTCCAAGGGTCCGGAGGGGTGGCGCGTGACGCAACCGTATATACATACAATTCTTACTACTTACAGCGGAAGACTTTGGATACATTTTTTTTTCTTTTAAACATAAACATGCATTGACGTATATAGATACTTCTTAACATAGAGCATGCATCATAACATATATAGATACTTCTTCTTAACATAGAGCATGCATCATAACATATATAGATACTTCTTCTTAATATAGAGCATGCATCATTATTTCATAGGTACTTAGTGCTTAGTTCTAATCCATAAACATCATCATCATAAGGGGACATAATAAGGACATCCATAAACATCATCATCATAGGGAAACATATATAAAAGGACATAACGGATGTTCTCCACCACGTCACTACCACACACATTTGGCCCCTCCTGCTGCTCCCTTTTAGTTTATCCATCCCTTACCCTTATCTGCAGTACGAGGGAAAGATAAACTATAAGCACATAGGCTTAGTAAGATCCTGTCCTACTCACAAAAACCATACATCGACATTAATCATGGCATGTAACATTCATAACATATAAGCAACATAACATGTAACATACATGGCGTAAGCAACTTAACATGTAGCATAAGTAACATAAGTAACATAACATGTAACATACATATCATAGCAGCATATCATGTAAATATATGACTTAATCAAACATGACATACAACATATGTAACATAGCAACATATACATGTCATATCAACATAACATACAACCTATATATGACATATCAAACATAACATACATCACATGTAACATAGCAGCATAAACATGACATATCAAACATAACATGCAACATATATATATGACATATCAACATAGCATACATCACATGTAACATAGCAGCATAAACATGACATATCAAACATAACATGCAACATATATATATGACATATCAACATAGCATACATCACATGTAACATAGCAAAGATAAACATGACATATCAAACATAACATGCAATATATATATATGACATTCTTTCCAAGCTTCATGTGGTGGGTAGGAGTTTTCTTAATCTACAGCAATACGTAAACTGCCCGGCATTGTACCACTTCTTCTTAATAATAGCGCGCATCCCTAAATAGACCCGAGGTAGCAAGTCTCGAGCCTACTAGGTTACTAGGCCCGATCTTAGTCCGTCGACCTAGGGCAATCGTCATAGCGTAGAAGCCCATCCTAGGCCCGAGTCTTACTCCATCGACCTAGGGCATCTTGGAGCCCATCCCGTACTAGGCCCGATCTTAGTCCGTCAACCTAGGAACAATCATACATAGGAGCCCATCCTAGGCCCGATCTTAGTCCGTCGACCTAGGGCATCTTAGGAGCTCATCCCTTAGGACCTTGTTAGGGTCCTGGTACAAGCCATGCAGAAGGTAAAATACTTATATGCTTTTATTATAACATATCTTATTTCATTTTGCAAACATAGCATACTTCATTTCATAACATATCATACTTCACTTCATGAACATATCATTTTTCATCTCATAAACATATCATACTTCATTTCACAATCATATCATATTCATTTCATGAACATATCATTTTTCATTTCATGATCATATCGTATTTCATTTCATAACATATATTAAATATCACATACATATAGGGCATGACATAGGCATAAACATCAAGAATAAGTAAACACTAAGCCAACGCATGATATCTTCATCTAGCATCATTTAATATCACAAGTCCACAAGAATTCACATAAACATAAAACACATATTAACTTAACCTAGAGCATGCTATGGAACAATGGTTGGCCGAATGGTTCATGGGGCTTTTAGGGTTAAACCCTTAACCTAATCCAACAAACATACTAACATCATCATATGCATACAAAACATAGTATAAAACTTCATTGAAACTTCAAACCAAGGGGTGGCCGAATGGTCCATGTAGGCTTTTAGGGTTAGTCTTTTAACCTAATTCATTCTACATCCTAACATCATCATGTGCATGTAGAACAAGATATAGGACTTCAATAAAACACCAAAAACCCATGATGGCCGAATGGTTTATAGAGGTTTCTAGGGTTAACTTTTAACCTAATTCATTCTACATCCTAACATCATCATATGCATATAAAACAAGGTATAGAACTTCAATAAAACACTCAAAAACATATGTTGGCCGAATAGTCCATAGGGGTTTCTAGGGTTAACTTTTAACCTAATTCATTCTACATCCTAACATCATCATATGCATGTAAAACAAGGTATAGAACTTCAATAAAACACCCAAAAACATGTGTTGGCCGAATAGTCCATAGGGGTTTCTAGGGTTATCTTTTAACCTAATTCATTTTACATCCTAACATCATCTTATGCATGTAAAACAAGGTATAGAACTTCAATAAAACACCCAAAAACATGTGTTGGCCGAATAGTCCATAGGGGTTTCTAGGGTTATCTTTTAACCTAATTCATTTTACATCCTAACATCATCTTCTTCTTACAAAACATGATATAGAACTTTCTTGGAACATCAAAACTAATCTTGGCCAAATATATCATAGGGATTTTTTTTTTCAAAAACATCAACCGAAAGCTACTCGTATGCAGGTGAGGGATACTTACATCCTTCGCTTTGCTTTTGGTGGAAAGATGACCTAAGGAAAGCAAAACCTAGCCTTCTCCTTGCTTGGATGGGGTTCAGCCAAAGGATGAAAATGGAGAGGGAGAGGAATAGATTTCGGTGAGGAAGAAGAAGAGAAGAGGGAGAAGTGGAGAAGTGGCTTTTCTCTTGTCCCTTCATTCCCTATTTATTCTCTTGAAGTGTCCCTTAGCCTCCCTTACCCTTAACTATCATTTCCCCTATTCCTCTACTAATAACATCTCATTGGGCTTCTGGTTAGTGGATGCATCTATAGGGTTTGGCTATCTCTAGAGGTTTGGGGTTCAATTCCTAGGCCTTGCATCCTTCTTGGCTTATTTTCTTTCATTTTTGAAAAGCCCACATAAAGCCCATCATAATCAAGCCAGAAATTCTTGTAAAATTGCTAGAAATTTTACGGGCGTTACAATCCTTCATACCTTTTAAATGTTTCATCCTTGAAACTTAGAACAATTCTGGGTACTTCTGCTTCATGTCCTCCTCGCGTTCCTTGTTAGCTTCTTCGTACTGTTGATTCTGCCACAGGACCTTTACTAAGGGCACCTCTTTGTTCCTTAGTCTCTTGACTTCTCGGTCTAGTATCTGGATAGGACGAATTTCAATACTCAAGTCCTCTTGAACTTGTACTGTTTGTGGCTCGATCACTTGGTCCGCACTGGAAATGCATTTCTTGAGCACAGAGAAATGGAACACGTTGTGAATAGCAAACATCTCTTGAGGCAGCTCCAACTTGTAAGCTACCTTGCCAATCCTCTGCAATATCGGATACAGTCCCACGTAGCACGGACTCAGCTTACCCTTCCTTCCGAATCTCATCACTCCCTTCATAGGGGCCACTTTGAGGAATACCAGGTCCCCGACTTCGAATTCTAACGGTCTATGTCGCATATCCGCATAGCTCTTTTGTCAGCTCTGAGCAGTTTCAATTCTCTGACGGATGTTCTGTATAGCTCGGGTGGTGTCGTCGATGAAGTCCGTCTGGAGTCCCATCCTCTTCTTTTCACCACCCTTGTACCAGCATATGGGAGATCTACATTTCCTCCCGTATAGAGCCTCGTAGGGTGTCATTCCAATAGTAGCTTGGTAGCTATTGTTGTAGGTGAATTCTGCCAAACATAAGTATCGACACCAGCTACCTTTGAAATCCAGGGCGCAAGCTCGTAACATATCCTCCAATACTTGATTTACTCTTTCAGTCTGTCCGTCCGTCTGGGGATGGAAGGCAGTACTGAACAATAGCTTCATGCCTAGAGCCTTCTGAACACATTCCCAGAATTGAGAAATAAAGCGACCATCTCTGTCAGAAATGATGGTCTTAGGAATTCCATGTAGTCTGATAATTTCCCTAGCATATAACTGAGCCAGTTGCTCCGTCGAATAGGTCATCTTGATTGCTAAGAAGTGGGCGTACTTCGTCAATCTGTCCACAATTACCCATATAGCATCATAACTGTTTGTTGTCTTGGGCAATCCTGAGATGAAATCTATAGAAATGTCTTCCCATTTCCATTCTGGAATCTGGATCGCTGCAGTGTTCCTCCAGGTCTCTGGTGTTCTGCTTTAACCCTCTGGCAAGTTAGGTAGGTACTGACATACTGAGCCACATCTCTTTTCATTCCGAACCACCAGAATTTTTTTTCAGGTCTTGGTACATCTTGGTGGTTCCAGGATGCATCACATAAGGAGTTCCATGAGCTTCCTCAAATATCTTCTTCCATAATTCTGGATCGTCGGGAATACACAAGCGATCCCTGAGGTAGAGTACTCCACTATCAGAGATACGAAACCCATCGTCCTTTCCTTCTAAGACCTCTTGCTTGATCCTCTGAATGCTTGGGTCACGGGCTTGCTTTTCCAGTATATCATCGAACAGCGTCGGTGCTATCGTCATGGTGGAGAGCTGTCCGGAAATGATTTCAACCCTGTAACGCATAATCTCTTTTTCTAAGGGCCGAGATAACACTAATAGAGACATCAAGGTGGCGCAGGACTTCCTACTAAGTGCATCAGCCACCTTGTTTACTTTCCCCGGTTGGTAGAAGATCTCGCAGTCATAATCCTTGACGAGCTCGAGCCATCTGCGTTGTCTCATGTTCAGGTCCTTCTGTGTGAAGAAGTATTTGGACTACGGTGGTGCAGTATAAATCTTACACTGAGCTCCATATAGATAATGCCTCCATGTTTTGAGAGCAAAGACCACGACCGCTAGCTCTAAATCGTGGGTGGGATAATTCCTTTCGGGTTCCTTGAGTTGCCTAGAGGCGTAGGCAATGACCTTGCTATGCATGAGTGCACTCGAGTCCCAACTTGGAAGCGTCACTGTATATGTCGAAACCTTCGTTACTGTCCGAAAGAGCAAGGATTGGAGCGCTGGTCAGTCTCCTTTTCAATTCTGTGAAACTCCTCTCGCAGGCGTCCGTCCACTCATATTTCTTGTTCTTTCTGGTGAGGACTGTCATAGGGGCTGCAATCCTAGAGAAGTTCTCTACAAACTTCCTGTAGTAGCTTGCTAGCCCAAGAAAGCTTCTGATCTCACTAGCATTCTTTGGTTGGTTCCAGTTACTCACGACTTCAATCTTTATTGGGTCTACCATCACTCCGTGCTTGGATATAACATAACCCAAAAATGATACTTGTTCAAGCCAGAACTCGCATTTGGAGAACTTTGCATATAGCTGCTTTTCCTGAAGAATCCGATTCAGCAGATCATAGCAGGTGCATTCGTCACTCCGAAAGGCATAACTATGAACTCATACCGTTTGTATCTTGTTCGGAAAGCCGTCTTCGGTATATCATCTAGTTTCGCTTTCACTTGATGATAGCCAGACCTCAGATTAATCTGAGAGAAGACGGTGGCACCCTTTAACTGGTCGAACAGGTCGTCAATCCGTGGTAAAGGGTACCTATTCTTGATCGTCACATTATTTAGCGCTCGGTAGTCTATGCACATTTGCATAGACCAGTCTTTCTTCTCCACAAACAGTACTAGAGTTCAGTAACCACATGCACAAGAGAAGGTGGGGGTACTGTCTCATCGACTGTATTACTACGTCTTCCAGCCATGTTTATCTTCATACATTAGAGTAAGGCTAGTATAAGATTATCGTTCATTTATCTATTCATAGTGAAACTAAAAGCTAGCATAAGGTTATCATTCATGTTTTCATGCATAATTTAAGCTAAAGGCATTTCATATCATACATGAACAAAATTATCAAAATTAGAGTAGAGATAGAATTCTTACTTGGAGCGGCATGATTTGGAGCTTGATGTGTGTGTAGTGGAAAGGCAGATCCGCTCTGATACCAACTCACACGCTTTTTTTCCAAGGGTCAAGAAGGCGGTCGTGACGCGAGACATACATACACTTCTTACTACTTACAGTGGAAGACTTTGGATACATTTTTTTTTCTTTTCTTTTAAACATAAACATGCATTGACGTATATAGATACTTCTTCTTAACATAGAGCATGCATCATAACATATATAGATACTTCTTCTTAACATAGAGCATGCATCATAACATATATAGATACTTCTTCTTAACATAGAGCATGCATCATTATTTCATAGGTACTTAGTGCTTAGTTCTAGTCCATAAACATCATCATCATAAGGGGACATAATAAGGACATCCATAAACATCATCATCATAGGGAAACATATATAAAAGGACATAACGGATCTTCTCCACCATGCCACTACCACACACATTTGGTCTCTCCTGCTCCCTTTTAGTTTATCCATCCCTTACCCTTATCTGCAGTACGAGGGAAAGATAAACTATAAGCACATAGGCTTAGTAAGATCCTGTCCTACTCACAAAAACCATACATCGACATTAATCATGGCATGTAACATTCATAACATATAAGCAACATAACATGTAACATACATGGCGTAAGCAACTTAACATGTAGCATAAGTAACATAAGTAACATAACATGTAACATACATATCATAGCAGCATATCATGTAAATATATGACTTAATCAAACATGACATACAACATATGTAACATAGCAACATATACATGTCATATCAACATAACATACAACCTATATATGACATATCAAACATAACATACATCACATGTAACATAGCAGCATAAACATGACATATCAAACATAACATGCAACATATATATATGACATATCAACATAGCATACATCACATGTAACATAGCAGCATAAACATGACATATCAAACATAACATGCAACATATATATATGACATATCAACATAGCATACATCACATGTAACATAGCAGCATAAACATGACATATCAAACATAACATGCAACATATATATATGACATATCAACATAGCATGTGAACCTAACAATTAAATCATGTAAACATATGCAGGATGCTTTTTGAAAACATATATTATAGATACGTACCATAAATCTCAACATATTTGGGCCCGGCATTGTACCACTTCTTCTTAATAATAGCGCGCATCCCTAAATAGACCCGAGGTAGCAAGTCTCGAGCCTACTAGGTTACTAGGCCCGATCTTAGTCCGTCGACCTAGGGCAATCGTCATAGCGTAGAAGCCCATCCTAGGCCCGAGTCTTACTCCATCGACCTAGGGCTCTTGGAGCCCATCCCGTACTAGGCCCGATCTTAGTCCGTCGACCTAGGGCATCTTAGGAGCCCATCCCTTTGGACCTTGTTAGGGTCCTAGTACAAGCCATGCAGAAGGTAAAATACTTATATGCTTTTATTATAACATATCTTATTTCATTTTGCAAACATAGCATACTTCATTTCATAACATATCATACTTCACTTCATGAACATATCATTTTTCATCTCATAAATATATCATACTTCATTTCATAATCATATCATATTCATTTCATGAACATATCGTTTTTCATTTCATTATCATATCGTATTTCATTTCATAATATATATTAAATATCACATACATATAGGGCATGGCATAGGCATAAACATCAAGAATAAGTAAACACTAACCCGAAGCATGTTATCTTCATCTAGCATCATTTAATATCACAAGTCCACATGAATTCACTTAAACATAAAACACATATTAACTTAACCTAGAGCATGCTATGGAACAATGGTTAGCCGAATGGTTCATGGGGCTTTTGGGGTTAAACCCTTAACCTAATCCAACAAACATACTAACATCATCATATGCATACAAAACATAGTATAAAACTTCATTAAAACTTCAAACCAAGGGGTTGTCGAATGGTCCATGTAGGCTTTTAGGATTAGTCTTTTAACCTAATTCATTCTACATCCTAACATCATCATGTGCATGTAGAACAAGATATAGGACTTCAATAAAACACCAAAAACCCATGATGGCCGAATGGTTTATAGAGGTTTCTAGGGTTAACTTTTAACCTAATTCATTCTACATCCTAACATCATCATATGCATATAAAACAAGGTATAGAACTTCAATAAAACACTCAAAAACATATGTTGGCCGAATAGTCCATAGGGGTTTCTAGGGTTAACTTTTAACCTAATTCATTCTAAATCCTAACATCATCATATGCATGTAAAACAAGGTATAGAACTTCAATAAAACACCCAAAAACATGTGTTGGCCGAATAGTCCATAGGGGTTTCTAGGGTTATCTTTTAACCTAATTCATTTTACATCCTAACATCATCTTATGCATGTAAAACAAGGTATAGAACTTCAATAAAACACCCAAAAATATGTGTTGGCCGAATAGTCCATAGGGGTTTCTAGGGTTATCTTTTAACCTAATTCATTTTACATCCTAACATCATCTTCTTCTTACAAAACATGATATAGAACTTCCTTGGAATATCAAAACTAAGCTTGGCCGAATATATCATAGGGATTTTTTTTTCAAAAACATCAACCGAAAGCTACTCGTATGCAGGTGAGGGATACATACATCCTTCGCTTTGCTTTTGGTTGAAAGATGACCTAAGGAAAGCAAAACCTAGCCTTCTCCTTGCTTGGATGGGGTTCGGCCAAAGGATGAAAATGGAGAGGGAGAGGAATAGATTTCGGTGAGGAAGAAGAAGAGAAGAGGGAGAAGTGGAGAAGTGGCTTTTCTCTTGTCCCTTCATTCCCTATTTATTCTCTTGAAGTGTCCCTTAGCCTCCCTTACCCTTAACTATCATTTCCCCTATTCCTCTACTAATAACATCTCATTGGGCTTCTGGTTAGTGGATGCATCTATAGGGTTTGGCTATCTCTAGAGGTTTGGGGTTCAATTCCTAGGCCTTGCATCCTTCTTGGCTTATTTTCTTTCATTTTTGAAAAGCCCACATAAAGCCCATCATAATCAAGCCAGAAATTCTTGTAAAATTGCTAGAAATTTTAAGGGTGTTACATTTAAACTCATTTACTGAATTTCCACGATACGATTCATAATATGAGAGAATTTATGATTGGATCACAACTAGTGAGTATCTCTACATATGTAATGTGATGTATCGGAATTATCCCTAGTCGATGAATTGATGGATTTGGACACCATCAATTCTGTCGAGACTAGCACGAGGTATACTACTTGGTGTATCCAAGCAGTTGATTCTCACTGGCTCGAGACATTGTGATGTCTGGAGTTAATCGTTGATGCTAGTTATGGTAACTAGTTCATTGGAGTGACCAGTCGTAAGACTTCATATGGTTCTCTGCATATATAGATATGTCAATGAAGTTCTTACTGCAGCCTAAGTGCGATATTACTTTGACTTGCAATATTCAATTCATCTTGATCATGAAGACTTATGCTTTGACATCTTAAGCAAGCATCTTTGAGGAGATATGGACCCGGGATGATTGGGTATAAGTCGAAGTGATCGAAGGTGTTTGAATAGCCTATAAAGGATTCACCACTCCTTGCAAGGAGATGTATACCCATGGCCTCTCGTCGGATTGTTACTAAAGTCTTTGGCCAAAGCATTACATGTTTAGAGTAAGGTACTCTTGGATACATGTGTAGTAACTAGAATCCGTAGGACGAGGAAATGATACTTGAGCTAGGTGTGATGTAGTCATCCTAGTGGGGATTGACACTATAGACCATGTCCTAAACCAAGTGGGTATAAGATGAGTGAAGGGAATGGGGCACGAATCATTCTAGCTGCTGAAGGGTTTCAGAAATAGTTCTGGATCAACCGTTGATCTTTTCGGTTAATTAGGGATCATGATGTACTACTAGGTGCCACTCATGATGATTCAATAATTAATGGTTAATTATAGATGACCAACATAAACTGAGAACCTATTTGGTCACACGCACAATGAGCATAATCCGAATGATTTAAAACGAGCTTGAGAATGAGATTCTCAGATCAAGAGAAACTAGGTTTGGTTGGACTAAACATGGAGAGAGCATGAAATCGTTTTAGTCGCAATGGAAGCATAGATAGGTCGTGTCTTATGAAGACATGATGGATGAATCAAATTGGTTTGGTTCTAATCCATTGGTGGAGAATAAACCAAAATGGTTTGGTTTGTTTTAAACGAATGAACCAAAGTTGGTTCGGTTCGTTTTAACTTAAAATAGACCAAATCGGTTTGGTTTATTTTAACTTAAATTAATGGAGCGGGTTAATGGGTTTTGATTATGAACCAATAACCATTAGGAGAATTTGTTCTCTATAAAATAGGGCTCAAGGGTTTAATGAGAGCCCTAATCCAAGTTGCCACCCCTCTCCCTCTTCTCCTCTTGTGGTTGGCGCCCAAACCCTAGCCGCCGCCCACCTCCTGTGCCGCCGTCCAAGTTGTTTCCGGCGTCCAAACTTAAGCCGGCGATCCTCCGGTGATCTTCCTTGGCTCCGGTGACAAGGTGAGCATCTAGCTTCCTTATTTGGCCGGCGCTAATCCTCCACCAAAGTTGTCCAGTTTTCTGGACAGCTTGTTTACTTCGTGTCAAAGCGTCGTTTGGACAACGTTTAGAGCTCCGACAGCGACTTCCTTGCCGGGTATTCGATCTCCGGTAATCCTCATAGGTGTAGGATGAAGGATTCGTCAAACAGTGGGCGAATACCTCTCCGGAGAAGCGAGTTTTTGAGGACTCATTTTGAATCCGAATTTTGATTCGGATTGTGATCTTCTCTCGATCACATCGTCTTCGACACGAGGCTAGTGACTCATACGAAGATGAGGCTAGTGACTTTGTGAAGTCATCCCGAAGATACACGGCGTGGATACGGATAGAGGCAATTCTAGCGAGGGTCGCTCCAGTTGATGCCTTTCCCGCTACATGTGATACGTCAGGTATATGTAGAATAAATTTCCTTTCATTGCAAAATTTGAAACTACGATTATGTCTACACATGTTTTACTATGCATGCATGTGGTGTGTGTATTGTAATAAATTAGATTTATTGCCTTTTATTTCTTCCGTTGTGCACATGTTTACGAAACATGTTCGAACACACACTCGCCACGGTGCCGGAAACTCAACAGTGGTATCAGAGCCCAGGTTGTGTTTCGACATAATCGTAAAATTGTTTTGTGATAGTCATAATTGTATTTATGGAACTTTTCTACTTTTGGAAAGTTAGAAGTATTTATGAAAATTTTTAATTTTGAAAAGTTAGAAGTATTTATGAAAATTAATATTTTCCATAAATAAAATATCTGATTAGATTTGGAAATTTGTTTCCTAATTTAATCATGATTTGATTTGGGAAATCAAATCTTAAATATATTTTATTTTCCATAAATAGTTTTGACAATTTAGGAAATTTGTTTCCTAAATTAAATTTGACTTTCCTTAATCAAAACATTCCACAAATAAAATATGAGATTAGATTTGAAAATTTGTTTCCTAATTTAATCATGATTTTATTTGAAGAATCAAATCTCAAACATATTTTATTTCCATAAATAGTTATGACATATAAGGAAATTTTATACATGCCATAATTGTATGTCATGTAATTGCATTAGATGCATATCATTATGCCATGCGTGTCGTGACATGTAGATGTATGTCATGTATGTCATGCCATGTAGATAATAGTTATTTACATGCAAAGAGGATGAGACATAAAAACCCTTACTCAATATTAAAGCCTACACCTTCCATTAATATGGTTAGAACCAAAGTTCTGTTTCTTGTTTGGGTTGTTGGACTCTCTCTAAGCCCGGCTTGAACCCGAACATGTTCAAACCATGGAATAGTTTAATACTAATATGGTAAGAGTTAGAGGTCAATCGTTAGCATTGGTTGTTGGACTCTCTCCAAGTCGAGCTAATTAGTTGAATGTGCTCTAACCATATTAAAACTATTTTTCGATTAATGGGTTGGCTTTAACCTAGAGCATCGACTTGTTGGACTCTCTCCAAGGTCGATGTGAAGGGAGGTGAAATTGGGTGCTATGCATGTGATGCATACTTATTAATGAGTTAACAACCCGATGTATGTGTTAATATTCAATTAGTTGATAGCACATTGTGATAGTTGCATATATGTGATATGCAATCAGTATATTTGATACCTACCATCGTAGCTATGAATGGCTTGTTGGACTCTCTCTAAGGTTTTGTTGGAATGTATACTGAAAGCCTAGCTCTTTTTGTATGAACATTTTATTTTGAAATAAGAATCACATGATCATTGTTTGCATTTTATATATTCATTATATATGTGTGCATATTGTCTAATATTTTACATTGTAGATAACATGGTGCTTGGTGTGGCACAGAAGATCATGTTATCAGTACCTTGTAAAATATAAGTAAAGGCTCACAACCAAGATGGTTTTGGACAAACCATTGGCATGGTTGTAGTGTAGCTTGGTATTGTTTTATCTTGAACTTAGAGTTACACTAGTACACTTAGGTGTATTGAGTAGGACCGACATAGAGGTGATTCAATTTAGTACTGACTACATAATTGAATCGGACCTCGGATATTATGTTGTACATGCTCTTAATCCCGATATAATAACGGGCACATGTACTTAGTATTTATTTCTTTGATTTACCAGTGGGTGAGATTTAGATGGATTAAATCAATATGCCCGGTAAGTTGGGAAATAATATTATTTACATGGTGTGCCATTGATTATAGGAGGAAACTGTGTCCTATATATTAGGTTGATGATGTCCCCTTGAGGAGCTCATAAGGTTCATCATGTAAACCCAGCTGGTTGACTTAGTCAACATGATGATAAGGTTGAGTGGTACTACTCGAGGAATTAGATATTAATTAATTGATGGTCAGTAAATCATTTAATTGACGGACATTCGATATCTTAAACACGGGGAGATTAATGTACAAATAATATATGGAGCCCATATTGATTTATGGGGGTTGGTGAGGTAGTTCGATGATGATCCTCTAGTGGAATGGAACATCATTGATGGATCAAGTTTGTGTGGTTCCGATCCATCGGGTGGCCAAGATCCAACTCCTCCTTATGGTCCCTATCGTAGCCTAATATAATCCTTATGAAGTCTAGATACAAGAATGTAAAACAAAACCTAGAACCAACGGTTGGGATTAAATCCCTAAGATCCGATGGTTAGGATGAAACCCTAGAACCAACGGTTGGGATTAAATCCCTAAGATCCGATGGTTAGGATGAAACCCTAGAATCGACGGTTAGGATTAAATCCCTAGATCCGACGGTTGGGATAAAACCCTAGATCCGACGGTTGGGATGAAACCCTAGATCCGACGGTTGGGATGAAATCCTAGATCCGACGGTTGGGATTAAACCCTAGATCCGACGGTTGGGATAAAACCCTAGATCCGACGGTGGAGATTAAATCCCTAGATCCGACGGTGGAGATTAAAGGAGGTTTAGGCCCTACTCTATATATAGATGGCTTAGGGTTGGGCGGCAACAAAAAGTGATTTGAATTGGAATTAGGGTTTGGAAAGAAGTTGGGCGGCTAGGGTTTGGAGCTAGGGTGGGCGGCAATCATCTTCATCCAAGGTTGTTGTCGGCGCCCACTTCCTTCATTCTTCCCTTGGCCGGCGCCCATCATCTAAGCCTCTACCTTCTTCCTTGGCCGGCGGTTCTCCTTCCATAGGTGGCCAGTTATCTCCTCCTCCCTTTTCTCCAAGTGGCCGGCGGCAACTCTTCTTGAAGTTGGCCGGCGCATCATCCATTGCTCCTTGACCGGCGGTTGCACCAAATTCTCCAATTTGGTGGTCGGTTCTAGATAGGAGAGGTATTTGTTCATTTTTCTCTTTGTTCACAGCGGACAAGGTAGAGGAGAACTCGATCTAGAAGGCTTCTACTCGTGGAGGATCTTCGTCCACACGTCGTCCACGAGAAGGATAGGACATACGGTAGAAGATCGTGAGGTATAAAGTTATTTTATCTTTATGTACAGATCTGAGCATGTTCTTATTTGTTTTGATTATGCATGTGTGTGTGTGCAAATATATTGTATAATCATGGACCCCGAAGACAAACACAAAAACCGGCGATCCGTCCGTCGTCTCTTCCGCGGCT
The DNA here is from genome assembly GCA_025175895.1 of Wurfbainia villosa. Taxonomy (NCBI): domain Eukaryota; kingdom Viridiplantae; phylum Streptophyta; class Magnoliopsida; order Zingiberales; family Zingiberaceae; genus Wurfbainia; species Wurfbainia villosa. Next base: position 33,819,191 of record CM045990.1, read on the forward strand.
AATCAACTAAAAGAGTAGAGTTGCTTGAACAACTAGTTTGTTCGAGCGACCACTCAAGTTGTTAGCACGACGACGAAATGGTGTTGCTAAGGAAGCTCATCTCATCCAGATTAATCCTTTCATCAGTGAAAATTTTAATCCGGGGACATGGGAGCCAATGAGCCTCCGAAGCGACACCCACCTACACTCACAAGACATGTAGAATTCGGAGGCATCATGAAATAAGGTGGGCCAATACAAATCACACTCTAAAACTTTCCTAGCAGTTCTTTAGGGCCCAAAATACCCCCCACAAGCCAGAGAATAATAAAAAGTAAATACATATGGAATGAAACTCATAATCAAGTGCACATCATCTAATAATCTGATCACTACAAAATTTTCAATGATAAAGATCATCCCATACATAATACTTGGCATCACTTTTCAATTTCTGGACTTGTGCATGAGTAAAATGTGAAGGTACAACACGACAACTAAATAAATAGCAAGATCTGCATACCATGGTGTCTTACCCTACAGGTGAAAAAGTTGCTCATCTGGAAAAGAACCTGCTATGGGGGTGGGCTCGATCTCTATCGCAATCCTGTCAAACTGAAATACCACCTCCTTCTGCAACAATTTGGTCAAGGGTAGGGCAATCTGACTGAAGTCTCTGATAAAATGTCTGTAGAAACCTGCATGATCTAGAAAAGCACAAACTTCCCGCACAGAAGCGGGGTAAGATAAAGAATATATAACATGAATTTTAGCAGGATCTACTTCAATACCATACATAGAGATGATATAATTTAAGACTATCCCATGCTCGACCATGAAATGACATTTCTCACAAACATTTGATGGAAGTGATCCTTGGGGCGTCACCTGAAGCGTGCAAGTCCCTACACATTCCATATCCCTATCTACAATAAAGAGGGCCCACAGATAGGTCCTAACAATAAATCATCATCAACATCAGAATAAATAAAATCACAATGAAATATAGAAGGTGTAGAGATATCCAAATGAAAAATAGACTAAGAAATAAAGTTCATGCAGTCCAACTCATCAGCTATAACCATGCTAAGAATATAATGATTCTCCATCGGGTACCTCCTAGCATCCAAAATACTGAACCGAACTACAGTATCTCCTACCTCCATAGAAAGAGTACAACTTCTCGTGAAACAAAACCTCGGCATACTTGGGAATCTGCTTCCCTAGCCTTTTCTTCAACAACCCCCTTCCTAGGCTGGGCCTCTGAGGGAAGAGAAAAACTGCTGCAAAAACTCAAGTAGATTATCACCTGAAGACCTAGTCATCAATACAAACAAATACAATGAGAAACAACTATAATTGATAAGAAAGACAATAATAACAAAAGAAAAAGAAAACAAACAAAAAAACTACAGTTTAAAGACAAACAAACCCATTAGAGTTCCCCAGCAACGGCGCCAAAATTTGATAACGAACGATGAATTGTCGCAATATCGTTCCCAAATTATTTACCGAACCCTTTAACTACACTATTGCAGTATAGGACTGACTCGGGTCATCTCCCAACGAACCAAATGGCTGGACGTTTGTTTTTAAACAGAAGTAAACAATGGGGGGTTTTTACAATTATCAGAACAATTGAACATGCAAAAAGTAAACCTAACTACCAATTATTAATTCCCGGGAAGTGATCCTAATGCAAGAACGATCCAACCTTGCACCGCACTGTCACTATACGATGCAATGGTCAAACAATTCTGGTAAACAGACATGGAAATTAAATCTGCAGGAAGTAAATGTAACTACCAAATAACAATTAACAAGTAACTATCCTAATGCGCAAAAGTAAGTAATCACGCACCGCACTGTCACTATACGGTACAATGATCACGAAATAAAGGTGAACAATTCAACCAAGCACCGCACTATCACTATACGGTACATTGATCAAACAACCACTGAAAACTGCAATAAACGAAATGCAATAAATGAAAGTAATTCAACCAAGCACCGCACTATCACTATACGGTACATTAGCCAAATGTAAATGAAATCTAAACTAATAACGAAATCACTCCAACCAAACACCGCACTGTCACTATACGATGCCTGGATTGGACAATTTTAATTGATGGGGTTAGTATATCAGCAACAAGAAATTAAACTAACCTACAAATGCATGACGAACAAAATTAAACAACTAAGCAACAACTAAACCTACAAACATAGCAAAACAAACTATCCAATTAAATGGACTAAATCCAAACATAAGCAATCGGTAACCCCACGATGGCAACAATAAACCAAACAACCCCTCCGTCGATGGATTACGGATGCGGTCCTAATCCCGGCACTGCGAAAAAGAGCTAAATGCAGAGGGATGCGAACACTGCTCCGCCGGTTGTGGATGGCGGAGCTCCTAGTCCCGGTAGCTAGTGGATGGAATGTCGAAGCTGTGCGGCCTAATCCCGATCGCCGAAATGGGTTGGACACGAAAGCGGTGGAAAGTCTCTTCACCGCGGTGACAAGTTGAATCGCTAATCCGGTGATGATGGCGGAGATGAAGCGGCCTAATCCTGGTCGCCGGAAAGTAATGGAATCGCCGGTGATAGAGCTGGACTCGCCGGAATCCCGCGCTCGCCCCGCTTCTAGTCAGCTGTCCAAATCACGGCATCTGATCGTCCGCCGAGGCTCACCTGGGATCATTGCCGGCTGTCGGAGGGGAGATCACCGGAATGGGCTGCCGGACTGTCGCCGCCGATCGTGGGGAAGAAACACTCTACCGCGCGTGAAAATGGGGGGGAAAATGCCTCGGCTCAAGTTGCGCTGCTCGTCGAGATATAGAAGGACCTTCTTCCTGCTTCTCCACCGGCTTCCTGTGCGATCCCGCCACCGGAATGGAAATGGAAGAGGATGCCGCCGTTTGTCGTGAGGAAGGAGACCTTTCGTGAAGTTTTTGCGCCGCCGATTCTGTGGAGTGTAGGAAAGTTAGGTTTTATTAAATGAATTCTTTGAGCCGTCCATTTGTAGCTAGGGATTGATGATATATATTAACTGCTTAATTAGGCAGCTCCATCCAACGACTTAAATCAGTCTGATTTGCAATGGACGGATCTGATCCGTCTGAAGGTATAATCACAATCCAACGGTCCGGATGAACGGCCAAGACGTGTAGATCTTAATGTACGGGCCGGATCGCTCCAGATCCAGATGGATGGCTCAGAATCAATCACTTTCCTCAGACGGTCTATAATGCTCAGATCTGAACGCTTGATTTGATTTGCCTTCTGATCTGGATGAAGGGCTCAGATTAAATCATTTTGAAATGTCCATTACGACCCTAGATGAAGTCATATTTGATCTAACTTGAGTCTAGCCCAGTGGCTCATCTCGATCTCCTACAAATAAAGATAAAATTTGCAAATAAGTCCAAAATATAGGAGAATTTATAAAAAGGTCCAAAATGAATCCAAACTCATAAAACATGCAAATAATCAATAATAAATCACTCGAGAGGATAAAAATAGTGATATTAAGGACCAAAATAATACAACAAAATGGCAGTTATCAGTAGGACATCACCCTCCCCCTTTAATAATGGAAATCCTTGTTATTACTCACTGTTTAATTACTAATCTTTAATATTGTTGTCTGTTGTTTCATCTATGTTGTGATACATATGACCTGATGTAGAGGGCCATGATAAGTGCGGAAACAACCATAGCAGAAAAACCTAAGGGGAAACGTAAACGAAGGAAATCCCCTATGATCTCTTCTTCCCCTCCCCTAGACACATCGTTGCCACCCTCCAAAGAACCAATTCGAAAGGTCTTCTTACTTCCCCTTCCTGAAGACTCCTCCGACCCCGAGAAGGCCCTTCCAAGCTCTCCAATATCTCTGTCGACTCCCCTTCTCACTCCCCTAGTCCTCCCCCACTTCACCGTCACATGCGTCAATATCTCCCTACCGTTGACCCCTCTGGAGAAGATCCCCCCACCTCAGATGATTCTCCTCTCAGAAATGAAGAAAATTCTCCACCCCCACCCCTCGAAATACCATCCACTGCCTCTTCCTCTCACGGCTCCCTTCCCCCCTATGCCCTCTTCTCCTGGGGACGAACCTCCTCTCCCTATGGGGATATTTTGCCTCTTAATCCCTCATCTGCTAGCCTCCAGTCTGTGCTTAGGCTTCGTACTCCCTAGGAAGTGAAACTCTTCAATCAATCAGAAGTACAAGGCTCCTTCGAACGTTTGCAGACAAATTTGTCGGAGGTATCCTCCCTTAACCTTACCATACTTAAAATATCTCAATATTTACCTCTGAAATATGCCTTCCCCTTACATAGGCAACCATTAATTATAATGAAGAGGCTCAACATTTAGCCGATTATCAATCAACTATGGCGGCTCACCATAGTGCCTTCGAGATCAAACTGAAACAGATGGCTTAGCAACTTGCTGAAAGCAAACAACGAGAAGCTATTTTAGCCACTTCTAAGAAAAATTTGAAATTTTTTTGTGAAGAGTTGAAGACTCAACTGATGACATCTGGGCATGCCAAAGAGGAAGCCTTCAGGACAGCCGACTCCCTTAAGGTTCAACTATTCCTCTATATTGAAAAGATCCAACACTACAAAATAGATTTAATTTTGCAACGAATTTTGAATACAAATTCAAAGCAAAAATTTTTTGCAATGAAAAATTTTTCATTGCAAATAATTCACTGCAAAATTTTGCAATGAAAATTAAAAATTCATCACAAAAATTGCGATGAATATATATTTCATTGCAAAATTAATTGCAAAATTTGGCGATGCAAATAATTTTTGTCACTAATATTTGCAACGAAAATCATTTTTGTCGCCAAAAATGAGTGATGAAAACTATTTTCAAAGCAAAGATATTTGCAACGAAAATATTTTTTGTCGCCAAAATTTGTGATGAAAATTGTTTTTGTCGTAGATATTTGCAATGAAATTTTTTTTTCGTCACCAAATCAACCACTAAAATATGTTTCATCGCCAAACACTGATAAATTTATTAACTATGTTTTTAATAAAATTTGGTGACAAAAACAAATTTCGTTGCCAAATCCATAATGAATCGAGTTTTCGTTGCAAAATATTTAATGTTAGTCGGTTGATCCTGGACTAGTCGATTGATTAGTCGATTAAAAAAGATTATGTGAACTGATACAATATTATTAGTCGACTGATGGCACTTAATTTCTACGAAAACAAATTTCATCACCTAATCCATGACAAATCGAGTTTTCGTAGCAAAATATTTAATGTGAATCGACTGCTGTAGCTATCAGTCGACTGATCCCTAGACCAGTCGACTGAACAATCGACTAAAAAGGTTCTGTGAACTGATATAGTATTATCAGTCGACTGATTGATACCCCAATCAACTGTTATCTTTGACAGTCGATCGATAGAATAGATCCCAAAATATTTTTTAGTCGATTGGCTAGTCGATTGGTCGATCATCAATCGATTGATTGATTGAGGTAGTCGATCGATACTCATTTTTTTGCCACGAAAAGCTATTTTTGTCACAAAATCTATGACGATTTTTTTTTCGTCGCCAAATTTGCGACAAATCTTATTTTCATCGCAAATATGGAAAAATAGGAAAAACATATTAAATCCTACATGTTTTTACCTATTTTACAACAAACACGTCCAACAATATAAACTAATTCATATATAAAACTTCATAAACATATAATCACTCAAAATGATTCAATACCAAGTCATTACGGATAATGAACATAATTCATGTTAGTGTCAGCCCTTAGTGCCAATCATGAGATGAATGATGAGCCATTGGGCCATCGGGTTGAGTTTAATGTAGATTAGACTCAATGAGTAGAACTCAAGGTAAACCCAATAAATCTGACTCGAGTTAGACTCAAGTCAAATTCAGATTGAGTAGGATTCAAGGTATACCCAATGAATCTGACTCGAGTTAGACTCAAGTCAGATTCGGATTGAGTTAGACTCACCATTAAGAAGGGTTTGCATGATCATTAAGATGGAATTAATGGGATTTTAATTCCATGGAAACCAAGATTCAAAACCTTTCATATTCAATAGTTGAATATAAGTGATTTTCATGGGTTTTTTATTGTGGTGATTGAGATTGTGATCTTCCTCTTCTCCTTCTTCTACCTTCTTGGGCGAACCTACCTTGTGGCTAGCACCACATCTTGGTTCTTCTCCATCGCAAGGTTCATGTGGATACCATGGAGGCACGGACCTGCTGACCGTGCTGAGATCTGGATACCTTGACAGGATTGCGAAGGGAATGCATAGAAGGTAACGATTATCATAAGATAGAATAGATAAAAATGAGTATGTTTTCGCATGGATCTCTGGAGGGATCTTATTTTTTCCGCTGCTTAGTGCTTGTAAATTGTTTTCGAGTGTGATAAGAATCCCTACAGTGGCATCAGAGCCACTTGCAATAAAACAATACTCGGTTTTAGTTGTTATATGTGATATAAGTTAGAACGTGCTTTATTATGATCAGCATGTTGTTCTGGGCTTGCATTGCGCCACTCCGATAGTCTATCGAGCAGTTTTTCCCGAAGCAGAATAAGGAGTTGGTTGAGCCGATCGGATTGTGCCGGTTGGAAGGTACCGAATAGACCTGATCGACCGAATGGTCTCAGGTTCATAGTGATGAACTGATCTGATCGATCGGATGGTCTCGGGTTCATAGTGATGAACTGACCTGATCGACCGGATGGTCTCGGGTTCATAGTGATGAACTGACCTGATTGGTCGATATTTCGTTCTTAGGATCATAATAAAATTTTCTATCATTAATGTTTTGAATGTTAAATGACATGGTGCATGGTTATGGCCTATAACCCAATGTGATTGGATATGTGTGTGTTTGTTGTAATTCATAATACGACCTGTGTGTCGTGCCTTTCACCTTTATTATTCCGATTGTAAAATTAGATTACCCTAGAATGTAACTCGAGGTTTCTTTTAATTGTAATGTACAATGTAGAATAGTTCTAGACTGCTAGAGGACAGTCCAAAGGAAGGAAGCCAACAACACATGACGATCATGGAAGACTTGGAGAAGATGCATTTCCCTAAGTTGACCATTCGCTCTTCTCATTGGCTTGAGAAGATCGTAGAAAAGGGCCATAACCATGTCACATTTCTGTATGCTTATATGTGATGCATGTGATGCTTGTATATGTGATGCATGTATATTTGATGCATGCGTAGTTAGTTGTCACAAAATTAGGTAACTTATTATATGCCTACCAAAGTTTAATACTTACTATTACCTTGTTCAATCATAGCACGTTTGCCAAAACAAAGTGACTCAATTTACCTCGGTAAAGTATGACAGGACAATTGTGATGTCCACCTATTAAACCTTGGGTTTGACTTAATTAACTAAGCTCTCTCTATTAGATTAATGAACTTAGAGGCATAGCTCATACGGGACATCTACCTATATTATATAAATCTTGGGCGATTAGCCAAAGCTAACTCAAGATGAGTGGTAATTTAGAATGATATCTCATGCGATGGCCATAATGAACAAATAATGTTGTTCATATAGATACACAAGAGTTACATTAGATGTAATTAGTACAAGTTACCTACCTAACTTATACGAGTCTTGGGCAATTAGCCAAAGCTAACTCAAGATGCAGTATAATATGAATCTTGTCCCACTTTGTGACAAGTGGGAGAATCATTTAGTTAAAGGCCTAATTAAATGATTGAAATATGAAACATTTTTGCATTTCTGTATTGTAGATCACCATGTCATCAAATATGTCGAACACACTCTCTCTGCAATCTGTCCTCGATAAGGACAAGCTCACTAGAGCTAACTTCCTAGACTGGTATAGGAACTTAAGGATAGTCCTCAAGCAAGAACGTAAATTGTACATCTTAGAGCAGTTCATTCCTGAATCACCCACCCCTATGGCCACTCGTGCTGACAGGGATGCTTATAAGAAGCATCAAGATGACGCACTAGATGTGTCATGTCTCATGCTTGCTACCATGAACTCTGAGCTTCAGAAGAAACATGAGAACATGGATGCCTATGGTATGGTTGAGCATCTGAAACAACTATATCAGGGACAAGCAAGGCACGAAAGATACGAAGTGTCAAAGGCCTTGTTTCAATGCAAGATGAAAGAGGGAACTCCCGTAGGCACTCATGTACTCAAGATGATTGGGTATGTTGAGAACCTAGTGTGATTGGGATTTCCATTGGGTCAATAGTTGGCCACTGACCTTGTTCTGTAGTCACTGCCAGAAGGCTACAGTATATTTGTCATGAACTATAACATGAATGAAATTGATAAGCCTTTACCTGAGATATTGAGCATGTTGCGAACTGTTGAACTCAACCTTAAGAAGGTGAAGCCTAGTACCATTTTGATGGTGAAAAAAAGCAAAGGCAAAGGAAAGAAAAAGCCTAAAGGTAAGGGTAAGACCCAAGCCAAAGGCAAAGGCAAGACAAATGCATTGAAACCTAAAGGAAGGGTGTCTAAGGAAGGGGAATGTTTCCACTGCGGTGAGACTGGGTATTGGAAGAGAAACTGCAAGCTATACCTAGAAAAGGTGAAAAGAAAGAGAAGTGAGACTTCTGCCTCAGGTATACATGTTATAGAAGTCAATTTATCTATCTCGTCTTCTTGAGTATTAGATACCGGCTGTTCTTCTCACATTTGTACCAATGTGCAAGGCTTTCAAAAGACTAGATCATTGACGAAGGGCGAAGTGGAGCTTCGGGTAGGCAATGGAGCAAAAGTTACCGCCATCGCTGTGGGGACATACTCCTTATCTTTGCCCACTGGGCTTATCTTAGAACAAAAAGACTGTTGTTATGTGTCTGCCTTGACTAAAAACATTATCTCTGTTTCTTGTTTGACAAGAAAGGTTTCTCATTTGTAATAAAGGACAAGTGTGTTGGTGCAGCAGGCACCTAAGTCGAACCTGAGTTTTGATTATAGCAAACGATACAAAGTTAAGCTCATGTCGTTATCTCACGAGCTGAATCGAGTGTACAGAAGATTGTTATAGCTGGAGCTGAAGGCTAGCGACACCCGGAGGAAGCCGCGGTGGTCGGGCGACACTCGAGTGATTTCGGAGGGAGCCGATGGAATCGAGTGGAAGGCCGGAAGCAAAAGCAACACGTAAGTATCGAGGTAAGCTCGTGTGTGTGAGCGTAAGTGAGGTCGTATCCTCTTTACGGGGATGATCTTAAGCGTAAATCTGACCCAAGACATCTCATAGGTGGTCTAGGTCGAGATTGGACGGTCGAAGACCGTCGGAATTATGTTTTTGTTGAGCTAACTTTGACTTGCAGCAAGCATCAGTCGACTGCCAGCTTGGAGGACTCGATCGCCGTATCACCGACTTAAGGTCATCAATCGACTGATGCTGCCATCAGTCGACTGATGATGGACATCAGTCGACTGATGGTCAATGATTAGATTCGAGGAGTCAAGGCTTATCACTCCACCTCAAAGCGGTTTGGTGTCCATTTGTGATTGGTTGAAGACCCACTCGAAAAGGGGCTCAAAGGCTATAAAAGGAGGGCCAAACCTAGGGTTTTCTCAACAATTCTAAGCCTCCAAAAAGTCTCCATTACGCTGCAACTCTCCGACAATGAAGTCCTTCCATTCCGACGTCTAGGTTTAACTTTTATTATTCTTGTACGTCGGTATTAGTTTTTCTTGTCATTTACATTTCCGGAGCTTTTATCGTATACGAGGAGAGGGGGAGTGTCCCTCTACCTCATGTTTTTGTGATTCCTTCTTGTATCGATTAACTCCTACCTCTAACGAGGAGGAGTTCCTTTAGTGCTTTTGCCCTCCATACGTGGTCAAGGACCACTAGGGCCTTGGAGTAGTAGCCTTCGGCTACGAACCAAGTAAAACCCTTGTGTCGATTGTCTTTTTTATTTTTACATTTCCGCTGCAATTAATTAATTATCTCTCGAGTTTTAACGAAAGAAAAAGAAAAGGTTTTTCGCTATTCACCCCCCTCTAGCGAACCGCATCGATCCAACAATTGGTATCAGAGCCGGGGGCGCTTAGATTTGGTGAAACCACCAATCTAACATTTTTTTTTTCAGATTTGTTTTTCGTTTAAATTTTTCTCCCGCACTACTAATCCAAGACGAAGTCTTGGTACTCTTCGTTTGATTTTGTTTTGCAAGTATTCGCTTTTGGAGTAGCCGACGGTCAAACGGGCATAACTTTTCGTACAAGTTGACCCACGACACGGTCTACCTACCAAATCGAAGCTCTCGCAGAGATATACACTTCTTACCGGGGTTTACCCCCATAACAAGCTGTTTTCATCCTCAAAAATCGACGTTTAGTAGCCTTTCGGGGACATCGAAGGTTGTGAGTACTTACTTTTTATTTAGTTTCTTATTTCTTTGCTTAACTTTCTATTTTTCATTTATTTCTTTTTATTTCCCGCACTACTAATCCAAGACGCAAGTCTTGGTACTTTCGTGTGTTTTTGTTGTTGCTAGATTTTCATTTTAGTCTCCTTGTCTTTTTGTTCTAATGACCCATCTCGAGGGTTTTAGCACCGTCCGACCTCCGTTTTACAACGGAGATGATTTCCGTTACTGGAAAGGTCGGATGGAATGCTTTCTCAAAACCCAAATTGAGATGTGGATCATAATCCAAACGGGTTTCACACTTCCGACTAATGAAGTGGGTGACTCCTTGGATTATGATCAATGGACCATTGCGACAAAACGACAAGTCGAAGCTGACGCCAAGGCAACACAAATCCTCCAATGCGGCCTATCCAAGGAGGAGCTAAATCGCGTCAGCCCCTTCATAAGCGCAAAGGATCTTTGGACAAAACTAATCGAGTTACACGAAGGATCGGATCAAGCTAAGGTTTGCAAACGTGATTTGTTATTTAATAAATTGTACACACTAAAAATGCAGGAACACGAGTCCGCGATGCAACTCCACGCCCGTGTCCAAGACATAGTCAACAACCTACACGCAATCGGGCAAAAGGTCGAAAACCGCGACCTTATAAGGTATGTCCTAAACTCTTTTCCGAGGACTACCTTATGGGCATCCATGGTTGATGCCTATAAGGTCTCCAAGGATCTTTCTAAAATTAGGTTAGATGAACTCTTTTCCGATTTCGAATTACATGAACAATCCAACTCGGAACCCGAGAGGGGTATAACCTTGTTTGTAGGTTCGAAGAAGAAGAAAATCGCAAGCAAGCCACCACCAACCGAGGAGGAAGACGAGTCCGAAGAAGAAGTTGACCCGGAGTTGACTGCCGAACTAATGAACCTAGCTCGAAGGATAGCCAAGGGACGAAAGCGAACTACGACTCGACCCAACCAAGGTAAACCTAAAAGTTCTAACATTAGGTGTTATGAGTGCAACAGGTTTGGACATATCAAGTCCGAGTGCCCCAAGCTCAACCACCAAGCACCTAAGCATAAGAAGGCCCTCAACGCGACATGGGAAGAAGCGTCATCCGAAGAAGAAGAAGACCACGTCTTCATGGCGAAATCAATTGAGTCAGACACGGAGACCGAACTTGAGTCAGAACCTGAGGATGACTCGGACTACGAAGCTACCTTCAAGTCAAGCCACGGATACGCATCCGGTTCAAAAGATACTCTTAAGGTGAGTCGAAACTTATTTAATACTTTACATAATACGGTTAGGTTTTTGTCTAGGAAGTTAGCTAAGTCCGAGTCCAAGGTCGAGACCCTGGTTGAGGAAGTTAAACTCCTCAAACATGAGGTCTCCCTAACCTCTTCGACTAGTCGAGTTCAAGAGAAGGACTCAACTCGGGTTGAAAAACTCGAAGTTGAGAACTCACTCTTGAAAAGTCAAGTCGAAGATCTTAGGAATACGTTGGAAAGGTTTACTTTGGGATCCAAAGGACTTGACCTCCTACTTGGATCGCAAAGGGCCGTGTACAACAAGGCCAGACTAGGGTTTAGTTCAAACACGACCAATAAGTCATATATGTCAATCGTAAGTAGACATAAAAGATGTGTCCAAGCATGGGTCCCTAAGACCACTTTGATTTCAACTCTAGGATCCAATTCGTACTGGGTTCCCAAGGACCAAATCCACTATGTGGATAGACCGAACCGATTCAACGGTCTAAGGGGAGCCAGTACAAAATATGTTTGTGCTTTAACTTAGAAATTGCATGTTTTAACTTAGGAAGTTTGTGCTTTAACTTAGAAATTGCATTCTTTAACTTAGAAAATTTGTGCTTTAAAACTTGTGAACTCACTTAGAACATAAACATAACCAACTAAAACTCTTTGAAAAGATTGAGCCTCGGGGAGCCTCTTTTCAAAAACATAACCAATTAAAACTCTTTGAAAAGATTGAGCCTCGGGGAGCCTCTTTTCAAAAATAACCAGTTAGACTAGGAAATAATCTTGGGTGAGTCAAGTCATCATTTTCTTGAAAATGGCTTTGTCTAAGGAAGTGGTCGATGATCCGATAAAAGAAGGCCCCTGTGCCTCGCCACGACCTGGAAGCCATGATCTTGAAAAGGTAAACTTGACAAGCCTTGGGTTAAGTCCAAATCTAACATAAATTTACTTGAACCTAAATTCACTTAATCAATTTAATTGGAAATCATATCTAACATAAATTTACTTGAACCTAAATTCACTTAATCAATTTAATTGGAAATCATCTCTAACATAAATTTACTTGAACCTAAATTCACTTAATCAATTTAATTGGAAATCATCTCAACATAAAATTACTTGAACCTAAATCCACTTAATCAACTTAATTGGAAGTCATCTCAAAAAAATACATAAGTATAACATGTTTGATCATATAGACTCCGGTGAGATGACCTATGGTTAACAACTTACGACCAATTTTCTTAACAAAAATCTAACATCCAATCCAACCACCTTGTGTGTAGGATCAATGGATGTTGGACAGCGGTTGCTCCCGACACATGACCGGGGATCAACTCAAATTCGCAAAGCTTCGATTCAAACGACAAGGATCGGTAGCCTTTGGGAATAACGGCAAGCTCAAAATCATCGGATCAGGTGATATCGAGCTTAACACGAATTTTGTTATTAAAAATGTATTACTTGTAGAGAATTTTGAATACAACTTACTTAGTGTAAGCCAATTGTGTGATAATAACTATAAGGTTATATTTCTAGAAAATGAATGCGTAATTAATACCAACGAAACCTCTAAAACAATTCTTAAAGGAACTAGAAATAACAACATTTATACGATTAACTTAACCAACTCCTCAACTAAGTGTCTTATGACACGGCAAGAGGAATCATGGTTGTGGCACCGACGACTCGGTCACTCGCACCCAAGACTCGTCCACAAGATGAGTCAGAGTGGCTTAGTCAGAGGCTTACCCAACCTCAACAACTTGGTTAATAAAATTTGTAATGCTTGTCAACAAGGAAAACAACCTAGGACACAACACAAGTTAACTAACCAAGAACGAACCTCAAGTGTACTTGAGCTCCTGCATATGGATCTATTCGATTCACATGGAGCCAAGTCACTCAATAGAAGTCAATATTGCTTAGTCATAATTGACGACTACTCCAGGTTTACCTGGGTTAGGTTCATCAAACATAAAAATGATACCCTAGATCAACTAATCAATCTATTCAAATTAATCGAGAATCAAAAAACCCTTAAGGTTAAAAGACTTAGAAGCGATCATGGTGGTGAATTCGAAAATCAAAGGTTCACCGACTTCTGTAACCTAAACGGATACCACCATGAATTCTCCTGCCCTAGGACCCCTCAACAAAATGGCCTAGTGGAGCGGAAAAACCGAACTCTACAAGAAGCCGCTAGGACCATGTTGAACGAATACCACCTACCCGATAGGTTTTGGGCAGAAGCCGTTAGCACAGCTTGCTATGTCCAAAATAGGATCCTTATGGTAAAGAGGCACCTTAAGACCTCGTACGAAATTTATCACGATAAAATACCTAACATCAAGTACTTTAGGGTATTTGGGTGTAAGGTACATATCCTAAACACTAAGGATTACCTAGGGAAATTTACATCCAAAACCACGACCGGAATCTTTCTAGGATACTCGACTACAAGTCGAGCTTATAGAGTATATAACCACGACACCCTTAGAGTCGAGGAGACTATCAATGTAGTATTTGATGAAGGACATGAACCTACAAAACCTCCGGCAACCCCAATTAGCGAGCCGATTCATACTAGACCTAACTCTGATCCGGAGATCAGGTCTAGTATTAATCCTAACCTAAGTCAACCAAGTCACTCTATTGATCAAGTGATAGATGACTCCAACCAAACTAGTGTTCAACCAAGTCACCCCATTGATCAAGCATTAGGTGACACAAACCCAACCCAATCTAGGATTCAGACTAACCACCCTATCGATCAAGTGATAGGAGATCCTAATCTAGGAGTTCGAACTAGAGCATCCTATAGGAACCTTAGTCAAATTTCCTTAATTTCAAAGATAGAACCCAAATCAATTGAACAAGCTCTTCTTGATCCCGATTGGATTATTGCAATGCAAGAAGAGCTAGCTCAATTTACTAGGAACAAAGTGTGGGAATTAGTACCACCACCTAAAGACAAAACGATAATTGGAACAAGGTGGGTGTTTCGAAATAAGCTTGATGATAAAGGTGAAGTAGTTAGAAACAAGGCTAGGTTAGTCGCTAAAGGATTTAGTCAAGTCGAAGGCTTAGATTACGACAAACCTATGCCCAAAGAGCTAGACTCGAATCCATTCGAATGTTGCTAGCTTATGCCGCACATCGAGGATTTAAGCTATTTCAAATGGATGTTAAGTCGGCATTCCTAAATGGATACATTAAAGAAGAAGTTTATGTTAGCCAACCCCCCAGATTCGAAAATCTAGATAAACCCGACCATGTTCTAAAACTTAAGAAAGCTCTCTATGGACTTAAACAAGCTCCTCGAGCTTGGTACGAGAGACTTTCAATCCATCTTAAGTCAAAAGGGTTTAACCAAGGCTTAGTTGACCCAACTCTCTTCGTAAAAACCTTAGGTAAAGAAATATTTATAGCTCAAATCTACGTAGACGATATAATTTTTGGAACCTCTAACTCAACCTTACTAAACGAGTTCATTTCACTCATGGAAAGTGAGTTCGAAATGAACTTGGTAGGCGAGTTAAGTTTCTTTTTAGGTCTACAAATTAAACAAACTAAGGATGGTATATACCTATATCAACAAAAATACACTAAGGAGTTAATTAAAAGATTTGGAATGCAAGACGCTAAGATAATAAACACCCCAATGGCGATTAATGTTAACATAGGAGAAGACCTAGAAAGTAAGTCCATTGACTTAAAGTACTATAGGAGCGCGATAGGAAGTCTCCTATACTTAACTGCGAGTCGACCCGACATCCTATTCGTAGTAAGTATGTGCGCCAGGTTTCAAACCTGTGCTAAGGAGTCTCACCTAACCCTAGTTAAGCGTATCCTTAGATATCTTAAGGGTACACTTAACGTTGGTATTTGGTACCCTAGATCTACGGAGTTCGAACTAATCGGCTACTCCGATTCGGATTATGCCGGTAGTAAACTCGATAGAAAGAGCACGAGTGGTTGTTGTCAACTACTCGGCTCAAGTCTAGTGAGTTGGTGCAGTAGGAAGCAACATTGTGTTGCCTTATCTACCACCGAAGCCAAATATGTTGCGATGGGTGAGTGTGTAACTCAGCTTCTTTGGATGAAGCACACTCTCCGAGACTTTAGGTTGGACTTCACCAAAACTAAAATTTTTGTAGACAACATAAGTTCGATAAATCTAACTAAGAATCCTATATGCCATTCAAGGACAAAGCATATAGAGGTAAAACACCATTTCATTCGAGAACATGTAGCCAACGGCTCCATACAACTCGAATATGTTGACTCGAAGTCTAACCTAGCAGACATATTTACTAAACCACTACCCGAAGCCGAATTTAGTCTCTTGAGACGAAAATTAGGCATGTGCGTAATAGAATAGGAACTTGCAAATTATATTTTCTTACTACTATTTCTTACTTTTTCATGGAACTAGCATAGGACATACCTTAGATATCATGATCCTATAGATTTAAGGAGCCAGTACATCTCACAACACATAGGACTAATGTGTTTGTGTACTTAGCCACGTAGATGGGCGTGAGATGTTAGGACCTTACTCCTGGTTCCAGATGTAGAGCTAGTGCATCGCTATGAACCACGGAGTATAATCATACATACTAACCGACTCTGACCAGGACTGGTTGATCCTTCATATCAATCAAGCCAAATATGAGTCGAACATTTCATAGATGAGCTTATTTTCAATATATTATTTTTTAATAAAAAATGTGGAACATGCTTGGACTTTAAACTTAACACTTAGTTTGCTTTCCACACACCCCTTACTCTTTTCGATTTATGTCAAAAGGGGGAGAAAAGGCTAAAGTTAAGATTCAATAAATTCAAATTTATTGAACCTTAACTTAACTTAAACTTTGATTCTGGCCTACGTTAAGGGGGAGTAAGGTTGAGTAAGGTTTAGGTTTCACCTCTTCGGAGTTGAAAACTTTAAAGGCCTAAGTTAAGAAATCAAAAGTTAAACCTTTTTGAATAATTAACCTTTTTTACCTAACTTTTGATTACGTAACTTGCACTTATTTTTGACTCTAACGAGCCTAAGTTAAGTAATGCCTAAGTTAACTTGCACTTGTGTTTTGGAGAACTAAAAGTCTTTTTCAAGTACTCACCCTCGGTCAAGGGGGAGGTTTCCTCAAGGGGGAGTACTTGAAGAAAATCCTTACTACTCCAACTTAATCTTCGTTTGTTTCTAATGCACATTATTCTTTATGCTTGCTATTTACTTAACTTTGTATGTGGGTTTGCCATAAATCAAAAAGGGAGAGATTGTTGGTGCAACAGGCACCTAAGTCGAACCTGAGTTTTGATTATAGCAAACGATACAAAGTTAAGCTCATGTCGTTATCTCACGAGCTGAATCGAGTGTACAGAAGATTGCTATAGCTGGAGCTGAAGGCTAGCGACACCCGGAGGAAGCCGCGGTGGTCGGGCGACACTCGAGTGATTTCGGAGGGAGCCGATGGAATCGAGTGGAAGGCCGGAAGCAAAAGCAACACGTAAGTATCGAGGTAAGCTCGTGTGTGTGAGCGTAAGTGAGGTCGTATCCTCTTTACGGGGATGATCTTAAGCGTAAATCCGACCCAAGACATCTCATAGGTGGTCTAGGTTGAGATTGGATGGTCGAAGACCGTCGGAATTATGTTTTTGTTGAGCTAACTTTGACTTGCAGCAAGCATCAGTCAGCCGACTTGGAGGACTCATTGCCGCGTGTATCGATCAACTTCGAAGGTCATCAATCGATGATCGCCATCGATCGTGATGATGGACATCGATCGATGGTCAATGATCAGATTCGAGGAGTCAAGGCTTATCACTCCACCTCAAAGCGGTTTGGTGTCCATTTGTGATTGGTTGAAGACCCACTCGAAAAGGGGCTCAAAGGCTATAAAAGGAGGGCCAAACCTAGGGTTTTCTCAACAATTCTAAGCCTCCAAAAAGTCTCCATTACGCTGCAACTCTCCGACAACGAAGTCCTTCCATTCCGACGTCTAGGTTTAACTTTTATTATTCTTGTACGTCGGTATTAGTTTTTCTTGTCATTTACATTTCCGGAGCTTTTATCGTATACGAGGAGAGGGGGAGTGTCCCTCTACCTCAAGTTTTTGTGATTCCTTCTTGTATCGATTAACTCCTACCTCTAACGAGGAGGAGTTCCTTTAGTGCTTTTGCCCTCCATACGTGGTCAAGGACCACTAGGGCCTTGGAGTAGTAGCCTTCAGCTACGAACCAAGTAAAACCCTTGTGTGGATTGTCTTTTTTATTTTTACATTTCCGCTGTAATTAATTAATTATCTCTCGAGTTTTAACGAAAGAAAAAGAAAAGGTTTTTCGCTATTCACCCCTCCTCTAGCGAACCGCATCGATCCAACAAAGTGTTGTTCCGTTTATTTAAATGATATGCTTTTTTGTAGTGCACATCTTGTGAATGGTCTCTATCTTCTAGATCTTGAAACCCCAGTCTATAACATAAATACCAAATGGTTCAAATCTAATGATCTGAACCAAATATATCTCTGGCATTGTCGCCTGGGTCAAGTAAATGAGAGTCGCATATCCCAGCTCCATAAGGATGGATTACTGGACTCATTTGATTTTGAATCATATGAGACATGTGAATCCTGTCTTCTATGCAAGATGACCAAGACTCCATTTAGTGGACATAGCAAACGAACTACTGATTTGTTAGAACTCATACATACTGATGTATATGGGCCTTTCAATGTAGCAGCTAGAGGAGGCTATCAGTACTTCATTACTTTTACTGATGATTTCAGTTGATATGGATGTGTATCTTATGAGACACAAATCCAAATCCTTTGAAAAGTACAAAGAATCCAAGAATGAAGTACAAAACCAACTTGGTAAGAGTATTAAAGTGCTTTGATCAGATCGAGGTGGGGAATACCTTAGCCAAGATTTTCATGACTATCTCGTTGAGTTTGGGATTAGATATCAACTCACTCCACCTGGAACACTGTAGTGGAATGGTGTATCAGAAAGGATAAATCATACATTATTAGATATGGTACGATCCATGATGAGTCACACAAATCTTCCTTCTTTCTTCTAGGTACATGCTTTAGAGACGACTGCTTTCACGCTTAACCACGTCCCATCTAAGGCAGTCATAAGGACACCATATGTGATATGGACTGGGAAGAGTCCCAAGATGTCTTTTATGAAGATTTGGGGTTATGAGGCTTATGTTCGACGTCAAGTCTCCGACAAACTAGGTCCCAAATCAGACAAGTGCTACTTTGTAGGATATCCTAACGAAACGAAAGGATATTACTTCTACAATCTCACACAAGGAAAAGTGTTTGTCACAAGAAATGACGTCTTTCTAGAAAGAGAGTTCATTTCAAGAAGAACTAGTGGGAGTAAAATCCATCTTGAAGAATTTCAAGATACAGATAGCACTGAGATGGAAATTGAACATGCACCACAAAGTATTGTGGATGATGAGATTGTTGCACAAGAAGTTCTGGAGCAACAACCTGTTCAAGTAGATCAACCTCTTCGCATATCTGATAGGATACGTCGTCAGTCTGAGAGATATTCATTTCTCTTATCTGATAATGATGATGTTATGCTTGTTGAGTTGAACGAACCTACATCCTATCAGGAAGCTGTGATGAGCCCAGATTCTAAGAAATGGCTATAGGCCATAATGTCTAAAATGGAATCCATGTACACTAACCAAGTATGAACTTTGGTTGATCCACGTAAAGGGGTCAAACCCATTGGGTGTAAGTGGGTCTTTAAGAGAAAGACTGACATGGATGGTCTTATACATACCTATAAAGGGCGATTGGTAGCTAAAGGTTTCAAATAGATTAATGGTATTGACTATGATGAAACTTTTTCACTAGTTGCGATGCTTAAGTCCATTCGGATCATGCTTTCTATTGCAACTTACCACGATTATGAGATCTGGCAAATGGATGTCAAAACTATGTTTCTTAATGGAAACCTCCTCGAGGATGTGTACATGACACAACCTAAGGGTTTTATAGATCCAAAGCATGTTGGCAAGTTATGCAAGCTGCAAAGGTGCATTTATGGTTTAAAGAAAGCATCTAGAAGTTGGAATTTTCGATTCGATGATGCAATCAAACAGTTTGGTTTCATCAAGAATGAATATGAACCCTATGTCTTAGTGGGAGCATAGTTATCTTTCTTATCTTGTATGTTGATGACATACTTCTCATTGGAAACAACATCCCTACGCTGCAGTCTGTGAAGACTTGGTTTGGGAATTGTTTCTCAATGAAGGACTTAGGTGAAACAACCTACATTTTAGGCATTAAGATCTATAGAGATAGATCTAAGAGATTTCTTGGCTTATGTCAGAGTGCATACATTGACAAGGTGCTTAAATGTTTTTCCATGAAGAATTCCAAGAAGGTATTTCTGCCAATGTCACATGGTATGAGCTTTCGAAGGCTCAATGCCCTTCTTCTAAGGAAGAAAGGGAACATATGGATATGCATCTGCTATAGGGTCTATTATGTACGCCATGCTATGTACTCATCCTGATGTCTCATATGCTTTAAGCATGATGAGCAGGTACCATTCGGATCCAGGTGACAATCAATCGACAACCATCAAGAATATTCTTAAGTACTTGAGAAGAACTAAAGAATATTTCTTGCTATTTGGAGGTAATGAGGAGCTCGTTGTAAAGGGTTACAGCGATGCTAGCTTCCAAATGGACAAGGACGATTATAGACCATAGTCAGGGTATGTCTTTTATTTAAATGGTGGTGCTGTGAGCTGGAAGAGTTCAAAGCAAGACACAGTCGTGGATTCTACTACAGAGGCCGAGTATATTGCTGCTTCAGATCTGGCAAAGGAGGTTGTTTAGATCAAGAAGTTTGTTTCTAAGCTTGGTGTAGTTCCTAGCATCGTGAGCCCTATAGAGCTTTATTGTGACAACAAAGGGGCTATAACACAGGCTAAGGAACCTCATTCTCACCAGTGTTCCAAACATATACTACGGCGATATCATCTCATTCAAGAGATCATCGATAGAGGAGATGTATGAATATGCAGAGTAGATACTGATGCTAACATCGTGGATCCCTTGACTAAGTCTTTAGCACAGAGGAAGCATGATGGTCATACTAGGTCACTGGGTCTTAGAGATTACAGTGATTGACACTAGTTCTAGTGGGAGATTGTTAGTGTCAGCCCTTAGTGCCAATCATTAGATGATTGATTAGGGATCATATGTATCATATTTCATTAATAATGGGCAATGTTTTCTTATTATATTATTTCTTATATGTGGTTTATGAATAATATAATAGTGTCCTTGATTAGTAGATTCAGGTTTACAACATATCAATTGGTTGAATTGATAGTGAGAGTTTGTAGACACACACACACACACACACAGACAGACATACACACACACACACACACACACACACACACACACACACACACACACACACACATATATATATATATAGAACACTACTCTTAACTATTCCTAGTCGAGTATTAATATGCAAGGATAATATTAATACGCAGAGACTAGCATGTAGGTTAATTGATGACTTAATCTCACAAGTCATGGATATGTGATATCAAGTTGACACATGGGTACATATTAGAGACTATGTACTAAATTGACCTGCCATGAGTGTCATAAACATTCTCATGTAACTATTGGTATGAATAATACTTAGACCCGAAGTCACTACATTTCCCTACATAATGAGTTGTATACTTTAGCTTCGTCAAACATCACCTATAATAGGGTGACTATAAAGGCGATCACTAGGGATGCAATAAGTTATGCAGAGGGATGTGAGTGATGTAGATATGATCTATCCCTTCCATATATCAGAAGTGATATCTATGAGCCCCTTGATAGAGTAGGATTGCTAAAAATGCATGGTCATGCTCAAATAAGTCAATATCAGATATTGAGCTTATTTGGTTGAGTAGTCTACTTGGATGTAAGATATGGCGAAAAAAAATGTATGGTTAGGAGTTAATTACATCTAACCTAGCTTAAGAAATTTTAATAGTTCAATTAACCTATATTTAATTGAATCTAGGGTTAATGGCTTATTGGATTTAAACCCTACCCATTCTCAAATCGACCCGTTAACATAACACGACGCCGATTCTGTGTCGACCAACCTCTAATCTCGTCGAAAATCTTTTACTCTGAGCGTTCCCATTCGCGCGACTTCACCTCCTTCCTTCCTTTGAGACTCCGTCGATTTCCATTCCCCTTTGCGACTCCGCCGATTTCCATTCCCCTTCGCGACTCCACCGATTTCCATTCCCCTTCACGACTCCATCGTCTTCCTCTTCCCCGAAGCAAACTGCGGCTAAAGCTCTCCCTCTCCTCCTCACTGTCTTTTTTGCAAGCCTGTCCACTCATAACCTCTCCGATGCCAGGCTATTCCCTCTCTGTGAGTGCCAGTCTTCTTCCTCGTGCAGGCAGCGACCGTCGGTTTGGATGACCTCCGCAGACGGGCTGGGAACCGAAAGGTTGGGAGTGGCTGAAAACTAGGGTAGCGACACTGTCATTGGGTTTTCCAGTGAACCAAGCCGTCCCCTACCGGTTGTGGTCAGGGAAAGGTAAGCATCGATTTTGGTTCTCCTTACCTTGAACGAGAGTAAGATGTTATGTGGATTTGTCGTGACTAAGCTCGAAACTTGATTTGGGCAGTGGTTGTTTTTGGCCGACTGAGGATTTGGGAAGGATTGTTTTGCCGGTGGAAATTACAACTGTCGGTAAGCCTAAGTTTCTCCTTAGTTACTGTGTGTTCCTTTCCTTAGCTGACACAATTGCAAATTTGAAAGCAGAGGCCTTCTTTCGACAGATTGAGGATTGGGAAGGGTTATTTTGCCGGTGGAGGTTTCAAATTGTTGGTAAGCATGAAACTCTTCCCTGTTTTCTGTTCAGTCCAGTTGGATTAGTTACATTGCTATGTTAATGTTGTTTCCTGCCATGAGTGTTAAACGGTAAGAGTTGTGGTAGTATGGTAGTGGCTAAATGAGTTAGGTAAGTGTTGATTTGAGTGTGTTAAGGATATATAATAGGATTACTGTAGTGGGGTAAATTACTGGATTATATAGCTTCAATTTAGTGTATTACTTAACTATTCTTAATGATCTATTTGATTTGGGGTTGATGAGGATTAGAGGTGTTTTCGGGTTGTGTCCTACTGCATTGATGAGCTGTGTTTGAGAGCTCAACTTTGTCGAAATGACAATTAATGGATTGGGCAGGAACTGGGTTTGAATTAATAGTAAGTGTTGGTCGGTGGTGAGGTTTTGTTGGGTGTTTGACCGGCTGTGAAGCAGTAGCTTTGTTTGTGCTACGAATAGGGAGGTGTATCGGTGTAAATATGGGTTAGAGTTATACTTAATTTATTGGCGATCTTATTACATCAAATTAAGTGTAAAAAGATTAAATCTTCATGAGATTGACTTTGTTAAGTGGGTATGAAGTTGGATGAGTAGGTTAGCACTTTTGCTAATTGAAAATGGTGGGATAAATTAAATAGTCAAGCTTGGCTATTTGAGCTTCTAATTCATATTCGATAAAGGGATGCGAATATAGAAATGATAGAATAGTAAATTATATATCTATTGTCGTATGCTTGAACATAACCACAATGTTTGAAATATGCAGGACATGGATACGAGACGGGTCTGCGGCCATGAGGATTTTATTACTACGAGCATTTACAGTAGGTGGGTAATTCCTACCCTGGTCAGGTAGTTTTAAATGCATGTAGATTTAGATGCATGATCATCTTATATAATCATGTTACCTTGACTCTGTTCTTATTTACTCTTGCGCTTGATACCTTACCTTTGGCTGTTAACTCCATTGCTGTTATCATGTTTCATTTTATCATGATTAGGAATTATATATATAGGTGATGTAAGTAACTTAGAATTTGTTAAGTAAGTGCAAATAGTAAAGTCTGAATGACAACCTGATTCAAAATTAGGCAAAGAGGTCATCTATAGGTAGGTAATGTTTTGAACGTAGGGTTAATTTTAATACCCTTAGGTTGTATGTTTACTACCGACCATGTACTGTGTAAATAGTCAGGTGAATTGTACTTAGTGTGTCGCTACTGATCGATGGTCCTAGCTCATTATAATTAGTTGAGTACGCCTCTCTGCAGGATAGAGAGTGCATCGATCTGATTGGTTTGACTCTCTGTAGGATAGAGAGTCTGTGGTGGATGTCTATTTATATGACAGAGCATTCATGACATTTGCATGCATGCTGGCAACGTGGTCTCCCTTGTGGTTGAGAGGGTCGTCAGTCATCCTGCCTCCACATACTCATAGGACGAGTAATCGGTGTTAGGGCAGAGCATTGTGGTGCCGCACTCTACCACTATAGACGGTGGTAGTTGGATTTGCATGTCGTAGTCCTACGTGTGTGGCGCTCGACCACTCATGGGTATTGACTGTCGGAGTGACCAACAACATGGACCCCCATCGCATAGCTTGCTTTTCATGCTTATATGCTACTCGATCATACTGCCCACTCGACCACTCGAGAGTAGTGGTTGGTGTTGAGTTGAGACAGTTGTCATGCTCGAGCTACCGAGGCCACACTGGGGTTGTGGTAGCTTTAGGGTAAGCTGACATGACCATGCATGCTGCATTGCCGACTTATGACATTTTTGCATATTGTCATATATATACATATATGCATGTATATATATATGGATGATTATGATTAGTATATATATATATATATATATATATATATATATATATATATATATATATATATATATATATATGCTTATTGTGATACTGCATTTGATTGTACTATGCTTGTTGCATTTGATTGTACATCATCTTCATACATGCTACCCGCATCGCTTATACGGTTGTGTAGGATACCTGCATAGTTGTTGGATTGTCTATTGCATTCTTTGACCTATATTTATATCGTTATACGGTTTAGAGCAGAGTTCCTGTATATGTATATATTGTGAATATGTGCTTAGGTTGGATAGGTGTAGCGTAGCAGACGTTAAGGTATGTATGCATTTTATATTGGCTTTTGGTTAGAAGGTATATACATGGATATGTTATCATGCTATTGTTACCTGATATACCTGTAGATTTTTCTATCGAAATACATGTGATATTGGTATATACATGTTTTCTATTACCTGCTGAGTTTTACTCACCACCATGGACCCTGGGTTTTTCTGTCACCCAGGTAACAGGTAGAAGTCTTCGTGACGGCTTGGAGTTGCGCCGGTGATCCATCCCATCTCCATTTTTCGAGTCTCCCGAGGAAGTTGTTTTATGTCATAGACTTTGGTTTATGTATGGACTTTGTCTTTATGTCGTGGACTTGGTTTTGTGTCGATGTTTTATATACGGTTTAGTACTGTGGACTTGTCAGGTGGTGTAAACCTGTGTGTTTTTGGTTTGGATGTCGGTATGTATGTTGTTTATGTTTCCGCTGTATTTGGTATATTTATATCTATTTATTATGTTGTTGTTGTGGGCCTACGAGCCTTGTATTAACCCAAAATGTTGCCACGTACAGGGGAGATGTCGTCCGTTTGCTTTTCGGCACGGCGTACTCTCGGGGCGTGACAACTTTATTGGTATCAGAGCCGAAGGTTCTGAGATTCCATACAATGATTTTGTTTTTGAGTCTTGGATTTTCGTGAGTCGGTATATTTTTTCGGATTTGGTTTTGTGAGATGGGATTGACAACGGCATAAGCTCCGGGCAGCACAAAGTAAGTATTCCTGATAATTTATACTTTAGTTGGATACTTATCTAGACTTGTTCAACAGGTGTATACTGTCAGAGTTATGGCACCTGTGCAAACTCATGGTCGAGGTCGTCTATCCAGGCGATCATCCAGAGGGGTGGGACAAGATACGATTACGACTGAGCCAGCTACTCAAGCACAGCCTCAGCAATCCTTTATAGGTGGTGTAGAGCCTCAGAATCTGGTTCTACCACCGACTAGGTCAGCACCTACGGATTCCAGTTGGCTCAATGATAAAGCACGGATACTGGTATTAGCACGTTCAGCCAAGGACAAATTTACCTTATTCCGAGGGGAGTTTGATCCATGGATCGCACATGCATGGCTGGAGAATTTGGAGGACACTTTCGAGCACATGGACTGTACTAACGATGAGAAGGTGGGCCTTGCTGTGTATCACCTTAGAGACCAGGCCATTACTTGGTGGAAAATGCAGAAGACTCTACTCGAGGAGCGAGGGATTACTTAGGTCGTCTTTCGAGATGCTTTCTAGAGACAATACTTTTCTTTCGCATTTTCTACGCATGTCGTCAGGAATTCCTGAGTCTGAAGCAAGGCGATCGTTCCGTCATAGAGTATAACGCAGAGTTTACCAGACTTTCAGAGTTTTGCCCTCACCTGATAGCCCAGGATGCAGATCGGATGTTCCAGTTCACACAAGGCCTAGTAGCTTATATTTGAGTGAGGATGTCAGGATCTTCTATTGCCTCTAACAGGGAGGCATTGGACCGAGCCATTTGTATTGAAATGACGTCCCAATAGATCTCCAAGGAAAAAGATATAAAGAAGCAGATGTCCCAGAGTAAGCAGCAGAAGCAAAATTCAAAGAATCAGACTCAGAAGAAGCAGGAGCAGAAGGGCAATACTCGAGGTACTACAGAGGGATCGTCTAGGGCGCAAAAAGGGAAGCACCCAGCTTCTGAACAGGCTGGAGGTTCTCAGAAGAACTGTAAGAGTCAAAACAGAACTGGATGTTATAGATGCAGATCTGGAAGTCATTGAGCTCCAGAGTGCCCTTTAGAGCAGTCTGTTTTCTACTATTGCAAGCAACCTAGACATACCAGTTGAGAGTGTACATTGAGAGTGCAGTTGGAGTTTCCTGATAGCTCTAACAAGGGAAGAAAGTCCAACCAGCAGCGGCAAAAGAGGACAAGATCATGGACACAATCTTATGGTCGAGGCGGCCCGACTTACCTCCGCAGCGATTATATCGATCTGAGGTGCCCTTGGTGATGCTGATGGCTATCCAGTATCCTACATCTCTAGTGATCTACTATCCAGGGGTATCTGCACCGCCGATGTTACCAGCCAACTCTCAGGGTTATCTTATGCCTGCACCAGTGACTCAGTCTTCAGCACCTCAGAGTCAGACTCAGCCCGAGTGGAGGCACACTACTTCTTCGTCAGGGATGCAACCGACAAATATTGAGACTGGATGAGTTTTTGCCATCACCAGAGATGAGACGCAGCGGGCTGAGGGATTAGTCATACGGGGTATGGTTTTAGTTTATTCTATATACCCTGGTACTTTGATTAATACTGGTAATTCCCATTCATTTGTATCTAGAATATTTCTGGGTAGAGTCGGAAGGATCCCAATGGTTCGTTCTTGTGGGTTAGCAGTATCCTTTCCATCAAGAGAGGTGCTGACTAGCCACCAAGAAATCAAAGGTTTCCCATTAGATTTTGACAGGCATATCCTTACAGTGGACCTCTAGGTGTTGGAAATGGTAGAGTTTGGTATTATTCTCGATATGGACTGGTTGGCCGCTTATTATGCTACAGTGGATTGTAGAGCACGGGTGGTGACATTTCGACCACCGGATCAACCAATTTGGGAATTTATTGGCACTAGAGACGATAGTCTATCCATTATATCGGCCTTACAGGCTCAGAAGTTATTGGCCCAGGGTTGTCAAGGCTATTTGCTATCTCTGGTCAAAGTTGTGAACGAAGGACTGCCACCCCTTTCTGATGTATTAGTAGTCCGAGAGTATCCAGACGTATTTCTAGATGAACTTCCAGGCTTGCCACCTCCTAGGCAAGTGGAATTTGTAATAGAGGTGATTCCAGGAACCATGCCTATATCTAAACCCCCTTATCAGATGGCGCCAAAAGAACTGAATAAACATAAAGTTCAACTGCAGGAGTTGCTAGATAATGGATTCATCTGCCCTAGTGTTTCACCTTGGGGAGCTCTGGTTGTTAGTAATATATGAGAGATGTCCTAAGGCAATCGCCTTATGTATGAACCATTTATATGATAAATGAAGATTCACTATTTGAGTATACATATTTTATGTATTTGATTGGATCTTAAACTCATTTACTGAATGTCCACGATACGATTCACAGCATGAGAGAATTTGTGATTGGATCACAACTAGTGAGTATCTCTACATGTGTAATTGTGATGTATCGGAATTATCCCTAGTCGATGAATTGATGGATTTGGACACCATCAATTCTGTCGAGACTAGCACGAGGTATACTCCTTGGTGTATCCAAGCAGCTGATTCTCACTGGCTGGAGACATAGTGATGTCCGGAGTTAATCGTGGATACTAGTTATGGTAACTAGTTCATTGGAGTGACCAACCGTAAGACTTCATATGGTTTTCTGCATATATATAGATATGTCAATGAAGTTCTTACTGTGGCTTAAGTGCGATATTCCTTTGACTTGCGGTATTCAAGTCATCTTGATCATAGAGACTTATGCTTTGACATCTTAAGCAAACATCTCTAAGGAGATGTGGACCCGGGATGATTGGGTATAAGTCGAAGTGATCGAAGGTGTTTGAATAGCCTATAAAGGATTCACCACTCCTTGCGAGGAGATGTATACCCATGGCCTCTCGTCGGATTGTTACTAAAGTCTTTGGCCAAAGCATTACATGTTTAGAGTAAAGTACTCTTCGATACATGTGAAGTAACTAGAATCCGTAGGACGAGGAAATGATACTTGGGCTAGGTGTGACGTAGTCAGCCTAGTGGGGACTGACACTATAGACCATGTCCTGAACCAAGTGGGTATAAGATGAGTGAAGAGAATGGGGCACGAATCATTCGAGCTACTGAAGGGTTTCAGAAATAGTTCGGGATCAACCGTTGATCTTTTCGGTTAATTGGGGATCATGATGTACTACTAGGTGCCACTCATGATCGTTCTATAATTAATGGTTAATTATAGACGGCCAACATAAACCGAGAACCTATTTGGTCACACGCACAACGAGTGTAATCCAAAGGATTTAAAACGAGCTTGAGAATGGGATTCTCAGACCGAGAGAAACTAGGTTTGGTTGGACCAAACATAAAGTGAGCATGAAATCGTTTCAGTCACAATGGAAGCATGTATGGGCTGCGTCTTATGAAGACGTAATGGATGGACCAAAATGGTTTGGTTCTAATCCAATGGATAAGAATAAACCAAAGGGTTTGGTTTATTTTAAACGAATGAACCAAAAGTTGGTTCGGTTCGTTTTAACTTAAAATAAACCATCATGGTTTGGTTTATTTTAACTTATCTTAATGGAGCGGGTTAACGGGCTTTATGGATATGATCCATTAACCATTAAGAGAATTAGTTCTCTATAAAATAGGGCTTAAACCCTAATCCCAAAACCCTAATAAAGTTGTTGCCTCCCAACATAGAGTTGCCGCCCACCCTTGTTGGTGAATTTGGCGCCCAACCCTAAGTGCCGCCGCCCAGCCTTTGTGCCGCCGTCCAAGTCATTGCCGGCGACCAAGTTTCAGCCGGTGAACACTCCGGCAACCCTCCAGTGATCCCCTATAGGTTTGGCATCAAGGTGAGGTTTTTCTCTCCTTGTTTTTGGCCGGCGCCTACTCCTCCACCAAGCTGTCCAGTTTTCTGGACAGCTTCTTCTCCTCTCGTCGGAGCGTCGTTTGGACGACGGTTAGTGCTCCGACAGCGGCTAACATACCGGGGATTTGATCTCCGGTAATCCTCTGAGGTGGAGGACGAAGGATTCGTCAATCGGTTGACGAATACCTCTCCGGAGAAGCAAGTCTTGAGGACTTGTTTTTAGGTCCGAATTTGGATTCGGATCGTGATCATCTCTCGATCACGTCGTCTTCAACACGAGGCTAGTAACCCGTATGAAGACGAAGCTCGTGGCTTGGCGAAGTCATCCCGAGGAGCTCGGCGTGGATACGGATAGAGACGATTCTTACGAGGATCGTTCCGGTTGATGCCGTTCCCGCTACATGTCATACGAAAGGTATAACGTAGTTTAATTTCCTTTTATTGCAAATTTTAATTTACGGTTATGTCTACACTTGTTGTAATATGCATGCGTGTGTTGTGTGTGTTGTAATAAATATAGATTTATTATTTTTAATTGCTTTCGCTGTGCTCATGTTTACGAAACATGATCGAACACACACACGCCGCGGTGCCGGAAACCCAACACTGGTACTCTTTGTTAAAAAGAAGGATGAATCGTTGCAGTTATCTATTGACTATCGGCAACTGAATTCAGTCACAGTTAAGAATAAATATCCACTTCTGAGGATAGAAGATTTGTTTGATCAGCTTAAGGATACATGAGTGTATTCTAAAATTGATCTGTGCTCAGGATATCATCAACTTCGGATAAGAGATGAGGATGTTCAGAAAACAGCTTTCCGCACCAGTTATGGACATTACGAGTTTCTAGTGATGTCATTTGGTCTCATGAATGCCCCAGCTGCATTTATGGACTTGATGAACCGGGTATTCCTGATGTATATAGATCAGTTCATCATAGTGTTCATCGATGATATATTGATTTATTCTCGATCCGAGGAGGAACATGAACAACATCTACGGATAGTATTGGAAACATTGTGACAGAAACAATTGTATGCCAAGTTTAGCAAGCGTGTATTCTAGTTATCCTCAGTGGATTTTCTTGGACATGTAGTGTCCAATAGAGGTATTTATGTAGATCCCCAGAAGATTGAGGCAATTACCAATTGGGAACAGTCAAAATCAGTTCAGGAGATCCATAGTTTCTTTGGTCTGGCCAGGTATTATCGCAGATTCATGGAGTGATTCTCGAGTATCACCATGCCACTCACTCTCCTGACTCAGAAAGGGGTCAAGTTCACCTGGCCAGAGGCTTGTGAAACTAGCTTTCAGAAGCTTAAGTGACGGCTAGTTTCTGCACCAGTCTTAGTGATTTCTTCTGGTGTTAATGGGATGGTTCTTTATACGGATGCTTCTATCCAAGGGTTGGGTGCAGTTCTGATGCAGTCTAACCGTGTGGTATCTTATACCTCCCGTCAACTAAAATATCACGAAAGGAATTACCCAATGCACGATCTAGAGTTAGCCGCCATCATTTTCTCATTGAAGATATGAAGGCACTACATGTATGGGATTACCTTTGAGATCTACACATACCATAAAAGTCTGAAGTATTTGTTCACACAGAAAGAGATGAATCTGAGACAGAGACGGTGGATGAAATATCTAAAAGATTATGACTGCACAATTCAGTATCATCTGGGAAAAGCTAAGGTGGTAGTAGATGCGCTGAGTAGGAAGTCTCGTGGAGTTCTGGCCAGTCATCTGACACTAGTTACTGATCTAGTTCGATAGTTCTCAGAGTTAGGATTGTAGGAACACGGTCAAACATCCCGAGGAGTATAGGTATCTATGGTTGCCCAGTCTGCCATTACTGAGAGGATCAAGGAAGCACAAGTTAGTGACCAACATCTACAATTCTTGTGCAGCACGATAGACTCAGAACGTCAGACGGATTTCTCGAGTGACGAGAATGGAGTACTTCATTTCCGTGGATGATTATGTGTTCCGGACACTCACCCAGTTAAGGAAGAATTGCTACAGGAAGCACATCAGTCGAGATATGCTATACATCCTGGTGGTACTCAGATGTACTGAGATTTGAAGCACTTATACTAGTGGAACGGTATGAAATGAGATATTGCGGACTTTGTTGCACGATGCCTAGTATGCCAGCAAGTGAAGGCTGAACATCAGAAACCTGTTGGGTTACTTCAAAAAATTCCGATCCCGGAATGGAAGTGGGAGTATATCACGATGGATTTCATTACGGGATTACCTAGAACCCGTAAAGGACATGATGCGATTTGGGTGATCATAGATCGGTTTATCAAATCCGCTCACTTCCTTTCAATTCGTGGGACGGACTCATTGGATCATCTAGCGGACTTGTATTGCCGAGAGATTATCAGATTGCATGGCGTACCTTTGAGTATCATATCTGATAGAGATCTGTGATTCACTTCATGATTTTGGCAGAGTCTGCAGCAAGCTATGGGCACATAGCTTCGACTCAGTATCGCTTTTCATCCGTAGACAGATGGACAGTCAGAGCGTACCATTTAGACTCTGGAGGATCTACTGAGAGCTTGTGTCATGGATTTCGATGGCAGTTGGGAGGATCACATTCCTTTAGTGGAGATTGCCTACAACAATAGCTACCATTCTTCTATTCAGATAGCTCCTTTCGAGGCGTTATACGGAAGACCCTGCAGATCTCCAATGTTATGGGAGGAAGTTAGGGAATGACAATTATTGGGGCCTCAGAGTATCCAGCATGATGCGGAGTTGGTACGAGTCATCAGATGACGATTATCAGAGTCACAGGATAGACAGAAGAGTTATGCGGACCGGAGGCAAAGGCCTTTGGAATTCTCAATCGGGGATAATGTATTCCTACGAGTGTCACCCACCAAAGGAGTCAAGAGATTTGGGCTAAAAGGAAAATTAGCTCCACGCTACATTAGTACATTTGAGATATTGGAGCGAATTGGATGTGTAGCATATCGGTTGGCCTTACCTCCGACACTAGCAGAGGCGTTCACAACGTATTTCATGTTTCTATGCTGAGGAAATACATGCCGCAATCTGACCATGTTCTGAAAGAAGTTCCGATACTACTCCAGGAAAATGCGACTTTTGAGGAGATTCTGGTGCGAATTTTTGGTCGCAAGGAGCGACAGTTGTGGAACAAAACCATCCGACTCGTAAAGGTGGGATGATAGTTTCATACAGATGAGGAGGCTACATGGGAGCTGGAAGATACTATCCGAGCTCGATACCCTCATCTATTTGTTTGAGGTATGTGGTTATTTCGGAATATCCTTGATCTAATTTTTGCATTTAAGTATGAAATTTGGGTTCCAAATTTTAATAAGTGGGGGAGAATGTAAGATACGGCGAAAAAAAAAGTATGGTTAGGAGTTAATTACATATAACCTAGCTTAAGAATTTTTAATAGTTCAATTAACCTAGATTTAATTGAATCAAGGGTTAATGGCTTATTGGATTTAAACCCTACGCATTCTCAAATCGACACATTAACATACATAACACTGCGCCGATTCTGTGCCGACCAGCCTTTAATCTCGCCGAAAATCTTTTACTCCAAGCGTTCCCATTCGCACGACTTCACCTGCTTCCTTCCTTCACAACTCCGCCGATTTCCATTCCCCTTCGCGACTCCGACGATTTCCATTCCCCTTCACGACTTCGTCGTCTTCCTCTTCCCCGAAGCAAACTGCAACCAAAGCTCTCCCTCTCCTCCTCGCTGTCTTTTTCGCAAGCATGTCCACTCGCGACCTCTCTGATGCCAGGTTATTCCTTCTCTGTGAGCACCGGTCTTCTTCCTCGCGGCAGGTGACGACCATTGCTTTGGACGACCTCCATAGATGGGCTGGGAACCGGAAGGTTGGGAGTGGCTAGAAACTAGGGCAGCGACGTTGTCATTGGGTTTTCCAGCGAACCAAGACGTCCCTTGCCGGTTGTGGTCAGGGAAAGGTAAGCATCGATTTTGGTTCTCCTTACCTTAAACAAGAGTAAGATGTTTTGTGGATTTGCCATGACTAAGCTCGAAACTTGATTTGGGAAGTGGTTGTTTCCAGCCGACTGAGGATTTGGGAAGGATTGTTTTGCCGGTGGAAATTACAACTATCGGTAAGCCTAAGTTTCTCCTTAGTTACTGCGTGTTCCTTTCCTTAGCTGACACAATTGCAAATTTGGGAGAAGAGGCCTTCTTTCGGTAGATTGAGGATTGGGAAGGGTTGTTTTATCGGTGGAGGTTTCAAATTATTGGTAAGCATGAAACTCTTCCCTGTTTTCTGTTCAATCCAGTTGGATTAGTTACATTGCTATGTTAATGTTGTTTCCTATCGTGAGTGTTGAACGGTAAGAGTTGTGGTAGTATGGTAGTGGCTAAATGAGTTAGGTAAGTGTTGATTTGAGTGTGTTAAGGATATATAATAGGATTACTGCAATGGGGTAAATTACTAGATTATATAGCTTCAATTTAGAGTATTACTTAACTATTCTTAATGATCTATTTGATTTGGGGTTGATGAGGATTAGAGGTGTTGTCGGGTTGTGTCCTACTGCATTGATGAGCTGTGTTTGAGAGCTCAACTTTATCGAAATGACAATTAATGGATTGGGCAGGAACTGGGTTTGAATTAATAGTAAGTGTTGGTCGGTGGTGAGGTTTTGTTGGGTGTTTGACCGGCTATGAAGTAGTAGCTTTTTTTGGGCTACGAATAGGGAGGTGTATCAGTGTGAATATGGGTTAGAGTTATACTTAATTTGTTGGCGATCTTATTACATCAAATTAAGTGTAAAAAGATTAAATCTTCATGAGATTGACTTTGTTAAGTGGGTATAGAGTCGGATGAGTAGGTTAGCACTTTTGCTAATTGAAAACGATGGGTTAAATTAATTAGTCAAGCTTGGCTATTTGAGCTTCTAATTCGTATTCGATAAAGGGACGCAAATATAGAAACGATAGAATAGTAAATTATATATCTATTGTCGTATGCTTGAACATAACCACAATGTTTGAAATGGCCAGGACCTGGATATGAGACGGGCCTGCGACCGTGAGGATTTTATTACTACGTGCATTTACAGCAGGTGGGTAATTCCTACCCTAGTCAGGTAGTTTTAAATGCATGAAGATTTAGATGCATGATCATCTTATATGATCATGTTACCTTGACTCTGTTCTTATTTACTCTTGCGCTTGGTACCTTACCTTTGGTTGTTAACTCCATTGCTGCTATCATGTTTTATTTTATCATGATTAGGAGTTATATATATAGGTGATGTAAGTAACTTAGAATTTGTTAAGTTAGGTGCAAATAGTAAAGTCCAGATGACAACCTGATTGTAAATTAGGCAAAGAGGTCATCTGTAGGTAGGTAATGTTTTAAATGTAGGGTTAATTTTAATACCCTTAGGTTGTATGTTTACTACCGACCATGTAGTGTGTAAATGGTCAGGTGAATTGTACTTAGTGTGTCGCTACGGACTGGTGGTCCTAGCTCATTATAATCAGTTGAGTACGACTCTCTGTAGGATAGAGAGTGTGTCGATCTGATTGATTTGACTCTTTGTAGGGTAGAGAGTCTGTGGTGGATGTCTATTTATATGACAAAGCATTCATGACATTTGCATGCATGCTGGCGATGTGGTCTCCCTTATGGTTGAGAGGGTCGTCAGTCATCCTGCCTCCACGGTTACTCATAGGAGGAGTAAATGGTGTGAGGGAAGAGCATTGTGGTGCCGCACTCTACCACTATAGACAGTGGTAGTTGGATTTGCATGCAGTAGTCCTGCATGTGTGGTACTCGACCACTCATGGGTAGTGACTGTCGGAGTGACCAACAGCAGAGACCCCCATCGTGTAGGTTGCTCTTCATGCTTATATGTTACTCGATCATACTGCCCACTCAGCTACTCGAGAGTAGTGGTTGGTGTTGAGTTGGGATAGTTGTCATGCTCGAGCCACCGAGGCCACACTGGGGTCGTGGTAGCTTTAGGGTGAGCCGACATGACCATATATATATATATATATATATAGTATACATTTATAGATGCAGTCTATATATATATATATATATATATATATACATTTATAGATTCAGTCTATATATATATATATATATATATATATATATGCTTATTGTGATGCTGCATTTGATTTTACTATGCTTGTTGCATTTGATTGTACATCATCTTCATACATGCTACCCGCATCGCTTATACGGTTGTGTAGGATACCTGTATAGTTGTTGGATTATCTACTGCATTCTTTGACCTATATTTATGTCATTATATGGTTTAGAGCAAACTTCCTGTATATGTATATATTGTGGATATGTGCTCAGGTTGGATAGGTGTAGCATAGCAGGCGTTCAGGTATGTCTACATTTTATATTGGCTTTTGGTTAGAAGGTATATACATGGATATGTTATCATGCTATTTTTACCTGATATACCTGTAGATTTTTCTATCGAAATACATGTGATATTGGTATATACATATTTTCTATTACCTGCTGAGTTTTACTCACCACCACGGACCTTGGGTTTTTCTGTCGCCCAGGTAACAGGTAGAAGTCTTCGTGATGGCTTGGAGCTGCGCCGACGATCCATCCCATCTCCATTTTCTGAGTCTCTCGAGGAATTTGTTTTATGTCATAGACTTTGGTTTATGTATGGACTTTGTCTTTATGTCGTGGACTTGGTTTTGTGTCGATGTTTTATATACGCTTTAGTACTGTGGACTTGTCAGGTGGTGTACACCTGTGTGTTTTTGGTTTGGATGTCAGTATGTATGTTATTTATGTTTTCGCTGTATTTGGTATATTTATATCTGCTTATTATGTTGTTGTTGTGGGCCTACGGGCCTTGTATTAACCCGAAATGTTGCCATGTACAGGGGAGATGCCGTCCGTTTGCTTTTCGGCACAGCGTACTCTCGGGGCGTGACATTGGAGATCAAGAAACTCATGATTGATAAGAGGATGACACAGTGTATACCTCATTGATCAATCTAGATATCATGGATAGAAGGACTGAGTCATACAAGATAGTAGTCACAGAAAGGTTATGTCAGATCTCGACATTCTCGTCACTTGGGTAGCAATGATGTATTGCTAGATGTCGCTCATTGCTTATGTCTCTAAAAGGGTTTTAGAAACATTACCAATGTTACGAGAACCTATTGGGTGACACACTTAGGACATGTGAGATGGAGATGACTCATGTTATTGGCACTAGTGCTAGTGGGAGATTGTTGATGTCTGCTCTTAGTATCAATCATGAGATGAATGATGAGCCATTGGGCCATCGGATTGAGTCTAATGTAGATTAGACTCAATGAGTAGAACTCAAGGTATACCCAATGAATCTGACACGAGTTAGACTCAAGTCAAATTCATATTGAGTAGGACTCAAGATATACCCAATGAATCTGACTCGAGTTAGACTCAAGTCGGATTCGTACCCAAAGAATCTGACTCGAGTTAGACTCAAGTTAGATTCAGATTGAGTTAGACTCACCATTAAGAAGGGTTTGCATGATCATTAAGATGGAATTAATGGTATTTTAATTCCGTGGAAACCAAGAGTCAAAACCTTTCATATTCAATGGTTGAATATAAGTGATTTTCATGGGTTTTTTATTGTGGTGATTGAGATTGTGATCTTCCTCTTCTCCTTCTTCTACCTTCTTGGCCGAACCTACCTTGTGGCTAGCACCACAGCTTGGTTCTTCTCCATCATACGGTTCTTGTGGATATCGTGGAGGCGTAGACCTACTGATTGCACTGAGATCCGAATACCTTGATGGGATTGCGAAGGGCACACATTGAAGGTAACAATTCTCATAAGATAGAATAGATAAAAATGAGTATGTTTTCGCATGGATCTCTGGAGGGATCTTATTTTTCCGCTGCTTAGTGCTTGTAAATTATTTCCGAGTGAGATAAGAATCCCTAAAATTCATCGTACGAAACGAAACTTATAATACAAGGATATAAAATGGGACAAGTCAGGTAAGATTTAGAGTTAACAATTCAAACATAACCACCATCATCATCAAAAAATCAATCTTCATTGTCATTATTGGAGGAGATCGAGGAGGAAGTTGACTTGAACTAGAGGATAATTGAAGATGATGCATGATTAACATCTGTTGTCTGCGAAATTCGTTCATCTGATCATTTAATTCCATTACTTTCTGATCTCTTTGTTTCGATTCATTTTCTTTTTACGCTAGTAACTGTTAGTGCAATCAACCCGTGATATGGTTTTGATGTGTGTGGCAAAGGGTTTAAGTTAGGATGATTGGATTTGATATGTGCGTTGGAGTCTTGCAGGACTTAGTAATTCGCACATGGAGCTTAGGCAAGTGTCACCGCTCACAACCTCATGCTTGAGACAGAGAAGGAGCATTGTAGAGCCATGCGCTTGATGCTACCGAGGAACCGCCGAACGAGATGACTTGAAGCGAAGCCAAGGAAGCAGACTTCGAGGGAAAGAGACGCGAAAGAGCATTGCAGAGTCGTGAGCGCGATCGCAGGGGCGTGGCCACGAAGAGAGCTTCGGCGAGGGACTTCAAGTGAGATGAGAGAATGAGTGAATTGTAAGTAGCTCATTAGGTGAACTTGGCCGAATGGCTGAGTGTCGGAAGCTCGACCGTAAGGGTTGAGGTTTACCTGACCGTTGGAAGCTCAAACGAATGTTAAGTTTGAGTTTTACCCGGCACCAGTCGACTGCCATGTCATGGTAGTCGGTGATCAAATCTAAGAGTTCATTGGTGTTAGCTCTTGGATCAAATCGACATCGATCGTGATAACCTTGCGAACACGAAGCTAGTCGAGCTTTCATGAGTCACTCATTGGAAGTACATCGATCGGTGATCATATGGTATTGGGGAAAATCGAGTGCGGATCACAGGAATAGAAGTAGTCGTTATTGGGTAATGGCTATAGTATCAGTCGACTTATCTTGGCATCAGTCGACTAATGCTGTTAACAGGAAGAAATTCCCTTTCTCTATAAAGAGAAGGGGTGAAGGACTTTGGGAGGCTAATGTTTATGCTCTAAAATTCTTCCAAAGTGCTCTAAAGGATTTCTACTCTTCTTACTTGCTATTATTCCATTATATTGTAAGAAGAGGGATTGTAAAGAGGTTACCTCCACCTATCTTGGTGCAAAGGATAGATCTAGTGGATTTGGCAAAGGAGTGATTCACCTTGGACGAATCAAACTGTGGATTAGCGGCGAGGCTGTGAACCACGTTACATTGTGGTGTTAGCGTTTGTGTTTCTACTCTTCTTTTGTTTTGTCTTTAATTGTCTATATTAGTATATTCCACTTGCGCTAATAGTTTTTGTAGACGAGCAACGAACAAACGAATTCCACCGTCTATGATAAAGGCTATTCACCCCCCTCTTCCCGGCCACCATCGACCCTACAAGTGGTATCAGAGCTAGGTTGCTTGTCGAGGACTAACTGCCACAACAAGCACTACAATCAAGGATGGCCGGCTCCAACATTCACCCACCGAAGTTTGAAGGAGAATTCTCTTGGTGGAAGAAGAGAATGGAGGTATTTTTTGAAACCGATTTCGAAATTTTATTAATAATGGAAAATGGTATCGAGGTACCCAAGGATGAAGAGGGGAAGACAATCGAGAAGTCTAGATGGACTTAAAAGCAAAGGGAAGAGTACTTAGCAAACTCAAAGGCAAAGCATCATCTCTACAACATACCCCCCCCCAACAAGAAGTAAACCGAATTGGAGAGTGTGCAAGTGCTAAAGAGATGTGGGAGAAACTAGTAGAGCTTCGTGAAGGTACCTTAGAGACCAAGCTTGCAAGGAGAGACCTCTTTCGCTCCAACTATCAAATATTAAACTCGAAAAGGGAGAAAAGTTAACCTCACTACACTCTCAATTTAAGGAAATTTTAATTGGGCTAACAAGTGTAGGAGAAAGACTTTCGAACCGGGATATGCTTATGAAAGCAATCAATGTCTTTCCCCGGTCGTCAAAATGGAGCTCAATGGTGGACTCCTTCTACATGTCGAAGAACCAAGAAGTGAGCACCTTGGAGGAGTTCTTCTCAACCATGGAGCTCCATGAAACAAGACTTGAAGGAGTAGTGGAAGAGCCAAGAATTCAACCTTCAAGAGGAGTGGCACTATTAGCTAACAAGGAGAAGAAGAAGATAGCACAGAAGAAGCTTATATGGTAAGGAAGGTAAGGCGTGCATTAAAAGGTTTTAAATTTAACAAATCTCATGATAGGGGGAAAAGGCCAAGGAGGAAAACAATTTGCTACAATTGCCAACAAGAGGGACACATAAGAGATAATTGTCCACTCTTAAACAAGAGCAAAGAAGAGAGGAGAAAGAAAGAAGAAAAAAAAGAAGAAGGGGAGCAAGAAGAAGGAAGAAAAGGGGAAGGCCAAGGCACTAAAAGCAAGGACATGGGATGATCCTTCTTCATCATCCTCATCCGAAGAAGAAGAACATGTCTACTCAAACCTTGCCTTGATGGCATTTGATAATCTAAACTCCACTTCCTCCAAAAATGAAGAAGCAAGTTCAAGTGAGAAGAGCTCTAGTGAAGGGGAAGACTCATCATCATCCTCCTCATCCGAAGAAGAAGACATGGAAACTATGGTAACGAATCTCTCACCTAGAAAAATAGTTTCCATGATTTCTATCCTCACTAAGGACTTGTTTAGGGCAAAGAAAAAGAATAAATGCATGCTAGATAAAATTAAGGTTTTGGAAGAAAAATTAGAAAAAGCTTGCTTAAATATTAATGATAATATTTCCTCTAGTCTCAATGATACATGCTCACATGATAACTATATGCCTCTTAATGTTAATGATGCATGTATGGATGAAAATAGGGCTTTAAGGGAAAATATAGACCATTTGACCAAAGCCCTAGAGAAATTTACAATTGGCTCCAACACCCTTAATATGATTATAGGGAGCCAAAGAGCAAGCTTCAATAAGAAAAGTCTAGGATATAAAGAAAATAAAAATGAAAAGGCGTATAAATGTTTAATTGCAAGGGGTCAAGATAAAAGGAAAACAATAGCTAGAAAATGGATCCCTAAGGAATTCCTAGTGAACCCCATAGGAAAGAATTTGTATTGGGTTTCTAAATCCATCCTTAAGGGTTAGGAAAACCCTAGGATAGTCAACCATATGCACTTTATTTATATCATATTATTTGGTTGACTTAGGATGAACGGGACTAAATTTTTGAAATAGTGTTGGGTGATGATAATGCACTCATAAATAGTTTAAATCATGTGATAGGTGATACTTAACTTATTTTCATTTTATGCCTAAAGCATGATTGTTTGATACACTCATTTCATGATCATAATGTGAAATCAATTCATATATGTATTAATAATCATGTGATATGTTAGGATGATACTTAACCTTGTTTAGAATTGCATAAAATTAATGGTTAAGTATATACAAATACCTTAGGTTCATCTCACACTCACTATAGGCTACCTTGATTGAAAACATAGCATGGGTGAGATGATAGGATGATACTAATGGTCCACTAATGCCTATGGCATTTAGATGGTCATTTAAAGTATCAAAAGAGTAATAATAGACCAATCATGGGGAAGGCATATGTTTAATTCATAGACATATTGCCCAAAGTTCATGGTTGGATATTTCATATGTTTTTAAAACAATTTCTTACTTTAAAATCTGTGTGTTCATGTTTTGAAACAATCCAAAGCAAAACTAGGTGTTAAAAGTGATACAAACTTGATCAAAATCCTAGTAGATTTTGAAACTTTTGAATTTTTGGCAAATCTTCGAAAATATAATGATTTTTCATGGAAAACTATTTTTTTTATTGATAAAGGACCTTAAAAGAAATGTGTTCCACAAATTTCATGATTTTTTAAATTTTATATAATTTTTAATGTATTTCTGAAATTCACCTCGAAATTCAGAAAAACCTGAAATCAGAGTGCCAGTTGACTGCCCGACTGATAACATGCTCAATAACCTTCATTTATCAAATTTAAGGCATGTTTTGGTAATATTTATTCCCTAGACTTGATGCCATTCTTATATAAACCCTGTTTAATATTTTTGATGGTGTCAAATGGGGAAAAATATATATATATAAGAAGGGGGAATCGTATTTAGGTGGAGTTTCATGTATTAAGGGGGAAGAGTTGCTAATCATGTTATTTACATGCTTTCTTACCTTAATATATTTTTATCAAATGTTTACCTAACTTAAACGGATTGCCACACATCAAAAATGGGAAGATTGTTAGAGCAATCAACCCGTGATATGGTTTTGATGTGTGTGACAAAGGGTTTAAGTTAGGATGATTGGATTTGATATGTGCGTTGGAGTCTTGTAGGACTTAGTGATTCACACATGGAGCTTAGGCAAGTGTCACCGCTCACAACCTCGTGCTTGAGACGGAGAAGAAGCATTGCAGAGTCGTGCGCTTGATGCTACTGAGGGACCGCCGGATGAGATGACTTGAAGCGAAGCCAAGGAAGAAGACTTCGAGGGCAAGAGACGCGAAGGAGCATTGCAGAGTCATGTGCCAGATACTGTCGAGGGACGTGGTAGCGAACGAAGAGAGCTTCGGTGAGGGACTTCAAGTGAGATGAGAGAATGAGTGAATTGTAAGTAGCTCATTAGGTGAACTTGGTCGAATGGCTGAGTGTTAGAAGCTCGACCATAAGGGTTGAGGTTTACCCGCCCACCGGAAGCTCAAATGAAAAGGGAGAAAAGTTAACCTCACTACACTCTCGATTTAAGGAAATTTTAATTGGGCTAACAAGTGTAGGAGAAAGACTTTCAAACTGGGATATGCTTATGAAAGCAATCGATGCCTTTCCCCGGTCGTCAAAATGGAGCTCAATGGTGGACTCCTTTTACATGTCGAAGAACCTAGAAGTGAGCACCTTGGAGGAGTTCTTCTCAACCATGGAGCTCCATGAAACAAGACTTGAAGGAGTAGTGGAAGAGCCAAGAATTCAACCTTCAAGAGGAGTGGCACTATTAGCCAATAAGGGGAAGAAGAAGATAGCATGGAAGAAGCTTATATGGTAAAGAAGGTAAGGCATGCATTAAAAGGTTTTAAATTTAACAAATATCATGATAGGGGGAAAAGGCCAAGGAGGAAAACAATTTGCTACAATTGCCAACAAGAGGGACACATAAGAGATAATTGTCCACTCTTAAACAAGAGCAAAGAAGAGAGGAGAAAGAAAGAAGAAAAGAAGAAGGGGAGCAAGAAGAAGGAAGAAAAGGGGAATGCCAAGGCACTAAAAGCAAGGACATGGGATGATCCTTCTTCATCATCCTCATCCGAAGAAGAAGAAGAACATGTCTACTCAAATCTTACCTTGATGGCATTTGATGATCTAGACTCCACTTCCTCCGAAAATGAAGAAGCAAGTTCAAGTGAGAAGAGCTCTAGTGAAGGGGAAGACTCATCATCATCCTCCTCATCCGAAGAAGAAGACATGGAAACTATGGTAACGAATCTCTCACCTAGAAAAATAGTTTCCATGATTTCTATCCTCACTAAGGACTTGTTTAGGGCAAAGAAAAAGAATAAATGCATGCTAGATAAAATTAAGGTTTTGGAAGAAAAATTAGAAAAAGCTTGCTTAAATATTAATGATAATATTTCCTCTAGTCTCAATGATACATGCTCACATGATAACTATATGCCTCTTAATGTTAATGATGCATGTATGGATGAAAATAGGGCTTTAAGGGAAAATATAGACCATTTGACCAAAGCCCTAGAGAAATTTACAATTGGCTCCAACACCCTTAATATGATTATAGGGAGCCAAAGAGCAAGCTTCAATAAGAAAAGTCTAGGATATAAAGAAAATAAAAATGAAAAGGCCTATAAATGTTTAATTGCTAGGGGTCAAGATAAAAGGAAAACAATAGCTAGAAAATGGATCCCTAAGGAATTCCTAGTGAACCCCATAGGAAAGAATTTGTATTGGGTTTCTAAATCCATCCTTAAGGGTTAGGAAAACCCTAGGATAGTCAACCATATGCACTTTATTTATATCATATTATTTGGTTGACTTAGGATGAACGGGACTAAATTTTTGAAATAGTGTTGGGTGATGATAATGCACTCATAAATAGTTTAAATCATGTGATAGGTGATACTTAACTTATTTTCATTTTATGCCTAAAGCATGATTGTTGGATACACTCATTTCATGATCATAATGTGAAATCAATTCATATATGTATTAATAATCATGTGATATGTTAGGATGATACTTAACCTTGTTTAGAATTGCATAAAATTAATGGTTAAGTATATACAAATACCTTAGGTTCATCTCACACTCACTATAGGCTACCTTGATTGAAAACATAGCATGGGTGAGATGATAGGATGATACTAATGGTCCACTAATGCCTATGGCATTTAGATGGTCATTTAAAGTATCAAAAGAGTAATAATAGACCAATCATGGGGAAGGCATATGTTTAATTCATAGACATATTGCCCAAAGTTCATGGTTGGATATTTCATATGTTTTTAAAACAATTTCTTACTTTAAAATCTGTGTGTTCATGTTTTGAAACAATCCAAAGCAAAACTAGGTGTTAAAAGTGATACAAACTTGATCAAAATCCTAGTTGATTTTGAAACTTTTGAATTTTTGGCAAATCTTCAAAAATATAATGATTTTTCATGGAAAACTATTTTTTTATTGATAAAGGACCTTAAAAGAAATGTGTTCCACAAATTTCATGATTTTTTAAATTTTATATAATTTTTAATGTATTTCTAAAATTCACCCCGAAATTCAGAAAAACCTGAAATCAGAGTGCCAGTTGACTGCCCGACTGATAACATGCTCAATAACCTTCGTTTATCAAATTTAAGGCATGTTTTGGTAATATTTATTCCCTAGACTTGATGCCATTCTTATATAAACCCTGTTTAATATTTTTGATGGTGTCAAATGGGGAAAATTATATATATTTAAGAAGGGGGAATCGTATTTAGGTGGAGTTTCATGTATTAAGGGGGAAGAGTTGCTAATCATGTTATTTACATGCTTTCTTACCTTAATATATTTTTATCAAATGTTTACCTAACTTAAACGGATTGCCACACATCAAAAATGGGAAGATTGTTAGTGCAATCAACCCGTGATATGGTTTTGATGTGTGTGACAAAGGGTTTAAGTTAGGATGATTGGATTTGATATGTGCGTTGGAGTCTTGTAGGACTTAGTGATTCACACATGGAGCTTAGGCAAGTGTCACCGCTCACAACCTCGTGCTTGAGACGGAGAAGAAGCATTGCAGAGTCGTGCGCTTGATGCTACTGAGGGACCGCCAGATGAGATGACTTGAAGCGAAGCCAAGGAAGAAGAC
Source organism: Wurfbainia villosa (assembly GCA_025175895.1). Lineage (NCBI taxonomy): Eukaryota > Viridiplantae > Streptophyta > Magnoliopsida > Zingiberales > Zingiberaceae > Wurfbainia > Wurfbainia villosa. The sequence goes on from CM045990.1 coordinate 33,863,922, forward strand.
TTCAAGGGCAAGAGACGCGAAGGAGCATTGCAGAGTCATGTGCCAGATACTGTCGAGGGACGTGGTAGAGAACGAAGAGAGCTTCGGTGAGGGACTTCAAGTGAGAAGAGAGAATGAGTGAATTGTAAGTAGCTCATTAGGTGAACTTGGTCGAATGGCTGAGTGTTAGAAGCTCGACCATAAGGGTTGAGGTTTACCCACCCGCCGGAAGCTCAAATGAAAAGGGAGAAAAGTTAACCTCACTACACTCTCGATTTAAGGAAATTTTAATTGGGCTAACAAGTGTAGGAGAAAGACTTTCAAACTGGGATATGCTTATGAAAGCAATCGATGCCTTTCCCCGGTCGTCAAAATGGAGCTCAATGGTGGACTCCTTTTACATGTCGAAGAACCTAGAAGTGAGCACCTTGGAGGAGTTCTTCTCAACCATGGAGCTCCATGAAACAAGACTTGAAGGAGTAGTGGAAGAGCCAAGAATTCAACCTTCAAGAGGAGTGGCACTATTAGCCAATAAGGGGAAGAAGAAGATAGCATGGAAGAAGCTTATATGGTAAAGAAGGTAAGGCATGCATTAAAAGGTTTTAAATTTAACAAATATCATGATAGGGGGAAAAGGCCAAGGAGGAAAACAATTTGCTACAATTGCCAACAAGAGGGACACATAAGAGATAATTGTCCACTCTTAAACAAGAGCAAAGAAGAGAGGAGAAAGAAAGAAGAAAAGAAGAAGGGGAGCAAGAAGAAGGAAGAAAAGGGGAATGCCAAGGCACTAAAAGCAAGGACATGGGATGATCCTTCTTCATCATCCTCATCCGAAGAAGAAGAAGAACATGTCTACTCAAATCTTACCTTGATGGCATTTGATGATCTAGACTCCACTTCCTCCGAAAATGAAGAAGCAAGTTCAAGTGAGAAGAGCTCTAGTGAAGGGGAAGGCTCATCATCATCCTCCTCATCCGAAGAAGAAGACATGGAAACTATGGTAACGAATCTCTCACCTAGAAAAATAGTTTCCATGATTTCTATCCTCACTAAGGACTTGTTTAGGGCAAAGAAAAAGAATAAACGCATGCTAGATAAAATTAAGGTTTTGGAAGAAAAATTAGAAAAAGCATGCTTAAATATTAAAGATAATATTTCCTCTAGTCTCAATGATACATGCTCACATGATAACTATATGCCTCTTAATGTTAATGATGCATGTATGGATGAAAATAGGGCTTTAAGGGAAAATATAGACCATTTGACCAAAGCCCTAGAGAAATTTACAATTGGCTCCAACACCCTTAATATGATTATAGGGAGCCAAAGATCAAGCTTCAATAAGAAAGGTCTAGGATATAAAGAAAATAAAAATGAAAAGGCCTATAAATGTTTAATTGCTCGGGGTCAAGATAAAAGGAAAACAATAGCTAGAAAATGGATCCCTAAGGAATTCCTAGTGAACCCCATAGGAAAGAATTTGTATTGGGTTCCTAAATCCATCCTTAAGGGTTAGGAAAACCCTAGGATAGTCAACCATATGGACTTTACCTATATCATATTATTTGGTTGACTTAGGATGAACGGGACTAAATTTTTGAAATAGTATTGGGTGATGATAATGCACTCATAAATAGTTTAAATCATGTGATAGGTTATACTTAACTTATTTTCATTTTATGCCTAAAGCATGATTGTTGAATACACTCGTTTCATGATCATAATGTGAAATCAATTCATATATGTATTAATGATCATGTGATATGTTAGGATAATACTTAACCTTGTTTAGAATTGCATAAAATTAATGGTTAAGTATATACAAATTCCTTAGGTTCATCTCACACTCACTATAGGCTACCTTGATTGAAAACATAGCATGGGTGAGATGATAGGATGATACTAATGGTCCACTAATGCCTATGGCATTTAGATGGTCATTTAAAGTATCAAAAGAGTAATAATAGACCAATCATGGGGAAGGCATATGTTTAATTCATAGACATATTGCCCAAAGTTCTGGTTGGATATTTCATATGTTTTTAAAACAATTTCTTACTTTAAAATCTGTGTGTTCATGTTTTGAAACAATCCAAAGCAAAACTAGGTGTTAAAAGTGATACAAACTTGATCAAAATCCTAGTTGATTTTGAAACTTTTGAATTTTTGGCAAATCTTCGAAAATATAATGATTTTTCATGGAAAACTATTTTTTTATTGATAAAGGACCTTAAAAGAAATGTGTTCCACAAATTTCATGATTTTTTAAATTTTATATAATTTTTAATGTATTTCTGAAATTCACCCCGAAATTCAGAAAAACCTAAAATCAGAGTGCCAGTTGACTGCCCGACTGATAACATGCTCAATAACCTTCGTTTATCAAATTTAAGGCATGTTTTGGTAATATTTATTCCCTAGACTTGATGCCATTCTTATATAAACCCTGTTTAATATTTTTGATGGTGTCAAATGGGGAAAAATATATATATATAAGAAGGGGGAATCGTATTTAGGTGGAGTTTCATGTATTAAGGGGGAAGAGTTGCTAATCATGTTATTTACATGCTTTCTTACCTTAATATATTTTTATCAAATGTTTACCTAACTTAAACGGATTGCCACACATCAAAAAGGAGGAGATTGTTAGTGCAATCAACCCGTGATATGGTTTTGATGTGTGTGGCAAAGGGTTTAAGTTAGGATGATTGGATTTGATATGTGCGTTGGAGTCTTGCAGGACTTAGTAATTCGCACATGGAGCTTAGGCAAGTGTCATTGCTCACAACCTCGCGCTTGAGACAGAGAAGGAGCATTGCAGAGTCGTGCACTTGATGCTACTGAGGGACCGTCGAACGAGATGACTTGAAGCGAAGCCAACGAAGAAGACTTCAAGGGCAAGAGACGTGAAAGAGCATTGCAGAGTCGTGCACCTGATACTGCCGAGGGACGTGGCCGCGAACGAAGAGAGCTTCGGCGAGGGACTTCAAGTGAGATGAGAGAATGAGTGAATTGTAAGTAGCTCATTAGGTGAACTTTGCCGAATGGCTCAGTGTCAGAAGCTTGACCATAAGGGTTGAGGTTTACTCGACCGCTGGAAGCTCTAACGAATGTTAACTTTGAGTTTTACCCGGCACCAGTCGACTGCCATGTCATGGCAGTTGACTGATCCAAGTCTAATGGAGTTCGATCAAGTCGATATCACCAATCGATCATGGAATCGGGCCGATCGATAGCACCGCACGAAGCTTAGTCGAGCTCACGGTCACTGATCGAAGTCGACATTAGTCATTAGCATCACCGATCATATGACTGTTGGAAAATTAGGCCACGGATCCCGCGAATCCGGCCTGAAAGTAGCAGTTATTGGGTAACAGCTACAATATCAGTCGACTGATCTTGACTTCAGTCGACTAATGCTGTTAACGGGAAGAAATTCCCTTTCTCTATAAAAAGAAGGGGTGAAGGACTTTGGGAGGCTAATGTTTATGCTCTAAACTTCTTCCAAAGTGCTCTAAAGGATTTCTACTCTTCTTACTTGCTATTATTCCATTATATTATAAGAAGAGGGATTGTAAAGAGGTTACCTCCACTTAGATTGGTGCAAAGGAGAGATCTAGTGGATTTGGCAAAGGAGTGATTCACCTTGTACGAATCAGACCATGGATTAGCGGCGAGGCCATGAACCACGTTACATTATGGTGTTAGCATTTGTGTTTATACTCTTCTTTTGTTTTGTCTTTAATTATCTATATTAGTATATTCCACTTGCACTAGTAGTGTTTGTAGCCGAGCAACAAACGAACGAATTCCACCGTCTACGATAAAGGTTATTCACCCCCCTCTAGCCGGCCACCATCGACCGTATAGTAACTCCTTTAAATGGCTTTTCTCTTTGGTCAATTGATTTATTTCTGCTCTTACTGTCAGTGAGGATGAAGAAGAAGCACTAGGGACTTTATAAGTTTGGCTCAAAGAACCCAGTCCAATTAGTCTTCCACTTTTCGACTCGCTAGTCGCTTCGAGCCATAAATTTATATTTCCAACAGATGGCTCAGATTTGACTGCATCATCACTTGCACTTGAATTTCTCTATGAAAGTCCATCGTATTTCTCCTGTTTTGAAAGAAAAAAAGTTAAATACTAACATAAGAATTTAAATTTTTAAAATTATAAATCTTTATTGTTCTAGCTCTCTCCCTACTTCATGTCTTATCTTTCTTTTGGAATGTACGGGTGAAAGTGTCTATGAATAATGGCTCGGTTCCCATTTCCTAGGCCTAAACAAATATTGTTATAAATAATAAATTAGTGTGTATTAGATTCAAAAATTAGGATTTGAAAAACTCACCAATCGATGTCTATGTTCATCGATATTGATTGACCCACCCGTATACGTCGCAGACAAAGTGCCAGAATTAAAAGTTTGATTTTTCTTATCTTGTTCACTCCTTCATTTTCTATCCTCCGATGCCCAATATTCAATAATCTTATTCCAATTATACTCGGTTATGCAGTGTGGCTTTTTACCTCTGATTTTTGCATGACTTAATATGTTTCTGATATGGTCGCCACACTTTTCCTTGAAAATTCTTCTTATCTCTAGTGTTTTATATTCATCCTAAGTAAATACGTGTTGCAGTAGAAAAAAAAAGAATAGATTATATTAACTGCATTTTTATATATAAATTTTTTTATATAACGTATCTTGAACTATTCCACCATAGATTTTTCATTTCTTCCAGCGTGCTCGTATAAGTCATCGAAGCTCCACCCTAATGATTATTCACTATTTTATTCACCCACGAATAACATGTACAGAATTTATAAATCTATCATGAAATAAAAACAAACCATGTTGGATATTTATAAAAAAAAACATAGATAATTTAAAACTTGAATACTTACGAATCTCCACGCGGGGATATCAACTCTCGCATATCTTCCCTCTCAACAAGTGATTATTTTACTAGGGAAGATACATTTGCAGAGATTTGTTGAGAACTAGAAGATCCTGCAACTAGAGAAGGGGTCGAGATCACATTTCCTGTAAGAGAATCAGACTATGCAAGGGCTGAAGCGGAGGAAGACTGTGATCTTCCATCGCTACTCCGTCTATGACCGCTATGTTGAAACTAACAATCATAATTATTAGACTATGAAAGTAAAAAAGAATTACATTTTCATATCAAATTTATAATATGAACAATATGAAAAAAAATACCATATTTGAAGCAACTGGATAACCTATAAAAAAGACAATTCGTTAATATATCAAATATATGAAATTTAGAATTAGACAATAAATAGAAACATAATTGATACTAAATAAAAGTTACCCATAATTATAAATCGAAGTCCTCATTGTAATTTTTATCCTCGTCATATGTCTCTTCGATATTATCATCGTCATCATCATCATCATCATCCTCCTCATCCTCATCCTCATCCTCATCCTGTAAATTAAATTCCTCATCTTCATCCTCATTCATTTCACTTGCATCAACGTCTATTACTACGCCGCTGGGAGCTCGTAACGTTGAAATATTATATTCTTCGATCTGAAATGTATTGACAACTTCATCTTGTTAATATGCTATGTCTTCCTAACGTTCCTCAATTTTTTTCCGTGCTTTTGTTTTACAAATAGCCCATCAATCAATTTTGTCTCGTCTCAGACTAGGATATGAAGCATAAAATACTTGAATCGCTTGTTGTGCTAACACAAATGATTCATACATCTTCTATGATTTTTTTGTAATTTATTTCAACCAAATTAAATTGTGGATGCACCTTCATGCCTTTGATAGGGTCAAACCAATGACACATAAATAAAATAACTTGCAAATCTAAGTATGGGTACTCTACCTCTAAAATTTCATCTAGAAAACCATAAAAATCATTCCTTGCACCTTCATCATTAGATGACTGAAACAAACCCACTATTCATTGTATCTTTGCCCATTCCATATTCTTGAGTATGAAAATTATATCCGTTTATGAAATATACTGGCCAAGTTTTCACTATTGATTTTGGACCCCATGATAGATGGTTTACCAATTATTGCTCAATGTGAGTGTGATTATCAAGAACCTAAAGTCAAATAATTATGTGTTAAAGTCAAGATTTAGCCCTTCCTCTGTTTCATGATTTGCATGTCAAGTCATGTGTTTAGCAGTGACCTTTGATGCATAAAGTCTTTGCAATCTAGGAGTTAAAGGCAAATAAAATATTTGTCTGTATGATTTACGTCGCTTATTACGATTCAATCTAGTGGTATTCTTGCACCTACATTGATTACAGAATTTACAAATCTCTACATCTGCATTATCTCCCCTATATATCATACAACCATCTCTGCAAACATCAATTTTTTCTACTAGAAGATCTAGATCTTTCACAAGTTTTTTCATACTGTAAAAATCAATGGGCATTATGTGATCATGCAACAATACTATTGGTGCAACAATGCCCCAAGCATTTGTATGTTTTGATGTTTGGATAATCATCTAAGTTAGGCAACAAATTGTGATCTAATTGTGAATATGTTCAAGTGACAGAGAAATCCAAGTATGAAGACTTGGTAAAGGCAAAGTCCAAGTATGATCTTGGCAAGAGAAGTCCAAGGTAAAGGTTTGGCAGCATAAGACCAAGCATGTTGTCTTGGTGGCATTAAGACCAAACGAACTTTGGCAAAGGAAGTCCAAAAGTAAGTCTTGGCAGCATAAGTTCAAGCATGTAGACTTGGCGGCGTAAAGTCCAAGCACGCTTTGGCAAAGGAGAACCCAAGACATGACAAAACCGAAGGAAGCTCTTGGAAGCAAAGCGCGAAGGATGAACAAGTCGCGGACTCGGAGGGATCCTGAAGGCGCAAGGCTTAAAGAAGAGCTAGAAGGTTGAGTCTAGGTCTAGGGGGTGAAATCAAGTATGATATCTTCATATTTGATAAGTATCAATCGATCGAACGTCAGTAAGCTCGAAGAGTCAGGTGAAACCCTCGACGATCCGTGACCGATGCTTGGTCACGGGCAATGATCGATATCGCAATCGGCCGATCGCCAATAGTGTGGTAGTCGATCGATCATCTAAGTTAGGCAACAAATTGTGATCCCACTCGAATATGTTCAAGTGGATCACTGAATCCAAGTATGAAGACTGATGGAAAGGCAAAGTCCAAGTATGATCTTGGATGAAAGTCCAAGGTAAATCCCATGAATCCATAAGACCAAGCATGTTGTGGTCATTAAGACCAAGCGAACTTGGCAAAGGAAGTCCAAAAAAAAATCAGCCTTCTCTAAAATAAGTTCAAGCATGTTAGTGCATATAAGATCCACATATCTCCACAATGATATGATATTGTCCACTTTGGGCCCAAGCCCTCATGGTTTTGTGGAAGCAAAAGGCCTCATTCCAATGGAGATATCTTTTTCTTATAAGCACATGATCTTTCCATGGCGCTTACCAAGAAGAGCGAAGGTTGAGTCCCATACTCCCAACAATCTCAAACGAAGGACCACATTGGGTCAAGCCTATCCCTCCTCGTCAAGGATTTTCTCGCTTGATGTCCGATCTTCAACCCATCAGACTCGGCTGTTCGGCCCCGACCCAACTAGACTTCCTTCCTCGATGTCGCCGAGTGGCGTGGGAGCTCAACTTCCTTCGTTCGAGGTTCATGGCTTGACATGGACCACGGCTCTGATACCAATTGTTAGTGCTTATAAGCTCCACATATCTCCACAATGGCATGATATTGTCCACTTTGGGTCTAAGCCCTCATGGTTTTATTTTTGGGCTTTACCCAAAAGGCCTCATACCAATGGAGATATCTTTTTTCTTATAAGCACATGATCTTTTCCATGTCTTACCAATGTGGGACTTTGATTGTATTCCCCATACTCCCAACAGGTTGGTGGAGGTTTTTGGGGTTAATGCTTATTCTCTGATTCTTCTCCAAAGCCTCCACGATTTTTCAAGCTTTCTAGTGATCTTAAACTCCCCTCCTCCTCTCTCTAAGCTTAAGTTACATTCTTTGTAAAGAAGAGGAGGTTTGTTGTAAAGGAAAGCTTCTTAGTGGAATTGCTTGGGTTGATCCACCTTAAGGATCGCCGTAGAGTAGGAGCATTATCTCCGAACCACGTAAAGGCTTTGTTAGCATTGTTCTTTCGTTTTTACTTATATTATTTTGTTGTGCTTCCGCTAATCACTCTTATAGAAATGAAAATGCACTATTCACCCCCCCTCTAGCTTCCAAACGATCACCAACAAGTGGTATCAGAGCCCAGATCACATCGAAAGATCTAGCAATCAACTAGAGCAAAGATGGCTTTTCAAGAGGGGTATAGCACGGCGAGGCCTCCGTTCTTCGACGGCAACGACTTCGGATATTGGAAAGGTAGGATGGAGTATTACTTAATGAATGATATTGAGAATTGGTTTAGTGTTGTAGATGGTTTCGAGAAGTCGGTGGTTGAACATGGAGCACCTATACCAACGAAGGATTGGACGAGAGACATGGCCAAGAAGGCTCAAGCAAACGCCAAGGCAACAACCACACTCCAATGTGGTTTGTCAAAAGAGCAACTAAGCAAGGTGGGGCCATTTGAATCGGCAAAGGAGCTTTGGGAGAAGTTGATCGAGCTCAACGAAGGATCCAAAGAAACAAGAATGGCCAAGAGAGATCTTCTAATTGGCCAACTCCAAAGCTTCACCATGAAGACAAACGAGACCGTGAGCCAAATGCACGGTCGTTTCAAGGAAGTAGTCAACGGACTACATGTTATAGGTGAGAAGGTCAACAACCGAGACCTTGTAAGGTATGTGTTACAAGCTTTCCCTAGAACAACCTTATGGGCTTCAATGGTAGATGCCTATAAGGTCTCTAGGGATCTTTCATTGGTTAAGTTAGATGAGCTATTTTGTGAATTTCAATTACATGAACAAGCTAACACTTCATCCAAAGAGAAGGGTATAGCTCTTTTTGTAGGGAAGAAGGACAAAAAGAAGAAGGAGAAGAAAGAAGTGTCCTCTTCATCCAAATCCGAGGAAGACTCATCAAGTAGTGAAGATGAGTTATCAGCAAGCGAGATGGCACATTACGTCAAGAAGTTTGGTGGGAAGTCAAGGAAACTCACCAAGAAAGATGTGAAGAGGATGTTCCAATCCTCAAGAGGTAAGTCTTCAAATAGTTCAAATTCTACCTCTAACGTGACTTGTTTTGGTTGCAACAAGAAAGGGCATATAAAGTCAAATTGCCCGAAACTAAAGAAGAAGGAGGAGAAAGAAAAGAAGAAGAAGGAGGCAATGGTGGCACAAACATGGGACACTCTAAGCGTGGAGGAGTCTTCCGACGATGAAGAAGTATGCCATGCCACCCGGAATCTAGCACTCATGGCATTGGAGGAAGAAGCCGGGAGCTCAAGCGAGGAGTCCTCTTCTTCTTCAAGCGATGAATCATCATCAAGTGATGATGATGAGGTAAACAACTCACCTAAAGTAGATTTACTTTACAAGACTATTGCATGTTTACAAAATGCTTTGAATAGATCGAAAACTAGGATTAAGGATCTAAAAATAGAGATTAAATCACTTAAGAGTGTAGATTCATCATATGGTAAACTATCTAGTGATAACGATGAATGTACCCTTAGGGATGAAAATGATGAATTAAAAAAAGAAATAGGTAAATTAAGAGCATGCTTAGAAAAATTTACCAATGGTTCAAAATACCTAGACATGATTATTAAGGATCAAAGGGCTATTTACAACAAGGCCGGATTAGGATATAGGCCTAAGGAAAAGGAGGTAGCATTTACATCCCTTGTTAGTAGAAAATCCATAATTAAAAGCAAGGGTAGAAAGGCTTGGGTACCTAAGAAATTTATAATTGATGCTAGTGGTCCTAAGATTTGGGTACCTAAGGATTGTATTTTTTATGTGATATAGGTAGAAGAACCAAGCTTGTGGATAGTTGATAGTGGGTGCTCAAAGCATATGACCGGTGATGAGAGAAAGTTCTCCACTATCAACCACACTAGCAAGGGAAATGCATCATTTGGTAATAGCGGCAAACTTAAGATTCTAGGAAAGGGCACAATTGAGGTATCCCCCAACCTTGCCATTCATAAAGTGCTATTAGTTAAAAATATAAAATTTAATTTACTTAGTGTAAGTCAACTATGTGATGCAAACTTTAATGTTAGATTTGATTCCTCAAAATGTTTTATAAGACACAAAACTCTAAATGATTGCAATGTTAATAGGTTTTAGGAAATAAAATATATATTATGTTGATTTATCCTATGCTACTAATGTTTCTACTAAGTGTCTTATTGCAAAAGAGGAAGAAAGTTGGCTTTGACATAGGAGGCTAGGACACATAAACATGAAGAACATAGCCAAAATAGCAAAAATGAAGTTAGTCAAAGGGTTGCCCAAAGTCAAATTTCTCAAGGACAAGATGTGTGATGCATGCCAAGAAGGGAAACAATCAAAAACATCACACAAAGGTAAAAATTTACTTAGTACCGCTTTACCTTTAGAACTCTTACATATGGATTTATTTGATTGTCATAGTACTCCCTCTATAATTGGTAGTAAATATTGCTTAGTAATAGTAGATGACTTCTTTAGGTTTACTTGGGTATTTTTCTTGAAAAACAAAGATGAAACCTTAGGAATAATCATAGGATTTAGCAAAAGAATAGAAAATGAAAGAAAGTTCAAAATCAATCGGATCCGTAGTGATCATGGTGGAGAATTTGAGAATTCTAATTTTTTCAACTTTTTGCTTAGAACAAGGGTACAAGCATGAGTTTTCTTGTCCTAGAACACCCCAACAAAATGGGGTGGTGGAAAGGAAAAAATCGTGCCCTATAAGAAGCAGCTAGGACAATACTTAATGCATACTCCTTACCTAGCTACTTGTGGGCGGAAGCGGTTAATACCGCTTGCTATATCCAAAATAGGATATTGATTCATATGTTTTTAGGAAAAACTCCATTTGAATTGTGGAATGGTACAATTCCAACAATTCATTATTTTAAGGTCTTTGGATGTAAAGTCTACATTTTAAATACCAAAGACAACCTAGGTAAGTTTGAGTCCAAAGAGGATGAGGGAATCCTAGTTGGATACTCATCCACTAGTGTTGGGTATAGGGTTTACAATAAAAGGACTCAAAAGATTGAAGAATCTTCAAATGTCCAATTTGATGAAACTTCCAATACATACCCTAGGAAATCCCCCATTGATGATGATATAAATAATGAAAATCAAGAAATTACCCAATAATTTCAAGATTTAGCCTTAGGGGGTAATGATCAAGGGGGAGGATCGAACCAAAGGGGAGTAAGAGATGATTCCGATGATGAGCATAGGATTGAGGTTAATCATGATCAAATTCAAAGTAATACACCTCTTAGAACCATAAGAATTCATCAAAATCACCCCTTAGATCAAATTGTGGGTGAATTATCTCAAGGTGTTAGGACTAGGTCATTTCATAGGGATCCCACTAGTCATATAGCTCTAATTTCTCAAATTGAGCCCAAAACAATCAAAGATGCATTACTTGATCCGGATTTGATCTTAGCAATGCAAGATGAATTGGCTCAATTTGAAAGGAGTCAAGTATGGGAGTTAGTTCCTAGACCAAGTGAAAACACCATTATTACTACAAGATGGGTTTTTAGGAACAAACTAGATGACCAAGGAAATATCACTAGAAATAAAGCAAGATTAGTTGCAAGGGGTTTTAATCAAGTTGAAGGACTTGACTATGATGAAACATATGCCCCAGTTGCTAGGTTAGAGTCCATTAGAATACTTTTAGGGTATGCCTCCTATATGGGTTTCAAACTCCATCAAATTGATGTTAAATCGGCATTCCTAAATGGATTTATTAAGGAAGAGATATATGTAGAACAACCTCCCGGGTTTGAAAATATGGACTATCCAAACCATGTATACAAGCTTAGGAAAGCTTTATATGGGTTGAAACAAGCTCCCCGGGCTTGGTATGAAAGATTATCATCTTTTTTAATTTCTAAGGATTTTAAAAGGGGTAGTATAGATCAAACTCTATTTATAAAGTCAATATCTAAGGACATCTTTGTAGCCCAAGTATATGTTGATGACATTATCTTTGGGTCAACAAATGATGAACTCCTTCAAGACTTTATTAAAAACATGGAAAAAGAGTTTGAAATGAGTCTAGTTGGGGAATTGAATTTCTTCCTAGGATTGCAAGTTAAACAAACAAGTGAAGGAATTTACATTTATCAAACCAAATATGCTAAGGAAATGATTAAGAAATTTGGTTTGGAAAATGCTAAGGTAGTTTCAACTCCAATGGCAACCAATACTAAAATAGATAGTGATAATGAAGGAAAACAAATAGATCTTACACTTTATAGGAGCATGATTGGTAGCCTTTTGTACTTAACCGCTAGTAGACCCGACATATTATTTGCGGTTGGTATGTGTGCTAGGTATCAATCATGTGCAAAAGAATCTCATTTAGTTGTCGTTAAAAGAATCTTAAGATACGTTAAAGGCACACTAAATGTAGGACTATGGTACCCTATGACTAGGTCCTTTGATTTGATTGGGTACACCGATTTCGATTATGCCGGTTGCAAATTGGATCGGAAGAGTACTAGTGGTGGATGCCAATTTCTTGGGTCATCCCTAGTTAGTTGGAGTAGTAGGAAGCAACCTTGTGTTGCCCTATCCACCACCGAGGCCAAGTATGTGGCTATGGGTGGTTGTGTAGCTCAACTACTATGGATGAAATATACTTTTGAAGATTATGAGCTATCTTACTCCAACATGAAAGTATTTTGTGATAATGTGAGCACTATTAATTTGACCAAAAATCCGGTGCATCACTCTAGGACTAAGCACATTGAAGTGAAACATCACTTCATTAGAGATCATGTGGCTAAGGGGGACATTGAGCTTAATTATATTGAATCCAAGTCCAACCTAGCCGACATATTTACCAAGGCTCTCCCCGAGGTAAAATTTTCATCACTTAGGAGAGAACTTGGAATGTGCTTGGTTGAGTAAAGGTGTAGGTTTGCATGATCCTATAGAAATACTAGGATTTATACCTTTAAAAATCTCACAAAATACTTAGAAAACCATGATTTTTGTATTGAGTCACTTAGACAACATGTGTGATATTAGGAAGATGCACTTGGTTCATCATGCTTGTTATGATGCATTACTATGGACCAAAGTGTCATCTAGAGACATTGATCCTTCATTGGACCAATCATTGGGAAGGCTTATACACAATTGATGTGCATATAGCTCCAAGAACATGATTGGAAATGTCAAATAAAACATGTTTTAAACTATGTTTATCATATTTTGAAAAATAGTTTTCAAGTGAAATACAAAAGTGATACAAAGTTTGCAAAAATATTAGAACTTTTGTTAGTTTCCAAGTTTGTACCAATCTCGAAATCTGGAAAACATATATTTTTCAAAATATTTTTCCTTGATAAAGTATGATTTAAAAAATATGTACGCAAAATTTCGTGATTTTTAGAGATTTTTGGAATTTCTACTGCATTTCTGAATTTGGACTAAAAAGGGTGAATTTCGGATTTCAGACGTAGCAGTCGACTGGTTCAGAAACTAGTCGACTGATACACTGTGTTTTCGGAAAATTAGCTCAATTTTCTGATATTTAGTGTATCGTTGATGTCCTAAAACTATAGCATGATAACATTGAGTATAAACAACTTGTATGACTGTTTAATGCGGTATTTTAGGGGGAGTTTCATAAAATATATCTTTTTCATCCAAAATTTACATTGTTGGTGCAAAGTTAGGATTTAAATCTTCATGAACTATATCTTGGACTTTTGCTCCACATGTATTTTACTCATCATGAACTATATCTTGGATTAAGGTGGAGCTAAATCTCAAAATACATACCTTAGTTCAAGATTACAATACATTTAATTCTTCTATGAGATATATGATTTCTTCTCTTTTTGATGTATGTCAAAGGGGGAGAAGAAATGTTTAAGTTAGAATTGGATACATAATTATGTGATTATGTGTGTTTTTTAAAGACCTAACTTAAATGATTGTCAAACATCAAAATTTACATTGTTGGTGCAACAATGCCCCATGCATTTGTATGTTTTGATGTTTGGATAATCATCTAAGTTAGGCAACAAATTGTGATCTAATTGTGAACATGTTCAAGTGACAGGGAAATCCAAGTATGAAGACTTGGTAAAGGCAAAGTCCAAGTATGATCTTGGCAAGAGAAGTCCAAGGTAAAGGTTTGGCGGCATAAGAACAAGCATGTTGTCTTGGCGGCATTAAGACCAAACGAACTTTGGCAAAGGAAGTCCAAAAGCAAGTCTTGGCAGCATAAGTCCAAGCATGTAGACTTGGCGGCGTAAAGTCCAAGCACGCTTTGGCAAAGGAGAACCCAAGACATGACAAAATCGAAGGAATCTCTTGGAAGCAAAGCGCGAAGGATGAACAAGTCGCGGACTCGGAGGGATCCTGAAGGCGCAAGGCTTAAAGAAGAGATAGAAGGTTGAGTCTAGGTCTAGGGGGTGAAATCAAGTATGATATATTCATATTTGATGAGTATCAATCGGCCCGATCGATGTATCGATCGGCCGATCGTTAGGTGCTCGGCGAGTCGGTGAAACCACGACGATCGATCACCAACCTTAGTCATGGCGATCGATTAATCGCGCAATCGATCGGCGCCAATAGTGGCGATCGATCGAGTTAAAATCCAAAGACAGTGGAGTCCCACTGATCGCGGTTGATCACTCGACTGATCACTCCATCAGTCGATTGATGGAGGGATCATTCGACTGATGAAAGTACCGTTGGATGAAACGACTCTGAATCTCGTGAATCCGGCTATTCAGAAGTCGTTAACCGCACCAGCAGTCGATTGATGTTGTACATCAGTCGACTGATCGTGCTCCAATGGGAAAATCAGCCTTCTCTCTATAAAAAGAGGGTTGGTGGAGGTTTTTGGGGTTAATGCTTATTCTCTGATTCTTCTCCAAAGCCTCCACGAGTTTTCAAGCTTTCTAGTGATCTTAAACTCCCCTCCTCCTCTCTCTAAGCTTAAGTTACATTCTTTGTAAAGAAGAGGAGGTTTGTTGTAAAGGAAAGCTTCTTAGTGGAATTGCTTGGGTTGATCCACCTTAAGGATCGCCATGGAGTAGGAGCGTTATTTCAGAACCATGTAAAGGCTTTGTTAGCATTGTTCTTTCGTTTTTACTTATATTATTTTGTTGTGCTTCTGCTAATCACTCTTGTAGAAATGAAAATGCACTATTCACCCCCTCTATCTTCCAAATGATCACCAACAAATACTTCTCCAATAACTTGAATAAAATCATTAAAATAATCTTCGGATATATTATGCTCAGCTTTAACATTCAACAATCTTGCGGTTAGATATAATTTAGTGTGACTGTCACAACCAGACCATACGGGTTCATCTACAGCTCTCAACGCTTCTTGAAATTTGAGATATGGTTCACTTTTTACATTTTCATGAACACCTGTTACTTCTATCTCCTCCAATGGCGATGAATAACTGGTATACATGTGTTCAAAATTTTGAGGATAACTTGAACTTGCAGCATTCGATTCGGTAATAAAATTATGACTCATTGCATCAACAATCATCCTCTGATATGGATTCAATTGATCATAATATCTTTGATCTCTGCTAAATGTTCTTTGTATGTTTCGTCCAACATCTTCATCGGATATAAACGGTTCACCATGACATGCCCAATTATAATAATTTGGGGTAAAACCAAATCTACAAAGATATTCTCGAACTTTATCACACTGAAAAAATTTACCATTATGACACTTTTTGCACGAACACCTTAATTTATTCCCATCCATAAATTCAACATTACTGCTAGCAAAATTTAAAAATTGTTCCAGCCCAATAATAAATTCATCGGTTAAACCCCTACGTTCTGGTAAGTTCTTTTTATACATCCAACTTCTTTCTCTCTTCATTTGTCTTGTTTCCAAATTTATATCAAGGAATAATTATATTCTCATCATTTTTCATCGATATTAATTGAACAATCCACTTATACTTAAAAGAATTCTTCTAGTACTTATTTATTTTGTGTATGATATTGAATTACTAACTAAAATATATCAAACTAATAAAAAAAAATTACAGTAAAAGAAATACATAAAATCACACATTATATATATTATAGAATGATAATGGTAAAAATTTTGAAATATAAAATATACCTTCCCTAGTAGAAGCAACGGATGAGCTGACAATAGAAGACTTTACGAATATGCAGATCACCTAAAGTATGAATACCTGTACGACAAACCTAAAAAAAATAAATCATTAAATTTGTGTTTTAATACACATTATAAATTTTAAAGGATTTTATTTGAATAACATATTAATCTTACAAATCACGTTAATTAGTCATCCGACTCATGCAGCTCGGCTGCCCAAGGTCAACACACACTATAGGGGGTTGCGACCTTGCAAGCAATGACCGCAATTGTGCAGGCAAATTAAATTAAAGCTCATGAGATGTGTTAGCATAGGAACCTAATGTAATTGTGTAGACGGAGCTACCACAAGAAACAACCCCTTTACACGCACGCAGCAGGGGCGACGCTTCTGCCGCGTGCTCGTAGTAGACCTTGCTGCGTGCTCGCGATATGCCTTGCTGCATGCTTGCGGCGGCAGTAGCCGCGACACGCACATGGTTCTTGCAACGGAAGCTGCCACAAGCACCCGTGCGATGCTCACGGCGGTAGCAGCCGTGAGCATGCACGCGATGCTCACTGGCGGCTGCGTGGCATGCCGCCGATGCTTGACGGTTCGTGAGCACATTGCGTGCTTCTTGCAACAACATGCGATGAGTCGCCATGAGCATGATGCATGCTAGCGGTAGGATGCAACAACTGTCGCAAGCATGATTCTTGCTCGCGACAGCACGCGACACCTACTCATGGTAGCTGCCATGTGTTGGATCGAGAAGCATCTCTATAGGGGGGGTGAATAGCGAGCCTAAAACTTTCTTTTGTTCGTTCGATAAGAGCAAGCACATCGAAAAAATAAATATCATAATTTATTTTTACTTGGTTGAAAGCCTACCGGCTGCTAATCCAAGGCCCTGCGATCCTTGACTGCGTACGAAGGGGCAATCCACTATAGAGTCTCCTCGTTGAAGGTAGGAGACAACGATCACAAAAATCGAAAACACAAGGATGAGGCAACAAGCCTACCTCACCTCGTTACTATTAAAATCAAGAATACAATAATTAAATAGAAATAAACTTGTTGCTACTGACGATGAAGAAGATGTAAGCTTGGTGTTGTGTCGGCATTATGATGGCATTGGAACTTTTGCGTTGTAGGAGCACTTTAGAATAGTATTGATGATATTTGGGTTGGAATCCTCCCCTCTTGTAAAATACTGAAAAAAAAAGATAAATAAACTATTCCTTATTAATTAATAAATTATCTTATGGAATTTTTTAGAAATTTTTAGAAATATTTCGGGATTAAAACGGAAGTTTTATGGACATTTCACAGGGATAAAGGGGACAGACTTTTGTAAAGTCTATTTAGAATATCTGCAAATGAGGAATTAATAGGTTTAATTAACCTATGCTAAACGTTATTTTCCTCCTAATCCCTTCCATTTCCACTCGGTTCATCGATTCCTTTTCTCCCTTCTCCGGTCGCTCTTTATTTTCTCCCGATTCCATTTGAGCGTCGCCCGATCACTCCCGATTCCCCTTCTCTTCTTCTCTGCCCAAACATCTCCGCCTCCACGTCGCTGGCCACGCCACTCGCTGCCGCCGTGAGAGAGCTGCTGCCACCCCGAGCCGGATCTTACTCTCCACCGCTCTCCGATTGTGCCATCGTGGATTTTCTACGAGCCTTTCTCCGATCCAAATTGCCACGGCAGTACTTTCTTCTTCCCGATCTCGATGACAGTGAGCACCTCCGGCCATCATCGGCATCTCACGAGGAGATTTCGAGTTCGAGTGGGAGCTACTGCTCTCTTCCTTCGGTGCTTCCCTCCCGACTGTTTGTGGTTGCTACCCCATCATCGCAGGTCATCTTCCCTCTTCTCCCTTCCACCGCAGGCACCCTTGCACACGACGGTTGGTGCCCACATCCACACTGGTGCATCCTGCCTCATCTGGATCTCGAGATTTGCTAGATTTGTGAGCTGCTGTGTGTCATTATCTCCATGCTATGATCCACTGATCTGGACAGTAGAGGGAGCTGACGACCTCTTCTTTGCTCGTGTTCCACCATTCTTCCGATCGGCAGTTGCCATGGCCATCACAACTACTCTGCACCTCGCATCCAGCTGCCTCTATCATTGTGAAACACCTTCGTAACTGCCATAATAGCTTTTCTACTGTGAGCAACATCAATGGGTGTAATTTGATCATGTCATTGAAGGGGGAAAGGAGGTAAGCACAGTGGTTGAATGAATGATGGTAAGGATCTTAGATTGTTTTGTGGTTATGCAGCTGTTGAATTTGGGTTGATGATTTTACAGACTATTGGAGTTGGGGGTTGTCTTCAACCCAATGGCATGATTCATAATAGATCTCCCTAAGCAAAGGAAGAAGTTGTGGGCAAGCAAAACAAGATTAGGTAAGTTTCTGATCTGTTTATGTTATAGTGTGCAGTAGTAATATTGCTTCCTGATTACCATTGTAGTAGAGTTATTATTGAATTATATCGGTGATTAGTAGAGACTAGTTTTATTCTGGTTATATTGGTATTCTACGTTTTCAGGACTTTGATACGAAGCAGGTTCGCAGATGCGAATACAATCAGCACTGTTACATATCAGGTGGGTAATTTTCTACCCTGGTCAGGTAGTTATTGATGCATATAGATTTAGATATATGATCATATTATATGATCATATTACCTTGACTCCACTCGTATTTATTCTTATGCTTGATACTTTGTCTTTGGCCTTATATGCTCTGTTACTGTTATCACATTTTCCCTCATCGTGATTAGGAGTTACAGATGTGAAGTAAGTAAACCTATAAATGCTTGGTTATGTGTAAATAGTGGAGTACGGATGATGACCTGATTTGTAAATTGGTTAAAAGGGCATCCATGGGTAAGTAAGGTCCTGAACGTAGGATTGATTCCAATACCCTTATGTTGCATATTTACTACTAATCCTGTGTTGTGTAAATGGTCAGATGAATTGTGAATAGTGTGTCACTATAGACTGGTGGTCCTAGCTTGTTATGATCAGTTGAGTATGACTCTCTGCAGGATAGAGAGTGCGTCGATCAGATTGATATGACTCTCTACAAGATAGAGAGTGTTATGATCAATTGAGTACAACTCTCTGTAGGATAGAGAGTGCGTCGATCATATTGGTATGACTCTCTACAGGATAGAGATGTTGGTGCAACAATGCCCCAAGCATTTATATGTTTTGATGTTTGGATAATCATCTAAGTTAGGCAACAATTTGTGATCTAAATTGTGATGATGTTTAAGTGACAGGAAAATCCAAGTATGAAGACTTGGTGAAAGAAGAGTCCAAGGTAAAGGTTTGGCGGCATAAGACCAAGCATGTTGTATTGGCAGCATTAAGTCCAAACGGACCTTGGCAAAGGGAGTCCAAAAGCAAGTCTTGGCAGCGTAAGTCCAAGCATGTAGACTTGGCGGCGTAAAGTCCAAGCACGCTTTGGCAAAGAAAAACTCTAGACATGACAAAACCAAAGGAAGCTCTTGGAAGCAAGGCGCAAAGGATGAACAAGTCGCGGACTCGGAGGGATCCTGAAGGTGCAAGGCTTAAGGAAGAGCTAGGAGGTTAAGTCTAGGTCTAGGGGGTGAAATCAAGTGTGAAATATTCACACTTGATGAGTATCAGTCGACTGATATGATGTATCACCGATCGTCGTGCTCAATCGAGTCGAGTTGAAACTGACCGCGATCATTCGCCGTGACCAAGGCACGATCGATGTTGCAACCGCTGACTACCAAAGCGATACCAACCGATAGACATAAAACGAGCACGTAATGGAGTCACACTCGATCGCGGCGTGATCACTGATCGACACTCCATCACCGATCGATGGAGGGATCACGATCGATGAAAAGTGTCGTTGATGAAACGACTCAATCCCATGAATCCGGCTATTCGGTCGTTAACCATAGCCGATCGATGTTGTACATCACCGATCAGCTCAACGGGAAAATCAGCCTCTTCTCTATAAAAAGAGGGCTGGTGGAGGTTTTTGGGGTTAATGCTTATTCTCCAATCTTTCTCAACAGCCTCCACGAATTCTTTAGCTTTCTAAGTGATTTAAATCTCCTCCTCTTCTCTCTAAGTTTAGATCTTCATCTTTTGTAAAGAAGAGGAGTTGTGGTGTAAAGAAAGCTCATTAGTGGATTTGCTTGGATTGATCCACCTCAAGGATCGCCGTGGAGTAGGAGTGTTATCTCCGAACCACGTAAAAGGCCTTGTTTGCATTTGATTTTGTTTTTACATATATTATTGTGTTTTCTTCCGCTAATCTTTTTGTAGAAACTGAAAAACGCTATTCACCCCCCCTCTAGCTTCCAAACGATCCCTAACAAGTGGTATCAGAGCCCGGATCGCATCGGAAGATCTAGCAATCAACCGGAGCAAAGATGGCATTTCAAGAGGGGTATAGCACGGCGAGGCCTCCGTTCTTCGACGGCAACGATTTTGGATATTGGAAAGGTAGGATGGAGTATTATTTAATGAACGATATTGAAAATTGGTTTAGTGTTGTAGATGGTTTTGAGAAGTCGGTCGACGAATTCGGAGCACCACTACCGACAAAGGATTGGACAAGAGAGATGGCCAAGAAAGCACAAGCAAATGCAAAAGCAACTACCACACTTCAATGTGGTCTATCCAAGGAGCAACTTTCTAAGGTCGGGCCATTCAATTCCGCAAAAGAGCTTTGGGAGAAGCTCATCGAACTCAATGAAGGATCCAAAGAGACAAGAAGGGCCAAGAGGGATCTTTTGATTGGCCAACTCCAAAGCTTCACTATGAGGACAAACAAAACCGTGAGCCAAATGCACGGGCGCTTCAAGGAAGTATTCAACGGACTACACGTTATAGGTGAAAAGGTCGACAACCGAGACCTTGTGAGGTATGTACTACAAGCCTTCCCTAGGACCATCTTATGGGCCTCAATGGTAGATGCCTATAAGGTCTCTAGGGATCTTTCATTAGTTAAATTAGATGAGTTATTTTGTGAATTTCAATTGCATGAACAAGCTAACACTTCATCCAAAGAGAAGGGTATAGCTCTTTTTGTAGGAAAGAAGGAGAAGAAGAAAAAGGAAAAGAAGGAGGTGTCTTTCTCATCCGAATCCGAGGAGGACTCATCAAGTAGTGAGGATGAGTTGTCGGCAAGTGAGGTAGCACACTACGTCAAGAAATTTGGTGGGAAGTCAAGGAGGCTCATCAAGAAAGATGTGAAGAGGATGTTTCAATCCTCAAGAGGTAAATATTCTAACAATTCAAATTCTATTTCTAACGTGATGTGTTTTGGTTGCAACAAGAAAGGGCATATAAATCCCAATTGCCCGGAACTAAAGAAAAAGGAGGAGAAGGATAAGAAGAAGAAGGAAAAGAAGGAAAAGAAGAAGAAGGAGGCGATGATGGCACAAACGTGGGATACTCTAAGTATGGAGGAGTCTTCCGATGATGAAGAAGTTTGCCATACAACCCGGAACTTAGCCCTCATGGCATTGGAAGAAATCGGAAGCTCAAGCGAGGAGTCTTCTTCCTCTTCAAGCGATGAATCATCATCAAGTGATGATGATGAGGTAAATGACTCACCCAAAGTAGATTTACTATATAAGACTATTGCATGCTTACAAAATGCTTTAAATAGATCAAAAACTAGGATTAAGGATCTAAAATTAGAGATCAAATCATTTAAGAATATAGATGCATCATGTGATAAACCATCTAGTGATGATGATTGTACTCTTAGGGATGAAAATGATGAGTTAAGAAAAGAAATAAGTAAATTAAGAATATGACTAGAAAAGTTCACTAATGGTTCTAAATATCTAGATATGATTATTAAGGACCAAAGGGCAATTTACAATAAGGCCGGTTTAGGATATAGACCTAAGGAGAAAGAGGTAGCATTTGCATCCCTAGTTAGTAGAAAATCAATGATTAAAAGCAAGGGGAGAAAAGCATGGGTACCTAAAACATTTATAATTGATGCTAGTGGTCCTAAGATTTGGGTACCTAAGGATTGTGTTTTTCATGTGATATAGGTAGAAGAACCAAGCTTATGGATAGTTGATAGTGGGTGCTCAAAGCATATGACCGGGGATGAGAGAAAATTCTCCACTATCAACCATACTAGCAAAGGAAAAGTGTCATTTGGTAATAGCGGTAAACTTAAAATTCTAGGAAAGGGCACCATTGAGGTATCTCCCAATCTTGCTATTCATAAAGTTCTATTAGTTAAAAATATGAAATTTAACTTACTTAGTGTAAGCCAATTATGTGATGCAAATTTTGATGTTAAATTTGATTCCTCAAAATGCTTTATAAGACACAAAACTATAAATGATTGCATGTTAGTAGGCTTTAGAAAATCAAATATATATTATGTTGATTTATCTTATGCTACGAATCCTTCTACTAAGTGTCTTATTGCAAAAGAGGAAGAAAGTTGGCTTTGGCATAGGAGACTAGGTCACATAAACATGAAGAATATAGCCAAAATAGCAAAATTGAAGCTAGTCAAAGGATTGCCTAGAGTCAAATATCTCAAGGACAAGATGTGTGATGCTTGTCAAGAAGGGAAACAATCAAAAACATCACACAAAGGTAAAAATTTACTTAGTACCGCATTACCATTAGAATTACTACATATGGATTTATTTGATTGCCATAGTACCCCATCTATAATTGGTAGTAAATATTGCGTGGTAATAGTAGATGATTTTTCTAGGTTTACTTGGGTGTTTTTCTTGAAAAATAAGGATGAAACCTTAGAAATAATCATAGGATTTAGCAAAAGAGTAGAAAATGAAAGAAAACTCAAAATCAACCGGATCCGTAGTGATCATGGTGGAGAGTTTGAGAATTCTAACTTTTCAACTTTTTGCTTAGAACAAGGGTACAAGCATGAATTTTCTTGTCCTAGAACACCCCAACAAAATGGGGTTGTGGAAAGAAAAAATCGTGCCCTACAAGAAGCGGCTAGGACAATGCTTAATGCATATTCCTTACCTAGCTACTTGTGGGCGGAAGCGGTTAATACCGCTTGCTATATCCAAAATAGGGTATTGATTCATAGGTTTTTAGGAAAAACTCCATTTGAATTGTGGAATGGTACAATTCCAACAATTCATTATTTTAAGGTCTTTGGATGTAAAGTCTATATCTTAAATACCAAAGACAACCTAAGTAAGTTTGAGTCCAAAGCGGATGAGGGAATCCTAGTTGGATAC
Organism: Wurfbainia villosa; assembly: GCA_025175895.1. Classification (NCBI taxonomy): domain Eukaryota; kingdom Viridiplantae; phylum Streptophyta; class Magnoliopsida; order Zingiberales; family Zingiberaceae; genus Wurfbainia; species Wurfbainia villosa. The sequence goes on from CM045990.1 coordinate 33,887,429, forward strand.
TCATCCACTAGTGTAGGATATAGAGTTTACAATAAAAGGACTCAAAAGATTGAAGAATCTTCAAATGTTCAATTTGATGAAACTTCAAGTACATACCCTAGAAAATCCCCTATTGATGATGACATAAATAATGAAAATCAAGAAATTACCAAACAATTTCAAGATTTAAACTTAGGAGGTATTAATCAAGGGGGAGGATTGGATCAAGGGGGAGTAAGGGATGACTCCGATGATGAACATAGGATTGAAGTTAATCATGATCAAACTCAACTTGATACACCTCCTAGAACCATAAGAGTTCATCAAAGTCACCCATTAGATCAAATTGTGGGTGAATTATCTCAAGGAGTTAGGACTAGGTCATTCCATAGGAACCCCACTAGTCATATAGCTCTAATTTCTCAAATTGAGCCCAAAAACATTAAAGATGCATTACTTGATCCGGATTGGATCTTAGCAATGCAAGATGAATTGGCTCAATTTGATAGGAGTCAAGTGTGGGAGTTAGTTCCTAGACCAAGTGAAAACACTATTATTACTACAAGATGGGTCTTTAGGAACAAACTAGATGACCAAGGGAATATCACTAGAAATAAAGCACAATTAGTTGCAAGGGGTTTTAATCAAGTTGAAGGACTTGATTATGATGAAACATATGCCCCGGTTGCTAGATTAGAGTCAATTAGAATACTTTTAGCATATGCCTCCTATATGGGTTTCAAACTCCATCAAATGGATGTCAAATCGGCATTCCTAAATGGGTTTATTAAGGAAGAGGTGTATGTAGAACAACCTCCCGGGTTTGAAAATATGGACTACCCAAACCATGTATACAAGCTTAGGAAAGCCTTATATGGTTTGAAACAAGCTCCCCGGGCTTGGTATGAAAGATTGTCAACTTTCCTAATCTCTAAGGATTTCAAAAGGGGTAGTATAGATCAAACTCTCTTTATAAAGTCAACATCTAAGGACATCTTTGTAGCCCAAGTGTATGTTGATGACATTATCTTTGGGTCAATAAATGATGAGCTTCTTCAAGACTTTATTCAAAATATGGAAAAAGAGTTTGAGATGAGTCTAGTTGGAGAATTAAATTTCTTCCTAAGTTTGCAAGTTAAACAAACTAGTGAAGGAATTTACATTTATCAAACCAAATATGCTAAGGAAATGATTAAGAAATTTGGTTTAGAAAATGCTAAGGTAGTGTCAACTCCAATGGCAACCAATACCAAAATAGATAGTGATAGTGAAGGAAAACAAATAGATCTTACCCTTTATAGGAGCATGATTGGTAGCCTCTTGTATTTAACCGCTAGTAGACCCGACATATTATTTGCGGTTGGTATGTGTGTTAGGTATCAATCATGTGCTAAGGAATCTCATTTAGTTGCCGTTAAAAGAATTTTAAGATATGTCAAGGGCACACTAAATGTAGGTCTATGGTACCCTAGGACTAGGTCTTTTGATTTAATTGGGTACACCGATTCCGATTATGCCGGTTGCAAATTGGATCGGAAGAGTACTGGTGGTGGATTTCAATTCCTTGGGTCCTCCCTAGTGAGTTGGAGTAGTAGGAAGCAACCTTGTGTTGCTTTATCCACCACCGAGGCCGAATATGTGGCTATGGGTGGTTGTGTAGCTCAACTCTTATGGATGAAACATACCCTAGAAGATTATGAGCTATCTTACTCCAACATGAAAGTATTTTGTGATAATGTAAGCACCATTAACTTGACCAAAAATCCGGTGCATCACTCTAGGACCAAGCACATTGAAGTGAAGCATCACTTCATTAGAGACCATGTGGCTAAGGGGGATATTGAGCTCAATTATATTGAATTCAAGTCCAACTTAGCCGATATATTTACCAAGGCTCTCCCCGAAGTAGAATTCTCATCACTTAGGAGAGAACTTGGAATGTGCTTGGTTGAGTGAATGTGTAGGTTTGCATGATCCTATAGAAATACTAGGTTTTATACCTTTAACCATCTCACAAAATACCTAAGAAACCATGATTTTTGTATTGAGCCACCTAGACAACATGTGAGATGATAGGAAGATGCACTTGGTTCATCATGCTTGTTATGATGCATTACTATGGACCAAAGTGTCATCTAGAGACATTAATCCTTAATTGGACCAATCATTGGGAAGGTTTATACACAATTGATGTGCATATAACTCCAAGAACATGATTGGAAATGTCAAATAAAATATATTTTAAACTATGTTTATCATACTTTGAAAAACTATTTTCAAGTGAAACACAAAAGTGATACAAAGTTTGCAAAATTTTAGAACTTTTTGCTAGTTTCCAAATTTGTATCAATATTGAAATCTAGAAAACATATATTTTTCAAAATATTTTTCCTTGATAAAGTATGATTTCAGAAATGTGTACACAAATTTTCATGATTTTTCGAGGTTTCTAGAATTTCTGATGCATTTCTGAATTTGGCACAAAAGGTGATTTTTGGTTACAGTGTAGTAATGATCGTTCGAAAACCACTGATCGATTTTGGAAAATCAGTCTCATTTTCTGAGGTTTAGTGTATTGTTGATATCCTAAAGCAATAGCATGATAGTATTGAGTCTAAACAACGTGTATGGCTGTTTAATGCCATGTTTTAGGGGGAGTTTCACAAAATATATCTTTCTCCTCTAAGAATTAAATTGTTGGTGCAAAGTTAGGATTTAAACTTTCAAATTGTTTGATGACTTTAGCTCCACATGTATTTTATTCATCATAATCTATATCTTGGATTAAGGGGGAGTTCAATCTTAAAATCTATGCCTTAGTTCAAGATTGTTACACACTCAATTCTTTCATGATATATATGTTTTATCTTTCTTCTCTTTTTGATGTATGTCAAAGGGGGAGAAGAAATGTTTAAGTTAGAATTGGAATTGAATATATGATGTGATAATATGTGTATCTTTAAAAGACCTAACTTAAATGATTGCCAAACATCAAAAATGGGGAGATTGTTGGTGCAACAATGCCCCAAGCATTTATATGTTTTGATGTTCGGATAATCATCTAAGTTAGGAAACAATTTGTGATCTAAATTGTGATGATGTTTAAGTGACAGGAAAATCCAAGTATGAAGACTTGGTGAAAGAAGAGTCCAAGGTAAAGGTTTGGCGGCATAAGACCAAGCATATTGTCTTGGCAGCATTAAGTCCAAACGGACCTTGGCAAAGGGAGTCCAAAAGCAAGTCTTGGCAGCGTAAGTCCAAGCATGTAGGCTTGGCGGCATAAAGTCCAAGCACGCTTTGGCAAAGAAAAACTCTAGACATGACAAAACCAAAGGAAGCTATTGGAAGCAAGGCGCAAAGGATGAACAAGTCGCGGACTCGGAGGGATCCTGAAGGCGCAAGGCTTAAGGAATGGCTAGGAGGTTAAGTCTAGGTCTAGGGGGTGAAATCTAGTGTGAAATATTCACACTTGATGAGTATCAGTCGACTGATACGATGTATTAGTCGACTGTTCAGGTGCTCGACTGAGTCAGGATGAAACCACGACGGTGATCATATTGTGACCAAGGCATCGGTGATGTTGCGATCGCCAGCGATACGATCGGTGATAGATGTAAAAACGAGCACAAAATGGAGTCACACTCGACTACGGTCGTGATCACTCGACTGATCACTCCATCAGTCGACTGATGGAGGGATCAGTCGACTGATGAAAGTGTCGTTGGATGAAATGACTCTGAATCCCGCGAATCCGGCTATTCAGAAGCCGTTAACCACGCCAGCAGTTGACTGATGTTGTACATCAGTCGACTGATCGGGCTCCAACGGGAAAATCAGCCTCTTCTCTATAAAAAGAGGGCTGGTGGAGGTTTTTGGGGTTAATGCTTATTCTCCAATCTTTCTCAACAGCCTCCTTGAATTCTTTAGCTTTCTAAGTGATTTAAATCTCCTCCTCTTCTCTCTAAGCTTAGATCTTCATCTTTTGTAAAGAAGAGGAGTTGTGGTGTAAAGAAAGCTCATTAGTGGATTTGCTTGGATTGATCCACCTCAAGGATCGCCGTGGAGTAGGAGCGTTATCTCCGAACCACGTAAAAGGCCTTGTTTGCGTTTGATTTTATTTTTACATATATTATTGTGTTTGCTTCCGCTAATCTTTTTGTAGAAACCGAAAAATGCTATTCACCCCCCCTCTAGCTTCCAAACGATCCCTAATAAGAGAGTGTTATGATCTGTTGAGTATGACTCTCTGCAGGATAGAGAGTGCGTTGATCAGATTGGTATAACTCTCTATAGAATAGAGAGTTTGTGGTGGATGTCTATATAAGTGACTGTGCATTCATGTCATTTTGTTGCATGCTGGCGACATGGTCTTCCCTGGTGGTTTAGAGGGTCGTCAGTCATCCTACCTCCCAGGTTACTCATGGAGGAGTAATTGGTGTGAGGGCAGAGCATTTGTTGTGCCGCACTACCACTATAGGCGATGGTAGTTTGAGTTGTATGGTACTCGACCACTCATGGGTAGTGTCAGTCAGAGTGGCCAGCAGCAGGGACCCCCGTTGTATAGTTATCTCTTTACACTTATATGCTACTCGTTCATACTGCCCACTCGGCCACTTGAGAGCAGTGGTTGGTGTTGAGTTGGGACAGTTGTCATGTTGTGCCACCTAGGCCACACTCGGGTCGTGGTAGTGAGTAGGGGTGCGCAGGCATGACCATGCATGTTGCATTGTCATGTCTTATTGTTAGTAATATATGAGAGGTGTCATAAGGTAATCACCTTATAGTCGTATCATTTATTTGATAAATGAATATTCACTATTTTAGTGTACATGTTTTCATGTATTTGATTGGATCTTAAACTCATTTATTGAATGTCCGCAATACGATTCACAACATGAGAGAATTTGTGATTGGATCACGACTAGTGAGTATCTCTACATGTATAATTGTGATGTATTGGAATTATCCCTAGTCGATGAATTGATGGATTTGGACACCATCAATTCTATCGAGACTAGCACGAGGTATACTCCTTCGTGTATCCAAGCAGCTGATTCTCACTAGCTGGAGACATTGTGATGTTCGGAGTTAATCATGGATACTAGTTATAGTAACTAGTTCATTGGAGTGACCAACTGTAAGACTTCATATGGTTCTCTGCATATATGTATATGTCAATGAAGTTCTTACTACAGCTTAAGTGTGATGTTCCTTTGACTTGTGGTATTCAAGTCATCTTGGTCATGAAGAGTTATGCTTTGACATCTTAAGCAAGCATCTCTGAGGAGATGTGGACCCGGGATGATTGGGTATAAATTGAAGTGATCGAAGGTGTTTGAATAGCCTATAAAAAATTCACCACTCCTTGCGAGGAGATGTATACCCATGGCCTCTCATCGGATTGTTACTAAAGTCTTTGGCCAAAGCATTACATGTTTAGAGTAAGGTACTCTTGGATACATGTGCAACTAGAATCCGTAGGACGAGGAAATGATACTTGGGCTAGGTGTGACGTAGTCAACCTAGTGGAGACTGACACTATAGACCATGTCCTGAACCGAGTGGGTATAAGATGCGTGAAGGGAACGGGGCACGATTCATTATAGCTGATGAAGTGTTTCAGAAATAGTTCTGGATCAACCGTTGATCTTTTTGATTAATTGGGGATCATGATGTACTACTAGGTGTCACTCATGATCGTTCTATAATTAATGGTTAATTATAGACGGCCAACATAAACTGAGAACCTATTTGGTCATACGCACAACGAGCGTAATCCGAAGGATTTAAAACAAGCTTGAGAATGAGATTCTCACATCGAGAGAAACTAAGTTTGGTTGGACCAAAAAAGGATCGAGCATGAAATTGTTTCAGTCGCAATGGAAGCGTGGATGGGCCGTGTCTTATGAACACATGATGGATGAACCAAATTGGTTTGGTTCTAATCAAATGGTGAAGAATAAACCAAGGGGTTTGGTTTGTTTTAAACGAATGAACCAAAGTTGGTTCGGTTCGTTTTAACTTAAAATAGACCAACTTGGTTCGGTTTATTTTAACTTAAGTTAACGGAGTGGGTTAACAGGTTTTTGGTTATAAACCAATAACCATTAGGAGAATATGTTCTCTATAAAATAGGGCTTAAGGGTTTTGTGAAAACCCTAAGGTAGTTGCCGCCCCCCTCTCCTTCTTCTCCTTGTGTAGCCGGTGCCCAACCCATTAGCCCTTGAGCTGCCATCCAAGTTGTTGCTGGAGTCCAAGCTCCTACCGGCGATCCTCCGGCGATCCTCCGGCGACCCTCCGGTGATCTTCCTTGGCCCCAGCGACAAGGTGAGCATCTAGCTTTCTTTATTTTGCCGGTGCAACTCATCCACCAAAGCTGTCCAGTTTTCTGGACAGCTTGTTTCCTTCTTGTCGGAGCATCATTTGGACGATGTTTGGAGCTCCGACAGCGGCTACCTTTCTGGGGATTCGATCTCCGGTAATCCTCATAGTTGGAGGACGAAGGATTCGTCAAACGATGGGCGAATACTTCTCCGGAGAAGCGAGTTTTTGAGGACTCGTTTTGAATCCAAATTTTGATTCGGATTGTGATCCTCTCTCGATCACATCGTCTTCATCACAAGGCTAGTGACTCATACGAAGAGGAGGTTCGTGACTTTGTGAAGTCATCCCGAAGATACTAGGCGTGGATACGGATAGAGACGATTCTAGCGAGAGTCGCTTCGGTTGATGTCTTTCCCACTACACGTGATACGTCAGGTATACATAGAATAATTTTCTTTTATTGCAAAATTTGAAATTGCGATTATGTCTACACATGTTGTGTTATGCATGCGTGTGGTGTGTGTGTGTTGTAATAAATTAGATTTATTATTTTTATTTCTTCCGCTGCGCACATGTTTATGAAACATGTTCGAACACACACTCGTCGCGGTGCCGAAAACCCAACAGTGGTATCAGAGCCCAGGTTGTATTTCGACATAATCGTAAAATTATTTTGCGATAGTCGTAATTGTATTTTTTGAAATTTTCTACTTTTGAAAAGTTAGAAGTATTTATAGAAATTTTCTAATTTTGAAAAGTCTAGAAGTATTTATAGAAATCTTCTACTTTTGGGAAGTTAGAAGTATTTATGGAAATTAACATTTTCCATAAATAAAATATTTGATTAGATTTGGAAATTTGTTTCCTAATTTAATCATGATTTAATTTGATAAATCAAATCTAAAATATATTTTAATTTCCATAAATAGTTTTGACAATTTAGGAAATTTGTTTCCTAAATTAAAATTGACTTTCCTTAATTGAGACCTTCCATAAATAAAATATGTGATTAGATTTAGAAATTTATTTCCTAATTTAATCATGATTTGATTTTGAGAATCAAATCTTAAACATATTTTATTTCCATAAATAGTTATGACATATAAAGAAATTTTGTATATGTCATAATTGTTTGTCATGTAATTGCATTAGATGCATATCATTATGTCATGCGTGTCATGACATGTAGATATATGTCATGTATGTTATGCCATGTAGATAATAGTTATTTGCATGCAAAGAGGATGAGACATAAAAAACCCTTACTCAATATTAAAGCCTACACCTTCCATTAATATGGTTAGAACCAGAGTTCCATTTCTTGTTTGCGTTGTTGGACTCTCTCCAAGCCCGGCTCGAACCCAAACATGTTCAAACCATGGAATAGTTTAATACTAATATGGTAAGAGTCAGAGGTCAATCATTATCTTTGGTTGTTGGACTCTCTCCAAGTCGGGCTAATTGGTTGAATGTACTCTAACCATATTAAAACTATTTCTCGATTAATGGGTTGGCTTTAACCTGGAGCATCGGCTTGTTGGACTCTCTCCAAGGTCGATTTGAAGGGAGGTGAAGTTGGGTGCTATGAATATGATGCATACCTGTTAATGAGTTAACAACTCGATGTATGTGTGAACATTCAATTAGTTGATAGCACATTGTGATAGTTGCATATATGTGATATGCAATCGGTATATTTGATACCTACCATCGTAGCTATGAATGGCTTGTTAGACTCTCTCCAAGATTGTTCATATCTATGTTGGATATCAGCTCATTCGGAGATGGACCTACGATCTCCCGAAGTGATTTTGGGGTTTTTGAAATTCGAAAAATGAATGGGATTTATGAATGTATGTTGATACATTTTAAATCATCTTTCTCATATATGCTCGATTTGTATTTCTAGGTTAATCGATTGATCATGACATCTTTGAATTTGCACTTTATTTTGGATTCAAATAAATTGATTGGGTTGAACTTCTTGGATTGGCTTGGAAACTTGAGAATTGTTCTCAAGGCAGAAAATCTTGAGTATGTCCTCGAAGCGCCTCTTCCCGCCCGTCCTAGTGATGATGCAACACTGGACCAATTGTTGGCCCATCAGAAACATGTGAGTTATTCTGAGCAAGTGAGTTGCTTCATGCTAGCCGCGATGGTACCCGAGCTGCGGAAGCAGCATGAGCATATGGATGCTCATATCATAGTCCTTCATCTTTATGAGTTGTCTAATGAGCAAGTGAGATTCAAAAGGTTCGAAGTGTCAAAGCTCCTCTTCACCTCTTGTTGGGATGTATACTGAAAAGTTTATCTTTTGTATGAACATCTTTATTTTGAAATAAGAATCACATGATCATTGTTTGTATATTTTTATGACTATGCATATTGTCTAATACATTACATTGTAGATAACATGGTGTGTGGTGTCACACGGGAGATCATGTTATCAGCTCCTTGTAAAGTATAAGTAAAGGCTCACAACCGAGATGGGTTTGGACAAACCAAAGGATGGTTGTAGTGTGATTTGGTATTGATTTGTCTTGACCATAGAATCACACTAGTGCACTTTGTGTGTATTGAGCAGGACCGACTTAGAGGTGATTCGATTTATTACTGACTACATAATCGAATCGGACCTCAGATATTATTATGTACATGCTCTTAATCCCGATATAATAATGGACACATATACTTAGTATTCATCTCTTTGATTTACCAATGGGCGAGATTTATAGATTAAATTGATAGGCTCGGTAAGTTGGGAGATGATATTATTTATATGGTGTGTCGTTGATTATAGGAGGAAACCGTGTCCTATATATTAGGATGATGATGTCCCCTTGAGGATCTCATAAGGTTCATCATGTAAACCCTGCAGGTGGACTTGGTCCGGCATGATGAAAAGGTTGAGTGGTACTACTCATGGAGTTAGATGTTGATTAATTAATGGTCAGTAAATTAATTAATCGATGGACATTCGAGATCTTAAACGCGGGGAGAAAATATACATATAATATATGTAGCCCATATTAACTTATGGGGGTTGGTGAGGTAGATCAATGATAATCCTTTAGTGGATTGGATTATCATTAATGGATCGGACTTTATGTGGGCTTGATCCATGGGTGGCCAAGATCCAACTCCTCCTCATGGTCCCTAATGTAGCCTATTAACACCTCATGAAGCTTAGATCCAATGGATAGAAACAAAACTCTAGATTCAAAGGTAGAGATTAAATCTCTAGATTCGACGGTTCAGATTAAAACTCTAGATCCGACGGTTGAGTTTAAATCCCTAGAACCAATGGTGGAGATTAAAAGGAAGCTTATCCCTAACTCTATAAAATGAGCACAAGGGGTTGGCATGGAGGATTAATCAAGAGGAGCTAGGGTTTTGGAGTTGGCGGCAAGAAGAGGAGCTAGGGTTTGGGCTTGGGCGGCACCTAATAAGGAAAGTTTTCCTTGACTTCTCCTTCTTCCTCAAGCTGCTGGCGCCCCTTGAAGCTCTTCCAACCCTTGGCCGGCATCCAAACTCTCTCTTCTCCTTTTCCTTGGCCGGTGGAACAAAGATTTTGGGTCCTCCCTTGAAGGTTTTGGCCGGCAACCCTTAATCTCTTCTTCCTTCTTGGCCGGCGGCAAAGCTCCATTCTTGGAGGTTGTTGGTTGGTTGAAAGAAGGAATAGAGCTTTGTTTCTATTCTTCCTCTTGCTCGAAATGAGCAAGGAAGGAAGATTGGCGATCTAGGAGCTTCAACTTTTGGTAGATCGTCGCCACACGATGTTCGAAAGGAGGAAGGTCATATATTAGAAGATCGAGAGGTATATCTATTCTCTATTCTCTTTTGTTACTTGGTTGTATTTGTTTTTTCAATTACGAGCATGATATATTCTGTTTGTGGCTAAATAATACTTGGATCCCGAACATAAATACAAAAGCTGGTGATCCGTACATGGTCTATTCCGCGGCTACTCGTAGAATAGAGGTTGGTCGCTTGAACAACGAGTTTGTTCAAGTGACATCTCTAAACGAATAGCACGAAGATGACTTGGTTGTTTGGGCAATCCCTTTTGTCTAGGATTAATTTTTTTTTAATCCGGGGACATCGATGGGATCTCCATGAACAAGCAACCGAGGTGAAGTGGGAAGCGAAGTTTCCCCTCACGGACTCGATAAGCAAAAACCTTCAATTGGTATCAGAGCCAAGGTTTCCGGTTTTGTGTGTTTAAGGATTTGGTTACTCTTATGCATTTTTCATATATTATATGTGTCGAATAATAGTAGGATATGCGTAGTTTAACTCTTTGGTTGCAGGCATAAGATCCGACTATTATGGCCATATGTGTGTATGTGATTGTATGTGTGTAATAGTATATTTTGTCGAATCCTCGGGGTTGACGAGGCTAGTATTTGATTTTTTGTAAATTAGATATGACATTGTTTAGCCACTCCTTTTATTTAGTTTACTTTCGATCAAGATTTCATGTACACTCCCTCGTGGAGTATAGGATCGATGGATGTAAATTAAAATAGATTTTTGTCTCGGCTCGGATCTCCAAATGGCTCGTACATGGCGTAGGAGGAGCGGATGAGAAGGCGATACGACGGGAGACATATTGAAGACAAAAGCCATAATAGTTGAAAATTTTTAATTTTCATATTTATTACTTATTGTTTGATATGCATGTCGTAGTCTATAAAATTCCTCAATTACAAATTACTAAGTGGGAGAGGGATATTTTTATAAATTCCCACGGCCTCCATTACGATTTGACAAGTGATGCAAACAAACTTGCGCGTCGGCTCTAAGTGCCTTCCTCCCGATCGGATGAGTTTGTTTGCGGATCACAAGGTCGAATATGGTTATAGGAAATTATCAAGGAGCATGTGTACTTCCCCATCGTAAGGCACATAACCCGAGATAATTACCTTGGTACCAAGTAATGGTGAACACTTAGATACAAATATAAGTATCCTCCCCATCGGAGTCACTGCTTCTATTTGTAGGGCCGAAGAGAAACCAACTATTAATTTTATTTGTTAAAAAGTTAGGTTGACAAGATAGTAAAATTAATGGGTAAAACCTCCTCTTACAAATGTAGAATTCATATACGTCCACACGATCGTGGCATACAATATTCTCGATGTTTTGAGGTGTTGGTTGATTTTAAAATTTTATTGTTTGAGGAATCAATAATTTTTTGAAATCTAAAGTAATGATCTATGTGATTCTTAGGATTTTCAAAAATGATTTTCAGTCCACTTGTTGTGATATTAAAGGAAAATAAACTTATTGTACCCAAATAATGTTGATTGGAAAAGAATCTAGATATTGTCTTAATTGCTAAGGAGTACAAGTATGTACTCTTCGAAGAGTGTTCTCCTAAGCCTTCGAATGAGCTGGAAGTCATTGGAGCTGAGATCGATGGGGAAACCCAGGTCGATATCATTCTCCAGTCGATAGAAGTACTTGCTCAGGCTCAGGCCATGGTTGCCCAAAAGGTTTTCTACTTCTAAGCCGAAAGGCAAGAAGAAGAAGAAACAAGGGGGAGCAAAGGTGGTAGGAGGATCTCAGAGAGGAGTGAAGAAGCCGAAAGGCAAGTACTTCACTTGCAAGCAGGATGGACATTGGAAGAAGGACTGTCCCAATCCGAAGCAGAACAAAGGTATATCTTTTGGTCTAGTCGTTGAAACATAGTTAGCAGTGTTATCTACCGGCACCTAGTGAGTAGGTATGAGAGCCACTGATCATGTCTGCAATACTTTGCAGGGGTTCCAGGAAACCCGATGACAAGCTGAGGGAGAGATTACCATTTACTTGGCCAATGCCATAAAGGTGGCAGCTATTATAGTGGGAGATATTTATTTATCTTTTGATACGAATAAAACTTTGGTTCTAAAAAATTCCCTTTATGTACTTTTATTTAGAAAGAATTTAATTTCAGTTTCTAAATTGTTTATGGATGGATATTCTATTTCTTTTAATGATAGAGTTGTTATAAAAAGGAATAGGGAGAATATCTGTTCAGGTACATTGATAGGAAATTTGTATACACTAGAACCAAAAGCTCTCACAATGCAAATAAAAGTTAATAACTCATCTTCTAATTTCAATAAGAGAAAAGAACCTTCAAAGATGAACCAAACATATCTTTGGCATCTTAGGCTTAGTTATATTAACCTAAGCAGAATTCAAAGGTTGATAGTTGATGGACCTCTGGGTTCATTAGTAGTGGAAGATTTCCCAACCTGTGAATCTTGCTTGGAAGGTAAAATGACCAAGAGGTCTTTTAAGGCCAAGGGGTATAGAGCCAAAGATGTGTTAGAATTGGTTCATTCTGATTTTTGTGGCCCTATGACTATCCAGGCTAGAGGTGATTTTGAGTATTTTGTCTCTTTTATAGACGACTACTCGAGATATGGATACATTTACCTGATGCTCCGCAAGTCTGAATGCTTTGACAAGTTCAAAGAATTCAAAGCTGATGCGGAGAAACGTCAAGGTAAAAGTATCAAAACACTACGATCTGATCGTGGTGGTGAGTACCTCTTGGGAGAGTTTAGGAATTACTTATCAGAGGTGGGATTCATTCCCAATTGACTACACCTGGCACACCCCAGCAGAACGGTATAGCAGAGCGAAGGAATAGGACTCTTATGGAGATGGTTAGATCAATGATGAGTTATTCTGAGATGCCAAATTCGTTCTGGGGATATGCTCTAGATACGGCGGTGTACATTCTGAACTTGGTTCCATCTAAATCAGTGTCTTCTACTCCCACAGAATTATGGACTGGGTGAAAACCTAGTCTAAGACATATTCAGATATGGGGAGTCCAGCACATGTGCTGAAGGCAGATGCTAGTAAGTTGGAACCTCGTACAGAAGTACACATGTTCATTGGCTATCCTAGAGGAATAAAGGGTGGTTTGTTTTATAGTCCTAGAGATCAGAGGGTGATCGTTAGCACAAATGCCAGATTTCTAGAGGAAGACTATATGATGAGCCACAAGCCCAAGAGTAAAATTGTTCTGGAGGAATTAAAAGGGGAAGTCACTTCTTCAGTACCACCGGTACAAGAGGATATACCACAAGTCACTGCACCGCGTGGCACATAGGATACACAGGAGATACCTCGTCGTAGTGGGAGGGTTGTTAGACAGCCTCATAGATTCATGTTCTTGGGAGAATCTTCTAATTTGGTCCCTGGCGAACATGAACCTGATCCCTGGACATATGACAAGGCAAAGATGCAGCATCTTGGCAAAGTGCGATGAATACTAAGATTGAATCTATGGATTCAAATCAGGTCTGGGAGCTAGTAGAGCCACCCGATGGTGTAAAAACCATTGGATACAAGTGGATCTACAAAAGAAAGAGAGGAATAGATGGGAAGGTTGAGACCTTCAAAGCGAGGCTTGTTGCGAAGGGGTATACTCAGAAAGAGGGTATCGATTATGAGGAGACCTTTTCGCCAGTAGCCATGCTTAAGTGTATCCGGATTCTCTTATGTATAGCAGCTCATATGGATTATGAGGTGTGGTAGATGGATGTCAAGACAACTTTCCTTAATGGAAGTCTTGAGGAAAACATCTATATGAAGCAACCAGAGGGATTCATTGTTAAAGGAAAAGAGCATCTTGTGTGTAAGCTTAATCGGTCCATTTATGGATTAAAGCAAGCTTCGAGGTCTTGGAACATCCGCTTTGATGAGGTAATCCAGTCTTATGGATTTATTCAAAGTCTGGATGAGCCTTGTGTATACAAGAGATGTGACAGAAACGTAGTAGTATTTCTTGTACTATACGTAGATGACATTTTGTTGATTGGCAACAATATCAAGGTGTTATCGGACGTAAGGGTATGGTTGTCCAAACAATTTGATATAAAGGACTTGGGAGAGGAGGGACACATCCTTGGGATCAAGGTTATAAGGGATCGCAGGAAAAGGATGTTGTGCTTATCCCAAGCTTCATACATAGACACGATTATGGATCATTTTAGCATGCAGAACTCCAAGAAGGGTTTTCTACCTTTCAGGCATGGAGTTCCTTTATCTAAGGAGATGTATCCTAGAACATCTGAGGAGAGAGAGGAGATGAAGGCGGTTCCTTATGCTTCAGCAGTAGGAAGCCTCATGCATGTAATGCTATGTACGAGACCAGATATCTGCTTTACCGTCGACATGGTCAGTAGATATCAGAGTAATCTAGGACAGGGACATTAGACTACGGTAAAGCATATATTGAAGTACCTGAGAAGGATTAGGGATTATATGCTGGTTTACCAGGCAGGCCAATTACTCCCTGTGGGTTACACGGATTTCGACTTCCAATTAGACAGGGATAACAATAAGTCTACCTCAGGTTTTGTATTTACTTTGGGAGGTGGAGCCATTGTATGGAGGAGTGTCAAGCAGAAATGCGTGGCGGACTCCACCATGAAAGCTGAGTATGTGGCAGCCTCTGAGGCGGCCAAAGAAGCTGTGCGGCTTAGGAACTTCCTGATGGACTTGGATGTGATTCCTGGTTTGCCCAAAACTATCACAATTTATTGTGATAATAATTGTGCAGTTGCAAACTCGAAGGAACCACGAGCCCATAAGGCTAGTAAACACATAGAGCGCAAGTACCACCTGATACGAGAAATCGTAAAGAGAGGAGAAGTTGTTGTAGCCAAGATTGCATCGGAGGATAACCTGGCAGATCCTTTCACTAAGGCCCTTCCGGCGAGAGCTTTTGATAGGCATGTGGAGGGAATGGGGATCAGATGTATGGCAGTTTGAGGACAGCATAGTCTTTTAGTATAAGTGGGAGATTTTTGGGATGTATACTAAAAAGTCTATCTTTTGTATGAACATCTTTATTTTGAAATAAGAATCACATGATCATTGTTTGCATATTTATGGTGATGCATATTGTCTAATACGTTACATTGTAGATGACATGGTGTGTGGTGTCACACGGGAGATCATGTTATCGACTCCTTGTAAAGTATAAGTAAAGGCTCACAACCGAGATGAGTTTGGAGAAACCATCGGAATGGTTGTAGTGTGATTTGGTATTGGTTTGTCTTGACCATAGAATCACACTAGTGCACTTTGTGTGTATTGAGCAGGACCGACTTAGAGGTGATTCAATTTATTGCTGACTACATAATCGAATCGGACCTCAGATATTATTATGTACATGCTCTTAATCCCGATATAATAACGGACACATATACTTAGTATTCATCTCTTTGATTTACCAATGGGCGAGATTTATAGATTAAATCGATAGGCTCGGTAAGTTGGGAGATGATATTATTTATATGGTGTGTCGTTGATTATAGGAGGAAACCATGTCCTATATATTAGGATGATGATGTCCCCTTGAGGAGCTCATAAGGTTCATCATGTAAACCCTGCAGGTGGACTTGGTCCGGCATGATGAAAAGGTTGAGTGGTACTACTCATGGAGTTAGATGTTGATTAATTAATGGTCAGTAAATTAATTAATCGACAGACATTCGAGATCTTAAACACGGGGAGAAAATGTACATATAATATATGGAGCCCATATTAACTTATGGGGGTTGGTGAGGTAGATCAATGATAATCCTTTAGTGGATTGGATTATCATTAATGGATTGGACTTTATGTGAGCTTGATCCATGGGTGGCCAAGATCCAACTCCTCCTCATGGTCCCTAATGTATCTTATTAACACCTCATAAAGCTTAGATCCAATGGATAGAAACATAACTCTAGATCCAAAGGTAGAGATTAAATCTCTAGATCCGACAGTTGAGATTAAAACTCTAGATCCGACGGTTGAGATTAAATCCCTAGAACCAATGGTGGAGATTAAAAGGAGGCTTATCCTTAACTCTATAAAAGGAGCACAAGGGGTTGGCGTGGAGGATTAATCAAGAGGAGCTAGGGTTTTGGAGTTGGCGGCAAGAAGAGGAGCTAGGGTTTGGGCTTGGGCGGCACCTAATAAGAAAAGTTTTCCTTGACTTCTCCTTCTTCCTCAAGCTGCCGACGCCCCTTGAAGCTCTTCCAACCCTTGGCCAGCGTCCAAACTCCCTCTTCTCCTTCTCCTTGGCTGGTGGAACAATGGTTTAGGGTCCTCCCTTGAAGCATTTGGCCGACAACCCTTAATCTCTTCTTCCTTCTTGGCCGGCGGCAAAGCTCCATCCTTGGAGGTTGTTGGTTGGTTGAAAGAAGGAATAGAGCTTTGTTTCTATTCTTCCTCTTGCTCTGAACGAGCAAGGAAGGAAGATTGGTGATCTAGGAGCTTCAACTTTTGGTAGATCGTTGCCCACACGATGTCCGAAAGGAGGAAGGTCGTACATTAGAAGATCGAGAGGTATATCTATTCTCTATTCTCTTTTGTTACTTGCTTGTATTTGTTTTTTCAATTATGAGCATGATATATTCTGTTTGTGGCTAAATAATACTTGGATCGCGAACATAAATACAAAAGTCGACGATCCGTACATCGTCTATTCCGCGGCTACTCGTAGAATAGAGGTTGGTCGCTTGAACAACGAGTTTGTTCAAGTGACATCTCTAAACGAATAGCACGACGATGACTTGGTTGTTTGGGCAATCCCTTTTTTCTAGGATTAAAATTTTTTTAATCCAGGGACATCGATGGGATCGCCATGAACAAGCAACCGAGGTGAAGTGGGAAGCAAAGTTTCCCCTCACGGACTCGATAAGCAAAAACCTTCACCTCTGAGATGCAAGAAGGTTCATCTATGGTACTGCTCAACATGCTGAAGACTGTGGAGCCTTCTGAGAAGCATGAGCAGGGGATGGTGCTATTAGTTGATCCCTCGAAGAAAGTTTCTAAGAAAAATTCAAAGGAACAGCAGAAGGGGAAGAAGAAAAAGGCTAAAAAGGTAGAACCAGCTCAAAAGGGCACTTGTCATCATTGTGCCATGGAGGGCCATTGGCGAAGAAACTACAAGATTTATCTTGTGTTAGTGAAAGCCCTAGAGCCAATCATGTGATGATTGTTGTATGGACTTTATTGTATCATATTCCTATTCATAAAGGCATGGTTATTATATTTACTTGTATTGGTGCCAAATAAACTAAGTATAATAATGTACTTGAGTAGAAGGTTCTTATCTATATCAATCGATTGGTTGAATCGATAATGAGATGATATAGAGAACACTACTCTTAATTATTCCTAGTCAAGTATTAACATTCAGGGACAATGTTAATGCGTAGAGACTAGCATGTAGGTCAACTCGATGACTTGATCTCACAAGTCATGGATATGAGATATCAAGTTGACACATGGGTATGCATTGGAGAATGTATACTGAATGACCCGCCATGAGAAAGTATCATGGATCATTATATGAGTGTCATATACTTTCTCATGTGACTATTAGTTCTTGGACCTGAAGTCACCATGGTTCCCTACATAAGGAGTTGCACACTTTGGCTTCGTCAAACGTCACCCGTAAATGGGTGGACTATAAAGGTGATTACTGGGTATGTAACAAATTATGCGGAGGGATGTGAGTGATGTAGATGGGATCTATCCCTCCTATATGACAGGAGTGACATCGTTATTCTTGATAGAGTGAGACCACGAAGTGCATGGCCATGCCCAAATGAGTCAATATGAAATATTGAGCTCATTTGATTAGAGTGAGTCTACTTGGAGTTCAAGATATAGATTGTACTGAGGATGACACGGTCTATGCCTAAATTGGTCAATCTAGATGTCAAGGATAGAGGGACATTGTCACATATTGTGAGAGTCACAATTAGTAGTCACAAAGGTGATGTTGGAGCTCAACATTCTTGTAACTTGGGTAACAATGATGTGTTGCTAGATACCACTCATTGCTTATGTTCCTAAATCGGTTTAGGAGCATTGCCAACGTTACAAGAACCTATAGGGTCACACACAAAGGGCAATTAGATGGAGATTAGGTTCATATGATGAACCATGAGGATTAGGTTCATGGGATGAACCAAATTGGATTAAGAGTAATCCAAATTAGACTAATTGAGTTAGACTCAATTTGATTCAAGTGTTGAATGAGTCTAATTTAGATTTGATTTATTGCGTCAATTTAAATTAATGAATAGAGATTCATTAAATCAAATTGACTTGAATCAAGTGGTTAGATTTGATCAACCATGGGAGATAAGAGGTCAAGTTTGACTTGACTTGAGAGGGAAGATGAATGGTCAATTTTGACTTGACCAATTGCCATGTCATGGTGACATGGCATGGGGTCGGCCAATGATGGTGTTCCACATCATCATTGACTTATCATGTGGTGCCACCTCATGAGGGAGACCAAGATCCATTGGCTCTTGGAGTTACATGCATGCATGTAACCCCCACCCAAATGAAGTGGTCGGCCATATTTTGATTGTGGGAAGTTATTGGAAGTAACTTCATCTTCTTTCTTGCTCTCCTTGTTGGTGCAATCGGCCCAGGTTGACTCGAGTTTGACTCGAGCAGTACCTTGATGGTATTTTGATGATAGACAAAACTCATGACATGGGATTGTCATGGGAAAGTCCAACATGGGGTTGGCATGGAAAATCCAAGCTTGGTGCTTGGTGAGAAATGCATTGCAAAGCCGTGCGCTTGGTGCATGTGGGAAGTCTTGAGGACTTGGTAAGTTCACTAGGCTCAGGGTCTTTGAGTTGGTGAAGGATGACATTGCAAAGTCGTGCGCTTGGTGCATCCGAGGGACCGCCGGACAGGGAGCGAATGGAGTGAGACCAAAGGGAAGCATAATTCGAGGGCATGAGACGGGAAGGATGGCATTACGAAGTCGTGTGCTTGGCGCATCTGAGGGATGTAGGATGAGGGAAGAGAGCTTCGGTGGGGAACTCCATGAGAGATAAGGTGGACTTGGCCAAGTGGCTAAGACTGAGTGTCGGAGGCTCAAACTTGATGTTTGAGGGTTTACCCGATGGTCGGATGCTCAAACAACTTGATGTTTGAGGTTTTGCCCGACAGCAGTCGACTGGCACAGGTGTCGGTTCGACTAATCCAAGTCGACTAGGGTTCGACTGGTGTAAGGCTAGGGTTTTGTGCTTGGCAATTGACTGTCATGGACTAGAAGTCGACTGATGTCGACAGCAGTCGACTGCCGAGGGATGGCAGTCGACTGATGGGAGTGTCGCGAGCACAGAACGCTCTGTAGCCGACTAGACAGTCGACTACTAGGTCATCAGTCGACTGATGGGCATCATCAGTCGACTGGTAGGTGATCCGTTAGAACTTATCCGATGTGGATCTGGCCGTTGTGAGACAACGACTACAGGGGCAGTCGACTGGGGCCTTTTGGCAGTCGACTGATAGGCACAAAAATAGCTCGATGCAAGTAATAAAAGGAGCTCGAGATGGAGGTTTTTTCCATGCCTTTTATGAAGCTATTGGAGGGGAATTGCTGCTGCATTCTAGACCTTCAAGAGCTATCTAAAGCAAGCTACAAGCAAAGGGTTCAAAGCAAGCGTTGTAAAGTGTTCTTTACATGTATTTCGTATTTGTCTTTGTATTGCTTGTATTTCATATATTACTTATTGTAATAGCTTGTGAGAGGTTTCTCCACCTCCGATGTGTAGTCGAGAAGGAGTTTAGTTAGTGTCGTGCGCATAACTAGAGCTCAGTGAGCTCGCCCATGGAGTAGGAACCATTCAGTTCCGAACCACGTATATGCTTGTGTATTTATTGTTATGTGTTGTTAGTATTGTTATTATCATTGTTATTCTGCTGCGCTAATAACAATCGTAGACAAGCAACGTAATGAGAACGAGCAAATTCCGGTATCCATCGATCGAGGGCTATTCACCCCCCTCTAGCCGGCCACCGCACTTCACATCGATCCCCAACAAGTGGTATCAGAGCCGAGGTCGCTCTTCAAGGACTAACCACCACGAGAGCACTATAAGATGGTCGGCTACAACCTCTAACCACCAAAATTCGAAGGAGATTTTCTATGGTGGAAAAGAAAATTGGAGGTATATCTAGAAACCGATTTTGATTTTATGCTAATCTTAGAAAACGGTTTCAAATTTCCTAGGGATGAAAGAAATAGGCAAATTGAGAAGTCAAGGTAGACCCAAGATCAAATAAAGGACTTCAAGACAAATCTTGAGGTAATTAAATTGCTTGGTGATTTGTTACCTAATCATATTTGGTCTAGATTGGGTGACTATAGGGATGCGAAGGAATTATGGGAGAAAATAATGAAATTCCAAGAAGATCCCCCATCGGCACAAGTAGAGGAGAATGCCGAAGAAGAAGCACCATCCACTTTTGAAGATGTGGATGACTTGGTGGAGACCACCACCTCTAGTATTGAGGGGGAGGAAAGGGTGTCAACTCCGGAGCAAAGCCAAAATGAAGCATCTACCTCCGGAAGAAATGACCAAGAGACTTCCACCAACTCCCTAGGTGACACATGTATTATAATTAATCGTAAAGATTATATTATTTGTTTTAAGTGTAGGGAGAAAGGGCATTACAAGAGCAAATACCCAAAATTGGCTAAGGAAAAGGCATCGACACCAAAAGTCAACCTAAAGTCAAAGGATGCCGGTGTTCCCAAAACTAGAAGCAAAGAGCACATTGTGTGTTTTAAATGCAATCAAAAGGGGCACTACCGAAGCCAATGCCCTAGGGGGAGGAAGAAAGGGCAAGAAGGTGCAATTCATGTAGGGGGAGCTCCCAAAGCTAACCCTAAGGTAAATATAGTTAATGCACCTTCAATTCCTAGAATTAAAAAGCATGCTAAAAACTATTTTAGTTCTTTTGATATTATAAATGAATAGCATGCTAGGAGAAATGATAAAATTTATTGTCTAGGTGCCAAGCATGTTAGTTTCTCTAAGGACAAACCTAGGACTCAAAACACTAGACCTATTTTACCTAAAGAGTCCATTAGAAGAGTTGAAAACCATCTAGGTGTTAATCCCAAGAAATCTAGGCATATGCCTAAAAAGAAAAACATTTCCCAAAAGATAAATGAAAATTCAAAATTGGGAAAATTGGAATTAGAAAACCAAGTCTTGAGGTCAAGACTTAAAAGAATGGAGAAAACCCTTAGAATCATAGAAAATTCAATTCTAGGGTCAAATGCCCAAAAGTCAAGACCTAGGGTTCAAAAACGGTCTAAGGGCAAGGAAGGTTTGGGTCACAAACATAAGCCCAAGAAGACTTATCATAATGTTCCATTTGATTATGGAACTATTTCTAGGTCTAGGAAAACCAAGGCTAATAGGGAATCTATCCCTAAGACTAGCCATGGTGTGTGCTTAGTGGCTAAGGACTTAAGGAAAACCAAGAAAGCCACTAAGAAGGTCAATGAAGGAGTCACCTCTAGAGTTGACCTAGGAAAGACCCAATTGACTAATGTGTCAAAACCAAAAAGGGTCATTAGGAAGGTATCTAGGGAAGTTATCCCTAGGGAATACCTTGTTAACCCAAGGAGCTCCAATAGGTATTGGGTTCCTAGGAGCGTGATCGATTCACGTTAGATGGGTTAGGGTGTGTCAACCCTAAGTGGATAGGTAGTTAACCTAACCATAGTAGAGTTGACACATTAGGATGTGCCAATATGCTTGAGAAGTCAAAAATGATTATATTGGCACAACTAGGGAGATAAATGGCTTTAAGGAAAAATGGACTTAAACCTAGAAATGGCAATTTGGATTCAACACTAAGGTATTTTATACCTTAGTCTACTTTACTTGCCATGATTTGTTTGCCTTGCCATGTCATGACATCATTCTCATTTGTATCTCTAAATATGTCATGATCATATTTAGACTTATTTTTAGATGTCATGTATGCTAGTTATATCATTCACATGCCATGACATCATGATTTTGGCATATGCTCTTATTTATATCATATCTATGCCATAATCATATCATGCATAAATTAAAATGGAATTAAGGACTATGGCATGATTTTATGGGAATCAAATAATATTGCCTAGAAATATGCATGAGAACATAATGAACAAAAACCCACATCTCACTAAAATATTTGACTTGTATGTGTTTTACACATCTAGATATTGGTGAGATGTTTAGGAAAAAGAAAATAAAGGTTTTTAAAAACATTTTGAAAACTTTTTGAGAAACCTTGGTGAAGCCTATCTTTTGATAGTTGTCACCATTGAATGGGATGATACAAAGAGGGCTCTTTATTGAAGCTTTTCTTAAATTTTGGACTTTGTATCAATCTCTTAATTTAGTGGGTAAAATAATTTTCCAATATTTTTCACCCATAGTAATTAGGATAAGTATTATACGTATGCTTTTTCAAGATTTTTTAAATTACGTATATTTACTTATGGATTTCAAAAATCCATTTTCTAAAACTGAAAAACTGCAGAATCAAGATTCGATCGCCTATAATGGCAATGATCGATGGTAAGCCCAATCATTGTTATGATGGAGTCATTGTGCACAGCTTAAACTTGATGGTTAGGCCCATGTTCAGCCATGTTTTGGTCCCCTAACCACTCCTAACCCTAAGATATGCTTGGGAGAGCATTAGAGAGGGTGGAAATCCATTGGATATGGATTAGGAGAAGGGTTGAGGGTGAGTATCAATTTTAAGGTGGAAGAGAGTTCATTGTTGAAGTTTGCCTTAATTTTGATGTGGTTAATGTTCCTATTGGCTTAGTGACTCTCCAAGGACATTGTTGGTGCAATGGTCAAGGGGGAGCAAGCCTCTAGGGGGAGGTATCCATCATGGGAAGATGGATGTGTATTTCCACATGGGAGGAAAATTGGGTTGCCTCTCTTAAGTGATATGGGATCACTAGAAAGATTGAGGGCATGCCAAGGGGAAGATTGTAAGATCTCATTTGGATATGAGACATTGAAACCCTTGATGACCTTTTTGATGTAATGTCAAAAAGGGGGAGAAGTTACCAAGTTACCAATTAGGGTTCGTTGGAATTCTCATTGGGATATGAGAATTGCCAATTGATGGAATGTCGCTTCGGAGGCACATTGGCTCCCATGTCCCCGGATTAAAATTTTCACTAATGAAAGGATTAATCTGAATGGGATGAGCTTCCTTAGCAACACCATTTCGTCGTCGTGCTAACAACTCGAGTGGTCGCTCGAACAAACTAGTTGTTCAAGCAACTCAACTCTTCTAGTTGATTAGCCGCGGAAGAGACGACGGATGGATCGCCGGTTTTTGTGTTTGTCTTCGGGGTCCATGATTATACAACATATATTCATATACGAACATGCATAATCAAAACAAATAAGAACATGCTCAGATCTGTACATAAAGTTAAAATAACTTTATACCTTACGATCTTCTACCGTATGTCCTATCCTTCTCGTGGACGACGTGTGGACGAAGATCCTCCACGAGTTGAAGCCTTCTAGATCGAGTTCTCCTCTACCTTGTCCGCTGCGAACAAAGAGAAAAACGAACAAAACCTTTTCCTTTCTAGAACCGGCCACCAAGTAAAGAAGTTTGATGTAACCGCCGGCCAAGGAACGAATGATGAGCAGCCGCCAACTTTGAAAAAGTTGCCGCCCACAATGGATGAGCGCCGGCCACCAAGAAGCTTGGAACCACCGGCCACCAAGGATTAAAGGAGAAGAATGAGGGCTGGCCAAGGAAGAAAGGAGAGGTCTATAAGATGGACGTCGGCCAAGCCTTGATGGAGAAGAATGGGCGCCGGCAACAATCAAGAAGGAGAAAGGTTGCCGCCCAAGCTCTATCTCCAAACCCTAGCCGCCCACTATTCTCCAAACCCTAACTCCAATTTGAACCAAGTTCTATATCTTGCCGCCCAACCCTAAGCCATATATTTATAGAATTTAGGAGAAAGTTGGTTAGCCTAAAATATAGGAACTAACTCCTATATTCTTGCCGCCCAACACCTAACTCCTCTAGGGTTTGTTGCCGCCCAACCCATGGATGAGCCAAACCCTAATTCTAGAATTTAGGCTTAAGCCTCCTCTAATCTCCACCGTCGGATCTAGGGATTTAATCTCCACCGTCGGTTCTAGGGATTTAATCTCTACCGTCGGATCTAGGGTTTTATCCCAACCGTCGGATCTAGGATTTCATCCCAACCGTAGGATCTAGGATTTCATCCCAACCATAGGATCTAGGATTTCATCCCCACCGTCGGATCAAGGATTTCATCCCAACCGTCGAATCTAGGGTTTTATCCCAACCGTCGGATCTAGGGATTTAATCCCAACCGTCGATTCTAGGGTTTCATCCTAACCATCGGATCTATGGATTTAATCCAACCGTTGGTTCTAGGCTTTCATCCCAACCATCGGATCTATGGATTTAATCCAAACCGTCGATTCTAAGGTTTCATCCTAACCATCGGATCTATGGATTTAATCCAACCGTTGGTTCTAAGGTTTCATCCTAACCATCGGATCTATGGATTTAATCCAACCGTTGGTTCTAGGGTTTCATCCTAACCATCGGATCTATTGATTTAATCCAACCGTTGGTTCTAGGTTTTGTTTTACATTCTTGGATCTAGACTTCACAAGGATTATATTAGGCTACGATAGGGACCATAAGGAGGAGTTGGGTCTTGGCCACCCGATGGATCGGAACCACACAAACTTGATCCATCAATGATGTTCCATTCCACTAGAGGATCATCATTGAACTACCTCACCAACCCCCATAAATTAATATGGGCTCCATATATTATTTGTACATTAATCTCCCGTGTTTAAGATATCAGATGTCCGTCGATTAATTGATTTCTTGACCATCAATTAATTAACATCTAACTCCTCAGTAGTACCACTCAACCTTATCATCATGTTGACTAAGTCAACCGGTGGAGTTTACATGATGAACCTAATGAGCTCCTCGAGGGACATCATCAACCTAATATATAGGACACGGTTTCCTCCTATAATCAGCACACCATGTAAATAATATTATTTCCCAACTTCTGGGCATATTGATTTAATCCATCTAAATCTCACCTTTGGTAAATCAAAGAAATAAATACTAAGTACATGTGCAGTTATTATATCGGGATTAAGAGCATGTACAACATAATATCAGAAGTCAGATTCAATTATGTAGTCGGCACTAAATTGAATCACCTCTATGTCGGTCTGCTTTCAATACACCTAAGTGTACTAGTGTAACTCTATGTTCAAGACAAACCAATACCAAGCTACACTACAACCATGCCAATGGTTTGTCCAAAACCATCTTGGTTGTGAGCCTCTACTTATATTTTCCAAGGGACTGATAACATGATCTTCTGTGCCACACCAAGCACCATGTTATCTCCAATGTAGAATATTAGACAATATGCACACATATAATAAATATATAAAATGCAAACAATGATCATGTGATTCTTATTTCAAAATAAAATGTTCATACAAAAGAGCTAGGCTTTTCGGTATACATTCTAACAATCTCCCACTTATACTAAAGACTAAGTTGTCATCACGATGCCATACATCTGATCCCCATGTCCTCCACATGCCTATCAAGCGCTTTATTTGGAAGGGCCTTAGTGAATGGATCCGCGGGTTATCCTCGATGCAATCTTGGCGCACAACTTCTCCTCGCTTCGATCTCTCGTATAAGGTGGTACTTGCGCTCTATGTGTTTACTAGCCTTATGGGCTCGTGGTTCCTTGAGTTTGCAAGCTGCACCACTATTATCACAATAAATTGTGATAGTTACAGGCAAACCGGGAATCACATCCAAGTCCATCAAGTTCTGAGCCATCTGACTTCCTTGGTGCCTCGGAGGTGCCACATGCTCAACTTCCATGGTAGAGTCGCCACGCATTTACCTTGACACTCCTCCATTACTATGGCTCCACCTCCAAAGTAAACACAAACCAGAGGTAGACTTACTCTTGTCCCTATCGATTGGAAATCGAATCCGTGTAACCCACGAGGGGACTAATTGATGCCCGGTAAACGGTATATAATCCCTAGTCCTTCTCGGGTACTTGATATATGCTTTACAGCAGTTGTCCCTGTCAGATTACTCGATATTCGCTAACCATGCCCACGGCAAAGCGGATATCGGTCTCGTACATAGCATAGCATACATAAGGCTTCCATCACAAGCATAAGGAACCGCCTTCATGTCCTCTATCTCCTTTGATGTTTTGGGACACATCTCTTTAGATAAAGGAACTCCATGCCTAAAAGGTAGAAAACCTTTCTTGGAGTTCTGCATGCTAAAACGAGCAAGGATAGTGTCAATATATGAAGCTTGAGACAAGCACAACATCCTTTTCTTGCGATCCCTTATAACTTTGATCCCAAGGATGTGTCCCACTTCTCCCAAGTCCTTCATGTCAAACTGTTTGGACAACCATACCCTTACGTCTGATAACACTTTGATATTGTTGCCAACTAGCAAAATGTCATCTACGTATAGTACAAGAAACACCACTACGTTTCCGTCACATCTCTTGTATACACAAGGCTCATCCGGACTTTGAATAAATCCATATGACTGGATTACCTCATCAAATCGGATGTTCCAAGATCTAGAAGCTTGCTTCAATCCATAAATGGACCGATTAAGCTTACATACAAGATGCTCTTTGCCTTTAGCAATGAATCCCTCTGGTTGCCGCATATAGATGTTCTCCTCAAGACTTCCGTTAAGGAAAGATGTCTTGACATCCATCTGCCATATCTCATAATCCATATGAGCAACTATAGATAAGAGAATCCGGATAGACTTAAGCATAGCTACCGGCGAAAAGGTCTCCTCATAATCGATACCCTCTTTCTGAGTATACCCTTTCGCAACAAGCCTAGCTTTGAAGGTCTCAACCTTCCCGTCTACTCCTCTCTTTCTCTTGTAGATCCACTTGCATCCAATGGTTTTTACACCATTGGGTGGGTCTACTAGCTCCCAGACCTGATTAGAATCCATAGATTCTATCTCTGAATTCATCGCACTTTGCCAAGATACCGCATCTCTATCTTGGAGTGCCTCATCATATGTCCAGGGATCAGGTTCATGTTCACCAGGGACTAAGTCCGAAGACTCTCCCAAAAACATGAATCTGTCGGGTTGTCTAACAACCCTCCCACTACGACGAGGTGCCTCCTGTGTATGCTTTGTGACACGCGGTGCAGTGACTTGTGGTGTCTCCTCTGTACGGTGGTATCAAGTAGTACTTCTCCCGTCAACTCCTCAAGAACAATCCTACTCGTGGGCTTGTGGTTCATTACATAATCCTCCTCTAGAAATCTGGCGTTCGTGCTAACGATCACCCTCTGATCTCTAGGATTATAAAATAAACCACCTTTCGTTCCCTTGGGGTAGCCAACAAACATGCACACTTCTGTACGAGATTCCAACTTACCAGCATCTCCCTTCAGCACATGTGCTGGACTACCCCAAATCCGAATATGTCTTAGACTAGGCTTTCGCCCAGTCCACAACTCTGTGGGAGTAGAGGGTACTGACTTAGATGGAACCAAGTTCAGAATGTGTGTCATTGTTTCCAGAGCAAACCCCGTAATCTAATCAGTAACTCGTAATAACTCATCATAGATCCGACCATCTCCATAAGAGTCCTATTCGCCGCTCCGCTACACCATTCTGCTGGGGTGTGCCAGGTGCAGACAATTGGGATTGAATCCCAGCCTCTGATAAGTAACTCCTAAACTCTCCCAAGAGGTACTCGCCACCACGATCAGATCGTAATGTCTTGATACTTTTACCCTGACGGTTCTCCACATCAGCCTTGAATTCTTTGAACCTGTCAAAGCATTCAGACTTGCGGCGCATCAAGTAAATGTATCCATATCTTGAATAATCGTCTATAAAAGAGACGAAATATTCAAAATCACCTCTTGCCTGGATAGACATAGGACCGCACAAATCAGAATGAACCAGTTCTAACACATCTTTGGCTCTATACCCCTTGGCCTTAAAAGGCCTCTTGGTCATTTTACCTTCCAAGCAAGATTCGCAGGTTGGGAGATCCTCCACCACTAATGAACCCAAAGGTCCATCAGCTATCAACCTTTGAATTCTACTTAGGTTAATATGACCAAGCCTCAGATGCCAGATATATGTTTGGTTCATTTGCGAAGGTTCTTTTCTCTTATTAGACTTAGAAGATGAGTTATTCACTTCTATATGCATCGTGGGAGCTTTTGGTTCAAGAGTATACAAATTGCCAACCAATGTACCTGAACAGATAATCTCTCTATTTCTTTTTATAACAACTCTGTCATTAAAAGAAACAGAATATCCATCCATAAACAATTTAGAAACCGAAATCAAATTCTTTCTAAATGTAGGTACATAAAGATAATTTCTCAAAACCAAAACTTTATTTCTATCAAACGATAAATAAACGTCTCCCACTGCAATAGCCGCTACCTTAGTAGCATTGCCCATGTAGACAGTAATTTCTCCCTCAGCTAGTCGTCGGGTTTCCTGGAACCCCTGCAAAGAATTGCAGACATGATCAGTGGCTCCCGTATCTACACACCAGGTACCGGTAGATAACACCACTAAACATGTTTCAACGACTAAGGCAGAAGATATACCTTTGTTCTGCTTTAGGAAGGGGAAGTCTTTCTTCCCATGTCCAGTCTGTCTACAAGTGAAGTACTTGCCTTTCGGCTTCTTCACTCCCTGAGATCCTCCCACCACCTTTGCTCTACCTTGTTTCTTCTTCTTCTTGCCTTTCGGCTTAGAAGTAGAAACCTTCTGAGCAACCATGGCTTCTTGCCTTGCAGCTCGATTCTGGTATCCGAAAAGTTCCTTTTCCCCAGAATCATCTGCAGGCCTAGGAGGACACTCATCGACAGTTAAGACACTATCCATATTTCTTTTCCAATCATTATTGTTTGGGGACAGTAAGTTTGTTTCCTTTAGTACCAAAGTAAGTGGATTGAAAGCCATTTGAAAATCCTAAGAATCACAATGATCAAAATATTAGATTTCAAATAATATTGATTCCTCAAAACAATAAAATCCCGAAATCAACCAACACCTCAAAACACCGAGAATATCGCATGCCATGATAGTGTGGACGTATACGAATTCTACATTTGTAAGAGGAGGTTTTACCCATTAATTTTATTATCTTGTCAACCTTACTTTTTGACAAATAAAATTAATAGTTGGTTCCTCTTTAGCCCTACAAATAAAAGCAGTGACTCCGATGGGGAGGATACTTTTTATTTGCATCTAAGTGTGCACCATTACACGATACTAAGGGAATTATTTCGGATTATGTGTCTTACCGATGGGGAAATACACACGCTCCTAAATAATTTCCTATAACCATTATTTGACCTAGTGATCCGCAAACAAACCCATCCGATGGGGAGGAAGGCACTCAGAGCCAACACGCAAGTTTGTTGCATCACACGTTAAATTGTAATGGAGGCCGCGGGAATTAATTAAAATGTCCCTCTCCCACTTAGTAAATTGCAATCGAGGAATTTTAAAACAAAGACAACATGCATATAAAACAAATAAGCAATAAATATGGAAAAATCAGAATTTTTTCAACTATTATGGCATTGTTCTTCAATACGCATCCCGTCGTGTCTCCACCTCGTCCGCTCCATCTTTTCCCGTGCGCAAGTCACCAAAGAGTACCGAGCCGAGATAAATCATATTAATTTACATCCATCGATCCTATACTCCACGAAGGAGAGTACAAATAATCTAGATCGAAAGTAAACTAAAATGAGCGGCTAAACAATGCTGTATTTAATTACAAAAATTAAATACTAATCTAGCCTCGTCAACCCCGAGGATTCAAATAATCAATTTTTACACACATCCATTCACATACACACACATGGCCATAATAGTCGGATCTTATGCCTGCAACCAAAGAGTTAAACTACGCATATCCTACTATTATCCGGCACATATAATATATGAAAAATGTATAAAAAAATAACCGAATCCTAAACACACAAAACCGGAAACCGTGGCTCTGATACCAATTGATGGAATGTCGCTTCGGAGGCACATTGGCTCCCATGTCGCCGGATTAAAATTTTCACTAATGAAAGGATTAATCCGAATGGGATGAGCTTCCTTAGCAACACCATTTCGTCGTCGTGCTAACAACTCGAGTGGTCGCTCGAACAAACTAGTTGTTCAAGCAACTCAACTCTTCTAGTTGATTAGCCGCGGAAGAGACGACGGATGGATCGCCGGTTTTTGTGTTTGTCTTCGGGGTCCATGATTATACAACATATATTCATATACGAACATGCATAATCAAAACAAATAAGAACATGCTCAGATCTGTACATAAAGTTAAAATAATTTTATACCTTACGATCTTCTACCGTATGTCCTATCCTTCTCGTGGACGACGTGTGGACGAAGATCCTCCACGAGTTGAAGCCTTCTAGATCGAGTTCTCCTCTACCTTGTCCACTGCGAACAAAGAGAAAAACGAACAAAACCTTTTCCTTTCTAGAACCGGCCACCAAGTAAAGAAGTTTGATGTAACCGCCGGCCAAGGAACGAATGAATGAACGCCGGCCAACTTTGAAACAAAGTTGCCGCCGGCCACCAATGGATGAGCGCCGGCCACAAAGAAGCTTGGAACCACCGGCCACCAAGGATTAAAGGAGAAGAATGAGGGCCGGCCAATGAAGAAAGGAGAGGTCTATAAGATGGACGCCGGCCAAGCCTTGATGGAGAAGAATGGGCACCGGCAACAATCAAGAAGGAGAAAGGTTGCCGCCCAAGCTCTATCTCCAAACCCTAGCCGCCCACTATTCTCCAAACCCTAACTCCAATTTGAACCAAGTTCTATATCTTGCCGCCCAACCCTAAGCCATATATTTATAAAATTTAGGAGAAAGTTGGTTAGCCTAAAATATAGGAACTAACTCCTATATTCTTGCCGCCCAACACCTAACTCCTCTAGGGTTTGTTGCCGCCCAACCCATGGATGAGCCAAACCCTAATTCTAGAATTTAGGCTTAAGCCTCCTCTAATCTCCACCGTCGGATCTAGGGATTTAATCTCCACCGTCGGTTCTAGGGATTTAATCTCCACCGTCGGATCTAGGGTTTTATCCCAACCGTCGGATCTAGGATTTCATCCCAACCGTAGGATCTAGGATTTCATCCCAACTGTAGGATCTAGGATTTCATCCCCACCGTCGGATCAAGGATTTCATCCCAACCGTCGGATCTAGGGTTTTATCCCAACCGTCGGATCTAGGGATTTAATCCCAACCGTCGATTCTAGGGTTTCATCCTAACCATCGGATCTATGGATTTAATCCAACCGTTGGTTCTAGGCTTTCATCCCAACCATCGGATCTATGGATTTAATCCAAACCGTCGATTCTAAGGTTTCATCCTAACCATCGGATCTATGGATTTAATCCAACCGTTGGTTCTAAGGTTTCATCCTAACCATCGAATCTATGGATTTAATCCAACCGTTGGTTCTAGGGTTTCATCCTAACCATCGGATCTATGGATTTAATCCAACCGTTGGTTCTAGGTTTTGTTTTACATTCTTGGATCTAGACTTCACAAGGATTATATTAGGCTACGATAGGGACCATAAGGAGGAGTTGGGTCTTGGCCACCCGATGGATCGGAACCACACAAACTTGATCCATCAATGATGTTCCATTCCACTAGAGGATCATCATTGAACTACCTCACCAACCCCCATAAATTAATATGGGCTCCATATATTATTTGTACATTAATCTCCCCGTGTTTAAGATATCGAATGTCCGTCAATTAATTAATTTACTGACCATCAATTAATTAACATCTAACTCCTCGAGTAGTACCACTCAACCTTATCATCATGTTGACTAAGTCAACCAGCTGGGTTTACATGATGAACATTATGAGCTCCTCAAGGGGACATCATCAACCTAATATATAGGACACGGTTTCTTCCTATAATCAACGGCACACCATGTAAATAATATTATTTCCCAACTTACCGGGCATATTGATTTAATCCATCTAAATCTCACCCACTGGTAAATCAAAGAAATAAATACTAAGTACATGTGCCCGTTATTATATCGGATTAAGAGCATGTACAACATAATATCCGAGGTCCGATTCAATTATGTAGTCAGCACTAAATTGAATCACCTCTATGTCGGTCCTGCTCAATACACCTAAGTGTACTAGTGTAACTCTATGTTCAAGATAAAACAATACCAAGCTACACTACATCCATGCCAATGGTTTGTCCAAAACCATCTTGGTTGTGAGCCTCTACTTATATCTTACAAGGTACTGATAACATGATCTTCTGTGCCACACCAAGCACCATGTTATCTACAATGTAAGATATTAGACAATATGCACACATATATAACGAATATATAAAATGCAAACAATGATCATGTGATTCTTATTTCAAAATAAAATGTTCATACAAAAAGAGCTAGGCTTTCAGTATACATTCTAACACCAATATGGGAGAATTGGTAGACTTGAGATGGTAGTTTTGTCAATCATCAAAAAGGGAGAGAATGTTGGTGCAATCGGCCCAGGTTAACTCGAGTTTGACTCGAGCAGTACCTTGATGGTATTTTGATGATAGACAAAACTCATGACATGGGATTGTCATGGGAAAGTCCAACATGGGGTTGGCATGGAAAATCCAAGCTTGGTGCTTGGTGAGAAATGCATTGCGAAGTCATGCGCTTGGTGCATGTGGGAAGTCTTGAGGACTTGGTAAGTTCACTAGGCTCGGGGTCTTTGAGTCGGTGAAGGATGGCATTGTGAAGCCGTGCGTTTGGTGCATCCGAGGGACCGCCGGACAGGGAGCGAATGGAGTGAGACTAAAGGGAAGCATACTTCGAGGGCATGAGACGCGAAGGATGGCATTGCGAAGCCGTACGCTTGGCGCATCCGAGGGATGTAGGCCGAGGGAAGAGAGCTTCGGTGGGGAACTCCATGAGGGATAAGGTGGACTTGGCCAAATGGCTAAGACTAAGTGTCGGAGGCTCAAACTTGATGTTTGAGGGTTTACCCGATGATCGGATGCTCAAACAACTTGGTGTTTGAGGTTTTGCCTGATAGCAGTCGACTGGCACAGGTGTCGGTTCGACTGATCCATGTCGACTAGGGTTCGACTGGTGTAAGGCTAGGGTTTTGTGCTTGGCCGATCGCCATGGATCGGGCAATGAGCCGAGGGATGGCAATGATCCGATGATGGGAGTATCGCGAGCACATATCGCCCGCGAGCCGATCGGGCGGGCAATGACCTAGGTTAGGTCATCAGTCGATTGATGGGCATCATCAGTCGACTGGTAGGTGATCCGTTGGAACTTATCCGACGTGGATTTGGCCGTTGTGAGACAACGGCTACAGGGGCAGTCGACTGGGGCCTTTTGGCAGTCGACTGATAGGCGCAAAAACAGCTCGATGTAAGTTATAAAAGGAGCTCGAGATGGAGGTTTTTGCCATGCCTTTTGTGAAACTATTGGAGGGGAATTGCTGCTGCATTCTAGACCTTCAAGAGCCATCTAAAGAAAGCTACAAGCAAAGGGTTCAAAGCAAGCATTGTAAAGTATTCTTTACGTGTATTTTGTATTTGTCTTTGTATTTCTTGTATTTCATATATTACTTGTTGTAATAGCTTGTGAGAGGTTTCTCCACCTCCGACGTATAGTCGAGAAGGAGTTTAGTTAGTGTCGTGCGCATAACTAGAGCTCGGTGAGCTCGCCCATGGAGTAGGAACCATTCGGTTCCGAACCACATATATGCTTGTGTATTGATTGTTATGTGTTGTTAGTATTGTTATTATCATTGTTATTCCACTGCGCTAACAACAATCGTAGACAAGCAACGCAATGAGAACGAGCAAATTCCGATATCCATCGATCGAGGGCTATTCACCCCCCTCTAGCCGGCCACCGCACTTCACATCGATCCCCAACACTCCTCTCAAGCTTGCTCTCCCAATCCTCTACCTTGGCCGAAACTTCCAAGGGGTGCTAGCACACTATAGGTTGTGTTTCTCCACCATTTGTTCATGTGGATACCAATAGAGGAGTGTACACTTGACACTCTTGAGTTCCGGCAAAGCTTTTGGATGAGCGGGATAAGTGAAGGGCGTCGCTACGAGGGTAATGCTCTCATCTTGTAGATCTAAGGTAGATTTAGGATCTTTAAACACATACATGTTTTATTTTTATATCTTCGCACGGATCTGTGGCCGGGCTTCCGAGGTTTCTGCAACGCAAAAAGCAGTTTTTGTGACTCGGAAAGTGTAACATCTTGAGTTCGTGAAGAAAAATAAGGCATCAGATGCCCCATCTTCTTCAGATATCTTCGTAATTGATTGTCATTCCATTTCCTCAAACACTTGTGTATTGGATACTGGATGTGACTCACATATATGTAATGACATACATGGGCTAAGAAAAAGAAGAAGACTCGTCAAGGGAGAGTCAAATTTACGTGTTGGGAATGGAGCAAAGGTTGTTGCACCCGCCATCGGAACGTATTTGTTGAGACTCCCTACAGGACTTGTCTTAGAATTGGACAATTACTTTTATGTTCCTTCATTGATAAAGAGCATCATTTCTATTTCTTGTTTAAATAGAAATGGGTACCATTTGACCTTTTGTAACAATTGTTGTTACATAACTTTGAATGGAGTTCTTTATGAGACTGGAACTTTAAGCAATGGTATTTATATGTTGGACGTATCCAGTGACATTTTCAATATCGAAGTGAGCAACAAGCGTGCTTGAAAGGATAATCAATTAGACTCCTACATTTGCCATTGTCGTCTTGGCCATGCAAGCAAGAAACGCATGTCCGAATTACACCGATGTGGAATTCTGGAATCGTTTGAATTGGTTTCATATGATACATGAGAATCATGCTTAAAAGGCAAGATGACTAAGTTACCTTTTATAGGAAAAGGTGAACGAGTGGGAGAGTTGCTAGGTCTAAAACATACTGATGTATGTGGACCTATGTCAACTCAAGCTTTGGGAGGCTATAGCTACTTCATTACCTTCACCGATGATCACTCACGGTTTGGGTATGTGTTCTTGATGAAACACAAGTCTGAAGCCTTTAAAAGGTTCAAAGAATTCAGAAATGAAGTAGAGAAACAACATGACAAGAGTATTAAAATACTTCGATCGGATCAAGGTGGTGAATACTTAAGTCAAGAGTTTCTAGATTATCTAAGAGACAATGGTATATTGTCTCAATGGACTCCGCCATATACACCACAACATAATGGTGTATCTGAGAGGCATAACCGGACCTTGTTGGACATGGTCAGGTCAATGATGAATCATGCAAATCTTCCCAAGTCCTTTTGGGGCTATGCACTTCAGACAACTGTTTACTTGTTAAATAGAATGTCAACCAAGGTAGTCTCTACTACTCCATATGAGATATGGAATAGTAAGAAACCTCATGTATCTTACTTGAAGATATGGGATTGTCCTTCTTATGTGAAGCGGACTGTATCAAACAAATTGGATGCTAAGTCTGATAAATATCTATTTATTGGATACCCTAAGGAAACAAGGGGTTACCAATTCTATCATCCTGTGGAACAAAAAGTGTTTGTTTCAAGGCATGCTGTGTTTCTAGAGAAAGAGTTTCTCTTGCAAGAAAATAGTGGGAGTGTCGTCGAGCTTGAGAAGGCTCGAGAGACTCAAATAGACATTGATGAGATACATGGTGAAGCACAACAGCCAATAACTCATAGTGATGAGCCATCGGTTGGACCTATTGAGACACCACATCTTCATAGATCTGATAGAACACGCAATATTCCTGAGAGATATGGATTTCTCATAAGTGAATTGAATGACTTGTTACTCATTGATGATGAGGAGCCTACCAGTTATTAAGAAGTTCTGACAAGTTCAGAAAGGGATAAGTGGCTTGAAACCATGAAGTCGGAAATGGATTCCATGTATAAAAACCAAGTTTGGAACTTAGTTGACCCACCTGAAGGCATAAAGCCTATAGGGTGCAAGTGGGTTTTCAAGAAGAAAACTGACATGGATGGTAATGTGATTACCTATAAGGCTAGATTAGTGGCGAAAGGATATCGTCAAAAGCAAGGTGTTGATTATGACGAAACCTATTCGCCTATAGCTATGCTTAAATCCATTCAGATGCTCCTAGCCATAGCGGCTCATTATGATTATGAGATATGACAGATGGATGTGAAAACAGCTTTCCTTAATGGAAACCTACTCGAGGATGTGTATATGATACAGCCTGAGGGTTTCACATCGGTTGATAAAACCAAGGTATGCAAATTGCAACGGTCCATATATGGACTGAAGCAAGAATCCGAAGCTGGAATATCCGTTTTGATGAGACAATCAAAAAGTTTGATTTCTCACAAAATCCAAACGAACCTTGTGTGTACAAGAAGGTTAGTGGGAGTGCAGTCGTGTTCCTAGTATTGTATGTTGATGACATATTACTTATAGGAAACGATGTTTCAGTCTTACATTCAGTTAAGATTTGGTTGTACAAGATATTCTCCATGAAAAACCTGGGAGAAGCAACCTACATCATAGGGATTAAGATCTATAGAGATAGATCGAAATGGTTGCTTGGTCTTTCGCAGTCTACATATATAGACCGAGTGCTAAAGAGGATTAGCATGTCGGAATCCAAGAAAGGTTTCCTACCCATCAAGCATGGGATACACCTTTCGAAGTCTATGTGTCCGCACACAGAAGACGAGAGGATTTCATGAGTAAGATTCCCTATGCATTCGCAATAGGATCTATCATGTATGCTATGTTATGTACGAGGCCCGATGTATCATATGCTCTGAGTGTCACGAGCAGATACCAATCTGATCCAGGAATGGATCATTGGGCGGCTGTTAAGATGATCCTTAAGTACTTAAGAAGAACTAAAGATGTGTTCCTAATATATGGAGAAGGGGACATCATGATATGCGGGTATACAGATGCCAACTTCCAAACAGACAAGGATGATTTCAGGTCTCAGTCTGGGTACGTGTTCACCATGAATGGAGGCACAATAAGTTGGAAAGGTTCCAAGCAAAACACTATAGCGGATTCTGTCACTGAGGCAGAATACATTGCAGCTTTGGAAGCAGCAAAGGAAGCGGTTTGAATCATGAAGTTTTTCTCTGAACTTGATGTGGTCTCATCAATAATCCAAACATGTGCTTCGCCGCTATCATTTGATCAGAGAGATCATTAGTAGGAAGGAAATACAAATTGAGAAGATCCCACTGAAAGGAACTTAGCAGATCCTTTAACTAAGGCATTACCTCAAAGTAAGTTTGAGGGTTATGTTAGAGCTTATGGTATTGAATACCGTAGCAGGCCAAGTGGGAGTTTGTTAGTAATATATGAGAGGTGTCCTAAGGCAATCGCCTTATGGTCATATCATTTATTTGATATATGAAGATTCACTATTTGAGTGTACATGTTTTCATGTATTTGATTGGATCTTAAACTCATTTACTGAATATCCGTAATACGATTCTCAACATAAGAGAATTTGTGATTGGATCATGACTAGTGAGTATCTCTACATGTGTAATTGTGATGTATTGGAATTATCCCTAGTCGATGAATTGATGGATTTGGACACCATCAATTCTGTCGAGACTAGCACGAGGTATACTCCTTCGTGTATCCAAGCAACTGATTCTCACTGGCTAGAGACATTGTGATGTTCGGAGTTAATCGTGGATGCTAGTTATGGTAACTAGTTAATTGGAGTGACCAGCTGTAAGACTTCATATGGTTCTCTGCATATATGTATATGTCAATGAAGTTCTTACTGCAGCTTAAGTGCGATGTTCCTTTGACTTGCGGTATTCAAGTCATCTTGGTCATGAAGACTTATGCTTTGACATCTTAAGCAAGCATCTCTGAGGAGATGTGGACCCGGGATGATTGGGTATAAGTAGAAGTGATCGAAGGTGTTTGAATAGCATATAAAGGATTCACCACTCCTTGCGAGGAGATGTATACCCATGGCCTCTCGTCGGATTGTTACTAAAGTCTTTGGTCAAAGCATTACATGTTTAGAGTTAGGTACTCTTGGATACATGTCCAGTAACTAGAATTCGTAGGACGAGGAAATGATACTTGGGCTAGGTGTGACGTAGTCAACCTAGTGGGGACTGACACTATAGACCATGTCCTGAACCAAGTGGGTATAAGATGCGTGAAGGGAATGGGGCACGATTCATTATAGCGGCTGAAGGGTTTTAGAAATAGTTCTGGATCAACCGTTGATCTTTTCGGTTAATTGGGGATCAAGATGTACTACTAGGTGTCACTCATGATCGTTCTATAATTAATGGTTAATTATAGATGGCCAACATAAACCGAGAACCTATTTGGTCACATGCACAATGAGCGTAATCCGAAGGATTTAAAACGAGCTTGAGAATGAGATTCTCACATCGAGAGAAACTATGTTTGGTTGGACCAAACAAGGATCGAGCATGAAATCGTTTCAGTCGCAATGGAAGCGTGGATGGGCCGTGTCTTATGAAGACATGATGGATGAACCAAATTGGTTTGGTTCTAATCTAATGGTGAAGAATAAACCAAAGGGGTTTGGTTTGTTTTAAATGAATGAACCAAAGTTGGTTCAGTTCGTTTTAACTTAAAATAGACCAACTTGGTTCGGTTTATTTTAACTTAAGTTAACGGAGCAGGTTAACGTGTTTTTAGTTATGAACCAATAAGTGTTAGGAGAATATGTTCTCTATAAAATAGGGCTTAAGGGTTTTGTGAAAACCCTAAGGTAGTTTCCCCCCCCCCCCTCTCCTTCTTCTCCTTGTGTAGTCGGCGCCCAACCCATTACCGCCGCCCAGGCCTTGAGCCGCTGTCCAAGTTGTTGTCGGCATCCAAGCTCCTGTCGGCGATCCTCCGGCAACCCTCCGGTGATCTTCCTTGGCCCCAGCGACAAGGTGAGCATCTAGCTTTCCTTATTTGGCTGGCGCAACTCCTCCACCTAAGCTGTCCAATTTTCTAGACAGATTATTTCCTTCTTGTCAGAGCATCGTTTGGACGATGTTTGGAGCTCCGACAGTGGCTACCTTGTCGAGAATTCGATCTCCAGTAATCCTCATAGGTGGAGGATGAAGGATTCGTCAAACGGTGGGTGAATACTTTTTCGGAGAAGCGAGTTTTTGACGACTCGTTTTGAATCCGAATTTTGATTCGGATTGTGATCCTCTCTCGATCACATCATCTTCGTCGTGAGGCCAATGACTCGTACGAAGAGGAGGTTCGTGGCTTTGTGAAGTCATCCAGAAGATACTCGGCGTGGATACGGATAGAGACGATTCTAGCGAGAGTCGCTCCGGTTGATGCCTTTCCCGCTACACGTGATACGTCAGGTATACGTAGAATAATTTCCTTTTATTGCAAAATTTGAAATTGCGATTATGTCTAGACATGTTGTGTTATGCATACGTGTGGTGTGTGTGTTATAATAAATTATATTTATTATTTTTATTTCTTTTGTTGCGCACATGTTTATGAAATATGTTCGAACACACACTCGTCGCGGTGCCGGAAACCCAATATATATATATATATATATATGGATGATTGTGATTAGTGTATATATAGATGTAGTCTATATGTATGCTTATTGTGATGCTGCTTTTGTTTGTACATATTCATACATGTTATTGCATTTTCTATATGGTTGGTTGTCGAATATCTATATACTTATTGGTTAGTCTATTTGATACCTTTGACCCGTATCATGGTATAGTGTGAGTTCGTATTACTCTTTATGTTGTATATTGTGGATATATGCTCAGGTTGGATGAGTGTAGAGTAGATGACTGTCTGGTATGTCAGTATCTTTTTTTGTTTAGATTGTTTAGAGGGTATATGCATTTATTATGTTGATGTATACCTGACGTACTTATAGATTATACTGTTGAATTACATGTGATATTTGATATATATATACATGTTCTCTTATATTGCCGCTGAGTTATAATCACCATCATAGACTCTGGGTTTTTCTATCGCCCAGGTAACAGGTAGAAGTCTTCGTGACGGCTTAGAGCATCGCTGGTTAGCATTGTCTCATCTCATTCTGAGGGTCCGATCTTTTGGGTTTATCGTAGGTGTTTCATTATGGATTTGGTTTTATATGATGATTTTTAGTGTTGGACACGACTGTTCTTGTATCATTATTTCTTGTTTTATTACGGCATTTTCTTAATTTGGTGTTAGTCATACCAGTATGCATGGTGTGTGGTTTGTATTGTAGTTGTGTTAGTTTCGTTTGCTTTGTTATGTTTACATTTGTATATATTATTGTTATTGTGGGCCTAAGGGCCTTGTATTAAAAGGATATGTTGCCATGTACAAGGGAGATGTTGTCCATTTGCTTTTCGGCTCAGCATACTCTCGGTGCGTGACAACTTTATTGGTATCAGAGCCCTAGGTTCTGCGATGCCATACAATGTTATTTTTGTGTCGAGTCTTGGATTCTCGGGAGTCAATTTGTTTCAGTTTTGGTTTTCTGAGATGAGATTGACAGCGGCCTGAGCTCCAAGCAGCACGAGGTAAGAATTCATGATAACTTATAGCCTAGTTAGATACTTATCTAAACTTGTTCAATAGGTGTATACAATCAGAGTTATGACACTTGTACAGACTTGTAGTAGGGGTCGCCCACCGAGGAGACTAGTTGGAGTTGCCTTTAGGGTTTATACCCTCAGTTTTGTTGGCTATGTATTTAATGTTTAAATAGGAAATAACATGTAGTGTGTTGGTTATTATTCGTAACTATGGTATGAGTTGACCACGAGAATGACCTATTGAGTCGGTGAGTCTTGAACCTGTGTCAAAAAGGTGAAATTCCTTTGAGAGCCGACTGATACCGAGTCGGAAAGCAGGGGTCAAGTCGTTACATTTCTTGTGTAAATCAAAGACTACAGTCTTAGGGATTTTCACTAACGGTGCTAGTTAGATCATTACCCATGGAGTAATGGACTAGGTGTGTATACTATTATTGCTACAGCAAGCGGAGGGTTGGTATAAGGTGTTTTATAGGGATTTTGATCCCTGAGTTGTTCGTACTGGATTGTATAACTTTGAAGGTACTTTTGAGTACTTAACTCGTGTTATACAGAGAAAGTAGAGTTATTTGCATATCATTATCGGGATCAAGTCAGTATTTGGTGGTAAATGTAGAAAATAACCTTTGGGGAATAATATATCACTTGATCATGGTTTAGTGATGTTGAGAGAGAGTATTTCCCTGCATCACTTTCTGTGACACATTGTAGGAAATTCTTGAGCTTCAAGTAGGGTGATCGTCGATAACGGGAATACCATACAGAGTCGTTAGACTTGCAGAGTTTATGCTCACCTAATAGCTCAAGAATGTGAATGGATATTTTAAGCCACCCACGGTTGTTGGCTTACTTTTGGATTAAGATGACTGGATCTTCTATCAGATCCTGTCGGAAGACTTTAGATTGAGTCGGGAGTTTAGAAATGACTCCGTACAAGTGTTTAGGAGATGAAGAACAATAAGCAGACACTGCAAGTTAGATGTTGGAATGAGAAGCCTCCGAATATTGGATAAAAGGAGCAAGATCAGAGTCAGGAGTGATTTGCTATTTTCTGATCATGGAAGACCAAACATAGATCATCAAAACTTTCTCAGGTTATTAGCAGTAGAAGAAAGACTCCGAAGGGATTATGTGTGTGCTGTGCGGAACACGAAGACACGCGAAGTCAGATTATCCATTGGATCAGATCATTTGTTGCTATTGTAAGCAACCAGTACAATTGAGGAGGTGTATTTTGAAGACTCAGTTGAAGACTATCAATGGTGTTCCGGGAGGATGATTCACCATCTTGACAGCAGAGATTAGCATAGAAGATTTGGTTATCTCATCAGCAGTGACCTACCACCTCAAGCATGGTTGGAGTCCCTTGATACTTCCTTTCAGGGGAAGTGACTTACTCAGCAGTATCGATAGA
Organism: Wurfbainia villosa; assembly: GCA_025175895.1. Taxonomy (NCBI): domain Eukaryota; kingdom Viridiplantae; phylum Streptophyta; class Magnoliopsida; order Zingiberales; family Zingiberaceae; genus Wurfbainia; species Wurfbainia villosa. The sequence continues at coordinate 33,929,721 of CM045990.1, forward strand.
AGACATATTAGAAGACTCATGTAGACAACAACAATGGTTACCCTCCCAGATGTGGATTGGCTTTGTATAAAGGAGAGAGTATACGATGATGGTCGTATCTATTATGTATTCTACAATATTAGCTCATAGGATTAAGTGATGGGATCAGACGATCCAGGTAAATCCCCGGTCATTTATCGCAGGAATGCGACCGCTTTATCGTGGACTGTTGGATTTGATCTTGTTCTCTTCGGGGAAAGGACGAGACCTACGTAGAGCATTTGGATTGGATCGGCAAATAATTGATCGTTCAGGGTATTACTTTAGTTTTACCCTCTAAGTTGACATATTGAAAGATACTGATAGGTTACAACAATCCATGTCTAGAACATTTTTGAGATAGGATGAGAAGGATTTTTATATTCAGATTATGTGGATCGGTGGTATCTTTACTATCAGGTGAGATGTTGACCAACAATTAAAAAGTCAAGGATTGCCCTTAGACTTTGATAGACATACCTTTATTGTAGACATATTCTTATGGATATTTAAATTATTGAAATTATGGTAAGATATGTCTCTCGAATGTGTGTATAATCTGAGAGCATTCGGATGTAGTTTTAGATGAACTCCTAGGCTTGTCGTTGCATACACAAGTGAAGTAGGCAATCGGAATGATTGCGGAGATAGTGTCGATATTGAAGACCTCATATCGGGTGATAATTTTAATGGTATCAGTGTTGCTAAATGCTATGGAAATTGGAAGAACATAAGCTATGATTATAGGAGGTGTTGGATGGGGCATTTATCTATCCTAATATTTTTCTTGAGAAGATTCAAAATTCTTTGTTAGAAGAGAGACGGACCTTTGAGATTATACATCGATTATCGATGATAGAACGCGATAGTTGTTGAAAGTGAATATCCTTCGTTGTGGATGGATGATCTGTTTAGATCGGCTAAGGACACCTGTGTATACTCTAGGTTTGGTTTACGACTGGTGTGTTGATATTGTAGTGACATGGTGTCAAACAATTATCATTGTTGTTGTGATAATTGATATATCATCAGTTTAGAGTAAAGAGGATGCAAGTGGGTAGAGACGACAATTTCATACTTGGTATGAATTGTATGAGTTTTGATTGTGTTGTTAGACTATTAAACAATTTAGTCGTCCATGGATTTGAGAAATTGTGTATTTGGGACACGATTGGATCAGTTTGTGGTTGTTGGAGTTGCGTAACTTGGCCACTGTTGATTGTGGTAGTTGGAGTTGCGCACTCGACCACCGTAGTTGTTGTTTCCTTGTATTGATTTGGTTATTCCTACGAATGTGGATAGGATGCTTCTATTGTTACTATACCATAGATTTGTTTGACCAAAAGGGTAATGGAATTTACTTGTTCGGAAGCTTGTGAAATTAGGTTTCAGAACCTAGATGGTGATTGACGTTTGCATCAGTGTTAGTTAATCCTTCCGATGTCGATGAAAGGGTATTTTACGCAAATGCATCGTTTCAGGGATCGGAGCGAATCCGATACAGTTTCATGAGACATCTTTTGCCTACGTCAGTTAAGAAACTACGAGATAAGTTGTTAGGCACATGACATGGTTCTAGCATATATGATCTTGTGTAGTAGTGGTATGGAGCAGAAGTGCTCATGGAGTTTTGACTAGCTACTGGATAGCTACTATAGAGTAGCTGAAACACGGATAGTTACAATAAGGGAGATTGGTCACTATAGACTCCCATGCACTTACAGAGTGTGTGGTGGATGATGTGAGCAAAACATATAGGGTTTTAGGAGTAGTTTTCGCTCATATCTTATTACATTTTGTGATAGTTTCATGCATATGTTACTCTGTTTTTGCACGCATTTCCTATTTTCTAGTTCGGAGGTCTGCTCATTGTACTTTTGTGTGAAAGTTGGCTTTTCGGGCGGAAAAGATGCATTTTCAGAGCAAAAGAAGGACATTTCATGCTAGACGCAAAGTGGGACACGGCCAGGGCATGTGGATTCACACGGTCATGTCCAATGGGCAAAGATCAGCACACCAGGGCTGCACACGGCCTGGTCGTGTGGAAACACATGGTTGTGTGGCGGCCCGACGGATTTGTGCGACTAGGGTTGTTTCCGGATTTTACAATGGTCCGAGGCGATATATATATAAGGGTGGCTCCACCTAAACCCTGGGGGAAGGCACGATGGCTAGGACGGCACATAGAAGCCCTAAAAAGCTTCGGCAACTCGCAATGGGGAGGAGGAACGCCGTCAGAGGTCCACATCTTGCAACTCAATGCCATAGAGGAGATCACAAAAGTATTGTTTATCTGTTTTTCTACATTTCATTGCATAAATATTCGAACTTAGATATGTTTTGTGATTCTTCCTTCGTATTTATGGAGCAGTACTTTCGATTCTAGGATTAGAGAGTAGCTTGTGTACATAGACAATGTTGGTTCATGTTGAATTCTGCTCATGAGTTTGATTTGACAATTGGTAGTTTCTCTTTATTAAACCTATGAGTGTTTGGCTTTCTTTCCGCTGTGTTTAGGCGATACGAGGGGTGACAGCCCTCGCAATCTAAAATTTAGGAGGTTTGATCCAAGGAACCTAGGGGTAAATCTGACCTCCCGTAACTGTGGGGAGAAGGGAGCGGTGGAATCGGAAATGGTCCACCGCAAGGATTGATTTGGCATCCTCGTACCCTCTATCCCGTCCTTTTGGGCGAAGATAGCTCTCGGTGAATGCGGCGGCTCTGCGGGAGAGTGTATGATGTCCCTTCCCCAAAACCGTAGATAGACGTTTAGACGATGCCAATTGACAACATTGTTCTGTGCTACATAAGCGAAACCGAAGTCCTAGAATTGCCTTTTAAGACCCCGGTACACTCTTTTCCTCCTCCGTGTGACACCATATAGAGTAGGGTCCACCGATAGTCCTCACCAACCAACTCTTTCAGAGATCACATCCGAACAATCACAACGACTTAGTGTATTGGTATTCGAATCCCAGTCCCTGTGGGATCGATAATCTTTATTACTTGACGACATCCGTGCACTTGCGGGCATTGAGCGCAAGCGCACACTTTGAGTCTTCGATGGTATCCGTCGCGAGGTTTGAGGTCGCGACCGTGCGCATCAAGTTTTGGCATCGTTGTCGGGGACTGTCGATTCAATATCAAATCGAACGGTGGTAAATTGGATCGAACTTAGGATTAGATTATTTACCTGCTTTATTTTCTTTTTAGTTTATCTTATCTGCTTTAGTTCTATTTTTCATATTTATATTTAGTTTTTATTTTTAGCAGTAGCTTCCTATTTACTTATTGCATCTTAGACTTTTATTTGCTAGATTTATTTATTTTCTGTTTTTAGAAATAGATTAGCACTCTTACCTTTGTGGTTTGGTTTGTCATATGCTTAGAATACTAGGGTCGGAAGGTCTAATTCTGATCGATTTAGAGATTGAGCGAACCTTTCATCGTCGGAGAGTAGCACAGCAAAAGTTGGAAGATCAAGCTGCATCCGAGGGGAACATAGGCAGCCGACCTTTGCGGGACTACGCAGCTCCTAGTGCTAAAGGATTCAGGCCGAGCATAGCTAGACCATATATTTTGAAGAATAATTTTGAACTGAAGCCGACACTTATTGTTGGTGCAATAGGCACCTAAGTCGAACCTGAGTTTTGATTATAGCAAACGATACAAAGTTAAGCTCATGTCGTTATCTCATGAGCTGAATCGAGTGTGCAGAAAATTGCTATAGCTGGAGCTGAAGGCTAGCAACACCCGGAGGAAGCCGCGGTGGTCAGGCGACACTTGAGTGACTTCGAAGGGAGCCGGAGGAATCGAGTGGAAGGCCGGAAGCGAAAGCAACACAGTAAGTATCGAGGTAAGCTCATGTGTGTGTGCGAGAGTAAGTGAGGTTATATCCTCTTTACGGGGATGATCTTAGGCATTGATCTGACCAAAGACATCCTATAGGTCATCTAGGTCGAGATCGGACAGTTGGAAGCCGTCGAATTAATGTTTTTGTTAAGCTAACTTTGCCTTGCAGCTAGCATCAGTTGACTGCCAGCTTGGAGGACTCGACTGTCGTCCAATAGTCTACTACCGAGGTCGAGATTCGATCGATGGCCTCGATCGGGATGGCCATCGAGATCGACCTCGAGGAGTTAAGCCTTATCACCATTTTTCACGGAGCCATGTGCCAAAACTCTATTGGGTGAAGTTCCTCTCGAAAAGGGGCTCAAAGGCTATAAAAGGAGGGTCAATACTAGGGTTTCTTCATCAATTCTAAGCTTCCAAAAGCCTCCGCCAAGCTACAACTTTCCGTCAACGAATTGCTTCTTCTCCGACGTCTAGGTTTAATTGTTTTCTTTTTATTACGTCGGTTTAAGTTGTTTATTTCAGTTCATTACTTTCAAATCTCGGAGCTTTTATCGTAATGAGGAGAGGGGGAGTGTCCCTCTACCTCAAGCTTTTTGCTTTTATTTGTAACGATTAACTCCTACCTCTAACGAGGAGGAGTTCTTTAGTGTTTTACCCTCCGTGCGTGGTCAAGGACTACTAGGGCCTTGGAGTAGTAGCCGAAGCCTACAAACCAAGTAAAAATATTTGTCTCATTTATTTATTGCTTATCTTTCCGCTGCAATTAATTATCTACTCGGGTTTTAACGAATGAACAAAAAAAAAAGGTTTTATCGCTATTCACCCCCCCCTCTAGCGATTCGCTTCGATCCAACAATTGGTATCAGAGCCGGGGGCGCTTAGATTTGGTGAAACCACCAATATAATATTTTTTACAGATTTGTTTTTCGTTCGTTTAAATTTTTCTCCCGCACTACTAATCTAAGACGAAGTCTTGGTACTCTTCGTTTGGTTTTGTTTTGCAAGTATTCGCTTTTGGAGTAGCCGATGGTAAAATGGGCATAACTTTTCGTACAAGTTGACCCACGAAACGGGCTACCTACCAAAATGAAGCTCTCGAAGAGATATACACTTCTTATGAGGGTAAACCCTCATAACAAGCTGTCTTCATCCCCAAACACCATCATTTAGTACCATTTCTGGGACATCGAAGGTTGTAAGTGCTCATCTTTTATTTTAGTTGGTTATTTCTCGTTTATTCCTTTTGTATCTTTTCATTTCCTACATTACTAATCCAAGGCAAAGTCTTGGAACCTTTTTTGTGTTTTTTTTTTGGTATTTTTTGTGCAAGGTTTCCCTTCCAAATGGCCCATCTCGAGGGTTTTAGCACCATCCGACCTCCATTTTACAACGGAGATGATTTCCGTTACTGGAAAGGTCGGATGGAATGCTTTCTCAAAACCCAAATCGAGATATGAATCATAATCCAAACGGGTTTCACACTTCCGACTAACGAAGTGGGTGAATCCTTGGGTTATGACCAATGGACCATTGCGACAAAATGACAAGTCGAAGCCGACGCCAAGGCAACTCAAATTCTCCAATGCGGTTTGTCCAAGGAGGAGCTAAATCGCGTCAGCCCCTTCATAAGTGCAAAGGAACTTTGGACAAAGCTAGTGGAGCTACACGAAGAGACCGATGAAGCCAAGGTATGTAAGCGTGATCTTTTATTTAATAAACTATATAATATAAAAATGCAGGAACACGAGTCCACGACGTAACTTCACGCCCGCATCCAAGACATAGTCAACAATCTACACGCAATCGGGAAAAAGGTCGAAAACCGCAAACTTATAAGGTATGTCCTAAACTCCTTTCCGAGGACTACCTTGTGGGCATCCATGGTCGATGCCTACAAGGTCTCCAAGGATCTTTCAAAACTTAGGTTAGATGAACTATTTTCTGATTTTGAACTTCATGAGCAGTCTAACTCGGAAGCCAAGAAGGGTATAGCACTTTTTGCAGGTTCAAGGAAGAAAACCGCAAGCAAGCCAACCCCGAAGGAAGAAGAGGATGAGTCTGATTCGGAGGTCGACTCGGAAATGGAGGTTGAACTAGTCAACCTAGTTCGGAGGATAGTCAAGGGCCTAAAATGAATCGTCACTCGACCCAACGAAGGTAAGCCTAAAAGTTCAAATATTAGATGTTATGAATGCAACAGGTTTGGACATATCAAGTCCGAATGCCCAAAACTCAAGAGCAAAGCACAAAACACAAAAAGGCACTCAACGCTACTTGGGAAGAAGCATTCGAGGAAGAAGATAATGATCGTGTTCTCATGGATAAATCGATGGAATCGGAGACAGAGTCGGAACCGAAACCTGAATCATAAATCGAAGACGAGTCAAACTGCGAAGCACTATTCAAGACAAGCCACGGATACGCATCCGGTTCAAAAGATACACTCAAGGTAAGTCGGTCTCTCATTAGTACACTTTATAGTGTAATTAAGTTTTTAACTAGAAAGTTAGCTAAGTCCGAGTCCAAGGTCGAGACCCTGGTTGAGGAAGTTAAACTCCTCAAACACGAGGTCTCCCTGACCTCTTCGACTAGTCGATTTCAAGAGGAGGACTCAACTCAGGTTGAAAAACTCGAAGTTGAGAACTCACTCTTGAAGAGTCAAGTCGAAGATCTTAGGAATACGTTGGAAAGGTTTTACTTTGGGATCCAAAGGACTTGACCTCCTACTTGGATCGCAAAGGTCCATGTACAACATGGTCGGGCTAGGGTTTAGCTCAAATACGACCAACAAGTCGTATATGTCGATTGTAAGTCGACATAAAAAACATGTCCAAGCATGGGTCCCTAAGATCATCTTAATTTCAAACTTAGGATCGAACCAGTACTGGGTTCCCAAGGACCAAATCCACTATGTGGAGAGACCGAATCGATTCAACGGTCCAAGGGGAGCTAGTACGAAACTTGTTTGTGTTTTAACCTAGAAATTGCATGCTTAGGTTTTTATTTAGTTTGATTTTCCTTTTTAGAATGGTTAGATAGGACTATAACTCATCAATACTTGATAACATAGTACCAGGACACGGCGAGATGATAGTACGCTAGGAAAGCGGAGTCTTGTGTATTCGGGCTAGAAAGGCATATCTAGTTCGGTGCACTTGACCGAGCGGAACTAGCTGAAGCTACCTCGCCGTATCCTAGACTAGTTAGACCAGGAAGTGGTCTTAGGTAAGTCAAGTCTCTATTTTCTTGAAAATGGCTTTGTCTAAGGAAGTGGTCGTTGTTCCGATCAAAGAAGGTCTCTGTGCCTCGCCACGACCTGGAAGCCATGATCTTGAAAAAGTGACTTGATGAGCCTAAGGGCAAATCCGAATCTAACGCAAGGTTGACAAGTGTTTAAGTCATTAAATTTAAATCAAGTAAAATTGGAAGTCATCTCACAAGAACATATAGGGTTAACGTGTTTGATCATGTAGACATGGGGGAGATGATTTAGGTTAATAATTTTCAATCAATCTCTAATAAATCCAATATCCGATCCAACTACTTTGCGTGTAGGATCAATGGATGTTGGACAGTGGTTGCTCCCGACATATGACCGGGGATCAACTCAAGTTTCCTGACATATGACCCGACAAGGATCGGTAGCCTTCGGAAATAACGGCAAGCTCAAAATCATCGGATCAGGTGATATTGAGCTGAACTCAAATTTTATTATTCAAAATGTTTTATCAGTAGAAAATTTTCAATATAATTTACTTAGTGTAAGCCAATTATGTGATAATTACTATAAGGTCATATTTCTAGAAAATGAATGCGTAATTAATAAAAATGAAACCTCTAAAATAATCCTTAAGGGAACCAGAAATAACAATATTTACACTATTAACTTAACTAACTCCTCAACTAAGTGTCTTATGACACGACAAGAGGAATCATGGTTGTGGCACCGGCGACTTGGTCACTCACACCCAAGACTCATCCACAAGATGAGTCAGAGTGACTTAGTCAGAGGTTTGCCTAACCTCAATAACTTGGATAATAAAATATATAATGCTTGTCAACAAGGTAAACAATCTAGGACACAACATCAACTAACTAATCAAGAACGAACCAAAAGTGTGCTTGAGCTTCTACACATGGATTTATTTGATTCACACGAAGCTAAGTCACTTAATGGAAGTAAATTATGTTTAGTCATAATTGATGACTACTCTAGATTTACTTGGGTTAGGTTCATCAAACACAAAAGTGATACCCTAGATCAATTAATCAACCTATTTAAATTAATAGAAAATCAACAAAGCATTAAAATCAAAAGACTTAGGACTGATCATGGTGGTGAATTCGAGAACCATAGGTTTACAGAATTCTATAAGCTAAATGGATACCACCATGAGTTCTCTTGCCCTAGAACTCCACAACAAAATGGCCTAGTAGAACGTAAAAATAGAACCCTACAAGAAGTCGCTAGGACAATGTTAAACGAGTATAACCTACCCAATAGGTTTTGGGCAGAAGCCGTGAATACGACATGCTATGTCCAAAATAGGATCCTTATGGTAAAGAGGCACCTTAAGACCTCATACGAGATTTATCACGAAAAAATACCTAACATCAAGTACTTTAGGATATTTGGGTGTAAGGTACATATCCTAAACACTAAGGATTACCTAGGGAAGTTTACATCCAAAACCACGATCGAAATCTTTCTAGGATACTCGACTACACAAGTAGAGCTTATAGAGTATACAACCATGACACCCTTAGAGTCGAGGAAACTATCAATGTAGTGTTTGATGAAGGACACGAACCTACAAATCCCCCGGCAACCCCAATTAGCGAGCCGATTCATACTAGATCTAACTCTGATCTGGAGATCAGGTCTAGTATTAATCCTAACCTAAGTCAACCAAGCCACTCTATCGACCAAGTGACATATGACTCTAACCAAACTAGAACTCAGACGAGTCACCCTATTGATCAAGTTATAGACTCAAACCCAAACCCAACTAGGACTCAAGCAAATCATACTATCGACCAAGTGATAGGTGATCCAAGTCTAGGTGTTCAAACTAGAGCCTCATACAGAAACCTTAGTCAAATCTCCTTAATTTCCAAAATTGAACCCAAGACTATTGACCAAGCTCTTCTTGATCCCGATTGGATTATTGCAATGCAAGAAGAGTTGGCTCAATTCACTAGGAACGAAGTATGGTAATTAGTACCACCACCTAAAGATAAAACAATCATTGGAACAAGGTGGGTGTTTAGAAATAAACTTGATGATAAAGGTGAAGTGGTTAGAAATAAAGCTAGACTAGTCGTTAAAGGGTTTAGTCAAGTCGAAGGTTTAGATTACGACGAGACCTATGCCCCAATAGCTAGATTAGAGTCCATTCGAATGCTATTAGCGTATGCAGCACATCGAGGATTTAAGTTGTTTCAAATGGATGTGAAATCTGCATTCTAAAATGGATACATTAAAGAAGAAGTTTATGTTAGTCAACCCCCCGGTTTCGAAAGTTTAGACAAACCCGACCATGTCCTTTGGATAATGAAAGCTCTCTATGGACTTAAACAAGCTCCTCGAGCTTGGTACGAGAGACTTTCGATTTATCTTAAGTCCAAAGGTTTTAACCAAGGTATAGTTTACCCAACTCTTTTCGTAAAAACCTTAGGTAAAGACATATTCATAGCCCAAATCTACATAGATGATATTATTTTCGGAACCACAAACTCAATCCTACTAAATGAGTTCATTTCACTTATGGAAAGTGAATTTGAAATGAATTTAGTAGGTGAGTTAAGCTTCTTTTTAAGTCTACAAATTAAACAAACTAAAGATGGAATATACCTACATCAACGCAAATATACTAGGAAATTAATTAAACGCTTTGGAATGCAAGACGCTAAAATTATTAATACCCCAATGGCAACTAATGTGAATATAGAAGAAGATGTAATCGGAAATTCAATTGATTTAAAATACTATAGGAGCATAATAGGGAGTCTCCTTTACTTAACTGCAAGCCGACCCGATATCTTATTTGCAGTAAGTATGTGCGCAAGGTTCTAAACCTTTGCCAAGGAGTCTCACCTAACTCTAGTCAAGCGTATCCTTAGATATCTAAAGGGTACACTTAATGTCGGTATTTGGTACCCTAGATCTACCGAGTTCGAACTAACCGGCTACTCCGATTCGGACTATGCCGTAGTAAGCTCGATAGAAAGAGTACGAGTGGTTGTTGTCAACCTCTCGGCTCGAGTCTAGTAAGTTGGTGCAGTCAGAAGCAACAATGCATTGCCTTATCTACCACCGAAGCCGAATACATCGCGATGGGTGAGTGTGTCACTCAGCTTCTTTGAATGAAGCACACTCTCTGCGACTTTAAGTAAGACTTTCAAATACTAAACTTCACGTAGATAACATTAGTTCAATTAATCTTACTAAGAATTTGATATGTCACTCTAGGACCAAACATATAGAGGTCAAACACCATTTCATTCGAGAACATGTGGCCAACGGAGCCATACAACTCGAATACGTCGAATCGAAGTCTAACTTGGCAGACCTATTTACTAAACCCCTACCCGAAGCCGAATTTAGTCTATTAAGATGAAAATTGGGCATGTGCGTAGTAGAATAGGACTTTTCAAATTATATTACTATTATTTCTTACTTTTCATTTTTCATGGAACTAGTATAGGACTTACCTTAGATATCATGCACTTATAGATTTAAGGAGCCAGTACATCTCACAACACATAGGACTAATGTGTTTGTGTACTTAGCCACGTAGATGGGCGTGAGATGTTAGGACCTTACTCCTGGTTCCAGATGTAGAGCTAGTGCATCGCTATGAACCACGGAGTATAATCATACATACTAACCGACTCTGACCAGGACCGGTTGATCTTTCATATCAATCAAGCCAAATATGAGCCGAACATTTTATAGATGAACTTATTTTCAGTATATTATTTTCAAAATAATGTGGAACATGCTTGGACTTTAAAATTAATACTTATTTTTTATTCCACACACACCCTCACTCTTTTCGATATATGGCAAAAGGGGGAGAAAAAGGTCAAAGTTATTTTTTTTATGGCCAAGGCTTACTTAACTTTAAGTTAACAAAACAAGTTAAGAGAATTCTGAACTTAATCACATTTAGTTAACTTGTTAACAAAAAAGTAATTTACTTAACTTTAAGTTAACTTGTTAACAAAACCGAAGTAAAGGCCAAGGTTAAGAAATCAATTTTTTGATTTCTTAACTTTAAACTTATTTTAAACACTATGGCCAATATTAAGTAATTTCGGTTACTTAATTCTTTTTTAGTAGCAAACATCAAGGGGGAGAGTTAAAACTCTTTCTCAAGTACTCACCCTCGGTCAAGGGGGAGCACTTGAAAAAGAGTTTTTATATACACCTGCTCATTCATGCATATCTCATACTCATTTTGCTTAATGCACTTAATTTATTTTTCTTAACTTTGTATGTGGGTTTGCCATAAATCAAAAAGGGGGAGATTGTTGGTGCAGTAGGCACCTAAGTCGAACCTGAGTTTTGATTATAGCAAACGATACAAAGTTAAGCTCATGTCGTTATCTCACGAGCTGAATCGAGTCTGCAGAAAATTGTTATAGCTGGAGCTGAAGGCTAGCAACACCTGGAGGAAGCCACGGTGGTCGGGCGACACTCGAGTGACTTCGGAGGGAGCCGAAGGAATCGAGTCGAAGGCCGAAAGGGAAAGCAACACAGTAAGTATCGAGGTAAGCTCCTGTGTGTGTGCGAGAGTAAGTGACGTCGTATCCTCTTTACGGGGATGATCTTAGGCGTAGATCCAACCAAAGACATCCTATAGGTGGTCTAGGTCGAGATCGGATGGTCGGAGGCCGTCGAATTAATGTTTTTGTTAAGCAAACTTTGCCTTGCAGCTAGCATCGATCGCCACTTGGAGGACTCGACTCAGTCCAACGATCATTGCCGAGGTCAAGATTCGATCGATGCTACCATCACCGATCCGATGATGGCCATCAGTCGACTGATGGTCAAAGATCATCCTCGAGGAGTCATGTCTTATCACCATTTTTCAAGGAGCCATGTGCCAAAACTCTATTGGGTGAAGTTCCTCTCGAAAAGGGGCTCAAAGGCTATAAAAGGAGGGTCAATCCTAGGGTTTCTTCATCAATTCTAAGCTTCCAAAAGCCTCCGCCATGCTACAACTTTCCAACAACGAATTGCTTCTTCTCCGACATCTAGGTTTAATTGTTTTCTTTTTATTACATCGGTTTACGTTGTTTATTTCAGTTCATTACTTTCAAATCTTGGAGCTTTTATCGTAACGAGGAGAGGGGGAGTGTCCCTCTACCTCAAGCTTTTTGCTTTTATTTGTAACGATTAACTCCTACCTCTAACGAGGAAGAGTTCTTTAGTGTTTTGCCCTTCGTGCATGGTCAAGGACCACTAGGGCCTTGGAGTAGTAGCCGAAGGCTATGAACCAAGTAAAAATATTTCTCCTTTATTTATTGCTTATCTTTCCGCTGTAATTAATTATCTACTCGGGTTTTAACGAACGAACAAAAAAAATGTTTTATCGCTATTCACCCCCCCCCTCTACCGATTCGCTTCTATCCAACACTTATACATATGGTCCAGCAGAGCCAATTCAGGGGAGCTGCTACTGAAGACCCGAACCGACATCTTGAGTATTTTTTCAAAATATGCTCAACTATGAAACTAAACGGAGTCCCTACTCACGCGATTCGCCTGAGCCTATTCCCGTTTTCGCTGTGGGATAAGGCTAAGGCTTGGCTTCACTCCTTACCTTCTGGCAGCATCACCACATGAGAGCAATGTGAGCAGCAGTTTCTGAATAAATACTTCCCACCAAATAAGACTGCTCACATGCGCCATCTTATCACGAGCTTTTGCCAGAAGGAGGGGGAGTCCTTGTTCGAAGCATGGGATCGCTACAAGGGGCTACTTTACAAATGCCCACACCATGGACTGGAGAGATGGCTGGTGATCCACATTTTCTATAATGGGATCGCTAACACCACAAAGATATCCCTAGATTATACCGCAGGATGAGCATTAATGTACATGACCATAGAGAAGGCAAAGGAGCTTATCAAAGAGGTGGCACAAAACCACCATCAATGGGCTTCCGAACGTGGTCAACCCATGCCTGCAGCAGGACGATACACTTTTAACTCCATGGACCACCTTTCGGCAAGGATGGATGCGCTCAGCAGACGGTTTGACTCTTTGAATCCTTCATCTGCATGCACAGCCATTGATTTTGGAGAGGGAGCAGAAGCGTATCGTGAGGACCACTATAGAGGGAAGGGGACCTCGGACGAGAAGATTGAGCATTTTGACACGATTGGGGACTATGATCAAAGGCCCCACAACCCATACTCAAATACCTACAATCCCGGATGGAGAAATCACCCGAATTTCTCTTACAAAAATAACTCGGGAAACTCCCAACCATCCGGAGGGTATGGGCAGCAGCAGGGCAATGGGCAGCAACCGCAAAAGTCTCGACTGGAACTGATGATGGAGGACTTCACCGCTACCCAAACTAAGGCCAATGAGGAATTTCGTCGCCAATATCAGAAGTCTGAAGAAGCACTCCGAGACTTGAAGGCCACCGTTGATGGCCTTGCAAGTCATACCAGGATGTTGGAGACACAAGTGGCCCAAATAGCCCAATCCTTGTCGCAACCTGTGAAGAACTCTCCGACGGGCCAAGGAAAAGAGGAAGGAGTGGGGCTGAGTAGCCAATTCGCCAAGGGGTGTGTAGCCATGATTACCACCCTACATGACCAAGCTGAGTTCGAAGAGAAGATTCCAGTACAGCTTGAGGACCCTGGTGAATTTGTTATCCCCTGCTTGATTTATGGGGAGAGCTTTGACGAAGCACTATGCGACTTAGGGTCATCAGTCAGTGTGATTCCCTATGCATATTTTCTAAAAATGGGACTGAGCGGGCTCCAACCAGCGAATCTTGGTATTCATATGGGGGATGATTCAGTAAAGGAGCCCATTGGCCTGCTACCACACATTCCTGTAATGATTGAGGATTTCGTGATACCCACGGACTTCATCATACTGGATACAGGACCAAATCTCTAGAATTCCATCATTCTAGGAAGGCCTTTTCTAGCAACCGTAGGTGCGTGCATAGATGTGAAGGCACACCAGATCTCCCTGGAGGTAGACGGGGAGATCATCCTTTTCAGCCTTTCGGAGCATAGAGCTCCCTACTTTGACCACTTCACGATTTGCAGAATGAAGCTGGAACCTCCAGATGCAGATCCCGAGACGGATGAATGGAGGTTCATTGAACCACCAGAGCCGAGTTGATAGTGGAGTGTAGTCGAGCTAAATGACCTTAAACAAAGCGCTTCTTGGGAGGCACCCCAAGTTTAGTATTAGATTTCCCTTTTGCATGCATGTGTTTAATTTTTAGTTTTGATTTCCATCACATTTAGAGTTAGGAGTAGAAAAGAACTTGGCTAGGCAAAAATGAAATCCAGATTAGCATACACGACGAAGGGCATGAGAAAATTTGGACCGTGGTGCAAAAATGGGAGAAAAAAGGGGACACACAGCCTGGCCATGTGTTTTCCCACGGTCGTGCCTGACTGACCAGAGGCGCACACGGCCTGGCCATGTGTTTTCACACGGTCGTGGCGCACTAGGTTAAAAGGGGCGAGCCGTGTGTTTTCACTTCATTTGCACCGTGTTCTTCAAAAGTTCTTGCCCTAGTAGTGTGATTCCATCTTCCCCACCATCTAGAAGTATTTTCTACCTCTAAAGAAGCCAAAAGTAGCAAAGATGAGGAGAATCAAGACCGTAGCACCCCGATCCGGTGCCTCGGAGTGACGAACAAGTAGAGCCGACGCTTCTCAAGCTCCGGAGGAGGGTAACACCCTACCCACTCTACTTTTTCGTAATAATGAACATAGAGATAGGTACAATATGTTCTCTACTCATAAACTTACTGCTACTATGTACTTAGATGAGGATTTGCTAGAATCTCTAGGGTTGTTGGGTGATATGCAAACCCTATTTGCAAAAATGCGGTGGGAAGAGATTATGGGAATAAAGAACCTAACCTACCCTAGGATAGTTTTGGAATTTTTGAGTTCCTTAGAGGCGGAAGTTCTAACGGGTAGAGAGAGCGAGGAGGGTAGGATAACTTTTAGGCTTTTTAACATTGAGCATGAGTGGACCCTCCACCAATGGAATACATACTTTGGTTTGCCAAGTGGGGGAGAGAGAAGAACCCCTATTGGGTTCAACTCTCAGTTATGTTGGACAGAGTTGACGGGGGAGCATGCTTATGACCCTTCTAGGGCTAAAGCATCGTGCCTCCAGAACCCCGTCTTTCGATACCTACACCGCATCATAGCCAATACCATATTTGGTCATGGAGAGAGTGATAGTGTAGTTAGAGCTAGTGAGATTCTTTGCCTATGGGATATGCTACAAGAAAGGAGTAGCATCGATGTAGGGTCCCATTTCATCAGACACTTAGTGAAGTTGGGCAAAGCAGCACGCAGAGAGATCAATGTGGGAGGCCTACTTACCCACATTTGCAATAGGATGGGGTACGATTACACAGCATTAGAGAGTATAGAGGGGAGCCCTAGGATCGACCTAGGAGTATGCATGGCCATGAAAATGATTGTGAGAGAAGGAGACTCCTTATGCTTTGTAAGGAAGAATCTGACGGCCCTTAGGCTCCCCGACCCGGATCGTACCACCATCTCTATACGCGCCAACTAACGCTTGGACCTGATAGTGGAGTCCCCTCCACATGAGGGACCATCCGCATTAACGCCCATCTCTCCACCTTTATATCACTCTCCCTCCAGTCCACACATGCATAGGAGCCCAACTAGTCCATGCCGACATGAGCCTACACCTGCGTCACCATCTTTTTCTACTTTTAAGCAGGATGTAGATACGTCAGCATATGATTTCTCAGAGTTTTAATCGCGCCTCGATGACATTTACACTGAGCAACAGACGCAGAGGCAGCGATGGGAGGAGCAGAGCACCTACCAGCAGGCGGAGTTCCAGGGATTTCGGGAGCATTTCCAGTGGGCTGAGGAGTTCTACGATGAGGCTCGCATATACTTTCAGGAGGAGGCTGCTCATCGCCAGGATGAGGCCACCTATCGCAGGGAGATGCAGCAGCATATGCACGCCCAGCAGGCACAGTGGGCTAGGGAGGAGGAGCACCGAGCAGCCGCTGCATCCACCAGTTCCCAGATCGACACATGTATATGTGGCATCAGCGGCTCAGCAGCAGGTTCTCCCAGGATCCAGAAATGGCTAGGTGCCTCTTTGAGATCGAGTTAGGTTATTGGGGAAACACCTCCCAATTTCTCTCCATACCGAGCACGCCTTTGAGACTTTATGCTAGATCTAGGGAACGATCCTCACTTTGGGCAGGTAAGTGCCTAAGATCCGAAAACCTTAGGAAAGCTATGGGGTGATGACTTAACTCACCATGGAATGGGCATCCCAAAGAATGATTCACCTAGTATGAGCACAAGGAGCTAACTTAGTGAACTTTTAGAACATATTTGTTTTTCTTTGATTGCAAATACCACTTGATAAATTTAGTTAACATGCTAATTATGGAACAATATTTTTTTTTAAATTTCATGGCACTGAGGTTTGTTTGAGGACAAGCAAAGATTTAAGTCTGGGGGAAGTGATGTGAGCAAAACATATAGGGTTTTAGGAGTAGTTTTCGCTCACATCTTATTACATTTTCTGATAGTTTTGTGCATATGTTACTATGTTTTTGCACGTATTTCCTATTTTCTAGTTCGGAGGTATGCTCGTTGTACTTTTGTGTGCAGGTTGGCTTTTCGAGCGAAAAAGATGTATTTTTGGAGCAAAAGAAAGACATTTCATGCTAGATGCAGAGTGGGACACGCCCAGGGCGTGTGGATTCACAAGGCCATGTCTAATGGGTGAAGATCAGCACACCAGGGCTACACACGGCCGTGTGGCAGCCCGAAGGATTTGCGCGACTAGGGTTTTTTTGGATTTTGCAGTGGTCCAAGGCAATATCTATATAAGGGTGGCTCCGCCCAAACCCTGGGGGGGAGGCACGATGGCTAGGATGACACACCGAATCCCTAAAAAGCTTCGGCAACTCGCAACGGGGAGGAGGAATGCCGCCGGAGGTCCACATCTTGCAACTCAACACCATAGAGGAGATCACAAAAGTATTGTTTATCTGTGTTTCTACATTTCATTGCATAAATATTCGAACTTAGATATGTTTTGTGATTCTTCCTTCATATTTATGGAGTAGTACTTTCGATTCTAGGATTAGGGAGTAGCTTGTGTACATAAACAATGTTGGTTCATGTTGAATTCTGCTCATGAGTTTGATTTGTCAATTGGTAGTTTCTCTTTATTAAACCTATGAGTGTTTGGCTTTCTTTTCACAGTGTTTAGGTGATACAAGGGGTGACAACCCTCGCAATCTAAAATTTAGGAGGTTTGATCCAAGGAACCTAGGGGTAAACCTGACCTCCCGTCACTGCGGGGAGAAGGGAGCGGTGGAATCATAAACGGTCCACCGCAAGGATTGATTTGGCATCCTCGTACCCTCTATCCCGTCCTTTTGGGTAGAGATAGCTCCCGATGAATGCGGTGGCTCAACGGGTGAAGAGGTTTGCCTAACCTCAATAACTTGGATAATAAAATATGTAATGCTTGTCAACAAGGTAAACAATCTAGGATACAACATCAACTAACTAATCAAGAACGAACCAAAAGTGTGCTTGAGCTTCTACCCATGGATTTATTTGATTCACACAAAGCTAAGTCACTTAATGGAAGTAAATTCTATTTAGTCATAATTGATGACTACTCTAGATTTATTTGGGTTAGGTTCATCAAACACAAAAGTGATACCCTAGATCAATTAATCAACCTATTTAAATTAATAGAAAATCAACAAAGCATTAAAATCAAAAGACTTAGGACTGATAATGGTGGTGAATTCGAGAACCATAGGTTTACAGAATTCTGTAACCTAAATAGATACCACCATGAGTTCTCTTTCCCTAGAACTCCACAACAAAATGGCTTAGTAGAACACAAAAATAGAACCCTACAAGAAGCCGCTAGGACAATGTTAAACGAGTATAACCTACCTGATAGATTTTGGGCGGAAGCCGTGAATACGGCATGCTATGTCCAAAATAGGATCCTTATGGTAAAGAGGCACCTTAAGACCTCATACAATTTTTATCACGATAAAATACCTAACATCAAGTGCTTTAGGGTATTTGGGTGTAAGGTACATATCCTAAACACTAAGGATTACCTAGGGAAGTTTACATCCAAAACCACGACCGGAATCTTTCTAGGATACTCGACTACACAAGTAGAGCTTATAGAGTATACAACCATGACACCCTTAGAGTCGAGGAAACTATCAATGTAGTGTTTGATGAAGGACACGAACCTATAAATCCCCTGGCAACCCCAATTAGCGAGCCGATTCATACTAGATCTAACTCTGATCCGGAGATTAGGTCTAGTATTAATCCTAACCTAAGTCAACCAAGCCACCTATCCACCAAGTGACAAATGACTCTAACCAAACTAGAACTCAGACGAGTCACCCTATTGATCAAGTTGTAGACTCAAACCCAAACCCAACTAGGACTCAAGCAAATCATCCTATCGACCAAGTGATAGGTGATCCAAGTCTATGTGTTCGAACTAGAGCCTCATACAGAAACCTTAGTCAAATCTCCTTAATTTCCAAAATTGAACCCAAGACTATTGACCAAGCTCTTCTTGATCCCGATTGGATTATTGCAATGCAAGAAGAGTTGGCTCAATTCACTAGGAACGAAGTATGGGAATTAGTACCATCACCTAAAGATAAAACAATCATTGGAACAAGGTGGGTGTTTAGAAATAAACTTGATGATAAAGGTGAAGTGGTTAGAAATAAAGCTAGACTAGTCGCTAAAGGGTTTAGTCAAGTCGAAGGTTTAGATTACGACGAGACCTATGCCCCAGTAGCTAGATTAGAGTCCATTCGAATGCTATTAGTGTATGCAGCACATCGAGGATTTAAGTTGTTTCAAATGGATGTGAAATCTGCATTCTTAAATGGATACATTAAAGAAGAAGTTTATGTTAGTCAACCCCCCGGTTTCGAAAGTTTAGACAAACCCGACCATGTCCTTAGGTTAAAGAAAGCTCTTTATGGACTTAAACAAGCTCCTCGAGCTTGGTACGAGAGACTTTCGATTTATCTTAAGTCCAAAGGTTTTAACCAAGGTGTAGTTGACCCAACTCTTTTTGTAAAAACCTTAGGTAAAGACATATTCATAGCCCAAATCTACATAGATGATATTATTTTCGGAGCCACCAACTCAATCCTACTAAATGAGTTCATTTCACTTATGGAAAGTTAATTTGAAATGAATTTAGTAGGCGAGTTAGGCTTCTTTTTAGGTCTACAAATTAAACAAACTAAGATGGAATATACCTACATCAACGCAAATATACTAGGGAATTAATTAAACGCTTTGGAATGCAAGACGCTAAAATTATTAATACCCCAATGGCAACTAATGTGAATATAGAAGATGTAATCGGAAATTCAATTGATTTAAAATACTATAGGAGCATAATAGGGAGTCTCCTTTACTTAACTGCAAGCTGACCCGATATCTTATTTGCAGTAAGTATGTGCGTAAGGTTCCAAACCTGTGCCAAGGAGTCTCACCTAACTCTAGTCAAGCGTATCCTTAGATATCTAAAGGGTACACTTAATGTCTGTATTTGGTATCCTAGATCTACCGAGTTCGAACTAACCGGCTACTCCGATTCGGACTATGCCGGTAGTAAGCTCGATAGAAAGAGTACGAGTGGTTGTTGTCAACTTCTCGGCTCGAGTCTAGTAAGTTGGTGCAGTCGGAAGCAACACTGTGTTGCCTTATCTACCACCGAAGCTGAATACATTGCGATAGGTGAGTGTGTCACTCAGCTTCTTTGGATGAAGCACACTCTCTGTGACTTTAAGTTAGACTTTACAAATACTAAACTTCACGTAGATAACATTAGTTCAATTAATCTTACTGAGAATCTGATATGTCACTCTAGGACCAAACATATAGAGGTCAAACACCATTTCATTCGGGAACATGCGGCCAACGGAGCCATACAACTCGAATACGTCGAATCGAAGTCTAACTTGGCAGACCTATTTACTAAACCCCTACCTGAAGCCGAATTTAGTCTATTAAGATGAAAATTGGGCATGTGCGTAGTAGAATAGAACTTTGCAAATTATATTACTATTATTTCTTACTTTTCATTTTTCATGGAACTAGTATAGGACTTACCTTAGATATCATGCACCTATAGATTTAAGGAGTCAGTACATCTCACAACACATAGGACTAATGTGTTTGTGTACTTAGCCACGTAGATGGGCATGAGATGTTAGGACCTTACTCCTGGTTCTAGATGTAGAGCTAGTGCATCGCTATGAACCACGGAGTATAATCATACATACTAACCGACTCCTGACCGATTCTTTTTTAGTAGCAAACATCAAGGGGGAGAGTTAAAACTCTTTCTCAAGTACTCACCCTCGGTCAAGGGGGAGGATTCCTCAAGGGGGAGCACTTGAAAAAAGAGTTTTTATATACTCCTGCTCATTCATGCATATCTCATACTCATTTTGCTTAATGCACTTAATTTATTTAGCTGCTTGACTTTTCAAAAGGTAGACTTGATTCCACAGCCTAACGAGCAAAGTAGGATCGCAGCAATACGTAACTGAACGAAGCAATAAAGTTAAGCCTATGTCGCTATCTCACATCGAATAGAGCAAAATTGCTATCTGAAGACAAGGCTAGCGACACTTAGGAAGCCACTAAGGTGATACACTGAGTGACTTGAGGAGCCAGAGGAATGTGAAGGTGGAAGCCAGCAACACAGTAAGTATCGAGGTAAGCTCGTGTGTGTGTGCGAGAGTAAGTGAGGTCGTATCCTCTTTATGGCGATGATCTTAGGCATAGATCCGATCAAAGACATCCTATAGGCAGTCTAGGTTGAGATCGGACAGTTGGAAGTCGTCGAATTAATGTTTTTGTTAAGCTATCTTTGCCTTGCATCTAGCATCAATCAACTGCCAGCTTGGAGGACTCGATCGTCACGTCAAAGATCGCTCGAGGTCAAGATTCGATCGATGTCGCATCACGATCGATGATGGCCATCTGTTAACTGATGGTCAAGGATCAGCCTCGAGGAGTCAAGCCTTATCACCATTTTTCAAGGAGCCATGTGCCAAAACTCTATTGGGTGAAGTTCCTCTCGAAAAGGGGCTCAAAGGCTATAAAAGGAGGGCCAATCCTAGGGTTTCTTCATCAATTCTAAGCTTCCAAAAGCCTCCGCCAAGCTACAACTTT
This sequence comes from Wurfbainia villosa, assembly GCA_025175895.1. Classification (NCBI taxonomy): domain Eukaryota; kingdom Viridiplantae; phylum Streptophyta; class Magnoliopsida; order Zingiberales; family Zingiberaceae; genus Wurfbainia; species Wurfbainia villosa. The sequence continues at coordinate 33,951,084 of CM045990.1, forward strand.
CCGACAACGAATTGCTTCTTCTCCGACGTCTAGGTTTAATTGTTTTCTTTTTATTATGTCAGTTTAAGTTGTTTATTTCAGTTCATTACTTTCAAATCTTGGAGCTTTTATCGTAACAAGGAGAGGGGGAATGTCCCTCTACCTCAAGATTTTTGCTTTTATTTGTAACGATTAACTCCTACCTCTAACGAGGAGGAGTTCTTTAGTGTTTTGCCCTCTGTGCGTGGTCAAGGACCACTAAGGCCTTGGAGTAGTAGCCGAAGGCTACGAACTAAGTAAAAATATTTGTCTCCTTTATTTATTTTTTATCTTTCCTATGCAATTAATTATCTACTCGGGTTTTAACGAACGAACAAAAAAAAGGTTTTATCGCTATTCATCCCCCCCCTCTAGCGATTCACTTCGATCCAACACTTATACATATGGTCCAGCAGAGCCAATTCGGGGGAGCTGCGACTGAAGACCCGAACCGGCATCTTGAGGCTTTTTTCAAAATCTGGTCAACTATGAAACTAAACGGAGTCCCTACTGACGCGATTCGCCTGAGCCTGTTCCCGTTTTCGCTGTGGGATAAGGCTAAGGCTTGGCTTCACTCCTTACCTTCTGGCAGCATCACCACATGGGAACAGTGTGAGCAGCAGTTTCTGAATAAATACTTCCCACCAAGTAAGACTGCTCACATGTACCATCTTATCACGAGCTTTTGCCAGAAGGAGGGGGAGTCCTTGTTCGAAGCATGGGATCGCTACAAGGGGCTACTTTACCAATTCCCACACCATGGACTGGAGAGGTGGCTGGTGATCCACATTTTCTATAATGGGATCGGTTACACCACAAATATGTCCCTAGATTCTACCGCAGGAGGAGCATTAATGAACAAGACCATAGAAAAGGCAAATGAGCTTATCAAAGAGGTGGCACAAAACCACCATCAATGGGCTTCCGAACGTGGTCAACCCATGCATGCAGCAGGACGATACACTGTCAACTCCATGGACCACCTTTCGGCAAGGATGGATGTGCTCAGCAGATGGTTTGACTCTTTGAATCCTTCATCTGCATGCACAGCCATTGATTTCGGAGAGGGAGCGAAAGCGTATTGTTAGGACCACTATGGAGGGCAGGGGACCTCGGACGAGCAGATTGAGCAGACATGATTGGGGACTATGATCAAAGGCCCCACAACCCATACTCAAATACCTACAATCCCGGATGGAGAAATCACTCGAATTTCTCTTACAAAAATAACTCAGGAAACTCTCAACCATCCGGAGGGTATGGGCAGCAGCAGGGCAATGGGCAGCGACCGCAAAAGTCTCGACTGGAACTGATGATGGAGGACTTCATCGCTACCCAAACTTAGGCCAATGAGGAATTTTGTCGCCAACATCAGAAGTCTGAAGAAGCACTCCGAGACTTGAAGGCCACCGTTGATGGCCTTGCAAGTCATACCAGGATGTTGGAGACACAAGTGGCCCAAATAGCCCAATCCTTGTCGCAACCTGTGAAGAACTCTCCGACAAGCCAAGGAAAAGAGGAAGGAGTGGGGCTGAGTAGCCAATTCGCCAAGGGGTGTGTAGCCATGATTACCACCCTACCTGACCAAGCTGAGTTCGAAGAGAAGATTCCAGTACCGCTTGAGGACCCTGGTGAATTTGTTATCCCCTGCTTAATTTATGGGGAGAGCTTCAACGAAGCACTATGCGACTTAGGGTCATCAGTCAGTGTGATGCCCTACACATATTTTCTAAAAATGGGACTGAGCGGACTCCAACCAGCGAATCTTGGTATTCATATGGGGGATGATTCAGTAAAGGAGCCCATTGGCCTGCTACCACACATTCCTGTAAAGATTGAGGATTTCGTTATACCCATGGACTTCATCATACTGGATACAGGACCAAATCTCTAGAATTCCATCATTCTGGGAAGGCCTTTTCTAGCAACCGTAGGTGCGTGCATAGATGTGAAGGCACACCAGATCTCCCCGAGGTAGGACGGGAGATCATCCTTTTCAGCCTTTCGGAGCATAGAGCTCCCTACTTTGACCACTTCACGATTTGCAGAATGAAGCTGGAACCTCCAGATGCAGATCCCGAGACGGATGAATGGAGGTTCATTGAACCACCAGAGCCGAGTTGATAGTGGAGTGTAGTCGAGCTAAACGACCTTAAACAAAGCGCTTCTTGGGAGGCACCCCAAGTTTAGTATTAGATTTCCCTTTTGCATGCATTTGTTTGATTTTTAGTTTTGATTTCAATCACATTTAGAGTTAGGAGTAGAAAAGAACTTTGCTAGGCAAAAATGAAATCCAAATTAGCTTACACGGCGAAGGGTATGAGAAAATTCGGACTGTGGTGCAAAAATGGGAGAAAAAAGGGGACACACGGCCTGGCCGTGTGTTTTCCCACGGTCGTGCCCGACTGACTAGAGGTGCACATGGCCTGGCCATGTGTTTTCACACGGTCGTGGCGCGCTAGGTTAAAAGGGGCGAGCTGTGTGTTTTCACTTCATTTGCACCGTGTTCTTCAAAAGTTCTTGCCCTAGCAGTGTGATTCCATCTTCCCCACCATCTAGAAGCATTTTCTACCTATAAAGAAGCCAAAAGAAGCAAAGATGAGGAGAACCAAGACCGTAGCACCCCGATCCGGCGCCTCGGAGTGACGAACAAGTAGAGTCGACGCTTATCAAGCTCCGGAGGAGGGTAACGCCCTACCCACTCTACTTTTTCGTAATAATTTACATAGAGATAGGTACAATATGTTCTCTACTCGTAAACTTACTGCTACTATGTACTTAGATGAGGATTTGCTAGAATCTCTAGGGTTGTTGGGTGATATGCAAACCCTATTTGCAAAAATGCGGTGGGAAGAGATTATGGGAATAAAGCACCTAACCTACCCTAGGATAGTTTTGGAATTTTTGAGTTCCTTAGAGGCGGAAGTTCTAACAGGTAGAGAGAGCGAGGAGGGTAGGATAACTTTTAGGCTTTTTAACATTGAGCATGAGTGGACCCTCCACCAATGGAACACATACTTTTGCTTGCCAAGTGGGGGAGAGAGAAGAACCCCTATTGGGTTCAACTCTCGGTTATGTTGGACAGAGTTGACGGAGGAGCATGCTTATGACCATTCTAGGGCTAAAGTATTGTGCCTCCAGAACCCCGTCTTTCAATACCTACACTGCATCATAGCCAATACCATATTTGGTCGTGGGGAGAGTGACAGTGTTGTTAGAGCTTGCGAACTGCTTTGCCTATGGGATATGTTGGAATGTATATTGAAAGCCTAGCTCTTTTTGTATGAACATTTTATTTTTAAATAAGAATCACATGATCATTGTTTGCACTTTATATATTTATTATATATGTGTGCATATTGTCCAATATTTTACATTGTAGATAACATGGTGCTTGGTGTGGCACAGAAGATCATGTTATCAGTCCATTGTAAAATATAAGTAGAGGCTCACAACCAAGATGGTTTTGGACAAACCATTGGCATGGTTGTAGTGTAGCTTGGTATTGTTTTATCTTGAATATAGAGTTACACTAGTACACTTAGGTGTATTGAGTAGGATCGACATAGAGGTGATTCAATTTAGTAATGACTACATAATTGAATCGGACCTCGGATATTATGTTGTACATGCTCTTAATCCCGATATAATAACGGGCACATGTACTTAGTATTTATTTCTTTGATTTACCAGAGGGTGAGATTTAGATGGATTAAATAAATATGCCCGGTAAGTTGGGAAATAATATTATTTACATGGTGTGTCGTTGATTATAGGAGGAAACCGTGTCCTATATATTAGGTTGATGATGTCCCCTTGAGGAGCTCATAAGGTTCATCATGTAAACTCAGCTGGTTGACTTAGTCAACATGATGATAAGGTTGAGTGGTACTACTCGAGGAGTTAGATGTTGATTAATTGATGGTCAGTAAATCAATTAATTGACGGACATTCGATATCTTAAACACGGTGAGATAAATGTACAAATAATATATGGAGCCCATATTAATTTATGGGGGTTGGTGAGGTAGTTCAATGATGATCCTCTAGTGGAATGGAACATCATTGATGGATCAAGTTTGTGTGGTTCCGATCCATCGGGTGGCCAAGATCCAACTCCTCCTTATGGTCCCTATCGTAGCCTAATATAATCCTTGTGAAGTCTAGATCCAAGAATGTAAAACAAAACCAAGAACCAATTGTTGGGATTAAATCTCTAAGATCCGATGGTTAGGATGAAACCCTAGAACCAATGGTTGGGATTAAATCCCTAAGATCCGATGGTTAGGATGAAACCCTATAATCGACGGTTAGGATTAAATCCCTAGATCCGACGGTTGGGATAAAACCCTAGATCCGACGGTTGGGATGAAACCCTAGATCCGACGGTTGGGATGAAATCCTAGATCCGACGGTTGGGATGAAACTCTAGATCCGACGGTTGGGATAAAACCCTAGATCCGACGGTGGAGATTAAATCCCTAGATCCGACGGTGGAGATTAAAGGAGGCTTAAGCCCAAATCTATAAATAGGAGGCTTAGGCTTGGGTGGCAATAATTCATTGATTTCGAATTGGAGTTAGGGTTTTGGGCGGCTAGGGTTTTGGAGCAAAACAAGTGGGCGGCAACTTCTTCCTTCTAGTTGATTGCCGGCACCCATCCTCCTCCATCAACACTTGGCCGGCGCCCATCCTAGAGGCCTCTCCCTTCTTCCTTGGCCGGCGGTTCTCCTTCTATTGGTGGCCGGCGTTCATCTTCCTCCCTTTCTCCTTGGTGGCCGGCGGAAACCCATCTTCAAGTTGGCCGGCGCTTCATCCAATTGCTCCTTGGCCGGCGGTTGCACTAAATTCTCTAATTTGGTGGCTGGTTCTAGATAGGAAAGGTATATTGTTGGTTCTTCTCTTTGTTCGCAGCGGACAAGGTAGAGAAGAAAGCGATCTAGAAGGCTTCTACTCGTGGAGGATCTTCGTCCACACGTCGTCCACGAGAAGGATAGGACATACGGTAGAAGATCGTAAGGTATAAAGTTATTTTAACTTTATTAACAGATCTGAGCTTGTTCTTTTATGTATTGATTGTGCATGTGTAAATTAGTAAATATATTGTATAATCATGGACCCCGAAGACAAACACAAAAACCGGCGATCCGTCCGTCGTCTCTTCCGCGGCTAACCAACTAGAAGAGTTGTATTGCTTGAACAACTAGTTTGTTCAAGCGACCACTCAAGTTGTTAGCACGACGACGAAATGGTTGTGCTAAGGAAGCTCATCCCATCCGGATTAATTCTTACATTGGCGAAAATTTTAATCCGGGGACATGGGAGTCAATGAGCCTCCGAAGCGACTCCCAACAAGTGGTATCAGAGCCACGGTTTTCGGTTTTGTGTGTTTAGGATTCGGTTAATTTTTTATGCATTTTTCATATATTATATGTGCCGGATAATAGTAGGATATGCGTAGTTTAACTCTTTGGTTGCAGGCATAAGATCCGACTATTATGGCCATGTGTGTGTATATGAATGGATGTGTGTAAAAATTTATTATTTGAATCCTCGGGGTTGACGAGGCTAGATTAGTATTTAATTTTTGTAATTAAATACGGCATTGTTTAACCGCTCATTTTAGTTTACTTTCGATCTAGATTATTTGTACACTCCTTCGTGGAGTATAGGATCGATGGATGTAAATTAAAATGTTTTATCTCGGCTCGGAACTCTTTGGTGACTTGCGCACGGGAAAAGATGGAGCGGACGAGGTGGCGACACGACGGGATGCATATTGGAGGACAATGCCATAATAGTTGGAAAAAATTCTGTTTTTTCCATATTTATTGTTTATTTGTTTTATATGCATGTTATGTATGTTTTAAAATTCCTCAATTTCAATTTACTAAGTGGGAGAGGGATATTTTAATTAATTCCCGTGACCTCCATTACAATTTGACGTGTGATGCAACAAACTTGTGTGTCGGCTCTGAGTGCCTTCCTCCCTGAGGACGGGTTTGTTTGCGGATCACTAGGTCAAATAATGGTTATAGGAAATTATCTAGGAGCATGTGTACTTCCACAGAGGTAAGGCACATAATCCAAAATAATTCCCTTAGTATCGTGTAATGATGCACACTTAGATGCAAATAAAAGTATCCTCCCCATAGGAGTCACTGCTTTTATTTGTAGGGCCAAAGAGGAACCAACTATTAATTTTATTTGTCAAAAAGTAAGGTTGACAAGATAATAAAATTAATGGGTAAAACCTCCTCTTACAAATGTAGAATTCGTATACGTCCACACAGCGTGGCATACGAAATTCTCGGTGATTTGAGGTGTTGGTTGATTTCGGGATTTTATTGTTTTGAGGAATCAATAATATTTGAAATCTAATATTTTGATCATTGTGATTCTTAGGATTTTCAAATGGCTTTCAACCCACTTGCTGTAATATTAAAAGAAATGAACTTACTGTACCCAAATGATATTGATTGGAAAAGAAATTTGGATAGTGTCTTAACTGTCGATGAGTGTCCTCCTAGGCCTGCGGATGATTCTGGGGAAAAGGAACTTTTCGGATACCAGAATCAAGCTGCAAACAACAGCACACATTCTAAACTTGGTTCCATCTAAGTCAGTACCCTCTACTCCCACAGAGTTGTGGACTGGGCGAAAACCTAGTCTAAGACATATTCGGATTTGGGGTAGTCCAGCACATGTGCTGAAGGGAGATGCTGGTAAGTTGGAATCTCGTACAAAAGTACGCTTGTTTGTTGGCTACCCTAAGGGAACGAAGGGTGGTTTATTCTATAGTCCTAGAGATCAGAAGGTGATCGTGAGTACGAATGCCAGATTTTTAGAGGAGGACTATGTGATGAACCACAAGCCCATGAGTAGGATTGTTCTTGAGGAGTTGACAGGGGAAGTCTCGACTTCAGTACCACCGGTACAAGAGGAGACACCACAAGTCACTGCACCGCGTGTCACAGAGCATACACAGGAGGCACCTCGTCGTAGTGGGAGGGTTGTTAGATAACCCGATAGATTCATGTTTTTGGGAGAGTCTTCGGACTTAGTCCCTGGTGAACATGAACCTGATCCCTGGACATATGACGAGGCAATCCAAGATAGAGATGCGGTATCTTGGCAAAGAGCGATGAATTCAGAGATAGAATCTATGGATTCTAATCAGGTCTGGGAGCTAGTAGAGCCACCCGATGGTGTAAAAACCATTGGATGCAAGTGGATCTACAAGAGAAAGAGAGGAGTAGATGGGAAGGTTGAGACCTTCAAAGCTAGGCTTGTTGCGAAAGGGTATACTCAGAAAGAGGGTATCGATTATGAGGAGGCCTTTTTGTCGGTAGCTATCCTTAAGTCTATCCGGATTCTCTTATCTATAGCTACTCATATGGATTATGAGATTTGGCAGATGGATGTCAAGACAGCTTTCCTTAACGGAAGTCTTGAGGAGAACATCTATATGCGCCAACCAGAGGGATTCATTGCTAAAGGAAAAGAGCATCTTGTATGTAAGCTTCATAAGTCCATTTATGGATTGAAGCAAGCTTCTAGATCTTGGAACATCCGCTTTGATGAGGTAATCCAGTCATATGGATTTATTCAAAGTCCGGATGAGCCTTGTGTATACAAGAGATGTGACGGAAACGTAGTGGTGTTTCTTGTACTATACGTAGATGACATTTTGTTAGTTGGCAACAATATCAAAGTGTTATCAGACGTAAGGGTATGGTTGTCCAAACAGTTTGATATGAAGGACTTGGGAGAAGTGGGACACATCCTTGGGATCAAAGTTATAAGGGATCGCAAGAAAAGGATGTTGTGCTTGTCTCAAGCTTCATACATTGACACTATCCTTGCTCATTTTAGCATGCAGAACTCCAAGAAAGGTTTTCTACCTTTTAGGCATGGAGTTCCTTTATCTAAAGAGATGTGTCCCAAAACATCAAAGGAGATAGAGGACATGAAGGTGGTTCCTTATGCTTCGGCAGTAGGAAGCCTTATGTATGTTATGCTATGTACGAGACCGGATATCTGCTTTGCCGTGGGCATGGTTAGCAGATATCAGAGTAATCCTGGACAGGGACATTGGACTACGGTAAAGCATATATTAAAGTACCTGAGAAGGACTAGGGATTATATGCTGGTTTACCGGGCAGATCAATTGGTCCCTGTGGGTTACACGGATTCGGATTTCCAATCAGATAGGGACAAGAGTAAGTCTACCTCGGAGTTTGTGTTTACTTTTGGAGGTGGAGCCATAGTATGGAGGAGTGTCAAGCAGAAATGCGTGGCGGACTCTACTATGGAAGCTGAGTATGTGGCAGCCTCTGAGGCAGCCAAGGAAGCTGTATGGCTCAGGAACTTCTTGATGGACTTGGATGTGATTCCTGGTTTGCCTAGAACTATCACAATTTATTGTGATAATAGTGGTGCAGTTGCAAACTCGAAGGAACCACGAGCCCATAAGGCGAGTAAACACATAGAGCGCAAGTACCACCTCATACGAGAGATCGTAAAGCGAGGAGAAGTTGCTGTCGCCAAGATTGCATCAGAGGATAACCTGACGGATCCATTCACTAAGGCCCTTCCAGCGAAAGCGTTTGATAGGCATGTGGAGGACATGGGGATCAGATGTATGGCAGAGTAATAACATCATAGTCTTTTAGTATAAGTGGGAGATTGTTGGAATGTATACTGAAAGCCTAGCTCTTTTTGTATGAACATTTTATTTTGAAATAAGAATCACATGATCATTGTTTGCACTTTATATATTTATTATATATGTGTGCATATTGTCCAATATTTTACATTATAGATAACATGGTGCTTGGTGTGGCACAGAAGATCATGTTATCAGTCCATTATAAAATATAAGTAGAGGCTCACAACCAAGATGGTTTTGGACAAACCATTGGCATGGTTGTAGTGTAGCTTGGTATTGTTTTATCTTTAATATAGAGTTACACTAGTACACTTAGGTGTATTGAGTAGGACCGACATAGAGGTGATTCAATTTAGTACTGACTACATAATTGAATCGGACCTCGGATATTATGTTGTACATGCTCTTAATCCCGATATAATAACGGGCACATGTACTTAGTATTTATTTCTTTGATTTACCAGAGGGTGAGATTTAGATGGATTAAATCAATATGCCCGGTAAGTTGGGAAATAATATTATTTACATGGTGTGTCGTTGATTATAAGAGGAAACCGTGTCCTATATATTAGGTTGATGATGTCCCCTTGAGGAGCTCATATGGTTCATCATGTAAACCCAGCTGGTTGACTTAGTCAACATGATGATAAGGTTGAGTGGTACTACTCGAGGAATTAGATGTTAATTAATTGATGGTCAGTAAATCAATTAATTGACGGACATTCGATATCTTAAACACGGGGAGATAAATGTACAAATAATATATGGAGCCCATATTGATTTATGGGGGTTGGTGAGGTAGTTCAATGATGATCCTCTAGTGGAATGGAACATCATTGATGGATCATGTTTGTGTGGTTCCGATCCATCGGGTGGCCAAGATCCAACTCCTCCTTATGGTCCCTATCATAGCCTAATATAATCCTTGTGAAGTCTAGATCCAAGAATGTAAAACAAAACCTAGAACCAACGGTTGGGATTAAATCCCTAAGATCCGATGGTTAGGATGAAACCCTAGAACCAACGGTTAGGATTAAATCCCTAGATCCAACGGTTGGGATAAAACCCTAGATCTGACGGTTGGGATGAAACCCTAGATCCGACGGTTGGGATGAAATCCTAGATCCGACGGTTGGGATGAAACTCTAGATTCGACGGTTGGGATAAAACCCTAGATCCGACGGTGGAGATTAAATCCCTAGATCCGACGGTGGAGATTAAAGGAGGCTTAAGCCCAAATCTATAAATAGGAGGCTTAGGCTTGGGCGGCAATAAATTGATGGATCGATGTGGTTCGCTAGAGGGGGGGGGTGAATAGCGAAAAACCTTTTCTTTTTCTTTCGTTAAAACTCGAGAGATAATTAATTAATTGCAGCGAAAATGTAAAAATAAAAAAGACAATCGACACAAGGGTTTTACTTGGTTCGTAGCCGAAGGCTACTACTCCAAGGCCCTAGTGGTCCTTGACCACGTACGGAGGGCAAAAGCACTAAAGGAACTCCTCCTCGTTAGAGGTAGGAGTTAATCGATACAAGAAGGAACCACAAAAACTTGAGGTAGAGGGACACTCCCCCTCTCCTCGTATACGATAAAAGCTCCGGAAATGTAAATGACAAGAAAAACTAATACCGACGTACAAGAATAATAAAAGTTAAACCTAGACGTCGGAATGGAAGGACTTCGTTGTCGGAGAGTTGCAGCGTAACGGAGACTTTTTGGAGGCTTAGAATTGTTGAGAAAACCCTAGGTTTGGCCCTCCTTTTATAGCCTTTGAGCCCCTTTTCGAGTGGGTCTTCAACCAATCACAAATGGACACCAAACCGCTTTGAGGTGGAGTGATAAGCCTTGACTCCTCGAATCTGATCATTGACCATTAGTCGACTGATGGCCATCATCAGTCGACTGATGGCAGTATCAGTCGATTGATGACCTTCGGCAGTCGACTGATACACGGCAGTCGAGTCCTCCAAGCTGGCAGTCGACTGATGCTTGCTGTAAGTCAAAGTTAGCTTAACAAAAACATAATTCCGACGGTCGTCGACCATCCGATCTCGACCTAGACCATCTATAGGATGTCTTTGGTCGGATCTACGCTTAAGATCATCCCCGTAAAGTGGATACGACCTCACTTACGCTTGCACACACGAGCTTACCTCGATACTTACGTGTCACTTTTGCTTCCGGCCTTCCACTCGATTCCTTCGGCTCCCTCCGAAGTAACTCGAGTGTCGCCCGACCACCGCGGCTTCCTCCGGGTGTCGCTAGCCTTTAGCTCCAGCATTGAGACTTTTCTGCACACTTGATTTAGCTAGTGAGATAACAATATAAGCTTAACTTTGTATCGTTTGCTATAATCAAAACTTAGGTTCGACATAGGTGCCCACTGCACCAACATAATTCATTGATTTCGAATTGGAGTTAGGGTTTTGGGCGGCTAGGGTTTTGGGCATCTAGGGTTTTGGAGCAAAACAAGTGGGCGGCAACTTCTTCCTTCTAGTTGATTGTCGGCGCCCATCCTCCTCCATCAACACTTGGCCGGCGCCCATCCTAGAGGCCTCTCCCTTCTTCCTTGGCCGGCGGTTCTCCTTCTATTGGTGGTCGGCATTCATCTTCCTCCCTTTCTCCTTGGTGGCCGGCGGCAACCCATCTTCAAGTTGGTCGGCGCTTCATCCAATTGCTCCTTGGCCGGCGGTTGCACCAAATTCTCTAATTTGGTAGCTGGTTCTAGATAGGAAAGGTATATTGTTGGTTCTTCTCTTTGTTCGCAGCGGACAAGGTAGAGAAGAAAGCGATCTAGAAGGCTTCTACTCGTGGAGGATCTTCGTCCACACGTCGTCCACGAGAAGGATAGGACATACGGTAGAAGATCGTAAGGTATAAAGTTATTTTAACTTTATTTACAGATCTGAGCTTGTTCTTTTATGTATTGATTATGCATGTGTAAATTAGTAAATATATTGTATAATCATGGACCCCGAAGACAAAAAACAAAAACCGGCGATCCGTCCGTCGTCTCTTCCGCGGCTAACCAACTAGAAGAGTTGTGTTGCTTGAACAACTAGTTTGTTCAAGCGACCACTCAAGTTGTTAGCACGACGATGAAATCGTTGTGCTAAGGAAGCTCATCCTATCCGAATTAATTCTTTCATTGGCGAAAATTTTAATCCGGGGACATGGGAGCCAATGAGCCTCCGAAGCGACTCCCAACAAGTGGTATCAGAGCCACAGTTTCCGGTTTTGTGTGTTTAGGATTCAGTTAATTTTTTATGCATTTTTCATATATTATATGTGCCGGATAATAGTAGGATATGCGTAGTTTAACTCTTTGGTTGCAGGCATAAGATCCAACTATTATGGCCATGTGTGTGTATATGAATGGATGTGTGTAAAAATTTATTATTTGAATCCTTGGGGTTGACGAGGCTAGATTAGTATTTAATTTTTGTAATTAAATACGGCATTGTTTAGCCGCTCATTTTAGTTTACTTTTGATCTAGATTATTTGTACACTCCTTCGTGGAGTATAGGATCGATGGATGTAAATTAAAATGTTTTTATCTCGGCTCGGAACTCTTTGGTGACTTGCGCACGGGAAAAGATAGAGCGGATGAGGTGGCGACATGACGGGATGCATATTGGAGGACAATGCCATAATAGTTGGAAAAAATTCTATTTTTTCCATATTTATTGTTTATTTGTTTTATATGCATGTTGTGTATGTTTTAAAATTCCTCAATTTCAATTTACTAAGTGGGAGAGGGATATTTTAATTAATTCCCGTGGCCTCCATTACAATTTGACGTGTGATGCAACAAACTTGTGTGTCGGCTCTGAGTGCCTTCCTCCCTGAGGACGGGTTTGTTTGCGGATCACTAGGTCAAATAATGGTTATAGGAAATTATCTAGGAGCATGTGTACTTCCACAGAGGTAAGGCACATAATCCAAAATAATTCCCTTAGTATCGTGTAATGATGCACACTTAGATGCAAATAAAAGTATCCTCCCCATAGGAGTCACTGCTTTTATTTGTAGGGCCAAAGAGGAACCAACTATTAATTTTATTTGTCAAAAAGTAAGGTTGACAAGATAATAAAATTAATGGGTAAAACCTCCTCTTACAAATGTAGAATTCGTATACGTCCACACAGCGTGGCATACGAAATTCTCGGTGATTTGAGGTGTTGGTTGATTTCGGGATTTTATTGTTTTGAGGAATCAATAATATTTGAAATCTAATATTTTGATCATTGTGATTCTTAGGATTTTCAAATGGCTTTCAACCCACTTGCTGTAATATTAAAAGAAATGAACTTACTGTACCCAAATGATATTGATTGGAAAAGAAATTTGGATAGTGTCTTAACTGTCGATGAGTGTCCTCCTAGGCCTGTAGATGATTCTGGGGAAAAGGAACTTTTCGGATACCAGAATCGAGCTGCAAGGCAGGAAGCCATGGTTGCTCAGAAGGTTTCTACTTCTAAGCTGAAAGGCAAGAAGAAGAAGAAACAAGGTAGAGCAAAGGTGGTGGGAGGATCTCAGGGAGTGAAGAAGCCGAAAGGCAAGTACTTCACTTGTAGACAGACTGGACATGGGAAGAAAGACTTCCCCTTCCTAAAGCAGAACAAAGGTATATCTTCTGCCTTAGTCATTGAAACATGTTTAGTGGTATTATCTACAGGAACCTGGTGTGTAGATACGGGAGCCACTGATCATGTCTGCAATTCTTTGCAGGGGTTCCAGGAAACCCGACGACTAGCTGAAGGAGAAATTACCGTCTACATGGGCAATGCTACAAAGGTAGCGACTATTGCAGTGGGAGACGTTTATTTATCTTTTGATAGGAATAAAGTTTTGGTTTTGAGAAATTGTCTTTATGTACGTACTTTTAGAAAGAATTTAATTTCATTTTCTAAATTATTTATGGATGGATATTCTGTTTCTTTTAATGACAGAGTTGTTATAAAAAGAAATAGAGAGATTATCTGTTCAGGTACATTGGTTGGCAATTTGTATACTCTTGAACCAAAAGCTCCCACGATGCATATAGAAGTAAATAAATCATCTTCTAAGTCTAAAAAGAGGCCTTTTAAGGCCAAGGGGTATAGAGCCAAAGATGTGTTAGAATTGGTTCATTCTGATTTGTGCGGTCCTATGTCTATCCAGGCAAGAGGTGGCTTTGAATACTTCGTCTCTTTTATAGACGATTATTCAAGGTTTGGATACATTTACTTGATGCGTCGCAATTCAGAATGCTTTGACAAGTTCAAAGAATTCAAGGCTAATGTGGAGAACCGTTAAGGTAAAAGTATCAAGACATTACGATCTGATCGTGGTGGCGAGTACCTCTTGGGAGAGTTTAGGAATTACTTATCAGAGGCTGAGATTCAATCCCAATTGTCTGCACCTGGCACACCCCAGTAGAATGGTGTAGCAGAGCGAAGGAATAGGACTCTTATGGAGATGGTCAGATCGATGATGAGTTATTCTGAGTTACCTGATTCATTCTGAGGGTTTGCTCTGGAAACAACAGCACACATTCTAAACTTGGTTCCATCTAAGTCAGTACCCTCTACTCCCACAGAGTTGTGGACTGGGCGAAAGCCTAGTCTAAGACATATTCGGATTTGGAGTAGTCCAGCACATGTGCTGAAGGGAGATGCTGGTAAATTGGAATCTCGTACAGAAGTACGCTTGTTTGTTGGCTACCCTAAGGGAACGAACGGTGGTTTATTCTATAGTCCTAGAGATCAGAAGGTGATCTTTAGTACGAATGCCAGATTTCTAGAGGAGGACTATGTGATGAACCACAAGCCCACGAGTAGGATTGTTCTTGAGGAGTTGACAGGGGAAGTCCCGACTTCAGTACCACCGGTACAAGAGGAGACACCACAAGTCACTGCACCGGGTGTCACAGAGTATACACAGGAGGCACCTCGTCGTAGTGGGAGGGTTTTTAGACAACCTGATAGATTCATGTTTTTGGAAGAGTCTTCGGACTTAGTCCCTGGTGAACATGAACCTGATCCCTGGACATATGACGAGGCAATCCAAGATAGAGATGCGGTATCTTGGCAAAGAGCGATGAATTCAGAGATAGAATCTATGGATTCTAATCAGGTCTGGGAGCTAGTAGAGCAACCCGATGGTGTAAAAACCATTGGATGCAAGTGGATCTACAAGAGAAAGAGAGGAGTAGATGGGAAGGTTGAGACCTTCAAAGCTAGGCTTGTTGCGAAAGGGGATACTCAGAAAGAGGGTATCGATTATGAAGAGACCTTTTCGCCGGTAGCTATCCTTAAGTCTATCCGGATTCTCTTATCTATAGCTGCTCATATGGATTATGAGATTTGGCAGATTGATGTCAAGACAGCTTTCCTTAACGGAAGTCTTGAGGAGAACATCTATATGCGCCAACCAGAGGGATTCATTGCTAAAGGCAAAGAGCATCTTGTATGTAAGCTTCATCGGTCCATTTATGGATTGAAGCAAGCTTCTAGATCTTGGAACATCCGCTTTGATGAGGTAATCCAGTCATATGGATTTATTCAAAGTCCGGATGAGCCTTGTGTATACAAGAGATGTGACGGAAACGTAGTGGTGTTTCTTGTACTATACGTAGATGACATTTTGTTAGTTGGCAACAATATCAAAGTGTTATCAGACGTAAGGGTATGGTTGTCCAAACAGTTTGATATGAAGGACTTGGGAGAAGTGGGACACATCCTTGGGATCAAAGTTATAAGGGATCGCAAGAAAAGGATGTTGTGCTTATCTCAAGCTTCATACATTGACACTATCCTTGCTCGTTTTAGCATGCAAAACTCCAAGAAAGGTTTTCTACCTTTTAGGCATGGAGTTCCTTTATCAAAAGAGATGTGTCCCAAAACATCAAAGGAGATAGAGGACTTGAAGGTGGTTCCTTATGCTTCGGCAGTAGGAAGCCTTATGTATGTTATGCTATGTACGAGACCGGATATCTGCTTTGCCGTGGGCATGGTTAGCAGATATCAGAGTAATCCTGGACAGGGACATTGGACTGCGGTAAAACATATATTAAAGTACCTGAGAAGGACTAGGGATTATATGCTGGTTTACCGGGCAGATCAATTGGTCCCTGTGGGTGACACGGATTCGGATTTCCAATCAGATAGGGACAAGAGTAAGTCTACCTCGGGGTTTGTGTTTACTTTTGGAGGTGGAGCCATAGTATGGAGGAGTGTCAAGCAGAAATGTGTGGCGGACTCTACCATGGAAGCTGAGTATGTGGCAGCCTCTAAGGTAGCCAAGGAAGCTGTATGGCTCAGGAACTTCTTGATGGACTTGGATGTGATTCCTAGTTTCCCTAGAACTATCACAATTTATTGTGATAACAGTGGTGTAGTTGCAAACTCGAAGGAACCACGAGCCCATAAGGCGAGTAAACACATAGAGTGCAAGTACCACCTCATACGAGAGATCGTAAAGCGAGGAGAAATTGTTGTCGCCAAGATTGCATTAGAGGATAACCTGGCGGATCCATTCACTAAGGCCCTTCCTGCGAAAGCGTTTGATAGGCATGTGGAGGACATGGGGATCAGATGTATGGCAGAGTAATAAAAGCATAGTCTTTTAGTATAAGTGGGAGATTGTTGGAATGTATACTGAAAGCCTAGCTCTTTTTGTATGAACATTTTATTTTGAAATAAGAATCACATGATCATTGTTTGCACTTTATATATTTATTATATATGTGTGCATATTGTCCAATATTTTACATTGTAGATAACATGGTGCTAGGTGTGGCACAGAAGATCATGTTATCAGTCCATTGTAAAATATAAGTAGAGGCTCACAACTAAGATGGTTTTGGACAAACCATTGGCATGGTTGTAGTGTAGCTTGGTATTGTTTTATCTTTAATATAGAGTTACACTAGTACACTTAGGTGTATTGAGTAGGACCGACATAGAGGTGATTCAATTTAGTACTGACTACATAATTGAATCGGACCTCGGATATTATGTTGTACATGCTCTTAATCCCGATATAATAACGGGCACATGTACTTAGTATTTATTTCTTTGATTTACCAGAGGGTGAGATTTAGATGGATTAAATCAATATGCCCGGTAAGTTGGGAAATAATATTATTTACATGGTGTGCCGTTGATTATAAGAGGAAACCGTGTCCTATATATTAGGTTGATGATTTCCCCTTGAGGAGCTCATAAGGTTCATCATGTAAAACCAGCTGGTTGACTTAGTCAACATGATGATAAGGTTGAGTGGTACTACTCGAGGAATTAGATGTTAATTAATTGATGGTCAGTAAATCAATTAATTGACGGACATTCGATATCTTAAACACGGGGAGATAAATGTACAAATAATATATGGAGCCCATATTGATTTATGGGGGTTGGTGAGGTAGTTCAATGATGATCCTCTTGTGGAATGGAACATCATTGATGGATCAAGTTTGTGTGGTTCCGATCCATCGGGTGGCCAAGATCCAACTCCTCCTTATGGTCCCTATCGTAGCCTAATATAATCCTTGTGAAGTCTAGATCCAAGAATGTAAAACAAAACCTAGAACCAACGGTTGGGATTAAATCCCTAAGATCCGATGGTTAGGATGAAACCCTAGAACCAACGGTTGGGATTAAATCCCTAAGATCCGATGGTTAGAATGAAACCCTAGAATCTATGGTTAGGATTAAATCCCTAGATCCGATGGTTGGTATAAAACCCTAGATCCGACGGTTGGGATGAAACCCTAGATCCGACGGTTGGGATGAAATCCTAGATCCGACGGTTGGGATGAAACTCTAGATCCGACGGTTGGAATAAAACCCTAGATCCGACGGTGGAGATTAAATCCCTAGATCCGATGGTGGAGATTAAAGGAGGCTTAAGCCCAAATCTATAAATAGGAGGCTTAGGCTTGGGCGGCAATAATTCATTGATTTCGAATTGGAGTTAGGGTTTTGGGCGGCTAGGGTTTTGGCGCAAAACAAGTGGGCGGCAACTTCTTCCTTCTAGTTGATTGTCGGCGCCCATCCTCCTCCATCAACACTTGGCCGACGCCCATCCTAGAGGCCTCTCCCTTCTTCCTTGGCCGGCAGTTCTCCTTCTATTGGTGGCCGGCGTTCATCTTCCTCCCTTTCTCCTTGGTGGCCAGCGGCAACCCATCTTCAAGTTGGCCGGCGCTTCATCCAATTGCTCCTTGGCCGGCGGTTGCACCAAATTCTCTAATTTGGTGGCCGGTTCTAGATAGGAAAGGTATATTGTTGGTTCTTCTCTTTGTTCACAGCGGACAAGGTAGAGAAGAAAGCGATCTAGAAGGCTTCTACTCGTGGAGGATCTTCGTCCACACGTCGTCCACGAGAAGGATAGGACATACGGTAGAAGATCGTAAGGTATAAAGTTGTTTTAACTTTATTTACAGATATGAGCTTGTTCTTTTATGTATTGATTGTGCATGTGTAAATTAGTAAATATATTGTATAATCATGGACCCCGAAGACAAACACAAAAACCGGCGATCCGTTCGTCGTCTCTTCCGCGGCTAACCAACAAGAAGAGTTGTGTTGCTTGAACAACTAGTTTGTTCAAGCGACCACTCAAGTTGTTAGCACGACGATGAAATGGTTGTGCCAAGGAAGCTCATCACATCCTGATTAATTCTTTCATTAGCGAAAATTTTAATCCGGGGTCATGGGTGCCAATGAGCCTCCGAAGCGACTCCCAACAAGTGGTATCAGAGCCACGGTTTCCAGTTTTGTGTGTTTAGGATTCGTTTACTTTTTTCGGTATTTTTCATATATTATATGTGCCGGATAATAGTAGGATATGCGTAGTTTAACTCTTTGGTTGCAGGCATAAGATCCGACTATTATGGCCATGTGTGTGTATATGAATGGATGTGTGTAAAAATTTATTATTTGAATCCTCGGGGTTGACGAGGCTAGATTAGTATTTAATTTTTGTAATTAAATAAGGCATTGTTTAGCCGCTCATTTTAGTTTACTTTCGGTCTAGATTATTTGTACACTCCTTCGTGGAGTATAGGATCGATGGATGTAAATTAAAATGTTTTATCTCAGCTCGGAACTCTTTGGTGACTTGCGCACGGGAAAAGATGGAGCGGACGAGGTGGCGATACGACGGGATGCATTTTGGAGGACAATGCCATAATAGTTGGAAAAAATTCTATTTTTTTCCATATTTATTGTTTATTTGTTTTATATGCATGTTGTGTATGTTTTAAAATTCCTCAATTTCAATTTACTAAGTGGGAGAGGGATATTTTAATTAATTCCCGTGGCCTCCATTACAATTTGACGTGTGATGCAACAAACTTGTGTGTCGGCTCTGAGTGCCTTCCTCCCTGAGGATGGGTTTTTTTGTGGATCACTAGGTCAAATAATGGTTATAGGAAATTATCTAGGAGCATGTGTACTTCCACAGAGGTAAGGCACATAATCCAAAATAATTCCCTTAGTATCGTGTAATGGTGCACACTTAGATGCAAATAAAAGTATCCTCCCCATAGGAGTCACTGCTTTTATTTGTAGGGCCAAAGAGGAACCAACTATTAATTTTATTTGTCAAAAAGTAAGGTTGACAAGATAATAAAATTAATGGGTAAAATCTCCTCTTACAAATGTAGAATTCGTATACGTCCACATAGCGTGGCATACGAAATTCTCGGTGATTTGAGGTGTTGGTTGATTTCGGGATTTTATTGTTTTGAGGAATCAATCATATTTGAAATCTAATATTTTGATCATTGTGATTCTTAGGATTTTCAAATGGCTTTCAACCCACTTGCTGTAATATTAAAAGAAATGAACTTACTGTACCCAAATGATATTGATTGGAAAAGAAATTTGGATAGTGTCTTAACTGTCGATGAGTGTCCTCCTAGGCCTGCAGATGATTCTGGGGAAAAGGAACTTTTCGGATACCAGAATCGAGCTACAAGGCAGGAAGCCATGGTTGCTCAGAAGGTTTCTACTTCTAAGCTGAAAGGCAAGAAGAAGAAGAAACAAGGTAGAGCAAAGGTGGTGGGAGGATCTCAGGGAGTGAAGAAGTCGAAAGGCAAGTACTTCACTTGTAGACAGACTGGACATGGGAAGAAAGACTTCCCCTTCCTAAAGCAGAACAAAGGTATATCTTCTGTCTTAGTCGTTGAAACATGTTTAGTGGTATTATCTACGGGAACCTGGTGTGTAGATACGGGAGCCACTGATCATGTCTGCAATTCTTTGTAGGGGTTCCAGGAAACACGACGACTAGCTGAAGGAGAAGTTACCGTCTACATGGGCAATGCTACAAAGGTAGCGGCTATTGCAGTGGGAGACGTTTATTTATCTTTTGATAGGAATAAAGTTTTGGTTTTGAGAAATTGTCTTTAAGTACCTACTTTTAGAAAAAATTTAATTTCAGTTTCTAAATTATTTATGGATGGATATTCTGTTTCTTTTAATGACAGAGTTGTTATAAAAATAAATAGAGAGATTATCTGTTCAGGTACATTGGTTGGCAATTTTTATACTCTTGAACCAAAAGCTCCCACGATGCATATAGAAGTAAATAACTCATCTTCTAAGTCTAACAAGAGGCCTTTTAAGGCCACGGGGTATAGAGCCAAAGATGTGTTAGAATTGGTTCATTCTGATTTGTGCGGTCCTATGTCTATCCAGGCAAGAGGTGGCTTTGAATACTTCATCTCTTTTATAGACGATTATTCAAGGTATGGATACATTTACTTGATGCGCCGTAAGTCTGAATGCTTTGACAAGTTCAAAGAATTCAAGGCTAATGTGGAGAACCGTCAAGGTAAAAGTATCAAGACATTACGATCTGATCGTGGTGGCGAGTACCTCTTGGGAGAGTTTTGGAATTACTTATCAGAGGCTGGGATTCAATCCCAATTGTCTGCACCTGGCACACCCCAGCAGAATGGTGTAGCAGAGCGAAGGAATAGGACTCTTATGGAGATGTTCAGATCGATGATGAGTTATTCTGAGTTACCTGATTCATTCTGGGGGTTTGCTCTGGAAACAACAGCACACATTCTAAACTTGGTTCCATCTAAGTCAGTACCCTCTACTCCCACAGAGTTGTGGACTGGGCGAAAGCCTAGTCTAAGACATATTCGGATTTGGGGTAGTCCAGCACATGTGCTAAAGGGAGATTCTGGTAAGTTGGAATCTCGTACAGAAGTATGCTTGTTTGTTGGCTACCCTAAGGGAACGAAGGGTAGTTTATTCTATAGTCCTAGAGATCAGAAGGTGATTGTGAGTACGAATGCCAGATTTCTAGAGGAGGACTATGTGATGAACCACAAGCCCACGAGTAGGATTGTTCTTGAGGAGTTGACAGGGGAAGTCCCGACTTCAGTACCACCGGTACAAGAGGAGACACCACAAGTCACTGCACCGCGTGTCATATAGCATACACAGGAGGCACCTCGTCGTAGTGGGAGGGTTGTTAGACAACCCGATAGATTCATGTTTTTGGGAGAGTCTTCGGACTTAGTCCCTGGTGAACATGAACCTGATCCCTGGACATATGACTAGGCAATCCAAGATAGAGATGCGGTATCTTGTAAAAGAGCGATGAATTCAGAGATAGAATCTATGGATTCTAATCAAGTCTGGGAGCTAGTAGAGCCACCCGATGGTGTAAAAACCATTGGATGCAAGTGGATCTACAAGAGAAAGAGAGGAGTAGACGGGAAGGTTGAGACCTTCAAAGCTAGGCTTGTTGCGAAAGGGTATACTCAGAAAGAAGGTATCGATTATGAGGAGACCTTTTCGCCGGTAGCTATCCTTAAGTCTATCCGGATTCTCTTATCTATAGCTGCTCAAATGGATTATGAGATTTGGCAGATAGATGTCAAGACAGCTTTCCTTAACGGAAGTCTTGAGGAGAACATCTATATGCGCCAACCAGAGGGATTCATTGCTAAAGGCAAAGAGCATCTTGTATGTAAGCTTCATCGGTCCATTTATGGATTGAAGTAAACTTCTAGATCTTAGAACATCCGCTTTGATGAGGTAATCCAGTCATATGGATTTATTCAAAGTCCGGATGAGCCTTGTGTATACAAGAGATGTGACGGAAACGTAGTGGTGTTTCTTGTACTATACGTAGATGATATTTTGTTAGTTGGCAACAATATTAAAGTGTTATCAGACATAAGGGTATGGTTGTCCAAACAGTTTGATATGAAGGACTTGGGAGAAGTGGGACACATCCTTGGGATCAAAGTTATAAGGGATCGCAAGAAAAGGATGTTGTGCTTGTCTCAAGCTTCATACATTGACACTATCCTTGCTCGTTTTAGCATGCAGAACTCCAAGAAAGGTTTTCTACCTTTTAGGCATGGAGTTCCTTTATCTAAAGAGATGTGTCCCAAAACATCAAAGGAGATAGAGGACATGAAGGTGGTTCCTTATGCTTCGGCAGTTGGAAGCCTTATGTATGTTATGCTACGTACGAGACTGGATATCTTCTTTGTCGTGGGCATGGTTAGCAGATATCAGAGTAATCCTGGACAGGGACATTGGACTGCGGTAAAACATATATTAAAGTACTTGAGAAGGACTAGGGATTATATGCTAGTTTACCGGGCGGATCAATTGGTCCCTGTGGGTTACACGGATTCAGATATCTAATCAGATAGGGACAAGAGTAAGTCTACCTCGGGGTTTGTGTTTACTTTTGGAGGTGGAGCCATAGTATGGAGGAGTGTCAAGCAGAAATGCATGGCGGACTCTACCATGGAAGATGAGTATGTGGCAGCCTCTGAGGTAGCCAAGGAAGCTGTATGGCTCAGAAACTTCTTGATGGACTTGGATGTGATTCTTTGTTTGCCTAGAACTATCACAATTTATTGTGATAACAGTGGTGCAGTTGCAAACTCGAAGGAACCACGAGCCCATAAGGCGAGTAAACACATAGAGCACAAGTACCACCTCATACGAGAGATCGTAAAGCGAGGAGAAGTTGTTGTCGCCAAGATTGCATCAGAGGATAACCTGGCGGATCCATTCACTAAGGCCCTTCCAGCGAAAGCGTTTGATAGGCATGTGGAGGACATGGGGATCAGATGTATGGCAGAGTAATAACAGCATAGTCTTTTAGTATAAGTGGGAGTTTGTTGGAATGTATACTGAAAGCCTAGCTCTTTTTATATGAACATTTTATTTTGAAATAAGAATCACATGATCATTGTTTGCACTTTATATATTTATTATATATGTGTGCATATTGTCCAATATTTTACATTGTAGATAACATGGTGCTTGGTGTGGCACAGAAGATCATGTTATCAGTCCATTGTAAAATATAAGTAGAGGCTCACAACCAAGATGGTTTTGGACAAACCATTGGCATGGTTGTAGTGTAGCTTGGTATTGTTTTATCTTTAATATAGAGTTACACTAGTACACTTAGGTTTATTGAGTAGGACCGACATAGAGGTGATTCAATTTAGTACTGACTACATAATTGAATCGGACCTCGGATATTATGTTGTACATGCTCTTAATCCCGATATAATAACGGGCACATGTACTTAGTATTTATTTCTTTGATTTACCAGAGGTTGAGATTTAGATGGATTAAATCAATATGCCCGGTAAGTTGGGAAATAATATTATTTACATGGTGTGCCGTTGATTATAGGAGGAAACCGTGTCCTATATATTAGGTTGATGATGTCCCCTTGAGGAACTCATAAGGTTCATCATGTAAACCCAGCTGGTTGACTTAGTCAACATGATGATAAGGTTGAGTGGTACTACTCGAGGAATTAGATGTTAATTAATTGATGGTCAGTAAATCAATTAATTGACGAACATTCGATATCTTAAACACGGGGAGATAAATGTACAAATAATATATGGAGCCCATATTGATTTATGGGGGTTGGTGAGGTAGTTCAATGATGATCCTCTAGTGGAATGGAACATCATTGATGGATCAAGTTTGTGTGGTTCCGATCCATCGGGTGGCCAAGATCCAACTCCTCCTTATGGTCCCTATCGTAGCCTAATATAATCCTTGTGAAGTCTAGATCCAAGAATGTAAAACAAAACCTAGAACCAACGGTTGGGATTAAATCCCTAAGATCCGATGGTTAGGATGAAACCCTACAACCAACGGTTGGGATTAAATCCCTAAGATCCGATGGTTAGGATGAAACCCTATAATCGACGGTTAGGATTAAATCCCTAGATCTGACGGTTGGGATAAAACCCTAGATCCGACGGTTGGGATGAAACCCTAGATCCGACGGTTGGGATGAAATCCTAGATCCGACGGTTGGGATGAAACTCTAGATCTGACGGTTCGGATAAAACCCTAGATTTGACACTGGAGATTAAATCCCTAGATCCGACGGTGGAGATTAAAGGAGGCTTAAGCCCAAATCTATAAATAGGAGGCTTAGGCTTGGGCGGCAATAATTCATTGATTTCGAATTGGAGTTAGGGTTTTGGGCGGCTAGGGTTTTGGAGCAAAACAAGTGGGAGGCAACTTCTTCCTTCTAGTTCATTGCCGGCGCCCATCCTCCTCCATCAACACTTGGTCGGTGCCCATCCTAGAGGCCTCTCCCTTCTTCCTTGGCCGGCGGTTCTTCTTCTATTGGTGGTCGGCGTTCATCTTCCTCCCTTTCTCCTTGGTGGTCGGCGGCAACCCATCTTCAAGTTGGCCGGCGCTTCATCCAATTGCTCCTTGGCCGGCGGTTGCACCAAATTCTCTAATTTTGTGGCCGGTTCTAGATAGGAAAGGTATATTGTTGGTTCTTCTCTTTGTTCGCAGCGGACAAGGTAGAGAAAAAAGCTATCTAGAAGGCTTCTACTCGTGGAGGATCTTCGTCCACACGTCGTCCACGAGTAGGATAGGACATACGGTAGAAGATCGTAAGGTATAAAGTTATTTTAACTTTATTTTCAGATCTGAGCTTGTTCTTTTATGTATTGATTATGCATGTGTAAATTAGTAAATATATTGTATAATCATGGACCCCGAAAACAAACACAAATACCGGCGATCCGTCCGTCGTCTCTTCCGCGGCTAACCAACTAGAAGAGTTGTGTTGCTTGAACAACTAGTTTGTTCAAGCGACCACTCAAGTTGTTAGCACGACGACGAAATGGTTGTGCTAAGGAAGCTCATCCCATCCAGATTAATTCTTTCATTAGCGAAAATTTTAATCCGGGGACATGGGAGCCAATGAGCCTCCAAAGCGACTCCCAACAAGTGGTATCAGAGCCACGGTTTCCAGTTTTGTGTGTTTAGGATTTGGTTAATTTTTTATGCATTTTTCATATATTATATGTGTCGGATAATAGTAGGATATGCGTAGTTTAATTCTTTGGTTGCAGGCATAAGATCCGACTATTATGGCCATGTGTGTGTATATGAATGGATGTGTGTAAAAATTTATTATTTGAATCCTCGGGGTTGATGAGGCTAGATTGGTATTTAATTTTTTTAATTAAATACGGCATTGTTTAGCCGCTCATTTTAGTTTACTTTCGATCTAGATTATTTGTACACTCCTTCGTGGAGTATAGGATCGATGGATGTAAATTAAAATGTTTTATCTCGGCTCGGAACTCTTTGGTGACTTGCGCACGGGAAAAGATGGAGCGGACGAGGTGGCGACACGATGGGATGCATATTGGAGGACAATGCCATAATAGTTGGGAAAAATTCTATTTTTTCCATATTTATTATTTATTTGTTTTATATGCATGTTGTGTATGTTTTAAAATTCCTCAATTTCAATTTACTAAGTGGGAGAGGGATATTTTAATTAATTCTCGTGGCCTCCATTACAATTTGACGTGTGATGCAACAAACTTGTGTGTCGGCTCTGAGTGCCTTCCTCCCTTAGGACGGGTTTGTTTGTGGATCACTAGGTCAAATAATGGTTATAGGAAATTATCTAGGAGCATGTGTACTTCCACAGAGGTAAGGCACATAATCCAAAATAATTCCCTTAGTATCGTGTAATGGTGCACACTTAGATGCAAATAAAAGTATCCTCCCCATAGGAGTCACTGCTTTTATTTGTAGGGCCAAAGAGGAACCAACTATTAATTTTATTTGTCAAAAAGTAAGGTTGACAAGATAATAAAATTAATGGGTAAAACCTCCTCTTACAAATGTAGAATTCGTATACGTCCACACAGCGTGGCATACGAAATTCTCGGTGATTTGAGGTATTGGTTGATTTCGGGATTTTATTATTTTGAGGAATCAATCATATTTGAAATCTAATATTTTGATCATTGTGATTCTTAGGATTTTCAAATGGCTTTCAACCCACTTGCTGTAATATTAAAAGAAATGAACTTACTGTACCCAAATGATATTGATTGGAAAAGAAATTTGGATAGTGTCTTAACTGTCGATGAGTGTCCTCCTAGGCCTGTAGATGATTCTGGGGAAAAGGAACTTTTCGGATACCAGAATCGAGCTGCAAGGCAGGAAGCCATGGTTGCTCAGAAGGTTTCTACTTCTAAGCTGAAAGGCAAGAAGAAGAAGAAACAAGGTAGAGCAAAGGTGGTGGGAGGATCTCAGGGAGTGAAGAAGCCGAAAGGCAAGTACTTCAATTGTAGACAGACTGGACATGGGAAGAAAGACTTCCCCTTCCAAAAGCAGAACAAAGGTATATCTTCTGCCTTAGTCGTTGAAACATGTTTAGTGGTATTATCTACCGGAACCTGGTGTGTAGATACGGGAGCCACTGATCATGTCTGCAATTATTTGCAGGGGTTCCAGGAAACCCGATGACTAGCTGAAGGAGAAATTACCGTCTACATGGGCAATGCTACAAAGGTAGCGGCTATTGCAGTGGGAGATGTTTATTTATCTTTTAATAGGAATAAAGTTTTGGTTTTGAGAAATTATCTTTATGTACCTACTTTTAGAAAGAATTTAATTTTAGTTTCTAAATTATTTATGGATGGATATTCTGTTTCTTTTAATGACAGAGTTGTTATAAAAAGAAATAGAGAGATTATCTGTTCAGGTACATTGGTTGGCAATTTGTATACTCTTGAACCAAAAGCTCCCACGATGCATATAGAAGTAAATAACTCATCTTCTAAGTCTAATAAGAGAAAAGAACCTTCGCAAATGAACCAAACATATCTTTGGCATCTAAGGCTTGGTCATATTAACCTAAGCAGAATTCAAAGGTTGATAGCTGATGGACCTTTGGGTTCATTAGTGGTGGAGGATCTCCCAACCTGCGAATCTTGCTTGGAAGGTAAAATGACCCGTGGTGGCGAGTACCTCTTGGGAGAGTTTAGGAATTACTTATCAGAGGCTGGGATTCAATCCCAATTGTCTGCACCTGGCACACCCCAGCAGAATGGTGTAGCGGAGCGAAGGAATAGGACTCTTATGGAGATGGTTAGATCGATGATGAGTTATTCTGAGTTGCCAGATTCGTTCTGGGGGTATGCGCTGGATACGACAATGTATATTCTGAACTTGGTTCCATCTAAGTCAGTACCCTCTACTCCCACAGAGTTGTGGACTGGGCGAAAGCCTAGTCTAAGACATATTCGGATTTGGAGTAGTCCAGCACATGTGCTGAAGGGAGATGCTAGTAAGTTGGAATCTCGTACAGAAGTACGCTTGTTTGTTGGCTACCCTAAGGGAACGAAGGGTGGTTTATTCTATAGTTCTAGAGATCAGAAGGTGATCGTGAGTACGAATGCCAGATTTCTAGAGGAGGACTATGTGATGAACCACAAGCCCATGAGTAGGTTTGTTCTTGAGGAGTTGACAGGGGAAGTCCCGACTTCAGTACCACCAGTACAAGAGGAGACACCACAAGTCACTGCACCGCGTGTCATAGAGCATACACAGGAGGCACCTCGTCGTAGTGGGAGGGTTGTTAGACAACCCGATAGATTCATGTTTTTGGGAGAGTCTTCGGACTTAGTCCTTGGTGAACATGAACCTGATCCAAGGACATATGACGAGGCAATCCAAGATAGAGATGCGGTATCTTGGCAAAGAGCGATGAATTCAGAGATAGAATCTATGGATTCTAATAAGGTCTGGGAGCTAGTAGAGCCACCCGATGGTGTAAAAACCATTGGATGCAAGTGGATCTACAAGAGAAAGAGAGGAGTAGACGGGAAGGTTGAGACCTTCAAAGCTAGGCTTGTTGCGAAAGGGTATACTCAGAAAGAGGGTATCGATTATGAGGAGACCTTTTCGCCGGTAGCTATCCTTAAGTCTATCCAGATTCTCTTATCTATAGCTGCTCATATGGATTATGAGATTTGGTAGATGGATGTCAAGACAGCTTTCCTTAACGGAAGTCTTGAGGAGAACATCTATATGCGCCAACCAGAGGGATTCATTGCTAAAGGCAAAGAGCATCTTGTATGTAAGCTTCATCGGTCCATTTATGGATTGAAGCAAGCTTCTAGATCTTGGAACATCCGCTTTGATGAGGTAATCCAGTCATATGGATTTATTCAAAGTCCGGATGAGCCTTGTGTATACAAGAGATGTGACGGAAACGTAGTGGTGTTTCTTGTACTATACGTAGATGACATTTTGTTAGTTGACAACAATATCAAAGTGTTATCAGACGTAAGGGTATGGTTGTCCAAACAGTTTGATATGAAGGACTTGGGAGAAGTGGGACACATCCTTGGGATCAAAGTTATAAGGGATCGCAAGAAAAGGATATTGTGCTTGTCTCAAGCTTCATACATTGACACTATCCTTGCTTGTTTTAGCATGCAGAACTCCAAGAAAGGTTTTCTACCTTTTAGGCATGGAGTTCTTTATCTAAAGAGATGTGTCCCAAAACATCAAAGGAGATAGAGGACATGAAGGCGGTTCCTTATGCTTCGGCAGTATGAAGCCTTATGTATGTTATGCTACGTACGAGACTGGATATCTTCTTTGCCGTGGGCATGGTTAGCAGATATCAGAGTAATCCTGGACAGGGACATTGGACTGCGGTAAAGCATATATTAAAGTACCTGAGAAGGACTAGGGATTATATGCTGGTTTACCGGGTAGATCAATTGGTCCCTGTGGGTTACACGGATTCGGATTTCCAATCAGATAGGGACAAGAGTAAGTCTACCTCGGGGTTTGTGTTTACTTTTGGAGGTGGAGCCATAGTATGGAGGAGTGACAAGCAGAAATGCGTGGTGGACTCTACCATGGAAGCTGAGTATGTGGCAGCCTCTGAGGCAGCCAAGGAAGCTGTATGGCTCAGGAACTTCATGAATGACTTGGATGTGATTCCTGGTTTGCCTAGAACTATCACAATTTATTATGATAACAGTGGTGCAGTTGCAAACTCGAAGGAACCACGAGCCCATAAGGCGAGTAAACACATAGAGAGCAAGTACCACCTCAAACGAGAGATCATAAAGCGAGAAGTTGTTGTCGCCATGATTGCATCAGAGGATAACCTGGCGGATCCATTCACTAAGGCCCTTCCAGCGAAAGTGTTTGATAGGCATGTGGAGGACATGGGGATCAGATGTATGGCAGTGTAATAACAGCATAGTCTTTTAGTATAAGTGGGAGATTGTTGGAATGTATACTGAAAGTCTAGCTCTTTTTGTATGAACATTTTATTTTGAAATAAGAATCACATGATCATTGTTTGCACTTTATATATTTATTATATATGTGTGCATATTGTCCAATATTTTATATTGTAGATAACATGGTGCTTGGTGTGGCACAGAAGATCATGTTATCAGTCCATTGTAAAATATAAGTAGAGGCTCACAACCAAGATGGTTTTGGACAAACCATTGGCATGGTTGTAGTGTAGCTTGGTATTGTTTTATCTTTAATATAGAGTTACACTAGTACACTTAGGTGTATTGAGTAGGACCGACATAGAGGTGATTCAATTTAGTACTGACTACATAATTGAATCGGACCTCGGATATTATGTTGTACATGCTCTTAATCCCGATATAATAACAGGCACATGTACTTAGTATTTATTTCTTTGATTTACCAGAGGGTGAGATTTAGATGGATTAAATCAATATGCCCGGTAAGTTGGGAAATAATATTATTTACATGGTGTGTCGTTGATTATAGGAGGAAACCGTGTCCTATATATTAGGTTGATGATGTCCCCTTGAGGAGCTCATATGGTTCATCATGTAAACCCAGCTGGTTGACTTAGTCAACATGATGATAAGGTTGAGTGGTACTACTCGAGGAATTAGATGTTAATTAATTGATGGTCAGTAAATCAATTAATTGACGGACATTCGATTTCTTAAACACGGGGAGATAAATATACAAATAATATATGGAGCCCATATTGATTTATGGGGGTTGGTGAGGTAGTTCAATGATGATCCTCTAGTGGAATGGAACATCATTGATGGATCAAGTTTGTGTGGTTCTGATCCATCGGGTGGCCAAGATCCAACTCCTCCTTTTGGTCCCTATCGTAGCCTAATATAATCCTTGTAAAGTCTAGATCCAAGAATGTAAAACAAAACCTAGAACCAACGGTTGGGATTAAATCCCTAAGATCCGATGGTTAGGATGAAACCCTAGAACCAACGGCTGGGATTAAATCCCTAAGATCCGATGGTTAGGATGAAACCCTAGAATCGACGGTTAGGATTAAATCCCTAGATCCGACGGTTGGAATAAAACCCTAGATTCGACGGTTGGGATGAAACCCTAGATCTGACGGTTGGGATAAAATCCTAGATCCGATGGTTGGGATGAAACTCTAGATCCGACGGTTGGGATAAAACCCTAGATCCGACGGTGGAGATTAAATCCCTAGATCTGACGGTGGAGATTAAAGGA
Source organism: Wurfbainia villosa (assembly GCA_025175895.1). Classification (NCBI taxonomy): domain Eukaryota; kingdom Viridiplantae; phylum Streptophyta; class Magnoliopsida; order Zingiberales; family Zingiberaceae; genus Wurfbainia; species Wurfbainia villosa. The sequence continues at coordinate 33,981,616 of CM045990.1, forward strand.
GGCTTAAGCCCAAATATATGAATAGGAGGCTTAGGCTTGGGCGGCAATAATTCATTGATTTAGAATTGGAGTTAGGGTTTTGGGCGGCTAGGGTTTTGGAGCAAAACAAGTGGGCGGCAACTTCTTCCTTCTAGTTGATTGTCGGCGCCCATCCTCCTCCATCAACACTTGGCTGGCGCCCATCCTAGAGGCCTCTCCCTTCTTCCTTGGCCGGTGGTTCTCCTTCTATTGGTGGCCGACGTTCATCTTCCTCCCTTTCTCCTTGGTGGCCGGCGGCAACCCATCTTAGAGTTGGCCGGTGCTTCATCCAATTGCTCCTTGGCCGGCGGTTGCACCAAATTCTCTAATTTGGTGGCCGGTTCTAGATAGGAAAGGTATATTGTTGGTTCTTCTCTTTGTTCGCAGCGGACAAGGTAGAGAAGAAAGCGATCTAGAAGGCTTCTACTCGTGGAGGATCTTCGTCCACACGTCGTCCACGAGAAGGATAGGACATACGGTAGAAGATCGTAAGGTATAAAGTTATTTTAACTTTATTCTCAGAACTGAGCTTGTTCTTTTATGTATTGATTATGCATGTGTAAATTAGTAAATATATTGTATAATCATGGACCCCGAAGACAAACACAAAAACCGGCGATCCGTCCATCGTCTCTTCCGCGGCTAACCAACTAGAAGAGTTGTGTTGCTTGAACAACTAGTTTGTTCAAGCGACCACTCAAGTTGTTAGCACGACGACGAAATGGTTGTGCTAAGGAAGCTCATCCCATCCGGATTAATTCTTTCATTAGCGAAAATTTTAATCCGGGGACATGGGAGCCATCCCATTGAAGATGGGCAAAGCAGCACGCAGAGAGATCAATGTGGGAGGCCTACTTACCCACATTTGCCATAGAATGGGGTACGATTACACAACATTAGAGAGTATAGAGGGGAGTGTTGAGTTTCCGGCTCCGCGGTGAGTGTGTGTTCGAACATGTTTCGTAAACATATGCACAGCGAAAGGAATAAAATAATAAATCTAATTTATTACAACACACACATCACACGCATGCATAGTACAACATGTGTAGACATAACCGTAAATTCACATTTTGCAATAAATGGAAATTTACACTACGTATACCTTTTGTATCACGTGTAGCGGGAAAGGCATTAACCGGAACGATTCTCGCTATAATCGTCTCTATCCGTATCCACGCCGAGTATCTTCAGAATGACTTCACTAAGTCACGAGCCTCGTCTTCGTACGGGTTACTAGCCTCGTGTTGAATACGATGTGATCGAGAGAAGATCACGATCCGAATCCAAATTCGGATCCAAAAACGAGTCCTCAAAACTCGCTTCTCCGGAGAGGTATTCGTCAACCGTTTGACGAATCCTTCGTCCTCCACCTCTGAGGATTACCGTAGATCAAATCCCCGGTAAGTAAGGCGCTGTCGGAGATCCAAACGTCGTCCAAACAATGCTCCGACGAGAAGGAAACAAGCTGTCAAGAAAACTGGACAGCTTTGGTGGAGGAATAGGGGCCGGCCAAAAGGAAGGTGGGAGCTCACCTTATTACCGAACCTAAAGGAGATCACCGGAGGGTCGCCGGAGGATCACCGGCCGAAGCTTAGACGCCGGCAACAATTTGGACGGCGGCACAAGGGATGGGCGGCGGCACTAGGTGTTGGCGCCGACTTCTCCAAGGAGAGGAGGGGGCGGCAACAATTAGGTCAAGGGATTTGGATTAGGGCTTAACAAACCCTTAAACCCTCTTTTATAGAGAACAAATTCTCTTAATTGTTATCGGATCATAACCATAAGGCCTGTTAACCCGCTCCATTAGTTTAAGTTAAAATAAACCAAACCATGATGGTTTATTTTAAGTTAAAATGAACCAAACCAACTTTGGTTCATTCGTATAAAACAAACCAAACCCTTTGGTTTATTCTCCTCCATTGGATTAGAACCAAACCATTTTAGTTCATCCATTATGTCTTCATAAGACACGGCCCATCCACGCTTCCATTGCGACTGAAACAATTTCATGCTCGCTCCATGTTTGGTCCAACCAAACCTAGTTTCTCTCGGTCTGAGAATCCTATTCTCAAGCTCGTTTTAAATCCTTCGGATTACGCTCATTGTGCATATGACCAAATAGGTTCTCGGTTTATGTTGGTCGTCTATAATTAACCATTAATTATAGAATGATCATGAGTGGCACCTAGTAGTACATCATGATCCCCAATTAACCGAAAAGATCAACAGTTGATCCAGAACTATTTCTGAAACCCTTCAGCAGCTCGAATGAATCGTGCCCCATTCCCTTCACTCATCTTATACCCACTTGGTTCAGAACATGGTCTATAGTGTCAGTCCCCACTAGGCTGACTACGTCACACCTAGCCCAAGTATCATTTCCTCGTCCTACGGATTCTAGTTACTGCACATGTATCGAAGAGTACCTTACTCTAAACATGTAATGCTTTGGCCAAAGACTTTAGTAATAATCCGACGAGAGGCCATGGGTATACATCTCCTCGCAAGGAGTGGTGAATCCTTTATAGGCTATTCAAACACCTTCGATCACTTCGACTTATACCCAATCATCCCGGGTCCATATCTCCTCAGAGATGCTTGCTTAAGATGTCAAAGCATAAGTCTTTATGATCAAGATGACTTGAATACTGCAAGTCAAAGGAACATCGCACTTAAGCTGCAGTAAGAACTTCATTGACATATCTATATATGCAGAGAACCATATGAAGTCTTACTGCTGGTCACTCCAATGAACTAGTTACCATAACTAGCATCCACGATTAACTCCGAACATCACAATGTCTCCAGCCAGTGAGAATCAGCTGCTTGGATACACCAAGGAGTATACCTCGTGCTAGTCTCGACAGAATCAATGGTGTCCATATCCATCAATTCATCGACTAGGGATAATTCTGATACATCACAATTACACATGTAGAGATACTCACTAGTTGTGATCCAATCACAAATTCTCTCATGCTGTGAATCACATCGCGGACATTCAGTAAATGAGTTTAAGATCCAATCAAATACATGAAAACATGTACACTCAAATAGTGAATCTTCATTTATCAAATAAATGGTATGACCATAAGGCGATTGCCTTAGGACACTTCTCATATATTATTAACAAACTCCCACTTGGCCTAATGCCAATCGCTATGGTATCCAATACCATAGGCTATAACATGACCCTCAAACTTACTTTGAGGTAATGCCTTAGTCAAAGGATCCGCTAAGTTCCTTTCAGTGGGGTTTTTCTCGATTGTTATTTCCTTCCTACTAATGATCTCTCTGATCAAATGATAGCGACGAAGCACATATTTGGATCATTGATGAGACCACATCAAGTTCATAGATGAACTTCTTAATCCAAACCGCTTCCTTTGCTGCTTCCAAAGCTGCAATGTATTTTGCCTTAGTGGCAGAATCTGCTATAGTGTCAAGCTTGGAACCTTTCCAACTTATTGCGCCTCTATTCCAGGTGAATACATTCCTAGACTGAGACATGGAATCATCCTTGTCTATCTGGAAGCTGACATCCGTATACCCACATATCACCATGTACCCTTCTCCATATATTAGGAACGCATCCTTAGTTCTTCTTAAGTACTTAAGGATCATCTTAACAGTCGCCCAATGATCCATTCCTGGATCAGACTGGTATCTGCTCGTGACACTCAGAGTGTACGATACATCAGGCCTCATACATAACATAGCATACATGATAGATCCTATTGCGGATGCATAGGGAATCTTACTCATGCAAATCCTCTTGTCTTTTGTGCGCAGACACATAGACTTCGAAAGGTGTATCCCATGCCTGATGGGTAGAAAACCTTTCTTGGATTCTGACATGCTAAACCTCTTTAGCACTCGGTCTATATATGTAGACTGCGAAAGACCAAGCAACCGTTTCGATCTATCTCTATAGATCTTAATCCCGAGGATGTAGGTTGCTTCTCCCAGGTCTTTCATGGAGAATGTCTTGGATAACCAAACCTTAACTGACTGTAAGATTGAAACATTGTTTGCTATAAGTAATATGTCATCGACATATAATACTAGGAACATGACTGCACTCCCACTAACCTTCTTGTACACACAAGGTTCGTCTGAATTTTGTGAGAAATCAAACCTTTTGATTGTCTCATCAAAACAGATATTCCAGCTCCTGGATGCTTGCTTCAATCCATATATGGACCGTCGTAATTTGCAAACCTTGGTTTTATCAACCGATGTGAAATCCTCAGGTTGTATCATATACACGTCCTCGAGCAGGTTTCCATTAAGGAAAGCTGTTTTCACATTCATCTGTCATATCTCATAATCATAATGAGCCGCTATGGCCAGGAGCATCCGAATGGATTTAAGCATAGCTACAGGTGAATAGGTTTCGTCATAATCAACACCTTGTTTTTGACGATCTCCTTTCGCCACTAATCTAGCCTTATAGGTAATCACATTACCATCCATGTCGATTTTCTTCTTGAAACCCCACTTGCACCCTATAGGCTTAATGCCTTCAGGTGGGTCAACCAAGTTCCAAACTTGGTTTTCATACATGGAATCCATTTCCAACTTCATGGCATCAAGCCACTTATCCCTTTCTGAACTTGTCAGCACTTCTTCATAACTGGTAGGCTCCTCATCATCAATGAGTAACACGTCGTTCGATTCACTTACGATAAATCCATATTTCTCAGGAATATTGTGTTCTACCAGATCTACGAAGATGTGGTGTTTCAATAGGTCCAGCTGATTGCTCATCACTATGAGTTATCGGTTGTTGTGCTTCACCAGGTATCTCATCAATGTCTATTTGAGTCTCTCGAGCCTCCTCAATCTCGACGACACTCCCACTGTTTTCTTGCAAGAGAAACTCTTTCTCTAGAAACACAGCATGCCTTGAAACAAACACCTTTTGTTCCACAGGATGATAGAATTTGTAACCCCTTGTTTCCTTAGGGTATCCAATAAATAGACATTTATCAGACTTAGCATCCAATTTTTTTGATACAGTCCGCTTCACATAAGCAGGACAACCCCATATCTTCAAGTAAGATATATGAGGTTTCTTACTATTCCATATCTCATATGGAGTAGTAGAGACTACCTTGGTTGGCATTCTGTTTAACAAGTAAACAGTTGTCTGAAGTGCATAGCCCCAAAAGGACTTGGAAAGATTCGCATGATTCATCATTGACCTGACCATGTCCAATAAGGTCCGGTTACGCCTCTCAGATACACCATTATGCTGTGGTGTATATGGCGGAGTCCATTGAGACAATATACCATTGTCTCTTAGATAATCAAGAAACTCTTGACTTAAGTATTCACCACCTCGATCCGATCGAAGTATTTTAATACTCTTGTCATATTGTTTCTCTACTTCATTTCTGAATTCTTTGAACCTTTCAAAGGCTTCAGACTTGTGTTTCATCAAGAACACATACCCAAACCGTGAGTGATCATCGGTGAAGGTAATGAAGTAGCTTTAGCCTCCTAAAGCTTGAGTTGACATAGGTCCACATACATCAGTATGTATTAGACCTAGTAACTCTCCCACTCGTTCACCTTTTCCTAAAAAAGGTAACTTAGTCATCTTGCCTTTTAAGCATGATTCGCATGTATCGTATGAATCCAATTCAAATGATTCCAGAATTCCACATCGGTGTAATTCGGACATGCGTTTCTTGCTTACATGGCCAAGACGACAATGGCACATGTAGGAGTTTAATTGATTATTCTTTCGAGCATGCTTGTTGCTCGCTTCGATATTGAAAACGTCACTGGATACGTCCAACGTATAAACACCATTGCTTAAAGTTCCAATCCCATAAAGAACTCCATTCAAAGTTATGTAACAACAATTGTTACTAAAAGTCAAATGGTACTCATTTCTATTTAAACAAGAAATAGAAATGATCTTTATCAATGAAGGAACATAAAATTAATTGTCCAGTTCTAAGACAAGTCCTATAGGGAGTTTCAACAAATACGTTCTGATGGCGAGTGCAGCAACCTTTGCTCCATTCCCAACACGTAAATTTGACTCTCCCTTGACGAGTCTTCTTCTATTCCTTAGCCCATGTATGTCATTACATATATGTGAGCCACACCCAGTATCTAATACCAAGTATTTGAGGAAATAGAATGACAATCAATAACGAAAATATCTGAAGAAGATGGGGCATCCGATGCCTTATTCTTCTTCACGAACTCAAGATAAATCTTGCAATTTCTTCGCCAATGGCCCTCCTTGCCATAATGATGGCAAGTGCCCTTTTGAGCTGGTTCTGCCTTTTTAGCCTTTTTCTTCCCCTTCTGCTATTCCTTTGACTTCCTCTTAGAACCTTTCTTCGAGGAATCAACTTACAGCACCGTCCCCTGCTCATGCTTCACAGAAGACTCCACAGTCTTCAGCATGTTGAGCAGTACCACAGATGAACCTTCTTGCATCTCAGAGGTGAAGAAGAGCTTGGAGACTTTGAACCTTTCAAATCTCACTTGCTCATCAACCAACTTATAAAGATGAAAGACTATGGTATGAGCATCCATATGCTCACGCTGCTTCCACAACTCAGGTACCATCGTGGCTAGCATGATGCAACTCACCATTTCAGAATCAGTCACATGTTTCTGATAGGCCAACAATTGGTCCAGAGTTGCATTGTCACTAAGACGGGCGGGAAGAGGCGCTTCGAGGACATTCGCAAGCTTTTCAACCTTGAGAACAATTCTCAAGTTTCTAAGCCAGTCCAAGAAGTTCAGCCCAGTCAATTTATTCGAATCCAAAATGGAACGCAAATTTAAAGACATCATGATAGATTAACTTAGAAATACAAAACGAGCATATATGAGAAAATGATTTTAAAATGCATCAATATACATTCATAAATCCCATTCATTTTGTGAATTTCAAAAACCCCAAAATCACTTCGGGAGATCGTAGGTTCATCTCCGAATGGGCTGATATCCATCATAGATATGAACAACCTTGGAGAGAGTCCAACAAGCCATTCATAACTACGATGGTAGGTATCAACTATACCGATTGCATATCATGTATATGCAACTATCGCAATGTGCTATCAACTAATTGAATGTTCACACATACATCGGGTTGTTAACACATTAATAGGTATGCATCATATTCATAGCACCCAACTTCACCTCCCTTTACATCGACCTTGGAGAGAGTCCAACAAGTCGATGCTCCAGGTTAAAGCCAACCCATTAATCGAGAAATAGTTTTAATATGGTTAGAGGGCATTCAACCAATTAGCCCGGCTTGGAGAGAGTCCAACAACCAAAGCTAACGATTGACCTCTGAATCTTATCATATTAGTATTAAACTATTCCATGGTTTAAACATGTTCGGGTTCGAGCCGGGCTTGGAGAGAGTCCAACAACCCAAACAAGAAACGGAACTCTGGTTCTAACCATATTAATGGAAGGTGTAGGCTTTAATATTGAGTTAGGGTTTTATGTCTCATCCTCTTTGCATGCAAATAACTATTATCTACATGCATGGCATACATGGCATACATCTACATGTCACGACACGCATGGCATAATGTTATGCATCTAATGCAATTACATGGCATACAATTATGTCATGTATATATTTCCTTATATGTCATAACTATTTATGGAAATAAAATATGTTTAAGATTTGATTCTCCAAATCAAATCATGATTAAATTAGGAAACAAATTTCCAAATCTAATCACATATTTTATTTGTGGAAATAGTTGATTAAGGAAAGTCAATTTAGGAAACCAATTTCCTAAATCATCAAAACTACTTATGGAAATAAAATATTTTAAGATTTGATTTCCCAAATCAAATCATGATTAAATTAGGAAACAAATTCCTAAAATCTAATCAAATATTTTATTTATGGAAAATATCAATTTCCATAAATACTTCCAACTTTCCAAAAGTAGAAGATTTCCATAAATACTTCTAGACTTTCCAAAATTAAAAAATTTCCATAAATACTTCTAACTTTCCAAAAGTAGAAAATTTCCAGAAATATCATTATGACTATCGCAAAATAATTTTATGATTATGTCGAAACACAACCTGGGCCCTGATACCACTGTTGAGTTTCCGACACCGCGGTGAGTGTGTGTTCGAACATGTTTCGTAAACATGTGCACAGCGAAAGGAATAAAATAATAAATCTAATTTATTACAACACACACATCACACGCATGCATAGTACAACATGTGTAGACATAATCGTAAATTCAAATTTTGCAATAAATGGAAATTTACACTACGTATACCTTTTGTATCACGTGTAGCGGGAAAGGCATCAACCGGAATGATTCTCGCTAAAATCGTCTCTATCCGTATCCACGCCGAGTATCTTCAGGATGACTTCACTAAGTCATGAGCCTCTTCTTCGTACGGGTTACTAGCCTCGTGTTGATGACGATGTGATCGAGAGAAGATCACGATCCGAATCCAAATTCGGATCCAAAAATGAGTCCTCAAAACTCGCTTCTCCGGAGAGGTATTCGTCAACCGTTTGACGAATCCTTCGTCCTCCACCTCTGAGGATTACCAGAGATCGAATCCCTGGTAAGTAAGGCGCTGTCGGAGCTCCAAATATCGTCCAAATGATGCTCCGACGAGAAGGAAACAAGCTGTCCAGAAAACTGGACAGCTTTGGTGGAGGAATAGGGGCCGGCCAAAAGGAAGGTGGGAGCTCACCTTATTACCGAACCCAAAGGAGATCATCGGAGGGTCTCCGGAGGATCACCGGCCGAAGCTTGGACGCCGGCAACAATTTGGACGGCGGCACAAGGGATGGGTGGCGGCACTAGGTGTTGGCGCCGACTTCTCCAAGGAGAGGAGGGGGCGGCAACAATTAGGTCAAGGGATTTGGATTAGGGCTTAACAAACCCTTAAGCCCTCTTTTATAGAGAACAAATTCTCTTAATGGTTATCGGATCATAACCATAAGGCTCGTTAACCCGCTCCATTAGTTTAAGTTAAAATAAACCAAACCATGATGGTTTATTTTAAGTTAAAACAAACCGAACCAACTTTGGTTCATTCGTATAAAACAAACCAAACCCTTTGGTTTATTCTCCTCCATTGGATTAGAACCAAACCATTTTGGTTCATCCATTATGTCTTCATAAGACACGGCTCATCCACGCTTCCATTGCGACTGAAACGATTTCATGCTCGCTCCATGTTTGGTCCAACCAAACCTAGTTTCTCTCGGTCTGAGAATCCCATTCTCAAGCTCATTTTAAATCCTTCAGATTACGCTCGTTGTGCGTGTGACCAAATAGGTTCTCGGTTTATGTTGGTCATCTATAATTAACCATTAATTATAGAACGATCATGAGTGGCACCTAGTAGTACATCATGATCCCCAATTAACCGAAAAGATCAATGGTTGATCCAGAACTATTTCTGAAACCCTTCAGCAGCTCGAATGAATCGTGCCCCATTCCCTTCACTCATCTTATACCCACTTGGTTCAGGACATGGCCTATAGTGTCAGTCCCCACTAGGCTGACTACGTCACACCTAGCCCAAGTATCATTTCTCGCCCCTACGGATTCTAGTTACTCGCACATGTATCGAAGAGTACCCTACTCTAAACATGTAATGCTTTGGCCAAAGACTTTAGTAACAATCCGACGAGAGGCCATGGGTATACATCTCCTCGCAAGGAGTGGTGAATCCTTTATAGGTTATTCAAACACCTTCGATCACTTCGACTTATACCCAATCATCCCGGGTCCACATCTCCTCAGAGATGCTTGCTTAAGATGTCAAAGCATAAGTCTTTATGATCATGATGACTTGAATACTGCAAGTCAAAGGAACATCGCACTTAAGCTGCAGTAAGAACTTCATTGACATATCTATATATGCAGAGAACCATATGAAGTCTTACTGCTGGTCACTCCAATGAACTAGTTACCATAACTAGCATCCACGATTAACTCCGGACATCACAATGTCTCCAGCCAGTGAGAATCAGCTGCTTGGATACACCAAGGAGTATACCTCGTGCTAGTCTCGACAGAATCAATGGTGTCCATATCCATCAATTCATCGACTAGGGATAATTCTGATACATCACAATTACACATGTAGAGATACTCACTAGTTGTGATCCAATCACAAATTCTCTCATGTTGTGAATCGTATCGCAGACATTCAGTAAATGAGTTTAAGATCCAATCAAATACATGAAAACATGTACACTCAAATAGTGAATCTTCATTTATCAAATAAATGGTATGACCATAAGGCGATTGTCTTAGGACACTTCTCATATATTACTAACAGGGAGCCCTAGGATCGACCTAGGAGTAAGAGACTCCTTATGCTTGTTAGGGCAATCTCTTGCCGTAATATGGTTTTGATGGTGTGGCAAAGGGTTTAAGTTAGGTTGGTATGTTTATTTGATATGTGCGTTGGAGTCTTGCAGGACTTAGTAATTCGCACATGGAGCCTTGGCGGGTTCACCCTCACAACCTCGGTCCTTGAGTCGGTGAAGGATGACTTTGCGGAAGCCGTGCGCTTGGAGCATCCGAGGGACCGCCGGACGAGATGACTTGAAGTGAAGCCAAGGAAGCAGACTTCGGAGGCAAGAGACACAAAGGAGCATTGCAGAATCGTGTGCCTGATGCTGCCGAGGGACGTGGCCGCGAACGAAGAGAGCTTCGGCGAGGGACTTCGAGTGAGATGAGAGAATGAGTGAAATGTAAGTAGCTCATTAGGTGAACTTGGCCGAATGGCTGAGTGTCGGAGACTTGACCGCAAGGGTTAAGGTTTACCCGACCGCCGGAAGCTCAAACTTATGTTAAGTTTGATGGTTTATGCCATGGAATGGCCGATCATTGCCGAAGGATATCGCGACGCTGAACCGCTTCGTAGCCATCGGGCGATCAACTCAGGTCGTGATCGGTGGTGAGGTCGTGATCAGCCAAGATCGTGAAGTTGGACTACAACGGTCGGGATCCGACGTGTTCGGAGGCCGTTGGAGTGGTGGCAGTCGACTGCCAAGGGCAGCAGTCGACTAATGGCGGCCAACGGGAAGAAATCAACCTTCTCTATAAAAAGAGAAGGTGTGGAGCTTTGGTGGAAAAATGCTCAAGTTCTAAACGACCATCCAAGTGCTCCACAAGATTTAAACTCCTTCTTTTAGCCTTCTTTCACATCTATTATAAAAGAGGGAGTGTGCTTGATTTGTAAAGGTTACCTCCACCTAGCTTGGTGCAAAGGAGAGACAAATAGTGATTGGCTTTGAAGGAGTGATTCACCTCGGACGAATCAGGATCGTGGATTAGCGGCGTAGCCGTGAACCACGTTATATTCTTTGTTAGCGTTTGTATTTTCATTTATTTGCTTGTCTTAGTTTATTCCTTCCGCTTGCGCTAATGTTTTTGTAGACGAGCAAAATACGACGTCCATCGTAAGAGGGCTATTCACCCCCCTCTAGCTGGCCATTCGATTCCCTACAAGTGGTATCAGAGCCAAGGAAAGCTTGTCGAGGACTAACCACCACAACAAGCGACTTTCAAAATGGCCTGCTCCAACATCCATCCTCCGAAGTTTGAAGGAGAATTCGCTTGGTGGAAGAAGCGAATGGAGGTATTTTTCGAAACGGATTTTGATATAATGATTACAATGGAATCCGGTTTCGTTTTGCCTAGGGATGAAGAAGGGAAGCCAATAGAGAAATCTAGGTGGACCAAAAGGCAAAGGGAAGAGCACCTTGCAAATTCAAAAGCCAAGCATCATCTTTTCAATGTGCTTCCCCAACAAGAGATCAACCGAATAGGAGAATGCCTAAGCGCCAAGGAGATGTGGGAGAAGCTAATTGAGCTTCATGAAGGCACATCCGAGGCGAAGCTAGCAAGGAGAGATCTCCTCCGCTCCCAACTATCCAATATTAGATTAGAAAAGGGAGAAAAGGTAACTTCTTTGCATTCAAGATTCAAAGAAATTTTAAATGGACTAACAAGTGTAGGAGAAAGGCTCTCCAACCGCGATATGATAATGAAGGCCATAGATGCTTTCCCCCGATCATCCAAGTGGAGTTCAATGGTGGACTCATTTTATATGTCAAAGAATCTAGAGGTAAGTACTCTAGATGAATTTTTCTCCACTATGGAATTACATGAATCTAGGCTTGAAGGAATACAAGAAGAGCCTAGAATCCAACCTTCAAGGGGAGTAGCCTTGATGGCCAACAAAGGGAAGAAGAAGATAGAGATCTCCTCCTCCGATGATGATGAAGCGTCTTCCTCCTCCATGGATAGCACCGAAGAAGCGTATATGGTAAGGAGGGTAAGACGTGCTTTAAAAGGTTTTCGATTTAATAAATCAAATGATAGGAATAGAAGACCAAGGGGGAAGATCATTTGCTATAATTGCCAAGGAGAGGGACACATAAGGGACAATTGTCCCCTCCTAAACAAAAGCAAAGAAGAAAAGAAAAAGAAGGAAGAAAAGAAGAAGAAAAAGGGGAGCAAGAAGAAAAAGGAAGAGGAGAAGAAGACAAAGGAAAAGGGAAAGGTCAAAGCCCTAAAGGCAAGGACTTGGGATGACTCATCCTCATCCTCCTCCTCATCATCAGATGAGGAGAATGCCTTTGTCACCAATTTGGCCTTGATGGCCTTTGATGACTTGGATTGCTCTTCCTCCGAAAATGAAGGATCAAGCTCAAAAGGAGAGAGCTCAAGTGAAGGGGGAGCTTCTGCATCCTCATCATCCGAAGAAGAAGAGGACATGGAAACTATGGTAACCAATCTCTCTCCTAGTAAAATAGTTTCTATGATTTCTAGTTTAACTAGGGATTTGTTTAGAGCAAAGAAGAAAAATAAATGCATGCTTGAACAAATTAAGGAATTAGAAAATAAGTTAGAAAATGCATGTTTAAATAATAATGATACCTCTTCTTGCCATGATGATGCATGCTCACATGATCTTTATGTGTCATTAGATGTAAATGATGCATGCATAGAAGAAAATAGGGCTTTAAGGGAAAAGGTAGATTATTTAACAAAAGCCCTAGGAAAATTCACAATTGGCTCAAACACATTGAATATGATAATTGGGAGCCAAAGGGCAAGCTTCAATAAGAAAGGCCTAGGATACAAAGAAAAGAAAAATGAAAAGGCCTACAAATGCTTAATAGCTAGGGGACAAGATAAAAAGAAAGTAATTGCTAGGAAATGGATCCCCAAGGAATACTTAGTGAACCCAATAGGAAAGAATTTATTTTGGGTTCCAAAATCCATCCTTAAGGGTTAGAAAACCCCTAGGGTAGTCAACCATATGAACTTGACCTATATCATATTTTGGTTGACTTAGGATGACGGGACAACATTTTTTAGATAGTGTTGGGTGATGATAACGTGCCCATAAATAGGTAATAATGCTTAAATCATGATGATTAATGTAATTTCTATGCATATGTGTAATCATGATTTATGGTATTGATATTTGGCACATTATCATGAGCAATAGGTTTAAATCATGTTTTAGGTGATAACTTGTTTATTATCATCATATAATACCTAATGCATGGTTATAATTTGATGAAAACATGTATTTCATGATCATAATGTGAAATTAAATCATATATGTCATTATGATCATGTAGGTTGTTAGTTTGATACTTAACCTTGATAGAATTGCATGAATATATTGGTTAAGTATATACAAATACCCCCTAGGATACATCTCACACTCACTATAGGCTAACTTGATTGCAAACTTAGCATGGGTGAGATATTAGGATGATCCAAATGTCCACTAATGCCTATGGCATTTAGATGGTCATTTAAAGTATCAAAATAGCAATAATAGACCAATCATGGGGAAGGCTTATGTTTAATCCATAGACATATTGCTCAAAGATCATGGTTGGATATTTCTAATGTTTTCAAAACAATTCCTTAATCTAAAATCTATGTATTCATGTTTTGAAACAATTCAAAGCAAGACTAGGTATTAAAATGGATACTAACATGCTCAAAAACTAGTTGTTTTTCAAGTGTTTGGATTTTTGGTAAATCTCGGAAAATATAATGATTTTTCATGAAAAACTATTTTTCCTTGATAGATATACTTAAAATAAATATGCTCCTCAAATTTCATGATTTTTCGAATTTTTTGGAATTTTTAATACATTTCTGAATTTGACGAAAATCGAATTTGAAACAATTATGCGATCATTGCCATCGATGTAGCGATCGCTCACCGAAAATCAGCCTACAATTTTCTGATTTCAGATTTTAATCATGTTTTTGGTATTTCCCTCCATTATACTTGATGCCATGAGTATATAACTTCGTGTTAATCTTTTTGATGGTGTCAAAGGGGGAGAAATAATTATGTTTAAGTTAATTATTTTAGGGGGAGAAATATATGATAAGGGAGAAGGGAGAAAATTTTTATGAAGTTTCATGGATTAAGGGGGAGTTGCATGTTGCTATATCATGTTTATGTTTACATGCTTTCTTACCTTAGAAATTTATATCAAATGTTTTTACCTAACATAAACAGATTGTCACACATCAAAAAGGGGGAGATTGTTAGGGCAATCTCTTGCCGTAATATGATTTTGATGGTGTGGCAAAGGGTTTAAGTTAGGTTGGTATGTTTATTTGATATGTGCGTTGGAGTCTTGCAGGACTTAGTAATTCGCACATGGAGCCTTGGCGGGTTCACCCTCACAACCACGGTCCTTGAGTCGGTGAAGGATGACTTTGCGGAAGCCGTGCGCTTGGAGCATCCGAGGGACCGCCGGACGAGATGACTTGAAGTGAAGCCAAGGAAGCAGACTTCGGAGGCAAGAGACGCGAAGGAGCATTACAGAGTCGTGTGCCTGATGCTGCCGAGGGACGTGGCCGCGAACGAAGAGAGCTTCAGCGAGGGACTTCGAGTGAGATGAGAGAATGAGTGAAATGTAAGTAGCTCATTAGGTGGCGAAAGTGTCGAGACGACCGCAAGGGTTAAGGTTTACCCGATCACGGAAGCTCAAACTTATGTTAAGTATGGAATGGTAGTCGGTCGATGGGTTCGACCGTATCCGATCGATGGGTTTATGCTGATCGCATGGAATGGCAATGATCGCCAGAGGATATCGCGGCATGAATCGGCCAGAGCCGATCGGGCGGGCCATCTACGGCCGTCAGAATGACCGGTGAGGTCCAAAGCAGCCGATCGCTAAGTGTGCCGTTGGACTACAACGGTCGGGATCCGACGTGTTCGGAGGCCGTTGGAGTGGCGGCAGTCGACTGCCAAGGGCAGCAGTCGACTGATGGCGGCCAACGGGAAGAAATCAGTCTTCTCTATAAAAAGAGAAGGTGTGAAGCTTTGGTGGAAAAATGCTCAAGTTCTAAACGACCATCCAAGTGCTCCACAAGATTCAAACTCCTTCTTTTAGCCTTCTTTCACATCTATTGTAAAAGAGGGAGTGTGCTTGATTTGTAAAGGTTACCTCCACCTAGCTTGGTGCAAAGGAGAGACCAATAGTGATTGGCTTTGAAGGAGTGATTCACCTCAGACGAATCGGGATCGTGGATTAGCGGCGTAGCCGTGAACCACGTTATATTCTTTGTTAGCGTTTGTATTTTCATTTATTTGCTTGTCTTAGTTTATTGCTTCCGCTTGCGCTAATGTTTTTGTAGACGAGCAAAATACGACGTCCATCGTAAGAGGGTTATTCACCCCCCTCTAGCTAGCCATTCGATTCCCTACAATGCTTTGTAAGGAAGAATCTGATGACCCTTAGGCTCCCCGACCCGGATTGTACCACCATCTCTATACACGCCAACTAGCGCTTAGACCTGATAGTGGAGTGTCACGACCCAGAAACATCCATCCCTATATGAGGGATAGATTCTCTGCTCGGACAATATTCATCTCTACCCTAAAAACCACAAAGAATACCCAAGAAAGGTACATAAAGTTGTACGAACATAAATATGCAATACTTTATTAAATGATGTATAATAATGTAACTACATGTTGGTCCCAAAACACTGACTTGACTCCATCATGACATGACTAACACATTAACTCATGCAAAATAATAAATAAAAAAAATATTGAAAATCTCAAAATGCATAAATAATAGATAATACTAAAAAGGAAGTAAACTGAATGGACTCCGTAAAAGATGTCTCCAAGCTATCTCCGAGCAATCTCTGAGCTACTTATCATAACCTTGACCGAACCTTGACAATCGCCTCAAGTCTGTGAATCTGGAGGTTAAAAGAATGGAGAGTAAGTACAATGTGCACAGTGGAGTACGAAAAGACGTGCATGAATATATGTAATTCAAGATATCAACAACAAAAGAAAACATTTATATTTGTATATTTCGTACACCATTGTCTATCCCTCCATTCTCATTAATTTAACTATTATTCCCTTTTTAATTAATTCCACCGATTTTTTGCAATTTCTTATTTCAACATTTCACACATATTGCTCTTCCATAAATATATAATTTAAACATAAATATTTAACAGGTGAACGACCTGCAATCCACCCTTTTCTTTATGTCAGATATGTCAAAGTGAACGACCTACAATTCACTTGATATAAAACACATCCGATATAAATATAAGATAGGAGTGAGTGACCCGCAACCCACCCAGTAGAGATGCATCGTATACGCATAGGATGAATGACCTGCAATCCATCCAATACGAAGTACATCTTATGTATGCACGTATACATACATAGATCTGAGGTGAACGACTTGCAATCCACCCGAAATGTCTCATATAAAAGTAGAATGAATGACCTGCAATTCATCCCGTGAGGTACCTCACATGAAAATTAGGATGGAAGACTCGCTATCCCTCCTATGAGGTAAGTTATTTAAAATACGCAGTAAAATCTCTATATTTATAGGGCATTACTTAATTACTCAAATTTTTATAATCTCGTCACCTTTATTGATTATAAACTAAAGTTCTATGACACAGATTATATTCGTTTCTTTAGTAATTAAGGAGTTATATACAAGTCTTTCTACCACTGAGCCGAAGCCTTGTCGTAAAATTTAATTATAAGCAACCACCTTCCAAAAATACGACTTGATAACCAACACAATATAATAAAGGTCAAGTAAATATATCATAATGAGATTGAGCAGTAGGGATAAAAAAATACGTGATTAATTGTTATTTACGAGATAACTGCATTACTAATATTTTTTTTCTTTTTATTTTACTAGGGCATGATCTAAAATTCATTAAGAGCAAGGACATTGATCTCAATTCTAATAACTGCTAACCCATCTAGTTTTCCACTTAGTCGTATCAAATCTGATGAGCAACCAAAAGAAAATGCAGTAGCCACTAAAAGCACAAATCAAATATCTCCCAATTGCATTTTTTTTTCTTGTTATGTAGAACTCGTCTTTATAGATTTACCCAAAACATATGCGATAAACTTAATCATGCATAAGATAGTTTGCGTGAAACAAGCAAGGAACTCCACCTCAATCCAACGTGATGATAGCAGTGGCTAACTAGATCTCGAAATTCATCGGGATCGTGCGAGAAAGGATTTTCTTGTGCTCACGGCAGTGAGCGACGAGAAGAGAGGTCGGTCGGTGGCGGCTCGCGTCAGGAAACAAAAGTTGGGAGGGAGTAGCGTGGCTGGGATAGGATCTCAAGTCAATAAGCGAGGCGAGACTGCAACCTTTTTCCGTTGTGAAGGATTAGGGTTTGAGAGCTTTTAAAGAGGATATGAGGGATCGGGGAAGAAAAAGTCACGGAGGAGAAGGAAAAAGTCGGTTGTAAGGGTTTTAATGGCATTTTTGCAAGAAAGTCCAATGAGTTTCAGAAATCACAACTACACCCCTATCTTTATTATATGGGTTTATATATATATATATATATATATATATATATATATATATATATATATATATATATATATATATATAACATGGAGTCCCCTCCACATGAGGGACCATCCGCATCAAGGCCCATCTCTCCACCTTTATATCACTCTCCCTCCAGTCCACACATGCATAGGAGCCCACCTAGTCCACGCCGACATGAGCCTACACCTGTGCCACCATCTTTTTCTACTTTTGAGCAGGATGCAGATACGTCGGCTTATGATTTCTCGGAGTTTCGATCGTGCCTCGACGACATTTACACTGAGCAACAGACATAGAGGCAGCGATGGGAGGAGCAGAGCGCCTACCAACAGGTGGAGTTCCTGGGATTTCGAGAGCATTTCCAGCGGGCTGAGGAGTTCTACGACGAGGCTCGCATATACTTTCAGGAGGAGGCTTCTCATCGCCAGGATGAGGCCGCCTATCGCAAGGAGATGCGGCAACATATGCACGCCCAGCAGGCACAGTGGGCTAGGGAGGAGGAGCACCGATCAGCCGCTGCATCCACCAGTTCCCAGATCGACACATGTATATGTGGCATCAACGGCTCAGCAGCAGGTTCTCCCAGGATCCAGAAATGGCTAGGTGCCTCTTTGAGACCGAGTTAGGTTACTGGGGAAACACCTCCCAATTTCTCTCAATACCGAGCACGCCTTTGAGACTTTATGCTAGATCTAGGGAACGATCCTCACTTTGGGCAGGTAAGTGCCTAAGATCCGGAAACCTTAGGAAAGCTATGGGGTAACGACTTAACTCACTATGGAACGGGCATCCCAAAGAATGATTCGCCTAGTATGAGCACAAGGAGCTAACTTAGTGAACTTTTAGAACATATTTGTTTTGCTTTGATTGCAAATACCACTTGATAAATTTAGTTAACATGCTAATTATGGAACAATATTTTTTTTAAATTTCATGGCACTGAGGTTTGTTTGAGGACAAGCAAAGATTTAAGTCTGGGGGAAGTGATGTGAGAAAAACATATAGGGTTTTAGGAGTAGTTTTCGCTCACATCTTATTACATTTTCTGATAGTTTCATGCATATGTTACTCTGTTTTTGCACGCATTTCTTATTTTCTGATTTGGAGGTATGCTCGTTGTACTTTTGTGTGCAGGTTGGCTTTTCGAGCGGAAAAGATACATTTTTGGAGCAAAAGAAAGACATTTCACGCTAGATGCAGAGTGGGACACGGCCAGGGCATGTGGATTCACACGGCCATGTCCAATGGGTGAAGATCAACACACCAGGGCTGCACACGGCCTGGCCGTGTGGTGGCCCGACGGATTTACGCGACTAGGGTTTTTTTTAGATTTTGCAGCGGTCCAAGGCAATATCTATATAAGGGTGGCTCCGCCCAAACCATGGGGGGAGGCATGATGGCTAGGACGACACACCGAATCCCTAAAAAGCTTCGGCAACTCACAACGGGGAGGAGGAACGCCGCCGGAGGTCCACATCTTGCAACTCAACGCCATAGAGGAGATCACAAAAGTATTGTTTATCTGTGTTTCTACATTTCATTGCATAAATATTCGAACTTAGATATGTTTTGTGATTCTTCCTTCATATTTATGGAGCAGTACTTTCGATTCTAGGATTAGGGAGTAGCTTGTGTACATAAACAATGTTGGTTCATGTTGAATTATGCTCATGAGTTTGATTTGACAATTGGTAGTTTCTCTTTATTAAACCTATGAGTGTTTGGCTTTCTTTTCGCTGTGTTTAGGCGATACGAGGGGTGGCAGCCCTCGCAATCTAAAATTTAGGAGGTTTGATCCAAGGAACCTAGGGGTAAACCTGACCTCCCGTAATTGCGGGGAGAAGGGAGCGGTGGAATCGGAAACGGTCCACCGCAAGGATTGATTTGGCATCCTCGTACCCTCTATTCCATCCTTTTGGGCAGAGATAGCTCCCGGTGAATGCGGTGGCTCTACGGGAGAGTGTATAATATCCCTTCCCCAAAACTGTAGGTAGACGTTTAGACGACGCCAATTGACAACATTGTTCTATGCTACACAAGCGAAATCGAAGTCCTAGAATTGCCTTTTAAGACCTCGACACATCTTTTCCTTCTCCGTGTGACACCGTACAGAGTAGGGTCCACTGATAGTCCTCACGAATCGACTCTCTCATAGATCACGTCCGAACAATCGCAACCACTTAGTGTATTGGTATTCAAATCCCAGTCCCTGTGGGATCGATAATCTTTATTACTTGCCAACATCTATGCACTTGCGGGCGTTGAGCACAAGTGCGTACTTTGAGTCTTTGATGGTATCCATTGTAAGGTTTGAGGTCATGACCATGCACATCAGTGGAGTGGAGTTTGGAAGGTGGATGGATTTCTCTTGTGATAAAAGTATTTCTCTGACTCCGGGGAGGATAGTGGTTTCCGGAGTTGTATTAGTTAAGGAAAAGTTACTACAGGAAGCACATCATTCGAGATTTGCTATACATTTTGGTGGTACTCAGATGTTCTAAGATTTGAAATGATTATACTGGTGGAACGGTATGAAGAGGGGTATAGCAGATTTTGTTGCTCGATGTTTAGTATGCCAATAGGTGAAGGCTGAATATCAGAAACTCACTAGATTGCTCTAGAAAATTCCAATTCCGAATTAGAAGTGGTAGAAAATCACGATGGATTTAGTTACAGGATTACCTAGAACCTGTAAAGGGCATGATGCGATTTGGGTGATCGTGGATCGACTAACCAAATTAGCTCACTTTCTGCCTATTCATGGAACGGATTCGTTGGATCGTCTAGCAGAGTTGTACTGCCAAAGATTATCATATTGCATGGAGGGCCTTTGAGTATCATATCTAATAGAGACCCACGATTTACCTCATAATTTTGGTAGAATCTGCAGCAAGCTATGGGCACAAAGCTTTGATTCAGTACCGCATTTCATCCACGGACTGATGGACAGTCTAAGCGTATCATTTAGACATTGGAGGATCTATTGAGATCCTATGCCATGGATTTCAGAGGAAGTTGGGAGGACCACGTTCATTTAGTGGAATCTGCCTATAACAATAGCTACCACCCTTCTATTATGATGGCTCCATTCGAGGCATTATATGGTAGACCCTGCATATCTCCTGTGTTGTGTGAGGAAGTCGGAGAACAACAGTTGCTGGGGCCACAGAGTATCCAGCATGATGTAGAGTTGGTGCAAGTCGTCAGACGATAGTTATCCGAGGCACCAAATTTGGTAGAAGAGTTATGCAGACCGAAAACGGAGGCCTTAAGATTTCTCAGTAGGAGATCATGATCTCACCAAAGGAGTCAAAAGATTTGGGTTAAAAGGAAAGTTAACTCCCCGCTACATTGGTCCATTTGAGGTATTGGAGCGGATTGGAGGTGTAGCTTACCGGATGGATTTACCTCCGACACTTATGGGTGTTCACAACGTATTTCATGTTTCTATATTAAGGAAATACGTGTTGCATCCTGATCATGTTCTGAAAGAGGTTCTGATTCCACTTCAGCATAATGCGACTTACGAGGAGATTCCAGCTCGAATTCTTGGTCGTAAGGAGCGACAGTTGCGGAACAAAACCATCCGACTTGTAAAGGTTAGATGACAACATCATACTGATGAGGAGGCTATGTGGGAGCTGGAAGATACTATCCTAGCTCGATACCCTCATCTGTTCACTTGAGGTATGTGGTAGTTCAAGAAATTTTTTGGATATATTATCGCATTTAAGTACGAAATTTGGGGACCAAATTTTTATTAGTGGGGGATGTTAGTGAAAGCCCTAGAGTCAATCATGTGGTGATTGTTGTATGGACTTTATTGTATCATATTCCTATTTATAAAGGCATGGTTATTATATTTACTTGTATTCGTGCCAAATAACTAAATATAATAATGTCCTTGAGTAGTAGGTTCTTATCTATATCAATCGATTTGTTTAATCGATAATTGTTGGATCGAAGTGGATCGCTAGAGGGGGGGTGAATAGCGAAACAAAAGCTTTTTACGAAATCGTTCTTTGAAAGTCGAGTAGATAAATTGCAGTGGAAATATAAACAATAAATATAAGAGACAATTCTTTTTACTTGGTGTGTAGCCTTCGGCTACTACTCCAAGGCCCTAGTGGTCCTTGACCACGCACGGAGGGCAAAACACTAAACAAACTCCTCCTCGTTGGAGGTAGGAGTTAATCGATACAAGAACAAAAACTTGAGGTAGAGGGACACTCCCCCTCTCCTCGTTATGATAGAAAAAGAGCTTCGAAAAAGTAAATGAACAACGAATAAATCTAAAACCAACGTAAAAAAACTAAAAGAAAATTAAACCTAGCGTCGGAGAAGAAGAACTTCGTTATCGGAGAGTTGTAGCTTTGCGGAGGCTCTTGGAAGCTTAGAATTGATGATGAAACCCTAGGATTGGCCCTCCTTTTATAGCCTTTGAGCCCCTTTTCGAGAGGAACCCTAGCCAATCACAATTGAGCACCAATCTCCTTGAAAATGGGTGATAAGCCTTGACTCCTCGAATCTGATCATTGACCATCAGTCGACTGATGGCCATCATCGATCGATCGATGGCGATCCCGAGTCCGACCTCCGGCAATGATCGATTGACGGCAGTCGAGTCCTCTAAGCTGGCAGTCGACTGATGCTTGCTGCAAGTCAAAGTTAGCTCAACAAAAACATCATTTCGACGATCGTCGACCGTCCGATCTCTACCTAGACCATCTATATGATGTCTTTGGTCGGATTTACGCTTAAGATCATCCCCGTAACGAGGATACGACCTCACTTACGCTCGCACACACGAGCTTACCTCGATACTTACGTGTTGCTTTTGCTTCCGGCCTTCCACTCGATTCCTTCGGCTCCCTCCGAAGTCACTCGAGTGTCGCCCGACCACCGCGGCTTCCTCCGGGTGTCGCTAGCCTTCAGCTGCAGCTATAGCAATCTTCTGCACACTCAATTCAGCTCGTGAGATAACGACATGAGCTTAACTTTGTATCGTTTACTATAATCAAAACTCAGGTTCGACTTAGGTGCCTACTACACCAACAATCTCCCCCTTTTTGATTTATGGCAAACCCACATACAAAGTTAAGTAAATAGCAAGCATGAAGAATAATGTGCATTAGAAACAAACAAGAAATAAAGAAGATTAAGTTGGAGTAGTAAGGATTTTCTTCAAGTACTCCCCCTTGACCGAGGGTGAGTCTTGAAGAAAGACCTTAATCCTCCCCTTTGAGGGTTTCTTTAAGTAATTAACATTACTTAAAGTTGGCCTTAGTAAAACGTTTAAGTTAAGAGTTCTTCTTAACTTGGCCCTTTCTCCCCCTTAAGTAAAACATTAAGGGCATAATATTTAAAAATAAGTAAAACGTTGACGGCACAAATAAGTTTAAGTTAAGAACTCTCTTAACTTGGCCTTTAATAAGTTTTCAAAACTTAAAGTTAACTTTTGGTTTAAATATAAAGTAAGAGTTAAGTTATCAAAAAAAAATTTGACCCCTTAACTTTGGCCTTTTTCTCCCCCTTTTGCCATATATCGAAAAGAGTGAGGGTGTCTGTGGAAAACAAAAATAAGTGTTAAATTTAAAGTCCAAGCATGTTCCACATTATTTTGAAAATAATATACTGAAAATAAGTTCATCTATAAAATGTTCGACTCATATTTTTCTTGATTGATATGAAAGATCAACCAGTCCTGGTCAGAGTCGGTTAGTGTGTATGATTATACTCCGTGGTTCATAGCGATGCACTAGCTCTACATCTGGAACCAGGAGTAAGGTCCTAACATCTCACGCCCATCTACGTGGCTAAGTACACAAACACATTAGTCCTATGTGTTGTGAGATGTATTGGCTCCTTAAATCTATAGGTGCATGATATCTAAGGTATGTCCTATACTAGTTCCATAAAAAATGAAAATTAAGAAATAGTAGTAAGAAAATATAATTTGCAAGTTCCTATTCTACTATGCACATGCCCAATTTTCATCTTAATAGACTAAATTCGGCTTCGGGTAGGGGTTTAGTAAATAGGTCTGCTAAGTTAGACTTTGATTCGACGTATTCGAGTTGTATGGCTCCGTTAGCCACATGTTCTCGAATGAAATGGTGTTTGACCTCTATATGTTTGGTCCTAGAGTGACATATCGGATTCTTTGTAAGATTAATTGAACTAATGTTATCTACGTGAAGTTTATGTAGGTTTTGCCCGGAAGCTCTGATACCAATTGAAGGGATTTGCCTTGTCGAGTCCGTGAGGGTAAACTTCGCTTCCCCTTCGCCTCGGTTGCTTGACCATGGTGATCCCTTCGATGTCCCCGGATTAAAAATTTAATCCTAGACAAAAGGGATTCCCAAAGCAACCAAGTCATCGTCGTGCTATTCGTTTAGAGAGGTCACTTGAACAAACTAGTTGTTCAAGCGACCATCCTCTATTCTACGAGTAGCCGCGGAATAGACGATGTCCGGATCGCCGGTTTTTGTGTTTATACTCGGAATCCAAGTATTATTTAGCCTATTTACAGAAATATAACATGCTTATATTTTGAAAAACAAACACAAGCAATGAATAAAAGAGATAGAAGAATAGTTATACCTCTTGGTCTTCTAATGTATGACCCTCCTCCTTTTGGACGTCGTGTGGGCGACGATCCACCAAAAGTCGAAGCTCCTAGATCGCAAAACTTCCTTCCTTGCTTTTCCCAAGCAAGAGGAAGAAGAGAAACAATGTGTTTCTCCTTCCAAAACTCAACCAACAAGGAATCAATCCCTTCCTTGCCGCCGGCCAAGTAAATGAAGGAGATGGTGGTGGAAAACAACCAAGATACCTAGGGAAACCCTATATCTTGTTTCCACTACCTAAGGAGAGGGAGAAGAGAGGTTTTACCGCCGGCCAAGAGCTGGAACAGGGCTGGAAAAGGAGCTGGACGCCGGCCACCCTTGGAGGAAGAAGAAGAAAAGGAATTTCTTTCCTTAATTGGTGCCGCCGCCCTCCTAAAACCCTAACCCTAGTCTTGCCGCCAACTAGAAAACCTAAGCCTCTCTTCTATATCTTGTTCATGCCAACCCCATGTCCTCCTTTTATAGAGTTTGGGGATAAGCCATGAATTTATCTCCTCCATTGGTTCTAGGGATTTAATCTCAACCGTCGGATCTAGAGATTTAATCTCAACCGTCGGATCTTAGAGATTTAATCTCTACCAATGGATCTTAGTGTTTTGTTTCTATCCATTGGATCTAAGCATCTTGAGGTGTTAATGGGCTACATTAGGGACCATGAGGAGGAGTTGGGTCTTGGCCACCCATGGATCAAGCCCACATAAAGTCCGATCCACTAATGATGATCCAATCCACTAAAGGTCCATCATTGATCTACCTCACCAACCCCCATATGACAATATGGGCTCCATATATTATTTGTACATTTTCTCCCCGTGTTTAAGATCTCAAATGTCCGTCGATTAATTAATTTACTGACCATTAATTAATCAACATCTAACTCCTTGAGTAGTACCACTCAACCTTTTCATCATGCCGGATCAAGTCCACCTGCAGGGTTTACATGATAAACCTTATGAGCTCCTCAAGGGGACATCATCATCCTAATATATAGGACACGGTTTCCTCCTATAATCAATGGCACACCATATAAATAATATCATCTCCCAACTTACCGAGTCTATCGATTTAATCTATAAATCTCGCCCATTGGTAAATCAAAGAGATGAGTACCAAGTATATGTGCCCGTTATTATATCGGGATTAAGAGCATGTACTAAATAATATCTGAGGTCTGATTCGATTATGTAGTCAGCAATAAATCGAATCACCTCTGTATCGGTCCTGCTCAATACACACAAAGTGCACTAGTGTGATTCTATGGTCAAGACAAACCAATACCAAATCACACTACAACCATTCCGATGGTTTGTCCAAAGCCATCTCGGTTGTGAGCCTTTACATATACTTTACAAGGAGCCGATTACATGATCTCCCGTGTGACACCACACACCATGTTATCTACAATGTAACGTATTAGACAATATTGCATAACCATAAAAATATGCAAACAATGATCATGTGATTCTTATTTCAAAATAAAGATGTTCATACAAAAGATAGACTTTTCAGTATACATCCCAACAGTTTAGTATTCGTAAAGTCTAACTTAAAGTCACAGAGAGTGTGCTTCATCCAAAGAAGCTGCGTGACACACTCACCCATCGCGATGTATTCGGCTTCGGTGGTAGATAAAGCAACACAGTGTTGCTTCCTACTGCACCAACTCACTAGACTCGAGCCGAGAAGTTGACAACAACCACTCGTACTCTTTCTATCGAGCTTACTACCGGCATAGTCCGAATCGGAGTAGCCGGTTAGTTCGAACTCGGTAGATCTAGGATACCAAATACCGACATTAATTGTACCCTTTAGATATCTAAGGATACGCTTGACTAGAGTTAGGTGAGACTCCTTGGCACAGGTTTGAAACCTTGCACACATACTTACTGTAAATAAGATATCAGGTCGGCTTGCAGTTAAGTAAAGGAGACTCCCTATTATGCTCCTATAGTATTTTAAATCAATTGAATTTCCGATTACATCTTCTTTTATATTCACATTAGTTTCCATTGGGGTATTAATAATTTTAGCGTCTTGCATTCCAAAGCGTTTAATTAATTCCCTAGTATATTTGCGTTGATGTAGGTATATTCCATCTTTAGTTTGTTTAATTTGTAGACCTAAAAAGAAACTTAACTCGCCTACTAAATTCATTTCAAATTCACTTTCCATAAGTGAAATGAACTCATTTAGTAGGATTGAGTTGGTGGTTCCAAAAATAATATCATCTACGTAGATTTGGGCTATGAATATGTCTTTACCTAAGGTTTTTACGAAAAGGGTTGGGTCAACTACACCTTGGTTAAAGCCTTTGGACTTAAGATAAATCGAAAGTCTCTCGTACCAAGCTCGAGGAGCTTGTTTAAGTTCATAAAGAGCTTTCTTTAACCTAAGGACATGATCGGATTTGTCTAAACTTTCGAAATCGGGGGGTTGACTAACATAAACTTCTTCTTTAATGTATCCATTTAAGAATGCAGATTTCACATCCATTTGAAACAACTTAAATCCTCGATGTGTTGCATATGCTAATAGCATTCGAATGGACTCTAATCTAGCTACTGGGGCATAGGTCTCGTCGTAATCTAAACCTTCGACTTGACTAAACCCTTTAGCAACTAGTCTAGCTTTATTTCTAACTACTTCACCTCTATCATCCATTTTATTTCTAAACACCCACCTTGTTCCAATGATTGTTTTATCTTTAGGTGGTGGTACTAATTCCCATACTTCGTTCCTAGTGAATTGAGCCAACTCTTCTTGCATTGCAATAATCCAATCGGGATCAAGAAGAGCTTGGTCAATAGTTTTGGGTTCAATTTTAGAAATCAAAGATATTTGACTAAGGTTTCTGTATGAGGCTCTAGTTCGAACTCCTAGACTTGGATCACCTATCACTTGGTCGATAGGATGATGCTTGAGTCCTAGTTGGATTTGGGTTTGAGTCTACAACTTGATCCATAGGATGACCTCGTTTGAGTTCTAGTTTGGTTGGAGTCATCTATCACTTGGTCGATAGAGTGACTTGGTTGACTTAGGTTAGGATTAACACTAGACCCGATCTCCTGGATCGAGTTAGGTCTAGTATGAGCGGCCGCTAATTGGGGTTGCCGGGGGTTTTGTAGGTTCGTGTCCTTCATCAAATACTACATTGATAGTCTCCTCGACTCTAAGGGTGTCGTGGTTATATACTCTATAAGCTCTGCTTGTAGTCGAGTATCCTAGAAAAATTTCGGTCGTGGTTTTGGATGTAAATTTCCCTAGGTAATCCTTAGTGTTTAGGATATGTACCTTACACCCAAATACCCTAAAGTACTTGATGTTAGGTATTTTATCGTGATAAATCTCGTATGAGGTCTTAAGGTGCCTCTTTACCATAAGGATTCTATTTTGGACATAGCATGTCGTACTCACAGCTTCCACCCAAAACCTATCGGGTAGGTTATACTCATTTAACATTGTCCTAGCGGCTTCTTGTAGGTTTCTATTTTTGCATTCTACTAGGCCATTTTGTTGTGGAGTTCTAGGGCAAGAGAACTCATGGTGGTATCCATTTAGGTTACAGAATTTTGTAAACCTATGGTTTTCGAATTCACCACCATGATCAGTCCTAAGTCTTTTGATTTTAATGCTTTGTTGATTTTCTATTAACTTAAATAGATTGATTAATTGTTCTAGGGTATCACTTTTGTGTTTGATGAACCTAACCCAAGTAAATCTAGAATAGTCATAAATTATGACTAAGTAGAATTTACTTCCGTTAAGTGACTTAGCTCCGTGTGAATCAAATAGATCCATGTGTAGGAGCTCAAGCACACTTTTGGTTCGTTCTTGACTAGTTAGTTGATGTTGTGTCCTAGATTGTTTACCTTGTTGACAAGCATTACATATTTTATTATCCAAGTTATTGAGGTTTGGCAAACCTCTAACTAAGTCACTCTGACTCATCTTGTGGATGAGTCTTGGGTGTGAGTGACCGAGTCGTCGGTGCCACAACCATGATTCCTCTTGCCGTGTCATAAGACACTTAGTTGAGGAGTTAGTTAAGTTAATAGTGTAAATGTTGTTATTTCTAGTTCCCTTAAGAATTGTTTTAGAGGTTTCGTTTGTATTAATTACGCATTCGTTTTCTAGAAATATGACCTTATAGTTTTTATCACACAATTGGCTTACACTGAGAAGATTATATTGAAAATTTTCTACTAATAAAATGTTTTGAATGACAAAATTTGAGTTAAGCTCAATATCACCTGATCCGATGATTTTGAGCTTGCCGTTATTTCCGAAGGCTACCGATCCTTATCGTTTGAATCGAAGCTTCGAAAACTTGAGTTGATCCCCGGTCATGTGTCGGGAGCAACCACTATCCAACATCCATTGATCCTACACGCAAGGTAGTTGGATCGGATATTGGATTTATTAAAAATTGGTTGAAAATTATTAACCTAAATCATCTCACCCATGTCTACATGATCAAACATGTTAATCCTATATGTTCTTGTGAGATGACTTCCAATTTTAGTTGAATTAAATTTAATGACTTAAACACTTGTCAACCTTGCGTTAGATTTGGATTTGACCTTAGGCTCATCAAGTCACCTTTTCAAGATCATGGCTTCCAGGTCGTGGCGAGGCACAGAGGCCTTCTTTGATCGGAACAAGGACCACTTCCATAGACAAAGCCATTTTCAAGAAAATAGAGACTTGACTCACCTAAGACCACTTCCTGGTCTAACTAGTCTAGGATACGGCGAGGTAGCTTCAGCTAGTACCGCTCAGTCAAGTGCACCGAACTAGATACGCCTTATCTAGCCCGAATACACAAGACTCCGCTTTCCTAGCGTACTATCATCTCGCCGCGTCCTGGTACTATGTTATCAAGTATTGACGAGTTATAGTTCTATCTAACCATTCTAAGAAGTAAAATCAAACTAAATAAAAACCTAAGCATGCAATTTCTAAGTTAAAACGCAAACAAATTTCGTACTAGCTCCCCCTAGACCGTTGAATTGATTCGGTCTCTCCACATAGTGGATTTGGTCCTTGGGAACCCAGTACTGGTTTGATCCTAAGTTTGAAATCAAGGTGGTCTTAGGGACCCATGCTTGGACACGTTTTTTATGCTGACTTACGATTGACATATACAACTTATTGGTCGTGTTTGAGCTAAACCCTAGCCCGGCCTTGTTGTACACGGCCCTTTGCGATCCAAGTAGGAGGTCAAGTCCTTTGGATCCCAAAGTAAACCTTTCCAACGTATTCCTAAGATCTTTGACTTGACTCTTCAAGAGTGAGTTCTCAACTTCGAGTTTTTCAACCCGAGTTGAGTCCTTCTCTTGAACTCGACTAGTCGAAGAGGTTAGGGAGACCTCGTGTTTGAGGAGTTTAACTTCCTCAACCAGGGTCTCGACCTTGGACTCGGACTTAGCTAACTTTCTATTTAAAAACTTAATTGCACTATAAAGTGTAGTAATAAGAGACCGACTTACCTTGAGTGTATCTTTTGAACCGGATGCGTATCGGTGGCTCGTCTTGAATAGTACTTCGCAGTCCGACTCATCTTCGGTTTCCGATTCAAGTTCCGGTTCCGACTCCATCTCCGATTCCACCGATTTAGCCATGAGGACTCGATCGTTATCTTCTTCCTCGGAAGCTTCTTCCCAAGTGGCGTTAAGTGCCTTTTTGTGTTTTGGTGCCTTGCTCTTGAGTTTTGGGCATTCGGACTTAATGTGTCCAAACCTGTTGCATTCATAACATCTTATGTTTAAACTTTTAGGCTTACCTTTGTTGGGTCGAGTGACGGCTCATTTTTGGCCCCTGACTATCCTCCGAACTAGGTTGACTAGTTCGGTCTCCATTTCCGAGTCGACCTCCGAATCGGACTCATCCTCTTCTTCCTTCGGAGGTGGCTTGCTAGCGGTTTTCTTCTTTGAACCTGCAAATAATGCTATACCTTTCTCGGGTTTCGAGTTAGACTGCTCATGAAGTTCAAAATAAGAAAAAAGTTCATCTAATCTAAGTTTAGAAAGATCCTTGGAGACCTTGTAGGCATCGACCATGGATGCCCACAAGGTAGTCCTCGGAAAGGAGTTTAGTACATACCTTATAAGGTCGCAGTTTTCGACCTTTTGCCCGATTGCGTGTAGATTGTTGACGATGTCCTAGACTCGGGCGTGAAGTTGCGTCGCGGACTCGTGTTCCTGCATTTTTAGATTATATAATTTATTGAATAAAAGGTCGCGCTTACATACCTTGGCTTTATCGGTCCCTTCGTGTAGCTCCACTAGCTTTGTCCATAGGTCCTTTGCGCTGATGAAGGGGCCGACGCAATTTAACTCCTCCTTGGACAAGCCACATTGGAGGATTTGTGTTTCCTTGGCATCGGCTTTGACTTGTCGTTTTGTTGCAACGGTCCATTGATCATAACCCAAGGATTCACCCACTTCGTTAGTCGAAAGTGTGAAACCCGTTTGGATTATGATCCACATCTCGATTTGGGTTTTGAGAAAGCACTCCATCCAACCTTTCCAGTAACGGAAATCATCTCCGTTGTAAAACGGAGGTCGGACGGTGCTAAAACCCTCGAGATGGGTCATTTGGAAGGGAAACCTTGCACAAAAAAATACCAAAAAAAAACACGAAAAAGGTTCCAAGACTTCGCCTTGGATTAGTAATGTAGGAAATGAAAAGAAACAAAAGGAATAAACAAGAAATAACCAACTAAAATAAAAGATGAGCACTTACAACCTTCGATGTCCCAAAAATGGTACTAAACGATGGTTTTTGGGGATGAAGACAGCTTGTTACGAGGGTTTACCCTCATAAGAAGTGTAGATCTCTCCGAGAACTTCGTTTTGGTAGGTAGACCGTGTCGTGGGTCAACTTGTACGAAATGTTATGCCCGTTTGACCGTCGGCTACTCCAAAAGCGAATACTTGCAAAACAAAACCAAACGAAGAGTACCAAGACTTCGTCTTGGATTAGTAGTGCGGGAGAAAATTTTAAACGAACGAAAAACAAATCTGTAAAAAAAATGTTAGATTGGTGGTTTCACAAAATCTAAGCGCCCCCGACTCTGATACTAATTGTTGGATCAAAGAGGATCGCTAGAGGGGGGGTGAATAGAGAAACAAAAGCTTTTTACGAAATCGTTCTTTGAAAGTCGAGTAGATAAATTGCAGCGGAAATATAAACAATAAATATAAGAGACAATTCTTTTTACTTGGTTCGTAGCCTTCGGCTACTACTCCAAGGCCCTAGTGGTCCTTGACCACGCACGGAGGGCAAAACACTAAACGAACTCCTCCTCGTTGTAGGTAGGAGTTAATCGAGACAAGAACAAAAACTTGAGGTAGAGGGACACTCCCCCTCTCCTCGTTATGATAGAAAAAGAGCTTCGAAAAAGTAAATGAACAACGAATAAATCTAAAACCAACGTACAAAAACTAAAAGAAAATTAAACCTAGCGTCGGAGAAGAAGAACTTCGTTGTCGGAGAGTTGTAGCTTTGCGGAGGCTCTTGGAAGCTTAGAATTGATGATGAAACCCTAGGATTGGCCCTCCTTTTATAGCCTTTGAGCCCCTTTTCGAGAGGAACCCTAGCCAATCACAATTGAGCACCAATCTCCTTGAAAAGGGGTGATAAGCCTTGACTCCTCGAATCTGATCATTGACCATCAGTCGACTGATGGCCATCATCGCTGATCGATGGCAAGATCGGGCCGATCTTCGACCTCCGCAATGACTAATTAACCAAATGAGTCCTCCAAGTTGGCAGTCGACTGATGCTTGCTTCAAGTCAAAGTTAGCTCAACAAAAACATAATTTCGACGGTCGTCGACCGTCCGATCTCGACCTAGACCATCTATAGGATGTCTTTGGTCGGATCTACGCTTAAGATCATCCCCGTAACAAGGATACGACCTCACTTACGCTCGCACACACGAGCTTACCTCGATACTTATGTGTTGATTTTGCTTCCGGCCTTCCACTCGATTCCTTCGGCTCCCTCCGAAGTCACTCGAGTGTCGCCCGACGACCGCGGCTTCCTTTGGGTGTCACTAGCCTTCAGCTCCAGCTATAGCAATCTTCTACACACTCGATTCAGCTCGTGAGATAATGACATGAGCTTAACTTTGTATCGTTTGCTATAATCAAAACTCAGGTTCGACTTAGGTGCCTACTGCACCAACAATAATGAGATGATATAGAGAACACTACTCTTAATCATTCCTAGTCGAGTATTAACATTCAGGGACAATGTTAATGTGTAGAAACTAGCATGTAGGTCAACACGATGACTTGATCTCACAAGTCATGGATATGAGATATCAAGTTGACACATGGGTATGCATTGGAGAATGTATACTGAATGACCCACCATGAGAAAGTATCATGGATCATTATATGAGTGTCATATACTTTTTCATGTGGCTATTAGTATGACTATTAGTCCTTAAACCTGAAGTCACCATGGTTCCCTACATAAGGAGTTGCATACTTTGGCTTCGTCAAACGTCACCCGTAAATGGGTGGACTATAAAGGCGATTACTGGGTATGTAACAAATTATGCGGAGGGATGTGAGTGATGTAGATGGGATCTATCCCTCCTATATGACGGGGGTGACATCGATATTCTTGATAGAGTGAGACCACGAAGTGCATGGCCATGACCAAATGAGTCAATATGAGATATTGAGCTCATTTGATTAGAGTGAGTCTACTTGGAGTTCAAGATTTAGATTTTACCGAGGATGACACGGTCTATGCCTCGATTGGTCAATCTAGATGTCAAGGATAGAGGGACATTGTCACATATTGTGAGAGTCACAATTAGTAGTCACAAAGGTGATGTTGGAGATCAACATTCTTGTAACTTGGGTAGCAATGATGTGTTGCTAGATATCGCTCATTGCTTATGTTCCTAAATTGGTTTAGGGGCATTACCAACGTTACAAGAACCTATAGGGTCACACACATAAGGGCAATTAGATGGAGATTAGGTGCATATGATAAACCATGAGGATTAGGTTCATGGGATGAACCAAATTGGATTAAGAGTAATCCTAATTAGACTAATTGAGTTGGACTCAATTTGATTCAAGTGTTGAATGAGTCTAATTTAGATTTGATTCATCAAATCAATTTAAATTAATGAATAGAGATTCATTAGATTAAATTGACTTGAGTCAAGTGGTTAGATTTGATCAACCATGGGAGATTAGAGGTCAAGTTTGACTTGACTTGAGAGGGAAGATGAAAGGTCAAGTTTGACTTGACCAAATGCCATGTCATGATGATGACTTGGCATGGCCGGCCAATGATGATGCTCCACATCATCATTGACTTTGTCAATTGGTGCCACATCATGAGGGAGACCAAGAGGCATTGGAGTTACATGCATGCATGTAACCTCCCAAGCCATAATGTGGCCCGCCAACCCCATTAGATGTGGGAATTCATTTTGGTGGGTTACAGAACTTCATCTTCAACCTTGGATCAACTTCCCTCAAGATCTCTCTTCCTCATCTAGCCATGAACGTCCAAGGGGTGCTAGCACACTCTAGGATGCCTTTCTCCACCTATTGCTTGTGTGGATACCAATAGAGGAGTGTACACTTGACACTCTCGAGTTCCGGCAAACCTTTTGGACGAGCGGGATAAGCGAAGGGCGTCGCTACGAGGGTAACACTCTCACCTTCTAGATCTAAGGTAGATCTAGGGTTTTTATATAAACACATACATGTTTTGTTTTAATACATCTTCGCACGGATCCGTGGCCAGGGCTTCCGAGGTTTCCGCAACACAAAAAGCGGTTTTTGCTACTCGGAAAAATCCCAACAGTGGTATCAGAGCCACGTGCGAAGCATGTATGTGTTTCATTTTTGTAATTTTTGTATTAGATATAAAAATTATAGATTTATATGTTTCTGTAAATTTCCTATTTTTATAGAAGTTTTGGGTATTTTTCTCGAAGAATCGAAGCAACGAGTGTTGGGACACTTGTAGGCTTCAACCGTCGAGAAAAACTCTCCGAAACGGTGAGATCTCACTTTAGGTTTTTGGGAAAGCGACTTAAGTCACTGTAAGATCATAGTAGGGACACTCACAAGGTTTATTTTGCGAGTAGGGGCGCTGCCTCTATCCCCGAAAGGGGCCTTGTCCCGCGATCGCGCCCAGAAACCGCTTAGCGGGACCGTTACGGAGAGGTGACTCATAAATTTGAAAAAAAAAATAGGAAAAATTATAGAAATTTTCTATAAAAATACATAATTTATAATTATGTATAATTCTGTGATTTTCATGGCCCAATGACCCCAATTTGATTGGATTATGTGTGTTGTAATTCATAATACGGCCTGCGTGCCGTTTTGTGGTTGTGCGTGTTGTATAGTGTATGCGACCTGCGCGGCGTACCTCTTTTTTTAATATTCTAGTTCTAAATAATTTTAGACTCGAATGTAACTCGAGTTTCATATTTGTAATGTACAAAATGGAGCGGTGGAAAGTCCACTTGAAGACGAGGTTACGAGAAGGGTGACGACGACACATGACGGTCAAAGAAACACTTGGAGAAGCCGCTAGCCTTAGGTTGACCGTCCGATCTTCTCATTGGCTTGAGAAGATCGTAGTAGGGCCATGACTACATCACATTTAATTTTATATATATATATATATATATATATATTTGATTTTGTTTGTATGTATGTGATGCATGCTAGTAGAATAATGCTTGTATGTATATGATGCATGCTAGGATAATTTTCTTGTATGTATATGATGCATGCTAGAATAATGATTGTATGTATGTGATGCATGCTAATATAGGATAATAAAGGCCTAAATGCGTATGAGATACACATTACGATTAGATTAGATCATAATCGAATCAACTCGAAAATGCCTACCGAGCCTTGATACCCATCACTACCTCGATCATTTGTTGTTGTTGAATCTGCCAAAGCAGAGCAACGCATATTATCTTGGTAGGGTGCGGAGGGACAATCTTGGTCCCGCCTATCACGCTTGGGTTAGAGTAAGCTCAATTAGATTGAGCAAATCTAGTTAACTCAATTGGATCGAGTAGAACTATAGGCATATTCCAATCGTTGGAAAGATAGGTTAAGATCGCATTTACACTAAATCTTGGGCGATTTAGCCAAAGCTAACTCAAGGTCTTTTGTAAATGTGGGTCTTGATCCTATAAACAAGAGTTGCATAAAGATGTAATCGGTAATGTGTTACCCACTGATCGTACTAAGTCTTGGGCGATTTAGCCAAAGCTAACTCAAGGCTTAGTATGATGTGGATCTTGTCCCGCAAGAATTATAGCTAGTTTGTATGAATCTAGTAATGTGGTTTGACCACATCCATAACTCGATTCTGCAAAATTCCTATAATTCAGTGGGAGCATCATTTAATTAAAGGCCTAATTAAATGATAAAAGGAATATGATATTAATTCTCTGCATTGTATATTGTAGAAAACTTTGTCGACAAACACGAACACTCTCTCTCTGTGTTCTGTCCTTGAGAAGGACAAGCTCAATGGAGCAAATTTCCTGGACTGGTACAGGAATCTGAGAATTGTTCTCACTCAAGAAAGGAAGTTGTACATCCTGGAGCAGCCCATTCCGGAGGCACCTCCTACCACTGCCTTGCGAGCTGACAAAGATGCTTACAAGAAGCATCAAGATGATGCATTAGATGTGTCATGTCTAATGCTCGTGACCATGAACTCTGAGCTTCAGAAGCAACATGAGTTCATGAATGCTTATGATATGGTTGGATATCTTCGTCAACTATATCAAGGACAAGCAAGGCATGAGAGATATGAAGTCTCTAAGGCATTATTTGGGTCTAAAATGCAAGAAGGTGTTGGTGCAGGGGCACTAGATAATTGAACCTGTGTTTTGATTATGGCAAAGACACAAAGTTAAGTTTACATCGTTATCTCACGAGCTAAATCGAGGGTGCAGAAAAGTACTAAAGCTAGAGCTGAAGGCTAGCGACACCCGGAGAAAGCCGCGGTGGTCGGGCGACACTCGAATGACTTCGGAGGGAGCCGAAGGAATCGAGTGGAAGGCCGGAAGCGAAAGTGTCACAGTAAGAATCGAGGTAAGCTCGTGTGAGTGAGAGATGGTAAGGTCGTGTCCTCTATATGGGGACGACCGTAGGCGGCGATCCGACTAAAACTTCTTGTGGAAGGTCTAGGTCGAGATCGGACGGTTAGAAATCGTCGTATTTATCATTTTCTGAGCTAACCTCTCACTGCAAGGAAGTGGTCGGTGGCCATGATCGCTGGACATGGATCGATCGTGATGCCCATCGATCGATGATGGAGGCATCGTCGATCGATGGCGACTCAGCCTTTGCGCTAGGTCAAAACGGATAACGTTTGACGCGGCCACTTCGCGATAAAATTTGGAAAACTTCATGATCCATTCCAAAGAAATAGGAGACAAATTCAGAGGCCAAAGTCTATAAAAGGAGGAGGATTCCAACTCCAAAGACATCAAGTTTATTCATCAAGTGCTCCTACAACGCCAACGCTCCAACATCGTCATAACGCCGACGCGACGTCAAGTTTCGATCTTCTTCGTCGGCAGCAGAATCAAGTAATATTTGTTTATTGTATTCTTTTTTTTCTTCATTACGAGGTGAGGTAGGCTTGTTGCCTCATCCTCATATATTCGGTTTTGTGATCGTTGTCTCCTACCTCCAACGAGGAGGAGACGTTATAGTGCTTTTCCCTCCGTACGCGGTCTAGGACCGATAGGGCCTTGGAGTAGCAACCGCTGGGTTGTGAACCAAGTAAAATAAACGTGTTCATTTATTTTCCGCTGTGCTTACTTTGCGTATCAAACGAACGAAAAAGAAAAGATTTACGATCGCTATTCACCCCCCCCCCCTCTAGCGACGCTTCTCGATCCAACAATTGGTATCAGAGCGGGGGCGCTAAGATTTGGTGAAACCACCAATCTAGCACGTTTTGGTTTTTCTGTTCGTATTTTTCGATTCGTATTTTTTTTTGGTCTTTTTCCTCCCACACTACTAATCCAAGACGAAGTCTTGGTACGTTTCTTTTGGTTGTGTGCTTGCAAGTTTTCTCTCTTGGAGTAGCCGACGGTAAAACGGCCATAACTTTTCGCACAAGTGGACTCACATAACGATCTACATACCAAATCGAAGCTCTCAGAAAGATCTACATTTCTTATAAGGGTTTACCCTCGTAACAAACTGTTTCCAGCCCCAAAATCCAACGTTTAGTACCCTTTCGGGGACATCAAAGGTCGTAAGTTTCGAGTTTTTGTTAGTTTCTTATTCTCCTTATTTATTTCTGTTTATTTCCTATTATTTCCCGCACTACTAATCCAAGACCAAGTCTTGGAATTCTCTTTGGTTTTTATTCGTATTTTGCAAGATATTTAATGGCTCACATTGAGGGGTATATCACCACCCGACCTCCGTTCTTTAACGGAAATGATTTCCGTTATTGGAAAGGTCGGATGGAGTGTTTTCTAAAAACACAAGTCGAGACTTGGATAATAATCCAAACCGGCTTTGCTCTACCCACCAATGATCAAGGAAAGGCCTTGGATTTCAACAAATGGACAAATGCAACCAAGAGGCAAATCGAAGCTGATGCAAGAGCAACCCAAATATTGCAATGCGGCTTGTCCAAGGAGGAACTCAACCGCATCGGACCATTCATTAGCGCCAAAGACCTCTGGAACAAATTGATTGATTTACACGAAGGGACGACCAATGCTAAGGTATGTAAAAGAGATTTACTTTTAAATAAACTGTACAATCTAAAGATGCAGGATCATGAGACCGCCACCCAACTACATGCGCGGATCCAAGATATCGTCAACGGTCTTCATTCGATCGGGCAAGCCATAGAGAACCGGGACCTTATAAGGTACGCTTTAAATGTTTTCCCTAGGACTACCTTGTGGGCATCCATGGTTGATGTCTACAAGGTCTCTAAGGACCTTTCGAAGCTTAGGTTAGATGAATTATTTTCCGAGTTTGAACTTCATGAGCAAACTAACGTGGTCCGGGCCGAGAGAGGTATTGCTCTACTTGCAGGACAAAGAAGGAAGCCACCTACTAAGCAAGTAGATGAACTCGGACCCAAAGACGAATCCGAATCCGAAGAGGAGGCCATAATAGTCAACATTGTGCGGAGAATAGTTCGACAAGAAAGAAGGAAATTGAAGAATGAGAACCAAAAGAAAAAGGGAGCAAGAAAAGCCTTCCATGCAACTTGGGACAACAGAGAAGACATAGCTTACATGGCAAGAACGGAGGAGTCCGAGTCAGAATCCGAAGCCGAGTCCAACTACAACTCCGACTCCGACCCCGAAGATTATTTCGAGAGAATCGAGAGAAAACTCAAAGCCAAACCAAAAGGGAAAGTCAAGGTTAATCGCTCTTTAATTAGTACGCTTTACAATACAATTAAAATGCTTAATAGGAAATTAACTAAGTCCAAGTCTAGGGTTGAGCCGTTACTTGAGGAGGTTGAAACCCTCAAGCAAGAGGCTACTCTAACCCCTTCAACTAGTCAAGTTCAAGAGGGAAACTCAACTCAAATTAAAAAACTTGAGGAGGAGAATTCTCTCTTGAAAGACCAAGTTCAAGAGGTTGAGGCTAGGTTGGAAAGGTTCACGTTGGGATCTAAGAACCTTAATCGACTACTTGGAACCCAATGAGTCATGTACAATAAAGCCGGACTCGGATTTAAGTCAAAGACTACCAATAGGTCTTATATGTCTATCATAAATTGTAGTCATCAAAGAGTCCAAGCATGGGTCCCTAAGAACTTTTTAATTTCAACTCTAGGATCCAACCTGTACTGGGTTCCCAAGGACCAAATCCACTATGTGGATAGACCGAACCGATTCAACGGTCTAGGGGGAGCCAGTACAAAACATGTTTGTGCTTTAACTTAGAAATTGCATGCTTTAACTTAGAAAGTTTGTGCGTTAAAACTTGCGAGCTCACTTAGAACACGTACATAACCAACTAAAATCCTACGAAAAGATTGAACCTCGAGGAGTCTCTTTTCAAAAATAACCAGTTAGACTAGGAAATAGTCTTAGTTGAGTCAAGTCATCATTTTCTTGAAAATGGCTTTGTCTAAGGAAATGGTCGATCATCCGATAAAAGAAGGCCCCTGTGCCTCGCCACGACCTGGAAGCCATGATCTTGAAAAGGTAAACTTGACAAGCCTAGGGTCAAATCCAAATCTAACATAAAATTACTTGAACCTAAATGCACTTAATCAACTTAATTGGAAGTCATCTCACAAAAATACATAGGTATAACATGCTTGATCATATAGACACAGGTGAGATGTTAAGGATAATTGAAATATAGTTAAAACAACCTCTTCAAAATACTACTTATTTTCTCAACTATTGTACTTAACAACTCTTAGGCCAAAGTTTAGCGCCCCCTACATCTCTTATACTTCATATATTTGACTAAGGGGGAGAGCAAACTAACCCTAAAGGGTTATATTACAAACCTTTAGATTATTGGTGCAGAGGGACACACCTCGAACCAATCTATCTAATTACTGCTAGACACATGCTTGGACTCATAGCTGATTTATCTTGATGCATGCATATACCATATTATTTTTAAACCCCTATTTTACATAACAACCCCCAACATTTATTTTGATTTATGGCAAAAGGGGGAGAAGAGCGAAAGTTAAGGGGGAGTAACACAAAATTTAAAATTTATTTAATTTTGAACTAAAGTATCTCTTTCAAAACTCACCTAGGGTTAAGGGGGAGTTTTTGAAAATGACATTCATCATTTACTATACTTGTTTTATGCTTTAATTTCCCTTAACTTTGTGTTGGTTTGCCATAGATCAAAAAGGGGGAGATTGTTGGTGCAGGGGCACTAGATAATCGAACCTGTGTTTTGATTATGGCAAAGACACAAAGTTAAGTTTACATCGTTATCTCACGAGCTAAATCGAGTGTGCAGAAAAGTACTAAAGCTAGAGCTGAAGGCTAGCGACACCCGGAGGAAGCCGCGGTGGTCGGGCGACACTCGAATGACTTTTGAGGGAGCCGAAGGAATCGAGTGGAAGGCCAGAAGCGAAAGCGTCACAGTAAGAATCGAGGTAAGCTCGTGTGAGTGAGAGATGGTAAGGTCGTGTCCTCTATACGGGGACGACCGTAGGCGGCGATCCGACTAAAACTTCTTGTGGAAGGTCTAGGTCGAGATCGGACGGTTAGAAACCGTCATATTTATCATTTTCCGAGCTAACCTCTCACTGTAGGGAAGTGGCCAGGCTGGCAGTCGACTGCTGAACATGGAGCAGTCGACTGATGCCCATCAGTCGACTGATGGGAGGCATCAGTCGACTGATGGCGACGACTTAGCCTTTGCGCTAGGTCAAAACGGATAACGTTTGACGCGGCCACTTCGCGATAAAATTTGGAAAACTTCATGATCCGTTCCAAAGAAATAGGAGACAAATTCATAGGCCAAAGTCTATAAAAGGAGGAGGATTCCAACTCCAAAGACATCAAGTTTATTCATCAAGTGCTCCTACAACGCCAACACTCCAACATCGTCATAACGCCGACGCGACGTCAAGTTTCGATCTTCTTCGTCGGCAGCAGAATCAAGTAATATTTGTTTATTGTATTCTTTTTTTTCTTCATTACGAGGTGAGGTAGGCTTGTTGTCTCATCCTCGTATATTCGGTTTTGTGATCGTTGTCTCCTACCTCCAACGAGGAGGAGACGTTATAGTGCTTTGCCCTCCGTACGCGGTCTAGGACCGATAGGGCCTTGGAGTAGCAACCGCTGGGTTGTGAACCAAGTAAAATAAACGTGTTCATTTATTTTCCGCTGTGCTTACTTTGCGTATCGAACAAATGAAAAAGAAAAGATTTACGATCGCTATTCACCCCCCCCCCCCTCTAGCGACGCTTCTCGATCCAACAGAAGGGACTCCCGTAGGTCAGTATGTACTCAAGATGATTGGGTACGTAGAAAACCTACAAAGGTTGGGATTCCCACTTGGCCAAGAGCTGGCCACTGACCTGATCTTGCAATCTTTTCCACAAGCCTTCAATCAATTTGTCATAAATTATAACATGAATGAAATTGATAAGCCATTGCCTGAAACGCTCAGCATGTTGAGAACTGCTGAGCTTAACCTTAAGAAGGGAAAATCTGACACCATTTTGATGGTACAGAAGAAGAAAGGCAAGGGCAAGCCTAAAGGTGAGGGAAAGTCCCAAGCCAAGGGAAAAGGCAAAGAACTTAAACTCAAAGGAGGGATAGCCAAGGAAGGGGCTTGCTTCTACTGCAAGGAAGCAGGACACTGGAAGCGTAACTGCAAGGCATACCTGGAAGATCTTAAGAAGAAGAGAAGTGAGACTTCTACTTCATGTATAAATGTTATAGAAGTCAATCTATCTATTTCTTCATCATGGGTATTAGATACCGGATGTGCATCTCACATTTGTACCAATGTGCAGGTGCTGAGAAATAGCAGGGCATTGACAAAGGGCGAGGTGGACCTACGAGTAGGCAATGGAGCAAGAGTTGCTGCTGTTGCTGTAGGAACTTATGATCTATCTTTGCCCTCTGGGCTTGTACTAGAATTAGATGAATGTTGTTATGTGTCTGCCTTAACTAAGAACATCATTTCAGTTT
Source organism: Wurfbainia villosa (assembly GCA_025175895.1). NCBI lineage: Eukaryota > Viridiplantae > Streptophyta > Magnoliopsida > Zingiberales > Zingiberaceae > Wurfbainia > Wurfbainia villosa. The sequence goes on from CM045990.1 coordinate 34,023,866, forward strand.
CTTGTTTGGACAAGAAAGGATTTTCATTTATAATAAAGAACAAATGTTGTTCAGTTTATTTAAATGATATGTTCTATTGTAGTGCACCTCTAATGAACGGACTCTACTTTCTAGACTTAGAGATCCCTATCTATAACATAAGTATCAAAAGGTTCAAGTTAAATGAGTTGAACCAAACCTATCTCTGGCATTGTCTCTTAGGTCACATAAATGAGAGTCGCTTATCTCAGCTCCATAAGGATGGGCTGCTACACTCATTTGATTTTGAATCATATGAGACATGCGAGTCTTGCATTTTAGGCAAGATGACCAAGATGACCAAGACTCCCTTTATTGGACACAGTGAAAGAGCAACATACTTGTTAGGACTTATACATAGTGATGTATGTGACCCTTTCAATATTGCAGCTAGAGGTGGTTTTAGGTACTTCATTACATTTACTGATGACTTCAGTAGATATGGTTATGTGTATCTTATGACACATAAATCAGAATCCTTTGAAAAGTTCAAAGAATTCAAGAATGAAGTACAAAACCAGCTGGGCAAGAGTATTAAGATACTTCGATCAGATCGATGTGGAGAATACCTTAGCCATGAGTTTCATGACTATCTAGCTGAGTGTGGGATTCTATCCTAACTCACTCCTCCTGGAACACCACAATGGAATGGTGTATCCGAAAGGAGGAATTGTACCCTATTAGATATGGTACGATCTATGATGAGTCACACAGATATTCCTATATCCTTTTGGGGATATGCTCTAGACACAGTAGCCTTTACCCTTAATCGTGTACCATCCAAGGCTGTGATAAAGACACCATATACGATATGGACAGGGAGAAATCCCAAGATGTCTTTCATGAGGATTTGGGGTTGTGAGGCTTACGTTCGACGTCAAGTCTCAGACAAATTGGGACCCAAATCCGATAGGTGCTATTTTGTTGGATATCCCAAGGATACAAAGGGATATTACTTCTACATTCCCAGTCAGCACAAAGTGTTTGTGGCAAAGACTGGAGTTTTTCTAGAAAGGGATTTTGTTTCTAGAAAAACTAGTGGGAGTACCTTCGATCTTGAAGAAATTCAAGATAAGGACCATAGCACTGAGGCCTTGATGGAGGCTGAACATGAACCACAAAGTGTTGTGGGTGATGAGGTTGTTGCACAAAGAGTTGTGGAACAACCACCTGCTCAGGTAGACCTACCTCTTCGCAGATCTAATAGGGTACGTCATCAGCCTGAGAGATACTCATTTCTCTTGTCTGACCTTGATGACGTTATGCTCTTTGAGAATGAGCCTACCTCCTATCAGGAAGCTGTGATGAGCCCAGATTCTGAGAAATGGCTAGAGGCCATGAGATCCGAGATGGAATCCATGTACACCAACCAAGTATGGACTTTGGTTGATCCACCTGAAGGGGTCAAACCCATTGGGTGTAAGTGGGTCTTTAGGAGAAAGACTGACATGGATGGACTTACGCATACCTATAAGGGTCGATTGGTGGCTAAAGGTTTCAAGCAAATTCATGGTATTGACTATGATGAAACCTTTTCTCCAGTGGCGATGTTTAAGTCCATTCGGATCTTGCTTGCTATTGCAGCATACCACGATTATGAGATCTGGCAGATGGATGTCAAAACTGCATTTCTGAATGGAAACTTACTCAAGGATGTATACATGACACAACCTGAGGGTTTTGTATATCCACAGCATACTGGGAAAGTATGCAAGCTGCAAAGGTCCATTTATGGGCTAAAGCAAGCTTCTCGGAGCTGGAATCTTCGATTCGATGATGCGATCAAACAGTTTGGTTTCATCAATAATGAAGATGAACCCTGTGTCTACAAGAGGGTTAATGGGAACACAGTTGTCTTCCTTGTATTGTATGTGGATGACATACTACTCATTGGGAATGACATCCCTTCGCTACAGTCTGTGAAAACTTGGCTGGGGACGTGCTTCTCAATGAAGAACTTAGGTGAAGTAGCCTGTATTCTAGGCATCATAATCTATAGAGATAGATCTAAGAGATTGCTTGGCCTAAGTCAGAGTACATACATTGACACGGTATTACTACGATTTTCCATGCAGAATTCCAAGAAGGGACTTCTGCCGATGTCATATGGTGTGAGTCTTTCGAAGACTTAAAGTCCCTCTTCTAGAGAGGAGAGAGACCGCATGGATAAGATCTCATATGCATTTGCTATAGGATCCAACATGTATGCCATGCTGTGTACTCGTCCTGATGTCCCGTATGCTTTGAGCATGACGAGTAGATACCAGTCAGATCTAGGTGAGCGTCACTGGATAGCAGTCAAGAATATTCTTAAGTACTTGAGAAGGACTAAAGAATATTTCTTGATATTTGGAGGCGATGAGGAGCTAGCTGTAAAGGGTTACAGCGATGTCAGCTTCCAAACTGACCAGGATGATTATAGATCGCAGTCAGGGTTCGTGTTTTGCTTGAATGGTGGCGTTGTGAGCTGGAAGAGTTCAAAGCAGGACACAGTTGTTGATTCTACAATAGAAGCCGAGTATATCGCTGCATCTGAGGCAGCAAAGGAGGCAGTTTGGATCCGCAAGTTCATTACTGAGCTTGGGGTGGTTCCTAGCATTGCAGATCCTATAGAGCTCTATTGTGACAATAATGGAGCGATTGCACAGGCTAAGGAACCTCGCTCACACCAGCGGACCAAACACATACTACGGTGCTTCCATCTCATTCGAGAGATTATCGATAGAGGAGATGTGAAGATTTGCAGAGTATCCACAGAGGCTAACATCGCAGATCCCTTGACCAAAGCTTTGGCACAGAAAAAGCATGATGGTCACACTAGGTCATTGGGTATTAGATACTACGGTGATTAGCACTAGTGCTAGTGAAAGATTGTTAGTGAAAGCCCTAGAGTCAATCATGTGATGATTGTTGTATGGACTTTATTGTATCATATTCCTATTTATAAAGGCATGTTTATTATATTTACTTGTATTGGTGCCAAATAACTAAATATAATAATGTCCTTGAGTAGTAGGTTCTTATCTATATCAATCGATTGGTTGAATCGATAATGAGATGATATAGAGAACACTACTCTTAATCATTCCTAGTCGAGTATTAACATTCAGGGACAATGTTAATGCGTAGAGACTAGCATGTAGGTCAACACGATGACTTGATCTCACAAGTCATGGATATGAGATATCAAGTTGACACATGGGTATGCATTGGAGAATGTATATTGAATGACCCACCATGAGAAAGTATCATGGATCATTATATGAGTGTCATATACTTTCTCATGTGGCTATTAGTATGACTATTAGTCCTTAGACCTGAAGTCACCATGGTTCCCTACATAAGGAGTTGCATACTTTGGCTTCACAAACGCCACCCGTAAATGGGTGGACTATAAAGGCGATTATCGGGTATGTAACAAATTATGCGGAGGGATGTGAGTGATGTAGATGGGATCTATCCCTCCTATATGACGGGTGACATCGATATTCTTGATAGAGTGAGACCACGAAGTGCATGGCCATGCCCAAATGAGTCAATATGAGATATTGAGCTCATTTGATTAGAGTGAGTCTACTTGGAGTTCAAGATTTAGATTGTACTGAGGATGACACGGTCTATGCCTCGATTGGTCAATCTAGATGTCAAGGATAGAGGGACATTATCACATATTGTGAGAGTCACAATTAGTAGTCACAAAGGTGATGTTGGAGCTCAACATTCTTGTAACTTGGGTAGCAATGATGTGTTGCTAGATACCGCTCATTGCTTATGTTCCTAAATCGGTTTAGGGACATTGCCAACGTTACAAGAACCTATAGGGTCACACACATAAGGGCAATTAGATGGAGATTAGGTTCATATGATGAACCATGAGGATTAGGTTCATGGGATGAACCAAATTGGATTAAGAGTAATCCTAATTAGACTAATTGAGTTGGACTCAATTTGATTCAAGTGTTGAATGAGTCTAATTTAGATTTGATTCATCAAATCAATTTAAATTAATGAATAGAGATTCATTAGATTAAATTGACTTGAGTCAAGTGGTTAGATTTGATCAACCATGGGAGATTAGAGGTCAAGTTTGACTTGACTTGAGAGGGAAGATGAAAGGTCAAGTTTGACTTGACCAAATGTCATGTCATGATGATGACTTGGCATGGCCGGCCAATGATGATGCTCCACATCATCATTGACTTTGTCAATTGGTGCCACATCATGAGGGAGACCAAGAGGCATTGGAGTTACATGCATGCATGTAACCTCCCAAGCCATAATGTGGCCGGCCAACCCCATTAGATGTGGGAATTCATTTTGGTGGGTTACAGAACTTCATCTTCAACCTTGGATCAACATCCCTCAAGCTCTCTCTTCCTCATCTAGCCATGAATGTCCAAGGCGTGCTAGCACACTCTAGGATGCTTTTCCCCACCTATTGCTTGTGTGGATACCAATAGAGGAGTGTACACTTGACACTCTCGAGTTCCGGCGAACCTTTTGGACGAGCGGGATAAGCGAAGGGCGTCGCTACGAGGGTAACACTCTCACCTTCTAGATCTAAGGTAGATATAGGGTTTTTATATAAACACATACATGTTTTGTTTTAATACATCTTCGCACGTATCCGTGGGCGGGGCTTCCGAGGTTTCCGCAATGCAAAAAGCAGTTTTTACGGCTCAAAAAACCCAACAGGGGAGAATATAAAATATCAAAAATAAAATAAATAAAATATTCCTTGTTAATTAATAAATTATCTTGTGGAATTTTTTAGAAATTTTTCTGGATTAAAACAGAAGTTTTATGGACATTTCACGGGGATAAAGGGGACAGGCTTTTGTAAAGTCTATTTAGAATATCTGCTATTGAGGAATTAATAGGTTTAATTAACCTATGCTAAACGTTATTTTCCTCTCGATCCCTTCCATTTCCACTCGGTTCGTCGATTCCTTTTCTCCCTTCTCCAACCGCTCTTTATTTTCTCCCGATTCCATTCGAGCGTCGCCCGATCGCTCACGATTCCCCTTCTCTTATTCTTCGGCCAAACCTCTCCGCCTCCACACCGCTAGCTGTGCCACTTGCTGCCACTGCGAAAGAGCTGTTGCTGCCCCGAGCCATATCTCACTCTCCGTCTCTCTTTAATTGTGCCATCGTGGATTTGCTACGAGCCTTTCTCCGATCCAAATCGCCATGGCGGTACTTTCTTCTTCCTGATCTCGATGACAGCGAGCACCTCCGGCCATCATCAACATCTCACGAGGAGATTTCGAGTTCGAGTGGGAGCTACTGCTCTCTTTCTTCAATGCTTCCCTCCCGACCATTTGTGGTTCTTGCCCCATCACTACCGGTCGTCTTCCCTCTTCTCCCTTCCACCATAGGCGCCCTTGCATGTGACGGTTGGCGACCACAGCCACACTGGTGCATCCTGCCTCATCCGGATATTGAGATTTGTCAGATTTATGTGGAGTTGTGTGTCATTATCTCCGTGCTATGCTCCATTGATATGGACAGTAGAGGGAGCTGACGACCTCTTCTTTGCTCGTGTTCCACCATTCTTCCGATCGGCGGTTGCCATGGCCATCACAACTACTCTGCACCTCGCATCCAACTGCCTCTGTCATTGTGAGACGCCTTCGTTACTACCATCAATAGCTTTGCTTCCGTGAGCAACATCAATGGGTGTAATTTGATCGTGTCATTGAAGGGGGAAAGGAGGTAAGAACGGTGGTTGAATGAATGATGGTAAGGATCTTAGATTGTTGTGTGGTTATGCAGCTATTGAATTTGGGTTGATGATTTTACAGACTATTGGAGTTGGGGGTTGACTTCAACCCAATGGCATGATTCATAATAGATCTCCCTAAGCAAAGGAAGAAGTTGTGGGCAAGCAAAACAAGATTAGGTAAGTTTCTGATATGTTTATGCTAATAGTGTGCAGTAGTAATATTACTTCCTGATTACCGTTGTAGTAGAGTTATTGTTGAATTATATCAGTGATTAGTGGAGACTAGTTTTATTCTGGTTATATTGGTTTTCTACATTTTCAGGACTTTGATACGTAGTAGGTTCGCAGACGCGAATATAATCAGCACAGTTACATATCATGTGGGTAATTTACTACCTTGGTCAAGAAGTTGTTGATGCATGCAGATTTAGATATAAGATCATATTATATGATCATATTACCTTGACTCCACTCTTATTTATTCTTGTGCTTAATACTTTGTGTTGGTGCAATCGGCCCAGGTAGATGATAGTATTTTGATGATAGACAAAACTTATGACATGGGATTGTCATGGGAAAGTCCAACATGGTGTTGGCATGGAAGTCCAAGGGGGAAGCCTTGGCATGGGAAAGTCCAAAGCATTGCGAAGCCGTGCGCTTGGTGCTTGGCATGGGAAATGCATTGCGAAGTCGTGCGCTTGGTGCATATGGGAAGTCTTGAGGACTTGGTAAGTTCACTAGGCTTGGGGTCCTTGAGTCGGTGAAGGATGGCATTGCGAAGTCGTGCGCTTGGTGCATCCGAGGGACCGTCGGACGAGGAGCGAATGGAGTGAGCCCAAAGGGAAGCATACTTCTAGGGTATGAGACGCGAAAGATGGCGTTGCGAAGTCATGCGCTTGGCGCATCCGAGGGATGTAGGCTGAGGGAAGAGAGCTTCGGTGGGGAACTCCATGAGGGATAAGGTGGACTTGGCCAAGTGGCTAAGACTGAGTGTCGGAGGCTCAAACTTGATGTTTGAGGGTTTACTCGACGGTCGGATGCTCAAACAACTTGGTGTTTGAGGTTTTGCCCGACATCAGTCGACTGGCACAGGTGCCGGTTCGACTGATCCAAGTCAACTAGGGTTCGATTGGTGTAAGGCTAGGGTTTTGTGCTTGGCGATCATTGCCATGGGTAGCGATCGTGATGTCGACGGCGATCGGCTAGAGATGGCGATCGGTGATGGAAATATCACGAGCGAGCGCTCATGGCCGTGGCGATCAACTACTAGGTCACGATCGGTGATGGGCATCATCAGTCGATTGGTAGGTGATCCGTTGGAACTTGTCCGACGTGGATCTGGCCGTTGTGAGACAACGGCTATAGGGGCAGTCAACTAAGGTCTTTTGGCAGTCGACTGCTAGGCACAAAAATAGCTCGATGCAGGTTATAAAAGGAGCTTGAGATGGAGGTTTTTGCCATGCCTTTTGTGAAGCTATTGGAGGGGAATTGTTGCTGCATTCCAGACCTTCAAGAACCATCTAAAGCAAGCAATAAGAAAGTGATCAAAGCAATTGTGTAAAAGTTCTCTTTTATATTGTCTTTGTATTTCTTCTTGTATCTCATATTACTTATTGTAATAGCTTGTGAGAGGTTTCTCCACCTCCGACGTGTAGTCGAGAAGGAGTTTAGTTAGTGTCGTGCGCATAACTAGAGCTCGGTGAGCTCGCCCGTGGAGTAGGAACTATTCGGTTCCGAACCACGTATATGCTTGTGTATTGCTTGTGATTGTTATGTGTTGTTAGTATTGTTATTATCATTGTTATTCCGCTGCGCTAACAACAATCGTAGACAAGCAACGCAACGAGAACGAGCAAATTCCGTCATCCATCGATCGAGGGCTATTCACCCCCTCTAGCCGGCCACCGCACTTCACATCGATCTCCAACAAGTGGTATCAGAGCTGAGGTCGCTCTTCAAGGACTAACCGCTGCAAGAGCACTATAAGATGGCCGACTACAACCTCCAACCACCAAAATTTGAAGGAGATTTTCTATGGTGGAAAAGAAAAATGGAGGTATATCTAGAAACCGATTTTGATTTTATGCTAATCTTAGAAAACGATTTCAAATTGCCTAGGGATGAAAGAAATAGGCAAATTGAGAAGTCAAGGTGGACCCAAGATCAAATAAAGGACTTCAAGACAAATATTGAGGTAATTAAATTGCTTGGTGATTTGTTACCTAATCATATTTGGTCTAGATTGGGTGACTATAGGGATGCGAAGGAATTATGGGAGAAAATAATGAAATTCCAAGAAGATCCCCCATCGGCACAAGTAGAGGAGAATGCCGAAGAAGAAGCACCATCCACTTTCGAAGATGTGGATGACTTGGTGGAGACCTCCACCTCTAGTATTGAGGGGGAGGAAAGGGTGTTAACTCCAGAGCAAAGCCAAAATGAAGCATCTACCTCCGGAAGAAATGACCAAGAGGCTTCCACCAACTCCCTAGGTGACTCATGTATTATAATTAATCGTAAAGATTATATTATTTGTTTTGAGTGTAGAGAAAAAGGGCATTACAAGAGCAAAATCCCAAAATTGGCTAAGGAAAAGGCATCGACACCAAAAGTCAACCTAAAGTCAAAGGATGCTGGTGTTCCCAAAACTAGAAGCAAAGAGCACATTGTGTACTTTAAATGCAATCAAAAGGGGCACTACCAAAGCCAATGCCCTATGGGGAGGAAGAAAGGGCAAGAAGGTATATATCATGTAGGGGGAGCTCCAAAAGCTAACCCTAAGGTACATTTAGTTAATGCACCTTCAATTCCTAAAGTCAAAAAGCATGCCAAAAATTATTTTAATTCTCTTGCTATTATCAATGAAAAGCATGCTAGGAGAAACAATAAGGTTTATTTCTTAGGTGCTAAGCATGTTAGTTTCTCTAAGAATAAACCTAGGACTCATAATTCTAGAAATATTTTGCCTAGGGAATCAATTAGGAGAGTAGAAGAAAATTTGGGTATTAATTCCAAAAAGCCTAGGCACATGCCTAAAAGGAAAAGGTCTTCCCAAAAACCTAATGAAAATTCGAAAATGGAAAAATTAGAGCTAGAGAACCAAGTCTTGAGGTCAAGACTTGAAAGAATGGATAAAACCCTTAGAATCATAGAAAATTCAATTCTAGGGTCAAATGCCCAAAAGTCAAGACCTAGGGTTCAAAAACGGTCTAAGGGCAAGGAAGGTTTGGGTCACAAACCTAAGTCCAAGAAGACTTATCATAATGTTCCATTTGATTATGGAACTATTTCTAGGTCTAGGAAAACCAAGGCTAATAGGGAATCTATCCCTAAGACTAGCCATGGTGTGTGCTTAGTGGCTAAGGACTTAAGGAAAACCAAGAAAGCCACTAAGAAGGTCAATGGAGGAGTCACCTCTAGAGTTGACCTAGGAAAGACCCAATTGACTAATGTGTCAAAACCAAAAAGGGTCATTAGGAAGGTATCTAGGGAAGTTATCCCTAAGGAATACCTTGTTAACCCAAGGAGCTTCAATAGGTATTGGGTTCCTAGAAGCGTGATCGATTCACGCTAGATGGGTTAGGGTGTGTCAACCCTAAGTGGATAGGTAGTTAACCTAACCATAGTAGAGTTGACACATTAGGATGTGCCAATATGCTTGAGAAGTCAAAAATGATTAAATTGGCACAATTAGGTCATAGAGGTCATGGTGTGCCATCTTGGGTTTATGGTACACTAGGGAGATAAATGGTTTTAAGGCAAAATGGACTTAACCCTAGAAATGGCAATTTGGATTCAACACTTAGGTATTTTATACCTTAGTCTACTTTACTTGCCATGATTTATTTGCCTTGCCATGTCATGACATCATTCTCATTTGTATCTCTAAATATGTCATGATAATGTTTAGACTTATTTTTATATGTCATGTATGCTTAAATGTCATTTACATGCCATGACATCATGATTTTGGCACATGCTTTTATCTATATCATATTTATGCCATAATCATATCATGCATTAAATAAAATGAAATTAAGGACTATGGCACAATTTGAAGGGAATCAAATTATGTTGCCTTAGAAATATGCATGAGAACATAAAGAACAAAAAACCCACATCTCACTAAGATTTTTGACTTGTATGTGTTTTACACATTTAGATATTGGTGAGATGTTTAGGAAAAAGAAAATAAAGGTTTTAAAAACATTTTGAAAACTTTTTGAAAAACCTTGGTGAAGCCTATCTTTTGATAGCTATCACCATTGAATGGGATGATACAAAGAGGGCTCTTTATTGAAGCTTTTCTTAAATTTTGGACTTTGTATCAATCTCCTAATTTAGTGGGTAAAATAATTTTCCAATATTTTTCACCCATAGTGTTTATGATAAGTAATATACATACCAAATTTCAAGAATTTTAAACTTATGTATATTTACTTATGGATTTTGGAAATCCATTTCTGAAATGTTGCAAATCGATTATTATTATCATTTATCATGATGATCGGTGATGAAATGAGTGCTGATTTTGATTTCACGATCGCCCAAGCTAATTTCGGATAAATCTTGTTGGTTAGGCCCATGTTCAGCTAGGTTAAGGTCCCCTAACCACTCCTAACCTTAGGATATGCTTGGGAGAGCATTAGAAAGGGTGGAAATCCATTGGACATGGATTAGGAGTAGGGTTTTAGGGAGAGTATCAATTTTAAGGTGGAAGAGAGTACATTGTTGAACTTTGCCTTAATTTTGATTTGGTTAATGTTCCTATTGGCTTAGGGACTCTCCAAGGACATTGTTGGTGCAATAGTCAAGGGGGAGCAAGTCTCTAGGGGGAGGTATCCATCATGGGAAGATGGATGTGTATTTCCTCATGGGAGGAAATTTGGGTTGCCTCTCTTAAGTGATATGGGATCACTAGAAAGATTGAGGGCATGCCAAGGGGAAGATTGTAAGATCTCATTGAGATATGAGACATTGAAACCCTTGAGGACCTTTTTGATGTAATGTCAAAAAGGGGGAGGAGTTACCAAGTTACCAATTAGGGTTCGTTGGAATTCTCATTGGGATATGAGAATTGCCAATATGGGAGGATTGGTAGACTTGAGATGGTAGTTTTGTCAATCATCAAAAAGGGAGAGATTGTTGGTGCAATCGGCCCAGGTAGATGATAGTATTTTTATGATAGACAAAACTTATGACATTGGATTGTCATGGGAAAGTCCAACATGGTGTTGGCATGGAAGTCCAAGGGGGAAGCCTTGGCATGGGAAAGTCCAAAGCATTGTTAATCCGTGCACTTGGTGCTTGGCATGGGAAATGCATTACGAAGTCGTGCGCTTGGTGCATATAGGAAGTCTTGAGGACTTGGTAAGTTCACTAGGCTCGGGGTCCTTGAGTCGGTGAAGGATGGCATTGCAAAGTCGTGCGCTTGGTGCATCCGAGAGACCGCCGGACTAGGAGCGAATGGAGTGAGCCCAAAGGGAAGCATACTTCTAGGGTATGAGACGCGAAGGATGGCGTTGCGAAGTCGTGCGCTTGGCGCATCCGAGGGACGTAGGCCGAGGGAAGAGAGCTTCGATGGGAAATTCCATGAGGGATAAGGTGGACTTGGCCAAGTGGCTAAGACTGAGTGTCGGAGGCTCAAACTTGATGTTTGAGGGTTTACCCGATGGTCGGATGCTCAAACAACTTGGTGTTTGAGGTTTTGCTCGACATCAGTTGACTGGAACAGGTGCCGGTTCGACTGATCCAAGTCGACTAGGGTTCGAATGGTGTAAGGATCGGATCGATGCCGACGATCGGCCGCGAGGATGGCGATCGGTCGATGGGAGTGTCGCGAGCAACGCCCGTACCGGGCAGTCGACTACTAGGTCACCAGTCGACTGATGGGCATCATCAGTCGACTGGTAGGTGATCCGTTGGAACTTGTCTGACGTGGATCTGGCCGTTGTGAGACAACGGCTACAGGGGCAGTCGACTGGGGCCTTTTGGCAGTCGACTGCTAGGCGCAAAAATAGCTCGATGCAGGTTATAAAAGGAGCTCGAGATGGAGGTTTTTTCCATGCCTTTTGTGAAGCTATTGGAGGGGAATTGCTGCTGCATTCCAGACCTTCAAGAGCCATCTAAAGCAAGCAACAAGAAAGCGATCAAAGCAATTGTGTAAAAGTTCTCTTTTGTATTGTCTTTGTATTTCTTCTTGTATTTCATATTACTTGTTGTAATAGCTTGTGAGAGTTTTCTCCACCTCCGACGTGTAGTCAAGAAGTAGTTTAGTTAGTGTCGTGCGCATAACTAGAGCTCGGTGAGCTCGCCCGTGGAGTAGGAACCATTCGGTTCCAAACCACGTATATGATTGTGTATTGCTTGTGATTGTTATGTGTTGTTAGTATTGTTATTATCATTGTTATTCCACTACGCTAACAACAATCATAGACAAGCAATGCAACGAGAATGAGCAAATACCGTCATCCATCGATCGAGGGCTATTCACCCTCCTCTAGCCGGCCACCGCACTTCACATCGATCTCCAACACTTTGTCTTTGGCCTTATATGCTCTATTGCTGTTATCACATTTTCCCTCATCATGATTAGGAGTTACAGATGTGAAGTAAGTAAACCTATAAATGCTTAGTTATGTGTAAATAGTGGAGTACGGATGATGACTTGATTTGTAAATTGGGTAAAAGGGCATCCGTGGGTAAGTAAGGTCCTGAATGTTGGATTGATTCCAATACCCTTATGTTGCATATTTACTACCGATCATGTGTTGTGTAAATGGTCAGGTGAATTGTGAATAGTGTGTCTCTACGGACTGGTGGTCCTAGTTTGTTATGATCAGTTGAGTACGACTCTCTGCAGAATAGAGAGTGCGTCGATCAGATTGGTATGACTCTCTACAAGATAGAGAGTATTATTATCAGTTGAGTACGACTCTCTGTAGAATAGAGAGTGCATCGATCATATTGGTATGACTCTCTATAGGACAGAGAGTGTTATAATCATTTGAGTACGACTCTCTGCAGGATAGAGAGTGCATTGATCAGATTGGTATGACTCTCTGTAAAATAGAGAGTTTGTCATGGATGTCTGTATGAGTTATTGTGCATTCATGTCTTTTGCATGCATGCTGGCGACATGGTCTTCCTTGGTGGTTGAGAGGGTCGTCAATCATCCTGCCTATCAGGTTACTCATGGAGGAGTAACTGGTGTGAGGGCAGAGCATTTGTTGTGCCGCACTCTACCACTATAGGCAGTGGTAGTTGGAGTTGTATGACACTCGACCACTCATGGGTAGTGTCAGTCGGAGTAGCCAGCAATAGGAACCCTCATTGTGTAGCTAGCTCTTTACGCTTATATGCTACTCGTTCATACTGCTCACTCGGCCACTTGAGAGCAGTGGTTGGTGTTGAGTTGGGACAGTTGTCATGTCGTGCCACCTAGGCCACACTAGGTCGTGGTAGCGAGTAGGGGTGCATAGGCATGACCATACATTGCCGTGTCTTATGGTGTTTTGCATATTACCATATATATATATATATATATATATATATATATATATATATATATATATATATATATATATATATATATATATATATATATGTGTGTGTGTGTGTGCTTATTGTGATGTTGCATTTGTTTGTACTATGCTTGCTGCATTTGTTTGTATATATTCATACATGCTATTGCATTTTCTATATGGTTGGTTGTCCGATATCTGTATACTTGTTGGTCGGTCTATTTGATACCTTTGACCCGTATCATGGTATAGTGTGAGTTAGTATTACTCTTTATGTTGTATACGTGATATAGTCGGATGAAAGTGTAGTAGTCAACTCGCACCAAGATTGTTCGATCACGCAGAGGGTATACATTTATTGATGATGAGCAATACGTAACTGAACGAAGTAATACCGTGAATTACATGTGATATTTGATATATATACATGTTCTCTCATATTACCGCTGAGTTATACTCACCACCACAGACCCTGGGTCCAAGTAACAGGTAGAAGTCTTCATGTCAGCTTGGGGCATCACTGGCTGGCATTGTCTCATCTCAACTCCGATGGTCCGATCTTTTGGGTTTATCGTAGGTGTTTCGTTATGGATTTGGTTTTATATGATGATTTGTAGTGTTGGACACGGCTATTGTTGTACCGTTCTTTCTGATTTTGTTACATCATTTTCTTAATTTGGTGTTAGTCATATCGGTATGGATGGTGTGTAGTTTGTATTGTAGTTGTGTTAGTTCTGCTGTGCTCTGTTATGTTGTTATGTTTACATTTGTATATGTTATTGTTATTGTGGGCCCAAGGGCCTTGTATTAATAGGATATGTTATCATGTATAGGGGAAATGTTGTCCGTTTGCTTTTCGACTCGTCATACTCTCGGGGCGTGACACATCCTTTTATAGATTTGTGCCTTGGAATAAGTTTTGATGGAAATCCTCAACTTTTGGAACTGATCACAAGGTGGAACCTTATCTTATCGTGAAGTGGTCGTGTCAAACATTATCTATTTTGATCTAGCACAAAAGGTTGATTCGTCGCCATCAGTCGACTAATACCTTCCATCAGTCGAATGATGTGCATCAGTCGACTTCCCAATGACCAGCAGTCGACTGCCAGCCTGCTCACTTTCCTACTATAAGAGGTTAGCATGGAAAATGATAAACATGACGGTTCCTTACCATCCGATCTCGACCTAGACCTTCCACTAGAAGTCTTAGTCAGATCGCCACCTACGGTTATCCCCGTACAAAGGACACGACCTTACCATCTCTCACTCACACGAGCTTACCTCAACCTTTACCTTTGAAGCTTCACTTCCGGTCTTCACCTAAGTGTAGGGATGTATACTTAAAAGTCTATTTTTTGTATGAACATCTTTATTTTGAAATAAGAATCACATGATCATTGTTTGCATATTTTTATGGTTATGCAATATTGTCTAATACCTTACATTGTAGATAACATGGTGTGTGGTGTCACACGGGAGATCATGTTATCGGCTCCTTGTAAAGTATAAGTAAAGGCTCACAACCGAGATGGCTTTGGACAAACCATCGGAATGGTTGTAGTGTGATTTGGTATTGGTTTGTCTTGACCATAGAATCACACTAGTGCACTTTGTGTGTATTGAGCAGGACCGACTTAGAGGTGATTCGATTTATTGCTGACTACATAATCGAATCGGACCTCAGATATTATTTAGTACATGCTCTTAATCCCGATATAATAACGGGCACATATACTTAGTACTCATCTCTTTGATTTACCAATGGGCGAGATTTATAGATTAAATCGATAGACTCGGTAAGTTGGGAGATGATATTATTTATATGGTGTGCCGTTGATTATAGGAGGAAACCGTGTCCTATATATTAGGATGATGATGTCCCCTTGAGGAGCTCATAAGGTTCATCATGTAAACCCTGCAGGTGGACTTGGTCCGGCATGATGAAAAGGTTGAGTGGTACTACTCATGGAGTTAGATGTTGATTAATTAATGGTCAGTAAATTAATTAATCGACGGACATTCGAGGTCTTAAACATGGGGAGAAAATGTACAAATAATATATGGAGCCCATATTATCATATGGGGGTTGGTGAGGTAGATCAATGATGGACCTTTAGTGGATTGTACCATCATTAGTGGATCGGACTTTATGTGGGCTTGATCCATGGGTGGCCAAGACCCAACTCCTCCTCATGGTCCCTAATGTAGCCCATTAACACCTCAAGATGCTTAGATCCAAAGGATAGAAACAAAACTCTAAGATCCATTGGTAGAGATTAAATCTCTAAGATCCGACGGTTGAGATGAAATCTCTAGATCCGACGGTTGAGATTAAATCCCTAGAACCAATGGAGGAGATTAATTCATGACTTATCCCTAACTCTATAAAAGGAGGGCATGGGGAGTGGTCGTGGATTACATGATGGAGAGGGAGCAAGGCTTGGGCGGCAAGAATAGGGCAATCCTAGTTGAGATAGGATTGGAATTAGGGTTAGGGTTTGGAAGCAAGGGTGGCACCAAATAAGGCAAGTTTTCCTTCTTCTTCCTTGCCTTGTGGCCAACGTCCAGCAGCTATTCCAGCCCTTCCCAGCCCTTGGCCAGCACCAAAAACACTCCCCTCTCTTCTCCTTAGGTGGTGGAAATAAGATATAGGGTTTCCCTTGGTGTCTTGGTAGTTTTCCATCATCTTCTTCTCCTTCTAGTTGTCCGGCGGCAAGAACTTCTATAGTTCTTTGTTGGTTGAGTTTTTGAAGGAGAAAAACATTGTTTCTCTTCTTCCTCTTGCTTGGGAAAGCAAGGAAGGAAGTTTTGCGATCTAGGAGCTTCGACTTTTGGTGGATCGTCGCCCACACGACGTCCAAAAGGAGGAGGGTCATACATTAGAAGACCAAGAGGTATAACTATTCTTCTATCTCTTTTATTCATTGCTTGTGTTTGTTTTTCAAAATATAAGCATGTTATATTTCTGTAAATAGGCTAAATAATACTTGGATCCCGAGTATAAACACAAAAACCGGCGATCCGGACATCGTCTATTCCGCGGCTACTCGTAGAATAGAGGATGGTCGCTTGAACAACTAGTTTGTTCAAGTGACCTCTCTAAACGAATAGCACGACGATGACTTGGTTGCTTTGGGAATTCCTTTTGTCTAGGATTAAATTTTAATCCGGGGACATCGAAGGGATCACCATGGTCAAGCAACCGAGGCGACAGGGAAGCGAAGTTTCCCCTCACGGATCAACCCCAACAATTGGTATCAGAGCTTCCGGGCTAAACCTTCAATTGGTATCAGGGCCAAGGTTTCCGGTTTTGTGTGTTTAGGTTTCGGTTAATTTTTATGCACTTTTTCATATATTATATGTGCTGGATAATAGTAGGATATGCGTAGTTTAACTCTTTGGTTGCAGGCATAAGATCCGACTATTATGGCATGTGTGTGTATGTGATTGTATGTGTGTAAATATTTATTTTGTTGAATCCTCGGGGTTGACGAGGCTAGTATTTAGTTTTTTGTAAATTAAATACGACATTGTTTAGCCGCTCTTTATTTTATTTTACTTTCGATCTAGATTCATGTACACTCCCTCGTGGAGTATAGGATCGATGGATGTAAATTAAAATAGGTTTTAGTCTCGGCTCGGATCTTCGGAGGGCTTGTACATGGCGTAGGAGGAGCGGACGAGATGGCGATGCGACGGGAGCCATATTGAAGACAAAGACCATAATAGTTGGAAAATAATTTATTTTTCATATTTATTGCTTTTTGTTTGATATGCATGTGAGGAAAATTCCTCATTTTCAATTTACTAAGTGGGAGAGGATATTTTAATTAATTCATGACCTCCATTACAATTTGACGTGTGATGCAACAAACTTGCGTGTCGGCTCAGTGCCTTCCTCCTCTGCGGATGAGTTTGTTTGTGGATCACTAGGTCAAATAATGGTTATAGGAAATTATCTAGGAGCGTGTGTACTTCCCGCGGTAAGGCACATAATCAAAATAATTCCCTTAGTATCGTGTAATGGTGTACACTTAGATGCAAATTAAAAGTATCCTCCCCATCGGAGTCACTGCTTTTATTTGTAGGGCCAAAGAGGAACCAACTATTAATTTTATTTGTCAAAAAGTAAGGTTGACAAGATAATAAAATTAATGGGTAAAACCTCCTCTTACAAATGTAGAATTCATATACGTCCACACTGCGTGGCATGCGATATTCTCGGTGTTTTGAGGTGTTGGTTGATATCAAAATTTTATTGTTTGAGGAATCAATAATTTTTTGAAATCTAAAGTAATGATCTATGTGATTCTTAGGATTTTCAAAATTTGACTTTCAGTCCACTTGTTGTGATACTAAAGGAAAATAAGCTTGTTATACCCAAATTATGTTGATTGGAAAGGAATCTAGATATTGTCTTATCTGCTAAGGAGTACAAGTATGCACTCTTCGAAGAGTGTCCTCAAACCATGGTTGCTCAAAAAGGTTTCTACTTCTAAGCCGAAAGGCAAGAAGAAGAAGAAACAAGGTGAAGCAAAGGTGGTGGGAGGATCTCAGGGAAGAGTGAAGAAGCCGAAAGGCAAGTACTTTACTTATAAGCAGGATGGACATTGGAAGAAGGATTGTCCCAGTTCAAAACAAAACAATAGTATATCCCTTGAACTAGTCGTTGAAACATGATTAGAGGTGTTATCTACCGACACCTGGTGTGTAGATACGAAAGCCACTAATCATGTCTGCAACACTTTGCAGGGGTTCCAGGAAACCCGATGACTAGCTAAAGAGGAGAATACCATTTACTTGGGCAATGCCACTAAGGTGGTGGCTATTGCAGTGGGAGAAGTTTTATTTATCTTTTGAGGAAAATAAAACTTTGGTTCTGGAGAATTGCCTTTATGTACCCTTATTTAGAAAGAATTTAATTTCAGTTTCTAAATTGTTTATGGATGGATATTCTATTTCTTTTAATGACAGAGTTGTTATAAGAAGGAATAGGGACATTATCTGTTCGGGTACATTGATTGGAAATTTGTACACACTTGAACCAAAACCTCCCACGATGCAAACAGAAGTTAATAACTCATCTTCTAAATCCAATAAGAGAAAAGAACCTTCGAAGATGAACCAAACATATCTTTGGCATCTTAGGCTTGGTCACATTAACCTAAGCAGGATTCAAAGGTTGATAGCTGATGGACCTTTGGGCTCATTAGTGGTGGAGGATCTCCCAACCTGTGAATCTTGCTTGGAGGGTAAGATGACCAAGAGGCCTTTCAAGGCCAAGGGGTATAGAGCCAAAAATGTGTTAGAAATGGTTCATTCTGATTTGTGTGGTCCTATGACTATCCAGGCAAGAGGTGGTCTTGGATATTTCGTCTCTTTTATAGACGATTATTCAAGATATGGATGACACTACGATCTGATCGTGGTGGTGAGAACCTCTTGGGAGAGTTTAGGAACTACTTATCAGAGGTTGGGATTCAATCCCAATTGTCTGCACCTGGCACACCCCAGCAAAATGGTGTAGAAGAGCCAAGGAATAGGACTCTTATGGAGATGGTTAGATCGATGATGAGTTATTCTAAGTTGCGGATTAGTTACGGGGTATGCCTTTGATATCTGGCGGTGTATATTCGAACTTGGTTCCATCTAAATCAGTGCCTTCTACCCTAGAATTGTGGGTGGCGAAGCCTAGTCCGAGATATATTCGGATATGGGGAGTTCAAAGACATGTGCTAAAGCGAATCTTTGGTAAGTTGGAACCTCGTACAGAAGTGTGCATGTTTGTTGGCTACCCTAAGGGAACGAAGGGTGGTTTGTTCTATAGTCCTAGAGATCAGAAGGTGATCGTTAGAATGGACACCAGATTTCTAGAGGAAGACTATGTAATGAGCCACAAGCCCAAGAGTAAAATTGTTCTGGAGGAGTTAAAAGGGGAAGTCACTTCTTTAGTACCACCGGTACAAGAGGATATACCACATGTCACTGCACCGCGTGTCACAGAGGATACACAGGTGATACCTCATCGTAGTGGGAGGGTTGTGAGTCAGCCTGATAGATTCATGTTCTTGGGAGAATCTTCTGATTTGGTCCCTGGCGAACATGAACCTGATCCCTGGACATACGACAAGGCAATCCAAGATATAGATGCAGCATCTTGGCAAAGTGCAATGAATACTGAGATTGAATCTATGGATTCAATTTAAGTCTGGGAGCTCCTATGCATAGCAGCTCATATGGATTATGAGGTGTGGCAGATGGATGTCAAGACAGCTTTCCTTAATGGAAGTCTTGAGGAAACCATCTATATGAAGCAACCAGAGGGATTCATTGCTAAGGGCAAAGAGCATCTTGTGTGAAAACTTAATCGGTCCATTTATGGATTGAAGCAAGCTTCAAGATCTTTGAACATCCGCTTTGATGAGGAAATCCAGTCTTATGGATTTATTCAAAGTCCGGATGAGTCTTGTGTATACAAGAGATGTGTGAAAGCGTAGTAGTATTTCTTGTACTATACGTAGATGACATTTTGGTGGTTGGCGACAACATCGAAATGTTATCGGACGTAAGGGTATGGTTGTCCAAATAGTTTGATATGAAGGAATTGGGAGACATGAGACACATCCTTGGGGTCAAGGGATCGCTGGAAAAGGATGTTGTGCTTATCCCAAGCTTCATACATAGACACGATTATGGAGCATTTTATCATACAAAACTCCAAGAAGGGTTTTCTACCTTTCAGGCATGGAGTTCCTTTATCTAAGGAGATGTGTCCTAGATCATCTAAGGTGATAGAGGAGATGAAGGAGGTTATTTGTGCTTCGGCAGTAGGAAGCCTCATGTATGCGATGCTCTGTACGAGACCAGATATCTGTTTTGCCATGGGCATGGTCGTGAATCGAGTAATCCGGGGCAGGGGATATTGGACCGATGAAGCATATATTGTAGTGTCCGAGAAGGACTAGGGATTATATGCTAGTTTAAGGCGGACATAAATTACTCCTGTGGGTTACAGATTTCGATTTCCAAATGATAGGGATAATGATAAGTCTACCTCAGGTTTTGTGTTTACTTTTGGAGGTGGAGCCATAGTATGGAAGAGTGTCAAGCAGAAATGCATGGCAGACTCTACCATGGAAGCTGGGTATGTGGCAGCCCCTATGGCGGCCAAGGAAGTTGTGTGGCTCAGGAACTTCCTGATGGACTTGGATGTGATTCCTGGTTTGCTCAGAATTATCACGATTTATTGTGATAATAGTGGTGCAGTTGCAAACTCGAAGGAACCACGAGCCCATAAGGCTAGTAAACACATAGAGCGCAAGTACCACCTGATACAAAAGGAGGTAGAAGTTGCTGTCGCCTAGATTGCATCAGAGGATGACCTGGTAGACTCTTTTCACTAAGGCCCTTCTAGCGAGAGCTTTGATAGGCATGTGGAGGGAAGGGGAATCAGATGTATGGCAGTGTGATGACAGCATAGTCTTTTAGTATAAGTGGGAGATTGTAGGGATGTATACTTAAAATTCTATTTTTTGTATGAACATCTTTATTTTGAAATAAGAATCACATGATCATTGTTTGCATATTTTTATGGTTATGCAATATTGTCTAATACCTTACATTGTAGATAACATGGTCTGTGGTGTCACACGGGAGATCATGTTATCGGCTCCTTGTAAAGTATAAGTAAAGGCTCACAACCGAGATGACTTTGGACAAACCATCGGAATGGTTGTAGTGTGATTTGGTATTGGTTTGTCTTGACCATAGAATCACACTAGTGCACTTTGTGTGTATTGAGCAGGACCGACTTAGAGGTGATTCGATTTATTGCTGACTACATAATCGAATCGGACCTCAGATATTATTTAGTACATGCTCTTAATCCCGATATAATAACGGGCACATATACTTAGTACTCATCTCTTTGATTTACCAATGGCGAGATTTATAGATTAAATCGATAGACTAAGTTGGGAGATGATATTATTTATATGGTGTGTTGATTATAGGAGGAAACCGTGTCCTATATATTAGGATGATGATGTCCCCTTGAGGAGCTCATAAGGTTCATCATGTAAACCCTGCAGGTGGACTTGGTCCGGCATGATGAAAAGGTTGAGTGGTACTACTCATGGAGTTAGATGTTGATTAATTAATGGTCAGTAAATTAATTAATCGACGGACATTCGAGATCTTAAACACGGAGAGAAAATGTACAAATAATATATGGAGCCCATATTATCATATGGGGGTTGGTGAGGTAGATCAATGATGGACCTTTAGTGGATTGGACCATCATTAGTGGATCGGACTTTATGTGGGCTTGATCCATGGGTGGCCAAGACCCAACTCCTCCTCATGGTCCCTAATGTAGCCCATTAACACCTCAAGATGCTTAGATCCAAAGGATAGAAACAAAACTCTAAGATCCATTGGTAGAGATTAAATCTCTAAGATCCGACGGTTGAGATGAAATCTCTAGATCCGACGGTTGAGATTAAATCCCTAGAACCAATGGAGGAGATTAATTCATGACTTATCCCTAACTCTATAAAAGGAGGGCATGGGGAGTGGTCGTGGATTACATGATGGAGAGGGAGCAAGGCTTGGGCGGCAAGAATAGGGCAATCCTAGTTGAGATAGGATTGGAATTAGGGTTAGGGTTTGGAAGCAAGGGTGGCACCAAATAAGGCAAGTTTTCCTTCTTCTTCCTTGCCTTGTGGCCAACGTCCAGCAGCTATTCCAGCCCTTCCCAGCCCTTGGCCAGCACCAAAAACACTCCCCTCTCTTCTCCTTAGGTGGTGGAAACAAGATATAGGGTTTCCCTTGGTGTCTTGGTAGTTTTCCATCATCTTCTTCTCCTTCTAGTTGTCCGGCGGCAAGAACTTCTATAGTTCTTTGTTGGTTGAGTTTTTGAAGGAGAAAAACATTGTTTCTCTTCTTCCTCTTGCTTGGGAAAGCAAGGAAGGAAGTTTTGCGATCTAGGAGCTTCGACTTTTGGTGGATCGTCGCCCACACGACGTCCAAAAGGAGGAGGGTCATACATTAGAAGACCAAGAGGTATAACTATTCTTCTATCTCTTTTATTCATTGCTTGTGTTTGTTTTTCAAAATATAAGCATGTTATATTTCTGTAAATAGGCTAAATAATACTTGGATCCCGAGTATAAACACAAAAACCGGCGATCCGGACATCGTCTATTCCGCGGCTACTCGTAGAATAGAGGATGGTCGCTTGAACAACTAGTTTGTTCAAGTGACCTCTCTAAACGAATAGCACGACGATGACTTGGTTGCTTTGGGAATTCCTTTTGTCTAGGATTAAATTTTAATCCGGGGACATCGAAGGGATCACCATGGTCAAGCAACCGAGGCGACGGGGAAGCGAAGTTTCCCCTCACGGATCAACCCCAACAATTGGTATCAGAGCTTCCGGGCTAAACCTTCACTAAGTTCTTCGGCTCCCTCCGAAGTCCTCCCGGTGTTGTCCGACCACCACGGTTCCCTCTGAGTGTCGCTGCTGACCTTCAGCTTAGCTTAACATTCCTACACACTTGATTCAGCTCGTGAGATAACAATATGACCTTAACTTTGGATCTTTGTTATAATCAAAACCTACGTTCGATTATCTAGTACCCCTCTACCAGCACCATGAGCACGATATGGTCGTGTGCCAGCTTCCTCATAGCAACTGCCGCGACGACGCCGGATCTGCTCAAGCGATGGACCGAGGAGGGATCGGAGCACGTGAGAAGGGGAAAGGGAGGTCGAGTATATTAATTAGGGGGAATTTGGCGACGATTTATAACTCGTTGCAAATTGGCGGTCAATATTGTATTCGTCGTCAATTCTATGACGAATAAAATATTCATCGCCAATTCTGTGACGAATAAAATATTCGTCGAAATATTTGGCGACGATAATTTAAATTAGTTGCAAATTCTATGACGAAAGATAAATTCGTTGCAAATTTTACCTCATTTTTTATCCAAATAAATTAAAAAATCCTATGAAATTTTTTCGTCACTAAATTTATCGTAAAATTTACAACGAATTATTAAATTGTTGCAAATTCTGTGATGAATTCTTATTTCGTAGCAAAATTCTGTGACAAATTTGATTTGTCATCGTAAAGTTGGCGATGAAAAATAAATTCGTTGTAAAATTAGCGACGAATATTAAATACATCAATAATTTCCTAATTCCTGTCAGTCTTTTTTTTGCCACATAATTGAAAATGTCTGATGAAAATATTTCATCGCAAAATTTATTGGAATATTTGCAACAAATTCTAGGTTCGTTGCATAATTTACAACGAAAATAGAATTCGTCGCAGAGTTTGCAACGAATCCTAATTTCATTGCAAATTCTACGATGAATTTATATTTCATTGCAAAATTTTACAACGAAATTGATTTTTAATCACAAATTTGCGACAAAAAAACAAATTTGTTACAAAACAGTGACGATATTTGCGATGAAATTTAATTTATTACAAAGTTCTTATGTTTGCAACAAAAAAAATTTTGTTGTAAATTTCATTACTAATTTGCTACGATTTAATAATTCATCGCAAATTTTGTTGCAAATTTGTAACAAATTATTTTCGTTACTAAATTTCATTGCTAATTTGATGTATTTTTTTTGTAGTGCTAATAGTTACATATGCAATTTGATCATGTTTAGATTAAATTAGACACTACAATCCTTCAAATATTTTTGAATGCATTTTATAGATATTTACAGGAATTATTTTTTCACGGTGAATTATTTCCACCGGGTGTATCTTAATTTAATATTACATGTAATTACCACACTTAAATGTTCCTAAGTGTGTTCTTCATGATAACTATTCATATTAAGAGTAGTTTGATTATAGAAATAGAATTGCTAGAATCATTCTTGCTATATATATATATATATATATATATATATATATATATATATATATATATATATATATATATATATATATATATATATATATATATAGTGTCTCTATTTCTGAGAATATACAAGACATTATTTTCATCATCTTCTTTTATTTTACATGGTATCACAACACTCAACAATGACAATTTGCTTTATTTACTTTTTCTTTTCTTTTTAAAACACTATTATAGTTAAAGATAGGAATAAATCAGATTCCAATAATCCTTATTCTCTTCTTCATTACGATAATCCTAGAATGATTCTTATTTCTAAATCTCTTGATGGTGATAACTATCGACTTGGGGTAGAGCTATGATCATCTCTTTAAATGCAAAATTCAATTTTGATTTTGTTGATGGAAGTCTCAAGGCACCATCTATCAATATGACACTGCTCATGAAGTTTGGAAAGATCTTCAAAATTGCTTTTCTCAAAGCAATTCATATGGATTTTCCAGATTGAAAAGAGATTGCTTGTCTTGCTCAAGATCAAATGACAATTGTGGCTTATTATACAAAGTTAAAAAAATTGTGGGATGATCAGTTAGGATCCTACAATGATGTTGTTTTCATTTGCAGAGTAAACGATAAAAGACACAAGTTGATGCAATTTGTCATGGGGTTGAATGAGTCTTATAGTATTATTCGTCGTCAATTCCTTCTCATGAATCCATTGTCTGATGTTTCACAAGCTTATTCTTCCATTATTCAAGAAGAAAAGCAACAAAATCTAAGTACAAGATCGGAGACAATAGAAGCTTCTATGATGGTTGTTCAAAAAGATGAACCAGTAGCCCTTGTTGTTCAACACAAATCTAATCCTTCTTCTCGTCCTAATTTCAATAATTGTAAGTCATTGCATTATTCTTATTGTGATAGAGATCATCATACAAGAGAGACATATTGGAAACTACATGGTTATCCACTTGGACATTCCAAGCATATAACAACCTAAAATAATCACTTCAAGCCCAATGACAACAATCAATCTTCAATTAATAATATCATAGAGACTCCAACAACGCAATGACTTCAACCTCTTATTGTTGCATTAACTGAATTACAACTACAATAAATTTTATCTATTATGCAAGGTAATGGGGTATCTCAATCAATTAATCCCAAGGCAAACAATGTCACTACTTTTTTATGTTTGTCCTCACCTGAATAGATAATCGATAGTGGTGCAACATATCACATTACTTCTTCTCTAACTTTGATTATCAACAGTACAGAGAACACTTCTTTGCCACAAGTTGTTATGCCAAATGGAGACCATGATCCAATTATCTTTTTTGAAAATTTACCTTTGGGTCCTATTATTTATTTAAAGAATGTGCTTGGGGTGCCATCTTGTAAAGTGGCTTTGATGTTTGTAAGTTAGGTTACAAGAGATTTAAATTGCTTAGTAACATTTTTTCCTTATTGGTGTAGTTTTCGGGATTTGAAGATGGGGATGACGATTGGTTTAGGTAAACAACAAGACGAACTCTATTACTTGGTTGCAATAGAAACAAATAAGTCACACCATCTACTATAATAAATTTGACTTTCAACAACGAGTCATCAACGACACACAATTAAAGCACTCCTTTAATAAAAGTTTTTACGATGCTCCCAATCAAATGCACTGCGGATAGTATTATTTTTTTTTACGAACGACAACATGCAAAAACAATACATTATCAAACACTATTTTAACAACGTGTATTGTGCGTTGTTAATATTAAATAATAACGTGTAATTTACACACTATTAAAAGTCTCACTACAACAAATTAAACTTTATGCAGCGGGCCAATCAAATGTGTTGCAAATAATAATATGTTTGATAATATTAAATAATAATGTGTATTTTGTGCTATGTTAAAAGTTACACTATAACTTTTCATAACATTCAAATCAATTGTGTTGTTAATAATATTATGTTTGTTAATATTAAATAATAACATCACGTATTTTGTGCGCTGTTAATTTTTCACATGCCAACAATACCTAGTCTCTCACACATCTTCCTCTTGGAAAGTAAGCTATCAGTTTCATTGGGTGTACAAAATCAAGCGTAAATTAGATGGTTCCCTTAAACATTATAAAGTGCGACTTAGAGTAAAAGGTTACACACGACTTGAAGGTGTTGATTATTATGACACTTTTTTTATCAATTGCTAAAATGATTATAGTAAGTTGTTTATTATCTTTGGTAGCTGCTTAGAATTGGTTTGTTTTTCAACTTGATGTTCGTAATGCATTTTTTCATGGAGACCTTTTAGAAGAAATTTATATGACTCTTCCTCATGATGTTCAATGACATATGGGAGAACCTAGTGTGTCGCCTCAACAAATCATTATATGAAGTAAAACAAGTCTCTCGTCAATGATTTGCCAAGTTCTCTACAGTTATTCAAGATGTTGAATTTATTCAATCCAAAATATATTACCCTTTGTTTACATGTAAAAAAGGGAAATCATTTACTGCATTTTTTATTTATGTTGATGATAACCTCATAGCCCATAATGATTCCATTTCCACAAGTGTTCTTAAACAATTTCTGCATAATCATTTTCGGATTAAAGATTTGGGTGACTTAAAGTATTTTTTGGGTATGGAGATCTCTCATTCAAAGAAAGGTATTTTCATTTCATAAAGAAATACACTTTATAAATTCTAAAAGATGAAGGATATTTGGGAGCTAAACTCGTGAATTTTCCCATGGAGCAAAATAAACAATTGTCAGATAAAAGATAATTGTTAAAAGATTCATCCTTATAGAAGGGGCTTATGGGACGCCTAATTTATTTGACCATTACTCATCCAGATATCACCTACTCAATGCATATATTAAACAGATTCATGCATGCTCCATGCAAACCTCACATGGAAGCTGTCATAGGTGTAGTACGATATTTAAAGGGCAACCCGAGTCAAGGGGTTTTCTTTTCTCTTCCCAAAATGATTTATCTTTATGTGCCTTTTGTGATTCAGATTGGAGAGTTTGCCCAATATCTAGAAAATCAACTATAGATTATTGTATCTTTTTTAGATCTTCTCTAATTTCTCAATAACAAATAGATAAAAAATACTTTCTCTATCCTCAGCAGAGGTTGAATATAAAGCTATGACTAGTGCATATTGTGAGTTATCTTGGCTAGGATTATTGTTGAAGGATTTGTAGATATTGCACTTAAAGCCAACATTATATAGTGTGACAACCAAGCAACACTTCACATTGCAGTCAATCCGATATTTCATGAAAGAACCCGATACATAGAAATAGACTGTCACATTGTTTGTGATAAGATTCAAGATTTTGTTACAATTAAATATATTCGTTCCGCATAACAACTTACTGATGTATTCACTAAACTATTAGGTAAGGAGTTTTTTTCCACAACGAAATGCAAGTTGGGAGTTCTTGATATTCACTCTTCAACTCGAGAAGGAGTGGGATTAATGTTATTATCTTCTAAAGTATATCCTCGAATTTATTGCTTCTACTGTCCTTAATAAACTTGACATTTTCTATTTAGAAAAAAGAATTGTTTGAGGGGTCATAAAATTTAAAGTCCCTTGACCTTTCAAAATATCCTACAAAATGATAGTTAATCATCTTTAAGTCTAATTTTCTTTCATTAGACCTATATAGTCTAGCCTCAGTTGGACAACCCCAAATGTGGCTAATACTAGGCTTCTTATTATATATATATATATATATATATATATATATATATATATATATATATATATATATATATATATATATAATTTCAATGCCTTATATATATATAGGGTTTATTTCAGCTAGGCATCGAAATTTATATGATATATATATATATATATATATATATATATATATATATTCACCACAGTTGTTATATGAATAGTGGAATCATTATTCACAACAATCTTATAAAAAGCCTTGACATTTCGCGCCACTGATCAAGCTTCTATATATATATATATATATATATATATATATATATATATATATATATATATATATATATATATATATATATATATATATATATATATATATATATATATATATATTCCTATTATAAAAAATCTCTCTCCTTAATTACTCCATTTATATATAATTTATGGGGTCAAAGATATAATTAAGCTAATAATATGAGAGGAGAATTCAATGACTTAAAAAGTTTAATTATGATAAAGAATAAGTTCGCTTATTATGTTTATTGTTTTACTTATCAACTACAATTTACACTTGTAGCTATTGATGAAAATCACATGAAGATATCTATTTTTTTATATGATTGCATAGTTGAACAATATTATTAAAGCATCATATAAGCAAAGTGATATATTTAGTGACATATTTTGAAAAATTTATTGAAAGAATGGACAATGGTAATATCTTCACTGGATGATGTATGAATCAAGAAAAGAAATTAAAAAGAGTTGAGAGAGTATACGTTGGGGTTCACATTATAATGCATTATTGAGTTTCATATGCTTATATCCTTAAATTATTGATGTCTTTTTAATTGTTGAAGAGGAGGGAAAAGATCATAAGCAAATTGTTAGTGCCTCTAAGATTTATATATCTCCATAATGGCATGATATTGTCCACTTTGGGCCTAAGCTCTCATGGTTTTGTTTTTGGGCTATACCCAAAAGGCCTCATACCAATGAAAATATCCTTTTATCTTATAAGCACATGATCTTTTCCATGTCTTACCAATATGGGACTTTGATTGTATTCCTCATACTCCCAATAATCCCCCTCCCATTCAAATGAAGGACCAAATTAAGCACCCTCAAGCCTATCCGTCCTCAAAGGACTTCCTCTGCTTGATGTCCGATCCTCAATCCACCAGGACTTTCTGCCAATTGTCTGGTCCTCCTGACCCAGCTGGACTTCCTGCCAGTTATCCTACCCTTCTGGCCCAACTGGACTTCCTGCCAGTTGTTCGATCCTCCCAACCCAACTGGACTTCCTGCCTGGTGTCTGGTTCTCTTGATTCGGACATGGGAGCTCCACTTCCTTCATTCGAGGTTCATGGCTTGACATGGACCATGACTCTAATACCAATAAAATTATCACCCGGTATGAGGTCTTCAATATCGATGTTATCTCCGCAATCATTTTGATTGCCTATTCCACTTGCATATGCAACGACAAGCCTAAGAGTTTATCCGAAACTACATCCAAATACTCTCGGATTATACACACATTCGAGAGACATATCATATCATAATTTCAATAATTTAACCATCCGTATGGATATGTCTACAGTAAAGATATGTCTATCCAAGTCTAAGGGCATCCCTTGACTTCTTAATTGTTGGTCCACATGTCACCTGACGGTAGAGATACCACCCACCCACAAGTCGAAGTATAGAAACCCTTCTAATCCGAACTAAGAATGTTCTAGATAGAGATACCTGTAAACTACAAGTATCTCTCAATATATTAATCCAGAGGGTAAACTAAAGTAATACATGGACGATCAATTATCTGTCGATCCAATCCAAAGGCTCCACATACATCTCGGCCTTTCCCCGAAGAGAACGGGATCAGATCCAAAAGTCCGCGATAAAGCGGTCGCATTTCTATGACGAATGACCCGGGGATTTTCCTAGATCGTCTAATCCCATCACTTAATCCTACGAGCTGCAACTGTAGAATACAGAATAGATACAACCTTCATTGTATACTCTCTCTTCTATACCAAGCAAATCTACGTATGAGGAGTAACAGTTGTTGTTGTTTGCATGAGTCTTTTGAGATGTCTTCTGCTGATACTGTTGAGTAAATCACTTCCCCTGAAGGGAAGTATCAAGGAACTCCAACCACGCCCAAGGTAGTAGGTCGCTGCTGGTGAGATGACCCAATCTTTTGTGATGATCTCTGCTATCGAGACTGTGCATCATCCTCTCGGAACACTATTGATAGTCTTCAACTGAGTCTTCAAAATACTTCTCCTCAACTATAATGGTTTCTTACAATAGTAACAAATGATCTAATCCAACGGATAATCTGACTTCGCGTGTCATCATGTCCCGCACTGCACACACATAATCCCTTAGGAGTCTTTCTTCAGTTTTCACTAATAACCTAAGAAAGTTCTAACGATCTACGGTTGGTCGTCTATGATCGAAAAAACTCTTCAATAGTATCTAGTGGCCTATGACTCTGATTGTTAAATACGGAAAATTTAAATACTAAATTTAATGGCCAAAAATTTAAGAAAAATAATACGGGGAATTTTTTGGGATTTTTAGGGAATTTTAGAAATTTTTAAAAAAATTTCTGGATTTTAACGGAGTCCGTGCGAGAAAATTTCGGGGATAAAATAAACAGGTTTTTAAAGGACCTATTTGGACTAGTTAATAGGATTAATAAACTTAGGTTTTTACTTTCTAATTCCTGATCTTTTTCTCCCCGCCCGTCGGTTTCTCTCTCGTGACCCCATTTCCTTAGCCGACAGTTCTCTCGCACAAGCCCTCTTCCGCACTCTCTTCTCTCTCGCGTTTTCCTCTCCGTCGTCGGTTTCTCTCGTGAGCTCTTCTTCACCGACGACTAGGACCGCCGATGCCCCTCTTCCTCCGCAAGCGTCGGCGCTCGCCCTTCCTCGCGCCCGAGCCTTGCGGTCGTCCCTCCGCAAGTGCCGCCGCCGCCCCGATGACCCTCTGCGGGCTCGCCGACCATAGCCGCGGCAACAGGATCGCACCGACAGACAGCTCTCGCCGTTCTCTTCATCTTTGACCTCCGCGCCCGACGCCTCTCCTCCGCGCGCGCCGGCCGCCATGGCCACAGGATCATCGCCGGACTCCTCTGCCCTAGACGATGAGCGCCGGCCCCTACGACCACAGGACCGCCTGAGCCTCCTTTTCCCCTACGCCCGGGCGCTTTCGCCTTCCGGTGCTCGTCGGTTTGCAAAGAACCGCCGTGGGTGCCCTTTTCCTCCCTTCTCTACCAGTACGGGCCATCCTCCGCCCATCCTCCTCGTAGTGATGATCTTGCCCGCAGAAATACTGCCAAGGGGAAACTTCTAATTTTCGGTATATATATATACATATATATCCTGTTTTCCTTATTTGAAGTGAATCTGTGACTTGAGCCTTAAATCGGTGAGTGTTGATGGTGTTGATGAACAGGGCAGTAGGGAAAGAAACTGCGCTGGCTGCACTGCCATCACGGTCGTAGCACATGCCAGTCGTTGTCGACCCTTGTCCGCAGCACCCCTATCCGCCGGCAGTCGCACAGGTGAGATGGGATATTGTTGTTTTGCTATAGGTGATGAATTAGGTTAGTTGATTAGGAATTAATTGGATAAATTAAAAGCCATTAAATTTTATTTATTTGGCTTAGGTTGTTAAAAGGCAGGTAGGGGGTGTTGTTCCAGTGAACAGAGGATAGGAGGAGAAAGGGGCTGCCGAGGAACTTCTAAGGAAGGTAAGAGGTATTTACAGCTTTATTTTTTTGAGTTTTGTTGAATTTATTTGCTGTTGTGTGTGGATACTTGTGATGAGATTGGTGTTTGGGGGTCAGGTGTGTTGATGTCGACTGTGAATTGAAGGTTTGGTTGTGCTGTGTATATGTCACCTAGGGTTAGGTTGGATTCATATTTCTGATCGGTGAGATGTTCTGTATATTGTTGTGGAGTTGTAAATTAAGCTTGAGGAAAATGAAGGATTTATTTAGGATGTTGTTAAATTCCATTATTGCAATGGGGATGACTGTGATTGATTGGTTGGATTTCATACAGGATGATTATAACTTAATTACAGGTTATTGACAGTGGTTGTCTATACTTTGGTTATATGATTTGGGTGTGAGTTAATTCTTAGTGATCTATGGTTGGTTGGATTGAAGAGTTAATCACAATTTGTGACCTACGGGTTGAGGGTCTACTTGAGGATACATAGTAGTAATTTAGCATGTTGTCGTGTGCTTGGATTTGATGGATTTACTTTGGATTAATTGGTTATGGAAGGAATCGATTAAGTATTCGATTTGTCGGTGAATGGTATATTGTGCTTAACAATAGTTATGCATTATGCAAGTTTCGGTCATGAGGCAGGTTCACGGTCGTGACGATCTAGTTCTTTTTGCGGATATTTTATCAGGCGGGTATTTTGACTTATCTTTAGATATAGTCAAATTGATATGCTAGTTAGGATAGCTTGCAATAATTTTCATGTTTATATGCCTAGCATGTTTTTGGTGCCTACTTGATACATGCATGTGATAGGATATGATTATATCTTCCCTGTTTTATTTGGATCATAGTTACTTGGTTTATGGATATGTACATATTGATTGTGCATATTATTCGGATAGGTATTTTATTTGGATTTACATGCTTTAGTATCATGCACCATCTTGCATGATTGCATGCTGGCTGGACGGGGTTCCTTTATAGTTGAACCCACAGCCAGTTACATGGCCTGCACACACTGCCACTCATGGGTTAGTGGTACATCAGGAGGGTGTGTGCAGTTGCTCTGTCAAGCTCCGCTGGTCCGCTCATGGGTAGCGATGAGGCAGTGTGGTAGCGGACAGGGATCCCTCCTCTGGTCTATGACACCGAGAGATGAGAGCTTAGCTCCCCCACTCTGTTTGGGGCAGGAGGATAGTTATACTCCGACAGCATCCTGTCCACTCGGTCACTCAGGAGCAGTGATGGCAGAGTGCACAGTTGTCATAGCCCTACCCACTCAGCTTCACCATCGCGTGTGAGGCGCTGACTGGCGTCAGGGGTGACCATGTCATTTGCACGGCATGCACTTTGCACGGATCACATTTGTATTGTGTTTGCTGCATTATTTTATTGATTCCTTGGATGTTGCATATGATTGTCATGCATACAAGATTCATATTCGTATATGGTGATGACTTTATCTCTTATAGTAGGGCACATGCTCCTATATTAGGGTAGGAGATTCAGGTGAGTACAGTCCTTTTGTATTTATTTCTTGCTTACCCTATATGTGAGACTGTACTGGCATGATTTTTATTGTTAGCTATATCTTACTTTGCATATCGACTATACCCGCTGAGTTCTTTGAACTTACCCCGTTGATTTATATCTATTTTAGGATGAAGCTGTCAGGAGAGTCCAGCTGCCAAACCTCACTCGTCGTGAAAGTTCTATTTGTTATTTGTGTTTACGGTTTTGGATATTTTGATTAGAATATATGTTTAGGACTGGAGTTGGATATTTGTACCTGTGGATGTTTTGGTATGTCCTTAGGGACCTTTGATCGGATTTATTTCGATTGGTTTTGGTTGGGTATTCCTGCCCAGATGGCAGAAGGGGTAAGTCTAGTTATGTAGACTATTTATCTTTTTCTTTGATAGTTGGCCAGAGGCCACATTTATTATCTGCGTGGGTTGTTTGGATTCCGATCGTGTTGACCGATGTATAGTGGTCGTGTAGGCCTTGTATGTAAATTGGCATTGTCACCCGTACAGGGGAGATGCTGCCGGATTTTTGTCTGGCGGGGACTCCATCGGGGCATGACAATTTATTTGGTATCAGAGCCCTAGGTTTTCGAGTTCCTAGGGATTTTTGGATTTTTCGGAGTTCGCCACATTTGGCAGGTTTTACGAGGCAATTTAGAAAATTTTGGATTGGTATGGATTTCCGACGATTTTTATGTTTCGGAAATTCGAGGATTTATGACGAGGACAATATGGGGATTTGGCGGCAATGGGACCTCTCCTGTGGCGAAATAGTTATGCTGAAAAATTTTATATATTTTTACTTCTAGTAACATCTGTTCTAGTAACATCTGTAATAAATTTAACATATATGAGACGAGGTGGGCGTGCTCCTGCACCGAGACGTGGTGCAGGGTAACCACACAAGAGGACAATGAGATCTCTGGCTATGGAGTTGCCAGAAAGGTCTATAGAGTTATGACACATGTGCAGACTCGTAGTAGTTATCGCCCACCAAGGCGACCAGCCGGAGTTGTCATTAGTGTTTATACTCCAGGTTAGATTGGCTATGTGTTTAGTGGATAACAGGAAATAACATGCAGTGTGTTGGTCATTATTCGTAATCATAGATGGAGTTGACCACGTGAACAACCTGTTCAGTCTGTGAGTCTTGAACCTGTGTCGAAAAGGTAAATTTCCTTTGAGGGCTGACTGATACCGAGTCAGAAACCAGGGGTCAAGTCGTCACATTTGTTATGAAAATCAAGGACTACAGTATTAGAGATTTTCACTAATTATGCTAGTCGGATTATTATCCGATGGGGTAATGGACAAGGAATGTATACTATTGTTGATGCAGACAATGGAGGTTAAGTTTCGAAGTTCCATAGGGATTTTGATCCTTGAGCGGCTTGAGCTTAGATCGCTAACATTGAAGGTACTGTTACGTACCTAACTTGTATTTATATAGGGGGAGTGGAGTTAGTTTCTTACTATGGTAATGATCAAGTTGTTACTTGGTGGAATATGTAGAGGAATTTTGGGGGAAATAACCCATTACGGGATCATGGGTTCAGGATGTTTTCGAGAGACAGTATTTCCCCATGTTATTTTATATGACTCATTGTTGGAGAATTCTTGAGCCTTAAGTTGGGTGATCAATAGTTAATGGAGTTTCACTATAGAGTTTGTTAGACTTGTAGAGTTTACCCCCACTTAATGGCTCAAGATAGTGATTGAGTTGTTTTCGTTCACCCACAATTTATTGGTTTACATTTGGATTAGGATAGTTGGATCTTCCATCAGTTCCTATCGGGAGGCATTAGGGTGAGTCATAATTATGAAAATGATGCTGCAGCAAGTGTCTCAAGATAATAGTATAGTCAACCTAGTGGTAATAACCTACACTTCTGATAAGGCAACCGTAGAAGTCGTGAACGTGCTCTTCTAGCGGGATTCACGTGGCATTATTTCGTTCCCATGTTGTTGCTCGATATTGATCAGGTCTGTGGCTAGAGGTGGTAATTTGATGTTGATGATGAAAGTTTACAATCTCTTGAGTGATTGAGGGATTAGTTGGAATTTTAGTTTATTTTGGTGGTGATCAAGGCTCTGTCCCGAGAATGAAAGATTGATGAAACACCTCATTTCCCAGCGGAAAACAGGAATATGGATTAAAGCTTTCTCCTCAGATTTATGTGGCTATCAGAAGTGGTTTGTGCACTTGTAGAGATATGAGGCTAGTTGTATGGTTCTTAGAGAACATGATAGGAAGAGGTGTACACCTAGATGCATACAGTTACCACCTAGATGCATACAGTTACCGAATTCTTATTCTAGGTTACTGTGAAATAGGGAATCCATTAAGAGCAAAAGTTGGATGAGTTTACATCTATACTCGAAAGGAATTGTAGATGGTTGAAGGATTGATCATTAAGGTATTACTATAGTTTACCTTACTTGATGATATATTGAGAGATATAGGTGTTTACAGATATCTATGGTTAAAACATGTACAGATAGGATTAGAAGGATTTCTATATTTGGATCATATGGATTAATAGTGTTTCCACCGACAGGTGAGATGTTGAGATGATTACTGTGATGATTATCAGACGGGTATGAAAATGATTTTTGGATGTTTAGAGGTTGATTGATGGAGATGTTATATTATGGTGGGAGAGTTGACTTAGTTGAGTTATAGTTAACTTGGTTGATATGATGTGGATATCTGGATATTAACTTGGAGGTTATGATTGTGACATGATGGTATAGGAATGTCTCTCGGATGCCTGTATAATTCAAGAGTAATCAGATGTAGTATCGGATGAACTTCTAAGCTTGCCGCTGTATAGGCAAGTAGAGTAGGCGATCGGAGTGATTTCAAAAATAGTTTCGATATCGAAGATCCCCTACTGGGTGATAATTTATTTGGTACTGAGGTAATGATATTTTACGAGCCAAAGGTTGTACTTATGGTGCGTTAGCTGAGGGCTAGAGTAAAGCGCACAAGGTTGTTGAAGCTCGTGAAATACTCAAGGCAATGTCATCCAATTGGCTGAGCGCCAAATCGAGTTGCTTAGATACCGTCATCGATCGGTCTTTCAAAGTTGGCAAGGTTGATGATGCTGAGAGGTATTTGTTGGAATGATGATTTTTCAGGGGATAATTTAATTGGTATCAATGTTGCTTAACACTATGGGAATTTGGAAGAATCTAAGTTCCAATTATAGGAGGTGTTGGATGGGATATTTATTTGTCCCAGTATTTTATTTCTTGAGAAGCTCTGGAACTCATTGTTCAAAGAGAGATGAACCTTTGAGGTTATACATTGATTATCATTGATGGAATGCGGTAGTGGTAGAAGGAAATGAATATCCTTCAGGGTGGATCGAGGATCTATTTAGATCAGCTATAGGACACCTGTGTATACTCTAGGATTGATTTATGATTGGTGTGTTGATATTGTAGTGACAGGGTGTCATACAATTATCAAAGTCGTAGGGATGATTGATATATCATCAGCCTAGAGTAAAGAGGATGCAGGTGTGTAGCAATGACAATCTCATACTTGGTATGAATTGCATGAGGTTTGATTATCTTGTTAGACTTATGATGACGTAGTCGTCCAGGGATTTGGGAAATCGTATA
Source organism: Wurfbainia villosa (assembly GCA_025175895.1). NCBI lineage: Eukaryota > Viridiplantae > Streptophyta > Magnoliopsida > Zingiberales > Zingiberaceae > Wurfbainia > Wurfbainia villosa. The sequence goes on from CM045990.1 coordinate 34,060,634, forward strand.
TTCTAGACACGATTGGATCATTTGTGATGGTGGTAATTGGAGTTGCGCACTCTACCATCGTAGATGGTGGTTTCCTTTTTATTGATTTGATTATTACCATAGATATGGATAGGATGATCTAGTGGTACTACACCGCTGATTGGTGATGGAATTTACTTGGTCTAAAGCTTGTGAAACTAGTTTCACAGCTCAGACGATGGTTGACTTTTACACAGTGATGTTTGATCATTCTCGGGTGGAAGGAAGTGTGTTGTATGCGGATGCAATGTTTCACATAATGGAGCATTTCTGGTGTAGTTGATCAAGACGTATCTCATGTTTACGTCAAATGAGTATATACGAGATGAGTTGTCATATATATAACGTGGATGTATCAATGTTATGTTGTTTTGTATAGGTGAGGAGTCGGAATGCTCATGAGATTTTGGCTAGCTACTGGGTAGTTGCACAGAGTTGTTAGAACACGAATAGTTGCAACTGGAGAGACTAGTCAGTAAAGTTTTTCAGTCACCTTCCGTTCTGTGCGATAGAATGGATTTTAGACAGCAGATTGCTTTTGAGAGAAAATATTTTTCCATTTCCGAGGAGAATAGTGGGTTACATAGTTGCATTCGAATTTAGGAAGAGTTACTATTGATTCAGGAACAACAGATAGATTCCTGTTTGGATGATAGAGAGCATTTACCATAGAGTTGTTCTCTTGCTCTACCGGTTCAGAGTAAGTGATAGTTGAATTTGTATGTCGTCTGTGGCTAGTTAGCTACCTGACATCTTGATTGGCTACGAGTCTTGGTCGTGGTAGCATGTCGTTGCCTGCAGATAGTGTCTTTTGTATTACCTCAGAGCCATGAGGCTTTATCATGATATTTTGATAAGTATTGTTGAAGATTGCAATAGGTTCTATATGTTGCAGATGTATAGGATTGTATCCGAAAAGTAGTAAATATTGAAACGTTCTCCATGGTGGAACGACATGTTGAACATAGTTGATTTGGAAGTCTGGTGTTCAGTGTGTCAACTAGTAAAGGTGGTATATAAATAATCAGCAAGGTTCTATACCGAGATGGATGTGAAAGCCTAGTATAAGGGACAGTGTTGGGAGATTATTTGGAATTCGGAAAGAACTTAGTATGATTAGCTAAGTCCGCTCATTTTCTTCCGATCCATACGATGAGTTTGTTGGATCACTGGATAGGTTATACTGTGGAGATTTTCAGTTCATGGAGTATCTTTGAGTATCGTATGCGATAGTGATTCAGGATTTACCTTAGGATTATGGTAAAGTCTTTAACAGGTCACGGATATAGAGCTCCACTCGGGTACAGTTAGGTACTTATTATAGGTGGTCGAAATGAAGATACTATTCATACTTTGGAAGGGCTACTAGAAGCAGGTGTGATTTGATTTTAAAGGATATCAGTAACCCCACTTAGTCACTTGAGGTGTGACTTGTCTCCAGATGCTTGAGATGGTTGTTGGGACATCTCGTACTAATATACGAGTAGGAAATTTGGGGACCAAATTTTTATTAGTGGGGGAGAATGTTAAATATAGAAAATTTAAATACTAAATTTAATGGCCAAAAATTTAAGAAAAATAATCCGGGGAATTTTTCGGGAATTTTAGGGAATTTTAGAAATTTTTAGGAATTTTTCTGGATTTTAACGGAGTCCGTGCGAGAAAATTTCGGGGATAAAATAAACAGGTTTTTAAAGGACCTATTTGGACTAGTTAATAGGATTAATAAACTTAGGTTTTTACTTTCTAATTCTCGATCTTTTTCTCCCCGCCGCGTCGGTTTCTCTCTCGTGACCCCATTTCCTTAGCCGACAGTTCTCTCGCACGAGCCCTCTTCCACACTCTCTTCTCTCTCGCGTTTTCCTCTCCGTCGTCGGATTCTCTCGCGACCTCTTCTCCGCTGATGACTAGGACCACCGATGCCCCTCTTCCTCCGCAAGCGTCGATGCTCGCCCTTCCTCGCGCCCGAGCCTTGCGGTCGTCCCTCCGCAAGTGCTGCCGCCACCCCGATGACCCTCTGTGGGCTCGCCGACCATAGCCGCGGCAACAGGATCGCGCCGGCAGACGGCTCTCGCCGTTCTCTTCATCTTTGACCGCCGCGCCTGACGCCTCTCCTCCGCGCACGCCGGCCGCCACGACCACAGGATCGTCGCCGGACTCCTTTGCCCTAGACGACAAGCGCCGGCCCCTACGACCACAGGACCGCCCGAGCCTCCTTTTCCCCTACACAGCCGACGCTCGCCTTCCCGGTGCTCAAGTCGCCGCGGGTTTGCAGCAACCGCCGTGGGTGCCCTTTTCGCCGCTGATCGTCTGAGCCGCTTCTGTTCGCCATACCTAGTCTCTCCTTCTCTTCACACGGCCAAATAATTTTGATATATATATATATATATATATATATATATATATATATATATATATATATATATATATATATATATATATATATATATATATATATATATATATATATATCCTGTTTTCCTTATTTGAAGTGAATCTGTGACTTGAGCCTTAAATCGATGAGTGTTGATGGTGTTGATGAACATGGCAGTAGGGAAAGAAATCATGTTTCATACGCTATCACTGGGCCAGTAGCACACGCCACCGTTGTCGACTTCGTGAAGGATATTGTTGTTTTGCTGTAGGTGATAAATTAGGTTAGTTGATTAGGAATTAATTGGATAAATTAAAAGCCATTAAATTTTATTTATTTGGCTTAGGTTGTTAAAAGGTGGGTAGGGGGTGTTGTTCTGGTGAACAGAGGATAGGAGGAGAAAGGGGCTGCCGAGGAACTTCTAAGGAAGGTAAGAGGTATTTACAGCTTTATTTTTTTGAGTTCTGTTGAATTTATTTGCTGTTGTGTGTGGATACTTGTGATGAGATTGGTGTTTGGGGGTCAGGTGTGTTGATGTCGACTGTGAATTGAAGGTTTGGTTGTGTTGTGTATATGTCACCTAGGGTTAGGTTGGATTCATATTTCTGATCGGTGAGATGTTCTGTATATTGTTGTGGAGTTGTAAATTAAGCTTGAGGAAAATGAAGGATTTATTTAGGATGTTGTTAAATTCCATTGTTGCAATGGGGATGACTGTGATTGATTGGTTGGATTTCATACAGGATGATTATAACTTAATTACAGGTTATTGACAGTGGTTGTCTGTACTTTGGTCATATGATTTGGGTGTGAGTTAATTCTTAGTGATCTATGGTTGGTTGGATTGAAGAGTTAATCACAATTTGTGACCTACGGGTTGAGGGTCTACTTGGGGATACATAGTAGTAATTTAGCATGTTGTCGTGTGCTTGGATTTGATGGATTTACTTTGGATTAATTGGTTATGGAAGGAATCGATTAAGTATTCGATTTGTCGGTGAATGGTATATTGTGCTTAATAATAGTTATGCATTATGCAGGTTTCGATCAAGAGGCAGGTTCACGGTCGTGACGATCTAGTTCTTTTTGCGAATATTTTATCAGGCGGGTATTTTGACTTATCTTTTAGATATAGTCAAGTTGATATGCTAGTTAGGATAGCTTGCAATAATTTTCATGTTTATATGCCTAGCATGTTTTTTGTGCCTACTTGATACATGCATGTGATAGGATATGATTATATCTTCCCTGTTTTATTTGGATCATAGTTACCTAGTTTATGGATATGTACATATTGATTGTGCATATTATTCGGATAGGTATTTTTAGTTGGATTTACATGCTTTAGTATCATGTACCATCTTGCATGATTGCATGCTGGCTAGACGGGGTTCCTTTATAGTTGAACCCGCAGCCAGTTACATGGCCTGCACACACTGCCATTCATGGGTTAATGGTACATCAGAAGGGTGTGCAGTTGCTCTGTCAGGCTCCGCTGGTCTGCTCATGGGTAGCGATGAGGCAGCGTGGTAGCATACAGGGATCCCTCCTCTGGTCTATGACACCGGGAGATGAGAGCTTAGCTCCCCCACTCTGTTTGGGGCAGGAGGATAGGTGTACTCCGATAGCATCCTGTCCACTCAGTCACTCAGGAGCAGTGATGGCAGAGTGCACAGTTATCATAGCCCTACCCACTCGGCTTCACCATTGCGTGTGAGGCGGATGACTGGCGTCAGGGGTGACCATGTCATTTGCACGGCATGCACTTTGCACGGATCGCATTTGTATTGTGTTTGCTGCATTATTTTATTGATGCCTTGGATGTTGCATATGATTGTCATGCATACAGGATTCATATTCGTATATGTTGATGACTTTATCTCTTATAGTAGAGCACATGCTCCTATATTAGGGTAGGAGATTCAGGTGAGTACAATCCTTTTGCATTTATTTCTTGCTTATCCTATATGTGAGACTGTACTAGCATGATTTTTATTGTTAGATATATCTTACTTTGCATATCGACTATACCCGCTGAGTTCTTTGAACTTACCCCGTTGATTTATATCTATTTCAGGATGAAGCTGTCAGGAGAGTCCAGCTGTCAAACCCCACTCGTCGTGAAAGTTCTATTTGTTATTTGTGTTTATGGTTTTGGATATTTTGATTAGAATATATGTTTAGGACTGGAGTTGGATATTTGTACCTGTGGATGTTTTGGTTTGTCCTTAGGGACCTTTGATCGGATTTATTTCGATTGGTTTTGGTTGGGTATTCCTGCCCAGATGGCAGAAGGGGTAAGTCTAGTTATGTAGACTGTTTACCTTTTTCTTTGATAGTTGGCCAGAGGCCACATTTATTATCTGCGTGGGTTGTTTGGATTTCGATCGTGTTCACCGATGTATAGTGGTCGTGTAGGCCTTGTATGTAAATTGGCATTGTCACCCATACAGGGGAGATGCTGCCGGATTTTTGTCTGGCGGGAACTCCATCGGGGCGTGACACCGATCTTGCTCCTTTTGTCCAACATTCGGAGGCTTCTCATTCCAACATCTGACTTGCAATGTCTGTTTATCGATCTTCATCTCCTAAACACTTGTACGGAGTCATTTCTAAACTTCTGACTCAATCCAATGTCTTCCAGCAGGATCTGATAGAAGATCCAAACATCCTAATCCAAATGTAAGCCAATAACTCTTGGTGGCTTAAGACATCCATTTACACTCTTGAGCTATTAAGTGAGCATAAACTCTGCAAGTCTAATGACTTTGCATGGTATTCCCGTTACCGACGATCACCCTACTTGAAGCTCAAGAATTCCCTAACAATAAGTCAAAGGAATAACACGGGAAAAATACCCTCTCACAACATCACTAAGCCATGATCAGTGGTATATTATTCCCCGAAGGTTAATTCTTGCATCTTCCACCAAATACCGGCTTGATTCCGATAATTGTATGCAACTAACTCTACTTCCTTTGTATAACACAAGTTAAGTACTCAAAAGTACCTTCAAAGTTATACAATCCAGTACGAACAAACTCAAGGATCAAAATCCCTATGAAACACCTTATACTAACCCTCTACTTGTTATAGCAATAATAGTATACACACCTAGTCCATTACCCCACGGGTAATGACCTGACTAGCACCGTTAATGAAAATCCCTAAGACTATAGTCTTTGATTTCCACAAGAAATGTGACGACTTGACCCCAGCTTTCCGACTCAGTATCAGTCGACTCTCAAATGTAAATCACCTTTTCAACACAAGTTCAAGACTCACAGACTCAACAGGTTGTTCCCGTGGTCAACACAAACCATTATTATGAAGAATAACCAACGCACTACCTGTTATTCCCTGTTATAAATATTAAATGTATAGCCAACAAAACTGAGAGTATAAACCCTAAAGGCAACTCCGGATGGTCGCCTCGGTGGATGACTCCTACAATGACTCTGCACAGGTGTCATAACTCTGACTGTATACACCTGTTGATCAAGTTTAGATAAGTATCTAACTAAAATATAAGTTATCAGAAATTCTTACTTCGTGTGCTCGGAGTTCAGGCCACTATCGATCCTATCTCACAAAACCAAAACCAAAACAAATCGACTCCCGAGAATCCAAAACTCAATGAAAAAAAATCATTGTATGACATTGCAGAACCTAGGGCTCTGATCCCAATAAAGTTGTCATGCCTCGAGAGTATGTCGAGTCGAAAATCAAACGGACAACATCTCCCCTGTATGTGGCAACATATCCTATTTATACAAGGCCATTCGGCCACAGTCACAACAAAATATATAAAAAAATGTACATACAACAAACCACAGCGGAAACTATACAATAACATATAACCTACACACAGTCCATACCAGTATGACTAACCACATCATAAGAAAAATATCGATAGAAAATCCGAAACAACACTTGTGTACACCACATAACAAATCCATAAAACATATCACCACGTAAAACCCCAAGTACATAATACAACATATGAAAAACCCAAAACTCAGACTCTCGGATGTGAGATGAGATGATGTCAACCAGTGTTGCTCCAAGCCCATCACGGAGTCGAGTATCTATTACTTGGTTGACAAGAAACCCAGGGTCAGTGGTGGTGAATATAACTCAGCGGTAATAAGAATAAAAGTGCATTCATAATTTATATATCACATGTGAATCAACAATATGTTGTCTAAAAGTATAACAGATATACACCAGCATAATATAACAACTGTATAACTAAACAGATCAACAATAACTCAAGATACTGATATACCTGAAGATCGGCAACTATGTAACTCATACAACCTGAGTATAAATATCATACTACATCACCTACAACATGGTAGAGTAAATACTAACTCTATAAACCATAACATTGACATACTATCGATCTATGTCCAATACGTAAAGAACCGGGTCCATCCCGTATCACCTCAAGGTACTGGTCAAAGGTATACAATCGTCTGACCATCTCAATACTGGTAATCCATACACAACCATACAGAATATGCAAGTAAAATGCAAGATGATATACAATCAAATGCAGCAAGCACAGTACAAACAAATGCAACAATCAACGATAATATATATAGAGTTAGCTATATATATTCTCATCACACTCAACTATATATATATATATATATATATGCAAACGTCATCTACCACGGCAATGCAGATGCATGGTCATGCATGCCCACTCCTACTCGCTACCACGACCCCAGTGTGGCCTAGGTGTCACAACATGATAACTGTCCCAACTCAACACCAACCACTGCTCTCGAGTGGTTGAGTGGGCAGTATGAACAAGTAGCATATAAGCGTAAAAAGCTAGCTATACAATGGGGGTCCCTGCTGCTGGCTACTCTGATTGACACTACCCAAGAGTGGTCGAGTGCCACACACCCAAGATAGCTTCACGCAACTCCAACTACCACCGTCTATAGTGGTAGAGTGCGACACAACAAATGCTCTACCCTCACACCAGTTACTCCTCCATGAGTAACCTAGGAGGCAGGATGACTGACGACCCTCTCAACCACAAGGGAGACCATGTCACCAGCATGCATGCAAATGACATGAATGCACAGTCATGCATACAGACATCACCACAGACTCTCTATTCTACAAAGAGTCATACGAATCTGATCAATACACTCTATCCTGCAGAGAGTCATACTCAACTGATCCTAACACTCTCTATCCTGCAGAGAGTCATACTTGACTGATCAACACACTCTCTATCCTACAGAGAGTCATACTCAATTGATCACAACACTCTCTATCCTACAGAGAGTCATTCTCGATTGATCACAACACTCTCTATCCTGCAGAGAGTCATTCTCAATTGATCACAACACTCTCTATCCTCCAGCCAATAGCGACGTTGTATCGATAAATCACACGTCCATACCCGACTACATGATCCATAGTGGATATGTACACCTCATCAGGATCTAACATGAAAACTCAACTTTGCTTCTAGAATCATCCACCCCCCCCCCCCCCCGATGATTTATCTAGATTGCACAATTCAGTTTTACAACCGAATTTAGCTCTGTACACATAGGTAAATCACTACAGATCTACTTACCATAATATCTATAATTGTAAGATATCAGAAAATAATAATAATAATAATAAAATAAAATATCCCTTGTTAATTAAGAAATTATCTTAAATGATTTTTCGGGAATTTTAAAAAAAAAATCTGGAATCAAATGGAGTTCATATGACTGCTTAAGAGAAAGATTAAAATTTAAATAGGTGGCTGAGTCAACTTAGGCTAGCTTGGACTTAACCTAAGCTAGCTTAACCATAAAGGGTCGATTTTCAAAAATCGAACCGGACTCGTTTGTATTTTCTCTTTTCTTCCATTTCTTCGATTTCTCATCGTCGATGCTTTCCCGAGCGTTTCCTCAATCACAGTCGATTCTTCTCTCTGCCGATTCCTTCCCAAATCTGCAACTTCTCTTCTTCTTTTTCTCCTCTCCCAATCGCTCACAATTTCCTTCTCCCTTTCTCTATTTCATCGTGCGATCCTTTTCTTTCCCTCGATCCCTAGTTTTTTTATGGCTCTAGCCACTGACCGGCAGAGTTCCCTCTCGGTTCTTTACGTGCCACCCTCCTCGCCTCACCGTCATCTCACAACCTTCCACGGCCAATAGCGGCCCCCGTACAAACCACCTCGCGTCCCGCCACCCCGGTACATCAGACACACAGGATCAACGGTCACCACCCCTGCGTACACGGCCACAGACCACAACCCTTGGCCATTGCCACTCCAGGGCCGAATCTGCTAGGCGGCCAGTGCAACCCCTAGCCAGTGTGTTCTCATTGCAGCCATGGCATGTCACTGCGATGTTGTTTGTCGCCACCACCACATCGTGCTCCGCCGTCGTCTGCCTCACCGTCGAGCGGTTCTTTTTCTATTTTGTGGTTGATTGCCACATCCATCAACCTCGGTAGCGTCGTTCTCGTTGGTGATCTTCTAGCACCTCCGCAGCTCAGATCTGCCATCCGGCCTCTTCCTTGTTGTGATTTGCCATGATCTACCACCTCCTTGTTATGACACTGAGCATGGATGCCCTGTTCCTTACTGTGTTCTATTGACCCTAACAGCAATGATCGCCTTTGAGTTCCACCACAAGTGGCAGCTTCATCGCCTAGTGTCGCTGTGCCCAATCGAGGGTAGATTTGTAGATTGACCATAGTTGATTATTGGTAAGTCTGTTTATATGCTTGTTGTTAAAATTGGGGATGCAAAGACTTATCTCGAAGAGAATTGGTGGTAGATTTTAGGTAATGAAGTGAGTTGAATAGAGTTTTTCCTTATTCAACAGGAGGCTTGATTCTAAATCCATTGCGAGTGATTGAAACAAGGCAAGGTAAGCTTGGATTTCAGTGTTATGGAATTTGTCAGGGAAATCAACCCTTGATATGATTTTGATGTGTGTGGCAAAGGGTTTAAGTTAGGTTGTTATTGTGATTTGATATGTGCGTTGGAGTCTTACAGGACTTAGTAATTCGCACATGGAGCCTTGGCGAGTTTCACATCTCATGACTCGGTCTTTGAGTCGGTGAAGGATGGCTTTGCGGAAGCCATGCGCTTGGAGCATCCGAGGGACCACCGAACGAGGATCTTGGAGTGAAGCCGGAGGAAGTAGACTTTAGGGCGAGACGCGAAGGATGGCGCTGCAGAGTCGTGCGCTTGACGCATCCGAGGGACGTGGCCGGACAAAGATAACTTCAAAGGCGAGGGACTCCAAGGGATGAGAGTGAGTGAATGTAACCTGGGACGGGGTAGTGCGCTTAGGTGGAACTTGGCTGAATGACTAAGTATCGGATGAGATTTCGACATCGATCATTGCCATGAAATGGCGATCGCTCTCGAATCGAACGGGGTTCGGCGGTATCCGGCGAAGGGTTTTGGCCCGTGATCGCCATATGTTGGCGATCGGCTGCGATAATGTGATTGATTGGTCGAGAGGTTTGGGCCAGTCTCGTAGCCAATGGCGGTCGACTCTGACGAAGGCGTGATCGTGATGGATACATCATTCGACTGCCAAAGGTTCCGTTGGACTACAACGGTCGGGATCTGACGTGTTCAGAGGTCGTTGTAGTGGCGACAATCGACTGCCAAGGGCAGCAGTCGACTGGTGGCAGCCAACGGGAAGAAATCAGCCCTCTCTATAAAAAGAGAGGGTGTGGGCTTTTGGGAGGCTAATGCTTCTATTCTAAACATCTCCCAAAGTGCCCTAAAGCTTTTCAATCCTCTTACTTGAGTTTATTTCCATTTGTAAGAGGAGTGTTCTTGTGTAAAAGAGGTTACCTCCACCTAGCTTGGTGCAAAGGAGAGATCTAGTGGATTTGGCAAAGGAGTGATTCACCTTGTATGAATCGGGATCGTGGATTAGCGGCGTAGCTGTGAACCATGTTACATCCTTTGTTAGCGTTTGTATTCTTCCTTGGCTTTGTCATTAATTGTTTGTATTTGCATATTCCACTTGCGCTAATAGTTTTGTTGACGAGCAACAAACGAACGAATTCCACCGTCTACGACAAAGGCTATTCACCCCCCTCTAGCCGACCATCATACATATCGATCCTAACAAGTGGTATCAGAGCCAAGGCGCTTGTTGAGGACTAACCGCCAACACAAGCAATATATCAAAAGATGGTCGGCTCAAACATTCATCCACTAAATTTTGAAGGAGAATTCTCTTGGTGGAAAAAGAGAATGGAGGTATTTTTCGAAACCGATTTCGAAATTATTTTAATAATGGAAAATGGTTTCAAAATGCCTAGGAATGAAGAAGGGGAGCCATTGGAGAAATCAAGGTGGAGCAAGAGACAAAGGGAAGAGTACTTGGCAAACTCAAAAGCCAAACATCATCTCTACAACGTACTCCCCAAACAAGAAGTGAATAGGATAGGGGAGTGTGCTAGCGCCAAGGAGATGTGGGAGAAGCTAGTAGAGCTTCATGAAGGTACCTCGGAGGCCATGTAACATCCCAAATTTTAGTTACTATATTTTTGTTTAAAGGAAATATATATATATATATAGAAATAAGAATAAAAAATGAATAAATAGTTCGTAGTCGAGGCTTGAACCATGAACCGTTGATTTGGGGGAATAGGCTTCCCACCACTAAGTCATAAGATTACCAATGAGTAGGATATAGCAGAATATATCTATTGGTAGAAAAAAAGAAAGAAGTTGATTAATCTAGCTGATCATTTAAAGGGATAATTAGGTTAACAAAAATTCTAATTTATATATATATCATCTCTTCTCTCTTTTCCCCAAAATTCCCACGCCGTCTCTCTCTTTCCCTCCTCTCTCCAACGCCGATGCCCACTCTCTCTGCCTCTCTCTCTCTCTCTCTCTCGCTCGTTTTTCTCCAGCCACCGAGAACTCCAACGTCGACGCCCACTATCTCTCTCTCTCTCGCTCATTTTTCTCCAGCCGCCGAGAAAAACAAGAGAGAAAAAGAAAAAAAAAGTGAGCCTCTATAATTTCTTCATCGTGGGATAATTCAAGAAGAGATTTTCAAGAGGGACTTGGTAGAGGATCACGCTAAAGCAAGGAAACACGTAGGAGGTCTTCTTTTTTCGAAGTCTAACGGTATAAATTGGTGAAAAAGCATAGGATGTGAGTATCCCCTCACCTGCAGTATAAGTGCTTACGATGTAATGTTGTATGCTTGATTTTGAATGAAAGAATCTAGAACTATGTGTAGAAGGTTCGGCTAATAGGATTAGAGAAATTATTCTTGTTGAAATTCTTCCATGTTATGCATGTTAGATGATGATTTCTATTTATGTTAGCTTAATTTTCCTTATGCCATGTTAAATTGTACTCATGCCAATTTATGCTATGCTACATGCTTATGTTTTCACCCATGTTAGGCATGACTCACGTATATGAAATGTCTAAGAAATGTTTCCCTAAGAGTGGGGACAAGAATACTCTTTAAGACAAAGAACATGTATGTTATTTTACTTTATGCATGGCTTGTACCGGACCCTAACAAGGTCCACGGGATGGACTCCAAGGTTGTCCCTAGGTCGACGGACATAGTACGGACCTAGTAACCTAGTAGGTTCGGGATTAGCTACCTCGGATCTATTTAGGATGCGCGCGAATGATGTATGTGGTACAATGTCAGGCCCAATATGTTGAGATTATGTTTAAGTATATAAACTATATGTTTTCAAAGAGCATCCTGCATATACCATTTTATGTTCATCGCATTATCATGTTTAGAGACAATGTACTGTTGCGACGAAAATGCTAAGTTTATGTTCTTTTCCTAAATTGATCATGTCTCTACTTTAAATAAATATTGTGCTCATATGTTGTTTAAACGAACATGTCATTACTTTACGTTTAATTCATGATGCATGTTTTTGTGAGTAGGAAAGGACCTTACTAAGCCTATGTGCTTACAGTTTACTTTCCTTGTACTGCAAAAAAGGGCAAGAAATGGATAAATTAAAGGGAGCAGCAGGAGGGGCGAAGATGTGTGTGGCAGTGGCATGGTGGACGAGATCATTTTTCATATACGGACTTATGCATGATTTTCAGTTTATGTGTAAACTGTTAGGAGACGTTAATGCTTTCTATGGTTGTTACTCATGTTTATTTTTATGAAGCTTGAAATGGTTAATACATGTTTAGTTAAATAAATTGCTAAGACCTTTTGCCATGATTAAATTGTTAGGTTGATTGGGTTAATGTAATTAGAGTTAAAAGTTGTAAAGTTTTAAATACTTCCACTATTATATGCATGAATGTATGATCGCGTAGCACCGCCGCCCGTCTATAGGATGTGTGTTAGGAGGACGGGAAGGGCGGGCGTTACAGGCCAAGCTTGCAAGGAGAGACCTCCTCCGCTCCCAACTATCAAACATCAAATTAGAAAAGGGAGAAAAGGTAACCTCACTACACTCTAGATTTAAAGAGATAATAACCGGTTTATCTAGTGTAGGAGAGAAGCTTTCAAATAGGGACATGCTTATGAAGGCTATAGATGTCTTTCCCTGGTCCTCAAGATGGAGCTCTATGGTGGATTCTTTCTACATCTCCAAGAACCTAGAAGTTAGCACCTTGGAGGAATTTTTCTCAACAATGGAGCTCCACAAAACAAGACTTGAAGGAATAGTAGAAGAGCCTAGAATTCAACCTTCAAGAGGAGTAGCCTTGATGGCAAACAAGGGGAAGAAGAAGATGGAGACTCCTTCCTCCTCCGATGAAGCATCCTCCTCCTCCTCCATGGATAGCACAGAAGAAGCTTATATGGTAAGGAGGGTAAGGCGTGCATTAAAAGGTTTTAAATTTAATAAATCTAATGATAGGAGAAGAAGACCAAGGGGGAAGGTGATTTGTTATAATTGCCAAGGAGAGGGACACATAAGGGACAATTGTCCCCTCTTGAACAAGAGCAAGGATGAGAAGAGAAAGAAGGAAGAAAAGAAGAAGAAGAAGGGGAGCAAGAAGAAAGAAGAAGAGAAGAAGGCTAAAGAAAAAGGGAAGGCAAAAGCACTCAAGGCAAGGACATGGGATGATCCTTCCTCTTCATCATCCTCATCCGAAGGAGAAGAAGAACATGTCTACTCCAATCTTGCCTTGATGGCATTTGACGATCTAGACTCCTCCTCCACCGAAAATGAAGAATCAAACACAAGTGAGGAGAGCTCAAGTGAAGGGGGAGCTTCATCCTCATCATCATCGGAATTGGAGGAAGAGGACATGGAAACTATGGTAACGAACCTTTCACCAAGTAAAATAGTTTCCATGATTTATAGCCTTACTAAGGACTTATTTAGAGCCAAAAAGAAAAATAAAAGCATGCTTGATCAAATTAAGAATTTAGAACAAAAATTAGAAAAAACATGTTTTAATGATAATAATGATGATGCATGCTCACATGATCTTTATGTGCCATTAGATGTAAGTGATGCATGTATGGAAGAAAATAGGGCTTTAAGGGAAAAGGTAGATCACTTGACCAAAGCCCTAGAAAAATTCACTATAGGCTCCAACACCCTTAACATGATCATAGGGAGCCAAAGAGCTAGCTTCAAAAAGAAAGGTCTAGGATATAAAGAAAAGAAAAATGAAAAGGCCTATAAATGCTTAATTGCTAGGGGTCAAGATAAAAAGAAAACAATAGCTAGAAAAATGGATCCCTAAGGAATTTTTAGTGAACCCAATAGGAAAGAATTTATTTTGGGTTCCTAAATCCATCCTTAAGGGTTAGGAAAACCCTAGGATAGTCAACCATATGGACTTTACCTATATCATATTTTTGGTTGACTTAGGATGGCGGGACATAATTTTTGAAATAGTGTTAGGTGATGATAATGTGACCATAAATTGTTAATAATGCTTAAATCATGATGGTTAATGTTTTTGTTACACATGTTTGCAATCATAATTTATGATCTTGATATTTGGCACATAATCATGGGCAATAAGGGTTAAATCATGCTCTAGGTGATATTTGACTTATTATCATAATTCATACCTAATGCATGATTACAATTTGATGAACACATTTGTTTCATGATCATAATATGAAATTCATACATATATGTCTTTATGATCATGTGGGATATTAGGATGATACTTAACCTTGGGTAGAATTGCATGAAATTGAAGGTTAAGTGTATACAAATACCTTTAGGATACATCTCACACTCACCATAGGCTACCTTGATTGAAAACTTAGCATGAGTGAGATGTTAGGATGATACAAATGTCCACTAATGCTTATGGCATTTAGATGGTCATTTAACGTGTCAAAATAACAATAATAGACCAATCATGGGGAAGACTTATGTTTAATTCATAGACATATTGCCCAAAGATCATGGTTGGATATTTCATATGTTTTCAAAACAATTTCTTACTTTAAAATTTGTGTATTCATATTTTGAAACAATTCAAACCAAAATTAGGTGTTAAAATGGATACAAACTTGATCAAAACACTAGTTGTTTTTGAAGTTTTTGGATTTTTGAAAAATATTTGAAAATATAATGATTTTTCATGGAAAACTATTTTTCACTGATAAAGTAACTTAAAAGAAATGTGTTCCCCAAATTTCACTATTTTTTGAATTTTTTGGAATTTATAGTGCATTTCTGAATTTCATCCAAAAAATCAGAAAATCTGATTTCATTGTGTCAGTCGACTGCCATACTGATAGCAGTCGAGTGATGGAATGTGCACGAGCACAGTAACCTGATTTTATCAGGTTTTTGGTT
Source organism: Wurfbainia villosa (assembly GCA_025175895.1). Classification (NCBI taxonomy): domain Eukaryota; kingdom Viridiplantae; phylum Streptophyta; class Magnoliopsida; order Zingiberales; family Zingiberaceae; genus Wurfbainia; species Wurfbainia villosa. The sequence goes on from CM045990.1 coordinate 34,075,812, forward strand.
GGTTTTTGATTGTTGCTTCTCTCTAGACTTGATGCCATGCCATATAAACCGTGTTTAAACTTTTTTGATGGTGTCAAAGGGGGAGAAAGATATGTGTTTAAGTAAGGGGGAATATATTTAGGGGGAGTGTCATGTATTAAGGGGGAGAGTTTCTAATCATGTTATTTACATGATTTCTTTCCTTAATATTTTATCAAATGTTTTACCTAACTTAAACGGATTGCCACACATCAAAAAGGGGGAGATTGTTAGGGCAATCAACCCTTGATATGGTTTTGATGTGTGTGGCAAAGGGTTTAAGTTAGGTTGTTATTGTGATTTGATATGTGCATTGGAGTCTTGCAGGACTTAGTAATTCGCACATGGAGCCTTGGCGAGTTTCACATCTCATGACTCGGTCTTTGAGTCGGTGAAGGATGGCTTTGTGGAAGTCGTTCACTTGGAGCATCCGAGGGACCACCGGACGAGGATCTTGGAGTGAAGCCAGAGGAAGTAGACTTCAGGGTGAGATGCGAAGGATGGCGCTGCAGAGTTGTGCGCTTGGCGCATCTGAGGGACGTGGCCAGACGAAGATAACTTCAAAGATGAGGGACTCCGAGGGATGAGAGTGAGCGAATATAAGTCAGGATGGGGTAGTGCGCTTAGGTGGAACTTAGCCGAATGGCTAAGTGTCGGATGAGATTTTCGGACATCAGTCGACTACCATGAAATGGCAGTCGACTGCTCTGAGTCGAATGGGGTTCGACTGGTATCCGACTAAAGGGTTTTTGGCCCGTGATCATTGCCATATGTTGGCGATCGCTAAGACCATCGATCGTTGATGGCGATGAGTCAAGTCGAGAGGGTTTGGGCCACAGAATCTCTCGTAGCCAACTGGGCAATCGACTACGAAGGCAGCAGTCGACTGATGGATACATCATTCGACTGCCAAAGGTTCCGTTGGACTACAACGATCGGGATCTGACGTGTTCAGAGGCCGTTGTAGTGGCGGCAGTCGACTGCCAAGGGTAGCAGTCGACTGGTGGCAGCCAATGGGAAGAAATCAACCCTCTCTATAAAAAGAGAGGGTGTGGGCTTTTGAGAGGCTAATGCTTCTATTCTAAACATCTCCCAAAGTGCCCTAAAGCTTTTCAATCCTCTTACTTGAGTTTATTTCCATTATATTTGTAAGAGGAGTGCTCTTGTGTAAAAGAGGTTACCTCCACCTAGCTTGGTGCAAAGGAGAGATCTAGTGGATTTGGCAAAGGAGTGATTCACCTTGGATGAATCGGGATCGTGGATTAGCGGCGTAGCCGTGAACCACGTTACATCCTTTGTTAGCGTTTGTATTCTTCCTTTTCTTTGTCTTTAATTGTTTGTATTTGCATATTCCGCTTGTGCTAATAGTTTTGTAGATGAGCAACAAATGAACGAATTCCACCGTCTACGACAAAGGCTATTCACCCCCCTCTAGCCGACCATCATACATATCGATCCTAACATAATTGACATTTGTATTACAGTAGGTTGATATGGGTATGATGTTAAAATAGAGTTATTTGTGAAGTATATCGTAGGTGGAATTTTATTAAGGGATTATTGAGGTTAATCGAGTATGTATTGACTTTATTACTGAGTGTATATTAAACATAGTTATATGATGTATTCTTGGTTACATGTATTTGATTCAAGATAGATTCTTGGACATGAAGACTATCGACATAGTCTACATATCAGGTGGGTAATTTCCTACCCTGGTCAGGTAGTAGCTAGACCCTGAAGTATATAACTTCATATTATTATCACTTTGACCTTAAAACCACTCTAATTTTTCTAATGCTTGATATATAGTCTTTGACCTTTTTAAATACTCTATTGTTGTTATCACATTTTCTTTCATTATGATTATGAGTTATAGATGTGATGCATGTAAGCCTATAGTTGTTCAATTAGGTGTGTTTAGTAGAGTACGGATGAAGACTTGAATTATAAATGGGATACAAGGTCATCTTGGAGTAAGTAATGTCCTGAACATAGAATTTAATCTTATGTTAAATCCTTGTGTTGTGTACCATTTCGGATCATGTGATTATGTATGGTTATGTGGATTGTCGATAGTGCGTCACTACGGACCCGAGGTCCTAGCTTGTTTGTAATCAATTGAGTACGACTCTCTGTAGGATAGAGGGCACGTTGATTAGATTGGTATGACTCTCTACAGGATAGAGAGTGTTATGATCAGTTGAGTACGACTCTCTATAGGATAGAGAGTGCGTTGATCAGATTGGTATAACTCTCTGTAGAATAGAGAGTCTGTGGTGGATGTCTATATGTGTGACTATGCATTCATGTCATTTACATGCATGCTGGCGATTAGGTCTCCATTGTGGTTGAGAGGGTCGTCAGTCATCCTGTCTCCATGTTTACTCATAGGAGGAGTAACTGGTGTGAGGGCAGAGCATTTGATGTGCCGCACTCTACCACTATAGACGGTGGTAGTTGAATTTGTGTGCAGTTGTTCTGCATGTGTGGCACTCAACCACTCATGGGTAGTGACTGTCGGAGTGGCCAATAGCAGGGACCCCCGTCGGGTAGCTTTCTCTTTATACTTATATGCTACTCAATCATACTTCCCACTCGGTCACTCGAGAGTAGTGGTTGGTGTTGAGTTGGGACAATTGTCATGTCGAGCCACCGAGACCACACTGGGGTCGTGGTAGCTTTAGGGTGAGCCGGCATGACCATGCATACTGCATTGCCGTTATGGCGTTTTGCATATTGTCATATATATATATAGGATGATTGTGATTAGTGTATATATAGATGCAGTCTATATGTATGCTTATTGTGATGTTGCATTTGTTTATACTATGCTTGCTGCATTTGTTTGTACATATTCATACATGCTATTGCATTTTCTATATGGTTGGGTGTCGGATATCTGTATACTTGTTGGTCGGTCTATTTGATACCTTTGACCCGTATCATGATATAGTGTGAGATAGTATTACTCTTCAGGTTATATATTGTGGATATATACTCAGGTTGAATGAGTGTAGAGTAGCAAACTATTAGGTATGTCAGCATCTTTTATTGTTCAGTTGTTTAGAGAGTATATGCATGTATATATATTTATTATGCTAATGTATACCTAATGTACCTGTAGATTATATATGGTTGAATTACATGTGATATTTGATATATATATGTTCTTTCCAATTACCACTGAGATATACTCACCACCACGGACCCTGGGTTTTTTCTGTCGCCCAGGTAATAGGTAGAAGTCTTCATGATGGCTTGGAGCACCACTGGCTGGCAACATCTCATCTCACCTCCGAGGCTCCTGTGGTTGTTTTGGGTTTTCTATATGTTGTGTTATGTACTTGGAGTTTTGCGCGGTGATATGCGTTATGGATTTGTTATGTGGTGTACACAAGTGTTGTTTCAGATTTTCTATCGGTATTTTTCTTATGATGTGGTTAGTCATACCAGTATGCACTGTGTGTAGGTTGTGATGTCGTTGTATTAGTTTCCACTGTGTTTTATTGTATTTACATTTATATGTTGTGGTTATTGCAGCCGAATGACCTTGTATAAACAGGATATGTTGTCACGTACAGGGGAGATGCTATCTGTTTATTTTTCGGCTTGGCATACTCTCAGGGCGTGACAATAATTCATAACAAAGATGAATGAATAGATAACAACAATAACAGAGTATTTAAGTGCAAAGGCAAGTATCAAGCATAAAAAAAACTAGAGTGAATTTAAGGTCAACGTATCAACAATATGAAGTTATATACTTCAGGGTTTAGCTACTACCTGATCAGGGTAGGAATATTACCCACATGATATATAAAACACCAATTGTCTTCACGTCCAAAAGACAATCCAGAGTCAAGGTCCTGCAATCGTAGAATACCAATATAATCAAAATAACTCTAGTCTCCACCAACCACCAATATAATCCAACAATAACACATCCAGATCAATTTACTAAACAAAACCGATACACAACTATGAACAACTAAATCACACTTACCAAGCCTAGCTTCCATTAGCTTAAATTCTTGATCCTTATCAGATCTGAATCCAACAATCAAATTGGAAATCAATTCCAACTCTGATTTACCAATCCTACAAAGATACTGCTATATCACCATTCGTTAACTACCGTTTACTTTGATTTGATCATACACATTTCGACCAACCATAATTCAAATGTTGTTTCTATAACATTTAGATTCAAGCTTACCTTGTCTCGTTTCCATGGTCCACAACGGATTTAGATCAAGCCTCCTGCCGAATTGGACACCATTCATCTCATTTCATCACTTATTCCAATTAAATTGCCATAGCTAGTTGATCCACCAATTGATCTTCACGATTTATATGTAAATCGATTTCCAATCACCTGGAATCACAAGGTTGATCAGTTTACCACTTCAACCTACAATCTCCACTTCGTTAACCCAAAAGACAGATCAATAGCAATAATCTCACCGTAAATAAGGAGGAACACTGCATGAACAATAAAACTGATTGGTTCGCCGGTCTAAGACCTCAGCTCCACCACGAACACGAATGTCCATGCTCCTCCCAGTCGCGACAGCAAAGTTGCCATCATTTGGAGATCCCGAATCCATAAGACCTCCCACTCTCAGCCGCACAACCCATTCCCACCGAAAGGAAATCCATCACAACATCCCAGTCAACCATCTTCATAATCAACTAGATCAATCAAGGGAAAAAGGAATTGAACAACACCTAAATCAGAGCAGTATTTACCGCTTACCTGCCCTAGCAACTTCACCGGCGATATCCTCTTCTTATCCCCTGTTCAGCGCACAAGACCATTGCCCAAATCACAACTCCAATTCAATGAAGGAAAACCATAGCTTGCCCAAGGTTGGGGAAAAATTCAACAACTTACCTAATTACCTCAGTAATTGGGGCAGTGGTGACTCCTAACTAGAACAGAAACGATGTTGCTGCCAATTCCCTGCTCGAAGTGAACACTCGCCCGCATCCCTACGGTGGTGCTGCTTGGTAACCCTCTCTCCGATCAGATCCCCCATTGGAACAAAGCGTCGGCAGTGAGAAGAGAAGATGAGAAGGAGGGAAAAATCGGTTGACGTCGTCGTCCAATTGGTCGGCCAAGGAGGTCGATGATCAGTTGGGACGGAAGGCTCAAGATCTGGGTGATGAATAGAGAGGTCGCTCGATGAGGAATATAAGAAGAAACGCCGACAATGAGGAGGAGAGGAATCGCGTCGGGAAGAAGGAATCATAGCTAGGGGGAAAACGTACCAAAATAAAAGGTCGACAACCGGTGAAATGGAAGAAAAGATGCGCTTGGCATTAATGGGAGGAACAGAGTGGGTTTTTCATATCGGGTTGGGTTTAGCAAACGGGTCAGGTTTTAGACCCTATAAGCTTACCAAGTTTCAATTAACCCCTAACCATTAAACTCTTAGGCTATGTTAGGTTTAATTATATCCCTCAAATTTTTTTTATTATAAAATTACCCTTTAGGCATCCATTTGTGGTATTTTACATTCTCCCCCACTTAATAAAATTTGATCCCTAAATTTCATACTTAAATGCAAAATTAATTCAAGCAAGTTTCCGAGATGACCACATACCTCAAGTGAACAGATGAGAGTACTGAGCTTGGATAGTATCTTTCAGCTTCCACGTAGCCCCCTCATCCGTATGAGGCTATCATCCAACCTTTACAAGTTGGATGGTTTTGTTCCTCAATCGGCATTCCTTGCGACCAAGAATTTGCACTGGAATCTCTATTGTGGATCATGTAGTGTGGAGCTACCTTTCCTTTTTTAGCCCAAAATCTTTTGACTCCTTTAGTGGGTGAAACTCATAGGAATACATGATCCTCGACTGGGAATTCCAAAGGCCTCCGTCTCTGGTCCGCGTAACTCTTCTGTCGATCCTATTCCTTTGATAACTGTCGTTTGATGACGCGCACTGAATATGCATCGTGTTGGATAGTCTGTGGCCCCAATAGCTGTTGGTGCAAGGGCACCAAATGATCGAACCTGTGTTTTGATTATGGCAAAGATGCAAAGTTAAGATTACATCGTTATCTCATGAGTTGAATCGAGTGTGTAGAAAAGTGTCAATGCTAGAGCTGAAGGCTAGCGACACCCGAAAGAAGCCGCGCTGGTCGGGCGACACTCGAGTGACTTCGAAGAGAGCCGAAGGAATCGAGTGGAAGGCTGGAAGCGAAAGCGACACAGTAAGTATCGAGGTAAAGCTCGTGTGTGTGAGAGTAAGAGAGGTCGTATCCTCCTGACGGGGATGATCTTAAGCGTAGATCCGACCAAAGACATCCTATAGATGGTCTAGGTTGAGATTGGACGGTCGATAGCCATCTAAATAATGTTTTTGTTAAGCTAACTTTGGGAGGACTCATCGTCATCGATCACGATCGTATGGTCATAAGATTCGATCGATGTCGCCATCACGATCGATGATGGCCATCAGTTGACTGATGGTCAAAGATCAGCCTCGAGAAGTCAAGCTTTATCACCATTTTTTAAGGAGTCGTGTGCCTAATTTCTATTGGTTGAAGGTCCTCTCGAAAAGGGGCTCAAGGGCTAAAAAAGGAGGGTCTCTCCTAGGGTTTCATCATCAATCCCAAGCTTCCAAAAAGCCTCCGCAAGCTACAACTTTCTGAAAAACGAAGTGCTACCTCTCCGAAGCCTTACGCTTATTTGTTTATTCTTTTCCGTCGGTATAAAGCTTCATTTCAGTTTATATTGTTCTTATTAATTGTCTTTAATTGTCTCGGAGTTTTTATCGTAACGAGGAGAGGGGGAGTGTCCCTCTACCTCAAGCTTTGTGACTTTTTATATTCATTCAACTCCTATCTCCAATGAGGAGGAGTTCGTTTAGTGTTTTGCCCTCCGTGCGTGGTCAAGGACCACTAGGGCCTTAGAGTAGTAGCCAAAGGCTACGAACCAAGTAAAAAATACTATTGTCTCTTGTGTTCACTTTTATCTTCCGTTGTGTCTACTATTGTTTTAACGAACGAAACGAAGAAAAGTTTTCTATCGCTATTCACCCCTCCCTCTAGCGATCCGCTCGATCCAACAATAGCTATTATTCCCCAACCTCCTCCCACAGCACAGGAGATCTACAGAGGCTTTCGTATAAGGCTTCGAACGGAGGCATCTGAATGGAGGAGTTATAACTATCCTGTAGGCAAATTCCACTAAAGTAATGTGATCCTCCCAACTGCCTCCGAATCCATGATGCAAGATCTTAATAGATCCTCCAGAGTCTGAATGATACACTCAGTCTGTCCCTCTGTCTGCGGATGAAATGTTGTACAGTGTCGAAGCTCTGTGCCCATGGCCTGCTGTAGACTCTGCCAAAAATCATGAGGTAAATTATGGGTCTCTATCAGATATAATACCCAAAGGCACTCTGTGCAATCTGACAATCTCTCGACAGTATAACTCTGCCAAACGGTCCAATGAGTTCGTCCCACAGATAGGCAGAAAGTGAGTGGATTTGGTTAGTTGATCCACAATTACCCAAATCACATCATGTCCTTTACGGGTTCTATGCAATCCCGTTACGAAAACCATAATGATATGTTTCCACTTCTATTCCGAAATTGGAATTTCCTAAAGCAATCCAGCGGGTTTCTGATGCTCAACCTTCACCTGTTGGTATACTAAATATCGAGCAACAAAGTCTGCAATATCTCTCTTCATACCGTTCCACTAGTATAATCATTTCAAATCTCGGTACATCCGAGTACCACCAGGATTTATAACAAATCTCGAATGTTGTGCTTCCTGTAGCAATTCTTTCTTAACTAATGCAACTCCGGAACCACTATCCTCCTCGGAGTCATAGAAATACTTTATCACGAGAGAAATCCATCTACCGTCCAAAATCCACTCCACCACACACTTTGTAAGTGCATGGGAGAGTATAGCGACCAATCTCACTTGTTGCAACTGTTCGCGTTCCAGCAACTCTATAGTAGCTACCCAATAGCTAGTCAAAACTCCATGAGCACTTCTGCTCCATACCACTACTCCACAAGATCATATCTGCTAGAACCACGTCACGTGCCTAACAGCTTTTCTCATAGCTTCTTAACTGATGTAGGCATAAGATACGTCTCATGCAACTGTATCGGATTCGCTCTGATCCCTGAAATGATGCATCTGTGTAAAATATCCTTCCATCCACATCGGAAGAATTAACTAACACTGATGCAAACGTCAATCATCATCTAAGCCCTGAAACCTAGTTTAACAAGCTTCTAACCAAGTGATTTCCATCGCCTCCTTGGTCAAACAAGTCCGTGATATAGTAATGCTAAAAACATTCCATCCACATCTACAGTAATAACCAAATCATACAAGGATACCACCATCTACAGTGGCCGAGTGCGCAACTCCAAATACTACCATCAACAGTGACCAAGTTACACAACTCCAACAACCACAAATTGATCCTATCGTGTCCAGAATACCCGATTTCTCAAATCCATGGATGACTAAATCGTTAAATAGTCTAACAACATAATCAAAACTCATAAAATTTCATACTAAGTATGAAATGTCATCTTCTACACACCTACATCCTCTTTACTTTAGGCTGATGATATATCAATCATCACAACGACAATGATAATTGTATGACACCATGTCACTACAATATCAACACTCCAGTCGCAAACCAACCCTAGAGTATACACAAGTGTGCTTAGCTGATCTAAACAGATCATCCATCCACAATGAAGGATATTCACTTTCAACAACTATCGCATTCCATCATCGATAATCGATGTATAATCTCAAAGGTTCGTCTCTCTTTTAACAAAGAGTTTTGGATCTTCTCAAGAAAAATATTGGGACAGATAAATGCCCCATCCAACACCTCCTATAATCGCAACTTATGTTCTTCCAATTTCCATAGTGTTTAGCAACATTGATACCAATAAAGTTGTCATGCCTCGAGAGTATGCCAAAGCAGAAAATCAAACTGATAACATCTCCCCTGTACATGGCAACATATCCTATTTATACAAGGTCATTCGGCCATAGTCACAACAACATATATAAAAAAATGTACATGCAACAAACCACAGCGGAAACTATAAAACGACATATAACCTACACACAGTGCATACCGGTATGACTGACCACATCATAAGAAAAATACCGACAGAAAATCCGAAACAACACTTGTGTACACCACATAACAAATCCATAACACATAGCACCATGTAAAACTCCAAGTACATAACACAACATATGTAAAATCCAAAACTCAGACTCTCAAATGTGAGATGAGATGATGACAGTCAGCGTTGCTCCAAGCCCATCACGGAGTCGAGTACCTATTACCTGGGCGACAAGAAATCTAGGGTCTGTGGTGGTCAGTATAACTCAGCGGTTATAAGAATAAAAGTGCATGCATAATTTATATATCACATGCGAATCAACAATATGTTGTCTAAAAGTATAACAAATATACACTAGCATAATATAACAATTGTATAACTAAACAGATCAACAATAACTCAAGGTACTGATATACCTGAAGATCGGCAATGATGTAACTCATACAACCTGAGTATAAATATCATACTACATCACCTACAACATGGTAGAGTAAATACTAACTCTATAAACTATAACACCGACATACTACCGATCTATGTCCAATACGCAAAGAATCGAGTCCATCCCGTATCACCTCAAGGTACTGGTTAAAGGTATACAACCGTCTGACCATCTCAATACTGATAATCCATACACAACCATACAAAATATGCAAGTAAAATGCAAGATGATGTACAATCAAATGCATCAAGCATAGTACAAATAAATGCAACAATCAACGATCATATATATAGACTCTAGCTATATATATATATATATATATATATATATATATATATATATATATATATATATATATATATATATATATATATATATATATATATATATATGCAATGCAAATGCATGGTCATGCTCACAAGACCTACTCTACTACGACCCATGTGGCCTAGGTGGCACGACATGACAACTGTCCCAACTCAACACCAACCACTGCTCTCGAGTGGTCGAGTAGGCAATATGAACAAGTAGCATATAAGCATAAAGAGCTAGCTACACAATGGGGGTCTCTGCTGCTGGCCACTCCGACTGACAATACCCAAGAGTGGTTGAGTACCACACACCCAAGACAACTACACGCAACTCTAACTACCACCGTCTATAGTGGTAGAGTGCGGCACAACAAATGCTCTACCCTCACACTAGTTACTCCTCCATGAGTAACCTAGGAGGAAGGATGACTAACGACCCTCTCAACCACAAGGGAGACCATGTCGCTAGCATGCATGACATGAATGCACAGTCATACATACAGACATCACCACAGACTCTCTATTCTATAGAGAATCATATCAATCTGATCAATACACTCTCTATCCTGTAAAGAGTCATACTCAACTGATCCTAACACTCTCTATCTTGCAGAGAGTCATACTCGACTGATCAACACACTCTCTATCCTATAGAGAGTCGTACTCAATTGATAACAACACTCTCTATCCTACAGAGAGTCATACTTGACTGATCACAACCAAGCTAGGACTTCAAGTCCATAGCGATGTTGTATCGACAAATCACACGTCCATACCCAATTACATGATTCATAGTGGATATGTACACCTCATCAGGATCTAACATGAAAACTCAACTTTGCTTCTAGAATCATCCACCCCCCCCCCCCCTCGATGATTTATCTAAATTGCATAATTCAGTTTTACAATCGAATTTAGCTTTGTACACATAGGTAAACAACTACATGTCTACTTACCATAATATCTATAATTCATAACAAAGATGAATGAATAGATAACAACAATAATAGAGTATTTAAGTGCAAAGACAAGTATCAAGCATCAGAAAAACTAGAGTGGAATTAAGGTCAGCGTATCAACAATATGAAGTTATATACTTCAGGGTTTAGCTACTACCTGATCAGGGTAGGAATATTACCCACCTGATATATAAAACACCAATTGTCTTCATGTCCAAAAGACAATGCAGAGTCAAGGTCCTGCAATTGTAGAATTCCAATATAATCAAAATAACTATCGTCTCCACCAACCACCAATATAATCCAACAATAACACATCCAGATTAATTTACTAAACAAAACTGATACACAACTATGAACAACTAAATCTCATTTACCAAGCCTAGCTTCCATTAGTTCAACTTCTTGATCGTTATCAGATCTGAATCCAACTATCAAATTGGAAATCAATTCCAACTCTGATTTACTAATCCTACAAAGATACTTCTATATCATCATTCGTTAACTACCATTTACTTTGATTTCATTTACACATTTTGACCAACCATAATTCAAATGTTGGTTCTATAACATTTAGATTCAAGCTTACCTTGTCTCATTTCCGTGGTCCACAACGGATTTAGATCAAGCCTCCTGCCGAATTGGACTCCAATCAGCTCATTTCATCACTTATTCCATTTAAATTGTCATAGCTAGTTGATCCACCAATTGATCTTCATGATGTATACGTAAATCGATTTCCAATCACCTGGAATCACAAGGCTGATCAGTTTACCACTTCAACCTACAATCTCCACTTCGTTAACCCAAAAGACAGATCAATAGTAATAATCTCACCGGAAATAAGGAGGAACACTGCATGAACAATAAAACTGATCGGTTCACCGATCTAAGACCTCAGCTCCACTGTGAACACGAATGTCCATGCTCCTCCCAGTCGTGATAGCACAGCAGCCATCATCTAGAGATCCCAAATCCACAAGACCTCCCACTCTCAGCCGCACAACCCATTCCCACCGAAAGGAAATCGGTCACAACATCCCAGTCAACCATCTCCATAATCAACTGGATTAATCAAGGGAAAAAGGAATTGAACAACACCTAAATCAAAGCAGTATTTACCACTTACCTGCCCTAGCAACTCCATCAGCGGTATCCTCTTCTTATCCCTTATTCAGCGCACAAGACCACTGCCCAAATCACAACTCCAATTCAATGAAGGAAAACCAAAGCTTGTCCAAGGTTGGGGAAAACTTAACAACTTACCTAATTACCTCAGCAATTGGGGCAGCAGTGATTCCCAACTCGAACATCAATGATGTTGCTGCCGATTCCTTGCTTGAAGTGAATGCTCACCCACATCCCCCCCCCCCCCCCCCGCGGTGATGCTTGGTAACCCTCTCTCCGATCGGATCGCTTACGGGAACAAGGCGTCGGCAGTGAGCAGAGAAGATGAGAAGGAGGGAAAGATCGATTGACGTCGTCGTCCAATCGGTCGGCCAAGGAGGTCGACAACTGACTGGGACGGAAGGCTCAAGATCTGGGCGATGAATAGAGAGGTCGCTCGGTGAGGAAGAGAAGAAGAAACGCCGACGATGAGGAGGAGAGGAATCGCGTCGAGAAGAAGGAATCGTAGCTGGGGGAAAACGCACGGGAATAAAAGGTCGGCAATCGGTGAAACGGAAGAAAAGATGTGCTTGGCATTAATGGGAGGAACGGAGTGGGTTTTTCATATCGGGTTGGGTTTAACAAACGGGTCGGGTTTCAGACCCTATAAGCCTACCAAGTTTCAATTAACCCCTAAGCATTAAACTCTTAGTCTAGGTTAGGTTTAATTATATCCCTCAATTTTTTTTTTAATTAACCCACTAATAAAACTACCCTTTAGGCATCCATTTGCGGTATTTTACACAAATGACGAAAACAAATAATCTATTGGAATTGATAGGAAAAATATGAATTCGGATTTTAGATGCACTTACTGAAGAATATTTTGAGATTCATGAATGATTTGTCGCAAGGTTTGCAAAGAAAAAATCAAGACATCATAAATGCCATTATTCTTGTAAGATCAAACAAACATCAGATGCAAATCATGAGAGATAATGGTTAGGAATTATTATCAAATGAAGTTTCTTTATTTTATGTTAAATATGAGATAGTCACCCCACATATGGAAGACTTATTCATCTTTCATGAGAGATCACGACGAAATATTGAAGGAAAGATAAATCTTCATTATTATCGCATTGAAACTTTTAATGAAGTGATAGATTTACAAGATCAAGATTTGAACATTTGCTTTAATGAGGTGAACATAGAGTTGTTATCTATGGCTTGTCTTGATCTATCAAATTCATTCTCATAAGTATAGGAATGATGGCGTCACTTGGGGAGGGGGTAAATAGCAATTTTACTTCGTCGCTTGGAATTTGTTCGATCATGTTCGCCTACAAGTTTGTTAGTATGCAGTAGAAACAAATAGATATGAAATAAAAAATAAACTCAAGCACAATCGAACACAAGGATATAACATGGTTCATAACCTAGGGTTCCTACTCCACGGGGCGAGCTCAAGTAAGCTCCAGTGATGCACACCACTACTAATAAACCTCTCTTTCTCGAAAAACACTCCGGAGGTGGAGAAACTTCTTACAATAAGATTACAAAAGTAGTACACCAAGCAAATACAAGTATACAAATGAAATGCAAAGAAAACTTTACAAGAGTGCTTTTGATTGTTTGCTTTGAATTTCTCTTGAAGGTCTAAAATGCAACAGCAATTGACCTTCAAAAACTCCCCAAAAATCATTGCAAAATACTCCATCTTGAGCTACTTTTATAACCTACATCAAGCTGATTTCGCATCTAGCAGTTGATTGTCAAAAGGCACCAGTCGACTGCTCTCCCATCCGTTGTCTCACAACAGCTCCATCCACGTTGGAACCAACCCAACAAATACCCTAGCAGTCGACGGACCTTACCATTAGTCGACTGCTGCTTGGGAGTCGACTGATTAGTTGACTTCTAGAGCTTCTGTGCTTGTGTCCTCTTAAAACAGTCAATTACCATCCATGATAGTCGATTGATCAAGGCCAGTTCACTGCTTATAATGGCAGTCGACTGCCAAAACTTTACTCGAGCAGTTGAAGCTCAGTCGACTACTTGACCAGTTATCTGGTCATAATCCCAATCAACTAGTCATAATCCTAGTCGATTGATCCAAGTTGACTAGGTTGTCAAGTGTCAACCACTTAGCTAGTCGATTAGTCCATAACCCTAGTCGACTGATAAACCTCAAACATGAGGTTTAACTATGTATGATCCCCTCATACTTGATAGACCACCCTTAGCTTAGACCTAAGCCTTCTAGTCGCCTCCATCAGCCTCACGTCTATCGGATCCCTCCGAGTCCTCCATGACTCATTCATCCAGACGCTAGCCTTCAGGTGCTTCCATTGGCTATTATCATGTTAACCGGATCTACTTTGCCAAGGTACATTTGGACTTATGCCGCCAAGACAAATGCTTAGACTTTACACCGCCAAACATTGGACTTATGTCACCAAGACTACAGCTTGGACTTTATGCCACCAATATCACCCCCTTGGACTTCCCAATTGCCAAGTATCCATACTTGGACTTTCACCGCCAAAGTTCACTTGGACTTATGCCACCAAGATTATACCTTTGAATTTTTCATGCCAAGTACCCATGACTTAGACTTTACCATTGCCAAGACCCATGCTTGGACTTTTCAATTGCTAAGTACACTTGACTTGGACTTCCCAAATGACAAGACCATTCTTGGACTTTACCATTGCCAAGACCCATGCTTGGACTTTCCATGCCAAGACCCATGCTTAGACTTCTCATGGCAATCACATTGTTAAATGTTTTGTTGAACATTAAAATACTACTCGAGTCTAGTCAATCATGACCTGGGCCGATTGTACCAACAATCTCCCCATTTTTGATGTTTGATCAAACCTTTGAGTTAGACTACCTAACTCAAACCATCAATTCTCTCTCTTTTTGACATACATCAAAAAGTCTCCTCCAAGGGTATCAATGTCTCATATACTAATGAAATCTTACATTCTCCCCCTTGGTCCAAAAACATTTAGGATGCCTTCACTCTTCTTAGTGATAAATCACATATCACTAAATGAGAGACAATCCTCACTATTCTCCAACTCTCCCCCTTTAAGAAAAAATTCATCCATCATCTTTTAATGGATAATCTCCCCCTAAAGGCTTACTTCCCCTTGACCATTTTATTGGAACGTCAGTGACCGCTAGAGGGGAGGAGTGAATAGCGCGTATTCATTCGTCGATAGATTTCGATCGTTCGTCTCTATAATTCGGTTAGCGCAGTGGAAATAAAAAATAGAATATGAATATAGAGACAAATACACAATCACAACACAAAGATATAACGTGGTTCGGAACCTCAAGATTCCTACTCCACGGGTTGGGCTCGAACGAGCCCTAGCGATGCCAATCACTACTAATAATCAAAACACTTCTTCTCGGAATAATCCGGAGATGGAGGAAACCTCTTACAATAATTCTTACAACTATAAGAAGCAAATACAAGCTAATACAAAGTGAAATACACAAAAGAATGTAAAAAACACTTTACAAATGATCTTTTGGAAGCTTGCTTATTTGGTTGCTTGAGCTGCACTTGGAGACCCTGAAATGCACCAGCAAATCGCCTCAAATAGCTCTAAAAATCGATGCCAAAATCCATCTCCATGAGCTGCTTTTATAACTTGCATTGGGGTTGGATTTTGCCTAGCAGTCTACTATCATAGGGCCCTAGTTGACTTCCAACAGTGTCGTTGTCTCACAACGGACTTAATCCACATCAACATTCAAGCCAATGGATACACTGACAGTCGACTATCATTAACCATCAATCGACTTCCAAGGTCGTAGCCGACTGCTCAGTCGACTATCGAGCATTCTGTGCTCATTGCCTCGACCAACAGTCGATTGCTCTCCATGGCAGTCGACTGCTCAAGCCATTAGTCGACTGCCCAATACTGGCAGTCGACTGCCAAGGCTTTTTGCCGTAGGCGAACCCTAGTCAACTCACATTAGTTGACTGATCATAATCCCAGTCGACTGATATAAGTTGACTCGGCTGCTAAGTGTCAAAACACTCGACCAGTTGACTGGTCCATAACCCCAATCGATTGACAAACCTCAAGCATGAGATTTAACACCAAGTATGATGCCCTCATACTTGCTAGACCACCCTTAGCCTAGACCTAAGCCATCTAGCCACCTCCGTCAGCCTTACGCCTATCGGATCCCTCCAAGTCATCCATGATTTGTTCATCCATACGCTAGCCTTCAGGTGCTTCCATCGGCTATTGTCATGCTAAGTTGGTCTATACCTTCTAAGGCATATTTGGGCTTACGCTGTCAAGACTACCGCTTGAACTTTATGTCACCAAACCATTGGACTTATGCTACCAAGACTCCCACTTGGACTTTACGCCGCCAATATCAACCCTTGGACTTCCCAATTGCCAAGTACCCATGACTTGGACTTTCCTTGCCAACCCATGTTGGACTTTTCAATTGCCAAGACCCATGCTTGGACTCCTCATGCCAAGTACTCAAAACATGGACTTTTCCTTACAATCATATTGTCATACGTTTTTGTCGAACATCAAAATATCGCTCAAGTCAAACTCGAGTTTGGTCAATCGTGACTTGGGTCGATTGCACCAACAATCTCTCCCTTTTTGATGTTTGAAAAAAACCACAAACACCTTTGAGTTAGGCCACCTAACTTCAATCCTCTTACCAATTCTCCCAAATTGGTAATTTTACATTCTCCCCCTTTTTGACATACAACAAAAAGGTTCTCTCCCCAAGGGTGTCAATATCTCATATCCCAATGAGATTTTACTATCTCCCCCTTGGTCCAAAACACCTAGGATGCCTTCATTCTTCCTAGTGATAAGTCTCATATCACTAAAGAGAGACTTCCTATACACTCTCCCAATTTTCTCAATTGGGCACTCACATTCTCCCATCAATTTTCACAAAATTGATAATCTACAAATTCTCCCAAAATTCTCCCCCTCATGAGGAAGGACACATTCATCATCCCATGAAGATAACTCCCTCTAAAGGCTTGCTCCCCCTTTACCATTGCACCAACAATGTCATTGGAGAGTCCCTAAGCCAATAGGAACACTAAATCATCAAGATAAAGGGCAAAAGTTCAAACTCGAACTTTCACACACCTTAAAATTGATATGTTGGTGTAGTAGGCACCTGAATCAAACTTGAATTTTGATTATAGAAAATACACAAAGTTAAATTCATTTTATTATCTCACGAGCTAAATCAAGTGTGCAGGAATGCTAAGCTAACCTGAAGGTCTGCAACACTCGGAGGAAATCGTAGTGGTCGAGCGACACCCGGAGGACTTCGGAGGGAGCCGTAGAAATCAGGTGGAAACTGAAAGCAAAAGATACAAAGGTAAAGCTTGAGGTAAGCTCGTGTGAGTGAGTGTAAGTAAGGTTGTGTCCTTTGTACGGGGACATCCTTAGGCGACGATCCGACTAAGACTTCCCATGGAAAGTCTAAGTCGAGATCGAACGGTTGGTAGCCGTCGAAAACACTTATTTCAATGTCATTTTCAAGCTAACTTTTGATGTAGTCGAAAATCCAGGCCATCAGTTCAACCGTCCAGTTCAACCGGCCAGTTCAACTACTGTTTGAATTACAGCTTCGAGGAGAGTCAAAACTCATCCCTTTCTTCAAGGGTGGCGTGGATTTGATGATAGGATCTCCATCTTGAATGTTGAGGGGGTTCTAGGGCTATAAAAGAAGGGGCATTTCACTCCTTTTTCATCATTCTAAGAGCCTCCAAGTGCTTCCAATACGCTGTGACTCTCCGACATTCTTACGACGATGAAGCGCTGTCGAAACGACAACTAGAGCTCAACCTTCTCATCTACAAGTCGTCGGTAAAATTTCTTTTAAAGTTCAATCAATACTTGTAATTCTTGTTTTATTATCGTGCTTTCATCGTAATGAGGAGAGGGGGAGTGTCCCTCTACCTCAATCCTTTTCGTGATTTTGTAATCGCTTACTCCTACCTCTAACGAGGAGGAGTGTTTTTAGTGGTTTGCCCTCCGTACACGGTCTAGGACCGTTAGGGCCTTGGATTAGCAGCCGAAGGTTGTGAACCAAGTAATAAACAAAGAGTATCTTATTTATTTTCCGCTATGTACTTTTTCATTAAACGAATTCTCTCGAAAAGTTTTCTCTCACGCTATTCATCCCCCCTCTACTGCTCATATCGATCCAATAAGTGGTATCAGAGCCGGGGTGCTATGATTTGGTGAAACCATCCATCTAGCAATTTCTTATAGTTTTTTTTATTATTTTTTATTTTTCCGAGATTTTCGTTTAACTTAAATTCGTTCTCTCGCACTACTAATCCAAGACGAAAGTCTTGGTACATTTTGGTTGTTTTTCTTTCTTTTTTTTTTTTGCGAGGTATGCATTTTCTTTTCTTTTGTCTAAATGGCCCATCTTAAAGGGTTTAGCACCGTCCGACCTCTATTTTACAATGGAGACGACTTCCGTTATTGGAAGGGTCGGATGGAGTGCTTCCTAAAGACCCAAATCGAGATGTGGATCATAATCCAAACCGGATTCACGCTTCCTACTAATGAAGTGGGTGAATCGTTGGATTATGATCCATGGACTAATGCCATGAAAAGACAAGTGGAAGTCGACACCAAGCGACCCAAATCCTTCAATGCGGCTTGTCCAAAGAGGAGTTAAACCGTGTTGGCCCCTTCATTAGCACGAAAGATCTATGGACTAAACTCATAGAGCTACACGAAGGAACCGACGACACGAAGGTATGTAAACGTGACTTGCTTTTCAATAAGTTGTATAACCTTAAGATGCAGGAACACGAGTCGGTGACACAACTATATGCCTGATGTGAGCAAAACATATAGGGTTTTAGGAATAGTTTTCGCTCACATCTCATTACATTTTATGTTAGTTTCATACATATGTCACTCTATTTTACATGCATTTCCTATTTTCTGGTTCGGAGGTATACTCTTTGTACTTTTACATGCAGGATAGCATTTCGGGGGAAAAGGCACACTTTCGGAGCAAAAGAAGAACATTTTGCAACTAGACTCAAAGTGGGACATGGCTAGAGCATGTGGCCACACACGACCATGTCCAATGGGCGAGAACAGCCACCTTAGGGCCGCACACGACCTGGCCGTGTGGAAAGACACAGCCATGTTGACACGACTAGGGCTTTTTCTAGATTTTGCAGCAGTCCGAGATGATGTCTATATAAGGATGGCCCCGCCCAAACACTAGGGGGGAGGCACGACGGCTGGGACGACACACCGAAGCCCTAAAAAGCTTCAGGGACTCACAATGGGGAGGAAGAACACCGCCGGAGGTCCACGTTCTGCACTTCAATGCCGGAGAGAAGACCACGTAGGCATTGTAATTCCTTATTCTTGCACTTTATTTCTGATGTATTCGAACATGTACATGCCTTGTGATTCCTCTCTTTTATATATGGAGTAGTTCCTTCGATTCTAGGATTAGGGAGTAGCTTGTGTGCACATGACATGTTGGTTCAAGTTAAATTTTGTTTTTGAGTTTGAATTTGCAATTGGAAATTATTTATAACCATATCTATGTGTGTTTGGTTTTCTACCTACTGTGCTTAGGCGATACGAGGGGTGACAACCCTCGTATCTAAGATTTAGGGGATTTTATACAAGGAACCTAGGGGTAAACCTGATCTCCTATAACCGTGGGTAGAAGGATGCGATGGAACCGGAAACAGTTCCTCATAGGGATTGATTTGGCATCCTCGTACCGTCTATCCCGTCCTTGTAAGGCAGAGATAGCTCCTAGTAGATGCGGTGGCTCATTGAGAGAGTGTATGATGTCCCTTCCACAAAACCATAGCTAGATGTTTAGACAACGCCCAATTGACAGCATGTTTTGCGACACATAAGCAAAACCGAAGTCCTAGATGTTAGGGAAATCTCTTGTCGTGATATGGTTTTAATGTGTGTGGCAAAGGGTTTAAGTTAGGTTGTTATTGTGATTTGATATGTGCGTTGAAGTCGTGCAGGACTTAGTAATTCACGCATGGAGCCTTGATGGGTTCACCACTCACAACCTCGTGCTTGAGTCGGAGAAGGAGCATTGCAGAGTCGTGTGCTTGATGCTGCCGAGGGATCGTCGGACGAGATGACTTGAAGCGAAGCCAAGGAAGCAGACTTTGAAGGCAAGAGACGCGAAGGAGCATTGCAGAGTCGTGCGCCTGATGCTGTCGAGGGACGTGGCCGCGAACGAAGAGAGCTTCGGCGAGAGACTTCGAGTGAGATGAGAGAATGAGTGAATTGTAAGTAGCTCATTAGGTGAACTTGGTCGAATGGCTGAGTGTCGGAGGCTCGACCGCAAGGGTTGAGGTTTACCTAACCGCCGGAAGCTCAAACAAATGTTAAGTTTGAGTTTCACATGGCACCAGTCGACTGCCATGAAATGGCAATCGACTGCTCTGAGTCGAACTCAGTTCGACTGGTATCCGACTGAGTGATTTTTGGGCTAGCAATGATCCAAGACTATCGATCATTCCAAGGCGCATGACTAGTCAAAAGGGTTTGGGCTACGTAACGGCTCAGAGCCATCGGGCGCCGACTACGGAGGCATCAATCGACTACCAAGGGTTCTGTTGGACTACAATGGTCGGGATCCGATGTGTTCAGAGGTCGTTGTAGTGGCGGCAGTCGACTGCCAAGGGCAGCAGTCGACTGGTGGCGGCCAACGGGAAGAAATCAACCCTCTCTATAAAAAGAGAGGGTGTGGACTTGTGGATGCCTAATGCTTATGCTCTAAGTGATCATCCAAGTGCTCCACAAGATTCAAACTCCTTCTCTTAGTTTTCTTTCACATCTATTGTAAAAGGAGTGTTCTTGAGTTGTAAGGGTTACCTCCACCTAGCTTAGTGCAAAGGAGAGACCGATAGTGATTTGGTTGCGGAGTGATTCACCGGGGATGAATCGGGACCGTGGATTAGCGGCGTAGCCGTGAACCACGTTACATTTCGGTGTTAGCACTATTTGTATTCTTATTTCTATTTTCTTGTCTTGTTTTGTTTCCGTTTCACTAATTTCTTTGTAGACGAGCAAATTCTGTCTTCGTACGAAAGAGGGCTATTCACCCCCTCTAGCCGGCCATCCACACTTCATGATTGACCCTACAAGTGGTATCAGAGCCAAGGAAAGCTTGTCGAGGACTAACCGCCACAACAAGCACATTCAAGAATGGCCGGCTCCAACATTCACCCACCAAAATTTGAAGGCGAATTCTCTTGGTGGAAAAAGAGAATGGAGGTATTCTTCGAAACCGACTTCGAAATTTTATTAATTATGGAAAACGGTTTCGAGATTCCTAGGAATGAAGAAGGGGAGCTATTGGAGAAATCAAGATGGAGTAAAAGACAAAGAGAGGAGTATTTGGCGAATTCAAAAGTCAAGCACCACCTCTACAATGTACTCCCTCAACAAGAAGTAAATAGGATAGGGGAGTGTGCAAGTGCCAAGGAGATGTGGGAGAAGCTAGTAGAGCTTCATGAAGGTACCTCGGAGGCCAAGCTTGCAAGAAGATACCTCCTCCGCTCTCAACTATCAAACATCAAATTAGAAAAGAGAGAAAAGGTAACCTCACTACACTCTAGATTTAAAGAGATAATAATCGGTTTATCTAGTGTAGGGGAGAAGCTTTCAAATAGGGACATGCTCATGAAGGCTATAGATGCCTTTCCCCGATCATCAAGATGGAGCTCTATGGTGGATTCCTTTTACATCTCCAAGAACCTAGAAGTTAGCACCTTGGAGGAATTTTTTTCAACCATGGAGCTCCACGAAACAAGACTTGATGGAATAATAGAAGAGCCAAGAATTCAACCTTTAAGAGGAGTGGCACTTTTGGCAAACAAGGGGAAGAAGAAGATGGAGATCCCCTCCTCCTCCGATGATGAAGCATCCTCTTCCTCCTCCATGGATAGCACAGAAGAAGCATACATGGTAAGGAAGGTAAGGCGTGCTTTAAGAAATTTTAAATTTAATAAATCAAATGATAAGAGGAGAAGACCAAGGGGGAAGGTGATTTGTTACAATTGCCAAGGAGAGAGACACATAAGGGACAATTGTCCCCTCTTAAACAAAAGCAAGGAGGAGAAGAGAAAGAAGGAAGAAAAGAAGAAGAAGGGGAGCAAGAAGAAAAAAGAAGAAGAAAAGAAGGCCAAGGAAAAAAGGGAAGGCAAAGGCATTAAAAGCAAGGACTTGGGATGCCCCTTCTTCCTCATCATCATCATCATCCGAGGAAGAAAATGTTTTTGTCACAAATTTGGCATTGATGGCCTTTGATGATCTAGACTCCTCCTCCATCGAAAATGAAGAATCAAGCAAAAGTGAGGAGAGCTCTAGTGAAGGGGGAGTTTCTTCACCACCATCATCCGAAGAAGAGGAAGACATGGAGACTATGGTAACGAATCTCTCACCCCATAAGATAGTTTCCATGATTTCTAGTCTTACTAAGGATTTATTTAGAGCCAAGAAAAAGAATAAAATCATGCTTGAGCAAATTAAAGATTTAGAACAAAAATTAGAAAAAGTATGTCTTAATGATAATAATGATGATGCATGCTCACATGATCTTTATGTGTCATTAGATGTTAATGATGCATACATAGAGGAAAATAGGGCTCTAAGGGAAAAGGTAGATTATTTGACCAAGGCCCTAGAAAAATTTACAATAGGCTCCAATACCCTTAACATGATAATTGGGAGCCAAAGAGCTAGCTTCAATAAGAAAGGCCTAGGATACAAGGGAAAAACTAATGAAAATGCCTATAAATGTTTGATTGCTAGGGGCCAAAAAATAAGACAATTGCTAGAAAATGGATCCCTAAGGAGTATTTAGTGAACCCCATAGGCAAGAATTTGTATTGGGTTCCTAAATCCATCCTAAAGGGTTAGGAAAATCCTAGGATAGTCAACCATAAGGAGTTTACCTATATCATATGTTTAGTTGACTTAGAATGGCGGGACAACATTTTTGAAATAGTGTTAGGTGATGATAATGCAACTATAAGTAGATAAATCATGCTTTAGGTGATATTTACCTTATTATCATGATGTAATACCTAATGCATGATCACAATTTAATGAATACATTTGTTTCATGATCATAATATGGAATTCATACATATATATCTTTATGATCATGTGGAATGTTAGGATGATACTTAACTTTGATAGAATTGCATGAAAATAATGGTTAAGTATATACAAATACCTTTAGGATACATCTCACACTCACCATAGGCTACCTTGATTGAAAACTTAGCATGAGTGAGATATTAGGATGATAGAAATGTCCACTAGTGCCTATGACATTTAGATGGTTATTTAAAGTATCAAAATAGCAATAATAGACCAATCATGGGGAAGACTTATGTTTAATTCATAGACATATTGTCTAAAGATCATGGTTGGATATTTCATATATTTTCAAAACCATTTCTTATTTTAAAATCTGTGTGTTCATGTTTTGAAACAATCCAAAGCAAAACTAGGTGTTAAAATGGATACAAAATTGATCAAAACACTAGTTGTTTTTAAAGCTTTTGGATTTTTGGCAAATCTCGAAAAATATAATGATTTTTCATGAAAAACTATTTTTCATTGATAGATATACTTACAAGAAATGTGTTCTCCAAATTTCAGTATTTTTCAAATTTTTTGGAATTTATAGTACATTTCTAAAATTTATCCAGAAAATCAAAAATTCAGAATTCATTGTGCTAAATTAACGCCATATCGATAAGAATGATCGATGGATCGAACAATGCACAAGAACCTAATTTTATGAGGTTTTTGACTGGTTTTAGTTTTTTGATTTCTCTCTAGACTTGATGTCATGATATATAAAGTTTGTTTAATCTTTTTGATGGTGTCAAAGGGGGAGAAAACTATATGTTTAAGTAAGGGGGAATATATTTAGGGGGAGTTTCATGTATTAAGGGGGAGAGTTGCTAATCATGTTATTTACATATTTTCCTTTCTTAATATTTTATCAAATATTTTTACCTAACTTAAACGGATTGCTACACATCAAAAAGGGGGAGATTGTTAGGGCAATCTCTTGTTGTGATATGGTTTTAATGTGTGTGGCAAAGGGTTTAAGTTAGATTGTTATTGTGATTTGATATGTGCATTGAAGTCATGCAGGACTGAGTAATTCACACATGGAGCCTTGGCGGGTTCACCACTCACAACC
The DNA here is from genome assembly GCA_025175895.1 of Wurfbainia villosa. Lineage (NCBI taxonomy): Eukaryota > Viridiplantae > Streptophyta > Magnoliopsida > Zingiberales > Zingiberaceae > Wurfbainia > Wurfbainia villosa. The sequence continues at coordinate 34,100,055 of CM045990.1, forward strand.
TCGTGCTTGAGTCGGAGAAGGAACATTGCAGAGTCGTGCGCTTGATGCTGCCGAGGGACCGCCGGACGAGATGACTTGAAGCGAAGCCAAGGAAACAGACTTCGAAGGCAAGAGACGCGAAGGAGCATTGCAGAGTCGTGCGCCTGATGCTGCCGAGGGATGTGACCGCGAATGAAGAGAGCTTCGGCGAGGGACTTCTAGTGAGATGAGAGAATGAGTGAATTGTAAGTAGCTCTTTAAGTGAACTTGGCCGAATGGTTGAGTGTCGGAGGCTCAACTGCAAGGGTTGAGGTTTACCCGACCGCCGGAAGCTCAAACAAATGTTAAGTTTGAGTTTCACATGGCACCAGTCGACTACATGAAATGACAGTCGACTGCTCTGAGTCGAACTCGGTTCGACTGGTATCCGACTGAGTGGTTTTTGGGCTAGTAGTCGACTGTCATATGTTGGTAGTCGATCACTAAGATCGGGCCGATCGCCAAGGCGCAATGATCGTTAGAAGGGTTTGGGGCTACGTAACGGCCAGAGCGATCGGGGCCGACTACGGAGGCATCAGTCGACTGCCAAGGGTTTCGTTGGACTACAACGGTCGGGATCCGACGTGTTCGGAGGTCATTGTAGTGGCGACAGTCGACTGCCAAGGGCAGCAGTCGACTGGTGGCAGCCAACAGGAAGAAATCAACCCTCTCTATAAAAAGAGAGGGTGTGGGCTTGTGGATGCCTAATACTTATGCTCTAAGTGATCATCCAAGTGCTCCACAAGATTCAAACTCCTTCTCTTAGTTTTCTTTCACATCTATTGTAAAAGGAGTGTTCTTGAGTTGTAAGGGTTACCTCCACTTAGATTAGTGCAAAGGAGACACCGATAGTGATTTGGTTGCGGAGTGATTCACCGGGGACGAATCGGGACCGTGGATTAGCGGCGTAGCCGTGAACCACCTTACATTTCGGTGTTAGCACTGTTTGTATTCTTATTTCTATTTGCTTGTCTTGTTTTGTTTCTATTTCGCTAATTTCTTTGTAGACGAGCAAATTCTGTCTTCGTACGAAAGAGGGCTATTCACCCCCCTCTAGCCGGCCATCCACACTTCACGATCGACCCTACACTAGAATCCCTTTTTAAAGATCTCGACACGCTCCTTTCTTCCTCCGTGTGACACTGTATTAGAGTTTAGTCCACCAACAACCCTCGCAATCGAAACCTTTTAGAGTTTACTTCCGAACAATTTCAACCACTGAACATATCGGTATTCGAATTCCAGTTCCTGTGGGATCGATAATCTTTTATTACTTGACGACATCCATGCACTTGTGGGCGTTGAGCGCGAGCGCGCGCTTTGAGTCCTCTACGGCATACGTCGCGAGATTTGAGGTCGTGTTCGCATGCATCAAGTTTTTGGCATCGTTGTCGGGGACTGATCGATTCGATATCGAACCGAACAGTGGAAAATTGGATCAGACTTAGGATTAGACTTATTTACTTGCTTCATTTTCTTTCTAGTTTGCTTTATTTACTTTAGTTCTTTATTTTTCATATTTAGATTTAGTTTTTAATTTTTATTTTTAGCAGTAGTTTTCTATTTCCTTATTGCATCTTAGATTTTATTAGCTAGATTTGTTTTATTTTCTGCTTCTTAGAATTAGGTAGCACTCCTAATTTTTGTAGCTCGGTTCTTCATATGCTTAGATGCTTAGGATCGGAAGGCCTGATTCCGATCGACTTAGAAATCGAACGAACCTTTCATCATCGGAAAGCAGAACAGCAAAGGATGGAGGATCAAGCCACATCCGAAATGAATATAGGCAGCCAACCTCTGTAGGACTACGCAGCTCCTAGCGCTAGAGGATTTAGGCCGAGTATAGCTGGACCATCTATTTCGGCGAACAACTTTGAACTTAAACCAGCACTTATACATACGGTCCAGCAGAGTCAATTCAGGGGAGCTGCGATTGAAGACCCGAACTGACACCTTGAGGCATTTTTAGAAATCTGCTCGACAATGAAGATGAACGGAGTCCCTGCTGATGCGATCCGCCTGAGCCTATTCCCGTTCTCATTGCGGGATAAGGCTAAGGCATGGCTTCACTCCCTACATGGGAGCAATGTGACCAGCAGTTTTTGAACAAATACTTCCCACCAAGCAAGACCGCTCACATGCACCATCTCATCACGAGCTTCCGTCAGAAGGAGGGGGAGTCCTTATTCAAAGCTTGGGATCGCTACAAGGGGCTACTCTACCAATGCCTCCACCACGAACTGAAAAGGTGGCTAGTGATCCACATCTTCTACAATGGGATCGCGTACACCACGAAGATGTCCTTGGATTTTGCTATAGGAGGAGCACTGATGAATAAGACCATAGACAAAGAAGAGGAGCTGATTGAAGAGGTGGCCCAGAACCACCATCAATGGGCTTTCAAACGTGGTCAACCAACGCCTGCAGTGAAACAATACACTATCAACTCCATGGACCACTTATCAGCAAGGATGGACGCACTTAGTAGACATTTTGACTCTTTGAATCCTTCATCTGCATGCATGACCATTGACTTTGGAGAGGGAGCGGCAGCATATTGAGAGGACCACTATGGAGGGCAGGGAACCTCAGAAGAGCAGATTGAGCATGTTGATGTGGTTGGGGACTATAATCAAAGGCCCAACAACCCATACTCCAGTACCTACAATCTCGGATGGAGGAACCACCCGAATTTCTCCTATAAGAATAATTCGGGAAACTCCCAACCATCAGGGGGGTATGAGCAGCAGCAGGGCAATGGGCAGCGACCACAGAAGTCCAGACTGAAACTGATGATGGAGGACTTCATTGCTACCCAAACTAAGGCCAATGAGGAATTTTGTCGCTAACATCAGAAATCTGAAGAATCACTCAGAGACTTGAAGGTCACTGTTGATGGCCTTGCAAGTCACATAAGGATGTTGGAGACACAAGTGGCCCAGATAGCCCAAACCGTGTCACAACCCATGAAGAGCTCTCCGTCATTACTTGAGCGGAGTCAAGCTAAAGAGGAAGGAGTGGGGAAGATTAACAAATTCACCAAGGGGTGTGCAGCCATGATTTTCACCCTACCTGACCAAGCTGAAATTGAAGATAAGATTCCACTACAACTTGAGGACCTTGGTGAATTTGTTATCCCCTGCTCAATTTATGGGGAGAGCTTCGATGAAGCGCTATGCGACTTGGGGTCATCAGTCAGTGTGATGCCCTATGCATACTATCTGAAGATGGGATGAAATGGGCTCCAACTAGCAAATCTTGGTATTCGTATGGGGGATGACTCAGTCAAGGAACCCGTCGACTTACTAACACATGTGCCTGTGGTGATTGAGAATTTCATGATACCCACGAACTTCATCGTACTAGACACAGGACCAGATCCCCAGAATCCCATCATTCTGGGAAGGCCTTTTTCTAGCGACTGTAGGGGCGTGCATAGATGTGAAGGCACACTAGATCTCCCTGGAGGTAGATGGGGAGATCATTCTCTTTAGCCTTTCGGAGCACAAAGCCCCCTACCTCGACGACTTCACATTTAGTAGAATGAGGTCGGAGCCACTAGATGAAGCTTTCGAGATGGATGAATGGAGGTTCACTGAACCTCTAGAGCCAAGTTGATAGTGGAGTGTGGTCGAGCTAAACGACCTTAAACAAAGCGCTTCTTGGGAGGCAACCCAAGTTTAGTTTTTTGTTTTAGATTTCCCTTTGATTGTATTGCATGCATTTATTTAATTTTAGCTTTGGTTTCCATCTCATTTAGAATTAGGACTAGAAAAGAACTTTGCTAGGAAAAAATAAAATCCATATTAGCTTACACGACGAAGTGTATGAGGAAATTTGGACCGTTACACAAGAATGGGAGAAAAAGGGGGACACACGGCCTGGCCATGTGTTTTCCCATGGTCGTGTCTGACTGGCCCGAGGTGCACACGGTCTGGCCGTGTATTTCCACATGGCCATGTCGTGCAAGTTTAAATAGGGTGAGCCATGTGTTTTCACCCTATTTGTGTCGTGTGCTTCGATTGCTCTTGCCCTAGCCGTATGGTTTCGTCTTCCCCGCCACCTAGAAGCTCTTCTAGCCTCAAAGGAAGCCAAAAGAAGCAAGGATGAGGAGGACCAAGCATGTAGCATCTTGATCCGGTGCTTCGGAGTGACGAACAAGGAAAGCCGACGCCCCTCAAGCTCTGGAGGAGGGTAACGCCTTACCAACCCTTCATTTTTGCAATAATGAACATAGAGATAGATATGATATGCTTTCTACTCGTAAACTCACTACTACTAGGTACCTAGATGAAGATTTGCTAGAGTCTTTAGGGTTGTTGGGTGATATTCAAGCCCTATTTGCAAAAATGGGTTGGGAAGAGATGATGGGAATAAGACACCCAACCTACCCTAGGATAGTTCTAGAATTTTTTAGTTCCTTAGAGGCAGAAATTTTAACGGGTAGAGAGAGCGAAGAGGGTAGGATAACTTTTAGGATTTTTAACATTGAGCATGAATGGACCCTTCACCAATGGAATTCATGCTTTGGCTTGCCGAGTGGGGGAGAGAGAAGAATCCCTATTGGGTTTAACTCTCGGGTATTTTGGACCGAGTTGATGGGGGAGCACGCTTATGACCCTTCTAGGGCCAAAGCGTCGCGCCTCCAAAACCCCGTCTTCCGATACCTCCACCGCATCATGGCCAGTACTATATTTGGTCGTGGGGAGAGTGACGGTGTAGTTACAGCTAGCGAGCTGCTTTGCCTTTGGGACATGCTACAAGAAAGGAGTAGCATCGATGTAGGGTCCCACTTCATCAGACACTTAGTGAAGATGGGCAAAGCAGCACGAGAGGAGATTAATGTGGGGGGCCTACTTACCCACATTTGCCATAGGATGGGGTACGATTACACTGCATTAGAGAGTATAGAGGGGAGCCCTAGGATCGACCTAGGAGTGTGCATGGCCATCAAGATGATTGTGAGAGAAGGACACTCTTTATGCTTTGTAAGGAAAAATCTGACGGCCCTTAGGCTCCCCGACCCTGATCGTACCACCATCACTACACGCATCAACTAGCGCTTGGACCTGATAGTGGAGTCCCCTCCACATGAGGGACCACCCACATCGGCGCCCATATCTCCCCCTTTACATCACTCTCCCTCCAGTCCACACATGCATAGGAGCCCACCTAGTCCACGCCAACATGAGCCTGCACCTGCACCACCACCTTTTTCCACTTTTGAGCAGGATGCAGGTACGTCGACCTATGATTTCTTGGAGTTCCGATCACGCCTTGATGACATATAGGACTAGCAACAGACACATAGGCAATGATGGGAGGAGCAGAGTGCCTACACGCAGGCGGAGTTCTAGGGCTTCCGGGAGCACTTCCAGCGAGCTGAGGAGTTCTATGATGAGGCCTGCATATACTTCCAGGAGGAGGCTGCTCGTCGCTAGGATGAGGTCGCCTACTTCCAGGAGATGTGACAGCACATGCATGCCCAGCAGGCACAGTGGGCTAGGGAGGAGGAGCACCGAGCAGTCGTTGTATCCATCAGCTCCCAAATCAACCACATGTACATGTGGCATCAGCGGCTCAGCAGCAGGTTCTCCCAAGATCCCGAGATGCCGAGGCTCCTAGACTTTCCCTCTCGTCCACCATACTAGAGGTATATTTTCATTTGAGTCTGGGGGGACCCTAAATTTTATTTTGTTTTGTTCCTAGCAGTAGTTTCTTTCCTGGTATTTTCATTATTATTAGCATTCATTTATTCATGCATAGGTTGTTGAGTTTCTTGCAGTACTTAGTTTTTGTTATCTGTAAAGCTGCCTCAGTAGTATTTTTAAAAGTTACTTACATGAGTTGTTCCCATAGGTAGCTTAACTTCATTTATCTCGTGGTATTTTATTTTATTCACTCTATTGAATATTCTAGACTTACACTAGTTAGGTTTTATTTTTACACCTACATATGTCGAACATTCTGAAAGGAAGAATCTAGTACATACCTAGTTATGATTCATCTCAGTAGTCTAGTACTTTGGAATCCATAGGTGACTTTAGATTTAGCATTTTAGTTACTGGAGATACTCGAATTGTGTAAGCCCATTTGAAAAAATTAAAATCCAGTAAGCCGAAAAATAAAAGAGAGAAAAGAAAAGAGAAATAAAAGAGAAAGGGAAAAAGAAATGAAAAAGAAAACAAAAAAAAAGAGAGAGAGAAAAGATTATGAGGGATAAAAAAACAGTTATCGTGGGTGGAAATGGCTAGGTGCCCCTTTGAGACCGAGTTAGGTTACTGGGGAAACACCTACCAATTTCTCTCAATACCGAGCACGCCTTTGAGACTTTGTTCTAGATCTAGGGAACGACCCTCGCTTTGGGCAAGTAAGTGCCTAAGAGCAGGAGACCTTAGGAAAGCTATAGGATGACGACTTAACTCACCATGGAACGGGTATTCCCTAAGAATGATTCGCTTAGCACGAGCACGAGGAGCTAACTTAGTGAATTTCTAGAACATATTTATTTTGCTTTGATTGTAAATACCACTTGATAAATTTAGTTAACATGCTAAGTATGGAACAATATCTTTTTAAATTTCATGGCACTGAGGTTTGCTTGAGGACAAACAAAGATTTAAGTTTGGGGGAAGTGATGTGAGCGAAACATATAGGATTTTAGGAGTAGTTTTCGCTCACATCTCATTACATTTTATGTTAGTTTCATGCATATGTTACTCTGTTTTACATGCATTTTCTATTTTCTGGTTCGGACGACTGCTCTTTGTACTTTTGTGTGCATGATAGAATTTCGGGGGAAAAGGCACACTTTCGGAGCAAAAGAAGGACATTTTGCAGCTAGACACGGAGTGGGACATGGCTAGGGTGTGTGGCCACACATGGCCGTGTCCAATGGGCGAGATCAGCCACCTTAGGGTCGCACATGGCCTGGTCATGTGGAAACACACGGTCGTGTGGCAGCCGGGTAGATTGACGCGACTAGGGCTTTTTTGGATTTTGCAGTGGTTCGAGGTGATGTCTATATAAGGATGACTCCGTCCAAACCCTAGGGGGGAGGCACGATGGCTGGGATGGCACATAGAAGCCCTAAAGAGCTTCAGGGACTCGCAACGGGGAGGAAGAACGCCGCCGGAGGTCCACGTTCTGCACTTCAACACTGGAGAGAAGACCACGTAGGCATTGTAATTCCTTATTCTTGCACTTTATTTCTGATGTATTCGAACATGTACATGCCTTGTGATTCCTCTCTTTTATATATGGAGTAGTTCCTTCAATTCTAGGATTAGGGAGTAGCTTGTGTGCGCATGACATGTTGGTTCAAGTTAAATTCTGTTTTAGAGTTTGAATTTGCAATTGGAAATTGTTTATACCCATATCTATGCGTGTTTGATTTTCTACCTATTGTGCTTAGGCGATACGAGGGGTGACAACCCTCGTATCTAAGATTTAGGAGATTTTATACAAAGAACCTAAGGGTAAACCTGATCTATTGTAACCGTGAGTAGAAGGATGCGATGGAACCGGAAACGATTCGTCGCAGGGATTGATTTGGCATCCTCGTACCGTCTATCCCATCCTTATAAGGCAGAGATAGCTCCTAGTAGATGCGGTGGCTCATCGAGAGAGTGTATGATGTCCCTTCCACAAAACCATAGCTAGACGTTTAGACAACGCCCAGTTGACAGCATGTTTTGTGACACACAAGCGAAACCGAAGTCTTAGAATCCCTTTTTAAAGATCTCGGCACACTCCTTTCTTCCTCCGTGTGACACCGTATTAGAGTTTAGTCCACCGACAACCCTCGCAATTAAAACCTTTTAGAGTTTACTTCCGAACAATTTCAACCACTGAACATATCGATATTTGAATCCCAGTCCCTATGGGATCGATAATCTTTTATTACTCGACGACATCCGTGCACTTGCGGGCGTTGAGCGCGAGTGCACGCTTTGAGTCCTCGACGGACTCCATCGCCGAATTTTAGGTCGCATTCGCGTGTATCAATGCCCATATTCAAGACATCATCAATAGCTTGCACGCCATCGAACAAAAGGTCGAAAACCAAGACCTTATAAGGTATGCTTTAAATGCTTTCCTTAGGACTACCTTGTGGGCATCCATGGTCGATGCCTATAAGGTCTCTAAAGATCTTTCAAAAATTAGATTAGATGGGTTATTTTCTGAATTTGAACTCTATGAACAGTCTAATTTGGTTCCCGAGAAAGGTAATACCCTACTTGCTGGTTCGAAGAAGAAGGCCACAAACAAATCATCCCCCAAGGAAGAGGACGAGTACGAGTCGAAGGTAGATCCTGAAATGGAAACCGAACTAGTAAATCTATTTCAGAAGATGATCAAGAGCCAGAGACGACCCATCAATCAAGGTAAAATTAAATCTAAGTCTAATTCGAATTTGAGATGTTTTGAATACAATAGGTTCGGACACATCAAGTCGGAGTGTCCAAAACTAAAGAACAAAGCACCCAAGAAAGCGCTTAACGCTACTTGGGAAGAATTGTCGGAGGAGGAAGACGACGATCTTGTCTTCATGGCCAAGCCGACCGAGCCCAAACAAGACTTCGAACCTGAGGAAGAGTCTGAGTCCAAATCCGACGACGAGTCGCTATTCAAGACAAGTCACAGATACGCATTCGGTTCAAAAGAGTCACTTAAGGTAAGTTGATCTTTGCTTAGCACTTTATACAATGCAATTAAATTGTTAACTAGAAAGTTAGATAAGTCTGAGTCCAAGATCGAGACCTTAGTTGAGGAGGTTAAACTACTTAAACACAAGGTCTCCCTAACCTCTTCGACTAGTCAAGTTCAAGAGGAGGACTCAACTCAAGTTGAAAAACTCGAAGTTGAGAACTCACTTTTGAAAAGTCAAGTAGAAGACCTTAGGCATACGTTGGAAAGGTTCACTTTGGGATCCAAGGGACTTGACCTTTTACTTGGATCGCAAAGGGCCGTGTGCAACAAGGTCGGGCTAGGGTTTAGCTCAAATACGACTAACAAGTCGTATATGTCAATTGTAAGTTGAAATAGAAAACATATCCAAGCATGGGTCCCTAAGACCACTTTGATTTCTCAATTAGGATCTAACCAATACTGTATTCCCAAGGACCAAATCCACTACGTGGAAAGACCGAACCGATTCAATGGTCCAGGGGGAGCTAGTACAAAATTTGTTTATGCTATTACTTAGAATTTGCATGCTTATGTCTTTTTCTTTTTATTTTTAGGATGGTTAGATAGGAGCTATAACCCTTCAACACTTGAAAATATAGTACTAGGACACGGCGAGATGATAGTACGCTAGGAAAGCGAAGTCTTGTGTGTCCGAGTTAGATAAGGCATATCTATCTCGATGCACTCGACTAAGTGGAACTAGCTGAAACTACCTCGCCGTATCCTTAACTAGTCAGACCAGGAAGTGATCTTAGGTGAATCAAGTCATTATTTTCTCGAACTTGGCTTTGTTTAAGGAAGTGGTCGTTGTTCCGATCAAAGAAGGCCTTTGTGCCTCACCACGACCTGGAAGTCAATTTCTTGAAAAGGTGACTTGGTGAGCTTAGGGTTAAATCCGAATCTAACCCAAGGTTGACTAGTTTTGATTCATTAAAATTAATCAAGTAAAATTAAAGTCATCTCACAAGAACACATAAGGATAACGTGTTTGATCATGTAGAATTGGATGAGATGATCTAGGACTAATAATCTTCAACCAACCCTTAAATTTCAATATCCGATCCAACTACCTTATGTGTAGGATCAATGGATGTTGGGCAGTGGGTGCTCCCAACATATGACCGGAGACCAACTTAAATTTTCGAAACTTAGATTCAAACGACAAAGATCGGCAGCTTTCGGAAACAACGGCAAGCTCAAAATCATCAGATCAGGTGATACTGAGCTAAATTCTAATTTCACAATTCATAATATTTTATTAGTCAAAGATTTTCAATATAATTTACTTAGTGTAAGCCAATTGTGTGATAACAACTATAAGGTTATATTCTTAGAAAATGAATGCTTAATCAAAACAAATGAAACCTCTAAAACAATACTTAAAGGAACTAGGAATAGCAACATCTACACAATTAATTTACCCAACTCCTCAACCAAGTGTCTTATAACACAGCAAGAGGAATCCTGGTTGTGGCACCGATGATTCAGTCACTCGCACCCAAGACTCGTTCACAAGATGAGTCAGAGTGGCTTAGTCAGAGGTTTGCCCAACCTTAACAACTTAGACAATAAAATTTATAATGCTTGTCAACAAGGTAAACAACCTAGGACACAACATCAACTAACTAACCAAGAACGAACCAAAAGTGTGCTTGAGCTCATTCATTTGGATCTATTCGATTCTCATGGAGTCAAGTCACTTAATGGGAGTCAATTTTGCTTAGTCATAATTGATGTCTATTCTAGGTTTACCTGGGTTAGGTTCCTTAAACACAAAAGTGATAGCTTAGATCAACTCATCAACTTGTTTAAATTAATCGAAAACCAAAAGAACCTTAAAATTAAAAGACTTAAAAGTGATCATGGTGGTGAAATCGAAAACCACAGGTTCACAGATTTCTGTAACCTAAACGGATACCACCATGAATTCTCATGTCCTAAAACCCAATAACAAAATGGCCTAGTCGAGCGGAAAAATAGAACTCTACAAGAAGCCGCTAGGCCCATGTTGAATGAATACAATCTACCTGATAGATTTTGGGCAGAAGTTGTTAGTACGACTTGTTATGTCCAAAATAGAATTCTTATGGTAAAGAGGCATCTTAAGACCTCATACGAAATCTACCATGACAAAGTACCTAACATTAAATACTTTAGGGTATTTGGATGTAAGGTACATATCCTAAACACTAAGGACTACCTAGGAAAGTTCACATCCAAAACCTCCACCGACATCTTTCTAGGATACTCAACTACAAGTAGAGTCTATAGGATATATAACAATGCTACCCTTAAAATTGAGGAAACCATTAATGTAGTATTCGACGAAGGACATTAACCTGCAAAATCCATAGTAAAGCCAACTAGCGAACTAATTCATACCACACTCGACTCTGACCTTGAACTTGAGTCTAGTATCAATCCTAATCTGAGCCAGTCTAAGATTCAATCAAGTCATCCTATCGACTAAGTGATAGGTGACCCTAACCCAAGTCATTCTAGGATTCAATCGAGTCATCCTATCGACCAAGTGATAGGTGATCCTAGCCTAGGAGTTTGAACTAGATTATCATATAGAAATCTTAGCCAAATCTCCTTGATTTTTAAATTCGAACCCAAAACCATTAAACAAGCTCTTCTTGATCCCGATTGGATTATTACAATGCAAGAAGAGCTAGCTCAATTTACCAGGAATAAAGTTTGGGAATTAGTGCCACCACCTAAAGATAAATCAATTATTGGAACAAGGTGGGTCTTCCGAAATAAACTTGATGACAAAGGTGAAGTAGTTAGAAATAAAGCGAGATTGGTTGCGAAAGGGTTTAGTCAAGTAGAAGGGTTAGATTACAATGAAACTTATGCCCCCATAGCTAGGTTAGAATCCATCCAAATGTTGTTAGCATACGCTGCACATCGAGGATTTAAATTGTTTCAAATGGATGTCAAGTCAGTATTTTTGAATGGACTTATTAAGGAAGAAGTGCATGTTAGTCAACCCCCAGGATTCGAAAGCTTAGATAAACCCGACCATGTGTTTAAACTCAAGAAAGCTTTATATGGACTAAAACAAGCTCCTAGAGCTTGGTATGAGAGACTTTCTATATACCTTAAGTCTAAAGGGTTTAGCCAAGGCTTAGTCGACCCGACCCTTTTCGTAAAATCCATAGGCAAAGAAATTTTTATATCTCAAGTCTACGTAGATGATATAATTTTTAGAACAACTAATTCAATCCTACTAAATGAATTCATTTCACTTATAGAAAGTGAATTTGAAATGAACTTAGTAGGAGAATTAAATTTCTTTCTAGGATTACAAATTAAGCAAACTAAAGAAGAAATTTATTTACATCAACAAAAATATGCTAAGGAATTAATTATGATTCGGAATGCAAAATGCTAAAATCTTTAATACACCCATAGTTACAAATGTTAATATAGGAGAAGATGTAGACGGAAAACTTATTGACCTAAAGTACTATAGGAGTGCAATAGGGAGTCTCCTTTACTTAATTGCAAGTCGACCTGATATATTATTCGCAGTAAGTATGTGCACAAGGTTCCAAACCTATGCTAAGGGGTCTCACCTAACATTAGTTAAGCATATCCTTAGATATCTAAAAAGCATGCTAAGCGTAGGTATTTAGTACCCTAGATCTACCGAGTTCGAACTAATCGGCTACTCCGACTCGGATTATACCAGTAGTAAACTCGATAGAAAGAGCACGAGTGGTTATTGTCAACTTCTCGGCTCAAGTCTAGTGAGTTGGTACAGTAAGAAGCAACACCGTGTTGCCTTATCTACCACCGAAGCCGAATACGTCGCGATGGATGAGTGTGTAGCTCAGCTTCTTTGGATGAAGCACACTCCCCAAGACTTTAACTTAAACTTCAACAATATTAAAACTCACATAGATAATATTAGCTCAATCAACTTAACCAAAAATCCCATATACCACTCTAGGACCAAACATATAGAGGTCAAACACCACTTTATTCGAAAATATGTAGCTAACGAAACCATACAACTCAAATACGTGGAATCAAAGTCGAATATAGCGGACCTATTTACCAAACCTTTACCCGAAGCCGAATTTAGTCTACTAAGATGAAAATTGAGCATGTGCGTAATAGAGTAGGATTGACAACTTATATTTTTATATACTTTATTATTCACTTTTCTTTTCATGTTAATGGAACTAGCTTAGGGCTTACCCTAGATATCATGTACCTATAGATTTAAGGAGTCAATACATCTCACAACACATAGGACTAATGTGTTTGTGTACTTAGTCATGTAGATGGGCGTGAGATGTTAGGACCTTACTCTTGGTTCCAGATGTAGACTCAGTGCATCGACATGAACCACAGAGTATAATTACATAAATTAACCAACTCTAATCAGGGCTTGTTGGTCATTTCATATCAACCGAGTCAAATAGAGTTTAACATTCAAATAGATGAGCTTATGTTTAAACTACTATTTTCAAAATTTATTTGGAACATGCTGGACTTAATACTTATTTTTCTACTTAAGTTTTTCCAAAACCCCCCATTCTTTTTTTATTTATGGCAAAAGGGGGAGAAAAGGCCAAAGTTAAGGGATCAATTTTTTGTAAATGTTTACTTAACTTAACTTTTAGAAACTTAACTTTCTTAATTGAAAAGGGGGAGAAATGACCAAGGTTAAGAAATCAAGTTTTGATCTCTTAACTTAAAATTATTTTAAACACTAAGACCAATATTAAGTAATTTTGATTACTTAATTTAAGTAGCACGCATCAAGGGGGAGGATTAAGATCTTTTTTCAAGTACTCACCCTCGGTCAAGGGGGAGGATTCCTCAAGGGGGAGCACTTGAAAAAGGTTTTTCATACTCCTACTTAACTTGCTAATCTAAGTATACTCATTCCTTCATATTCATGTTTTATGCTTGTCATTCACTTAATGCACTTCAATTATTTCCTTAACTTTGTGTTGATTTGCCATAGATTAAAAAGGAAGAGATTGTTGGTGCAAGAGGCACCTGAATCGAACCTGAATTTTGATTATAGAAAATACACAAAGTTAAGTTCATTTTGTTATCTCATGAGCTGAATCAAGTGTACAGGAATGCTCAGCTAAGCTGAAGGTCTGCGACACTCAGAGGAAACCGTAGTGGTCGGGCGACACCCGGAGGACTTCGGAGGGAGCCGAAGAAATCAGGTGGAGACCGAAAGCAAAAGCTACAAAGGTAAAGTTTGAGGTAAGCTCGTGTGAGTGAGTGTAAGTAAGGTCGTGTCCTCCATACGGGGACGTCCTTAGGCGACGATCCGACTAAGACTTCCCATGGAAGGTCTAAGTCGAGATTGGACGGTTGGTAGTCATCGAAAACACTTATTTCAATGTCATTTTCAAGCTAACTCTTGATGTAGTCAAAAATCCTGTCCATCAGTTCAACCGGCCAATTCAACTGGCCAGTTCAACCGGCCAATTCAACTACTGTTTGAATTACAGCTTCAAGGAGAGTCAAAACTCATCCCTTTCTTCAAGGGTGAGGTGGTTTTGATGATAGGATCTCTATATTGAATGTTGAGGGGGTTCTAGGGCTATAAAAGAAAGGGCATTTCACTCCTTTTTCATCATTCTAAGAGCCTCCAAGTGCTTCCAATACGCTACGACTCTCCGACATTCTTACGATGACGAAGCACTGCCGAAACGATGACTAGAGCTCAACCTTCTCATCTACAAGTCGTTGATAAAATTTCTTTTAAAGTTCAATCAGTACTTGTAATTCTTGTTTTATTATCGTGCTTTCATCGTAACGAGGAGAGGGGGAGTGTCCCTCTACCTCAATCCTTTTCATGATTTTTTAATCGCTTACTCCTACCTCTAACGAGGAGTGTTTTTAGTGGTTTGCCCTCCGTACACGATCTAGGACTGTTAGGGCCTTGGATTAGAAGCCGAAGGCAGTGAACCAAGTAAAAACAAAGAGTATCTTATTTATTTTCCACTGTGTACTTTTTCATTAAACGAATTCTCTCGAAAAGTTTTCTCGTGCGCTATTCACCCTCCCCCCTCTAGCGCTCAAATCGATCCAACATGATACACACCCTAAACAACTCTCCTAATCCATATCCAATGGATTTTCACCCTTTCTAATATTTTCCAAAGCATATCCTAGGGTTAGGAGCAGTTAGGGTAACCTACCATAGCTAAAATCAGGCTAAACAAACCTTATTTACCCAAAATCAGGTCTGGCAGTCGACTCCTTCAGCTATTAGTCGACTACCACTAAGTATAGTCGAGTAACAGCAGCTGCAGTCGAGTCGCCGACTCAACTTCTATTGATGCTAATCGACTGCCAACACTGGCAGTCGCCTGATTTCTGCAGTTTGCAGAAATCAAATTCAGAAATCGAAATTGGAAATTACATAAATAATTATATGTAATTTGAAAAAATCATGAAACTTCATACGTATAATACTTATGTCAATCATAATGGATGAAAAATATTTGAAAAATAATATATCCACAAAATAGTGAAATTGATACAAAGTTCAAATAGTAATAATTGTTAACATGTTTGGACAACAATGTATCAATATTTTTAATGATGGTTACGATCAAGTTATTTAGACCATTTAGGGTTTCAAAAATACTTATTAAATTGTGTTCAATCCTTAAATCTTAAATTAGCAACCCATAGTGATATAGACAAGAATGGAAGTGCACCAAAAGAACTTCATTTCATTAAAAAGAAACGTTACTAACAAGCGTCAAAGGTACACACCTTAAACAACTCTCCTAATCCATATCCAATGGATTTTCACCCTTTCTAATGCTTTCCAAAGCATATCCTAGGGTTAGGAGTAGTTAGGTAACCTACCATAGCTAAAATCAGGCTAAACAAACCTTGTTTACTCGAAATCATGTCTGGCAGTCGACTCCTTCAGCTATTAGTCGACTACCACTAAGTCTAGTCGAGTAACAGTAGCTGCAGTCGAGTTGCCGACCCGACTGCTATTGACGCCAATCGACTGCCAACATCGGTATTACCGATTTCGTATAAATCGATTCGTTAAATCGAAATTGGAAATTACATAAATAATTATACGTAATTTGAAACATCATGAAACTTCATACGTATAATACTTATGTCAATCATAATGGATGAAAAATATTTGAAAAATAATATACCCACAAAATAGTGAAATTGATATAAAGTTCAAAATAGTAATAATTGTTAACATGTTTGGACAACAATGTATCAATATTTTTAATGATGGTTACGATCAAGTTATTTAGACCATTTAGGGTTTCAAAAATACTTATTAAATTGTGTTCAATCCTTAAATCTTAAATTAGCAACCCATTGTGATATAGAGAAGAATGGAAGTGCACCAAAAGAACTTCATTTCATTAAAAAGAAACGTTACTAACAAGCGTCAAAGGTCGTACCTTACATAAGTCAAGCAAGAAAACAAAATATAAATGATACTATCTAAAGGTCGTCGTCATCAACATCCATCAGCATCGATGACAAACCACCGGGGGGAGGTACAGGAGGACGGAGAAGCGCTAGCAACTCCTACTGCTGCCGGTCCAATGTCCCCATCTAGGAGATGACCAAAGACTAGAACTCCTGGTGCTCTTGGCGAAACACCTAGTGCTCCAGACGAAGCTCCTGTTGGATCATCGGTGGCCAGCTAGAGGGGGGTGAATAGCCTTAAGTCGTCGTAGAATGGAATTCGATCATTCATTTGTCTACACATTAGGGTTAGCACAGCGAAAATAAAACTAAACAACAATAAAGATAAACAAGATAAGAACAATGCTAACAAAGAGATATAACGTGGTTCATGGCCCTATGCCGCTAATCCACGGTCCGATTCGTCTCCAGTGAATCACTCCGAAACCAATCCAATATGGTCTCTCCCTTTAGCCAAAGCAAGGTGGAGGTAAACAATCTTACAACACAAAAATACTCTTTCTTACAATGGATTTGAAATAAGAACAAGAGAAAGAGTTTTAAGCTTGTGGGACACTTGGATGATCAATTGGAGCATAAGCATTAGCCATCCCAAAGCCCACACCCTCTCTTTTTATAGAGAAGGTTGATTTCTTCCCGTTGCCCACCCATCAGTCGACTGCCATCGTTACAACGACTTCTGAACATGTCAGATCTTGACCATTATAGTCCATCATCGATCGATGTAGCCGTGAGTCGATCGATCACCGCTACGGGAGGTTCTGTGCCCGCGACTATCTTCATCAATCGACTGATGGTCTGGTAGTTGACTATCATACCACTCTCCCCACCACCTTCTGCTCTGATACCAGAAGGAATGAGGATCGACTTCTCAGTTCCAGGCCACAGGATGGAGCCGGTACCTAGGGCCAAGAATAACGAGAGAAGATGCATTGAGAGACAGAGAGGAACACCAAAACGAGTCTTTATAAAAACAGAGGGAAGTAAGGAGATCGGGGTCGTCGTCTGCCTTGCAACCCATTACAAGGGGACTTAAATAGAGAAGGAAAAGGTCAATCATCACATGTCGGGTACTCATTGGGCCCCATCGTCACATGCGGAGATTCTTTTCTTCTCCACTAAGTCAATCCAAGTGGCGGGATAGCACCAATGATGACTCGTAAACCACGAGCTCAAAACCATGAGCGCCCATGGTTTTCACAAACTGGGAATCCAAGTGGACCCCGTTGAACAGTATGGCACATGGGCGGCCACCTTTGGGTGTTTATCAGGCACACTGTTCGACACGACAAAAGAAAACACACTCTTGGCTGACTCAGCCACGTTACAGAATGGGCCAACAAAGGCCGACACTGCCGACACAAGGATGCGCTGGGAAATCGGGTCCTCCACGATCCATTATTGACTCTGATAATGTAAAGCCTTCGGACAGCTGGCTGTACAGAGCCGTCGCTGGTTCTTATCTCACGGATGAGCAACTCCGTCACCAATCTTCACGGCGTTTGTTGCTGTCGCTTTTCGTTTCCTCTGCTGCACGGAATACCAACGGAAGCGCAGTCTACTCGGCCTCTTCTTTCTTTGGGCCGGGCTTGGGCTTTCTTTCCGGGCCGCGATTGGATTTGCAGGTGCCGAGATGGCTTTTGGAACAGTACAAGGCCCACGGGCCTGCTCTGCTCGGTCACATTTCCTTTCTCCGGGCGTCGCCCTACGCCGAAGCTGTTCATCTTCTCTGGGCGCCTATGGTACAGACGAAAAATCCATTTTTGCGGTGGCGCTCTCTAAAGACGCAATGAAGGAGAAAGTGGCACTAGGCTACCACTCTCCCCACCACCTTCCAAAAAAGGATGGGACATTCTTTTATTTGTCGGCGAACAGTGGGAATCTTCCGGCGGTTCGTCGTCCCATCTTGGAAGATCATCTTCCTCAGCCGGTCGACAGCGTAGGCATGCTACCGTGGCTGCTCCACAGGAGCAGGTCTTGGTTGTCTCTCATGAAGATTCTGACTCCATAGTGGATGCAGTCTCCCATTCAGATGCAGATGTCTCAGGGGAAGTCCTGCATGAGTCAGAGCGGTCAGTGGAACCAGAGCAAAGTTTACCTGACGTATCACTGGTCACTGAGCTATTGCCATCATCCATTTCCCAATCGGACGAGGTGCGACTATCTTCGAATTCAGAGCGTTGGGAATCATCGCCTGATCCGAATGCTGAAGCGCATTGGCATGGACAATCGAGCTGTGACTGTCCGTTGTCAGATGAGTCCGATGGCGCTTCGCGGGCACAACAACCCCAGACTGGTTGCTGCGGAGATATGCGATCGTAAGGATAGTCGCTGTAATCCTCACTTCTTCCCTCATCGTAGTCTGGGTTGCTCCAGACCTCGATGTTCGTTGGGTCCTCGTAGAAGTCTCTCGTGTAGTTGTAGAAAGCATGTTGTTCACCATCTGAGTAGTAGGATCCTTCCATCCTTGATCTTGATGGTCTTGAACAAAGCTTGAGCTGAACGGGACTGTGCTGGTTGCGGCTGCCGACGTCAAAGGCGGTGGCTACTTCCTGTCACCGGAATCTCAGGAACTCAACTTATCCCTCAACTGTGCCTCTTGCATCTTACGGAGGTTACATCTTTTGTCTCCTGGATTAAAGCGGTGGGCAGTAAACTTCGCACACAAACACCTTCTTCGCAGGTAGAGTACAGCTACCACAGCGCCTTGCACAGCTCGAGACTCCTTTCAGGCTCTGATACCAGAAGGAATGAGGATCGACTTCTCAGTTCCAGGCCACAGGATAGAGCCGATACCTAGGGCTAAGAACAACGAGAGAAGATGCACTGAGAGACAGAGAGGAACACCAAAATGAGTCTTTATAAAAACAGAGGAAAGTAAGGAGATCGGGATCGTCGTCTGCCTTGCAACCAATTACAAGGGGACTTAAATAGAGAAGGAAAAGGTCAATCATCACATGTCGGATACTCATTGGGCCCCATCGTCACATGTGGAGATTCTTTTCTTCTCTACTAAGTCAAGCCAAGTGGCGGGACAGCGCCAATGATGACTCGTAAACCACGAGCTCAAAACCATGAGCGCCCGTGGTTTTCACAAAACGGGAATCCAAGTGGAACGTTGAACAGTATGGCACATGGGCAGCCACCTTTGGGTTCTTATCAGGCACACTATTCGACACGACAAAAGAAAACACACTCGTGGCTGACTCAGCCACATTACAGACTGGGCCAACAGAGGCCGACAATGCCGACACAAGGATGCGCTGGGAAACCGGGTCCTCCACACTCCATTATTGACTCTGATAATGTAAAGCCTTCGGACAGCTGGCTGTACGGAGCCGTCGCTGGTTCTTGCCTCACGAACCAGCAACTCCGTCACCAATCTTCGCGGTGTTTGTTGCTGTCGCTTTCCATTTCCTCTGCTGCAGGGAATACCAACGGAAGCGCAGTCTACTCGGCCTCTTCTTTCTTTAGGTCGGGCTTGGGCTTTCTTTCCGGGCCGTGATTGGATTTGCAGGTGCCGAGATGGCTTTTGGAACAGTACAAGGCCCACGGGCCCGCTTTTGCTCGGTCACCTTTCCTTTCTCCGGGCGTCGCCCTACGCTGGAGCTGTTCATCTTCTCCGGGCGCCTATGGTACGGACGAAAAATCCATTTTTACTGTGGCGCTCTCTGAAGACACAATGAAGGCGGAAGTGGCACTAGGCTACCACTCCAACGGATACATTAGCAGTCGACTGTTGGCCTGATAGTCAACTGATTAGTCGGCTTCCAAAGCTTTTGTGCTCATGTCCACTTAAATCAATCGACTACCCTTCATGGCAGTCGACTGCTGAGGGTAGTCAATTGCTAAACCTTAGCAGTTGACTTCGAAGGCCACAGTGTTGAGAGTATTGGGAATACAATCAAAGTCCTACATTGGCAAGACATGGAAATGATCATGTGCTTATAAGATGAAAAGATATATCCATTGAGATGAGACCTTTTGGGTAAAATCCAAAAACAAAACCATGAGGGCTTAAGCCCAAAGTGGATAATATCATGTCATTGTGGAGATATATGAATCTTATAGGCACTAATAATTGGTATCAGAGCGATGGTCTATGTCAAGCCATGAACCTCGAATGAAGGAAGCAAAGCTCCCATATCCGGATCAAGAGTACCAAACACTAGGCAGAAAGTCTAGTTGGGTTGGAAGGACCAAACAACTGGCAGGAAGTCTAGTTTGGCCAGAAGGGATGAACAACTAGCAGGAAGTCAAGATGGATCAGGAGGACCAGACAGTTGGCAGGAAGTCCTGGTGGGTTGATGATCGGACATCAAATAGAGGAAGTCCTTTGAGGATGGATAGGCTTGAGGGGGACTCAATTTGGTCCTTCGTTTGAGGGGGGAATTATTGAGAGTATTAAGAATACAATCAAAGTTCCATATTGATAAGATATGGAAAAGATATCTCCATTGAGATGAGACCTTTTGGATAAAGTCCAAAAATAAAATCATGAGGGCTTAGGCTTAAAGTGGACAATTTCATGTCATTATAGAGATATGTGAATTTTATAGGCACTAACACACAGAACAACAGTCAAGCATCAATCGACTCTTGACCAGTCGACTGCTCATAACCCCAATCGATTGATCCAAGTTAACTAGGCTTCCAAGTGTCAACCACTCGACTAGTCGACTGATCCATAAATTCAGTCGACTGATAAACCTTAAACATGAGGTTTAACTCAAGTATGATCCCTTCATACTTGATAGACCACCCATAGCTTAGACCTAAGCCTTATAGCCACCTGCATCAGTCTCATGTCTATCGGATCCCTCCAACTTACTCATCTATACGCTAGCCTTCATGTGCTTCCATTGGCTATTGTCATGCTAATCAGGTCTACTTTGCCAAGGTATATTTGGACTTATGCTGCCAAGACACATGCTTGGACTTTATGCCGCCAAACATTAGACTTATGCCGCCAAGACTACAGTTTGGACTTTACGTCGCCAATATCACACCCTTGGACTTCCCAAATGGCAAGTATCCATACTTAGACTTTC
Organism: Wurfbainia villosa; assembly: GCA_025175895.1. NCBI lineage: Eukaryota > Viridiplantae > Streptophyta > Magnoliopsida > Zingiberales > Zingiberaceae > Wurfbainia > Wurfbainia villosa. Next base: position 34,121,282 of record CM045990.1, read on the forward strand.
ACTGTCAAAGTTCACTTGGACTTTACGCCACCAAGACTATAGCTTGGACTTATGCTGCCAAGACTATACCTTTGGACTTTCCTTGCCAAGTACCCATGACTTAGACTTTACATGCCAAGTATCCAAGACTTGGACTTTCCATGCCAAGTACACAAGACTTGTACTTCTCAAATGCTGAGACCATTCTTGGACTTCCCATGACAATCACATTTTCAATCGTTTTGTCGAACATCAAAATCTTACTCGAGTCAAACTCGAGTCCGGTTAATCGTGACCTAGGTCGATTGCACCAACAATCTATCCCTTTGAGTTAGGCTACCTAACTCAAGCCATCAATTCTCTCCCTTTTTGAAATACATCAAAAAGTCTCTCCCCAAGGGTATACTAATGAGATCTTATATTCTCCTCCTTAGTCCAAAAATATTTAGGATGCCTTCACTCTTCCTAGTGATAAATCACATATCACTAAATGAGAGGTAATCTTCACTATTCTCCAATTCTTCCCTTATGATGAAAAATCCATCCATTTCCCTTGATGGATAACCTCCCTCTAAAGGTTTGCTCCCCCTTGACCATTGCACCAATAATGTCCTTAGAGAGTTCCTAAGCCAATAGGAAATTTAAATCATCGAAATTAAGGGTAAAGATTCAATATTGAACTTTCACCTCCCTTAAAATTCGATTTTCATCCTACACACCTCTTCTAATTCATTTCCAATGAATTTTCACCCTTCCAATGCTTTCCAAATCATATCCTAGGGTTAGGAGATGTTAGGATACCTAGGGATGGTTAAAAATGGGCTAAACAAATCTTGTTTATCCGAAATCAGCCTAGTAGTCGACTTGATCAACAATCAGTCGATTGTTAGCAACATCAGTCGACTGCCAAACTGAAATCGTCGACTGCTAGCTGATTTTCAGAATTCAGATTGTCAGAAACGAATTTGAAAAATGCATAAGTAAAAATATGTATTTTGAAAAATCTTGAAAATTCATACATACATTACTTACATGAAATACAATGGGTGAAAAATAATTTTAAAATAAAATACCCATTGAAATGATAGATTGATATCAAGTTCAAAACCATTGAAACTTTCAATGTTTTTGACTTACTTTGTATCAACCTCTTCAATGGTGATTGCTATCAAAAGATTGAATTCACCAAGGTTTTCTAAAAAGATTTTAAAATATTTTTTAAAACCTATTTTGACCCATGGTTTATAGGCTAGATGTACATTGACTTTCCTCATGATTCATCATTATCATTTAATGAGTTCTAAGTTCAATATGATGTACTAAATAAGCACATGAACTTAACTCATTTCCTAACATCTTACATATGTCTCGGGTGTATTAATACACACACATGTCAATTTAATGTGAGATGTGGATTTTAATTCTTAGAGTTTCATGTATTTTTCTAGGCGACTTTATTTGATTCCCTTATACATGAGACTTCAAATCATGTCATTGCCCTTAAATCAATTTTAATTAATTCTAAATGCACGAATGATGATTATGACATATATGATAGCATAATTAAGTAGTGCAAGATATACTCATGACATATTAAAATAACCATAGGAAATATGATGTCATGGATTTCATGGTTGAAATGGAAGCTATGGCTTATAAATGATGACATGGCATAATAGTAATAAATGAGAATACACATCCACACATGTAATAAGCACACATCACACATTATCACAACCAAATAATAGAAGATAAATAACACATAATTTTGTAAAATAAAATATTTTATTCATCTTAAAAGTCATTCCTACAAGTGAAATACAGATGTTCAGACCCTCAACCTCACTACGAAAATAAAAGAGAAAAAAACATAGTCGTAGTCCTAACTACCATCCACCAGTATCATCGCCCGAAGGTGGTGGAGGAGGTGGAGGCTACTCACTCAGAGTCCAACTCTGCATCATCTTGTACATCTCGAGCTGACGCTACTCCATCTGACTCAGCTGTTGAACCATAGAGGATTGTACCCGCTAAATCGATGACACTTGGCAGGCAATGGATGACTGCTCTAAGCTTAGCTCCTCCAACCGGGTGTCGACCTCCTCATGAAAGTCCTCGAATCTGGACTCTATTTATGCAAAGTGCATCGAGAGACCCTCAGTCAGTGTGTCTAATAGCACAGGGACATCTTGCTCTGCATCTCCCTATCCATGCTTCCCAGTTGGCTGAAGCGGCTCCGCTAACCACTCCATTTGTCCATAGCCCGTTCACATCCCAGCTAATGCAAAGTGCCTCAGGGCGATGCGGTGGTAGGAGTCAGTTAGTGGCCTCAAGGTCCCCTTGGAGATGTTTATGCCCCTAGATGCTAACCATGAGGTAATGATATGGTCAAAGGGCATATGAACCTTCCCTTGGACAGGGGACACAAAATGGACGATGCAATGAAAAATATTTAATGCCACATTAACATCTAATAGGTTACGCATTGCACACATCAAAAATAAATGAGGAGGTCGAACCATGGCTTGACCCCTAGTGACTATAGGTAAGATGCATGCAATAATGACCTTATAGAGGACATTATCTGGAGCTAATAAGTCATTGATAGAAAATAAGTTTTGACCTAAACGACGGGGACGGTGAAAGAAATGTTGATGCATATGATTCAGAGTAATATGATCAAAAGGTGCATGGGGTGACTGATCTAGGGTAGGATAAAACACAAAAGTGTCATCCGATGGTCAACACTCCAGAAATTCCCGTAGGATCTCCGGAGTAAAGTCTAGGTTGCATTTTGCAAGGCAAGTCTAATGCGTCGAACCATCCCCGACTGTCCTAAGATTGGAGTAAAACTTTGTGAGAAGGTCAATATTAACAGGATGCATGCAAAATACTAGTTTCACTAATTGATAATGCATGATGATTTGAATTACATCTCCATAATAGGACGGAAAGAATGACTCATCTAAATAACATATAGCAATAGGCTGATACATTCAAGATGGAGCCTAGGATCTTTCACCAGGCTCTGCCCTACGTTTTTGTCTACATTAATGCAATGCAATGCAATGAATGAACACAAGAATCGATTAGATCAAGGCATTTCATAAGAAAAAATAGTTAGGGTTTAGGGTTAGAAGTGTTACTTAGGTGTTATTTGGATTTGAAGTTATAGAAGTCAGCCAAAATATGCGAATGCTGAAGGAGAATAGTCGAAAGTGATATCTTACGCCTAGAACCCTAACTTGGCAGAATTGACAAAAATAGAGAAGGAAAGGGCCTCTCTTAGCCTGATATAGAGAAATAATAGGAAAAAAAAAGTTTGACTTGAAGATCTAGGGCTTACCAAGGGTTAAAGTCATCGGCGAGTAGTCGAACGGGGAAGAATGAGAGCATCGGGAAGAAAGAAGTGCACGTGAAGAAGCTGAACTGCTAGAGTTCAGGCTTATAAAATCGCGGTGATCGGTCGATTGCTATCCCAAAGCAATTGACTACTCAAGGTTCTGTGACTAGGTCACAACGCTAGCAGGCGACTGCTCAACTCTCTGTGTCATGCTACAATAACTCCAGTCGACTGATGAATGATTATTTGGCTGGAATTTCTAAGGATTTAATTTGTACACCTAATTTTATTTCATTTGGTGTGTTTATTGCATGTGTATCGATTATATCAGTATTATGCTTGTATTTGTGTATTTATTAATGTGTTTTGATATTTTTATTTTATTTTCACAAGCATTAATATCCAAGGATTTTATTCCTAGCATCTCACCCTTTCTAGATGTTAAAATACACAATCAAGGTGAACCCTATATTCTTGTGAGATGCAATACATCATAAACACACCTTTCATGCAAACATACGATAAGACATATGAAACATGACAAGTGTATGACATACAAAGGTATATAATACCTAAGTGTTAGGCCCAATTGTCATTTTATAAAATTAAAGTAATTTTTACCTTGAACCCAATTTTCTCAAGTGTGCCAAAAATCCAAAATGACACACCATGACCTCTAAACCCGATTGTGCTAATTTTGATTAACTTTCTATACTTCTCAAATTTATTAGCACATAAATTTCATTCCCAAAGTTTCACATAACTTTGAAAATTCCCTAAAGTGTCAAATTTACTATGGTTAGATTAACTACCCATTCATTCAAGTTGACACACCCTAATCCATCTAGCGTGAGGGAATCACGCTCTTAGGAACCCAAAACTCATTTGAGCTTCTTGGGTTTACTAAGTATTCACTAGGGATATCCTCCCTTAGTACCTTCCTAATGACCCTCTTAGGCTTAGAAGCCTTGGTCATTTGAGTCTTGTCAAGGTTAATCTTAGGGGTAACTCTCCTTGTAACCTTCTTAATGACCTTCCTAGATTTCTTTGAATCTTTAGTCACTAGACACACATCATGGTCAACTCTAAGAATGACCTCCCTTGTGACCTTGACTTTCCTAGATCTAGACTTGGTTCCATAATCAAATGGTGTGATAGATAGGCTTATCTATCTTGGACCTAGGCTTGTAACTCAAGCCTTTCTTGCCCATAGATGAGCCTTGCCTATTAACCCCTAGATTTTGTCCATTAGATCCTAGAATCATATTTTCCATCTTTTTTAGTGTCTTTTTCATTTTCTCAAGCTTTGACCTCAAAGCTTGATTTTCCAACTCTAATTGTCCAATTTTTGAATTTTCATTCATTCTTTGGGCATTGTTCTTTCTTTTAGATATATGTCTACTCCTCTTAGGGTTAATGCCTAAATAGTTTTCTACCTTCCTAATAGCTTCCTTAGGTAGAGTAGTCTTAGGGGTAGTGGTTCTAGAACTATCCTTAGTCCTAATTTCATATGATTTAGCCCCCAAGCAATAAGATTTATTTCTAGCATGCTTTTTATGATTATGCACAATTGCAATAAAATTCCTAACATGCTTCCTATCATTACGTAAAGTAAGAGCATTATTTAAATTTACCTTAGGGTTTGCTTTAGAAGCTCCCCCTACATGTGATTCTCCTCTTTTTCCCTTGGTTTGCTTCCTCCCCCTAGGGCATTGAGTCCTATAGTGCCCCTTTTGATTGCACTTGAAATACACAATATGCTCTCTGCTCTTGATTGTTGGGGCTCCGACATCCTTTGACTTGTCCTTGACTTTTAGTGTCAATTGAGTCTTCTTGACTCGCTTTGGATACTTACTCTTGTAATATCCATTTTTCCTACACTCAAAGTATATAATATGATTTTTATTTTTAATCAAAATGCTTGAGTTTCCTAGGCCAGAAATAGAATTTTGAGCTTGCTTTTCTTCTCTCCCGGAGGTGAATGGCTCATCTTCTTGCTCCGCCATTAAGGATGGTCTCTCATCCCTCTCAATTCTAGAAGTGGAGGCTTCCTCCAATTCTTCCACCTCTTCTTCTTCCTCAGATGTCAAACACCTCTCGACCTCCGAATTCTCACTCTCTTGAGAGGATGATCTTGCTTCTTCGGTCTCCTTATCCAATTGAGCTGATGATGGGTCTTCATAATATTGTGCCACTTTGATTCAAATCTCCTTGGCATTCCTATAATCTCCTAATCTATACAAAATATCATTAGGGATTACATTAACTAAAACTTTTGTTACTCTTTCATTTATTTTGAAGGCTTGAGCTTGCTCTTCGGTCCATCTCTTCTTCTTGAGGTATCCACCTTTTGGACCCCTTGACAATTCAAATCCCTTCATTAGGATGACCTAATCTTCGATGTTCATCATGAATAAATTCTCCATTCATGCCTTCTATTGATCAAAACCTTCTCGTCCATAGAATGTATATGGAATTGGAGTGTTGATGTCTCATCCAAATCTATCGTTGGACAACTTCATCCTCTAGCACTTGTGCTCTCTTGGCGGTTAGTCCGTAGAAGAGCCCCGTGCTCTGATACCAATTATAGGAATGTTGATGACGTGCTAGAGGGGGGGTGAATAGCAGTTTTGCTTCATTTGATGGATTCAATCGCGTGGTCGTGTTGCTTGTCCACAATTGTCGTTAGCACAGTAGAATACAAATACAAATACACATGATAACAATAATACAAGCACAACACAAAATACACGGCGATATAATGTGGTTCAGAACCTAGGGTTTCTACTCCACGGGTCGAGCTCAAGTGAGCTCTACTGATGCACACCACCACTAATAAACTCCTTCTCGGAACAATTCGAAGGTGGAGAAATCTCTTACAAGTCATTACAAAAGTAATACAACAATAAGAACAAGATACAAGTAATTACACTAAGCAAATGAATATAAGTAAAGAAAATACTTTACAAATGTGAGCTTTTGAATGCTTGATCTTTAGTTGCTTTTAGAATGCCTTCAAGGTCTGGAATGCAATAGCAATTCCCCTTCAAATTCCTCAAGAAATGCTGGCCAAAATCTTCCTTTTCGTGCTCCTTATAAAGTTGCAACTTGGGCTGATTTTCGCCTAGCAGTCGACTGTCATAAAATACCAATCAACTACGCCTGTAGCCGTTGTCTCACAACGGCTCGATCCATGCTGAAAAAACTCCAACTAATATACTAACAATTGACTGCCCTAACTAGTAGTCGACTGATTAGTTGACTACCAAAGCTTATGTGCTCGTGTCTAATTAAATTAGTCGACTGCCCTTCATGGCAGTCGATTGTTGTGGACCAGTCGACTGTAAACCCTAGCAGTCGATTTCCAAGGCCACAGAACAACAGTTGAGCATCAGTCGACTTCTGACTAGTCAACTGCTCATAACCCTAGTCGACTGATCCAAGTTGACTAGGTTGACAAGTGTCAACCACTTGCCTAGCCCACTAATCCATAACCCCAGTCGACTGATAAACCTCAAACATAAGGTTTAACTCAAGTATGATCCCTTCATACTTGATAGACCACCCTTAGCCTAGACCTAACTCCTAAGCCTTCTAGCTACCTCCATCAGCCTCATGCTTATCGGATCCCTCCAAGTCATCTATGACATGTTCATTCATACGCTAGCCTTCAGGTGCTTCTATCGGCTATTGTCATGCTAATCGGGTCTACTTTGTCAAGGTACATTTAGACTTATGCTACCAAGACACACGCTTGGACTTTACGCTGTCAAATATTGGACTTATGCCACCAAAACTACAGCTTGGACTTTAAGCCACCAATATCACACCCTTGGACTTTCCAAATGCCAAGTATCCATACTTGGACTTTCATTGCCAAAGTTCACTTGAACTTTACACTGCTAACACTACAACTTGGACTTATGTTACCAAGACTATACCTTTGGACTTTTCTTATCAAGTACCCATGAATTAGACTTTACATGCCAAGTATCCAAGACTTGGACTTTCCATGCTAAGTACACAAGACTTGGACTTCTCAAATGCCAAGACCATTCTTGGACTTTACATGATAATCACATTGTCAATCGTTTTGTTGAACATCAAAATACTACTCGAGTCAAACTCGAGTCTGATCAATCGTGATCTGGATCGATTGCACCAACAATCAATCGATCTCCAACACTAATAATACTGTAAGTATCGTTAAACTTAAAATTGTTTTTAGTCTGTTATTAGTGGTGCATTTTTTTTCATATTTACTACATATATCATATTGTAAATTCATGTGTTCAAGATGAATTAAAAATTTTAGACAATTAAAATTACTTTTTTATTTTTTTATTTAGGGTCACATCCCAATACAATGAAACAATTGAGTAATTTTATAAAATTAATGAAATGAAACATAATAAATTTCTATATAATGTATAAATACAATAGAATTCAATATATCAATTACTACCAGATTAATTTTAACATAGAATATTATTATGTTTATATTTTGCTCAAATTATTAATAATCCTAATATATTTTTATTTTTATATTAATGAAATATATGTAATAGTATTTGTAAAATTTTAAAAGTATTTAATGATATAACTGAATAATTTTTTGTGTTTATTATTCTACTTCTCATTTAATTATAATGAATTTGTATAATATAGCTTTAGTTTTAAATGAATATATTAATGATGAATTTTTATTTCTTTGTGTATTGACAATGAAAGCAAAATGTGAAAAATATTTTTATAATATTCTTAATATTTATTCAGTTGCATTTGCTTTAGACCTTAGACTAAAGTTATATGTTTTACACGAAATATTAATTATGTATTATAATGTTTAATTCTAATAAAATATTATTTTCCTTTTGATCTTGCTAATATAATATAAAATATTTTAAATAATTTATAAAGAATATAGTTTAAAATATGAATTAGAATATAATATATTTGAAATTCAAAATATTAGTAATAGTTTACAATTTACAAAAGAATAATTTTTATTAAAAGAATGGATGAAGCATTCACGAAGATCCTCAAATTTCAAATAGAAACTTGGGAATTATTTTTCAATTTCTTTTGATTTTAGTGGTATACAGATAGTGAAGTAAATTTTGATATTTCACGATGACGATCACATAAGATTCAAAATTTTCTCATCCTCTCCATCATCGCAAAAAAAAATTCTAATTTATTCAGTGTCAATTATGTTCGTAGAATAGATGTTCAATTTTGAAGGCAATATATTGGATGAACGTGATCTACTTTGTCTCTTGATTATCTGGAAACACAAACATTATTTGATGATTAAATAAAAACTGAAAAAAGAATATAATAAATATAACATTTTCGAAGACGAAGTAGAAGAATTTGATACCGAAGGAATTACCACTACGGGAATGGAAAATGATAGTGAGTAACAACTTCACTTCTTAAGTTAATGACATGACTCGGCGCGATAAAGATTTCACCCGTCCGATCAAAATCGCGACAGACAACAACGGAAACATACAATGTTTTTTCCGCGATTTCACCATCGTCGCCGCCGATTCATCGCCGGCCTACCGATTTCGATTAGAATCCGCCGCGATCCGGCCGTCACGAGTCCTACGGATTATGATAGAAATTCGGCCGATTGCAAGAAAATGACCACGATCATGCGGCTAGTGGATCGAGGCCGACTCTATGCCGATCGAATCGCAGGATTCGATCGGACATCGCCGAATTCGACCAAATCGAGTTGAATCCGACCTTCCGCTTCGGCGATCGACGAGGAGATCGGGCGCCGTGGTATATGGCAACGAAACGAGACTCAACGTGTATATATATATATATATATATATATATATATATATATATTAAATCATGTCAAATTGTGAATCGACGATTTCGAACCATGAACTATAAAATTCTTAAATAGTTAAGATTAATGGTTGACCTTAAATAATAGTTGAACCATTGGTTTTGAATTGTCAAACATCAATTCCGAATCATAGTTGGATCTAGCTTGAATAATGACCATAAAAATATTTATAAACAATGTTCATGAACAAACTTTAGTTTAAATTAGAGTCGATAAGATTTTTAATACAGAAATTGAAATACTCAATAAAAAAAAGTTAATCTTAACTTGGCTCGACTTGTTTACACTCTCACTAATGTGAAATTTGAATTCTACACAATTCAAATACTTAAAAATATAAAAATAAATAAATAAATACATTTTAAAAATTGAAAAAATCCAAATTTTTAATAAAAAAATGTATATTATTTTATAAAAATTGTTTTCATTATTGTTAAATATTTATGAATATTCTTTGTATTTTAATAAATAGAAGAATAAAATGAATATATTATAAAATAATTTAAAAAATAGAAAATTATTGTTTGTATAGTAAAAAAGAGGATTTTTATTCCCAAAATTATCAAAATTGTACTTGTAATTTGATATTTAACATATTATTTATTATTCCATTTTGAAGCAGTTCTCTATTTTAGAGAAATAATATTTCGAGGAGTAAATAATTTTAATTAACATTTATCATCATTTTTAATTTTTAAAATAAATTTGACCAAAACTGCATCTCTTTATAATAATTTTAATTAAAGATGTATTATTTTTTAACTGGTTATATCAAAAGATACTCAAAATTTTAATCAAACTTATTTCAAATTAGAATATGAACAAATATTTTAGATATCAAATATTAGATAAACTAGTATTGTAATAGATTTATTTATAACTAAATTAGGATACGATCAAAACGTCTACCTTTTCAGGATTAATGAGAAAAATTCGAACAATTGAATTATACAAAAATAATAATTTTTTACAAAAAATAAAATATCATATTAATAATAATAAAATTGCCTGGTACTCAAGCTCCTGTTGTAATAAATTTACTTTCTGTAAAGAAAAAAAGTCGTCTATCTTTTATAACAAAAATGACTTTTTGCAAAAGTAAAATATCATTTTGATAATAGTAAAAAAGAAAAAATAATAGAAAAAAAATTGTGTAAAATTCCACATGATAAATGCTTTAATAAGGTGCAATTATTGCCATGCATTACCCCGAACAATATTAATAATAAAATTCAACTACTCTACTGCTTGTCCTGGCATCCTTGATCCTCCCAGTCTTCTTCGTTGCCTGGAGAAGCTCTCGTGATCCCTCTTCGATCCTCGCACCTCTCTTCCCTTCTTCAGATCCTCCAAAGCCTCCTGCTTTTCTGCTGTTTTTAGCCGTCGTTGACTCGTCCTACGGGATGTTCTCCGCCAAGTCAACCTCCTGTTTCTGCCCCTCCAAGCCTATGATCGGGGCTGGAAGCGGCAGGAGGGCACACCTGCTGTGTGTCGGGAACCGCCGCCAGCGATCCTGTGCGGTCCGGAAGGTACGAGCGGTGATCAGCAGCGACGACAAGAGCGTCGGCACGCTGCCGTCGCAGCCGGCGGTCCCAAGAGGTGGGTTTTGGCCCTCGGCGCTGCCCCCGGCGGACTCGATCGATGTCAGGCTGGTGCTCACGGTGAGGAATAGGATCAAGGAGCGGCTGATGGAGAAGATCGAGAACCAATGGGAGTACTTCGTCAACGGGATTGGGCAAGGGATGAGGGTGCACCTCATCAGCGAGGAGGTCGATCCCGGTGGGTGAGCCATTACAAAAAAGACTCTTTTTCAATTCAACGGACTCATATATTAAATAATTATGTATTGTGGGTTGTCGTGTTCGATTAAATCCAATAAAAAGTGATCAAATAAGATTTTGAGAATTCGAGTTTTAATGTTCGTGATGATTTGAGTAGAAAAGAAATATCTTACTTCTAGGATCAGTATTAGACAACAAATTCTCTCCTCTCTAATGAATTGTGTACTTAATTTCTCTAGCATCCTTTCAGAAGAAAATTATAGAACATGGCGATGACTAATTAGTTTTTTTTTAAACTTGCTAGATACTGAATCAGGGAAGAAAAGCGTGGAGGTTCCCGTGAGGGGATTTCTACCAAGATCGCCAAAGCATTCGTCATTTGTTGAGTATGCTGCCAATCTAACTGTCCCATCAACTTTTGGCCGCCCAGGAGCCATTGTCATTACCAATCTCCATAAGAAAGAGTTCTACCTAGTGGAGATTGTTCTTCATGGTTTCAATGATGGGCCTTTTTTCTTCCCTGCAAATTCCTGGATCCATTCACGTGATGATAATCCAGAGAGTCGGATCCTTTTCTGCAATCAGGTAAGACGTAAGAAAATAAACCTACTAGTTAGCTCAAAAGAAAAATTCATTGTTACATGGAGAAGGTCGAATAGAAGCAATGATGGTCTGGAATGGAATTTATAGTGATAACTTTTTTCAACTTTATGATTCAAGGGTTAAGAAGTCTATTCCATTTGATGTTACCGTATGTGGCATGTTCTAGGAATCAATCACCTTTTCTTATTTCTATTTTCGATATGAACAGGCATACTTACCTTCACAAACTCCGGATGGATTGAAGGATCTCAGACAAAATGTGCTTGTCAGTTTGCGTGGCAACGACAAAGGCGAGAGAAAGAAATTTGATTTGATATATGACTATGCCCCTTATAATGATTTGGGCAATCCTGATAAAGATGCAGATCTTTCTAGGCCAATTCTAGCTGGTTCAGATAGGCCATATCCTAGACGTTGTCGTACTGGCAGACCACCAGCTCGATCAGGTATTTCTGAGGGAAATAAGTGTACATACAGATATATTTTAGGCGGTTTAGCCTACATAATTATCAACCTTCTATTAAATTTTGTTGAATACAACAATATCTGCACGTATATTTTCATAGATTCTTCCATCCGAAGTAAGTCATGATTGATGCGGTCGTTTTTTAGCTCCTTCCGTAGAAGTGCCAGAGAAGGATGGGTTCTTCACGACCGCAGCAGTAGATCCAGTCAAGATCAACACGCACCAAAGGGTGTCGTTGGTATTCCCACGATGACCCTCCAATGCTTAAGTCAGACAGGACATATATATTATCTAGGAGCTCCCCCTCACCTTGTTGACTAGATCATCCACTAGCTGTGTGGCAGTTAGGAGACAAATATTGCACAAGACTCTTGTGCTCTGACATATTCCCTCTTTTCCATATATGGGCGGGACCAAAAGATTCCATGAGAATCGCCACGTGGGTTATATGCGTGCATTCTGGAAGGGCCACATGCATAACTTGGGAAGAGTAGCATTCGGGAAGAATCGACTGCATAACTCAGCTTGCATGATTCGGGAAGAGTCGTCTGAATAACCCTGCATGACTTTGGAAGATTTGACTCGAGAAGAATTGCTCGGGCAGAGCTGCTTGAGGAAGGAAAGCTGCAACTCGGCGGCAAGGAACTCGACACTTGAGAACGCGCGGGCAAGCAATGCTCGAGCAACTCGGGAGGTCGGGTGCTCGGGTTGCCTGACTCAAGAGGTCGGTTGCTCGGGCGACACTCGGGAGCTAGCTGCAGGACTCGTGAAGTAGCTCTGCAAGACTTGAGAGGCTGCGGGACAACCATGAATCGTCACCCAGAAATCCTAGATATCATCAGTTATCTTGAGTCAATTCCATCAATATCATTAGTAACCCTCTAAAATAGTCAGATGATTCATTCTGATGAGTCTGACTTTAGTTTTACTACTTCGTCGCCTTAAGTCGGACCATATTTCTACTCTCTATTCCTTTAGTCGGGGATATCATACTTAACAATAATGTTGAATTTCCTCGGCGAGCCAGAAGATAATCAGCACAAGGACTTATAAACTGCCTCGGCCGAATGAGAAGAAGATCGACACGAGGGCTTATGAACTATCTCAGTCAAATAAAAAAAAGGTCGGCATGAGGTTTTACAAACTGTTTCGACCAAATAAGAAGGTCGGTATGACGACTTACGAACTGTCTCAATTGAATAGGAAAAAATCGGCACGAGGGCTTATGAACTGTCTCGATTGAATAGGGAAAAGGTTGACACGAGGGCTTACGAACTGTCTCGATCAAATAAGAAGGTCAACACGAGAGCTTACAAACTACCTCGACCAAATAAAAAGAGGGTCGACACGAGGGCTTACAAATTGCCTTGGGCAAATAAGAAGAAAGTCAGCACGAGGACTTATGAACTGCCTCGATCGAATAGGAAAAAGGTCGCATGAGGGCTTACGAACTGTCTCGACCGAATAGGAAAAAGGTCGGCACGAGGACTTACGAACTGCCTCGGCCAAATAAGAAGGTCGGCACGAGGGCTTACGAACTGTCTCGACCGAATAGGAAAAAGGTTGGCACGAGGGCTTATAAACTGCCTCGACCAAATATGAAAAAGTCGGCATGAGGACTTAAGAACTACTTCGACCGAATAAGAAAATGGTCAGCACGAGGGCTTACAAATTGCCTTGACCTAATAAGAAGAAGGTCGACGTGAGGACTTACGAACTACCTCGACCGAATAGGAAAAAGGTCGGTATGAGGATTTACGAACTGCCTCGATCAAATAAAAAGGTCAGCATGAGAGCTTACAAAACTGCCTCGACCGAATAGTAAGGAGATAACTGACCCAAAGACTTACAAATTGCCTCGGATAAATATAATAACTGCTAGCTTGGTCTTCCCTCCTCCGTGTCACCTCTATTCGGAGAAATAGGTGCTTCAGGCGGTCCAGGGCTTACGAATAGTCTGGCGGTGCCGAGTTGAGAATCAACGCTTCAGGCGGTCCAGGGCTTATGAATGGTCTGACTGTGTCGAGCTGAGAATAAACGCTTCGGAGGGTCCAAGGCTTACGAATGACATGGTTGTGCTAAGTGAAAATATGCACTTTAGGTAGTCCAGGGCTTACGATTAGCCTGTCCGTGCCGAGTAGAAAATAAACACTGCTGGTGATCCAAGGCTTACGATTAGCCTGGCCATGTCGAGTCGAAGATAAACACTGCGGGCGGTCCAGGGATTAGGATTAGCCTAGCCGTGTCGAGTGGAAGATAAACACTGTGGGCGGTTTAGGGCTTACGATTAGCCTGGCCATGTCGAGTGGAAGGCAAGCGCTTTATATGGTCTAGGGCTTATGAATGGTTTGGCTGTGTTGAGTGAAAATGTGTTTTGGGCGGTTTAGGGCTTATGAATGGTCTGGCTGTGTTGAGTGAAAATGTGTTTTGGGCGGTCCAGGGCTTATGATCTGGCCATGCTGAGTAGAAAATAAGCACTACGAGCGGTCCAGGGCTTACGATTAGTTTGGCCATGCTAAGTGGATGATAAACACTATGGGCAATCCAGGACTTACGATTAGCATGGCTATGCCGAGTGGAAGATAAACATGCGAGCAGTCTAGGGTTTACGATTAGCTTGACTGTGCTTAGTGGAGATAAGCGCTACAGGCAGTCCAGAGCTTACGATTAGTCTGACCATGCCGAGTAGAAAATAAGCAATAGGGCAGTCCAGGGCTTACGATTAACCTGGCCGTGGCGAGTGGAAGATAAACATGCGAGCAGCCTAGGGTTTTCAATTAGCATGTTGGTGCAGGGGCATCAGATAATCGAACCTGGGTTTTGATAATGACAAAGGTTCAAAGTTAAGTCATATTGTTATCTCACATGCTGTCTTGAGTGTGCAGGAAGTGTATTAAGCTGTGCCAAGGTCAATGACACCCGGAAAATCTCGGGACGAGAAACCGTGGTGGTCGAGTGGCACTAGGAGAACCTCGTGGAGTCAAGGAACCTCGGTAGCGACCGGAAGTTAAGCGACAGGTCAGGAAGGACCAGAGGTAAGCACCGGGTGCGGAGCGATGGTAAGGTCGTATCCTTTATATGAGGACAATCGTATGCGGTAATCCGACTAAGACTTCCAGAGGAAGGTCTAGGTCAAGGTCGGACGGTAAGGAACCGTCGTAATTACCATCGATCATGTATTCTGTGCTAACTCTATATTGCAGGTGAGTGATCAAGCTGACAATCGACTAGAGGCTAATGGCAGTCGACTGATCCTACCATCAGTCGACTGCTATAGGGCATCAGTCGATTGCTAGTCAAGCTGATCACTTCGAAGATGGTCAAGATAAGATCCCCTCAAAGTGGGGTGATGTGGAGCTTTGACTCAGATCTGGATCTCAACGAGCTAGGGTTCAAGTGACTATAAAAGAAGAGGCTTTTCACCTCTTTGAATGATCTAAGTTTTCTCTCAAAGTGCTCCAACAATGCCAAACTTTCGACAACAACACTACGCCGTCGTAACGTCGACATCACGCCGAACCTCACATCATCTAAGTTGGTAGCTTGTCTTTAATTGTTTTTCATTCTTGTACTCGAGCTTTTAATTACAAAGAGGAGAGATAGGCTTGTTGCCTCTTCTTTTATCTTGTGTTTTTGTAATCGTCGTCTCTTATCTCCAACGAGGAAGAGACTCCTTTAGTGGATTGCTTGTCAAAAGCGATCTAGGATCGTGGACTGTGGGTCTTGGACTAGTAACCTTTTGGTTGTGAACTAAGTAAAAACAAAGCGTATCAATCTTGTTTTTGCTATTACTTTCCACTGTGCATACTTTGGTTTTAACGATGAAAAAGAAAAGTTTTATGTACGCTATTCAGCCCCCCTCCCCCCTCTAGCGTGTCTCTTCGATCCTTCATAGCGTGGTCGTGCTGAGTGGAAGATAAGCGCTACAGACGGTCTAAGAATTACGATTAGTTTGACTAATGCCAAATTGAAGATAAACGCTACGGGCGGTCCAAGGCTTACCATTCGTAAGCCCTGGACCGCCCGAAGCGCTTGCCTTCCACTCACAAGAACTTCTAAAGTTTTTTCGAAGACGATAACATCAGCAATCAATTGGTTCGGGCCACAATCTCTCCTTAGTAGTAGGAAGCTACTGTCGGCGACGGGGGCGGAGAGATTGTGCCGATGGGGAGCTATTTCACTCATCATTTTGCCTTGTTAGTCTCCTATTTGTTGGGACCTTGATGTTCATTGGTGAATAGTGTTGATTCGAACTCTCTTTGATCTCACTCGATCGTGTTTGTCGTGCTTGTCTACAACAAAGTTATGCAGTGGAAACAAAGACAAAAACACGATACAAATACAATACAACTCACAGTCACAATACGAAAATTTTACGTGATTTGAAACCCTAATTTCTACTCTACGATCGAGTTCTAGCGATTGCACCACCATTAAAACTTCTCCTCGGAATGATACCGGAGGTAGAGAAATCTCTTACAAGTACTTAGGAGCTTACAAAATAAACAACAACTAAAATACAAGATGTAAATGAAAGAAACAAAAGAACAACACTGTACAAGTTTGCTTTTGTTTGATTTCTTTGTTTATTGTTGTGGAATGGCTTGGAAGGTTTGGAATACAACAACAAATCTCCTTTAAAGTCCCCAAGAATCGACTTCTCGAAATGTCAACGAAGTCCTTTTTTAAGCTCCGCATCGGCTGATTTCTGCCCATCAGTCAACTAGTCACTCAACTATTGTCTCACAACAGCTCGATCCACGTCGGAAGCAATGAGCAGCGATCGCTTCATAGCCATCAATCGATCGCTGAGGCCGAGATTCCACGACTCTACGCGCTCGATCATTGAAGTTAGTCGATCGTCCATCCACGACAATGATCGCTTCACGAACTTGCCCGAGCACCTTATTTCCCATCTCGAGGACCTCTTGTGTGTCGCCCGAGCACTCATAGTTCCAAGCACTATTTCTCAATCGTTCGACTCTTTCAGCTAGTCGACTGCTTCCCACAGTAGTCGACTGTCGAGTCGCTGCCGAGTCACAGTGCTCCCAGGCATCGCTTTCTCACTCGGTTGTCGTCCGATCATAGTGCCCAAGCACTCGCAACTCCCAAGCACCGCAACACCTAAGGGTTGAGTGTGGAGTGTTGCTCGGGCTTCCCGAGCACCGCTCGATTTCCCGAGTCGGACGTTGCCCGAGTTCTCGCAACCAGCCGACTGTTTCACACTGCAGTCAATCGCCCGAGCACCACTCAGCTTTCCTGAGCCTAACTCAGTTTGCCTCATCGCCCGACTCTCGAGCACTCTTTTCCGAGCGCCTGAGTGTCGATCAGTTGATTGGTCTAAATCGCCAGTTGACTTTCTGAGCACCTTTTCGAGTGCTACGAGTTCCTCACTTGCCCGAGCACTCGACCATTCGACTAGTCAAGTCCACTAGTCGACTGATACACTTCAAAACTGAGATTTAACCGCATCAAATGTGATGCTCTCGTACTTGACTCTTACCCTTAGTCTAGAACTAAGCCTTTAAACTACTTCCATCAGTCTCACATCCTCAGGTTGAGTCTACGACTCCTCACCCTTTGCGTTAGCCTTTAAGTACTTCCTTCAACTTCGTCATGCTATCGGATACCCCTAGCCAAGAGTCGCCCCTCCGGGGCTTCCATTGCCAAGTTACACTAGGACTTACCCCGCTAAAACTACACACTTAGACTAACATGACCAAGATTACACATTTGGACTTACATCGCTAAGACTACACACTTTGACTTATACAATCAAAACTACATACTTAACTTATTCTTTGTCAAGTATCCATATTTGGACTTTCACTTGCCAAGTATTAATATTTGGACTTTCCCAGTCAAGTCTCTGGTCAACCTTGACTTACTTGACTTCTCGGTCAACAACTCTATATCACTACGGATATCCCATGCCATCTAGTCATACGTATTGTTAAACCTATTGTCAAACATCAAAACTCTACTTGAGTCTCACTCAAGTTGGTCAACCTTGACCCAAGGGTGATTGCACCAACAATCTCTCCCTTTTTATGTTTGACAATACCTTTAAGTTAGGTTATCCTATAAGCCAAAGTTGTCTCTTCTTATGCCAAAGCATAATAAAAGTTTCCTAATTTAAACCCTTCATTTCTCCCCTTTTGGCACACTTCAAAAAGTCTCTCGTCTTCCAATGAGATATTTCATTATCCCCTTTTTTCAATCCTTCATCTTGAATCCCTTTCATTCTTAGTGATAAAACACTTATCACTAAATAAAAGGCAATTCTTCATTCTTCCCTTTTTAAAAATCATCCATCATACCTAAATGGATAATCTCTCCCTAAAGGCTTGTTCCCCTCTTAACCATTGCACTAACAATGTCCTTGGAGAATTTCTAAGCCTATAGGAAATCTAAACAATAAAAAATAAATGTAAAAGTTCAAACTTGAACTTTAACATTCTTTAAAATTTGGTTCTTACCCTAATTAACTCTTCTAATTATTTTTAATGAAAATTGTACCCTTCCAATGGTTGTCTAAGTATATTATAGGGCTATGAGTGGTTAAGGTACTTAGGGTTGCTGATAAATAGTTAAACGAACCTTGTTCAACCAAAATCTGTCTACCAATCGATTGCTATCATCAACCAGTCGACTAGTACTAGTACCAGTTGACTGGTTTTTGATTTTCTAGAAATCAAAGTTTTTCAGTCGAGTTTTGAAATTGCATAAATAATTTTACGATTTTTAAAAAATTTTGAAACTTCATATAGACATTACTTATGTCAAATACTATGGGAGAAAAATATCCATTATTTTAAAAGAATGATACAAAGTTGAAAACCATTGAAAACTTCAATGTTTTTGCCTAGTATCAATCTTATCAATGGTGATTGCTATCTAAAGATAGACTTCACTAAAATTTTCCAAAATAATTTTAAAATTATTTTCAAATCGTATTTTAATCATGCTCTATGAGTTAAGTGTACATGACTTGTACATTAGCTTTCCTTATGATTCATTCTTATGATTGAAAGAGTTTTAGTTTATATTGATGAAACATTTAAGCACTTTAAACTTAACTCATTTTCCTAACTTCTCACATGTGTCTAAAGTGTTTCAATACACACACATGTCGTCCTGTAGTCTTTGTGAGATGTGAATTTGTTCTTCCTTAAACTAAGGATCATGCATTGTTATCTAAGCATATTCATTTGATCTCCTTATCTAGGATGTCAAATAATGTCATTTGTCCTTAATATTCAAATTAATAAACATAATGCATGAATTATGATTATGACATAAATGTTTGCATAAATTGAAAGTATTGTAAATGATACATGATGTCATGACATAATAAACATAACTTAAGTATTAGCATGACATTTTAAATAATCATGTGATACATGATATCATGACATGGAGTATGACAAACAAAGCATGACAAGTTTTATAATATAAAGATATAAAGATACCTAAGTCTTAAATCAAATTGTCATTTTCTAAAATTATATCAAATACTCACTTTGACATAATGACGTGTCAACTTCCTCGAGTGTGCTAAAGCCCCAACTTGGGACGCTATTGATTCTAATCTCATTATGCCAATATAATCAATTTTTCAAGCTTCATTATCTCTATTGACACATCCTAAAATCTTTTAGGTTCATATTTTCATTTCCATTTTCAAAGTATCTATACCTCAAAAATGCTCTAGAGTGTGAACTCCACTATGGTTAGGTTAACTACCTTTTTATTTTAAGTTGACACACCCTATACCCATCTAGTGTGAAGGAATCATACTCCTAGGAACCTAATAACTATTGGAGCTCTTTGGATTTTCTAGGTATTCATTAGACATAACCTCCCTTAATACCTTTCTAATGACTCTTCTAGGCTTCTTGGAAGCCTTAGTCATCGTGGTCTCATCTAGGTTAACTTTAGGGATATCTTCCCTTGTAACCTTCTTAGTGATTTTTTTAGACTTTTTAAAAGCCTTAGTCACTTGACTCTTGTCAAGGTCAACTCTAGGGATAACTTCCCTTATAACCTTGATATTCTTAGACCTAAGGCTAGTACCATAACTATATAGAACATTATGGTAGGATTGCAGGATTTTCTTAGACTTGGGTTTGTAACCCAAACCCTTTTTGTCCTTATCTAGATTTTGCTTCCTAAAAAATTAGATTTTGTCCACTAGACCCTTTGAGTATATTTTTCATCTTTTTGAGGGTCTTTTCTAATTTATCGAGTATTAACTTCAAAACTTGATTTTCTATCTCTAATACCTCAATTTTTGATCCTCCATTATATTTTTGGACATTATGCTTATTCCTAGACATATGTCTAGTTTTCTTAGGGTTATTGCCTAGGTTGTTGTCATTCTTCCTATCCTTTATCAAATTAGGTATATTTTTACAAGTTCTAATGGTTCTAGAATTTCCCTTAGGCCTATTATCATGATGTTGAGCATTTAAGTAATAAAACTTATTATTAGTATGCTTCTTATTATGACAAAAAGAAATTGCATTTAAAGGTGCTACCTTAGGTTTTACCTTAGGAGCTCCTCCTCAACTTGAGCTCTCTACCTTGTCCTTCCTAGGGTGCCTCCCCCTTGGACATTGGCTCCGATAGTGTCTTTTCTCATTGCATGAGAAGCACATTATATGCTTATTCCCTTTTCGCATTAGGGCTCAAATCTCCTTAGGCTTCTCTTTGGTCTTTGGCACCACTTGAGCCTTCTTCTTGATACATTTTGGACACTTGCCTTTATAGTGTTCTTGTTCCCTACATTCAAAGCAAGTGATATGATTTTTATTTTTAACAATTGCATTTGAGTTACCTTCAATGGTAGAGGAGGCATCAACTTGTTCTTCATCACTCTCGGATGTAGAAGGTTTCTCCTCTTGCTCCGACATCGAAGATCTAACCTCCCCCTCAATCCTAGAGGTGGAGACTTCTTCCATTTCTTCTATTTCAGAGGTTGAACATCTTTCAACCTCCAAATTGCCACGCTCTTGAAATGATGATGAGCTTTCTTCTTCGAACGTATCATCTTCTTTCCTTTAGCTTTGGGTCGGTGAGGTTTCTTCATGGAGCTTAGTAAGTTTACTCCATAAATCCTTGGCATCTTGATAATTTCCTATCATACACAATAGGTCATTAGGAATTAAATTAATCAAGTATTTTGTTACCTTCTTATTTGTCTCGGATTTTTAGATTTCCTCCTCGGTCAATTTGCTCCTTTTTAGAGTCTTTCCCTTCTTGTCCGTAGGAGCTTCAAATCCATCCATCAAGACAAATCGATCTTCAATCTCCATTTGAAGGAATGTCTCAATCCAGGCCATCCATTAACCAAATCCTTCTACTCCATAGAATCCATAGGGAGGTGGTACTCGGATGTCATATCCTAGTCCATTGGTGAACTCTATCGTCCACGATGCTCCTAATGAATCTTCTACTCCTCTAGCTTGTACTCCGTCTGTTGAAGAGCGGTTTCGCTCTAATACCAATTGTTGGGACCTTGATGTTCGCTAAAGGGGGGTGAATAACGTCGATTCGAACTCTCTCGATCTCACTCGATCATGTTTGTCGTGCTTGTCTACAACAAAGTTATGATGCAAAAACAAAGACAAAAACACGATACAAACACAAATACAACTCACAGTCACAATACGAAAATTTTACGTGATTCGAAACCCTAGTTCCTATTCCACGATCGAATTCTAGCGATTGCACCACCACTAAAACTTCTCCTCGAAATGACACCGGAGGTGGAGAAACCTCTTACAAGTACCTGGAGCTTATAAAATAAATAACAACCAAAATACAATATGTAAATCAAAGAAACAAAAGAACAACACTTTACAAGTTTGCTATTGCTTGATCTCTTTGTTGGTTGTTGTGGAATGACTTGGAAGGTCTAGAATACAATAGCAAATCCCCTTCAAAGTCTCTAAGAATTGACTTCTCGAAATGTCAACAAATTCCTCCTTTTATAAGCTCCGCATCGATTGATTTCCACCCACTAGTTGACTGGTTTTACCCCCAGTCAACTGGTCACTCGATCGTTGTCTCACAATAGCTCGATCCATGTCGGAAACAGTCGAGCAGTCGACTCCATGACTCTCTTTGCGTCTGACCGCTGAAGCCAGTAGACTGCCCATCCGTATCAGTCGACTGCTTTGTCGGAACTTGCTCGAGCACCTCATTTTCCATCCCGAGCACCTCTCGCGCATTGCCCGAGCACTCACAATGTCGAGCAGTGTTTCTCAATCGCCCGACTCCTTCGGCCAGTCAATTGTTTCCCACAGTAGTCAATTGTTGAATCGTTGTCGAGTCGCAGTGCTCCTGAGCACCGCTTTCTCACTCGACTGTCGCCCGAGCACCGGAGTGCCTGAGCATCCGCAATGCCCGAGCACCGCAACGCCTGAGCATCGAGTGTGGAGTGCTACTCGAGCTTCCCGAGCATTGCTCAGTTTCCCGAGTCGGACGTCGCTCGAGTACTCGTGGTCAGTCGGCTTCTTCACACAACAGTCGACTACTCGAGCACCACTCGACTTTCCCGAGCCCGACTCAGTTTCCCTCGTCGGCCGACTCCTGAACACTCTTTTCCGAGCGCCCGAGTGTCGACCAGTTAAATGGTCCAAACCACCAGTCGACTGTCCGAGCACCTTTCTGAGTGCCGCGAGTTCCTCACTCGCCCGAGCACTCAACCAGTTGACTGGTACACCTCAAAACTGATGTTTACCCGTATCAAGTGTGATCCTCTCGGACTTGACTCTTACCCTTAGCCTAGACCTAAACCTTCAAGCTACTTTCATTAGCCTCACGCCCTTAGGTTGAGGCCACGACTTCTCACCCTTTGCGTTAACCTTCAAGTGCTTCTTTCAGCTTTGTCATGCTATTAGGTACCCTTAGCCAAAAGGTCGCACATCTGAGACTTCTATTGCTAAGTTACACTTAAACTTACGCCATCAAAACTACACACTTGGACTTATATGACCAAAACTACACATTTGGATTTACACGACCAAGACTATACACTTGGACTTATTCTTTGCCAAGTATCCATACTTAGACTTTCATTTGTCAAGTATTTATACTTAGACTTTCCCAGTCAAGTTATCTTGACCTACTTGACTTCTCAGTCAACAATTCCATATGATTACGGATGTCCCATGCCATCTAGTCATACATATTGTCAAACATCAAAACTCTACTCAAATCTCACTCGAGCTGGTCAACCTTGACCCAAGGGTGATTGCACCAATAATCTCCCTAACACTATTTTTTATTGTCGTTGCCGAGAAGGCTGTGATTTTTACGAGCTGAGGAGTAGAGTCCACGATGTCACAAGTGGACATTTGAAATTGATCTCTGAGTCCAAGAGGGATTAAGTGTGTTCTCTACAGAGCTAGAGTGGTTGGAAGGGACGAAGCATGCTCCTAGGAGAGCTGCTGAGTAAAAGAACTTAACTCAGCCGAGTAGCCGGGAGAGATGAAGTGCGTCTTCGCCGAGTGACCGAGAGGGATTAAGTGTGTCTTCGATAGAGCCGCTGAATACAAGAATTTAGCTCGGCCAAGCGGTCAAAAGGAGCGAAGTGTGCTCTCCGCCGAGCGTCGAGTAAAAGAACTTAACTCAACCGAGTTGCTGGGAGAGATGAAGTGTGTCTTCGCCGAGAGGGATTAAGCTATGAAGCCCAATAATCTAGAGTTGGGAGAAGCCACCTAACCAAGCATCCAAGAGAGAAATAAAGACAATACACATTTGCTCAAGTTTAAAAGAGCACCGGGTCCCTGTCACAACCAATGTTCACCGAAGGATCCTACTGAGATGAGCGACTTTTGAGACGGATCTAGCCAAAGCAAATAAGGTGGGGACCATCTACGACATGGTAGACGATGGGGCTATGTTTTCTAGGGGAAGCACAAACGATGGGTTGGAGGAAGAAGTAACATCCCTGCTAAAGGGAGGAGATATCACCGGAGGCCAGGGACTAGCAGTGGCATAGGGAAGGCGTGTTAGTGAAAGCCCTAGAGCCAATCATGTGATGATTGTTGTATGGACTTTATTGTATCATATTCCTATTTATAAAGGCATGGTTATTATATTTACTTGTATTGGTGCCAAATAACTAAATATAATAATGTCCTTGAGTAGTAGGTTCTTATCTATATCAATCGATTGGTTGAATCGATAATGAGATGATATAGAGAACACTACTCTTAATTATTCCTAGTCGAGTATTAACATTCAGGGACAATGTTAATGCGTAGAGACTAGCATGTAGGTCACCATGGTTCCCTACATAAGGAGTTACATACTTTGGCTTCGTCAAACGTCACCCGTAAATTGGTGGACTATAAAGGCGATTACTGGGTATGTAACAAATTATGCGGAGGGATGTGAGTGATGTAGATGGGATCTATCCCTCCTATATGACGGGGGTGACATCGATATTCTTGATAGAGTGAGACCACGAAGTGCATGGCCATGCCCAAATGAGTCAATATGAGATATTGAGCTCATTTGATTAGAGTGAGTCTACTTGGAGTTCAAGATTTAGATAGTACCGAGGATGACACGGTCTATGCCTCGATTGGTCAATTTAGATGTCAAGGATAGAGGGACATTGTCACATATTGTGAGAGTCACAATTAGTAGTCACAAAGGTGATGTTGGAGCTCAACATTCTTGTAACTTGGGTAGCAATGATGTGTTGCTAGATATCGCTCATTGCTTATGTTCCTAAATCGGTTTAGGGACATTGCCAACGTTACAAGAACCTATAGGGTCACACACATAAGAGCAATTAGATGGAGATTAGGTTCATATGATGAACCATGAGGATTAGGTTCATGGGATGAACTAAATTGGATTAAGAGTAATCCAAATTAGACTAATTGAGTTAAACTCAAGTTGATTCAAGTATTGAATGAGTCTAATTTTGATTTGATTCATCAAATCAATTTAAATTAATGAATAAAGATTCATTAAATTAAATTGACTTGAGTCAAGTGGTTAGATTTGATCAACCATGGGAGATTAGAGGTCAAGTTTGACTTGACTTGAGAGGGAAGATGAAAGGTCAAGTTTGACTTGACCAAATGCCATGTCATGATGATGATTTGGCATGGCCGGCCAATGATGATGCTCTACATCATCATTGACTTTGTCAATTGGTGCCACATCATGAGGGAGACCAAGGGTCATGGGAGTTGCATGCATGTAACCTCCTCTCCATGAAGTGGCCGGCCACTCCATTAGATGGGGTATTGATTTTTGGTGGCTTCATTACTTCATCTTCAACCTTGGTGCTCTTCCTCTCAAGCTCTCTCCCTCTCCCAACCTCTTTGGCCGAAACTTTCTAGGAGTGCTAGCACACTCAAGATTGTTTTTCCTCCACCTATTGCTTGTGTGGATACCAATAGAGGAGTGTGCACTTGACACTCTCGAGTTCCGGCGAACTTTTGGACGAGCGGGATAAGCGAAGGGCGTCGCTACGAGGGTAATGTTCTAACCTCTTAGATCTAAGGTAGATCTAGGATTTCTGTAAGCACATACATGTTTTATATTTTTATACTTTGCACGGATCCGTGGCCGGGGCTTCCGAGGTTTCCGCAACGCAAAAAGCGGTTTTTGCGGCTCGGAAAAACCCAACAAGGCGAACTTGCATTCGCAAGAATTCTCCGGAATCACCTCTATTCAGCACTGTTCTTGCCGAGCAATTTGACATTTGGAATGGAAGCAATTCGAGCCAAGCACTGCAGCGGTAACAAATTCAGGGCTCACGGGATCACAAGAAATGCCCACGACCATTAACAAGCTAGTTCTCAAGTATTTATTTGGAGCGGAGTTGTCAAAAAATGATCACATTGGTGGTACTCTAGACTTGTGTGCTACGGTGAGGAGTTGAGGCTTCCGTAGGAGATCGGAGAATGTGTTGAGAGATGACGGTGTAATCGTGAAGATCAAAGTGGCCCTTCTGACTATCTCTGGCTAGACTCCTAGAAGGAGCTCGGACCTTCTCGGCCGACAGTTAGTTAGGAAAGGCCCAGGAGGCTGTCGAACTCTCTAGCACAACTCCACAGAGTGGGTCTGAAGAGGTCTTGTACTCCTACCTTCTCGCGCAATGCATCATCTATTGTCTTCTTCACGATCGTGGGCAGCTGACTAACTGTCATGGTGATGGGGCCTCCTCCGATGAGGAGACCCCTTGAGGAAACTCTTTGGGTGTATCTCGATGTATTTCTCAGAGTTTTCTACAAACGATGTCAACTGATGTGGTCGCTTTTTAGCCCCTTCTACAGAAGCATCAAAGAATGGTGTATTTTTGACGGCCGCAGCAGTAGATCCTATCAAGATTAACACGTGTCAAAGGGCATTGCCAATATTTCGACGATGACCCTCCGATGCTTAAGTCAGACAGGACGTATATGAAAGAAAACATATTAATTGCAGTAAAAATAGTAGAGAAGAAGAAGAGAAGAAGGAGAGTTATCCCCTGTGTCGTCGGAAGAATGCTCCCCTTAGTGTGCCTCCCTTCCAAGAGGAAGAAGAAGAAGAGTCCCCCCTCCCCTAACCCCCTTCCTTTTACCTCCCTCCCTTCGTGTCTAGGAGTGCCTCCTCACCTTGTCGACCAGATCATCCAATAACTGTGTGGCGGTTAGGAGACAAATGTTGCATAGGACTCCTCTGCTCTGACATATTCCCTTGCAATATATAGGTGAGACCAAAAGATTCAAGGAGAATCGCCACATGGGCCACATGCATGATTTGGAAAGAGCATCATTCGGGAAGAATTGCCTGCATAACTCAACTTGCATGATTCAAGAAGAGTCGCCTAAATGGCCCTGCATAACTCTGGACGACTTGACTCGGAAAGAATTTGCTCGGGAAGAGCTCAAGCAGAGCTGCTCGGGGAAGGAACGTTACAACTCGGCGGCGAGGAACTCGACACTCGGGAACGCACAAGCAAGCGGTGCTCGAGTGACTCGGGAGGTCGGGTGCTCGAGCTGCCTGACTCGAGAGGGCGGGTGCTCGAGCGGCACTCGGGAGCTAGCTGCAGGGCTCGAGAAGTAGCTCTGTAGGACTTGAGCGGCTGTGGGACACCCATGAATCTTCACCCAAAAATCCCAGATATCATAATTTATCCTGGGTCAATTCTAGCGGTATCAATAATTATCAAAAAGAAAAGACTTCTCCTTCCCTTATAAACTCTCTTCCTCTCTTTTTTTCTCTCTTTCTTATCAGTTCACATAATATCATTCCATTGTGTGGGTATCTCACCTAAGATCACCTTTTGAGCTATCACCTACTCATATGACATGTAAAAACCACATTATCTCACATGCACAATGAGAACAGAATTTTGGAAATATTTTTAAAGTAGAATCTACCAACTTATCCCAATCGATCAGGAATCAATGAGTAGGGCTAATACAAGTTCATTTTGGTTGTGTGATTTGGGACATGCAGATCCTAGTGCTGAGAGCAGAGTGGAGAAACCTCACCCTGTATATGTTCCCCGAGATGAAACTTTTGAGGAGATCAAGCAAAATAACTTTTCAGCTGGAGCTCTGAGAGCATTATTCCACAATCTGATACCAGCTATGATGGCTGCACTGTCTAGTTCGGACAGTCAATTCCAGTGTTTTTCTGACATAGACAAGCTATACAAAGACGGTTTGCTTATTAAGACCGAGGAGGAAAAGCATGCTGAAAAGCTACTTCCTGCAGTGCTCAGTAATCTGATGATGATGGGCCAAAAGCTGATGAAATATGATATACCCTCGATTATATCAAGTAAATGACTTTTGTTTACTTATTGAAACTGATTCTGTCGTGTTTCAGTGTGCTTATCTGATAAAGAAATTTCTGTCAGAGGATAGATTTGCTTGGTTGAGGGACATTGAGTTTGCTAGGCAAACACTAGCTGGTGTTAATCCAGTGGATATTCAGAGACTAAGGGTACGACATGACATTTCAGGATGATGCTTTGCTATCTCACAATCTTTTATTTGCTTCGATTTATCCAAGTATATCAAAATAAATGAAAATAATAGAAGAATTGTCGATGCTTTTTTGGTATGACCTATATGTAATTTCTTCATTGCAGGAGTTCCCAATATTCAGCAAGTTGGATCCTGAAATTTATGGATCTCCGGAGTCTGCATTAACTAAGGAATGTCTAGAACATGAGCTAAATGGAATGAGCCTTGAGGAGGTAATGGCAGTCCCTATAAAGTACCCTTTTTTGGTTTACTGCTGGCCTTTCATGATATTTTTCTTTTTAACTCCTTGTGCAGGCAATGAACAATAATAGACTATTTATAATAGATCATCATGATATCCTTTTGCCATTCGTTAAAAAGATCAATTCCTTGAAAGGAAGGAAAATCTATGCCTCGAGGACGATCTTGTTTCTCACACGCACTGGAATCCTTAGACCAATTGCAATTGAACTCAGCTTGCTGGGCTCCCCATCGATGCCTTCTCAGAAAAAGGTATACACTCATGGGCATGATGCAACAACAAACTGGATCTGGAAACTGGCTAAGGCTCATGTCTGTGCGAATGACGCCGGTGTTCATCAGTTAGTGCAACATTGGTAAGATTTTTCTTGTTAAATGTGAGTTTAACCTAGATTGGTTGATGTTTACAGTACCAAAATGGTCAGATTCATTGGGTTGCCATGTTTAAGCAAAGATTTTTATTTTTGTTGTTAATTGTTTATCGTGAAACTTGGCTCACATAATACTATCCAGTCGTGGGCAATAAAAATCTTGCGAGGTATGTATTTGTACCACTTTTAAACTAATACAGTAACACCAATTATCCTTTAAGTAGTTTTGAAAAAATGAAGATAGCTTTTCCTGTTTGCCATTACTAATCTATTTTCATATATTTGCAAAGGTGTTTCCAATCGTAATTTCCAGATGTTAATTATTGCATCTCTTAAATTATTTCCAAAATGATCTGTTGCTTTTAAATTTCAGGTTGAGGACTCATGCTGCTATGGAACCATACATAATTGCTTCTCATAGGCAACTTAGTTCGATGCACCCAGTTTTCAAGTTGCTTCATCAGCACATGCGATACACACTGGAAATAAATGCTTTGGCACGCCAAAGTTTAATTAACGCGGGAGGTATCATCGAAAATTGCTTCAGTCCTGGAAAGTATGCGATGGAGTTGAGTTCTGCTGCATACAAAAGTCTCTGGCGATTCGATATGGAAGCTCTACCAGCTGATCTTCTTAGGAGGTAAGCAATCTGCCGTCGTGCAGCATTAGTACTTTTCCAGAGGTGGTTTTTATGCTGCTTCATTCAAAAAATACCACCTGATTATCATAGAAGTTCACAACTCATCCCCATTTAGCTTCTGTTATATATATATGATGTTTAATGAATATTTCCAATATGATACAACACATTTCTAGGCATTTTGTTTGCCCAAACTAAAAAAGAATCCAGCTTTTACATCCTATTTGTTTCGACTGTAAACGCAGAGGCATGGCTGTGGAGGATCCTTCAATGCCTTGTGGAGTAAAACTCGTGATCGAGGACTATCCATACGCAGCAGATGGTCTCCTCGTGTGGTCAGCAATTGAAGATTGGGTTAAGGATTATATCATACACTATTATTCAGACGACGACAGTATCACTTCAGATGTCGAGCTGCAGGCCTGGTGGGATGAGATAAAAAACAAAGGTCACCCTGACAAAAGAGATGAACCATGGTGGCCTTCCCTGAACACCAAAGGCGACTTGATCTGCATTCTCGCGACGATGATATGGACTGCTTCAGGGCAACATGCAGCCATAAACTTCGGGCAGTATCCATTTGGTGGTTATATGCCTAATCGACCTACACTGATGAAGAAACTCATTCCCCAAGAAGATGAACCTGCTGCCTACGAGAAGTTCCTTCACAATCCTCAGTACATGTTCCTATCATCTTTGCCATCGCAGTTGCAGGCTACTCAAATTATGGCAGTTCAAGACACCTTATCGACACACTCTGAAGACGAGGAGTATCTGGGTCAGATGACTGACTCACACACGCATTGGACCAACGACAGGCAGGTCATGAGCTGCTTCGAGAAGTTCTCGGCAAGGCTGGAAGAAATTGAGGAGATCATAAACAGAAGGAACAAGGACCTCCGTCTGAAGAATCGGAGTGGCGCAGGTGTTCCACCATATGAACTACTTCTTCCCTCCTCTGGACCTGGAGTTACAGGACGTGGAATTCCCAATAGCATATCGATATGATAATCTTCTAGTTCATGAACTTAGGTCAGAGAATTTAGATTATCAGTTGTCAATGAGACAATCCTCCTCCTGAGTCCTGTTTGATCGTTCTGGTTTGTCCTAGAACAGTTTAAAATAAATAATTTAGTTTCATAATGATTTGTAAAATAGTTTATGATATGGAGGAGAATATTGGTCATTACTATGTACAGTCATTATGTGAAGTTAAAAATCAAATTAGACTAAAGTCAATCTTGATCTAGGCTTAACTCCAAACTCGACAAGGACTTAGATTTATTGATCTGCTCATTAATTAAATTGACAGTTTTAAAGGCGGTTGTGATGTTTTCTTATGCATGGTCGATCTCGTCAAACGGATGTCCAAACGATTATAATGAATGTATGATTATGATGATTGAAGATAACTAATAGCTGCCAAGTAGAAGGTACGATGATGTTTGGGAATAATAGAGAGAACTTTTTATTCAATGTTATATTACTTTCTGTACTATTTATTTTTCCTTATTTTTTTTACTTTTTGTCTCGAGGTTGATTTGAATATCGGAGAACTGTCTCATCCTTTAGTTCTATCCTAATCCTCTCTTATTTATAGATAGAAGTCGATCCTTACATTTTAGTATGGAAACCTATACTCGATAAGATAATTTATCCATTGATCTGCAACTCTGCCAACTCGATAATCGATTCTGTCCTCAACTCAGCACATTGATCCATTAGCCAGCGTGTCGTTCTAATGTAAAAAAAAAAAAATCTAGTTCACTCTGTGATCTCATATACATCAGTTTATAAAGCAATTCGTATTGGAACTTGGTACCGACTTGGTATATCATCGGGTGGCGGTGATCTCGACAGGCTCATATCTCGACAGATTTATATCTCGACTACATATTGATCCTTGTCGATGTGACAATTGTTAAAGGTAAGATACCCAACGAGGCATCATGTGCTGGGGGTACCACGTGATAAACAGACATGCCTCCGTACCTACGTCAAGGGGACACTTTTGTTGTATTAATAGAGTCATGTCTCCCATCAACCACGCGAGCGGCATTGATTACACCCCATACGTTTGCCGCATTTATTGAGGTAATGACTTCTATCATTCATAAATATGACAGACAACTATCTTAAGGAGCCCATGTCCTCATATCTTCCGTACAGTTCTGTAGGGATTGACGCATCTATATAAAGGTAACCTGAAGAGATCCCAAGAGGTTCGAACTCTCTAACCCACTCTTGCATTCCTTGCTTCCCTTTTTTCACGATCCCTGACTTGAGCGTCGGAGGAGCGTAGCCGAGATCCCCCTCAGCTCCCTTAATTGTATTTCTGTCTCAAGTTTTCCTCTCGGGCTCGTTCGAGACACATTCATTGTCCTCAGCCAAGATGAGTCATTGATCCAGCCGAGTCAGCAGACCATCCGATTCAACAAGCACCGAGCCATCTTTGTTGGAGGGAAACCCCGCATCAGTGTCTCAGCCGAAATATAATTGACACCATCTGTGGGAAACGTTGATTTAATTGAGATGTAGATGGAGGACATAGAGCAAGTTCCGGGAATCGAAGCTCCACTGAGGAAATCATGACAAGGGAAAACATCATTGCCCTAGTCAAAACAACCATGGAAGGAGATACGCGGGAGCATTTTTCTAGAGACCCTACTCCGGTGTCTGCATCTCCTAGCCTAGCTCAGGCCCCGAAACCAGCACCCACTCCTCTGACACTCGCTCCCCCAAGAACAATCCTGATAATATTGCTACCGGTCGAGTCTTCTTCAATGACTTCCCTACAGGGGTCGTTTGAGGAGGAACTCTCCTACAAACTACTCGATCGGGATCCCAAGAAAGGAAAAGCTCCGGTAACCAGCAGAGGTTCCCCACTCTCCCATGATATTATAGTCGAAAAGCTGCCCAAGCATTTCAAGCTATTGTCAATCGGAGAATATAATGGCTCCTTCGACCTAGAGGAGCATCTTGGTCGGTTCGAGAAAGCTGCTCTACTGCACAACTATTCCGACGAGGGTGAAGTGCAAAGTTTTTACCATCACTCTTATAGGATCCGCACAAAGATGGTTCGACTGACTTCCCCAGGGATCCATTCGCTCATTCACAGAACTTTATGCTCTCTTCTTATAGCATTTCTCCAACAGCAAGAGGTATCACAAAACTACCCAGTACCTTTTGTCTATAAAGCTGAGAAGTCGGGAGTCCTTGAGGGAGTACATACATCGCTTTAATTGGGTGGCTATGTACGTTTCCTGCATCTCGCCCTAGACTATGGTCAATGCCTTCTCTCGAGGCTTAGTGCGGGGAGATTTCTCTAAGTCTTTGATAAAAAGACCTTCTACCGACTTCGAAGCCTTGATGGGGCGAGCTGAAGTATACATCAATCTGGAGGAGGCTGAGAGAGCTATCAATGAACACAAAGTTGCAGGAGACTCGAGCAAACCTCATCCGCTATGGTCGAATAAGAAGGCTCTTGTCCCCGCCCTTGCATGCCCCCTAGAGCTTCCCATGCCTACGTGCCTCACCCAGCTAGGGATAAGGTGATCCAAACTGTACAAGAGATAGCTTGACCGCTAGTGGGGTCGGGTCAATCCCACCGATTCTGTGCTTTCCATCAAGTATACACCATTTCACCCAAGAATATCATAATTTGACCGAGGAGATCAGACAAGAAGTGTGGTAGCACCGGTGGAGCCTAGAAACTTGGCTTGGATTGCCACAGCTCGAAAGCAAGGCCAGAGTCAAGAATCATCATCACTCAACATGTCCCCCCGAGACAGGCCCGGCGACCCCCGCCTAATGAATCCGATAGATGGGCCAAGACGCCACGAAGGGCCCTCAAGTTCTCCCCAAAGCAGCGAGCTCCCCATCGGGATTCTCCGAGAGACATGCCTAATGTCCCGCATCGATGTACTATTAACATGATTGTAGGAGGATCAACGGATGGAGATTTCAACCGAGCTTAGAAAGCCCACGGAAGACGACTAGAGAATATGGAAGTGGGCACTAGTAGAGGACGTACCGAAGGACCCTCAATAAGCTTCGACCCCGAGAACCTGCGAGGGATTTTTGTTCCTCATGATGACGCTCTAGTGATTTGGACCACCATAGACAACTATGATGTAGCTAGAATATTTGGGAATACAGGTAGCTCAACGAATGTTCTATTTAAAGAAGCTTTTGTTCGCATGCAGCTCGATCCAGCTCAGATTCAACCAATGAACACCACCCTATTTAGTTTTTCAGGGCATGAAGTGTCGCCTCTTGGTCGAATTGACCTACCCTTATCTCTTGGAGAGGAGTCTCTCAGTCGGACTAGAATTACCACTTTTATAGTAGTTGATGTTGCCTCAGCCTATAATGTTATTTTGGGAAGACCATCCGTGCACTCCTTTGAAGCTGTCATATCAACCTACCATCAAAAGATTAAGTTCTCGGTGAATAGCCAAGTTAGAGAGGTCATGGGAGATCAGAAGGCAGTCAAGAAGTATTATGTAGAGGAAGTCTGGATGGGCCCTAGGAAGAGCCGGAGGATGGAGCTCGCAGAGGCCTACACCCTTCGAGAAGAGCCCTTAGGTGAGGAGGAAGTAGTATAGATCTGGCCTGATCAACCCAGTAGAGCTATCCGAATTGATGTCGATTAATCGCCTAAGCTAAAGTGAAAGGTGGTCAGCTGTCTCTCGGACAATTGAGATGTCTTCGCTTGACCCAAAGATCAGAACAAAAGAATCTCTCAAGCCATAATAGAACATCAGTTAAATATTCTACCCCGAACTCAACCAGTGAAACAAAGAAGAAGACACTTTAGACCGGGAAAAAATCAGATCATACGAGCCGAAGTATAGAAGCTGTTGTAGGCAGGGCACATCCGGGAGGTTCAGTTTCCTTCATGACTTTCCAATGTAGTATTGGTGCCTAAACCGGGAGGCAAGTGGAGGGTGTATGTAGATTTTTATAATTTTAATAAAGTGTGCCATAAAGATTGTTTTCTCTTGCCTCGGATAGATCAATTGATTGACTCTACTGTAGGATGTGAACTTATTTGCACACTGGATGCCTATCAGAGATATCATCAAATCCCCCTGGCTCTTGAAGATCAGGAAAAAGTCAGCTTTGTCACTGCATATGACACTTTTTGTTACAAAGTCATGCCATTCAGACTAAAGAATGATGGCGCCACTTATTAAAGACTGATGGACAAAGTCTTTCGGTTGCAAATTAGCTAAAGTATCGAGGTATACATGGACAACATCCTCATTAAGTCCACTAAGGTGGGTGATATTATTAGGGATATGGCTAAAACATTTGACACAAATCATCGATATGGGATTTGGCTCAACCCTAACAAGTGTCTATTCGGTGTCAGAAATGACAAATTTCTCGGCTACATTATGACCGAGCGAGGCATCGAAGTTAATCCTGAGAAGGCCCAACCCTTACAAAATATGATTTCACCCCAGAATACCAAAGAGGTGCAAAGGCTATTGGGAAGGATCATCACCCTCTCACGATTCATTCCTAAGTCGACTGAGCGGAGTTTGTCTTTTTTCAAGATACTCCGCAAGTTGGCTCAGTTTTCATGGGATGAAAAATGTGAGCAGGCCTTCACTGATTTGAAGCAATACATGTTTGAATTACCCACTCTAGCCAAGCCGGTGGCAGGGGAAAAAATTACAGTTATATTTGGCTGCATCAGAAGAAGTTGTGGGATCTGTCTTGATTCGGCAAGAGGATGACAAGCATCTCCCTATCTACTTTGTTAGTCACTTGCTAAAAGCCACTGAGAGTCGATACACCATTCTGGAAAAATTGGCACTGACCCTCCTCATAATTGCTTAGAGACTCCACCCTTAATTTATATCTCATCCGATCACGGTATTAACCAACAGTGGTCTGGGGAGGATATTAACTAATCCTGAAGCGTCTGGTCATCTGATCAAATGGACCACTGAGCTAGCCGAGTATGACATCCAATACCAACCTCGGACATCCCTCAAAGGGAAAGTATTAACAGATTTCTTAGCCGAAGCTTCGGGGCACGAGAAGAATGAAATATGGAAAGTGTATGTTGATGGATCGACCACTGAGCAAGGAAGTGGCGTGGGAGTGTTTTTTTTTATGAAAGGTAAATATATATCATCAAAGAAAATGTACAATCATATAGTAGCCGAGGATTCATGCTCATGTCATGTCCGACAAAATATCATATCTCATATGCATCCAAGGTGTGATGTACATGTGCTCTCATGAGTACCATCTCTTCACTAGATATAACCAAAATATACCCTCTACCATCCTCCGTATATCTCGTGGTAGATCTGATGTCGGGCGGGTTCTTCCCTCCATGTCCACCAACCATCTAATGTGGCTCATCGCTCCATGAATGTCTTCCTCCGTGCCAAACCAACATCATTAGTAGGCGGCTCTAGTAGCTATCCATGTCAAACAATGATCAATTGTCCCTTAAGCAAAAACTAGTGTCCTGCTCCTTCCTCACGTTCCGTTACTCACTTTTAATAAGTGGTCAGTTATCAATGGATTTACAATGTCTTTATCGCGAGTCATTTGCTGCGAACTAGATAGATCATTTTGGTGGACCTATTCACCCTCATAGGCTTTTTAGCAAAGGCCCAGCCATAAATGAATTTGGATCATCTTTACTGCGAGCCGTTTGCTACGGACTAGATAGGTCATGCAAGGTGGACATATTCACCTGTGTACCCTCATCAGCAATGTACAAGCTCGCATCATGTAAGCCCACCATGTAACTCATCAGCTCAAGATATACATCCTCACATAACCCAGTCTAGGATTACTCCAAAGATGCACCATACAAGGTTGATGACACTCCCTTCATGCTCCAAAATGCTCCATGCTACAAATATGCTCCACGCTCCAAAGGTATATCTCCATGCCTCCATGATCTAAGGGATCCTCTTCTCTCTCTCTCTCTCTCCTTTATTTTTTTTTTCCTTTTTTTTCTTCTCGTCCTTTTTTTTTCATATAGTTATGTACAATGTGCAACATGTGATGGTATGCCCTACATATCCCTATATGATGCACCAAAATGACCCATAGGTACCTATCTACATGTATGAGCTTATTGACTCGAAAATGCATGCTTGCTATGCCTATATGCTATGCTATGCAACTATCTACCTCCTATGACATCTAGAATGTACATGCTCATTCACACACATGGTACTCTCAAAATGCATGTCCCCACAATCCTCTCTAAACTATATGTGCAATAGAATGTATGCTTCATAATTGGATCTGTGTATGTGCAAAATGTCTCTATCATCCGTGTTGCAGTACATGATTAGAGTATACGTCAAGCGTTTTTAAACATGGATTTATATCTTCCAAAAAACTGCCTCCCCATCAAATCTCTTCCCCTCAACCATAATACAATTCCTCTCCCTCCAAACATGGTGCACCAGTGCAGATATGCCAAGATGACGTGCCTTAGTCAAAGTGGAGGTTCCTCGATATCGTCTCCTGAATGTCCGCAGCATGCATCGATACGTGACCATCTTAGGCCTCATCTGTAACCATGCTTTGACCCTCCCCCAAAGCTGGTTGATCGGCCGACATCTGAAGAACACATGCTCTAATGTTTCCTCCTCCTACAGACAGAAAGCACACCTCCTATCCTCTAGATAATCCTGCCTAGCACGTATTGAGAGGCATGGGAGTGTTATTGATATCTCCGTAGAAAGACATGATTCGGGTAGCCGTGCAACTCAACTTTTGTGCCTTTAACAATGAAGCCGAATATGAGGCCTTATTGGATGGCCTTCACGCGACCCGCCATGTTGGGGCTTCTGGAGTCATCTTGCATTTATACTCATAGCTAGCCATGGATCAAGTTAAAGGATCTTTTGACACCAATAATAGTCGACTTCGGCTTTATATTAATGCCTATCAAAAGTTAGCGGCTGAATTTCAGGAGGTAGTTCTACACAAGATTCCTCGGGGAGACAATCAGAAGGTCGATGAACTGGCCCGCATGGCCAGTGCCCTAACCACATGGAGACTAGAAGATTCATTCGCCGAGACACAACTCATTGTCAAGATAGACCAGAACATGTCAGGACGCTCCATCGATTGGAGAGATCCTTTGTTGGATTATTTGAGAAGGGGAGCATTGCCGGACAACGGAGCAAAGGCATGACTCATAAAGAAGAGGGGGGCTCGATTTGTTTTAATTGGAGATACTTTATACAAGTGCGCCTTTGCTCATCCTTTGCTTAAGTGTCTCAGCTCGGAAGAAGTTGAATATGTCATGAGAGAGATACATGAGGGTTGTTGCAACAACTACTTAGGAGGGAAGGCCCTAGCTCGGAAGATCTTATTGGTCGGATATTTTTGGTGGACTTTGCAGAAAGATACCGCCCACTGTGTCCGTGTATACCTCAGCTATTAGAAACATCAAAATTTTTCCTAGCAACCTGCTGAGTTGTTAAGGTCGTCAGTGGTATCATGCCGCTTTGACCAGTGGAGAATGAACATTGTGGGTCCATTACCAACCAAGCCGAGTCAGAAGAAGTTCCTACTTGTCGCTATGGACTATTTCTCCAAGTAGGTAGAAGTTGAACCGTTAGTGATGTGTGCAAATCATATGGTTTTAGGAGTAGTTTTAACACACATCTCATGATATTTTATATTTGTTTCATGCATATTCTTCCTTGTTTTGCATTCATTTACTATTTCCTAGTTCGAAAATCTACTTTTTCAATTTTCATGTGTAGGACGGTGTTTCAGATGTAAATTGGCACATAATTAGAGCTCAAGGAAGGCAAACGTGGTCTGGCTGTGTTCCCCAAGATACAGGCACACTTTGGACCGAAAAACGATGATCGCATGGAGCTCCAAAGGAAGACACGGTCGACTGTGTGGATCTCACACAGTCGTGCCCAACCTCGACGCCAGAACTGGAGCATGATTTCCAATGTGCCACACGACCGTGTGGCATCAGCCCAACTTAACGCAAATTAGGTTTCGTGGGTAATTAAGGAAAGTTGGCTTCACTCCTATAAAAGGAAAGGCACACCCAAACCCTGGGGGGAAGTCCGACGGCTGGGACGGTAAGAAGGTGCCCTAAGAAGCACCATAGACTCGCAACGAGGAGAGAGGAAGTGACTCAAGAATCGGAATTTATACTCCAATGCCTAAGAGAACGACCAAGACACAATAACAGATTGAACAGAGAGTACTGTCATTATTCTAAACTCTATTTGCATTGTAATGATTTACATTAAGATGTCTTGTGTTTATTCTCTTTCATTAATGGAGTAGATACTTCGATTCTAGGATTAGGAAGTAGCTTGTGTATATTGGATATGCTAGTTTAAATGTTTATTCTCTGCTCTTGAATATATATTTGCAATTGAGGTTGTTGAGATCCATGAAAGTTGTGTTTTGATTCTATTTCTACTACACATAGTCAATACAAGGGCGGAAAGCCTTTGTATCAAAAATTTAGGAGAACCAAGGAGGAACCTCGTGATCATCCTCCCTCCCATAACCGTAGAAGGTAGAATATGATAAAGTAGGATATGAAATATGATCCATCTCTTCATAGGGATTACTAGGACATCCTTGTACCCCAAGAACCTATTCTAGCAGAAGGCCCAAAGTAAGAGACGTCAACTCTAGAAGGGTTGAGGGACCCTAGTGACAGGGGGCTCCCAAAGATATCAACCTCCAGAGCTCTGACGATTCGAAAGGGAAACTTGGTTAGGAATAGGTAGTTTCTGGTAGAAGAAAAAGTTTATCAGGATAACATACGATGATCCTCCCGTAAGATCATAACCGGAGATCCTAGGAGCATTAGATTGATAGAATATTCAACAATGTACAAGTGAAATCGAAATCCTAGAATCCTTTTTGGAATTTTGAGACCACCTTCGCTTTCTCCAAGTGACACCATAACTGAGTCAGGATTTCCGTCGACCTCACACACCTGACTCTTAGGAGATTTACTCCGAATAACGACATCCACTGGATAAACATATTCGAATCTCAGTCTCTGTGGGATCAATACATAAATTATTATTTGACGACAACCATGCACTTGTGGGCGTTGAGAGTGAGTGCGCACATCGAATCCTTAGCGATATTCATCGGAGATTTGAGGTTGTGCTCGTGTGCATTGAGTTTTTGGTGCCGTTGTCGGGGACTATAGATTTGATATTGGATCAAAAGTGGATAACTTGGATTAGTCCTAGACTAGATTTGCTTTCTGGTTTTACTTCATTGTAGTTTATTTAGTTTTGAATTTTTTTGTTATTTATATTCAGTCTAGATTAATTTTATTAGTCATATTGCATTTAGCCTTAGTTCAGTTTTTAGGTTTACTTTATTTGGTTCATTACTTTTAGGTTATTTGATTTCCTCTCAATAAGTAGCATATATACTCCTGATTGCGCAGCTTTGTTCATCGTATGCACAGATGCTTAAGATTGGAAAATCTACTTCCGATTGACTTAGAAATAGAAAGAACCTACCATCGAAGGAGGCCCGAACAAAGAGATATAGAGGAGCACGATGCCACTTTGGCAAACATAGGAAGTCATCCTCTACGGGATTATGCATCTCCTAGTGCTAGAGGGTATAGACCCAGTATAGCTAGACCGTCAATTGCAATTAATAATTTTGAACTAAAACCTACACTTGTACACATGGTTCAGCCAAGCCAATTCGAAGGAGCTACAACTAAAGATCCTACCCGACACCTAGAGATGTTTTTAGAGATCTGCTCAACCTTGAAATTTAATGGAGTGCCCACCGATGCGATCCGTCTGAGTCTATTCCCATTCTCACTGAGGGACAAGGCGAAGACGTGGCTACACTCCCTTCCTTTAGGAAACATCACCACATGGGAGTAGTGTGAGTAGCAATTTATGAATAAATTCTTTCCACCAAGTAAGACAGCTCACATACACCACTTGATCACTAGCTTCTTCCAGAAGGAAGGAGAGTCCCTTTTTGAAGCCTGGGATCGCTACAAGAGATTACTATATTAGTGTCCCCACCATGGTCTCGAGAGGTGGATGGTGATCCACATATTCTATAATGGGATCGCATACACCATGAAGGTTTCCCTAGATTCTACTGTAGGAGGAGTATTGATGAACAAGACCATCGAGGAAGTAGAAGAGTTGATTGAGGAGGTGGCCCTAAACCACCACCAATGGGCTTCCAAACATAGTCACCCAGCACCTGCAGTCGGTAGATATGACGTTAACTCCATTGATCATCTAGCGGCGAGAATGGACGCACTAAGCAAACGGTTTGACTCCCTGACCCTTGCTTTTGTACGTGCAACCAATTCCTTTAGCGATGGAGTAGCAGCGTATCATAAAGACTACTATGGAGGGCAGAGCATCTATGAGGAGCAGGTTGAGTATGTCAATGCGGTGGACGAGTATAATTAAAAGCCCAACAATCCATATTCCAACATGTAAATCCCGGATGGAGGAACCACCTGAACTTTTCCTATAAGAATAATTCGAGAAATTTCCAACAATCGGGAGGGTACGGACAACAGGGCAGTGGGCAACAACAATTGCCTAAATCCAGACTTGAGTTAATGATGGAAGACTTCATTGCTATCCAAACGAAGGCTAATGTGGAATTCCAGCAGTAGCATCAAAGAACCGAAGAGGCACTGAGGGAGTTAAAGGCCTCTGTCAATGGGCTCACAAGCCACACTAAGATGCTGGAAACACAGGTAGCAAAAATAGCCAAGACTGTATCACAACCCATGGACAATTCTCCCTTACCATCTGAGTAAAACCTAGTTAAGGGAGATGGAGCATACAGGGAATCAGTGGGTCAGCAAAACAAGGTCACTAAGGGGTGCGTAACCATGATTTCAACTTTAGTAAGCCAAATAGAAATTGAAGACAAGATTCCACCCAAGCTTGATGACCCTGGTGATTTTGTCATACCTTGCATGATCTATAGGGAGAGCTTCGACGAAGCATTATGTGACCTAGGGTCGTCCATTAGCATGATGCCCTACGTGTTCTATAGGGAGATGAGACTGAATGGGATACAGGCGACTGGCCTGGCTCTTCGTATGGAGGATGACACGATTAAGGAATCAGTTGGCATGTTGGAGAATGTACCTATTGTAGTATAAAATTTTATGATACCCACGGACTTCATTATCCTAGACACAGGACAAAACCCACTCATCCTAGGGAGAGCTTTTCTGGCAACTGCTAGAGCACACATAGATGTGAAGGAGCACAGAGTCTCCTTGGAAGTGGATGACAAAATCATTGAGTTTAACTTGTCAAGGTGTGAGGATCATTTCCCAGTAGGGTATACTTCTTGCAGGATAACAAAGACCCATGGGAAGATAAAAATTTTGACAAGGATGGATGGAGGTTCACAGAACCACCATAACCGAGCTGAAGCATAGGGGTACGGTTGAGCTAAAGACCTTAAACAAGCGCTTATTGGGAGGCAACCCAAGTTTAATTTTCTTAGTTTTTTACATTCATGCATGCTAAGTTTAGGTATGAATTTTTGTCCATTAGAATCCTTTCAAGTAGTTTAGGGTTATGTAGAACTTGCTAGGTAGAAGGAAGATTCCTTTTTAGAACCCTAGAAGAAAGTACAGATGGCCATGTGAATTTCACACGGCCATGCCCAACGGTCAGAAGAGCACACGACAAAGCGGTGAAAAGGCTTGGACTGTGTTGTACTCCAAGAAAAATCCATAGTTGCACATGGCCGACCATGCCAAATTCTAGACTTTTTCCAAACGCCTAGGTCAGAGCCTAACACGACCGACCTGTAGGAACGTTCGTGACCGCTAGAGGGGGGTGAATAGCGCATTTTTGTCATGGATGGAATTCGACCGTGTTCGTCTTTGCAAAGCTTGTTATGTGCAGAGGAATATATATAATAGCAATAATAAAAATGAAGACAAACACAAATACACCAATACACAAGTATGTAACGTGGTTTGGAACTGTATGGTTCCTACTCCACGGATTGGGCTCGAATGAGCCCTAGCGATGCAAACACCACCACTATAACAATAATACTCCTTCTCGACAATAAGTCGGAGGTAGAGAAACCTTTTACAATGATTACAAAAGTGATACACAACAAATACAAGCAAATACACCAAAATACAAGTAAAGAAAACTTTACAAAGAGCTTTTGGATACTTGTTTGTTGATTACCTTGGACTAGACCTGAAGACTCTGATTTGCACTAGCAAATCGCCTAAGAAAATCGGTGCCAAATCCTTCCTTCCGAGTTGCTTTTATAACCTGCAATCGGGCTAGATTTCGCCTAATAGTCGACTGATCAGGACCATCAGTCGACTGCTCATGTAGTTGTTGTCTCACAACGGCATGAGCCACGTCAGATAAGTTCTAATGGATAGACCATCAGTCGATTGATCGAGTCATCACTCGACTGTTAAACCCTAACAGTTGAATCGGGAATATTCTATGCCCGAATTCCTGACCATCAATCAACTGATCTCCAGATCAGTCGACTGCTCAGGCCATCAGTCGACTATCCAATGTTGGCAATCGACTGTTAGGCCAATTTCGACAGTCGAACCCTAGTCGACTCCCATCAGTCGACTGACCATAGTCTCAGTCGACTGATACACCTCAAACATGAGATTTTAACCCAAGTATGGTGCCCCCATACTTGCTAGACCACCCTTAGCCTATACCTAAGCCTTCTAGCCACCTTCGTCAGCCTCACGCCTATTGAATCCCTCCAAGTCATCCATGACTTGTTCATCCATACGCTAGCCTTCAGGTGCTTCCATCAGCTATTGTCATGCTAATGTGGTCTACACCGCCAAAGCACATTGGGCTTACATTGCCAAGACTCCGCTTGAACTTTACGCCGCCAACCATTAGACTTATGCTGCCAAGACTCCACCCTTGGACTTTACGCCGCCAATATTCCCTTGGACTTCTCAATTGCCAAGACTCAAGCTTGGACTTTCCCTTGCCAACCCATGTTGGACTTTCCATGCCAAGACCCAAGCTTGGATTTTCCCTTGCCAAGACCCATGCTTGGACTTTCCCATGACAATGGTCAAAC
Organism: Wurfbainia villosa; assembly: GCA_025175895.1. Lineage (NCBI taxonomy): Eukaryota > Viridiplantae > Streptophyta > Magnoliopsida > Zingiberales > Zingiberaceae > Wurfbainia > Wurfbainia villosa. Next base: position 34,164,693 of record CM045990.1, read on the forward strand.
CATCGTCAAACATCAAATATGACCTGGGTCGATTGCACCAACAATCTCCCAAACACTTGTCAGACATCAATGCCAAACATTAAAACACTACTCGAGTCTAACTTGAGTCTGGTCAATCATGACCTGAGCCAATTATATTGCACCAACATGACCGTATGGACTTCACACGGCCGTGTTGCGCCCCTTTAAAGGGTCGTGAGCTGTGCAATTTGCCCTAAATCAGCCGTGCGACTCAAATTGTTTACCCCATCCCATGCAAGATCATCTCCTCTAACCTCCAAGGACCCTCTCCAACATCCAAGAAGCCTTCAAGCAGTAAGAATGAGGAGGACAAAGCATGCGGCAACAAAGGTTGCCCCTTCAAGGTCAAGGAGAAGCGCTCAACAAGAGCCCGAGGCAAGTAACGCTCCCTTAGGCATTATTTTTCAGAATGATGAGCATAGGGATAGATTTAGTATGTTTTCCAACCGCAAAATCACTGGTACTAGGTATTTGGATGTAAATCTTTTAGAAACCCTAGGCTTGTTTGGGGATGTGCAATGGCTATTTGCAAAAGTAGGTTGGGAAGAGATTATGGGAGTAAGGTGCCTAACTTACCCTAGGGTAGTCTTAGAATTTTTGAGCTCGGTGGATACGGAGATCTTATTGGGTAAGGATAGTAAAGAAGGTAAGTTCACCTTTAGGTTATTTAACATTGAGCATGAGTGGACCCTTAACCAATAGAACCTTTATTTTGGACTACCTAGTGGGGGAAAGAGGAAAACCCTAACGAATTTAATGCTAGATTATTTTGGTTTGAATTGAAAAGAGAAAATGCATATGACCCCTCAAGAGCCAAAGCCTTCCTACTCCAAAACCCTATTTTTAGATATATTCATCGAGTCATGGCAAGTACCATTTTTGGTAGAGGGGAGAACGATGGGGTCATGAGGTTGAGCGAGCTTCTTTGTCTTTGGCATATGCTACAAGAAAGAAATGCCATTGATATAGGGTCCTATTTCGTTAGGCATCTAGTTAAGGTAGGGAAAGCACCCAAGGGGGAGATTATTTTACAAGGTTTATTGACTCACATTTGCAATACGATGGGGTACGATTGTGAAGGATTGGATAGAGTAGAGGGGAGCCCTAGTGTAGATTTAGGGGTGTGCATGGCTACGAGGATGATAGTTAGGGAAGGATATTCATTTTGTTTTGTTAGGAATAATTTGCCACCCCTTAGGCTCCCCGATATCGATCGTACCACTATCACCAACCGTGCCAATTGGCAGTTGGATCTGATAGTGGAATCCCCACCATACGCAGGGCCTTCCACTCATACACCCCTCTCACCTCCGGACCATCACTCACCCTCGAGTTCACCTATGTATAGGAGCCCACCTAGTCCATGCCATGAGCCTACATCTGCATCCGCCTTCTTTTTCTACCTTTGATTATGATGCAGGTACATCAGCCTATGATTTCTTCGAGTTCCGACCTCGCCTCGATGACATTTATGCCGAGAAACAGACACAAGGGCAACGGTGGGAGGATCATAGGACCTATGCACAGGTGGAGTTTAGGGCCTCAGAGAGCATTTCCAGCGGGCCGAGAAGTTCTACGACCATGCCCATGACTATTTTCAGGAGGAGATTGTCTACCGTCAGGAGATTTGACAGATCATGCACGATGCACGATTATAGTGGACCAGGGAGGAAGAGCACATAGTCGCTGCTGTGTCCATCAGTTCCCAAGTTGACCACATGTATATGTGGCACCAATGGCTGAACACCCAATTCTCCCAGACGCCCGACATGTCGAGACTGCCAGATTTCCCACCTCGACCGCCACACTAGAGGTATGATTTCATTTAAGTCTGGGGGAGATCAAAATTTTAATATACTCTTCTACTAGTGTTAGTTTTTCTTGACATCTAGGTTCAGTTTAAGATTATATGCATTTATTTGCTCATGCATATAGTGTTTAGGTTCCTTTTAGCGCTTAGTTGTTAGTCACTTTAAGCTGCCTCAGTGATGTTTTCAAAAATTTTCACGATCTGTTTCCATGCCATAGATAGCTTAACTTCATTTATCTTGTGGTATCTTATTTTTGGATGCTTTGATGGATGTTCTTAATTTTCACTTGTTAGCTTTTATCTTTCACATACACTAATCGAATATTCTAAAAGGGAGAGTTTAGTACATACATAGTTATGATTCATCCCAGTAGTCTAGTACTTTGAAATCTGCAGGTGACTTTAGATTTAATATTTTAGTTACTGGAGATGCTAGAATTGTGTAAACCCATTTGAAAAAATCGGAATGCTAGTGAAGATGATAAAATAAAATAAAAAAAAGGAGAAAAAGAAGAAGAAAAAAAGAGAGAGAAAAAAAATGAGAGTTAAAAAAATAGTTGTCGTGGGCAGAAATGACTAGGTGCCCCTTTGAGACCGAGTTAGGTTCTGGGGAAATACCTATCAATTTCTCTCAATACCGAGCACGCCTTTGAGACTTTATGCTAATTCTAGGGAACAACCCTCGCTTAGGGCAAGTAAGTGTCTAAAAGTCGGAGACCTTAGGAAAGCTATAAGATGATGACTTAACTCACCATGGAATGAATATCCTGTAGGAAATTTCCTCAGCACATGCACAAAAAGCTAACATAGTGAACTTTTAGAACATATCCATTTGCTTTGATTGAAAATACCACTTGATAATTTTAGTTAACATGGTAAGTATGGGAATAATGCTTTTAAATTTGATGGTACTGAGGTTTGCTTAAGGACAAGCAAAGATCTAAGTCTGGGAGATTTTGATGTGTGCAAATCATATAGAGTTTTAGAAATAGTTTTAGCACACATCTCATGCCATTTTATACTTGTTTCATGTATATTCTTCCTTGTTTTACATTCATTTACTATTTCCTAGTTAGGAGATATGCTTTTTCTATTTTCATGTGTAGGATGGTGTTTCGGAGGTAAATTGGTACATAATTGGAGCTCAAGGAAGGCAAGCGTGCTCTGACCGTGTTCCCCAAGACACGGGCACACTTTGTGTAGGATCTTCGATGAGCGCTAGAGGGGGGGGGTGAATAGCATGTTCGTTGCTTCGATGGAATTCATTTGCGCTTGATCGTCTACACTTTTATTAGCACAGCTGAATAATAATAACAAATACAAATAACAAGATACACAAGCACAAACACACGCACTATAACGTGATTCGGAATCTTAGGGTTCCTACTACACGGGTTGGGCTCGAATGAGCCCTAGCGATGCAAACACCACCACTAAATCAATAACACTCCTTATTGGTGACACAGTGGAGGTGGAGAAACCTCTTACAATGATTACAATAGTAATACAAAGAAATTACAACAAGTAACCTAAGCATTGTACAAAAACAAGTAAAGAATACTTTACACAAGATCTTTGGATTTCTTACTTGTTGCTTGCTTTGGATTGGTCTTGAAGGTCTGAAATGCAGTAGCAATTCCCCTCTAAAAATGCCCCAAAAATCACTGCTAAATCCTCTCTTTCAAACTACTTTTATAACCTGCATCAGGTTGATTTCGCGCCTGATAGTCGACTACCATAAGGCCCCAGTCAACTGCCAATAGTGTCGTTGTCTCACAACAGACTTAATCGATGTCGGCATTCAAGCCAACGGATACACTGGCAATCGACTACCATTATCCATCAGTCGATTGCCAATCTAGTAGCCGACTGATTAGTCGGCTACCGAGCGTTTTGAGTACTATCAGTCGACTGTCATCCATGACAGTCGACTGCTCAAGCCATCAATCGACTGTCTAATGCTGGCAGTCGATTGCCAAGGCTATTTGTCGCAGTCAAACACCAGTCGACTCACAACAGTCGATTGGTCATAATCCCAGTCGACTGTCTAGAGTCAACTCGGCTGCCAAGTGTCAAAATACTTGACTAATCGACTGGTCCAAAGGCCCAGTTGACTGATAATCTCAACATGAGGTTTAACGCCAAGTATGATGCCCTCATACTTGCTACACCGCCCTTAGTCTAGACCTAAGCCTTCTAGCCACCTCCGTCAGCCTCACACCTATCGGATCCCTCCAAGTCATCCATGACTTATCCATCCATACACTATCCTTTAGATGCTTCCATCAGCTATTGTCATGCTAAGTTGGTCTACACTGCCAAGGCACATTTGGACTTACGCTGCCAAGACTATCGCTTGGACTTTATGTCGCCAAATTATTGGACTTATGCTGCCAAGACTCCCGCTTGGACTTTACACCGCCAATATCAACCCTTGGACTTCTCTTGCCAACCCATGTTGGACTTTCCATTTTCCAAGACTCAAGTTCGGACTTTCCCTTGCCAAGACCCATGCTTGGACTTTCCATGCCAACCCATGTTGGACTTTCTAATTGCCAAGACTCAAGCTTGGACTTTTCCTTGCCAAGACCCATGCTTAGACTTTCCATGCCAAGTACCCAAGACTTAGACTTTCCATGCCAAGTACACAAGACTTGGACATTCTAATTGCCAAGACTCAAGCCTGGACTTTCCCTTGCCAAGACCCATGCTTGGACTTTCCATGCCAAGTACACATGCTTAGACTTTCCATCATATGGTCAACCCCATGTCAACCATATAATTAGCCCATTATCAAACAATGGTCAACTCATTATCAAACATCAATGTCAAACATCAAAACACTAACATCAAACCACTACTCGAGTCAAACTCGAGTTTGATCAATCGTGACCTGGGCTGATTGCACCAACAATCTTCCCCTTTTTGATGTTTGACAAAAACTAACATCTTTGAGTTAGAACACTAACTCAGTCCAATCCTCCCAATTTTCCAAATTGGGAATTCTCAAATTCTCCCCCTTTTTGACATACATCAAAAAAGCTCTTCCCAAGGGTGTCAATATCTCATATCCCAATGAGATCTTACAATCTCCCCCTTGGTCCAAAAACACCTAGGATGTCTTTACTCTTCCTAGTGATAAGTCTCATATCGCTAAAGAGAGGCAATCATTCAAACTCTCCCAATTTTCTATTTCTCCCAAAATTCTCCCCCTCATGAGGAAAAATACATCGATCATCCCATGATGGATAACCTCCCCCTAAAGGCTTGCTCCCCCTTGACCATTGCACCAACAATGTTCTTGGAGAGTCTCTAAGCCTATAGGAACACTAACCCATCAAAATTAAGGTTAAAAGTTTAACCTTGAACTTTCACACACCTTAAACTTGATACACACCCAAACAATTCTCCTAATCCATATCCAATGGATTTTCACCCTTTCTAATGCTTTACAAAGCATATCCTAGGGTTATGAGCAGTTAGGGTAATCTAACATAGTTGAAATATGGGTTAAACATCCTTGTTTATCCAAAATCAACGTTTGCAGTCGACTCTGTCAGCCAATAGTTGATTGCCCTTGACGCCAGTCGACTGCCATAAGCGACAATCGACTGATTTCTGTAAATGCAGAATTCATAAATCAGAAAATGAAATTTCAAAAATCATAAGTAATTATACATAGTATAAAAAATCATGAAAATTCATATGTATAATACTAATATCAATCATAATGGGTGGAAAATATTTGAAAAATAGAATACCCATTAAATAATGAGATTGATACAAAATTCAAAACCATTGATAACTTCAATATTTTTGAGCTATTTTGTATCAACTTCTATAATGGTGACTTTTATCAAAAGATAGACTACACCAAAGTTTTCTAAAATGATTTTAAAATAATTTTTAAAATCTTATATTGAACCATGGTCTATGAGCTTAATGCACATGACTTGTAAATAAGCTTTCCTCATGATTCATCCATGGTATAAGATTAGTTTGAGTTTATCTAGATGCAAAAATTATGCACCTTGAGCTTAACTCATTTCCTAGCATCTCACATATATCTAAAGTGTATCAAAAACACACACATGTCAATTTGATGTGAGATGTGAGTTTTGTTCATCCTAAACTAAGGTCTCATGTATTTTTCTAAGGCAACACTACTTGTTTCCTTTATACATGGGACTTCAAATTATACCATTTATCCTTAAATAAATTTTCATTAATCCTAAATGCATGAATGATGATTATGGCATAAATGATAATATAAATAAGCATGTGTCAATAATCATGATGTCATGGCATAAATATAAACCTAAGTATACATGACATAAAAACAAACCTAAACATGATCATGATATTTTATATGATAAAAATAGATATGATCTCATGACATGGTAAATAACAATCGAAGCATGGAAAATAAGATATAAAATATAAGAATACCTAAATTTTAATATTAGTTGTCATTTGTTAGGATTAATTCCATTTTGTCATATTATCACCTATCTCCCAAGTGTGCCAAAATCCAAAATGACACACCATGACCTCTAAACCTAGTTTGTGCCAATTTGATCAAATTTTCATCTTTCATAAATTATATTGGCACATCCTAAAATCCTTTAGGATTAAATTTTAACCTTATTTACAAGGTACCCATAACCTTGAAAATGACCTAAAGTGTCAACTTTGCTATGGTTAGGTTAACTACCCATCCAATCAAGGTTGACACAACCTAACCCATTTAGCGTGAATCGATCACGCTCTTAGGAATCCAATACCTATTGGAGCTCCTTGGGTTTACTAGGTATTCCTTAGGGATAACTTTCCTAGATACCCTCCTAATGACTCTCCTAGGCTTTGAAGCCTTGGTCATTGTGGTCTTGCCTAGGTTAACTCTAGGGGTAACTCCCCTTGTAACCTTCTTAGTAGCCTCCCTAGGTCCTTAAAATCTTAGCCACTAGGCACACTCCATAGTTAGCCTTAGGGATTGCCTCCCTAGTAACCTTGGTCTTCCTAGACCTAGCACTAGTTCCATAATTGAATGGAATATTGTGATAGGTAGGCTTATCTACCTTGGACCTAGACTTGTGGCTCAAGCCTTTCTTGCCCATAGATGAGCCTTGCCTCCTAGACTCTAGGCTTTGACCATTTGATCCCTTAATTTGATTTTGCATTTTCCTAAGGGTATTTTCTAATTTCTCAAGTCTTGACCTCAAGACTTGATTTTCCAATTCTAATTGCTCAATCTTTGATTTTTCATTTGGTATTTGGGCATTACCATTTCTTCTAGGCATATGCCTACCCTTCTTAGGGTTAATGCCTAAATGGTCTTCTATCTTCCTAATAGTTTCCCTAGGTAGGATTATTTTAGGGATATTAGTCCTAAATTTCTCCTTATTTCTAAAAATGCAACTCTTAGCACCTAGATAATAAAGTCTATTATTTCTAGCATGCTTTTCATGAACAATAGCAAGTGAATTAAAAGCATGCTTTTTAACATTAAACTTAGAAGGTGCATTACTAAAATATACCTTAGGGTTTGCCTTAGAGGCTCCCCTACATATGATGCTCCATCTTGCCCTTTCTTTCTCCCCCCTAGGGCATTGACTCCTATAATGCTCCGGTTGTTAGCACTTGAAGAACACCACGTGCTCCTTGCTCTTCCTAATTGGGGCACCGACATCCTTTGAATTTTTGTTGACTTTAGGTGTCGGCGGAGTCTTCTTAACTCTTTTCGGATACTTGCTCTTGTAGTGTCCTTGTTCCATACACTCAAAGAACATAATATGATTTTTATTATTTATTAAGGTGCTTGAGTTACCTAGGTCAATGGTGGTGAAATTTTGAGCTTCTTCATCTTCTTGACCGGAGGTGGATGCTTCCTCTTAATTATGCTTCGGAGTGGAAATTCTCTCCTCTCCCTCAATCCTAGAGGTGGAGGCTTCTTCAGCTTCCTCTTCCACCTCTTCTGATCCGGATGTTGATTCCCTATCAACCTCCGAATCCGCAAGCTTTTGGGATGATGATGTGCTTGCTTCTTCTTGATCTTGAGAGGATGAGCACTCCTCCTCGAACTCCTCCCCAGACTCCTCCTCGGACTTCTCCTCTACTTTATGAGCCGATGATGGATTTTCATGATATTTTAACAACTTGCTCCAAAGGGCCTTGGCGTCTTTACAATCTCCTATCTTGATCAAAATATCATTAGAAATTACACTAAGTAATATACCCATTACCTTATTGTTTGTATTGAAGTATCAGATTTGCTCCTCGCTCCACTTCTTCTTCTAGAGTATTTTCCCATTATCATCCTTAGGAGCATCGAACCTTACTAAAACACTAATCCAATTGTCATAATCACACATGAGAAAATACATCATTCTACCTTTCCAATATGCAAAATCTTTTCAGTCGAAGGAAGGCGAAATGTTGATGTCGTCACCCAATTTTTCTTGAATATCCATCTTGCCCTCTAGCGCATTTGCTCCTTGGCGGTTAGTCCAAATGAAGAGCGTCCTAGCTCTGATACCAATTGTAGGATCTTCGATGAGCACTAGAGGGGGTGAATAGCGTGTTCGTTGCTTCGATGGAATTCGTTTGTGCTTGATCATCTACACTCTTGTTAGCACAGAGAAATAATAATAACAAATACAAATAACAAGATACACAAGCACAAACACACGCGATATAACATGGTTCGGAATCTTAGGGTTCCTACTCCATGGGTTGGGCTCGAATGAGCCCTAGCAATGCAAACACCACCACTAAACTAATAATACTCTTTATCGGTGACACACCAGAGGTGGAGAAATCTCTTACAATGATTACAATAGTAATACAAAGAAATTACAACAAGTAAGCAAAGCAATGTACAAAAATAAGTAAAGAACACTTTACACAAGATCTTTGGATTGCTTGCTTGTTGCTTGCTTTGGATTGATCTTGAAGGTCTAGAATGCAACATGAATTTCCCTCCAAAAATGGCCCAAAAATCGCTGTTAAATCTTCCCTTTTGAGATGCTTTTATTGTTGGGATGTATACTAAAAGCCTAGCCTTTGTATGAACATCTGCATTTTGAAATAAGAATCACATGATCATTGTTTGCATTTTATATTTATGCATATTGTCTGATACTTTACATTGTAGATAACATAGTGTATGGTGTCGCACAGAAGATCATGTTATCAATTCTTTGTAGAGTATAAGTAGAGGCTCACAACCAAGATGTTTTGGACAAACCATTGGCATGGTTGTAGTGTAATTTGGTATTGATTTATCTTGACGATAGAATTACACTAGTACACTTTGTGTGTATTAAGCAGGACCGATTTAGAGGTGATTCAATTTATACTGACTATATAATTGAATCAGACCTCAGATATTATGGTGTACATGCTCTTAATCCCGATATAATAATGGGCACATGTACTTAGTATTTATTTCTTTGATTTACTAATGGGCGAGATTTATGTGTTAAATCGATCGACCTGGTAAGTTGAGAAATAATATTATTTACATGGTGTGCCGTTGATTATAGGAGGAAACTGTGTCCTATATACTAGGATGATGATGTCCCCTTGAGGAGCTCATAAAGTTCATCATGTAAATCTTACAGGTGGACTTGGTCCAACATGATGATAAGGATGAGTGATACTACTCATGAAGTTAAATATTAATTAATTAAATTGTCAGTAATTTAATTAATTAATGGACATTCGATATCTTAAACACGGGAAGATATTTTGTACAAATAATATGTGGAGCCCATATTTAATTATGGGGGTTGGTGAGGTAGATGAATGATGATCCTCTAATGGAATAGATCATCATTAATGGATCGGGTTTTATGTGGTTCGGATCCATTGGGTGGACAAGATCCAACTCCTCCTCATGGTCCCTATTGTAGCCTATTATAAATACCTCATGAAGTCTAGATCTATATAAGGAATTGGAGAAGCTTGGGCGAAAAAGAACAACATTGTGGTTGGCGTTGGAGAGGCTTGGGCGGCAACAAGAGGTGGCTAGGGGTTTTCCTTCTTCCTTTGGTTTTGGCTGGAGCCTCCTCACCTTCTCCTAGGGCCAGCGGCAACAAAGGGCTTTCTTTCTTCCTTTGTCTTGGCCAGCGCCTCTTCCACCTTTCCTAGGGGCGGCGACAACAAAGGATAGGGTTCCTTCTTCCTTTGTCTTGGCCAGCGCATACTCTCCCTCTCCTTAGGGCCAGCATACACCAAACTTGGTGTTTGGTGGTTGACACAAGCAAGGAGAAGAAGGGAGGATTTTCTACGTGATCTAGGAGGCTTCGATTCTTGGAAGATCGTTGCCCACATGACGTCCAAGAAGAGGATAGGAATACAATAGAAGATCAAGAGGTAAAACAAGAGGTATAATCTTGTTTAATATTGATTCTAGTTCTTTTGTATTATGCATGTTATTGATTGGCATGGACCCCGATGATAACCACAAAAATCGGCGATCCGTACATCATCTATTCTGCGGCTAATCGAGAAAAAGGGTTAGTTTGCTTGAATAACAAGTTTGTTCAAGCGATCACTCGAATCGAATAGCACGATGATGAATCAGTTGCTTGGGTAATCCATCTCCATCCAGATTAGTTCTCATTGATAAAATTTTAATCTGGGGACGTGAGACAGGATCGCCATGCACAAGCGACCGAAGCGAGGTAAAGCGAAATGTGAATTTCCCTTCAAGTGGTATCAGAGCCACAGTTTTCGGTTTTGTGTGTTTGGATTTGGTTACTTTTATGCATTTATCATATATTGTATATACCGAATAATAGTAGGATGTGCATAGGCTAACTTTTTGCTTACAGGCATAAGATCCAATTATTATGGCTATGTGGGTGTATGTGATTGTGTGTGTGATTGTAACTAATTATTTGAATCCTCAGGGTTGACAAGGCTAATTAGTATTTAATTTTTATAATTAAATATGACACTGTTTAGCCGCTCATTTTAATTTACTTTCGATCTAGATATGTTGTACACTGTTTCATGGAGTATAGGATCGATGGATGTAAATTAAAATAGTTTATCTCAGCTCAGATCCTTTTGTGGCTTGCGCATGGTAAAGGGAGGAGCGGACGAGGTGGCGACACGACGGGAAGCATATTGGAAAACAAAAGCCATAATAGTTGGAAAGTTTTTTTTTCATATTTATTGCTTATTGTTTGATATGCATGTTGTGTGAAAATTCCTCAATTTTAAATTACTAAGTGGGAGAGGGATATTTTTTAATTCCCACGGCCTCCATTGCAATTTGACATGTGATGCGAACAAATTTGCGCATTGACTCTGAGTGCCTTCCTCCATATTAGATGAGTTTGTTTTGTAGATCACCAGGTCAAATAGGGTTATAGGAAATTATTTAGGAGCATGTGTACTTCCCCATCGGAAGGCACATAATCCGAGATAATTACCTTAGTATCGGGTAATGGTAAACACTTAGATGCAAATAAAAGTATCCTCCCCATCGGAGTCACTGCTTTTATTTGTAGGACCAAAGAGGAACCAACTATTAATTTTATTTGTCAAAAAGTAAGGTTGACAGGATAATAAAATTAATGAGTAAAACCTCCTCTTACAAATGTAGAATTCGTATACGTCCACACTATCGTGACATATGATATTCTCGATGTTTTGAGGTGTTGGTTGATTTTAAAATTTTATTGTTTGAGAAATCAATAAATTTTTGAAATCTAATGTTTTGATCACTGTGATTCTTAAGTTTTCCAAAATGGCTTTCAACCCACTTGCTGTGATTCTGAAAGAAAACAAACTTACTGGACCTAACTATATTGATTGGAAACAAAATCTGGACATTGTCTTGATTGCTGAGGAGTACAAATATGTACTCTTCGAAGAGTGTCCTCCTAAGCCTACGGATGATTCTAGTAAAAAGGAGAAAGAGAGTTATAGGAAGTGGATCAAGGCTGATGAGATGGCGCGGTGTTACATTTGGCTTCTATGTCAAATGTATTTCAATATCAGCATCAGGCCATGACTACTGCCTATGACATGATGCTCAATCTCAAGGAACTTTTCAGCCACCAAAATCGAGCTGCTAGGCAGGAAGCTATGAGGAACTTGATGATGACCACCATAACTGAGGGAACACCCATGAGGGATTATGTTCTCAAGATGATGGCTCATTTGAATGAGCTGGAAGTCCTTGGAGCCGAGATCGATGGGGAAACCCAGGTCGATATCATTCTCCAATCTCTACCTAGAAGTTTTGAGCAGTTTCGCTTGAACTAAAACATGTATAAGAGGTTGTATTTGTTGGCGGAGCTTCTGACAGAACTCCAGGTGACAGAGGGGCTTTTTCATCAGAGTGCTCAAGTTATGGTTGCTCAAAAGGTTTCTACCTCTAAGACGAAAGGCAAGAAGAAGAAGAAACAAGGTGTAGCAAAGGTGGCGGGAGGATCTCAGGGAGGAGTGAAGAAGCCGAAAGACAAGTGCTTTACTTACAAGCAGACTGGACATTGGAAGGCGGACTGTCCTAATCGGAAATAAAACAAAGGTATATCTTTTAGTTTAGTCGTTGAAACATGTTTAGCGGTGTTATCTACCGGTACCTGGTGTGTAGATATAGGAGCCACTGATCATATCTGTAACTCTTTGCAGGGGTTCTAGGAAACCAGACGACTAGCTGAGGGAGAGATAACCATCTATATGGGCAATGATACGAAGGTGGCGGCTATTGCAGTGGGAGATGTTTATTTATCTTTTGATAGGAATAAAACTTTGGTTCTGAGAAATTGCCTTTATGTACATTCATTTAGAAAGAATTTAATTTCAATTTCTAAATTATTTATGGATGAGTATTCTATTTCTTTTAATGAAAGAGTTGTTATAAAAAGGAATAGGAAGATTATTTGTTCTGGTGCATTGGTAAGAAATTTATACACTCTTGAACCAAAAGCTCCCACGATGCAAATAGAAATAAATAACTCATCTTCTAAATCTAATAAGAGAAAAGAACCTTCGAAAATGAATCAAATATATCTTTGGCATATAAGGTTAGGTTATATTAACCTGAGTAGAATTCAAAGTTTGATAGCTGAAGATATTTGGGTTCATTGGTGGTGGAAGATTTCCCAACCTGCAAATCTTGCTTGGAAGGTAAAATGACCAAGAGGCCTTTTAAGGCCAAGGGGTATAGAGCCAAAGATGTGTTGGAATTGGTTCATTCTGATTTGTGTGGTCCTATGTCTATCTAGGCTAGAGGTGGTTTTGAATATTTCGTCTCTTTTATAGACGATTATTTAAGATATAGATACATTTACTTGATGCGCCGCAAGTTTGAATGCTTTGACAGGTTCAAAGAATTCAAGGCTGATGTGGAGAAACGTCAAGGTAAAAGTATCAAGATACTACGATCTGATCGTGGTGGTGAGTACCTCTTGGGAGAGTTTAGGAGTTACTTATCAGAGGCTGAGATTCAATCCCAACTATCTGCACCTAGTACACCCCAGTAGAATAGTGTGGCAAAGCGAAGGAATAGAACTTTTATAGAGATGGTTAGATCGATGATGAGTTATTATGAGTTACCAGAGTCGTTATGGGGGTATGCTCTGGAAACGGTAGTGTATATTCTAAACTTGGTTCCATCTAAATCAGTACCTTCTACTCCCATAGAATTATGGACTGGGCGAAAGCCTAGTCTGAGACATATTCGGATTTGGGGTAGTCCAACACATGTGTTGAAGGGAGATGCTGGTAAGTTGGAATCTCAAACAAAAGTGCACCTGTTCGTAGGCTATCCTAGAGGAATGAAAGGTGATTTGTTCTATAGTCCTAGAGATCATAGGGTGATCGTTAGCATGAACGCCCGATTTTTAGAGGAAGACTATGTGATGAACCACAAGCCCATGAGCAAGATTGTTCTAGAGGAATTAAGAGGGGAAGTCACTACTTCAGTACCAACGGTACAAGAGGACATATCACAAGTGACTGCACCGCGTGTCACAAAGGATACACAAGTAATACCTCGTCGTAGTGGGAGGGTTGTTAGACAACCTGATAGATTTATATTCTTGGGAGAATCTTCTAATTTGGTTCCTGGCGAACATGAACTTGATCCCTGGACATATGATGACGAGGCAATCTAAGATGAAGATGCGGTATCTTGGCAAAGGGAGATGAATTATGAGATAGAATCTATGGATTCAAATCAGGTCTGGGAGCTAGTAGAACCACCCAGTGGTGTAAAAGCCATTGGATGCAAGTGGATCTACAAAAGAAAGACAGGATCAGATGGGAAGGTAGAGACCTTTAAATCAAGGCTTGTTGTGAAAGGGTATACTCAAAAAGAGGGTATCGATTATGAGGAGACCTTTTCACTGGTAGCCATGCTTAAGTCTATTCAGATTCTCTTGTCTATTGCTGCTTATATGGATTATGAGGTTTGATAGATGGATGTCAAGACAACTTTCCTTAATGGAAGTCTTGAAGAAAACATCTATATAGAGCAACTAGAGGGATTCATTGCAAAGGGCAAAGAGCATCTTGTGTGCAAGCTTAATCGGTCCATTTATGGATTGAAGCAAGCTTCGAGATCTTGAAACATCCTCTTTGATGAGATAATCTAGTCATATGGATTTATTCAAAGTCTGGATTGTTAGGAATATTGTAACGGCTAGAGGGGGGGTGAATAACGTTGACCGTACGTAGATGGAAATCGATCGCGTTCGTCTCTACAATTTCGTTAGTGCAGCGGAATATAGATATAATACAATAACGAAATGAATAAAACGCAAACACAATTGTTTAACGTGGTTCGGAACTGAATGGTTCCTACTCCACGGATCGGGCTCAAACGAGCCCTAGCGATGCCAATCACACACCACTATAAAATAACTCCTTCTCGGAACAATCCGGAGGTGGAGAAACCTCGTACAATGTATACAACAGTAATACAAGATGAATACAAGCAATATAATGAAATACAAAGCAATACAAGTAAAGAAAACACTTTACAAATGCTTTTTGAATGCTTGATCACTTGGTTGATCGAGTAGCACTTGGAGACCCTGAATTGTAGCAGCAACTCGCCCCAAATCGCCTCAAAGAATCATACCAAAATCCTTCATCACGAGCTCCTTATAAAGCTTCAACCTGTGCTGGAAAAAGTCGATCAGTCGACTGATCGGGACCATCAGTTGACTGATGTCACTGTTGTCGTGAGACAACGGCTAGATCCACGTTGGATAAGTCCAACGAAACTACCATCAGTCGACTGATGATGACCATCAGTCGACTGATGGAGTCCTCACTCGACCAGTCGAGTGAGACTCCATTCTGTGGCCGAAAAACCGAGCATCCGATCGCTGAGCGGCTGATCGGCCCACCTCCGGCAATGATCGCTAGGCCACTTCCGCAGTCGAAACCCTAGTTGACTACACCGGTCCGATCGCCATGGCATGGCACCGGTCCGCACACCTCAAACATGAGGTTTTAGCCCAAGTATGATGCCCCCATACTTGCTAGACCACCCTTAGCCTAGACCTAAGCCTTCTAGCCACCTCTATCAACCTCACGCCTCTCGGATCCCTCCAAGTCATCCATGACTTGTTCACCCATCGCGCTAGCCTTCAGGTGCTTCCATCGGCTATGTCATGCTAACGGTGTCTACACCGCCAAGGCACATTGGACTTACGCCGCCAAGACTCCGCTTGGACTTTACGCCGCCAACCATTGGACTTATACTGCCAAGACTCCCGCTTGGACTTTACGCCGCCAATATCAATCCCCTTGGACTTCAAATGCCAACCCATGTTGGACTTTCCATGCCAAGACCATGCTTGGACTTTCCTTGCCAACCCATGTTGGACTTTTACATTGCCAAGACCATGCTTGGACTTTCCTTGCCAACCCATGTTGGACTTCTCAAATGCCAAGACCATGCTTGGACTTTCCATGCCAAGAACTCAAGACTTGGACTTACCATGACAATTACATTGTCATATGTTTTTGTCGAAACATCAAAACACATCACATCACTCGAGCCAAACTCGAGTCCTGGTCAATCGTGACCTGGGCCGATTGCACCAACAATCTCCCCCTTTTTAATGTTTGACAAAACCAAACAAATAAAACCAAACAATTTATTGAGTTAGAAAACTAACTCAAATCCCTTACCAATTATCCCAAATTGGTAATCTTAAATGTTCTCCCCAAACATTCTCCCCCTTTTTGACTAACATCAAAAAGGTCTTCTCTTCAAGGAGGTCAATGTCTCATGTCCCAATGAGATCTTACAATCTCCCCCTTGGTCTAAACATACCTAGGATGCCTACCATCTTCCTAGTGATAAGTCTCATATCACTTAAGAGAGGCAATCCTATATACTCTCCCAATTTCCAAATTGGGTATCAAGAATCCCATTTTCCTCCTCATGAGGAAAAATACCATCCATCATCTCCTGATGGATACCTCCCCATAAAGGCTTGCTCCCCCTTGACCATTGCACCAACAATGTCCTTGGGAAGTCCCTAAGCCAATAGGAATTCTAATTCATCAAAATTAAGGTTAGAAATTCAACATTGAACTTTCCAACACCTTAACATTGATACAAACCCTAAACACCTCTCCTAATCCATATCCAATGGATTTTCACCCTTTATAATGCTTCCCAAAGCATATCCTAGGGTTAGGAGTGGTTAGGGACCTTTATCGTAGCTGAAATCGGGTTAAACAACCTTGGTTACCCCGAAATCAGGCTACCAGTCGAGTGATTCAGAAATCAGTCGACTGGCACCTCCATCAATCGACTGCCACCAATGGCAGTCGACTGATAACTGAAATTTTCAAATTTCAGTTATCAGAAACGAATTTTGAAAAATCATAACTAATTATATGTATATCGAAAAATCACGAAATTTGGTATGTATAATTCCTATGACCAATACAATGGGTGAAAAATATTTGAAAAATATTGTACCCATAAACTATCGAAATTGATACAAAATTCAAAAGTGAAGAAAACTTCTAAGTTTTTGGCTCACTTTGTATCAATCTCATCAATGGTGATTGCTATCAAAAGATAGACTTCACCAAGGTTTTTCAAAATGTTTTTAAAATATTTTCAAAACCTTATTTTGGATCATATTCCTTGGGCTCTATGTATATGACTTGTACACAAGCTTTCCCAATGATTCACAAATAGAATTAGATGAGTTTTAGTTCATCTAGATGCAAAAACTATGCACCTTGAACTTAACTCATATCCTAGCATCTCACATGTATCTATGGTGTATAAATACACATACATGTCAATTAGATGTGAGATGTGGGTTTTGTTCTCCCTAAACTAGGGTTTCATGCATTTTCTAAAGCAACTCTACTTGATTCCCTTATAAATAAGACTTCAAGTCATGTCATAGTCCTTAAATCAATTTTAATCAAGTTAATGCATGAATGTATGATCATGGCATAAAGATAGCATTATTAAAACATGGCCAATGATCATGATGTCATGGCATATGATAAAATCTAAAAACACATGACATTTAAACCCTTAATCCTAAAACATAAACATGACATATAAAATGATTAAAAGTAAGCATGATGTCATGGCATGTTATATGGCAAACAAAACATGGCATATAAAATATATAGGTATAATAATACCTAAATTTTAATATTAATTGCCATTTCATATAATTAATTGCATTTTGCCATATTTCTAGTTTTCTCCCAAGTGTACCAAAAACCCAAAATGGCACACTAACCTCTAAACCTAAATTGTGCCAATTTGATCATTTTATCAAACTTTTCAAATAATATTGGCACATCCTAAAATCTTTTAGGATTAAAGCTCAAATGTATTTCCAAGGTAACCATAACCTTGAAAATAACCTAAAATGCCACCTTTGTCATGGTTGAGTTAACTACCCATCCAATCAAGGTTGGCACACCCTAAACCCATCTAGCGTGAATCAATCACGCTCTTAGGAACCCAAAACCTATTTGAGATCCTAGGGTTAATTAGGTATTACTTAGGGATAACCTCCCTAGATACCTTCCTAATGACCTTCCTAGGCTTATTAGCCTTGGTCATTTTGGTCTTCCCTAGGTTAACCTTAGGGATTGCCTCCCTAACAACCTTCTTAGTGACCACCCTAGATTTCTTCGAAACCTTGGCCACTAGGCACAAACCTTGGTCAACTCTAGGGATGACTTCCCCATTGACCTTAGTTTTCCTAGGTTTAGTTCCATAATCAAATGGAACATTGTGATAGGTTTCCTTGGGCTTAAGTTTGCCCTTGGATGAATATAATTTCCTAGGTCTTGATTTTTGACCATTTGACTCTAGGCTTTGACTTCTAGACCCTTGCATTTGATTTTGCATAAGTTTGAGGGTCTTCTCAAGTTTTTCAAGCCTTGACCTCAAGACTTGATTTTCCTTTTCTAATTGCCCAATTTTAGAATTTTGATTTAAAACTTGGGCATTGGACTTCCTAGGCATATGCCTAGTCCATTTAGGGTTAATACCTAGATGTTCTTGTATTTTCTTAATAGATTCCCTAGGTATAATATTTTTAGGGACATTTAACCTAGATTTGCTCTTAGATAAATTATTTTTAGGGACATTAGTCCCAAATTTCTCCTTATTCCCAAGGTGAACCTTCTTAGCTCCTAGACAAAATTCCTTATGTCTAACATGCTCTTTGTGATAAATAGCAAGAT
Source organism: Wurfbainia villosa (assembly GCA_025175895.1). Classification (NCBI taxonomy): domain Eukaryota; kingdom Viridiplantae; phylum Streptophyta; class Magnoliopsida; order Zingiberales; family Zingiberaceae; genus Wurfbainia; species Wurfbainia villosa. The sequence goes on from CM045990.1 coordinate 34,183,240, forward strand.
TGCTAAAATTATTTCTAGCATGCTTTTTACTAAGATTTAAGGAACGAGCATTGTTTAAATATACCTTAGGGTTTGCCCTAGAGGCTCCCCCTACTTGTGATGCTCCATCTTGTTCCTTCTTCTTCCCCCTAGGACATTGACTCCGATAATGTCCCTTTGAGTTGCATTTGAAGCATATGATATGCTCCTTGCTCTTTTGACTTGGGGAATCGGCATCCTTTGACTTTTGTTGACTTTTGGACGCCGGAGGAGCTTTCTTAACCTTCTTTGGACATTTTCTCTTGTAATGCCCACTCTCCCTACACTCAAAGCAAATTATATGTTTTTTATTTAAAACCAAATTGCTTGAGTTACCTAGTTCGGTGGTGGAGACCGGAATTGAACTTTGGACTTCTTCATCTTGACCGGATGTCGAAGCTTCTTCTTGATGTTCCGGTATGAAGATTCTCTCCTCCCCCTCAATCCTTGAGGTGAATGCTTCTTCCACTTCCTCCACCTCTTCCGATCCGGAGGTTGACTCCTCACTTTCTTGTGAGGATGATGATGATTCTTCTTCGGTCTCCTCCTCTTCCAAGTCTTCTTGGACCGATTCGGGATTGTCGTAGAACTTGATCAACTTGTTCCACAACTCCTTGGCATCCCTATAGCTTCCTAATCTGGACAAAATATCGTTAGGTATCAAATCAATCAATATTTTTGTTACCTTAATGGTTGTCTTGAATTTTTCCCGTTGCTCCTCGGTCCATCTCTTCATCTTGAGGATTTTGCCGTTCTCTCCTCTCGGAGCATCAAAACCTATAGTCACGGCAAACCAATTTTCTATATTCGTCATTAGAAAATATTCCATCCTACCTTTCCAATACGCGAAATGTTCACGGTTGAAGGAAGGTGGAATGTTGACGTCGTCACCCAATTTTTCTTAGAAATCCATATTCTTCCCTCTAGCTTCTTGACTCCGGGTTGTTAATCCGTAGAAGAGCCCCGGGCTCTGATACCACTTGTTAGGAATATTATAACGGCTAGAGGGGGGGTGAATAGCGTTGACCGTACGTAGATGGAAATCGATCGCATTCGTCTCTACAATTTCGTTAGCGCAGCGGAATATAGATATAATACAATAACGAAATGAACAAAACGCAAACATAATTGTTTAACGTGGTTCGGAACCGAACGGTTCCTACTCCACGGATCGGGCTCAAACGAGCCCTAGCGATGCCAATCACACACCACTATAAAATAACTCCTTCTCGGAACAATCCGGAGGTGGAGAAACCTCGTACAATGTATACAACAGTAATACAAGATGAATACAAGCAATATAATGAAATACAAAGCAATACAAGTAAAGAAAACACTTTACAAATGCTTTTTGAATGCTTGATCACTTGGTTGATCGAGTAGCACTTGGAGACCCTGAATTGCAGCAGCAACTCGCCCCAAATCGCCTCAAAGAACCATACCAAAATCCTTCATCATGAGCTCCTTATAAAGCTTCAACCTGTGCTGGAAAAAGTCGATCAGTCGACTGATCGGGACCATCAGTCGACTGATGCCACTGTTGCCGTGAGACAATGGCTAGATCCACGTTGGATAAGTCCAACGGAACTACCATCAGTCGACTGATGGAGTCCTCACTCGACCAGTCGAGTGAGACTCCATTCTGTGGCCGAAAAACCGAGCATCGGGCCGATCGATGCATAGCATCATCGGCCGATCGGCTGAGCTGAGTCGATCGCCCACCTCGCAAGCTAGGCCACTTCCGCAGATCAAACCCTAGTTGATTACACCAGCCACATGGCACCAAACATGAGGTTTTAGCCCAAGTATGATGCCCCCATACTTGCTAGACCACCCTTAGCCTAGACCTAAGCCTTCTAGCCACCTCCATCAGCCTCACGCCTCTCGGATCCCTCCAAGTCATCCATGACTTGTTCACCCATCGCGCTAGCCTTCAGGTGCTTCCATCGGCTATGTCATGCTAACGGTGTCTACACCGCCAAGGCACATTGGACTTACGCCGCCAAGACTCCGCTTGGACTTTACGCCGCCAACCATTGGACTTATGCTGCCAAGACTCCCGCTTGGACTTTACGCCGCCAATATCAATCCCCTTGGACTTCAAATGCCAACCCATGTTGGACTTTCCATGCCAAGACCATGCTTGGACTTTCCTTGCCAACCCATGTTGGACTTCTCAAATGCCAAGACCATGCTTGGACTTTCCATGCCAAGAACTCAAGACTTGGACTTACCATGACAATTACATTGTCATATGTTTTTGTCAAAACACGTCACAACATCACTCGAGCCAAACTCGAGTCCTGGTCAATCGTGACCTGGGCCGATTGCACCAACATGGATGAGTCTTGTGTATATAAGAGATGTGACGGAAACGTAGTGGTATTTCTTGTACTATACGTAGATGACATTTTGCTCATTGGAAAAAATGTCAAAGTGTTATCGGACGTAAGTGTATGGTTGTCCAAACAATTTGATATGAAGGACTTGGGAGAAGTGAGACACATCCTTGGGATCAAGGTTATAAGGGATCGCAAGAAAAGGATGTTGTGCTTATCTCAAACTTCATACATAGGCACTATTCTAGCTCATTTTAGCATGCAGAACTCCAAGAAAGGTTTTCTACCTTTTCGGCATGGAGTACCTTATCTAAAGAGATGTGTCCTAGAACATCAAAGGAGATAGAGGAGATGAAGGCGGTTCCTTATGCTTCGGCGGTAGAAAGCCTCATGTATGCTATATTATGTACAAGGACAGATATCTGCTTTGCCGTGGGCATGGTTAGCATATATCAGAGTAATCTAGGACAGGGACATTGGACTGCGATAAAGAATATATTGAAGTACCTGAGAAGGACTAGGGATTATATGCTGGTATACCAGGTAGATCAATTACTCCCCATAGTCTTTTAGTATAAGTGGAAGATTGTTGGGATGTATACTGAAAGCCTAGCCTTTGTATAACCATCTGCATTTTGAAATAAGAATCACATGATCATTGTTTGCATTTTATATTTATGTATATTGTCTGATACTTTACATTGTAGGTAACATGATGTGTGATGTCGCACAGAAGATTATGTTATCAGTTCCTTGTAGAGTATAAGTAGAGACTCACAACCAAGATGGTTTTGGACAAACCATTGGCATGGTTGTAGTGTAATTTGGTTTTGGTTTATCTTGACCATAGAATTACACTAGTACACTTTGTGTGTATTGAGCAGGATCAATTTAGGAGTGATTCAATTTATACTGACTATATAATTGAATCAGACCTCAAATATTATGGTGTACATGCTCTTAATCCCAATATAATAACGGACACATGTACTTAGTATTTATTTCTTTGATTTACCAATGGGCGAGATTTATGTGTTAAATCGATAGGCCTAGAAAGTTGGGAAAAATATTATTTACATGGTGTGTCATTGATTATAGGAGGAAATCATATCCTATATACTAGGATGATGATGTTCCCTTGAGGAGCTCATAAAGTTCATCATGTAAATCTTACAGGTGGACTTGGTCCAACATGATGATAAGGATGAGTGGTACTACTCATGGAGTTAGATATTAATTAATTAAATTCTCAGTAATTTAATTAATTAATGGACATTCGATATCTTAAACACGGAGAGATATTTTATACAAATATTATGTAGAGCCCATATTTAATTATGGGGGTTGGTGAGGTAGATTAATGATGATCCTCTAGTGGAATGTGTTGGATCGAAAGTGTCGCTAGAGGGGGGGGGGGTGAATAGCGATACGGTGTCGTTAAAAACTTTTGCAATAAGTAAAAAGCAAGTAGAGAATGCACAGCGGAAATATAAAGTAGACAAGATATTTTTACGTGGTTCACAATCTTTCGATTGCTAATCCACGGCCCTAGTGATCCTTGATCACGTACGGAGGGCAATTCACTAAAACCACTCCTCTTCGTTGGAAGTAGCAACGATTACAAAAGAAATCAAGGCAAAGGACACTCCCCTTTCCTTGTTACGATTAAAGCACAAAGACAATTTAAAGAAGTAGAACTTAAATAAATATACCGACAACTCTTATAAGTAGAAGATGTAGCTTTAGTTGTCGTGACGCCGTCGTAGCAAATGTGAGTAGTAGTAGCGGCGTTACGACGGCGTGTTGAGAGCTCTTGAATTCTTGTAATTTGCTTGGCTTGAACATGTCTATTTATGGATATTGATCTATGAATTTAGACATAGGTAGTGTCCAAGGTGAGGTTCTTATCCCAACTCAAGGATGAGGTGTTTCATCCAACCACCTTGTGCCACCTCCAACCTTCTTGTGCGCCAACTCAAGGATGAGGTGTTTCATCCAACCACCTTGTGCCACCTCCAACCTCCTTGGGCGCCAACTAGAGGATGAGGTGTTTCATCCAACCACCTTGTGCCACCTCCAACCACCTTGGGCGCCAACTTGAGGATGAGGTGTTTCATCCAACCACCTTGTGCCACCTCCAACCTCCTTGGGCGCCAACTTGAGGATGAGGTGTTTCATCCAACCACCTTGTGCCAACTCACCTTATTTTGGGCGTCCACCACAAGGAAGCTTGGTGATGGTTTGGATGTCCACCTTGATGCCACATCACCCTTTGTACCAAAACACGAGTCAAGTCCAAATTCACCCCCTTGAAATTCGAGCTCTTCTCGAAATTTGGAACTTGACTAGCAGTTGATAGTAGTCAAAGGGTTTTGGGTGATACAAGTTAGCTTAAAATATAAAATGCGATGGTTCTAACCATCTGATCTCGACCTAGACCTTCCATTGGAGGTATTGGGTGGGATCTCGCTGCGACCTTGCCGCTTTCACACTGCGAGCTTACCTTGTAGCCTCGCTTCGGTCTTCACCCGAGTACCTCGGCTTCTCGAAGTCCCTCTGGCGTTGCCCGGAAACCACTCGGTTCCCACCGGGTGTCGCACCTTCCGCTCAACTTTAGCATTTCGCACACTTAATTGAGCTCGTAAGATAACAAATATACCCTTAACTATTGAGCCTTTTGCCATAATCAAAATACGGTTCGACTTTGGTGCCTGCACCAACAATCTCCCCTTTTGATTCATGGCAAACCTAAAAGTTAAGGAAAAATTAAGCATAAAGAAGCTAGCATAATGATTAAGCATGAATGAGCTAGCATAAAGATTAAATATGAATGAGCTAGCATAATGATTAAGCATGAATGAGCTAGCATAAAGATTAAATATGAATGAGCTAGCATAAAGATTAAATATGAATGAGCTAGCATAATGATTAAATATGAATGAGCTAGCATAATGATTAAGTATGAATGAGCTAGCATAAAGATTAAGCATGAGTGAGAAATATTATTGTTTCAAGTTCTCCCCTTTGAGGTAACCTCCCCCTTGACCGAAGGTGAGTTCTTGAAAAATAATTTTTACTCCCCCTTAATAGTTGCTTAAGTAAACGGAATTACTTAATATAAAAGGTAATAATTTTGTTTACTTTCTTCCTTACTTTTGTGACTTTCTCCCCCTTTTGCCTTAACTCAAAAAGTTTGTAAATATATTTTAGGGTTTGTAAGTCCAAGCAAGTTCCCAATATAAATATATTTTTTTTTAAAATAATAATAAGCTTGAAAATATGTTCATCTAAAATGTACAACTCCGGTTGGACTTGATTGATATTGAATGATCAATAAGTCTTGAAGGAGTTGATTAATTTTAAATAATTATACTCCATGGTTCATGTCGATGCACTGAATCTACTGTTGGATCGAAAGTGTCGCTAGAGGGGGGGGGGGTGAATAGCGATACGATGTCGTTAAAAAACTTTTGCAATAAGTAAAAAGCAAGTAGAGAGTGCACATCGGAAATATAAAGTAGACAAGATATTTTTACGTGGTTCACAATCTTTCGATTGCTAATCCACGGCCCTAGTGATCCTTGATCACGTACGGAGGGCAATTCACTAAAACCACTCCTCCTCGTTGGAGGTAGGAGCAACGATTACAAAAAGAAATCAAGGCAAAGGGACACTCCCCCTTTCCTTGTTACGATTAAAGCACAAAGACAATTTAAAGAAGTAGAACTTAAATAAATATACCGACAACTCTTATAAGTAGAAGATGTAGCTTTCGTTGTCGGCGGCACTTCGTCGTAGCAAATGTGAGTAGTAGTAGCGGCGTTACGACGGCGTGTTGAGAGCTCTTGAATTCTTGTTATTTGCTTGGCTTGAACATGTCTATTTATGGATATTGATCTATGAATTTAGACATAGGTAGTGTCCAAGGTGAGGTTCTTATCCCAACTCAAGGATGAGGTGTTTCATCCAACCACCTTGTGCCACCTCCAACCTTCTTGTGCGCCAACTCAAGGATGAGGTGTTTCATCCAACCACCTTGTGCCACCTCCAACCTACTTGTGCGCCAACTCAAGGATGAGGTGTTTCATCCAACCACCTTGTGCCACCTCCAACCTACTTGGGCGCCAACTTGAGGATGAGGTGTTTCATCCAACCACCTTGTGCCACCTCCAACCTCCTTGGGCGCCAACTTGTTGGAGCCATTCAACTTGTGCCACATCATGGGAGCCAACCATCTTGTGCCAACTCACCTTATTTTGGGCGTCCACCACAAGGAAGCTTGGTGATGGTTTGGATGTCCACCTTGATGCCACATCACCCTTTGTACCAAAACACGAGTCAAGTCCAAATTCACCCCCTTGAAATTCGAGCTCTTCTCGAGGCTGGAACTTGACTAGCAATGATCAGAGTCAAAGGGTTTTGGACCGCAGCAAGTTAGCTTAAAATATAAAGTACGATGGTTCTAACCATCCGATCTCGACCTAGACCTTCCATTGGAGGTATTGGGCCTGATCTACGCTTAACGACCTTGCTTCGCTTTCACACGAGCTTACCTTGTAGCCTCGCTCCGGTCTTCACCCGAGTACCTGGGCTTCCTCCGGTCCTCTGGCGTTCGACCACCACCTCCCCACCGTGTCGCAGACCTTCCGCTCAACTTTAGCATTTCGCACACTTAATTGAGCTCGTAAGATAACAAATATACCCTTAACTATTGAGCCTTTTGCCATAATCAAAATACGTTCGACTTTGGTGCCTTGCACCAACAATCTCCCCTTTTGATTCATGGCAAACCGACACAAAAGTTAAGGAAAATTAAGCATAACAAAGAAGCTAGCATAATGATTAAGCATGAATGAGCTAGCATAAAGATTAAATATGAATGAGCTAGCATAATGATTAAGTATGAATGAGCTAGCATAATGATTAAATATGAATGAGCTAGCATAATGATTAAGTATGAATGAGCTAGCATAATGATTAAATATGAATGAGCTAGCATAATGATTAAGTATGAATGAGCTAGCATAAAGATTAAGCATGAGTGAGCTAGCATAAAGATTAAGCATGAGTGAGAAATATTATTGTTTCAAGTTCTCCCCTTTGAGGTAACCTCCCCCTTGACCGAAGGTGAGTTCTTGAAAAATAATTTTTACTCTCCCTTAATAGTTGCAAATAATTTTTACTCCCCCTTAATAGTTGCAAATAATTTTTACTCCCCCTTAATAGTTGCTTAAGTAAACGGAATTACTTAATATAAAAGGTAATAATTTTGTTTACTTTCTTCCTTACTTTTGTGACTTTCTCCCCCTTTTGCCTTAACTCAAAAAGTTTGTAAATATATTTTAAGGTTTGTAAGTCCAAGCAAGTTCCCAATATAAATATATATATATATATATATATATTTTTTAAATAATAATAAGCTTGAAAATATGTTTATCTAAAATGTACAACTCCGATTGGACTTGATTGATATAGAATGATCAATAAGTCTTGAAGGAGTTGATTAATTTTAAACAATTATACTCCATGGTTCATGTCGATGCACTGAATCTACATCCGAACTGTGAGTAAGGTCCTAACATCTCACGCCTGCTCACGTGGCTAAGTACACAAACACATTAGTCCTATGTGTTGTGAGATGTGTTGGCTCCTTAAATCTATAGGTATATGATTTCTAAGGTAAGACTTAGGCTAATTTCATAAAAAGAAGCAAAAGTAGAGTACATATATAGAAAAATTTAAATCCTACTCTATTACGCACATACCTAACTTTCGTCTTAAAAAACTAAATTCGGCTTCGGGTAGTGGTTTGGTGAAGATGTCCGCTAGGTTTGATTTGGACTCAACATACTCTAGTTGTATAGTTCCATTAGTTACATGTTCCCTAATGAAGTGGTGTTTAACTTCTATATGTTTTGTCCTAGAATGACATATTGGATTTTTAGTTAAGTTAATTGAACTAATGTTATCTATGTAGGTTTTAATGTTGTTAAAGATTAAGCTAAAGTCTTGGAGAGTGTGCTTCATCCACAGGAGTCAGAGACACACTCACCCATCGCAACGATTCTACTGGTGGTAGATAAGGCAACGCAATGCCGCTTCCCATCGCACTAACTTACTAGACTCGAGCCGAGGATTTGACAACAACCACTGTGCTCTTCTATCGAGTTTACTACCGCATAGTCGAGTCGGAGTAGCCGATTAGATTAAACTCCAGATCTAGGGTACCAAATACCTACGCTTAGCGTGCCCTTTAGATATCTAAGGATACGCTTGACTAGGGTTAGGTGAGACTCCTTGGCACAGGTTTGTAACTCGCACATACTTACTCGAATAAAATGTCTCGGCTCGCGGTTAAGTATAGGAGACTTCCTATTGCGCTCCTATAGTATTTTAGGTCAACGGGTTTTCCTTCTACATCTTCGCTTATATTAACATTAGTTGCCATATAGGTGTATTGATTATTTTAGCATCTTGCATTCCAAATCGATTTATTAAGTCCTTAGTATATTTTTGTTGATGTAAATATATTCCATCTTTAGTTTGTTTAATTTGTAAACCTAAGAAGAAACTTAACTCTCCCACTAAATTCATTTCAAATTCACTTTCCATAAGTGAGATGAATTCGCTTAGCAGATCGAGTTGGTAGTTCCAAAAATTATATCATCTACATAGATTTGGGCTATAAAGATTTCTTTTCCTACGGTTTTAACGAATAAGGTTGGGTCGACTAAACCTTGGTTGAATCCTTTGACTTAAGATAGATCGAAAGCCTTCGCATCAAGCTCTTGGGGCTTGTTTGAGTCCATATAGGGCTTTCTTAAGTCTAAGGACATGGTCAGTTTATCTAGATTTTCAATCCGAGGTTGATGACGAAACTTCTTCCTTAATGTATCCATTCAAAAATGCTGACTTGACATCCATTTGAAACAATTTAAAACCTCGATGTGCATATGCTAACAACATTCGGATGGACTCTAGTCCGCTACGGGGCGAGGTCTCATCGTAATCTAAACCTTCGACTTGACTAAACCCTTTGCGACTAACCTAGCTTTATTTCTAACTACTTCACCTTTATCATCAAGTTTATTTCAAATACCCACCTTGTTCCAATAATTGATTTTTCTTTAGGTGGTGGTACTAATTACTTCATTTCTAGTGAATTGAGCTAGCTCTTCTTGCATAGCAATAATCCAAATCGGGATCAAGAAGTGCTTGTTCAATAGTTTTGGGTTCGATTTTGGAAATTAACGAGATTTGACTAAGGTTTCGATATGAAGCTCTAGTTCAACCCTAAATTTGGATCACCTATAACTGATTGATAGGATGATTTGTTTGAGTCTTAGTGTGACTCGGTTAGGGTCATCTATCACTTGGTCGATAGGATGACTTGGGTGAGTTCTAGTTTGACTTGGGTTAGAGTCATCTATCACTTGGTCGATAGGATGACTTGGGTTAGGACGAGATTCAAGTTCAAGATCGAGTCGGTTCGCTATAAGTTGATTTGCTAGTTGGTTTTGTTAAGGATTGAACGGGTTCGTGTCCTTCGTCAAAACTATATTAATGGTTTCTTCGACTCTAAGAGTGTCGTGATTGTATATTCCCTATAAGCTCCATCGTGGTTGAGTATCCTAGAAAGGTTCCAAAGAGAGGTTTTGGATTTGAATTTCCTAGGTAATCCTTAGTGTTTAAGATATGTACCTTGCATCCAAATACCCTAAAGTACTTCGGTATTTTATCGTGATAAATCTCGCATTTAGGTCTTTTGGTGCCTCTTTACCATATGATCCTATTTTGGACATAGCAAGCCGCAACAACTACCTCGCCCAAAATCTATCGTAGGTTATACTGCTTAACATTGTCCTAGCGCTTCTTGTAGGGTTCTATTTTTCCGCTCGACTAACCCATTTTGTTGTGGGGTTCTAGGACATGAAAACTCATGGTGGTATCCGCTAGGTTACGTAAATCTGTAAACCTCGTGGTTTTCGAATTCACCACCATGATCGCTTCTAAGTCTTTTTAATCTTAAGGTTCTTTTGATTTTCGATTAACCTACAAAGATTGATAAGTTGGTCTAGGTTATCATTTTTATGTTAGATAAACCTAACCCAAGTAAATCTAGAATATACGTCAATTATGACTAAGCAAAATTGACTACCCATGAGTGACTTAGCTCCATGTGAATCAAATATAACCATGTGTAGGAGCTCAAGAACACTTTTGGTTAGTTCTTGATTAGTTAATTGATGTTGTGTCCTGGATTGTTTACCTTGTTGACAAGCATTACATATTTTATTATCCAAGTTGTTTAGTTTAGGCAAACCTATAACCAAGCCACTCGACTCATCTTGTGGGCCGAGTCTTGGAGTGCAGTGTCAGGAGTCCATAACCAAGATTCCTCTTGCTGTGTCATAAGACTCTTGGTTGAGGAGTTGGGTAAATTTATTGTGTAGATGTTGCTACTCCTAGTTCCTTTAAGTATTATTTTAGATGTTGCATTTATTTTGATTACGCATTCATTTTCTAGAAATATGACCTTATAATTGTTATCACACAATTGGCTTACACTAAGTAAATTATATTGAAAGTTTTCTACTAATAAGACATTTTGAATTGTAAAGTTAGAGTTGAGCTCAATATCACCGATCCGATGATTTTGAGCTTGCGCTATTTCCGAAGGCTACCGATCCTTGTCGCTTTGAATCGTAATCAAAATTTGAGTTGATCCCTCATGTCGAGAAACCATCGCCCAACATCCATTGATCCTACACATAAGGTAGTTGGATCGGATATTGGAATTACTAAAGGGTTGTTTGTAAGTTTTTAAACCTAAATCATCTCACCAATATCTACATGATCAAAACATGTTATTCCTATGTGTTATTGTGAGATGACTATCAATTTTACTTGATGAATTTAAATTAACCAACATTAGGTTAGATTCGGATTTAGTCTAAGCTCATCAAGTAATCTTTTCAAGAGATTAGCTTCCAGGTCGTGGCGAGGCACAGAGACCTTCTTTGATCGGAACAACGACCACTTCCTTAGACAAAGCTAATTTCAAGAAATTGATAACTCGACTTACTTGAGACTACGTCTTGGTCTAACTAGTTATTTTTGAAAAGAGGCTCCCCGAGGCTCAATCTTTTCGTAGGATTTTAGTTGGTTTATTTTTGAAAAGAGGCTCCCCGAGGCTCAATCTTTTCACAGGATTTTAGTTGGTTATGAGTCCTATCTAACCATTCTAAAAATAAAGGAAAAACTAAGCATGCAATTTCTAAGACTTAACAAAAATACATTTTGTATTGGCTCCCCCTGGACCATTGAATCGAGTGGGTCTATTCACATAGTGAATTTGGTCCTTGGGAACCCAATACATGTTAGATCCTAAAGTTGAAATCAAAGTGGTCTTAGGGACCCATGCTTGGACATTTTTCTTATGTTGGTTTACTATAGACATATATGACTTATTGGTTGTATTTGAGTTAAACCCGAGTCCGCCTTGTTGTACACGGCCCTTTGTGATCCAAGTAAGAGGTCAAGTCCCTTGGATCCCAAAGTGAACCTTTCCAACGCAGTTCTAAGGTCTTCGACTTGTGTTTTCAAAAGCGAGTTCTCAACTTCAAGCTTTTCAACTTGAGTTGAGTCCTCCTCTTGAATACGAGTAGTCGAAGAGGTTAGGGAGACCTCATGTTTGAGAAGGTTAACCTCCTCAATTAGGGTCTCGACCTTGGACTCGGACTTAGCTAGTTTCTTATTTAAAAATTTAATTGCACCATACAAAGTATTAAGTAACGACTTACCCTTAATGATTCTTTTGAACCGGATACGGATCCGTGGCTTGTCTTGAATGGAAGCTCATCATCGGATTCGACTCGGACTCTTCTTGCTTGAGTCGCTCACTTCGGCTTGGCCATTAGAGCTTGGATATCGCCTTCTTCCTCCGACAACTCCTCCCAAGTAGCGCTTAGCGCTTGGTCTTTGATGCGTTATTCTTTAGCTTTGGGCACTCGGACTTGATGTGACCGAACCGCTGCACTCATAGCATCTAAAATTAGAAGTATTTGAATTAGGTTTAGGCTTACCTTGAGTTGTTGGTCTCTTGATCATCTTCCAACTAGATTGACTAGTTCGGATTCTATTTCGGAGTCTACTTCCGATTCGGACTCGCCTTCTTCCTTCTGGGGTGGCTTGCTTGGGGCTTCTTCTTCTTGGAACTCGCAACTAACGCAATACTCTTCTCGGCCTACCGACCACGTTAGTTTGCTCATGTAATTCAAGTTCAAAACAATTCGCCTAACCTAATTTTAGAAAGGTCCGTGGAGCCCTTGTCGGCATCGACCATGGATGCCCACAAGGTGGTCCTAGGACCCGAGTTAAGAGCCTACCTGATAAGGGCGCGATTCTCGACCTTTTGTCCGATGGCAGGGAGGTGGTTGTCGATGTCGTGGATACGAGCATGTAGTTGAGTTGCGGTCTCGCTTTTCCTGCATTTTCAAGTTATACAATTTATTTAAAAGTAAATCTCTTTACATACCTTCGTGTCGCTTGCCTTCGTGTAGTTCCACTAGCTTGGTCCATAAGTCCTTTGCACTAATGAAGGGCCGACGCGGTTGAGCTCTTCCTTGACAACCCACATTGCAAGATTTGAGTTGCCTTGGCATCGCTTCTACTTGTTTTTCATGGAATTTGACCCTTGATCGTAACCCAAAGATTCACCATCTTCATTAATAGGAAGTGTGAAACCGGTTTGGATTACGATCCACATCTCGATTTGGGTTTTAAGAAAGCATTCCATCCGACCCTTCCAATAACGAAAGTCATTACCGTTGTAAACGGGGTCGAGCGTGCTAAACCCTTCGAGATGGGCCATTTAAAAACAAGAAGAAGAACGCGAAAAAGAATCTTGCAAAACACACACGGAAAGAATATTCCAAGACTTTCGTCCTTGGATTAGTAAAGGAAGTAAAAAGATATATAAAATGTAACTTGCAAAAGAAATAAACAATCAAATGCGAATGTCGTTGAAGTTCGGAGGATAACCTTACTCGGGATCTAACCAGAAGGACAACCTTATCCGGATCCTAAAGCCTCTAATGCAATTCTATATGTAGGAGAAGATAAGCAAGTGAAATAATTATACGAAAACAGAAATAAATAAATAAAAATCTGTAAAAAAGAAAAACAAAGCTAGATTGGTGGTTTCACGAATCTTAGCGCCCGACTCGATACCAATTGTTGGATCGAAAGTGTCGCTAGAGGGGGTGAATAGCGTCGATGTCGTTAAAAAACTTTTGCAATAAGTAAAAAGCAAGTAGAGTGCATGAAATATAAAGTAGACAAGATATTTTTACGTGGTTCACAATCTTTCGATTGCTAATCCAAGGCCCTAGTGATCCTTGATCACGTACGGAGGGCAATTCACTAAAACCACTCCTCCTCGTTGGAGGTAGGAGCAACGATTACAAAAAGAAATCAAGGCAAATGGACACTCCCCCTTTCCTTGTTACGATTAAAGCACAAAGACAATTTAAAGAAGTAGAACTTAAATAAATATACCGACAACTCTTATAAGTAGAAGATGTAGCTTTCGTTGTCGGCGGCACTTCGTCGTAGCAAATGTGAGTAGTAGTTGCGACGTTACGTCGGCGTGTTGAGAGCTCTTGAATTCTTGTTATTTGCTTTTCTTGAACATGTCTATTTATGGATATTGATCTTTGAATTTAGACATAGGTAGTGTCCAAGGTGAGGTTCTTATCCCAACTCAAGGATGAGGTGTTTCATCCAACCAACTTGTGCCACCTCCAACCTTCTTGGGCGCCAACTCAAGGATGAGGTGTTTCATCCAACCACCTTGTGCCACCTCCAACCTCCTTGGGCGCCAACTTGAGGATGAGGTGTTTCATCCAACCACCTTGTGCCACCTCCAACCTCCTTGGGCGCCAACTTGAGGATGAGGTGTTTCATCCAACCACCTTGTGCCACCTCCAACCTCCTTGGGCGCCAACTTGTTGGAGCCATTCAACTTGTGCCACATCATGAGCCAACCATCTTGTGCCAACTCACCTTATTTTGGGCGCCCACCACAAGGAAGCTTGGTGATGGTTTGGATGTCCACCTTGATGCCACATCACCCTTTGTACCAAAACACGAGTCAAGTCCAAATTCACCCCTTGAAATTCGAGCTCTTCTCGAGGTGGAACTTGACTAGCGATTGGATGTAGTCAAAGGGTTTTGGACCGCATGATACAAGTTAGCTTAAAATATAAAGTACGATGGTTCTAACCATCTGATCTCGACCTAGACCTTCCATTGGAGGTATTGGGTCGGATCTACGCTTAACGACCTTGCTTCGCTTTCACACGAGCTTACCTTGTAGCCTCGCTTCCGGTCTTCACCCGAGTACCTCGGCTTCCTCCGAAGTCCCTCTGGCGTTGCCCGACCACCTCGGTTCCCACCGGGTGTCGCAGACCTTCCGCTCAACTTTAGCATTTCTGCACACTTAATTGAGCTCGTAAGATAACAAATATACCCTTAACTATTGAGCCTTTTGCCATAATCAAAATACCGGTTCGACTTTGGTGCCCACTGCACCAACATCTACGTCTGGAACCAGGAGTAAGGTCCTAACATCTCACGCCCGTCTACGTGGCTAAGTACACAAACACATTAGTCCTATGTGTTGTGAGATGTGTTGGCTCCTTAAATCTATAGGTATATGATTTCTAAGGTAAGACTTAGGCTAATTTCATAAAAAGAAGCAAAAGTAGAGTACATATATAGAAAAATTTAAATCCTACTCTATTACGCACATACCTAACTTTCGTCTTAATAAACTAAATTCGGGTAGTGGTTTGGTGAAGATGTCCGCTAGGTTTGATTTGGACTCAACATACTCTAGTTGTATAGTTCCATTAGTTACATGTTCCCTAATGAAGTGGTGTTTAACTTCTATATGTTTTGTCCTAGAATGACATATTGGATTTTTAGTTAAGTTAATTGAACTAATGTTATCTATGTAGGTTTTAATGTTGTTAAAGATTAAGCTAAAGTCTTGGAGAGTGTGCTTCATCCACAGGAGCTGAGAGACACACTCACCCATCGCAACGTATTCGGCTTCGGTGGTAGATAAGGCAACGCAATGCTGCTTCCTACTGCACCAACTTACTAGACTCGAGCCGAGGATTTGACAACAACCACTCGTGCTCTTTCTATCGAGTTTACTACCGGCATAGTCGGAGTCGGAGTAGCCGATTAGATTAAACTCGGTAGATCTAGGGTACCAAATACCTACGTTTAGCGTGCCCTTTAGATATCTAAGGATACGCTTGACTAGGGTTAGGTGAGACTCCTTTGCACAGGTTTGTAACCTTGCGCACATACTTACCGCGAATAAAATGTCGGTCGGCTCAAGGGTTAAGTATAGGAGACTTCCTATTGCGCTCCTATAGTATTTTAGGTCAACGGGTTTTCCTTCTACATCTTCGTTGATATTAACATTAGTTGCCATAGGTGTATTGATTATTTTAGCATCTTGCATTCCAAATCGATTTATTAAGTCCTTAGTATATTTTTGTTGATGTAAATATATTCCATCTTTAGTTTGTTTAATTTGTAAACCTAAGAAGAAACTTAACTCTCCCACTAAATTCATTTCAAATTCACTTTCCATAAGTGAGATGAATTCGCTTAGATCGGATCGAGTTGGTAGTTCCAAAATTATATCATCTACATAGATTTGGGCTATAAAGATTTCTTTTCCTACGGTTTTAAAATAAGGTTGGGTCGACTAAACCTTGGTTGAATCCTTTGGACTTAAGATAGATCGAAGCCTTCGTACCAAGCTCTTGGGGCTTGTTTGAGTCCATATAGGGCTTTCTTAAGTCTAAGGACATGGTCAGTTTATCTAGATTTTCAATCCGGAGGTTGGATCGACGTAAACTTCTTCCTTAATGTATCCATTCAAAAATGCTGACTTGACATCCATTTGAAACAATTTAAAACCTCGATGTGCAAAGATATGCTAACAACATTCTGGATGGACTCTAGTCTGCTACGGGCGTAGGGTCTCATCGTAATCTAAACCTTCGACTTGACTAAACCCTTTGCGACTAACCTAGCTTTATTTCTAACTACTTCACCTTTATCATCAAGTTTATTTCAAATACCCACCTTGTTCCAATAATTGATTTTTCTTTAGGTGGTGGTACTAATTCCTGGACTTCATTTCTAGTGAATTGAGCTAGCTCTTCTTGCATAGCAATAATCCAATGGGATCAAGAAGTGCTTGTTCAATAGTTTTGGGTTCGATTTTGGAAATTAACGAGATTTGACTAAGGTTTCGATATGAAGCTCTAGTTCGAACCCCTAAATTTGGATCACCTATAACTTGATTGATAGGATGATTTGTTTGAGTCTTAGTGTGACTCGGGTTAGGGTCATCTATCACTTGGTCGATAGGATGACTTGGGTGAGTTCTAGTTTGACTTGGGTTAGAGTCATCTATCACTTGGTCGATAGGATGACTTGGGTTAGGACGAGATTCAAGTTCAAGATCAGTCGGGTTCGCTATAAGTTGATTTGCTAGTTGGTTTTGTTAAGGATTGAACGGTTCGTGTCCTTCGTCGAAAACTATATTAATGGTTTCTTCGACTCTAAGAGTGTCGTGATTGTATACCCTATAAGCTCTCCATCGGTGGTTGAGTATCCTAGAAAGGTTCCAGAGAGGTTTTGGATTTGAATTTCCCTAGGTAATCCTTAGTGTTTAAGATATGTACCTTGCATCCAAATACCCTAAAGTACTTGATGTTCGGTATTTTATCGTGATAAATCTCGTACGAGGACTTTTGGTGCCTCTTTACCATAAGGATCCTATTTTGGACATAGCAAGCCGTACTAACGGCCTACTGCCCCAAAATCTATCGGGTAGGTTATACTGCTAACATTGTCCTAGCGGCTTCTTGTAGGGTTCTATTTTTCCGCTCGACTAACCCATTTTGTTGTGGGGTTCTAGGACATGAAAACTCATGGTGGTATCCGCTTAGGTTACGTAAATCAAACCTCGTGGTTTTCGAATTCACCGCCATGATCGCTTCTAAGTCTTTTAATCTTAAGGTTCTTTTGATTTTCGATTAACCTACAAAGATTGATTAGTTGGTCTAGGGTATCATTTTTATGTTTGATAAACCTAACCCAAGTAAATCTAGAATAGTCACAATTATGACTAAGCAAAATTGACTACCATTGAGTGACTTAGCTCCATGTGAATCAAATAGATCCATGTGTAGGAGCTCAAGAACACTTTTGGTTCGTTCTTGATTAGTTAATTGATGTTGTGTCCTAGATTGTTTACCTTGTTGACAAGCATTACATATTTTATTATCCAAGTTGTTTAGTTTAGGCAAACCTATAACCAAGCCACTCTGACTCATCTTGTGGACGAGTCTTGGGTGCGAGTGTACGAGTCTTCGGTGCCATAACCAAGATTCCTCTTGCTGTGTCATAAGACACTTGGTTGAGGAGTTGGGTAAATTTATTGTGTAGATGTTGCTACTCCTAGTTCCTTTAAGTATTATTTTAGATGTTGCATTTATTTTGATTACTCATTCATTTTCTAGAAATATGACCTTATAATTGTTATCACACAATTGGCTTACACTAAGTAAATTATATTGAAAGTTTTCTACTAATAAGACATTTTGAATTGTAAAGTTAGAGTTGAGCTCAATATCACCGATCCGATGATTTTGAGCTTGCCGCTATTTCCAAGGCTACCGATCCTTGTCGCTTGAATCGAATTCAAAATTTGAGTTGATCCCGGTCATGTGTCGAGTAACCATCGCCCAACATCCATTGATCCTACACATAAGGTAGTTGGATCGGATATTGGAATTACTAAAGGGTTGTTTGTAAGTTTTAACCTAAATCATCTCACCAATATCTACATGATCAAAACATGTTATTCCTATGTGTTATTGTGAGATGACTATCAATTTTACTTGATTAATTTTAATGAATTTAAATTAACCAACATTAGGTTAGATTCGGATTTAGTCTAAGCTCATCAAGTAATCTTTTCAAGAGATTAGCTTCCGTCGTGGCGAGGCACAGAGGCCTTCTTTGATCGGAACAACGACCACTTCCTTAGACAAAGCTAATTTCAAGAAATTGATAACTCGACTTACTTGAGACTACGCCTTGGTCTAACTAGTTATTTTTGAAAAGAGGCTCGAGGCTCAATCTTTCGTAGGATTTTAGTTGGTTTATTTTTGAAAAGAGGCTCGAGGCTCAATCTTTCGCAGATTTTAGTTGGTTATGAGTCCTATCTAACCATTCTAAAAATAAAGGAAAAACTAAGCATGCAATTTCTAAGACTTAACAAAATACATTTTGTATTGGCTCCTCGACCATTGAATCGAGTGGGTCTATTCACATAGTGAATTTGGTCCTTGGGAACCCAATACATGTTAGATCCTAAAGTTGAAATCAAAGTGGTCTTAGGGACCCATGCTTGGACATTTTTCTTATGTTGGTTTACTATAGACATATATGACTTATTGGTTGTATTTGAGTTAAACCCGAGTCCGCCTTGTTGTACACGGCCCTTTGTGATCCAAGTAAGAGGTCAAGTCCCTTGATCCCAAAGTGAACCTTTCCAACGTAGCCTTAAGGTCTTCGACTTGTGTTTTCAAAAGCGAGTTCTCAACTTCAAGCTTTTCAACTTGAGTTGAGTCCTCCTCTTGAATACGAGTAGTCGAAGAGGTTAGGAGACCTCATGTTTGAGAAGGTTAACCTCCTCAATTAGGGTCTCGACCTTGACTCCTGACTTAGCTAGTTTCTTATTTAAAAATTTAATTGCACCATACAAAGTATTAAGTAACGACCGACTTACCCTTAATGATTCTTTTGAACCGGATACGGATCCGCGGGCTTGTCTTGAATGGAAGCTCATCATCGGATTCGACTTGACTCTTCTTCGGTTTCGAGTCGTGCTCGGTCGGCTTGGCCATTAGAGCTTGATATCGCCTTCTTCCTCCGACAACTCCTCCCAAGTAGCGCTTAGCGCTTGGTCTTTGATGCTATTCTTTAGCTTTGGACTTGATGTGACCGAACTCTGCACTCATAGCATCTAAAATTAGAAGTATTTGAATTAGGTTTAGGCTTACCTTGAGTTGTTGGTCGTTGCCTCTGATCATCTTCCTAACTAGATTGACTAGTTCGGATTCTATTCGAGTCTACTTCCGATTCGGACTCGTCTTCTTCCTTCGGGGTGGCTTGCTTTGCGGGCTTCTTCTTCTTGGAACACCGCAACTAACGCAATACTCTTCTCGGCTTTGGACCACGTTAGTTTGCTCATGTAATTCAAGTTCGAAAACAATTCGTCTAACCTAATTTTAGAAAGGTCCTTGGAGACCTTGTAGGCATCGACTATGGATGCCCACAAGGTGGTCCTAGGAAACGAGTTAAGAGAATACCTGATAAGGTCGCGATTCTCGACCTTTTGTCCGATGGCATGGAGTTGGTTGACGATGTCTTGGATACGAGCATGTAGTTGAGTTGCGGTCTCGTTTTCCTGCATTTTCAAGTTATACAATTTATTTAAAAGTAAATCTCTTTTACATACCTTCGTGTCGTCGGTGCCTTCGTGTAGTTCCACTAGCTTGGTCCATAAGTCCTTTGCACTAATGAAGGGGCCGACGGTTGAGCTCTTCCTTGGACAACCCACATTGCAAGATTTGAGTTGCCTTGGCATCGGCTTCTACTTGTTTTTCATGGAATTTGACCATTGATCGTAACCCAAAGATTCACCATCTTCATTAATAGGAAGTGTGAAACCGGTTTTGATTACGATCCACATCTCGATTTGGGTTTTAAGAAAGCATTCCATCCGACCCTTCCAATAACGAAAGTCATTACCGTTGTAAAGCGGGGTCGGGCGGTGCTAAACCCTTCGAGATGGGCCATTTAAAACAAGAAGAAGAACGAAAAGAATCTTGCAAAACACACACGGAAAGAATATTCCAAGACTTTCGTCTTGGATTAGTAGTCTTGAGAAGTAAAAAGATATATAAAATGTAACTTGTAAAAGAAATAAACAATCAAATGCGAATGTCGTTGAAGTTCCGAGGACAACCTTACTCGGGATCTAACCCGAAGGACAACCTTATCCGGATCCTAAAGCCTCTAATGCAATTCTATATGTAGGAGAAGATAAGCAAGTGAAATAATTATACGAAAACAGAAATAAATAAATAAAAATCTGTAAAAAAAAAACAAAGCTAGATTGGTGGTTTCACGAATCTTAGCGCCCGACTCGATACCAATTGTTGGATCGAAGTGTCGCTAGAGGGGGTGAATAGCGATACTGATGTCGTTAAAAACTTTTGCAATAAGTAAAAAGCAAGTAGAGAATGCACAGCGAAATATAAAGTAGACAAGATATTTTTCGTGGTTCACAATCTTTCGATTGCTAATCCACGGCCCTAGTGATCCTTGATCACGTCACGGAGGGCAATTCACTAAAACCACTCCTCTTCGTTGGAAGTAGAACAGCGATTACAAAAGAAATCAAGGCAAAGGACACTCCCCTTTCCTTGTTACGATTAAAGCACAAAGACAATTTAAAGAAGTAGAACTTAAATAAATATACCGACAACTCTTATAAGTAGAAGATGTAGCTTTCGTTGTCGGCAGCCGTCGTAGCAAATGTGAGTAGTAGTAAGCGGCGTTACGGCGTGTTGAGAGCTCTTGAATTCTTGTAATTTGCTTGGCTTGAACATGTCTATTTATGGATATTGATCTATGAATTTAGACATAGGTAGTGTCCAAGGTGAGGTTCTTATCCCAACTCAAGGATGAGGTGTTTCATCCAACCACCTTGTGCCACCTCCAACCTTCTTGTGCGCCAACTCAAGGATGAGGTGTTTCATCCAACCACCTTGTGCCACCTCCAACCTTCTTGTGCGCCAACTCAAGGATGAGGTGTTTCATCCAACCACCTTGTGCCACCTCCAACCTCCTTGGGCGCCAACTTGAGGATGAGGTGTTTCATCCAACCACCTTGTGCCACCTCCAACCTCCTTGGGCGCCAACTTGAGGATGAGGTGTTTCATCCAACCACCTTGTGCCAACTCACCTTATTTTGGGCGTCCACCACAAGGAAGCTTGGTGATGGTTTGGATGTCCACCTTGATGCCACATCACCCTTTGTACCAAAACACGAGTAAAGTCCAAATTCACCCCCTTGAAATTCGAGCTCTTCTCGAGGCTGGAACTTGACTAGCAGTTGACTGTAGTCAAAGGGTTTTGGACTGCAGTACAAGTTAGCTTAAAATATAAAGTACGATGGTTCTAACCATCTGATCTCGACCTAGACCTTCCATTGGAGGTATTGGGTCGGATCTACGCTTAACGACCTTGCTTCGCTTTCACACGAGCTTACCTTGTAGCCTCGCTTCCGATCTTCACCCGAGTACCTCGGCTTCCTCCGAAGTCCCTCTGGCGTTGCCCGACCACCTCGGTTCCCACCGGGTGTCGCAGACCTTCCGCTCAACTTTAGCATTTCTGCACACTTAATTGAGCTCGTAAGATAACAAATATACCCTTAACTATTGAGCCTTTTGCCATAATCAAAATACCGGTTCGACTTTGGTGCCCACTGCACCAACAGAATGGATCATCATTAATGGATCGGGTTTTATGTGGTTCAGATCCATTGGGTGGCTAAGATCCAACTCCTCCTCATGGTCCCTATTGTAGCCTATTATAAATACCTCATGAAGCCTAAATCTATATAAGGAATTGGAGAGGTTTGGGCGAAAAAGAACAACATTGTGGTTGGCGTTGGAGAGGCTTGGTCGGCAACAAGAGGTAGCTAGGGTTTTTTCCTTCTTCCTTTGGTTTTGGCTGGCGCCTCCTCACCTTCTCCTAGGGCCAGCGGCAACAAAGGGCTTTCTTTCTTCCTTTGTCTTGGTCGGCACCTCTTCCACCTTTCCTAGGGCCGGCGGCAACAAAGGATAGGGTTCCTTCTTTCTTTGTCTTGGCCGGCGCATACTCTCCCTTTCCTTAGGGCCGGCAGACACCAAACTTGGTGTTTGGTGGTCGGCATAAGCAAGGAGAAGAAGGGAGGGTTTTCTACGTGATCTAGGAGGCTTCGATTCTTGGAAGATCATCGCCCACACGACATCCAAGAAGAGGATAGGAATACAATAGAAGATCAAGAGGTATAATCTTGTTTAATATTGATTCTAGTTCTTTTGTATTATGCATGTTATTGATTGACATGGACCTCGATGATAAAAATAAAAATTGGCGATACGTACATCATCTATTCCGCGACTAATCGAGGAAAAGAGTTAGGTTGCTTGAACAACAAATTTGTTCAAGTGACCGCTCAAATCGAATAACACGATGATGAATCAGTTGCTTGGGTAATCTATCTCCATCCGGATTAGTTCTAATTGATAAAATTTTAATCCGGGGATGTGAGACAGGATCGCCATGCACAAGCGACCGAAGCGAAGCGAAACGAAATGCGAATTTCCCTTCATTTATAACCTACATCAGGTTGATTTTGCTCCTAGTTGTCGACTGCTATAAGGCCCCAGTTGACTGTCAACAGTGTCGTTGTCTCACAACAGACTTAATCCATGTCGGCATTCAAGCCAATGGATACACTGGCAATCGACTACCATTATCCATCAGTCGACTGCCAATCTCGTAGCCAACTGATAAGTCAGCTACCGAGCATTACAGTACCAACGATCAGCCATCTATGGCGTTCAGCTCAACTCATCGATCATTGTCAATCTTGGCGGTCAGCTAAACTATTTGCGATCGACTCACAACATCGACTAGTCATAATTCGATCGATCGCCTGTCAGTCTTGGTTGTCAAGTGTCAAAACACTTGACCAATCGACTACTCCAAAACTCCAATCGACTGATAACCTCAACCATGAGGTTTATCCCCAAGTATGATGCCCTTATACTTGCTAGACGACCCTTAGCCTAGACCTAAGCCTTCTAGCCACATCCGTCAGCCTCACGCCTATTGGATCCCTCCAAGTCTTCCATGACTTGTCCATCCATACTCTAGCCTTCAGGTGCTTCCATCGGCTATTGTCATGCTAAGCTGGTCTACACTGCCAAGGCATATTTGGACTTACGCTGCCACGATTACCACTTGGACTTTACCCCGCCAAACCATTGGACTTATGCTGCCAAGACTCTCGCTTGGATTTTACGTCACCAATATCAACCCTTGGACTTCCCTTGCCAACCCATGTTGGACTTTTCATTTTCCAAAACTCAAGCTCAGACTTTCCCTTGCCAAGACTGATGTTTGGACTTTCCATGTCAACCCATGTTGGACTTTCTAATTACTAAGACTCAAGCTTGGACTTTCCCTTGCCAAGACCCATTCTTGAACTTTCCATGCCAAGTAACCAACACTTGGACTTTCCATGCCAAGTACCCAAGACTTGGACTTTCTATTCCAAGTAGACAAGACTTGGACTATCTAATTGCCAAGACTCAAGCTTGGACTTTTCCTTGCCAAGACCCATGCTTGGACTTTCCATGCCAAGTACCCAAGACTTGAACTTTCCATGCCAAGTACACATGGTTTGAGTTTCCATCATATGTCAACCCCATGTCAACTATATAGTCAACACATTGTCAAACAATGGTCACCTCATTGTCAAACATCAATGTCAAACATCAAAACACTAATATCAAACCACTACTCTATAGGGGATCGATTGGACGCTAGAGGGGGGTGAATAGCGTCGTGTTATGCGTCGATGGAATTCGTTCGTGATCGTGTCTACAAATTTCGTTAGCGCAGCTGAAACAAAGATAATGAAGCAATAACGAAAAACACAATCACAAACATAATTGTTTAACGTGGTTCGGAACCTCAAGGTTCCTACTCCACGGTTGAGCTCAACGAGCTCTAGTGATGCACACGCAACCACTAATCACAAATAACTCCTTCTCGGAACAATCCGGAGGTGGAGAAACCTCGTACAATGATTACAAAAGCAAAACATGAAAATACAAGCAAAATACAAAGAAATGTAAAGAACACTTTACAAAACTAGGGTTTGAGCGCTTTGCTTGTTGGTTGCTTGGATGAGGTTGAAGGGCCCTGAAATGCACCTGCAAATCGCCTTCAAATCGCCCCAAGAAAGCTCCCAAAGAACCAATGCCGAAATCCTCATTGAGCTCCTCTTTTTAACCTGTATCGGGTTGGATTTCTGCCGATCAGTCGACTGCCATAAGTCACCAGTCGACTGATGCCACTGTTGCTATGAGACAACGGCTCAATCCACGCTGAAAAAGTTCCAACGGGACTCTCACACCATTGCCAACATTGGCGTTATGGCCTCCCTAAATAGTCAAGCGCCTGGTCGGCTCACGCGGGTATTCTGTGCTCACGACTAAACCAGCAGTTGATTGCCATACATGGCAGTCGACTGCCAGAGCCTTTTCAGCCCCTAACCGGCAGTCGAACTCAAGTCGACTCACGGCAGTCGAACCGGCCATAATGTCAGTCGACTGCCAACCTCAAACATGAGGTTTTAACGCAATTATGGTGCCCCCATACTTGCTAGACCACCCTTAGCCTAGACCTAAGCCTTCTAGTCACCTCCATCAGCCTCGTACCTCTCGAATCCCTCCAAGTCATCCATGACTTGTTCATCCATTGCGCTAGCCTTCAGGTGCTTCTATTGGGTATGTCATGCTAACGGTGTCTACACCACCAAGACACATTGGACTTACGCCGTCAAGACTCCGCTTGGACTTTACGCCGCCAACTATTGGACTTATGCTGCCAAGACTCCCACTTGGACTTTACGCCGCCAATATCAATCCCCTTGGACTTCTCAAATGCCAAGACTCAAGCTTGGACTTTCCCTTGCCAACCCATGTTGAACTTTCCATGCCAAGACCCATGCTTGGACTTTTCCTTGCCAACCCATGTTGGACTTTCCATTTTCCAAGACCCATGCTTGGACTTTCCCAAAAACCACATGGTCAACCCTAGTCAACCATCAAAGTCTCCCTCGAGTCAAACTCGAGTTTGGTCAATTATGACTCGGGTCGATTGCTCCAACAATCTCCCCAACATATTAACCGACATAATGTTAAACATCAATGTCTAAGCTCCATGTCAAACATACTTTGTCAAACATCAAAACATCACTCGAGTCAAACTCGAGTCTGGTCAATTATGACCTGGGCCGATTGCACCAACAATCTCCCCCTTTTTGATGTTTGACAAAACCAACCTTGAGTTAGACCCCTAACTCAAATTCCCTTACCAAATCCCAAATTGGTAATCTTATCTTTCTCCCAATAAATTCTCTCCCAAAACATTCTCCCCCTTTTTGACTAACATCAAAAAGGCTTTCTCTCCAAGGAGGTCAATGTCTCATGTCCCAATGAGATCTTACAATCTCCCCCTTGGTCCAAAAATACCTAGGATGCCTACCATGTTCCTAGTGATAAGTCTCATATCACTCAAGAGAGGCATTCCTATTCACTCTCCCAATTTCCAAATTGGGTATCAAAAACCCATCAATTTTCCCAATTGATGACACTCTCTCCATAACTTCTCCCCTTCAAGAAGAGAAAAAATACATTCATCATCCCATGATGAATACCTCCCCCTAAAGGCTTGCTCCCCCTTGACCATTGCACCAACAATGTCCTTGGGAAGTCCCTAAGCCAATAGGAACTCTAAACTATCAAAAATAAGGTTCAAAGTTCAAACTTGAACTTTCCACACCTTAAATTTGATACATTATCCTAACACCTCTCCTAATCCATATTCAATGGATTTTCACCCTTTATAATGTTTCCCAAAGCATATCCTAGGGTTGGGAGTGGTTAGGAAACCTTACCATAGCTGAAATCAGGCTAAACAAACCTTGTTAACCCAAAATCGGACACAGCGATCGACTCTAAGATGTCATCGACGCCTTCATCGATCATTGCCATCGGTAGATCGATAACTAAAATTCTCGAATTTTAACTATTAGAATCAAATTTTGAAAATTCATAAGTAATTCTACGTATTTTGAAAATTCATGAAAATTCATAAATACATTACTTATAAGAAATACAATGGGTGAAAAATATTTGAAAATTATTTTACCCATAAAAGAGTGAGTTTGATATAAAACTCAAAACCATTGAAATTTTCAATATTTTGGCCCTATTTTGTATCAACTCTATCAATGATGATTGCTATCAAAAGATAGACTTCACCAAGGTTTTCAAAATGATTTTGAAATGTTTTTAAAACCTTATTTTGGATCATATTCCTTGGGATCTATGTACATGACTTGTACACATGCTTTCCTAATGATCCACTATTGAAATTAGATAAGTTTTAGTTCATCTAGATGCAAAAACTATGCACCTTGAACTCAACTCATATCCTAGCATCTCACATGTATCTAGGATGTATAAATACACATACATGTCAATGTGATGTGAGATGTGAGTTTTGTTCTCCTTAATCTAGGGTTTCATGCATTTCCTAGGCAACACTACTTGATTCCCTTATAAATGAGACTTCAAGTCATGCCATTGTCCTTAATTCAATTTTAGTCAAATTAAATGCATGAAATGATCATGGCATAATGATAGCAATAATTAAGCATGACCAATGATCATGATGACATGACATATGATATAATTTAAGCATACATGACATTTATCCTAACCCTAAGCATGATCATGACATATAAAAGATTAAAGATAAGTATGATGTCATGGCATGTTATGTCACGCCCCGAGAGTATGTCGTGCCGAAAAGCAAATGGATGACATCTCCCCTGTACGTGGCAACATATGAGTTAATACAAGGCCCGTAGGCCAACAACAACAATATGATATACACAGATATCAATATATCAAATGCAGCGGAAATATATAACAGATAAAACAATATACAATGACCCAACTGTGCACTCCGGAGTGACTTGACACAACAAGAAACATAATAGAAGTCACATCGAAAGCCAAATACATACAACACGTCCGTATATCACAGATACGGAAGCAATACAGGTTAAAACCGCAAAACGACAATCCGTAGAAATACAACAATACGGAAAAACATGTCCATTCGTCCGGTGTGAGATGGGATCGGTGGCGAGCTCGAGCGTCAAGAGTCTTCTACATTATCCGGGCGAGGAAGCCCGGTCGAGGTGGTGAGTATAAACTCAGGGGTAATATATAGAAAGTGCATGAACAACATATAAGAATAGATCTACAAGTATACATGTGAAGATCTACAGGTATACAACATGATTCCAATAGACATATAGTCATATCCAAATCTAATAACAAGTAACTACAGTAAAGTCATACTCAATGTATATACTAAACTGATCAACTGAACATAAAGTAATATACCAACATACACGCGATTACTTGACACCATACGCTATATCATCCTGAACAGATTTACAATAACATAACCCATATAACATACTAAGTCAATCTCATACCTGACTAATACGCCAACATATAAACAATATATGATCACCTGTAATAACAACCCGGTCCATACCACACTATGACATGATGCTAATCAAAGGCATATAACAGTCTGAATCAACGCATGTATCATGCTCAACATATAGCAGTAAATAAAATGCAAATGGCATGTATCACGATGAACAAGCATGTGCAACAATCATAGCTCAATCAAATGCAGCATCTCACAGGCATATGTAAAACATATATCAAATACATGCATACATATATATATCAGCAATGCAGATGCATGGTCATGTCTGCGTACCCAACTCCTACCACGACCCCAGTGTGGCCTAGGTGGCACGACATGATAACTATCCCGACTCCAGCCGCCACCACTCTCGAGTGACCGAGTTGGGTAGTATGAAACAGTAGCTAGCCCGCTATAGAGCTATATGCTACCCACACAGGGGTCCCTGCTGCTAGTTGCTCCGTCCCTACCCATGAGTAGATGAGCACCGCACCCAGGACAACTGCACATCACACGACCACTGTCTATAGTGGGTGAGTGCGCTAACTACCACTCCACACAGTGGCCAAGTGCGCATCTCCAGCTACCACCATCCATAGTGGCCGAGAACGGCACGCACAACAATGCTCTGTCCTCAACCCTGCAACCACTACCCCGAGTGGCCGGGGAGGCAGGATGACTAACGACTCGTCTCAACCACAAGGCAGACCCAGTCGTCAGCATGCATGAAATGTAATGATGCATAGCTCACACACAAATCCTCGCAACACTCCCTAACTCACGGGGAGACCTAGTCAACCAAAATTCAACCATGCAAGGACTACAATCTATAAGACTCTCTCTATCACACAAAGAGTCATACACACCTGACAGTCAACCATGCTAAGACCTCTAGTCAGTAGCGAGATACCATCAACCATCCATATAACCATACACAGGCACACAATCCATAATGAATATACCATCACGCTAGGACCTCTAGTCCAGGGTCACATACTGACAACCATACACTTATCTATGCACAGACAACTAGATCCATCATAAATGCACCACCAATACGGATATGATATAACAAACGACTCCATAATCCAAACCATCACCTAACCCTAGTGATGTAATACAGTAAACCAATCTGAAGTCACAAAGATAACTCTAACCACATGTACTTGCTGAACATCTATCAGCTAATACATAATAGGGTTTATAGTTCCTATCCGAGCTAGATAATCAATGAATAACAGAGTATATATCTCAAAGGTCAAGGCAGTACAAGCATATGATTAAATAAGAGTGGATTTAAGGTAAATAGGTATAAACATATATCCAAGATCATGCACAGGAATTGATCAAACTACCGGACCAGGTAGATATTACCCACCTGATATGTAATCTGTGCTATCCATCTATACGTTCATGTATCCATCACCATCAACGTCCTGTAGCAATAGGATACAATTAAGTATCATCACATATCTAATGATCGAATTAAGGTAAAACATAACTCAGATCATCCTCTTCCTCTAATTGCAACTATACAACTATACCAGTTTTAAACACACTGCAAATCAAATCCCACGTTCCATAATACCCATATTAAGTCTAGACAGTTATCATAGATTCAGCCCAATCAATCAATCATATAGATAACTCTTATATGATACAATTAGCTAAATCCAAATTGAAACTTACCGAATTGAGCTTTCTCTATCTTTCTTGACCCACTTAGCAACATCCAATCTGAACAATTTATCACATTTCATCATACCAATAATAAATCCATTGTGAAACTAGTATTCCAAAATCTACACTTACCTGGTGTAGTTCTCACATGCACTATGCTATCTAGAAAACAAATCCACTGTCGATCTCCAACAATAAGATGTCCAAATTTGTTGACCAATTCATGGATCTGCACCCCCCAACCACTGTGACCCACAATGGTGGTAGTCCTTCTCTATTCGAACTCACGTACCAATGCCCAGAGCTAGATCAAAGGATCATCCGGGCTGACGTCATTGATCGAGAAATGCCTACGGGTAGCTGACATCCACCGATTGCTCGTGACGATCGTAGAGAAGATCACCATCCAGAGCCGAGAGGAATGAGGAGTGGCTCGATGCGGTGATCGATCCATGCGGAAAACAACTCGATGGTCGCGGTGTGATCGCCCTATCTTGGCCGGAACAACTCGATGGTCGGCACACTCCACCCGCCGAGGTCAGGAGGGAGAGGCGTCGACGATGGAGCACCGAGGAGAAGAAATCGTCGGCAGTAGCTGCGGGTCGAAAGAGACGAGAAGCGAGGAAGAAGTGGAAATCGCGATTGAAACCGAACCCTAGCCGCAGTACCTGAATCGGCAGCCTATTGCCGCGGCGACAACCTCACCGGTTCGCTGACGGAATCGCCAAGATCCCCAAGCAAGAAACCCCTTGTTCCTCGATCGGAGATCAGCCCAGGGATGGCGTCGTCGCCGACGGCGGAGGAGGGAAATCGCGAAGAGATGCGGCGCGAGAGAATCGGAGAGATCGCGGAAGGAGTAATGCGGATCGCGAGTTTCCGACCCTATTTTTAGACGCTGTTCGAGCGATTCGGTTAAACCAACCCAAGTTCAACCCAATCTGCTTTGACCCAATCCAATTCAAGCCCAATTCCAGCCCAATGGATTCGGCCCAACAGGTTTTAGCCCAATTTCAAACCCCATTACTAATTAAATCCAATTAACCCACTTATTAAGCCCAATTTAATCCACTAATTTAACTCAATTAACCCACTAATTAAATCCAATTAATTAAAGGGTTAATCCATATAATTTTTTTTTTTCGTATTTTACATTCTCCCCCACTTATAAAAATTTGGTCCCCAAATTTCCGACTCATGTACAAGCGAGATGTCACAATAATCATCTCAAGTATCCGGAGCAAAGTCACACTTCAAGTGACTAAGTGGGGTACTGAGCTCGAGTATTATATTTCAACTCTTATGTACACTCTCAATCAACCTATTAAAAGGTAAATAACTGTACCAAAGTGGAGTTCTAGACTCATAACTGATGGAAGACTTTGCCAGAATCGTAAGGTGAATCATGAATCACTATCAGAAATGATACTCAAGGATACTCCATGGATATAATTCCATCAAGCGATCCAACGAAATTTATCTTACGGCTCGGAAGAAAATGAGTAGATCTAGTTAATCGATCATCGACTACCCAAATCCGATCAAGTCCTTTCCGAATTCTAGATAATCTCCCAACACAGTCTAACGTACTAGGCTACCACTTCTATCTCAGTACATAACCCTACTGGTCATAATATCCACCTTTGCTTGTTGGCATACCCAACATCAACCTAAGAAATTAACCATGCCCCACATATCGTTCCACCAACTGGAACGTCTCAATACTCTTTTTTTTTTCGGATACACTCCGAATAAATCATCACCCTTGAATGAAGAGTCTTCCTGAAATAACTCTTCCTAAAGCGAATGCAACTCTGTAACCCACTATTCTCCTAGGAAACGGAGAATTACTTTCTCACAAGAGAAACCAATCTACTGTTCCAAAATTCATTATATCACCCAGAACTGAAAGTAACTGGAAGACTATAATGACTAATCTCGCTGGTTTCTCAACCGACGTAAGCATAAGACACGTCTCATACACTGCATCGGGATCGCTCCTAATCCCTGAAATGATGCATCTGCATACAATACCCTTCCATCCATATCGGACGGATTAACTATCACTGACACAAAAGTCAGCCACCTTCTAGGCCTTGAAACCTAGCCTCCCAAACTTCCGACCAGGTGATTTCCATCACCTTCTTAGCCCAACAAGTCGGCGATGTAGTATCGCTAAAACATCCTATCCTCATCTCTGGTAAATACCAAATCCATCTAGGGAAACATAACTTCCCTTAAGATTGGGAATATATCCATAAATATATCCTCCACAGATATGATGACAATCGATTCTCAAATACTCCAAGAGTACTTGATTCCTCAAATCCATGAACGATTAAATCGTTAATAAGTCTAACGACATTATCAACAACTCGTAAAATTCATACAAGTATGAAATGTCGTCTTCTACACACCTGCATCCTTTTACTCTAAGCTATAGATAGCTCAATCATCACACCGACACTGATAATTATATGACACTAGGTCACTACAATATCAAACCTCCAGTCGTAGACCAACCCTAGGATATACATAGGTGTCATTTAGCTGATCTAAACAAATCATCTATCCACAACGAAGGATATTCATTCACAACAACTACTGCATTCCATCATCGATAATCGATGCATAACTCAAGATCTGACTCTCTTCTAACAAAGAGTTACAGGTCTTTTCAAGAAGAAACACTTAGCAGATAAATCTCCATAGTGTTTAGCAATACTAATACCCGTAAAATCATCTCCCGGTATGAGGTCCCCAATATCAGGACTATTCTCGAAATCACCTCAATCGCTTACTTCACTTGCCCATGCAGTGATTAGCCCGAGAGTTCATCCGAAACTATATCCGAATACTCTCAGATTATACGTACATCCGAGAGTCCTAGTATACCAACGCCCCAACAATCCAACTATCCGTAAGGATATGTCTATTGTGGAGGTATATCTAGCAAAGGCTAAGGGTATCCCTTGCCTTCTTGGTTGTTGATCAACATCTCACCAAACGGTAGAGAAAAATCACCAACCACCAGTCGATAGGAACCCTTCGAACCCTATCCAAGAATGTTCTAGACAAAGATACCTGTAAACTACCAGTATCTCTCGATATATCCGCAAATAGGATAACCTAAAGTAATACCCGAAGGACCGATCCTTGGTCTTCTATACTTCTTCCCGGTAATTATGTAAACTTGTCCAACATACATTGCGGGCCAGCTCATGTAGATGCAAAGACTATCATGGAGGAACTGAAATCAACTGCTGGAACTGAGGTACAAACTGAAACAACTGCACTGGAGATGGTAAACACTGTTGTACTAGCAAGGGTACACATTCGGCTGTATAATACTGAAGAACTGCCAACATCGTAGCACGCTCCAACTCTGCGAAAGGTATAACTGCCACTGGAGAATACTGCATAGACACGACTATTGTCATAAAATCTCTCTCCTCTGAACAAATCATAATCCCGCCTAGGAAAGTAACTGTTGTTGTTGTCTGGGAAGGTAACAATTGTTGT
Organism: Wurfbainia villosa; assembly: GCA_025175895.1. Taxonomy (NCBI): domain Eukaryota; kingdom Viridiplantae; phylum Streptophyta; class Magnoliopsida; order Zingiberales; family Zingiberaceae; genus Wurfbainia; species Wurfbainia villosa. The sequence continues at coordinate 34,216,323 of CM045990.1, forward strand.
CTGACCTTCTGAGTCTTCTGAGATGTCTTCGGTTGATACTGCTGAGTAACTTACTTCTTCCGGATGAAAGTATCAAAAAGCTCCAACTATATCTGAGGTAGTAGATCGTTGCTGATGTGATAACCCAATCTTCTGTAATGATCTCGGCTTTCGAGGTTGTGGATCGTCCGCTCGAAAGCATCATCCATAGTCTTCAACTGAGTCTTCAAAGTACATACTTTCCTCGTAGATACCAGCTGCTTATAGTCGAAACAAATACAATGGTCCATCGGATAATCTGACTCTGTGTCTCGTCGTAACCCGCACTGCATACACATAATCTCCTTTCGGAGTCTTTCCTCTGAGTTCGCTGATAAACATGAGAAGCTGCTGACAATCTACAATTAGTCTTCTATGATCGGAAAACTCTCCAATAGTCGCTCGTGACTCACGACTTTAATCTTGCTCCTTTTGTCAAACATTCAGAGACTTCTAATTCTCATAATTTGACTTGCAATATATGATTATCAATCTCCAACTCTTAAACCACTTACTACAGAGTCATTTCTATACACATGACTCGGTCTAAGGACTTCCGGTAGGATCTAGTAGGAGATCCAAACATCCTGATCAAGATGTCAACCGATAACCCGTGGGTGGCCAAAACCAACCCAATCACATTCTTGGGCTATTAAATGGTCGTAACTTTCGCAAGTCTAACGACTCTGCATGGTACTTCCATTACCAAACGATCACTCAACCTAAAGCCCAAGAATTCCTTGACAATGAGTCAAAGAAGATGACGTGGGAAAATACTATCTCACCACATCACCATACTATGACCAAGTGATACATCATTTCCCGTAGGTTATTTCCTATATCTTCCACCAAGTACCGGTTAGATCCGGATAATGGTATTCAACTAACACTACTATCTTCGTATAACACGAGTTAAGTACCCAAAAGTACTCTCAAAGTTATACAACCTAGATGACCAAACTCGTGGATCAAAATCCTATGAATATCTCTAAATTAATCCTCTACTATCTCATCAAGAATAGTGTACTGCGCTTGTCCATCCATTACCCCATGGGTAATGATCCGACTAACATAATTAGTGAAAATCTTAGACCGAAATCCTTGATCTCCACAAGAGATGTGACTACCTAACTCCGCCCCGACTCAGATCACGGCTCTCAAAGGTAATTACCCTTTCGATAAAGCAGTACATGTCTAATAACCTCAACATATCGCTCCTGTGGTCAACTCAAACCACTGCTACGTAATACCGATTAATATACTACAAGTCATCCATGTTATAAGCAACTAAATGCATAGCCAATAAGGATATGTAATAACAATTAACATACCTTAATCCTTGTAGCTCTGAGATGTCCGCAATATGTGATCCCGTAACTCACAAAACCAAAACCGAGTAAAGCAAAACTCGATGTCCGAACGAAATAAGATCCGAAAATGGACTTCGCAACCTAGGGCTCTGATACCAATAAAATTGTCACGCCCCGAGAGTATGCCGTGCCAAAAAGCAAACGGACGACATCTCCCCTGTACGTGGCAACATATCGGGTTAATACAAGGCCCGTAGGCCCACAACAACAACACAATATATAAAGATATCAACATATCAAATGCAAAGCGAAACATACAATGATAAAACAATATACAATGACCCTAATGGCACTCCGGAGTGACTTGACACAACAAGAAACATAATAGAAGTCACATCGAAAAGCCAAATACATACAATACGTCCGATATCATAGATACGAAACAATACAGTTAAAACCCAAACCAACAATCCGTAGAAATACAACAACACGGAAAACATATCCATTCGTCCGTGTGAGATGGGATCACCAAGTGAGCTCCGAATGTCCAAGGAATCTTCTACTGTTATCCGGGCGATGTGAAGCCTGTGGTCCCGGGGGTGGTGAGTATAAACTCGTGGGTAATATATAGAAAGTGCATGAACAACATATAATGATAGATCTACAAGTATACATGTTAAGATCTACAGGTATACAACATGATTCCAATAGACATATAGTCATATCCAAATCTAATAACAAGTAACTACAGTAAAGTCATACTCAATGTATATACTAAACTGATCAATCAACATAAAGTAATGTACTAACATACCGACGGTCAGAACACTATACGCTATATCATCCTCGAAGATATACAATAACATAACCTATATAATATACTAAGTCAATCTCATACCCGACTAATACGCTAACATATAAACAATATATGATCAATTGTAATAACAACCGTCCGTACTACACACAATGACATGATGCTAATCAAATGCATATAATAATCAATCAACGCATGTATCATGCTCAACACATAGCAAGAAATATAAATGCAAATGGCATGTATCATGATGAACAAGCATGTGCAACAATCATAGCTCAATCAAATGCAAAGATCTCACTGCATATGTAAACATATATCAAATACATGCATACATATATATCCGCAATGCATATGCATGGTCATGCTCACAAGACCCAACTCGCTACCACGACTTCAGTGGCCTAGGGTGGCACGACATGACAACTATCCCGACTCCACCGCCACCACTCTCGAAAGTGACCGAAGTTGGGTAGTACGAAAACAAAGAGCTAGCCCGCCATAGTAGCTATATGCTACCCACACTGGGTCCTCGCTATCCGGGCCCATCTCCTACCCATGAGTAGCACGAGCACCGCACTCTGTGATAATCGCACATCACACGACCATCGCCTATAGTGGGTGAGTGCGCTTAACTACCACTCCGCACAAGGCAAGGCAAGTGATTCTACTACCACCATCCATAGTGGTCGAGAACGACGCACAACAATGCTCGCCTCAACCTCGCAAACCACTACTCCCGAGTGGCCGGAGGCAGTGGATGACTGACGACTGCTCAACCATAAGGCGCATCGACATGCATGAAATGTAATGATGCATAGCTCACACACAAATCCTCGCAACACTCCCTAACTCACGGGGAGACTTAGTCAACCAAAAGTCAACCATGCAAGGACTACAATCTATAAGACTCTCTCTATCACACAAAGAGTCATACACACCTGACAGTCAACCATGCTAAGACCTCTAGTCAGTAGCGAGATACCATCAACCGTCCATATAACCATACACAGGCACACAATCCATAATGAATATACCATCACGCTAGGACCTCTAGTCCAGGGTCACATACTGACAACCATACACTTATCTATGCACAGACAACTAGATCCATCATAAATGCACCACCAATATGGATATGATATAACAAACGACTCCATAATCCAAACCATCACCTAACCCTAGTGATGTAATACAGTAAACCAATCTGAAGTCACAAAGATAACCCTAACCACATGTACTTACTGAACATCTATCAGCTAATACATAATAGGGTTTATAGTTCCTATCCGAGCTAGATAATCAATGAATAACAGAGTATATATCTCAAAGGTCAAGGCAGTACAAGCATATGATTAAATAAGAGTGGATTTAAGGTAAACAGGTATAAACATATATCCAAGATCATGCACAGGAATTGATCAAACTATCGGACCAGGTAGATATTACCCACCTGATATGTAATCTGTGCTATCCATCTATACGTTCATGTATCCATCACCATCAACGTCCTGTAGCAATAGGATACAATTAAGTATCATCACATATCTAATGATCGAATTAAGGTAAAACATAACTCAGATCATCCTCTTCCTCTAATTGCAACTATACAACTATACCAGTTTTAAACACACTGCAAATCAAATCCCACATTCCATAATACCCATATTAAGTCTAGACAGTTATCATAGATTCAGCCCAATCAATCAATCATATAGATAACTCTTATATGATACAATTAGCTAAATCCAAATTGAAACTTACCGAATTGAGCTTTCTCTATACTGCTTCTTGACCCACTTAGCAACATCCAATCTGAACAATTTATCACATTTCATCATACCAATAATAAATCCATTGTGAAACTAGTATTCCAAAATCTACACTTACCTGGTGTAGTTCTCACATGCACTACGTTATCTAGAAAACAAATCCACTGTCGATCTCCAACAATAAGATGTCCAAATTTGTTGACCAATTCATGGATCTGCACCCCCCCAACCACTGTGAACCACAATGGTGGTATTCCTTCTCTGTTACAGCAACTTCACAGCCGAATGCCCACAGAGCCAGATTAAAGGATCATCTGGGGCAGCGACGTCGCCGATCAGAAATGCCTACAGCTGGCACAGCGACATCCACCGGTTGCTCCGGCGATGATCAGGTAGAGAAGATCACCATCCGATGTAACAGGGAGCCGCTCGATGGCTACGTGATCGTCCCCATGCGCCAAACAACTCGATGGTCGCGGTGATCGTCCCATCTTGGCCGAACAACTCGATGGTCGCATACCACCGCTCGTCGAGGTCAGGAGGGAGAGGCGTCGATGATGGAGCACCGAGGAGAAGAAATCGCCGACAGCAGCTGCGGGTCGAAAGAGACGAGAAGCGAGGAAGAAGTGGGAATCGCGATTGAAACCGAACCCTAGCCGCAGTACCTGAATCGGCAGCCTATTGCCGCGGCGACAACCTCACCGGTTCGCTGACGGAATCGCCGAGATCCCCAAGCAAGAAACCCCTTGTTCCTCGATCGGAGATCAGCCCAGGGATGGCGCCGTCGAGCTGCCTGCACCGGACGCTGACGAGCGGAGGTGGAACGATGAAATCGCGCGGCGAAGAGATGTGCGACGCAGAGACGCGGAAGAGAGAATCGAAGAGATCGCGGAAGGAGTAATGCGGATCGCAAGTTTCCGACCCTGTTTTTAGACGTTGTTCGAGCGATTCGGTTAAACCAACCCAAGTTCAACCCAATCTGCTTTGACCCAATCCAATTCAAGCCCAATTCCAGCCCAATGGATTCGGCCCAACAGGTTTTAGCCCAATTTCAAACCCCATTACTAATTAAATCCAATTAACCCACTTATTAAGCCCAATTTAATCCACTAATTTAACTCAATTAACCCACTAATTAAATCCAATTAATTAAAGGGTTAATCCATATAATTTTTTTTTTCGTATTTTACATGTTATATGACAAACAAGGCATGACAAATAAAATACATAGGTATAAGAATACCTAAATTTTAATATTAGTTGTCATTTGTTGGGATTAAATTCATTTTGCCATATTCCTAAATTATCCCCCAAGCGCGCCAAAAACCCAAAATGACACACAAACCTCTAAACCTAAATTGTATCAATTTAATTGATTTTTCAATCTTCTTAAATGATATTGACACATCCTAAAATATTTTATGATCAAATCTATTTCCAAGGTATCCATAACCTTGAAAATAACCTAAAATGCCACCTTTACCATGGTTTGGTTAACTACCCATCCATTTAAGGTTGGCACACCCTAACCCATCTAGCGTGAATCAATCACGCTCTTAGGAACCCAAAACCTATTTGAGCTCCTAGGGTTAATTAGGTATTCCTTAGGGATAACCTCCCTAAATACCCTCCTAATGACCCTCCTAGGCTTGTTAGCCTTGGTCATTGTGGTCTTACCATGGTTAACCTTAGGGTTTTCCTCCCTAGTAACCTTCTTAGTGGCCACCCTAGGTTTCCTTGAAACCCTAGCCATTAGGAACAAACCTTGGTCAACTCTAGGGATGACTTCCCTATTGACCTTGGTCTTCCTAGACCTAGATTGTGTTCCATAATCAAATGGAACACTATTATAAGCCACCTTAGGCTTAGGTTTGTAACCCAAACCATTCTTGCCCTTGGTTGACTTTTGTTTCTTGGGTCCTAGATGTTGACTTTGAGATTTTGACCCTTGACTTTGACCATTAGACCTTTGAAATTGATTTTGCATCTTATCGAGGGTCTTTTTTAATTTCTCAAGCCTTGACCTCAAGGCTTGGTTTTCCAATTGTAGTTGCCCAATTTTAGAATTTTGATTTGGTTTTTGGGCATGAGACTTCCTAGGCATATGCCTAGTCCATTTAGGGTGGAGACCTAAATGCTCTTGTACCTTTCTAATGGTCTCCCTAGGTAGAATTTGTCTAGAATTGTTTGACCTAGAGTTGTCCTTAGGTAAAATATTTCTAGGGACATTAGTCCCAAATTTCTCCTTCTTCCTAAGGTTGACTTTCTTAGCTCCTAAGTAATATTCTCTATTTCTAGCATGCTCTTTTTGATAAATAGAAAGATTGCTAAAATTATTTCTAGCATGCTTTTTGACATTATTTGAATAAGGAGATTTATTTAAAAATACCTTAGGGTTAGCTTTGGAAGCTCCCCCTACTTGTGGTGCTCCTTCTTGGCCCTTTTTCTTCCCCCTTGGGCATTGACTCCGGTAATATCCCGGTAGCTGGCATTTGAAGCAAATGACTTGCTCCTTGCTTTTCATAGTTGGGGGACCGGCTTCTTTGACCTTTGGAGCCGGTGGAGTCTTCTTGACTTTCTTTGGTCACTTACTCTTATAATACCCAAATTCTCTACACTCAAAACACATAATATTATTTTTATTTTGAATTGAGGTGTTTGAGTTACCTAGGGTGGTGGTGAGGTTTTCTTGAGCTTGTCCTTCCTCTCTACCGGATGTAGATGGTTCTTCTTGTTGCTCTGGTGTTGAGGATGCTCTAATTTCCTCCCCCTCAATCCTAGGGGTGGAAGTCTCCTCCAATTCTTCCACCTCCTCTTCCACCGATCCGGAAGTTGATTCCCTATCAACCTCCGAATCCTCACTTTCTTGTGAGGATGAGCTTTCTCCTTCTTGGGCCATGGATGGTTCTTCATGGAGCTTGGCTAATTTTTCCCATAGCTCCTTGTCATCTAGAACTTCACCTATCTTGGACAATAACTCATTAGGTATTAAATTAACTATCATATTGATTACCTTGTCATTGATTTCGGATTTTTGAAGTTGGTCTTGGGTCCATCTTTTCTTCTTGAGATATTCTCCATTCGGCCCTCTTGGCAATTCAAAGCCTTCCATTAAAATGGCCCATTCCTCAAGGTCCCTCATCATCAAAAAATCTTCAATTCTTCTCTTCCAAGAATCGAAGCCTTCTTGTCCATATAATGAGTATGGGACCGATGTGTTGATGTCCCAACCTAGTCATTCTTCCAACTCCATCTTCACCCTCTAGCGTGCTCTCTTAGTTGTTAAACTTCAAGAGCGGCCTCACTCTGATACCACTTGTAGGGGATCGATTGACTAGATGAATCACGTTGTGCTATCGTCGATGGAAAAGATCATGTGATTATAAGAAAAGATATTTTGTTAGAGCCTGAAACAAAGATAATAAAGCTTAGCAAAACAATATCATGCCAAACATAATTGTTTAGCGTGGTTAACCTCTTCCTACTCCATGGTTGATTCCTATCAACCTCTAGTGATGCACACGCAACCACTAATCACAAATAACTCCTTCTCGGGCCAATGGATGGAGAAACCTCGTAATGATTACAAAAGCAATCTAGAAAAATACAAGCAAAATACAAAGAAATGTAAAGAACACTTTACATTGAAACTAGGGTTTGAGTGTTTTGCTTTTCTTCTTGGATATTCTCCATTGGATGAGGTTGAAGGGCCTCTGAAATGCACTTCCATTAAAATGGCCTTCAAATCGCTGATAAAGCTCCCCAAAGAACCAATCTTCAATTCTCCTCCTCGAGCTCCTCTTTTTAACTGCATCGAGTATGGGATTTCCGTGTTGATGTATCATAGTCATTCTTCGATCGACTAATGTCAGCGTGCTCTGTTGTTATTAAACTTCGACTCAATCACTGGAAAAGTTCCAGCAGGACTCTCTCACCGATTATTGTCAATATTGCGCGATCATTGCCATCCGTCAAGTGATTGCGATCGGCTTTTATATGCGCATAAATGATAAAGCCAATCACAATACATGGCGATCGGTATTCGATCACCTCGGTTCTACTCCATTGAGCTCAGCAGCTCTTGACCCCTAGCAACCGGTCAAATCAATAACTCACGGCGGTCAGGCAACCATGGAGAAATGCCTCGATCATGCCAATCTCAAACATGAGGTTTTAACCCAAATATGGTGCCCCCATACTTGCTAGACCACCCTTAGCCTAGACCTAAGCCTTCTAGCCACCTCCATTAGCCTCGTGCCTCTCGGATCCCTCCAAGTCATCCATGACTTGTTCATCCATTGCGCTAGCCTTTAGGTGCTTCCATCGGCTATGTCACTTAAGACTTATGTTGCCAAGACTCCCGCTTGGACTTTACGCCGCCAATATCAATCCCCTTGGACTTCTCAAATGCCAAGACTCAAGCTAGGACTTTCCCTTGCCAACCCATATTGGACTTTCCATGCCAAGACCCATGCTTGGACTTTTCCTTGCCAACCCATGTTGGACTTTCCATTTGCCAAGACCCGTGCTTGGACTTTTCCAAAAACCACATAGTCAACCCTAGTCAACCATCAAAGTCTCTCTCGAGTCAAACTCGAGTCTGGTCAATCATGACCCGGGTCGATTGCTCCAACAATCTCCCCAACATATTAACCGACATTAATGTCAAACATCAATGTCCAAGCTCCATGTCAAACATCAAAACATCACTCGAGTCAAACTCGAGTCTGGTCAATCGTGACCTGGGTCGATTGCACCAACATACTCGAGTCAAACTCGAGTTTGGTCAATCGTGAACTGGGCCATTTGCACCAACACTTTAGACCGAAAGATGAATATCGCGTGAAGCTCTATAGGAGGACACGACCGACCATGTGGATCTCACACGGTTATGCCCAACCCCGACACTAGAACTGGAGCACGATTTCCAACGTGCCACACGGTGGGCCATGTGGATTCCACACGGGCGTGTGGCGTCAGCCCGACTTAATGTAAATCAAGGTTTCGTGGGTAATTAAGGAAAGTCGACTTCACTCCTATAAAAAGAAAGGCATGAACAAACCCTAGGGAGAGGCCCGACGACTAGGACAATAAGAAGGTGCCCTAAGAAGCACCGGAGGCTTGCAATGGGGAGAGAGGAAGTGGCTCAAGGATAGGAATCTACGCTCCAACGCCTAGGAGAATGACCAAGACACAACAACAGATTGAACAGAGAGTACTGCCATTATTCTAAACTCTATTTGCATTGTAATGATTTACATTAAGATGTCTTATGTTTATTCTCTTTCATTAATGGAGTAGATACTTCGATTCTAGGATTAGGGAGTAGCTTGTGTATGTTGGATATGCTAGTTTAAATGTTTATTCCCTGTTCTTGAATATATATTTGTAATTTAGGTTGTTGAGATCCATGAAAGTTATGTTTTGATTCTACTTCTACTACATATAGTTGATACAATGGCGGAAAAACTTTGTATAAAAAATCTAGGAAAACTAAGGAGGAACCTCGTGGTCATCCTCCCTCCCATTACCATAGAAGGTAGAATATGGTAGAGTAGGATATATGAAATATGATCCGTCTCTTCATAGGGATTACTAGGACATCCTCGTACCCCAAGAACCTATCCTAGCAGAAGGCCCAAAGTAGGAGACATCAACTTTATAAGAGTTGAGGGATCCCAGTGACAAGGGACTCCCAAAGATATCTATCCCCTAAGCTCTGACGATTCGAAAGAGAAACTTGGATAGGAATAGGTATTTTTCGATAGAAGCAAAAGTTCATCGGGATAACATACGATGATCCTCCCACAAGATCATAACTGGAGATCCTAGGAGCATTAGATTGATAGCATATTCCATAACACACAAGTGAAATCGAAATCCTTGAATCTTTTTAGGAATTTTGAGAACACTTTCACTTTCTCCAAGTGACACTGTAACTGAGCCAGAACTGTCGTCGACCTCACACACCTGACTCTTAGGAGATTTACTCCAAACAATGACATCCACTAGATAAACAATATTCGAATCTCAGTCTCTGTGGGATTGATACATAAATTATTATTTGATGATAACCATACACTTGCGGGCATTGAGTGCGAGCGTGCACATCGAATCCTTGGTGATACTCGTCGAAGATTTGAGGTCGTGCTCGCATGCATCAGTGGCCAAGATAACAGAGGAGGTTGTGCTAAAGTTCCTCTGAAAAAACATCATCTTTAGATTCGGCATTCCTCGGAGGCTAGTCTCAGACAATAGTCGATAGTTTCAGGGCAGAAAAATCAAAGAATGGTGCCAACAACCAGAGATCCAGCAGACTTTCACTTCGGTTGCCTACCCCCAGAGTAATGGACAAGCTAAAGTCATCAACAGGGAGTTAATTCGAGGGCTCAAGACCAAGCTCGACCATACCGGGGGAAGTTGGGTCGAGGAGCAACCAAGTATTCTCTGGGCATACCAAACGACCCCCAAAGATAGTACGGGCCTCACCCCTTTTCACCTAGTCTACGGTTCTGAGTCTCTCGTCCCTGTCGAAGTTGGTATGGGATCACCCCGGGTTTCCACTTACATTCCAAATGACCATGATAATACTGAAAAAGGTTGACATAACTGGATTTGGTGAGCAAGACCCGAGAGAACGCTACCCTTTGGATGAAAACATTCCGATGGAAAATAGCTCAAGCCTACAATAAAAAGGTCGTACCTTGCTCCTTTCAACCTGGGGACATTGTGTGGAAAAACCAATTGGCAGGGGAGGTTCGCAAGCTATCACCTCGATGGGAGGACCCCTACAAGATCATTAGGAAGCTCAGTTTGGGAGTTTATTATCTATAGGATGACAAAGGATAAGAGCTTGCTCGACCGTGGAACACTTTTCATCTGCAACCTTATCGTATATAGTTGGCCAGTGGCTAGGGGGTATGTAATAATACTTTTCTCTTGGGATAGTAAAAGGTTGCTCTTCTTGTATCAACAAAGTCTCCTGTCACGGTACCATATATTCCCTCATGTCTCAGACCGAGGCATCCATCAGCAAATTTGCCTATTATGGCGCAGTATAATCCCTCGTGTCTCGGACCGAGGCATTGATGTTGGGTTTCCGGCACCGCGGCGAGTGTGTGTTCGAACATGTTTCGTAAACATGTGCACAGCGGAAGGAATAAAATAATAAATCTAATTTATTACAATACACACATCACACGCATGCATAGTACAACATGTGTAGACATAACCGTAAATTCAAATTTTGCAATAAAAGGAAATTTATACTTCGTATACCTGACGTATCACGTGTAGCGGGAAAGGCATCAACCGGAATGATTTGCGCTAGAATTGTCTCTATCTGTATCCACGCCGAGTATCTTTGGGATGACTTCACAAAGTCACGAGCCTCGTCTTCGTACGGGTTACTAGCCTCGTGTTGAAGATGATGTGATCGAGAGAAGATCACGATCCAAATCAAAATTCGGATCCAAAATGAGTCCTCAAAAACTCGCTTCTCCGGAGAGGTATTCATCAACCGTTTGACGAATCCTTCGTCCTCCACCTATGAGGATTACCGGAGATCGAATCCCCGGCAAGGCTACCACTTTCGGAGCTTCAAACGTTGTCCAAATGATGCTCCGACGAGAAGGAAACAAGCTGTCCAGAAAACTGGACAGCTTTTGGTGGAGGAATAGGGGTCGGCCAAAAGGGATGGTTGAAGCTCACCTTGTTGCCGAACCCAAAGGAGATCATCGGAGCTCCTCCGGCAGCAGCTCGACACCGGCAAGGGGAGAGGACGACAGTTGCTGGACGCCGGCAAGGGAGCTTGGGTGGTGGTGGGCGGCAGCAAGGAGGGTTGGCGCCGACTTCACAAGGAGAAGGAGGGGGCGACAACTTAGGGTTGCTTGGACTTTGTGAAAAGACCTAACCCAGTATGCATATACTTAATCCCCAGTCACACATCAATATTACCCGTTATACACAAGATCGGAACACCCGACAGAGAGTTTATTTTATTCCATTCAGTTTAGCAGTCTCAACTACACACTTTACCCTCTCAACCTGAAGAAAAATAGAACATCAAAACCAACTCCCCTCAAACTGGAAACCCTGTATCATAGATGTCCCGGACAATGTGTGTCATGCTCATCATCATTTCCTCAGTTACTCCACCTCCGCTTCTTGCATCCCAATCTGGGAATCCTGTTCCCTACCTGAAAATGTTATGTGAAATCATGAGTTCACAACCCAGTAAGTAGATCAATGATAGGGATATAACACAGGGAGGAAAAATTCAACAGGAAACATATATCTCTACAACTGTAAAGGTAAACTACTGTAGCTCAACATACATTTTCTATTACACTTTCTGTAATTCAGTATGAAACATAAACAATACTTTTATCATGCCATTATAACAAGTACTGCGAACCCAATCATGCATTTCTGTTATGCTAACTGTACCTAAACATAAACCCTCATGGTACCTCACATTATGCATTTACAATGCTGAGCCAGTCAAATTCCTTATTTTCTTGTGCAATCCTAAGGTACATCTAGAAAGAAACTAAGGGGGTCAGTCATCAGTCATCAGTCAATCCGTTAATTTGGGTGGGCCCTCCCCGGAGCTCAACCCGGGGAGCCCAACCCGTCCAGGCACCACTAATGCTCATGTACATACAGTTAGCTAAATAAGAATTTCTGTCATTTTCTATCATACTCAGTCACAGAAGGATAACATAGAACATCATGAGTGAACGAGTATATATCTATATATAGCATCTAACCTCATACATAGGTAGATGTTAATTACACCCACATATATATATAGCATCTAACCTCATATACAGGTAGATGATAATTACACACATGTACATATAGCATCTAACCTTACACACAGGTAGATGATAATATAACTTATTCACATAACATCGAAGCACAAGAAAGATCTGATGAACATTTAGCTAAAAATGATAACATTAAACATTATAGGTGAACAAATATATATATCTATATATAGCATCTAACCTCATACACAGGTAGATGGTAATTACACACATATACATATAGCATCTAACCTCATACACAGGTAGATGGTAATTACACACATATACATATAGCATCTAACCTCATACACAAGTAGACAATATTTATCACATATTATATATCATTTACAGCATTAAGAAAAATCTCATAAAGGATTAACTAAACATGCTGACTGAGAACAATTATAGCAGGAATAATCTACAGACATAAAGCTCATGTACATACAAATTTTTATATCCACGCTAGCATGCTGATTCCTTTCAAACAAACTACTCCTTACATCTATTAAACATTTATCTGGCTATTAACTGAAGATTTAACCCTCATATACATCACTCGGCACACCCAATTCATAATGACCCCAACATGTGTATACTCTGTTATTATCACCCTACCGGATGAAACCCACAATACCAATCCACGCTTAAATTCATAAAAATGATCCTAAAATCCTAAACCGATCCCCTTCCCTCCCAACAACACAAATCTGTTTACCCATTCCCTTTCCCCTGCCCTTCACCTGCCGAGAACCCTAATCCCCCGGGTACGATCACCTCCATCTAGAATTCCCACTACAGCCCAAGGATTTAAATCCCTAGCCACCTCCCGGAATCTCTCTGCTCCTCACCTCCTTCAAGCCGATGGAAAACCTAGCTCCACCGGTTTCCATAGCTCAATCCATCCTAAACTACCGAAAATCCCCCCATGAACCCTGCTAGAACACCATCTGGAACCCAGATGCCCAGACCCGATTAAATCACGACATCCCTACTCCTCACCTCCTTCCAGCCGACGGGATCCAAGCTCCACCGGTTTCTCCAGCTCCGTCCATTCCAGACCTACCGAAATCCCCCCTATGACCCTGCTAGAACTCCATCTGGAAACCCAAGTTCACCGGCACGATTCAATCCCCAAAACCCCAACTCAATCTCGCCGCAACAGTCCCACACGAAATATGCGGAACTCACCGCCCTCGCCAACCCTAGCCAAAGACTACTCACCGTGAAGAGGAAGGAGGAAGGGTTCAACGATCGCCCCTTTTCGTCGTCAGCGGCGGCTCGCGAGCGGAGGATGGGTCGCACGAACGAAAAAGAAGGGAAAAAGAAAAAGAAAAGGAAAATAAAAAGGGTTCGGCCGGTTAAATGGGTTTTAGGGTTTTTTTCCCCTTCATGCCCCTCAACGGTGATTATTTAGGGTATAAATAGACCCCGAAATTTATCCTCCTTTTTCCGATGACACACGCCCGTGTATTTTTATCATTTTGTTATTGTTATTATTATTATTTTTTTATTTGAGACTTGACAACTCTTCCTCCCTTAAAAAAAAATTTCGTCCTCGAAATTTGACTTACCAAATAGTTCAGGGTAACGGTCACGCATATCCCGCTCGGTCTCCCAGGTAGCTTCCTCTATCTGCTGATTTCCCCATAAAACTTTCACTATTCTGATTTCTTTATTTCTCACCGCAATGATCATATTTGTTCGTATTACCTCGTAGGATAGATCCGTGTCCATCAGTGTGGCTTCATACCCAATCACATGTGCAGGGTTGGAAAGGTACCTCCTGAGCATGGATACGTGAAACACATTATGAACTCCCGCCAGGTTTGGTGGTAGAGCAACTCGGTATGCTCGTGTTCCAATCCGGTCGAGGATCTCAAAAGGCCCAATATACCTCGGACTGAGTTTGCCCTTCCTTCCGAACCTCAGTACTCCCTTCATGGGTGACACTTTGAGAAATACATGGTCTCCCACTGTGAACTCTAGGTCCCTCCTTCGACAGTCAGAATAACTCTTTTGGCGACTTTGTGCCGACTGCATTCTGTCCCGGATCTTTGCTACTAGTTCCACAGTTTGTGTCACAATCTCTGGACCCAGAACTGCCCTTTCTCCTACCTCTTCCCAATGTAGTGGGGTTCTACACCTTCTTCCGTATAGCGCTTCATAGGGAGCCATACCGATGGTGGATTGATAACTATTATTATAGGTGAACTCTACCAAGGGCAGTTTGGACTCCCAACTCCCTTTGAAATCTATAATGCAAGCTCGTAGCATATCTTCCAAAATCTGAATTACTCGCTCAGATTGACCGTCAGTCTGGGGATGGAAAGTAGTGCTGAAAGCAAGTTTTGTACCAAATCCTCGATGCAAACTCTTCCAGAATCTGGATGTAAATTTTGGATCTCTATCTGACACAATCTGATCTGGAATTCCATGTAACCTTACTATTTCCTGTATATACAACTTTGCATATTGTATCATAG
The DNA here is from genome assembly GCA_025175895.1 of Wurfbainia villosa. NCBI lineage: Eukaryota > Viridiplantae > Streptophyta > Magnoliopsida > Zingiberales > Zingiberaceae > Wurfbainia > Wurfbainia villosa. The sequence goes on from CM045990.1 coordinate 34,231,530, forward strand.
TGAAAGTGGTTTTCACTGGCAAGAAGTGTGCTGACTTCGTCAATCGATCCACCAAACACTGACCTGCATGAGTCTTATCGCACTTGTGACACTGAGTTTTGCTTTCGCCCTTGAAGACAGTATGGTCGGCTGGTCGGGGTTCCTGGGGTCACTGTCGTGGCTGCGTCTGAAACTGTGGCTGCTTGCCTCGAAACTGGCTCGGTGCAAACTTCTTCTGACTCGACGCAGGAGGTTCCCTTCCCTGGTAACTAGACCTCTTAATCTGTACTTCCTTTATCATGTCATTCCTGTCCCTCTCTGCCATCAAAGCCTGATCCACAGCCTCTCTGAAGGTGGTAACTCGACTCACCCTGACATCATGGCGAATGGCTACCCTCAATCCCTCAGTAAAATGTTTCAGCTCCTCTACTGGTTGACTGGCAATCATAGGTACAAAATACCGCCCCTTCTCGAATTCCTTGACATACTCAGCCACTGTCCGGTCCCCTTGGCGAAGCTCTAGGAATTCCCTGGCCATTCGGGTTCTGGTGTCAGCAGTAAAGTATTTACCATAAAATACCTCCTTGAATTCAACCCAAGTAACTGTAGCTAAATCCACGCTGAACGTGCACCCTCCCACCATATCCGAGCATCGCCCCGCAACATGAATATGGCGCACCTCACCTTGTCAGCATCCGTAAGCTGCATGAAGTCATATATCATCTCCAATGATCGAATCCATCCTTCTACAACAATCGAGTCTGTACTTCCCTTAAACTCTGTCGGTCCAAGATCCTTGAACTGCTTGTAAACTGGGTTCACACTGGCTGTGGGACCACTGTGGGTGTTTCCATGCTCCCTGGCTCTCAACAGCTGTTGGATCTATTCTCCCTGAATCCGACTCTATTCCTGCATAATTGCGGCAAGCTCAGCGAGAAACTGACTACTCTTCCCCACTTCACCATTGTTTCTTCGGCCCGCCATTCTCCTATAAAACCCGATACCTGCATCGTTATCTCCAATTTGTACATAAACCTAAACATGATTACATTAAGACCACTACTTGAAAAGAAAATTTAAAGCTTACAAACGCGGGGATGGATGTATCTGAGTCCTTGATGAGATTGCATGCACACACTGTCCTTTAGGATCGTTCGCTCTGATACCAACTGAAAAGATCTAACCCAGTATGCATATACTTAATCCCCAGTCACACATCAATATTACTCGTTATACACAAGATAGGAACACCCGACAGAGAGTTTATTTTATTCCATTCAGTTTAGCAGTCTCAACTACACACTTTACCCTCTCAACCTGAAGAAAAATAGAACATCAAAACCAACTCCCCTCAAACTGGAAACCCTGTATCATAGATGTCCCGGACAATGTGTGTCATGCTCATCATCATCTCCTCAGTTACTCCACCTCCGCTTCTTGCATCCCAATCTGGGAATCCTGTTCCCTACCTGAAAATGTTATGTGAAATCATGAGTTCACAACCCAGTAAGTAGATCAATGATAGGGATATAACACAGGGAGGAAAAATTCAACAGGAAACATATATCTTTACAACTGTAAAGGTAAACTACTGTAGCTCAACATACATTTTCTGTTACACTTTTTGTAATTCAGTATGAAACATAAACAATACTTTTATCATGCCATTATAACAAGTACTGCGAACCCAATCATGCCTTTCTGTTATGCTAACTGTACCTAAACATAAACTCTCGTGGTACCTCACATTATGCATTTACAATGCTGAGCCAGTTAAATTCCTTATTTTCTTGTGCAATCCTGAGGTACCTCTAGAAAGAAACTAAGGGGTCACTATCACCATCACCATCACCATCAACACCATAATTTGGGTGGGCCCTCCCCGGAGCTCAACCCGGGGAGCCCAACCCGTCCAGGCACCACTAATGCTCATGTACATACAGTTAGCTAAATAAGAATTTCTGTCATTTTCTATCATACTCAGTCACAGAAGGATAACATAGAACATCATGAGTGAATGAGTATATATCTATATATAGCATCTAACCTCATACACAGGTAGATGTTAATTACACCCACATATATATATAGCATTTAACCTCATACATAGGTAGATGATAATTACACACATGTACATATAGCATCTAACCTTACACACAGGTAGATGATAATATAACTTATTCACATAACATCGAAGCACAAGAAAGATCTGATGAACATTTAGCTAAAATTCATAACATTAAACATCATAGGTGAACAAATATATATATCTATATATAGCATCTAACCTCATACACAGGTAGATGGTAATTACACACATATACATATAGCATCTAACCTCATACACAGGTAGATGGTAATTACACACATATACATATAGCATCTAACCTCATACACAGGTAGATGGTAATTACACACATATACATATAACATCTAACCTCATACACAGGTAGATAATATTTATCACATATTATATATCATTTACAGCATTAAGAAAAATCTCATAAAGGATTAACTAAACATGCTGACTGAGAACAATTATAGCAGGAATAATCTACAGACATAAAGCTCATGTACATACAAATTTTTATATCCACGCTAGCATGTTGATTCCTTTCAAACAAACTACTCCTTACATCTATTAAACATTTATCTGGCTATTAACTGAAGATTTAACCCTCATATACATCACTCGGCACACCCAATTCATAATGACCCCAACATGTGTATACTCCGTTATTATCACCCTACCGGATGAAACCCACAATACCAATCCACGCTTAAATTCATAAAAACGATCCTAAAATCCTAAACTGATCCCCTTCCCTCCCAACAACACAAATCTGTTTACCCATTCCCTTTCCCCTGCCCTTCACCTGCCGAGAACCCTAATCCCCCGGGTACGATCACCTCCATCTAGAATTCCCACTACAGCCCAAGGATTTAAATCCCTAGCCACCTCCCAGAATCTCTCTGCTCCTCACCTCCTTCAAGCCGACGGAAAACCCAGCTCCACCAGTTTCCATAGCTCAATCCATCCCAAACTACCAAAAATCCCCCCATGAACCCTGCTAGAACACCATCTGGAACGCAGATGCCCAGACCTGATTAAATCCCGACATCCCTGCTCCTCACCTCCTTCCAGCCGACGGGATCCAAGCTCCACCGGTTTCTCCAGCTCCGTCCATTCCAGACCTACCGAAATCCCCCCTATGACCCTGCTAGAATTCCATCTGGAAACCCAAGTTCACCGACACGATTCAATCCCCAAAACCCCAACTCAATCTCGCCGCAACAGTCCCACACGAAAATCTGTGGAACTCACCGCCCTCGCCAACCCTAGCCAAAGACTACTCACCGTGAAGAGGAAGGAGGGTCGGTGTGGCTCCGATAGCTTGGCGTCGTCTCCGGCGGAAGGGTTCGACGATCGCCCCTTTTCGTCGTCTGCGGCGGCTCGCGAGCGGAGGATGGGTCGCGTGAACGAAAAAGAAGGGAAAAAGAAAAAGAAAAGGAAAATAAAAAGGGTTAGGCCGGTTAAATGGGTTTTAGGGTTTTTTCCCCTTCATGCCCCTCAACGGTGATTATTTAGGGTATAAATAGACCCTAAAATTTATCCTCCTTTTTCCGATGACATACGCCCGTGTATTTTTATCATTTTGTTATTGTTATTATTATTTTTTTTTTGAGACTTGACACTTTGGATTAGGGCTTAACAAAAACCCTTAAGCCCTATTTTATAGAGAACAAATTCTCTTAATGGTTATCGGATCATAACCAAAAGCCCGCTAACCCGCTCCATTAATTTAAGTTAAAATAAACCAAATCATGATGGTTTATTTTAAGTTAAAACGAACCAAACCAATTTGGTTCATTCGTTTAAAACAAACCAAACCCCTTTGGTTTATTCTCCTCCATTGGATTAGAACCAAACCAATTTGGTTCATCCATCATGTTTTCATAAGACACGACCCATCCATGCTTCCATTGCGACTGAAACGATTTCATGCTCACTCCATGTTTGGTCCAACCAAATCTAGTTTCTCTCAGTCTGAGAATCTGATTCTCAAGCTCGTTTTAAATCCTTCGGATTACGCTTGTTATGCATGTGACCAAATAGGTTCTCGATTTATATTGGCCATCTATAATTAACCATTAATTATAGAACGATCATGAGTGGCACCTAGTAGTACATCATGATCTCCAATTAACCGAAAAGATCAACAGTTGATCCAGAACTACTTCTGAAACCCTTCAGCAGCTCGAATGAATCGTGCCCCATTCCCTTCACTCATCTTATACCCACTTGGTTCAGGACATGGTCTATAGTGTCAGTCCCCACTAGGTTGACTACGTCACACCTAGCCTAAGCATCATTTTCTCGTCCAACGGATTCTAGTTACTGCACATGTATCGAAGAGTACCTTACTCTAAACATGTAATGCTTTGGCCAAAGACTTTAGTAACAATCCGACGAGAGGCCATGGGTATACATCTCCTCGCAAGGAGTGGTGAATCCTTTATAGACTATTCAAACACCTTCGATCACTTCGACTTATACCCAATCATCCCGGGTCCACATCTCCTCAGAGATGCTTGCTTAAGATGTCAAAGCATAAGTCTTTATGATCAAGATGACTTGAATATCGCAAGTCAAAGGAACATTGCACTTAAGCTGCAGTAAGAACTTCATTGACATATCTATATATGCAGAGAACCATATGAAGTCTTACGGCTAGTCACTCCAATGAACTAGTTACCATAACTAGCATCCACGATTAACTCCGGACATCACAATGTCTCCAGCCAGTGAGAATCAGCTGCTTGGATACACCAAGGAGTATACCTCGTGCTAGTCTCGACAGAATCAATGGTGTCCAAATCCATTAATTCATCGACTAGGGATAATTCTGATACATCACAATTACACATGTAGAGATACTCACTAGTTGTGATCCAATCACAAATTCTCTCATGCTGTGAATCGTATTGTGGACATTCAGTAAATGAGTTTAAGATCTAATAAAATACATGAAAACATGTATACTCAAATAGTGAATCTTCATTTATCATATAAATGGTTCAAACATAAGGCGATTGCCTTAGGACATCTCTCATATATTACTAACAATTGATAACGGCGATTTGTGTCATGCTACCATTATAAATTAATTACCAAACCCCCTAACTATACTAATATAGCATAGTGGATGGCCCTGATCGTTTCCCAACGAGTGTAATAGATAGAATAGTAAACTTAAAATTTCTAATTATTGCTAATCCTACTGAATGGGGGTTTGGAATTTAAAAGACTAATCCTACTGAATGAAAGACAATGCAAGTAATTAAAGTATTAATCTAACTAACTATGATGACAATGAAATTAAAGAAGATCTAAACTAAGCATGTAAAGAAAAGCATTCAAAACAAGAGCATTAAAAACATAAAGAAAGTGCAGGAATTTGAAATGTAGAGTAAACTACAACTAAGCTCCTAATTAACTACAGAAAAATAACTGAATTATGTATTGAAATTAAACATCAAAGTAAACAAGATAAACATCCAAATCAATGGACAATCCAAATATAACCACTGATCACTCCACGACGATGATGACAATCCAAACGAGCTCCTCCGGTGGATGGGATGGTTGGATCCTTGCCGAAAATCCTCCGGCAAGTGCTGAATTGATGGATGAAGTGAGCCATTTTCTCCGGTGGATGGTGCAGAACTGTCGAAGGCTGGTGCGGTTGCTGGGATCCTAACCCAGGTCTCTCGGTTGTAGCCGAGTATACTCACCATTATACTACAACGACACCGAAACCTGACAGTCTATGGATGATTCTATGAAGGTGGAGCAACCCATATTTCCGCCGCCGGGAACCTAACCCGAGTCTCTCGGTTGTAGCCGAGTATACTCACCACTATACTACAAAGAAATTGCCTGAGCTGCGTGGAGAGGATGGAACCGAAGTAGAAGCTGAAACTCTTAGCCGGCGATGGAATGAAGTGTTGCCGTCGAAAATTGGAGAAGGGATATCACTACCGTGAGAGCTGGAATAGATTCTACCCAATCGGTGCAGTAGAAAGTACCACAGCCTACCAAAATCTCGTCCACCGCGATCTCACCAAAGTTGGCGCGGAAGTTTCGCTTGGTGAAAGTGCCAAATCGCCTTTCATCGCTGTCATTGTCGACGAGCTAGCCGTAATCCCAACATCTCGTTGTCGGCTAAGCAAGGGGATTGTCGTCGGCTTGGATGTAAGGAGGCCGCCGGAAGAGACGCCCGGACCTGCTGCCGCCGCGTGGAGGATTGATGGCTGCCGGCTTGCGCATGAGGAAGTCGCGTCGCCGTCGCTCGCATGCGAGGAAGAAATTGCGATGTTTTCTGTGCTGCGCGATGGAGATGTAGCTTTTAAGGGGTAATTTCTGTGACCGTCCGATTGAAGCACCCTTCAATCTCAGCCGTCCAATAAAGCTAGGGCTTGATTGATCAATTAAGTTGGCTTAATTTGGCTGCTCAATCCAATGGTGGTGATTGATCCAACTCTGGATGGATGGATCTAATCCATCTGACGGGATAATCATGATCGGTCGAATCTGGATGAAGGGCTCAGATGTCCAGATCTAAATGTACAAACTGGATCTCTCCAAATCTAGATAGATGGCTCAGAATCAGCTACTTTCATCGGACGATCCATAATGCTCAGATCTGATCCCTTGATTGACTTGTCTCTGATCTTGATGAATGACTCAGATTAAATCATCTTGAAATGGCCATTATGATCCTAGATGAAGCCATATTTAATCCAACTTGAGTCTAGTCCATTGGCTCATCTCGATCTCCTACAAATAAAGACAAATTTTGCATATAAGTCCAAAATTAAGGAGAATTTACAATAAGGTCCAAAAGATGATCCAACTCATAAAATATGCAAATAATCAATAATAAATAACTAGAGAGGATAAAAACCGTGATATTAAGGACCAAAATAATGCAATAAAATGGTAGTAATCAATTCCTTCACACTTATTCTTGCGCGTCCCGAGCAAGCAAAGAAAACTAAAAGTAAACTGAAAATATATTTCCCTAGCAATTCCCAAGCATACATAGAAAATCGTGAAAGAAAGTTACCTAGGATTATCAACTCTCAAAGACTCAAGCAATCATAGACTCAAATCCTACACAGGTTAACAAACATGGTGACTTAATCCATCCTGAATAGACTATGAATGATTAAGCCTCACAAGATAAGTGGTGGTTTCTCTCGCTCTCATAAGCATATCATAGTGGAGTTCACTCAAGCTACTCATGATTTATGCACTACCATATGCTTGCTTTTCTTCTACTTTCACCACTATATACACATAAGAATGCACAATCATTGAAGGCTTATTAAGAATGTAATGGAAACATGAATACAAGAAAAATGAAAATATGTGTGAAAGGAAAGAAATATAAGAAATGAAATAGCTAAAGAAATGCAAGAAGATATGGAAATACTGGAATGCTACATAGATGAGTACAAGAAAGCAATGCCCCAGAAGTTTTCATCCAAGCAAGCTTTTCCTAAATCACTAAACATGTAAACAACCCCTATCACTTTTACAATACAAATCCATATATGATATACAATAAATCTCTCAATAGTTATAATAAGGGATGTCTATCACAGAAATACTATCACAAATATAAAAAACTGCACATCTCAAATTTTTTTTATTGCCTTTATTATTTTGGCCAAATGATTTTTTTTCCAACTTTTTTTTCTCAATTTTTTTTCATTTTTTTTTCTTGACATGCAGTACACTTTCCTATGCTCTAAAACATCAAGCTCAGCTATAAAAATAAAAATAAAAAACATGGCAAGCTCATGGTGATCGAGCACAACTCGCCTATGCTTCCACTAAATTCTTATTTTGCCCGGGACGGACAAAATACATGATGACGGTGCCAAAATTTGATAACGGTGATTTGTGTCGTGGTATCGTTACAAATTAATTACTGAACCCCCTAACTACACTAATATAGCATAGTGGATGGCCCGGATCATTTCCCAACGAGTATAATAGATAGAATAGTAAACTTAAGATTTCCAATTATTGCTAATCCTACTGAATAAAGGTTTGGAATTTAAAAGACTAATCATACTGAATGAAAGACAATGTAAGTAATTAAAGCATTAATCTAACTAACTATGATGACAATGAAATTAAAGAAGATCTAAACTAAGCATGTAAAGAAAAGCATTCAAAACAAGAGCATTAAAAACATAAAGAAAGTGCAGGAATTTGAAATGTAAAGTAAACTACAACTAAGCTCCTAATTAACTACAGAATAACAACTGAATTATGTACTGAAATTAAACATCAAAGTAAAAAAAATAAACATCCAAATCAATGGACAATCCAAATATAACCACCGATCACTCCACGATGATGACGACAATCCAAACGAGCTCCTCCAGTGGATGGGATGGTTGGATCCTTACCGAAAATCCTTCGGCAAGTGCTGAATTGATGGATGAAGCGAGCCCTTTTCTCCGATGGATGGTGCAGAACTACCGAAGGTTGGTGCGATTGTCGGGATCCGAACCTGGGTCTCTCGGTTGTAGCCGAGTATACTCACCACTATACTACAACGACACCGGAACCTGACAGTCTATGGATGATTCTGTGAAGGTGGAGCAGCTCGTAGTTTCGCCGTCGGGGACTGAACCTGAGTTTCTCGGTTGTAGCCGAGTATACTCACCACTATACTACAACGAAACTGCTTGAGCTATGTGGAGAGGATGGAACCGGAGTAGAAGCTGAAACTCTTCGTCGACGATGGAATGAAGTGTTGTCGTCGGAAATTGGAGAAGGGATATCACTACCGCGAGAGATGGAATAGATTCTGCCCAATCGGTGCAGTAGAAAGTACCACAACCTTCCGAAATCTCGTCCAGCTGCAGCATCTCAACTCCGGCAGTTGGCGTTGGAAGTTTCGCCGGTGAAAAGCGCCGGAATCGCCTTCACTGCTCACTGCCGACGAGCTGGACGGAATCCTAGCATCTTGTTGCCGACTGAGGAAGGGGATCGCTGCTGGCTCAGATGGAAGGAGGCCGCTGGCTCGGATGGAAGGAGGCCACTGGAAGAGATGCCCGGACCTGCTGCCGCCGCGTGGAGGATCGATGGATGTCAGCTCGTGCGCGAGGAAGCCGTGTCACCACCGCTCGCGCGCGAGGAAGAAATCACGATGTTTTCTACGCTGCGCGATGGAGATGTAGATTTTAAGGGGTAATTTTCGTGATTGTCCGATTGAAACACCCTTCAATCTCAGCCGTCCAATAAAGCTAGGGCTTGATTGATCAATTAAGTTGGCTTAATTTGGCTTCTCAATCCAACGGTGGTGATTGATCCAACTCTGGATGGACGGATCTGATCCATCTGACGGGATAATCATGATCGATCGAATATGGATGAAGGGCTCAGATGTCCATATCTAAATGTATGGAATGTATCTCTCTAGATCTGGATAGATGGCTCAGAATCAGCTACTTTCATCGGACAATCCATAATGTTCAGATCTGATCCCTTGATTGACTTGCCTCTGATCTTGATGAAGGGCTCAAATTAAATCATCTTGAAATGCCCATTATGATCCTAGATGAAGTCATATTTGATCCAACTTGAGTCTAGTTCATTGGCTCATCTCGATCTCCTACAAATAAAGACAAATTTTGCATATAATTCCAAAATTAAGGAGAATTTACAATAAAGTCCAAAAGATGATCCAACTCATAAAACATACAAATAATCAATAATAAATCACTAGAGAGGATAAAAACTGTGATATTAAGGACCAAAATAATGTAATAAAATGGTAGTGATCAGGCGTCCTCCATCAAAGTCGCCTATCACGTCGTCGTATTTTCTCTCGTGTCTCGGACTAAGGCGTCCATTAACAAAGTCGCCTATTGTAAAATACCATAAATAAATTTATAAAGAATAATATTATTGTTGGATAAAATAAATTAATGATGCATGGTTGGGGATTAATTTGAGCCTAACCTACTGAAGCTTATGGATTAATTAAATCTAATCTAGGCTTAATGGTATGGGTTTAATCGAATCTAGGGTTAAGCTTTATAGGGTCTTAAACCCAATCCGTTTTCCCCCAAACCCGACCCGCTCTTTCCTTAACGCCAAGCTATTGTTTTTCCCTTTTCTTCCGTTCGTCCGTTTCCTCACCGCGATCTCTCCACGACTTCTCACTTTCTCACTGTGACCTTTCTCTTCTTCAATCGCGCACTCCTTCTCCCCAAATCTCCACAGCCGTGATGCCCTCTCTCGATCGCGACTCCTCCTCTCCGTGCTCACCGCCGCCGACCGCTTGCATCACTAGAGCAGCTGGCGGATCACGCGCCACTCGTCTTCTTTCCTCGTGCTCGTGCTCGCCGTCGTCGAGCCAGCTTTCCATGCCCTAACTCATCGCCGCCGCGGGTTTGATGTTGCTGCCATCATAGCTCCTTTGACCCTCTGTTCTGCCGAGCAGCAAGTGTCGCTGCCCAGATCAGTTGCAACTCCACCACCATGTGTGTCATGCCCCGAGAGTATGTCGTGCCAAAAAGCAAACGGACGGCATCTCCCCTATATGTGGTAACATATCGGGTTAATACAAGGCCCGTAGACCCACAACTACAACATCATAAGCAATTATAAATATAACAAATACAGCGGAAACATAAACCACATACCCACAACACATATACCGATATACAATCCAAAACCACACAAGTGTATACCACCTGACAAGTCCACAGTAAATAATCGTACATAAAACATCGGACACAGAAATAAAGTTCACGACATAAAGACAAAGTTCATAACACAAAACCAGTCCATAACATAAAAATAAAGTCCCCGGGAAGCTCGGAAAAATGGAGATGGGATGGATCGTCGGCACAGCTCCAAGCCGTCAAGAAGACTTTTACTTGTTACCTGGGCGACAGAAAAATTCAGGGTCTGTGGTAGTGAGTAAAACTCAGTAGGTAATAAGATGAACATGTAAATATATATCAATATTACATGTCATTCAACAGTATAATCTACTGGTACGATAGGTATACATCAGCATAATAAATATACATACATGCATACACTAAACAAATTGAACAATAAAAGATACTGACATACCTGACAGACAGCTACTCTACACTCATCCAACCTAGGCATATATCCACAACATAAGGTATAAAGAGTAATACTAACTCACACTACATCATGATACCGGTCGAGGGTATCACAGTGACCGACCAACAAGTATACAAGTACCCGGCCTCCTACCGTACAGAAAATGCAATAGCATGTATGAATATGTACAAACAAATCCAACAAGCAAAGTACAAACAAATGCATCATCAGAGTGAGTATATATATAGACTGTATCTGTACGTATACTAATCACTATCATCCATGTATATATATATATATATATATATATGCATATATGAATATATATATAGCAATATGCAAAACGTCGTATGATACAGCAATGCAGCATGCATGGTCATACCTGCACACCCCTACTCGCTACCACGACCCCAGTGTGGCCTAGATGGCACGACATGACAACTGCCTGAACTCAACACTAACCACTGCTCTAGAGTGGTCGAGTGGGCAGTATGATCAAGTAGCATATGAGCGTAAAGAGCTCGCTACACAAACAGGGGTCCCTGCTGCTGGCCACTCCGACTGACACTACCTATGAGTGGTCGAGTGTCATGCACCCAGGACAATTGCACGCAACTCCAACTACCATCATTTATAATGGTAGAGTGCGGCACGATAAATGCTCTGCCCTCACACCAGTTACTCCTCTGGGAGTAACCTGGGAGGCAGGATGACTGATGACTCTCTCAATCCCAAGGGAGACTATGTCGTCAGTATGCATGCAATGACATGAATATACTGTCTCACATACAGATATCTACCACAGACTCTCTGTTCAACAGAGAGTCATACCCATTTGATCAGTACACTCTCTATCCTGTAGAGAGTCATACTCACCTGATCATGACAAGCTAGGACCACTGGTCCGTAGCGACCCACTATTCATGACTCACCTAACCATTTACACAACACATGGTTGGTAAATAAGTATGTAACATACGGGTATTGGAATAACTCCTACATTTAGGGCATTACCTTCCCATGAATGACCTTTTTACCCAATTTACAAATTAGGTCATCATCTGTACTCTAACATCTACACCCTACTTGTTGGGTTTCCGGCACCGCGGTGAGTGTGTGTTCGAATATGTTTCGTAAATATGTGCGCAGTGGAAGAAATAAAAAACAATAAATTTAATTTATTACAACACACACACCACACGCATACATAATACAACATGTGTAGACATAATCATAGTTTTAAATTTTGCAATAAAAGGAAATTATTCTAGGTATACCTGACGTATCACGTACAGTGGGAAAGACATCAACCGGAGCAACTCTCGCTAGAATCGCCTCTATCTGTATCCACACCGAATATCGTCAGGATGGATTTACAAAGCCACGAGCCTCATCTTCGTAGGAGTCACTAGCCTCGTGTCGAAAACGATGTAATCGAGAGAAGATCACAATCCGAATCAAAATTCGGATTAAAAAATGAATCCCCAAAACTCGCTTCTCCGGAGAGGTATTCATCAACCAATTGACGAATCCTTCGTCCTCCACCTATGAGGATTATCGAAGATCGAATCCCCGATAAGGTAGCCACTGTCGGAGCTCCAAACGTCGTCCAAACGATGCCCCGACACGTAAGGAAACAAGCTGTCCAAAAAACTGGACAGCTTGGTGGAGGATTTGCGCCGGCCAAAGGAGGATGGCCGGCCAACCCTTGGTCGCCGGAACCAAGGTGAGTCGCCGGAGGGTCACTGAAGGATCATCGGTAGGAACTTGGACGCCGGCAGTAGCTTAGACGGCGGCATAAAAGCTGGGCGGAAACAAGGTTGGGCGGCAACCTTGTTGGGTGACGGCAAGGCAAAGAGAGGGAGAGGGTGGCTAGGTTTCCAACACACAAGTTATCCACAAAAAACCCTTAAGTCATGTTTTTATAGAGAACACATTCTCCTAACGGTTATTGGTTCATAACCAAAATCCGTTAACCCGCTTCAATAACTTAAGTTAAAATAAACCGAACCGAGTTGGTCTATTTTAAGTTAAAACGAACCGAACCAACTTTGGTTCATTCGTTTAAAACAAACCAAACCCCTTTGGTTTATTATTCACCATTGGATTAGAACCAAATCAATTTGGTTCATCCATCATGTTTTCATAAGACACGGTCCATCCATGCTTCCATTGCGACTGAAACAATTTCATGCTCGCTCCTTGTTTGGTCCAACCAAATATAGTTTCTCTCGGTCTGAGAATCTCATTCTCAAGCTCGTTTTAAATCCTTCGGATTACGCTCGTTGTGCGTATGACCAAATAGGATCCCGATTTATGTTGGCCATCCATAATTAACCATTAATTATAGAACGATCATGAGTGGCACCTAGTAGTACATCATGATCCCCAATTAATCGAAAAATCAACTGTTGATTCCAGAACCATTTTTGAAACCCTTCAGCAGCTATAATGAATCGTGCCTCATTCCCTTCACGCATCTTATACCCACTTGGTTCAGGACATGGTCTATAGTGTCAGTCCCCACTAGGTTGACTACGTCACACCTAGCTCAAGTATCATTTCCTCTTTCTACAGATTCTAGTTACTACACATGTATCCAAGAGTATCATACTCTAAACATGTAATGCTTTGGCCAAAGACTTTAGTAACAATCCGACGAGAGACCATGGGTATACATCTCCTCGCAAGGAGTGGTGAATTCTTTATAAGTTATTCAAACACCTTCGACCACTTCGACTTATACTCAATCATCCTGGGTCCACATCTCCTCAGAGATGTTTGCTTAAGATGTCAAAGCATAAGTCTTCATGACCAAGATGACTTGAATACCGCAAGTCGAAGGAACATCGCACTTAAGCTGCAGTAATAACTTCATTGACGTATCCATATATGCAGAGAACCATATGAAGTCTTACAGCTGATCACTCCAATGAACTAGTTACCATAACTAGCATCCACGATTAACTCCGGACATCACAATGTCTTCAGCCAGTGAGAATCAGCTGCTTGGATACACCAAGGAGTATACCTCGTGCTAATCTCGACAGAATTGATGGTGTCTCAATCCATCAATTCATCGACTAGGGATAATTCCAATACATCACAATTACACATGTAGAGATACTCACTAGTTGTGATCCAATCACAAATTCTCTCATGCTGTGAATCGTATTGGGGACATTCAGTAAATGAGTTTAAGATCTAATCAAATACATGAAAACATGTATACTCAAATAGTGAATCTTCATTTATCATATAAATGGTTCAAACATAAGGCGATTGCCTTAGGACATCTCTCATATATTACTAACAAACTCTCACTTGGCCTAATGCCAATCGCTACGGTATCCAATACCATAAGCTCTAATATGACCCTCAAACTTACTTTGAGGTAATGTCTTAGTTAAAGGATCCGCTAAGTTCCTTTCAGTTGGAATCTTCTCGATTTGTATTTCCTTCCTACTTATGATCTCTCTGATCAAATGATAGCGGTGAAGCACATGTTTGGATCATTGATGAGATCACATCAAGTTCATAGATGAACTTCTTGATCCAAACCGCTTCCTTTGCTGCTTCCAAAGCTGCAATGTATTTTTCCTTAGTGGCAGAATCTTCTATAGTGTCAAGCTTGTAACCTTTCCAACTTATTGCGCCTCCATTCCAGGTGAATACATATCCAGACTGAGACATGAAATCATCCTTGTCTGTCTGAAAGCTGACATCCATATACCCACGTATCACCATGTACCCTTCTCCATATATTAGGAACGCATCCTTAGTTCTTCTTAAGTACTTAAGGATTGTCTTAACAGTCACCCAATGATCCATTCCTAGATTAGACTGGTATCTGCTCGTGACACTTAGAGCATATGATACATCGTGCCTCATACATAACATAGCATACATGATAGATCTTATTGCGGATGCATAGGGAATCTTACTCATGCAAATCCTCTCGTCTTCTGTGCGCGGACACATAGACTTCGAAAGGTGTATCCCATGCCTGATGGGTAGGAAACCTTTCTTAGATTCCGACATGCTCAACCTCTTTAGCACTCGGTCTATATATATAAACTATGAAAGACCAAGCAACCGTTTCGATCTATCTCTATAGATCTTAATCCCGAGGATTTAGGTTGCTTCTCCTAGGTCTTTCATGGAGAATGTCTTGGATCAACTACCCAGGTCGCATAGGAACCTCTTCCGACGTCGAGGGAGAAAGCATTGCCTTACCCGGCTCCGGCAGCAAGTCACCGCTTCCTATCCGAGCACGGTGCCATCGCCGCCGACCCAAACCCCCAAATCCCGAGCCCCCTTTGTTTCTCTGGTCTGTCCGCGAGCACCAACAGGGAGAGTCACTCACCGTCGTCCACTCGCACAGAGAATCCGACGAAGTTCGGGCGGTAGGAGTCGAAGAGGTTGCACGGAGGAGAAGAATCGTGCTGAGATTCAAGCGGGGGGGGAGAAAGAGATGTCGTCGCGAGAAATAAAGGAAATTAAATATCGTGGCTGGCATTAAAAGAAGGCAGTTGCGAGAAAAGAAACGCTCGACTTAATGGTAACGGGTCGGGTTTGGCAGATAAACGGGTCAAATTTCAGACCCGTTAAGTCCTTTAACTCCTTCTAAGCAAAGAGGGTCTTAGAGATCTCCATTCAAGTCCAAAAAAATTTCTAAAAATTTTTGAAAAATTTCATAGGGTATTCTTCTAATTACCCAACATTTATTTTATTTTATTTCATTATTATTATTTTTTCTGTGGTATTTTACATTCTTGTCCACTTATTAAAATTTGGTCCCCAAATTTCATAGTTAAATGCAAAAATTAATTCAAGCAAGTTTCTGAAATAACCACATACCTCAAACAAACAGATGAGGGTATCGATCTCGGATAGTATCCTCCAGCTCCCATGTAGGCTCCTCATCCGTATGATGCTGCCATCCCACCTTTACGAGTCTGATGATTTTGTTCCGCAACTACCGCTCCTTGCGACCAAGAATCCGCACTAGAGTCTCCTCATAAGTCGCATTCACCTAGAGTGGTATCGGAACCTCTTTCAGAACATGGTCAAATTGCGGCATGTATTTCCTCAGCATAGAAACATGGAATATGTTGTGAACACCTATTAGTGTCGGAGGTAAGGCTAACCAATAAGCTACACCTCCAATTCGCTCTAATATCTCAAATTGACCAATGTAGCGTAGAGATAATTTTCCTTTCAACCCAAACCTCTTGACTCCTTTGGTGGGTGACACTCGTAGGAATACATGGTCCCCGACTGAGAATTCCAGAGGCCTTCCCCTCCGGTCTGCATAACTCTTCTGCCGATCCTATGCCTCAAATAACCATCGTCTGATCACTCGCACAAACTCTGCATCATGTTGGATACTCTGAGGCCCCAATAACTGTCGTTCCCCAACTTCCTCCCATAACACAGGAGATCTGCAGGGTCTGCCATATAAAGGCTCGAAAGGAGTCATCTGAATAGAAGAGTGATAGCTGTTTTTGTAGGCAAATTCCACTAAAGGAATGTGATCCTCCCAACTGCCACCGAAATCCATGACACAAGATCTCAATAGATCCTCCAGAGTCTGAATGGTATGTTTGGACTGTCCGTCTGTCTGCAGATGAAATGTTGTACTAAGTCGAAGCTCTGTGCCCATGGCTTGCTGCAGACTCTGCCAGAATCGCAAAGTAAATTGTGGATCTCTATCAGATATGATACTCAAAGGTACGCCATGCAATCTGATAATCTCTCGGCAGTATAATTTCACTAGACGATCTAATGAGTCCGTCTCATGAATCAGAAGGAAGTGAGCTAATTTAGTTAATCGATCCATGACCACCCAAATCGCATCATGTCCTTTACGGGTTCTGGGTAATCCTGTAACGAAATCCATCGTGATATGCTCCCACTTCCATTCCGGGATTGAAATTTTTCGAAGTAACCCAGCAGGTTTCTGATATTCAACCTTCACTTGCTGGCATACTAGACATCGTGCAACAAAGTCTGCAATATCTCATTTCATATCGTTCCACCAGTATAAGTGTTTTAAATCTCGGTACATCCGAGTACCACCAGGATGTATAGCAAATCTCAACTGATGTGCTTCCTGTAGCAATTCTTTCTTAACTGGGTGCGTGTCCGGAACACATAGTCGTCCACGGAAATGAAGTACTCCATTCTCATCACTCGAGAAATCCGTCTGACGTTCTGAGTCTATTGTGCTGCACAAGAACTGTAGATGTTGGTCACTGACTTGTGCTTCCTTGATCCTCTCAGCGATAGCGGAATGGGCAACCATAGAAACTAATATCCCCCGGGATGTTTGACCGTGTTCAGACAATCCCAACTCTGAGAACTGTCGAACTATATTGATAACTGCTGTCAAGTGACTGGCCAGAACTCCACGAGACTTCCTGCTCAGCGCATCTGCTACCACATTAGCTTTTCCCGGATGATACTGGATGGTGCAGTCGTAATCCTTCAGATATTCCATCTACAGTCTCTGTCTCAGATTCAGCTCTTTCTGTGTGAACAAATACTTCAGACTTTTATGGTCTGTGTAGATCTCAAAGTAATCTCATACAAGTAGTGCCTCTATATCTTCAATGCAAAAATAATGGCGGCTGACTCCAGATCGTGCACTGGGTAATTTCTCTCATGATCCTTTAGTTGACGGGAGGCATAAGATACCACATGGTTGGACTGCATCAGAACTGCACCCAACCCTTGGATATAAGCATTCGTATATAGAACCATCCCATCAACTCCATAAGGAATCACTAAGACTGGTACAGAAACTAGCCGTTGCTTAAGCTCCTGGAAGCTAGTTTCACAAGCCTCTAACCAGGTGAATTTGACCCCTTTTCGAGTCAGGCGAGTGAGTGGCATGGCGATACTTGAGAATCCCTCCACGAATCTCCGATAATACCCGACTAGACCAAGGAAACTAGGACCTCCTGAACTGATTTTGGCTGCTCTCAATTGGTAATCGCCTCAATCTTCTAGGAATCTACAGAAATACCTCTGTTGGACACTACATGTCCAAGAAAATCCACTGAGAATAACCAGAATGCACACTTGCTAAACTTGGCATACAACTACTCCCGTCGCAACGTCTCCAATACTATCTGCAGATGTTGTTCATGCTCCTCCTCGGATCGAGAATAAATCAATATATCATCGATGAACACTATGACGAACTGATCTATATACCTCAGAAAACTCGGTCCATCAAGTACATAAACGCAGTTGGGGCATTCATGAGATAAAAAGGCATCACCAAAAAATCGTAATGCCCATAATGGGTACGAAATACTGTTTTCTGCACATCTTCATCTCTTATCCGAAGTTGATGATATCCTGAGCGTAGATCAATTCTAGAATACACACATGTATCCTTAAGCTGATCAAACAAATCTTCTATCCTCAGCAGTGGATATTTGTTCTTAACTGTGGCTGCATTCAGTTGTTGATAGTCAATACATAACCGCAACGATCCATCCTTCTTTTTGAGAAAGAGTATCGGAGCTCCCCATGGTGAAACACTAGGTCGGATGAATCCATTATCCAGCAACTCCTGCAGTTGAACTTTAAGTTCATTCAGTTCTTTTGGCGCCATCCGATAAGGAGGTTTCGATATAGGCACGATTCCTGGAATCACCTCTATCGCAAATTCCACTTGCCTAGGAGGTGGCAAGCCTGGAAGTTCATCTGGAAATACATCTGGATACTCTCAGACTACTCGCACATCAGAGAGGGGTGGTAGTCCTTCGTTCACAACTTTGACTAGAGATAATAAATAACCCTGATAACCCTGGGCCAATAACTTCTGAGCCTATAAAGCCGATATAATGGATAATCCATCATCTCTAGTACCAACAAATTCCCAAGCTAGTTGATCTAGTGGTCGAAATGTCATCACCCTCGCTCTACAATCCACTGTAGTATAATAAGCGGCCAACCAGTCCATACCGAGAATAATATCGAACTCTATCATTTTCAACACCTGGAGGTCCACTGTAAGGATATGCCCGTCAAAATCTAATGGGCAACCTTTGATTTCTTGGTGGCTAGTCAACACCTCTCATGATGGCAAGGATACTGCTAACCCACAAGAACGAACCATTAGGATTCTTCCAACTCTACCCAGAAATATTCTAGATAAGAATGAATGGGAACTACCGGTATCAATCAAAGTATCAGCGTATATAGAATAAACTGAAACCATACCCCATATGACTGATCCCTCAGCCCACTACGCCTCATCTCTAGTGATGGCAAAAACTTGTCCAGTCTCGATATTTGTCGGCTGCATCCCTAACGAAGTAGTAGTGTGCCTCCACTCTGGCTGGATCTGGCTCTATGGTACTGGAGACTGAGTAGCTGGTGCAAGCATAAGATATCCCTGAGAGTTGGCTGGTAAGAATTACTGTGGTGCAGATACTCCTGGATAGTAGATCACCAGAGATGCAAGATATTGGATAGCCGCATCATCGTAGGGCACCCCGCATTCGTATAACTACGCCGGTGGAGGTCTTGGCCGCCTCCGACCATATGTCCGAGTTCGATGGCCCTCTACTACATTCGCCGGGTAGACTTCTTCCCCTTGTTGGAGTTATCTGGAAACTCCAACTATGCTTTCAATGTACAATCACGGCTAGTATGACCAGGTTGTTTGCAATAATAACAAACAGGCTGCTCCAAAGGACACTCTGATACTCTATGGCTTTCAGATCCACATTTATAACATCCATTCTTGTTTCGGCCCTTACAGCTATTCTGAGACCCTCCAGAATACTCTGATGCTGGACGTTTCCCCTTCTGCGATCTAGTCAATTCTTGCAAAGACTCTCGTAGTTCCTTTTGCTCCAGCTTTTTGAGTCCTCGAGTCAACTCTCGGTTCCGCGCTTGCCCTGAGTCATCTACTTCTCTATATACTTTTCTCTAGAAATTTGCTGGAAAGTCATCTCGATGAAGATGGCGTGGTCTAATGCCTCCTTGTATGAGGTAATGATAGATCCTGACATCCTGCTCCGAATATAAGCAGCAAGACCCTGTGTGAATTGGTACATCCGATCTGCATCCTGTGCTACCAGATGAGAGCATAACTCGAAGTCCGTAAACTCATGATTGTAATTTCATGATGGAACGATCACCTTGCTTCGTGCTCAGAATTCCTCGACGACGCGGTCAGAGAAATGCCAAGGAAAGTAATGCCTCCGTAAAGCATCTCAAAGATGGCCCAAGTAATCCCACGCTCCCGAGTAGAGTCTTCGCATTTTCCACCAAGTAATGTCTGATCTCTCAGATGATACGCAAGAAGGCCCACCTTCCACATCATCGCATAGCTCATGTACTCGAAAGTGTCTTCCATATTTTCCAGCCAAGACCGGGCAATCCATGGGTCGGACTCCCCTCGGAACAAGGTGAACTTATCCTTGGTTGATCGTGCTAACACGAGTATCCGTGCTTTATCATTGAGCCAACTGGACTCTACAGGCTTTGCCATAGTCAATGGTATATTCGGATTCTGAGGCTCCGAACCACCAGTAGAGAAAAGCTGAGGCTGTTCCCGAATAACGGGCTCAGTAGTAGCAGCCTCCTATCCCTCAACTCCGACGGATTGCCTTGATGGACAACCTCTACTACGAGTCTGCACAGGTGCCATAACTTTGACTGTATACACTTGTTGAATAAGTTTAGATAAGTAACTATCTGAAATATGAGTTATCATAAATTCTTACTTCATGATGCCTGGAGCTTATGCCGCTGTTAATCCCATCTCACAAAAACTAAATCCGAAAAATATACCGACTCCCGAGAATCCAAGACTCAAAAACAAAATCATTGTATGACATCGTAGAACCTTCGGCTCTGATACCAATAAAGTTGTCACGCCCCAAGAGTATGTCGTGTCGAAAAGCAAACGGACGACATCTCCCCTGTACGTGGCAATATATCGGGTTAATACAAGGCCCATAGGCCCACAACTACAACATCATAAGCAATTATAAATATAACAAACACAGCAGAAACATAAACCACATACCCACAACCAATATACCGACATACAATCCAAAACCACACAGGTATACACCACCTGACAAGTCCACAGTAAATAACCGTACATAAAACATCGAACACAGAAATAAAGTTCACGACATAAAGACAAAGTTCATAACACAAAATCAGTCCATAACATAAAACTAAAGTCCTTGGGAAGCTCGGAAAAATGGAGATGGGATGGATCGTCGACGCAGCTCTAAGTCGTCACGAAGACTTCTACCTGTTACCTGGGCGACAGAAAAACCCAGGGTCTGTGGTAGTGAGTAAAACTCAGCAGGTAATAAGATAAAACATGCAAATATATATCAAT
The DNA here is from genome assembly GCA_025175895.1 of Wurfbainia villosa. Taxonomy (NCBI): domain Eukaryota; kingdom Viridiplantae; phylum Streptophyta; class Magnoliopsida; order Zingiberales; family Zingiberaceae; genus Wurfbainia; species Wurfbainia villosa. Next base: position 34,253,063 of record CM045990.1, read on the forward strand.
ATCATATGTCATTCAACAGTATAATCTACTAGTACGACAGGTATACATCAGCATAATAAATATACATACATGCATACAATAAACAAACTGAACAACAAAAGATACTGACATACCTGACAGTCAACTACTCTACACTCATCCAACCTGGGCATATATCCACAACACAAGGTATAAAGAGTAATACTAACTCACACTATATCATGATACGGGTCGAGGGTATCACAGTGATCGACCAACAAGTATACAAGTACCCAGCCTACTACCGCACAGAAAATGCAATAGCATATATGAATATATATAAACAAATACAACAAGCATAGTGAGTATACATATAGACTGTATTTGTACGTATATATATATATATATATATATATATATATATATATATATATATATATATATATATATATATATATATATATCATGCCTACGCACCCCTACTCGCTACCACGACCCCAGTGTGGCCTAGGTGGCACGACATGACAACTGTCCCAACTCAACACCAACCACTACTCTAGAGTGACCGAGTGGGCAGTATGATCAAATAGCATATGAGCGTAAAGAGCTCGCTACACAACGGGGGTCCCTGCTGTTGGCCACTCTGACTAACACTATCTATGAGTGGTCGAGTGCCACGCACCCAGGACAACTCCACGCAACTCCAACTATCATTGTCTATAATGGTAGAGTGTGGTACAACAAATACTCTGCCCTCACACCAGTTACTCCTCTGGGAGTAACCTAGGAGGCAGGATGATTGACGACTCTCTCAATCCCAAGGGAAACTATGTCGTCAGTATGCATGCAATGACATGAATGTATTGTCTCACATAAAAACATCTACCACAGACTCTCTGTTCAACAGAGAGGCATACCCATTTGATCAGTACACTCTCTATCCTGTAGAGAGTCGTACTCATCTGATCATGGCAAGCTAGGACCACCGGTCCGTAGCGACCCACTATTCATGACTCACTTGACCATTTACACAACACATGGTTGGTAAATAAGTATGCAACATACATGTATTGGAATAACTCCTACATTTAAGGCATTACCTACCCACGGATGACCTTTTTACTCAATTTACAAATTAGGTCATCATCTGTACTCTAACATCTACACCCTACTAAACATTTGTAGACCTACTTACATCACATCTGTAACTCCTAAATCATGATAAAGGAAAATGTGATGTCAACAATTAAGCATATATATATAGCCAACGACAAGTATCAAGCATCAGATAAATAAGAGCAGGATCAAGATAATATGAACATATAACATGCCCATATCTATGTCTAAATCTGAATGCAAATACATCTACCTAACTAGGGTTGGAAATTACCCACCTACTGTAAATGCTCGTAGTACTAGAGTCCTCACATCTGCGGACCTGTCTCGTATCCACATCCTGCAAATATCATCAATTATAATTTAGTGCAAGCATACAACAAAATATGAATTAACTACTACGTATTTCCCCATATCCACATCCCTTATCGAATACATGTTATAACTTCCATTTTGTAGCCGAGATCAGAGCATCACACAGCTCAATCGACAACTAACATTTCGCACTAGTTTCAGGACCTGACTAATCTCATCCAAGCCCTAATTACTCGCCTTGAAACAGTGCATAACCACCCATAATTATGCCAAATCAGGGATCTAACTACTCTAATTGACACACTCCATTCCAACCGACTCTTTTCCACTTAACTCCAACCGAGCTAATCCCAGTACCAACCATTCAAAGTCATTACAGCCCCTTAGCGACCAAGAGCAGCCTTGTTCACAGCCGCACCGCCGGCAATTCCTTGCCCATAACCGTACAACCGTTCACAGCTCACTCACACATCCTTTTACACTCGATTCCATCCATACAGTTGTTCCTAGCTCACTCAGCCAATTACAACTGACCTAACTCTACTCACAACTTTCTGAACAGGACCTTACCATCCTCACAGCTGGTTCAATTCATTGGCACAACCCCACAAGTCCTCTCCTCTTACTCACAGCCACACAAACAACCCATCAACCTGTTCACAGACGTAATGCTGATAATTCCCAGTCAACACTTCACAACCAATCTCATAGTCATCTCCACCAAAAGGAATTCACAGAACAAAAGGGGAATTGATCTTGCTTACTAGAAATTAAAGCTTCACCGGCAATTAGAATCTCTCCGGCAGCAACTCCCCAGAATCTGACAGTCCTGTTCACCGAACAATCGACTTCCCAAAAATGAAACTCATTAACCAATGAAGACAATATCAGGGATTTCAATCCCATCCAAGCTTGAAGAAAAATAAACACTACCAACTCACCTAACTCCGACGGCGATCCTCTATTCACCGGCGAAGTCAACGCCCCCGAACCAACTGCCCTAGTACCCGCTGGAATCCCCTGTTCAACCGACTCATGGTCAATTACCCAGGTCACATAGGAACCCCTTTCGACGTCGAGGGAGAAAGCATTGCCTTACCCAGCTCCGACAGCAAGTCGTCGTTTCCTATCCTAGCACGGTGTCGTCGTCACCGACCCAAACCCCCAAATCCTGAGCCCCCTTTGTTGCTCTGGTCTATCCGCGAGCACCAACGAGGGAGAGTCGCTTGTCGTCGTCCACTCGCGCAGAGAAGCCAACGAAGTCCGAGCGGCAGGAGTCTGAGAGGTTGCGCGGAGGAGAAGAATCGCGCTGAGATTCACGCGGGGGGGGGGGGAGAAAGAGATGTCGTCGAGAGAAATAAAGGAAATTAAATATCGTGACTGATATTAAAAGAAGGCGGCTATGAGAAAAGAAATGCTCGGCTTAATGGTAACGGGTCAGGTTTGGCAGATAAATGGGTCGAATTTCAGACCCGTTAAGTCTTTTAACTCCTTCTAAGGAAAGAGAGTCTTAGATATCTCTATTCAAGTCCAGAAAAATTTCTATAAATTCCTGAAAAATTTCATAGGGTATTCTCCTAATTATCCAACATTTATTTTATTTTATTTTATTTCATTATTATTTTTAATTTTTTTTCTGTGATATTTTACAGTGTCTGATGCCCTACTCGGTGACCATCGTCAATGGTGGTCGATGCCAACTTTCATGCGATGCCACTGCCATCCACTGCTTGAGCGTTGACCCTTTTTCGTTTTCTCTTCAACTCCGGTCACCATTGACAACCCCGGCAGCCGACCTTCTCTGTACTCCATCTCCATCACCGCACTGCCCCTTGATGCAGCCTGTTCTAGTCGGATTATGGTAATATAATAGTTTTGTTCCTTTGGATTAAGGATTTTGAGATTAATAGGTAAAGGGGAATGTTAATTACTATGTGGTTTTTCAGGTGACGAAGAGTTGTCCTTTCTTATCGGAATTGTTAGTGCATATTTGGTACACGAAGTTGGATTAAGAAGTTGGGTAGAAGAAGCTAGCTATGCTTGATAGGTTGTGGGAAATTGGATCGACTGGAGCTAAGTCGATCTGAATGTGTTAAATCTATGCTACAAGAGTCTTGTTCCATGGTTATTATGGTAATAGTGTTAATGTTGGAGTTAATTGCAGTATAAGGTAAGGTGAATGGTTAATATTGGTGGATGAGATCAAGAATATTATCATGGGGATAAGATGGATTGTGTAGTTTTGATTTTTGACTCGTGGATTGTGCTATGAGTTTGAAGTAGAATTAGATTCGATCATTCAGATTACGATAGACTTAATTGTATTCTATGCAAGTGCAGGTATTTGATTCAAGGTAGATTCATGGACATGAAGACAATTAGTTTCTACATATTAGGTGGGTAATTTCCTACCTTGGTCAAGTAGTTGTTGATGCATGCAGATTTAGATATATGATCATGTTATATGATCATATTACCTTGACTCAACTCTTATTTATTCTTGTGCTTGATACTTTGTCTTTGGCTATATATGCTCTGTTGCTGTTATCACATTTTCCCTCATCATGATTAGGAGTTACAGATGTGATGTAAGTAAACCTATAAATGCTTAGTTATGTATAAATAGTGGAGTACGGATGATGACCTGATTTGTAAATTGGGTAAAAGGGCATCCGTGGGTAAGTAAGGTCCTGAACGTAGGATTGATTCCAATACCCTTATATTGTATATTTACTATCGATCATGTTTTGTGTAAATGGTCAGGTGATTTATGATTAGTGTGTCGCTACGGATCGGTGGTCCTAGCTTGTTATGATCAGTTGAGTACGACTATCTGCAGGATAGAGAGTGCATCGATCAGATTGATATTACTCTCTATAGGATAGAGAGTTTTATGATCAGTTGAGTATGACTCTCTGTAGGATAGAGAGTGCGTCGATCAGATTGGTATGACTCTCTACAGGATAGAGAGTGTTATGATTAGTTGAGTACGACTCTCTACAAGATAGAGAGTGCGTTGATCAGATTGGTATGACTCTCTGTAGAATAGAGAGTCTGTGGTGGACGTCTGTATGTGTGACTGTGCATTAATGTCATTTGCATGCATACTGACGACATAGTCTCTCTTGTGGTTGAGAGGGTCGTCAGTCATCCTGCCTCCCAAGTTACTCATGGAGGAGTAACTAGTGTGAGGGGTAGAGCATTTGTTGTGCCGCACTCTACCACTATATACGGTGGTAGTTAGAGTTGCGTGCAGTTGTCCTGGGTGCGTGGCACTCGACCACTCATAGGTAGTGTCAGTCGGAGTGGCCAACAGCAGGGACCCCCGTTGTGTAGCAAGCTCTGTACGCTCATATGCTACTCGTTCATACTGCCCACTCGGCCACTCTAGAGCAGTGATTGGTGTTGAGTTTGGACAGTTATCATGTCGTGCCACTTAGGCCACACTAGGGTCGTGGTAGCAAGTAGGGTGTGTAGGCATGACCATGCATGCTGCATTGTTGTGTCTTATGGCGTCTTGCATATTGCCATATATATATATATATATATATATATGCTGTCTATATATATATATATGCTTATTGTGATGTTGCATTTGATTGTACTATGCTTGCTACATTTGGTTGTACATCATCTTCATACATGTTACTCGCATCTGTTATACGGTTGTGTCAGATATCTGTATACTTGTTGGTCAGATCATTAGATACCTTTGACCTGTATCATGATTATAGTGTGAGTTAATATTACTCTTCATGTTGTATATTGTGGATATATACTCAGGTTGGATATATGTAGCGTAGCAGACTTCCAAGTATGTCTGCACTTTATGCTATTAATTTTGTTTAGGGAGTATATGCATGTATTTATATACTATGTTGGTGTATACCTGATGTACCTGTAGAGTATATTGTTGAATTACATGTGATATTTGATATATATACATGTTCTTTCATATTACCGCTGAGTTATACTCACCACTACGGACCCTGGGTTTTTTTGCCACCCAGGTAATAGGTAGAAGTCTTTGTGACGGCTTAGAGCATCGCTGGCTGGCACCGTCTCATCTCAACTCCGAGAGTCTGAGGTTTTGGGTTTATCGTTGGTGTTTCGTTATAGATTTGATTTTATATGATGATTTGTAGTGTTGGATACTATTGTTGTTGTACCGTTCTTTCTGATTTTGTTATGACATTTTCTTAATGTGGTGTTAGTCATACCAGTATGCATGGTGTGTGGTTTGTATTATAGTTGTGTTAGTTCCGCTGAGTTTTATTATGTTGTTATGTTTACATTTGTATACGTTATTGTTATTGTGGCCCCAAGGGTCTTGTATAAACAGGATATGTTGCCACGTACAGGGGAGATGTTGTCCGTTTGATTTTCGGTTCGACATACTCTCGGGGCATGACACCTATCACGGCACAGTATATTCCCTCGTGTCTCTGATCAAGGTATCCTCTAGCAAAGTCGCCTGTCACAGTGTCGTATATTCCCTCGTGTCTCAGACCAAAGCATCAATTAGCAAAGTCGCCTGCCACGATGCCATATATTCCCTCGTGTCTCGGACTGAGGCGTCCGTCAACCAAGTCACCTATCATGGTGTAGTATATTCCCTCATGTCTTGGACCGAAGCGTCCTCCAGTAAAGTCGCCTATCACGGCATCATATATTCCCTTGTGTCTCGGACTGAGGCATCCATCAACAAAGTTGTCTATCACGGCGTAGTATATTCCTTCATGTCTCCAAACGAGGCATCCTCTAGCAAAGTTGACTGTCACGGTGTCATATATTCCCTCATGTCTCAGATCGAGGCATCTATCAGTAAAGTCGCCTGTCACGACGCTGTATATTCTCTCGTGTCTCGGACCGAGGCATCCATCAGCAAAGTCACCTATCACGGTGCAGTATATTCCCTCGTGTCTCGAACTGAGGCATCCTCCAGCAAAGTCGCCTATCATGGCGCCATATATTCCCTCATGTCTCAGACCGATGCGTCCATCATCAAAGTTGTCTATCATGGTGCAATATATTCCCTCATGTCTTGGACTAAGGCATCCATCAGTAAAGTCTCCTATCACGACACAGTATATTCCCTCGTGTCATGGACCAATGCGTCCTCTAGTAAAGTCGTCTATCACGGCGCAATATATTCCCTCATGTCTCAGACCGAGACATCCTTCTGGAAAGCTGCCCGAAAGTCTCGAACCCAAGGCATCCTTTAATAAAGGTCGCCGAGGTGTCTCACCACACCAAACTAGTCGGGTACACAAGTGAAATATTTATATTAAAGTCGATAAAAGCAAACTTCATATTAAAGTGAGCAGTCATTACAATTGCCCCAAAAGCGTCTCGGGTCTCGTTGATCAGGCATTGAAGGTCCAGAAAATTGACGGGGGCTCCTTCAGGTGGGTAGCTAGCCTCTTTGAAGTGTCGAATGGCACCCTGATAGCCGATGTCCAAGAGATCGATTGTGCACTCCCCCAAGATGTCGACAAACTCTTCAGAAGTTAGGAAGGCCTTCTTGCGGCTTTCCCACCAACCCTCTTCGCCAGCCTGATACAAAGTTAACTCTACCTTAGCTATCTTAGCTCGAGCTTTTAACTTCTCTCGGCGAGTCACTTTTGCTGTCGCTTGGGCCAGCCGAACCCGCTCCGACTTGAGCAATTTTGCCCGAAGCTCTTCTACTTCAGCTTCTTGGGCCCAAAGCTCCTTTGCTTCGTAGCTTGGCCTCGCAACTCTTCGATCTCTAGTACTTGGGCCTGCAGATCAAGCATCTCAACCTCGTACCAAAGGACCTTTGTTCAGAGCATGGAAGATTCGGCCTGGGTGATCTCAAACTATTTCTCCTTCTTGTGGAGTTGGGCAGAGACCGAAGCTACTTGGGCGTGCATGCCCTGAAATGCTCCGGTCATAGGGGGAGTCGCGTCATCAGCTCCAAGTGGTGAGCCCAGAACTTCTGAAGGAAGCAGTTAAGGTGCAATATAAACTAAGTTAGAGTCGAGCCGAGAGACCCATACCTGTGTCAGGTGGCCATTCATGGTGTCACAGAGTGCCGATACGGATTTGTCCTTAGGAGATGCTCCGACCGCATTATGGATCTCTTTGAGGAACCCTTTGGGAGGAGGGCGTTCCTTTCTCGGTAGACCGTGCCCTGGGGTCATCCCTGGGTGCGAGGATGATGGTGGTACCTCGTAAGGAGGAGTCGGAACCTCAAGATAGGGTTCAACAGGAACCGAGGGTGGCTTGTAGGTGAAGTGGTGGGAGTTGGACTACCAGATCGTCCGGCGTGACTCGATCCAGCCAAGCTATTGAGCGTTGGACTCGGGGACCTGCGAGAGGGGCTCCCCTGGAGTGAAGACTCGATCACCTGGCCCCTCTTTCGGTGTTGAGGCTGCTCCTACAACTCTCCTGAACTGATTGTCTCGGCCACCATAGAAAGTCGAGGTGGGGGGGGGGGGTTGATCCGACCCCACTTCTTCAGGCGTCTCAACAAGAGCTTCTGGCGGGGCAATCATTTGAGCCATTTGCCACTTCATTTGCTTGTTGATGGAGGCCCTTAGCATGACTTTGACTGCAAAAGAAAAAACACACAAATGACCAAGTTAGGGGTAAATAATAAAGTACGAGACAAGCATAAGATTCTTTACCTAGGAACCCACTTAGCACGGCCTCTATCGGACTTAAGACGAAGTAATAGAGTACTCCCTCCTCTAATAGGACGTTAACATCGAAGCTCAAATCAGAGAGTACCTCGACTATCTCTCAGTAAACTGCTGACTTCTTGAAGCGGCGCAAGGGAGGGGGCGGCAGTTGCAGTTCCAACTGTCAGGGCTCGGCTAGGAAAAAGGAGGGGTGGGCTTCACGAATAAGTATCGAGTTTTCCAATACTTGTGAGAGGTAATGAGATTGGCTAGGAACCTAGTCTCTCAGCTAGCGGTAAAGAAAAAGACCCCTACCTCTTTTCAATTAGGGAGGAATAAATAATGAAATGACTCGGCACTCAAAGGTAGGTGGTAAAAAAGGAAGATGACAATGAACCCACAGATAAGGTTGAAAGAGTTGGGAGTCATCTGTTGTATCGGGATGCGGAAGTATGTTGATAACTCTACATAGAAGGGGTAGAGGGGGAAGCGTAGGTCAGCTGTTAGTTGATCGTGAAAGAAAGTCGTGAAGCCTTCGGGCGGTTCATGTGGGTGTTGGCCTGGTTTGGGCACCCTAAGCCTGTAGGAATGAGGGATATGAAAGGCAGACCTAAGCTCACTGCGGTCTTCTTGGGTCAGGACGCTACGGATTCTAAGGAACTAAAGACTAGGACTCTCAACCATTGGAAGACGAGAAGGAGAGGCTTACAAAGAGGAAAGGAGGCGAACACACTGAAGAAGACGAAGCGAGTGGACGAATTTGCTGGAGAGGACGATTGAGTTAAGGGGGCGTAGCGGCAAGCAAATGGTGTGCTTTAGGTTTAAAAAGTTGCTTATAAAGAAAAATCGAGGGAGACAGATGGTGTTTATCAACTGTCTGATCCAAGGCTCAAACGACATGTGACACTAGTACGAGAATCCGAAGGGTTTGGTAGGGCCTCGAGAAACGAAGAAATCATTCCAAATCTAGGCGTTTATGACATGTCATTAAGAGAAGATCTTGCGTATTTCCGAGGGCATGCCTTAGGCATGACTCTCCATACAGAAGAGACCCAATTTAAATGCACGAGCGTTGAACTTGAAAATCCGTTAAGGCTAGTCCAGTCAGTCATGCTACATATATCATTCGACTAGACTCGAGGAGGATGTCTATGGTATCGACTGATGCCGACTTGGTATATCATCGGGTGGCGGTGATCTCAGCAGGCTCATATCTCGACAGGCTCATATCTCGACAGGTTTATATCTCGGCTACATATTGATCCCTGTCGATGTGGCAATTGTTAAAGGTAAGTACCCAGCGAGGCATCACGTGTTGAGGGGCACCACGTGACAAGCATACATTCCTCCATGTCTATGTCAAGGGTGTTGGATCGAAGCGGATCGCTAGAGGGGGGTGAATAGCGATAAAACCTTTTTTTTTGTTCGTTCGTTAAAACCCGAGTAGATAATTAATTTGCAGTGGAAAGATAAGCAATAAATAAAATGAGACAAATATTTTTACTTGGTTCGTAGCCTTCAGCTACTACTCCAAGGCCCTAGTGATCCTTGATCACGCACGGAGGGCAATTCACTAAAAACACTCCTCCTCGTTGGAGGTAAGAGTTTGACGATTACAAAAAAAAACCTTCGAAAGAAAAGATAGAGAGACAAACCCTCTCTTCTATTAATGTAAAGTGCAACGATAGAAAACCTTGATTAATAAAAGGAATTGCAATATTTAAAGAGACGACAAATTAAAATATCAACAACTAAAGAGTAGAAACTAAGCTAGGGTTGTTGACAGCACTTCATCATAGAGTCGTCGGAGAATCGCGGAGTTGAAAAGGTTTTTGAGCACTTAGAGATGATGAAAAACCCTATGAGAAGCCCTCCTTTTATATCCTTTAAGCCCCTCATCGAATGGGTCTTCAACCAATAGAAATTGGGCACAAAAGTCCTTGAAAAATGGTGATAAAGCTTGACTCCTCGAGGCTGATTTTTGACCATCGGTTGAACTGATTTCTTGGCCGGTTGAACTGATCCTTGGCCGGTTGAACTGATGGCTTAGCAGTTGAACTGATCCTTGGCCGGTTGAACTGATTTTCAGACTTTTCGAATGTAATAAAGAGTTAGCTCGAAATATAAGTGAATTTGATGGCAACTTGCCATCCGATCTCAACATAGACCTTCCATGGGAAGTCTTGGTCAGATCGTCACCTAAGGATGTCCCCGTATGGAGGACTCGACCTTACTTACACTCACTCACACGAGCTTACCTCAACATTTACCTTTGAAGCCTTGCTTTCGGTCTCCACCTGATTCCTTCGGCTCCCTCTGAAGTCCTCCTGGTGTTGCCCGACCACTACGGTTCTCTCCAAGTGTCGCTGACCTTCGGCTTAGCTTAGCATTTCTGCATACTTGATTCAGCTCGTGAGATAATAACATGAGCTTAACTTTGTATCGTTTGCTATAATCAAAACTCAGGTTCGACTTAGGTGCCTACTGCACTAACAATCTCTCCCTTTTTGATTTATGGCAAACCCACATACAAAGTTAAGAAAAATAAATTAAGTGCATTAAGCAAAATGAGTATGAGATATGCATGAATGAGCAGGAGTATATAAAAACTCTTTTTCAAGTGCTCTCCCTTGAGGAATCCTCCCCCTTGACCGAGGGTGAGTACTTGAGAAAGAGTTTTAACTCTCCCCCTTGATGTTTGCTACTAAAAAAGAATTTAAGTAACCGAAATTACTTAATATTGGCCATAGTGTTTAAAATAAATTTTAAGTTAAGAAATCAAAAAATTGATTTCTTGGCCTTTACTTCCGTTTTGTTAACAAGTTAACTTAAAGTTAAGTAAATTACTTTTTTTTTTAACAAGTTAACTAAATGTAAGTTAACTAAATGTAAGTTAACTTAAAGTTAAGTAAATTACTTTTTTGTTAACAGGTTACCTAAATGTGTTTAAGTTAAGAATTCTCTTAACTTGTTTTGTTAACTTAAAGTTAAGTAAGCCTTGGCCATAAAAAAAAATTGATCCCTTAACTTTGGCCTTTTCTCCCCCTTTTGCCATATATCGAAAAGAGTGAGGGTGTGTGTGGAATAAAAAATAAGTATTAATTTTAAAATCCAAGCATGTTCCACATTATTTTGAAAATCATATACTGAAAATAAGTTCATCTATAAAATGTTCGACTCATATTTGGCTTGATTGATATGAAAGATCAACCAGTCCTGGTCAGAGTCGGTTAGTATGTATGATTATACTCCGTGGTTCATAGCGATGCACTAGCTCTACATCTGGAACCAGGAATAAGGTCCTAACATCTCACGCCCATCTACGTGGCTAAGTACACAAACACATTAGTCCTATGTGTTGTGAGATGTACTGGCTCCTTAAATCTATAAGTGCATGATATCTAAGGTATGTCCTATGCTAGTTCCATGAAAATGAAAAGTAAGAAATAGTAGTATGAAAATATAATTTGTAAGTTCCTATTCTACTACGCACATGCCCAATTTTCATCTTAATAGACTGAATTCGGCTTCGGGTAGGGGTTTAGTAAATAGGTCTGCCAAGTTAGACTTCGATTCGATGTATTCGAGTTGTATGGCTCCGTTGGCCACATGTTCTCGAATGAAATGGTGTTTGACCTCTATATGTTTGATCCTAGAGTGACATATCGGATTCTTAGTAAGGTTAATTGAACTAATATTATCTACGTGGAGTTTTGTGTTCGTAAAGTCTAACTTAAAATCGCGGAGAGTGTGCTTCATCCAAAGAAACTGAGTGACACACTCACCCATCGCGATGTATTCGGGTTCGGTGGTAGATAAGGCAACACAATGTTGCTTCCTACTGCACCAACTCACTAAACTCAAGCCGAGAAGTTGACAACAACCACTCGTACTCTTTCTATCGAGCTTACTACCGGCATAGTCCGAATCGGAGTAGCCGATTAGTTCGAACTTGATAGATCTAGGGTACCAAATACCGACATTAAGTGTACCCTTTAGATATCTAAGGATACGCTTGACTAGAGTTAGGTGAGACTCCTTGGCATAGGTTTGGAACCTTGCGCACATACTACATCGCAAATAAGATATCTGACTACGCTTAAGTAAAGGAGACTCCCTATTACGCTCCTATAGTATTTTAAATCAATTGAATTTCCGATTACATCTTCTTCTATATTCACATTAGTTGCCAATGGGGTATTAATAATTTTAGCGTCTTGCATTCCAAAGCGTTTAATTAATTCCCTAGTATATTTGCATTGATGTAGGTATATTCCATCTTTAGTTTGTTTAATTTGTAGACCTAAAAAGAAGCTTAACTCACCTACTAAATTCATTTCAAATTCACTTTCCATAAGTGAAATGAACTCATTTAGTAGGATTGAGTTGGTGGTTCCGAAAATAATATCATCTACGTAGATTTGGGCTATGAATATTTCTTTACCTAAGATTTTTACGAAAAGAGTTGGGTCAACTACACCTTGGTTAAAACCTTTGGACTTAAGATAAATCGAAAGTCTCTCGTACAAATCTCGAGGAGCTTGTTTAAGTCCATAGAGAGCTTTCTTTAACCTAAGGACATGGTCGGGTTTGTCTAAACTTTCGAAACCGGGGGGTTGACTAACATAAACTTCTTCTTTAACCTAAGGACATGGTCGGGTTTAAGAACACAGATTTCACATCCATTTGAAACAACTTAAATCCTCGATGTGCTGCATACGCTAATAGCATTCGAATGGACTCTAATCTAGCTACTGGGGCATAGGTCTCGTCGTAATCTAAACATTCAATTTGACTAAACCCTTTAGCGACTAGTCTAGCTTTATTTCTAACCACTTCACCTTTATCATCAAGTTTATTTCTAAACACCCACCTTGTTCCAATGATTGTTTTATCTTTAGGTGGTGGTACTAATTCCCATACTTCATTCCTAGTGAATTGAGCCAACTCTTCTTGCATTGCAATAATCCAATCGGGATCAAGAAGAGCTTGGTCAATAGTCTTGGGTTCAATTTTGGAAATTAAGGAGATTTGACTAAGGTTTATGTATGAGGCTCTAGTTCGAACTCCTAGACTTGGATCACCTATCACTTGGTCGATAGGATGATTTGCTTGAGTCCTAGTTGGGTTTGGGTTTGAGTCTACAACTTGATCAATAGGATGACTCGTCTGAGTTCTAGTTTGGTTAGAGTCATCTGTCACATGGTCGATAGAGTGACTTGGTTGACATAGGTTAGGATTAACACTAGACCTGATCTCCGGATCAGAGTTAGGTATAGTATGAATCGGCTCGTTAATTGGGGTTTCCAGGGGTTTTGTAGGTTCGTGTCCCTCATCAAATACTACATTGATAGTCTCCTCGACTCTAAGGGTGTCATGGTTATATACTCTATAAGCTCTACTTGTAGTCGAGTATCCTAGAAAGATTCCGGTCGTGGTTTTGGATGTAAATTTCCCTAGGTAATCCTTAGTGTTTAGGATATGTACCTTACACCCAAATACCCTAAAGTACTTGATGTTAGGTATTTTATCTTGATAAATCTTGTATGAGGTCTTAAGGTGCCTCTTTACCATAAGGATCCTATTTTGGACATAGCATGTTGTACTCACGGCTTCCGCCCAAAACCTATTGGGTAGGTTATACTCATTTAACATTGTCCTAGCGGCTTCTTGTAGGGTTCTATTTTTGCTTTCTACTAGGCCATTTTGTTGTGGAGTTCTAGGGCAAGAGAACTCATGGTGGTATCCATTTAGGTTACAGAATTCTGTAAACCTATGGTTCTCGAATTCACCACCATGATCAGTCCTAAGTCTTTTGATTTTAATGCTTTGTTGATTTTCTATTAATTTAAATAGGTTGATTAATTGATCTAGGGTATCACTTTTGTGTTTGATGAACCTAACCCAAGTAAATCTAGAATAGTCATCAATTATGACTAAGCAGAATTTACTTCCATTAAGTGACTTAGCTCCGTGTGAATCAAATAGATCCATGTGTAGGAGCTCAAGCATACTTTTGGTTCATTCTTGATTAGTTAGTTGATGTTGTGTCCTAGATTGTTTACCTTGTTGACACGCATTACATATTTTATTATTCAAGTTATTGAGGTTAGGAAAACCTCTGACTAAGTCACTCTGACTCATCTTGTGGATGAGTCTTGGGTGTGAGTGACCGAGTCGTCGGTGCCACAACCATGATTCTTCTTGCCATGTCAGACACTTAGTTGAGGAGTTAGTTAAGTTAATAGTGTAAATGTTGTTATTTCTAGTTCCCTTAAGAATTATTTTAGAAGTTTCAATTGTATTAATTACGCATTCATTTTCTAGAAATATGACCTTATAGTTATTATCACATAATTGGCTTACACTAAGTAAATTATATTGAAAATTTTCTACTAATAAAACATTTTGAATAACAAAATTTGAGTTGAGCTCAATATCACCTGATCCGATGATTTTGAGCTTGCCGTTATTTCCGAAGGCTACCGATCCTTGTCGTTTGAATCGAAGCTTCAAAAACTTGAGTTGATCCCCGGTCATGTGTCGGGAGCAACCACTGTCCAACATCCATTGATCCTACACGCAAGGTAGTTGGATCGGATATTGGATTTATTAAAGATTGGTTGAAGATTATTAACCTAAATCATTTCACCCATGTCTACATGATCAAACACGTTAACCCTATATGTCCTTGTGAGATGACTTCCAATTTTACTTGATTTAAATTTAATGACTTAAACACTTGTCAACCTTGCGTTAGATTCGGATTTAACCTTAGGATCATAAAGTCACCTTTTCAAGATCATGGCTTCTAGGTCGTGGCAAGGCACAGAGGCCTTCTTTGATCGGAACAACGATCACTTTCTTAGACAAAGCCATTTTCAAGAAAATAGAGACTTAACTTACCTAAGACCACTTCCTGGTCTAACTAGTCTAGGATACGGTGAGGTAGCTTCAGCTAGTTCCGCTCGGTCAAGTGCACCAAACTAGATACGCCTTATCTAGCCCGAATACACAAGACTCCGCTTTCCTAGCGTACTATCATCTCGCCGCGTCCTGGTACTATGTTATCAAGTATTGACGAGTTATAGTCCTATCTAACCATTCTAAAAAGGAAAATCAAACTAAATACAAAAAAAAACTAAGCATGCAATTTCTAGGTTAAAACACAAACAAGTTTCGTACTAGCTCCCCCTGGACTGTTGAATCGATTCGATCTCTCCACATAGTGGATTTGGTCCTTGGGAACCCAGTACTGGTTCGATCCTAAGTTTGAAATTAAGGTGGTCTTAGGGACCCATGCTTGGACATGTTTTTTATGTCGACTTACAATCGACATATACGACTTGTTGGTTGTATTTGAGCTAAACCCTAGCCTGACCTTGTTGTACACGGCCCTTTGCGATCCAAGTAGGAGGTCAAGTCCTTTGGATCCCAAAGTAAACCTTTCCAACGTATTCCTAAGATCTTCGACTTGACTCTTCAAGAGTGAGTTCTCAACTTCGAGTTTTTCAACCCGAGTTGAGTCCTCCTCTTGAACTCGACTAGTCAAAGAGGTTAGGGAGACCTCGTGTTTAAGGAGTTTAACTTCCTCAACCAGGGTCTCGACCTTGGACTCGGACTTAGCTAACTTTCTAGTTAAAAACTTAATTGCACTATAAAGCGTACTAATTAGAGATCGACTTACCTTGAGTGTATCTTTTGAACCGGATGTGTATCCGTGGCTTGTCTTGAATAGCGCATCGTAGTCCGACTCGTCTTCGGTTTCCAATTCGTGTTCCGGTTTTGACTCCGTCTCCGATTCAACCGGTTTAGCCATGAGGACTCGATCATCGTCTTCTTCCTCGGACGCTTCTTCCCATGTAGCATTGAGTGCCTTTTTGTATTTTGGTGCTTTGCTTTTGAGCTTTGGGCATTCAGACTTGATGTGTCCAAACCTGTTGCATTCGTAACACCTAATATTAGAACTTTTAGGCTTACCTTCGTTGGGTCGAGTGATGGTTCACTTTCGGCCCTTGACTATCCTCCGAACTAGGTTGACTAGTTCGGCCTCCATTTCCGGGTCGACCTCCGAATCGGACTCATCCTCTTCTTCCTTCGAGGGTGACTTGCTTGTGATTTTCTTCCTTGAACCTGCAAAAAGTGTTATACCCTTCTCGGGTTCCGAGTTAGACTGCTCATGAAGTTAAAAATCAGAAAATAGTTCTTCTAACCTAAGTTTCGAAAGATCCTTGGAGACCTTGTAGGCATCGACCATGGATGCCCACAAGGTAGTCCTCGGAAAAGAGTTTAGGACATACCTTATAAGGTCGCGGTTTTCGACCTTTTGCCCGATCGCGTGTAGATTGTTGACTATGTCTTGGATGCGGGTGTGAAGTTGCATCGCGGACTCGTGTTCCTGCATTTTTAGATTATATAGTTTATTAAATAAAAGATCACACTTACATACCTTGGCTTCATCGATCCCTTCGTGTAGCTCCACTAGCTTTGTCCAAAGGTCCTTTGCGCTTATGAAGGGGCCGACGCGATTTAGCTCCTCCTTGGACAAGCCGCATTGAAGGATTTGAGTTGCCTTAGCGTCGGCTTCGACTTGTCGTTTTGTCGCAATGGTCAATTGGTCATAATCCAAAGATTCACCCACTTCGTTAGTCGGAAGTGTGAATCCCTTTTGGATTATGATCCACATCTCAATTTGGGTTTTGAGAAAGCATTCCATCCGACCTTTCCAGTAACAGAAATCATCTCCGTTGTAAAATGGAGGTCGGACGGTGCTAAACCTCTCGAGATGGGCCATTTGGAAGGGAAACCTTGCACAAAAAATACCAAATAAAACACGAAAAAGGTTCCAAGACTTCGCCTTGGATTATTAATGTAGGAAATAAAAAGAAACAAAAGGAATAAACGAGAAATAACCAACTAAAATAAAAGATGAGCACTTACAACCTTCGATGTCCCAGAAATGGTACTAAACAATGGTTTTTGGGGATGAAGACAGCTTGTTACAAGGGTTTACCTATGTAATAATGTAGATCTCTCCGAGAGCTTCGTTTTGGTAGGTAGCCCGTGTCTTGGGTCAACTTGTACGAAAAGTTATGCTCGTTTAACCGTCGGCTACTCCAAAAGCGAATACTTGCAAAACAAAACCAAACGAAGAGTACCAAGACTTCGTCTTGGATTAGTAGTGCGGGAGAAAAATTTAAATGAACGAAAACCAAATCTGTAAAAAATATTAGATTGGTGGTTTCACCAAATCTAAGCGCCCCCGGCTCTGATGCCAATTGTTGGATCGAAGCGGATCGCTAGAGGGGGGTGAATAGCGATAAAACCTTTTTTTTGTTCATTCGTTAAAACCCGAGTAGATAATTAATTTGCAGCGGAAAGATAAGCAATAAATAAAATGAGACAAATATTTTTACTTGGTTCGTAGCCTTCGGCTACTACTCCAAGGCCCTAGTGATCCTTGATCACGCACTGAGGGCAATTCACTAAAAACACTCCTCCTCGTTGGAGGTAGGAGTTTGACGATTACAAAAAAAAACCTTCGAAAGAAAAGATAGAGAGACAAACCCTCTCTTCTATTAATGTAAAGTGCAACAATAGAAAACCTCGATTAATAAAAGGAATTGCAATATTTAAAGAGACGACAAATTAAAATATCAACAACTAAAGAGTAGAAACTAAGCTAGGGTTGTTGACAGCACTTCGTCGTAGAGTCGTCGGAGAATCGCGGAGTTGAAAAGGTTTTTGAGCACTTAGAGATGATGAAAAACCTTAGGAGAAGCCCTCCTTTTATAGCCTTTAAGCCCCTCATCGAATGAGTCTTCAACCAATAGGAATTGGGCACAAAAGTCCTTGAAAAATGGTGATAAAGCTTGACTCCTCGAGGTTGATTTTTGACCATCGGTTGAACTGATTTCTTGGCCGGTTGAACTGATGGCTCGCGATTGAACCCGATCCTTGGCGGTTGAACATGGCTTAGCTTGATTGAACTAATCCTTGGCCGGTTGAACTGAATTTCAGACTTTTCGACTGTAATAAAGAGTTAGCTCGAAATATAAGTGAATTCGACGGTCACTTGCCATCCGATCTCAACATAGACCTTCCATGGGAAGTCTTGGTCGGATCGTCGCCTAAGGATGTCCCCGTATGGAGGACTCGACCTTACTTACGCTCACTCACACGAGCTTACCTCAACATTTACCTTTGAAGCCTTGCTTTCGGTCTCCACCTGATTCCTTCGGCTCCCTCCGAAGTTCTCCTGGTGTCGCCCGACCACTACGGTTCTCTCCGAATGTCGCTGACCTTCGGCTTAGCTTAGCATTTCTGCATACTTGATTCAACTCGTGAGATAATGACATGAACTTAACTTTGTATCGTTTGCTATAATCAAAACTCAGGTTCGACTTAGGTGCCTACTGCACCAACAAAGGGGGCATGTTCATTGCATTAATAGAGTTTTGTCTCTCATCAACCACGCGAGCGGTATTGATTACTCCCCATGTGTCTGTCGCATTTATTAAGGTAACGACTTCTGTCATTCCTAAATATGATAGACAACCATCTTAAGGAGCTCATGCCCCCCATACATTCCGTACAGTTTTGTAGGGATTAACGCATCTATATAAAAGTATCCTGAAGAGATCCTAAGAGGTTCGGACTCTCTAATCCACTCTTGCATTCCTTGCTTCTCCTTTTTCGTGATCTTTGACTTGAGCATCGGAGGGGCATAGTCGAGATCCCCCTCCCTTAATTGCATTTCTGTCTCAGATTTTTCTCTCGGGCTTGTCCGAGACACCTTCATTGTCCTTAGCCGAGACGAGCCATTAATCCAGCGGAATCAGTGGATCGACCGATTCAATAGGCATCGAGCCATCTTCGCTGGAAGAAAATCCCGTATTAATATCTCAATCGAAACAGAACTGATATTCACAATCTAGTATTGCATAACAACTTAGCTATGAACTCACAGCGGGCGACTGACTGTGAGCCAACAGCGGCCATTGATCTCGAGCTCATAGTCTACTCGTATACTTGTAGTGGCTACCTAGGCATGAGCTTAGAGTGCCCACCTGGCAACTGCTCGCTACTTCACAACCTTCTAGCTAGGAGCTCATCGCTGAACAACGTTTGTTGTGTTTTTTTGGGTGATAAATTAAGTTCGTTTTCTTTTTATTTCTTTTGCGCATTAAAATTTAGGGGAAAAAATAAAAAAACATTTTTTTATCATTATTATAAAAAAAGCGTCTTATTTTATTTCGAAAACCCTTATCTACCCTAATTTAAAGCGACTAGAGCGTCTTAATAAAAACCGTTTCAGATAATTTTAAACAATTATTTCATATTGTAATAATTTTTATTATAATTTTGAGTATGGTGAAAAAATTTTAACCAAAAATCGCTTTAATAATATTCGAATAAGTGTAAGTTAGAGTAAAATCCCTCTGCTCTTGTTTATATTTGGATTCAGTCCCTATATAATTTTTTTTTAGGATTTGATACCTGACAACCACCCAATCTTAGTTTTAACTCCCTATAAGACTGAATTTCCGTTTTTACCTTTATTATTTACATAGATTGATTAATTTTTTCATTCATCTTCTCCCACCGATTCATCTTGCAATAACTCATCTTCTTCCCTTCTCCTTAACAGAAAATCTCGATTGATCCCGACCAAATCATTTGCTTGTGCCCTTGAAAACCATCGACTCTCCTACCTTGACCACTAGCGACTTGAGGCAGCAAATGTGATAGCAGCAATTTTCTTCCCAACAAGTCATCGTCTTCCCTCCCCCAACGGTAACCCTAAACACTTGATTCATCTCTCACTTGACCAAACCGTTTGCTCGCCCCCTTGAAAACTATTTTGTCTCCCTTATACTAGCGACCCACGGTATCAAGCAAATGCGATAGGAGTGAGCAAGGAGACTAACGAGCAAGTGCATAAAAAAGATTACACAAGGTAAATATGCTTAATTACATATAATTTTGGATAATTTTTTTATGATAATTACATTTTTTTTTATTGATGCAAAGAGTATATAATTTGAGTCAATAAGTATTTGATTTTGTGCTTGAAATATTCTGATTTGATTTTTGGGGATGTAAAAAAATTATACTTTGAAGTTAATAATAATGGTTTTTGTTTGATGTTCATAAAGTAAAAATATGATATATAAATTGTTATAAAAGATTTAGTACCTAATGTGAGTCAATAGATACTTATTTTAGCTCATTAAATACCCTGATTCGATTATTAGTTGTGTTATTCATGAAATAAAATAATGATACCGAAATTTATAGAAAATGTACTTAATGTTAGTCAATCGATACTTATTTTGACTATTTAAATACCAAAATTTGATTATTTGAGAATATCAAAAAAATTATTTAAAAGTTAATATTAAGTGACTTATGTTTGTAGTCTTCGTCAATCGGTTCTTATTGTGGTACTGATTTAACATACAATTTTGGGTAAATTTTGTGTGATAATTACATATATTTTTTTTATTGGTACAAAGAGCATCTAATTTGAGTCAATAGATATTTGATTTTGTACCTGAAATATTCTGAATCAATTTTTGGTGTTATAAATATAAATTATACTTTGAAGTTAATAATATTGACTTTTGTTTGACGTTCATGACATAAAAATATGATACCTAAATTGCTATAAAAGATTTTATATCTAATGTGAGTCAATAGATACTTATTTTGGCTCATTAAATATCCTGATTCGATTATTATTTGTGTTATTCATGAAATAAAACAATGATACCTAAATTGGTAGAAAAAGAACTTAATATTAGTCAATCGATACTTGTTTTGACTATTTAAATACCAAAATTTGATTATTTGAGAATGTCAAAAAAATTATTTAAAAGTTAATATTAAGTGACTTATGTTTGTAGCCTTCGTCAATAGATTCTTATTGTGGTACTGATTTAACATACAATTTTGGGTAAATTTTTTGTGATAATTACATTTTTTTTATTGGTACAAAGAGCATCTAATTTGAGTCAATAGATATTTGATTTTGTGCCTGAAATATTCTGAATCAATTTTTGGTGTTATAAATATAAATTATACTTTGAAGTTAATAATATTGACTTTTGTTTGACTTCATGACATAAAAATATGATACCTAAATTGCTACAAAAAATTTTATATCTAATGTGAGTCAATAGGTACTTATTTTGGCTCATTAAATACCCTGATTCGATTATTATTTGTGTTATTCATGAAATAAAACAATGATACCTAAATTGGTAGAAAAAGTACTTAATGTTAGTCAATCGATACTTGTTTTGACCATTTAAATACCAAAATTCGATTATCTGAGGATGTCAAAAAAATTATTTAAAAGTTAATACTAAGTGGCATATGTTTGTGGCTTTCGTCAATCGATACTTATTGTGGTACTAATTTTGTCCTATATTGCTTAATGCATTATCTAGATTAATATGTCATGTTGTGTTTCTTATTGACTTATTTTATGGAAATATTTATTGAAATTATTACTAATTAAGCTTTTTGTGAATTAGAAATGACAAGGACTAAAAACACACGGATGATAATGATGGAGATGTTGAACCAAGTGGAAAAGAAGGTTATTCAAGGTGTTCTCCAACAAAATTTATGTCAGTCATGGAACAATTGGTTCCCAAACTAGGTGAACTACAATTAAAGAAGATCAAGGCTTCACCCCTTGCACCTTGGTTGAAGATTCAAAAGCTTTCTATAAGCACCTCAAGAGTTTATGCAATGCTTAAACGCTTTGAAGTAGAGACATGCAACTTTTGTTTTGGAAATAATATCATGGTGTCATTCACTTCTAAGGAGTTCTCAATCGTTATTGGTTTACCTAGCGTTGGTCAACCGGTTAATATCGATTTGAAATTGGGTTCTAACTTTCTTTAGCGACATTTCAAGGGGATGAAATGTGTTAAGAGAAATGTCATCATAGAGAAGTTATTTGTGTTGGCAGATAAAGAATTAGAAATTGATGATTTTTTTAGGTTTTTTATTTTGCTACTTTTTAATTGTGTTATATTTCCTATTAGCAATTTTGATACACCTAGTTTTATTTTCCCATACTTAGACAATTTGGAAACATTTTTTGAGTATGGTTGGGGAGATGCAGCTTTTAGATTTTTGCGTGCTGAAATTGAAGACCATCTTGGATACTCCAAAGTGGACAAAAAAAGAGAAAACATATATGGGAGGTTGCATAGTTGGACTGATGGTATTATTTTCAGCATATATGTGTTATTTGTTGAGTGAGTAAATGGTAATCATTGTATTTGTATAGGGTTGGGTTTATGAAAGAGTTCCTATGCTTGGTCAACCTCGTGTTTTACATTGCTTTCCTCGATTATTCAAGTGGGGAGAGAGCAAAATTCCTGTTAATCCTAAAGGTGCAGAGGCTGCATTAATGGTGGTGAGGTCAAATAAGGTTTGTGCAATTTATTCTTTATCATTGTATAATTTGGTTTAAATGTGTTATTGAACTAAAAAATTATCTTTTTTACTTTTAGATTGTGCCAATCAAGCCATTCCAAGAGGAAAAAGTACTTGTTGATGATATAGAGAGGTTTGGTGATGTAACAATTTTTAATCCAAGATAATAAATTTATTAAGAGTCTATTATTCAACCAATTAGCATGCTTAATTAATATTTCTATTTCCAGGTTGATTCTCGACTCAGTGATTCAGAATTGTTGGATCACATAAAAAGGCTTGAAAATGAGATTAAAGTGTTGAAGGAAAAAAATAAAGTGGTTGAAGAGGATACAACCCAATATGACTTTAAGGATTCCCCACATATGCATGATGAAGGTCATACCGAGAAAGATGTAGCTATGGACGTTGATCCTAGTGTTGAAAGTTTGAACAAAGTTGTTGATGACAAAGTGCCAATGAACACAGACGACAAAGGTAAGTCGGAGAGTTTTTTCAAAGTGGTTATAGATGAAGCGCAAATAAACACAAATGCTAGAGATAATGATAATGTAGGTAGCAATACCGAAAAAGGAAAAGAGATGATTGTTTATAATCCAAAATCATCTATTGTGAAGACTGTTCAGAGAAGAACAGATAGATTGAAAAAAAAAGAAAAATCCGGACTACATGACACCCCCTAGTACTGTCCCAAAGCGAAAGAGTAAACGACATTTGACCCAAGTCGTGGATGAGGTAGTTTCAGTAAATATTTTTTACAATGCCTGCATATATTTTATATATTTGACGAGTATTGTAGTGTTTAATTTTTTGATTGAATTTTATATTTCTATATGTTGTTGTTTCTATATAAGATGATATGAGTATAGATATTCAAAATATTGCTGATAGTGCTATAGAGGAATCTCTACAGGAGTTCCGAGAAAGATTAGACTTTCATGGGCATGATAAAATATCAATGGAAGAAAAAAATATTATTGAGAAGTACATCTGCGGGGATATTTTGGGGTAAAAATATCTTATATTACTTTAATGTTTCTGAAATCTTATTTTACTATTTTATTTTTTGAGTTGCTAAGTTTGGTATTTTGGCTTTGTAGTGGTGTAGTCTGGCAAGATGATGATGTATTATTGTATGGGTATGAGTTATTGCAGTGTTTGTTTAGCACTGAACTACGATCTGACCTCATTCATGCCTATTTCAATGTTTTGAGCAACAAAGAAAATAACTATGGGCATGAAATATATTGCATGTCTCCTAATGTCCCGGTACATACTCTTAATAGTATTTGATTTATATTTATCATCATAGTGATAGTTAATGATTATTTTTTAATTTTTTTATAGAATGATGTGATTACTATGCTCGAAAATACCAAGCAGAAGAGGATTACTGATAACAATTTTTCATTATTTTTATCAAAGTTGACCAAGAGTTCATTGGTCAAGCTGTCAGAGTTAAAGAAAGAGCTCCTAGAATACTGTAAACACATACTTTTCCCTATGCATTATAAAGCACATTGGTTCTTGCTCGTGTATACTCCAAGCGAAAAATCTTTCACGCTAAAAAATTCTATTAGCAACCCTATTTACAAATGTGCAACGAAGAAATTTGTAAGTTGGATAAAAAAATAAGTTATTTTTATTTTTTTTAAATTGGTACACATCTTTTATGATTGATTTGATAAATATGTTTGTTTGAATTGGTTGTGTAGGCAAAATTTTTGGCGAGATATCTTTGGAATGTGGAACAATGTGATATTGGCATAGGTAAAGTAATTGCAGTAAAGAGTCGACAACAAGGAAATGATTTGAATTGTGGTGTTTATATTTGTCTATGGGGTGAATGCTTTGCCAGAGATAATCCAACATTTTGGAAAGAAGAATGGGACACATCAATCGAAGGGTATAAAGCTCGGATTGCTTCGGCCATTTTGTCTGATAAACGAGGCTTGTTCAAAGGATTGAAATGACTTATCAGTGCGTTGTCAGTGTTTCGACGATCTTGTCTGATAGTTGTTATGTATTGGTGATGATGGAGATATAATTATGTTTTAAATTGGTGTCCTGATATTATGAATTTGTAGAACAGTATTTTGGTGGGATGATAATTTCATGTTTAATGTATGAATTGACCTTTGAGTGTTGGATTTATGGTATTAGTCTCGCCCTTTTCTTCTTCTACTTTTGTAGTGATGGTATGTTATTCGTGCGTTAAGATCATGCCGAATTTTTTAATATTTAAGGGGTCAAAATAAGTACTAATTGATTAATATTAAGTACTTCTTATACCTTTTTAGGTATTATATTTTAATTTCACGAATCATACACACAATAATCGAAT
Source organism: Wurfbainia villosa (assembly GCA_025175895.1). Classification (NCBI taxonomy): domain Eukaryota; kingdom Viridiplantae; phylum Streptophyta; class Magnoliopsida; order Zingiberales; family Zingiberaceae; genus Wurfbainia; species Wurfbainia villosa. The sequence goes on from CM045990.1 coordinate 34,277,897, forward strand.
CAGGATATTTAATGGGATAAAATAAGTATCCATTAACTAAAATTAGGTATCATTTTAAACAATTTATATATCATATTTTTACTTCATGATTGTCAAACAAAAGTCACTAATATTAACTTCAATGTATATTTAAGGGGTCAAAACAAGTATTGGTTGACTAATATTTAGGTTTATTTTATGAATTCCACAAACAAATTAAAGTCATTCAATAATTGAATCAGAGTATTTAATGAGCCAAAATAAGTATCTATTGACTAAATTTTGGTATTTTTAAAAATAATTTAGGTATTATATTTTGTTTATTTCATTGTCTGGAACATTTATACTCATTACTCCCAAATTTGATTCTCTCGTACTCAAATCTTGGGTTTCCATACTCAGTCAGATGCTTCTATAGGCATCCCACCAATTTCCCGAGTACGAGGAACCTTGGTCGAGTACCATTGTCCAGCAAACATACTGCTTTCTCCGACTAATTGAGTACCCAACATCACTTGTGCTTTTGTACTCGACACTCCTAATTTCGAGTTTCTTGTATTTGATTCTTCCAAGTACAAGACTCCATACTTGAGCATGAGCTTTCTGATACTCTTTCCCGAGAATGAATACTTGAGCCTTCTCTTTCTAGTTTGCAGAGTACCTGATTTTTAATCCAGTGTTTTAGGGGATCTTCTCCGATGATCCCTTGAGCTTTTAAAGGGTCATAACAAGTATTACTTGATGAAAATTAGGTATTTGTTGTATTTCTTTAGGTATGCTATTGTTATTTAAGTGTTTAAGGGGTCACGCCAAGTAGCACTTGATAAAAATTACATACTCGTTGTATCACTTTAGATATTCTGTGGTTTATTTGATGAATGTCAAATAAGTCATTCAGGATTAAATTCCAAGTGTAGTTTCTTAACCAAATTCGAGTAGTTAAAGGGATATAACAAGTATCACTTGACAAAAATTAGACATTTTTTGTATCACTTTAAGTATTCTATTGTTATTTAATTGTTTAAGGGGTCACATCAAGTACCACTTAATAAAATTAGATATTCGTTGTGTCAGTGCCTATAAGATTTACATATCTCCACAATGGCATGATATTGTCCATTTTGGGCCTAAGCCCTCATGGTTTTATTTTTAGGCTTTACTCAAAAGGTCTCATACCAATGAAGATATCTTTTCATCTTATAAGCACATGATCTTTTCCATGTCTTACCAATGTGAGACTTTAATTGTATTCCCAATACTCCAACAATCCCCCCTCAAACAAAGGACCACATTGACCAAAGTATCTACTTCAAGCCTATCCGTCCTCAAAGGACATCCTATGTTTGATGTCCGATCCTCAACCCATTACAGTAATCGACTCAGTTGAATTTTTGCTAGTTGTTCATCCGCCCAATCGACTTCTGCCGATTGTTCGGTCCTCCCGACCCAACTGGACTTCTTGCCCGGTGTCTGGTTCTCTTGATCTGGACATGGGAGCTCAACTTCCTTCGTTCAAGGTTCATGACTTGACATGGACCATGACTCTGATACCAATTGTTAGTGCCTATAAGATTCACATATCTCCACAATGGCATGATAGTCTCCACTTTGGGTCTAAGCCCTTATGGTTTTATTTTTGAGCTTTACCCAAAATGTCTCATACCAATGGAGATATCTTTTCATCTTATAAGCACATGATCTTTTCCATGTCTTAACAATGTGAAACTTTGATTGTATTCCCAATACTCCAATACGTTGTATCACTTTAGATATCCTATAATTTATTTGATGAATGACTATATAAATTCTAAGTGTAGTTTTTTAACCGAATCGAGTAGTTAAAGGGTCATAACAAGTATCACTTGATAAAAATTAGGTACTCCTTGTATCACTTTAGGTATTCTATTATTATTTAGTGTTTAAGGGGTCACGCCAAGTAGCACTTGATAAAAATTATATACTCGTTGTATCACTTTAGATATCCTATGGTTTATTTGATGAATGCCAAATAAGTCATTCAAGATTAAATTCTAAGTGTAATTTTTTAACCGAATCGAGTAGCTAAAGGGTCATAACAAGTATCACTTGAAAAAAATTAGGTACTCATTGTATCACTTTAGGTATTCTATTATTATTTAAGTGCTTAAGGGGTCACGTCAAGTACCACTTAATAAAATTAGATATTCATTGTATCAGTGCCTATAAGATTTATATATCTCCACAATGGCATGATATTGTCCATTTTGGGCCTAAGCCCTCATGGTTTTGTTTTTAGGCTTTACCCAAAAGGTCTCATACCAATGAAGATATCTTTTCATCTTATAAGCACATGATCTTTTCCATGTCTTACCAATATGGGACTTTGATTGTATTCCCAATATTCCAACAAACCCCCTCAAACAAAGGACCACATTGACCAAAGTGTCTGCTTCAAGCCTATCCGTCCTCAAAGGACATCCTATGCTTGATGTCCGATCCTCAACCCATCAAGACTTCCTGCCAACTGTCTGGTAATCCTGACTCAGTTGAATTTTCTGCTAGTTGTTCAGTCCATCTGGCCCAACTGGACTTCCTGCCAGTTGTTCGGTCCTCCCGACCCAACTGGACTTCTTGCCTAGTGTCTGGTTCTCTTGATCCGGACATGGGAACTCAACTTCCTTCGTTCGAGGTTCATGACTTGATATGGACCATGACTCTGATACCAATTGTCAGTGCCTATAAGATTTACATATCTCCACAATGACATGATAGTCTTCACTTTGGGTCTAAGCCCTCATGGTTTTATTTTTGAGTTTTACCCAAAATGTCTCATACCAATGGAGATATCTTTTCATCTTATAAGCACATGATCTTTTCCATGTCTTACCAATATAAAACTTTGATTGTATTCCCAATAATCCAATACGTTGTATCACTTTAGATATCCTATAGTTTATTTGATGAATGCCAAATAGTCATTCACAAATAAATTCTAAGTGTAGTTTTTTTAACCAAATCGAGTAGTTAAAAGGTCATAACAAGTATCACTTGATAAAAATTAGGTACTCTTTGTATCACTTTAGGTATTCTATTATTATTTAGTGTTTAAGGGGTCACGTCAAGTAACACTTGATAAAAATTAAATACTCGTTGTATCACTTTAGATATCCTATAATTTATTTTATGAATGTCAAATAAGTCATTCAAGATTAAATTTCAAATGTAGTTTTTTAACTGAATTCGAGTAGTTAAAGGCCCATAACAAGTATTACTTGATGAAAATTAGGTATTTATTGTATCACTTTAGGTATACTATTGTTATTTAAGTGTTTAAGGGGTCACGCCAAGTAGCACTTGATAAAAATTACATACTCGTTGTATCACTTTAGATATTCTATAGTTTATTTGATGAATGTCAAATAAGTCATTCAAGATTAAATTCTAAGTGTAGTTTTTTAACCGAATCGAGTAGCTAAAGGGCCATAACAAGTATCACTTGATAAAAATTAGGTACTCGTTGTATCACTTTAGATATTCTATTATTATTTAAGTGTTTAAGGGGTCACGTCAAGTAGCACTTGAGAAAAATTAGATACTCGTTGTATCACTTTATATATCCTATGGTTTATTTGATGAATGCCAAATAAGTCATTCAAGAAACAATTCTAAGTATAGTTTTTTAACCGAATTCGAGTAGTTAAAGTAATATAACAAGTATCACTTGATAAAAATTAGACATTTTTTGTATCACTTTAAGTATTCTATTGTTATTTAATTATTTAAGGGGTCACATCAAGTACCACTTGATAAAATTAGATATTCGTTGTATCACTTTAGATATCCTATAGTTTATTTGATGAATGCCAAATAATCATTCAAGATTAAATTCTAAGTGTAATTTTTTAACCGAATCAAGTAGTTAAAGGGTCATAACAAGTATCACTTGATAAAAATTAGGTATTTGTTATATCACTTTAGGTATTCTATTATTATTTAGTGTTTAAGGGGTCACGTCAAGTAGCACTTGATAAAAATTAGATACTCGTTATATCACTTTAGATATCCTATAATTTATTTGATGAATGTCAAATAAGTCATTCAAGATTAAATTTCAAGTATAGTTTTTTAACCGAATTCGAGTAGTTAAAAGGTCACAATAAGTATTACTTGATGAAAATTAGATATTTATTTTATCACTTTAGGTATGCTATTGGTATTTAAGTGTTTAAGGGGTCACGTCAAGTAGTACTTGATAAAAATTACATACTCGTTGTATTACTTTAGATATCCTATGTTTTATTTGATGAATGACTTATTTCAAATGTAATTTTTTAACCGAATTCAAGTAGTTAAAGGGCTATAATAAACATCACTTGATAAAAATTAGATATTTATTGTATCACTTTAGGTATTCTATTGTTTATTTTATGAATGTCAAATAAGTACTTATATTCTATGATGAGTGGAGAACATGTTTCTTTTAAAAATTAAATAATTGAGTACTTTTTCAAATAGTCATAAAATTGGGTATCACTTGAGGTAAATTAAGTTCCGAGAGCCTAAAATTGAGTACTTTTTCAAATATTTCTGGGAAAAATTTGTCAAGGTGCATTTGTAGTTGTATGAAACCGCAACATATAACAACATATATAAAACTACCATTAAACACAATATTTTAATAATTAATGTATAAATCATTTCATAAAGTATCTCTTAGTTGCAATTACATAACCAACTTTTAACCACATAAATGGATCATTAAAGTCTTATATATAAATAACAAAGTTTTATACCAACACTAGTTTTGTTTAATACAAATCACAAAATATCACTAGATCTTGTAGATATTTTTTAAAAACCTTCAAAATTGCTTCCTCGATTTAGCAATTGCTTATGCATGCAAGAAATTAAAACAAAAAAAAAATGTTAGTTTGACATTTTGAAAATAAATAACAAACAACACGACATAGTTAGTTTAATTATGTGAAACGATATAGTATTAAGGTCTATGTGACTCATACCAATTATGACACTGGTTCTTTGCATGTTCGTCTATTATGCCCTCGCCCATGACATCTCTCACACGTTGTCACACGTTGTTCAACTTGAGAAGGTATCCGCTTAGTCCTTCTATGTCCCTGCTAAGCGTAAATGATATCTTCATCATCGAGATAGCTCTCGTACATGTCAAATGTTGGAATGAGATTAATAATTCCTTTGTAAGCTTGGTGGTACATGTCTATCTTAAAATATCCATCACAGAATTGATAAACTGACATGGATTTTGATTCTATGCAAGAGCAAGCATGCTTGCATGGTAGTCTATAGATTTACCAAACTTGACAAGAACAATGCCATGAATTCAAATCCACTGCAAAACTTTTGTCTCCATCTATGACTTCAAACCGAACTCCACAAGACTTGTGCACCTTTAAGGTTCAAGATTTACTATATGCAACTGATATTTCCTTCTTCTTTTTTGGACTTAGTTTTTGTGTCATCTCCAATGTTTTTTCACGCCTTTGGTGCATCATGGTCATAATTTGAATGCGTATATTATCTACCATAGCCACAATAGGTAGATAGCGAGCAGGTTTTATCCAATTGTTCCAGCTTTCAGCAATATTATTATTAATGACACCCCATCGATCACCCATAAACAGAGCATTGGCCCAATTTTCAGGGGATGAGTTCACAAGAAACTCCTAGGCAAGTGTCATCGAATTTGTTATACTTAATATATGTTGAGTGAACTCATATCTTGATGGGGCATATGCAGCTTTCTTTAAAACAGAAGACCAATGTTTTTTGTTATGGAGAGGGTATTTACGCAATACCTACAAGAATAAAATTTAAAAAATATATATATATATAATAACCAGTTGATAGAAAATAAAAAAAAATGACTAACATATTGGTAAAGCAACATACGACGCACCTGCTTGACAAAGTTATCGACCAGATGTCTCAGATAATAAGCATGGTGACTACCAGGGAACACAAATTGAATAGCCTTGATCAATCCAGGATGTCAGTCAGAGAAAAAAGTATAGTTACGGAATACCATGATATATTGGGAAGCCAATACATGTTTTAACTGGTAGCAAAACCATTCCCAATTAGAATCATTTTCTGCATCTACAACTGCATACGCCAGTGTAAAAATATCATCATTCGCATCCTTAGCCACAACGAGTAATAGACATCCTTTGTACTTGTTCTTAATGTGAGTTCCATCCAAAAAAATTAATGGATGACAAATAAAACCAATAAGACATGCATGAAAACATATGAACAATCGTCTAAATTTATTTGTCATCGGATCAATTTCACATTCAGCATAACTCCCTAGATTTGTTTCTTTGACAGCATGACAATACCATCGCAACTTATTATATGACCCCTTATCAGTCCCATGAATATCATGCATTGTCATTTCTTTGCCCGCTCAAACTTTATAATACTCAAGTTCTACTCCATAATCTCGTTGAATGTCCTTCATCATTGTACATGGACGATATGATGGCTCTCCCCTTAACTTCTCCTTCACCACATTAGCTACCCAAGTTGAATCAGCTTTAGGGTGACCTCTAGTCCTCAAATTATCATCCCCACAACTATGGATTAAGTTGCATTTTCTTATGTCGAATAAATTGTCTGATTTATATTTGGAGGTATAAATTCTCCACTCATAATTTTCTTTGTTGCAAACAACTATGATCTTATCACTATTATTTTTCTTGTAAGAAAATGATCGTCTAGTAGCAATAGCATAATTTTTAAGACAAATCCTGAACTCTGTAGCATCTTTAAATATTTGGCCTTCATAGGATATGCAATGCATCCAAGAATCAATAGAATTACTTATAGTGCAAACTTCAAGCTCATTGCCTCCGTTCGAACAAACTTCATCATCAAAATCAAACCTTACCATTTTAATACAAATCAAAACAATACATTAGCAACCAATTCAATTTTCAATTAATGACAATTTAACTTGTAATATAAATTATAATACATATTTTAAAATTATTAACTAACTAATATACACAATCAATAATGAAAAATAATAGTCATGTGCTGCAAAAAAAAATTAGTGCAAAAAAATATATGAACATTGCAAATTCTGAATCTTGCACTCAAACCAAAACAACATTACAAATAAAAATTACCTTTCAATATTTATGTTAACCTGACTCTGATCATCTTTTGGAGTTGCTCTTAATTTGATTATATTCAATTTCAGACAACTATGAAGATTTATCATATTTCGGACATCATCATCTTCGTTCAATGTTGATATTACCGATCTTCTCATGTGGTGCTATGTATTGCAATATCGTTAACTCGGAATTAATAACATCACATTTTCACTTTAGACTCTGGAATATCTCTATTAGAGTTGCACCATTAGGAATTGAAATCAAATAAAGATCATTGACATAACGACAACTTCCAATAAATGAAAAATTAGCACTCCCAGATCCGACTTTCATCAATACAATGATCGTGGAATATCTGAAAAATTAAAAAATTTATCATGCTTTCTACAACATCATCTTCAACAAACAAACATTGAACTTTAAAAAATCATAATCAAATTTTTTATATTCTAATTTAACCAATTTAAATGGAATAGGTTGCCATTAAAATTCAAAACATTAGAATTTGAAAGGGAAAGTTAAGAAAGGCTATGAAAATTAATGAAATTTCTAGTGATATACCCCATGAAGTTACTATTGGTAAAATTTAGGTATATATACCAATTCACAAATTATATTACATAGGGGTTGAATTTTAAGTAAAATAATTTGGAGCCAAAATAAGTACTTATTAACTCACATTAGGTATCATATTTTTATTTCATGAACGTCAAACAAAAGTCACTATTATTAACTTCAAGATATAATTTCTTTACATCCCCAAAAATCAAATTCGATTATTTTAGGCACAAAATCAAATACATATTGACTTTTGTATCAATAAAAAAAATGTAATTATCATAAAAAAAATTATCCAAAACTATATGTAATTAAGCATATTTACCTTGTTTAATCTTTTTTACGCACTTGCTCGTTGCTCTCCTTTCTCACTCCTATCGCATTTTCTTGATGTCGTGGGTCGCTAGTGGTTGAAATAAGAGAGACAAAATGGTTTTCAAGGGGGCGAACAAACAGTTTGGTCAAGTGAGGGATGAATCAAGTGTTTAGGGTTACCGTTAGGGGGAGGGAAGATGATGACTTGTTGGGAAGAAAATTGCTGCTATCACATTTGCTGCCTCAAGTCACTAGTGGTCAAGGTAGGAGAGCCGATGGTTTTCAAGGGTGCTAACAAATGGTTTGGTCGGGATCAACCGAGAGTTTCTGTTAGGGGGAGGGAAGAAGATGGGTTGTTGTAAGATAAATCGGTGGGAGAAGATGGATGGAAAAATTAATCAAATCTATGTAAATAATAAGGGTAAAAATGGAAATTCAACCTTATAAGGAGTTAAAACTAAGATTTGGGTGATTGTCAGATACCAAATCTTAAAAATTTTTACATAGAGACTGAATCCAAATATATACATGGACAGAGGGATTTTAGTCTAATTTATCGTTCGAATAACCTGTTTAATAATTTAAAAATACTGTTTTAATGCTAATGAAAATTATTTTATTTTCGGTCCTCCCGGTAAACTGGCCAGTAATAAAATAAAGGCGAACAAACCAGCACCTAGTGGTTCCCATGACACAGCGAGTGTGACTGTAGGGGTCCATGCCACGACGCTTCCCCACTGAGTTTGACCGGTCTAGTGCTCCGGCGCAGATCTCACTAGCTGCCTCCTCTGGTGAATGAAACTTAAGCTCATCCTATCCCCACTCCACTCTCACGCCTTCTTCTTCTCCTCGTCTCCATCCTCTAGCTCGATTCTTCTTCCACGTTGGTGCGCGCTCACTTTCCAGATCCTTCCGGCTCTCTGGCGATCGATCTTGCGGCATCGATATGAGAGTACTGGTGCTGGTGCTGGTGTGGGTTGGCACAGTGGTGCTGCAGGCGGCGGCAGTGGCTACGGAGGACGACGTGCGGTGCCTCCGTGGGGTCAAGGCGGCTCTCGACGGGGACGGCCATCTGAGCTGGAACTTCTCCAATGGTACGGTAGGGTTTGTTTGTAGCTTCCTGGGCATTTCTTGCTGGAATCCACAGGAGAACCGCGTGCTAGGGCTCAACTTCAGGGGAATGTCCCTTGCCGGCACCATCCCCGCTGATCTGCGGTATTGTGCCGCCGCCACCGTCCTCGATCTATCGTCTAACGGTATCTCAGGCGAGATTCCGGTCGAGTTATGCTCCTGGTTACCTTATCTGGTGACGCTCGATCTGTCGAACAACCAGCTCGCTGGCGCTATCCCGCCTGACCTCTCCGGCTGCCGATTCCTGAATACCCTCGTCCTATCTGGAAATCGCTTGGACGGTGATATCCCGTCTTCCCTTGCACAGCTTGATCGCCTCACCCGCCTAGATCTGTCCAGAAACCGGCTATCCGGCCCCATTCCGGCGCCACTCGGAGAGAAGTTTTACTCCTCCGCTTTCGATGGAAATGATGGTCTCTGCGGCCGCCCCGTCTCCTCCCGTTGCGGCAGATCTCTAACTCAGAGCAGTCTAATCATCATCATTGCCGCGGGTGTCTTCGGCGCCGTCGCCTCGCTCGCCCTAGCCTACTTGATCTGGCGATGCTGGTCGCCGGCGGGCAAATGGTCTGCTCCGGGGCAAGGCGCGGAGGACGGTAGGTGGTGGGCAGAGCGGCTGCGTTCGGCGCACAACCGCCTCGTGCCCGTATCGCTGTTCCAGAAGCCGCTCGTGAAGGTGAAGCTAGCGGATCTGATGGCCGCCACCTCTGATTTCCATCCCCCCAACATAATTGTCGCCGGAAGCCCGCGGATGGGAACGTCGTACAAGGCTGTTCTGCCGGACGGATCGGCGCTCACAGTGAAGCGGCTCCACTCTTGTCCGTTGCTGGGGAAGCAGTTCCGGGCGGAAATGGGAAGGATCGGGCAACTCCGGCACCCCAACCTAGTTCCCCTCCTCGGCTTCTGCATCGTTGAGGATGAGCGGCTTCTCGTGTACAAGCACATGCCCAACGGCGCCCTCTCCACGGCTCTTGAATCTTCTGACGACGCCCTTGATTGGCCAACCAGGGTCAGGATTGCGATCGGCGCTGCTCGCGGTCTTGCTTGGCTGCACCATGGTTTCCAGATCCCATTCCTCCACCAGAACTTGAGCTTGAAAGCCATCCTCCTGGACGAGGACTACGACGCAAGGATCATAGATTTTGGGTTTACAAAACTCATGAGGGCGTCGAGTGGTTATGGAAATGATACAAGTCCATTCCTAAATGGAGACTTCGGAGAGTTTGGCTATATTGCTCCAGAAGTTGCTACCAACTCCGATCAAACCACCAAAATTGATGTGTATGCGTTTGGAATCATTCTGTTGGAACTTCTCACAGGGCAGAGGGCGACTGAGATCAGCAGTGACACCACAGGCGAAGGGTTTAAGGGTAGTTTGGTGGATTGGGTGAATCGGCTTTCTGTTACTGGCCGAACTCATGAGACTATCGATACATCCCTTCGGGGGAAGGGCAAGGATGATGAGATTATGCAGGTATTGAGGATTGCTTTTGGCTGTGTGGTTGCCTGCCCAAAGGACAGGCCTTCCATGTACAGTGTCTATCGAAAATTGAAGAAAATTGGAGATGCATATGATCATCCAGAGCATGTTGATGAATTTCCTCTTGTTTATGGGAAGGATGAATTGGAGAATCCTTAATTATGCATAAGGTTAGGTGATGGAAATTGGCTTTTTGCTGGATGATATTCATGGATTTACCATCCAAAACTTCATCTGCAAGATGGTACAGCTGCAGGCTGCAGCTGGGTGGTTGGTCCTCCTTGCTATGAACTCGAAGTCCTTATAAATTTTATCCATTTGCAGACTGTTCTTGTGTGACAAGAAGTAACATGCTCCTTATCCTTTTACTATCCCCTTTAGTTGTTGCACGTTACTTGTTGGGGTATCTTCTTTCCAATTATCAAGCGCGCTGTATTAGATCTTTATTATCTTACCTTATCTGTTGTTAATCTATTTTTCCCACGTTGTTATAAGTTTTGTTATGCTGCAACTTTTCAGGATTGCTGATTGCCTGATTCCATCCTTGTTCTGGTTTCATTCTTTCTGAAACTAATATGTAATCTGTCCTCATGGCAAAACAGTGTTCCTCCTAGGTGAAAAAAAGCATTGTTTCTCTTAAGTTTGATAGCTCAGTTATGGACTAGTTGCTCCATAAAAGACTTTTTGTTTATTTTCTCTTCATTATCATTGAATTCACCGTGAACTTTTTTGTCATTAAGTTTGCTTTTGTTGCAGTTTGGTGACGGGGATAATTCACAGAAATAAACATTTTATTGCAATGTAAAGGTTGCTTGTATTAGTCCTCACTTGACCTGGAATTCGAATACATTTGCTTCAAGCATGATAATCTGGACGTTTAAGTTTCGGTCTATTAATTTTGAAAGTAGATGACCATTGCTCTAGTGCTCTAGTTTATATACCGAATAAATCTAAAGTACAACGTATGTATACTTAGAAATCAATTTCTAAAATATTTGTCTCATTTGAAATTCAAACTTTGACCTTTTAATTGTTCCTCGGAGTGCTTTATTGTAGGAAGATGCTCGCAACTGCAAGTTGCAGTTGTAGAGCACTCATCTCGCGTTTGCACGTTGTGCAGACGTGGAAACAACCAGACGTGGTTGTGGAGACTTCTCTTTGAAGGTTCGTCCAAGTTGATGTAGAGGAGGTTGTTTCTGCGTTGTGTATGCATGGAGAGGAGAACAGTGTGCCGAGATTTAGTGTCTTGCATTCGAGAAGAATATCTGAGGCTCGTAAGGATTTGATTTATGGATCAGTGGAGACTTTTAGTATTGTAATTGTCTTCTCAACAATAAGCTCTTGAAGTTGTGGTCATACCTTCTACGACAAGCCAGACCTGAAAAAAGAGAGAAATAGATGAAATCACGGTAAGCGGTTATAGTTTTATTTATTCATGCAAAGTTTCATAATTTTAACATTGGTATCATAGCACTGCTACATAAGCAGCATGAATTTTAGTTTATGTTTGTCGATTTCACTTTCGTCGTGGGGGAGACGATGAACAGTGAATTTATTCGACCCTGTTGAGTGATTGCTCGAGTGGGAAAAAGAGCTTCCGAGTGAGAAAGGTGGTGTTGCAGAGAGCAATGTTTCAGCCTAGCACTTTAGGTGTTTGACATTGAGGAATGAGCCGCGTGCAATACTGTGCGCGCTCGGGTGTCCAAGCCCGAGTACAAAGGCACTGGGGAAAAGAGGGGAGATTGTGCGGCGTGGTGCTCGGGCATAGGGTGCTCGGCATCAAGCATAGATGCACAGTCCTAAGAGCATCTCGCGTGTAGTGCTCGAGAGCACTCGCTGCTCGGGCTAAGGTGCTCGGGCGACTATGGTGCTCGGGCATGCAAGTGCTCAGGCGACAGAGCGAGGTGCTTGGTGCTCGGTGCTTGACTATTCGCGATGGAGCTTGCGGTACTCGGGCGAGGAGCATGCGATGCTCGTGCTCAGGTGCTCGACTACTTGCGATGGAGAGGATCTTAGGTGCTCGGGAGCACATAGTGCTCGGATACTCGAGCACAACGTTACTCGAAACACCACGCTTGGTACTCAGGCAAGTGCTCGGAGTGTTGTTGAGTGGGACTCGGTCGAGCACTTTAGGTGCTCGACATAGAGGAACGTAGGCTACTAGGCTCACAAGGCGCTCGGAATAGTTCAAGTGCTCGGGATTTACTCGAGTTCTTAGGACTTCCCACGTCAGGTGCTCGGGAGCTCTCGAGCTTCGGTGTTCAAGTTCAGGTGCTTGGGAACACTTGGTGATCGAGGAGGGGAACCAAATGCAGAGGTGCTCGACAGCGCACTCATGGTGCTCAGACACGTAGGTGCTTGGCTCGGTGAGGGAAAGCATGGTCCTCAAGATCGAGATCGCATAGTGCTCGAGTGATGCGATGCTCAGGCGATGTGGTACTCGGGTTGTGCGTTCAGTGCTCGGGCAATGTGATGCTCGGGTTGTGTGTTCTCGGGCGATATGGTGCTCAGGTTGTGTGCTTAGTGCTCGGGTTTTGGAAGAGTGCGAAGGCGCTTGGTACTCAAGATGTTGTGAGAAGTTCTCGATCGGTGCTTTAAGAGCTTGGGATTGTGTTTGGCCGAGTGGTCAAGATTACAAAGCACTCAGCAAAGTGGTTGAGTGCTATGGTTGAGAAACTAAGTCAGTAATGAATGACTGACATAGTTGGCAATGGTTGGTTATCCTCATAATTGAAAATGTCGAGTAGTTGTTAGAATAATTTGGACTCAGAATAAACAATTCAGAATAGACTTAGTAAACTAGGGAATGTGCTTTGGACTTGCCAAATTGGTTTTGGCTAAGGCTAAGTCAAAATGTTGGCGTGCTCAAGTGCCTAGGGTGCTCGGGCAGGAGCGAGCGATGTTCGAGTTCACAGTCAACTGAAAAACTATTGAAGGGTGTCAATTGACTATAAAGTGGGCCAGTCAACTAAAAACTTCAGAAAATCAAGAAGATTTATTTATTTTTTTGATTATATATGTTCGTTCTATGCCTATATAAATTGAATTAAGTCAGTTTTGTACTGACTTTATTAATTTCAATTTCAGGTGATACGAATAATATACACTACGACTCAGCATGATTTGTTGTAGAATAAGTTGAGGGAAGCTATCAAGGGTATAGTGTATGACCTTGCTTATAGAGTCAAAGGACACATAGGGAGGCTCGATCGTCTTTTCTAGAGACTCAAGATGCAGAAGTTTTCGATACTAGATAACTATTGGATTTGAGCTTTGGTGCATTACCTTCCGGCAAATCTCACTGTAGCTGCACATCATGTATGGGGGTGCTACGTGGGGTGCATCACATATGAAAAGTTGTGCATAGAACTACTTCACTTTGCATATCAGGAGGATCCTCTGAGAGTGAAGAGGATCCAGAGGAACAACTCGAAGAACCCGAAGAGGAGCCTAATGTGGGTTATATAGAGAATCATGTAGCTGGTCAACCTGAGTGTGTCATAGTTAAGTCAAGTAAGATAAAGCTTGTAATGATTACTACTACTCTAGTGTGTCATAGTGGGAGTAGTAACTACTTATCTAGTTTATTAGAGTTGTTTAATTTATGAGTAGTAAATAATGTTATATGTTAACAATCTTTATAGAGAGTATGTTATGTGTTAGCAAACTTCTACGTGTAAATAATTAGTTCATTTTCTATTATATTATGATTAGTTCATTTTATGGTGATTTCATGATAGGTTAATGATTAATTCATTAGCTGGAGTGTATGTAATATAGTTGATCAGATTGAAACATACGAATGATGAGTGGAAACAGAATTGCCTAATTTTATAAACCAATTCATTTTTACATTGAGTCAATCAGAAATTGCATACAACTTACATTGAAAAATTAAATAATTTATTTATTTATAGTAGATTATGATAACTAAAAACATCATAGTTGAACTCAACAAAAGTAAGAAATTAAATAGGGATAACTACAAGATCTAGCACCTCAACATACTGTATGTTATTAAGAAACAAAAAGTTATGGAGGTTGTTCATCAGGTTATGAAAGAACCTGTTGAAGATCTCACTACATAGCACAGATGAGATCTTGATGTCTATAATATGTGGAAGAAAAAAGACTCTACTGCTAAGGGGATATTGATAAATTCAATGATAGATGACTTGGTTTTGAGTATGAGTCGTATCCATCGGCTCATGCAGTCTGGGTAGCTCTTAGGGAGAGATACAGTGGAGTTAGTCTGAGCAACCTTCGACGACTGACAATTAAGTTTAATAGCTATAAGAAGCACTTGAATGTCTTAATGGTTCAATACATGAGGGAGATATTCAATATGATTCGGGAGCTTAAAACTGTTGGTCATGAGTTAACCAATGAACAACAGGTTCAGGCAGTGATCCTTTCCCTTCCTGATTTTTGGGAGATCATGAGATAGAACTTAACTCATAATGAGAGTATCAAGACTTTCACTGATGTCTTACGCCATGTAAAATTGGAGGCGGAGGGAGTGGAATCCATGAGGATTTCTGGACTATCTTATGTAGATGTTGGTTTTGCTGGATCATTTAGACTCAAGAAGAAAAAGTGGTACAAGAAGGGAAAGGGAAAGTCGAAGGAAGTTGTTGTTACTGGGCTAGGCCCAAATAAGAAGAAAGGAAAGAAGACTGAAAAGAAACCTAAAAGTAAGATGACTTGCTTTAACTGTGGCAACAAGGTCACTTCGCTCGAGAATGCACTAGGCCGAAAAAGATAAATCCAAGTATGTTTTCTTTTACTGAGCATTTTGTTGTTAATTCAGTATTATTAATTGATTTTTATCCTTTGTGGATTATATATTCGGAAGCAATTAACCATGTAGCTCGGGAGCGAGTTACATTTGTGGAGTACAGTCAGGTACCAACTGGCAACAAATAGATCTATGTAGGACATAATGTAAGGGTTGAAGTCAAAGGAGTTGGCACGTACAAACTCAACCTTTGTGGCGGATGTACCTTGTTTTTACATGATATTTTGTATGCTTTTGAGATTCGACGAAATATAATTTTCATCATATGTCTTCTTTGTTGGTGAGTCAACCCATGTCACGATTGACCAGACTCAAGTGGGACTCGAATAAGATTTTGATGTTTGATAATCGATTTGACCATATGTTGACCATATGACAAGTGGATGTTTGGGATATCCAAGGTCATATGGGATAGATTGTTAGGAGGCAATTGTTGGAGCAATCGACATCAGGTCAAGAGTGACCTAGCTCAAGTGAGACTCGAGTGGAAGTCCAAGTTTAGAGACTTGGCAATGGAAGTCTAAGATTGGATTCTTGGAAATGGAGAAGTCTAAGTATGAATACTTAACAAGTAAAAGTCCAAGGGTGAAGTCTTGGCAAGGGAACGCCCAAGTATGGATATTTGGCAAAGGAAAAGTCCAAGGGTGTAGTCTTGACAATGCAAGTCCAAGTGTGTAGTCTTGACAGTGAAAATCCAAATATAGATATTTAGCAAAGAGAAAGTCCAAGGGTGTAGTCTTGGTCATGTAAGCTCAAGTGTGTTGTCTTGGCAGTGAAAGTCCAAGTTTGGAGACTTGGTAAAGGAGACCCGTTAGCATGACATGGCCGATGGAAGCACTTGAAGGCTAGGGCCAAGGGTGAGGAGTCGTGGACTCAAACCAAGGGCTTGAGGTTGATGGAAGTGGCTTGAAGGCTTAGGTCTAGGCTAAGGGTACTCAATAGTATGATATAGCCGATGGAAGCACTTGAAGGCTAGTACGAAGGGTGAATGAGTCATGAGGACTCGGATGGACCTTGAGGGTGTGAGGCTGATGTAAATGACTTGAAGGCTTATATCTAGGCTAAGGGTATCCAATAGTATGATATAGCCGATGAAAACACTTAAATGCTAGCATGGAGGATGAATGAGTCATGAGAACTCGGATGGACCTTGAGGACGTGAGGCTAATGGAAATGACTAGAATGTTTAGGTTTAGGCTATGAGTGAGTGTCAAGTATGAGAGGACCATACTTGGATTAAACCTTAGTTTTGAGGTGTACCAGTCGACTACTGACTTTGGTCAGTCATCTGATCGTGTTCAACACTTTGAGGTTTAGTTGACTCATGCAGTCGATTGGGGTTATGACCCAGTTGACTAGTCATGTAGTCGATTGCATCTCGATTGTTGCTATGGCTCTTGCAGTCGATTGGCCACTGACAATCTACTGACATGGATGGGCAGTCGACTGATCGTAAGTGGATAGGGCATAGAAGGTCTTGTAGTCGACTAGGCAGTTGACTATTGACTTGGTAGTTGACTGATAGTAATGACAGTCGACTGCTCAAGTATGCGTTCGACAGAATCCAACATAGATTAGTCAGTTGTGAGACAAAGGATAGGTGAGCAGTTGACTAGGGTCTTTTTGTAGTTGACTGCCAGGTGGAAATCCAGTCCGATGCAGGTTATAAATGGAGTAGATTGTGGAGGATTTCGGAGGCCGGTTCTTGGGGAATTTAAAGGGAAGTGATGTTGCAATTCCAAGTCTTCAAAGGCATCCAAAGCAACCAAAAGATTAATCAATCAAAAGCTCGCATTTGTAAAGTGTTTTCACTTCTTTGTTTCCATTTTATTTTGTATCTTGTTTTGGTTGTTGTATTTGTGTTGTAAGCACTTGTAAGAGGTTTCTCCACCTCTGGAGTATTTCCGAGAATGAGAAGAGGTTTAGTGGAGTAGACACTAAAGCTCGGTCGTGAAATAGGAATCGTAGGTTCCGAATCATGTAAAAACTTTATGTTGTACGTGTGATTTTTGTTTTTGTATTTGTTTCTATTTTCATACTTATATTTCTGCTACGTACTAATTATTTATAGACGAGCATACGAATGTGAATGAGAAATCGACAAAACGTTATTCACCCTCCTCTAGCGCATCAAATCGGTCCCAACAAGTAGTATCAGAGCAAGGATGCTCTTCAAGAACTGACCACCAAAAGGAGTAAAAGTGCTAGAGGATTAGAAGAATAATGGAGTTGTCCAATGATGGACTTGGATATGACATCAACACTCCACCTTCTTATGGATTCTACAGATTAGGGGGAGGGGGGGGGAGTTTGATAAATGGAAGACGAGTATAGAGACCTTCCTCATGATGAACATCGAAGATTGATTTATCTTAACGGAAGGGTTTGAACCTTCAAGGGGCAAGAAGGGAGGATTCCTCAAAATCGAGAAATGGACCAAGGAGCAACGACAAAAATTTAAGACCGATTTTAAGATAACAAAATTTCTAATCAAGTTAATTTCTGATGATATTTGGTGCAAGTTAGGGGATTATAAAGATGCCAAGGAGCTATGGAGAAAATTGATAAAATTCCATGAGAAGCCCTCACCAGTTCAAATACAAGAAGTAGAGGAGTCTAAGGAGGGAGAATCATAATCATCCTCTCAAAATCTTGAAGAGAGGAGGTCTTGGAAGTCTCCACCTCAAGGATTGAGGGGGAGGAGAGACATTCCACGCTGGAGCAAATAGATGAGCCATCGACCTCCGGAGCCTATGAAGAACAAAGTCAAGAATCTCTAATACCATCCAAGAAGGTAATTCTAGCATTGTCATTAAAAATAAAAATCATATAACATGTTTTGAGTGTAAGAAAATATGGAATTATAAGAGCAAATACCCAAAGAGACCCAAGAAGACAACTCAAGTGTCAAAGGCTAAAGAAAAGGGCAATGAGACTGGAATCTCGATACACAAGAGTAAGAAGTACATAGTATGCTTCAACTTCCAATAAAGATGGCATTATCGGACCCAATGTTCTAGAGGGAGTGTTGGTGCAATCGGCCCAGGTCACGATTGACCAGGACTCGAGTTTGACTCGAGTGATGTTTTGATGTTTGACAAAGTATGTTTGACAAAATGGATTGACATTGATGTTGGACATTGATGTCGGTTAATATGTTGGGGAGATTGTTTATACAATCGACCCAGGTTATAATTGACTTGATGGTTGACCAGGGTTGACCATGTGATTATGGGAAAGTCCAAGCATGGGTCTTGGCAAGGTAAAGTCCAAGTCATGGGTACTTGGCACGGAAAGTCCAAGTGGGACACTTGGCAATTGGGAAAGTCCAAGTCTTGAGCACTTGGCAATGAGAAGTCCAAGCATGGGTCTTGGCAAATGGAAAGTCCAAGCATGAGTCTTGGCATGGAAAGTCCAACATGGGTTGGCAAGGGAAGTCCAAGCATGGGTCTTGGCATGGAAAGTCCAACATGGGTTGGCAAGGGAAAGTCCAAGCTTGAGTCTTGGCATTTGGGAAGTCCAAGGGGATTGATATTGGCGGCGTAAAGTCCAAGCGGAGTCTTGGCGGCGTAAGTCCAATGTGCCTTGGCGGTGTAGACACCGTTAGCATGACATAGCCGATGGAAGCACCTGGAAGCTAGCGCGATGGATGAACAAGTCATGGATGACTTGGAGGGATCCGAGAGGCATGAGGCTGATGGAGGTGGCTAGAAGGCTTAGGTCTAGGCTAAGGGTGGTCTAGCAAGTATGGGGGCACCATACTTGGGTTAAAACCTCATTCTTGAGGTTGGCAGTCGACTGGCATTATGGTCGGTTCAACTGCTGGGAGTCGACTTGAGTTCGACTGCCGTTCGAGATCTTTTAGGGCTCACCGATCGCTAATGGGAGCGATCGATGTCGACGGCAGCGATCGCTAAGGGATGGCGATCGCACCAAGTTGCGAGCACAGACGCTCCGTAGCCGATCGGGCGCCGACTACGGGCGTTAGCGACCGCCAATGTTGGCGCGATCGGGAGAGTCCCGTTGGAACTTGTCCAACGTGGATTGAGCCGTTGTCTCACAGCTACAGTGTTGGCAGTCGACTGGGGACTTATGGCAGTCGACTGCCAGGCGGAAATCCAGCCCGAGGGAGGATAAAAGCAGCTGTTCGTGGAAGGCTCAAGCATCAGATTTTTGGGAGCTTTGGTGAGGCGATTTGAAGGCGATTTGCAGGTGCATTTCAGGGTCCTTCAAGCTCATCCAAGCAACCGACAAGCAAGCGCTCAAAACCCTAGTTTGTAAAGTGTTCTTTACATTTTCATTTGTATTTGCTTGTATTTCTTTAGATTATTGTTGTAATCTTGTGTACGAGGTTTCTCCGCCTCCGACTTGTTGTCGAGAAGGAGTTTATTGATTAGTGATTGCATTGGCGTCGCTAGAGCTCGTTAGAGCTCGATCCGTGGAGTAGGAACCGTTACGGTTCCGAACCACGTTATATGCTTGTGTTTGTGATTGTATTTCGTTATTGCTTTTATTATTTCTATTCCGCTGCGCATAACGAGTTTTGTAGAGACAATCGCAAACGAATTCCATCATCGAACGGGTCTCGCGCTATTCACCCCCCCCCTCTAGCGGGCGTCAAATCCCCAACAAGTGGTATCAGAGCCTGGTGGCTCTTCAACGGATTAACAACTGGGAGCAAGACGCTAGAGGGTAAAAGATGGAAGTCCAAGATCAATTAGGTTGGGACATCAACACACCGGTCCCGTACTCATTATATGGACAAGAAGGCTTCGATTCTTGGAAGAGAAGAATTAAAGATTTTTTGATGATGAGGGACTTCGAGGAATGGTCTCTATTAATGGAAGGATTTGAGTATCCTAGAGGACCAAAAGGTGGCTTCCTCAAGAAGAAGAGATGGAGTGAAGATCAACTCCAAAGATTCGAGAAAAACAAGAAGGTAATCAAATTCATTTTTGATTTAATTCCAAATGAATTCTTGTGTAGCCTAGGTGAATGCATGGATGCTAAGGAGCTATGGAGCGATTTGGCAAAGCTTCATGAAAGCTCATCAATGGTCCAAGAGGAAGAGACCGAAGAGGCTAATGCATCATCCTCACAAGGAAGTGAGGACTTGGAGGTTGAGAGATCATCAACATCCAAAGAGGAAGAGGAAGTAGAATCGGAAGTTGATAGGGAGTCAATTTCCGGGTTGGTGGAGGAAGTGGAAGAAGCATCCACGTCTAGAATTAAGGAGGAGAGACCATCCTCAACACCGGAGCAATACCAAGAAGCTTCGACATCCGGACAAGATGAAGAAGCCCAAAATTCAACTCCGGCACCTACCACGGACCTAGGTAACTCGAGCATTTCAAATAATGATAAAATTCATATTATATGCTTTGAGTGTAGGGAGCAAGGACACTACAAGAGTAAGTGTCCTAAACGGGTTAAGAAGACTCCACCCGTGTCAAAAACCAAGGAAACTGGTGCCTCAACACAAAAGAGCAAGGAGCAAGTGATTTGCTTCAAATGCCGACAACCGGGACATTACCGAAGTAGATGCCCGAAGGGGGAGAAGAATGGGCAAAAGGGAGCTTCACAAGTAGGGGGAGCCACTAAGGCAAACCCTAAGGTATATCATTTAAATAATGCACCTTCTAGATTTAATAGGCAAAGGCATGCTAGAAATAATTTTAATTCTCTTACAATTTATGAAAAGCATGCTAATAGGAATGAATATTGCTTAGGAGCTAAAAATATTCATTTAGATAATAGAAAGAAATTTGGGACTAATGTCCCTAAAAATATCTTACCTAGAGAATCAATTAAGAAAATAGGGGATCACCTAGGTCTTAACCCTAAATGGACTAGGCATATGCCTAGAAAGTCCCATGCCCATGATCTAAATCAAAATTCTAAAATCGGGCAATTAGAATTAGAGAACCAAGCCTTGAGGTCAATACTTGAGAAATTGGAGAAGACCCTTAAAATTATACAAAATCAATTTAAAGGGTCAAATGATCAAAAGTCAAGGTCCAAAAGTCAAAGTCAATACCAAGGACCTAAGAGTCAAAAGTCAACCAAGGGCAAGCAAGGTTTGGGTCACAAACCTAAGCCTAAGGTAGCTTATCATAGTGTTCCATTAGATTATGGAACACTAACTAGGTCTAGAAAGACCAAGGTCAATAGGGAAGTCATCCCTAGAGTTGACCAAAGGGTGTGCCTAGTGGCTAGAGTTTCTAGGAAATCTAGGGTGGCCACTAAGAAGGTTGCAAGGGGAGTTACCCCTAGAGTCAACCTAGGTGAGACCAAAATGACCAAGGCTAATAAGCCTAGGAGGGTCATTAGAAAGGTATCTAGGGAGGTTATCCCTAGGGAATACCTAATTAACCCTAGGAGCTCAAATATATTTTGGGTTCCTAAGAGCGTGATTGATTCACGCTAGATGGGTTTAGGGTGTGCCAACCTTGATTAGATGGGTAGTTAACCTAACCATGGTAAAGGTGACATTTTAGGTCATTTTCAAGGTTATGGCTACCTTAGGAATGTGGTTTGATTCTAATCCTAAAAGGATTTTAGGATGTGCCAATATTAATTATGAAGGTTGATAAAATGATAATTTTTGGCACAATTTAGGTTTAAAGGTTAGTGTGTCATTTTGGGTTTTTGGCACACTTGGGAGAAAAATAGAAATATGACAAAATATATTTAATTATGTCAAATGGCAATTAATATTAAAATTTAGGTATTATTATACCTATATATTTTATATGCCATGATTTGTTTGCCATATGCCATGACATGACATCATGTTTACTTTTATCATTTAAATGTCATGATCATGCTTAGAATTAAGTTTTAAATGTCATGTGTTTTTAGATTTTATCATATGCCATGACATCATGATCATTGGCCATGATTTATTTTGCTATCATTATGCCATGATCATTTTCATGCATCTAAATTGATTAAAATTGAGTTAAGGACTTTGGCATAACTTGGAGTCCCATTTATAAGGGAATCAAGTAGAGTTGCCTTAGAAAAATATATGAAACCCTAGTTTAGGGAGAAAACCCACATCTCACATCCAATTGATATGTATGTGTATTTATACACCCTAGATACATGTGAGATGCTAGGATATGAGTTGAGTTCAAGGTGCATAGTTTTTGCATCTAGTTGAACCAAAACTCATCTAATTTTATTGGTGGATTATTGGGAAAGCTTGTGTACAAGTCATGTGCATAGAGCCCAAGGAATATGATCCAAAATAAGGTTTTGAAAACATTTTAAAATCAATTTAGAAAACCTTGGTGAAGTCTATCTTTTGATAGCAATCACCATTGATGAGATTGATACAAAGTGAGCTTAAACTTTAAAGTTTTTAGTCACTTTTGGATTTTGTATCAATTTCGCTATGTTATGGGTAAAATATTTTTCAAACATGTTTCACCCATTTTATTGGTCATAGGTATTATACGTATCAAATTTCGTGATTTTTCGATAATGATAATTATTACTACAATGATCCACTTGGTGGCAGTCGACTGATGGATGGCAGTTCGACTGATGTATGTGGCAATCGACTGATTACTGTCAGAAGTCGACTGTCAGGTCTGATTTCGGGTTAACAAGGTTTGTTTAGCCCGTTTTCAGCCATGGTAAAGGTCCCTAACCACTCCTAACCCTAGGATATGCTTTGGGAAGCATTATGAAGGGTGAAAATTCATTGGATATGGATTTGGAGAGGTGTTAGGTCAAAGTATCAATTTGAGGTGGTGGAAAGTTCAATGTTGAATTTCCAACCTTAATTTTGATGGTTTAGAGTTCCTATTGGCTTAGGGACTTCCCAAGGACATTGTTGGTGCAATGGTCAAGGGGGAGCAAGCCTTTAGGGGGAGGTATCCATCTTGGGATGATGGATGTGTTTTTCTCCTTGGAGAGGAGAAGTTATGGGAAAGTATCATCAATTGGGAAAATTGATGGGTGTTTGATACCCAATTTGGAAATTGGGAGAGTGAGATAGGATTGCCTCTCTTGAGTGATATGGGACTTATCACTAAGAAGATGGTAGGCATCCTAGATATTTTTAAATCAAGGGGGAGATTGTAAGATCTCATTGGGACATGAGACATTGACCTCCTTGGAGAGATAACCTTTTTGATGTTAGTCAAAAAGGGGGAGAATGTTTGGGGGAGAACATTTGATTTACATTTTCACTTGAATGTTTGGGGGAGAACATTTGGTGAGTGTTTACCAATTTGGGATAATTGGTAAGGGATTTAAGTTAGTGTTCTAACTCATGATTTGATTGGTTTTTGTCAAACATCAAAAAGGGGGAGATTGTTGGTGCAATCGGCCTAGGTCACGATTGACCAGGACTCGAGTTTGACTCGAGTGATGTTTTGATGTTTGACAAAGTATGTTTGACAAAATGGATTGACATTGATGTTGGATATTGATGTCGGTTAATATGTTGGGGAGATTGTTTATACAATCGACCCAGGTTATAATTGACTTGATGGTTGACCAGGGTTGACCATGTGATTATGGGAAAGTCCAAGCATGGGTCTTGGCAAGGTAAAGTCCAAGTCATAGGTACTTGGCACGGAAAGTCCAAGTGGGACACTTGGCAATTGGGAAAGTCCAAGTCTTGAGCACTTGGCAATGAGAAGTCCAAGCATGGGTCTTGGCAAATGGAAAGTCCAAGCATGGGTCTTGGCATGGAAAGTCCAACATGGGTTGGCAAGGGAAGTCCAAGCATGGGTCTTGGCAAATGGAAAGTCCAAGCATGGGTCTTGGCATGGAAAGTCCAACATGGGTTGGCAAGGGAAAGTCCAAGCTTGAGTCTTGGCATTTGGGAAGTCCAAGGGGATTGATATTGGCGGCGTAAAGTCCAAGCGGAGTCTTGGCGGAGTAAGTCCAATGTGCCTTGGCGGTGTAGACACCGTTAGCATGACATAGCCGATGGAAGCACCTAGAAGCTAGCGTGATGGATGAACAAGTCATGGATGACTTGGAGGGATCCGAGAGGCATGAGGCTGATGGAGGTGGCTAGAAGGCTTAGGTCTAGGCTAAGGGTGGTCTAGCAAGTATGGGGGCACCATACTTGGGTTAAAACCTCATTCTTGTTGAGTTGAGCTTTTAGGGCTCGCGGTCGATCATGCTAATGGGGTTCAGCGATCGTGATGTCGACGGCGATCGGCCTAAGTGATGGCTGATCGAGCGCGATTGAGTGCGGCGCGAGCGCTCCGTAGCCGCAGGCGATCGACTACGAGCGTTAGCGATCGGCCCGCCAATGTTGGCGATCGTGGTGAGAGTCCGTTGGAACTTGTCCAACGTGGATTGAGCCGTTGTCTCACTACGATGTTGGCGATGTGGGGACTTATGGCGATCAAGCGCGGAAATCCAGCCCGAGGGAGGATAAAAGCAGCTGTTCGTGGAAGGCTCAAGCATCAGATTTTTGGGAGCTTTGGTGAAGCGATTTGAAGGCGATTTGCAGGTGCATTTCAGGGTCCTTCAAGCTCATCCAAGCAACCGACAAGCAAGCGCTCAAAACCCTAGTTTGTAAAGTGTTCTTTACATTTTCATTTGTATTTGCTTGTATTTCTTTAGATTATTGTTGTAATCTTGTGTACGAGGTTTCTCCGCCTCCGACTTGTTGTCGAGAAGGAGTTTATTGATTAGTGATTGCATTGGCGTCGCTAGAGCTCGTTAGAGCTCGATCCGTGGAGTAGGAACCGTTACGGTTCCGAACCACGTTATATGCTTGTGTTGTGCTTGTGTTTGTGATTGTATTTCGTTATTGCTTTTATTATTTCTATTCCGCTACGCATAACGAGTTTTGTAGAGACAATCGCAAACGAATTCCATCATCGAATGGGTCTCGCGCTATTCACCCCCCCTCTAGCGGGCGTCAAATCCCCAACAGGGAGGCACCCTCGAAAGGACAAGGTTGAGAGCTCGAGTGTAGGGGGAGCTCCCAAGGCTAAGGTATCATTTAATAACACAATTTCAATTATTAATGATGAAAGACACACTTTTAATTCACTTGCAATTTATCATAAGAATCATGCTAGTAATAAATATTTTCGCTTAGGAGCAAAATCTCATGAATTTAGGGCTAAGGACAATTCTAGGATTGTTAGCTCTAGAACTACCCTATCTAAAGATAATAATAATCTATGTATTAATCTAAAAAAGACAAGACATATGTCTAGGAAGAGGAATCTCCAAAAATATAATGAAAAATAAAAAATGCAGAAGTTAAAAATAGAAAATAAAGCTTTGAAGTGAGAAATTGAAAAGGACCCTTAATAGAATAGAAAACATGATAAAGGGTCCAGTAGGAAAAATTTAGGTTTTGGTAGGCAAAATCAACATAAGGAAGAAAGTGTTGAGGATCGGACGTCCACGCTAGAGGGGGGGGGGGTGAATAGCGATTTCTTTGCTTCGATGGATTGCGTTCGTATTCGTCTACAAAACTTATTATGCACAGTGGAAATAATAACGTATAAACTAAAAACAAAGACAAACACTCACACAAGACAAACGATATAACATGGTTCGGAACTTAGGATTCCTACTTTATGGGTCGAGTTCAAATGAGCTCTAGTGATGTACACCACCACTAATAAACTCCTTCACGGTGATACACCGGAGGTGGAGAAACCTCTTACAATAATCTTGCAACAATAAGAATGAAATACAAGCAAAAACAAAAAAATAACAACAATGTAAAGAACACTTTACAAACGATTTCTTTGAATTGTGCAAAAGATTGGAACCATCAATGTAGCGGCCCCCCGGCCCGGGCCCACAGGATTCGGGAAGGAGTAAATCATAGGAGGGAAGCGTCCGTCGACGCGATTGACAAGGCATAGGGCGACCATCTGAGTCTGGGACAGAGTTTTAGACTTGCCTCCGGAACTGACCCTTATCCATTGTGCAAGTTTGACCCTGTGACTTACCAATGCGCCACACCCATGGGGGTCAAATGATTACATTGAATGCTGATGTGAGCAAAACATATAGAATTTTAGGAGTAATTTTCGCTCACATCCCGTGATATTTTATATTTGTTTCTTGCATATTTCACTTTATTTTGCATGCATTTTCTATTTTCTAGTTTGGATATCGGTTCTTTGTACTCTTGTGTGCAGGACAATATTCTACAGGGAAAATGATGCACTTTTGGAGCAAAAAGAAGGCATTTGGCAACTAGAATAGAAGGACACATGCCCTGACCCTGTGAATCCACACGGCTCGCACCCCAGTGCCACACACGGCCTGGCCGTGTGAATCCACACGGCCGTGTGGTGCTAAGCGATTTCGACGCGATTCAATTATTTTCCAAGTGGAGAGATTCGGCCTGATGTCTATATAAAGGAAGCTACATCCAAACCCTAGGGGGGAGGCACGACGGTCGGGACAGCACTCTGATGCCCTAAAAAGCTTCGAAAACTCGTAATGGGGAGGAAGAAGGTCGCTCGAAGATCGAGTTCTGCACATCAACGCCGGAGAAGAGAGCCAAAGTGCATTGTAATTCACGTTCTTTACGTAGTTTACATTGTTTCTATGAATTCTAATATGCTTTGTGTTTCTCTTCTCGTATTTATGGAGTAGATTCTCCTATTCTAGGATTAGGGAGTAGTTTGTGTGCGTAGAACATGTTATTTCAAATATATTTCTTTTCTTTAAATCATATTTGCAATTGGTGATTGTTTAGATCGATAGCTATTTATTTTGGTCTTCTATTTACTGTGCGTAGCCGATACGATGGGTGACAACCCTCGTATCAAAGATTTAGGAGAATTAAGGAGGAACCTAGGGGTTGACCTCATCTTCGATAACCGTAGATAGAAGGGTGTGATAGAGTCGGAAACGAGACACGTTCTGACTCGTCATAGGAATTGATCTGGCATCCTCATACCGCCTATCCCATCCTAAAGTCAGGGGTCGACCTGGTATGACAGAGGTAGTTCCCGATAGATACGAAGGCTCATCAGGGAAGTGTATGATGTCCCTTCCACAAGATCATAGTTAGACATCTAGATAAATACCCAATTGAATAGCGTGTTCTATGACACACAAGCGAAATTGAAATCCTAGAATTCCCTCAAAAGACTCGTAGCAACCCTTCTCTTCCTCCGTGTGACACCGTACTAGAGTTAGAACCGTCGACAACCCTCGCCATCATAACCATTAGAATGGAACTTCGAACAATAACGTCCACTAAATCAATCGGTACTCGAATCTCAGTCCATGTGGGATCGATAATCTTTTTATTACTTGACGATATCCGTGCACTTGCGGGCGTTGAGCATGAGCGTGCGCTTCGAGTCCTCGACAGTTCCCATCGTAAGATTTGAGGTCGCATTCGCATGCATCAAGTTTTTGGCGTCGTTGCCGAAGACTGTTGATTCAATATCGAATCAAGAGGTGGACAATTGGATCGGACTTAAGGTAGATTAATTTACTCGCTTTATTTTTCACTTTTATTTGATTTACTTCAGTTTTATATTTTTAATATCTAGAGTAAGTTTAGATTTATGTCAGTAATTACATTGCATTAATCTTTAGTTTAAATTTTCTGCATTTGATTTGGTATTAGTTTATGCTATTTTCTATTTATCTAAGCATTAGGTAGACTCCTAATTTTGTGGCTTGGTTCTTCGTATGCATAGACACTTAGGATCAGAAGGCCTGATTGCGATAGATCTAGAAATCGAACGAGCCTACCATCACAGGAGAGCTAAACAGAAGAGGATGGAGGACCAAGACGCATCCGTGGCGAACGTAGGTCGTCGACCTTTGCGGGATTACGCAGCCCCTAGTGCCAGAGGATTTAGGCCAAGTATAGATGGACCGTCCATTGCAGCTAACAATTTTGAATTGAAACCTGCTCTTATACACATGGTCTAGCAAAGTCAATTCGGGGGAGCTACGACTGAAGACCCGAACCGGCACCTGGAGACATTTTTGGAAATTTGCTCGACAATGAAGATCAATGGAGTACCTTCCGGTGCGATCCGCCTGAGCCTATTCCCTTTCTCATTGTGGGATAAGGCTAATGCATGGCTTCACTCCTTGCCGTCGGGAAGCATTACTACATGGGAGCAGTGTGAGCAGCGATTTTTGAACAAATTGTTCCCACCAAGCAAGACTGCTCACATGCGTCATCTAATCACGAGCTTCCGTTAGAAGGAAGGGGAATCTTTATTCGAAGCCTGAGATCGCTACAAGGGGCTACTCTACCAATGCCCCCATCATGGACTGGAAAGGTGGATGGTGATCCACATCTTCTATAATGGGATCACGTATGCTACAAAGGTGTCCCTCGATTCTATTGCAGGAGGAGCGCTGATGAACAAGACTATCGAGGATGTGGAGGAGCTGATTGAAGAGGTGGCCCAGAACCACCATCAATGGGCTTCCGAGCGTAGTCACTGAGCTCCTGCAGCGGGACGATATACTGTCAACTTCATAGACCACCTAGCGACGAGGATGGATGCACTTAGTAGACGATTCGACTCTCTAAATCCTATTTTTGAATGTGCGACCCATACCTCTGGAGAGGGAGCATCAGCATATCAAGAGGACTATTATGGAGGGCAGGGCAGCTTAGAAGAGCAGATCGAGCATGTCGATGCGGTTAGGGACCACAATCAAAGGCTCAATAACCCATACTCCAACACTTACAATCTTGGATGGAGGAACCACCCAAATTTTTCCTATCGGAATAACTCGGAGAATTTCCAACCATCAGGAGGATATGGCCAGCAACAGGGCAATAGGCAGCAACAACCATAGAAGCCTAGGCTAGAATTGATGATGGAAGACTTCATTGCTACCCAAACTAAGGCCAATATAGAATTTCAACGCCAACATCAGAAAACAGAAGAGTCACTTAGGGATTTGAAGGCTACTGTTGACGACCTTGCAAGTCATATGAAGATATTGGAAACTCAGGTGGCCCAAATAGCCCAAACCGTATCGCAGACCATGGATAGCTCTCCATCATTACTCGAGCCAAGTCAGGTCAAGGAAGAGGGGATATGCGGTGAGAGAGTAGGACATAATAGCATATTCACTAGGGGGTGTGCAACCATGATTTCCACCCTACCCAACCAAGCTGAAATTGAAGATAAGATTCCACCCCAGCTTGAGGACCCCGGTGAATTTGTTATACCCTACCAGATTTATGGTGAGAGCGTGAATGAAGCACTGTGCGATCTAGGGTCATCGGTTAACGTGATGCCCTATGCATTCTACCTGGAGATGGGACGGGGTAATATACAACCAACGGGCATAAGGATTCGCATGGCGAACGACACGATTAAGGAACCCGTTGGTATGCTGGAACATGTACCTATGGTGGTTGAGAATTTTGTCATACCCATAGATTTTATTGTATTGGACACATGACCAAACCTCCAGAATCCCATCATCTTAGAAAGACCCTTTCTGGCGATCGCGGGAGCATGTATATACGTAAAGGCGCACAAGATCTCCTTGGAAGTAGACGGGGAGATCATCATTTTCAACCTGTCAGAGTGTAGAGCTCCTTTCTTAGACGGCTACACTTTCATCAGGGTAAAGCTCATCCCACCGGAAGACAACACAGAGACAGATGAATAAAGGTTTACAGAACCTCCGAAGCTAAGTTGAGATAATGGAGTGTGGTCGAGCTAAAAGACCTTAAACAAAGCGCTTCTTGGGAGGCAACACAAGTTTAATTTTACATGTTTTTAATCTTTCTGCATTCATGTGTATAATTTAGACTTTGATTTATGGTCACTTATATTTTTGCAAATAGTTTAGGATTAGAAAGAACTTGCTAGGAAGAAGCAAAAATCGTTTTGAGCCCACCTAGTTCACGATGAGAGCCTGCACCCGCACCACCATTTTTCTTCTACTCTTGAGCAGGATGCAGGTATAGCCGCCTACGACTTCTCCAAGTTTCGATCACGCCTTGAGGACATATACGCTGAGCCACAGACGCATAGGTAGCGATTGGAGGAGCAGAGCGATTACACACAGGTGGAGTTTCATGGCTTATGGGAGCACTTCCAATGGGCTGAGGAGTTCTACGACGAGACCTGTATATACTTCCAGGAGGAGGCTTCCCATTTTCAAGAGGAGGCTGCCTACCATCGGGAGGTCAGGCAGCACATGCGGCAGTAGGCACAGTGGGCTAGGGAGGAGGAGCACCGAGTAGCTACTACATCCACCAACTCTCAGATCGACTACATGTACATGTTGCATCAGCGGCTGAGCACCAGGTTCTCCCAAGAGCCAGACACGCCGAGGCTAACAGACTTCCCCCCTCGACCACCGTATTAGAGGTATGCTTCGCTTTAGTATGGGGGGCCCCAAGTTGTGATTTATTTTGTTTCTAGCAGTAATTTCTTTTCTAATATTTACATTTTAGTTTTATTTAGCATTCATTTATTCATGCATAGTGTGTTTAGTTTCTTTCTGCACTTAGTTTTTACTATCTTTAAGCTACCTCAGTAGTATTTTTAAAGTTACTTTCATGAGTTGTTCTCATAGGTAGTTTAACTTCATTTATCTCATGGTATTTTATTTTATTTTCTCTAATGAATGTTCTAGACTTACACTAGTTAGCTTTTATTTTTACACCTACACATGTCAAACATTCTGAAAAGGAGAATCTAGTACGTACCTAGTTATGATTCATCTCAGTAGTCTAGTACTTGGAAATTCATAGGTGACTCTAGATTTAGTATTTTAGTTACTGGAGATACTCGGATCGTGGAAGCCTATTTGGAAAAATCAAAATCCCAAGAGAGAAAAAAAATTGAATAAGAAAAAAAAAAGAGGGAAAGAAAAATATAGTGAGAAAAATTGAAAAAAGAATATGAGGGATAAAAAAAATAATTATCGTGGGTGAAAATGATTAGGTGCCCCTTGGAGACCGAGTTAGGTTACTGGGGAAACACCTAATAATTTCTCTCAATACCGAGCACACCTTTGAAACTTTGTGCTAGATCTAGAGAATAACCCTCGCTTTGGGCAAGTAAGTGCCTAAGAGTCGTAGACCTTAGGAAAACTATAGGATGACGACTTAACTTACCATGGAATGAGTATCCCCTAAGAAGATTCGCTTAGCACATGCACGAGAAGCTAACTTAGTGAATTTTTAAAACATATCTATTTTCCTTTGGTTGCAAATACCACTTGCTAAATCTAGTTGACAAGCTAAGCATGGAATAATGCTTTTTAAAATTTCATGGCACTGAGGTTTGCTTGAGAACAAGTAAAGACTTAAGTCTGGGGGAATTGATGTGAGCAAAATATATAGGGTTTTAAGAGTAGTTTTCGCTCACATCCCGTTGTATCTTATATTTGATTCTTACATATTTAACTTTTTTTTGCATACATTTCCTATTTTCTAGTTCGGAGATCTGCTCTTTATACTTTTGAGTGCAGGACAACATTCTACGGGAAAAATGGCGCACTTTTGGAGCAAAAAGAAGGCATTTTGTAGCTAGAACAGAAGGGCACACGCCCTGGCCCTGTGAATCCACATGGCTCGCACCCCAGCGCCACACATGACCTAGCCATGTGAATCCACATGGTCGTGTGGTGTTGGGCGATTTTGATGTGATTCAGTTATTTTCCAAGTTTCGAGAAGATCCGGCCTGATGTCTATATAAAAAAAGCTACGCCCAAACCCTAGGGTGGAGGCACGACGGTCGGAACAACACTCCGACGCCCTAAAAAGCTTCGGAAACTCATAACGGGGAGGAAGAAGGCCGCTCGGAGATCGAGTTTTGCACATCAATGTCGGAGAGGAGAGCCAAAGTGCATTGTAATTCACGTTATTTGTGCAGTTTACATTGTTTCTATGAATTCTAATATGCTTTGTGTTTCTCTTCTTGTATTTATGGAGTAGATTCTCCTATTCTAGGATTAGAGAGTAGTTTGTGTGCGTAGAACATGTTATTTCAAATATATTTCTTTTCTTTAAATCATATTTGCAATTGGTGATTGTTTAGATCGATAGCTATTTATTTTGGTCTTCTATTTACTGTGCGTAGCCGATACGAGGGGTGACAACCCTCGTATCAAAGATTTGGGAGAATTAAGGAGGAACCTAAGGGTTGGCCTCATCTTCAGTAACCGTAGAAAGAAGGGTGTGATAGAGTCAGAAACGAGACACGTTCCAACTCGTCATAGGGATTGATTTGGCATCCTCGTACCGCCTATCCCATCCTAAAGTCAGGGGTCGACCTGGTATGGCAGAGGTAGTTCCCAATAGATACAAAGGCTCATCGAGGAAGTGTATGATGTTCCTTCCATAAGACCATAGTTAGACATCTAGATAATACCCAATTGAATAGCGTGTTCTGTGATACACAAGCGAAACCGAAAACCTAGAATTCCTTCAAAAGACTCGTAGCAACCCTTCTCTTCCTCCGTGTGACACCGTACTAGAGTTAGGACCACTGACAACCCTCGTCATCACAACCATTTGAATGGAACTCTGAACAATAACGTCCACTAAACCAATCAGTACTCGAATCTCAGCCCTTGTGGGATCGATAATCTTTTTATTACTTGACGACATCCGTGCACTTGCGAGCATTGAGCGGGAGCGCACGCTTTGAGTCCTCGACGATTCTCGTCGCAAGAGTGCATGCATCAAATGCTTTGCTTGTTGGTTGCTTGGACGAGCTTGAAGGATCTTGAAATGCACTAACACTTCACCTTAAATTTCCCTTAGAACCATTGTCGAAATCCTCCTCGTCGAGCTCCTTTTATGCCTCTGCGCGACTTGGATTTCCGCCTGACAGTTGACTGCCTACAGTGTCGTTGTCTCACAAACGGACTTAATCCATATTGACATTCCAATCAATGGCTACATCGATCATTGCCCTTACGGCTGATTGGCGCGTCGATAATCGGCCCGATTACGTCGACGACTACCATTTATGGTAGTCGATTGCCCAAGGCCAGTCGACTAAAATAACCTTCAGTTGACTACCAAAGACAAAGCTGCAATCGAGCCTTCAGTCGACTACTGACCAGCCGGTTGGTCCTAATCCCAGTCGACTACCAGAGCTGACTAGGCTCCGAGTGCTTACACACTCAACCAGTCGACTGGCTAAAGTCATCAGTCAACTGGTACACCTCAACCTTGAGGTTTAACCAAATATGTTCCCTCATACTTGATAGACCACCTTTAGCCTAGACCTAAGCCTTCTAGCCACCTCCATTAGCCTCACGCCTATCAGATCCCTCCAAGTCCTCCATGACTTGTTCATCCATATGTTAGTCTTCAGGTGCTTTCATCGGCTATTGTTATTCTAACCGAATCTAATTTTCCAAGTATATTTGGACTTATGCCGCCAAGACAAATGCTTGGACTTTACACCACCAAATATTAGACTTATGCTTCCAACATTACATGCTTGGACTTTACGCCGCCAATATCACACCCTTGGACTTCCCAATTGCCAAGTATCTATACTTGGATTTTCATCGCCAAAGTTCACTTTGACTTATGCCGCTAAGACTACACACTTGGACTTATGCTGCCAAGATTATACCTTTGGACTTTCCTTGTCAAGTACCCACGACTTGGACTTTACAATTGCTAAGACCATGCTTGGACTTTTCCTTTGCCAAGACCAATGCTTGGACTTTTCAATTGTCAAGTACTCATGACATAGACTTTCCATTGCCAAGTACCCATGACTTGGACTTTCCTTGCTGAGTACATATGACTTGGACTTCTCAAATGCCAAGACTATACCTTTGACTTCGCATGACAATCACATTGTCAAACATTTTGTCAAATATCAAAATACTATTCGAGTCAAACTTGAGTCCGATTAATCGTGACCTGGGTCGATTGCACCAACATTCTCTCACTTTTTGATATTTGACAAAACCTTTAAGTCAGGCTTGCCTAACTTAAACCATCAATTCTCTCCCTTTTTGATGTATATCAAAAAGTCTCCTCTAAGGGTACCCATATCTCATATCCCAATGAGATCATTTACTCACTTTTTTTTTTGTCTAAAAACATCTAGGATACCTTCACTCTTCATAGTGATAAGTCTCATATCACTAAATGAGACACAATCCTCATTTCTCCAAATTTCCCCCTTTGGGAAATACTCATCCATCATCCTTTGATGAATAAACTCCCCCTAAAGGCTTACTCCCCCTTAACCATTTCAACAACAATGTCCTTGGAGAGACTGTAAAATACCACAAAAAAAAAATAGTATGGTTAGGAGTTAATTACATTTAACCTAGCTTAAGAAATTATATTAGTTCAATTAACCTAGATTTAATTAAATCTAGGGTTAATGGTTTAATGGGTTTAAAGCCCAACCCACTTGAAATCCAACCCGATTACTCCATCCAACCCGTTAACTCCACCCGACCCATTAACCCATTAAAAGACTTCCGTTTTTCGTCGAAACCTCTCTATTTCTTCCGTTTCGCTGCAGCCCCGTCTCCACCGAACGCACGCCGCCAAACTTCCTCTCCACTTCTCGCGATCCCTTCCCTATTTTTCGGCGATTTCCTTCCATCGGTCGGAGCACGCCCTTCTCCTTCGAAGCGACCGCGACAGATATATCCCTCTCCTCCTCGCGAGCCTTTCTCCGCTTGCGACCTCTTCGACGTCGGGCCGTTTCCTCTGCGAGCGCCGGTCTTCTTCCTCGCGGCAGGCGGTGGTTGTTGGCTGGGACGACCCCCGGACGGGCTGGAACCGAGAGGACAGGAACGGGCTGGAAGCTCCGTGTTGGCTACTTCCCGATGATAGGCGACCAAGCGAGTTCAAATCGCTGCTGTCCGTTCGTCGTCGGAGCGAGGTAAGGGCTGTCTATCCCCTGTTTCCCTTGATTTTGGAAGGAATCCAACTGTTAACGCATTTTGTGCGTTTAAACATAGATTCTGCAGAAACTAGGGTTGGCGTTGGCGTTGTTTTGTCCGGCAGACCAAGCAATTGGGAAGGTTTTTCTTCGAATCAGGGGCACCAAAGATCTTGCCCGACGAATAGGGCAGCCCACTTCGAGTTATTTTCCCTCGCGATTTCTGATCTCCGTTGTCGATCAGTGCTGGAACTAGGTAAGAGTGATCGTATCATTTTTGGGACAAGGATACAACTCCAATTTGTGATGTCCTGCGCGTGACCTAAGCTGTGTTTGGGCAGAGTCGGTGAACAAGGAGATAGGACGGGGAAGGGCTGCCGATTGGGGATTTGTATTGCCGGTGACACTTCAATTGTTGGTAAGCACGATCCCCTTCCTTATTTTTATGCGGTAAATTTTGTGCAATGTGTGGGATTACTGTTCTTAATACTGAGTTACTGTTGTGTGACTGTTTACGGTTGGTAGCGAGTTGATCGGGGATACATTCGGGTTGTGCTCTATTATGGAGCGGTGGACAGCTTGAGTGTGAGCTTGTGCGAGCAGGTTGAGATTGATCTGAGTGGATAAAAGCTAAAGGGATTTGGAAGGTTGGTTACAGTGAATCGACCTTGGATAATTTGAGGGATTTTCCTAATCCGTATTCGATAAAAGGATCACTTGTAGGAGCAAGATAGTAGTAAATAATATGTTGGCATGTGCTTGAACTTAATGCATATTATGATTTGTGCGGGGCGTGGATCTGGCAGACCGCGGTCGTGAGGATTTTATTGTCACGAGCTTCTTATCAGGTGGGTGATTCCTACCCTGGTCAGGTAGTTAATGCATACAGATTTAGATGCATGATCATCTTAAATGATCATGTTACCTTGATTCTGTTCTATTTATCTTATGCTTGATACTTTATCCGTTGGCCATAAACTCCTTGCTGTTATCATGTTATGTTACCATGACTAGGAGTTATACATATAGATGATGTAAATAACTTAGAATTTGTTTAAGTTAAATACAAGTAGTAAAGTATGGATGACAACCTGATTGTAAATTGGGCAAAAAGGTCATCCGTAGGTAGATGATGTCTTGAACCTAGAGTTAAGTCTAGTACCCCTTAGATTGCATGTTTCTACCGACCATGCATTATGTAAATGGTCGGGTGAATGATATTTAGGGTGTCGCTACGGACCGGTGGTCCTAGTCTGATACGATCAGTTGAGTACGACTCTCTACAGGATAGAGAGTGCGTTGATCTGGTTAGCACGACCCTCTGTAGAATAGAGAGTCTATGGTGGATGTATGTTTGTGAGACCTTACATTCATGTCATTTTCATGCACGTTGGCGACGATGTCTCCCTTGTGGTTGAGAGTGTCGCCAAATATCTCGCTTCCACTGCTTACTCATAGGAGGAGTAACCGGTGTGAGGGCAGAGCATTGTAGTGCCGCCCTCTATCACTACAGATGGTGATAGTTGGATTTGCGTGTCGTAGTCCTGCGTGTGTGGCACTCGACCACTCATGGGTAGTGACTATCGGAGTGGCCAACAGCAGGGACCCCCATCGTGTAGCTTGCTCTTTACGCTTATATGCTACTCGATCATACTGCCCACTCGGCCACTTGAGAGTAGTGGTTGGTGTTGAGTTGGGACAGTTGTCATGCTCGAGCCACCGAGGCCACACTGGGGTCGTGGTAGCTTTAGGGTGAGCCGACATGACCATGCATACTGCATTGCCGACTTATGGCATTTTTGCATATTACCATATATATACATATATGCATGTATATATATATATATATATGGATGATTGTGATTAGCATACGTATTAGATGCAGTCTATATATAGATATGCTTATTGTGATGCTGCATTTGTATGTACTATGTTTGTTGCATTTGTTTGCACATATTCATACATGTTATTACATTCTTCTGTATGGTAGTAGGCCATCACTTTTATACTGGTTAGTTATTCACTGTGTTACCCTTGACCCATAGCAGGATGTAGTATGAGTTAGTTCTGTTCTTTATACCATATGTTGTGTATATGTGCTCAGGTTGGATAGATGTAGCGTAGCAGACGTTCAGGTATGTCTGCAGTTCATATTGACTTTTGGTTAGATGGTATATACATGGATATATTATCATGCTAGTGATACCTGTAGATTTTACTGTCGAAATACATGTGATATTAATATACATGTTTATCTATTACCTGCTGAGTTTTACTCACTCCCACGGACCCTGGGTTTTTCTGTCGCCCAGGTAACAGGTAGAGGTCTTCGTGATGACTTGGAGCTGCGCCGGCGATCCATCCCATCTCCACATTTTGAGTCTCCCGAGGATTTGTGATTTGTATTGGTGTTATGGATTTTGTTCTATGTATGGACTTCGTCTTTATGTTGTGGACGTCATTTTGTGTTGATGTTTTATGTACGGATTTTAGTACTGTGGTCGTGTCAGGGGGTGTACACCCGTATGTTTTGGTATATTGTGATGTGGGTATGTGTTTATGTTTCCGCTGTGTGTTTGATATACTTATATATGTTTATTATGTTGTTATTGTGGGCCTACGGGCCTTGTATTAACCCGAGATGTTGCCACGTACAGGGGAGATGTCGTCCGTTTGATTTTCGGCACGGCATACTCCCGAGGGCGTGACAACTTTATTGGTATCAGAGCCGAAGGATTCTGCGATGTCATATTATGATTTTGTTTTTGAGTCTTGGATTCTCGGGAGTTGGTATATTTTTTCGGTTTTGATTTTTGTGAGATGGGATTGACAGCGGCATAAGCTCTGGGCAACACGAAGTAAGTATTCCTGATAATTTATACTGTAGTAGATGCTTATCTAGACTTGTTCAACAGGTGAATACTGTTAGAGTCATGCCACCTGTTCAGACTCGTGGTCGAGGCCGTCCATCCAGGCGAGCAGCCAGAGGGAGGGGACGAGATACCGTTGAGACTGAGCCTGCTACTCAAGCACCACCTCAGCAAACCCCTGGTGGTGATCCGGAGCCTCAGAATTCGGATACACCACTGACTACGCTAGAGCCCACAGAGTCCAGTAGGCTCAATGATAAGTCACGGATACTCGTGTTAGCACGATCAGCCAAGGAGAAGTTCACCTTGTTCTGAGGGGAGTCCGACCCATGGATTGCCCGATCTTGGCTGGAAAATATGGAAGACACCTTCGAGTATATGAACTGCACAGATGTGGAGAAGGTGGGCCTTGCTGCATATCATCTCAGAGATCAGGCTATCACTTGGTGGAAATTACAGAAGACTCTGTTTGGGGAGCGTGGGATTACTTGGTCCAGCTTTCGAGACGCTTTCTGGAGGCAGTACTTTCCTTCGCTGCTTTACAAAGACGACATCGAGTTTCTAAGCTCAAGCAAGGTGACCGCTCTATGGAGTACAACGCAGAGTTTACTGCAGACTATCGAGTTCTCGCTCATCATCGGTAGCACAGATCTGCATCGGATGTACCAGTTCACCCAGGGCCTAGTAGCTTATATCAGAGCGAGGATGTCAGGATCTAGCATTACCTCCTACAGGGAGGCATTGGATCGTGCCCTCTTTATCGAGATGACTTCCCAGCAAATCTCCAAGGAGAAAGATATCGAGAAACAGATGACTAAGGGCAAGCAGCAGAACCAGGGTTCAGCTCAGGGGACTCAGAAGAAAGGGGAGCAAAAAGGAACTACACGAGGTGCGACAGAAGGGTCAGCTAGATCGCAGAAAGGGAAGCGTCCAGCATCAGAGTTCTCTGGAGGGTCTCAGAAGAACCGTAAGAGTCAGAGCAGAACTGGATGTTATAAATGCGGATCCTAAGTCATAGAGCTCCAGAGTGTCTCTTGAGCATTGCTACTATTGCAAGCAACCCGGACATACTAGCCGAGAGTGTACGTTGAGAGCACAGTTGGAGTTTTCTGATAACTCTAACAAGGGAAGAACCAACCAAGAGAAGGATAAAGAGAGGACAAAGATCACAGATGCGCCTTATGGATAGAGGCACAAGACTCCACCAAAGACACTTATATCGATGCAGGAAGCGCCCTACAAGAATGCCAACAATGATCCAAAGATCCTCGTGATCTCCTGGTGATTTACTACCCAGTGGTATCCAGACCGCTGCTCACCAACTCTCAAGGATACCTTATGCTCAGACTCCTCACCTCCAAGATCACAGAGCCGATCCAAATGAGTGGAGAGGCACTACTACTTCGTCCGAATGCACTGATTTAATATAGACTCGGAGTCTTTTGCTATCACTAGAGAGGAGGCACAGCGGGCTGATGGATCAGTCATACGCGGTATGATTTCAGTTTATTCTATATATGCTGATACATTGATAGATACAGGTAGTTCCCATTCATTTGTATCTAGAGTATTTCTGAGTAGAGTTGGAAGAATCCCTGTGGTTCGCTTCTTGTGGGTTAGCGATATCCTTGCCATCGAGAGGTGCTAACTAGCCACCAAGAAATCAAGGGTTGCCCATTAGACTTACGGGCATATCCTTACAAAGGGACCTTCAGGTGTTGGAAATGATAGAGTTCGATATTATTCTCGGTATGGACTGGTTGGCCGCTTATCACGCTACAGTGGATTGTAGAGCAAGAGTAGTGACTTTCCGACCACCAGATCAACCAGCTTGGGAATTTGTTGGTACTAGAAACGATGGATTATCCATTATATCAGCTTTACAGACTCAGAAGCTATTGGCCCAGGGTTGTCAAGGTTATTTGCTATCTCTGGTCAAAGTTGAGAACGAAGGACTACCACCCCTCTCTGATGTTCGAGTAGTCCGAGAGTATCCAGATGTATTTCCCGATGAACTTCCAGGCTTGCCACCTCCTAGGTAAGTTGAATTTGCGATAGAGGTTGTTGGATCGAAAAGCGTCGCTAGAGGGGGGGGTGAATAGCGATCGTAAATCTTTTCTTTTTCGTTCGTTCGATACGCAAAGTAAGCACAGCGGAAAATAAATGAACACATTTATTTTACTTGGTTCACAACCCAGCGGTTGCTACTCCAAGGCCCTATCGGTCCTAGACCGCGTACGGAGGGCAAAACACTAAAACGTCTCCTCCTCGTTGGAGGTAGGAGACAACGATTACAAAAACCGAATATACGAGGATGAGGCAACAAGCCTACCTCACCTCGTTATGAAGATAAAAACATAGAATATAATATCAAAAATATTACTTGAATCTGCTGCCGACGAAGAAGATCAAAACTTGGCGTCGCGTCGGCGTTATGACGGTGTTGAAGCATTGGCGTTGTAGGAGCACTTGATGAATAATTGATGTAATTTGGAGATGAATCCTCCCCTCCTTTTATAGAATTTAGCCTCTGAATTTGTCTCCTATTTCTTTGGAACGGATCATGAATTTTTCCAAATTTTTATCGCGAAGTGGCCGCTACAAACGTTATCCGCTTGACCTAGTGCAAAGTCAATCGCCGCCATCACCAATCGATGTCATCGACCGATCGATGATACGATCGATGCATCTCATCACATAATACGATCGCCTAATGTCCAAGAATGATCGCATCCTGCCACTTCGCAAAGAAGAGATTAGCTCGAAATGATAAATACGACGGTTAATCGTCCGATCTCGACCTAGACCTTCCACAGAAGACGGTCGCCGCCCGTAAAAGAGGACACGACCTTACAATCTCTCACTCACACGAGCTTACCTCGATAGTAGCTCTCGCTTTCGGCCTTCCACTCGATTCCTTTGGCTCCCTCCGAATTCACTCAAGTGTCGCCCGACCACCACGGCTTCCTCCGGGTGTCGCTAGCCTTCAGCTCCAGCTTTAGTACTTTTCTGCACACTTGATTTAGCTCGTGAGATAACAATATAAACTTAACTTTGTGTCTTTGCCATAATCAAAACACAGGTTCGATTATCTAGTGCCCCTGCACCAACAGAGGTGATTCCAGGAACCGCGCCTATATCGAAACCTCCTTATCGGATGGCGCCAAAGGAGCTGAATGAACTTAAAGTTCAACTGCAGGAGTTGCTGGATAATGGATTCATCCGACCTAGTGTTTCACCATGGGGAGCACCGGTACTCTTTGTCAAAAAGAAGGATGGATCATTGCGGTTATGCATTGACTATCGGCAACTGAATGCAATCACAGTTAAGAACAAATATCCACTGCCGAGGATAGAAGATTTGTTCGATCAGCTTAAGGATACATGTGTGTATTCTAAAATTGATCTGCGCTCAGGATATCATCAGCTTCGGATAAGAGATGAGGATGTTCGTAAAATGACTTTCACATGGACATTACGAGTTTCTAGTGATGTCGTTTGGTCTCACGAATGCCCCAGCTGCATTTATGGACTTAATAAACCGGGTATTCCTGAGGTATATAGATCAGTTCGTAATAGTGTTCATCGACGATATATTGATTTATTCTCGATCCGAGGAAGAGCATGAACAACATCTGCGGATAGTATTGGAAATTTTGTGACAGGAGAAGTTGTATGCCAAGTTTAGCAAATGTGTGTTCTGGTTATACTCAGTGGGTTTTCTTGGACATGTGGTGTCCAACAGAGGTATTTCTGTAGATCCCCAGAAGATTGAGGCGATTACCAGTTGGGAGCAGCCAAAATCGATTCAGAGGTCCGTAGTTTCCTTGGTCCGGGTATTATCGGAGATTCGTGGAGGATTCTCGAGTATCGCCATGCCACTCACTCGTCGACTCGGAAAGGTCAAATTCACAGTGTCGAGGCTTGTGAAACTAGCTTTCAGGAGCTTAGCGGCGGATTTTGCACCAATCTTAGTGATTCCTTACGGTGTTGATGGGATGGTTCTCTATACGGATGCTTCTATCCAAGGGTTGGAGTGCGATTGATGCGATCAAGTGTGGTATCTTATGCCTCCCGTCAACTAAAAGATCACGAGAGAAATTACCCAGTGCATGATCTGGAGTTAGTCGCCATTATTTTCGCATTGAAGATATGGAGGCACTACTTGTATGGGATTACCTTTGAGATCTACACAGACCATAAAAGTCTGAAGTACCTATTCACACAGAAAGAGTTGAATCTGAGACAGAGACGGTGGATGGAATATCTGAAGGATTACGACTGCACCATCCAGTATCATCCGGGAAAGGCTAATGTGG
This sequence comes from Wurfbainia villosa, assembly GCA_025175895.1. Taxonomy (NCBI): domain Eukaryota; kingdom Viridiplantae; phylum Streptophyta; class Magnoliopsida; order Zingiberales; family Zingiberaceae; genus Wurfbainia; species Wurfbainia villosa. The sequence goes on from CM045990.1 coordinate 34,320,324, forward strand.
TAGCGAATGCGGAGCGTGAAAGTCTCGTGGAGTTTTGGCGATCATCGGCGGCGATTCGACCTAGTTCGACAGTTCTCGGAGTTGGGATTATCTGAACACGGTCAAACACCCCGGGGGATATTAGTTTCTATGGTTGCCCAATCCGCCCTTGCCGAGAGGATCAAGGAAGCACAAGTTAGTGATCAGCATCTGCAGTTCTTGGCGACGATAGACTCGAGCGTCGAGCGGATTTCTCGGCGGCGAGAAGGGTGTACGTTTCGAGCGACTATGTGTTCCGGACACACACCCGGTTAAGGAAGAACTGCTACAGGAAGCACATCAGTTGAGATTTGCTATACATCCTGGTGGTACTCGAATGTACCGAGATTTGAAGCGCTTATACTGGTGGAACGGTATGAAATGAGATATTGCGGACTTTGTCGCACGATGCCTAGTATGCGACAAGTGAAGGCGAACATCGAAGCTGCGGGGTTACTTGAAATCCGATCCGGAATGGAAGTGGGAGCATATAACGATGGAATTCGTTGCGGGATTACGAACCCGTAAAGGACATCTTTGCGATTTGGGTGATGCGTGGATCGATTAACGAATCGGCTCACTTCCTTCGTCGTGAGGCGGACTCGTTGGATCGTCTAGCGGAATTGTACTGCCGAGAGATCATCAGATTGCATGGTGTACCATTGAGTATCATATCTGATAGAGATCCGCGCTTTACTTCCCGATTCTGGCAGAGTCTGCAGCAGGCCATGGGCACAGAGCTTCGACTCAGTACAGCCTTTCATCCGCAGACAGATGGACAGTCTGAACGTACCATTCAGACTCTGGAGGATCTATTGAGATCTTGCGTCATGGATTTCGGTGGCAGTTGGGAGGATCACATTCCTTTAGTGGAGTTTGCCTACAACAACAGCTACCACTCTTCTATTCAGATGGCTCCATTCGAGGCATTATACGGCAGACCCTGCAGATCTCCTGTGTTATGGGAGGAAGTTGGGGAACGACAGATATTGGGGCCTCAGAGTATCCAGCAGGATGCAGAGTTAGTACGAGTTATCAGACGACGGTTATCTGAGGCACAGGATCGGCAGAAAAGTTATGCGGACCGGAGGCGAAGGCCTTTGGAATTCTCAGTCGGGGACCATGTATTCCTACGAGTGTCACCCACCAAAGGAGTCAAGAGATTTGGGCTAAAAGGAAAATTAGCTCCACGCTATATTGGTCCATTTGAGATATTAGAGCGGATTGGAGGTGTAGCTTATCGGTTGGCTTTACCTCCGACACTTGCGGGTGTTCACAACGTATTCCATGTATCTATGCTGAGGAAATACGTGCCGCGATCTGACCATGTTCTGAAAGAAGTTCCGGCACCACTCCAGGCGAATGCGACTTATGAGGAGACTCCGGTGCGGATTCTTGATCGCAAGGAGCGGCAGTTGCGGAACAAAACCATCCGACTCGTAAAGGTGGGATGGCAGTATCATACGGATGAGGAGGCTACCTGGGAGCTGGAGGATACTATCCGAGCTCGATACCCTCATCTGTTTACCTGAGGTATGTGGTTATTTCAGAATATGCTTGATCTAATTTTAGCATTTAAGTATGAAATTTGGGGACCAAATGTTTTATAAGTGGGGGAGAATATAAAATACCACAAAAAAAAATAGTATGGTTAGGAGTTAATTACATTTAACCTAGCTTAAGAAATTATATTAGTTCAATTAACCTAGATTTAATTAAATCTAGGGTTAATGGTTTAATGGGTTTAAAGCCCAACCCACTTGAAATCCAACCCGATTACTCCATCCAACCCGTTAACTCCACCCGACCCATTAACCCATTAAAAGACTTCCGTTTTTCGCCGAAACCTCTCTATTTCTTCCATTTCGCTGCAGCCCCGTCTCCACCGAACGCACGCCACCAAACTTCCTCTCCACTTCTCGTGATCCCTTCCCTATTTTTCGGCGATTTCCTTCCATCGGTCGGAGCACACCCTTCTCCTTCGAAGCGACCGCGACAGATCTGTCCCTCTCCTCCTCACGAGCCTTTCTCCGCTTGCGACCTCTTCGACGCCGGGCCGTTTCCTCTGCGAGCGCCGGTCTTCTTCCTCGCGGCAGGCGGTGGTTGTTGGCCGGGACAACCCCCGGACGGGCTGGAACCGGGAGGACAGGAACGGGCTGGAAGCTCCGTGTTGGCTACTTCCCGACGATAGGCGACCGAGCGAGTTCAAATCGCTGTTGTCCGTTCGTCGCTGAAGCGAGGTAAGGGCTGTCTGTCCCCTGTTTCCCTTGATTTTGGAAGGAATCCAACTGTTAACGCATTTTGTGCATTTAAACATAGATTCTACAGAAACTAGGGTTGGCGTTGGCGTTGGCGTTGTTTTGTCCGGCAGACCAAGCAATTGGGAAGGTTTTTCTTCGAATCAGGGGCACCAAAGATCTTGCCCGACGAATAGGGCAGCCCACTTCGAGTTATTTTCCCTCACGATTTCTGATCTCCGTTGCCGATCAGTGCTGGAACTAGGTAAGAGTGATCGTATCATTTTTGGGACAAGGATACAACTCCAATTTGTGATGTCCTGCGCGTGACCTAAGCTGTGTTTGGGCAGAGTCGGTGAACAAGGAGATAGGACGGGGAAGGGCTGTCGGTTGGGGATTTGTATTGCCGGTGACACTTCAATTGTTGGTAAGCACGATCCCCTTCCTTATTTTTATGCGGTAAATTTTGTGCAATGTGTGGGATTACTGTTCTTAATACTGAGTTACTGTTGTGTGACTGTTTACGGTTGGTAGCGAGTTGATCGGGGATACATTCGGGTTGTGCTCTATTATGGAGCGGTGGATAGCTTGAGTGTGAGCTTGTGCGAGCAGGTTGAGATTGATCTGAGTGGATAAAAGCTAAAGGGATTTGGAAGGTTGGTTATAGTGAATCGACCTTGGATAATTTGAGGGATTTTCCTAATCCGTATTCGATAAAAAGGATGCGACTGTAGGAGCAAGATAGTAGTAAATAATATGTTGGCATGTGCTTGAACTTAATGCATATTATGATTTGTGCAGGACGTGGATACGAGGCAGGACCGCGGTCGTGAGGATTTTATTGTCACGAGCTTCTTATCAGGTGGGTGATTCCTACCCTGGTCAGGTAGTTAATGCATACAGATTTAGATGCATGATCATCTTAAATGATCATGTTACCTTGATTCCGTTCTATTTATCTTATGCTTGATACTTTATCCGTTGGCCATTAACTCCTTGCTGTTATCATGTTATGTTACCATGACTAGGAGTTATACATATAGATGATGTAAATAACTTAGAATTTGTTTAAGTTAAATACAAGTAGTAAAATATGGATGACAACTTGATTGTAAATTGGGCAAAAAGGTCATCCGTAGGTAGATGATGTCTTGAACCTAGAGTTAAGTCTAGTACCCCTTAGATTGCATGTTTCTACCGACCATGCATTATGTAAATGGTCGGGTGAATGATATTTAGGGTGTCGCTACGGAGCGGTGGTCCTAGTCTGATACGATCAGTTGAGTACGACTCTCTACAGGATAGAGAGTGCGTTGATCTGGTTAGCACGACCCTCTGTAGAATAGAGAGTCTATGGTGGATGTCTGTTTGTGAGACCTTACATTCATGTCATTTGCATGCACGTTGGCGACGATGTCTCCCTTGTGGTTGAGAGTGTCGCCAGTCATCCTGCCTCCACGGTTACTCATAGGAGGAGTAATGCAGGGTGAGAGGCGAGCATTGTAGTCTTGCCTCTATCACTACAGATGGTGATAGTTGGATTTGCGTGTCGTAGTCCTGCGTGTGTGACACTCGACCACTCATGGGTAGTGACTATCGGAGTGGCCAACAGCAGGGACCCCCATCGTGTAGCTTGCTCTTTACGCTTATATGCTACTCGATCATACTGCCCACTCGGCCACTCGAGAGTAGTGGTTGGTGTTGAGTTGGGACAGTTGTCATGCTCGAGCCACCGAGGCCACACTGGGGTCGTGGTAGCTTTAGGGTGAGCCGACATGACCATGCATACTGTATTGCCGACTTATGGCATTTTTGCATATTACCATATATATACATATATGCATGTATATATATATATGGATGATTGTGATTAGCATACGTATATAGATGCAGTCTATATATAGATATGCTTATTGTGATGTTGCATTTGTATGTACTATATTTGTTGCATTTGTTTGCACATCTTCATACATGTTATTACATTCTTCTGTATGGTAGTAGGCCATCACTTTTATACTGGTTAGTTATTCACTGTGTTACCCTTGACCCATAGCAGGATGTAGTATGAGTTAGTTCTGTTCTTTATACCATATGTTGTGTATATGTGCTCAGGTTGGATAGATGTAGCGTATGACGCCTGTAGTATATGCTTTTGGTTAGATGGTATATACATGGATATATTATCATGCTAGTGATACCATAGATTTTCTTGTCGAAATACATGTGATATTAATATACATGTTTATCTATTACTCGAGTTTTACTCACTCCCACGGACCCTGGGTTTTTCTGTCGCCCAGGTAACAGGTAGAGGTCTTCGTGATGACTTGGAGCTGCGCCGGCGATCCATCCCATCTCCACATTTTGAGTCTCCCGAGGATTTGTGATTTGTATTGGTGTTATGGATTTTGTTCTATGTATGGACTTCGTCTTTATGTTGTGGACGTCATTTTGTGTTGATGTTTTATGTACGGATTTTAGTACTGTGGTCGTGTCAGGGGGTGTACACCCGTATGTTTTGGTATATTGTGATGTGGGTATGTGTTTATGTTTCCGCTGTGTGTTTGATATACTTATATCTGTTTATTATGTTGTTATTGTGGGCCTACGGGCCTTGTATTAACCCGAGATGTTGCCACGTACAGGGGAGATGTCGTCCGTTTGATTTTCGGCACGACATACTCCCGGGGGCGTGATAGAGACTCTAAGTCAATAGGAACTCTAAACAATCAAAATTAGGAGTAAAGATTCAACAATGAACTTTCACCTCTCTTAAAATTCGATTTTCACCCTAAACACCTCTTCTAAATCATTTCCAATGAATTTTCACCCTTCCAATGCTTTCCAAAGTATATCCTAGGGTTAGGAGCAGTTAGGGAAGCCTAAAATTATTGATAAATGATTGAACAAACCTAATTCAGTCGAAATCAGACCTAACAGTCGACTGAAATTAGAATTTAGTTGACTGCCCAAAGCGACAGTCGACTGATTTCTACAAATACAGAAAAATAGAAATCATAAATGGATTTTTAAAATGCATAAGCAAATATATGTAATTTGAAAAATCATAAAAATTCATATGTATATTACTTATTAGGAATGTAATGGGTGAAAAATGATTTTAAAATAAAATACTCATTAAAATGAGAGATTGATATAAAGTTTAAAACTAATGATAAGTTTAATGTTTTGAGCTTACTTTATATCAACTTCATCAATGGTAATTACTATCAAAAGATAGAGTTTACCAAGGTTTTCTAAAATAATTTTAAAATATATTTGAAAACCTATTTTGAACCATGGTCTATGGGCTAGATGTACATGACTTGTACATTAGTTTTCTTCATGATTCATCTATGGTATATTATGAATTTGTGTTCATCTAGATGCAACATCTATGCACCTTGAATTTAACTCATTTTTCTAACATCTCACATGTGTCTAAGGTGTATCAATATACACACATGTAAATTTAATGTGAAATGTGGATTTTTGTTCTTCCTAGTATAAGGTCTCATGCATTTTAACTAGGCAACTCAATTTAATTCTCTTATAATGAGACTTCAAATTATGTCATTGTTTTTAAATCAATTTTAATTATCCGAAATGCATGAAATATGATCATGGCATAAGAATGATAGCATAATTAAAGTATATGCCAATAATCATGATATCATGACATAAAGATAAACCTAAACCTAATCATGATATGAAAATTAAGCCTAAGCATTATCATGATATTTTAAATAATTAAATATGAAGTATGATGTCATGACATGATAAGACAACCAAAGCATGACAAAAATAAAATACAAAGGTATATAATATGTAAGTGTTAAGTCCAAATTGTCATTTTCTAAAATTAAAACTAATTTGCCATAACCAAACAAACCTACCAAGTGTGTCAAAAATTCAAAATGACACACTAATAACTCTAAACCCTAATTGTGTCAATTTGATCAATTTTTCATACTTCTCAAATTTTATTGGCACACCCTAAAATATTTAGGATCAAATTTCTAACTTCATTTCCAAAGTATCACTGATGCAACCCGAATTTTCTATCTCTTTTAAATGAAAGTGCTGAAGAGGATTGGGGTTCTCTCCGATCGCAACAATAAATAGAAAGATGATGAAAAGAGGTTTAACGTGGTTCGAAATTTAAATTCCTACTCCACGGATGAGCTCGAGAGTGAGCTCCGGCGCTAGACACCTTTACTATAATCTCTCATTCTCAGAAGTATTTCCGGAAGTGGAGAAAGCTCTTACAGATAAGGGTTTATACAGAATAAAGGAAATGATGTACAGATAATTCTCCCTCAACTTTGCCCCATCGATGATGCTACTTTTCCTTGCCAGTCCACCTTTTGATCCTCCCTCTCTCTGTCTTTTCATATGAAGAAGGAATAGAAGAAGAAATCCTCGAAGAAGCATGTCGGCACTCTCCCCTGTGAAGCAGTGAATCTTGATTGAGAAAACTAATCTCCCCTTCTTCTTCCGTCTTCCTTTCTTTTATATCTACTGCTCCTAAGGATAGCTATCGTGTAACAAACTTTCTGAATCACCGTCCACGTGGAGAGTCATGCAGGTTCAAGGAATCATATTTAAGATAGACTTCCGGAGTTGTAGACCTTCCTTTGTCGTCGCGCCAAATAGACTTGCGTCTCCGACTGGGCATGTTGCAAACTGGAGGATAGACTGTTGTATCAAATTTAAGATATTGACTGATTCATAGGCAAGCGATAGACAATCAATATCAGACACATATATTTATCTAGTCGAAGGACAAACTCATCTGTTGAGCAAATCCTTCTCTTTTGGGAATACACTTCAAAGGAGTCAAGATGGTTGTGATGCCGATATTGAATCCTATCTATGTAGTCAGAAAAGATGTTAGGAGAGAGCCGAGGGAGAAGCCTTGGCGAAAGCCCTCCAACGCTCAATCAGACCTTTCAAAGAAGAGTATACAAAAATATAAAATAAGAAAGAGGGCAAGAATACATATATACCTCTCTGAAGGTTACCGCTCATGCATATTTATACACTTTCGAAAATAAACAAAGTGGAGTAAATGAAGTAACCGTCATGTCTTTTCAGCTGCTGAATTTTCGTGACGGATGAATAACTGTTTCACAAAGTCATTATAACCATCATTATGATGACCACTTAGTACCTTATCATTGAAAACACTGATAATGGAATATAATGAACACTTGTCTTTAATACTTGTAATGGAGGAGATGAGTCAAGAGTCATTGTGACCTCTGACTTCGTAACTTACTCAAATACCTGCCATGTGGGTTAATGTAGTCATGTATTGCATGGATGAATACATAGATTACCACATATTCTCCTAATATATTCATAGTCATTATATATATTTAAAAATGGAATTTATAATTGACTTGTCAAAAAAAATAATTGATACTTATAAATCAAGCACAAAACACCATATGTAGATCTTTCAAATATTATGGTGAATGCACTCTCTTCTTTTACATTTCTTTTTCTATTTTTTTTTCTTGTTTGCCAAAGCCCATCTTCTTTTTTTAGCTAATTTGCTAGTCTGAGATAGTTGATTCGTGTATTCCAAAGTGTTTGTCACTCGAATTAGAGGGAAGGGAAAAGAGATTAGCGGAGATTATTGAAGGATCACTTCCACTTGAGAAAGGACTTGGACCATCAGATATCATCAACAATAGAAGGATAGGAAGTGGAAGAACTAGGGAGGAGGACGTGGGAGGTAGATTGAGCAGGAGGGAATGAGGGAGGACATATATATATATATAGGAGCCTAGAAAGGGATACAATGCTAGAATCAAAGGAAGTCGAGATTGAAAGAGCTAGCCCAAGTGGGAGGAGATGAGGATGTCGAGGAGTGAGGTAAATTAGCACTTTGACCTTAAGCAGTGGCAAAGGGTTCTTTGTGGCTAGGTTCGTAGCAGGGGAGTGGAGGAGGTGAAAGGAACAATACATTCTAAGGAATGAATGTTAGGGTTTTAATTAAATATAATAATATCATGTTAATTAATTTATCATAATTAATGTTGACATCTAAATAAATATCAGTAACTTGTGAGATCTTATCTGCAGAACTTGTGAGATCTTATCCACGCTAAAGAGTCAACCTATTTTGATAGAAACATGATTTTTTTTTTTTTGATTAACCTGTGGTGTCGGGCTTGTGCCCACTAATCCACAGGGTCAACCAGCCCCGTCCCAAGGCCTTCAACTAGAGTCCTCATCGGTTGACGAGGGTAAATCAGGGTGATGGGTGGTCCGTGACGTACGAGCTCATGGGCGCCTGATGAGCCGACCACGTTGGGACAGGGGGGCATCGAGCACCTCTACCCGCCTAGCGCACGCTGCTAGTGGACGGAATCGACCCCAGGCATATCCAGAGGAGGCCTTCGCTCGGAACCACCATGCCGCGCCACTGGGGGCTTGATAGAAACATGATCGATATTATTTGAAGTGGATGATAATAGTGGAGGCGAAGAAGAGAATGCTGAATAAAAATAATTTGTCGGGCGATGGGGTGAAGGTTTTTTTTTTCATATTTTAATAATAAAAATAATTATTTTCCTCGCTAAAATAAGTAAATATTAACAATGAAAATAATTATTTTTGTCGTCAATATAAATAAATATTAACAATGAAAATAATTATATTCGTCACTAGCATAAATAAATATTAGTGACAAATATAATTATTTTCATCACTAAAAAGTAAGTATTATATTAGCGACGAATTAAATTAAATTCATCGCTAAGATAAATATTAGCGACGATCTTTTTAAATTCGTTGCTAATAATTAAATAACTATTAAAAATCTTTTTATTAAAATGAGTTTGCGACAGAATAAGTTAAATGAACTGATTATAATTAATATTAACAATGAAATATTATATTTCGTTAATATTATTATTTAGTTTTCGACAATATATTATTTTATCACTATTAATACTATTTAGTTACGCACTATAAAAAAATATTAATTTAGTGATGAATTTTAGCAATGAAAATAATTCGTCGCAAATCTACTATGAAATTTGCGACGAAAAAATACATCGTCGCAAATCAGCAATGAAATTTTGTCGCAAAAAATAGTAACAAACTATATATATATTCGTCACAAATTTTGTGACAAATAAAATTTTATCGCAAAAATCATTGCATGTTTTGCAATGAATTTCACTTTCATCCCTAAATTTGCGATGAAAACTGAATATCGTTGCAAAAATTTACAATGAAAAAAGGATTCATCACAAATTTGACAAAGAAAGTGAAATTCGTTGTAAATTTTACGATAAAAAAAAATTACCGCAAAATTTTACGACGAAACATAAATTCATCATAAAGTTTTACAACGAATTCCATTTTCGTTGCCAATTTGCAACTAATTTTTTTTGTCGCAAATTTTCCGACTAATTCCCTGACGGATCCATTTCATCAATATTTTTCAATTATTTTTCGCGGTCATTTTTGGGGAAGCACCAAATTCCCGAATGTAAATTTTACGACAAAAAAATTACGACGAATATGAAATTCGTCATTAAATTTACAACGAATATGAAATTCATCGTAAAATTTATGACGAAATTTAATTTCATCGCAAAAAATTACAAGGAAATTAAAATTCATTGTAAATTTTACAACGAATTTAATAATTTATTGTAAAACTTGGTACGAATTTCGAATTCGTTACAAACTTTCAAGAAAGTAGCATATAACTTCACTCGTGCTCATGGTGCTCGATCGGCGTTCGCGGCAGAGAAAGGTACGCTCTTCTCTCTCTCTTAAAACCTGGTGAGATCGCCGTTGGGAACAACTGCTCGTCGGACTGTCATAGAAAATATGGAAGAATCGGCTGGGGCCCAGTTTCAAGTGATGCCTTCTTCTTCCTCATTCCTCTTCCTCGATCTGCGTCGTCAATCTCTCTGCCAAACCAATCGGGCTTGCTTCCTCGCCTCCTATCTAATGGCAGAGAGCAGAAAATGAGAGAGCAAGGTACTTAGGGAAGAAGGAGAAGATTATGAAACAAGTGGATTTCTTTGTATTACAAAACACTTGACATTTCATCCCTATTTATACATTTTTGGATGACATGCAAATCAACAGGACATTAAATTCAATAACTAATAGATGCATGAATCCATGAAGAGTTGCATCAATCAATGAATTCATGAAAAGTCACTTGAGATAAAACTGCATTTTGCATCTTGTAGAAGTAGAAGATAAATTAGACTTTGCTTCTTGCAGAAGTAGATCAGAGACATTTGATTCTTGAATTTTGGTTTAATCCAACAATGCTTCCCGTAAACCAAATATGCTTTTTACTCCTAGGGTTGCAAGATTTCTTGAAAATATAGATCCTCCAAGCGGCTTTGTAAAAATATCAGCCAATTGTTCATTGCTAGGACAATATTCTAGGCTGATTTCACCTTCATTAATAAGTTCTCTTAGAAAATGAAATCGTAGGCGGATGTGCTTTGTCCTTCTATGCAATACTGGGTCCTTTGATACAGAAATTGCAGAACTGTTATCACAATATAATACGGTTGGGTCTTTTTGCTTGCATTTTAAATTTTCAAGAACTCCTCTTAACCATAAAGTTTGACATTATGTTGAAGAAATTGCTATATATTCTGCTTCGGTAGTTCAAAGTGTCACAATTGGTTGCTTCTTTGAACACCAAGAGATTACCCCACTTCCAAGGTTGAAAATATAACCAGATGTACTTCGAGAATCATCAATATTTCCTCCAAGATCGCTATCTGTATAACTAACAAGTTTGATAGACACGTGTGCTTTGTAGAAAATGTTATAATCAATGGTTCCTTTAATATATCGAAGAATCCTTTTTGCAACTTCCCAATGGTTTGAATGAGGTTTTTCCATAAATCTGCTAATCAAACTCACTACGAATATAATATCAAGTCTAGTGGCAGTAAGATACATCAGGTTCCCAACTAAGCTACGAAACATAGTTGGATTTACCATCTTTCCTTCACCAATCTTACTTAGTTTCAAACTTGTGATGCAAGGAGTTGAGACTGGGTTTGCATGTTCCATCTTGAACCTTTTAAGAATTTGAGTTGCATAGAATTCTTGTGAGATAAAAATTCCTTCTCTTGATTGTTGAACATTAATGCCCAAAAACTGATGCAACTCATCCAAATCTGTCATTTCGAACTCACACATCATAGCGTTCTTAAATTTAGTCAATATCTTCATATTATTTCCAGTAAAAATAAGACATAAAGTGTATGCTCCAAAGGACATCTTTGAAAATCATATTTAATAAAATAGTCATTAATTCAGTCATACCATGCACGAGGTGATTGCTTCAACCCATAGAGAGTCTTTCTGAGCTTATATATTTTGTCCTTATCACTAATGTTCACAAAACCAGGTGGTTGTTCAATATAAATTTCTTCATGAAGAAAACCATTTAAAAAGGCTGATTTGACATCCATTTGAAATAATTTCTAACCATTTTGAGCAGCAAGAGCAATAATTAATCGAACTATATCAAGTCTAGAAACAAGAGCAAATACCTCATTATAATCTTCTCCTTCTTTTTGCTTGTATCCCTTTGCAACTAATCTTGCTTTATATTTATTAATGGAGCCATCTGGATTGGTTTTGGTCTTGAAGATCCATTTAACTCCAATTGCAGTTTTGTGCGATAATAAAGTAGTGAGCTCCCATATATCATTCTTCTCAATAGAGCTTATTTCTTCATTCATGGCATGGACCCATTTTTTCTCTTTTGATACTTCTTCATATGTAATTGGATCTTCTCCTACAAAGAATGCAAAAAAGACTTGATCTATCATATTTACCTCTTCAGTCTCATCATAAATATCTCTTAGACTCCTTATTTTTCTTTGCGACGATGATGGTGAATTTTGTGGAGAATTACTACTTTTAAGATTATCAGGTTGCAAAGGGGAGTCCTCATCAAAGTCAAGAAATTGTCAATTTGATAAACCTGTCAATTCTGAAAAACTATAAGAAGCCTTTTCATCAAAATGAACATCCCTGCTAATCACAATCCTTTTTGTTTTTGGATTGTAAAGTTTGTAAGCTTTGCTCCTTTCACTATAACCAATGAAGATGCACTTTTCAGACTTGTCATCAAGTTTCGTTCTTAAAGAATCAGGAATATGGGCATATGCAAGACAACCAAAAGTTTTTAAATGATGAACATTTGGTTTCTTTCCATACCAGGTCTCATTCGGAGTAGAATTTGGTAACCCTTTTGTAGGTGATCTATTGACATGATCATGATTGCCCGTAATTGGTGACATATTGTTCTTCTTCAACATACATCTGACCATATCCATGATTGTCCTATTTTTTCGCTCTGCAATACCATTTTATTGTGGCGAATAACGAGTTGACAATTCATGTCTAATGCCATGACATTGACAAAATTCTTCAAATAAAGAAGATAAAAATTCACCTCCTCGATCACTTCTCAAATTTTTTATTTGGCAACCAGAAAGTTTTTCTACTTGAGTTTTGAAAACTTTAAAGCAAGAGAGAGCTTCCGATTTTTCTTTAACAAAATATATCCAAGTCTTTCTAGTGTAATCATCAATAAATAATAAGAAGTATGAGTTACCTCCACGAGATGGTACTCGCATGGGTCCACACAGATCGGTGTGAACAAGTTCTAATGGTGAATGTGATTCCCACTTAGATTTAGATGGGAATGGCTCTCGGTGTTGTTTTCCAAGTTGGCATTCCTCACATACTTCACTTATAGTATCAATTTTGGGTAGCCCTTGAACAATATTTTTGCTTGATAATTCTTTCAAGCTCTGAAAATTCAAGTGCCCAAATCTGTCATGCCACAACTTAAAAATTTCTTCATTAGCTGTAAGATAACAAGTAGCATTTATAACATCAAGTTTGAGAGGAAATAAATTATTTGAACCCAAACCAATCTTTGCAACATCATGATTTTTCTTCTTCATGGTGCAAAATTTACCAGCAAAGTGTATATCAAAACCTTTTTGTAAAAGATGTCCAACACTAAGGAGATTACTTCATAAACCAGGAACATAAAATACCTCAGACATCTTTTCAACTTTTCCAGACTTTGTCTTGAAAGTGATTTCTCCTACTCCTTCTATTTTGTAGGATTTAGCATCTCCAATAGTTACCTGCCCATAGTTAGCTTCTACAATAGTTGAAAATAAGCTTCTATTTCCAGTCATATGCTGACTTACACCACTATCCAGATACCAAATATTCTCAACATTTCGATCACAAACAATTAATAAAGTTTTAGAATTTAGAATTTCATTTTCTTGTACTAAGCCAGCTTCACGTTTTTTCTCTGGATATTTTTCCCAACAATCATTTATTTTATGTCCTGGCTTATGACAATAACAACATTCAATATAAGGTTTTGTACCTTTGTAATTTCCACGTCCTCTTCCTCTTTGGGAATTGTAAGAGAATTGTTTCTCCTCCTTTTAAGACACTTCGTTTCCTTTTTTTTTGTGACTGTTGGTAAGAATGTCTACCACCTCTTCTTTGATTCCAGCCTCTTCCACATCCACGATAAGAACCACGACCTCCCGTGGATGTGTACTGGGATTTCAACGCTTGATTTGAAGATGAAATAAGAGGGCTTCGGTGAAGGATTCTAACCTCATGAGCTTCCAATCTTCCTTGCAAACTTTCCAAGGACATTAGTGAAAGATCTTATGATTCTTCAATAGCGACTACCACATGATCAAATTTGCTCGGTAGACTTCGTAAGATTTTCTCCACCACCCTTTGAGTCTCCATGATTTCTCCATTTGATACCATTTGATTCACAATAGAACCGGTTCGTGTGAAGTATTCTGAAACTTTTTCATTGTCTTTCATCTCTAACTTTTCAAAATCTGCTCGTAGAGACTGTAAGCGAATTTTTTTTACTTGGTCTTGTCCGGAATAAGTTGTTTGTAAAATCTCCCATGCTCTTTGAGCACTTGTTGCTTTTGAAATCCTTTCATAAACTGGAATTTCAAAGGCTTGATAAATTTGAAAAAGATCTTTTCTATCCTTTTGCTTCTTTCTCTTCAAAATATTTCTTTGTGCTTCGGTTAGATGATCTTCCTCCTCTGATAAATTTACTCCTTCTTCAATAACACTCCATAAGTCTTGTGATTCAAGACATAACTTCATGAGATTACTCCAATAATTAAATTTTTCATCATTGAATCGAGATACAAGGGAAACAAGGTTGTTGGCCATTTTTGTTAGCTTCAATAGTTAAAATAGAAGCAACCAAACGATGGAGTTTAACACCTGGGATTCTCTAGTAGCTTTGCGAAGAAAATCTGCACAACTTGTTGTCTTCCAAATATCCTAGGACTTGTTGAAGCTCTGATACCAATTTGATGGCAGAGAGCAGAAAACGAGAGAGCAAGGTACTTAGGGAAGAAGGAGAAGATTATGAAACAAGTGGATTTCTTTGTATTGAAATTCTTTTGGTACCTCACGTTACAAAACACTTGACATTTCATTCCTATTTATACATTTTTGGATGACATGCAAATCAAGGGGACATTAAATTCAATAACTAATAGATGCATGAATCCATGAAGAGTTGCATCAATCAATGAATTCATGAAAAGTCACTTGAGATAAAATTGCATTTTGCATCTTGTAGAAGTAGAAGATAAATTAGACTTTGCTTTTTGCAGAAGTAGATCAGAGACATTTGATTCTTGAATTTTGGTTTAATCCAACACTATCAAGATCATTTTCGGCTGAGGGAATCAACGATGGGGGAGGACCCATCCTCGACGATCAACAAGAAAATATTTTACAACGCATTCTTCCTACTTTACAGCTATACTACATAGTGATTGAAAAGGATGGCTCCCCGGGGCTCAATCCTTTCAACTTCTTTTATTGGGCTCACCATATTTTTACAGTGGCATCTGTCTTATTTCCCTGTATATGTCATTCAGAGTAGTGGAGACTTTCCAGATGTCCCTTCTGATCTTTCCTATCTCGTGAGACTTCGTGATGAAGTAAGGTTTATGATAAGGCGAACGATTCTGTTAATTGATTGCAAAAGGTCGCCGTGCATTTAAGTCTCTAGGGGAGCCATAGCCAGTCGGATGAGCAAGAAAATTTAATGGAATCCTAATCCGTAAGTAAACCTAAAACTAGATGAGTGAAAATTTTGAACAAAATATCAGAGAATGGTATGATAAATCCCAAACCCGAAACCTAGAATATCTTGACCTTGCAAAACATCCAGAACCTACAATTTCTCTCCTAGCAAATAATCTTGAAGTAGTTTTTTATAGAATATCTCTTCTTTCGAAGGCATGATGAGGTAGCTCCTGAGGAAGCCACAATAGTACTTCTCAATAATGGATAATCCATTTCTGCTTCTTCCATCTGAGTGAATACCATTTCTTCCTCCTCAGATGCCATTTTTTATTCCACATCCTCCTCAAATACTGAATTTGTAGATAGAAAACTTTCTTCAGAATCAAAATCAAAATCACAATCACTCCCACCAACTTCCGCAAATGGATTTGTCCATTCAGTATAGTCATGGAGTGTTAACAAAGAGTCCATCTTCAGAAATTGCCGTAATAAGCCTTCATATTCGTCCTTGGATGAATCATCATGGATTGGTTGTTGTGGCATTGGTGGAGGACAAAGTCTGTTCATTAAGGCATCCCATTCAGGTGTGCCTATTTGAGTGCTGGTTTGTCCAAAGCCTTGTTGTTCACGTACTGTTGGTGACAGCTGTTCCACTTGGTGTAGTTGTGGTGTGCTGACTTGTTCCAATATGAGTTGAGAGACTACCTCCCCCTGAGATAGATTTAATATTTCAGGAGTTAGATTAAAGACAAGAATATATACCTGCCCTCGGTAATCATTGTCTATTACTCCTGCTCCAATATGAATACCCTTGTGCCATGAAATGCCTGATTTTGGCACAATCCTTCCATAGTGGCCTTGTGGAATAGCAAAGGCTAGAACATTCTCGATCAAGGCGCGATCTCCTACCTTTATTTCATAATTGTAACAAATTGATAAATCATATCCCACCGAACCTTCAGTTTTTCTTGTGGGAATCCTTGCATCTGGGTTGGTTTTCATGACTTGGAAAACTGGTTCCTCAATGATTAATACCGCCAAGATCTCCTGTTTGGCTTCTTCAAGTTTAACATCATCTCCATTTACTCCTGTTATTCTGTTTTCAGTAGTAGGAGCATATCCCTGGAATTGCAGCGATACACTGCCATCTAGCAGTGTTCTTATCTCAACCCTTATTGGTGCCATAGGGTTTCTTCTTACTGAGGGTCTCAGTATCCACCTCTGCTGCTATAATTCTTTCATTTTAAAGCGAGTGCCTGGTAGGTCATTTACTCCTTGGCTTGCCAGATAATCTGTTACATTCTGAACATTATATGAGAAATTAGTGAAATTTGTATTCGTTAACCGGCCAACCATCAACCTTGTGATGAGTAGATTATTGGATCCTCCCTGCCATTCTTGATAGTCGTGAGTTTGAATAGATAATTCAATATGGTTCGCAAAATCCTCAACAATAAGCATGAGGTCAGGAATAACATATATCATATGTGTACCTCGAGTTAGATCCATTTCCATTGTTGCAATAATAGATCTATCACCTTGCCATCTGGTATCCCTTAATACCACTAGCACTACTGCTCTAGTATTTTTTCGATGTAGCATGTAAATTTGGATCATAACAAGACCCATATGAATATGATAAAATCCGACCTCTCGCAACCTTTGATGACTTTCCTCTATTGCAAGTGGAAGATCCACTTGGCTTTCTTCTACACAAAAAAGGTCCTCCTCAGAATAATGTTGGTAAACTCTATGATGTGTTGGCTGGAAACCTGTTGAATATAATATTTCAGCTGGGACCATATTAGCTCTTCTTGATCTAGAAATTTCTAGTTGTTCTTCCAGATCTATTTGGCTTTTAATTATTCTTCAAAAACGTCTTTGATTTGGGAAGATTCTTCTTTGCAAATTATAAAGACTTCACCAGTGCAAGGATCGGAAGAATAAAGGAAGGATAGCCGCATAAGTCACACGTTCGTGTGATCAAGAGAAAATATCAACACGACAGGACCAAGGTGAAGAAGTGTAAATGTTACATTTGCGGCGAAGAAGGACATTTCACCCGTGAATGCAGAAATAAATCCAAAAATAAAGAAAGAATAGCCATGCTAAAAGAAATAGACCTTCCGAAAGATTTTGATGTTGTTTCTGTTGACCAAGATGAATCAGAAAGTGATGTTATTTGTAGCATGTCTGAAGGAGAGTTAGATACTGAGCAGCACTGCAATATGGTAACTAATACTCTTCCTTTGAAGGAATTTTTATTTGTGTTATTTGGGGATGATCATGGTGTTGGATCGATGCGGTTCGCTAGAGGGGGGGGTGAATAGCGAAAAACCTTTTCTTTATCTTTACGTTCGTTAAAACTCGAGAGATAATTAATTGCAGCGGAAATGTAAAGTAAAAAGAGACAATGAAGTTTTACTTGGTTTGTAGCCTTCGGCTACTACTCCAAGGCCCTAGTGGTCCTTGACCACGTACAGAGGGCAAAAGCACTAAAGGAACTCCTCCTCGTTGGAGGTAGGAGTTAATCGATACAAAAAGGAAAAAGCTTGAGGTAGAGGGACACTCCCCCTCTCCTCGTATACGATAAAAGCTCCGAAAAGAAATGAATTTAAATAAGAGCTAAAACCGACGTTACAATAAGAAAGAATTTAAGACCTAGACGTCGGAGAGAAAGCACTTCGTGGTCGAAAAAGTTGTAGCTTGGCGGAGGCTTTTGGAAGCTTTAGAATGATGAAGAAACCCTAGGTTAGGCCCTCCTTTTATAGCCTTTGAGCCCCTTTTCGAGAGGAACCCTAGCCAATCACAATTGAGCACCAATCTCCTTGAAATGGGGTGATAAGCCTTGACTCCTCGAATCTGATCATTGACCATCACCGATCGATATTATCATCACCGATCGATGGCAAAGATCACCGAAAGGCCGACCTCCAATGATCGATTGACGGCAGTCGAGTCCTCCAAGCTAGCAGTCGACTGATGCTAGCTGCAAGGCAAAGTTAGCTCAAAGAAAATATTATTTCGATGGCCTTCGACCGTCCGATCTCGACCTAGACCATCGATGGGATGTCTCTGGTCGGATCTACGCTTAAGATCATCCCCGTAAGGAGGATACGACCTCACTTACGCTCGCACACACGAGCTTACCTCGATACTTACATGTTGCTTTTGCTTCCGGCCTTCCACTCGATTCCTTCGGCTCCCTCCGAAGTCACTCGAGTGTCGCCCGACCACCCGGCTTCCTCCGGGTGTCGCTAGCCTTCAGCTCCAGCTTTAGCAATCTTCTGCACACTCGATTCAGCTCGTGAGATAACGACATAAGTTTAACTTTGTATCGTTTGCTATAATCAAAACTCAGGTTCGACTTAGGTGCCTACTGCACCAACACATGGATGGCAGGTTCAAATAAACATCCCAGAAAAGCAGGCATATTGCCAGCATGCCTGGCAAATAAATAAGGAAGTTCAAACCATATATGCTGCTTGCAAATTCTATGGAAGAGAAACAAGGATAAGGTCAAGATTTCACTGTGATAATTGTCACCTAACTGCATGTGCACCTTGTGCAGATTACTATCTGAAGCAAGAAGTCATGACGGCACCAGCACCAAACCAATTCAACGATAAGTCTTTAGTTAAAGAATTACTTGAATATGTTGATTATCTGCTCGCAAAAAATAGGCGTTTGCAGATGGAAATTGATAGATTAAACAAGAAGGAGATCAATGAGGCCATGTACCAAGAATTAGCAAAAGATCTGGAAGATTTGAATCTAGAAGACTTAAGAAGAGGAAAGGAGCAGCTGAGTTACCTTGAAGAAAGAGTTGTTTCAAAGATAAATGAACAATACCACCCAAGAAGGATGATCAACCGATTATACAACATGATGGTAATCTTGGAAATTCCTAATAATGCTCCTATCAAAGTTAGTGCAATACTGGACACAGGCACAATAACTTGTTATATTGACAAAAGAGTAGTACCAAAGAATGTACTGGAAGAAAATCCATATACCATAGTGATAAATGGTTTCAACTCCAGGCAAATTGCTAAATGGAAGCTCAAAGGAGGGCAGATGATTATTGGTGACAACAAATTCAGAATCCCCTTCACATATTCATTTGATATGTCACTAGGAGATGGTATTCAGATGGTGGTCGGTTATAATTTCATACGAAATATGCAGGGAGGTTTGAGAATTGAAGGTAATCTGATTACAATTTATAAGAATGTTACTTCCATCACAACAAATCAAGCAGTTGTTCATGCAATTCAAGAGCTTGAAATGGAGGAAGAAGAGTACCTAGATATTAAAGAAAAGATTCTCTATACCATTAGTCCCTCCAATCCAAAAATTCTGAAGAAACATGAGCATATGCTTGAAAGACTACGAAATCAAGGATTCATTGGTGATGACCCGCTGAAATATTGGTCCAAAAATAGGATTGTCTGTAAAATTGATATCATCAACCCAGACATCACAATACAAGACAAGCCTCTGTCACACATTACACCCCTGATGAAGCAAACTTTTGAGAAACACATTAAAGCCCTCCTCCAATTAAAGGTGATCCGACAAAGCAAGAGATGTCACAAGACAATAGCTATGATTGTGCAATCTGGCACAACAGTTGATCCAACTACAGGAAAAGAAGTCAAAGGGAAGGAAAGAATGGTATTTAATTACAAGACCCTAAATGATAATACCTACAAGGATCAATATAGTCTTCCCGGTATTAATAAATTCTAAAGAAGGTAGGCAATTCAAGAATATACTCTAAATTTGACCTGAAATCAGGTTTTCATCAAATTGCCATGGACCCTTCATCTGTTGAATGGACGACTTTTATTAGCCCTTCTGGTTTGTATGAATGACTAGTTATGTCATTCGGATTGAAAAATATCCCTGCATCGTTTCAATGAAAGATGGATGACTACTTTCGAGGTACGGAAAACTTTATAGCAATTTATATTGATGATATTTTTATCTTTTCCTCTTCAGAACAGGAACATATTTAGAAGTAATGTTAAAAATCTATGAAGATAATGGTCTTATTCTTTCACCTACAAAATATAAGCTTGCCACTTCAAAGATTGAATTCTTGGGTGCCGAAATAAGAGAAGGGAAACTACAGCTTCAGCCCCATATCATCAAGAAAATTACTGAATTCAAAGAAGAGCAGCTCAAGACCAAAAGTGGCCTCAGATCATGGTTGGACATCCTCAACTATGCAAGGACTTACATTCCCAATTTAAGCTTTAAACTTGGTTTTCTGTATGAAAAGACATCTCCACATGGAGATAAGAGGATGAAGCCATCGGACTGGAAAATAGTAAAGAAAATCAAGGCCCAAGTCCAGCGATTACCAGACCTTGAAGTTCCTCCTAAAAAAGCATACATTATTCTCGAAATAGATGGCTCCATGACTGGATGGGGTGGAATCTGTAAATGGAAAAGGGCCAAATTTGATCCTCGCAGCACAGAGAAAGTATGCGCATATGCACATGGAAAGTGCCCTACAATAAAATCGACGATTGATGCAGAAATATACGCCGCTATGGATACCATGAGTGCACTAAAAATCCATTATTTGGACAAAGATGAAATTACATTAAGAACTGATTGTCAGGTGATAATCAGTTTTCATAACAAAACTTCAAAGAATAAGCCATCATGTGTGCGATGAATGGCTTTCACGGATTTCATCACAGGAACAGGAGTCAAAGTAAATTTTGAGCATGTGGACGGGAAGCTCAATATCTTTGCTGATTCACTATCCCGTCTTGTTGAAGAACCAGAAATGATCAATATGATCAGAACAGAAGATGAGTTCACAAGAAATCTCCATCCTGAGGTAACCACATCAATTAAGTATGAATTATTAATGCAGTATGAGACTTTGATTGCAGCAACAAGAAATAATATTTTCCTCCCGGAAGAACATGACAAAAGAAGAAAGATGGCAGACATTGAAGAAAGTGCCATCCAGGTACCAAAAGTGGATCGGGTCTAGAAATTTGAAATGAAACCTGGAACGATGTCCGGAGTTTATTTCTTTACTAGAACCAGAAACATCAACTTAGAAAAACCTCACAAGAAAAACCTCACAAACTTAGAAAGAAGGAATGACTTGCTCGGTATTGCTCGAGTGTGTCAAACCTCTTGGCACTCATGTCCTTATATAATGAGCAAAGGTTGTATCAAAGTCGAAGCGGGTACTCATTGGGCCCCATCTGTCCTTCGAATTAGATACCCTTTCCTATCATACAAGGCTTTACAACTCACTCTTTCTATTTTACAACGCATTTTTCCTACTTTACAGCTATACTAAATAGTGATTGAAAAGGATGGCTCCCCGGGGCTGAATCCTTTCAACTTCTTTTATTGGGCTCACCATGCTTTTATGGTGGCATCTACCTTATTTCCCTGTATATGTCATTTAGAGTAGTGGAGACTTTCCAGATGTCCCTTTTGATCTTTCCTATCTCATGAGACTTCGTGATGAAGTAATTTTGCCTTTAGCCCTCCCAATGCCTTCGACAATAAAAATCGGCTTCCTTTGTCTGCTGAATTAATTCAAATTCCTTCAAGGTGAAGGAAAGTTGCTGGATGACACTTTCTTCAATGTCTGCCATCTTTCTTCTTTTGTCATGTTCTTTCGGGAGGAAAATATTCTTTCTTGTTGCTGCAATCAAAGTCTCATTCTGCGTTAATAATTCATACTTAACTGATGTGGTTACCTCAAGAAGGAGAATTCTTGTGAACTCATCTTCCGTTCTGATCATCTTGATCATTTCTGGTTCTTCAACAAGATGGGATAGTGAATCAGCAAAGATATTGAGCTTCCCGTCCACATGCTCAAAATTTACTTTGACTCTTGTTCCTGTGATGAAATCCGTGAAAGCCATCCATCGCACACGTGATAGCTTATTCTTTGAAGTTTTGTTATGAAAATTGATTATCGCCTGACAATCAGTTCTTAATGTAATTTCATCTTTGTCCAAATAATGGATTTTTAGTACACTCATGGTTTCCATAGCGGCATATATTTCTGCATCAATCGCCAATTTTATTGTAGGAAACTTTCCATGTGCATATGTGCATACTTTCTTTGTGCTGCGAAGATTAAATTTGGCCCTTTTCCATTTACAGATTCCACCCCATCCAGTCATGGAGTCATCTGTTTCGAGAATAATGTATGCTTTTTCAGGAGGAACTTCAAGGTCTGGTAATTGTTGGACTTGGTCCTTGATTTGCTTTACTATTTCCCAATCCGATGGCTTCATCCTCTTATCTCCATGCGGAGATGTCTTTTCATACAGCGAACCAAGTTTAGAGCTTAAATTGGGAATGTAAGTCCTTGCATAGTTGAGGATGCCCAACCATGATCTGAGGCCACTTTTGGTCTTGAGCTGCTCTTCTTTGAATTCAGTAATTTTCTTGATGATATGGGGTTGAAGCCGTAGTTTCCCTTCTCCTATTTCGGCACCCAAGAATTCAATCTTTGAAGTGGCAAGCTTATATTTTGTAGGTGAAAGAATAAGACCATTATCTTCGCTGATTTTTAACATTACTTCCAAATGCCTAATATGTTCCTATTCTGAAGAGGAAAATACCAAAATATCATCAATATAAACTGCTATAAAGTTTTCCGTACCTCAAAAGCAGTCATCCATCTTTCGTTGAAATGCTGCAGGGGCATTTTTCAGTCCGAATGACATAACCAGCCATTCATACAAACCAGAAGGGCTAATGAAAGTCATTCATTCAACAGATGAAGGGTCCATGGCAATTTGATGAAAACCTGATTTTAGGTCAAATTTAGAGTATATTCTTGAATTGCCTACCTTCTTTAGAATTGTATTAATACCAGGAAGACTATACTGATCCTTGTAGGTATTATCATTTAGGGTCTTGTAATTAAATAACATTCTTTCCTTCCCTTTGACTTCTTTTCCTGTAGTTGGATCAACTGTTGTGCCAGATTGCACAATCATAGCCATTGTCCTATGACGACTCTTGCTTTGTTGGATCACCTTTAATTGGAGGAGGGCTTTAATGTGTTTCTCAAAAGTCTGCTTCATTAGGGGTGTAACGTGTGACAAAGGCTTGTCTTGTATTGTGATGTCTGGGTTGATGATATCAATTTTACAGACAATCCTATTTTTGGACCAATATTTCAGTGGGTCATCACCAATGAATCCTTGATTTCGTAGTCTTTCAAGAATATGCTCATGTTTCTTCAAAATTTTTGGATTGAAAGGACTCATGGTATAGAGAATCTTTTCTTGAATATCTAGGTACTCTTCTTCCTCCATTTCAAGCTCTTGAATTGCATGAACAACTGCTTGATTTATTGTGATGGAAGTAACATTCTTATAAATTGTAATCAGATTACCTTCAATTCTCAAACCTTCTTGCATATTTCATATGAAATTACAACCGACCACCATCTGAATACCATCTCCTAGTGACATATCAAATGAATATGTGAAGGGGATTCTAAATTTGTGGTAACCAATAATCATCTGCCCTTCCTTGAGCTTCCATTTAGCAATTTGCCTGGAGTTGACACCATTTATCACTATGGTATATGGATTTTCTTCCAGTACATTCTCTGGTACTGCTCTTTTGTCAATACAACAAGTTGTTGCGCCTGTGTCCAGTATTGCACTAACTTTGATAGGAGCATTATTAGGAATTTCCAAGATTACCATCATGTTGTATAATCAGTTGATCATCCTTCTTGGGTGGTATTGTTCATTTATCTTTGAAACAACTCTTTCTTCAAGGTAACTCAGCTGCTCCTTTCCTCTTCTTAAGTCTTCTAGATTCAAATCTTCCAGATCTTTTGCCAATTCTTGGTACATGGCATCATTGATCTCCTTCTTGTTTAATCTATCAATTTCCATCTGCAAACGTCTATTTTCTGCGAGTAGATAATCAACATATTCAAGTAATTCTTTAACTAAAGACTTATCGTTGAATTGGTTTGGTGCTGGTGCCTCCACGACTTCTTGCTTCAGATAGTAATCTGCACAGGGTGCACATGCAGTTAGGTGACAATTATCACAGTGAAGTCTTGACCTTATCCTTGTTTCTCTTCCACAGAATTTTCAACCAACATATATGGTTTGAACTTCCTTATTCATTTGCCAGGCATGCTGGCAATATGCCTGCTCTTCTGGGATGTTTATTTGAACCTGCCACCCATGATCATCCCCAAATAACACAAATAAAAATTCCTTCAAAGGTAGAGTATTAGTTACCATATTGCAGTGCTGCTCAGTATCTAACTCTCCTTCAGACATGCTACAAATAGCATCACTTTCTGATTCATCTTGGTCAACAGAAACAACATCAAAATCTTCCGGAAGGTCTATTTCTTTTAGCATGGCTATTATTTATTTATTTCTGGATTTATTTCTACATTCACGGGCGAAATGTCCTTCTTCACCGCAAATGTAACATTTACACTTCTTCACCTTGGTCCTATCGTGTTGATATTTTCTCTTGATCATACGAACGTGTGACTTATGCGGCTTTCCCTTATAACTCTGGGCTTTTCTTAGACCATATTTCTTCTTCCCCTGATAATAATTTGGAAGAGGAATTTGAGAGCAGAATTGTAGGTCCTTCAGGCTTCTTTGAAGGGAAGCTTGTTTGCACATTTCCATTAGCTCTTGATAGGCATGATGAATATGGGGTAGTACCTCAATGGTGTTTCCCCTGTACTTCTCCTAAAACTTTTGCTCAAGGTAATTACCAATCAAAGGAGGCATTTTACGGTAAAACTTACTTGACAGTTCTTCATTAATGAACATCCTTCTTGTTTTGGCAGCTAACTCCTTGTACTGGTTCATATAGCTTACTAACTCCTTTGTACTTGGGCATGATAATCTCTCCAAATCTAGGTAAGTCTAGTTCTGTTCTGTAGTAGAACCCGTAGTAGGGTCTTCTAATGTGATTATCCTTCAGATTTGTGAAGAACATTCTGAGTTTCATCTGCGGAGTTTATTAGCTTGTCGTACTGGTCAGGAAATATCATTCTCCACTGTATAAATGTCTTTTTCTTGATTTCACCCAATAAGTTCTCTATGTATTGCACCTTAGCTCTTTTGTCCGCTCAGATTTTTGAATCAATCACATTGGTGGTGATAGACTCCCACCTGGAGATAACATCAGTATACAACCCAATATTATCTGGCAAAGAGAGTAAAGCACCTGTTTGTTGTTGAGCGAATGACAACTGTCATTGTTCATTATTGTATCCTTCCTTAATTCTTCCGATCCTTGCACTGGTGAAGTCTTTATTGTTATAAGAATTGGTCGTTGTTGGTGCCCTAGTAGCAGGTGCATATTGGGGAGGTCCCATCATGGAATCTTCTAGAAGATTATATGATGAGGTAGCTCTTGAGGAAGCCAGAATAGTACTTCTGAATGATGGATAATCCATTTCTGCTTCTTCCATCTGAGTGAATACCATTTCTTCCTCCTCATATGCCATTTTTTCTTCCGCATCCTCCTCAAATACTGAATTTGTAGATAGAAAACTTTCTTCAGAATCAAAATCAAAATCACAATCACTCCCACCAGCTTCCGCAAATGGATTTGTCCATTCAGTATAGTCATGGAGTGTTAACAAAGAGTCCATCTTAAGAAATTGCCGTAATAAGCCTTCATATTCGTCCTTGGATGAATCATCATGGACTGGTTGTTATGGCATTGGTGGAGGACAAAGTCTGTTCATTAAGGCATCCCATTCAGGTGTGCCTATTTGAGTGCTGGTTTGTCCAAAGCCTTGTTGTTCACATACTGTTGGTGACAGCTATTCCACTTGGTGTAGTTGTGGTGTGCTGACTTGTCCAATATTAGTTGAGCGACTACCTCCCCCTGAGATAGCTTTAATATTTCAGGAGTTAGATTAAAGACAAGAATATATATCTGCCCTTGGTAATCATTGTCTATTACTCCTACTCCAATATGAATACCCTTGCACCATGAAATGCCTGATTTTGGCGCAATCCTTCCATAGTGGCCTTCTGGAATAGCAAAGGATAGACCAGTCTCGATCAAGGCACGATCTCCTACCTTTATTTCATAATTGTAACAAATTGATAAATCATATCCCACTGAACCTTCAGTTTTTCTTGTGGGAATCCTTGCATCTGGGTTGGTTTTCATGACTTGGAAAACTGGTTCCTCAATGGTTAATACCGCCAAGATCTCTTGCTCGACTTCTCCAAGTTCAACATCATCTTCATTTACTATTGTTATTCTATTTTCAATAGTAGGAGCATATCCCTGGAATTGCAGCGACACACTGCCATCTAGCAGTATTCTTGTTTGGCTCAGGTCATGATTGACCGGACTCGAGTTTGACTCAAGCGATGTTTTGATGTTTGACATGGAGATTTGACATTGATGTTTGACATTGATGTCTGATAATATTTTGGGGAGGTTGTTGGTGAAATCGACCCGGGTCATGTTTGACCGGACTCGAGTTTGACTCGAGAGGGATTTTGATGGTTGACTAGGGTTGACCATGTGATGAAGAAAGTCCAAGTCTTGAGTACTTGACATGTAAAATCCAAGCATGGGTCTTGGCAAGGAAAAGTCCAAGCTTGAGTCTTGGTATTTGGAAAAGTCCAACATAGGTTGGCAAGTAAAGTCCAAGGGTGTAGTCTTGGTCACGTAAGTCCAAGGGTGTAGTCTTGGCGGTGAAAGTCCAAGTCATGAGTACTTGGCATTTGAGAAGTCCAAGGGGTTTGATATTGGTGGCGTAAAGTCCAAGGGTGAAGTCTTGGCAGCATAAGTCCATTGGTTGGTGGCATAAAGTCCAAGCAAAGTCTTGGCAGCATAAGTCCAATGTGCTTTGGCGGTGTAGACACCGTTAGCATGACATAGCCGATGGAAGCACCTGAAGGCTAGCGTATGGATGAACAAGTCATGGATGACTTGGAGGGATCCGATAGGCGCGAGGCTGACGGAGGTGGCTAGAAGGCTTAGGTCTAGGCTAAGGGTGGTCTAGCAAGTATGGGGAAATCATACTTGGGTTAAAACCTCATGTTCGGCCCGGTGTCATGCGCATGACCGCGGTCGCATGAGTCAACTAGGGTTTAATCGGGGAGTGCCTTGGCCCGATCGCCAGCAGGTAGGTAGTCGATCGTTGAACCTATCGATCGATCTTGTGATCGACCGATCGTGCTCGGATCTCGCACGTAATGGAGTCGAGACTTGACTGCTGGGGTTAGCAGTCGAGTGAAGGCTCCATCAGTCGACTGATGATGGATCTGTTGGATTTTTCCAGCGTTGATTTAGCCGTTGTCTCACGACAACAGTGGCATCAGTTGACTGGTGTCATATGGCAATCGATTGATCGGCGGAAATCCAGCCCAACACAGGATATAAAGGCAGCTCGGAAGGAGGGTTTTTGCAGCGATTTTTCTTGGGCGAATTGAAGGGGATAGTTGGTGCTTTCCAGTCCTTCAAGGCTAGTCCAAGGCAATCAAAGATCAAGCAACTAAAGTGCTCTTGTAAAGTGTTTTTCTTTATTTGCATTGTATTTCAATTTGTATTAGCTTGTATCTTTTGTATTACTTAGTGTAATCATTGTAAGGGGTTTCTCCGCCTCCGACTTGTGTCGAGAAGGAGTGTTTATTAGTGGTGTGTGATTGACATCGCTAGAGCTCTTTAGAGCTCGATCCGTGGAGTAGGAACCTTTCGATTCCGAACCACGTTACATCCTTGCGTACTTGTGTTTATCTTAGTTTTTGTTATTGCTATTATATATATTCCGTTGCGCTAACGAAGATTGTAGAGACAAGCACGAACGAATTCCATCGAGCAACGAAACGAGCTATTCACCCCCCTCCCCTCTAGCGATCAACGAATCCTCTACATTGCATCAACACACTGCCATCTAGCAATGTTCTTGACTTAACCCTTGTTGGTGCCATAGAGTTTCTTCTTACTGAGGGTCTCAGTATCCACCTCTGCTGCTGTAATTCTTCCATTGTAAAGCGAGTGCCTGGTAGGGCATTTACTCCTTGGCTTGCCAGATAATCTGTTACATTCTGAACATTATATAAGAAATTAGTGAAACTTATATTCGTTAACCGGCCAACCATCATCCTTGTGATGAATAGATTACTAGATCCTCCCTGCCATTCTTGATAACCGTGAGTTTGAATAGATAATTCAATATGGTTCGCAAAATCCTCAACATTAAGCATGAGATCAGGAATAACATATTCCATCTGTGTACCTCGAGTTAGATCCATTTCCATTGTTGCAATAATAGATCTATCACCTCGCCATCTGGTATCCCTTAATACCACTAGCATTACTGCTCCAGTATTTCTTTGATGTATCGCGTAAATTCGGATCATAACAAGACCCATATGAATATGATAAAATCCGGCCTCTCGCAGCCTTTGATGACTTTCCTCTGTTACAAGTGGCAGATCCACTTGGCTTTCTTCTACACAAAGAAGGTCCTCCTCAGAATAATGTTGGTAAACTCTATGATGTGTTGGCTGGAAGCCTATTGAATATAATATTTCAGCTGGGACCATATTAGCTCTTCTTGATCTGGAAATTTCTAGTTGTTCTTCCGGATCTACTTGGATTTCAATTGTTCTTCGAAAACGTATTTGATTTGGGAAGATTCTTCTTTGCAAATTATATAACCTTCGTTGTCCTTGCCTGTAGTCTCTTATCTGGTTTTCAGAACTTGGGACTTGCACTGCTGCTGTACTGACAGTTGGTGGCCTGGTGCTGGTGGAATGCCTAGCACTGGAAGACATTATTTCGCCTTTTCTCTTTGAAGGATATCTGAGGGATTGTGAAATACAAGGATAGAAGCCTTCTTTTTAGGAACCACTGCTCCTTCCCCCAAATTGATGCCTGCAATCTTCTTTGTTAAGTCGTCTATTACCCCTTCAAGTTCCTTTGATGGTCCTGTAGGAGTTGAAGTACTAAGTTGACTTCTTAACTGATTTACCTGCGCCTTTAAATCCTGCAGCTGTTTATTAATGTCTATCAAAAGAGATATCAAGGTATTATTTTGTTTGATCAAAACTCTTTGAAATTCGAAGGCAGACTTGTAGTGAGATGGCACCGAAAACTCTAAAGATGGTTGTTCTATAGATTATGTTGCTTTTAGGACCTTTATATAAGAAATATCCTCAGTCTGGGTTTCCCAATTATGACTCATCCATCAATTAATTTTTTTACCTCTTGGAATACTTGCTCAACTCTTTTTACGCTCAGTCTTAGCTCTTTTGCTAAAATTTCTTCTTCAACCAGGACTGGTTGAATTAGGGCTTTTATATCCCCTATCTTTGAACTTTTGTTATTCAAAAGGTCTTTTTCAAAGGAAGAAACAGAGATTCGTAATCGAGCTTCTTCACCCTTGAGCTTATCATTTTCCTCTTTTAACAAGAAGAAATGTTTTAAGGATACCTTCGAAAGAAGAGATATTCTATCAAAAACTACTTCAAGATTATTTGCTAGGAGAGAAATTATAGGTTCTGCATATTTTGCAAAGTCAAGATATTCCAGGTTTCGAGTTTGGGATTTATCATACTATTCTCTGATATTTTGTTCAAATTTTTTACTCATCTAGTTTTAGGTTTACTTACGGCTTAGGATTCCACAAAATTTTCTTGCTTATCCAACAATGCATGCTAGATCAAATTAAGGACTTAGAAGAAAAATTAGAAAAAATATGCTTAAATATTAATGATAACATTTCTTTGTAGGGAATTCTTTATGCCAAATAGCATATGTGCAACGGAAAAATTAGGATCCCTTCCAAGTGATCCTTGCGAAAGAAAACCTCGTATGAAAATAAATTTCTCTAAAACCAAACCTATCTTATAGGAGAGTTCTACCTTTGTTGCGTGCCCTTTGCAATCCCGCTTTTCCTTGGATGTGTTGGATCTTTTAGCACGTTCAAATGTCCGTGCCTCTATATGTATCCACACGAGCAAGCTCTTGTCTCACAAAAGAAAATTAGAAGATCTCTCCTTTACTTCTTGCTAGAGAAGTCCCTAAAGGAGAGGAAGGTAGGGAAGAAGAGAAAGGAAGGAGAAGACTACTCTTCTTGCTAGCTTACACTCACAAAACCACACAACAAAAGCCTCTCCCACCAAGCTCTCACCAAGCCTTAAGCTCCAACTCTACTCCTTTGGCCGGCCACCACATGGGGTGTTTTATAGGATTTGAAAAACCTTTCATCTCCTATCTCATTCAATGCAATCAATGGCATTGAAAGATAATTAAACAAGGAGTTATCCTCCTTGTTTTGGCCGGCCACATGTGGAGGAAATCCAAGGGTCAAAACCCTTTGTTTCCTTCCAACTCATCAAGCTTAGGTGGCATGCTTATGTGGCATGCTTAGGTGGCATGCTTATGTGGCATTCATGGATGTTGAATTAATCTTATTAATTCAATAAACTTATGTTATCATATCGAATTAATCTCATTAAATCAATAAGGTAACATATTGAATTAATCTTATTAAATCAATTAAGCTTAGCATATTGAATTAATCTCATTAAATCAATAAGCTAAAATTCTCATTAGGCTTAAAGTCCAAAAACCATTTTGTACTTAAGCTTATTCCCAAATAATTCTAGTCAAACTAGAATGCACTAATTCTTCTAATTATCATGCTCTTTGTGTGTGACCCTATAGGCTCTCATAACGTTGGCAGTGGATCTAAACTCTTTTAGATACACAAGCAATGAGCGGCATCTAGCAATACATCATTGCTACCCAAGTTACGAGATAAGTCAAGATCCGACTAACCTTTCCGTGACTACTATAATGTATGACCGTGTCCTTCTATCCTTGATATCAGATTGACCAATGAGGCATAGACCGTGTCATCCTCGATCAATCTATGTGTTTCTTGATCCCTGAGTAAACTAACTCAAACAAATGAGCTCAATATCTCATATTGACTCATTCGAGCATGACCATGCGTTTTAGTAGTTCTACTCAATCAAGGGGCCCATGATATCACTCCGCCATATGGGAGGGATAGATCCCATCTACATCACTCACATCCTCCGCATAATTTGTTATATACCCAAGAATCGCTTTATGGTCCACCCGCTACGGGTGACGCTGACGATACCAAAGTACATAACTCTTACGTAGGGAACCAGTGAAAGTGACTTCCGTGTTCGAGGACTATTCATACCAATAGTCACATGAGAAAGTTTATGACACTCATATAACTATCCATGAAACTTTCTCATGGGTCGGGTTAAGATATATTCTCTAATATATACTCATGTGTCAACTTGATATCATATATCCATGACTTGTGAGATCAAGTCATCAATTGACCTACATGCTAGTCTTTATGTATTAATATTGCCCTTGCATATTAATACTTGACTAGGAACATTTAGGAAAGTGTTCTCTCTGACCTCTCATAATCAATTCTCGCGATTGATGCGTAGATAAGAACCTACTTTTCTAGGGCATTATTATATTTAATTTAGTGGCACAAGCAAGATGTAAATATAATAACCAATCCTTTGCCTTTATTGAATATGATACAAAAAATGTTCTCTTTCAACCATCACATGATTGGCTCTAGGGCTATAACTAACAATCTCCCACTAGCACTAGTACCAATCACTATGATATCTAATACCTAGTGACCTAGTGTGACCATCATGCTTCCTCTGTACAAAGCCTCGTCAATGGATCTGCGATGTTAGCTTCTCGGTACTGCATATCCTCACATCTCTCTATCGATGATCTCTCGAATGAGATGGAAGCGCCGCGATGTGTTTGGTCCTGATGTGATCGAGGTTCCTTAGCTGTCGCAATAGCCCCATTGTTGTCACAATAGAGGTCTATTGGATCTGCAATGCTAGGAACTACCCCAAGTTCATTGATGAACTTGTGGAGCCAAATGACCTCCTTTCTTGCATCGACGCAAAGAATATACTCCTGTTGTAGAATCGGCAAGCGTGTCTGCTGAACTCTTCCACTCACGGCTCCACCATTCGAGCAAAACATTACCGATTGCGATCTATAGTCATCCTTATGCATTTGGAAGCTTGCATCATCGTAACCCTTACTGACTAGCTCCTCATTGCCTCGAAATATCAGGAAATATTCTTTCGTTCTTCGTAAGTATTTAAGAATATTTTTGATCGCTATCCGATGACTTTCACCGGATCCGATCAGTATCTACTCTCGCTTAAAGCATACGAGACGCGTCGTGGATGAGTACAAAGCATGGGCGTACATGATAGACCCTATGGCGGACGATAAGGATCTTATCCATGCGATCTCTCTCCTCCTTAGAAGAGGGACATTGAGTCTTGAAAGACTCACACCATGTGATAAAGGCAGAAATCCTTTCTTGGAATTTTGCATAGAAAAACGATCTAGCACTTTATCAATGTATATACTCTGACTTAGGCCAAGTAATCTTTTAGATCTATCTCTATAGATCTTGATGCCTAGAATATAAGCAGCTTCACCTAAGTCTTTCATCGAGAAACAATTCCCTAACCACATCTTCACAGACTGGAGTGAGGGAATATCATTTCCGATGAGAAGTATGTCATCTACATACAAGACAAGAAATACAACTGTGCTCCCACTATTTCTCTTGTAGACACAAGGTTCATCTTCATTCTTGATGAAACCAAACTCCTTGATTGCATCATCGAATCGAAGATTCCAGCTTCGAGAGGCTTGCTTTAGTCCATAAATGGACCTTTGCAGTTTGCATACCTTTCCAGGATGCTTTGGATCTTCAAAACCCTCAGGCTGTGTCATGTACACATCCTCGAGTAGCTTTCCATTCAGAAAAGCGGTTTTGACATCCATCTTCCAGATCTCATAATCGTGGTAGGCTGCAATAGCAAGTATGATCCGAATGGATTTAAGCATCGCAACTGGTGAAAAGGTTTCATCATAGTCAATACCATGAATTTGTTTGAATCCTTTAGCCACCAATCTACCTTTATAGGTATGCTTATTACCATCCATGTCAGTCTTTACTTTAAAGACCCAAGTCTGATAAATGTCTATTTATTAGATACCCTAAGGAAATAAGGGGTTACCAATTCTATCATCCTGTGGAACAAAAGGTATTTGTTTCAAGACATGCTGTGTTTCTAGAGAAAGAGTTTCTCTTGCAAGAAAACAGTGGGAGTGTCGTCGAGCTTGAGGAGGCTCGAGAGACTCAAATAGACATTGAAGGGATACATGGTGAAGCACAACAGCCGATAACTCATTGTGATGAGCAATCGGCTGGACCTATTGTAACACCACATCTTCGTAGATCTGGTAGAAGACGTAATATTCCTGAGAGATATGGATTTCTCGTAAGTGAATTGAACGACATGTTACTCATTGATGATGAGGAGCCTACCAGTTATGAAGAAGTTCTAATAAGTTCAGAAAGGGATAAGTGGCTTGAAGCCATGAAGTCGGAAATGGATTCCATGTATGAAAACCAAGTTTGGAACTTGGTTGACCCACCTGAAGGCATAAAACCTATAGGGTGCAAGTGGGTTTTCAAGAAGAAAACCGACATGGATTGTAATGTGATTACCTATAAGGCTAGACTAGTGGCGAAAGGATATCGTCAAAAGCAAGGTGTTGATTATGACGAAACCTATTTGTGGGGGATCGCGGTGACCGACTAGAGGGGGGTGAATAGCCCTCTTTTGTTGGATGGTGGATTTTGCTCGTTCTCGTTGCGTTGCTTTATCTACGATTGTCGTTAGTGCAGCGGAAACAATAATAATACTAACAACAATCCAAGCACACAAAATACACAAGCATATACATGGTTCGGAACCTTAGGGTTCCTACTCCACGGGGCAAGCTCAACGAGCTCTAGAGATGCACACGGCAATACTCAAACTCCTTCTCGACTACACATCGGAGGTGGAGAAACCTCGTACAAGCTATTACAAAAGTAATACTACAAGAAATACAAAGACACAAGAAATACAAGTAAAGAACGCTTTACAAATCTTTGCTTTGAACCCTTTCTTGTTGCTTGCTTTGGATGGCTCTTGAAGGACTAGAATGCAGCAACAATTCTCCTCCAATCGCTTCCTTAAAGTCTTGGCGAAATCCCTTCACTTGAGCTCTATTTATAACCTGCATCAAGCTGATTTCGCGCACATCAGTCGACTGATCATGACCATCAGTCGACTGGTCATGTAGCCGTTGTCTCACAACGGCCAGATCCACGTTAGACAAGTTCCAACGGATCACACATCAGTCGACTGATGGCACCCATCGATCCGATCATCCATCGATCGAGTCTTTGTGAGCTCGACTCCATTCTCGCGTGCGCGTGTCATCACGATCGATGTCGATATCAGCTGCCGATCCATGGCAATGATCGATCACCAATCTTCGCTCGATCGAACACTAGTCAAACCCATACGACCTAGAGCAGTCGACTGGCATCTATGTCAGTCGACTGATGTTGGGTAAAACCTCAAACACCAAGTTGTTTGAGCATCCGACCGTCGGGTAAACCCTCAAACATCAAGTTTGAGCCTCCGACACTCAGTCTTAGCCACTTGGCCAAGTCCACGTTATCCCTCATAGAGTTCCCCACCGAAGCTCTCTTCTCTCGGCCTACGTCCCTCAGATGCGCCAAGCGCACGGCTTCGCAACGCCATCCTTCGCGTCTCATGCCCTCGAAGTATGCTTCCCATTGGGCTCACTCCATTCGCTCCCCGTCCGGCGGTCCCTCAGATGCACCAAGTGCACGGCTTCGCAATGTCATCCTTCACCGACTCAAGGACCCCGAGCCTAGTGAACTTACCAAGTCCTCAAGACTTCCCTCATGCACCAAGCACACGGCTTCGCAATGCATTTCTCACCAAGCACCAAGCGCACGGCTTCGCGATGCTTTGGACTTTCCATGCCAACCCCATGTTGGACTTTCCCACACCAAGCTCCATGCTTGGATTTTCCATGACAATCCCATGTCATGAGTTTTGTCTATCATCAAAATACTATCAAGGTACTGATCGAGTCAAACTCGAGTCAACTTGGGCCGATTGCACCAATACTATTCGCCTGTTGCTATGCTTAAATCCATTTGGATGCTCCTGGCCATAGTGGCTCATTATGATTATGAGATATGACAAATGGATGTGAAAATAACTTTCCTTAATGGAAACCTGCTCGAGGACGTGTATATGATACAACCTGAGGGTTTCACATTGGTTGATAAAATCAAGGTATGAAAATTGCGACGGCCCATATATGGATTGAAGCAAGCATCCAGGAGCTGGAATATCCGTTTTGATGAGACAATCAAAAAGTTTGATTTCTCACAAAATCCAGACAAACCTTGTGTGTACAAGAAGGTTAGTGGGAGTGCAGTCGTGTTCCTAGTATTGTATGTCGATGACATATTACTTATAGGAAATGATGTTTCAGTCTTACAGTCAGTTAAGATTTGGTTGTCTAAGACATTCTCCATGAAAGACCTGGGAGAAGCAACCTACATCCTCGGGATTAAGATATATAGAGATAGATCGAAACGGTTGCTTGGTCTTTCGCGGTCTACATATATAGACCGAGTGCTAAAGAGGTTTAGCATGTCGGAATCCAAGAAAGGTTTCCTATCCATCAGGCATGGGATACACCTTTCGAAGTCTATGTGTCCGCGCACAGAAGATGAGATGATTTGCATGAGTAAGATTCCCTATGCATCCACAATAGGATCTATCATGTATTCTATGTTATGTACGAGGCCCGATGTATCGTATGCTCTGAGTGTCATGAGCAGATACCAGTCTGATCCAGGAATGGATCATTGGGTGACTGTTAAGACGATCCTTAAGTACTTAAGAAGAACTAAGGATGCGTTCCTAATATATGGAGAAGGGTACATGGTGATACGTGGGTATACGGATGCCAGCTCCAGACAGACAAGGATGATTCCATGTCTCAGTCTGGGTATGTATTCACCTTGAATGGAGGCGCAATAAGTTGGAAAGGTTCCAAGCTTGACACTATAGCGGATTCTGCCACTAAGGCAGAATACATTGTAGCTTTGGAAGCAACAAAGGAAGTGGTTTGGATCAAGAAGTTCATCTCTGAACTTGATGTGGTCTCATCAATGATCCAAACATGTGCTTCGCCGCTATCATCTGATCAGAGAGATCATTAGTAGGAAGGAAATACAAATCGAAAAAATCCCCACTGAAAGGAACTTAGCGGATCCTTTGACTAAGGCATTACCTCAAAGTAAGTTTGAGGGTCATGTTAGAGCCTATGGTATTGGATACCATAGCGATTGGCATTAGGCCAAGTGGGAGTTTGTTAGTAATATATGAGAGATGTCCTAAGGCAATCGTCTTATGTTTGAACCATTTATATGATAGATGAAGATTCACTATTTGAGTATACATGTTTTCATGTATTTGATTGGATCTTAAACTCATTTACTGAATGTCCACGATACGATTCACAGCATGAGAGAATTTGTGATTGGATCACAACTAGTGAGTATCTCTACATGTGTAATTATGATGTATCGGAATTATCCCTAGTCGATGAATTGATGAATTTGGACAACATCAATTCTGTCGAGACTAGCACGAGGTATACTCCTTGGTGTATCCAAGCAGCCGATTCTCACTGGTTGGAGACATTGTGATGTCCGGAGTTAATCGTGGATGCTAGTTATGGTAACTAGTTCATTGGAGTGACCAGCCGTAAGACTTCATATGGTTCTCTGCATATAAAGATATGTCAATGAAGTTCTTACTGCAACTTAAGTGCGATGTTCCTTCGACTTGCGGTATTCAAGTCATCTTGATCATGAAGACTTATGCTTTGACATCTTAAGCAAGCATCTCTGAGGAGATGTGGACCCGGGATGATTGGGTATAAGTCGAAGTGATCGAAGGTGTTTAAATAGCCTATAAAGGATTCACCACTCCTTGTGAGAAGATGTATACCCATGGCCTCTTGTCTGATTGTTACTAAAGTCTTTGGCCAAAGCATTACATGTTTAGAGTAAGGTACTCTTCAATACATGTGCAATAACTAGAATCCGTAGGACGAGGAAATGATACTTGGGCTAGGTGTGACGTAGTCAACCTAGTGGGGACTGACACTATAGACCATGTCCTGAACCAAGTGGGTATAAGATGAGTGAAGGGAAAGGGGCACGATTCATTCGAGCTGTTGAAGGGTTTCAGAAATAGTTCTGGATCAACCGTTGATCTTTTCGATTAATTGGGGATCATGATGTGCTACTAGGTGTCACTCATGATCGTTCTATAATTAATGGTTAATTATAGACGACCAATATAAATCGAGAACCTATTTAGTCACACACACAACGAGCGTAATCCGAAGGATTTAAAACGAGCTTGAGAATGAGATTCTCAGACCGAGAGAAACTAGGTTTGGTTGGACCAAACATGGAGCGAGCATGAAATCGTTTCAGTTGCAATAGAAGCGTGGATGGGTCGTGTCTTATGAAGACATTATGGATGAACTAAATTGGTTTGGTTCTAATCCAATGGAGGAGAATAAACCAAAGGGGTTTGGTTTGTTTTAAATGAATGAACCAAAAGTTGGTTCGGTTCGTTTTAACTTAAAATAGACCATCATGGTTTGGTTTATTTTAACTTAAATTAATGGAGCGGGTTAACGGGCTTTTGGTTATGATCCAATAACCATTAAGAGAATTTGTTCTCTATAAAATAGGGCTTAAGGGTTTTTGTTAAGCCCTAATCCTTGCAACCCTAAGTTGCCGCCCACCCTCTCCCTCTTCTCCAAGTGGTCGGCGCCCATCTCCTTGTCGCCGCCCAAGCTCCTCCAACCGGCATCCAGCAGCTGCCGTCCTCCCCACTTGCCGGCGTCTAGCTGTTGCGGGAGGAGCTCCGGTGATCTTCCTTGGCTCCGGCGACAAGGTGAGCATATTGCTTTCCTTATTTGGCTGGCGCAAGGTCTCCACCAAAGCTGTCCAGTTTTCTGGACAGCTTGTTTCTTCCTTGCCGGAGCGTCGTTTGGACGACATTTGGAGCTCCGACAGCGGTAGCCTTGCCGGGGATTCGATCTCCGGTAATCCTCATAGGTGGAGGATGAAGGATTCGTCAAACGATTGACGAATACCTCTCCGGAGAAGCGAGTTTTTGAGGACTCGTTTTGGATCCGAATTTTGATTCGGATCGTGATCTTCTCTCGATCACATCGTCTTCAACATGAGGCTAGTAACTCGTACAAAGACGAGGCTCGTGACTTTGTGAAGTCATCCCGAAGATACTCGGCGTGGATACGAATAGAGACGATTCTAGCGAGGATCGTTCCGGTTGATATCTTTCCCGCTACACGTGATACGTCAGGTATACGTAGTATAAATTTCCTTTTATTGCAAAATTTGAAATTGCGATTATGTCTACACATGTTGTACTATGCATACGTGTGGTGTGTGTTGTAATAAATTAGATTTATTATTTTATTCTTTCCGCTGTGCACATATTTACGAAACATGTTCGAACACACACTCGCCGCGGTGCCGGAAACCCAACAATGTGGTCCTTTCGAAAACTTACTTGAAGTAATTTTTGCATGTTAGTATGAAATTTTTGGACCAAATTTTATTAAGTGGGGGAGAATGTAAAATATCACAGTGAAAATAATAATAATAATAATAATAAATAATATTATTATTGGATAGATTAAATTAGTGATACATGGTTAGGAATTTACTTAAACCTAACATAGATTTAAATCTTATAGGTTAATTGAATGGATCTAGGGTTAATGGTTTATAGGGTTTTAAAGTCCTTTTTGCTAAACCCAAACTCGACCCGTCCCATTCCTTAACGCCCAGTCGTTTCTGTCCGTTTTTGTGTTTTCCTCACCGCATGCACGCGAGCGGTTTCTTCTTCATCGGATTCTCTTCCTCATTGCCTTCACCGAGTTCATCTCATCGCGGCTCACGAACTCCTCCCCTTCGCATCTTACTACCGAGCCTTCTCTTCCTTTTCTCCTTCGTCGCACGCGACTCTCGCTCCCTCGCAACCTTTCTTTCTCTCGACCCCTTTCCTCACGTTGATCGGCGACCTCCGCACCTCTTCCTCGCCAAACAGCCAACGACCGACGGCTCTATCCGATGGGAGAGCCAGTGGGAGGGGAGGATCGAAGATTGAGCTCCGCCAGGCGTCCTCGATTTTGGGAGTTAGGGATCGACAGTGGATTCACGCCGTCAGATTTGGGAGCTGCCCTACTGGTCGAGCGTCGCCGGAGATAGGTAAGCGCTGCTCCTCTCCTCATCTTGGACGAAATCAACTCCAAGATGTGATTTTTCCCTTCACTGAGCTTGATTGATCGATATGGGTAGTGATCCGAGAGTCGGTGAATAGAGGATAAGGTGAAGGTGGATGCTGGTGGAGTTCTAAGGCAGGTAAGCAGTATTTACAGCTTTAATTTGAGTGTTGTTGAATTTTCTTTGCTGCTGTGTGTGGATGTTTGTGATGAGATTGGTGCTTGGGGGTCGGATGTGTGGATGTCAACTGTGAATTGGAGTGTTGGTCGGCTGTGAGTGGAGATTTATAGGCTATGAATGATGATGTTCTTGGCCACGAAGGGGCTGAGATGGCTGTGGGTTGGAGTTGTTGGTCAGTTGTGAAGGAGTGGCTCGGTTATGGGATGTGAATGGGTCTGATGTGTCTGTCTGACTGTGAATTGGTGTTGCTCGGCTGTGGCTGAGTGAGAAGGAACTATGAAGGGTTGTGAGCAGTTGTGAATGGTTGTGCACGGCTGTGTGTGTTGTTGTGTGGGTGAAATTATGTGATGTGAAGGTTGTAATGGTGGTGGATAGTTGTATTGTTGTGAATGGTTGGATGTGATATCTCCACTTGAGATCAAGAAGTTGTGCAAGTGTAGATAAGATTGGTAAGTTCAGATATGGGTGCTTATAAATGCATAATAGGTTGTTATGTGGCCTAATGGTTGATAGGGATTAACGAAGAGGATTGATTAGGTTAATTGGATAACTAGATCAATCTAGTTGATCGGGATACGAAGTCGATGTAGGATTTGACTTCATCATTCGTTGTATGTTTGTACTTAATCATAATGTTTAATATGTGGAGGACTAAATCATTCGAGAAGAAGGATTTTGCAACTGTTTTTGAGGCGATTTTGGAGGGAAATTACTGTTGCATTCCAGACCTTCAAGAGCAAATCAAAGTAAGCAATAAGCAAGTGATCAAAGCAAAGTGTTGTAAAGTTTTTCTTTACTTGTATTTCATATTGTCTTTGTATTTGCTTGTACTTTTGTATTACCTATTGTAATTGCTTGTACAAGGTTTCTTCACCTTCGACTTGTTGTCGAGAAGGAGATTTAGTAGTGTCGTGTGCATCACTAGAGCTCGTTGAGCTTACCCTGTGGAGAAGGAACCCTAAGGTTTCGAACCACGTATATCGATTGTGTCTTGTGTATTATATTTGTATTTGTTTTTGTATTTCTATTATTTCCGCTGTGCATATTGATGTTGTAGACAAGCACGTAAGAACAATCGAATTCCATCAAGCATCAAATCGGTCTATTCAACCCCCTTCTAGCCGGGCCACAATCCTCCAACAGATGGGTTGGGCCTTCAAAGATTTAATTATAAATCAAACTCGTTTGTTTTAATTAAATAGGTTCTTTTGGTTAAGAGCCCAATTAGGGTGTAATGGATGAGATTAAGCCTTAATGGTTATAGACTTCTAGATTTGATCCACTAACCATGACCCATTAGGTTTAGAGACTATATAAAGAGTTATAAAGGTTAAAACCTGATGATTGGTCGTGCTTAATCCCCTCCTCTTCCTCCTTGCCACCTACTCCTTCTCCTTCTTCTTCTTGATGCCAACAAGAGTTGTTAGGGTTTTCCTTGATGCCGACCCTAGCAAGTCCATCTCTTGCTTTAGGTCCGACTAATTTGTTAGGAAAATTCCAAATACAAAGTTTCCTAATTTTGTACATTTTAATTAAATGTAATAAAATTATTTTAATTGTTGTATTTTAAATTAACAGGTAAAAAATTTCACAATCAAACTTGGAGAAAGATAGATCATCACTTATGTGTGACAAAATTTTTAAAAAAGAAATATTTTGGACTCATAAAGTGTTTACCTCTTGTAAAATAATTTCTTTATTTATTTTATGTTAAACTTATATTTCAATTTTAACATATATTTATACCACGTATATGAATTTATTTAGTGGAATAATTAATTCTTTTTCTTTTTCAAAGTTTATAAATAAAAGAGAAGAATAAAATTAGTAAGAACATTAAAATTAAAATTTTCATTAATTTTAGGCAAGCTTGTAGATATAATCATCGACTCAATTAGATAGGCCAAAATTGTAAATTATAAAATGTATATATGTAAATTGTAAACTACGACGTAATTTGGGCACGGATCACATCTGTTGCTAAATATTATAATCTTGACAAAAAATCTAAGAGAACTATACTTTTTAAAACCGGATTCCTTGCAATCTTGCAAAGGGCGGAACATATGAAGAAATTTTTATAGATCACTTACATTTTTTTTTTTGGGTGGTAAATATGTGTATAGAAAAATAAAATAAGTACTGGAGCTATGCTCCTACAAAGCGATAGACATGAGTCTGTATTTTAAGAAACAGTCTCTCAACACTAGACTCATAGTCCTCAAAGCGGCTTCGATTACGAGCCTGCCACACAAGAAAAATCATACAGGAAATAGCCAAGTCACTTGCCTTCCTCACCCATCCTTCCCCATGCATATCACATCGGAGAGTCTGGAAGAGTTGGGCCATCGTGTGTATCTGAGGTCGTATGCGTAGCCATGTCCGTACCATATCCCATAGCCGCCTGGTGAAAGAGCAGCAGAAGAAGATGTGAGCATTGGATTCCTCCGCATCATGGCACAGTGCACACTCCTTCGTCGGCTCATACGTCATGGTATCCGCCGTACGCAGTTTCCCATGTGCCGCTAGCCAGTAGGCAAAGCGGTGTTTAGGCATAATGGTCGATCGCCACACCGCCTCTGCCCAAGGCACTAGGGAACCTCGCGGCCGGAAAAAACTGTACGCCCTGGTAGCTGCTGCCTATCTCCGCCCAGTGTCATATGCCCTGTGGTGCGCTGGCGGCCCGCACCACGGGACATCGCTAGCCTCCCATGGAGGTTCGCCAATCCGCCCCATGCCATGTGTACTGTGGTGCACTGGGCGTCCACACCACAACCCTCCGTCAGCCCCTCGCAGGGGACCATTAGTTTTGTCCAACTGCACACCGTCAGCCATGCGTGGTGCGCTGTCTGCCCGAGCCACGCTTGTGCTACATTCACCGTCAACAGGCCGCTGCAGTCTTACATGATCAAGCAATGAAGAAATAGCACAAGCATTTGCTGGACGTCCTGCCACATAAGTCTTGAGAAGTGTTCTCGTATCCCAAAACTAATTCAAAGAAACCACAAAATAAAATAAGTAGAGGTAGATAACAAAACCTGAAATAGCACATAAAAACATTGGTGAAATTGGCTATGGCCTTGGTAGACTTATCTGAGGAACCTATTAAGACTCCGCTACCGTGAAGGCGTGAAGCCGAAGTCTACAGGCGACACTCTGTACAACTCTAGCCACGACCTCTTGGTCTTCGAGGACCAATTCCTCCTAATCTCCACCCACCTGCCGGCCCGGTCTACGTCTCCAACTTCCTCAACCCCATCGCGTCGCTTAGTGGGGAGGTCCGATAAATGGAAAATTTCATACAGAAATAAATAGTACATCTTCTATTTTGTTTTCTATTTATTTATTTAAGCCATTACTCGTCTTTATCGATCATCCATCGAAAGATTCGAAACATCATCCGCTTTGGACCCCCATTGACTAATTAAATCAAACATAGCACGCTCCCGCTGACATTGCCATCTGTCCCATCGGCCGCTCCGACTCTTACCATCGTTGTCCAGCGGTCGACGCCCCAATTGTAGGCCCTCAGAGCTCCACTCGGCTTGTCTACCACGTAGATCAGACCATCCTCGTTCTCCATGGGTGAGACCACAGGGCCGCTCCACCCGACCAGCATCCCTGGGGGCATCTCGTCCCACTGGTCCATCTGGAGGTCGTAGAACGCCTCCTGCTTCGCCGCCCGACCGCGGATGTTGACCGTGCAAAGCTTCCCGCGCGATACCATGGGCGGCCTCTACCGCTTCCCGAGAGAACCACCCGTCAGTAAGTCGTGCCACCCGCTCTCACACGGAGCCACAGACAACCACACCCCACGGGGTCCCACCGCTCGGCTGAGCGGGCGACTTTAGTGTTGTAGTCGCTGTCGATCCTGAAAGCGAGGTACATGGCCCCGCCAGCGATCCCAGCCGCGCACTTGGGGTGTGGTGCAAAGAGAGGAGGGCCGAGGCGCAAGCGGCCAAAGGCAGAGTGGAAGATGAAGGGGCGAGAGAAGGTAGGGAGGAGGCCGTGGGTGGTGGCGGCAAGGAAGACGAGGTAGCTTCCGATGGCGACAGGTTGGATTGGGAAATATATTTAATAAGAACTCCAAGAAAATTTCAGTTTTAAGATACATCACACTTTTGAGACTGACTAACAAAAAATCACATGCTTTTGCACAACTCCATCGAAGTTTTGATGTTCTTCATGAAGAATGCAAATAAAACATGCAGTTCTCATGCAGCGCATGTAGCTGACAAAAAGCAATCATGCAAGAATGCCCTACATTCAAATAGCATAGACCAAAACCGCCAGTCAAAGGGATGGAAAGACAAAAGCCAACTCACAAAATCAATTGTTCCAATTTTAAGAGACCAAGATTTGACTGAGCTCCATGCAAGAACTAAACTATGTTCGATCTGACCAAATAGTCTAAATACACACACACTCCCCAAAAAATAAAACTTCAGAGACTAGAACCTTCTATGACACTCTTTTAATTTTTCGAAATCAGGACTCCTTGAAATCTCTTCGTCAAATTTCCCCATGGGATATTTGGTCTCTCATTTGTTGCCTTCAGAAGAAGTTGTTCCTCCATTGTGGTCGAGATTTGGTACATCTACTAAGCCGCCCACTATACAGGTAGAAAAAAGAAAGAAAAAAAATGTCATCTGCATCGATCATTAAGCAATGAACTGAGAATCAGAATCAAACAGGATGCGAGCTGCATTCAAGCTTTCACAAATCAACAAGAAAGTCCTAGCAGAAATTCTGAGAAGAGAGATAGAATTAGGGTTT
Source organism: Wurfbainia villosa (assembly GCA_025175895.1). Taxonomy (NCBI): domain Eukaryota; kingdom Viridiplantae; phylum Streptophyta; class Magnoliopsida; order Zingiberales; family Zingiberaceae; genus Wurfbainia; species Wurfbainia villosa. The sequence goes on from CM045990.1 coordinate 34,364,979, forward strand.
TGGAAGCGTCGCCTAGAACTCCGGCACTGAGAACACCGCTCGAGGTTGTCTTGGGGGCCAAAGAGAGGCGAAAGCTTGATTGGAGACAAAGTCGAACTCGGTTCCGTCCAATTATCAACCTCGGATTATTATTATTATCCTGCCAACCAATTTCCAAAGAATGGCAAAAATAGTTTATACTCGTTTTAGTCATTCTGACATACTAAATCAGTTTCTGTTGAATGTGAAAATGATTCGTTTTGGAGCCTAATAAATATTAAACTCTTTATTAGAAATACTGGCGGTCAAAAATACATAATCAGTAAATGGTGGCTCACGAGCATGCCGAGTATATAACGTCAATAAGTGGAGTCAGTCCCAATTAAGATCGACAATCTACCGTGCCGTCACATGGTGCCCCTCCTGCACTGCTGTGTTTCCATACAACAATTTATAGCGTTTCCAGGAATAGTTTGTTGCAAAAGTCTTGGTAGGTCCATTGCAGAGTTTTGATATCATGTACGTCTATTCACGTGCGATGCTTGATCAACCATTTGATCTGCATCATTTTACCATAATACAAAAATATATATAATATTTTCGTCCCATGCCTTATAATTTATTTTTGAATTCGTCAGAGTCATCAACACAATCCTCGTCATCCGTGTAGGGGATCGATTGGCCGACTAGAGGGGGGTGAATAACCCTCGTTCGTTGGACGTCGTATTTTGCTCGTCTACAAAACGTTAGCGCAAGCGGAATACTAATACAAATATGAATACTAACAACAAATACAATCACATGCAAATACACACGATATACGTGGTTCGGAACCGAATGGTTCCTACTCCACGGGCGAGCTCCTCGAGCTCTAGTTATGCGCACGGTACTAACTATAACACTCCTTTTCGACTACACGTCGGAGGTGGAGAAACCTCTCACAAGCAATTACACTAAGTAATAAAATACAAGCAATACAAAGACAAATATGAAATACACGTAAAGAACACTTTACAACGCTTGCTTTGAACCCTTTGCTTGTTGCTTGCTTTAGATGGCTCTTGAAGGTCTGGAATGCAGCAGCAATTCCCCTCCAATAGCTTCACAAAAGTCTTGGCGAAATCCTTCAACTCGAGCTCCATTTATAACTGCATGGTATTTTCGCGCCCGTGGTCATTGCCCAAAAGGCCCGGTCATTGCCCGTTATGTCCGTTGTCTCGCGGCGGATCCACGTCAGACAAGTTCCAGCGGATCTCTACCCGATCATTGCTAGGGCTAGCGATCATTGGTGACTAATAATCGGCCCGATCGCGGGCGATCTGTTGCTCGACACTTCCGTCGATCATTGCCGTCACCGATCGGTCCCACGCTGCCGGCCGACATCACGATCGCACCAAAACGCACCTTACACCGGTCGAACCCTAGTCGACTTGGACCCGATCGAGCACTTTATGTCGGTCGGCTGGCCGGCAAAACCTCAAACACGAGTTGTTTGAGCCTCGACACTCGATCTTAGCCACTGCTAAGTCCAGCGTCCTCGTGGAGTTCCCATCGAACTCTCTTCCCTCGGCACGTCCCTCGGACGCCGTGCGGCCATGACGCCATCCTTCTCGCCTCACGCCCTAGAAGTATGCTTCCTTTGGGCTCACGCCGTTCGCTCCTGTCCGCGGTCCCTCGGATGCACGCGACGGCCCATGATGTCATCCTTCACCGACTCGGACCCCGAGCCTAGTGAACTTACCAAGTCCTCAAGACTTCCTACGCACTGCCTTGCGGCGATGCATTTCTCACCAAACACAGCGCGACGGCCATGAATGCTTTGGTTTTCCGTACCACAGCGCGCACCATGATCTTTGGACTTTCCGTATGCCAAGGCTTCCTTGGACTTCGCAAGCTCCATGCTTGGATTTTCCATCTGACCCGTATTGGACTTTCCTAACAATCCGTATGTCATGAGTTTTGTCTATCATCAAAATACCATCAGGGTACTGCTGGGCCGATTGCACCAACAATCTCCCCCTTTTTGATGATCGACAAAACTACCATCTCAAGTCTACTAATTCTCCCATATTGGCAATTCTCATATCCCAATGAGAATTCCAACGAACCCCTAATTGGTAACTTGGTAACTTCTCCCCCTTTTTGAAATTACATCAAAAAGGTCCTCCCCAAAGGTATGAATGTCTCATATCCCAATGAGATCTTACAATCTCTCCCTTGGAGGAACACATGCCTACAATCTTTCTAGTGATCCCATATCACTTAAAGAGAGGCAACCCAATTTTCTCCCATGAGGAAATACACATCCATCTTCCCATGATGGATACCTCCCCCTAGAGGCTTGCTCCCCCTTGACCATTGCACCAACAATGTCCATGGAGAGTCCCTAAGCCAATAGGAACATTAAACCAAACAAAATTAAGGCAAAGTTCAACAATGAACTCTCTTCCACCTTAAAATTGATACTCACCCTTAACCCAACTCCTAATCCGGTTAGGAGTGATTAGGGGACCTTAACCTAGCTGAACATGGGCCTAACCATTAAGATTTACCCGAAATCAGCTTGCGTCATGAAATCGAAATCAGTGCCACCTTCATCGATCATTGCCGATCCATGATCGATAATCGTGATCTTCTGATGCGATTTTACATTCAGAAATGGATTTCCGAAATTCAAAAGTAAATATACATAAGTTGAAAAATCTTGAAATTTGGTATGTATATTACTTATCCTAAACACTATGGGTGAAAAATATTGAAAAATTATTTTACCCATTAAATTAGGAGATTGATACAAAGTTCAAAAGTTTAGAAAAGCTTCAATAATGAGCCTTCTTTGTATCATCTCATTCAATGGTGATAGCTATCATAAGATAGGCTTCACCAAGGTTTTACAAAATGTTTTCAAAAAGTTTTCAAAACCTTTAATTTCTTTTTCCTAAACATCTCACCAATATCTAGATGTGTAAAACACATACAAGTCAACTTTTTGTGAGATGTGGGTTTGTTTTGTTTATGTTCTCACGATATTTCTAAGGCAACATTATTTGATTCTTTCAAATTATGTAGTCCTTAATTTCATTTTAATTTATGCATGATATGATTATGGCATAAATATGATATAGATAAAAACATATGCAAAATCGTGATGTCGTAGCATGTGAATGAAATTTAAGCATACATGACATCTAATCATAAATCTAAACATGATCGTGACATTTTATAGATGAAAATGAGAATGATGTCATGACATGGCAAAGCGAAACAAATCAGTAAACTAAAATATACTAAGGTATAGAATACACAAGTGTTAAAATCAATTTGCCATTTCTAAGGATTAAACGATTTTACCTTAATGTCATTCATTTCTAGTGTGCAAAAACCCAAATGGCACACCACGACTCTTATGACCTAATTGTGCCAATTTAAATAATTTTTAACTTCTCAAGCATATTGGCACATCCTAATGTGTCAACTCTACTATGGTTAGGTTAACTACCCATCCACTTAGGGTTGACACACCCTAACCCATTTAGCGTGAATCGATCACGCTCTTAGGAACCCAATATCTATTGGAGCTCCTTGGGTTAACAAGGTATTCTCTAGGGATAACTTCCCTAGATACCTTCCTAATGACCCTTTTAGGCTTTGAAGCCTTAGTCAAATGGGTCTTACTTGGGTCAACTCTAGAGGTGACTCCTCCATTGACCTTCTTAGTGGCTTTCTTGGTTTTTCTTGAGTCCTTAGCCACTAAGCGCACACCATGGCTAGACTTAGGGATGACTTCCCTATTAGCCTTGGTTTTACTAGACCTAGATATTGTCCCATAATTAAATAGAACATTATGGTAGGACATAGGTTTGTGACCCAAACCCTTCTTGCCCTTAGATAGTTCTTGTTTCCTAGGCCTTGATTTTTGTATATTTGACCCTTGAACCGAATTTTTGATTATTGCTAGGGTCTTCTCTAATTTTTCTAGCCTTGACCTCAAGGCTTGATTTTCTAACTCTAATTTTCCCAATTTTGAATTTTCATTAGGTTTTTGGGAAATGTTTTTCTTTTTAGGCATATGCCTAGATTTCTTGGGATTAACACCCAAGTGGTTCTCAACTCTCCTAATGGACTCTTTAGGAAGGATTGGTCTAGTATTTTGAGTCCTATGTTTGTCCTTAGAGAAACTAATATGCTTTGCACCTAAGCAATAAACCTTATTGTTTCTCCTAGCATGCTTTTCATTGATAATAGCAAGAGAACTAAAATAATTTTTAGCATGCTTTTTAACTTTAGGAATTAAAGGTGCATTATTTAAATTTACCTTAGGGTTAGCTTTAGAAGCTCCCCCTACATGAATTACACCTTCTTGCCCTTTCTTCCTCCCCCTAGGGCATTGACTTCGATAGTGTCCCTTTTGATTGCACTTAAAGCACACAATGTGCTCTTTGCTCTTGATTTTGGGAACACCGGTATCGTTTGACTTTGAGTTGACTTTTGGTGTCGATGCCTTCTTCTTAGACAATTTAGGGCATTTGTTTTTGTAATGCCCTTTCTCCCTACACTCAAAGCATATTATGTGATTTTTATTTAAAATTACAACACTTGAGTTACCTAGGGAGGTGGTGGAGGCCTCTTCACTTCTTCCGGAGGTAGAAGCTTCATTTTGATCTTGCTCCGGAATTGAAATTCTTTTCTCCCCCTCAACGCTAGAGGTGGAGGTCTCCACCAAGTCATCAACATCTTCAAATGTGGATTGACTTTCTTCTTCAGCATTCTCCTCTACTTGTGCTGATTGGGAATTTTCTTGGAATATCATTACCTTATTCCATAATTCCCTTGCATCCCTATAATCACCCAATCTAGACCAAATAGTGTTAGGTAACAAATCACTAATCAACTTGATTACCTCGAGATTTGTCTTGAAGTTCTTAATTTGGTCTTGGGTCCACCTTGACTTCTCAATGGGCTTGTTGTTTTTATCCCTAGGCATCTCACAACCATTTTCTACAATAATCATATAATCAAAATTGGTTTCGAGATATACCTCCATCCGTTTCCTCCACCAAGCAAAATCTCCATCGAATTTCGGTGGAAGGATGAAGCCGGCTATTTTGTAGTGCTCTCGCGGCGGTTAGTCCTTGAAGAGTGACCTCGGCTCTGATACCACTTGTAGGGGATCGATTGGCCGGCTAGAGGGGGGTGAATAGCCCTCGTTCGTTGGACGTCGTATTTTGCTCGTCTACAAAACATTAGCGCAAGCGGAATACTAATACAAATATGAATACTAACAACAAATACAATCACATGCAAATACACACGATATACGTGGTTCAGAACCGAATGGTTCCTACTCCACGGGCGAGCTCCTCGAGCTCTAGTTATGCGCACGACACTAGTTATAACACTCCTTTTCGACTACACGTCGGAGGTGGAGAAACCTCTCACAAGCAATTACACTAAGTAATGAAATACAAGCAATACAAAGACAAATACGAAATACACGTAAAGAATACTTTACAACGCTTGCTTTGAACCCTTTGCTTGTTGCTTGCTTTAGATGGCTCTTGAAGGTTTGGAATGCAGCAGCAATTCCCCTCCAATAGCTTCACAAAAGTCTTGGCGAAATCCTCCAACTCGAGCTCCATTTATAACCTCGTATTGTTTTTCGCGCCCATCATTGCCGCCAAAAGGCCCGATCGTGCCATGTCCGTTGTCTCAGCGGCGGATCCACGTCTGACAGTTCAGCGGATCTCCTACCGATCGCCAGTGGCGGCAATGATCGGTGACCTAATAATCGGCGCCGATCGGCTACGGAGCGTCATGCTCCGACACTTCCATCACCGATCCGCCATCCCACCGGTCAGCCGACCGCCGACATCGCCGACCGCTAAGCACCAAAACGCGACACACCGAACCCTAGTCGACTTGGACTACCGAATCGAGCACCTATGTACCGATCATTGTCGGGCAAAACCTCAAACACCAAGTTGTTTGAGCCTCCGACACTCAGTCTTAGCCACTTGGCTAAGTCCACATCCCTCATGGAGTTCCCCACCGAAGCTCTCTTCCCTCGGCCTACGTCCCTCGGATGCGCCAAGCGCACGGCTTCGCAACGCCATCCTTCTCGTCTCATGCCCTAGAAGTATGCTTCCCCTTTGGGCTCACTTCATTCGCTCCCTGTCCGGCGGTCCCTCGGATGCACCAAGCGCACGGCTTCGCAATGTCATCCTTCATCGACTCAAGGACCCCGAGCCTAGTGAACTTACCAAGTCCTCAAGACTTCCTACATGCACCAAGCGCACGGCTTCGCAATGCATTTCTCACCAAGCACCAAGCGCACGGCTTCGCAATGCTTTGGTTTTCCCATGCCAAGCACCAAGCGCACGGCTTCGCAATGCTTTGGACTTTCCCATGTCAAGGCTTCCCCCTTGGACTTCCACACCAAGCTCCATGCTTGGATTTTCCATGCCAACCCCATGTTGGACTTTCCCATGACAATCCCATGTCATGAGTTTTGTCTATCATCAAAATACCATCAAGGTACTGCTCGAGTCAAACTCGAGTCAACCTGGGCCGATTGCACCAACAATCGGTAGCAATCCTACAATTGCGATTGGACTATAGCCGCACACGATCGGATCAAAATTCGGTTTAATCGCGATTGCAACATCATGGTAGATCACTGTCGCAATCCGATTAGAATTTGACCATGATTCAATCGAACTCCGACTCCGATCGAATCGCGGTCAATTCTGATCAGATTACAATCAAATTCAACCTAATACCAATGGCAATGACGATGTGCGCATGAAAAAAATACTATGTATTTCCAATCCTACACTCCCTTCTGCAAAAAGATTAAAATCGTCAACCTAGTGACCCCATCGATTTGTCCCATAGCCATTGTGAGGGAGAAAAATCACGGAGGGTCCTATGAACTTTGATATGATGACCAAAATACGTGGAGATCATTTAAATCTAAAAAAAACTTTCAATACTATACTCTCGTATAAATACCAGACGCTCAAGATATCAACTTCCCATATTTGCATACCACAATTAATAATGTTTTTGAAAATAGCTGCAAATGCAAGTGTTGGTAGGCTCTCGTTTCCATAATAGCAATTGGCATACCACAATTAATAATGTTTTTGAAAGTTCAAGTGAGACTACACATGGGAAGAGATACCTGTTCTCTATGGCGGAGTAAGATGACTCTCAACGTATGCTCAAGAGGATATTTGCTACCTGTCACACCGAAGGCCTGGAAACCTAGATTATCACAAAAAAAAAAAAAAAGGATATCTGTTACCTGTTTTGCTCATCAATGGCAGTTTCCCCTTTCCCCCTCTTTTCCTTTGTGTTCTTGCCATACCAATGCAGAGAAGCTTTGACTGGTATTATTGGTTGTTAGTTTTCTTGATTTATATTTTTCTACGAGTAGTCCTAAAACATAAATGGTCAGGCTTCATTCTTGATCTTGTTTCAGCTGCAAAGAGCAGTGAAACCATCATGCCATCATGTGAGAGTGTGTATTGCCACAAATTCCTATTCTCTACAGTGGAGCAAGATCCCATCCAAATGGTTCACAACGTAAGCTTAAGATGATATCCCCTACTTGTTCTACACATCAATGGTGTTGAAAAACCAACACAAACCCCACCCCCACCCACCCAAAGATGATATCTCCTTATTTTGTTTGTGTTGTTGCCGTAGCAACTCTGGGAAATTGTTATTCATTTTGTGAAAAGTAGGTCTTAAAGCATGAATGGCTAGCCAAATGGTCAAGCTTCATTCCTGATCTTGTTTCAGCTGCAAAGAGCAGTGAAACCATCTGTGAAAATTGCATGGTTATACTAAAGGTATTTGTTTATTTCCTTTGTTTGATTCGTATCTCAGAGTTGTCACTGACATTTGTCAGTTTCACAGTTATTGAGTGAAGAAGTCTTTGATTTCTCCAGGGGAGAGATGACCCAACTAAAAATAAAAGAGCTCAAACAATCTTTGAACAAGTATTGACGGTGTTTCATTGTGTTTACCCATTGTTTCTGTTATTGTATGCTCTTTACCCTTAATGTATAAGCTCTAATATTTTTGGAGTAGTTGTTAAAATACTTATTGTTCCTTGTACTTAATATTTGATTAACTTAAGTGGCTTGATATTTAACGAACTGGATTTGTGTTACACCCATGGTATAAAATACCATGTTGTGTTGGTTGACATGGGTGGGATTTTCCGTTTCACTTGTCAACCGGCACGACCTTGCGAGGTCACAACCCATGAGGTCTCGAAGGCAACTATGACCCTACGGCATCTCGGAGGATTCACGAGGCAACGACTTCCTCTGTTTTTAATTTTAAACTTTTTTTTATGTGGTCTGACCCTTTTTTGTACTTGCATTAGCAGGAACTCAATGCACTAGGCTATCCCTTTTTATTTTTTTTAAATTCTTGACATTTAATTCAAATTTCTTTTTCTTTAGTATTTTTCCCCTTTGATCCATTAATTCTTTTTTCCTCCTTCATTGTTAAATTTTCCCTCTTCATCCATACAAGAGGGTAAATAAAGAGGAAAAAACTTCTTTACCTTTTTAATGTGGCTAATTTTTTTTTCTCCATCCATCTATGAGATAATCAAACAAAAGTTCCCTTTTGAAGGATGGTTAATTTTTTTCCTTCATCTATTCACATAGAAAAATAAACCTCTTTAAGATGGAGGGAGAAGAGAGAAAAGTTATTGCCAATGTAATCTAGTGGCCACGAGTTTGAGTTCGGAAATGTAGGATCCCGTGGAAAAGTCTATTGTATACAGTCTTATCTGTCTTTGTAAGAGGTTATTTTCATGACTCGAATCCGTGACTTCTAGATCATATATTAACAATTTTACTATTGCACCAAAGCTCTCCTTCATAAAATGTGCTATTATAAAAAAGGGCAGTTCGGTACATGAAGCTTTTGCCATGCGGGGTTCCGGAGAAGGGTTTATTGTATGCAACATTATCCTGATAAAATACACTACTATGATTTAAATTATTGTATATCTAAAATTGATTTAATTTTAAATCGATTAAATTAAATTAAAAATAGATCTAGTTTAAACCTACTTGATCCTGCTTTGTCTATTTGGCATACTTCAACTAATTCTAAATTGACTTTTACTCAATTAGCACATCAAACCTTAAACTCAACTTTTAATATCTTAAATATAACTCAATAATAAGCATCTATAGCAATTAAATATCAGTAAAAAATATCTTTTAGTTAATATATTTATATTTAAAAAATTTCAAAATCATATCAGTATGGTGCAATACGGTACCAAAACTATATCATTCCGATCATAAAATGAAACTTCGGCACGGCTTGAAATTTTAAATCTTGATTATGCCTTAGTCATCATTTCTCAATTCGTCTGTTATTTTTTTTCTTTACTTGGTAGTTTCATGTTGATTTTATTATGATATTGCAATAATTATTATTTTTGCTCCTAGTCTCATGGTCAAATTCTTAGTGCATTGTAAGCTTTGATGAAATTGGCATTTAAGTTTGTTGTTGCTGCCAAATTTGATAGATTGGTTTCACACAGTCAAAATGTTGTACGGTTTCAGTCTTAGAAGCAAAAAATGCTATGGATTTTAATTTTGTGGATAATCATTGTTTTATTTATTTTTTCTTTGTCTGGTCTGTTAGTTTTGCTAATTGTAAATAAACATGTTGCCTTTGGCATGCATAAGGTAAGAATTGAACACTTTTTTAAAGTTAAAACCTTCTTGATTAAACCCAATGGGAAAATTCTGGTCTTATTTGGTAATGAACCAAAATATTTAAAGGTCTAGTAATGAACGGGCTATACTAATATTGTCTCTTCTTCAAATCACTATACTTGTTGAAAGGAAAATATTTCTAATGAAAAATTGTTCAACCACTGCACTATTTATCTTTAGGGTATGCTTGTTTGCAGCAAAATAATATCTGTGAAAAATATCTCTAGGAAAAAAATCTTTTCTGGGAAAATAAAATATTTTTTTCTGATTGCATATATTACTAAATCTCATGAAAAATATTATCTTGTATTTAATATATATATACAAGAAAATATATTTTTTTCCAGTCTCAAAGTGGAGATGATTGGGAACTGATGAGCATGCCCATCTAGAGTGGTGAGTTATCTTGACTGATTGGTTCACATGGATGGATCAACCCATTTCGACATTCTAGCCTAACCCCCACCCCTGTGCTAACTAGTTCACCCTGTTGGATTGCTTAATTAGCTCAAACCACTCGACTTGCCTAGACCGACTGAATTGTGTGGTCTTTTCAGCCTATCTGGTCAGATCAACCTTTCCTTAATTGATGAGTCTGCATGAATTAGGGTAAATATTAGCATATTGAAAGGTGCTTATCGATAGGTGAATGATTTGCAGATGATTAAGGAAAATGGCTGCTACTCTTTTCGAATTCATTTTCTTCAGAAAATACCTACTAACAAAAGAAAAATTCATTGGTTGACCATAATTTTCTATTGCACGAAACATTAAAAAATTCTTTATGTGACATAAATGTTGACTTTGTGAACCATTTAAACCAACATTAGTTAAACATGCTAAACATGAGATTCTTTTCCTTTAACATTCATATAATGATCACCATGATGAGGTAAGTGAAATTATATAGAGTTCCTGTTATTCAACAACAATAACAATCAAGCCTTATCCCACTAGATGAGGTCGGCTATATTGATTCTTCTACGCCATTGGGCTCTATCCCCTACTATGTCATCATTTATACTTAAATGAATTTTATCTTATTTTATTGTTGCTAACCAAGTCTCTTTTGGTCTTTCTCTTCTTCATTTGATGTGCATATTTGTTATCGTTTCACATTGTCTAACTGAAATATTTATTGGTCGTTTAAGTACATGTCCGTATCGTCTTAAATGTATCTCTCGGAGTTTTTCCTCGATAAATGCAACTCTGACTTTCCTTCTAATGCTCTCATTTTTTATTCTGTCCATGTTCACACATCTACCTTAAACGTGTCTCCTAGAGCTCCTGTTATTCATTTTAAAAATAATGAATCATTATTAGTTGGTTGTTTCAAGTATGGAATCATGATGACCGGTCAATCTGCCTAATTTTCACACACAGAACTGTGCCTCACGAAAAGTATCCACAAGAAGGATTTTTTTAGAAATTGATTTCCCATATCTTCTGTTGAGATTGCTGAATTAGTTGATGTTATTCGTTGGATGTTTGTTGCTTTGCTCCAATAATGATCACATCTGTTTATTGATGTACATTGAGTTTTTCTTTCAGTTGCTTTTTCCTGTTCAGGATTACTATTCTTGGAGAAAAGGTTTTGTGATTTCTTGAAATTTGAGTGCCTTCCAGTCATTTTCCTGTATATTGCATCATAAATAATCGCCATATATTTTATTATTTTTTCCTCAGTGCTTTCTACTTGTCCATTAAATTCAAACTTCTTAATTGTGTTATCTCTTCTGAACAATGAATTTCAACTCATTCATGAGTTGTTCTTATACGTACTATCAGCATCACAAAGAACAGAGCTTATCAGGGCCACATTGGACACACTTAATGCATTTTTATCGTGGATTCCACTTGGTTACATATTTGAGTCTCCACTGGTTTGAACTTTGCTCACTGCTCTCATCTTTCCCTTAATTTGATTCACTATGAAAAACTAATCTCCATAAATTTTTGCTGAGCACTTATTTTTCACTCTCTATACTTAGTTGGAGATACTTCTGAAATTATTTCCTGTTACATCATACCGGAACCCTGCACTTCAGTGCTTGACAGAGGTATGTGTTCCATACTACTACTTGAGTATTAACCTTGAGTTTGATTTGGTGATTACATATATGTTCTTTGTTATGTTTGATCTTACACATTGAAATAGGTTTGGCGCCCAATGTGCTATAAACCACAAGTATTTGCCTTCACCATTGAAGCTTAATGCATGATCTTCTGCAACATTGCAGGTTGCTGCACTTCAGTTTGGTGAATTTTATGATTTGCAATATGCAAAGATGTATAGTATCTTCATGATACAATTGCAGGTAATTTTATTATTTTTAAAAATTGTATCTGCATGAGAGTGTGATTACTTCCTGTAAAATTATCTTTTTGACTTCTTTATACAATAAAATTTATTCTATAAGCATTTTTTTTCATTAAAAGAGAAATGAAAAACTGGGAAAGTTTTATCAAAAAAGATAATCTTAGAATTTCTTGGGCTCTACTTGCCTTTCTACTTTGTCCTCATGTAGTGAAACTTCCGATTGCTTTTGTAGACTGTTATTCTACCTGCTACAAATTTTCCTGAAGCTTATACAAATGGTTCAAGTGAAGAGCAGGTAATTCAACAATTTTTTGGTAGTTGCCAATGAAATTCCTACTAAAACTAATTGTTTCATTGTACCCCACCAGTGTACTATGCTAACACTTTGCTCCTTTTGTAGGCATTTATCCAAAACCTTGCTTTGTTTTTTGTTTCGTTTTACAAGGCAAGTTTTTCATCTTCATTTACTTCTAGAAACAAATTGTTGCATCTGAGTATGCATATACTTCACGCAGGAATTATGATGGTAGTTTTTTGTTTAATATGTTACTCGTGGTAATAGCATGTCCAGCAATTGAGAAATAATGCATTTGATGTTGAAAACGAGCCTATTTCCTTGCAATTTACTTTCAGCCTTTCTAAATTTCAGTGTGTTACTTCTTGTGATATTTTTCACTTAGTAGACACATTTTGAAAATCGTACCGTGTGAATTTTGTTGTTTTTGTTGCCCATTTTGCCTTTATAATCTCCATTCACATTCTTGAATCTATTGCTAAAGCTGTATTATCACTGAGTTTTGGTTTTCTTATTAGCATCTCAATCAAAGTTTCTTGTCGTTGTCAGTTACCAGATGGATATTGACACAACATATTAATTTTGTTGGGCATCTTTACCTTTTCAGTCTCACATCCGTATTCTGGAATCTACACCAGAAAATAGAGCCGCATTGTTGTTGGATCTTGAATATCTTATTGGTATCTCATATGTAGACGATACAGAAGTCTTCAAGGTATGTTTTTTTCCCATTTATATCTGCTGTGTGCATTGCTAATTAGCTTTGGTGGTCAAATTTTCAATTCTACATTGTGCAGGTTTGCATGGACTATTGGAATTTGCTGGTTTTAGAACTGTTTGAATCACATCAAAACTTGGAAAACACTGCTGTTACTTCTGGTGGTCTGATGCAACTTCAGGTATTTTTTTCACAATTGCAAAAGTTAGGCATGGTCTGTGTGTGTGTGTGTGTGTGTGTATCAATATTATACTTTGCCATTCCTTCAGGTATTGAAATAGATTTGACACATCTGCTACTATCCACCTTTATAGCAGTTGCAATTTAATCATAATTTTTATTGATGTATCTAGGTCAATATTCCTTGAAACTAAGAAATTAATTCTGTATTTAATATATGCTTTCTTCTTTGCTTGCAACTAGTATTTATTTTGTGTTGCGAGTAATCTGTTAGCTGGAGTGCTGTTTCTGGGAAAATATCCTAGTCGTGATTTTGAATCTCACATATCCTAATCGTTATTCTTTATGAAATTTATCCATTGTAACAACTAGAAAGTTATAACCAATAGTAGCTGTGGTTTCCTTGTTAGCCTGTAATGTTCCCTGTCATTTTGATTTCTTCTTTTGCATGCTGTTTGAGATAACTTCTTTTTGCAAATGCTGTATTAATTTTTTTTTTTCATTTGTGCTCATATCATCCCTTCAGGCAAGAATGATTCCTGAGATCGTTGATGGTCTTGGTTCGCCACTTCTTCAAAGGAGACAACTTTATTCAGTTCCCTTGTCTAAGTTAAGGACACTCATGATTTGTCGTATGGCTAAACCAGAAGAAGTTTTAATAGTTGAAGATGAAAATGGAAATATAGTTCGGGAAACTATGAAAGATAATGATGTCCTTGTTCAATATAAGGTATGCTTGTGCTGCATTCCCTTTCCGAAATAGCAACCATTCATTTCCTTCATTTATTTTGTACTTTCTATGTTCAATCTTCTGATTTTTTAAACCTTTTTTGGATGTGAACTTTTAATTACCTGCTCAGGTCGTTTGAAAGAGTTTTGGTTATTTTACTCTTTCAAACTTTTGTGAAAGAAAAATTGAGTCCTTGTTATGATAAATTTTTAATGGTTTCGAATCATTTTGAATAACTGACTCAAGCCATTTAGGTCTTTATAAAATGCAAACTTGCTCTAGAAAAAGTTACATATTAGATTATGTAAATATTTATGTTTCTTTGTTTCATTTTTAAATTTATTTATTGGTAAACCTGACACTAATTCTTCTCTGCTGGTGTAGATCATGAGGGAAACACTAATATATTTGTCACACCTTGATCATGAAGATACAGAACAGCAGGTACATCTCATTGATTGTTTCATTTGTTGATACCTGTAAATGTTGTAAGTTTGACATATGGCTTTTATATTTTTGGCAATTTTTGGTTTGTCTATATTTTCTTTTTCCCAAAGTTTATCACTATGACATTTTATACTGAAAGGTTCAAGAGATATTCTAGTAAATGAAACAGGTTTAGTTGAAATTTTAATTCATTGATCCTCATATCGTGTTTTACATGGACTAATACCCATACATTTGAAAAGGTATAATTTTGATATCCGCTTGATTTATTATGTCATGTTACTTTGTTGAATCATCATAAAATGATTTTTTAACAATTTGTTATGGACAATAGACCTCAGAAGGGCTGCCAAGATCTGTTTTTCATTTTAGTTATTAACGAATGCTAATCTGGGGCTTATTTCTAAATTTGCATATGAATTAAGATATTTTTTTAAGTTGGGGCTTCACACAGTGGTCTTTGCTTGCCTATGATGTGGGGAAAGAAGAGGAGAGACTGACTAGCTAGTCCAGAGACTCATCTACTTCTCTGGAAGGACCTGGACAAACCTTTGTTGAGAGCTTGCTATTCATGTGTTTCTTCAAAGCGGGAGTTTTTTTTTTTCAAGTGCAGATAATTTTTATAATTTTGATGTAAAAAGTGCTAAAAATATTTGTTATAGAGGAACTTGTTTATATTTAATCTTTTCCTTGTTTCTGTTTTTTATTACATGTTGTATGAAGTTCCTATTCAGCTTTTTATCAGCAATTTACTCTCGAGATATATTTTCTTTCATCTTAGATGTTGAAGAAGTTAAATAAGCAATTGAGTGGGGAAGAATGGTCCTGGAACAACTTAAATGCATTATGCTGGGCTATTGGATCAATATCTGGTTCAATGGTGGAGGATCAGGTACTCTTTCTATGATAATACTAACATTTTTGGAGGACTTGAATTAGAAATAAACCCCTGTTTCATTGTCTGTTATTTTCTATTGTGAAATTTACTACTTGGTTAATGACAATGATTGCATTGTTCGATACTCTTGGTTGTGAACACTATGTTGCCTAGTTCTGTGTTCATTTTCATTGTGTGACTGTCCTTGTGGCCAATATAATATGGTGTATTGTTAGGTTAAATCTAAAAGGTTTATATTCTGGTAATTGATATTGAAAAGTTGATTAAGATCTTTAGGTTAAGAAACTATTGTGACAAATACTTTGATTAGCATTCACTCTGTTTTTTTTTTCCAGAGGCCAATATCACAAATTGGTATTTGGAATTGGTTGTGTGAAGCTACTTATGATCTTAAATTTTCTCTTCAGTTTCGTGATTTTTTTTTTTTTTAATGAGAAAGGAGCCTTGACATAACGGTAAGTTTGTTATCTTGTGACCAAGAGGTCATAGGTTCAAATCCTGGAAACAACCTCTTACAAAAAAGCAAGGTAAGACTGCGTACAATGGATTCCTTCTTCGGTACCCCGCATGGCGAGAGCTTCGTGCACCGGATTATAATTTTTTTTTTTCATGATTTTTTGGAAAACTTACATATTTGACAATTGACATTTTGTCTTTTTAACTAGATCAATCTTGTATGATAGTATTGAATATTTGCTCCTGGTAATCATGAACCAACTGAATTTGTTTCTTTCCAATGTTTCTTATGATGCCAGGAAAATAGGTTTCTAGTTTTGGTCATTCGTGATTTGCTGAATCTTTGTGAAATAACCAAAGGAAAAGACAACAAAGCAGTGATTGCAAGTAACATTATGTGAGTAAATACTTTGTGCTGTTGTTGATTGGTTACATCTTCATATTTATAATCTAATCCACTATGTATTTTAGGTATGTTGTTGGACAATATCCAAGGTTTCTTCGGGCTCATTGGAAGTTTCTGAAAACAGTTGTGAATAAATTGTTTGAATTTATGCACGAAACTCACCCAGGAGTACTGGTGATTGACTTTGTTTCACTTTACGAGTAACTTTTTTCTACTCAGCCACAACATAATGGGAGGTGTTGGACTTAATGGCTTTTACAGATGAAGCCTAATAATTATAAGTTTCCTTCACTTTTAAAACATGTTGATATCACATCTGAAAATCTTGGTAGCCATCGTTGGAGACCAAATTGTAAATAATTAAGGCCCTATTTATAAATATCCGAGTCATAGAGATGTAAATGTAAAATTACATATCCATAGATGGGACTGAATTAACCATAATATCAAAGCAGGACTAATTGATTTTTTCTCTAGTTTGTCTTTCTTTATAGTCCTTGTCACCTCTAGGGTGATAGCCTCTTCTTTTCTTTCTGTTCTTTGTTTCTAGGGAGGATCCAGCGGGTCCTGCTCTTGTCAGACTTATATCATCTACTTGGTGCACGTTGCTAGACTCACCAGCATGTCTTTATCATGTTCCTTAGTCGCTAGAAGCAGTGGTTACCTCCTTTGTCATATCACTGGCTCTGTGGCATTCCTGTTTCCATGGTATTCATTTTCAGTGTTACAATGATGAAAGTATACCTTCATTATCACTTTTGAATCAAGGATTTAGGTGACCATCATCTTTATGCTTTCTTAAACTCATATAACATGAAGGACAACTCAACTTTTACTGAGAGGGAAAATCATTCAAAGATGATTCAAAATAAGGATTGTAACCCCTTATATAAATTGGTAATGAGATTGTGAAAACTGTGACTTTGTTATCTAAAATTTATATCAATTTCTTAAATAAGTCTAAAATAACCCTTTTAAAGACTAAACAAACAACTCCCAAATAAATTTAAGCAATCTTTAAAAATTTAACGAATTCCCACCTAAATCTAACCAACCTTTTGAAAAAGCCCTAGCCACGTTATTTTCCCCCACCAAGAGGAACTCAACTTAGTTAAGTAGGGGAGCAAGATGTACCATTCAGTTATACAATGTCTTGCATAGGTGCAAAGTTGTACAAGCAAATGTCACTAATTGAAACTAGATGCTGGTTATTATCATTGTCAAACTATGGTTGTCCCATCTATTTGAGGTTGCCCTATTTATATTAGGTCAGCTACATGAATCTTATTATTCTTTACTATATTACTAATGATATTCAAATTAATTAATCATTGATCATCATATTGACTAATATTTTCTTGGGACTGCCTCTACACTCTCCACTTCAATAGATACAATTTTTATAATTATAGGATTTATTTGCTGTCTTTGTGCATGCCCATACCATGTTAAGTTATTTTTTCTCATTTTATCATCAATTGAAACTACACCTAATTGATTTTGAGTACTAGTGTGTAACATATATACCTCTCATTTGTAAAGTATGGACTTGGGATCTATGATGTTTAAATTCAGTCAAAGGATTTTCAGATATTTGATGTGGTACTCGGTAGTCTTAAATGGCTTTCTGAGACTTCAGTGTAATTATGCTTGTTTTTTTGTCCATTTATTTTCGTTGCCTTTAGTGCAGAATCTGCAATAGTAGAACTTCATTAATCAGTCACTGAAATGATACAGAATTCCTGGTTTTGGTTAGGTAGTGCCAAACCACCAACTCTCAACTAAGCATGCTATAGGCAAGTGTATTGATTGTGATAGTTGTGGAGTTGTGCCACAAATGCTTTCCTAAACTGATTACTTGTTCTCAGAATTTCTTGTGCTCCATGAAGTTTGCGTGTTTAGACAGCTGACTTTGATCTCATTGCAGGACATGGCTTGTGATACTTTTCTTAAAATTGTCCAGAAATGCAAGCGTAGATTTGTGATTGTTCAGGCAAGTTATGTTTGCTTAAACTATAGTTGTTTTTTTAGCTCTGTCGTATTACCCCTCCATTTGTCTCCTTGAATGGTCGACGTCTTGTCTCTCAAATTTTGTTTTTGATTATTTATAATGGTTCTATGGCTTTCAATTTCATTTTATTGATCATACAATGTAAATACCTACTCTAGTCGCCCCAATTCGCAAGGATTCTCTCAATTTTTGTTTTTGATTATTTATAATGATTCTATGGCTTCAATTTCATTTGATTCATCATACAATGTAAATATCTACTTCTAGTCATTCCAATTAACAAGGATCGTTTGAGCCATAGTGCATTCTACTTCTAGCGTCTCTTGGTGATATTATTGTCTAATTCTGTTTTTCTTAGTTTCTTGAGTGGGTAGTTGGTCATGTTACGAGTAGTAACAATATCCTTTTTGGTATGGTACCATGATTACTGTGTCATTCAGCATCCCCTTTGTCTGTAGCATTAGTCACAAGATCCTTCTGTGTCTAATGTGTGCTTTCTCTTGCCTGAGGTTTTCACTATGACAATTCGTGTTAAGACAACACTTAATCTTAATATTATGGAAATATAAAAATTCACCATTAAGATGTTAAATTGTGTTTGTTTCTTAATATTGCATGGTGATTTGTGTATTAACATGATTGTATATTTTTTTATTGTTGTGATACATGGTCTTCTGTCATTGTCATACATTACCATGATTTTCTGTAAGTGTTGGAATCGAAACAGTTTTAATGAGATTGTAGTTTCCCACATAATTTGTTGGTCCTCAAACATGCAATTTTCATGGCCTTTGGTTGTGTAAGAGTGATGATACTACTAGCACCTTTTCTATATAACTCCAGATAGAAAGGTTAGCATGTAACCCATGATCCGATCCAAAATATTCAGCTCAGCGAAGGGAGAAAAGGAAGAATGGTTCGGACGCGAATATCCGGCTAATCGCAGACGAGAGTTAGCGTACAATCGCACGGAGAAGTTAGCGTAAGCAATCGCACGCAAAGAAGAGACGGAAGACACTTCGCTAAGGGTGGAACAGAATCGTTCAATTTAGATAATTCTGCATGATGGGAGGGATAAAGGGTCGACTCAACCCGATCGATCCAAGGAAGTTCGCACAAAAAGAGGAATTGGTTCGGGTTGATGAGGAGCCCTAAGGCTAGGTCACCCGTGGGTCATAGACCTAAGCTAGCTTCACCTAAAGCAGATGGTTGAGGGAGACAGTCTAACCTAGTTACCTGAAAAGTAGAGGAAGAGGCGTTATGCAACAGCTTAGGGGGTTCTCACACAATATTCCAAAGAGCCTTCATTCCTCGTATCTGTAACAGAATTATTCTCCAGATGGAGGTGGTGGCCACGTGTACGATGGAGACAACCCACGACGTCGCGATGGAGGAAAAGGGGGAAGATAAAAAAGAGGAAGCGAGGAGGAAGAAAGGGATCGACCAATCCGCAAGAATTCCAACCCAGCAAGAGAGAAGAGGAGGCAAGAGGAGAGGAAGAGCGACGACCACCTCGCCGGAGAAGAAGGGCAGAGATCCGTTGTTGTTACATCTCTTGTATTTCTTCTCGTCCTGTGACATCACTGTAAGAGGTTTTTCTCCTCCACCTCCGGAAACTTCTTTTCCGTAAAGGAGGGTCTTCATAGTGAAAGTGCTTGGGCACTGCACCCGGTGAGAGAGCTCACCTTCGTGGAGTAGGAATCCTCATTCCGAACCACGTTACATCTTGTGTCTGATTTTTGATTGCTGGTATTGGTTTTTTGTGGTTCATCGACTTCACCTTCTTATTCTATCGATCAAGGCTCGCGATAACCCTCCGAGATCTCCTTCGGCTTCATCGTGAAAAAGGAGTGAACGAATTTTCCTGCCGTCACGGGCGCCACCGCTGGAAACATCGAGCTGGACGTTGAGATGCAACCTGAGGAGGTACAACAACCCGCTGCCTCTGCAGCAGAGGAGCGCCCCATCACCCTTCTACCATTACAGCTGAAGGCCCTGATGGATGACGCCATTACAGAGGCCCTTGCTAGAGAAAGGAGAAGGACCAGAAATCTGCATCCGTATTCCGGTGAACCTTCTTCCTGAGGCCCACCCCCAGAAATGCCTCTCCCATCTCGTACAGCCGTCAATGTGGAAATATTGCCTGGAGGGGGAATGGGGGGAAGAACACCTCATAACACTATGCCCTTCACCCAAACGCGCAGGGAAGAACAGGGCGAAAGTCAATCAACCAGACCTCCGAAAGTATATGAGCCCAGTCCCTTTACAATGGATATTCTCTCAGAAGTCCCTCCGTCCTACTTCCGGAACCCTCAGATCGATAAGTATGATGGTTCGACGGATCCCGAAGAGCACATATCTCAATTTGATGGAGCGCTTTCCATCATATAATCGATGCTCTCAAACGCCGAGTTTTCCTGACCACCCTTTAATCGCTCGCAAAAAGTAGTTTAATACTTCGCTTCCGTGATCCGCCACTTGTTTCACGATTTTCGAGAATGTTCACGAGTTCATAAATGCAAGGTGTATAAACACGACTCTTCTATACGATGCATATCACCCAGTGGACCTCGTAATCCTTAGAGGGTATCTCATCGATTCACTTCGCAGCCTAGGGAATCCTTCACTGTGTTCAATCTTTCAGAGGCGCTTATTCAAGACGGCCAAGGAGGGCCCCTTTCTGGGCTTCTATAAGACAACTCATGACGCATGAGGAGCTACTAAGTCGTGCGGAGCAATTTATTCGCAAAGAGGAAGGATTAAAAGTGCGGAGAGTCAACGGCCGCCAACTAGCCCCAATCGAAAGAGCTCGCCCCGCCGCTTCTCGCGCCTACGGGATTACGCACGACCTTTCGGCCAGAGGCTCCGAGGCCTCATCCAACGCCGCAGGTGTTCGCCCCACGCCACCATTACAAATCACGGTCACCAAGCCGCTTCTCCCGCGAGGACTCGAAGGAACGGAGATGGAATTTACGACCAACAGAGTGGCCGCAACGACTCTAGGATACAGGGGATCCCACGTAACCCCCCGCCCCATTCTTCTCGCCAATATCATACAATACGGTCACACTAGTGCCGATGTTTCAAGTTACAAGAGGAATCGATCGCTTCCATACCGCATATCCGCAAGTAAGCCTGTGAAGGAGGACTCGACGCGAGGCCCCGACCCAACGTAATCCGGCCCAGTGTCCATATAATCAACAACCCTGTCACTTTCCCCAAACGTCCCCAGAGGTTGTCTCTCAAGGAGGCCCATCGCGTGAGGGCCCTTCATCCAATCTAGATAACACTCCCACACGGGAATTATTCATGTTATAGCCGGAGGACTCACCGACGGACTCCAACCGGCGCGTCATACGCCTGTCTATGGAGAGTTCGCCATCGCCACCACTCAAACTATTCGGTCGCACCGCTTTTCATTCGGCCAAGATCTACAAGGTGTCCCCGCCCCACACTGACGCCTTGGTTATTCGTGATATCCTCGTCAATTACGCATGGCTGTGGTACTAGTCGACTCAGAAGCTCACAACATCCTCTTCCAGAAGCTTTCGACAGATGCAATCGAAATGCCCAAATGAAGAGGTGGCCACTCCTCTTCTGATTCGCAGACACGTGGTCCACCCTACAGGCGATTTCACTACCTCCGACTGGGTAAAGCCCACCAAAAGACTAAGTATAGTCCTTTCTCATCGCGACGCCCGCCCACTTATAATGCTATTCTCGCCCTTTCCTCACCCTTTTCAGTAAAATAAGGCCCCCTGCATCACCGTGGTCAAATTTCCAGGGGACAATCGGAGAGGTTCGTGGAGAACAAAAGGCCTCCAGAGATGCATGCATAAAATGGTTCTGGACGATCAAAAGAAAGCCCGAATCGACGACTCAAAGGCAAAGCTATCGCAATTTCGATGTCTCGCCCCGAGGAATCTCAAGGCCGCAAAATAAGAAGGAGAATCGTGGAAATCGCTTCCAGAAAGGCTATACGATAAGACAACAAATTGAAACTAAGGAAGATCCGTGGCTTCGTCAAGGAGAATGAAGACATTCGCGAGATGCTGCATGATCTCACCGGGATCAACCTCGAGTGGGCCGAACACCATCTCAATATCACCAGAGGAGCCTCGGCCCTCCAAAGTAAGAGGCGACATTTCGACCCGAGAAGGACAAGGTTATAGCCAAGAGGTGGAAAACTGCTAAAAGCGGGTCGCGAAAGGAAATCCACTTCCCGAGTGGTTTCCAACGTCGCCTCGTCCCTAAGCCTTCTGATGGAGGATGTGTATCGATTTTCATGATTCAATAAAGCGCCCTAAAGATCGCCACCCTTGCCTCAGATTGATCAATTAGATTCTAATGCGGATACGGCGGTATCCCTAATGGATGTGTATCAAGGATACCATCAAATACCTCGCCAAAGAAGACCAAAAGAGAGTTAGCTTTGCGACGGCAGGAGGGTTATACGCTTATGTAATGTCATTCGTTAAAGAACGCCGAGCCACCTACCTACACGGACAAGATTTCAAGGTAAAGGGAAAATGTGGAAGTCTACGCGACGAGAGTCAAATCAAAGACCACTCGAGATTTAGTCAACGACCTAAACGAAACCTTCTACGCTGAGACAAATACGGTCAACCCTAACAAATGCCTATTCGGGTAAAAAGCGCAAGTTCTGGTACATAGGATCGAGAAGGGCCGTAAGTCAACCCCGAGAAGGTGCAAGCACTACGCAACATACGAAATCACCCGCTAATCGGCGAGACCTAAAAGTCAGGGCAGATTGTTTCTTTATCCCGATTCATATCACGGGACAAGGGTCGCTTTTCTTCAAGATCTCGCAAGGCTACTAAATTTCTGGGACGATCAACGCGAATGTGCTTTCAGAGTCAAGAAATATTATCGACTCCCACCGCTAGCCAAACCAAATGGGAACCATTATGGATGTATTCCGCCTGAGGGGGCTATTAGTTGCTTATTAAAACAAGAAGGCTCATCAAGAAATTTATTTATTATACCAAACCATATCCTGCAATGGACCTGCTATACAAAGCTAGAGAAGCTTGCGTATAGCCTAGTGATAATCGCCCGCAAATTGAGGTCGTACTTTTTGGCTGATCCCATCACCGTTCTAACTCACAACGAATTGGGCAAGGTTGTCACTAAGCCCAATTTCTCCGGAAGACTGGCCAAATGGGTGGTAGAACTAAGCAAGTATGATATTCACTACCAACCCCGAACGGTTATCAAGGCCCAAGCACTCGCTGATTTTCTAGCAGAGGTACCTGGCGATCCAGAAGATAGTTCGTTAGCAAAAGAGGAGGGATCAGATGCATGGAATATATTCGTAGACGGTTCTTCAGGATCCACGGGCAACGGCGTCGGTGTTCTATTAATTTCCCCTGATAATGAAGAAAGTCGACTGGGATATCGGGCATCCAATAATGAGGTGGAATATGAAGCCATTCTAGCGGGATTGCAGGCTGCTAAAGCGGTAGGGGCTTCTTCAATTATAATCCATTCGGATTCCCAGTTGATAATATCACAACTTCAAGGTTCCTTCGCGGTTCGGGAAGAAAGGCTGCATAAGTACCTGAAGGCTTTTGAAAAAGAAAAAGCTCAATTCCGTCAAGTCCTCTTAAAGCAAATCCCACAGGAGAATAACGGGAAGGCAGATGAATTGGCTCGGATGGCTAGTGCTATGGAAGAAATGAAGTCCTCGGAAACGGTCCAGGCGGAAATCTATACTTCCTTAGCAATATGTAGCGTGGAGGAAGACGCACCCGAATCAAGCCTAATTCCTGATTGGAGGACTGACATCATAGCTTATTTACGGCATGGAAAGTTCCCTGAAGAAAAAGCAGCGACATCTGCTTTAATAAGCCGAGCCAGACGGTTCACCCTCTTAAACGGAGACTTATACAAGACATCTTTCGGACGACCCTTATTGAAATGTTTGGGAAGTGAGGATGCGGAATGGGTACTCCGGGAGATTCATGAAGGTTGCTGCAGCAATCATTTAGGAGGGAGAGCTTTAGCAAGGAAGGCCCTATTAGCCGGGTATTTTTGGCCTACTCTCCAACAAGATGTTGCTCGTATAGTGCAAGCTTGCCTCGCCTGTCAGAAACATAGCAACCGTTCCGAACGGACGGCTGAGTTGATGAAAGTCGTAGTCTCTTCATGTCCTTTTGATCAATGGGGAATAAATATAGTGGGTCCGATGCCAGTAGCACCTTTATAGAAGAAGTTTTTGTTGGTGGCCGTAGATTATTTTTCCAAATGGGTGGAGGCAGAGCCCCTAGCCAAAATTACTGAGAAGGTTGTGATACAGTTCTTATGGAAGAATATTGTTTGTCGATATGGTATTCCTCGGAAAATAGTCAGTGACAATGGACGACAGTTCCAAGGAAAAAAGATCAAAGAATGGTGCCAAAGTCTCAACATTCAGCAGACCTTCACTTCGGTAGCTCACCCTCAAGCTAACGGGCAAGTGGAAGTGACTAACAGAATTCTCATTTAAGGATTAAAGACCAAATTGGGGGCTCAGAGGGGAAACTGGGTAGAAGAATTACTAGGAGTCCTATGGCCCTATCAAACTACACCAAAGACTGCAACAGGGGAAACTCCCTTCAGTTTAGTGTACGGGACGGAAGCTGTCATTCCGGTCGAAGTTCTCTTAAACGGCGCTCGGATAAAGGCGTAAGAACCAAATCAGAACCAGCTTATCCGAGGCACTGAGTTGGACTTGGTGGAGGAAAAGCGGGAGATGGCGCGGAGGCGAGCGGAATTTTACAAGCAGAGAGTACAACGAGTCTTTAATAAGAAAGTGATGCCTCGAAGATTTCAAGAAGGAGATTGGGTTTTGCGTAAAGTTAATCCCGCTGGAGACCCTGGAAAGCTAGCTCCAAATTGGAAAGGACCCTATAAAGTAACGCGCCGCGTAGCGGGGTTCACATATTATCTGAAAGATGACCAAGGCAAAGAACTTCCACGACCTTGGAATGCTATTCATTTAAAGCTTTTTCACACTGTATGAGAGGTCGAGAATAGAAGAAGAGGAATTATGAGACTTCAAAGGGGTGTACTTACTGACTCGATTGCATTAATTAGACACAAAGTACCCTTCAAATTTTATTAATAAGTCATTTACCAGTGCAATACGGTACTGATGATAAATCTTGAAAAAAAAGAGAAAGAAAATGGAGAGGAAGCTCCCGTTTCGAAACAATATATCGAATTACAACCTAAATCGGTCGGGAGGATAACGACGAAAGCCAGCCTCCCAATTTAAAGAGAATGAAGTGATGTCGAGGAGGTAATCCGACAAGATATCACGGACCGATTCGTTAAATCCGCTCGATAAGTGAGCGCAAAGAAG
This sequence comes from Wurfbainia villosa, assembly GCA_025175895.1. Lineage (NCBI taxonomy): Eukaryota > Viridiplantae > Streptophyta > Magnoliopsida > Zingiberales > Zingiberaceae > Wurfbainia > Wurfbainia villosa. Next base: position 34,390,543 of record CM045990.1, read on the forward strand.
ACGACTAGTCGCTTCCCGGCGGTTCGGGCGGTCCGGACCGATCCCCATGAAGCTCGCGATTTCTCCTCAGCATTCTGAGATTTCTACAGACGCCAACATACTGACACCTCCATGATAGCATCGGCTAGGGTGGAAACATCGTCGGAATTTCGTCCTCGCTGCATAAGATGCGCCATCTCTATCATATTTCGACGCACGGAAGCCAAATTCTCCACCGCTTCGTAATAAGATCCGTTCGCAAGTTCAAAGGTAGCCTCCGAGAGAAGTCTCGTCCAGTAGACGGCGCGAGTACGCGCTCGAATTTATGGGGATGAGTTTTCTTGTAGACTCTCTGATAAAGGCGCGTGAGGTCTCCTATCTTATCTCAGGCTTGCTTTGCCAACTCAAGACGGGGCGATGGTGTCGAGAGTCCCGCTGCTTCGAGGAGCTCGCTACCTACCTCAAGACGATAATTCCTCGAAAGCAGAGGAAAACCCCTCATCAAGAGGAGTTGGTTGGATTTCTCACGAGGGAACGGGTAGCTCCATACTCGCTCGCTGTTGATTCCGCAATGCCGCAATGGTATCAACATCCTTTCAAATTTTGGCGAAGCCGGCTAATCGCTTCCCGCATGTGCAATTGCCGCAACAGAGCCGCTTCGATTCTCGAGCTCGCTAAGTCTTCCTGTTATTCCGCTCCCATTCTCGAGCTTCGAGCCCGATATCATGAAGAGAGCGATCCAACTCTTGATGGTCGGGTCGTGCCTACGCCGGCGGAAAAGAAATCGTCGTGAGATAAAGCTAAGGAAGCTAATTGAGAAGACATACCAAGTCCAGAGCATGGCGTAGGCCTTCCATGAGAGGAACCACTTCCTCTAAGTTCAGGATCCGAAGACTCCTGGGAGAAAGGGAAGAAGAGGGGACGGATGATACTGAGGTGGGGAGTTCGCGTATAGTGGGGAGAGTAGAGGTGATATTTGCGGGAGGGGAAGGGCCCTTCTGGCGATGAGTGGAGGAGGAAGTTTGCAGGAAGGGGATATCAACCGCCATGGGTTCGGAAGAGGAATGATGTTCAGGGGAAAGAGAAGGCAAGGGTAATCCAGCCTTTGTCATTGGCTGACATAGGAGTATATCCTCCCCAGATTCATCCTCAGGTTGCAGGGAAGGAGAAGGCGATTTCTGAACATTGGTGGCGGAAGGAGAAAGAGTGGGAGGGCTAGGGTTTGTAAATGCCGGAGGAAGCGAAGAAGGACTAACTACCCCGGTTTCCTCCGGGGTGGAGATAACGAGGGTTGTAGGAGGAGGAGAGGAAGAAAAACGAGATGAGGTAGGTGTGATGGTGATCGGAGAAGGTGAAGAGGAAGATGGAGCTGACGGCTGATCGGTACTCCTCTTGCGGTGTGGATAACGGCCCGCTATCTCCTAGAAGAAGGAAGAATGCATTTTGAGGGTATGAGAATAAAGAAGAAGGACTGAAAAAAGGGATTGAGGCAACGGAGTGTGGCGGCAGAGGAACGAACAGACGAAGAAGAAGGAGACGAAAAGGCGAAGGGATGAAGATAGCAAAAGAGACGAAGACAAAAGGATCCCCTATAAAAGGAGAAAGAATGGGCTTGTAATCATTATTGGGCTCCTCGTCTGTGGTGAAGGAGGCCCTAAGTGAAAGGGAAAGAAGGGTTTATTTTTCTAAATGACCCATTATGTATTAAAGCCCTCATTTGCATGGGAAGGGGCGGATATAGGCATTCCCCGCCAGGAGGAGAGCCAAAAGAGGGATGATATGAAGACGTCGCCTCCTTTATGCTGATGGCCTGCGAGCAACATCTACTAAATTTTTATCCCCGCAAAGCGGAAGATATCCTCGTGTGGTGGCGGAACGGAAGAACCGAGATTCCTCGGTTATATATTATACATATAAATTTCTATCCCCGCAGAGCGGAAGATATCCCCGTGGTGAACTAAGAACCAAAATTTATTCTAAGGTTATACTAATTTTTATCTCCAGAGCTAAGATATCCCCGCTGGTGGTGGATCTAAGAACCGAGATTCCTGCTATATATTATACATATAAATTTCTATCTCACAGAGCTAAGATATTCCCATGTGGTGGTGGAACGGAAGAATCGAGATTCCTGCTATATATTATACATATAAATTTCTATCTCAGAGCAAGATATCCCCATGGCGGAATGGAAGAACCGAGATTCCTGCTATATATTATACATATAAATTTCTATCCTCAGAGAGTGGAAGATATCCTGTGGTGGCGAACTAAGAATCAAATTTATTCTGCTATACTAATTTTTATCTCGCAGAGCTAAGATATCCCCGTGTGGTGAACGGAAGAACCGAGATTCCTGCTATATATTATACATATAAATTTCTATCTCGCAGAGCTAAGGAAGATATCCTCGTGTGGTGGAAGCAAGAACCGAGATTCCTGCTATATATTATACATATAAATTTTTATCTCACAGAGCTAAGATATCCCCTGTGGTATGGACCAAGAACCGAGATTCCTGCTATATATTATACATATAAATTTCTACCTCGCAGAGCGAAAGATATCCGCGGTAGACCCAAGAACCGAGATTCCTGCTATATATTATACATATAAATTTCTATCCTCACAGAGAAAGATATCCGTGTATGAATGGAAGAACCAAATTTATTCTGCTATACTCAATTTTTATCTCGCAGAGCTAAGATATCCCTGTGGTGGTGGAACTAAGAACCGAGATTCCTGCTATATATTATACATATAAATTTTTATCTCGCAGAGCTAAGATATCCCCGTGTGGTGAACTAAGAACCGAGATTCCTGCTATATATTATACATATAAATTCTATCTCGCAGAGCAAGATATCCTCGTGTGGCAGAACTAAGAACCGAGGCCTCTCGCTATATATATCATCTTTGTCTCGCAGAAGAAGTCAAGTCCTTATTTAACTCAGATTATTATATTCCCGCAATGGCCGAGTAAGTGAGCGCCATTTAACGACTCTATATTATTATGTCTCCGGCGGGATAAAGGGGCAGAAGAGCCGAAATATACCTCAGCTATATGCCAGTCTATGTAAATATAGGAAAAGTAAAGCCTGGGGTAACTCAAGAGATACTAGACAAAGAAGTTAAACAGGGAAAGTTCATTAATGCGTGAAAATTACACATTCTAAGTCCTCTAAAAAGAAGAGATAGCAAAAGAAACTCTTATATATCTAGGGTATTACAGCTCTTTGTTGGGAGGAACAGAGGGAGTTTCTTTGCGCGGTCGAGGTTGGCACAGCAGTTGCCGAAGGTAAGACTGCTTCAGAAAGATTTGCTTGGATAGTTCCTTTTGGGACCCGATCAATTGTTGACGCAGAGAGCGGTTACTGGCGGAAGCTTCCCTCAGCCGTTGCTGCAAGTACCTTACTTGTTCCTCCAAATTAGCTATGTAGTGATGACCGTCTATCTGTTCTTCAGCAGGAGAGGAATTGCTACTTTGTCCAGATGGTTAGTCCATGACGAAGGGAAAGATGGAAGCTAATACGGTAAGGGTTGGAAGTCTTTATAGCGGCGAAAGAGAAGGGTGCATTTATTAATAGAGGAAGTGGGGATAATGAATGCTAGGAAAGAAGGGGAAACGTAACGACAGTAGGTGAAAAGTTGTTGGTACAGTAATTGTAAAGTAAGAAGGTGCAAATCCCCGGGAGAAGGTAAAGGAAGGTATGTTCGGGCCGGTTTGCAGTCTTTCGGCAGACAGAAACCTTACTTCTACGAGAAAAAGACAAAAGCGAATATCCGTTCCATTCCTCATTTTTATTAACATATTCGAAATGATTACATCAGTTTAATCTATGAAGATCTTTTCTGATTACTTCTAACAGATGAAGCAGGAGAGTTCTCTTAGGGGGGAGAAGGCGCTAAGATGACTCTGAAGCGCTCGCCTTGAACAGGAGGTAGGGTCGATGAACCTTCATTAAAGGGAGGAGGAGGAACGCTTGCCGGGGAGACTGGAATAAAAGCCAGCGCCGGCGGAAGTGGATGAAGCTCGGCAATAGCCCGAGGGTCTCTCAGATACTCCGTGAAGGGAGGGTTCTGCATCTTGGCCATGGAAGGAGGGAAGGGGGCTCGACAGACCTTCTGTAGGAGGGGCCGGCCGGAACGGAGGCGTAAAAGGAAGGGGGCTAAGGTCAAGTGCGGCTGAGCGAGTCTCCAGTCTTCCAGTGTCTTCGTAAACCCACCAGAGTTCAAAAGATTCTGATCCGGAAGAAATCTCGATGGGGTATCCCGCTGACGCCATGATAGTGAGATAGAAAGACGAAGACATGGAGGGCGATGATTTATAGTGGAAGGAAAGCGACGACAAAAAAGTTCTGGGGAAGGGGAAGAAGATGGAGAGACTGATATCGTTTCCAAGGCAGTAGGAGGGATAGGGAAGATCAACAGGCAAAAGCCATTTAAAGTGATGCCCGAACCAAAATCGGGGCGGATATGAATAATATCAGGCAAGACCCTTCTGCTTAATCCTCAATCAACTAGGTGATCATACCATACAACACGGAAAAGAGATAACAAAGATAAAAAGAGAGAGCTTTAAAATTAATTCGAGTTTCACCCTCAAGGAGCATGACAAACGATGATAACTAGTTATACGGACAAATTTATTGCTCGTATGTTTAGAAGTCATCGACAAAATTACTAAAAAGAGAATATCGAAATTATAGCTCAAAGAGGCTCAAGTGACACTTAGCTAGTGCACCCACCGGATCCAAATAACTAGTGTCTGTGCCGGGAGGCGCGTATCCTTGTTCGGCATTTTGAGCTGAGGACCCCTCAAAGCCTAGTATGAACAAATCTACCCCCTTCTTGACGTATCTTCTCTTGAGATCAACTTCCTGCTCTTTCAGCTGATCTTGACATCTGGCCAGCTGGGCTCGACTCTCCGCCAATTCGGCCACTAGGACATCCTTTCGATCGCCAGATGTTGTCGCTCTGAGTCGAAAGAGCCTCGTAATACTCTCACGGCGGGTGGATCACGCCGAGCCATCGTTGATAAAGCTGAAGGAAAAGCTGCCACTATGGAGGAAAGCTCCTGGCATTTTTCTATACAAGATCTCTTTGCAGCTTCCTAGGCTTTACGCTCTAGCTAAAGCTTGTGGCGCTCTTGCTGAAGCTGCAAAATTATGGTCGAGGAGTCCGCAGCTTTAATCACGGGCGCCCCTAAGACGCCTTTTCAGATTCCTTCGCCTCGCCAAGTCGCCCACTCATTGCAGCTTCACTAGATCGAAGAAAATTCAGCTCCAATTCATCGCTCTTTCACCGCAATTCTTCCTTCTCGCCCGACTGGCTAATCAGATCATCGATCTTCGTGATTGACTCATATCGCCTTCCTTCGCTTCGCTTCACTTAACCGCAACGAGATCTTTTTGCCAGGTCACCAAGGCAAAGGCGAAGTTTCACAAGATCAAAATCGGGTCACCGAGTTACCATTTTGTTATGCTGAGTGGCGGCCTGAAGGGAAGAAAACTATCATTATACATCGACATATAGAAATGCTTACAGCAAAGACGAGAAGAGTGTTAGGGATTTGACGCCCGCTAGAGGGGGCGAATTAATACACCAGACGTAGATGGAAATCGTCACGCGTGTTGTTTACAATTCGCAGCACAAATGGAATAATAATAATAAAAGCAATACACGAAATACAATCACATACGAACACGATGATATAACGTGGTTCGGAACCGTAACGGTTCCTACTCCACGGATCGGGCTCAAACGAGCCCTAGCGATGCCAAACACACACCACTATCAAATAACTCCTTCTCGACACAAGTCGGAGGTGGAGAAACCTCTTACAATAAGATTACAACAATAATCTAAATACAACAAGCAAATATAATAGGAAATACAACAAGAGAAGTAAAGAACACTTTACAAAAACTCTTTAGATCGTCATTATTGATCATTAATCATAGTTATAGCCCAGAGCCAATCACGATGGTCAAAAGGAACATTTTGTATCATATTCAATAAAGGCAAAGGATTGGTTATTATATTTACATCTTGCTTGCGCTAGCCTAAATTAAATATAATAATGCCCTGTAAAAGAGGTTCTTATCTACAAAGACATCAATCGCGTAATCGACATGAGAGGTCAGAGAGAACACTTTCCTAAATGTTCCTAGTCAAGTATTAATATGCAAGGGCAATATTAATACATAAAGACTAGCATGTAGGTCGATTGATGACTTGATCTCACAAGTCATGGATATATGATATCAAGTTGACACGTGGGTATATATTAGAGAATATATACTGAACTGACCCGCCATGAGAAAGTTTCATGGATCGTTATATGAGTGTCATAAACTTTCTCATGTGACTATTGGTATGAATAGTCCTCGAACTCAAGTCACTACGCTCCCTACATAAGGAGTTATGATTTGTATCACAAACGCCACCCGTAATGCGGTGGAAAAAGCGCGACATCGGGTATATAACAAATTACGCGGAGGGACGCGAGTGATGTAGATGGGATCTATCCTCCCATACGACGGAGTGATATCTCTGGACTCGATCGAGTAGAACTACTAAAACGCATGGCCACGCCGAACGAATGAGTCAATACGAGATATCGAGCTCATTCGTTTCGAAAGTTAGTTTACTCGGGGATCAAGAAACACATGATCGATCGAGGATGACACGATCTACGCCATCGGGTCAATCTGATATCAAGGATAAATGACAATCATACATTATAAGAGTCACTAAAAGGTTAGCGGATCTCGACTTATTTCAGAACTCGCAAAGAACGATGTATCGCTAGACGTCGCCATCATCGTGTATCTAAAAGAGTTTAAATCCACCGCCAACGCATGAAAGCCTATAGGTCACACAAAGAGCATGATTAGAAGAATTAGTGTATTCTAGTTCGACTAGAATAATTGGGAATAAACTTAAGTACAAAAATGGTTTTTGACTTTGCTTAATGAGAATTTTAGCTTATCGATTTAACGAGATTAATTCAATATGCTACCTTATCGATTTAACGAGATTAATTCAATACGATAACATGTTTATCAATTAATAAGATTAATTCAACACGCATTTAACGCCACACAAGCACGCCACATAAGCACGCCACCTGCTGGAGATGAGTGAAGGAGACAAAGTGGTTTTGCCTCCTTGTTGCCGCCAAACAAGGAAGTCAATTGTTTGATTGGTTTCAATGCAATCGATCAGATCAATGCGAGGAGGTGAAAGGGTTTTTTCCAACCCTATAAAAGTAACCTGGGTCACAAGCTTCGAGAGCTGTGGAAGCTTCGTCAGGTCTTTAGTCAGGTGGTTTTCATGAGGTAGGCTAGCAAGAAGAAGTGGTCTTCTTCTTCCTCTCTCTTTTCCCTACCTTCCTCTCCTTTAGGGACTTCTCTAGCAAGAAGTAAAGGAGAGCTCTTCTAGTTTCTTTTGTGAGACAAGAGCTTGCTCGTGTGGATACGTATAGAGGCACGGACATTTGAACGTGCTCAAAGATCCAACAAATCAAAGGAAGAAGCGGGATTAACAAGGGCACGCAACAAAGGTAATCCTCTCCTATAAGATAGGTTTGGTTTTAGAGAAACTTATTTTGTACGAGGTTTTCTTTCGCAAGGATCACTTGGAAGGGATCCTAATTTTTCCGTCACAAGATACGCTATTTTCGCATATAGAATTCTCCTGTAATCGTGGTCAAGACCCTCGATTCGCAGCAAAGAAATCGCTTCAAAACGTCCAAGAAATCGCTTTAGAACTGATGCCAAAAATCCTCCCGTCGAGCTCCTTTTTGTTGGATCGATGCGGTTCGCTAGAGGGGGGGTGAATAGCGAAAAAACATTTTCTTTTTCTTTCGTTAAAAATTGAGAGATAATTAATTGCAGCGGAAATGTAAAGTAAAGGAAGACAAAAGATTTTTACTTGGTTCGTAGCCTTCGGCTACTACTCCAAGGCCCTAGTGGTCCTTGACCACGTACGGAGGGCAAAAGCACTAAGGGAACTCCTCCTCGTTGGAGGTAGGAGTTAATCGTTACAAAAAAAACTTAAGGTAGAGGGACACTCCCCCTCTCCTTGTATACGATAAAAGCTCCGAAAAGAAGATGAACAATAAAATAATAAAGCCGACGTACAACAATAATAAAAAAGTTAAACCTAGACGTCGGAAGGAAGGACTTCCTGTTTGAGAGTCAGAGCCATGAGGCTTTTTCGAGAGCTTAGAATCACAAGAAACCCTAGGTTCGCCCTCCTTTATAGCCTCGAGTCCTTTTCGAGTGGGTCTTCAACCAATCACAAATGGACACCAAACCGCTTGAGGTGGATGATAAGCCTCGACTGGACCGATTATCGACCATCACCGATCACGCCATCATCACGATCGACGGCAAGATCACCGATCACGACTTCTAAGTCGATCGATACACTGCAATGAGTCCTCCAAGCCGGGCAATGACCGACGCTGCCGCAAGTCAAAGTTAACACAACAAAACATAATTTCACGGTCGTCGACCATCCGATCTCGACCTGCACCATCTATAAGAAGTCTTCGTCGGATCTACGCTAAGATCATCCCGTAAAGAGGATACGACCTACTTACTCGCACACACGAGCTACCTCGATATTTACGGTCGCTTTTGTTTCCGCCTTCCACTCAATTCCTTCTCCTCCGGCAAGTAACTCCGAGTATCGCCTCGACCACCGCGCTTTCCTCCGTGTCGCTAGCCTTCACCTTCAAATTTATATCAATCTTCCGCACACTGATTCAAATGGGTGAGAAAACAAAAAATAGACTTAACTTTTGTTTGCTATAATCAAAACACAGTTCGATTTGATTGCCTCATTTGTACTCAACAATCTCCCCTTTTTGATCATGCAAAAACACACAAAGTTAAGGAAATTAAGTCGAAACAAGAAGACAAGAAGCAAAAGTAGAGTAGTAAGGATTTTCTTCAAGTACTCGAGGAAACCTCCTCGACCGAAAGGTGAGTCTTGAAGAAAGACCTTAATCCTCCCCCTTGAGGGTTGCTTTAAGTAATTAATATTACTTAAAGTTAGCTTTAGTAAAACGTTTTAGTTAAGCCCTTTCTCCCTCTTAAGTAAAACATTAACGACATAAATAAGTTAAGAATTCTCTTAACTTGGCATTTTGTTAAAAGTTAAATAAGTTTTCAAAACCTAAAGTTAACTTTTGGTTTAAACATGAAGTAAGAGTCAAAAATTTGACTTAACTTTCGTCTTTTTCTCCCTCTTTTCACAGATATCAAAAAGAGAGTAAGGAGTGTGTGGAGACCAAAATAAGTGCTAAATTTAAAGTCCAAGCATGTTCCACATTTTTATTAAAAATAATATAATGAAAATAAGCTCATCTATTTAAATGTTCGACTCATATTTGGCTTGATTGATATGAAGGATCAACCAGTCCTGGTCAGAGTCGGTTAGTATGTATGATTATACTCCGTGGTTCATAGCGATGCACTAGCTCTACATCTGGAACCAGGAGTAAGGTCTTAACATCTCACGCCCATCTACGTGGCTAAGTACACAAACACATTAGTCCTATGTGTTGTGAGATGTACTGGCTCCTTAAATCTATAGGATCATGATATCTAAGGTATGTCCTATGCTAGTTCCATGAAAAAGTAAGAAATAGTAGTAAGAAAATATAATTTGTAAGTTCCTATTCTATTACGCACATGCCTAATTTTCGTCTCAAGAGACTAAATTCGGCTTCGGGTAGTGGTTTAGTAAATATGTCTGCTAGGTTAGACTTCGAGTCAACATATTCGAGTTGTATGGAGCCGTTGGCTACATGTTCTCGAATGAAATGGTGTTTTACCTCTATATACTTTGTCCTTGAATGACATATAAGATTCTTAGTTAGATTTATCGAACTTATGTTGTCTACAAAAATTTTAGTTTTGGTGAAGTCCAACCTAAAGTCTCGGAGAGTGTGCTTCATCCAAAGAAGCTGAGTTACACACTCACCCATCGCAACGTATTCGACTTCGGTGGTAGATAAGGCAACACAATGTTGCTTCCTACTGCACCAACTCACTAGACTTGAGCCGAGTAGTTGACAACAACCACTCGTGCTCTTTCTATCGAGTTTACTACCGGCATAATCCGAATCGGAGTAGCCGATTAGTTCGAACTCCGTAGATCTAGGGTACCAAATACCAACGATGTACCCTTAAGATATCTATGCAACTAGGGTTAGGTGAGACTCCTTAAAGTTGTGCTCAAACCGCATACTTACTACGAATAGGATGTTGGGTCGACTCGCAGTTAAGTATAGGAGACTTCCTATCGCGCTCCTATAGTACTTTAAGTCAATGGACTTACTTTCTAGGTCTTCTCCTATGTTAACATTAATCGCCATTGGGGTGTTTATTATCTTAGCGTCTTGCATTCCAAATCTTTTAATTAACTCCTTAATGTATTTTTGTTGATATAGGTATATACCATCCTTAGTTTGTTTAATTTGTAGACCTAAAAAGAAACTTAACTCGCCTACCAAGTTCATTTCGAACTCACTTTCCATTAGTGAAACGAACTCGTTTAGTAAGGCTGAGTTAGAGGTTCCAAAAATTATATCGTCTACGTAGATTTGAGCTATAAATATTTCTTTACCTAAGGTTTTTACGAAGAAAGTTGGGTCAACTAAGCCTTGGTTAAACCCTTTTGACTTAAGATGGATTGAAAGTCTCTCGTGAAGGGTTTAGCCCGGAAGCTCTGATACCAATTGTTGGGGTTGATCCGTGAGGGGAAACTTCGCTTCCCCTTCACCTCGGTTGCTTGACCATGGTGATCCCTTCGATGTCCCCGGATTAAAAAATTTAATCCTAGACAAAAGGGATTGCCAAAGCAACCAAGTCATCGTCGTGCTATTCGTTTAGAGAGGTCACTTGAACAAACTAGTTGTTCAAGCGACCATCCTCTATTCTACGAGTAGCCGCGGAATAGACGATGTCCGGATCGCCGATTTTTGTGTTTATACTCGGGATCCAAGTATTATTTAGCCATTTACAGAAATATAACATGCTCATAAATCAAAAATAAATACAAGCAATGAATAAATGAGAAAGAAGAATAGGTATACCTCCTAGTCTTCTAATGTATGACCCTCCTCCTTTGACGTGTGGCGACGATCCACCAAAAGTCAAGCTCCTAGATCGCAACACTTCCTTCCTTGCTTCCCAAGCAAGAGGAAGATGAGAAACAATGTTTTCTCCTTCAAAACTCAACCAACAAGGAGCTATCAAAGCCTTGCCACGGCCAACTAAAAGGAGAAGGAGATGGTGGAAAACTACCAAGACACCAAGGGAAACCCTATATCTTGTTTCCACCACCTAAGGAGAAGAAGAAGAGGACCTTGGGCGCCGGCCAAGGCTGGAAAAGAGATGGATAAGGCTGCTGGACGTTGGCACAAAGAGGAAGAAGAAGAGAGAAAGAACCTTCCTTATTTGGTGCCACCCTAGCCCCAAAACCCTAATCCCAATCCTATCTCAATTAGGATTGCTCCTTGCCGCCCAAACCCTAGCTCTCCTCCTTATCATGATCGCCAACTCCCATGAAACCCTTTTATAGAGTTAAGGATAAGTCATGAATTAATCTCCTCCATTGGTTCTAGGGATTTAATCTCAATCGTCGGATCTAGAGATTTGATCTCAACCCCTGATCTTAGAGATTTAATCTCTACCAATGGATCTTAGTGTTTTGTTTCTATCCATTGATCTAAGCATCTTGAGGTGTTAATGGGCTACATTAGGACCATGAGGAGGAGTTGGGTCTGCCACCCATGGATCAAGCCCACATAAAGTCCGGATCCACTAATGATGATCCAATCCACTAAAGGTCCATCATTGATCTACCTACCCACAGTATGATAATATGGGCTCCATATATTATTTGTACATTTTCTCCCGTGTTTAAGATCTCAGATGTCAGTCGATTAATTAATTTCTTGACCGTTAATTAATCGACATCTAACTCCTTGAGTAGTACCACTCGACCTTTTATAAATGCAGGACCGAGTCCCTGCGGGGTTTACATGATGAACCTTATGAGCTCCTCGAGGGGGCATCGTCATCTAATATATAGGACCACGGTTTCCTCCTATAATCAGCGGCACACCGTATAAATAATATCGTCTCCCAACTTAAGTCTATCGATTTAATCTATAAATCTAAGCCCGTTGGTAAATCGAAGAGATGAGTACAGTATATGTGCAGATTATTATATATCGGGATTAAGGCATGTACTAAATAATATCGAGTCGATTCGATTATGTAATCGTGATAAATCGAATCACCTGCATGTCGGTCTGCTCGATACACACAAAGTGCACTAGTGTGATTACTGGTCGAGACAAACCAATACCGAATCACCTTCGTTTGTCCAAACCGTCTCGGTTGTGAGCCTTTCTTATCTTTCTGAAGGCCGATAACACGATCTCCCGTGTGACACCACACACCATGTTATCTACAATGTAATGTATTAGACAATATGCATAACCATAAATATGCAAACAATGATCATGTGATTCTTATTTCAAAAATAAAGATGTTAAATACAAAAATAGACTTTTAAGTATCGTCCCTACGTCTCGTACAGCTCGAGGAGCTTGTTTAAGTCCGTAGAGAGCTTTCTTAAGTTTTAGAACATGGTCGGGTTTATCTATATTTTCGAATCCGGGGGGTTGGCTAACATAAACTTCTTCTTTAATGTATCCATTTAGGAATGCCGACTTAACATCCATTTGAAATAAGCTTAAATCCTCGATGTGCGGCGTAAGCTAGCAACGTTCGAATGGATTGAGTCTAGCTCTTGAGGCGTAGGTTTACGTCGTAATCTGGGCCTTCGACTTGACTAAATCCTTTGGCGACTAACCTAGCCTTGTTTAACTACTTCACCTTTATCATCAAGCTTATTTACACCCACCTTGTTCGATTATCGTTTTGTCTTTAGGTGGTGGTACTAGTTCCCACCGTTCCTAGTAAATTGAGCTAGCTCTTCTTGCATTCTGATAATCCGATCGGGATCGAGAAGAGCTTGTTGATTGATTTGGTTATCTTTGAAATTAAGGAAATTTGACTAAGGTTCTATAGGATGCTCTAGTTGAACTCTAGATTAGGATCTCCTATCACTTGATCGATAGGGTGGTTAGTCTGAATCCTAGATTGGGTTGGATTTGTGTCACCTAATGTTTGATCAATGGGGTGACTTGGTTGAACACTAGTTTGGTTGGAGTCATCTATCACTGGGTCGATAGAGTGACTTGGTTGACTTAGGTTAGGATTAATACTAGACGATCTCGGATCGGAGTTAGGTCTAGTATGAATCGGCTCGCTAATTGGGGTTCTTGGGGTTTTGTAGGTTCATGTCCTTCATGAATACTCGTTGATAGTCTCCTCGACTCTAAGGGTGTGTGGTTATATACTCTATAAGCTCGACTTGTAGTCGAGTATCTAGAAAGATTCGGTCGTGGTTTTGGATGTAAATTTTCCTAGGTAATCCTTAGTGTTTAGGATATGTACCTTACACCCAAATACCTAAAGTACTTGATGTTAGGTATTTTATCGTGATAAATTTAAATGCGAGGTCTTAAGGTGCCTCTTTACCATGGGATCTATTTGGACATGTGGCCGTCTTAGCGCTTACGCCTAACCTATCGGGTAGGTCGTATTAGTTCAACATGGTCTGGCGGCTTCTTGTAGAGTTCGGTTTTTCCGCTCCACTAGGCCATTTTGTTGAGGGTCCTAGAGGCGAGAAATTCGTGGTGGTATCAGTTTAGATTCTGATCGGTGAACCTTTGATTTTGAATTCACCACCATGATCGCTTCTAAGTCTTTTAACCTTAAGGTCTTTTTGATTCTCGATTAATTTGAATAGATTGATTAATTGATCTAGGGTATCATTTTTATGTTTGATGAACCTAACCCAGGTAAACCTGGAGTAGTCGTCAATTATGACTAAGCAATATTGACTTCTATTGAGTGACTTGGCTCCGTGTGAATCGAATAGATCCATATCACGAGGCTCAAGTACATTTGAGGTTCGTTCTTGGTTAGTTAACTTGTGTTGTGTCTAGGTTGTTTTCCTTGTTGACAAGCATTCTGAATTTTATTAACCAAGTTGTTGAGGTTGGGTAAGCCTCGACTAAGCCACTCGACTCATCTTGTGGGCGAGTCTTGGGTGCAGTGGCCAGTCGTCGGTGCCACAACCATGATTCCTCTTGCTTGTGTCATAAGACACTTAGTTGAGGAGTTGGTTAAATTGATCGTATAAATGTTATTTCTAGTTCCTTTAAGAATTGTTTTAGAGGTTTAGTTGGTATTAATTACGCATTCATTTTCTAGAAATATAACCTTATAGTTATTATCACACTGATTGGCTTACACTTAGTAAGTTATATTGAAATTCTCTACAAGTAATACATTTTTAATAAAAAATTAGGTATTAAGCTCGATATCACCTGATCAGATGATTTTGAGCTTGCCGTTATTCACAAAGGCTACCGATCCTTGTCGTTTGAATCGAAGCTTTGCGAATTTGATTTGATCCCGGTATGTGTCGGGAGGCAACACATCGACATCCGATTGATCCTACGCGAGGTGGTTGGATTGGATGTTAAATTTTTGTTAAGAAAATTGGTTGTTAAGTTGTTAACCCTAGGTCATCTCATAGAGTCTATATGATCAAGCATGTTATACTTATGTGTTTTTGAGATGACTTCAATTAAGTTGATTAAGTGGATTTAGGTTCAAGTAATTTTATGTTAGATTTGGATTTAACCCTAGGCTTGTCAAGTTTACCTTTTCAAGATCATGGCTTCCAGGTCGTGGCAAGGCACAGGGGCCTTCTTTTATCGGATCATCGACCAGTTCCTTAGACAAAGCCATTTTCGAAAATGATGACTTGACTCACCCAGATTATTTCCTAGTCTAGCTGGTTATTTTTGAAAAAGAGGCTCCCAGAGGCTCGATCTTTTCGAAGAATTTTAGTTGGTTATGTTTTTTGAAAAGAGGCTCCCAGAGGCTCGATCTTTTAAAGAGTTTTAGTTGGTTATGTTTATGTTACAAGTGAGTTCACGAGTTTTAAAGCCTGAAATTTTCTAAGTTAAAGCATCGATTTCTAAGTTAAAACCTGAAACATGTTTTGTCTTTGGCTCCCCCTAGACCTTTGAATCGGTTCGGTCTATCCACATAGTGAATTTGGTCCTTGGGAACCCAGTACGAATTGGATCCTAGAGTTGAAATCAAAGTGGTCTTAGGGACCCATGCTTGGACACATTTTTTATGTCTACTTACGATTGACATATATGACTTATTAGTCGTGTTTGAGCTAAACCCTAGTCGGCCTTGTTGTACACGGCCCTTTGCGATCAAGTAGGAGGTCAAGTCCTTTGGATCCCAAGTAAACCTTTCAGCGTATTCCTAAGATCTTGACTTGACTTTTCAAGAGTGAGTTCTCAACGAGTTTTGAGGTTGAGTCCTTCTCTTGAACTCGACTAGTCGAAGAGGTTAGGGAGACCTCGTGTTTGAGGAGTTTAACTTCCTCAACCAGGGTCTCGACCTTGGACTCGGACTTAGATAACTTCCTAGACAAAAACCTAACCGTATTATGTAAAGTATTAAATAAAGTTCGACTTACTTTAAGGGTATCTTTTGAGCCAGGATCGTGTCAGTGGCTTGACTTGAAGGTAACCGTGGTCAGTCATCCTCGAGTTCGACTCGAGTTGAGTTCGGTCTCCGTAGTCGGACTCAATCGATTTCGCCATGAAGGCGTGGTCTTCGTCTTCTTGGATGGCGCTTCTTCCCATGTCGCGTTGAGGCCTTCTTGTGCTTAGGTGCTTGGTGGTTGAGCTTGGGGCACTCGGACTTGATATGTCACACATTACACTCTAACACCTAATGTTAGAACTTTTAGACTTACCTTGGTTGGGTCGAGTCGTGGTTCGCTTTCGTCCCTTGGCTATCCTTCGAGCTAGGTTCATTAGTTCGGCAGTCAACTCCGGGTCAACTTCTTCTTCGGACTCGTCTTCCTCCTCGGTTGGTGGTGGTTTGCTTGCGATTTTCTTCTTCTTTGAACACCGCAAACAAGGCTATACCCTCTCGGGTTCGAGTTGGATTGTTCATGAAGTTGAAATCGAAAGAGTTAAATCTAACCTAATTTTAGAAAGGTCCTTGGAGACCTTATAGGCATCAACCATGGATGCCCATAAGGTAGTCCTCGGAAAAGAGTTTAGGACATACCTTATAAAGTCGCGATTTTGACCTTTTGCCGGTGCGTGTAGGTTGTTGACTATGTCTTGGACACGGGCGTGGAGTTGCGTCGCGGACTCGTGTTCTGCATTTTTAGTGTGTGATTTATTGAATAACAAATCACGTTTGCAAACCTTAGCTTGATCGATCCTTCGTGTAACTCGATTAGTTTTGTCAAAGATCGCTTTGCGCTTATGAAGGGCGGCAGCGATTTAAGCTCCTCCTTGGATAGGCGCATTGGAGGATTTGTGTTGCCTTGGCGTCGGCTTCGACTTGTCGTTTTGTTGCAACGGTCCATTGATCATAATCGAGTCACCCACTTCATTAGTCGGAAGTGTGAAACCCGTTTGGATTATGATCCACATCTCGATTTGGGTTTTGAAAGCATTCCATCGACCTTTCGATGTGAAATCATCTCCGTTGTAAAGCGGAGGTCGGACGGTGCTATAACCATCGAGATGTGCAATTGGAACAAAAAAAACAAGGAGACTAAAAAAAAAACCTAGCAACGACAAAATCACACGTAAGTCCCAAGACTTGCTTCTTGGATTAGTAGTCTTGAAATAAAAGAAATAAGCGAAAAATAGAAAGTTAAGCGAAGAAATAAGAAACTAAATAAAAGTAAGTACTCACAACCTTGATGTCCCGAAGGCTACTAAACGTCGATTTTGAGGATGAAAACAGCTTGTTACGGGGTAAACCCGTAAAAGTGTAGATCTCTGCGAGCCGATTTGGTAGGTAGACCGTGTAGGTAGGTCAACTTATGCGAAAAGTTATGCCCGTTTGACCGTCGGCTACTCAAAAGCGAATACTTGCAAAACAAAATCAAGCGAAGAGTACGACTAAGCGCCTTACTCGATACCAATTGTTGGATCGATGCGTTCGCTAGAGGGGGTGAATAGCTAAAAACTTTTTTTTCTTTTCGCTAAAACTCGAGAGATAATTAATCGCAAAATGTAAATGTAAAATAAAGGAAGACAACACAAGGGTTTTATTTGGTTCAGAGCTCACATTACTCCAAGGCCCTAGTGGTCCTTGACCACGCACGGAGGGGCAAAGCACTAAAGGAACTCCTCGCTAGAGGTAGGAGTTAATCGATACAAAAAACTTAAGGTAGAGGGACACTTCTCTCTCCTCAGATAATGATAAAAGCTCAAATGTAAATGAACAACAAAATAATAATACCGACGCATAAAATAATAAAAAGTTAAACCTAGACGTCGAAGGAAGGACTTCGTTGTCGGAGAGTTGAGCGAATGAGGCTTTTGAGCTTAGAATTGTTGATGAAACCCTAGGTTCGCCCTCCTTTATAGCCTTGAGCCCCTTTTCGAGTGGGTCTTCAACCAATCACAAATGGACACCAAACCGCTTGAAATGGAGTGATAAGCCTGACTCTCGACCGATCATTGACCATCAATGATCGATGGCCATCATCACGATCGATGGCAAGATCACGACGACACGACCTTCTACCGATCGATACACTAGCCGAGTCCTCCGTCCGGGCAATGATCGATGCTACGTAAGTCAAAGTTAGCTCAACAAAAACATAATTTCGACGGTCGTCGACCATCCGATCTCGACCTAGACCATCTATAAGATGTCTTGGTCGATCTACGCTAAGATCATCCCCGCAAAGAGGATACGACCTTACTTACTCGCACACACGAGCTTACCTCGATACTTACGTGTCGCTTTTGCTTCCGCCTTCCACTGATTCCTTCGGCCCCTCCGGTAACTCGAGTATCGCCGACCACCGCGCTTCCTCCGGGTGTCGCTAGCCTCCCCACTTATATCAATCTTTCCTCGCAGACACCGATTCACATGAGAAACAAAATAGACTTAACTTTCAGGTTCGCGTATAATCAAACACAAATTCGATTTCTAAGTCTCTCAACCTCGCACCAACACTTTTATCCTCACCGGCATGACTGGCTCTCACCATCACCGACCGCTATAAGTCACTCTGATGTCGCTGTCGTGACAACGGCTCGATCCACACTTGGAAAAGCTCCAACGGATCTCTCGGCGATCGCTAACATTAGCGCCGATCGCTAACGCTCAGTGTCGGCCTACGGCCACGGAGCGCTACTCGACACTCGACCGGTCGCGCACATCCTCGATCGCGCCAGAGCATTTTCACCTGTGGCGGTCGAACTCGTCGACTCCGGCGGTCGAACCGCCATAATGCCCGGTCGATTGTCAACGACCTCAAATGAGGTTTTAACCCAAGTATAATGCCCCTACCTGCCCATAGCCCTGACAGCCACCTCCGTGACCTCGCCTCTAGCCACCTCCATCAACCTCACGCCTCGGATCCTCCAAGTCATCCACGACTGCTCATCCATCGCTTAGCCTCCGTGTGCTGCCATACGCTAATCTGTTGGACACCGCCACATCGACTTACGCCGCCAAGACTTCTGGCCGTTGACTTTACGCCAACCATCGACTCGCCAAGACTCGCCAACTTTCTACGCCAATATCAAACCTCGGACTTCCCAAATGCCAAGACTCAAACTTGGACTTTCCTCGCCAACCCATATTGGACTTTCCATGACAGACCATCTTGGACTTTCCGTTTATCAAGACCCATGCTTGGACTTCCTCGCCCAGTATTGGACTTTACTACGCCAAGTACACAAGACTTGGACTTTCCTACATATTACGTTTATCGTATGTTTTTGTCGAAACATCAAAACATCACTCGAGTCAAACTCGAGTCCTGGTCAATCGTGACCTGGGCCGATTGCACCAACAATCTCCCCCTTTTTGATGTTTGACAAAAACCAAACAAATCATTTGAGTTAAACCACTAACTCAAATCCCTTACCAATTATCCCAAATTGGTAAACACTCTCCAAATGTTCTCCCCCAAACATTCAAGTGAAAATGTAAACAAATGTTCTCCCCCAAACATTCTCCCCCTTTTTGACTAACATCAAAAAGGTTATCTCTCCAAGGAGGTCAATGTCTCATGTCCCAATGAGATCTTACAATCTCCCCCTTGATCCAAAAATACCTAGGATGCCTACCATCTTCATAGTGATAATTCCCATATCACTCAAGAGGGACTATCCTAAACACTCCCCCAATTTCCAAATTGGGTATCAAAACCCCATCAATTTTCCCAATTGATGATACTTTCCCAATAACTTCTCCTTTTCAAGGAGAAAAACACATCCATCATTCCAAGATGGATACCTCCCCCTAAAGGCTTGCTCCCTCACCATTGACCAACAACGTCTCGGGAGTCCTAAGCCATAGGAACTCTAAACCATCAAAATTAAGGTTGGAAATTCAACATCAACTTTCCACCACCTCAAATTGATATTTGACCTAACACCTCTCCAAATCCATATCCAATGAATTTTCACCCTTCATAATGCTTCCCAAAGCATATCCAGGGTTAGAGTGGTTAGGGACCTTTACTACGTAGTCAAAAATAAACAACCTTGTTAACCCGAATCGAGACTGGCGCAATGACTCGACGAATGTCGATCGATCACATCGATCAATCGATGGCGATCGTAAATGAATTTTCAAATTCAATCTATCATAATCAAATTTCAGAAAATCATAACTAATTATACGTATATCGAAAAATCACGAAATTTGATACGTATAATACTTATGACCAAAACAATGGGTGAAAAATGTTTTAAAAATATTTTACCCATAAAATAGTGAAATTGATACAAAATTCAAAAGTGACTAAAAACTTTAAAGTTTAAGCTCACTTTGTATCAATTTCATAAATGGTGATTGCTATCAAAAGATAGACTTCACCAAGGTTTTCTAAATTGATTTTAAAATGATTTCAAAACCTTATTTTGGATCATATTCCTTGGGCTCTAAGTACATGACTTGTACACAAGCTTTTCCAATGATCCACAAGTAGAATTAGATGAGTTTTAGTTCATCTAGATGCAAAAACTATGCACCTTGAACTTAACTCATATCCTAGCATCTCACATGTATCTATGGTGTATAAATACACATACATGTCAATTAGATGTGATATGTGGGTTTTGTTCTCCCTAAACTAGGGTTTCATGCATTTTTCTAAGGCAACTTTACTTGATTCCCTTATAAATGGGACTCCAAGTCATGCCAAAGTCCTTAACTCAATTTTAATAAATTTAGATGCATGAAAATGATCATGGCATAATGATAGCAAAATAAATCATGGCCAATGATCATGATGTCATGACATATGATAAAATCTAAAAACACATGACATTTAAAACTTAATCCTAAGCATGATCATGACATTTAAATGATAAAAGTGAACATGATGTCATGTCATGGCATATGACAAACAAATCATGGCATATAAAATATATAGGTATAATAATACCTAAATTTTAATATTAATTGCCATTTGATATAATTAAATATATTTTGCCATATTATCACTAATCTCCCTAGTGTGTCAAAAACCCAAAATGACACACTAAAAACCTCTAATCCTAAATTGTGCCAATTCGATCATTTTATCAATACTCATAATTAATATTGGCACATCCTAAAAACCTTTAGGATTCAAATCAAACCACATTCCCAAGGTAGCCATAACCTTGAAAATGACCTAAAGTACCACCTTTACCATGGTTGAGTTAACTACCCCTCCAATCAAAGTTGACACACCCTAAACCCATCTAGCGTGAATCAATCACGCTCTTAGGAACCCAAAACCGATTTGAGCTCCTAGGGTTAATTAGGTATTCCTTAGGGATAACCTCCCTAGATATCTTCCTAATGACCCTCCTAGGCTTGTTAGCCTTGGTCATTTGGGTCTTACCTAGGTTGACTCTAGGGGTGACTCCCCTTGCAACCTTCTTAGTGGCCACCCTAGGTTTCCTAGAAACCCTAGCCAATAGGCACACCCTTTGGTCAACTCTAGGGATGACTTCCCCATTAACCTTGGTCTTCCTAGACCCAGTTAGTGTTCCATAGTCAAATGGAACACTATGATAAGTCACCTTGGACTTAGGTTTGTGACCCAAACCTTGCTTGTCCTTGGTTGACTTTTGACTCTTAGGTCCTAGGTGTTGACTTTGAGATTTGGACCTAGACTCTTGATCATTTGACCCTTTAAATTGGTTTTGTATATTCCTAAGGGTCTTTTCTAGTTTTTCAAGCCTTGACCTCAAGACTTGATTCTCTAATTCTAATTGCCCAATTTTTGAATTTTGATTTAAATCATGGGCATGGGACTTTCTAGGCATATGCCTAATCCACTTGGGATTGAAACCTAGATGATCTTGCACCTTTCTAATGGTCTCCCTAGGTAAAATTGGTCTAGTGTTATTTGACCTAGGTTTATCCTTAGATGAATTATTTTTAGGGACATTAGTCCCAAATTTCTTCCTATTATCTAAGTGAATATTTTTAGCTCCTAAGCAATATTCTCTATTTCTAGCATGCTCTTTTTGATAAATAGCAAGATTGCTAAAATTATTTCTAGCATGCTTTTGACTATAAACTAAAGAGGGTGCATTATTTAAATGATATACCTTAGGGTTTGCCTTAATGGCTCCCCCTACTTGTGAAGCTCCCTTTTGCCCCTTCTTCTCCCCCTTCGGGCATTTACTTCGGTAATGTCCCGGTTGTCGGCATTTGAAGCAAATTACTTGCTCCTTGCTCTTTTGTGTTGAGGCACCGGTTTCCTTGACTTTTGGCACGGGTGGAGTCTTCTTAACCCGTTTAGGACACTTACTCTTGTAATGTCCTTGCTCCCTACACTCAAAGCATATAATATGAATTTTATCATTATTTGAAATGCTCGAGTTACCTAGGTCCGTGGTAGGTGCCGGAGTTGAATTTTGGGTTTCTTCATCTTGTCCGGATGTCGAAGCTTCTTGGTATTGCTCCGGTGTTGAGGATGGTCTCTCCTCCTCAATTCTAGAAGTGGATACTTCTTCCACTTCTTCCACCTCTTCTACCGATCCGGAAGTTGATTCCCTATCAACCTCCAAATCCTCACTTCCTTGCGAGGATGATGCATTCGCCTCTTCGGTCCCTTCCTCTTGGACCGGTGATGAACTTTCATGGAGCTTTGCCACTTGGCTCCATAGCTCCTTGGCATCTATATAATTACCTAACATACACAAGATATTGTTAGGTATTAACTCAACCAAAAACTTTATTACCTTGGTGTTTTTCTCGAAGGCTTGGACTTGCTCTTCGGTCCATCTCTTCTTTTGAGGAAGCCACCTTTTGGTCCTCTTGCGATTCCAAAGCCTTCCATTAAGATAGCCCATTCCTCGATGTCTCATCATTGGAAGTCTTGATTCTTGACTTCCGTTGTTTAAACCCTTCTCGTCATGAAGGTATAGGGGATAGGTGTGTTGATATCCCATCCAGCTTGTCTTGGAATTCCATCTTCCCTCTAGCCTTTTAGCTCCGGTTAGTCAGTAGAAGAGCCGGGCTCGATACCACTTGTTAGGATTTGGCCTTGCATTGAGGGGGTGAATAGCGTGTGACCAGACGTAGATGGAAATCGTTAGCTCTACTGATTCGTGTTAGCGCGTGAATAATAATAATAAAAGCAATACATGAAATCTGAATCACACACGAACACGATGATATAGCGTGGTTGAAAAGCAGTTCTACTCCAGCGGATCGGGCTCAAACGAGCCTAGCGATGCCAAACACACACCACTATCAAATAACTCCTTCTCGACACAAGTCGAGGTGGAGAAACCTCTTCTGATAAGATTACAACAATAATCTAAATACAACAAGCAAATATAATAGGAAATACAATGAGAGAAGTAAAGAACACTTTACAAAACTCTTTAGAACGCTTGTTGATCGCTTGAATCGTGGTTGAAGACCTCGATTTGCGCGAAATCGCCAAAAACGCCCAAGAAATCACTTTAGAATCGGATGCAAAACCCTCCCGCCGAGCTCCTTTTATCCTCGCGCGACACTGGTTTTCGCTATCGATCGATCGCCATAAGTCACCGGTGATCGATGCCACCGTTGTCGTGAGACAACGGCTCGATCCACGGAAAAGCCCCAACGGATCTCTTGGCGCGATCGCCCACGTATGGGCGTTCTGTGCTCGACACTCGATCGGTGATCAAAGCATTTTGACCTGGTGGCGGTCGAACTCAGTCGACTCCGTGAATGAACCGCCATGTAATGCGGTCCGACCGCCAACCTCAAGAATGAGGTTTTAACCCAAGTATGGTGCCCCCATACTTGCTAGACCACCCTTAGCCTAGACCTAAGCCTTCTAGCCACCCTCCATCAGCCTCACGCCTCTCGGATCCCTCCAAGTCATCCATGACTTGTTCATCCATCGCGCTAGCCTCCAGGTGCTTCCCTCGGCTATGTCATGCTAACGGTGTCTACACCCCCAAGGCACATTGGACTTACGCCGCCAAGACTCCGCTTGGACTTTACGCCGCCAACCATTGGACTTATGCTGCCAAGACTCCCGCTTGGACTTTATGCTGTCAATATCAAACCCTTGGACTTCCCAAATGCCAAGACTCAAGCTTGGACTTTCCCTTGCCAACCCATGTTGGACTTTCCATGCCAAGACCCATGCTCGGACTTTCCATTTGCCAAGACCCATGCTTGGACTTCCCTTGCCAACCCATGTTGGACTTTCCATGCCAAGTACACAAGACTTGGACTTTCCCATGACAATTATATTGTCATATGTTTTTGTCGAAACATCAAAACATCACTCGAGTCAAACTCGAGTTCTGGTCAATCGTGACCTGGGCCGATTGCACCAACAAAGAGGAAGTAATAGATACCTCAGCCAGTAGTTTGCCCACTTGCTCGCAGGGGCCTTGTATGCCCGACTGATTAAAAAATTTCACCTCCGAGGGATGCCATATCTTCAGCAAGGAACCCAATGTGGCCCTCAGAGGATCAGGAAGGGGAAGATCCTCCCTTTCAGAGGAAAGTGGGGGTCTAATACGCCGAAGGGGGGTAGGAGAAGCTCTTACGGCGGAAGGGACAGGAGCTTGGAGCGATTCAGTATGAGAAGGTGTGGGTGAATTTTGTGCAGATGGGGAGGAATGGAGAAAATGGGAGAGAGATTCCCCTCCTTGAAGAGATGGAGAAGGGACAGGTGAGGTATTGCCCCCTCTCCTCGGCTCATAGATGGTCAGGGACTGGGACCCTGGTTGGTCGGAAGACGAAGGGGGAAGAGCAGATGTACTTGAGGCTCCTTTCTTCGTAAGCCGCAGCTTTTTCCGAGGGGATGATGGGGCTGCCACTGATTTACCTCTCTTGGTTGAGGTTTTCTTCTTCTTGGCAGCCTCAATCGCCTCCCCTTCCACCAAAGCCTTCTGCATCAGATTATCTGCAAAGTATACTGGTAAGAAAGGTGAATAATACCGAAAGGAAGTTATACTGACAGGTAAGTATCACCCTACCTACAACAACCGAAGTCGTCAAAGGTAGAGGAGATAATCCAAAGTGACTCAACAGGGGAGTTTCTATTAGGTGGTTTGAGCAATAATGTAACTCTCCTAATACTCTATAAACCTCCAGGAAGGGGCACTTGGTCCTCATTTCCCGGAAGGGAGGCAATTCGGGAAGATCTACCTTCCAAGTATCAGAATAGGGTAGAGATTCTGGAAGCTGTACAAAAAAGTATAATTCTTCCCATCCCTTGTGGGAAGTAGACAGGTTCACTAAGAATTGGCAATCTGAACGGCTAGATAAATAGAAGAGACCTGCCTTAAAAGATTTCAATTGGAAAAAGCAGTGGAATATTTCAGGGGTTAAGGGAAGATTTAGGTGTCAAAACACCATGGAAGCTCCTGGCAAGATGCGGAAGGAATTGGGGGTGAATTGGTTTAAAGGAAGCTTGTAAAAATGCAAAATATCTAGATAACTGGAAGGCGCTGGTAGACATAGGCCATTAAGAAATTGTTCGGAGAAAAAACACGTTGAACCAGGAGGAGGATTATTAGGCCGATACAGTTTAGTAGTGAAACAACATTTTATAGAAGGGTCTATGTAGTTGTTCTTAATATTAAAGAAATAATGGTTGCAATCTAACCGAGTTATGGTATATTCATACCAGGCC
Source organism: Wurfbainia villosa (assembly GCA_025175895.1). NCBI lineage: Eukaryota > Viridiplantae > Streptophyta > Magnoliopsida > Zingiberales > Zingiberaceae > Wurfbainia > Wurfbainia villosa. The sequence goes on from CM045990.1 coordinate 34,415,860, forward strand.
GGTGAAGGGATGGTCCTAGGAGCCATGGGTGTGAACAAAGCAGAGCACTTACTCGGAGGTTAAGAAAGAATCGTGTGGGAAAGGAAGGACTGAGTCGTCGAAACGCCGCCGGTGAAAATCACGGAAGAAGAAGAACAGACTGGATTGTTAAACACACTAAATAATGCCTAAAAGGGGAAGGCGGGGGTTTACATAGGGTTTTTGGTGACGGTTCGACTGCGCGAAAGGAGAGGGAGAAGCGGGGCCCATGGGCCCGTTGGGTTGCCTTGGGTATACATAGGGGAGCTATAAGGGAAGGAGTAAATCCAAGTTAAGAAATAAAGAATAGGGCAGAAACTTTATATACATTTGGAAAGTCAAGCTTATAACTTCGCTTGACTATTTTTCGGGGTTGACTAATGATACTACTAGCACCTTTTCTATATAACTCCAGATAGAAAGGTTAGCATGTAACCCATGATCCGATCCAAAATATTCAGCTCAGCGAAGGGAGAAAAGGAAGAATGGTTCGGACGCGAATATCCGAAGCAATTGGCACGGGAGAGTTAGCAGAAGCAATTGGCACGGGAGAAGTTAGCAGAAGCAATTGGCACGGCAAAGAAGAGACGGAAGACACTTCGCTAAGGGTGGAACAGGAATTGGTTCAGCTAGATAATTCCAGAAGCAGATGGGAGGGATAAAGGGTCGACTCAACCTGATCGATCCGAAGGAAGTTTGGCACGGAAAAAAGAGGAATTGGTTCGGGTTGATGAGGAGCCCTAAGGCTAGGTCACCCGTGGGGCATAGACCTAAGCTAGCTTCACCTAAAGCAGATGGTTGAGGGAGACAGTCTAATCTAGTTACCTGAAAAGTAGAGGAAGAGGCGTTATGCAACAGCTTAGGGGGTCCCCACACAATATTCCAAGGAGCCTTCATTCCTCGTATCTGTAAAAGAATTATTCTCCAGATAGAGGTGGTAGCCACGTGTACGATGGAGACAACCCACGACGTCGCGATGGAGGAAAAGGGGGAAGATAAAAGGGAGGAAGCGAGGAGGAAGAAAGGGATCGATCAATCCGCAAGAATTTCAACCCAGCAAGAGAGAAGAGGAGGCAAGAGGAGAGGAAGAGCGACGACCACCTCGCCGGAGAAGAAGGGCAGAGATCCGTTGTTGTTACATCTCTTGTATTTCTTCTCGTCCTGTGACATCACTGTAAGAGGTTTTTCTCCTCCACCTCCGGAAACTTCTTTTCCGTAAAGGAGGGTCTTCATAGTGAAAGTGCTTGGGCACTGCACCCGGTGAGAGAGCTCACCTCCGTGGAGTAGGAATCCTCATTCCGAACCACGTTACATCTTGTGTCTGATTTTTGATTGCTGGTATTGGTTTTTTGTGGTTCATCGACTTCACCTTCTTATTCCTTACTGATTGCGGCCTGCGAGAACCCTCTGGGATCTCCTTCAGTGCTTCACTGCGTTGAAAAAGGAGTGAACGGATTTTCCCCGTCGCATCAAGTGAGAACTATAGATCACATTTTGTTGCATTCAGGTTTGGTGACAGTTTTTAGGCCTCATTATCAGTCATGAAGATAGTGTTAATGCATGTAGTTGTGCTTGTGCCAACTTTTAGTGGCCAAAAATGGTTTGTGCTGATTTCTTTCCATGCAATCTTTGGATTCTTTGATCTTTTACTAAATGAGTACGAATAATTGGTTCAACGTGGAAAAAGAACTCCATTGGCAAACAGTATCTGTTCTTTCAGTCACTTATGGGCAGCATGTTCTTTGATGATGCAGCTGGGAGAGAAGGAGCCTTTTGTATTGGAACTTCTTACTGGTCTACCAAGTACAATTGTGGATCTTCAGCCTCACCAGATTCACTCTTTCTATGAATCTGTAAGCAAGTATTTAATGTCATGGAGCATATTCTCATTTAGACATTGCCATCTGAAATTTGGAGGTTCAATTTCACAAATGCAGGTTGGGCATATGATTCAAGCAAAACCTGATTCTGTTAAGAGAGATGAGTATCTGAGAAGATTAATGGATCTTCCAAATCGAGTACATAATTTGGTCTTAGTTTTACGTTGTTGTATGCTTGGTTATAACATAATAAAACATGCCTTTTGTGTGGTTTTGTAGAAATGGGCTGAAATAATTGGACAAGCAAGAGAAAGTGTCGATATCCTGAAAGACCAAGAAGTCATAAGATCAATTCTTAATATAATGCAGGTATCTCTTTTGATGTTGCTTGCCAATGGCTGCCTTGTATACTACTGATTTTTTTAATCAGAGTTAATATGTTTTTTGTGTATTTTTCCCATCATCTTTTAATGTATTTCGTGATTGATTTTATAGCTCTAACTTTTGAATGAGATTCTTTGCCATAACCATATCCATTGGGATTTTAGGTTCATATTTATCTTTCTGATGAATACACCAGTGCATTCCATTTTGAATTCAATCTGCTGCTTTTTCTTGGTTTGTATTTGTAGTTTGTAGTCTTTTTCTCTTGAAGTAGAAAGGGGTTTGGATTTAGGTGCAAAATAAAATTCTTTCATGTCTTATTTTCATGATTTGATTTTCATACTTGCTGAATGCAGAGTAGAGAATATCATATCCCATACATCTTGATTATGTGTTCTTTAATTGTTATCTTATTTTTGTATTGGAGTGTTGGGTTTGTAGGTTTGCTTCTAAAAATTGCACAAAATGAAGGCAACTTTTACATGTAAATTTTTTGGGCAAAATTTTGCAGGATCCTTATTCATTTCTAACATTCACTGAACTGCATGACTTTAAGTGTGTAGTTATTGTCTCATGTTTCTCTCTTTCTTGGTTTGACAATCTTCTATTGATGCTTTGCACCTCATCCTCACTTAGGTCCCACCTCTGTTGACTAGTAGAGATCGTTTAGCGAACTTCATGTGTTGCTTCTAGGATTACATGCTGTTGTAATGTTATGCAACTCTTTTTATTATGTCAGACCACTGCTTCACTAGTAGGCTAGGTGACTGCTAAATATTGATCCTTTCTTGAACTTTGATATAGCCATACCATTTGTCATGTATTATGAAATATTCAAATTCATGTTTCAGCTGAGGGTGTTTTTTGTTCTTTAAATTCTTGTGAGGATGCTATTTGTTGTTTTTTACTCCTTTCATAAAATTTTAGAATATTTTATTTAGTTGCTTTCTATTACTGATATGTTGTTATAGAAGTTTTTGCTTCTTTATTGGATGTTGGATGACTATTCATGTAGTTGACTTTTTCTGGTATAACTGTTATAATTATGATTATTATTTTTATGAAAGCAATTGATCAGTTATGGCTACTAATTAGTATCTTGGTAATTCCTGGCAGACAAATACTAGTGTTGCTAGTTCTCTTGGTTCTTATTTCTTCCCTCAAATATCTTTAATATTCTTGGACATGCTTATTGTATACAGGTATGTTATTCTTCCTCATTTGTAGTGATCTAGACCTTCTAATTAGAAGTTTTAAACAAAGAGGAGGATTGAAATACTATTATCCAATGCCATTGCATCTTCCCTCCATTTACTCCATTTAATACCTTTAATTTGATTAATTATGTTTATTCTTCGATGCAGGATGTATAGTGAGCTAATTTTAGATAGTATCACTGGAGGAGGGCCTTTTGCTCCAAAAACATCTTTTGTGAAGCTTCTAAGGTCCGAATGAAAATTCCTTTACTTACCTGTTTATTTATTTTATCAGTATTATTTTTCTTTTTAAATGTATACCTTACTGTTGTTCTCGTCTCTATACCTATATTGGCAGATCTGTAAAGAGAAAAATTATACTAGTACACTTTGTGTGTATTGAGCAGACCGACTTAGAGGTGATTTGATTTGTTGCTGACTACATAATTGAATCGGACCTCGGATATTATGATGTACATGTTCTTAATCCCGATATAATAACAGACACATATACTTAGTATTTATTTCTTTGATTTACCAATGAACGAGATTTATAGAGTAAATCAATAGGCTCGGTAAGTTGGGAAATGATATTATTTATAAGGTGTGTCGTTGATTATAGGAGGAAACCGTGTCCTATATATTAGGATGATGATGTCCCCTTGAGGAGCTCATAAGGTTCATCATGTAAACTCTGTAGGTGGACTTGATCCGGCATGATGATAAGATTGAGTGGTACTACTCATGGAGTTAGATGTTGATTAATTAATTGTCAGTAAATTAATTAATTGACGGACATTCGAGATCTTAAATACGGGGAGATATTTGTATAAATAATATAATGAGCCCATATTGACTTATGGGGGTTGGTGAGGTAGATCAATGATAATCCTCTAGTGGAATAAATTATCATCAATGGATCGGACTTTATGTGTGCTTGATCCATTGGGTGGCCAAGATTCAACTCCTCCTCATGGTCCCTATTATAGCCTATTAAAACTCTCATGGAGCCTAGATCCGATGATGGAAAATGAAACTCTAGATCTAATGGTGGAGATTAAATCTCTAGATCCAGCGGTGGAGATTAAATCTTTAGATCCGATGGTTGAGATTAAATCTTTAGATCCGATTGTTGAGATTAAATCTCTAGATCCGACGGTTGAGATTAAATCCCTAGATTCGACGATGGAGATTAAAAGGAGGCTTAAGCCTAGCTCTATAAAAGGATGACCAAGGCTTGGGCGTGCAAGACATCTTGGGAGATTAGGGTTTTGGGCGGCAAGACATTAGGGTTTAGAACCCTAATTTGGGCGCCGCCTATTCTCCTATTGCTAGGCTCGGCGGCAAGAAGGTAAGGGATAGTCTCTCTTCTTACTCTCTTGGCCGAAGAACCCTTCTCTTTCTCTCCTTTGGCCGACGGCAACCCTTCATTCAAGGTTAGCTGAAGCCCTTCATTCACTCCTTGGTCGGTGGCAACATCAAGTCTCTTGACTTGGTGGCCGGTCCTAGATAGGAGAAGAGTTTCGTTTCATTCTTCCCTTTGTTCGGAGCGAGCAAGGAAGGGAAGAATGTGTTCTATGAGGCTTCGACTTTTGGAAGATCGTCGCCCACACGACGTCCAAAAAGAGGAAGGACATACAATATAAGATCAAGAGGTATAACAAGATGTATAATTCTTATTTTTGAATTTTTTTCTTATTTTATGCATATTGGATATTTTGTATGTGGCTAATTTATTTGGACCCCAAAGACAAACACAAAAATCGGCTATCCGTACATCGTCTATTCCGCGGCTAATCGAAGAATAGAGGTAGGTTGCTTGAACAACAAGTTTGTTTAAGTGACCACTCTAATCGAATAGCACGATGATGGAACGGTTGCTTGGGTAATCCCTCTTTGTCTAGGATTAATATTTTTTAATCCGGGGACGTAGATGGGATCGCCATGCACAAACTTGTTTCTGCATTCAACTTCATTTAACTTCATTTTTTAATCCGGGGACATAGATGAGTTCCATATTTTCTATCCTGCATTCAACTTCATTTATTTCAGTTGAAAGGTTATCTTGAGGAAGTTTCAATTTCAAGGAAGGTTGAAATCTATTATAATCTGAAGTATCTTTTGTGACTGTCTGTTCTCTATTATTTACCATGCATACTTTAGGTTAGATATTGATTAAATCAAGGTGGTTTCATTATACCCTAGCTCTGAAAATTTAGATCTTTATCAATTTTCGTCATTGTTTCTAAGAACTACTTGGTTTTACCTGCCAAAACATGAGACTCTGCTTCGTTATCTCTCTTACATGTTTGTTATCATTGTTTTGCATTTCTGTATAGACTCGTTCTCATTATAGCATGCACTTATGCTGCTTAAATTTTATATCCCAATAGCAATTTTCATCTCTTTTCTTCCTCTTTTCTGTTTCAACTTTTTCTGTTCCACATTCATTCTCATTTTCATGCTGGACAAATGCAGCACTCATCCCTTTGGTAAAATTAATTTGTTGTTCTACATATGAATATTTGAAAGATGTGTCTCTTTCATATCACGAATGCCATTCACATGGATATTTTGATTTCATGTGGGATATTTTATTCATTCAAAGCATCTGGCCTCTTTTTATAGATGTAACGTTTGCCATACAAACATTCTGTTCCTTCTTTCTAGTGATCCCTGAGTGTCTGAACTTATAGTGCACCCAATTGTTTCTGTTTTCTCAAACATTTTTTTGAGTGACACTCCCTGAAAAACATAAAGTAATACCAGCGACCAGTAAGTGACCAACATTTGCTGTTGTATCTGCAAGTGCACGTGCATTTTCGAGTATGGTGTCTCTGCAATCTTTAGCAAATTCTCTTTCAGCTGAAAGTTTAAATATTCTGTTCTAGAATGATACCTGGTGCTTGAGACAGCTATATCATTAAATAAATAGGTTCTTGGAGGTTGTTGACTTTGGTAATGTTTATTTGGGATGCTGTTCATTCATTTTTTTTCTTGTCAAATAATTAACTTCCTTCACTTTACTTTTCTGGCATTCTGCATCTGTCCGAATGGCTGATCATGTTAGCATCAGTTTTTTTAAAGATAATTTAAAGGAGTACTGGCTCATCACTTTAGGATGAGTGGTATTCAAGTCAATTGTGCAACATTGCAGGTCATCATGATGATCACAAGTTTTTTTTTTTTTTACCTCGGGGATGCTTGCCCTCCTGCTATGCTAACGCTCGGTTGGGCACAAAAATGCCCTCTGTAATTTCTCACTTACATGGTTGTGGGGCTGCCAGGGTGATGGTTTCACCTTTTGTTACAAATGGATGATAATTTTGTGCATTTGTTAAAAAGTTCAATATTCAAGAGCTAAACTTTTTTGTTTAGTTTTGGATATAGTAGATATTTTGGTTTTGCCACATTGAAGTGGCAGTTTGTCTTCGGTTTGTTGTTTCATGTTTGCTTACTTTTGTAATTATTTCATACTTGATTGCTGTAGATACAAAGGTGTAATGATGGAGTATGTACCTCGCATATTTGAGGCTGTTTTTCAGTGCACCCTCGAGGTAAATATTGTTTCACTGCCAAAATTTTTAAGGTTTTGATGGATATTCCTTCTGCTAGCCTTTGTATCTCTATTCTAGATTATCACCAAGAATTTTGAGGATTATCCAGAGCATCGTCTCAAGTTCTTTTCTTTATTGCGTGCAATTGGCACACATTGTTTTCAAGCTTTAATTCAACTCTCAGACCAGGTAATGGTTATTTACTACAAGAAAAATCAATTGCAATTTAAATGCACTCAGCATTCTTGCCATATATTTTTAATTCTTTTCCTTTCCTCTCCAGCAATTGAAACTTGTGATGGATTCTATCATGTGGGCTTTTAGACATACTGAAAGAAATATTGCTGAAACTAGTCTCAGTCTTTTGTTGGAGTCGTTGAAAAATTTCCAGGTTTGGTTGAAAATTCAGATTTAACCATCTTCTTTTTTCCCCTTTTCTTTTGTGTGCATGTGTGTTCCTAATGTAATTTTTTTTCGCAGGTTTCTGAGTTTCGCAACCAATTCTATAGAAACTATTTTTTGACGATCGAGCAAGAAATTTTTGCTGTTTTGACTGATACTTTCCACAAGCCTGGCTTTAAACTACATGTCTTGGCGCTTCAGCGTTTATTTTGTTTGGTAAGAAGTGAAGAAATTTTCGCCTTTTTTGGCCTTGTTCTTAGTTCTGTTGACATGCAGGTTGATTCTGGTGGATTAACAGAGCCCCTGTGGGATGTTTCTACAGTAGCATATCCATACCCGAACAATACAATTTATGCTCAAGATTACACTAAAAAATTGTTAGCATCATCTTTTCCAAACATGAAAGCAACAGAGGTAAGGATAACATCCTTATCCTTGTGTTTTTTTTTTTTTTAACTTGCTTAATATTCAGGTGGGTGTTTGTTATCTGTTTCAGATTAAACAATTTGTTGGTGTACTATTTGAGTCGAAAAATGATCTTCCAACCTTTAAGAACCATATACGAGATTTTCTTGTACAGTCAAAAGGAGTTTTCTGCCCAGGTAATGCAAATTATGGGCATTGGGCCACATCTAGTCACCCGCATATTAGTTTAAATTTCTGTGCAAAGATTTTTGCATAATCTCCTATGCACTTGATAGCAATCTCAGTAAAGTTAATAGTTCATCAAAATTTCTTAGCCTTACGAAGTTCTCATAAGACTAAAAAATTTACTTCTGTTCCAAAATAGTCTGTTTTATTGTTAATATCTTCATCAATATCCCATTCTCATTTTCAAAAAAGAAAAGTGTTTTATCTTGTTGAACTGTGAGACCGTCTACAACTCTTTTCTTGGAATTTCATTTCTATTCATTGTAACTATTTTCTCAATCATTTTCTCACTGACAATAAGATACATCAAGAAAGTTTAAAGAAAGTTTATGTTTGACAGTCTAGTACAATATAAGAAGATAGAGACCTAAAGCTAACACTTGCAGTGTACCTACAACTTAATCAAGACATAAAACTGCCTTAGCTTTTAAATTTGTCATTTGGTCACAATTTATTCAAAAATGCAGAAGCTTTTGGAATTCAAAAGAAAAGGATTAATAAATTAGTTTGATAACTGAGCTAAGTCATTCCAACTAGCTAGACTGGTTTGATTTGATCTTCCAACTGAGCTGGCCAGCTGCAGGATGGTTGAGGAGGCTTGCCCCTCTGCACAAGCCGGATTGATTCTATGAGGATTAAGCAGGGAAATAAACTAGAACTGTTGTGTAATTTAAAATGCTATTCTACTTTTTTGTATATATATCAAATAATTATTTGAAAAGTATCGGTTCAGAAGTAACTTGCTTTGAAGGAAGGTAATATCATTTGCTTAAAACTATTATAGTTCAACTTCTATTCTACAGAAATTGTAGACCAGAATTATTTGAGTGAAATTGCTAAGATGAATGTGGGGGTCTGTTAATGAAAATAGAGATTAGTTGCCATAGATAATAAAATAAGAGAAAATTGATCAAGATCGTATGAATAAATGAAGCTAATAAGGTTGATTAGCTGCTTAATATAATAAAAATGTTATTAACAAATGAAAACTAGTAAATTGGGGATAAAATCTATGCTTTTGACTGTTAGACGTGGGCAGTTCGTGGAACCGCCATCACGCACGCACGGCATAAGCTGTGCGTGCTCTCCTTCCTTCATAAGGTGATGCGTCCAAGGGGGAGAGGTTCCCTGCTCGGCGAAAGCGCTGTTCGGCGAAGAGGTTGTGAAGCGAAAGAGGATTCGGATTTGGTTGGTGAAACATAGGAAACTTCCACCGTGATCTTTCCTCCGACACAAGTCGAAAATACCTCCCAGGTAATCAACAAGAACAGGTAAATTGCAACAATGGTATCAGAGCAATTAAATTATGGATATTTTTTTTGTTTACCCCGAGCAGAGAATAGAATTTCTCTGTTAAATCGTTAAGCAAGACGGCCGCCGCCGCCGATCCGGCCGCCGAAGCGACGCGGATGCCGACGCCTACGACGCACTCCGCCGGCAGAGGGCATCGCTGAGGCGACGCGGTCACCGGGCGCGTGAGGCGACGGCGACGGCTACCGTCGCCGCCGGCGCCAGCGCCGGCCGGCCGCGATCGGGCGACGAGATCCGAGGCTGGCCTACCGCAGCGACGGAGGCGACAAAGACCGAGGCGACGCGATCACCGGGCACGAGGCGACGGCGACGGCCCCGCCGGCGCAGCGCTGCTACCGTCGCCGCGATCGGGCGACGCCCGAGGTCGCCGATCGCGGGCGACGGAGGCGACGACGCCGTGAGGTACACGCCATGCCGATCAAGGCACAAGCGCAGCGCGGCCGACACGCCCATGCCGATTGAAGGCACAGGCATGTCACGGCCGACACGCCCATGCCAAATGAAGGCACAGGCATGTCGTGGCCAACACGCCCATGCTAGATGCAGCCAGGCGTGTCGCAGAATCAGGCCAACACGCCCCTGCCAAATGAGGGCACAAAGGTCGCGACAACACGGCGGTTGGCTGTCGAACAAGGCGGTTGAGGCCGAACTCGATGCATACCTGACGCTCAATGATGACACACTCGTGTTATTTCGACACGACGCTGCTAACACCTAAAAATCTCATAAATAGATAAATAAATTTTTTCTGCTTGCATGCATTATAAAATTTATTTTCAATAACTCATGATGTAACTAGTCCACGATTATCTACGGGTCAAAATCGATCGATCACCCGTCAATTAAACGTAGCCTAAAATTCAAGAAGTTTAGTTCTTCTCAAAATACGATTTGTTCTCGGTCTCGATTAATCAAATATACCCAGATTCAGACCGGTTTTCATTTACATGTGATCGATACGATGATTTATTTCAATTTTACAGACGGTGGATGATATCACTACGACCCAGCCATGTGTCGCGTAACCCAGATAGAGAGAGACTATCAAGATTCGATTACGACTTACCACGGAGTCCTCGACACATCGGAAAGCCGACGATGCATCGCTCGAAGCTCGAGATACGGAGTTTCCAAAGATTAGATAACTACAGGATTCGGGCGCTGATTCGCTCATCGCCTCGATAATCTTGCTGACGCGCACGACAATTCTGGGGGTTACATGAAGGACGATTTCATATACCCCATACAGCCGATTAACTACTGACCGCAAGAGGATCCCAAGAAGACCTCGCGAGGATTTCGTTCTCGACAGCGAGGTCTTCTGACTCAGATCGTATGCGATGCTCGCGGAGTGTCCCACAGAGAGTATCAGAGTCGAGTCCAATGAGGGGGATACATGTCATGATTATCACGGCTTAGGGCTTCTAGGGGAGCAAAGAATCGCTATCTAGTCTATTAGAGTTTTTAGTTTGATGCAGGAAGAATGTAACTGCTACATTCTCGCAGTTTGTTATATTCACGACACCGTAGAGCATGTTTATTTTAATGATGTGTTCGCTTAAATGATTAGTTCATTTAACGCCGCTGACTTCATACGATGCATGATTACTAAGTACGCCTGATTAGTTCAAAGTATATAATGACATGCTTCACGGTAATATCACGTCAGAATAATGATTAATATCATTAGGGATGTATGTAATAAAATATATCAATATAAGTCCGATTGCACATACAAACGATGAGTGATAACGCAATTGTCACTTGATTTTGTAAACCGACGATTTATCTTGAGTTTATTTTTGAGATTACATACATAAAAGCATACATCGAGTAACTAAATAATGTGTTTATTTATGTTAGGTTACGCACAACTAAAAACATCATACCGAATCAAACAAAGGTGAAAAATCGAATGGGATAACTATAAAATACGCACATCAAGATTCAAGATGTTTCGAGGAACAGAAGTCCTAGAGGTCGTTAATCGTCATGAAACCTCGCTGAGAGTAATACAAAGACAAGACAGACGTGATATCGATACCTATAAGGTATGGAAAAGGAAGGATTCCACTGCTAAGGGCATATTGATAAGTTCAATGGTGGATGACCTAGTGTTAAGAGTATGAGACATATCCTTCAGCTAATGAAGTCTGGGTAGCCCTTAGAGAAAGATACATGAATAACCGAGTAAGCTTCACACCGACGATCGTTCGATACCTACAAGAAGCGCCGAACGCAACGATGGTTCAACATCTCAGATGTCAAATGATTCGAGAGCCAAAACCGCCACCATGAGTCAATCGATGAACAACAAGTTCAGTGCTTATTCGCTCTTCTTCCCGATTCTCGGGAGACCAGGCGCACCTTAACTCATAAAGTGAGAGTATTAAGACTTTTCACGATGCCTCACGCCATGCTGAAATGAGGTCGAGAGAGTAGAATCCGCGAGGATTTCTCGCCGCCTATTCGTCAGGCTCACTGGATCATCCGGATCCAAGAAAAAATGGTACAAGAAGGGAAAGGGAAAGAATAAGAAGGTCGCATCACGCCGAGAAGGATCAAATCAAGAAGAAGAAGACATGGAAGAAACCTAAAGCAAGTTATCTTGCTTAATTAGGCAAGAAGAAGGGCCACTTGCTCGGAGTGTACTAAGAGCCAAAGAAGGTAACTCTCTAGTCCTTCCGAGCATTTTGTTGCTAGTATCGTGGTTGATGGCGATTCTTATCCTTCAGGATTATAGATTCGGAGCAACCAACCATGTAGCTCGAGAGCGGGTTATATGTGAGTAATCACGGTACACTGCAACAATAAATGGATCTACGTAGGAAACAATGCAATAATGGGTCAAGGGAGCTCGACTTGCAAACTTAACCTTCGTGGTGAAGTACTTTTTCTTACACGATGTTCAGATGCCCAGTAGATTCAAGGAATCTCAGATTCAAGTATTTGTCTTCGATTTGGGGTACTGTAAATTTTTTCAATTATAGAACTTAAGATCGACTCAGGTCAATCCTGGATATGGTTATTTATCTAATGGTTTTACGGTACTAGATGTGGTGCCCGGCGTGAATTGTGCGATTCATAGTTGTTTTTCAAACATTGCCTTACTAGTAATGCGAATATATCCGATGAGGTTCGCATGCTAGATCGGGACATATAAGACAAGATCGCATGAATCGATTAGCTAGAGAGGGTTTATCGGGCTCTCGTGCTAAGATTAGCTTGTCTATACGTGAGCATTGTCTATCGAAAAGCAACTAGGAAACCATTCGAAAGGCTATAAGAGCAGATTTGCTATCGCAATTGATTCATTCGATATTCAGGGTCCACGAGCGCTAGTACGGAGCTTCCTACTTCATTACATTTATCGATGATTTCACTAGGTACGGTCATGTGTATTCGATTTCTCAAAAATCAAGCGTTGGATTATTTTATTCATTATTTGAACGGTTGAGAATCAAACGAACGTAAGGTTAAGGCCTTACGACCAATCGCTGGGGTGAATATCTCTCCGATTTGCTCAAGACGACATGTAATGATAAGGGATTATTAGACAAATTAACGATCCCAGAACTCCACAAAGAAAATGGGGTCACCGAAAGAAGAAATAGACTCTTCTTGAAATGGTTAGGTTCATGACGGCGCAGTTAATTCACGGCCTCCTATCGGGAGACGACATTCAATAGTCACATATATATACTTAACAAAGTGCCTTCAAAGTCGGGCTCCATCAATTTATATTAACGCTGATCGCAGAAAACCGATTTGAGCAACTGAGACCTCGGGGTCACCGCCTACGCTCATGATAGTTCTCACAAATATGGAAAACTCGACCTAGAGGTAAGAAGTGTATCTTTATAAGATATTCGAGACCTCAAAAGGTTATGTTTTTATAGGTGAGCAACAAGATGGGAACAATCTCGAGATCGAGTCTAGAGATGCCATTTTTCTAAACCGAAGTTCGGTGAAGTTGATAAGGCAGTTCCTCTTTTTGAGGAGGATGAGTCGTTATCAGGCGGTGTCTAGTGGGATACGAACCTAGTCAATAGAGTGGGAGTAATGTACGATCGCGGGGTGACTTCTCAGCTGACTTACGAAAAAGTGTTCGTAAGATCATACCTAAAGGAGGTTTGATATTGAGAATGAGGTAATGATGACACTCCCGGTTGGCGAAGATGAACCTCGATCGATTGAGAGCGTTGGGATGTAGGGTTAGAGATAAGTGGAAAAGTCTGATGGAAGAAGAGATGGAGTCGATGATTGAATCAAGTTTGGGAGTTAGTCGATCTTCCTCTCGACGAAGGCTATTGGGAATAAGTGGATTCTCAAAATAAAGAGGAAGTCGATGGATCGATTAATCGATACAAGGCTCGTTTGGTTAAAAGGATTTACCCAAAGAGAGGGTATTGACTTTGAAGAGACATTTTCTCCGTAGTGAAGTTTGTGTCAATCCGAGTTATTTTGGCCTTTGTGGCGCATTATGACTTGGAATTACATCGGATGGATGTCAAAACCGCTTTCCTTAGCGTGAGCTTGGCGAGAAATCTATATGGATTCAGAAGGTTTCGTTGTTTTAGGCCAAGAGGATAAAGTATGTAGATTGAAGAAATCTATATATGAAATTTGAAATAAGACAAATGATGAAACATAAGATTTAACAAAGTGGTTTTATCTTATGGTTTGAAATGATCGATGAGGATCATTGCGTTTTCCTAAAGAAGGAAAAGGAAAGTATGTCGTTTATCATTATATGTTGATGATATGTTGATAGCGAGGAAATGACATAGGTTTTGTAGTGGAAGTCAAAAAGTTGTCTTGTCACAATTTCATTACAATAGATATGGGAGAAGTGAATACATCTTAGAGTAAAGATCATCGTGGATCGATCGAAGAGACTTTTGGATTTATCACAAGAGTCTTATATTACTAAGATGTTCTGACATTTCAACATGCCTGATCAGAATCAGATGACACCTATTCGAAAGGTATGCTTGAGCAAAAGTATAAATCCCAAGACTCCAAATGAAATAGCCGAGATGAATAAAAAACCATATGCCAATGCCATAGGTAGTTTAATGTATACTATATGTGTACTCGTCTCCGATATCTATGGAAGCTTAGTTAGCGATTCGGTCAAAAAACCAGGATCGAGACACTGGAAGGCAGTGAAAAAGATTTTTAAATATCTGAAGGCGACGACAGATTATTGTCTCTGTTATCAAGGATCAGATATGATCCTAAAGGGCTATTCAGATGCATATTGGGTCAGGACTGGATGATAGAAAATCAACATCGCGCTATGCGTTCTTGTTGAATGGTGGCGCCATCTCCTCGAAAGCAAAGAATATGTGTCTCGTGGCCTTATCTACTAAATGAAGTGATTACGTGGGTATGTTCAAGAATTGCGCAAGAAGCTTTCATCCCGAATATGAGAGAGGTTCCTATAAGCATACAACTTTATCAGGGATATTGTTGATAAAAGGAAGGTGATTCTTGAGTATATCCCTACACGAGCTATGCTTGCAGATCCTTTTACTAAGCCAATGACTAGAGAGTCATTTAATGAGCATGTAAAGTCTATGAGACTTCGTAGAATGTAACAGTCTTGTAATGACAATTGAATATAATGATTTGATTGTTTGAAATGTCAGCCATAATCTATTCAGTGTATGTTATGTTACATTCTAGTGATAAGATCTCGATAAGCATGTTGGCAGGTAGTGATTGGTCCTCTCACAGAATGATCATCTCTATTTTTTGTGTATGAATAGAGTAAGGCCAGTGCTTATAGGTCGACTTTATGTGGTTGTTAGCTTTGAAAGCTGTAAAATTTGTTACATTCCTGTAAGTTAGGGTCGTCTTGATACTTGTATCAAGATAAGATCGTTTTGTGGTAAATGATCGAAGTAAATGAACCCACCATTTACTATACCTGTTTTGAGCCAGATAAGAGTTCATATGTTGAATTCTGGATTAGACATTGGGAATGTCTAGATCGAAATCTGTACGATGTTAATTTGAGGGAAACATGCGCTCTTTATTGGTAAAGAGGACAACATCGTAACATGTGATTCATACCACATGTGCTAAGACGACAATAAGGGAAGTAGGAGAATGAATCCCTGCTTCTCTACTATGTGAGCCCTTTGAGATTATATGTTGATCTCAAAATTTGCCCTTTGTGACTATTTAGGTGTCTACTTGAAATTTTAATCAAGGTTTGCTACTTTAGCATGTAAACCTATTGACTATGGATGATTCGGTCTATGGAACATGTCTAGGAAAGCGATTGATTAAAATGAATAGATTCACACTAAAAAGGAAGATTAAATAAGTTTACATCTAATGGGTATTATTCACTAGTCGACTCTTTTCTGTTGTGTACAGAAATGTTTGTGAATATTTGAAATATGAGACATGTTCTTGACATGATGGTCAATATAAGGGATTAGAGATGTTCATATTGATGTAAATAAGATTATTTAATCTGGGTAAAAAGCAAGACATGAATATTTCAGGTAAACGGTTATGTACCACCAGAAATATGATTTTGTATCATCTGGAAAATGACTGTGTGTCACCTGGGAAATGGTTGTGTGTCATAAGATAAATGGTCTTGTACCATCTGGAGATGACTCTGTGTCATCGGGAGAATGATTATGTATCATACGTAGAGTTGCTAAGTTAGGCATAATAACTTCTCTTAGCATGCATCATTCTATGAGCAGCTATGTAAAGTGTAACAACTTTCTTAGCATTTGAATGCTCAATGTGCTTGCTGTCGCACGAATCATTTTCTAATTGGATGATTTATTAGTCTATGTGACTATTGATCTATGTTGCTTCAATTTAGTCTATGTGACTGAATCCCTCTTCTAGATGATTTATGTGATCATTGTATGACATACCTTGGACGAGTGGGAGATGTTAGACGTGGGCAGTTCCACGAACTACGATGGCAGTTCGTGGAACCGCCATCACGCATGCACGGCATAAGTCGTGCGTGCTCTCCTTCCTTCATAAGGTGATGCGTCCAAGGGGGAGAGGTTCCCTGCTCGGTGAAAGCGCTGTTCGGCGAAGAGGCTGTGAAGCAAAAGAGGATTCGGATTTGGTTGGTGAAACATAGGAAACTTCCACCGTGATCTTTCCTCCGACACAAGTCGAAAATACCTCCCAGGTAATCAACAAGAACAGGTAAATTGCAACACTGACTCCAATTATTTAAGATAAACATGGATTAATGATGATGGTCAAACAATGCGATTGAAGGTGTCTCATTTGTATCTGTGATTGTGGTATTCAAAGTTTTGGCAACCGAACTTAAACCACGATTTTTTTTTCACAGGACAATAAGGATCTTTACGCAGAAGAAGCTGCAGCACTGAGAGAAGTGGAACGGCAGAGGATGTTGTCAATTCCTGGGCTAATTGCTCCAAGCGAGCTACAGGAATATGAGATGGACTCATAGTGCCCTATGACTTCCATTGCAGAGCTGTTTCTGTGGCTTTTTTCTTGTGTTCCTGGCTGACGTGTTGGGTTAGTACTCGTCGTTTCTGATTTTAATTCCTGCTATTCTTGCTTATCCAATCCGATGCGAAAGGAGGCAGCCGTTGTCTGTCATCTGGAGCTGTTCTGACTGCTGGTGATACTTTACGGATGTTTGGTTGAAGTGGAAGCAGCTTCTGGCAGAAAGTAATCTTAGTATTACAGCGACAATACTGGGCTTAGGCATTTAGTTGTGTGAGCAATCTTTTGGTTTGTTGATAATATATTGTGGTACCTTTTCGGCCTTCATTTTAGCCTCGACGAACTTTTAAATTGTGTTTCTTGGTCCTTTGTGACCTAGTGATTAGCGGTGTGCCTTTTAATATGATTTTATTGTTTATTTTAGTTGGATCAACCTGGTGCCTATAGTGAGAGCTTGACTGAAAGAATCCTTAGAAAGTCAGACATTGGATGGTCTCAACGGGTGCCCATATAATTTATTGTTAATTAATCTATCAAATACTATATATACCTCACTCGCTTTGCACTGAAAATGTATTAATAGAAAAAGGATAGTTTAGTGGAGGATGAAGTTTGTATTGACTCATGGATTGGGCGTTGAAAGCTCAAAACAAGTGGCCCATTTTGGTTTATTGCCTAATTTTGCCCATACAATCCAAAGATGTTGATTTATCTATGATCCAATGATGTTATTTCAGTAGTTTCCCGGATTTTATGTAACTTTTTAAGTATTTATGATTTGATTCTCAGTTACATGCATTCAGTTACATGCATTGTAAGATATTTTTTTTCAATGAGATAAAAAATTTAGGATGTTAACTGCTAGTCTATCAGAGCTGGATTTGGGTGAGGGCTCATAAAAGTCTAATTTATAGTTTCACTCGGGTCTTTAAACGACAACAAGAAGATCGGCTCTGTAGTCTATCCGTCGCGAACATTTTAATATTTATTTTGATGGCTGATAAAAAAATTTCAGACTGCTTACCTAGTGATATTAGATGTTGTCTATGTATTTATAACTTGTACTGACGTGGAGGAGAATATGCTTGGCTAGGTGACAATTAATTTTCGAATATCCATGGATCTCAAATATTCATGGTTTAATTTTCGATTAGATATTTTCTTCAGATAAGATGAAAAATTTATAATGTTGGACTATTAAATCTTCCCTTACAAGTACTTTCAGATTTATTTCAATAGTCGATAAAAAATTTACATGGAATTAAATTCATCACTTTTAGAATTAGTTGGTTCGTAAAATTGAATATACAGTGTCATAAAAAAAAATACAATCATATTTTTATGAAATTGAAATTATTTGAGAAGGAAAAAGAACAGTGAAAATCCAATTGGAGCTGAGCCACAAATTAGCTCAAATCGAGTACAATCTTTTGGTTTGATAACTTATTGTGGTTTTCTCATTCTAAAAGGTTTTTTTTTTCTTTGCTCATTTTAAAATTATAAAAAAATGATTATTTTATTCCTATGGTAGCAAAATAATTTAAACGAGAAGGATCTTTTAAGTTATGAATTATTCAAATCCCTTCAAAATTTTATAATGCTTTTTAAGAGAATCTATAAATATTTGCATCCTTTCTCCTCTCATCTTTCATCTAAACACAATATTTTTTTTCCTTCTAATCTCTTAATCCATTTTTATTTTTTTTTATTTCTCTGATCTCTTAATAATTTCTGAATTTTTTGTAATTTTTATTGGCTTTTGTCACTATTGATATTCACTCCTTTTCTTTTTAAAAAATAGTTTAAATTGAATTAGTTATAAAAATTATCAAATACTTCATTGATTTAATAAATATATTAAATATCTTCGACAAAAGAGTTAAATCTCTAGTTTCGAAGGTCCCTCTCGTCTATCCCATAACGAAGGATGGGAGTTAATTATAGTTAATCTATTCAAAAAGTTGAAAATCTGTTTATTAGCGATCCTGTCCATCATCGTCAGGTATGTGCGCGAAAGAAGAGGTAAATCATGGGGGGGACTATGCCCTTGACATGTGAGACTGGGGGTGATCTAAGTCCAGGGGGATTTTAGACCCCTCATTCGGAATCGACCCCACTCCGTATCCAAAGCAATCACACTGCCTTACCATCACGCCATCCCTGTGGAGACAATTATAGTTAATCTATGATCGACACTTGGATACAATGGAGGATAAATATTTCTATTGATATTTCCATCAAACAACAAAGATTAATCCTTGTACACTTTTATAATTCTGTACCGGACTACCTATCTGACTTTGCCTGTGGAAACCATAAATCTATTACGTATTATTTAGGAATGCTTGTATGCTCAGAAATAATTAATCTGAAAAATAAAATCCTTGTTACTATAGATTCTTCTTAGACCCAATTTATCTTTACGAGAAAGTCAGATGGCTAATATGATACAAAATTATCAAGCGTGAGGTGCCAACTCTTCATCATATCTCGGCGTCGATAAAAAAATTATGTACTGTGATTAACCTCTTTTGCCTTGATTAAGAGATGACTGACGGAGGTGCACTAGCTCTTGTGGCTAGTGCATGGAGGTATTCAATTAGAGGTCCTAAGTTCAAATCTCAAGGGCTGCAGGAATTACAATCCCACGAATATGTGAGATTTAACGAGCAGTGTCTGGCGGGTCTTGATCTGGGACGCTCCAATAGGGAAAGTTGAACCGTTTCACCCAAAAATCCTTCGGGGTTTCTGATGAGGGGGCTCCTTCGGGGGCGGTGGCGACAACTCTAAAAAGTCTACCCATCACAGTTTTGTCGAGGTGCACTAGCTCTTGTGGCTAGTGCATGGAGGTATCCAATTAGATGTCCCAGGTTCAAACCTCAAGGGCTGCAGGAATTACAATCCCACAAATATGTGGGATTTAACGAGCAGTGTCTGGCGGGTCTTGATCTGGGACGCTCCAATAGGGAAAGTTGAACCGTTTCACCCAAAAATCCTTCGGGGTTTCTGATGAGGGGGCTCCTTCGGAGGCGATGGCGGCAACTCTAAAAAGTTTACCCATCACAGTTTTGTCCCCACGGGGATGGTGCGATGGTAAGGCAGTGTGGTTGCTTTGGATACGGAGTGGGGTCGATTCCGGATGAGGGATCTAAAATCCCCCCTGGGCTCAGATGACTCCACCACTGCCTTGCCACCGTGCCTGGGACATAGTCTCCCCCGTGATTTACCTCCTCCTCTCGATAGCCACTGGACGGTGGCGGAGCTACTAATGACAGATTCCCAACTTTTTAGAAGAGATAGTGAGATATCTTGGGACGAGCGAATAGTCTTTTTTACATAGATTCAATTTCTCTTAAAATCTAATATTGTAATTTGCAAATCCAAAATAAGCCCAATTATTATTACTGGGCCCAATTAGTACACAATCGGCCCAATCTGAATCTTTGGGCTAAACTCGGACTTGGCCGCCGGTTTCTATATCGGTGAACTAGGGTTTGTGTTGAGAAAGCGAGGAGCTAGTCGGAGAAGAACGGGAGAGCGAATCGTCTGCTGATCGATCGGGAAGGCAAGAGAAGCAGCAGCAACCATGAGGCCTATTTTGATGAAAGGCCATGAGCGGCCGCTGACGTTTCTGAGGTACAACCGGGAGGGAGACCTGCTCTTCTCCTGCGCCAAGGACCACACGCCTAACGTCTGGTTTGCCGACAACGGTGACAGGCTCGGCACCTACCGTGGCCACAATGGAGCCGTCTGGTGCTGCGATGTCTCCCGTGAGTTCTTCCCGCTTTGCTCCTTGTTATTTTTTGTTGGGATTGGTTATTTGATGGAAAGTATTTTGCTTGACTCAATCTGGGGAGAAAGATAAGTTTTTTCTTTTTTTTTTGAAATGGTGGCATTATTTTCTAGTCTTGTTGGGTTGTGTAGTTGATCTTTTTGCGATGCTTCTAGGGGATTCTATGCGGTTAATCACGGCCAGTGCCGATCAGACTGTGAAGCTTTGGAATGTGCAGAATGGAACTCAGCTTTATTCATTTAATTTTGATTTTCCAGCTAAATCGGTGGATTTCTCTGTCGGCGACAAACTTGCAGTGGTTACCACCGACCCATTCATGGGTTTTCCATCCACCATTCAAGTGAAGCGAATCGCCAGAGATCCAAGCGATCGTAAGGATTGCCTAAGAATGAATATATTTACTTCAATTTCCGTATGCTTTGAACATACTTGCTTTTTTACGTACCTCTAACTGCACACCTAAGTTTTCCTATATCTCATGTTTCCTCGACCTTGAAATAATCTACAGTGATGTAGACGATAATTGTTGAACAGCCAATAGATGATAGAGTTCTGTCCTAAAAGATGGAAAGAAGATTGTGACACAGTATTACTTCAAATTTCCCTGTAACAAAGTTATATGTCACGTTGTGTCTCCCTATGAAACTTGTTCTTTCTGAATTAGCATAATAAGATGTGTACAATGTTTTTAGCTAAATGCCATTGTAAACTTTGGGTAGCTGTATTGCAAAATAATGACCTCGATATGGCAGGCTGGTTCAAAACCTCAAACTCTTCACCTTTCTACACTCATTTCTTGATGAAGATCGATTAATTAATTTTAAATTGTTTCTTTATCCAGAAACCAGTGAGTCAGTCCTTACAATCAAGGGACCTGTAGGGCGCATTAACAAGGCTGTTTAGGGACCACTAAACAAGACTATCATTAGTGCAGGTGAAGATACAGTAATCCGTGTGTGGGATTCTGAGGTGGGTGTCCTCATTTCTGTAGGATTTTTTTTTTTTGTTTGTTTGGCATCATCTGATATCATTCATGTTGATCACATAGCCGATTTTGTTCAATCTCATATGAATGTCTACATTTATCACGGAGAAACTCATGCAGTGACTAACATTTTCATTTTTCATGGAATACTGTCTTGAATTAATTGGGAAATCAGAAGCTATGAAATTTCATCCGACAAAATGTTAAAAACTATAGCACGTGGAAGTTTATTTTACCAAAATGTTGGAAAATCTTGTTGGTGTAGTAGGGCTTATGATCTTTTATATCACATTAATTTATCTGCGATGGATTTTTTGTTAATTCTCATTGTTCCAATTTGTAAATTGTACTGTTTGGTGGTTCTTTGTAGAACAAGTATGGATTGTTTCTCTGTTACCATTTGCTATAGTTCGTACAGCTGTTGTATCAGTTCATCTTAGATTGCCCTTCCACATTTGACTTTTGTTTGTGATGATATTTAATAATGGTTGTTATATTTCCGTGGAGTATTTTTTTGCCTCGATAAGCTCTAACTAATTTAATATTGGCTCAACTTATCCTTAATAATCAAGGAAGTCAACTGGTTTCGTAGTTTCAAGGAATAACAAAAAGAAAGATAAAACTTGGAAATACCATGTAGTTATTCAATGTAGATGTCTGATATGCAAACCTTTTAGGATATCTTACTGCTTAGGTTATGGTATTATACTTTTCATTAGGTAGCTTGTATATTTATTCTATATGAATTTTACAGACTGGTCAGCTGTTGAAGGAATCTGACAAGTAATCTGGTCATCAAAAACCAATTACCTCACTGTCAAAATCTGCAGATGGTTCCCATTTCCTAACAGGTTCCTCAGATAAGTCTGCCAAGGTAATAGCCAATTTCACTAATGTTTTTATATGCTATTTCAGATTTCGTTATCTATCTCCAACTATTTTGTTTTGTGGTTTCTTTGAATTAGCTTTGGGATACGAGAACTTTATCACTTATCAAGACTTATGTGACAGAACGTCCAGTAAATGCTTGTGCTATATCCCCACTGCTTGATCATGTAAGTGACCTATCAAAATTTCTTCATACTTTTTGTTTGTTTTCCCTCTGCAAGATTGCAAGGAATCTCGTCTGAAAATTTCTAGTTCTCTTTCAAGCAAAGATGTATTCCAAAATTTTCTTTTTTGTAAATTGATTTATTCTATGAATATGTTTACTTGTGTCATTGTGTTCTTTGTCTAAAAAATGGTATTTCTATTGGGTTCCACTATCAGCATTTTCTGTGAAAATACATTTTAACTTCTCTTCCTAGTTTGTTTACATACTTTCTCCTACAAAAAAGATAGTACACTGTAGCTATGACCTTTTCTTTGGGGATACGATGTAGCTTTCATTTGTTTTTTACACTGATGAAGTTGTACTATAGCTATGACCTTTTGTTTGGGGATAGTGATGTAGCTTTCATTTAATTTTTACACTGAAGAAGTAATTGTGTCTTTTTTATCAGACTTTTGGCCAGGATTATAACATTTGGCAGATAGATGTGGTCCTACCCCAAACTACTTGCATTTTACAATTTACATTTATACATTGAAATCTCTTAATTCTAACTTCATAAAGTGTTAGTTATATCTCTATCTTTTCCACCTAAATGTTGTTCAATGAGTCGTTTTAATTTGTAACTTCAGTGCACAAAATTTATGGAATATACAATATTTTGTGCCTTGTCGCAACGGTAAAATTGTTGGCTTGTGACCTAGAGATCTCGGATTTGAGTCATAAAAATAACCTCTTGCAAAGTAGAGTAAGGCTGCGTACAATAGACTATTCTCTAGAATCTCGCATGACATGCATCGGATTGCCCTTTTTACAATATTTTGTGCCTTGTCAAAAATTTGCAGCAGTTCATTGATATGTTTATCGTTTCATGACATTGGAGCTTTGGCGTATTGTGTGCATTTTAATGTCCAACGGATGGAAAGTATGCTTTATACATAGAGGGGCTACTTGGCTACAATATTCAAGTTCATGTTTTCTTCTGCTTTTAGGACGTAGCTTTGTGATTGCAAATATAAATTTCATGTTCGAAGTGAATAAATGGTCCCAAGAAACAAATGTTTGTACACTGTTATATATTTTCTATCTACCACAGTCAATCTGATTTGCATTATATTGGGTATTTATAGCTTCGTTTATTTTTTTGGTAAGTGGTTATCGGGGGAGGCCAAGAAGCAGTACATGTCGCTACCACTGACCGACGTGCAGGAAAATTTGAGGCCAAATTCTTTCACAAGGTATACTACTCATCTTCAAGAATTCTATGTTATTATTATTGACCTTTTGTTTTATTTAAGTTGTGCCTATTATTTATGCTCTCTTTTTTAAAAAAAAATAGATTCTTCAAGAAGAAATTGGTGGCGTAAAAGGACATTTTGGACCAATAAATGCTCTGGCTTTCAACCCTGATGGGAGAAGGTTTGAATTCCTGCTCATCTTTAATGGAATAATCAATTCTCATTGGCCGACTGTTTGATCTAAAAATTAGTATCTAATCAAAATCTAATTTTTCCACTGAAGTTTAAGTTGGCCTGTCTGCAATTATCCTAGCCTGCATTATTCTTGTAATTGTTTGAGTATCAATATCCCGACATTATAGAAAGATGATGGAGAAATACTTTTTTATATTTTGTTTTATTCACAAAATAGTCTAAACAATTGATTTTTGATGTATTGCTGATGAAATTGCTGCTGCTGATTTTTGTTGAGAGAGTTGTGTTTGCTATTCTTTTGTCGACAACTCCATAATCTTAGATTTCCCAAGCTTGAAACAAGACTTGTATATTGTATTGTTGTTCTCTTTTTGTGCAAAAGGTTAGAACCGCCAACTTAGCAGCCCCCTCATCCTGGCCCTTCAAGTATGAGAGGGAGTAAATCATGAGTGGTCATTGATCTTGGTGCGTTGACAAGTGCAGTGGAGGACGTGGTCCGACGCAGATATTAAATAGTTTGCTGATGCGAGGGATTGAACCTTACTCTTTGTACAAATTCTGTACCGTACTTATCAACGTACCATCCTTGCGGGGACATTGCCGTTCTCTTTTTTTTTACCCCTTTGATTAGCACCTTTGATTATTGACGACCCTATTGTTATAACATTCTGGTGATTCATCGGAATTGAGATGTACGCCACTCTTTCTCTGATTGAGCATATAAACAATGGACTTACGCATTGGATAGTGAAACTACAAATGATTTTGTTCAACTTTTTTCGCCGAAAATGATTAGGAAAAGTGATGGTTTGTATCATAATCAGATTCACTGGGTTGTTGTATCTTTTTGGACCATTTCTTGTAGTTTTTCAAGCGGAGGCGAAGATGGTTACGTGAGACTCCTCCATTTCGACTCAGATTACTTCAACATCAGGATGTGAAAGTGTAACCCGAGGTACCACCATCCCCTACATAATTTTGTTGTAATTTCTATAGCCATCAGTAGGTTTTGCATAAACCCGTGTCCCTTCTTGCCTTGCAATCTAGGTGTTTCCGAGGCTGTTTGGGATCCCATCTTACGTGAACTATCTAGGAATGCTTATTGTTCACCCTGCGACTGGCCTTCAAGCAATTCGTGATGTATTTCGAAGAGGATATCTCTTACTTTTTTGTATTCTTGATTGATAATTGAATCTTGGTTCCGAATTATGGCTCCACAATCTACATTTTTGGCACTTTTGATACTTGAAGGCCAATATTAAGGTGTGAGACTCCAGCTAGAAAATTTTTCATGGAATATGGTGTTTTGTTACGAGTTTTAAAGTTAGAGAAAGTGGCATGTTGTAGATGGCATTTTACTTTCTTGTTTGAAAATTAAATGTGAAGTATCAAAATCTGCTCGTCTTTAATTTAAATGAGGTGTGCGTTTGCAGCAGATTTCATGCCTGTCTTTCTTACGATCCATGCGTTAAATGTTCATTTTAATTATTAAAATAGTACTGAAATAGACAGTAGAGGTTTAACTATTCCCGTTTTAAAATGAAAAAAATAATTTATTTGTGTTCTATGATTTGTATTTGCATAGAGTTTTGGTATGTTGCACGCTGTTGGAGCGTTTGTCTGTCTGTTGTTAGAGTGATGAGTACTATAATTTAGTCTATGAATTCAATTAGATTGTGGTTTGTTTTCTATTGGAATTCGATCGCAGTCAAAGTTCGATCGGATTGTAATTGAATTTTGATTAAATTGTAGCTGTTGGTGGTCGTGATTTGATTGGAATTCGATCTTGGTCCGATCGGATTTCGACTTTGATCGAATTGTAATCGAATTTCGATCAGATCATGGTCGGGTTTTGGTCGCCGTTGACAATGCCAAGCATGGGGTGTGTGAATGGAATGTACTGTGTATTATTTGTTATTGTGCATTACGTGTATATTCTTTATTATTGTGCATCACGGGTGCATTAAAAGGGGCACGAATGGAATGTATATGCCATTAGCATTTTTTGTAATTTTTTTTCCTGAATTTCTGTTTGCTAATGCTTTTCAAATAACTGCTCATATTCACTTATAATACTGTTTAATTAGAGTTGTTAAATTATGTTTTTTTGGCTCTATGAACATAAATTTTATTTATGGTGTAACAAGTTAGCAAACACCTAAAAATTTAAAACTATTCTTAAATTTCTTTATCATATTTCCCTTTAGCCTTTTATTTTATTTTATAAAATAGTATATCACTAAATATTTAAAATTTTAATTGTTTATATTATTACATGAGATTGAACACGAAAAGTAATTTTATTTTTATCCTAATTTATGACATTCCATACAAGTTTATTTTGATACTAATTATTGTAATAAAAATAATAGAATTTCAAATGAGATGAATATTTTAGATATCGATTTATATTTTGGACTTAGTTGGTGAGTAAATTAGGGAAAGACTATTTAGATTAAATTGGATTAAGTTCGAACATTTAGATTACTTAAAAAAAAAACTCATTTGGTGTATTATAATTTTGTATCTACTGCCTATGATTACTATCAAACTCCAATGAATTGCAACATAAACAAACTAAGTTTGTTTGTTTGGATTAAATCCGTAAAGGTTGAAATCGTCAATTTAACGGCTCTCATCGATCTGTTATTTCACAGTCATTGTGAGAGATAAATTACGGAAGATCCTATATATTTTGAGGTGACGACAAGGTATATGAGAGTCATCTGAATTCAAAAAAAAATTTTAAACTTTATTCGAAATCGATCCATACTTTATCCATAAATATCATTGTGTTTTAGTCATCATGCTAATCTTTATTTTAATGAATTCAAGTCTATATAAGCTTTAATTTAAATATGTAACTCCATATTAATTAGGAGAATAACAATGCACTGCCGGCCAAATCAGAATTTATAATGGCTAATCATGTCCAAATCTAAGTTTGCTTTATAAAAATAATAATAATATTAAAAAAAAAAAAGTAGTGCCGAATTGTGCCATCCCTAAATAGCTTTCTGAATGCCAACAAAAATGACTTCTAATTTATTTTTATTTTTATTTTAAAAAAATGAAACAAAAATCAAGTCAAATTAGTGATGCAAGGTGATTAGAATCCACTTAATTAGTTTAATATATTTTAATTTGTTAAATTATTGTTCTAAACAATCAATATAATTCCTCAATAATGGTACCTAATTGTGCTGCAATCGCTATAAAACCCTCCAACTCTTGCCTACCCATGTGTTCATCTCTTCGTCATGTTAAATTGAAAACTTGTTAAATTTACCTAATTCGAGAAATAAAAAAAAGAAAGAAAAAACTCATACCAAATTAATGATGAAAGATATGTAACAAAAGACGATTATGTTTATCCCAATATCTCTCATCGTCGGTTCTTTGATCATGATAGAAGAAGATAAATCACGAAAGATTATAGCCCTTTGATTCGTTAGTCTAAACAGCGGAGAACTTCTGAGCCCGGATGAAAATTTTGAATTCCACGTCGAGAATTGACTTTTATCTATCTCACTATCTGTAACAACATCTATATTGCTTTAACTAATAGATCGTTCCAAGAGGACAATCATGAAAGATGATTAGTATCTTGCTAGCTTAATATTATATTAATTTATTAAATTATTGTGCTAAAATATTGGCATAATTGTTTCATAATGGTAAGGGATTGTACTAACACGGTGTCGTTTGGTTTAAGAGTTTAGGAATAAGAGAATAGAATGATTCTTAATTGTAGCATTTAGTCAATGGATTTGAGAATTGAGGGAATGAAATCATTATCAATAATTTAGGAATGAACAAAATCTAAGGGACGATGGGTTTAAGATTCATTTCTATCAGGTACCGTTATCTTTATCGTTGTTGCCATTGTCATCGCCCGCAGTTAGCGTTGCCCTCCCCTATTGTACATCGACCATCGACGTCACTTGCCGCTGCTACTCACCACCTCTAGTGTTGCTTGCCGGCATCACTGATCGCCCATTGATCGCCGATGTTGTTCGTCGCCCGCTATCGTCAGTTGCTTGCCACCGGCTATCACTCATCGTCGTCCGTCGACCGTTCCGTAGTCAGAGCCATACCTGTGTTAGACGGGGCTTGAAGCGAATAATAAAAAATAGACCATTTTGTTATGATAAATTACTATAAAATTTAATTTATAAATAACAAATATAATAAATACATAAATTATATTACAATCAATAAAAAGTTGATAAATATTTAAAATAAT
Source organism: Wurfbainia villosa (assembly GCA_025175895.1). Taxonomy (NCBI): domain Eukaryota; kingdom Viridiplantae; phylum Streptophyta; class Magnoliopsida; order Zingiberales; family Zingiberaceae; genus Wurfbainia; species Wurfbainia villosa. The sequence continues at coordinate 34,444,177 of CM045990.1, forward strand.
TATATAAGATATTTAAATTATTAAAAATAAAAATAAAATATCATTTCATAAAATCAAATAAATTCAATTTTATCTCTTGCTAATATATTTTGCATATTTAAAAAAAAATTATGAATCATTTGGGTATAAAACAATATTAGTCTTTAAATGTACATTATTGTTTAAAAATTATGATTAAGCTCTTTAAAATATTTTTTTCATACAAAGCTAACATTTTTTAAAGTGAATAGGTCTATTATGAATTTTAATTATTTTTGATAATATTATAAAAAACTCCATAATATTTTAAAATTATAATTATCGATTTCTCTCTGACACTTCATTGAAATCAAACAAGTCTAATGTTCTACAAATTTTAAAATTAAATTTAACTATCAAAGAAATTTATTTATCAATAGAATGATGATACAGATGAAACATTCTATTTAAAATTAAGAAAATTGAATTTATAGATTCTTAGGAATTAGATTAAGAATATCGATTCAATTTGTAAGTAAATATTGAATTATTAATTTAGATGCAAAATATATTTTTCGTAATTAGGATTAAGAATAACATAACTAACAAAGTCATATTTCTAAAATAAATTATCATTTAAGATTAACTCTACTTCAAATCATCAATAATCAATTTAATATGAAATGAGACGACAACGATGCTAGCAATTGCGGTGCAATCGTACAACAACAAGCAATGTCGACGACGATGACACTAGCAATGATTACGACGATAAAAAATTGATAGGGACATGTATTAGAATTTAATAAAAAATTTAGGATTAAAATAGAGGAAAAAATTAAAGAGGTCGACGGAAGAAGATATTGTGAAGTATGAAGGGGAGGAAGAGGTCAGTCTGTATTTTTTAATTTTTTTTGATAATATTATAAAAAATCCTTACAATATTTTAAAAATTATGATTAAGCTCTTTAAAATATTTTTTTTCATACAAAGCTAACATTTTTTAAAAAGTGAATAGGTCTATTATGAATTTTAATTATTTTTGATAATATTATAAAAAACTCCATAATATTTTAAAAATTATAATTAAGTCTATAATTTTTTTTCCATGGGCCCCTTTTTAAGTCGGGCCCTGAGGCGACTATCTCTTTGGCCTCTTAGAAGGTCCGACTCTATTCGTAGTCAGTCGTCGATCGTCCAACAATCATATCTAATCCTAATTTATAAATCAAATAATAATATTAAAATTAGAATGACTAAATTCATTCTTATTCTAATTTACTATCAAATTCGTTTCTATTTTTATTCCCTTCAAATTAGATGTCACCTAAATCTTTGACTCTTGCTACACCAAGAAGCCAAAGAATGTGGCCAACTCTTGGTCGCCACGAAGGTTTCACGTCTCTCCCATTGGGTGCATTCATCATCGTTCTCAAACCAATTTTTTATTTTTTATAAAATTAAAAATTTTGAATACATTATGAGAAGTCAACCATAGATGATGAGCATAGTATTTAACTAATTGCACAAGTTGACTGTAGACCCGGCCAAGGTCCGGGTCGGACTCGAACCCGACCTGAAATCGGACCGTGATCAACGGTCCGATTAATCGGGTCAACGGGTTAGACTCGGACCCGTGACCAGACTGCCTATTAGACGGTCCGGTCACGACTTTTTAAAAAACCGAACCGTCGGTTTAAAAAAAAATTGAAGGGAAATAGAGCGACACGTGGATGGCATGGGCGTGTCGGTGTCGGGCATGAGACGTGGGTGTGTTAGCTGACACGCTCGGGATGTGTTGAGGAACATGGGTGTATCGGCTAACACACCCGAGGTGTGTTGAGGAACATGAGCATGTCGGGTATGAGACGTAGGCGTGTCGACTAACATACTCGGAGTGTGTTGAGGTCTGAAAATTCTGACACAGACGTGTCTCTGATGGCACGACTATGTTGTTTTGATACGCTTCGATAATTCTTGATTCTTCACCCTTTAAAATATCCCAAAACAATTTCTTTTGACTAAAACATAACAAAATATATGACTAAAACATAAAATAGGATGAAATGCATGCATATTGAATACCCAAAATGTAACATAAATTACACACATCAAACGACCATGATTTCGTGGCCATTGTGCAATGGGTGACCCGTCAGGTCGACCCGAACCGGACCCGGTGGGTCGACCGTTTTATTATTATTTTTTTAAAAAAATTTCGACGGCCACGATTTTGTGGCAGTTGATGATCAATGACCACGAAATCATGGCCATTGTGCAACGGCCGACCCGGCGAGTCGGTCGTTGGAATTTTTTTTTTAATGTTTTTTTTCCTATAAATACTCCTCTACTCCTTTTCATTTTTTCACAAATCACAACTTCTCTTCTCTAATTCTTATTCCTTCATTTGCTTTCAAGTTTCAAGTCATATTTTTACAAATGTTTGGAGCCGGATCAAATCGTAAGGGTGCCGGTGCCAAAGGAAAGGGAAAGAGCATAATGCCGCCACCGTCCGAGTTCGAGTTCGAACAAGGCGGCGATTCACCTCAATTCGATATCGACGACTATGATCTTGATATTTCTGGTGATTAATATCAAATACGTCATCGTCATCAAAGTCAAGAAAGTAGGAGCAATACATCCAGTACGATGGCGGATTCTACGGCTACAAGACCAACTCGAGTGCCTCACCCGGCATCCGATATCTTCATCAAACATTTCGAAAAAGTAACGCTCCCTTCCAGTAATATGCAAGCAAAATGCAAATATTGTTCGAAATGTTACAAATTTCAACAAGGAGGAGGTTACGAAACCCTTACTCGACATGTGGAGAGAAATCATCCGGTGGAAATTGATATCGATCGTTCTCAAACTCAAATTCCGACATTCTCTTCTCAATTGGGTTGGGGTAAGGAATCTAAAGTTTTTAAATTTGACGAATCTAGATTTAGAGAAGAAACTGCTAAATTTTGTGTGATTAAATAACTTTCTTTTAGTTTTAGTGATAAATTATCTTTTGAAAATTAGTTTTCTACAAGTGCAAATCCTTCTATTAAACGTATTCCAAGAAATACTCTAAAACACACACTTTTAAAATTAGTCTTAGAATAAAAAAAAAGAATTGATTAAAGAATTTTCTAGTTTAAACAGTAAAGTTTCTTTGTGTTCCGATATTTGGAGTGATTATTGGCAAAGTTGTTCATATATGAGTATTACTTGTCATTGGATTGATAATAATTGGGACATTCAAAAAAGATTGCTAGCATATAGATGTTTTAACGAAACACACACGTCACAAAATATTTCACAACTTATTTTTGTTATTTTAAAAGAATATGGTCTAACTTCTAAAGTTTTTTCAATTTCTTTTGATAATACTAGTGCAAATACCTCTAGTATTAGTGAGCTTATTGATATATGTAAACCATCAATAGGTAGAAGATTTTTTCATATTAGGTGTACATGTTACATTTTAAATTTGTGTGTTCATGGACTTAAAAATTTAGGATCACATATTCAACCAATTAGAAGTGCAATTCATTATTTATGGACACATCCTCAAGTTATGAAAGAATGGAGAAAATTTTACAAAATAAATAGTATGAAGCCTAAACGGTTTGCACTTGACGTCCCAACTCGTTGGAATTCTACTTATAAATAGTTGTTATCTACTTTTGAATACAAAGATTTATTATGTATATTTTTTCATCAACATGTTCAATCATGTGATATTTATTTATTTTTAAATCAATGGAATATATGCACTAGTATTTGTGAAATAAAAAGTTTTTAGTGATGCTAGTGACCAATTATCCGGTGTTTATTATCCAACTTCACATTTAATTTTAACACATTGTTGTAATATTACATGTATTTTTAATGAACATATTCAATCAAATGATACTTATTTATCTCAATGTATTTATGTAATGAAAGAAAAATGGGAAAACTATTTCTTAAACATTCCTGAAATATTTTTATGTGCTTTTGTTTTAGATTCTAGACTTAAATTAGATGGTTTGCAAGATATGTTAGCATTATATTATGAATCTTTAAGCCCTATTATCGAAACTGCTCCTAATATTTCTTTAATTTTGTTTAATATTAAAACTCATTTACATGATATTTATAATAAATATAACATTAAATATAGTGAACAAACTATTGGACATGAAATACATCAATCTACTACAACTAGTATTATTACTTCTAAACTCACTGAAGCATAGTTATTATTAAGGGAACAGACTAAACATCCACGAGGATCCTCAAGTTCCAGTCAGGAACTTGAGAATTATTTTACTACTTCTTTTGATTTTAGTGATGCAGATGAAGAAAGCTTTAATATTCTAAAATGGTGGTCGCAAAGAACTCAAATATTTTCAATCTTATCTATAATGACAAACGAAATTCTAGCTTGTCCAGTTTCAACGGTTGCAGTGGAACAAGCTTTTAGTATCGGAGGAAATATATTGGACGAGAGATGTTCTAGCTTAAGGCCGAAAAATTTGGAAGCGCAATGTTTACTCAATGATTGATCAAAAGCTGCAAGTCGAACCCAACATATTAAAAGTGACGAAGAAGACCAAGACGAAACAGAGAGAACATCCGGAACTACGACGACGGGAGGAAATATCGAATACGACTGAAATTAATTGAATATAATGAAAATTGAAATGTAATTGATTTTTTTAATAGGTTTTTTATTTAAGTCCAATTGAAATTTGAGATGTAATATATTTTTTATTGAGATAATGAAATATTTGATAAAGTTTTTATAAGTTTAATTGTGTAATTTTTTTTATTTTAATTATTTATATCATTCTTTAAATTTTTATTTATTTAACGGATTGGACCGACCCGGACCAACGGACCGAACCCTAACGGCCGGTTAACCCGATCAGAACCACCACGAAAGCGGCCGATTAAGGGTCGATATTTTATCAACTCGGACTCGATCGTTCTGACTCGGACCTGGACCGGATCCGGATCGTGGCCAGGTCTAATTGACTGATGGTGTGGGATTCTCGTCCATATATAGACGGTGAGTTTTTTATTTTTTTCGATAGAATCTAATATTATAAATTGACATCACTATGTTTGGATGATATGTGCCCCCAGGGCAACGACGCGTCGGTAAGAACTTGGGTGGTCACTGTGACAACCATGGTTCGATCCCTGCTGGCTGCAGTTTGCGGAGGAAATTTCACCGTTTTCCACTCGTTTGCGGGTTGCGGAGGCGGATTCTCCTTTTCCAGCTGGGTTGGTGTGGGGTGCGGACCTTAATTGGTGTACACATCACTCACGGCGATTTGGCGGCGCGTCATCCTGATTTACCCTTATGGGCCGGTGGAGACTCTTCGGAGGTCGTGGGGCAGGGCCGATTCGCCAAGTGGATTAGTCGGGCGAAGCTTGGATACCACTTGTAAATCAAAAAAAAAAAAAAGAAATAGCCGTTATTCAAGATCAACAGTATGACATGATATTTCACATATTAATATGATTCAATTTTCAATCAAAATAATCCCTATAAAAAAGTACGGTGGTACTTGCAGATTTAATATGGATTGATTTTGAAGAATATTTTTTTTTTTTTTGGATTCAAAGGATTTCTATATATCTGGGCTACCATTTTAAGATTTATAGAATTCTCTGTGATTTATCTCATTCACAATAACTATGGGATAGACCGGTGGAGATCGCTAGATTGACGGTTTCAATCTTTTGTAGATTTTCAATCAAAATAAATTCAGTTTTGAATTTAAAAAAAAAATTAGATAAACAATTTTAAATCGAATGTGAATCATAAATTTATTTTTTTGAATTAATATAGATGGTATGATTACATGGTTGAATTTAATTACTGAGTCGCGTACTTTGATCGATGGATATTTCATTTAATTTGGAAGTTATTTAATATCCGTTAGAAATATCGATCATTTTTAAAATTAATCGAATAAAAAATTCGGGCAGACAATGTCAATCCAAAAAAAAAATCTCAAAAAATAAAAAACAAATCCTGAATTTAGGATGTTGCACTAATTTCTGGAACAAGAAGAAAAGAACGAATGCATGGTGATGATGGAATTATTCCGTGAAAAACCATTTAGCACGTAGCATCTCATTCTCTTCCGCTCGCACTCGAAACTCCCGCATCCCAGCCATCGGTGCCGAAACCGACGGCGAGATTTGAGCAAGTATTTGTCACAGTGCATTCGCCTCTGTGCACAGGGAAAGAATTGAACAATAAAAAAAGGGAAGCGATGGCCGATGAGAAATTGAAGTGTGAGGCTGTGGATGGGTTGAAAGATGGAATCTGATTCCTCACTATATATACGAATTGCACACACTTGAGTTTAATTAAAAAAATGAAAATGAATTTGATATTAAATTGAAATGAAAATGAGTTTAACTATTTCAATATTATTGATTAGTTTAAAAGTCGAGATTAAATGTGATTGTTGGCGGTGGACGATGGACAACAAGCGACGAGCGATCGTGATCGATGGTGGGGGCGACGGCCGACCACGACTGATGGTGAGCGACGGCCAACCGCGGGTGACGGACGATGGTCGGTGGTAGGTGACAGACGGCCAATGGCGAATCTAAATTGAAATTTGAACGAGTGCCTAATGAAATTCGATGACGACTGACAGAGACATGGAGCTAATGGTTGACAACGTAACCAACAGAAGAGAATTATCTTTATCTAATAGAGGAAGAGGGTGCTTCAAGACACCCTGCCCTCCTCTCTCTTTGCCACGCAAACGGCGGAGCGATTTACTGGTCGATTTGTTTACATACAATCGACGAGCTGAGGTGGGCTGTTTACATTGGCATCGGTACAAAAGAAATTGTGGTGCTGATGGTCGATTTACAAACGGCGGTGATGACAAAGAAGACGGTAGGCGATGGGAATGAATTCTAATTCCATCATCTCTTAAGTTTTGTCCATTCTTAGGTGGCGTTTGGTTTGAGTGTGAGAATAAAAATGTGAATGAGTTTGATAGTAGGGTGGAATAGGAATGAGTTTAGCCATTCCAATAATATTGTTTGATTTATAAGTTGGGAATGAAAGCGGAGATGACGTCAATGTCATTGTCGGGTCATCGGTCGCCACCGGTCGACAATCGCCGACGGTCGTCAGAGCATCAGCGATTGTTGTCGACCGTCGGCGATCGACGGTCGCTGGCTGGCGATCGTCGGTCGTCGGCCACCAGTGGTCGTCAGTCGTTGGTGGTCGGCGGTCGACAGTCATCGGCCATCGCCGGTCGTCGGTCGCCGGCCGTCGGGCGTCGGTCGGCAACCGCCGACGATCATTGGTCGCTGATCGCTCGTCGCTGGCGGCCAGCGATCACCGATCATTGGTCGCTCATCGTCGGCGGTCGTCGGTCACCGGTCATCGGTCACTCGCCGACTATCAATCGTCGATTATCGGTCGCCGGTCGCTTGTCGATCGTCAGTCGCCCATCGTCGCCCGTTGATCGCCCGCCGATCACCCGTCGGTCGCTCGTCGATCGCCCGTTGGCGTTAGTCGTCGGTTGTCGATCGTCGATCGTTGGTCATCGGTCGCCGGTCATCGATTGTCGCTCGCCGCCCGTTGTCCATCACCCATCGTCCGTCGCTCGTCGACGCTAGTTGTCAATCGTCGATCGTCAGTCGTTGACCAACAACAATCATTTATTTGGGAATCATTCCCAAACCCACTGTTTAGGTCGGGTTTCGTTGATTCCCAAATATTTGGGAATCATTTCAAAATCTCAATCCCAAACTCATTAATCAAACACCATATATCATTTTCATTCTCATTCCCTCATTCTAAACCCTCCAATCAAACACCATATTAAGTAATTAATAATGATTGCATTCTCTTAATTCTCAAAATCATTAATTAAATATTATATATAATTAAGAATCATTTCATTCTCTTATTCTCAAACTCTTAAATCAAATACCATCGAAATGTTTCTTGTATTTAAGAGTTTAGGATTAGGAATTTAGAATAGAAGATTTATACTTTAGAGTTGAAACTTTAATGTTGATTTGCAAATTGAAGGATGACACTTATGATTTGTTTGACGGATTAAGTTAAAATTAGTTATGCAAAGATTAGCAATCGTTAAAATCGGTCTCTAATCGATCGCTAAATGATATTAGCAATCGATTAGTGATCATTTCCGTCGCTAAAAGTTAATATTCTTGTAGTATAAGAGAAAGAGAAAGGGAAAAAAACTTTATTTTTATTTGGAAAGAAATAAGAGTAGAATAAATAAGGAGAGAGAAAATTTTATAGAAGTGAGAGAAAGAAAAGAAAAGATAAAGTAAGATAAATTTAGACTTTATTTGGGAAAAGAGGAGGGAGAGTGGAAGTAATAGAAAGATAAAAATAAATAAAGAAGAAAAAATGATAAATCTTATTTGAGAAGAGGTGAGAGAAGAAAAAAAGAAGAGGAACTTATATTCTTTTTATTCATAAAAATTAATATTTTTTTATACCTCAATTTGAAGCGTAAAAACATTCATAATGGTGTTGGAATGTATACTGAAAGCCTAAGCTTTTTTTGTATGAACATTTTATTTTGAAATAAGAATCACATGATCATTGTATGCACTTGATATATTTATTATATGTGTGTGCATATTGTCTAATATTTTATATTGTAGATAACATGGTGCTTGGTGTGGCACATAAGATCATGTTATCAGTCCCTTGTAAAATATAAGTAGAGGCTCACAACCAAGATGGTTTTGGACAAACCATTGGCATGGTTGTAGTGTAGCTTGGTATTGTTTTGTCTTGAACATAGAGTTACGCTAGTACACTTAGGTGTATTGAGCAGGACCGACATAGAGGTGATTCAATTTATTGCTGACTACATAATTGAATCGGACCTCGGATATTATGTTGTACATGCTCTTAATCCCGATATAATAACGGGCACATGTACTTAGTATTTATTTCTTTGATTTTCCAGAGGGTGAGATTTAGATGGATTAAATCAATATGCCCGGTAATTTGGGAAATAATATCATTTACATGGTGTGCCGTTGATTATAGGAGGAAACCGTGTCCTATATATTAGGTTGATAATGTCCCCTTGAGGAGCTCATAAGGTTCATCATGTAAACCCAGCTGGTTGACTTAGTCAACATGATGATAAGATTGAGTGGTACTACTCGAAGAATTAGATGTTAATTAATTGATGGTCAGTAAATCAATTAATTGACGGACATTCGATATCTTAAACACGGGGAGATGGATGTACAAATAATATATGGAGCCCATATTAATTTATGGGGGTTGGTGAGGTAGTTCAATGATGATCCTCTAGTGGAATGAAACATCATTGATGGATCAAGTTTGTGTGGTTCCGATCCATCGGGTGGCCAAGATCCAACTCCTCCTTATGGTCCCTATCGTAGCCTAATATAATCCTCAAGAAGTCTAGATCCAAGAATGTAAAACAAAACTTTAGAACCAATGGTTGGGATTAAATCCCTAGATCCGATGGTTGGGATGAAACCCTAGAACCAACGGTTGGGATTAAATCCCTAGATCCGATGGTTAGGATGAAACCCTAGAATCGACAGTTGAGATTAAATCCCTAGATCCGATGGTTGGGATGAAACCCTAGATCCGACGGTTGGGATGAAATCCTAGATCCGACGGTTGGGATGAAACCCTAGATCCGACGGTTGGGATAAAACCCTAGATCCGACGGTGGAGATTAAATCCCTAGATCCGACGGTGGAGATTAAAGGAGGCTTAAGCCTAATTCTATAAATAGAGGCTTAGGTTGGGCGGCAAGAAAGGGGTTCACAAGGATTAGGGTTTTGCTCATCCAAGAAGTGGGCGGCAACAAACCCTAGAGGAGCTAGGGTTTTGGGCGGCTAGAAGTGGGCGGCAAGCTTGATTCTCCCTAGGGTTTTGGCCAGCGCCCATCACCCTCTTCTCATCTATTGCCGGTGCTCTTCCCTTCATCCTTCTTTCCTTGGTGGCCGGCGGTTCTCCATTCCCTTGGTGGCCGGCACTTCTCCAACCTCTAGGTGGCCGGTGGTTCTCCTTGCATAAGTTGGCCGACGCATATCCACTCACTCCTTGGCCGGCGGCTACATCGAGCTCTTTTGATTGGTGGCCGGTTCTAGAGAGGAGGACTTTTGTTTTGTTGGTTCTTCTCTTTGTTCGCAGCGAACAAGGAAGGGAAGAACGCGATCTAGAAGGCTTCTACTCGCGGAGGATCTTCGCCCACACGTCGTCCGCGAGGAGGATAGGACATACGGTAGAAGATCGTGAGGTATAAAGTTTTGCAACTTTATTTACTGATCTAAGCATGTTCTTTTATTTGCATGATTATATTAGTTAGCATATGCATGTGTTTGTATAATCATGGACCCCGAAGACAAACACAAAAACCGGCGATCCGTCCGTCGTCTCTTCCGCGGCTAACCAACTAGAAGAGTTGTGTTGCTTGAACAACTAGTTTGTTCAAGCGATCACTCAAGTTGTTAGCACGACGACGAATAGGTTGTGCCAAGGAAACTCATCCCATCCGGATTAATTCTTTCATTGGTGAAAATTTTAATCCGGGGACATGAGAGCCAATGAGCTTCCGAAGCAACTCCCTTCAAGTGGTATCAGAGCCACGGTTTCCGGTTTTGTGTGTTTTGGATTCGGTTACTTTCATGCACATATCATATATTGAGTATGCCGGATAATAGTAGGATGTGCGTAGGCTAACTTTTTGGTTGCAAGCATAAGATCCGACTATTATGGCTATTTGTGTGTATGTGATTGTTTGTGTGTGATTGTATGTATATTATTTGAATCCTCGGGGTTGATGAGGCTAGATTAGTATTTAATTTTTTGTAATTAAATACGGCATTGTTTAGCCGCTCATTTTAGTTTACTTTCGATCTAGATTATTTGTACACTCCTTCGTGGAGTATAGGATCGATGGATGTAAATTAAAATGATAAATCTCGGCTCGGATCTCTTTGGTGACTTGCGCATGGGAAAAGATGGAGCGGACGAGGTGGCGACACGACGAGATGCGTATTGGAAAACAATGCCATAATAGTTGGAAAAATTCTATTTTTTTTCCATATTTTTTGCTTATTTGTTTTATATGCTTGTTGTGTATACTTAAAATTCCTCATTTTCAATTTACTAAGTGGGAGAGGGATATTTTAATTAATTCTGCGGCCTCCATTACAATTTGACGTGTGATGCAACAAACTTGTGTGTCAGCTCTGAGTGCCTTCCTCCCTGCGGACGGGTTTGTTTGCAGATCACTAGGTCAAATAATGGTTATAGGAAATTATCTAGGAGCATGTGTACTTCCACAGCGGTAAGGCACATAATCCGAAATAATTCCCTTAGTATCGTGTAATGGTGCACACTTAGATGCAAATAAAAGTATCCTCCCCATCGGAGTCACTGCTTTTATTTGTAGGGCCAAAGAGGAACCAACTATTAATTTTATTTGTCAAAAAGTAAGGTTGACAAGATAATAAAATTAATGGGTAAAACCTTCTCTTACAAATGTAGAATTCGTATACGTCCATACAGTGTGGCATGCGATATTCTCGGTGATTTGAGGTGTTGGTTGATTTCAGAATTTTATTGTTTTGAGGAATCAATAATATTTGAAATCTAATATTTTGATCATTGTGATTCTTAGGTTTTTCAAATGGCTTTCAACCCACTTGCTGTGATTTTAAAAGAAAATAAACTTACTGGACCAAACTACATTGATTGGAAAAGAAATCTGGATATTGTCTTAACTGCGGAAGAGTACAAATTTGTACTCTTCGAGGTCTGCCCTCCTAAGCCCACCGATGACTCTGATAAAAAGGAGAAAGAACGTTATAAGAAATGGGTCAAGGCAGACGAGATGGCGCGGTGTTACATTTTGGCATCTATGTCAAATGTGCTGCAACATCAGCATCAGGCCATGGCCACAGCTTATGACATGATGTTCAATCTCAAGGAACTTTGGACATCGAGTAGGGGCGGCTAGGCGAGGAGGCGGAAACTTGATGGCGACCACCATGATCGAGGGAACACCGTTAGGGATCATGTTCTCAAGATGATGGCTCATCTTAATGAGATGGAAGTCCTCGGAGCTGAGATCGATGGGGAAACCCAGGTCGATATCATTCTTTAGTCACTGCCTAGGAGTTTTGAGCAGTTCCGCCTCAACTACAACATGAACAAGAGGTTGTATTCGTTGGCGGAGCTTCTGACAAAACTCCAGGCGGCAGAGGGGCTTTTTCGTCAAAGTGCTCAAGCCATGGTCGCTCAGAAGATTTCTTCCTCTAAACCGAAAGGTAAGAAGAAGAAGAAGCAAGGTGGAGCGAAGAAAGTGGCAGTGGGACCTCAGGCAGGAGTGAAGAAGCGAAGGCAAGTGCTTCACTTGCAAGCAATTTGGACATTGGAAGCGGAAAGAACAAAGGTATATCTTCTTGTTTAGTTGTTGAAACATGTTTAGCGTTATCTACAAGTGCACGGTGTGTAGAATCTGAGCCATGATCATGTCTGCAATACTTTGCAGGGGTTCCAGGAAACCCGACGACTAGCTGAGGGAGAGATTACCGTCTTCATGGGCAATGCTTCAAAGGTGGCAGCTATTGCAGTGGGAGACGTTTATTTATCTTTTGATAGGAATAAAGTTTTGGTTTTGAGAAATTGTCTTTATGTACCTACTTTTAGAAAGAATTTAATTTCAGTTTCTAAATTGTTTATGGATGGATATTCTGTTTCTTTTAATGACAAAGTGGTTATAAAAAGGAATAGGGAGATTATCTGTTCTGGTACATTGGTTGGCAATTTATATACTCTTGAACCGAAAACTCCCACGATGCATATAGAAGTCAATAACTTATCTTCTAAGTCTAATAAGAGAAAAGTACCTTCGCAAATGAACCAGACATATCTTTGGCATCTAAGACTTGGTCATTTAACCTAAGTAGAATTCAAAGGTTGATAGCTGATGGACCTTTGGGTTCATTAGTGGTGGAGGATCTCCCAACCTGCGAATCTTGCTTGGAAGGTAAAATGACCAAGAGGCCTTTCAATGCCAAGGGGTATAGAGCCAAAGATGTGTTAGAATTGGTTCATTCTGATCTGTGCGGTCCTATGTCTATCCAGGCAAGAGGTGACTTTGAATACTTCGTCTCTTTTATAGATGATTATTCAAGGTATGGATACATTTACTTGATGCGCCGCAAGTCTGAATGCTTTGACAGGTTCAAAGAATTCAAGGCTGATGTGGAGAACCGTCAAGGTAAAAGTATCAAGACATTACGATCTGATCGTGGTGGCAAGTACCTCTTGGGAGAGTTTAGGAATTACTTATCAGAGGCTGGGATTCAATCCCAATTGTCTGCACCTGGCACACCCCAGCAGAATGGTGTAGCAGAGCGAAGGAATAGGACTCTTATGGAGATGGTTAGATCAATGATGAGTTATTCTGAGTTACCCTTTTTGTTCTGGGGGTATGCGCTGGATACGGCAGTGTATATTCTGAACTTGGTTCCATCTAAATCAGTGCCTTCTACCCCATAGGTGTGGGTGGCAAAGCCTAGTCTAAGACATATTCGGATATGGGGAGTCCAACACATGTCTTTGAAGGTGATCTTTGGTAAGTTGGAACCTCGTAAATGCAATGTGCATGTTTGTTGGCTACCCCAAGGAGCGAAGGGTGGTTTGTTCTATAGTCCTAGAGATCGGAAGGTGATCGTTAGTCGAGATGCGATTTCTAGAGGAGGACTATGTGATGAACCACAAGCCCAAGTAGGATTGTTCTTGAGGAGTTAAGAGAAGTCCAGGCTTGTACCAGTACAGAGGAGATACCACAAGTCAGCACGGCGTGTCACGGAGCATACACAGAGGCACCTCGTCGTAGTGGGAGGTTGTTAGACAACAGAGATTCATGTTTTGGGAGAGTCTTGGACTTAGTCACAGTGAACATGAACTGATCCTGGACATATGATGAGGCAATCCAAGATAGAGATCACGGTATCTTGGCAAAAGCGATGAATTGGAGATAGAATCTATGGATTCTAATCAGTCTGGGAGCTAGTAGAACCACCCGATGGTGTAAAACCATTGGATGCAAGTGGATCTACAAGAGAAAGAGGAGTAGGCGGGAAGGTTGAGACCTTCAAAGCTAGGCTTGTTGCGAAAGGGTATACTCGGAAAGAGGGTATCGATTATGAGGAGACCTTTTAGTGAGTCTATGCTTAAGTCTATCCGGATTCTCTTATCTATAGCTGCTCATATGGATTATGAGATTTGGCAGATGAATGTCAAGACAGCTTTCCTTAACGGAAGTCTTGAGGAGAACATCTATATGCGGCAACCAGAGGGATTCATTGCTAAAGACAAAGAGCATCTCGTATGTAAGCTTAATCGGTCCATTTATGGATTGAAGCAAGCTTCTAGATCTTGGAACATCCGCTTTGATGAGGTAATCCAGTCATATGGATTTATTCAAAGTCCGGAAGAGCCTTGTGTATACAAGAGATGTGACGGAAACGTAGTGGTGTTTCTTGTACTATACGTAGATGACATTTTGTTAGTTGGCAACAATATCAAAGTGTTATCAGATGTAAGGGTATGGTTGTCCAAACAGTTTGACATGAAGGACTTGGGAGAAGTGGGACACATCCTTGGGATCAAAGTTATAAGGGATCGCAAGAAAAGGATGTTGTGCTTATCTCAAGCCTCATACATTGACACTATCCTTGCTCGTTTTAGCATGCAGAACTCCAAGAGAGGTTTTCTACCTTTTAGGCATGGAGTTCCTTTATCTAAAGAGATGTGTCCCAAAACATCAAAGGAGATAGAGGACATGAAGGCGGTTCCTTATGCTTCGGCAGTAGGAAGCCTCATGTATGTTATGCTATGTACGAGACCAGATATCTGCTTTGCCGTGGGCATGGTTAGCAGATATCAGAGTAATCCTGGACATGGACATTGGACTGCGGTAAAGCATATTTTGAAGTACCTGAGAAGGACTAGGGATTATATGCTGGTTTACTGGGCAGATCAATTAGTCCCTGTGGGTTACACGGATTCGGATTTCCAATCAGATAGGGACAAGAGTAAGTCTACCTCGGGGTTTGTGTTTACTTTTGGAGGTGGAGCCATAGTATGGAGGAGTGTCAAGCAGAAATGCGTGGCGGACTCTACCATGGAAGCTGAGTATGTGGCAGCCTCTGAGGCAGCCAAGGAAGCTGTATGACTCAGGACTTCTTGATGGACTTGGATGTGATTCCTGGTTTTCTCAGAACTATCACAATTTATTGTGATAACAGTGGTGCAGTTGCAAACTCGAAGGAACCACGAGCCCATAGGGCGAGTAAACACATAAAGCGCAAGTACCACCTTATACGAGAGATCGTAATGCGAGGAGAAGTTGCTGTCGCCAAGATTGCATCAGAGGATAACCTGGCGGATCCATTCACTATGGCCCTTCCAGCGAAAGCGTTTGATAGGCATGTGGAGGACATGGGGATAAGATGTATGGCAGTGTGATGACGGCATAGTCTTTTAGTATAAGTGGGAGATTGTTGGAATGTATACTGAAAGCCTAAGCTCTTTTTGTATGAACATTTTATTTTGAAATAAGAATCACATGATCATTGTATGCACTTGATATATTTATTATATGTGTGTGCATATTGTCTAATATTTTACATTGTAGATAACATGATGCTTGGTGTAGCACAGAAGATCATGTTATCAGTCCCTTGTAAAATATAAGTAGAGGCTCACAACCAAGATGGTTTTGGACAAACCATTGACATGGTTGTAGTGTAGCTTGGTATTGTTTTGTCTTGAACATAGAGTTACGCTAGTACACTTAGGTGTATTGAGCAGGACCGACATAGAGGTGATTCAATTTATTGCTGACTACATAATTGAATCGGACCTCGAATATTATGTTGTACATGCTCTTAATCCCGATATAATAACGGGTACATGTACTTAGTATTTATTTCTTTGATTTACCAGAGGGTGAGATTTAGATGGATTAAATCAATATGCCCGGTAAGTTGGGAAATAATATCATTTACATGGTGTGCCGTTGATTATAGGAGGAAACCGTGTCCTATATATTAGGTTGATGATGTCCCCTTGAGGAGCTCATAAGGTTCATCATGTAAATCCAGCTGGTTGACTTAGTCAACATGATGATAAGGTTGAGTGGTACTACTCGAGGAATTAGATGTTAATTAATTGATGGTCAGTAAATCAATTAATTGACAGACATTCGATATCTTAAACACTGGGAGATGGATGTACAAATAATATATGGAGCCCATATTAATTTATGGGGGTTGGTGAGGTAGTTCAATGATGATCCTCTAGTGGAATGGAACATCATTGATGGATCAAGTTTGTGTGGTTCCGATCCATCGGGTGGCCAAGATCCAACTCCTCCTTATGGTCCCTATCGTAGCCTAATATAATCCTCAAGAAGTCTAGATCCAAGAATGTAAAACAAAACTTTAGAACCAACGGTTGGGATTAAATCCCTAGATCCGATGGTTGGGATGAAACCCTAGAACCAACGGTTGGGATTAAATCCCTAGATCCGATGGTTAGGATGAAACCCTGAATCGACGGTTGGGATTAAATCCCTAGATCCGACGGTTGGGATGAAACCCTAGATCCGACGGTTGGGATGGAACCCTAGATCCGACGGTTGGGATGAAATCCTAGATCCGACGATTGGGATGAAACCCTAGATCCGACGGTTGGGATAAAACCCTAGATCCGACGGTGGAGATTAAATCCCTAGATCCGACGGTGGAGATTAAAGGAGGCTTAAGCCTAATTCTATAAATAGAGGCTTAGGTTGGGCGGCAAGAAAGGGGTTCACAAGGATTAGGGTTTTGCTCATCCAAGAAGTGGGCGACAACAAACCCTAGAGGAGCTAGGGTTTTGTGCGGCTAGAAGTGGGCGGCAAGCTTGGTTCTCCCTAGGGTTTTGGCCGGCGCCCATCACCCTCTTCTCATCTATTGCCGGTGCTCTTCCCTTCATCCTTCTTTCCTTGGTGGCCGGCGGTTCTCCATTCCCTTGGTGGCCGGCACTTCTCCAACCTCTAGGTGGCCGGCGGTTCTCCTTGCATAAGTTGGCTGGCGCATATCCACTCACTCCTTGGCCGGCAGCTACATCGAGCTCTTTTGATTGGTGG
This sequence comes from Wurfbainia villosa, assembly GCA_025175895.1. Taxonomy (NCBI): domain Eukaryota; kingdom Viridiplantae; phylum Streptophyta; class Magnoliopsida; order Zingiberales; family Zingiberaceae; genus Wurfbainia; species Wurfbainia villosa. The sequence continues at coordinate 34,461,342 of CM045990.1, forward strand.
CCGGTTCTAGAGAGGAGGAGTTTTGTTTTGTTGGTTCTTCTCTTTGTTCGCAGCGAACAAGGAAGGGAAGAACGCGATCTAGAAGACTTCTACTCGCGGAGGATCTTCGCCCACACGTCGTCCGCGAGGAGGATAGGACATACGGTAGAAGATCGTGAGGTATAAAGTTTTGCAACTTTATTTACTGATCTAAGCATGTTCTTTTATTTGCATGACTATATTAGTTAGCATATGCATGTGTTTGTATAATCATGGACCCCGAAGACAAACACAAAAATTGGCGATCCATCCGTCGTCTCTTCCGCGGCTAACCAACTAGAAGAGTTGTGTTGCTTGAACAACTAGTTTGTTCAAGCGATCACTCAAGTTGTTAGAACGACGACGAATAGGTTGTGCCAAGGAAACTTATACCATCCGGATTAATTCTTTCATTAGTGAAAATTTTAATCCGGGGACATAAGAGCCAATGAACTTCCGAAGCAATTCCCTTCAAATGGGAGCTTCTTTGAGCTTCCAAAGTGACAATCCGATCTCTCTCTCCAACATGAAGATAGGTTTTTGAGGGAGCGCTTCTCAATTGAGAAGTGCTGCTTTTTTTTTAAAAAAAAATAAAATAATAAAATAGAAGCTTTTCAATAGTTTTTACTATGCCTTAAGCTTCTTCTTTCATTACTTATATTTTCCTCGTCTCTTTTCAAATTTAGATGATGTGAAGAGAAGTTCATTAATAGAAATGAAAGAGAGGGAAAATTTTATGTTTCAAATTGAGATATTTTTTTTTCTTTTTATAAATAAAGAACGATAAAAATTATCCTTCTTTTTTATTCCTCATCGCTTTCCAAACAAAAATTAAAATTATTTTTCTCTTTATTTATCCTTTTCTTTCCTTCTTTTATCTCCTTCCAAATAGACTTTTAGAACATCGTATGATCGATGAAAACTATTGAGTGTAAAAACAAAAGGGCTCTCTCCCGAAGTGGAGGAGAGAGATCTCTATAAGAAGAAAAAAAATTAAATTCTTTTGTACAATCATCGAGAGCGGTTCTTTAAATTAAAATTATTATTTAATCATTCAAAATTAATTATTAAATAATAATTAAAAATTAATCATTATTCAACCGTTAATTTTTATATAGAGTTTTAAAGCAGACAAATCCCTTGTATGAATGTCCACGTAATCAAACTGTGTCCTATTAGATTTTTTTTTTCAAATATGTTTAAATCTTCGATTTGATTAATTTCTGAAAGTGATCGATTTTGTGATCCTCGAGATGTTTTACCAATAATTAAATCGGATAAGATCGAAATTTAAGAGATCTCTATTAACTATTAAATATAAATCAAAAAAATATTCATAATTTTTTCATTGTTCAATTTAGATTCCACAGTCACATTATTTCTAAATGACGATTTAATATCGAAATCGTACTCCATCCACAGAATAAACTCATATACCTCAAGATCGTCCGAATGAATTTTTCTTAAATTTGCTATCAAATAATATCATAATAAAAAATCGAATTATATTTTTTTTAGAAATACATCTCCATTTTTACGGTTGCCTTTAAAGATTTTATCACCACGAAGGCACGCGTGACCTCTAAATCGGCATGGAAATGGAAACCACTGTGATTAAATTAATTAAGTAAAATCAAAGGGCAGTTTAAAGCAGAGGGCACTTAGAACTACCCTTGATTAATTAATTTAATTCGTTAAGAGTTAAAAGGATCAGCTTCTTAATGTATAATTTATTCCGTGAATGATTTAGAAAAGATAGTTCGTCCCTCTCCTGGTCTCCTCTCGCCGACGCTACAGAGGGAGATAATAATTAATAGATCTCTGATCTTATCGATATTTAATGCAATGAAATATTAGAATTTCATCGAGATAAAATTGACTTGTGTTTTATTGTATAATATTTATACTGTATTAATTATTCGACTTTATCTATGTGATGAATTTTTGCATGTCCGTTTGCTCCATGCCGATCAATGGCCATTGCCATCGTCGCCGCCGCACCATCCGACCACCGTCGACTGTTGGACTGGGTGCAATCGACGCACAACTCGTCAGCGGTCTGGTGAGGCTTGGATTCCGACCGATTAACATCCGGAATCCGGTGCAAATCGATCGAAAATAACCGAAACATACGGTTGGTAGTGGCGCAGTCACTGTCGACCGTGATCGGGCTAAATTCCGATCGAATTGCGAGTGAAATCCAGCGTCGGACGAGCCGACATCGGTTGCCGGTCCGTCCACCGTCGGATTCCGATCGGAATTCGGCCCGATCACGGCCGAAATCGATCGTCCGATTCTGGCGACCGATTTTGGCCGTGATTCGATCGGTTGAGTATACCGGATGGACCGACGTCGATTGTCGGACCGACCTGTTAGTGCCTATAAGATTCATATATCTCCACAATAGTATGATATTATCCACTTTGGGTCTAAGTCCTCATGGTTTTTATTTTTGGGCTTTACCCAAAAGGTCTCATACCAATAGAGATATCTTTTCATCTTATAGGCACATGATCTTTTCCATATCTTACCAATGTGAGACTTTGATTGTATTCTCAATATTCCAATAATCCCTCCTCAAACGAAGGACCACATTGAACCCCCTTAAGTCTATCCATCCTCGAAGGACATCCTTGATGTCCGATCCTCAACCCACCAGGACTTCCTGTCAACTGTTTGGTCCTCCTGACCCAGTTGGACTTCTTGCCAGTTGACCAGCCCTTCTGACCCAACTGGACTTCCTGCATGATGTTTGAATCTCTTGATCCAGATATGGGAGCTTCACTTCCTTTGTTCGAGGTTCATGATTTAACATGGACCATGACTCTGATACCAATTGTTAGTGTCTATAAGATCCATATATCTCCACAATGGTATAATATTATCCACTTTTGACCTAAGCCTTCATGGCTTTATTTTTGGGCTCTACCCAAAGGGTCTCATACCAATGAAGATATCTTTTCATCTTATAAGCACATGATCTTTTCCATGTCTTATCAATGTGAGACTTTGATTGTATTCTCAATACTCCAACACGACCGAGTATACCGGATGGACCAACGTTGGCTGTCGGGCCGACCGAGTATACCAGACGGAACGATGTCGGCTGTCGGTCCATCCGACACCGGATTTCGATCGCAATTCGGCCGGAATCCGACCCGATCGTGGTCGACATTGGCCGTGCCACTGTCGACCGTGTGTTTCGGTCATTTCCGATCGATTTGCACTAGATTCGGGGTACTAACTCCTTGGACAAGCCACATTGAAGAATTTGGGTCGCCTTGGCATCGGCTTCCACTTGTCTTTTCATGGCATTCGTCCATTGATCGTAATCCAACGATTCACCCACTTCATTAGTAGGAAGTGTAAATTCGGGTTGGATTACGATCCACATCTCAATTTGGGTCTTTAGGAAACACTCCATCTAACCCTTCTAGTAATGGAAGTCATCTCCATTATAAAACGGAGGTCGAACGGTGCTAAACCCTTCGAGATGGGCCATTTAGACAAAGAGAAAGAAAAAGACCTCGCAAAAACAAAAATAAACGAAAGGTACCAAGACTCTCGTCTTGGATTAGTAGTGCTAGAGAGGGAAAATTAATCAAACGAAAAACTTAAGCTTTCAAAAAGCAAAATTAAAAAGAAAACTAAAAACAATGAAAAGCTAGATTGGTGATTGCACCAAATCGTAGCGCCCCCACTCTGATACCAATTGTTGGATCGAAACACGAGTGTAGCGGAAAGTAAATGAGACAAAAATATTTTTTACTTGGTTCGCAGCCTTCCAACTGCTAATCCAAGGCCCTAGTAGTCCGAGAACACATATGGAGGGAAAAACACTAAGACACTCCTCCTCGTTGAAGGTAGGAGTTGAACGAATACAATAATGAAAAAGATACGAGGTAGAGAGACACTTTCTCTCTCCTTGTTACGATAAAACCTCGAAAATTAAGACAATTACATAGATATAGAAATGCAATTTAAACTAAGCTAATACTGACGACTTGAAGATTTGAGTTTGAGCTCGGGTTGTCATCGTTTCGACAGTGCTTCGTTGTCATAGGATCGTTGGAGAGTAGCGGCATTGTGGGAACACTTTGGAGGCTTTTTAATGATTATAATGGGGTGCAGAACTCCTCTTTTTAAAGCCTTGTGAAACCTTAAACGTTCAAATTAGGTTTCATGATGTGATGCCACCTAACATTTGAGAAATAGTGATAAGTTTTGACTCTATTCGAAGCTGATCCTTGACCAACATGATTACCACTCTTACGGTCAGGCGATGACCATCGATCGCTACTTTTCAATGATCGATGATTAGGGTTTTCGACTGCAATAGAAAGTTAGCTTGAAAATAAGTGATTTAGATGACCACCAACTGTCTGATCTCAACATAGACCTTCCTTTGGAAGTCTTTAATCGGATCATCGCCTAAGGACATCCCCGTACAGAGGACTCGACCTTTCTTCACTTACTCACACGAGATTACCTTGAGCTTTACCTTTGTTGTAGCTTTGCTTCTGGTCTCTACCTGAGTTCTTCGACTCCCTCTGAAGTCCTCCGGTGTTGCCCGACCACAACGATTTCTCAACATGAGAACCTCCAGGTGTCGCCGACCTTTAGCTTAGCTAAGCATTCTTGCACACTCGATTTAGCTTGTGAGATAACAAAATGAACTTAACTTTGTATATTTGCTATAATCAAAACCCAGGTTCAATTCAAGTGCCTACTGCACCAACACAATACAACCATATCTGACTTATCAATCTCTAACTTCAATCCATAGCTGCCAAATCCAAGTATAGGTATTAGATTTGCCCCAATCACTTCGAGCAGGAAACAAACCTTCATGAACCTACTCCTTGCATCCACAATTCAAGAACAGAACAAGGCTAAGAAGATTACCTGAAGCTAGAAAATAGATCAGCAACAATGTGACAATGAAATCGTTGCCGCAATGGTTTCAGAAGCAACAATCCACCCCCGCTCACTAATAAGAAATCGTCCAAGTTTGTTGCGGTGGAGATTGACTCTATGGCAGGTTGAGCTCCTCCTTATCCTTGGCGACGAACGCCCGAAGCAATGGTTGGCGGATGCTTGCTGTTGTCGAATTAGAAGACAGGTGGCAGATCCAATTTGCATGATTGGGTGAAAAAAAAGAAATGGCAACTGAAGGCAAATCAACGGGGCAGAAAGAGACGACAACAATGGCATATTGAACTCGAGGTGTGGTTGGCCCCGCAACGATCAAGGACAATGTAAGTCATGTAGAGGAGCAGCGATCCACAAGATGTGCCAGTGATGCTCAATGAAGATACGGAAGGCAACGTCGAGTCATCGCTCGTGATGGTGGCTGATCGACAAGCAGTCGATGAGGAGGAGATTGTTAGTGCCTATAAGATTCACATATCTCCACAATGGTATGATATTCTCTACTTTGGGCCTAAGCCCTCATGGTTTTATTTTTGGACTTTACCCAAAAGGCCTAATACCAATGGAGATATCTTTTTATCTTATAAGCACATGATCTTTTCCATGTCTTACCAATGTGGGACTTTGATTGTATTCACCACACTCTCAACAATCCCCCCCTCAAACGAAGGACCACATTCAACCCCCCTCAAGCCTATCCATCCTCGAAGGACTTCCTTTTCTTGATATCTGATCATCAACCCACCAGGACTTCTTGCCAACTATCTGGTCCTTCTGATCCAGCTGTACTTCCTGCCAATTGTCCAACCTTTCTAGCCCAACTGAACTTCCTGTCAATTGTTCTGTTCTCCTGACCCAACTAGACTTCCTACCTGGTATTTGATTCTCTTGATCCGGACAAGGGAGCTCCACTTTCTTCGTTTGAGGTTCATGGCTTGACATGGACCAAGACTATGATACCAATTGTTAGTGTTGGTGCAATCGTCCCAGGTCACGATTGACCAGGACTCGAGTTTGACTCGAGTGATGTTTTGATGTTCGACAAAAACATATGACAATATAATTGTCATGGTAAAGTCTAAGTCTTGAGTACTTGGCATAGAAAGTTCAAGTGGGACACTTGGCATTTGGGAAAGTCCAAGTCTTGAGTACTTGGCACATGGAAAGTCCAAGTGGGACACTTGGCATTTTGGAAAGTCCAAGCATGTGTCTTGGCAATAGAAAGTCCAACATGAGTTGGCAAGGGAAGTCCAAGTGGGACACTTGGCATTTGGGAAAGTCCAAGTCTTGAGTACTTGGCACATGGAAAGTCCAAGCATGGGTCTTGGCAATGTAAAAGTCCAACATGGGTTGGCAAGGGAAAGTCCAAGCTTGAGTCTTGACATTTGGAAAGTCCAAGGGGATATTGGTGGGGTAAAGTCCAAGGGTGAAGTCTTGGCAGCATAAGTCCAATGGTTGGCGGCGTAAAGTCCAAGCGGAGTCTTGGCGACGTAAGTCCAATGTGCCTTGGCGGTGTAGACACCGTTAACATGACATAGCCGATGAAAGCACCTGGAGGCTAGCGCGATGGATGAACAAGTCATGGATGACTTGGAGGGATCCAAGAGGCGTGAGGCTGATGGAGGTGGCTAGAAGACTTAGGTCTAGGCTAAGGGTGGTCTAGCAAGTATGGGGGAACCATACTTGGGCTAAAACCTCATGTTTGAGGTGTGCCAGTCGACTGGTGCCATGTGGCAGTCGACTGATCCGAGTCAACTAGGGTTTGACTGTGGGAAGTGGCCTAGCAATCGACTGATGGCTCGAGCAATTGACTGATCATGTGATCAGTCAACTGGTGCTCGAGAAACCGACCACAGAATGGAGTCAACACTCGACTGGTTGAGTGATGGCTCCATCAGTCGACTGATGGGCATCATCAGTCGACTGATGGTAGATCCGTTGGACTTATCCAGTGTGGATCTAGCCATTGTCTCACGACAACAGTGTCATCAATCGACTGATGGTCCCGATCAGTCGACTGATCGACTTTTTCCAGCACAGGTTGAAGCTATATATGGAGCTCGTGATGGAGGAAAAAGCAAGGGTTCTTTGAGGAGTTTTTGGGGCGAATTGTTGTTGTAATTTAGGGTCTCCAAGTGCCACTCAACCAACCAAACAAGCAAGCTCTCAAAAGATTGATTGTAAAGTTTTCTTTGCATTTCTTTTGTTGTATTTCATTGTATTTTCCTGTTGTACTTAGAATTACTGTTGTAATCATTTGTACGAGGTTTCTCCACCTCCGACTTGTGTCGAGAAGGAGTATTTGCATTGTTGTGTGTGATTGGCATCGCTAGAGCTCTTTAGAGCTCGATCTGTGAAGTAGGAACCGTGCGGTTCCGAACCACGTTATATCTTTGTGTTCGTGCTTGTTTCAATTCGTTATTGCTTTTATTATTACTATTCCGCTGCGCATAACGAGTTTTGTAGAGACGAACGCGAATGATTTCCATCTACGCACAAGCACGCGCTATTCACCCCCCCTCTAGCGGGCGCACAGGTCCTAACAAGTGGTATCAGAGCCCGGGGCTCTTCTACGGACTAACCGCCGGGAGCTAAGACAAAGAAGCTAGAGGGTGAAGATGGAAGAACCATTGGGATGGGATATCAACACCCCAATTCCGTATGCCTTCTATTGACGAGAAGGTTTCAATTCTTGGAAGGCGAGAATTGAAAATTTTTTGATGATGAGAGACCTTGAGGAATGGTCCTTGTTAATGGAAGGATTTGAGTATCCAAGAGGACCAAAAGGTGGTTTCCTCAAAAAGAAGAGATGGAGTGAGGAGCAACTCCGACAATTCGATAAAAACAAAAAGGTAATAAAATTCATTTTTGATTTAATTCCTAATGAATTCTTGTGTAGCCTAGGTGAATGCATGAATGCCAAGGAGCTATGGAGTGATTTGGCAAAGCTCCATGAAGATCCATCACCGGCTCAAGAAGAGGAGGCCGAAGATGAATCATCATCCTCACAAGCGAGTGAGGATTCGGAAGTTGAGAAGGAATCAACTTCCGGATCGGTGGAAGAAGAGGAGACCTCCACCTCAAGGATTGAGGGGGAGGAGATTAGAGCATCCTCAACACCGGAGCAACAAGAAGAACCATCTACATCCAGTCGAGAGGAAGAGCAAGCTCAAGCCTCCACCACAGCCCTAGGTAACTCAAACATATCAATTTGTAATAAAAATCATATCATATGTTTTGAGTGTAGGGAGCAAGGACACTACAAGAGCAAGTGTCCTAAACGGGTTAAGAAGACTCCATCCGTGCCAAAAGTCAATGTAGCCGGTGTCCCCACTAAGAAAAGCAAGGAGCAAGTGATATGCTTCAAATGCCGACAACCGGGGCACTATAGGAGTCAATGCCCAAAGGGGGAAAAGAAGGGGGAAAAGAAGGGGCAAAAGGGAGCTTCACAAGTAGGGAGAGCCTCTAAGGCAAACCCTAAGGTATATTTTAGTAATGCTCCTTCTAAATTTAAAAGTCAAAAGCATGCTAGGAATTTTAATTCTCTTGCAATTTATGAAAAGCATGCTAATAGGAACAAGTACTTTTGCTTAGGAGCTAAGAATTTTCATTTTGAAAGTAAGGAGAAATTTGGGACTAATGTCCCTAAAAATAATTTATCTAAGAACAAATCTAGGTCAAATGTCCCTAAAAATATTCTACCTAGGGAATCAATTAAGAAAATAGGGGATCATCTAGGTTTTAATCCAAAATGGACTAGGCATATGCCTAGGAAGTCCTATGCCCATGATTTAAATCAAAACTCTAAAATTGGGCAATTAGAGATTGAGAACCAAGCCTTGAGGTCAAGACTTGAAAAACTTGAGAAGACCCTTAGGAACATACAAAACCAATTTAAAGGGTCAAATGATCAAAAGTCTAGGTCCAAATCTCAAAGTCAACACCTAGGACCTAAGAGTCAAAAGTCAACCAAGGGCAAGAATGGTTTGGGTCACAAACCTAAGCCTAAGGTGGCTTACCATAGTGTTCCATTTGATTATGGAACACAAACTAGGTCTAGGAAGACCAAGGTCAATAGGGAAGTCATCCCTAGAGTTGACCAAAGGGTGTGCCTAGTGGCTAGGGTTTCTAGGAAACCTAGGGTGGCCACTAAGAAGGTTGCAAAGGGAGTTACCCCTAGAGTCAACCTAGGTAAGACCCAAATGAATAAGGCTACCAAGCCTAGGAGGGTCATTAGGAAGGTATCTAGGGAGGTTATCCCTAAGGAATACCTAATTAACCCTAGGAGATCAAATAGATTTTGGGTTCCTAAGAGCGTGATTGATTCATGCTAGATGGGGTTAGGGTGTGCCAACCTTGATTGGATGGGTAGTTAACTCAACCATGACAAAGGTGGCACCTTAGGTCATTTTCAAGGTTTTGGGTACCTTGGAAATAGGGTTGATATTTAATCCTAAAAGATTTTAGGATGTGCCAATGCATTTTTGGAATTATGAAAAATCAATTAAAATTGGCACAATTTAGGTTTAGAGGTTAGTGTGCCATTTTGGATTTTTGACACACTTGGGAGAAAAATAGAAATATGGAAAAATATATCTAATTATATCAAATGACAATTAATATTAAAATTTAGATATTATATACCTTTATATCTTATTTTCCATGCTTTGATTTGCCATATAGCATGACATGACATCATGTTTATTTTCATCATTTATATGTCATGTTCATGTTTAGGATTTAGGTTAATGTCATGAGTTTAAATTTTATATCATATGTCATGAAATCATGATCATTGGCCATGCTTTAATATTGCTATTATTTATGCCATGATCATACATTCATGCATTAACTTGATTGAAAATTGATTTAAGGACTATGACATGACTTGGAGTCCCATTCATAAGGGAATCAAGTAGGGTTGTCTTAGAAAAATGCATGAAACCCTAGATTAGGGAGAACAAGTCCCACATCTCACATCTAATTGACATGTATGTGTATTTATACACCTTAGATACATGTGAGATGCTAGGATATGAGTTGAGTTCAAGGTGCATAGTCTTTGCATCTAGTTGAACCAAAACTCATCTTAATTCAAATGTGGATCATTGGGAAAGCTTGTGTACAAGTCATGTACATTGAGCCCAAGGAATATGATCCAAAATAAGGTTTTGAAAATATTTTAAAATCATTTTGAAAAACCTTGGTGAAGTCTATCTTTTAATAGCAATCACCATTGATGGAGTTGATACAAGATAGGGCCAAAACATTAAAAATTTCAATGGTTTTGAGTTTTGTATCAAACTTACTATTTTATGGGTAAAATAATTTTTCAATATTTTTCACCCATTGTATTGGTCATAGGTATAATACGTACCAAATATCGTAATTTTTCGATATATGTATAATTATTTATGATTTTTTGAAATTCATTTCTGATAACTGAAAATCGGATTTTTAATTATCACGATCGCCTCGTGTCACGATCGATAGAGTGGCAATGATCGGTAGTGACGCAATGATCGCCAATGCTGATTTCGAGAAAACTGGGTTTGTTTAGCCCGTGTTCAGCTGCGGTTAAAGTCCCTAACCACTCCTAACCCTAGGATATTCTTTGGGAAGCATTATAAAGGGTGAAAATCCATCGGATATGGATTAGGAGAGTTGTTTAGGGTTTGTATCAATTTAAGGTGTTGGACAGTTCAATGTTGAATTTCTAACCTTAATTTTGATGGTTTAGAGTTCCTATTAGCTTAGGGATTTCCCAAGGACATTGTTAGTGCAATGGTCAAGGGGGAGCAAGCCTTTAGGGGGAGGTATCCATCTTGGGATGATGGATGTGTTTTTCTCCTTGAAGAGGAGAAGTTATGGGAAAATGACATCAATTGGAAAAATTGATGGTTTTTTGAGAGACCCAATTTGGAAATTGGGAGAGTGAATAGGATTGCCTCTCTTGAGTGATATGAGACTTATCACTAGGAAGATGGTAGGCATCCTAGGTATTTTTGGACCAAGGGGGAGATTGTAAGATCTCATTGGGACATGAGACATTGACCTCCTTGGAGAGATAACCTTTTTGATGTTAGTCAAAAAGGGGGAGAACATTTGGGGAAGAACATTTGGAGAGTGATTACCAATTTGGGATAATTGGTAAGAGATTTGAGTTAGTGTTCTAACTCAAGGTTTGTTTTGGTTTTTGTCAAACATCAAAAAGGGGGAGATTATTGGTGCAATCGGCCCAGGTCACGATTGACCAGGACTCGAGTTTGACTCGAGTGATGTTTTGATGTTCGACAAAAATATACGACAATGTAATTGTCATGGTAAAGTCCAAGTCTTGGGTACTTGGCATAGAAAGTCCAAGTGGGACACTTGGCATTTGGGAAAGTCCAAGTCTTGAGTACTTGGCACATGGAAAGTCCAAGTGGGACACTTGGCATTTGGGAAAGTCCAAGCATGGATCTTGGCAATGGAAAGTCCAACATGAGTTGGCAAGGGAAGTCCAAGTGGGACACTTGACATTTGGGAAAGTCCATGTCTTGAGTACTTGGCACATGGAAAGTCCAAGCATGGGTCTTGGCAATGTAAAAGTCCAACATGGGTTGACAAGTGAAAGTCCAAGCTTGAGTCTTGGCATTTGGAAAGTCCAAGGGGATATTGGCGGCATAAAGTCCAAGGGTGAAGTCTTGGCAGCATAAGTCCAATGGTTGGTGGCGTAAAGTCCAAGCGGAGTCTTGGCGGCGTAAGTCCAATGTGCCTTGGCGGTGTAGACACCGTTAGCATGACATAGTCGATGGAAGCACCTGAAGGCTAGCGCGATGGATGAACAAGTCATGGATGACTTGGAGGGATCCGAGAGGCGTGAGGCTGATGGAGGTGGCTAGAAGGCTTAGGTCTAGGCTAAGGGTGGTCTAGCAAGTATGGGGGAACCATACTTAGGCTAAAACCTTATATTTGAGGTGTGCCAGTCGACTGGTGCCATGTGGCAGTCGACTGATCCGAGTCAACTAGGGTTTGACTGCGAGAAGTGGCCTAGCGTTGACTGCCAGAGGTGGGCGATCGGCCCGATAGCTCGGCGATCATCGATCGTGTGATGTTGGTTCGGTAAACCGCACGAGATGGAGTCGATACTTGACTAGTCGAGTGAAGGCTCCATCAGTCGACTGATGGACATCATCAGTCGACTGATGGTAGATCCGTTGGACTTATCCAGCGTGGATCTAGTCGTTGTCTCACGACAACAGTGGCATCAGTCGACTGATGGTCCCGATCAGTCGATTGATCGACTTTTTTTAGCACAGGTTGAAGCTATATATGGAGCTCGTGATGGAGGAAAAAGCAAGGGTTCTTTGAGGAGTTTTTGGGGAAAATTGTTGCTGCAATTCAGGGTCTCCAAGTGCCACTCAACCAACCAAACAAGTCAACTCTCAAAAGATTGATTGTAAAGTTTTCTTTGCATTTCTTTTGTTGTATTTCATTGTATTTGCTTGTTGTACTTAGAATTACTATTGTAATCATTTGTACGAGGTTTCTCCACCTCCGACTTGTGTCGAGAAGGAGTGTTTGCATAGTGGTGTGTGATTGGCATCGCTAGAGCTCTTTAGAGCTCGATCTGTGGAGTAGGAATCATACGGTTCCGAACCACGTTATATCTTTGTGTTCGTGCTTGTTTCAATTCGTTATTGCTTTTATTATTACTATTCCGCTGTGCATAACGAGTTTTGTAGAGATGAACGCGAACGATTTCCATCTACGCACAAGCACGCACTATTCACCCCCCCTCTAGCGGGCGTACAAGTCCTAACAGTTAGTGCCTATAAGATTCACATATCTCCACAATGGTATGATGTTGTCTACTTTGGGCCTAAGCTCTCATGGTTTTGTTTTTGGGCATTACCCAAAAGACCTCCTACCAATGAAGATATCTTTTTATCTTATAAGAACATGATCTTTTCCATATCTTACCAATGTAGGACTTTGATTGTATTCACCATACTCCCAACAAAGATGGCTTCGATTGGAATCGAATGAAGAAAGGATGATGGAAGAGAAGAAATAGGGCTCACATGATTTGAGATGAAGAAATCGAGAGAAGAAAGGGAATCGAGAATGAGGAGTAAGGAGAAATGAGAGGAATTAAGGAATTTATGTTTTGATATTAAACCTAGGTTAATCGACATTATTAACTCCTCATTAATTGATAACTTAAATTGGCCCTATAAAAGCCTATTCATTTTATCCCCATAAAATATCATAGAAATTTCGTTTAAAATCAGAATTTTTTTTACAAAAATCCCTAATAAATTCTATAAGATAATTTCTTAATTAACCAGGGGTATTTATTATTATTATTATTATTTTATTTTTCAATATCTCACATCTTCGATATCTCCTTGCAACCTCATTATCATTCAGAAGATTATGGTAAGTCACACGACGCGTGAGCGCCACCAAGCGATGCTCAGCCTCCTACCGCAGGAAGATGTTGCAGGGTTCCTGGTCAGAAAGGAGAAAGAGGTGCTGATAGATGTAGTGGGAGGGTGGAAGGTAGAGCTCTTTGGCCATTGCACCGCACATAAATTGCTCGACTAATGGCTACCCACCATGCAGCTAGGTTGCAGTAGCCATGAGGCTTTGGGATCACACCGATAGAGGAGTATTTTTCAAACGAAGGTTGTGATTTCGGATGTATGCTTCTTAGGGTTAAGACCTTTTATTTAAGTTTTTTTATGATTACTAATAAAAGTCACATATATGTCCCAATTTCTGATATGAATTTAAAGGCGGGAAAAAGACAACCGTTATAATTTCATTGACAATGGTTTATAATCATTGTATTATTATCACAACGACAACAGTTTTTGACTGTTGTAGTAAACGCTATGAAAACATTCTCATTGACAATGATTCATTTCACCATTGTCCCCTGTTATTAAGATAATAAAAAGTTCATAAAGATAACAATTTTGGAAAACCATTGTAAAATACATTGTTGATTAAAAAAATATTCTCAAATGACAACAGATAGTGTAAAACCGTTGTCTTTTGTGTTATATGGGCGCTCAAAGACAACGGTTTTATTAAAAACCATTGTCTTTTACCAAAATCACAATGGTTTATCCTCAAACCCTTGTCTTTGTGGTGTTGTCTTTTAGCATTTTTATTGTAGTGCACAAGTCAATTTTCTTAAGTTGCATTCGATCGAGCACCAGCTCGAGCTAAGATGATCACTCGACCAGTTGACTGCCCGAGTCTTGTAAGCTCCCGAGTGTCAAGTACTCAATCAGTCAACTAGTTCATAACTTCAGTTGACTGACAAATAATCTATCCAATTGTTTTAACTCACCAATCAACTGATAAATCTCAAAACTGAGATTTAACACCCAAGTATGATCCCCTCATACTTGACATGTATCCTTTGCCTAGACCTAATCCTTCAAGTCACTTCCATCAACTTCACACCTTTGGTTTGAGTCCACGACTCCTCACGCTTACGCTAGCCTTCATGTGCTTTCTTCGGCTTCATCATGCCATCGGGTACCCTTAACCTAAATCTAAGCCTTCAAGCCACTTCCATCAGCCTTACGCCTTTGGTTTGAGTCCACGACTCCTCATCCTTACACTAGCCTTCAAGTGCTTCCATCGACTTTGCCATGCTACCAAGCCTTCTTTTGCTAAGAGATTGCGCCTCCAGGACTTACACTATCAAGACTACACACTTGGACTTACACGACCAAGACTACACACTTGGACTTTCCTTTGCCAAGATCCATACTTGGACTTTCCCTTGCTAAGACTACATACTTGGACTTTCCCTTTGCCAAGTATCCATACTTGGACTTTTCCTTTCCAAGACTCTATACTTGGACTTCTCCTTGCCAAGAATCCATCTTGGACTTCTCCATTGTCAAGCATCCATACTTCGACTTTTCCTTGCCAAGTATCCATACTTGGATTTTCTTACTATTCTTGTCTTGTGTGTGTGATTGTGTTGTTCTTTAGTTTATGCTTTATTTTTATTTCCATTGCGCATACTAATGAATTGTAGAGACAATCACGATCACATTCCATCGACGACCAAAATCTCTACCCCCCTCTAGCATGTCATCAATGTTCCTACTGACTTGTGCCAGATTTCTTTTCTTTGGTTGGTTTCGTAGTCCGTCTTCTTTTCTTGATAAATTTTCGAACAAGGTTCACCAGCTCCGTCTCTAACTCTTCATCTAGTTCTGATTCAGATTCATCATACTCAAGTGTTGGCTTGCTTTTTCCCTTCTTTTGTCCTATAAACAAGATAATACCCTTCTCGATTGGGGTTAAATTAGACTGTTCATGTAATTCAAACTCAGAAAATATTTTATCTAACCCAATTTTAGATAAATCCCTAGATACTTTTTAAGAATCAACCATGGATGCCCACAAAGTAGTTCTCGGAAAATCTCTGAGAGCATATCTTATGATGTCGCGGTTCTCCACCTTCTGTCAAATGGCATGAAGGCCATTCAAGATATCTTAGATGTGAGCATGAAGTTGGCTTGCAGTTTCATTATCCCGCAGTTTTAGATTATACAATTTATTAATCAAGAGATCACGCTTACATACCTTAGAGTCGGATGTCCCTTCGTGGAGTTCGGTGAGCTTGTCCCAAAGGTCCTTAGTGCTAATGAATGAACCAACGTAGTTGACCTCCTCCTCAGATAGGTCGCATTACAGAATTTGAGTAGTTTTTACATCATCTTCGATTTTTCACTTCATCACGTTGGTCCACTTGTCACAATCCAAAAGCTCTCCTTGATCATTAGCCAGTAGATCGAACCCCGTCTAGATGATTATCCACATATTGACTTGCATCTTTAGGAAGCACTCCATCTGACCCTTCCAGTAACAGAAGTCATCTCTGCAAAAGAACGGAGGTTGGACGATGCTATAGCCTTCTTGATGGGTCATTTCGATCACCTCACAAAGACAAAAACATGAAGGAAACTTCCGAGACTTGGTCTTGGATTAGTAATGCGGAAGATAAGAAAATATACAAAAATAAAACTGAAAAGAAAGAAAAAATTTGCTCAAGATTATGGTTGCACCAAAATTGAGCACCCCGACTATGATACCAATTGTTGGATCGGAAAATGCTAGAGGGGGGGGGGGGAGGGAGTGAATTGCATTTTAAAACTTTTCTGTAGTTTTTGATAAAAACCCCCGTAAACTCAAAGTATATCGTAGCGGAAAAAGAATAAACTATGGACACAAGTATTTTACTTGGTTCATAGCTGAATGATGTTGGACTCTTCGAGCCGCAAAAACTGCTTTTTATGTTATGGAAACCTCGGAATTCGGTCATGGATCCGTGCGAAGATAAATAAAATAAATTCATGTACATGTTTAGAAACACTAGATCTACCTTAGATCTACATGGGAAGAGCGTTACCCTTGTAGCGATGCCCTTCGCTTATCCCGCTCATCCAAATGGTTGTTGGATCTCGTAGAGTGTCAAGTGTACACTACTCTACATGTACCCACATGGAAAAAAGGTGGAGAAGACCATTTAGAGTGTGCTAGCACTCATGGAGGTCTCGGAAAAGGAGGATGAGGGAGAGAGCAAGAGAGGAGAGGAGGAAGAAGATGAAATCAATTCACCACTAATGCTCCTTAATTTGGCCAGCCACTACATGGAGGGTTAAATACATCCATGTAATACCAAGAGCCATGGCTCTTGGTCTTCCTCATGAGGTGGCACACCATGATGTGTCCATGATGATGTGGAACATCATCATTGTATGGCCCCTTTGCTAAGTCACCATGAAGTGACATTTGGTTAAGTCAAACTTGACCCTTTATCTTCCCTCTCAAGTCAAGTCAAACTTGACCTTTTATCTCCCATGGTTGATAAAATTCAACCTTTGATTCAAGTCAATTTAATTTAATGAATCTCTATTCATTAGTTTAAATTGACTCAATGAATCAAATCTAAATTAGACTCATTCAACACTTAAATCAAATTGAGTCCAACTCAATTAGTCTAATTTGGATTACTCTTAATCCAATTTGGTTCATCACATGAACCCAATCCTCTTGGTCCATCATATGAACCTAATCTCCATATAATTTCCCTTTGTGTGTGACCCTATAGGTTCTTGTAACGTTGACAATGCTCCTAAACCGATTTAGAAACATAAGCAATGAGCGGTATCTAGCAACACATCATTGCTACATAAGTTACAAGAATGTTGAGATCCAACATCACCTTTGTGACTACTAATTGTGACTCTCACAATATGTGATAATGTTCCTCTATCCTTGACATCTAGATTGATCAATTGAGGCATATACCGTGTCATCCTCGGTACAATCTATATCTTGAACTCCAAGTAAACTCACTCTAATCAAATGAGCTCAATATCTCATATTGACTCATTTGGGCATGGCCATGCACTTCGTGGTCTCACTCTATCAAGAATAACGATGTCACTCCTGTCATATAGGAGGGATAGATCCCATTTACATCACTCACATCCCTCCGTATAATTTGTTACATACCCAGTAATCGCCTTTATAGTCCACCCATTTACGGGTGACGTTTGACGAAGCCAAAGTATGCAAATCCTTATGTAGGGAACCATGGTGACTTCATGTCCAAGAACTAATAGTCATACTAATAGTCACATGAGAAAGTATATGACACTCATATAATGATCCATGATACTTTCTCATGGCGGGTCTGTAACGTCCGCCCTTATCTGCCCTCAGGGCGGCACTACTTTTTTTTTTTTTTTATAACTTAACATATATGGATCATTTCTCAATCTACATAATCAAACATGTTATCATGACGTAAATCTTCTTTTATAACATGCATCTCATATCGTAGACCTAATTAGCATGTTAACATATCATAACTTCTTTTATAACATGCATCACATATCATAATCATAATTAGCATGTTACCATATCGTATCTCATTTTATAACATGCATAACTTAAGGATTAGAGAAGGTAACTATTATTAACACGATCCATTCATGAGTTCTAACATATCAAACTTGCATAAGTAAGGTGAACGATAACATAAACTAAGCAACATCCAACATGGTACTAATAAATCACAAGTCATAAAAGCGGAAGCAATTGTCTTAAGTTGTTCATTGTGCATATAAATAAAAGCAGAGAGTAATAGGGTCTTTTTCCACCATGCCACTCTCACACACACTCTGCCCCTCCTGCTACTTCCTCTAGTTCATGTTTCCTTTATCTGCAGTATATGGACAACAAAAACTATAAGCATATAGCTTAGTAAGATTCTTGCCTACTCACAAAAGCCACAAATTACATCCATTACTTAGAAAACATGAGCATACTAGCATAAACAACATAAGTATTGCATAACAACACTAAACATCAGCATACTAACGTAATGAAACATAAGCATGGCATAAGATTTACATAAGCATGCTAAACACACTTAAATCTAAGCATGGCATAAATCAAACATAAGCACTCATCACATCATCAATCCTAAACATGCATAAAGGATATAATCATAAGCATTCTTAAACTTAAACATATTCTTTTGAGGAAACCACCTTTTGGTCCTCTTGGCAATTCAAAGCCTTCCATTAAGATAGCCCATTCCTCAATGTCCTCATCATTAGGAAGTCTTCAATTCTTGACTTCCATTGTTTAAACCCTTCTTGTCCATAGAAGGTATAGGGACCGGTGTGTTGATGTCCCATCCAAGCTTGTCTTGGAGTTCCATCTTCCCTCTATCCTTTTAGCTCCCGGCGGTTAGTCCGTAGAAGAGCCCCGGGCTCTGATACCACTTGTTAGAGATTTGAGGCCGCTAGAGGGGGGGGGTGAATAGCGTCGATCGTACGAAGATGGAAATCGATCGCGTTCGTGTCTACAATTACGTTAGTGCGCAGCGGAATATATATAATAAAAGCAATAACGAAAAGCAATCACACGAACACAAACATATAGCGTGGTTCGAACCGAATGGTTCCTACTCCTGGTCGAGCTCTAAAGAGCCCTAGTGATGCACACACTCACTAATCACAAATACTCCTTCTCGACACAAGTCGGAGGTGGAGAAACCTCGCAAAAGATTACAACAATAATCTACAAGATGCAAGCAAATACAAGTAAGAAATACAATGCAAGTAAAGGAAAACAACTTTACAAGAACTTTGGATTGCTTGATCTTTGATTGCCTTGAACTAGCTTTGAAGGACCGAAAGCACCAACTTCCCCTTCAATTTCGCCAAGAAAATCGCCTAAATCCTCCTTCCGAGCCGCTTTTATAACTGCGCTTTGGATTTCGCCCATCGCCGATCGCCATAAGTCCCGCCGATCGATGCCATCGTTGTCATGAGACAACGGGTCGATCCACGCCGAAAAACTCTAACGGATCTCTTGGCGATCCAACATTGGCGCCGATCAACGCCGCGTAATCGATCGCCACGGTCGGCCACGGAGCGATCGCTTCGAAGATAACCGGCAATGATCGCCATCCATGGCAGCCGATCGCCATCCAATCGCTTCCGTGAGCGATCGATCCGCTGAGCATCCCGCTCTAACTCGGCAATCGAACTCGTCGACTCACGGCAATGAACCGCCATAATGCGGCCGATCGCCAACCTCAAGAATGAGGTTTTAACCCAAATATGGTGTCCCCATACTTGCTAGACCACCCTTAGCCTAGACCTAAGCCTTCTAGCAACCTCCATCAGCCTCACGCCTCTCGGATCCCTCCAAGTCATCCATGACTTGTTCATCCATCGCGCTAGCTTCCCGGTGCTTTCATCGGCTATGTCATGCTAACGGTGTGTTCACCGCCAAGGCACATTGGACTTACGCTGCCAAGACTCCGCTTGGACTTTACGCCGCCAATATCAATCCCCTTGGACTTCAAGTGCCAAGACTCAAGCTTGGACTTTCCCTTGCCAACACATGTTGGACTTCTCAATTGCCAAGACCCATGCTTGGACTTTCCCTTGCCAACTCATGTTGGACTTTTCCAAATGCCAAGTGTTCCACTTGGACTTTCAATGCCAAGTACCCATGACTTGGACTTTCCATTGCCAAGTACCCATGACTTGGACTTTACCTTGCCAAGACCCATACTTGGACTTTCCCATAATCACATGGTCAACCCTGGTCAACCATCAAGTCAATTATAACCTGGGTCGATTGTATAAACAATCTCCCCAACATATTAACCGACATTAATGTCAAACATCAATGCCAATCCTATGTCAAACATACTTTGTCAAACATCAAAACATCACTCGAGTCAAACTCGAGTCCTGGTCAATCGTGACCTGAGCCGATTGCACCAACATTTTCATGCCTCTTCATTTACCCTCATCACACTTATCTAAAATTTCCCCTCTTTCTCCAATAGTAAGCTACTGCTGAGCACTTGGTCATCACATGCATGGTAAGAGTTAACTCTCACCAAGAGGTTTAAGGTTCAAACCTCACCTCTCCTCTTTTATTCTTTTATCATCCCTTTTTTTTTCTAGGATTCCATATATAATCTACTAGACATGAAATTAAATTCTATACAAAAATTTTGGAGAAAAATTTTGGGGTGTTACAGGGTCATTCAGTATACATTCTCCAATGCATACCCATGTGTCAACTTGATATCTCATATCCATGACTTGTGAGATCAAGTCATCGAGTTGATCTACCTACTAGTCTCTTCGCATTAATATTGTCCCTAAATATTAATACTTGACTAGGAATGATTAAAAGTAGTATTCTCTATATCATCTCATTACCGATTCATCCAATCGATTGATATAGATAAGAACTTTCTACTCAAGGACGCTATTATACTTAGTTATTTGGCACCAATACAAGTAAGTATAATAACCATAAAGCAATGACTTTATAAATATATATAGGAATATGATACAACAAGTCCATACAACAATCATCACATGATTGACTCTAGGGCTTTCACTAACAAATGATTGCTAGTCCAAGGCTCGCAACCTTGATTGTTTTCGGTGGGCAATTAACTAAATGATCTCTTCGTCGTTAGAGGTAAGAGACACAACAATTACAAAGGATAAAGGGGATGGTAACAACCTTACCACTCTCTTTTTGAAATTAAGTACAAGGAAAACAAAACAACTAAGATTATACTGACAAAGATAAAGTAAGGAAGCATGGTCGACATTGTGATGTTTGAGGCACGAGGGATTGCGAAGTTATAAGAGCAAGAACACTTGAGCAAAATTGATGATATAGGGTTTGTCTCCAACTCTTTTTTTATAGACCAATAGCCATGACAAAGTCCAGATCTTGATCCTACTTAATTGGATCTCATCTTGAGGTGGCATCTATCTCTTGATTGAGTCAAATAGCCTTGGCATTTTGGCTGATCCATATGTATCAGTCGATTATAGATCCATCCCAATCGACTGCTGAACCGTAGACCCTTCGTAGTTGGCTGGATCGCTAGGAGATTGACATTTGTATAGGGTGTTCGGGATTTGTATAGGGTGCTCGGGATTTGTATAGGGTTCTACCCATTTGAACATGGTGCTCGACATTTGATCATGATGCTCGATATTTGAACATGGTGCTTGACATTTAACATGGTGTTTGACATTTGAACATGGTTCTCAGCATTTGAACATGGTGCTTGGCATTTGAACATGGCGCCCGACATTTGAACATGGTTCTCGGTATTTGAACATGGTACTTGAAAATTATACTGGATGCTCGGCCAGACCCTAGGGTGCTCGGTCAAAGCTTGTGATAGGCAGTACAAAGCTTGCATCACAAAGTTAGCACAATGTATATACAAATATTAATAGTGACAGTTTTTGACTGTTTGATCTCAACTTTAGCATTCCTCCAAAAGCCTTAGTCAGATCGATGCCTAAGGTTGTCCCCATATCGAGGACGCGACCTTACCATCACTCCTCATAAGGAGCTTATCTTTACTTAACTTTGGCCCTCTTACCTATTGCTTAGTATCTGATCCTTTGACCTTAGCTAAGACTACTCAAGCTTTGCACACTTAACATAACATATAAGATAATATTATGACTTAACTTTGAACCAGTCGATTGCTCCAAGTGCCAGTCGACTAGTTTCTACAATTGTAAAAAATAGTTCTTCAGAAATGGATTTAAAAAATTTATAAGTAATTTTATAACTTTCTAAAAATCTTGAAATTTCATATGTACAATACTTATGACAAATAAAATGGGTGAAAAATAATTTTAAATTTAAATACACATTAATTTGAAAGATTTATACAAAGTTCAAAAATATTGAAACCTTCAATGTTTTTGGTTAACTTTGTGTCAATATTATCAATGGTATTCTTATCAAAAGATAGACTTTACTGAGGGTTTTAAAAATATTTTTCAAAACCTATTTTGAATCATGGTCAATGGGTTAGATGCACATGACTTGTACATTAGCTTTCCTCATGATTCACCATGTTATATTATGAGTTTAAGTTCATCTAGATACAACATCTATGCACCTTGAATTCAATTTTAAAGCATGTATTTGATCATGACATAAATGATTTGTATAATTAAAAGTATTTTCTCATGATTCATGATGTCATGACATAATAAACATAAACCTAAGTATTATCATGACATTAATCAATCTAAACACTATCATGACATTTTAAATAATCATTTTGATATCATGACATGACAAATGACAAACAAAAGATGACATATATATAATACAAAGGTATAGAAATACCTAAGTTTTAATTCTAATTACCATTTTCTAAAATTTATACCTATTTGCCATAATGAACCAATCTCCCAAGTGTGCCAAAATTCAAAATGACACATTTTTTAAAAATGATCTTATTTGTCAACTCTACTATGGTTATGTTAACTACCCATCCATTCAAGGTTGACACACCCTAAATCCATCTAGCGTAAAGGGATCATACTCCTAGGAATCCAAAACCTATTGGAGCTCCTTAGGTTTACTAGGTACTCACTAGGGATAACCTTCTTTAGCACCTTTCTAATGACCCTCCTAGGCTTGGAAGCTTTGTTCATTGTGGTCTTGTCTAGGTCAACTCTAGGGATGACTTCCCTTATGAACTTCTTAGTGACTTTTCTAGGTTTCTTTGAAATCTTAGCCACTATACACCTATCAAGGTCAACTCTAAGGGTGACTTCCCTTGTGACATTGACTTTCCTAGACCTAGGGTTTGTTCCATAGTTAAATAGAATACTATGGTAGGTAGGCTCATCTACCTTGGACTTAGGTTTGTGACCCAAACCTTTCTTGTCCATAGATGCACCTTGTCTCATAACACCTAAGTTTTGACTACTAGATCCTTTAATTGAATTGGTCATTTTTCCAAGGATCTTTTATAATTTATCAAATCTTGACCTTAAGACTTGATTTTCCTTTTCTAATATCTCCATTTTTGATTTTTTATTAATTCTTGAGATATTCTTCTTCCTAGGTATATATCTATTTTTCTTGGGGTTATTGCCTAGATTCTTTTCTACCTTCCTATCTTTAGGTAGGATAGTCTTAGGGTTATCCTTAGGCCTAATATTACAATGTTTAGCACCTAAGCAAAAGTATTTATTGCTATCCTGCTTCTTATAATAAATAGCAAGTGTATTAAATGGTGATGCATTACTAGCATGATTCTTATCATAACATAAAGAAAGAGAATTATTGAAATATACCTTAGGGTTTGCCTTAGCATCCCCTACATTTGAGATCTTTCTCTTGTCTTTCTGAGGTTGACTCCCCCTAAGACATTGACACCAGTAGTGACCTTTTTGTTGGCATTTGAAGCACACTATGTGCTCCTTGCTCTTGCTAATTAGAGCTTCAACATCATTTACCTTCTCCTTGGCCTTTGGCACCGGTTGAGCCTTCTTGATCAATTTAGGGCATTTGATCTTATAATGCCTTTGTTCCCTACACTCAAAGCAAGTTATATGATTTTTATTTTTAACAACTAATCTTGAGTTACCTATAGGGGAATTTTGAGCTTGTTCTTCATCTCTCTCGGAAGTAGAGGGTTTTTCTTGCTCCGGCTCTGGTATTGAGGATTCCCTCTCCTCCCCCTCAATTCTAGAGGCGGAAGCTTCCTTCAACTCTTCTATCTCTTCTCCTTTGGAAGTTGAGCATCTCTCAACCTCCGACTCTTCAAGATCTTGAGAAGATGAGCTTGCTTCCTTGGACTCTTCTTTGTGTTGTGCCAGTGAAGGTTTTTTATGGAGCTCAACAAATTTTCTCCACAACTCCTTGGCATCCTTAAATTCTCCTATTCTACACAAAATATTATTAGAGATTAAATTAATTAAAGTTTTTGTTACCCTTTTATTTATCTTGAAGGCTTGGGCTTGCTCTTCGATCCATCTCTTCCTCTTGATGAGCTTGCTCTTGTCATTTGTCAGAGCTTCAAACCCATCCATTAGGATGAACCATTGCTCAATGTCCATCATAAAGAACGTCTCTATCCTCTCACTCCATGCCAAACAATCTTCTTGGTCGAACGGTGGAGGAATCTAGATATCATAGACGAATCTGTCGGTAGGCTCCATTCTCCTCTAGTGTGTGTGCTCTCTTGGCAGTTAGTTCATAGAAGAACATCCTCGCTCTGATACCACTTGTTGAGGATCATTGTGCACTAGGGGGGGGGAGGTGAATAGCAACTTTCGATTGCATTCGTGATTGTCTCTATAAAATGTTAGCACAGTGGAATATACAAATAGAAAATAAAATAAGACAAACACAACACACGAACACAACATTTTTTACATGGTTTGGAA
This sequence comes from Wurfbainia villosa, assembly GCA_025175895.1. Taxonomy (NCBI): domain Eukaryota; kingdom Viridiplantae; phylum Streptophyta; class Magnoliopsida; order Zingiberales; family Zingiberaceae; genus Wurfbainia; species Wurfbainia villosa. The sequence continues at coordinate 34,486,088 of CM045990.1, forward strand.
CCTACAGTTTCTATTCCATGACCGAGTCCTAGCGTGCTCTAGTGATGCACACCACCACTATAACTTCTCCTTCTCGGAAACAATTTGGAGGTGGAGAAACCACTTACAAGAGTTTACAATAAATACAACAACCACAATACAAGATATAAAAGCAAAACAAATACAAGTAAAGAAAACTATATAAAGGAATGATTTTACTTGAATGCACTTTGGTTGCTTTGATTACTCTTAAAGGTCTGGAATGTAGCAGAACTTCCCCTTCAAAATCGCCCAAAAAATTGCTACCAAAAATTCTCTCAATGTCTTACTTTTATAACCTGCATTAGGCTGGATTTCCGCTTAGTAGTCGACTGCCAAAAGCCCCAGTTGTCTGTCCGCTTATCCATTGTCTCACAATGGACTAATCGACATAGGATTTTGCTCAATGGACACTTGAGCAATCGATTTCCCTTACCATCAGTCGACTGCCAGGCCTTCAGTCGTCTGCCTAGTCGACTACGGAATCTTCTATGCTCATGTTCACAAAAGTCAGTTGACTGCCCATCCATGGCAGTCGACTACTAGTGGCTAGTTGACTGATGCAAGCCACCAGTCGATTGCCAGAGCCACAGAATGGTAGTCGAGACTCAGTCGACTACTCAACCAGTCGACTAGGTCGTTATCCTAGTCAATTACTTGAGTTGATCAAGCCTACCGCGTGCACTCGACCAGTCGACTAGCCAAAGCCATTAGTCGACTGGTAAATCTCAAAATTGAGGTTTAACCCAAGTATGATCCCTTCATACTTGACACTCAACCTTAAGCCTAGACCTAAGCCTTCTAGGCACTTCCATCGCCCTCACTCCCTCAGGATCCATTCGAGTCCTCCACGACTCCTTCACCTTCGCACTAGCCTTCAAGTGCTTCCATCAGTTATGTCATGCTATCAGGTACCCTTACCTAGAACTAAGCCTTCAAGCCACCTCCATCAGCCTCACACCCTCAGGGTCCATCCAAGTCCTCCATGACTCCTTCACCCTTTGCATTAGCCTTCAAGTGCTTCCGTCAGCCATGTTGTGCTATCGAGTCTCCTTTTCCAAGTCTCCAAACTTAAACTTTCATCATCAAGACTACACACTTAGACTTACGTGGTCAAGACTACATCCTTGGACTTTTTCCTTTGCCAAGTATCCATACTTGGACTTTCACCGCTAAGACTACACCCTTGGACTTACGTGGCCAAGACTACACCCTTGGACTTTTCCTTTGTCAAATATCCATAATTGGACTTTTCCTTGCTAAGACTCCACTCTTGGATTTTTCCTTGCCAAGTATCCATACGTGGACTTTGTTGGTGCAGGGGCACTAGATAATCGAACCTAGGTTTTGATGGCAAAGACCCAAAGTTAAGGTCATATTGTTATCTCACGAGCTGAATCAAGTGTGTAGGTACGCTAAGCTAAGCTGAAGGTCAGTGACACTCGGAGGAAACCATGGTGGTCGGGTGACACCGGGAGGACTTCGGAGGGAGCCGAAGACCTCAGATGAAGACCAAAAGCGAAGCTTCAAAGGTAAATGTTGAGGTAAGCTTGTGTGAGTGAGAGATGGTAAGGTCATGTCCTCTATATGAGGATGACCATAGGCGGCGATCCGATTAAGACTACTAATGGAAGGTCTAAGTCGAGATCGGACAGTAAGGAAACGTCATATTTATCATTTTTCATGCCAACCTCTTACTGCAAGGAAGTGACCGCTGGTCATTGGGCTGTCGACTAATGCACATCAGTCGATTGATGGAAGGCATCAGTCGACTGATGGCGACGAATCAGCCTTTTGCGCTAGGTCAAAATGGATAATGTTTGATGCGACCACTTTACGATAAGATAAGGTGCCACCTCGTGATGAGTTCCGAAAGTTGAGGATTTCCATCAAGACTTATTCCAAGGCACAAATCTATAAAAGGAGCGGAGGATTCCAATCCAAACATCATCAATACTATTCTCAAGTGCTCCTACAACGCCAAAGTTCCAACGCCGACGCAACGCCAAGCTTACATCTTCTTCGTCAGTAGCAGCAGCCAATTTGTTTCTATTTAATTATTGTATTCATAATTTTAATAGTAACGAGGTGAGATAGGCTTGTTGCCTCATCCTCGTGTTTTCGATTTTTGTTATCGTTGTCTCCTACCTTCAACGAGGAAGAGACTCTATAGTGGATTGCCCCTTTGTACGCGGTCAAGGATCGCGGGGCCTTGGATTAGTAGCCGGTGGGTTGTGAACCAAGTAAAAATAAATTGTGTTATTTATTTTTCCACTATGCTTGCTCTTATTGAACGAACGAAAGAAAGTTTTGCGCTCGCTATTCACCCCCTCCCCTTTAGCGATGCTTCTCGATCCAACAATTGGTATCAGAGCGGGGGTTCTAAGATTTGGTGAAACCACCAATCTAGAACTTTTTGGCTTTCTTTTTGTATTTTTCGATTCATGTTTTTTTAGGTTTTTTTCTCCCACACTACTAATCCAAGACGAAGTCTTGATACTCTTCTTTTGGTTGTATGTTTACAAGTATTCTCTTTTGGAGTAGTCGACGGTAAAACGGCCAAAACTTTTCGTACAAGTGGACCCACGAAATGTAATACCTACCAAATAGAAGCTCTCTAAGAGATCTACATTCTTACGGGGGTTTACCCTCTTAATAAGCTATCTTCATCCCAAAAAACCAACGTTTAGTACCCTTTTGGGGACATCGAAGGTCGTAAGTTTCTAGTTTTTATTTAGTTTTTTTATTTATTTCTGTTTATTTTTTATTATTTCCCACATTACTAATCTAAGAACAAGTCTTGGAATTCCTTTTGATTTTTATTCATGTTTTGCAAGATAATTAATGACTCATATTGAGGGGTATAGCACCACCCGACCTTCGTTCTTTAACAGAAATGATTTCTGTTATTGGAAAGGTCAGATGGAGTATTTCTTGAAAATACAAGTCGAGACTTGGATAATAATCCAAACCGGCTTTGCTCTACCCAACAATGATCAAGGGGAGCCCTTGGATTTCGACAAGTGGACCAATGTAACCAAGAGGCAAATCGAAGCCGATGCAAAAGAAACCCAAATGTTGCAATGCGGTTTGTCCAAGGAGGAGCTCAACCGAATTGGACCATTCATTAGCGCCAAAGACCTCTGGAACAAATTAATTGATCTACATGAAGGGATGTCCGATGCTAAGGTATGTAAAAGAGATTTACTTTTAAATAAACTATATAATCTAATGATACAGGATCACGAGACCGCTTCACAACTCCATGTGCGGATCCAAGACATCTTGAACGATCTACATGCTATCAGACAAAAGGTAGACAATCGAGACATAATAAGGTACACACTCAATGCATTTTCTAGGACCACCTTGTGAGCATCCATGGTTGATGTCTACAGGGAATCTAAAGATTTACCTAAAATTAGGTTAGATGACTTCTTTTTGGAATTTGAGTTACATGAACAAACTAACGCAGTCTCGGTCAAGAAAGGTGTAGCGTTGTTTATAGGACGAAGATGAAAAGCAAAGAGCCCTGAGGAAGAAGAATTCGAATCGAAATCCGATGAAGAGATGAAGGCCGAACTAGTCAATCTAGTTCGGAGGATCATCAAAAAGAAAAGGGAGCAATTGAAGAGCAAGAAACCCCCACAAACATACACATGCTATGGGTGCAACAAGAAGGGCCATTACAAGTTGAAGTGCCCAAGACTCAAGAACAAGCCATCTCAATCCAAGCAAGCATTTCATGCAACGTGGGAGGAGGGAGAAGATCAAAATAATGACTTGGCATTCATGGCCAAACCGGTAGAGTCCGAGTCTGAGTCCGAAGCCTACTACAAATCCAACTCCGACTCCGAAGATGAATTCGAGTCAAGACTCAAAGCCGGAGCAAAAGAAAAGGTTAAGGTAAGTTGTTCATTACTTGTAAACTTATATCATGTAATTAAGTTACTAAATAGGAAATTGACTAAGTCTGAGTCTAGAGTTGAGTCGTTACTTGAGGAAGTTGAAACCCTCAAGCAAGAGGCTACTCTAACCTCTTCAACTAGTCAAGTTCAAGAGGGAAACACAACCCAAGTTGAAAAACTTGAGGAGGAGAATTCTCTCTTGAAAGACCGAGTTCAAGAGGTCGAGGCTACATTGGAAAGGTTCACGTTGGGATCTAAGAATCTTGATCGACTACTTAGAACCCAAAGAGCCGTGTACAACAAAGTCGAACTCGGATTTAGGTCAACGACTACGAATAGATCTTACATGTTTATTGTTAATCGTAGTCATCAAAGAGTCCAAGCATGAGTCCCAAAGGTTTTATTGAACTCACAAATAAGGACTAATAAGTATTGGATTCCCCAGGATCAAGTCCACTTTGTGGATAGACCAATTGGTTCAATGGTCCAGGGGGAGCTAACACTAAAATAGTATACCCGCTTCCTTAGCAAAACCATTGCATGATTAGTTATTTTATTTTAATTTTTAGAATGGCTAAATAGGACAAATAGTTAGTCAACTCTTGAAAACATAGTATCAGGATGCGGCGAGATGATAATACGTTAGGGAAACAAAGTCTCATGTATTCGAGCTAGATAAGGCGTATCTAGCTTGGTGGACTTGACCAAGTGGAACTAACTGAAGCTACCTCGCCGTATCCTAAACTAGTTAGACCAGGAAGTAATCTTAAGTGACTCAAGTAATCAATTTCTTGGATTTGGCTTTGTCTAAGGAAGTGGTCGTTGTTCCGATCAAAGAATGCCCCTGTGCCTCGCCACGACCTGGATGCTAATTTCTTTAAAGGTTTACTTGATGAACTAAGGGTTAAATCCGAATCTAACCCAAGGTTGACTAACTCTAATTAGGTTAAAATCATCTCACAAAACATATAAGGTGAACACATTCTGAGACACATAGAATAGGTGAGATGTTAAGGATAATTAAAATACACTTAACTTTTTCAAAATTCTACTTATTTTCTTGCACTTAACGAATAATTATAACTTCAATTGGCCAATATTCAGTATACAACTCTCTAGGCCAAAGTTTAGTGCCCCCTAAATCTCTTATACTTCATATATTTGACTAAGGGGAGAGCAAACTAACCCTAAGGATTATATTACAAACCTTTAAAGTTGGTGCAGAGGGATGTACCTCGAACCAATCTATCAAACTAATGCTAGATGCATGCTTGAACTCATAGTTGATTTATCTAGACGCATGCATATACGATGTTGTTTTAAACCCCTATTTTATATAAAACCCTGACATTTATTTGATTTATGGCAAAAAGGGGAGAAGAGTGAAAGTTAAGGGGAAGTAACACAAAATTTAATTTTGAAAATTAAAGTATCTCTTTCAAAACTCACCTAGGGTTAAGGGGGAGTTTTTGAAAATGACATTCATCATTTACTCTACTTGTTTTATGCTTTAATTTCCCTTAACTTTGTGTCGATTTGCCATAGATCAAAAGGGGGGAGATTGTTGGTGCAAGGGCACTAGATAATCGAACCTAGGTTTTGATTATGACAAAGATCCAAAGTTAAGGTCATATTGTTATCTCACGAGCTAAATCAAGTGTGCAGGAATGCTAAGCTAAGCTGAAGGTCAGCAACACTTGGAGGGAACCGTGGCGGTCGGGCAACACCGAGAGGACTTCGGAGGGAGCCAAAGACCTCAGGTGAAGACCGAAAGTGAAGCTTCAAAGGTAAAGGTTGAGGTAAGCTCGTGTGAGTGAGAGATGGTAAGGTCGTGTCCTCTGTACGGGGACGACTATAGGCGGCAATCTAACTAAGACTTCCAGTGGAAGGTCTAGGTCGAGATCGGACGGTAAGGAACTGTCATATTTATCATTTTTCATGCTAACCTCTTACTATAGGGAAGTGGCTAGGCTGACAGTCAACTGCTGGTCATTGGGCAGTCGACTAATGGTGACGAATCAACCTTTTGCGCTAGGTCAAAACGGATAATGTTTGACGCGGCCACTTCACGATAAGATAAGGTGCCACCTCGTGATCAGTTCCAAAAGTTGAGGATTTCCATCAAGACTTATTCCAAGGCACAAATCTATAAAAGGAGGGGAGGATTCCAATTCAAACATCATCAATACTATTCTCAAGTGCTCCTACAACGCCAAAGTTCCAATGCCGTCATAACGTTGATGCAATGACAAGCTTACATCTTTTTCATCGACAACAGTAGCAAGTTTGTTTCTATTTAATTATTGTATTCATGATTTTAATAGTAACGAGGTGAGGTAGGATTGTTGCCTTATCCTCGTGTTTTCGGTTTTTGTGATCGTTGTCTCCTACCTCTAATGAGAGAAGGAGACTCTATAGTGGATTGCCCCTTCGTACACAGTCAAGGATCACGGGGCCTTGGATTAGCAACCGATGGGCTTTGAACCAAGTAAAAATAAATTGTGTTATTTATTTTTCCACTGTGCTTGCTCTTATAGAACGAACGAAAGAAAGTTTTACGCTCGCTATTCACCCCCCTCTAGTGACGCTTCTCGATCCAATAGACTTCTCCATGCTAAGTGTCCAACTTGGACTTTTTCATGCCAAACATCCATACTTAGACTTCCACTCGAGTCTTACTTGAGTGTGGTCAATCTTGACCTGAGGCCGATTGCTCCAATAATCTCCTCGACCCTTAAACAATTTCCCACATATGACCTTGAATATCTCAACCATCCACTAGTCATATGGTCAAACCATATTGGCAACCACATTGACAATCCCATTTCAAACATCAAAACTATACTCGAGTCTCACTCGAGTCTGATTAATCATGACCTGAGCTGATTGCACCAACATGTAGGAGAAGGCACGAACCATTCTATCCTCCTGGATACATCCTTCTATGGAATATTTCATACTTTTCATGTAAATACCCAAAAAATAAATTAAATTAAAATTAAAATAATATAATATAATTTAAAACAAAATAAATAAAATAAATTTATTTATTTATTAAAAGGAAATTTAGTCATTTATTAGTATTTTAGTTGATAATTTCGGGATAAGATTTTATTAGATTGGACTAAGTCTAATTATTATTAATCATCAAGTTGATTAATTCAATTAAGTATAAGGTTATATAAATCAAAACCTAAGTTGGAAAGGGATTTAATCACGCTCTCTCTTTTCCCCTTTTGTCGTCGCCACCAATCCATGGCCGCCTCATCTCTGTCTCTGTCGGTCGCGCATCCCACTTCACTCGTAGGCTCCATAGACGCCCTGTCGGCCAGCCTCCCACCACAACCTGCCCCAGCACAGTGGCTGTGCCTCCACCACATCATCGCTTCCCGTCCGCCACTGTTAACTCATCGCCATCAACCCTTGTTGCTGTCGACCTTACATCCAGCTACCTCCGCCATTACCTCATTGCTCTGTGCCCCGTGACATAGCTGCCAGTGGACAGGGCCACCGCCAACCACCTCTGCCACTGCACCCCTCGCGACTGTCGTTGCCACTACTGCTAGCACGAGTCCACAACCTCCATCGTGTCACCCTTGGCTCTCCGGAGCCACTCAGATATCCTATCGTCAGCTTCCTAGCCGACCACGAATGGAATCCGACCATTGCTGGCATTGACAACGCTAGACTCTGTCGTCGGATATAGTAGGTAATAGTGGATTAAGGTTACACATTTGTTTAGAGTGGATTAAGGTTATGCATTTGTTTAGAGTAAGATTGATAATCATTTTAAATAAACTGGGATTAAAACCCAATTAATTAGTGGATTTAATTTTACTTAAATTTAATATGGTTGGGTTAATTAACATTTTGAGTTAATCAAATTTGCATTGATTAATCAGATTAATCAGTTTTAGAGTTAGGAGGTAATTGATTAATTGAGTTAAATGAGACTATGTCTTTAATTAATCTGGATTTAATTAAGTTAATTGGGTTAAATTAAGTTAATTAGTTTGCCATTAATCGGTACATTAATTAATTAGATTAGAAAAGTTTATTTGATTATTTAAGTTAATTAAATTTGGATTGAAGCTAATTAGATACTTAATTAAAGTAATTTGTTAATTAATTAATTAATTAATTTGATTAATATAATTAATCTGATTAATTAGCTAGGTTTGGAATTAATATTAATTAATTAATTAATTAAGTTGGTATAATTAATTATGTTAATTAAATAGGATGGAGTAATCAGTTAATTAGATTAATTTCTTAATTAGATAATTGATGTAATTAATTAGTTAAATAGATTAATTAATTGATCTTGTTTAGTTAACATATACGTGGAATTTATCATTAATTGAAATATTTGAATAATTAGGTTAAGTGTTAATTGAACTAATAAGAAGATATTGTTGGTGCAGTAGGCACCAGAATCGAACCTAAGTTTTGATTATAGCAAAGACACAAAGTTAAGCTCATATTGTTATCTCATGAGCTGAGTCAAGTGTGTAGGAATGCTAAGTTAGGTTGAAGGTCGGCGACAATCGGAGGTTCTCATGTTGAGAAACCATGGTGGTCGGGTGACACTTGGAGGACTTCGGAGGGAGCCGAAGAAATCAGGTGGAGACCGGAAGCAAAAGCTACAAAGGTAAAGCTTGAGGTAAGCTCGTGTGAGTAAGTGTAAGTAAGGTTGGGTCCTTGGTACGGGGACGTCCTTAGGCGATGATCCGACTAAGACATCCCATGGAAGGTCTATGTTGAGATCAGACAGTTGGCGACCGTCAAAAACACTTAGTTTTAAATGATTTCGAGCTAACTTTTTATTGTAGTCGAAAACCCTAGCTAGCAGTCGACTGATGACTTGTAGCAGTCGATTATTGGACATCAGTTCGACTGATAAGGGTTGCAATCAATTGCTGTTCAAATTCTAGCCTTGAGGAGAGTCAAAATCTCATCCCCTTATCTTAGGGTGAGGTGACTTTTGAAGATAAGACTTGAGATCTATGTCTAGGGTTCTTAAAGGCTATAAAAGAAGGGGTGTTCTTCACCATTTTCATCATCTCCAAGCTTCCAAAGTACTCTCGTAATGCTGCTCTTCTACGATAATCTTCCTACGGCGAAGTGCTACCGAATCTCCAACGGTCCGAGCTTAAATTCTCAACTGCTTAGTCGTTGGTATAAGGTTTAGATTTCTTGTACTTTAAGTTCTTAATCAAAGCTTATTCTATCGTCGTATTTTCTTTTAAGAGAGGGGGTTTGTCTCTCTACCTCTAATCTTTCGAAGGTTTTTAAGTTTTGTAATCATCGTCTCTTACCTCCAACGAGGAGGAGACATTTTTAGTGGATTGCCCTCGGTAAAGTGATCTAGGATCACTAGGGCCTTGGATTAGCAACTGTCAGGTTGTGAACTAAGTAAAAATAAATTGTCTTATTTAGTTTCCACTGTGCACTTTCTTTACAATTTGTTTTTGTTCGAATGAAAAAGAAACGAGTTTTTACTTGCGCTATTCACTCCCCTCTAGCGCTTTCTCCGATCCAACAATTGGTATCAGAGCGGGGGCGCTACGATTTGGTGCAACCACCAATCTAGCAATCGTTTTTAAGTTTTCTTTTCGTTTTTGGTATTTCGATTCGACACTTTAAGACTTTTAGTTTCATTAATTTCCTTACTTCCGCACTACTAATCCAAGACGAAAGTCTTGGAACCTTCTTTTTGTTTTTGTTGTTGCGAGGTATTTCTTTTTTTTTTGTCTTAAATGACCCATCTGGAAGGGTGGAGCACCGTCCGACCTCTGTTTTACAACGGAAATGACTTTCGTTACTGGAAGGGTCAAATGAAATGCTTTCTAAAAATCCAAATCGAGATGTGGATCGTAATCCAAACCAGATTCACACTTCCTACTAATGAAGTTGGTGAATCGTTGGATTACGATCAATGGACGAACGCCATGAAAAGACAAGTGGAAGCCGACGCCAAGGCTACCCAAATTCTACAATGTGGTTTGTCCAAAGAGGAGCTCAACTGCATCGACCCCTTGATGTGAGCAAAATGTATAGGGTTTTAGGAGTAGTTTTCGCTCACATCTTGTTACATTTTATGTTAGTTTCATGCATATGTTACTCTATTTTGCATGCATTTCCTATTTTCTGGTACGGAGGTCTGCTCTTTGTACTTTTGTGTGTAGGTTGGCATTTCGAGTGAAAAGGATGCACTTTCGGAGCAAAAGAAGGACATTTCGCAGCTAGACGCAGAGTGGGACATGGCCAGGGGTGTGGATACACACAGCTGTGCCCGATGGGCGAGATCAACACCTAAGGGCCGCACACGACCTGACCATGTGGCGGCCCATCAGATTTGCGTGACTAGGGCTTTTTTTGGATTTTATAGCGGTTCGAGGTGATGTCTACATAAGGATGGCTCTGCCCAAACCCTAGGGGGGAGGCATGACGGCTAAGACGACATGTCGAAGCCCTAAAAAGCTTCGGGAACTCACAACGGGGAGGAGGAACGCCGCTGGAGGTCCACACCTTGCACTTCAACGCCGGAGAGGAGACCACGAAAGCATTGTAATCTTTTGTTCCTGCATTTTATTCCTTATGTATTCGAACATAAACATGCTTTGTGATTATTCCTTCATATACATGGAGTAGTACTTTCGATTCTAGGAATTAGGGAGTAGCTTGTGTCCACATTACAATGTTGGTTCATGTTAAATTCTGCCTTTGAGTTTAATTTGACAATTGGTAGTTGTTTTTTACTATATCTATGCATATTTGGTTTTCTATTTGCTGTGCTTAGGCGATACGAGGGGTGACAACCCTCGTATCTAAGATTTAGGGGATTTTATACAAGGAACCTAGGAGTAAACCTGATCCCCTGTAACCGTGGGTAGAAGGGTACGATGGAATCGGAAATAGTTCATCGTAGGGATTGATTCGGCATCCACGTACCGTCTATCCCGTCCTTTTAGGCGGAGATAGCTCCCGGTAGATGCGGCGGCTCATCGGGAGAGTGTATGATGTCCCTTCCACAAAACCATAGCTAAACGTCTAGACAACGCCAATTGACAGCATTGTTTTGTGATACATAAGCGAAACCGAAGTCCTAGAATCACCTTTGAAAACCTCGACACACTCCCTTCGTCCTCCGTGTGACACCGTATAGAGTAAAGTCCACCGACAACCCTCACCAATCGAAACCTCTTAGAGTTACGTCTGAACAATTACAACCACTAAACATATCGATATTCGAATCCCAGTCCCTGTGGGATCTATAATCTTTATTACTTGACGACATCTGTGCACTTGCGGGTGTTAAGCACGAGCGCGCGCTTTGAGTCCTCGACGACCTTTGTTGCGGGATTTGAGGTCGCGATCGCGTGTATCACGTTTTTGGCGCCGTTGCTGGGGACTGATCTATTCGATATCGAATCGAACGGTGGTAAATTGGATCGGACTTAGGATTAGATTTATTTACTTGCTTTATTTTATTTCTAGTTTTCTTTATTTACTTTAGTTTTACATCTTCCATGTTTTAATTTTTTTTAATTTTATTCTAGCTGTAGTTGTTTTTTTATTTCTTTTTTTTGCATCTTAGATTTTATTACCAAGATTGTTTTATTTTTTGCTTTTAGAATAAGTTAGCACTCCTAATTTTGTGGCTTGGTTCGTCGTATGCATAGACGCTTAGGATCGGAAGGACTAATTCTGATCGACTTAGAAATTGAGCGAACCTTTCATCGTCGGAGAGCAGAACAGCGAAGGATGGAGGATCAAGCCACATCCGAGGTGAACATAGGTAGCCGACCTCTGCGGGACTACGCAGCTCCTAGCACTAGAGGATTCAGGCCGAGTATAGCTGGACCATCTATTTCGGCAAATAACTTTGAGCTGAAGTCGACACTTATACATATGGTCTAGCAGAGTCAATTCGGGGGAGCTGCGACTGAAGACCCGAACCAGCACCTTGAGACATTTCTTGAAATCTGCTCAACAATGAAAATGAACGGAGTCCCTACTGACACGATCCGCCTGAGCCTATTCTCATTCTCACTGCGGGATAAGGCTAAGACATGACTTCACTCCCTACCTTCTAGGAGCATCACTACATGGGAGCAATGTGAGCAGCAGTTTCTAAATAAATACTTCCCACTAAGCAAGACTGCTCACATGTGCCATCTCATCACGAGCTTTCGCCAGAAGGAGGGGGAGTCCTTGTTCGAAGCTTGGGATCGCTACAAGGGGCTACTCTACCAATGCCCCCACCACGGACTGGAGAGGTGGCTGGTGATCCACATCTTCTACAATGGGATTGCGTACGCCACGAAGATGTCCCTAGATTCTGCTGCAAGAGGAGCACTGATGAACAAGACCATAGAGGAGTCAGAGGAGCTGATCGAAGAGGTGGTCCAGAACCACCATCAATAGGCTTCCGAACATGGTCAACTTACGCCTGCAGCATATCGAGAGGACTACTATGGAGGGCAGGGAACCTCAGAAGAGCAGATCGAGCATAGCGATGCGATTGGGGACTACGACCTAAGGCCTAATAACTCATACTCCAGCATTTTTCATCCGAGATGGAGGAACCACCAAAGTTTTCCCTATAAGAATAACTTGGGGAGGTTCCAACAACCGGGAGAAAATAGGCAGCCACCGCACCCCAACACCAGTCTGGAGAATATGCTGGAGAACTTCATCCAAATGCAACGGGAGGTGAATATTGAATTTCAGCGATGACATTCGCAAATAGATATGATGATCGAAGGATTAGGGTCATCTGTAAGGGATCTTGCCACCAGGAAAAAGTTGCTAGAGATTCAAGTGGCTTAGATTGCAAACCAGATCTCCAAGATACCAGGGAAGCTACCAGGAAAAGCAGAGGTCAATCCGGTAGAGCAGTGCAAGGTAGTAATGCTGCGAAGTGGGAGGGTTCTGAAAGAGATGCCAGGCCGGTCGGCTGCTAAGGGGGACCTGGAATTTGAAACACTAGAACCTCTAGGGGAGACCGAGAAGAAAAAAACCAGAGAAATAAACCGGGAGCATGCCACGAGGGCTCAACCACCCCTTACTGTACCATTCCCTCAGCGGTTGACGAATGCAAAGAAAGATGTTGAGTTTGGTAAATTTCTGGGCATGCTGAAGTTGATCTCAGTAGAGGTACCGATACTTGAAGCACTACACCAAATGCCCCAGTTCGCTAGATTCATGAAAGATATTCTGGTGCATCGAAGGAAGGTTGAAAAATCGGAAACAGTGGCCCTCACAGAGGAATCAAGCGCTTATCTCCGAAACGACACTACGCAGAAACTGAAAGATCTGGGGAGCTTCTATATTCCATGTTATATAGGGATGACACTGATTAGTAGAGCCTTCTGTGACTTGGGAGCAAGTGTGAGTCTTATGCCCTACACCTTATGCAAAAAGCTAGGGCTAGGAAATTTAAAATTCACTACTATGACACTACAACTAGCTGACCACACATACCGCTACCCATTGGGGATTTTAGAAGATGTTCCTGTTAAAGTGGGAAACTTCACATTGCCAACTGACTTTGTGGTCATGGAGATGGAAGAGGATCCAAAAATACTCGTTATCCGGGGGCGACCATTTTTAGCAATTGCAGGAATGGTCATTGATGTAAAGAATCACAAGATGGCCCTAAAAGTGGGAGAGGATAGGATGGAATTTGAGCCTGCTGGAACAGGAAGTCAAGAACCCGCATCAGGGAAGTATGTGATTCTAGCAAGAGCTAAGAAGGAAGTCGTGTATGAGGATCCCGAGATGGATGAGTGGTGGTTCACTGAACCTCCAGAGACAAGTTGATAGTGGAGTGTGGTCGAACTATACAACCTTAAACAAAGCTCTTCTTGGGAGGCAACCCAAGTTTAGTTTTAGATTTCTTTTTTTATTTCATTGCATGCATTTCTTTGATTTTAGTTTTTATTTCCATCCCATTAGAGTTAGGACTAGAAAAGAACTTTGCTAGGCAAAAATAAAATCCATATTAACCTACACGGCGAAATGTATGAGAGAATTCGAACCCTAATGCAAAATGGGGAGAGAAATGGGGACACACGACCTGGTCGTGTGTTTTCCCATGGCGGTGCCCGACCGACACAAGGCACACATAGCCTGGCCGTGTGTTTTCACACGACCGTGTCGCGCGAGGTTAAAAGGGGTGAGCCATGTGTTTTCATCCCATTTGCACTGTGTGCTTCGAAAGCTCTTGCCCTAGCCGTGTGATTTCTTCTTCCCCACCATCTAGAAGCACTTTTAACCTCAAAGGAAGCCAAAAGAAGTAAGGATGAGGAGGACCAAGCATGTAGCACCTCGATTTGGTGCTTCGGAGCGACGATCAAGGAGAGCCGACGCCCCTCAATCTCCAGAGGGAGGGTAACGCCCTACCCACTCTTTTTTTTCGAAATCATAAACATAGAGATAGATATAATGTGCTTTCTACTCATAAACTCACTGCTACTAGGTACTTAGATGAAGGGTTGCTAGAGTCTTTAGGGTTATTGGGTGATATTCAAGCCCTATTTGTAAAAATGGGGTGGGAAGAGATGATGGGAATAAGGCACCTAACCTACCCTATGTAGGGTCGATATGTTGGCCGGCTAGAGGGGGGTGAGTAGCTTTCAATCATCGTATGATGGTAGTCGTTTGTTGATCGTCTACAAGTCACGTTAGCGTAAGTGGAATATACTATTAAATACAATTAAGAAACAAACAATAGATAAACAATGCTAACAAGAGAATATAACGTGGTTCACGGCCTCGCCGCTAATCCACGGTCCGATTCTTCTCGGGTGAATCACTCCGCAACCAATCCACTATTGGTCTCTCCCTTTAGCCAATGCAAGGTGGAGGTAAACCCTTACAACTCAAGAATACTCCTTCTCTTACAATGGATGTGAAAGAAACTAGAAGAAGGAGTTTAACACTTGTGGAGCACTTGGATGATAGTTTGGAACTTAAGCATTAGCCATCCAAAAGCCCACACCCTCTCTTTTTATAGAGAGGGCTGATTTCTTCCCGTAGGCCGTAATCAGTTGACTGCTGCCTTTAGCAGTCGACTGGCGCCGCTACAACGACCTCTAAACACGTCAGATCCCGACCGTTGTAGTCCAACGGAACCCTTGGCAGTCGATTGATGTACCCATCAGTTGACTGATGCCTCCGTAGTTGATTGGTCAGTCGGCTACGAGCAATTCTGTGCCCGCGACTACCTTCATCAGTCAACTACCATTCCATGGGAGTCGATTGATGGCCTGCCAGTCAACTTCCATTCCATGGTAGTCGACTGCTGGGCCAAAAACCCACCAGTCGAACACCAGTCGAACCCCGTTCAACTCAGAGCAGTCGATTGCCATTTCATGGCAGTCGACTGATGTCGGAAAATCTCATCCGACACTTAGCCATTCAGCCAAGTTCACTTAATGAGCTACTTACAATTCACTCATTCTCTCATCTCACTCGAAGTCCCTCGCCGAAGCTCTCTTCGTTTGCGGCTACGCCCCTCAGCAGCATCAGGCGCACGACTTTGCAATGCTCCTTCGCCTCTCTTGCCTTCGAAGTCTGCTTCCTTGGCTTCGCTTCAAGTCATCTCGTCCGGCAGTCCCTCGGCAGCATCAAGCGCACGACTCTGCAATGCTCCTTCTCCGACTCAAGCACGAGGTTGTGAGTGGTGAACCCGCCAAAGTTTCATGTGCGAATTACTAAGTCCTGCATGACTTCAACGCACATATCAAATCACATGAACAACCTAACTTAAACCCTTTGCCACACACATCAAAACCATATCACGGGTCGATTGCACTAACAATCTCCCCCTTTTTGATGTGTGGCAATCCGTTTAAGTTAAGTAAAACATTTGATAAAATATTAAGGAAAGAAAGCATGTACATAACATGATTAGCAACTCTCCCCCTTATTACACGAAACTCCCCCTAAATACAATTCCCCCTTACTTAAACATATATATTTCTCCTCATTTGACACCATTAAAAATATTAAACAAAGTTTATATAAGCATGACATCAAGTCTAGAGAGAATCAATCCAAAAATCAATCAAAAACCTGATAAAATCAGCATGCTGATCATACGGCGATGGCAATGAGCACAAGTAAATTCAATTTTTCAGATTTTCTGGATGAGATTCAGAAATGCACTATAAATTCCAAAAAATTAGAAAAATAGTGAAATTTGGGGAACACATTTCTTTTAGGGTTTTTTTATCAATGAAAAATAGATTTCCATGAAAAATCATTATATTTTCAAGGATTTGCCAAAAATCCAAAAGCTTCAAAAACAACTAGGTTTTTGATCATGTTAGTATCAATTTTAACACCTAGTTTTGCTTTCAATTGTTTCAAAACATGAACACATAGATTTTAAAGTAAGAAATTGTTTTGAAAGCATATAAAATATCCAACCATGATCTTTGGGCAATATGTCTATGAGTCAAACATAAGCCTTCCCCATGATTGGTCTATTATTGCTATTTTGACACTTTACATGACCTTCTAAATGCCATAGGCATTAGTGGACCATGAGTATCATCCTAACATCTCACCCATGCTATGTTTTAAATCAAGGTAGCCTATAGTGAGTGTGAGATGAACCTAAGGTATTTGTATACACTTAACGATTAATTTCAAGCAATTCTAAACATGGTTAAGTATCATCCTAACATACCACATGATCATAAAGACATATATGTATGAATTTCACATTATGATCATGAAACAATTGTATTCATCAATTTGTAACCATGCATTAGGTATGAATTATGATAATAAAGCAAATATCACCTAAAACATGATTTATAACCTTATTGCCCATGATTATCTATCAAATGTCAAGATCATAAATCATGATTGCAAACATATATATCAATTACATTAACTATCATGATTTAAGCATTATTATCACTTTATAAGCACATTGTCATCACCCAACACTATGCTAAAAATGTATAGGTCATGAGTATCAACTAACACTAAGTGTTGAGCATGATTTAAACTATTAAAGGGTGCATTATCACCACCCAAAACTATTTCAAAAATTTTGTCCCACCATCCTAAGTCAACCAAAAATATGATATAGGCGAAATCCTTATGGTTGACTATCCTAGGGTTTTCCTAACCCTTAAGGATGGATTTAGGAGCCCAATACAAGTTCTTTCCTATTGGGTTCACTAAAAATTCCTTAGGGATCCATTTTCTAGCTATTTTCTTCTTTTTATCTTGACCCCTAACAATTAAGCATTTATAGGCCTTTTCATTTTTATTTTCTTTATATCCTAGGCCTTTCTTGTTGAAGCTTGCCCTTTGGCTCTCTATGATCATGTTAAAGGTGTTGGAGCCAATTGTAAACTTTTCTAGGGCTTTGTTCAAATGATCAACCTTTTTCCTTAACACCCTATTTTCCTCAATGCATGCATCATTAACATCAAATGACATATAGTCATGTGAGCATGCATCATTAACACTAGAGGAAATATTTTCATTAACATTTAAGCATGATTTTTCTAATTTTTCTTCTAAGTCCTTAATTTGATCTAGCATGCATTTATTTTTCTTCTTTGCCCTAAACAAATCCTTAGTGAGGCTAGAGATCATGGCAACTATTTTATTGGGTGAGAGATTTGTTACCATAGTCTCCATGTCTTCTTTTTCTTCGGATGAGGATGGTGAAGAAGCTCCCCCTTTACTAGAGCTCTCATCACTTGTACTTGCTTCTTCATTTTAGGAGGAGGAGGTGTCTAGATCATCAAACGCCATCAAAGCAAGGTTTGTGACAAATGCGTTTTCCTCCTCCGATGATGATGATGAGGAAGAGGGGTCATCCCATGTCCTTGCTTTTAGTGCCTTGGCCTTCCCTTTTTCTTTGGCCTTCTTCTCTTCTTCCTTCTTCTTGCTCCCCTTCTTCTTCTTCTTTTCTTCCTTCTTTCTCTTCTCCTCTTTGCTCTTGTTCAAGAGGGGACAATTATCCCTTATATGTCCCTCTCCTTCGCAATTGTAGCAAATAACCTTCCCCCTTGGTCTTCTCCTCCTATCATTAGATTTATTAAATTTAAAATTTCTCAAAGCACGCCTTACCTTCCTTACCATGTATGCTTCTTCCGTGCTATCCATGGAGGAGGAGGAGGATGCTTCATCGGAGGAGGAGGAAGTCTCTATCTTCTTCTTCTTCCCCTTGTTGGCTACCAAGGCTACTCCTCTTGATGGCTTGATACTTGATTCTTCATTTATCCCTTCAAGCCTTGTTTCGTGGAGCTACATGGTTGAGAAGAACTCCTCCAAGGTGCTTACTTCTAGGTTCTTCGACATGTAGAAGGAGTCCACCATTGAACTCCATTTCGATGACCGGGGAAAGGCGTCGATTGCTTTCATAAGCATATCCTGGTTCGAAAGTTTTTCTCCTACACTTGTTAGCCCAATTAAAATTTCTTTAAACCTAGAATGTAATGATGTTACCTTTTCTCCCTTTTCTAATTTGATATTTGATAGTTGGGAGCGAAGGAGGTCTCTCCTTGCAAGCATGGTCTCCGAAGTGCCTTCATGAAGTTCCACTAATCTCTCCCACATTTCCTTGGCACTTGAGCACTCCCCAATCCGGTTGATCTCTTGTTGGGGGAGCACATTGAAGAGGTGGTGCTTGGCCTTTGAATTTGCAAGGTGCTCCTCCCTTTTCTTTTTAGTCCATCTTGACTTCTCTATTGGTTCACCCTCTTCGTCCCTAGGTATCTCAAAACCGTTTTCCATTATAAGTATAATATCGAAATCAGTTTCAAAGAATACCTCCACTCTCTTTTTCCACCAAGAGAATTCTACTTCAAATTTCGGTGGGTGAATGTTAGAGCTGGCCATCCTTGATTGTAGTGCTTGTTGCAGCGGTTAGTCCATTGACAAGCTACCTTGCTCTTATACCACTTGTAGGGTCGATATGTTGGCCGGCTAGAGGGGGGGTGAATAGCCCTCAATCGTCGTAAGATGGTAGTCGTTCGTTGATCGTCTACAAGTCACGTTAGCGCAAGCAGAATATACTAATAAATACAATTAAGAAACAAAAAAAAGAAAAACAATGCTAACAAGAGAATATAACGTGGTTCACGGCCTCGCCGCTAATCCACGGTCCGATTCGTCTCCGGTGAATCACTCCGCAACCAATCCAATATTTGTCTCTCCCATTAGCCAATGCAAGGTGGAGGTAAACCCTTACAACTCAAGAATACTCCTTCTCTTACAATAGATGTGAAAGAAACTAGAAGAAGGAGTTTAACAATTGTGGATCACTTGGATGATAGTTTGAAACTTAAGCATTAGCCATCCAAAAGCCCACACGCTCTCTTTTTATAGAGAGGGCTGATTTTTTCCCGTTGGTCGCTATCAGTCGACTGCTGCCTTTGGCAGTCGATTAGCGCCGCTACAATGACTTCTGAACACGTCAGATCCCGACCGTTGTAGTCCAACGGAACCCTTGACAGTCGACTGATGTATCCATTAGTCGAATGATGCCTCCATAGTCGATTGGTCAGTCGGCTACGAGCGGTTCTGTGCCTGCGACTACCTTCATCAGTCAACTGCCATTCCATGACAATCGACTGATGGTCTGCCAGTCGACTGCCATTCCATGGTAGTCGACTGCCATTCTATGGAAGTCGATTGCTGGGCCAAAAATCCACCAGTCGAACACAAGTCGAACCCCATTCGACTCAGAGCAGTCGACTGCCATTTCATGGCAGTCGACTGATGTCGGGAAATCTCATCCGACACTTAGCTATTCGACCAAGTTCACCTAATGAGCTACTTACAATTCACTCATTCTCTCATCTCACTCAAAGTCCCTCGCCGAAGCTCTCTTCGTTCGTGGCTACGTCCCTCGGCAACATCAGGCGCACGACTCTGCAATGCTCCTTCACGTCTCTTGCCTTCGAAGTCTGCTTCCTTGGCTACACTTCAAGTCATCTCGTCCGACGGTCCCTCGGCAGCATCAAGCGCACGACTCTGCAATGCTCCTTCTCCGACTCAAGCACGAGGTTGTGAGTGGTGAACCCGCCAAATCTTCATGTGCGAATTACTAAGTCCTGCATGACTTCAACGCACATATCAAATCACATTAACAACCTAACTTAAACCCTTTGCCACACACATCAAAACCATATCAAGGGTCGATTGCACTAACAATCTTCCCCTTTTTGATGTGTGATAATCCGTTTAAGTTAGGTAAAACATTTGATAAAATATTAAGAAAAGAAAGCATGTAAATAACATGATTAGCAACTCTCCCCCTTAATACATGAAACTCCCCCTAAATACAATTCTCCCTTACTTAAATATATATATTTCTCCTCCTTTGACACCATCAAAAATATTAAACAAAATTTATATAAGCATGACATCAAGTCTAGAGATAATCAATCCAAAAATCAATCAAAAACCTGATAAAATTAGGTTACTATGCTCGTGCACAGTACATCAGTCGACTGCTATCAGTATGGCAGTCGACTGGCACAAGTAAATTCAATTTTTTAGATTTTCTGGACGAGATTCAGAAATGCACTATAAATTCCAAAAAATTAGAAAAATAGTGAAATTTGGGGAACACATTTCTTTTAGGGTTCTTTATCAATGAAAAATAGTTTTCCATGAAAAATCATTATATTTTCAAGGATTTGTCAAAAATCCAAAAGCTTCAAAAACAACTAGGTTTTTGATCATGTTAGTATCAATTTTAACACCTAGTTTTGCTTTCAATTGTTTCAAAACATGAACACACCGATTTTAAAGTAAGAAATTGTTTTGAAAGCATATAAAATATCCAACCATGATCTTTGGGCAATATGTCTATGAGTTAAACATAAGCCTTCCCCATGATTGGTCTATTATTGCTATTTTGACACTTTACATGACCATCTAAATGCCATAGGCATTAGTGGACCATGAGTATCATCCTAACATCTCACCCATGCTATGTTTTCAATCAAGGTAGCCTATAGTGAGTGTGAGATGAACCTAAGGTATTTGTATATACTTAACCATTAATTTCATGCAATTCTAAACATGGTTAAGTATCATCCTAACATACCACATGATCATAAAGACATATATGTATGAATTTCACATTATGATCATGAAACAATTGTATTCATCAATTTGTAACCATGCATTAGGTATGAATTATGATAATAAAGCAAATATCACCTAAAACATGATTTATAACCTTATTGCCCATGATTATCTATCAAATGTCAAGATCATAAATCATGATTGCAAACATATATATCAATTACATTAACTATCATGATTTAAGCATTATTATCACTTTATGAGCACATTATCATCACCCAACACTATGCTAAAATGTATAGGTCATGAGTATCAACTAACACTAAGTGTTGAGAATGATTTAAACTATCTAAGGGTGCATTATCATCACCCAACACTATTTCAAAAATTTTGTCGCGCCATCCTAAGTCAACCAAAAATATGATATAGGTGAAATCCTTATGGTTGACTATCCTAGGGTTTTCCTAACCCTTAAGGATGGATTTAGGAACCCAATACAAGTTCTTTCCTATTGGGTTCACTAAAAATTTCTTAGGGATCCATTTTCTAGCTATTGTCTTCTTTTTATCTTGACCCCTAGCAATTAAGCATTTATAGGCCTTTTCATTTTTATTTTCTTTATATCCTAGGCCTTTCTTATTGAAGCTTGCCCTTTGGCTCCCTATGATCATGTTAAGGGTGTTGGAGCCAATTGTAAACTTTTCTAGGGCTTTGGTCAAATGATCTATCTTTTCCCTTAATATCCTATTTTCCTCAATGCATGCATCATTAACATCAAATGGCATATAGTCATGTGAGCATGCATCATTAATTCTAGAGGAAATATTTTCATTAACATTTAAGCATGCTTTTTCTAATTTTTCTTCTAAGTCCTTAATTTGATCTAGCATGCATTTATTTTTCTTCTTTGCCCTAAACAAATCCTTAGTGAGGCTAGAGATCATGGAAACTATTTTATTGGGTGAGAGATTCGTTACCATAGTCTCCATGTCTTCTTCTTCGGATGAGGATGGTGAAGAAGCTCCCCCTTCACTGGAGCTCTCCTCACTTGCACTTGCTTCTTCATTTTCGGAGGAGGAGGTGTCTAGATCATCAAACGCCATCAAAGCAAGGTTTGTGACAAATGTGTTTTCTTCCTCCGATGATGATGATGAGGAAGAGGGGTCATCCCATGTCCTTGCTTTTAGTGCCTTGGCCTTCCCTTTTTCTTTGGCCTTCTTCTCTTCTTCCTTCTTCTTGCTCCCCTTCTTCTTCTTCTTTTCTTCCTTCTTTCTCTTCTCCTCTTTGCTCTTGTTTAAGAGGGGACAATTATCCCTTATATGTCCCTCTCCTTCGCAATTGTAGCAAATAACCTTCCCCCTTGGTCTTCTCTTCCTATCATTAGATTTATTAAATTTAAAATTTCTCAAAGCACGCCTTACCTTCCTTACCATGTATGCTTCTTCCGTGCTATCCATGGAGGAGGAGGAGGATGCTTCATCGGAGGAGGAGGAAGTCTCTATCTTCTTCTTCTTCCCCTTGTTGGCTACCAAGGCTACTCCTCTTGATGGCTTGATACTTGATTCTTTATTTATCCCTTCAAGCCTTGTTTCGTTGAGCTCCATGGTTGAGAAGAACTCCTCCAAGGTGCATACTTCTAGGTTTTTCGACATGTAGAAGGAGTCCACCATTGAACTCCATTTCGATGACCGGGGAAAGGCGTCGATTTCTTTCATAAGCATATACCGGTTCGAAAGTTTTTCTCCTACACTTGTTAGCCCAATTAAAATTTCTTTAAACCTAGAATGCAATGATGTTACCTTTTCTCCCTTTTCTAATTTGATATTTGATAGTTGGGAGTGAAGGAGGTCTCTCCTTGCATGCTTGGCCTCCGAAGTGCCTTCATGAAGTTCCGCTAATCTCTCCCACATTTCCTTGGCACTTGAGCACTCCCCAATCCGGTTGATCTCTTGTTGGGGGAGCACATTGAAGAGGTGGTGCTTGGCCTTTGAATTTGCAAGGTGCTCCTCCCTTTTCTTTTTAGTCCACCTTGACTTCTCTATTGGTTCACCCTCTTCGTCCCTAGGTATCTCAAAACCGTTTTCCATTATAAGCATAATATCGAAATCGGTTTCAAAGAATACCTCCATTCTCTTTTTCCACCAAGAGAATTCTCCTTCAAATTTCGGTGGGTGAATGTTAGAGCTGGCCATCCTTGATTGTAGCGCTTGTTGCGGCGGTTAGTCCATTGACAAGCTACCTTGCTCTGATACCACTTGTAGGGTTGATATGTTGGCCGGCTAGAGGGGGGGTGAATAGCCCTCAATCGTCGTATGATGGTAGTCGTTCGTTGATCGTCTACAAGTCACATTAGCGCAAGCGGAATATACTAATAAATACAATTAAGAAACAAACAAAAGATAAACAATGCTAACAAGAGAATATAACGTGGTTCACGGCCTCGCCGCTAATCCACGGTCCGATTCATCTCCGGTGAATCACTCCGCAACCAATCTACTATTGGTCTCTCCCTTTAGCCAATGCAAGGTGGAGGTAAACCCTTACAACTCAAGAATACTTATTCTCTTACAATAGATGTGAAAGAAACTAGAAGAAGGAGTTTAACACTTGTGGAGCACTTGGATGAAAGTTTGAAACTTAAGCATTAGCCATCCAAAAGCACACACCCTTTCTTTTTATAGAGAGGGCTGATTTCTTCCCGTTGGTCGCTATCAGTCGACTGGTGCCACTACAACGACCTCTGAACACGTCAGATCCTGACCATTGTAGTCCAACGGAACCCTTGACAGTCGACAGATGTATCCATCAGTCGAATGATGCCTCCATAGTCGACTGGTCAGTCGGCTACAAGCGATTCTGTGCCCGCGACTACCTTCACGTGATCATTGCCATTCCATGGCGATCGTGATAATCTACCGATCGGCAGCCATTCCATGGGAGTCGATTGCCATTCATGAGTCGATTGCCATTCCATGGCGGTCGATTCTTGGGCCAAACCCACGATCGAACACCGATTGAACCCGTTTGACTCGGGCGATCATTGCCATTTCATGGCAGTCGACCGATGTCGGGAAATCTCATCCGACACTTAGCCATTCGACCATGTTCACCCAATGAGCTACTTACAATTCACTCATTCTCTCATCTTACTCGAAGTCCCTGGCCAAAGATCTCTTCGTTCACGGCTACGTCCCTCGGCAACATTAGGCACATGACTCTGCAATGCTCCTTCATGTCTCTTGCCTTCGAAGTCTGCTTCCTTGTCTTAGCTTCAAGTCATCTCGTCCGGCGGTCCCTCGGCAGCATCAAGCGCACGACTCTGCAATGCTCCTTCTCCGACTCAAGCACGAGGTTGTGAGTGGTGAACCCGCCAAAGCTTCATGTGCGAATTACTAAGTTCTGCATGACTTCAACGCACATATCAAATCACATTAACAACCTAACTTAAACCCTTTGCCACACACATCAAAACCATATCATGGGTCGATTGCACTAACAATCTCCCCCTTTTTGATGTGTGACAATCCGTTTAAGTTAGGTAAAACATTTGATAAAATATTAAGAAAAGAAATCATGTAAATAACATGATTAGCAACTCTCCCCCTTAATACATGAAACTCCCCCTAAATACACTTCCCCCTTACTTAAACATATATATTTCTCCTCCTTTGACACCATCAAAAATATTAAACAAAGTTTATATAAGCATGGCATCAAGTCTAGAGAGAATCAATCCAAAAATCAATCAAAAACCTGATAAAATTTTGTTACTATGCTCGTGCATAGTACATCAGTCGACTGCTATCAGTATGGCAGTCAACTGACACAAGTAAATTCAATTTTTTAGATTTTCTGGACGAGATTCAGAAATGCACTATAAATTCCAAAAAATTAGAAAAATAGTGAAATTTGGGGAACACATTTCTTTTAGGGTTCTTTATCAATGAAAAATAGTTTTCCCTGAAAAATCATTATATTTTCAAGGATTTGCTAAAAATCCAAAAGCTTCAAAAACAACTAGGTTTTAGATCATGTTAGTATCAATTTTAACACCTAGTTTTGCTTTCAATTGTTTCAAAACATGAACACACAAATTTTAAAGTAAGAAATTGTTTTGAAAGCATATAAAATATCCAACCATGATCTTTGGGCAATATGTCTATGAGATAAACATAAGCCTTCCCTATGATTGGTCTATTATTGCTATTTTGACACTTTACATGACCATCTAAATGCCATAGGCATTAGTGGACCATGAGTATCATCCTAATATCTCACCCATGCTATGTTTTCAATCAAGGTAGCCTATAGTGAGTGTGAGATGAACCTAAGGTATTTGTATATACTTAACTATTAATTTCATGCAATTCTAAACATGGTTAAGTATCATCCTAACATACCACATGATCATAAAGACATATATGTATGAATTTTACATTATGATCATGAAACAATTGTATTCATCAATTTGTAACCATGCATTAGGTATGAATTATGATAATAAAGCAAATATCACCTAAAGCATGATTTATAATCGTATTGCCCATGATTATCTATCAAATGTCAAGATCATAAATCATGATTGCAAACATATATATCAATTACATTAACTATCTTGATTTAAGCATTATTATCACTTTATGAGCACATTATCATCACCCAACACTATGCTAAAAATGTATAGGTCATGAGTATCAACTAACACTAAGTGTTGAGCATGATTTAAACTATTTAAGGGTGCATTATCATCACCCAACACTATTTCAAAAATTTTGTCACGCCATCCTAAGTCAACCAAAAATATGATATAGGTGAAATCCTTATGGTTGACTATCCTAGGGTTTTCCTAACCCTTAAGGATGGATTTAG
Organism: Wurfbainia villosa; assembly: GCA_025175895.1. Taxonomy (NCBI): domain Eukaryota; kingdom Viridiplantae; phylum Streptophyta; class Magnoliopsida; order Zingiberales; family Zingiberaceae; genus Wurfbainia; species Wurfbainia villosa. The sequence continues at coordinate 34,511,962 of CM045990.1, forward strand.
GAACCCAATACAAGTTCTTTCCTATTGGGTTCACTAAAAATTTCTTAGGGATCCATTTTCTAGCTATTGTCTTCTTTTTATCTTGACCCCTAACAATTAAGCATTTATAGGCCTTTTCATTTTTATTTTATTTATATCCTAGGCCTTTCTTGTTGAAGCTTTCCCTTTGGCTCCCTATGATCATGTTAAGGGTGTTGGAGCCAATTGTAAACTTTTCTAGGGCTTTGGTCAAATGATCTACCTTTTCCCTTAACATCCTATTTTCCTCAATGCATGCATCATTAACATTAAATGGCATATAGTCATGTGAGCATGCATCATTAATACTAGAGGAAATATTTTCATTAACATTTAAGCATGTTTTTCTAATTTTTCTTCTAAGTCCTTAATTTGATCTTGCATGCATTTATTTTCTTCTTTGCCCTAAACAAATCCTTAGTGAGGCTAGAGATCATGGCAACTATTTTATTGGGTGAGAGATTCGTTACCATAGTCTCCATGTCTTCTTTTTCTTCGGATGAGGATGGTGAAGAAGCTCCCCCTTCACTGGAGCTCTCCTCACTTGTACTTGCTTCTTCATTTTCGGAGGAGGAGGTGTCTAGATCATCAAACGTCATCAAAGCAAGGTTTGTGACAAATGTGTTTTCTTCCTCCGATGATGATGATGAGGAAGAGGGGTCATCCCATGTCCTTGCTTTTAGTGCCTTGGCCTTCTTCTCTTCTTCCTTCTTCTTGCTTCCCTTCTTCTTCTTCTTTTCTTCCTTCTTTCTCTTCTCCTCTTTGCTCTTGTTCAAGAGGGGACAATTATCCCTTATATGTCCCTCTCCTTGGCAATTGTAGCAAATAACCTTCCTCCTTGGTCTTCTCCTCTTATCATTAGATTTATTAAATTTAAAATTTCTCAAAGCACGCCTTACCTTCCTTACCATGTATGCTTCTTCCGTGCTATCCATGGAGGAGGAGGAAGTCTCTATCTTCTTCTTCTTCCCCTTGTTGGCTACCAAGGCTACTCCTCTTGATGGTTTGATACTTGATTCTTCATTTATCCCTTCAAGCCTTGTTTCGTGGAGCTCCATGGTTGAGAAGAACTCCTCCAAGGTGATTACTTCTAGGTTCTTCGACATGTAGAAGGAGTCCACCATTGAACTACATTTCGATGATCGGGGAAAGGCGTCGATTGCTTTCATAAGCATAGCCCGGTTCGAAAGTTTTTCTCCTACACTTGTTAGCCCAATTAAAATTTATTTAAACCTAGAATGTAATGATGTTACATTTTCTCCCTTTTTTAATTTGATATTTGATATTTGGGAGCGAAGGAGGTCTCTCCTTGCAAGCTTGGCCTCAAAAGTGCCTTCATGAAGTTCTACTAATTCTCCCACTTTTCCTTGGCACTTGAGCACTCCCTAATCCGGTTGATCTCTTGTTGGGGGAGCACATTGAAGAGGTGGTGCTTGGCCTTTGAATTTGCAAGGTGCTCCTCCCTTTTCTTTTTAGTCCACCTTGACTTCTCTATTGGTTCACCCTCTTCGTCCCTAGGTATCTCAAAACCGTTTTCCATTATAAGCATAATATCAAAATCGGTTTCAAAGAATACCTCCATTCTCTTTTTCCACCAAGAGAATTCTACTTCAAATTTCGGTGTGTGAATGTTGGAGCCGGCCATCCTTGATTGTAGCGCTTGTTGCGACGGTTAGTCCGTTGACAAGCTACCTTGCTCTGATACCACTTGTAGGGTCGATATGTTGGCCTGCTAGAGGGGGGTGAATAGCCCTCAATCGTCGTATGATGGTAGTCGTTCGTTGATCGTCTACAAGTCACGTTAGCGCAAGCGGAATATACTAATAAATACAATTAAGAAACAAACAAAAGATAAACAATGCTAACAAGAGAATATATCGTGGTTCACGGCCTCGCCGCTAATCCATGGTCCGATTCGTCTCCGGTGAATCACTCCGCAACCAATCCACTATTGGTCTCTCCCTTTAGCCAATGCAAGGTGGAGGTAAACCCTTACAACTCAAGAATACTCCTTCTCTTACAATAGATGTGAAAGAAACTAGAAGAAGGAGTTTAACACTTGTGGAGCACTTGGATGATAGTTTGGAACTTAAGCATTAGCCATCCAAAAGCCCACACCCTCTCTTTTTATAGAGAGGGCTGATTTCATCCTGTTGACTGCTATCAGTCAACTGCTGCCTTTGGCAGTCGACTGGCGCCGCTTTAACGACCTCTGAACACGTCATATCCCGACCGTTGTAGTCCAACGGAACCCTTGGCAATCGACTGATGCCTCCGTAGTCGACTGGTCAGTTGGGTATGAGCGGTTACGTGCGACATTACCTTCATCATCACGACCGCCATTCCATGACAATGATCGATGGTTCGCGATCGCCATTCCATTCCATGGCAATGATCTCGTACTAAAACCCACCAAATGAACACCACTTATACCCGCTCGACTTGAGTAGTCGATTGCCATTTCATGGCAATGATCGATGTCGAAATCTCTCATCCGACACTTAGCCATTCGACCATGTTCACCTAATGAGCTACTTACAGTTCACTCATTCTCTCATCTCACTCGAAGTCCCTCGCTGAAGCTCTCTTCGTTCACGGCTACGTCCCTTGGCAGCATCAGGCGCACGACTCTGCAATGCTCCTTCGCATCTCTTGCCTTCGAAGTTTGCTTCCTTGGCTTCGCTTCAAGTAATCTCGTCCGGCGGTCCCTCAACAGCATCAAGCACATGACTCCGCAATGCTCCTTCTCTGACTCAAGCACGAGGTTGTGAGTGGTGAACCCGCCAAAGCTTCATGTGCAAATTACTAAGTCCTTCATGACTTCAACGTACATATCAAATCACATTAACAACCTAACTTAAACCCTTTTCCACACACATCAAAACCATATCACGGGTTGATTGCACTAACACCCTAGGATAGTTCTAGAATTTTTGAGTTCCTTAGAGGCGAAAATTTTAACGGGTAGAGAAAGTGAGGAGGGTAGGATAACTTTTAGGCTTTTTAAAATTGAGCATGAGTGGACCCTTCACCAATGGAACTCATGCTTTGGCTTGCCGAGTGGGGGAGAGAGAAGAATCCCTATTGACCGAGTTGACGGGAGAGCACGCTTATGACCCTTCTAGGGCCAAAGCATCGTGCCTCCAAAACACCGTCTTCCGATACCTCCACCGTATCATGGCCAGTACTATATTTGGTCGTGGGGAGAGTGACAGTGTAGTTAGAGCTAGCGAGCTGCTTTGCCTCTGGGATATGCTACAAGAAAGAGTAGCATCAATGTAGGGTCCCACTTCATCAAACACTTAGTGAAGATGGGCAAAGCAGCACGAGGAGAGATTAATGTGGGAGACCTACTTACCCACATTTGCCATAGGATGGGGTACGATTACACTGCATTAGAGAGTATAGAGGGGAGCCCTATGATTGACCTAGGAGTGTGCATGGCCATGAAAATGATTGTGAGAGAAGGAGACTTCTTATGCTTTGTAAGGAAAAATCTGATGGCCCTTAGGCTCCCCGACCCGGATCGTACCACCATCACTATATGCGCCAACTGGCGCTTGGACCCGATAGTGGAATCCCCTCCACATGAGGGACCATCCAAATCGGCACCCATCTCTCCACCTTTATATCACTCTCCCTCCAGTCCACACATGCATAGGAGTCCACCTAGTCCACGCTGACATGAGTCTTCACTTTCACCACCACATTTTTCCACCTTTGAGCAGGATGTAGGTACGTTAGCCTATGATTTCTCGGAGTTTCGATCGTGCCTCGATGACATATACACTGAGCAGCAGATGCAGAGGCAATGATGGGAGGAACAGAACGTTTACCAGCAGGGGGAGTTCTAGGGATTCCGAGAGCACTTCCAGCGGGCAGAGGAGTTCTACGATGAGACCCGCAGATACTTCCAGGAGAAGGCTGCTCGTCGCTAAGATGAGGTCGCCTACCACAGGGAGATGCGGCAGCACATGCATGACCAGCAGGCGCAGTGTGTTAGGGAGGAGGAGCACCGAGCAGCCGTTGCATGCACCAGCTCCCAAATCGACCACATGTACATGTGACATCAGTGGCTCAGCAGCAGGTTCTCCCAGGATCCAGAGATGCCGAGGCTCCCAAAATTTCCACCTCGCCCACCATACTAGAGGTATATTTGTATTTAAGTCTGGGGGGAGGGGGGAGGATCCCAAAGTCTATTTTGTTTTGTTTCCTAGCGGTAGTTTCTTTTTTGGTGTTTTCATTCATTTATTCATGCATGATTGTTGAGTTTCTTTTAGCACTTAGTTTTTGTTATCTGTAAAGCTGCCTCAGTAGTATTTGTAAAAGTTTCTTACATGAGTTGTTCCCATAGGTATCTTAACTTCATTTATCTCGTGGTATTTTATTTTATTCGCTCTATTGAATGTTCTAGACTTACACTGGTTAGCTTTATTTTTACACTTACACATGTCGAACATTCTAAAAGGGATAATCTAGTACATACCTAGTTATGATTCATCTCAGTAGTCTAGTACTTTAGAATCCATAGGTGACTCTAGGTCTAGCATTTTAGTTACTGGAGATGCTCGGATTGTGTAAGCCCATTTGGAAAAATCAAAATCCCAGTGAGTAAAAATAAAAGAGAAATAAAAGAGAAAGAGAAAAGAGGAAAAAGAAAACAAAGAAAAAGAGAGAGAGAGAAGATTATGAGGGATAAAAAATAGTTATCGTGGATGGAAATGGCTAGGTGCCCCTTTGAGACCGAGTTAGGTTACTGGAGAAACACTTACCAATTTCTCTCAATACCGAGCACGCCTTTAAGACTTTATGCTAGATCTAGGGAACGACCCTCACTTTGGGCAGGTAAGTGCCTAAGAGCCGGAGACCTTAGGAAAGCTATGGGATGACGACTTAACTCACCATGGAACGGGCATCCCCTAAGAATGATTCGCTTAGCACGAGCACGAGGAGCTAACTTAGTGAATTTCTAGAACATATTTATTTTTCTTTGATTGTAAATACCACTTGATAAATTTAGTTAACATGCTAAGTATAGAACAATATCTTTTTAATTTTCATGGCACTGAGGTTTGCTTGAGGACAAGCAAAGATTTAAGTTTGGGGGAAGTGATGTGAGAAAAACGTATAGGGTTTTAGGAGTAGTTTTCGCTCACATCTTGTTACATTTTATGTTAGTTTCATGCATATGTTACTCTATTTTGCATGCATTTTCTATTTTCTAGTTCGGAGGTCTGCTCTTTGTACTTTTGTGTGCAGGTTAGCATTTCGGGTGAAAAGGATGCACTTTGGAGCAAAAGAAGGACATTTCGTAGCTAGACGCAGAGTGGGACATGACCAGGGCATGTGGATACACACGGTCGTGCCCAATAGGCTAGATCAGCACCCCAGGGTCGCACAAGGCCTGGCCATGTGGAAACACACGGCCGTGTGGTGGCCCACCAGATGTCTATATAAGGATGGCTCCGCCTAAACCCTAGGGGGGAGGCACGACGGCTAGGACCGCACGCCGAAGCCCTAAAAAGCTTCGGGAACTAGCAATGGGGAGGAGGAATGCCACCGGAGGTCCACGCCTTGCACTTCAACGCCAAAGAGGAGACCATGAAAGCATTGTAATCTTTTGTTCCTGCATTTTATTCCTTATGTATTCGAACATAAACATGCTTTGTGATTCTTCCTTCATATACATGGAGTAGTACTTTCGATTCTAGGAATTAGAGAGTAGCTTGTGTGCACATTACAATGTTGGTTCATGTTAAATTCTGCCTTTGAGTTTAATTTGACAATTGGTAGTTGTTTTTTACTATATCTATGCATGTTTGGTTTTCTATCTGCTGTGATGAGGCGATACGAGGGGTGACAACCCTCGTATCTAAGATTTAGGGGATTTTATACAAGGAACCTAGGGGTAAACCTGATCCCCTGTAACTGTGGGTAGAAGGGTACGATGGAATCGGAAACGGTTCATCGTAGGGATTGATTTGGCATCCTCGTACCGTCTATCCCGTCCTTTTAGGCGGAGATAGCTCCCGATAGATGCGGCGACTCATCGGGAGAGTATATGATGTTCCTTCCACAAAACCATAGCTAAATATCTAGACAACGCCAATTGACAGCATTGTTTTGTGATACACAAGCGAAACCGATGTCCTAGAATTACCTTTGAAGACCTCGGCACACTCCCTTCCTCCTCTATGTGACACCATATAGAGTAAAGTCCACCAATAACCCTCACCAATCGAAACCTCTTAGAGTTACGTCCGAACAATTACAACCATTGAATATATCGATATTCGAATCCCAATCCCTGTGGGATCGATAATCTTTATTACTTGATGACATCCGTGCACTTGCGGGAGTTGAGCGTGAGCGCATGCTTCGAGTCCTCGACGACCTTCGTCACGAGATTTGAGGTCGCGATCGCATGCATCACCCCTTCATCAGTGCGAAGGATTTGTGGAACAAGCTCATAGAGCTATATGAAGGAACCGACGATGTGAAGGTATGTAAAAGGGACCTTTTATTTAATAAGTTATATAATCTTAAAATGCAGGAACACGAAATGGCTATCCAATTACATGCTCGCATACAAGATATTGTCAATAGCCTACACTCGATCAGACAAAAGGTCGAAAATCGGGATCTAATAAGGTATGCTCTAAACGTGTTCCCTAGGACTACCTTGTGGGCATCCATGGTTGATGCCTAGAAGGTCTCTAAGGACCTTTCTAAGATTAAATTAGATGAGATGTTTTCTGAATTTGAACTTCATGAACAAAGTAACATGGTTCAGGCTGAGAAAGGAATTGCTCTATTTGCAAGATCAAAAAGGAAGCCCAAAAGCAAACCACCTTCGAAGGAAAAAGATGAGTACAAGTCCGAAATAGATGGTGAGATGGAAACCGAACTAGTGAATCTAGTTCTGAAGATGATCAAAAGCCAAAGACGACTCGTCGACCAATCTAAAGAAGGTAAGTCCAAAGTAAATTCCAATATTAGATGCTATGAATGTAATAGGTTCGGACACATCAAGTCGGAATGTCCAAAACTCAAGAACAAAGCACCTAAGTCTAAGAAAGCACTTAATGCCACATGGGAGGAATCATTGGAGTCGGAAGACAAAAACCTTGTCTTCATGGCCGAACCAACCGAACCCGAGCAAGAGTCTGAACCCGAGGAAGAGTCCGATTCTGGATCCGACGATGAGTCGCTATTCAAGACAAGCCACGGATTCACATCCGATTCAAAAGATTCACTTACGGTAAGTCGTTCTTGTACATTGTATAACACAATCAAATTTCTAACTAGAAAATTAGCTAAGTCTGAGTTTAAGGTCGAAACCTTAGTTGAGGAGGTTAAACTCCTTAAACACGAGGTCTCCCTAACCTCTTCGACTAGTCAAGTTCAAGAGGAGGACTCAACTCGAGTTGAAAAGCTTGAAGTTGAGAACTCACTCTTGAAAGGACAAGTCAAAGATCTTAGGAAAATGTTGGAAAGGTTTATTTTGGGATCCAAGGGACTTGACCTATTACTTGGATCGCAAAGGGTCGTGTACAACAAGGTCGGACTTGGTTTTAGCTCAAATATGACTAACAAGTCGTATATGTCAATAGTTAATCGCAATAGAAAACAAGTCCAAGCATGGGTCCCTAAGACCACTTTGATTTCTCAATTAGGATCTAACAAGTACTGGGTTCCCAAGGACTAAATCCACTACGTAGAAAGACCGAACCGATTCAATGGTCCACGGAGAGCTAGTACAAAATTTGTTTGTGCTATTACTTAAAATTAGACTTTGCATGCTTAGGTATTTTTCTTTTTATTTTTAGAGCGGTTAGATAGGACCTATAACTAGTCAATTCTTGATGACATAGTACTAGGATGCGGCGAGATGATAGTACGCTAGGGAAGCAAAGTCCCGTGTGTCTAAGTTAGATAAGGCGTATCTAGCTTGGTGCACTCGACTAAGTGGAACAAGCTAAAGCTACCTCACCATATCCTTAATTAGTTAGACCAGAAAATAATCTTAAGTGAATCAAGTTATCATTTTCTTGAATTTGGCTTTGTCTGAGGAAGTGGTCGTTGTTCCGATCAAAGAAGGTCTCTGTGCCTTGTCACGACCTAGAAGCCAATTTCTCGAAAAGGTAACTTGACGAACTTAGGGTTAAATCCGAATCTAACCCAAGGTTGACTAGTTTCAATTCATTAAATTTAAACAAGTAAAATGGAAGTCATGTCACAAGAATACATAAGGATAACATGTTTGATCATGTAGAAAAGGGTGAGATGATTCTAGGACTAATAATCTTCAACCAACCTTTAAATTCAAATATCCGATCCAACTACTATATGTGTAGGATCAATGGATGTTGGATAGTGGGTGCTCCTGACATATGACCGAAGACCAACTTATATTTTCAAAGCTTAGATTCAAACGACAAGGATCTGTAGCTTTCGGAAACAACAAACTCAAAATCATCGAATCAGGTGATATTGAGCTAAATTCCAATTTTACGATTCAAAATGTTTTATTAGTCGAAGATTTTGAATATAACTTACTTAGTGTAAGCCAATTGTGTGATAATAACTATAAGGTTATATTCCTAGAAAATGAATGCTTAATTAAAACTAATGAAACCTCTAAAACAATACTTAAAGAAATTAGGAATAGCAACATCTATACAATTAACTTACCCAATTCCTCAACCAAGTGTCTTATGACATAGCAAGAGGAATCTTGGTTGTGGCATCGACGACTCGATTACTCACACCCAAGACTCATTCACAAGATGAGTTAGAGTGGCTTAGTCAAAGGATTGCCTAACCTTAACAACTTAGACAATAAAATCTGCAATGCTTGTCAACAAGGTAAACAACCTAGGGCACGACATAAACTAACTAACCAAGAACGAACCAAAAGTGTGCTTGAGCTCCTACATTTGGATCTATTCGATTCTCATGGAGCCAAGTCACTTAATGGGAGTCAATTTTGCTTAGTCATAATTGACAACAATTCTAGGTTTACTTGGGTTAGGTTCCTTAAACACAAAAGTGATACCTTAGACCAACTAACCAACTTATGTAAACTAATCGAAAACCAAAAGAACCTTAAGATTAAAAGACTTAGAAGCGATCATGTTGGCGAATTTGAAAACCATAGGTTCACCGACTTTTGTAACCTAAACGGATACCACCATGAATTCTCCTATCCTAGAACCCCAAAACAAAATGGTCTAGTTGAGCGGAAAAATAGAATCCTTCAAGAAGATGCTAGAACCATGTTGAACGAGTACAAACTACTCGATAGGTTTTGGGCAGAAGCCGTTAGTACGACTTGTTATTGTTGGACTATCCGAGCCGCAAAAACTGCTTTTTGCATTGCAGAAACCTCGGAAGTCGGCCACTGATTCGTGTGAAGATAAATTAAAATAAATTCATGTACATGTTTAGAAAACCTAGATTTACCTTAGATCTACATGAGAAGAGTGTTACCCTTGTAGCGACGCCCTTCGCTTATCTCGCTCGTCCAAATGGTTGCCGGATCTCGTAGAGTGTCAAGTGTACACTCCTCTACACGTATCCACATGGACAAAAGGTGGAGAGAACAACTTAGAGTGTGCTAGCACTCATAGAAGCTCACGGCAATGGAGGATAGGGAGAGAGCAAGAGAGGAGAAGAGAAGAGGAAGAAGATGAAATCAATTCACCACACTAACTCCTTCATTAGTTTGGCCGGCCACTTAATGAGGATTAAAAACCTCCATGTAATACCAAGAGCCATGGCTCTTGGTCTTCCTCATGAGGTGGCACACCATGATGTGCTCATGATGATGTGAAACATCATCATTTGTCGGCCTCATGCCAAGTCACCATGACGTGACATTTGGTCAAGTCAAACTTGACCCTTTATCTTCCCTCTCAAGTCAAGTCAAACTTGACCTCTTATCTCCCATGGTTGATCAAATCCAACCATTGATTCAAGTCAATTTAATTTAATGAATCTCTATTCATTAGTTTAAATTGACTCAATGAATCATATGTAAATTAGACTCATTCAACACTTGAATCAAATTGAGTCCAACTCAATTAGTCTAACTTGGATTACTCTTAATTCAATTTGGATCATCACATGAACCTAATCCTCTTGGTCCATCATATGAACCTAATCTCCATCTACTTGCCCTTTGTGTGTGACCTTATAGGTTCTTGTAACGTTGGCAATGCTCCTAAACTGATTTAGAAACATAAGCAATGAGTGATATCTAGCAACACATCATTGCTACCCAAGTTATAAGAATGTTGAGATCCAATATCACCTTTGTGACTACTAATTATGACTCTCACAATATGTGACAATGTCCCTCTATCCTTGACATCTAGATTGTTCAATTGAGGCATAAACCGTGTCATCCTCTGTACAATCTATATCTTGAACTCCAAGTAGACTCACTCTAATCAAATGAGCTCAATATCTCATATTGACTCATTTGGGGATGGCCATACACTTAGTGGTCTCACTCTATCAAGAATCATGATATCACTCCCGTCATATACGAGGGATAGATCCCATCTACATCACTCACATCGCTCCGCATAATTTGTTACATACATAGTAATTGCCTTTATAGTTCACCTATTTACGGGTGACGTTTGACGAAGCCAAAGTATGCAACTCCTTATATAGGGAACCATGGTGACTTCAGGTCCAAGGACTAATAGTTATACTAATAGTCACATGAGAAATTATATGACACTCATATAACGATCTATGATACTTTCTCATGGCGGGTCATTCAGTATATATTCTCCAATGCATATCCATGTGTCAACTTGATATCTCATGTCCATGACTTGTGAGATCAAGTCATCGAGTTGACCTACATGCTAGTCTCTTTGCATTAACATTGTCCCTGAATGTTAATACTTGACTAGGAATGATTAAGAGTAATATTCTCTATATCATCTCATTATCGATTCAACCAATCTATTGATATAGATAAGAACCTTCTACTCAAGGACACTATTATACTTAGTTATTTGGTAGCAATACAAGTAAGTATAATAACCATAAAGCAATGCCTTTATAAATATATATAGGAATATGATACAACAAGTCCATACAATAATCATCACATGATTGACTCTAGGGCTTCTACTAATAATCTCCCACTAGCACTAGTGCCAATCACTGTAGTATCTAATACCCAATGACCTAGTGTGACCATCATGCTTTTTCTATGCCAAAGTCTTGGTCAAGAGATCTGCGATGTTAGCCTCTGTGGGTACTCTGCAAATCTTCACATCTCCTCTATCGATAATCTCTCGAATGAGATGGAAGCGCTGTAGTATGTGTTTGGTCCGCTGGTGTGAGCGAGGTTCCATAGCCTGCGCAATCACTCCATTGTTGTCATAATAGAGCTCTATAGGATCTGCTATGCTAGGAACCACCCCAAGCTCAGTAATGAACTTACAGATCTAAACTGCCTCCTTTGCTGCCTCTGATGCAGCAATATACTCTACCTCTGTTGTAGAATCAGCAACTGTGTCCTGCTTCGAACTCTTCCAACTCACAGCGCCACCATTCAAGCAAAACATGAACCCTGACTGCGATCTATAATCATCCTAGTTAGTTTGGAAGCTGGCATCACTGTAACCCTTTATAGCTAGTTCCCCATCGCCTCCAAATATCAAGAAATATTCTTTAGTCCTTCTCAAGTACTTAAGAATATTTTTGATCGCTATCCAGTGACGCTCACCTGGATCTGACTAGTATTTGCTTGTCATGCTCAAAGCATACGAGACATTAGGACGAGTACATAGCATGACATACATGATAGATCCTATGACAGATGCATAAGGGATCTTATCCATGCGGTCTCTCTCTTCTCTAGAAGAGGGACTTTGAGTCTTTGAAAGTCTCACACCATATGACATCGACAAAAGTTCCATCTTGGAATTCTACATGGCAAACCGTAGTAATACTGTGTCAATATATGTACTCCGACTTAGGCCAAGTAATCTCTTAGATCTATCTCTATAGATCTTTATGCCTAGAATATAGGCTGCTTCACCTAAGTCCTTCATTGAGAAACACTTCCCCAGCCAAGTCTTCACAGACTATAGCGAAGGGATGTCATTCCCAATGAGTAGTATGTCATCCACATACAATACAAGGAAGACAATAGTGTTTCCATTAACCGTCTTATAGACACAGGGTTTGTTAGTAATATATGAGAGATGTCCTAAGGCAATCGCCTTATGTATGAACCATTTATATGATAAATGAAGATTCACTATTTGAGTATACATGTTTAATGTATTTGATTGGATTTTAAACTCATTTACTGAATGTCCACGATATGATTCACAGTATGAGAGAATTTGTGATTGGATCACAACTAGTGAGTATCTCTACATGTGTAATTGTGATGTATCGGAATTATCCCTAGTCGATGAATTGATGGATTTGGACACCATCAATTCTATCGAGACTAGCACGAGGTATACTCCTTGGTGTATCCAAGCAGCTGATTCTCACTGGCTGGAGACATAGTGATGTCCGGAGTTAATCGTGGATGCTAGTTATGGTAACTAGTTCATTGGAGTGACCAGCCGTAAGACTTCATATGGTTCTCTGCATATATAGATATGTCAATGAAGTTCTTACTGTGGCTTAAGTGCGATGTTCTTTTGACTTGCGGTATTCAAGTCATCTTGATCATGGAGACTTATGCTTTGACATCTTAAGCAAACATCTCTAAGGAGATGTGGACCCGGGATGATTGGGTATAAGTCGAAGTGATCGAAGGTGTTTGAATAGCCTATAAAGAATTCACCACTCCTTGCGAGGAGATGTATACCCATGGCCTCTCGTCGGATTGTTACTAAAGTCTTTGGCCAAAGCATTACATGTTTAGAGTAAGGTACTCTTCGATACATGTGGAGTAACTAGAATCCGTAGGACGAGGAAAAGATACTTGGGCTAGGTGTGACGTAGTCAGCCTAGTGGGGACTGACACTATAGACCATGTCCTGAACCAAGTGGGTATAAGATGAGTGAAGGGAATGGGGCACGATTCATTCGAGCTACTGAAGGGTTTCAGAAACAGTTCTGGATCAACCGTTGATCTTTTCGATTAATTGGGGATCATGATGTACTACTAGGTGCCACTCATGATCGTTCTATAATTAATGGTTAATTATAGACGGCCAACATAAACCGAGAACCTATTTGGTCACACGCACAACGTGCGTAATCCAAAGGATTTAAAACGAGCTTGAGAATGGGATTCTCAGACCGAGAGAAACTAGGTTTGGTTGGACCAAACATAAAAGCGAGCATGAAATCGTTTCAGTCGCAATGGAAGCGTGGATGGGCCGTGTCTTATGAAGACGTAATGGATGAACCAAAATGGTTTGGTTCTAATCCAATGGATGAGAATAAACCAAAGGGTTTGGTTTATTTTAAACGAATGAACCAAAAGTTGGTTCAGTTCGTTTTAACTTAAAATAAACCATCATGGTTTGGTTTATTTTAACTTATCTTAATGGAGCGGGTTAACGGGCTTTATGGATATGATCCATTAACCATTAAGAGAATTAGTTCTCTATAAAAGAGGGCTTAAGGGATTGTTAAGCCCTAACTAATCCAAAACCCTAGCTTGGAGTTGCCGCCCAACCTAGTTGTGCCGCCCAACCTAGTTGTGCCGCCCAACCTCCATTGTCGCCCAGCTTGTTGTGCTGCCGTCTAACTCCTTGCCGGCGTCCAAGCTTCAGCCGGTGAACCCTCCGGCGACCCTCCGGTGATCTTCCTAGGCCTCGGTGAAAAGGTGAGCACTTGGCTTCCTTGTTTTGGCCGGCGCCTACTCCTCCACCAAGCTGTCCAGTTTTCTGGACAGCTTCTTCTCCTCTCATCGGAGCGTCGTTTGGACGACGGTTAGAGCTCCGACAGCGGCTAACCTACCGGGGATTCGATCTCCGGTAATCCTCTGAGGTGGAGGACGAAGGATTTGTCAATTGGTTGACGAATACCTCTCCGGAGAAGTGAGTTTTGAGAACTCGTTTTAGGATCCGAATTTGGATTCGGATCGTGATCATCTCTCGATCACGTCGTCTTCAACACGAGGCTAGTAACCCGTACGAAGACGAAGCTCGTGGCTTAGCAAAGTCATCCCGAGGAACTCGGCGTGGATACAGATAGAGACGATTCTAGCAAGGATCGTTCCGGTTGATGCCGTTCCCGCTACACGTCATACGAAAGGTATAACGTAGATAAATTTCCTTTTATTGCAAATTTAAATTTACGGTTATGTATACACTTGTTGTAATATGCATGCGTGTGTTGTAATAAATATAGATTTATTATTTTTATTGCTTCCGCTGTGTTCATGTTTACGAAACGTGATCGAACACACACACGCCGCGGTGCCGGAAACCCAACAGGGTTCATCTTCATTCTTGATGAAACCAAATGATTTGATCGCATCATCGAATCGAAGATTCCAGCTTCGAGAAGCTTGCTTTAGCCTATAAATGGACCTTTGCAGCTTGCATACTTTGCCAGTATGCTGTGGATCTACAAAACCCTCAGGTTGTGTCATGTACACATCCTCGAGCAAGTTTCCATTTAGAAACGTGATTTTGACATCCATATGCCAGATTTCATAATCATGGTAGGCTGCAATAGCAAGCATGATCCGAATGAACTTAAACATCGTGATTGGAGAAAAGGTTTCATCATATGAACTTGCGGATCCAAACTGCCTCCTTTACTGCCTTTGATGCAACATTATACTCTGCCTCTTTTGTAGAATCAGCAACTGTGTCCTACTTCGAACTCTTCCAGCTCACAGCGCCACCATTCAAGCAAAACACGAACCCTGACTGCGATCTATAATCATCCTAGTCAGTTTGGAAGCTGACATCACTGTAACCCTTTATAGCTAGTTCCCCATCGCCTCCAAATATCAAGAAATATTCTTTAGTCCTTCTCAAGTACTTAAGAATATTTTTGATCGCTATCCAGCGACGCTCACCTAGATCTGACTAGTATCTGCTTGTCATGCTCAAAGCATACGAGACATCAGGACGAGTACATAGCATGACATACATGATAGATCCTATGACAGATGCATAAGGGATCTTATCCATGCGGTCTCTCTCTTCTCTAGAAGAGGGACTTTGAGTCTTTGAAAGTCTCACACCATATGACATCGACAAAAGATCCATCTTGGAATTCTACATGACAAACCGTAGTAATACTGTGTCAATATATGTACTCCGACTTAGGCCAAGTAATCTCTTAGATCTATCTCTATAGATCTTTATGCCTAGAATACAGGCTACTTCACCTAAGTCCTTCATTGAGAAACACTTCCCCAGCCAAGTCTTCACAGACTGTAGCGAAGGGATGTCATTCCCAATGAGTAGTATGTCATCCACATACAATACAAGGAAGACAACAGTGTTCCCATTAATCGTCTTATAGACACAGGGTTCATCTTCATTCTTGATGAAACCAAATGATTTGATCGCATCATCGAATCGAAGATTCCAGCTCCGAGAAGCTTGATTTAGCCTATAAATGGACCTTTGCAGCTTGCATACTTTGCCAGTATGATGTGGATCTACAAAACCCTCAGGTTGTATCATGTACACATCCTTGAGCAAGTTTCCATTCAGAAACGTGGTTTTGACATCCATCTGCCAGATTTCATAATCATGGTACGCTGCAATAGCAAGCATGATCCGAATGAACTTAAACATCGCGATTGGAGAAAAGGTTTCATCATAGTAAATACCATGAATTTGCTTGAAACCCTTAGCCACCAATCGTCCCTTATAGGTATGCGTAAGTCCAGCCATGTCAATTTTTCTCTTAAAGACCCACTTACACCTAATGGGTTTGATGCCTTCAGGTGGATCAACCAAAGTCCATACTTGGTTGGTGTACATGGATTCCATCTCGGATCTCATGGCCTCTAGCCATTTCTCAGAATCTGGGCTCATCACAGCTTCCTGATAGGAGGTAGGCTCATTCTCAACGAGCATAATGTCATCATGGTCAGACAAGAGAAATGAGTATCTCTCAGGCTTATGATGTACCCTATCAGACCTGCGAAGAGGTAGGTCTACCTAAACAGGTTGTTGTTCCACAACTCTTTGTACAACATATTGGTTTTGTCTTCGAGTATGTGAGGGGAAACTTCGCTTCCCACTTTAACTCTGTCGCTTGTTCATGGCGATCCCTTCGATGTCCCCGGATTAAAAAAATTTAATCCTAGACGAAAGGGATTGTCCAAGCAACCTTTTCATCGTCGTGCTATTCGTTTAGAGTAGTCACTTGAACAAACTTATTGTTCAAGCGACCAACCTCTATTCCACGAATAGCCACGGAATAGACGATGTACGGATCGCCAGCTTTTGTGTTTATGTTCGGGGTCCAAGTATTATTTAGCCACAAAACATAATATATCATGCACATAATTGGAAAATAAATATAAACATGTTACAAAAGAGAATAGAGAATCGATATACCTCTCGATCTTCTATTGTATGACCTTCCTCCTTTCGGACATCGTGTGGGCGACGATCTACCAAAAGTTGAAGCTCCTAGATCACCAATCTTCCTTCCTTGCTCGTTCTGAGCAAGAGGAAGAATAGAAACAAGATCCTTCTCCTTCCTTTAGCCAACCAACAAGCAACAAGCACCTTGCATGCCGTCGGCCAACAAGGAGAAGGAAAACAATGGTTGCCGGCCAAAAGCTCCAAGGGACGACCCTAAGCCTTGGTTCCACCGGCCAAGGAGAAGAAGAAGAGGGGGTTTGGACGCCGGCCAAAGTGAGGAAGGGGCTGTATGGGCGCCGGCAAGCTTGAGGAAGAAGAAGATAAGGAAATTGTTTCTTTATTTGGTGCCGCCAAGCTCCAAACCCTAGCCCCTTGCTTCTTGCCGCCAACTCCAAAGACCCTTGCTTCTCTATTACTCTCCACGCCAACCCTAAAGGCTCCTTTTATAGAGTTTAGGGATAAGCCTTGTTTTAATCTCCACCATTGGTTCTAGGGATTTAATCTCAACCGTCGGATCTAGAGATTTAATCTCAACCATCGGATCTAGAGATTTAATCTCTACCATTGGATCTAGAGTTTTGTTTCTATCCATTGGATCTAGACTTCATGAGGTTTTAATAGGCCACAATAGGGACCATGAGGAGGAGTTGGATCTTGGCCACCCAATGGATCAAGCCCACATAAAGTCTGATCCATTAATGATAATCCAATCCATTAAAGGTTTATCATTGATCTACCTCACCAACCCCCATAAGTTAATATGGGCTCCATATATTATTTGTACATTTTCTCTCCATGTTTAAGATCTCGAATATCCGTCGATTAATTAATTTATTGACCATTAATTAATCAACATCTAACTCCATGAGTAGTACCACTCAACCTTTTCATCATGCCGGACCAAGTCCACCTGCAGGGTTTACATGATGAACCTTATGAGCTCCTCAAGGGGACATCATCATCCTAATATATAGGACACGGGTTCCTCCTATAATCAACGACACATCATATAAATAATATCATCTCCCAACATACCGAGCCTATCGATTTAATCTATAAATCTCGCCCATTAAAAAATCAAAGAGATGAATACTAAGTATATGTGTCCGTTATTATATCGGGATTAAGAGTATGTACAATATAATATCTGAGGTCTAATTCGATTATGTAGTCAGCAATAAATCGAATCACCTCTAAGTCGGTCTTGCTCAATACACACAAAGTACATTAGTGTGATTCTATGGTCAAGACAAACCAATACCAAATCACACTACAACCATTCCGATGGTTTGTCCAAAGCCATCTCGGTTGTGAGCCTTTACTTATACTTTACAAGGAGCCGATAACATGATCTCCCGTGTGACACCACACACCATGTTATCTATAATGTAATGTATTAGACAATATGCATAACCATAAAAATATGCAAACAATGATCATGTGATTCTTATTTAAAAATAAAGATGTTCATACAAAAGATAGACTTTTCAGTATACATCCCAACACAACAATCTCATCATCCACAACACTTTGTGGTTCCTGTTCAACCTCCATCTTGGCCTCAGTGCTATGGTCCATATCTTGAATTTCTTCAAGATCGAACGTACTCCCACTAGTTTTTCTAGAAACAAAGTCCCTTTCTAGAAATACCCCAGTCTTTGCCACAAACACTTTGTGCTGACTGAGAATGTAGAAGTAATATCCCTTCGTCTCCTTGGGATATCCAACAAAATAACACTTATCGGATTTGGGTCCCAGTTTGTCTGAGACTTGACGTCGAACGTAAGCCTCACAACCCCAATCCTCATGAAAGACATCTTGGGATTTTTCCCTGTCCATATCGTATATGGTGTCTTTATTACAGCTTTGGATGGAACACGGTTAAGTGTGAAGTATGCTGTGTCTAGAGCATATTCGCAAAAGGATATAGAAAGATCTGTGTGACTTATCATAGATCGTACCATATCTAATAGGGTACGATTTCTCCTTTCAGATACACCATTCCACTGTGGTGTTCCAGGAGGAGTGAGTTGGAATAGAATTCCACACTCAGCTAGATAGTCACGAAACTTATGGCTAAGGTATTCACCACCTCGATCTGATCGAAGTATCTTAATACTCTTGCCAAGTTGGTTTTGTACTTCATTCTTGAATTCTTTGAACTTTTCAAAGGATTCTGACTTATGTGTCATCAGATACACATAACCATATCTACTGAAGTCATCAGTAAATGTAATGAAGTACCTATAACCACCTCTAGCAGCAACATTAAAAGGGCCACATATATCACTATGTATAAGTCCTAACAAGTTTGTTGCTCTCTCGCTGTGCCCACTAAAGGGAGTCTTGGTCATCTTGCCTAGAAGGCAAGACTCGCATGTCTTATATGATTCAAAATCAAATAAGTCCAGCAACCCATCCTTATGGAGCTGGGATAAGAGACTCTCATTTATGTGACCTAAGCAATAATGGCAGAGATAGGTTTGGTTCAACTCATTTGACTTGAACCTTTTGGTGCTTATGTTATAGATGGGGTTCTCTAAGTCTAGAATGTAGAGTCCGTTCATCATAGGTGCACTACAATAGAACATATCATTTAAATAAACTGAACAACATTTGTTCTTTATTATAAATGAAAAGCCTTTCTTGTCTAAACAAGAAATTGAAATTATGTTCTTCGTAAGAGCAGGCACATAACAACATTCATCTAATTCTAGTACAAGCCCAGAGGCCAGAGATAAACAATAAGTTCCTACAGCAACAGCAGTAACCCTTGCTCCATTGCCTACTCGTAGGTCCACCTCGCCCTTCGTCAATGCTTTGCTATTTCTCAGTGCTTGCACATTAGTACAAATGTGAGATGCACATCCGGTATCAAATACCCACGATGAAGAAATAGATAGATTGACTTCTATAACATATATACCTGAAGTAGAAGTCTCACTTCTCTTCTTCTTAAGATCTTCCAGGTATCCTTTGCAGTTTTGCTTCCAGTGACCGGTCTGACCACAGTGGTAGCAGTCACCATCCTTGGCAACCCCTCCTTTAGGTTTCAGTGCCTTGCCTTTGCCCTTAGCTTGGGACTTTACCTAACTTTTAGGCTTGCCCTTGCCTTTCTTCTTTTGCACCATCAAAATGAAGTCAGGTTTTTCCTTCTTAAGGTTGAGCTCAGCAGTTCTCGACATGCTAAGCATCTCAGGCAGTGGCTTATCAATTTCATTCTTGTTGTAATTCATGACAAATTGATTGTAACATTGTGGCAAAGATTTCAAGATCAAGTCAATGGCCAGTTCTTGGCCAAGTGGGAATCCCAACCTCTGTAGGTTTTCTATGTACCCAATCATCTTGAGTACATATGGACTAATGGGAGTCCCATCTTGCATCTTGCACTGAAACAGTGCCTTAGAGATCTCGTATCTCTCGTGCCTTGCTTGTCCTTGATACAGTTGATGAAGATGTTCAACCATATCAAAAGCATTCATGAACTCGTGTTGCTTCTGAAGCTCAGAGTTCATGGTTGCGGGCATGAGGCATGACACATCTAATGCATCATCTTGATGCTTCTTGTAAGCATCTCGGTCAGCTCGCGAGGTAGTGGCAGGAGGTGCTTCCGGAATGGGCTTCTCTAGGACGTACAATTTTCTTTCTTGTGTGAGAATAATTTTCAGATTTCTATACTAGTCCAGGAAATTAGCTCCATTGAGCTTGTCCTTCTCAAGGACAGAACGCAGGGAGAGAGTGTTTGCGTTTGACAACATGGCAATCTACAACATAAATAATGTAGAAAGTAAATATCATATTCCATTTATCATTTAATTAGACTTTTAATTAAATGATGCTCCCACTGAATTATAGGACTTTCATAGAATCGAGTCATGGATGTGGTCAAACCACACTACTAGATTCATACAAACTAGCTATAATTCTAGCGGGACAAGATCCACATCGTACTACGCCTTCAGTTAGCTTTGGCTAAATCGGCCAAGACTTAGTATGATCGGTAGGTAATAAATTATCGATTACATCTCTATGCAACTCTTGTTTATAGAATCAAGATCCACATTTACAAAAGAACTTGAGTTAGCTTTAGCTAAATCGCCCAAGATTTAGTGTAAATGTAATCTTATCCTATCTTTCCAACCGTTGGAATATGCCTATAGTTTTACCCGATCCATTTGAGTTAACTAGTTTCACTCAATCTAATAGAGCTTATTCTCACCCAAGCTTTGATAGGCGGGACCAAGATTGTCCCTCTGCACCCTATCAAGATAATATGCGTTACTCTGCTTTGACAGATTCAACAACAACAAATGATCGAGGTAGTGATGGGTATCAAAACTTGGTAGGCATTTCGAGTTGACTCGATTAAGATCTAATCTAATCGTGAATGTGTATCATATACGAATTAAGGCATTAATTACCCTATACTAGCATGCATCACATACATACAAGCAAAATATATCAAAATATACTAGTATGCATCATATACATACAAGCAAAAAACATACTAGCATGCATCACATACATACAAGCAGAAACAAATAAATAAATAAATAAATATATATATATATATATTATTTAATTAATTTGTGATGAGGTCATGACCCTACTACGATCTTCTCAAGCCAAGCGCCTCCTTTAACCCCCATGTGTCGTCGGCACCCTCCTCGTAACTCCGTCTACTAGTGGACCTTCCACCGCTTCATTTTGTACATTACAAACATGAAACTCCAGTTACATTCGAGTCTAAAATATATTTACAACAGAAATATAAAAAGAGAGGCACGACGCGCAAGTCACATATCATATACAACATGCACAACACAAAAATGACGTGCAAGCCGTATTATGAATTACAACATAATTTTATCAAATCACATTGGGGTTCTTGGGCCATGACCATCACAGTATCATACATAATTCTAAATTATGTATTGTACATAAATTTCTATAAATTTCTTATTTTTTTTAATTTTATGAGTCACGTCTCCGCAACGGTCCCGCTAAGAGATTACCGGTGCGATCGCGGGACAATGCCCCTTGCGGGGTTAGGGGCAACACCCCTTCTCGCAAAATGAATCTTGCGAGTGTCCCAACTTGATCTTACAGGGCCTTAAGTCTACTATCCCAAAAGACTAAAGCGAGACTTCGCCGTTTCGGAGAGTTTTTCTCGGTGGTTGAAGCCTACAAGTGTCCAAACACTTATTGCTTTGACTCTAGGAGAAAAATACTCACAAAAATCTATAAAATTAGGAAAATTACAGATCTGTAATTTTTCGTATCTAATACAAAAATTACAAAACAAACACGTACATGCTTTGCACGTGGCTCTGATACCACTGTTGGACTATCCGAGCCGAAAAAATCTCTTTTTGCGTTGCGGAAACCTCAGAAGTCGGCCACAGATCCATGCGAAGATAAATTAAAATAAATTCATCTACATGTTTAGAAAACCTAGATCTACCTTAGATCTACATGAGAAGAGCATTACCCTTATAGTGATGCCCTTCGCTTATCCCGCTCATTCAAATGGTTGCCGGATCTCGTAGAGTGTCAAGTGTACACTCCTCTACACGTATCCACACGGACAAAAGGTGGAGAGAACAACTTAGAGTGTGCCAGCACTCACAGAAGCTCACGACAATGGAGGAGAGGGAGAGAGCAAGAGAGGAGAATAGAAGAGGAAGAAGATGAAATCAATTCACCACACTAACTCCTTCATTAGTTTAGCCGGCCACTTAATGGGGATTAAAAACCTCCATGTAATACCAAGAGCCATGGCTCTTGGTCTTCCTCATGAGGTGGCACACCATGATGATGTGGAACATGATCATTGGTCGGCCCCATGCCAAGTCACCATGACATGGTGTTTGGTCAAGTCAAACTTGACACTTCATCTTCCCTCTCAAGTCAAGTCAAACTTGACCTTTTATCTCCCATGGTTGATCAAATCCAACCATTGATTCAAGTCAATTTAATTTAATGAATCTATATTCATTAGTTTAAATTGACTCAATGAATCATATCTAAATTAGACTCATTCAACACTTGAATCAAATTGAGTCCAACTCAATTAGTTTAATTTGGATTACTCTTAATCCAATTTGGTTCATCACATGAACCTAATCCTCTTGGTCCATCATATGAACCTAATCTCCATCTACTTGCCCTTTGTGTGTGACCCTATAGGTTCTTGTAAAGTTTTTAATGCTCCTAAACTGATTTAGAAACATAAGCAATGAGCGCTATCTAGCAACACATCATTGCTACCCAAGTTACAAAAATGTTGAGATCCAACATCACCTTTGTGACTACTAATTGTGACTCTCACAATATGTGACAACGTCTCTCTATCCTTAACATCTAGATTATTCAATTGAGGCATAGACTATGTCATCCTCTGTACAATCTATATCTTGAACTCCAAGTAGACTCACTCTTATCAAATAAGCTCAATATCTCATATTGATTCATTTGGAGATGGCCATGCACTTAGTGGTCTCACTCTATCAAGAATCATGATATCACTCCCGTCATATAGGAGGGATAGATCCCATCTACATCACTCACATCCCTCACATCCCTCCCATAATTTGTTACATACCCAGTAATCGCCTTTATAGTCCACCCAAATACGAGTGACGTTTGACGAAGCCAAAGTATGCAATTCCTTATGTAGGGAACCATGGTGACTTCAGGTCCAAGGACTAATAGTCATACTAATAGTCACATGAGAAAGTATATGACACTCATATAATGATCCATGATACTTTCTCATGGCGGGTCATTCAGTATATATTCTCCAATGCATATCCATGTGTCAACTTGATATCTCATATCCATGACTTGTGAGATCAAGTCATCGAGTTGACCTACATACTAGTCTCTTCGCATTAACATTGTCCCTGAATGTTAATACTTGACTAGGAATGATTAAGAGAAGTATTCTCTATATCATCTCATTATCGATTCAACCAATCGATTGATATTGATAAGAACCTTCTACTCAAGGACGGTATTATACTTAGTTATTTGGCAGCAATACAAGTAAGTATAATAACCATAAAGCAATGCCTTTATAAATATATATAGGAATATGATACAACAAGTCCATACAACAATCATCACATGATTGACTCTAGGGCTTCCACTAACAGTTATATCCAAAATAGAATCCTATTCGTCAAGAGTCACCTTAAGACCTCATACGAAATCTACAATGATAAAGTGCCTAGCATTAAATACTTTAGGGTATTTGGATGTAAGGTACATATCCTAAATATTAAGGATTACTTTGGAAAGTTCACATCCAAAACGTCCACTGGAATCTTCCTAGGATACTCAACTACTAGTAGAGCCTATAGGGTCTACAACAATGAAACCCTTAAAATCGAGGAAACCATTAATGTAGTGTTCAATGAAGGACATGAACCTACAAAACCCGTAGTAAAACTAACTGATGAACCGATTCATACCAGACTTGACTCTGACCATGAAATCGAGTCTAATATTAATCCTAACCCGAGTCAGTCTAGGATTCAATCAAATTATCCTATCGACCAAGTGATAGGTGACCCTAACCCGAGTCAGTCTAGGATTCAATCAAATTATCCTATCGACCAAGTGATAGGTGACCCTAACCCGAGTCAGTCTAGGATTCAATCAAATTATCCTATCGACCAAGTGATAGGTGATCCTAACCTAGGGGTTCGAACTAGAGCATCATATCGAAACCTTAGTCAAATCTCATTGATTTCGAAAATCGAACCCAAGTCAATTGAATAAGCTCTTCTTGATCCCGATTGGATTATTGCAATGCAAGAAGAGCTAGCTCAATTTACTAGGAACGAAGTTTAGGAATTAGTACCACCACCTAAAGATAAATCAATTATTGGAACAAGGTGGGTATTCCAAAACAAACTCGATAACAAAGGTGAAGTAGTTAGAAATAAAGCGAGATTGGTCACAAAAGGTTTTAGTCAAGTAGAAGGGTTAGATTATGATGAGACCTATGCTCCTGTAGCTAGATTAGAATCCATCCGAATGTTGTTGGCATACACTGCACATTGAGGATTTAAACTATTTTAAATGAATGTCAAGTCAGCGTTCTTAAATGGTTACATTAAGGAAGAGGTCTATGTTAGTCAACCCTCAGGATTCGAAAGCCTAGATAAACCCGACCATGTGTTTAAACTCAAGAAGGCCTTATATGGACTAAAAAAAGCTTCTAGAGCTTGGTATGAAAGGCTTTCCATATACCTTAAGTCTAAAGGGTTTAACCAAGGCATAGTCGACCCAACTCTTTTCGTAAATCCTTAGGCAAATAAATTTTTATAGCCTAAATTTACATAGATGACATAATATTTGGAACAACTAACTCAATCCTACTGAACGAGTTCATTTCACTAATGGAAAGTGAATTTGAAAGGAACTTAGTAGGAGAATTAAATTTCTTCCTAGGATTACAAATTAAACAAACTAAAGAAGGAATTTATCTATATCAACAAAAATACACTAAGGAATTAATTAACCGATTCGGGATGCAAAATGCTAAAACAATTAATATACCTTTGGCAACAAACGTTAATATAGGAGAAGATGTAGAAGGAAAACCAATTGACCTAAGATACTATAGGAGTGCAATAGGGAGTCTTCTTTACTTAACTGTGAGTCGACCCGATATATTATTCATAGTAAGTATGTGCGCAAGGTTCCAAACTTGTGCCAAGGAGTCACACCTAACATTAGTTAAGCGTATCCTTAGATATCTAAAGGGCATGCTAAGCGTAGGTATTTGGTACCCTAGATCTACCTAGTTCGAACTAATCGGCTACTCCGACTCGGATTATGTCGGTAGTAAACTCGATAGAAAGAGCACGAGTGGTTGTTGTCAACTTCTCAACTCAAGTCTAGTGAGTTGGTGCAGTAGGAAGCAACACTGTGTTGCCTTATTTACCACCGAAGTCGAATACGTCGTGATGGGTGAGTGTGTAGCTCAACTTCTTTGGATGAAGCACACTCTCCAAGACGTTAACTTAAATTTTAACAACACTAAAATTTACATCGATAACATTAGTTTAATCAATTTAACCAAAAATCCTATATGACATTCTAGAACCAAACATATAGAAGTCAAACACTACTTTATTCGAGAACATGTTGCTAATGGGACCATACAACTTGAATACGTAGAATCCAAGTCGAACCTAGCAGACTTATTTACCAAACCTTTACTCGAAGCAGAATTTAGTCTGATTAGACGTAAATTAGGTATGTGCGTAATGGAGTAGGACATAAAACTTATATTTTTGCTATACTCTATTATTTACTTTTCATGCAAGATGGAACTAGCTTAGGACTTACCCTAGAAATCATGCACCTATAGATTTAAGGAGCCAACACATCTCACAATATATAGGACTAATGTGTTTGTGTACTTGGCCACGTAGATGAGCATGAGATGTTAGGACCTTACTCCTTGTTCCAGATGTAGATCTAGTGCATCGACATGAACCATGGAGTATAATTACATAAATTAACCAACTCTAATCAGGACTTGTTGATCATTCCATATTAATCAAGTCAAATAGAGTTGAACACCCAAATAGATGAGCTTATGTTTAAACTACTATTTTCAAAATTTATTTGGAACATGCTGGGACTTAAAATTTAATTTACGATAAAATTCAAAAACTATGTTTTTCAAAACCCCCCACTCTTTTCGATTTGTGGCAAAAGGGGGAGAAAAGACCAAAGTTAAGGGATCAATTTTTTGATAACTTAACTTAATACATATTATGTATCTTTTTTAAAAACTTAACCTTTATGGTTAAACCTTCTTAATTGAAAAAGGGGGAGAAAGGTCAAGGTTAAGAAATCAAAAATTAGTTTTTTATTACTTAACTTGAACTTATTCTAAACACTAAGGCTAATGCTAAGTAATTTTGATTACTTAAACTCTTCTTAAGTAGCAAACATCGAAGGGGAGGGTTAATGTAGGGGATCCTTGGAACGCTAGAGGGGGGGGTGAATAGCGTCGTGCTCGTTCGTGATGGAATACGTTCACATGTTCGTCTATAAACTTCGTTAGCGCACAGTGGAATAATAATATAGCAATAATGAAACACAATAAACACGCAAACACAAATATTTAACGTGGTTCAGAACCAAACGGTTCCTACTCCACGGATCGAGCTCTAAAGAGCTCTAGTGATGCACACACACTCACTAATCACAAATAACTCCTTCTCGACACAAGTCGGAGGTGGATAAACCTCGTACAAATATTCTTACAACAATAAGAAACAGATATAAGCAATTACAATAATGAAATACAATGCAAGTAAAGAAAACTACTTTACAATTGCGCTTTTGAATGCTTGATCTTTGGTTGCTTGAATTACACTTGGAGACCCTGATTTGCAGCAGCAAATTGCCCCAAAAGCCCTCAAGAAATGCTATGGATTTCCTCCTCCATGAGCTCCCTTTAAAGCTGCAACCTGGGCTGGAAATCACCGATCAGTCGACTGCTTGGGACTATCAGTCGACTGATGCCACTGTTGCCGTGAGACAACGGCTAGATCCATGCTGGAAAAATCCAACAGATCCATCATTAGTCGACTGATTATGACCATCAGTCGACTGCTCAAGCCTTCACTCGACTGCTAACCCTAGGGGTCGAGTGAGACTCCATTCTGTGCCTGAAAAACCGAGCACCAGTCGACTGATCACAAGATCAGTCGACTGCTCAGCCAATCAATCGACTACCCACCTCCGCATGATCACGGTCATTTCTGCAGCAAACCCTAGTTGACTCACACCCGGATCGACCATAGGTCCAACATGAGGTTTTAATCCAAGTATGGTGCCCCTATACTTGCTAGACCACCCTTAGCCTAGACCTAAGCCTTCTAGCCACCTCCATCAACCTCATGCCTCTCGGATCCCTCCAAGTCATCCATGACTTGTTCATCCATTGCGTTAGCCTTCAGGTGCTTCCATCGGCTATGTCATGCTAACGGTGTCTACACTGCCAAGGCACATTGGACTTACGCTGCCAAGACTCCCGCTCGGACTTTACACCGCCAACCATTGGACTTATGCTGCCAAGACTCCCGCTTGGACTTTACGCCGCCAATATCAAACCCCTTGGACTTCTTAAATGCCAAGACTCAAGCTTGGACTTTCCCTTGCCAACCCATGTTGGACTTTCCATGCCAAGTACTCAAGACTTGGACTTTCTCGATGCCAAGTGTCCCACTTGGACTTTCCATGCCAAGTACCCATGACTTGGACTTTACCTTGCCAAGACCCATGCTTGGACTTTCCCATAATCACATGGTCAACCCTAGTCAACCATCAAAGTCTCCCTCGAGTCAAACTCGAGTCCAGTTAATCATAACCTGGGTCGATTGTTCCAACAATCTCCCTAAACCATAATTAGACATTAATGTCAAATATTAATGTCAACTCTCTATGTCAAAAATCAAAACATCACTCGAGTTAAACTCGAGTCAGGTCAATCGTGACCTAGGTCGATTTCACTAATAATCTCTCCCTTTTTGATGTTTGACAAAAACACATATCTTTGAGTTAGAACACTAACTCAAATTCCCTTACCAATTATCCCAAATTGATAATTTTATGTTCTCCCCCTTTTTGACATACATCAAAAAGGTTCACTCTCCAAGGAGGTCAATGTCTCATATCCAATGTGATCTTACAATCTCTCCCTTGACCCAAAATACCTAGGATGCATACCATCTTCCTAGTGATAAGTCCCATATCACTCAAGAGAGGCAATCCTATACACTCTCCCAATTTCTAAATTGGGTATCTCAAAATCCCATTTTTCCCCTCATGAGGAAAAATATACCATCCATCATTCCATGAGGGATACCTCCCCCTAAAGGCTTGCTCGTCCTTGACCATTGCACCAACAATGTCCTTGGGAAGTCCCTAAGCCAATAGGAACTCTAAACTATCAAAAATAAGGTTCAAAGTTCAAACATGAACTTTCTTACCCTTAAATTTGATACATCAACCTAACACCTCTCCTAATCCATATCCAATGGATTTTCACCCTTTATAATGCTTCCCAAAGCATATCCTAGGGTTAGAAGTGGTTAGGAACCTTAATCATAGCTGAAACCAGGCTAAACAACCTTGTTTATCCCGAAATTAGGCAATCAATCGAGTCCTTCAGAAAGTAGTCGAATGCCCATCGATCGGCACCAAGCAAAGAATGACTAATATAGCGCCAGGCGATTCGCCAGGCACTTTCGCCAGGCGATTTTTTTCGCCAGGCAATTTTCACTAGGCGATTCCATGCGCTAGAGGCGATTTCGGTCGCCGGTTTATGTTGGATCGAAGCGGATCGCTAGAGGGGGGGTGAATAGCGATAAAACCTTTTCTTTTTATTCGTTCGTTAAAATCTGAGTAGATAATTAATTTGCAGCGGAAAGATAAGCAATAAATAAAAGGAGACAAATATTTTACTTGGTTCGTAGCCTTCGGCTACTACTCCAAGGCCCTAGCGGTCCTTGACCACGTACGGAGGGCAAAAACACTAAAGAACTCCTCCTCGTTAGAGGTAGGAGTTGATCGATACAAATAAGAACAAAGCTTGAGGTAGAGGGACACTCCCCCTCTCCTCGTTACGATAAAAGCTCCGAAAAATTAAAGTAATGAACTGAAGTAAAAGCTTAAACCGACGTTATAAAAAGAAAGCAATTAAGACCTAGACGTCGGAGAGGAAGCACTTCGTTGTCGGAAAAGTTGTAGCTTGACGGAGGCTTTTGGAAGCTTAGAATTGATGAAGAAACCCTAGGTTAGGACCTCCTTTTATAGCCTTTGAGCCCCTTTTCGAGAGGAACTCTAGCAAATCATATTTGAGCACCACTCCCCTTGAAATTTGGTGATAAGCCTTGACTCCTCGAAGCTGATCCTTGACCATCAGTCGACTGATGGCCATCATCAGTTGATTGATGGCCATCATCAGTCGACTGATGGCAGTATCAGTCGAATGCTGACCTCCGACAGTCGACTGTTGGATGGTAGTCGAGTCCTCCAAGTTGGCAGTCGACTGATGCTAGCTGCAAGGCAAAGTTAGCTTAACCAAGACATTATTTTGACGGCCTCCGACCATCCGATCTCGACCTAGACCACCTATAGGATGTCTTTGGTCGGATCTATGCTTAAGATCATCCCCGTAAAGAGGATACAACCTTACTTACTCTCGCACACACATGTGCTTACCTTGATACTTACTGTGTCGCTTTCGCTTCTGGCCTTCCACTCGATTCCTTCGGCTCCCTCCGAAGTCACCCGAGTGTCGCCCGATCACCGCGGCTTCCTCCGGGTGTCGCTTAGCCTTCAGCTCCAACAATTTTCTGCACACTCGATTCAGCTCGTGAGATACCGACATGAGCTTAACTTTGTATCGTTTGCTATAATCAAAACTCAGGTTCGACTTAGGTGCCTACTGCACCAACAATCTCCTCCTTTTTGATTTATGGCAAACCCACATACAAAGTTAAGAAAAATAAAGTAAGTGCATTAAGCAAAATGAGTAGGAGATATGCATGAAATGAGCAGGAGTATAAAAACTTTTATGCATGAATGAGCAGGAGTATATAATTTTTTTTTTAAGTGCTCCCCCTTGAGGAATCCTCCCCCTTGACCGAGGGTGAGTACTTGAGAAAGAGTTTTAACTCTCCCCCTTGATGTTTGCTACTAAACAAAAGAATTAAGTAACCGTAATTACTTAATATTGACCATAGTATTTAAAATAAGTTTTAAGTTAAGAGATCAAAAAATTGATTTCTTAACCTTGGCCTTTACTTCCGTTTTGTTAACAAGTTAACTTAAAGTTAAGTAAACCTTTAAGTAAATTACTTCCATTTTGTTAACAAGAACAAGTTAACTAAATGTGTTTAAGTTAAGAATTCTCTTAACTTGTTTTGTTAACTTAAAGTAAAGTAAGCCTTGGCCATACAAAAAAAATGATCCCTTAACTTTGGCCTTTTCTCCCCCTTATGCCATATATCGAAAAGAGTGAGGGTGTGTGTGGAATAAAAAATAAGTATTAATTTTAAAGTCCAAGCATGTTCTACATTATTTTGAAAATAATATACTGAAAATAAGTTCATCTATAAAATGTTCGACTCATATTTGGCTTGATTGATATGAAAGATCAACCAGTACTGGTCAGAGTCGGTTAGTATGTATGATTATACTCTGTGGTTCATAGCGATGCACTAGCTTTACATTTGGAACCAGGAGTAAGGTCCTAACATCTCACGCCCATCTACGTGGCTAAGTACACAAACACATTAGTCCTATGTGTTGTGAGATGTACTGGCTCCTTAAATCTATAGGTGCATGATATCTAAGGTATGTCCTATGCTAGTTCCATAAAAATGAAAATTAAGAAATAGTAGTAAGAAAATATAATTTGCAAGTTCCTATTCTACTACGCACATGCCCAATTTTCATCTTAATAGACTAAATTCGGCTTCGGGTAGAGGTTTAGTAAATAGGTCTGCTAAGTTAGACTTTGATTCGACGTATTCGAGTTGTATGGCTCCGTTGGCCACATGTTCTCGAATGAAATGGTGTTTGACCTCTATATGGTTGGTCATAGAGTGACAATCAGATTCTTTGTAAGATTAATTGAACTAATGTTATCTACGTGAAGTTTAGTATTTGTAAAGTCTAACTTAAAGTCGCGGAGAGTGTGCTTCATCCAAAGAAGCTGAGTGACACACTCACCCATCGCGATGTATTCGGCTTCGGTGGTAGATAAGGAAACACAGTGTTGCTTCCTACTGCACCAACTCACTTGACTCGAGCCAAGAAGTTGACAACAACCACTCGTACTCTTTCTATCGAGCTTACTATCGGCATAGTCCGAATCAGAGTAGCCGGTTAGTTCGAACTCGGTAGATCTAGGGTACCAAATACCGACATTAAGTGTACCCTTTAGATATCTAAGGATACGCTTGACTAGAGTTAGGTGAGACTCCTTGGCACAGGTTTAGAACTTTGCGCACATACTTACTGCAAATAGGATATTGGGTCGGCTTGTAGTTAAGTAAAGGAGACTCCCTATTACGCTCCTATAGTATTTTAAATCAATTGAATTTCCGATTACATCTTCTTCTATATTCACATTAGTTGCCATTGGGGTATTAATAATTTTAGCGTCTTGCATTCCAAAATGTTTAATTAATTCCCTAGTATATTTGCGTTGATGTAGGTATATTCCATCTTTAGTTTGTTTAATTTGTAGACCTAAAAAGAAGCTTAACTCGCCTACTAAATTCATTTCAAATTCACTTTCCATAAGTGAAATGAACTCATTTAGTAGGATTGAGTTGGTGGTTCCAAAAATAATATCATCTACATAGATTTGGGCTATGAATATGTCTTTACCTAACGTTTTTACGAAAAGGGTTGGGTCAACTACACCTTGGTTAAAACCTTTGGACTTAAGATAAATCGAAAGTCTCTCGTACCAAGCTCGAGGAGCTTGTTTAAGTCCATAGAGAGCTTTCTTTAACCTAAGGACATGGTCAGGTTTGTCTAAACTTTTGAAACCGAGGGGTTGACTAACATAAACTTCTTCTTTAATGTATCCATTTAAGAACGCAGATTTCACATCCATTTGAAACAACTTAAATCCTCGATGTGCTGCATATGCTAATAGCATTCGAATGGACTCTAATCTAGCTATTGGGGCATAGGTCTCATCGTAATCTAAACCTTCGACTTGACTAAACCCTTTAGCGACTAGTCTAGCTTTATTTCTAACTACTTCACCTTTATCATCAAGTTTATTTCTAAACACCCACCTTGTTCTAACGATTGTTTTATCTTTAGGTGGTGGTACTAATTCCCATACTTCGTTCCTAGTGAATTGAGCCAGCTCTTCTTGCATTGCAATAATCCAATCGGGATCAAGATGAGCTTGGTCAATAGTTTTGGGTTCAATTTTAGAAATCAAGGAGATTTGACTAAGGTTTCTATATGAGGCTCTAGTTCGAACTCCTAGACTTGGATCACCTATCACTTGGTCGATAGGATGATTCGTTTGAGTCCTAGTTGGATTTGGGTTTGAGTCTACAACTTGATCCATAGGATGACTTGTTTGAGTTCTAGTTTGGTTGGAGTCATCTATCACTTGATCGATAGAGTGACTTGGTTGACTTAGGTTAGGATTAACACTAGACCTGATCTCCGGATCAGAGTTAGGTCTAGTATGAATCGGCTCACTAATTGGGGTTGCCGGGGGTTTTGTAGGTTCGTGTCCTTCATCAAATACTACATTGATAGTCTCCTCGACTCTAAGGGTGTCATGGTTATATACTCTATAAGCTCTACTTGTAGTCGAGTATCCTAGAAAGATTCCGATCGTGGTTTTGGATGTAAATTTCTTTAGGTAATCCTTAGTGTTTAGGATATGTACCTTACACCCAAATACCCTAAAGTACTTGATGTTAGGTATTTTATCGTGATAAATCTCGTATGAGGTCTTAAGGTGCCTCTTTACCATAAGGATCATATTTTGGACATACCATGCCGTACTCACGGCTTCTGCCCAAAACCTATCGGGTAGGTTATACTCATTTAACATTGTCCTAGCGGCTTCTTGTAGGGTTCTATTTTTGCGTTCTACTAGGCCATTTTGTTGTGGAGTTCTAGGGCAAGAGAACTCATGGTGGTATCCATTTAGGTTACAGAATTCTGTAAACCTATGGTTTTCGAGTTCACCACCATGATCAGTCCTAAGTCTTTTGATTTTAATGCTTTGTTGATTTTCTATTAACTTAAATAGGTTGATTAATTGATCTAGGGTATCACTTTTGTGTTTGATGAACCTAACCCAAGTAAATCTAGAGTAGTCATCAATTATGACTAAACAGAATTCACTTCTGTTAAGTGACTTAGCTCCGTGTGAATCAAATAGATCCATGTGTAGGAGCTCAAGCACACTTTTGGTTCGTTCTTGACTAGTTAGTTGATGTTGCATCCTAGATTGTTTACCTTGTTGACAAGCATTACATATTTTATTATCCAAGTTATTGAGGTTAGGCAAACCTCTGACTAAGTCACTCTGACTCATCTTGTGGATGAGTCTTGGGTGTGAGTGACCGAGTCATCGGTGCCACAACCATGATTCCTCTTGCTATGTCATAAGACACTTAGTTGAGGAGTTAGTTAAGTTAATAGTGTAAATGTTGTTATTTCTAGTTCCCTTAAGAATTGTTTTAGAAGTTTCATTTGTATCAATTATACATTCATTTTCTAGAAATATGACCTTATAGTTATTATCACACAATTGACTTACACTAAGTAAATTATATTGAAAATTTTCTACTAATAAAACATTTTGAATAACAAAATTTGAGTTAAGCTCAATATCACCTGATCTGATGATTTTGAGCTTGCCGTTATTTCCGAAGGCTACCGATCCTTGTCGTTTGAATCGAAGCTTCGAAAACTTGAGTTGATCCCCGGTCATGTGTCGGGAGCAACCACTGTCCAACATCCATTGATCCTACACGCAAGGTAGTTGGATCGGATATTGGATTTATTAAAGATTGGTTGAAAATTATTAACCTAAATCATCTCACCCATGTCTACATGATCAAACATGTTAACCCTATATGTTCTTGTGAGATGACTTCCAATTTTACTTGAATTAAATTTAATGACTTAAACACTTGTCAACCTTGCGTTAGATTCGGATTTGACCTTAGGCTCATCAAGTCACCTTTTCAAGATCATGGCTTCCAGGTCGTGGCGAGGCATAGAGGCCTTCTTTGATTGGAACAATGACCACTTCCTTAGACAAAGCCATTTTCAAGAAAATAGAGACTTGACTTACTTAAGACCACTTCCTGGTCTAACTAGTCTAGGATACGGCGAGGTAGCTTCAGCTAGTTCTGCTCGGTCAAGTGCATTGAACTAGATACGCCTTATCTAGCCCGAATACTCAAGACTCCGCTTTCCTAGCGTACTATCATCTCGCCGCGTCCTGGTACTATGTTATCAAGTGTTAACGAGTTATAGTTCTATCTAACCATTCTAAAAAAAATCAAACTAAATAAAAACCTAAGCATGCAATTTCTAAGTTAAAACACAATCAAGTTTCGTACTAGCTCCCCTAGACCATTGAATCGATTCGGTCTCTCCACATAGTGGATTTGGTCCTTGGGAACCCAGTACTGGTTTGATCCTAAGTTTGAAATCAAGGTGGTCTTAGGGACCCATGCTTGGACACGTTTTTTATGTCGACTTACAATCGACATATACGACTTATTGGTTGTGTTTGAGCTAAACCCTAGCCCGGCCTTGTTGTACATGACCCTTTGCGATCCAAGTAGGAGGTCAAGTCCTTTGGATCCCAAAGTAAACCTTTCCAACATATTCCTAAGATCTTTGACTTGACTCTTCAAGAGTGAGTTCTCAACTTCGAGTTTTTCAACCCGAGTTGAGTCCTTCTCTTGAACTCAACTAGTCGAAGAGGTTAGGGAGACCTCGTGTTTGAGGAGTTTAACTTCCTCAACCAGGGTCTCGACCTTGGATTCGGACTTAGCTAACTTTCTATTTAAAAACTTAATTGCACTATAAAGTGTAGTAATGAGAGACCGACTTACCTTGAGTGTATCTTTTAAACCGGATGCGTATCCGTGGCTTGTCTTGAATAGTGCTTCGCGGTCCGACTTGTCTTCGGTTTCCGATTCAAGTTCAAGTTCCAACTCTGTCTCCGATTCCACCGGTTTAGCCATGAGGACTCGATCATCGTCTTCTTCCTCGGAAGCTTCTTCCCATGTAGCGTTGAGTGCCTTTTTGTATTTTGGTGCTTTGCTTTTGAGCTTTGGGCATTCAGACTTGATGTGTCCAAACCTGTTGCATTCATAACACCTAATATTAGAACTTTTAGGCTTACCTTCGTTGGGTCAAGTGATGGTTCACTTTCGGCCCTTGACTATCCTCCGAACTAGGTTGACTAGTTCGGCCTCCATTTCCGGGTCGACCTCCGAGTCGGACTCATCCTCTTCTTTCTTCGGGGGTGGCTTGCTTGCGGTTTTCTTCCTCGACCCTGCAAAAAGTGCTATACCCTTCTTGGGTTCTGAGTTAGACTGCTCATGAAGTTCAAAATTAGAAAATAGTTCATCTAACCTAAGTTTGGAAAGATCCTTGGAGACCTTGTAGGCATCGACCATGGATGCCCACAAGGTAGTCCTCGGAAAGGAGTTTAGGACATACCTTATAAGGTCGTGGTTTTCGACCTTTTGCCCGATTGCCTGTAGATTGTTGACTATGTCTTGGACACGGGCGTGAAGTTGCGTCGCGGACTCGTGTTCCTGCATTTTTAGGTTATATAGTTTATTAAATAGAAGATCACGCTTACATACCTTGGCTTCATCGGTCCCTTCGTGTAGCTCCACTAGCTTTGTCCAAAGGTCCTTTGCACTTATGAAGGGGACGACGTGATTTAGCTCCTCCTTGGACAAACTGCATTGAAGGATTTGAGTTGCCTTAGCGTCGGCTTCGACTTGTCATTTTGTCGCAATGGTCCATTGGTCATAATCCAAAGATTCACCCACTTCGTTAGTCGGAAGTGTGAATCCCGTTTGGATTATGATCCACATCTCGATTTGGGTTTTGAGAAAGCATTCCATCCGACCCTTCCAATAACGGAAGTCATCTCCGCTGTAAAACGAAGGTCGGACGGTGCTAAAACCCTCGAGATGGGCCATTAGAACAAAAAACACAAGGAGACGAAGACGAAAAACCTAGCAACGACAAAAACACACAAGAAAGTACCAAGACTTGCGTCTTGGATTAGTAGTGCGGGAGAAAACCTAACAAAAAGAAATAAATCTGAAATAAACAGAATTAAAAAAGGAAAAAAATCTGTAAAATGGCTAGATCGGTGGTTTCACTAAATCTTAGCAACCCCGGCTCTGATACCAATTGTTGGATCGAAGCGGATTGCTAGAGGGGGGGTGAATAGCGATAAAACCTTTTCTTTTTGTTCGTTCGTTAAAATCCGAGTAGATAATTAATTTGCAGTAGAAAGATAAGCAATAAATAAAAGGAGACAAATATTTTACTTGGTTCGTAGCCTTCGGCTACTACTCCAAGGCCCTAGCGGTCCTTGACCACGTACGGAGGGCAAAAACACTAAAGAACTCCTCCTCGTTAGAGGTAGGAGTTGATCGATACAAATAAGAACAAAGCTTGAGGTAGAGGGACACTCCCCCTCTCCTCGTTACAATAAAAGCTCCGAAAAATTAAAGTAATGAACTGAAGTAAAAGTTTAAACCGACGTTATAAAAAGAAAGCAATTAAAACTTAGACGTCGAAGAGGAAACACTTCGTTGTCGGAAAAGTTGCAGCTTGACGGAGGCTTTTGGAAGCTTAGAATTGATGAAAAAACCCTAGGTTAGGACCTCCTTTTATAGCCTTTGAGCCCCTTTTCGAGAGGAACCCTAGCCAATCATATTTGAGCAACACTCCCCTTGAAATTTGGTGATAAGCCTTGACTCCTTGAAGCTGATCATTGACCATCAGTCGACTGATGGCCATCATCAGTCGACTGATGGCAACATCAGTCGAATGCTGACCTCCGGCAGTCGACTGTTAGACGGCAGTTGAGTCCTCCAAGCTGGCAGTCGACTGATGCTAGCTGCAAGGCAAAGTTAGCTTAACCAAGACATTATTTTGATGGTCTCCGACCGTCCGATCTTGACCTAGACCACCTATAGGATGTCTTTGGTCGGATCTATGCTTAAGATCATCCCCGTAAAGAGGATACGACCTTACTTACTCTCGCACACACACGAGCTTACCTCGATACTTACTATGTCGCTTTTGCTTCCGACCTTCCACTCGATTCCTTCGGCTCCCTCCGAAGTCACCCGAGTGTCGCCCGACCACCGCGGCTTCCTCCGGGTGTCGCTTAGCCTTCAGTTCCAGCAATTTTCTGCACACTCGATTTAGCTCGTGAGATAACGACATGAGCTTAACTTTGTATCGTTTGCTATAATCAAAACTCAGGTTCGACTTAGGTGCCTACTGCACCAACAATTTCCACTGTGCGCAGTTACGCGAGCGATTTGTCGCACCATCGATCGACTACCCAGAGTAGCGATCGATAAGAAAAACTCGATTTTGATTATCAGAATCCGGGTTTGAAAAATCATAAGTAATTATACATAGCTTGAAAAATCATGAAATTTCATATGTATAATACTTATAACACATACAATCGGTGAAAAATATTGGAAAACTATTTAAACCATTAAAATAGGAGATTGATACAAAGTTCAAAAACCATTAAAACTTTAAAGTTTTTGATCTACTTTGTATCAACTTCTTCAATGGTGATTGCTATCAAAAGATAGACTTCACCAAGGTTTTCTAAAGTGATTTTAAAATGTTTTTGAAAACCTATTTTGAACCATGGACTCTTAGCTAAATGTACATGACTTGTACATTAGCTTTCCTCATGATTCATATTGATGATTTGCAATAAGTTTAAGTTCATCTAGATGCACTACCTATGCACCTTGAATTTAACTTATTTTCCTAACATCTCACATGTTATCTAGGATGTATTAAGCACACACAAGTCAATTTAGATGTGAGATGTGGGTTTTGTTCTCCCTAATCTAGGGTTTCATGCATTTTTATAAGGCAACACTACTTGATTCCCTTATAAATGGGACTTCTAGTCATGCCATTGTCCTTGAATCAATTTTAATCAAATTAAATGCATGTATGATCATGGCATAAATGATAGCATAATTAAACATAGCTAATGATTATGATTTCATGACATATGATTAAATCTAAGCATACATGACATTAACCTTAAACCTAAGCATAATCATGACATATAAATGATAGAAATAAACATGATGTCATGGCATGACATATGGCAAATCAAAGCATGGCATAATAAAGTATATAGGTATAATAATACCTAAATTTTAATATTTGTTGTCATTTGATATAATTAATCTTATTTTGCCATATTATCACTAACCTCCCATGTGTGCCACAAACCCAAAATGGCACATTAAAGACCTGTAAACCCAATTGTGCCAATTTAATTGATTTTTCATAGTCTTCAAGGTATATTGGCACATCCTAAAATCTTTTAGGATTTAAAATTAAAACCCATTCCCAAGGTAACCATTACCTTGAAAATGACCCAAAGTGCCACCTTTACCATGGTTGGGTTAACTACCCTTCCAATCAAGGTTGACACGCCCTAACCCCATCTAACGTGAATCGATCACGCTCTTAGGAACCCAAAACCTATTTGAGCTCCTAGGGTTTACTAGGTATTCCTTAGGGATGACCTCCCTAGATATCCTCCTAATGACCCTCCTAGGCTTGATAGCCTTGGTCATTTTGGTCTTGCCATGGTTAACCTTAGAGATTGCCTCCCTAGTAACCTTCTTAGTGGTCACCCTAGGTTTCTTCGAAACCCTAGCCACTAGGCACCTACCTTTGTCAACCTTAGGGATGACTTCCCTATCGACCTTGGTCTTCCTAGGCCTAGTTTGTGTTCCATAGTCTAATGGAACACTATGATAAGCCACCTTAGGCTTAGGTTTGTGACCCATACCTTGTTTGCCCTTGGATGACTTTTGTCTCTTAGGTCCTAGGTGTTGACTTTGAGTTCTAGACCTAAAAGTTTGACCAATTGACCCTTGTATTTGATTTTGCATAACCTTAAGGGTCTTTTCAAGTTTTTCAAGCCTTGACCTCAAGGCTTGATTTTCAACCTCTAATTGCCCAATTGATTTTTGATTAAGTTTTTGGGCATTACAATTTTCTTTAGGCATATGCCTATCCTTTTTAGGGTTGATGCCTAAATGGTTTTCGATTCTCCTAATTGTTTCCCTAGGAAGGACGTTTCTAGGAACATTAGTCCCAAATTTCTCCTTCTTTCCTAAGTGAACATTTTTAGCACCTAGACAAAATTCCTTATTTCTAGCATGCTCTTTATGATAAATAGCAAGACTATTAAAATTATTCCTAGCATGCTTCTTATCCCTAGAAATTGAAGGTACATTAATAAATTTTACCTTAGGGTTTTCCTTGGAGGCTCCCCCTATATGTGTAGCTCCCTTTTGAATTTTCTTCTCCCCCTTTGGACATTGACTCCGGTAATGACTCAGTAGTCGACATTTGAAGCACACCACGTGCTCCTTGCTTTTAATTGTCAAGGGACCGACACCCTTGACCTTTGGTGCCGGAGGAGCCTTTTTGACTTTCTTTGGGCACTTACTGTTGGATCGAGAAGCGTCGCTAGAGGGGGGGGTGAATAGCGAGCGTAAATCTTTTCGTTTGTTCGTTCGATACACAAGTACGCACAGTGGAAAATAAAGAGACACGTTTATTTTTACTTGGTTCACAAC
Organism: Wurfbainia villosa; assembly: GCA_025175895.1. Taxonomy (NCBI): domain Eukaryota; kingdom Viridiplantae; phylum Streptophyta; class Magnoliopsida; order Zingiberales; family Zingiberaceae; genus Wurfbainia; species Wurfbainia villosa. The sequence continues at coordinate 34,551,992 of CM045990.1, forward strand.
CCAGCGGTTGCTACTCCAAGGCCCTAACGGTCCTAGACCACGTACGGAGGGCAAAACACTATAACGTCTCCTCCTCGTTGGAGGTAGGAGACAACGATCACAAAACCAAAAGTACGAGGATGAGACAACAAGCCTACCTCACCTCGTTACGAATAAAAACAAAGAATACAATAACAAAATATGTTACTTATTGCTGCTGCCGATGAAGAAGATCAGAACTTGTCGTCGCGTCGACGTTATGACGGTGTTGGAGCTTTGGCATTGTAGGAGCACTTGAGAATAAACTTGATGATATTTGGAGTTGGAATCCTCCCCTCTTTTTATAGAGTTTAGCCTCTGAATATGTCTCCTCATCTTTTGGAACAGATCACGAAGTTGTACCAAATTTTATCGCGAAGTGGCCGCATTAAACATTATCCGTTTTGACCTGACGCAAAGGTTGATTCGTGGCCATCACGATCGATGTTTCCATCACCGATCGATGAGCATCACGATCACAAATTTAGCCACTTCCCTGCAGTAAGAGGTTAGTACGGAAAATGGTAAATGCGATGGTTTCTAACCATTCGATCTCAACCTAGACCTTCCACAGGAAGTCTTAGTCGGATCGTCGCCTATGGTTGTCCCCGTAAAGAGGACATGACCTTACCATCTCTCACTCACACAAGCTTACCTCAATACTTACTTTGTAGCTCTTGCTTTTGGCCTTCCACTGGATTCCTTCGGCTCCCTCCGAAGTCAGTCGAGTGTCGTCAGACCACTGCAGCTTCCTCCGGGTGTCGCTAGCCTTTAGCTCCAGCTTCAGTACTTTTTTGCACACTCGATTTAGCTTGAGATAATGATGTAAACTTAACTTTGTGTCTTTGCCATAATCAAAACACAGGTTCGATTATCTAGTGCCCCTGCACCAACAATCTCCCCCTTTTTGATCTATGGCAAACCAACACAAAGTTAAGGGAAATTAAAGCATAACACAAGTATAGTAGATGATGAATGCCATTTGATGATGAATGCCATTTCCAAAAAATCCCCTTTAACCAAAACTCCCCCTTAACCCTAGGTGAGTTTTGAAAGAGAAACATTAATTTTCAAAATTAACTTTTGCTCTTCTCCCCCTTAACTTTTGCTCTTCTCCCCCTTTTGCCATAAATCAAAAAGAATGTTGGGGTTTTTGTATAAAATAGGGGTTTTAAAAACAATATCGTATATGCATGCATCTAGATAAATCAACTATGAGTCCAAGCATGCGTCTAGCAGTAGTTAGATAGATTGGTTCGAGGTGTGTCCCTCTGCACCAATAATCTAAAGGTTTATAATATAACCCTTAGGGTTAGTTTACTCTTCCCCTTACTCAAATATATGAAGTATAAGAGATGTAGGGGGCGCTAAACTTTGGCCTAAAGAGTTGTAAATAGTCATTAAGTACAATAGTTAAGAAAATAAGTAGCATTTTGAAGAAGTTATATTTTAATTATCCTTAACATCTCACCCATTCTATGTGTCTCAGAATTTGTTCACCTTATATGTTTTGTGAGATGATTTTAACTTAATTAGAGATAGTCAACCTTGGGTTAGATTCAGATTTAACCTTTAGATCGTTAAGTAACTTTTCGAGAAACTGGCTTCCAGGTCGTGGCGAGGCACAGGGGCCTTCTTTGATCGAAACAACGACCACTTCCTTAGACAAAGCCAAATTCAAGAAAATATCACTTAAGTCACTTAGGGTTACTTCCTGGTCTAACTAGTTTAGGATACGACGAGGTAGCTTCAGCTAGTTCCACTCGGTCAAGTGCACCAAGCTAGATACGGCTTATCTAGCTCGAATACACGAGACTTTGTTTCCCCTAATATACTATCATCTCACCGCATCCTGATACTATGTTGTCAAGAGTTGACTAACTATTTTCCCTATTTAGCCATTCTAAAAATTAAAATGTAATGGTTTTGCTAAGTATGTGGGTATACTATCTTAGTATTGGCTCCCCCTGGACCATTGAACTAATATGGTCTATTCAAATAATGAACTTGATCCTGAGGAATCCAAAACTTATTAGTCCTTATATGTGAGTTCAATAAAACCTTTGGGACCCATGCTTGGACTCTTTGATGATTACGATTTACGATAGACATATAAGACCTATTCGTAATCATTGACCTAAATCCGAGTCCGGCTTTGTTGTACACGCCTCTTTGGGTTCCAAGTAGTTGGTTAAGGTTCTTAGATCCCAACGTGAACCTTTCCAACCTAGCCTCAACCTCTTGAACTTGGTCTTTCAAGAGAGAATTCTCCTCCTCAAGTTTTTCAACTTGAGTTGAGTTTCCCTCTTGAACTTGACTAGTTGAAGAGGTTAGAGTAGCCTCTTTCTTGAGAGTTTCAACCTCCTCAAGTAACGACTCAACCCTAGACTCAGACTTAGTTAATTTCCTAGTAAATATTTTAATTGTATTGTAAAGCGTATGAATTAGTGAGCGGCTAACCTTAATTTTCTCTTTTGGTCCGGCTTTGAGTTGCTTCTCGAAGTAGTCCTCGAGTTCGGAGTCAGTGTTGTAATTGGATTCAGATTCGGACTTTGACTCGAACTCTTCGGGTCTTGCCATGAATGCTATGCCGATGCCTTCTTCGTTGTCCCATGTTGGATGAAGATTTGATTTGAATTGTGCTCTCTTTTGGTTCTTTAGTAGCCTCCTTTCCCTCCGAACGATCTTTCGCACTACGTTCACTATTGCTTCCACCTCTTCGGATTCGGACTCTGATTCGTCTTCGGGTTCGAGTCCATATTCTTGCCTAGTAGGTGGCTTGCTTCTTTATCCTGCAAGTAGAGTAATACCTCTCTCGGCCCGGACCACATTAGTCTGCTCGTGAAGTTCAAACTCGGAAAATAATTCATCTAACCTAAGCTTTGAAAGGTCCTTAGAGACCTTGTAGGCATCGACCATGGATGCCCACAAGGTAGTCCTAGGGAAAGCATTTAAAGCATACCTTATAAGGTCCTGGTTCTCTACGGCTTGACCAATCGAGTGGAGACCGTTGACGATGTCTTGGATCTATGCATGTAGTTGGGTGGCAGTCTCGCGATCCTACATCTTTAGATTATACAGTTTATTTAAAAGTAAATATCTTTTACATACCTTAGCATTGGATGACCCTTTGTGCAGATCAATCAATTTGTTCCAGAGGTCTTTGGCGCTAATGAATGGTCCAAGTCGGTTGAGCTTCTCCTTGGACAAGCCACATTGCAATATTTGGGTTGTTCTTGCATCGGCTTCGATTTGCCTCTTGGTTGCATTGGTCCACTTGTGGAAATCCAAGGGCTCTCCTTGATCATTGGTGGATATAGCAAAGCCGGTTTGAATTATTATCCAAGTATCGACTTGTGTTTTCAAGAAATACTCCATCCGACCTTTCCAATAACGGAAATCATTTCCGTTGAAGAACGGAGGTCAGGTGGTGCTATACCCCTCAATGTGAGACTTTAAGTATCTTGCAAAACATGAATAAAAACCAAAAGGAATTCCAAGACTTGGTATTAAATTAGTAATGTGGGAAATAATAAGAAATAAACAAAAATAAATGAGAAGAATAAGAAACTAACAAAAACTAACAACTTACGACCTTTGATGTCCCCAAAAGGGTACTAAACATTGGTTTTTGGGGCTGGAAATAGGTTTTTACAAGGTAAACCTTCATAAGAAACATAGATCTTTCAGAGAGCTTGGATTTGGTAGGTAGATCATTTTGTGAGTCCACTTGTACGAAAAGATATGGTCATTTTACCGTCGACTACTCCAAAAGAGAATACTTGCAAGCACACAACCAAAAGAAAGGTACCAAGACTTCGTCTTGGATTAGTAGTGCGGGAGAAAAAAAAACCTAAAAAAAATACGAATCGAAAAATATGAAAAGAAAACCAAAATGTGCTAGATTGGTGATTTCGCCAAATCTTAGCGCCCCCTACTCTGATACCAATTGTTGGATCGAGAAGCGTCGCTAGAGGGGGGGGGTGAATAGCAAGTGTAAATCTTTTCGTTCGTTCGTTCGATACACAAGTACGCATAGTGGAAAATAAAGAGACAAATTTATTTTTACTTGTTTCACAACCCAACGGTTGCTACTCCAAGGCCCTAACGGTCCTAGACTGCGTATGGAGGGCAAAGTACTATAACATCTCCTCCTCGTTGGAGGTAGGAGACAACAATCACAAAACCGAAAGTACGAGGATGAGGCAACAAGCCTACCTCACCTCGTTACGAATAAAAATAAAGAATACAATAACAAAATATGTTACTTGTTGCTGCTGTCGACGAAGAAGATCAGAACTTGTCGTCGCGTTGGCGTTATGACGGTGTTGGAGCTTTGACGTTGTAGGAGCACTTGAGAATAAACTTGATGATATTTGGAGTTTGAATCCTCCCCTCCTTTTATAGAGTTTGGCCTTTGAATATGTCTCCTCATCTTTTGGAACAGATCACGAAGTTGTACCAAATTTTATCACGAAGTGGCCATGTCAAACATTATCCATTTTGACATGCGCAAAGGCTGATTCGTCGCCATTAGTCAACTGATGCCTCCCATCAGTCGACTGCCCAATGTCCATTAGTCGACTGTCATCCTAACCACTTCCCTACAGTAAGAGGTTAGTACGGAAAATGGTAAATGCGACGGTTTCTAACCGTCTGATCTCGACCTTGACCTTCCACAGGAAGTCTTAGTCAGATCGCCGCCTACGGTCGTCCCCATAAAGAGGACACGACCTTACCATCTCTCACTCACACGAGCTTACCTCAATACTTACTTTGTAGCTCTTGCTTCCAGCCTTCCACTCGATTCCTTCGGCTCCCTTCGAAGTCACTCAAGTGTCGCTCGACCACCATGACTTCCTCCGGGTGTCGCTAGCCTTTAGCTCCAGCTTTAGTACTTTTCTGCACACTCGATTTAGCTCGTGAGATAACAATGTAAACTTAACTTTGTGTCTTTGCCATAATCAAAACACAGGTTCGATTATCTAGTGCCCCTTCACCAACACTTACTCTTATAATGCCCAAATTCCCTACACTCAAAACATATAATATTATTTTTATTTTGAATTATGGTGTTTGAGTTACCTAGGGTAGTTGTGATGGTCGGAGTGGATTCTTCATTCCTCCCGGAGGTTGAGGTTTCTTCTTGATTTTGCTCCGGTGATCTAATCTCCTCCCCCTCAATCCTAGAGGTGGAGGTCTCCTCTTCTTCCACCAATTCGAAGGTTGATTTCCTATCAACTTTCGAATTCTCACTCACTTGTGAGGATAAGGATCCATCTTTGGCCTTTTCTTCTTGAGCCGGTGATGGTCCTTCTTCTTGAATCAGTAATGAATCTTCATGGAGCTTTGCCACTTGGCTCCATAGTTCCTTGGCATCTATATAATTACCTAACATACACAAGATATTGTTAGGTATTAACTCAATCAAAAATTTCATTACCTTATCATTTTTCTCGAAGGCTTGGACTTGCTCTTCGGTCCATCTCTTCTTCTTGAGGAACCCTCCCTTTGATCCTATTGGATACTCAAATCCTTCTATCAAAATGGACCATTCTTCGAAGTCCCTCATCATAAAAAATCTTCAATCCTTCTCTTCCAATAATTGAAGCCTTCTCGTCCATAGAAAGCATAAGGGACCAGTGTGTTGACGTCCCATCCAAGTTGCTCTTGAACTTCCATCTTCACCCTCTAGCGTCTTTGTCTTAGCTCTCGACGGTTAGTCCGTAGAAGAGCCCCGGGCTCTGATACCACTTGTAGGGGATCCTTGGAATGCTAGAGGGGGGTGAATAGCATCGTGCTTGTTCGTGATAGAATACGTTCGTGTGTTCGTCTACAAACTTCGTTAGTGCGCAACGGAATAATAATATAGCAATAACAAAATACAACAAACACGCAAACATAAATATTTAACGTGGTTCGGAACCAAACGATTCCTACTCCACGGATCGAGCTTTATAGAGCCCTAGTGATGCACACACACTTACTAATAACAAATAACTCCTTCTCGACACAAGTCATAGGTGGAGAAACCTCGTACAAATATTCTTACAACAATAAGAAATAGATACAAGCAATTACAATAATGAAATACAATGCGAATAAAGAAAACTACTTTACAATTGCGCTTTTGAATGCTTGATCTTTGGTTGCTTGAATTGCACTTGGAGACCCTGATTTGCAGCAGTAAATCGCCCCAAAAGCCCTCAAGAAATGCTATAGATTTTCTCCTTCACGAGCTCCCTTTAAAGATGCAACTTGGGCTGGAAATCGCCGATCAGTCGACTGCTCGGGACCATCAATCAATTGATGCCACTGTTGTCGTGAGACAACAGCTAGATCCATGCTCGAAAAATCCAAAAGATCCATCATCAGTTGACTGATTATGACCATCAGTCGACTGCTCAAGCCTTCACTCGACTGCTAACCCTAACGATCGAGTGAGACTCCATTCTGTGCCCAAAAAATCGAGCGCCAGTCGATTGATCACAAGATCAGTCGACTGCTTGGCCAATCAGTCGACTGCCCACCTCTGGTAGTCGATTGCTGGGTTATTTCCCATAGTTAAACCCTAGTTGACTCACACCAGTCGATTGACCATCGGTCCCAGTCGACTGACACACCTCAAACATGAGGTTTTAACCCAAGTATGGTGCCCCCATACTTGCTAGACCACCCTTAGCCTAGATCTAAGCCTTCTAGCCACCTCCATCAGCCTCACGCCTCTCGGATCCCTCCAAGTCATCCATGACTTGTTCATCCATTGTGCTAGCCTTCAGGTGCTTCCATCGACTATGTCATGCTAACGGTGTCTACACCGCCAAGGCACATTGGACTTACACTGCCAAGACTCCCGCTTGGGCTTTACGCCGCCAACCATTGGACTTATGCTGCCAAGACTCCCGCTTGGACTTTACGCCGCCAATATCAAACCCCTTGAACTTCTCAAATGCCAAGACTCAAGCTTGGACTTTCCCTTGCCAACCCATGTTGGACTTTCCATGCCAAGTACTCAAGACTTGGACTTTCTCGATGCCAAATGTCCCACTTGGACTTTCCATGCCAAGTACCCATGACTTGGACTTTACCTTGCCAAGACCCATGCTTGGACTTTCCCATAATCACTTGGTCAACCCTAGTCAACCATCAAAGTCTCCCTCGAGTCAAACTCGAGTCCGGTTAATCATAACCTGGGTTGATTGTTCCAACAATCTCCCCAAACCATAATTAGACATTAACGTCAAATATTAATGTCAACTCTCTATGTCAAACATCAAAACATCACTCGAGTCAAATCCGAGTCAGGTCAATCATGACCTGGGCCGATTGCACCAACAGTTAAGATCCTTTTTCAAGTACTCATCCTCGGTCAAGGGGGAGGTTACCTCAAGAGGAGGACTTGAAAAAGAGTTTTTCATACTCCTAAGTTAAGTATACTCTTTCATATTTCGTATTCATGCTTCATGATATTCAGTTCACTTAATGCATTTCCTTAACTTTGTGTTGGTTTGCCATAGATAAAAAAGGGGGAGATTATTGGTGCAGTAGGCACCAGAATCGGACCTAAGTTTTGATTATAGCAAAGACACAAAGTTAAGCTCATATTGTTATCTCATGAGCTGAGTCAAGTGTGCAAGAATGCTAAGCTAAGTTGAAGGTCGACGACACCCGGAGGTGCTCATGTTGAGAAATCATGGTGGTCTGGTGACACCTGGAGGACTTTGGAGGGAGCAGAAGAAATCAGGTGGAGACCGAAAACAAAATCTACAAAGGTAAAGCTCGAGGTAAGCTCGTGTGAATAAGTGTAAGTAAGGTCAGGTTCTCGGTATGGGGACGTCCTTAGGCGACAATCCGAATAAGACATCCCATGGAAGGTCTATGTCAAGATCGGACGGTTGGTGGCCGTTGAAAACACTTGGTTTTATACGATTTTGAGCTAACTTTTTATTGCAGTCGAAAACCCTAGTCAGCAGTCGACTGATGGCTTGTAGCAATCGACTGCTAGGCATCAGTTTGACTAATAAGGGTGGCAGTCGACTGCTATTCAAATTCCAACCTCGAGGAGAGACAAAACCTCATCCCCTTATCTTAGGCTGAGGTGGCTTTTGAAGATAAGACTTGAGCTCAACGTCTAGGGTTCTCAAAGGCTTCCAAAGCTTTGAAGATCTTCACCATTTTCATCATCTCCAAGCTTCCAAAGTGCTCTTGTAACGCCGCTCTTCTACGACGATCTTCCTATGATGAAGTGCTACCGAATCTCCAACGATCTGAGCTTAAATTCTCAACTACTTAGTTGTTGGTATAAGTTTTAGATTTCTTGTAATTTAAGTTCTTAATTAAACCTTGTTCTATCGTCATATTTTCTTTTAAGAGGAGAGGGAGTTTGTCTCTCTACCTCTAATCTTTCGAAGGTTTTTGAGTTTTGTAATCGTCGTCTCTTACCTCCAACGAGGAGGAGACATTTTTAGTGGATTTCCCTTGATAAAGTGAACTAGGATCACTAGGGCCTTGGATTAGTAATTGTTAGGTTGTGAACCAAGTAAAAATAAATTGACTTCTTTAGTTTCCACTGTGCACTTTCTTTACAATTTGTTTTTGTTCGAACGAAAAAGAAACAAGTTTTTACATGCGCTATTTACCCCCTCTAGTGCTTTCTCTGATCCAACAATACATAGATTAATTAGATAATCAATTTAGAGATTTCTTGAGTTATTAGATAGTTGAATTAATGATAGATTAATTATAACGGAGTTGGGAGTCGAAGCAACTCTTCGGATTGGCAGATAGCTAGGATGTTCTGCAGCCCGAGGTGGGTTGTTCCTTCTTTGACCTCTTTAGATCTTAGTGCATGATTATTTTGGCTATGTTGTTTACTTAGGTTATATTATCTTTCTACTCTATGTTCTTTCTAATATTGTTTTGACTTTATATTTTCTTATCCTTTTTATATTCTATTTGGCTTATGGGCTATTTGATTTTCATTAGTATGTGAATGCTTGTGCTATTGTTTAATGGATATTATTGTTATATGTATTTATTTGTTTATACTATTTCTGTTGATACAATGATTGAACTGGTAGAAATAGTATAATTTAGGCTTAACCACCCCAACGTGCTTATTAGTAGATTGATAATCTTCATCGGCCTTGATAGGCGATTCATGTTAGATGTGTGATGTTTACCCTAAGCTTAACAACCTAGGATAATCAACTGCCCACGAGACCCATTCATGGTAGCATGTTGTTGCGTGCAGTCAATAACTAGATAGTTATATACTCTGATTGCTCATGAGACCCATTCGTGGTATCATATTATTGCCTACAGTCAATAGCTAGATAGCTATATACTCTGTCTACTCATGAAATCTGATCGTGGTAGCATGCCGTTGCCCACAGACATTGAGTCTTTATATTGCCTGTCTGCCCACGAGACCCATTCGTGGTAGAATGTCATTGCACATAGACAGTGCTTTGTATATTGCTTATCTACCAACGAGTCTCGTTTGCGGTAGCATGTTGTTGCACACAGATAATGTCCCTTTGTATTACCTCGAGAGCTGCAAGGCTTTGTCGTGGTATCTTGATGTGTATTTCTTGTAAGTTTGCAGTTGGTTGTGTATGTCACAAGTGCATTTATTATATGGCTAACTAGGTGAGTTGCAAATTAATACTGGTACTCTGAGGTTTTGGTTACTCGGGTTTAATTCCTTTGACCTCTAGGTTAGTTGATAGAGGATGTGTCCTATCAATCTACCTTCATGTCACGCAGAGTGTCTCTTGCCATGCTAGTCCCACTGCATCGTCGAGATGCTGATTTATTTTCTTTATTGTTATCGCATTTTGTTTACGCACTTTAAATTTTGTCGAAATTTGATTTGGATGTCATAAACCTATTTTACTTTCACTGACTTATGTTTTAGTCATGCATGCATGCAGTTAATAAAATAATTATATGTTATATTTTGATTATTTCAAAGTTTTTACCATATCTGGTTCAAGTAATGTATTTCAGAATATTATCACTAAGGGGCTCCTCCGCCATTTGGATGACGAATATGCCCCGAGGCATGACAATTTTATTGATATCAGAGCCAGGTTTATGATTTCGATTTGTGGGTTTTTTGTTTTGAGTTTTTCTTTACCTTTGTTTTGGAGTTTTTGTGTTTTGGGACCAAGCAAGCAGAAGGATATCTCTTAGCTATAGGAAAGGTAGTTGTCTTTAGTGGTCACTATACTTTCCTTATGTAATAGGAAGTTATCATTATGTTATTTGCTAGATACTTACATATTTGGTCATAGTAGGAAATGCTACCTAGTGAGACTACCCCTACACTTAGTCATGGATGAGGTCAACCTCGAAAGTGACCTGTTGACACTGCGGGACCTAACCCTGATATCGAAAGTGTAGACTCTCTAGAGGTGTCGACTGATGTCGAGTTAGGAAGACAGGGTTAGGCCCGCCAGCCACCCATTGGAGGTCAAGGAGTAACCCCTCAAAGAGCACCGATCCCTACTACTACTGATTTGGTCATCAATAAGGCGCGTATACTTACACTCGCTAAGACTATGAAAGATCAGTTTACCTTATTTTAGGGGGAAACTGATCCATGGATTGCTCATGCATGGATGAACAACCTAGAAGACTCATTTGATACATAACCTGCATGGATGCAGAGCAGGTGGAGCTTGTTGTGTATCACTTACGAGGTCAGATCATCACATGGTGAAAAATAACAATGAATGATTTTTTAGGAACAGAGCATCACTTGGAAACTATTTCGAGAGGCTTTTGAGAGATAATATTTTCGGACTCTTTCGGTATAAGGTGACATCAGGAGTTTCTGAATCTTAAGCAAGGCGATCGAAGCATCATGGATTACAATGTAGAATTTAGTTGACTTGTAGAATTTTACCCCACTTAAGAGCCCAGGACTATGATCATATGCTCTAGTTCGTCCAAAGTCTTATAGCCTATATCAAGATTAGAATGTCTAAATCCCTCATTGGTACTTATTGAAAAGTGTTAGACCCAACCATACTGATCAAGATGACCCAACAACAAGTAACTCGGGAGAAGGAATCAGAGAGACAGATGTTGTAGATAGTCTCAAACGGAGGACTGTTAGTGAAAGCCCTAGAGCCAATCATGTGACGATTGTTGTATGGAATTTATTGTATCATATTCCTATTTATAAAGGCATGGTTATTATATTTACTTGTATTGGTGCCAAATAACCAAGTATAATAACGTCCTTGAGTAGTTGGTTCTTATCTATATCAATCGATTGGTTGAATTGATAATGAGATGATATAGAGAACACTACTCTTAATCATTCCTAGTCGAGTATTAACATTCAGGGACAATGTTAATGCGTAGAGACTAACATGTAGGTCAACACGATGACTTGATCTCACAAGTCATGGATATGAGATATCAAGTTGACACATGGGTATGCATTGGAGAATGTATACTGAATGACCCGCCATGAGAAAGTATCATGGATCATTATATGAGTATCATATACTTTCTCATGTGACTATTAGTATGACTATTAGTTCTTGGACATGAAGTCACCATGGTTCCCTACATAAGGATTTGCATACTTTGGCTTCGTCAAACGTCACCCGTAAATGGGTGGACTATAAAGGCGATTACTGGGTATGTAACAAATTATGCGGAGGGATGTGAGTGATGTAGATGGGATCTATCCCTCCTATATAACGGGAGTGACATCGTTATTCTTGATAGAGTGAGACCACGAAGTGCATGACCATGCCCAAATGAGTCAATATGAGATATTGAGCTCATTTGAATAGAGTGAGTTTACTTGGAGTTCAAGATATAGATTGTACCGAGGATGACACGGTCTATGCCTCAATTGATCAATCTAGATGTCAAGGATAGAGGGACATTGTCACATATTATGAGAGTCACAAAGGTGATGTTGGAGCTCAACATTCTTGTAACTTGGGTAGCAATGATGTGTTGCTAGATACTGCTTATTGCTTGTGTTCCTAAATTGGTTTAGGGACATTGCCAACGTTAAAAGAACCTATAGGGTCACACAAAAAGGGCAATTAGATGGAGATTAGTTTCATATGATGAACCATGAGGATTAGGTTCATGGGATGAACCAAATTGGATTAAGAGTAATCCAAATTAGACTAATTGAGTTAGACTCAATTTGATTCAAGTGTTGAATAAGTATAATTTAGATTTGATTCATTGAGTCAATTTAAATTAATGAATAGAGATTCATTAAATCAAATTGACTTGAATCAAGTGGTTAGATTTGATCAACCATGGGAGATAATAGGTCAAGTTTGACTTGACCAATTGCCATGTCATGGTGTCTTGGCATGGGGGCCGGCCAATGATGATGTTCCACATCATCATGGACTTATCATGTAGTGCCACCTCATGAGGGAGACCAAGAGCCATTGGCTCTTGGAGTTACATGCATGCATGTAACCCCCCAAGATTGAAGTGACCGACCACTTTTCTTGATGAAGTGAAGTTATTTGGCGAGTAACTACATCTTCTTCTTCCTTGGTTCTTCCTCTCAAGCTCTCTCCCAATCCTCCTTTTGGCCGAAACTTCAAAGGAGTGCTAGCACACTCTAAGGTTTCTTCTCCACCATTTGTTCGTGTGGATACTTATAGAGGAGTGTACACTTGACACTCTTCGAGATCCGACAAAGCGTTTGGACGAGCGGGATAAGCAAAGGGCGTCGCTACGATGGTAACGCTCTCATCATGTAGATCTAAGGTAGATCTAGGTTTCCATAACACATACATGTAATTATTTTATTATACTTCGCATGGATCCGTGACCGGGCTTTCGAGGTTTCCGCAACGCAAAAAGCGATTTTTACGGCTCGGAAAGTCCAACAGTGGTATCAGAGTCACGTGCGAAGCATGTATGTGTTTTAAATTTGTAGTTTTTGTATTAGATATAAAAATTATAGATTTTTAAGTTTCTATAAATTTCCTATTTTTATAGATTTTGGGTATTTTTCTCGAAGAGTCGAAGCAACGAGTGTTGGGACACCTGTAGGCTTCCACCACCGAGAAAAACTCTCTGAAACGGCGAGTTCTCGCTTTAGGTTTTTGGGACAGTGACTTAAGTCACTGTAAGATCAAGTATGGACACTCACAAAGTTTATTTTTGCGAGTAGGGGCGCTGCCCCTATCCCCGAAAGGGGCCTTGTCCCGCGATCGCGCTCGGAAACCACTTAGTGGGACCGTTACCGAGAGGTGACTCATAAAATTGAAAAAAAAGGAAAAATCATAGAAATTTTCTGTAAAATACATAATTTAGAATTATGTATAATTCTGTGATGGTCAAGGCCCAAGAACCCCAATATTATTGGATGATAATGTGTTGTAATTCATAATACGACCTGCGTGCCGTTTTTGTTGTTGTGCATGTTGTATAGGGTATGCGACCTGCGCGTCGTGCCTCTTCTTTTAAAATTCTAGTTGTAAATAGTTTTAGACTCGAATGTAACTCGAGTTTCATGTTTGTAATGTATAAAATGGAGCGGTGGAAGGTCCACTTGTAGACAGAGTTATGAGGAGGGAGCCGACAACACATGGCGGTCAAAGGAGGCGCTTGGAGAAGCTGCTAACCCTAGGTTGACCGTCCGATCTTCTCATTGGCTTGAGAAGATTGTAGTAGGGCCATGACCTAATCACAATTATATACTTTTGCTTGTATGTATGTGATGCATGCTAGTAAATTTTATTTGTATGTATATGATTCATGCTAGGATATTTTACTTATATGTATATGATGCATGCTAGTATAATGCTTGTATGTATGTGATGCATGCTAGTATAGGGTTATAAAGGCCTAAATGTGTATACGATACACATTACGATTATATTAGATCTTAATCAAATCAACTCGAAAATGCCTACCAAGTCCTTGATACCCATCACTACCTCGATCATTTGTAGTTGTTGAATTTGCCAAAGCAGAGCAACGCATATTATCTTGGTAGGGTGCGGAGGGACAATCTTGGTCCCGCCTATCACAACTTGGGTTAGAGTAAGCTCAATTAGATTGAGTAAAACTAGTTAACTCGATTGGATCGAGTAGAACTATAGGCATATTCCAACCATTGGAAAGATAGGATAAGATCGCATTTACACTAAATCTTGGGCGATTTAGCCAAAGCTAACTCAAGGTCTTTTGTAAATGTGGGTCTTGATCCTATAAACAAGAGTTGCATAGAGATGTAATCAGTAATGTGTTACCCACCGATCATACTAAGTCTTGGGCAATTTAGCCAAAGCTAACTCAAGGCTTAGTATGATGTGGATCTTGACCCGCAGGAATTATAGCATGTTTGTATGAATCTAGTAATGTGGTTTGACCACATCCATAACTCGATTCTACAAAAATCCTATAATTCAGTGGGAGCATCATTTGATTAAAAGCCTAATTAAATGATAAAAGGAATATGATATTAATTTTCTGCATTGTGTATGTTGTAGATTACTATGTCGACAAACACGAACACTCTCTCCCTGCGTTCTGTCCTTGAGAAGGACAAGCTCAATGGAACAAATTTTCTGGACTGGTACAGGAACCTGAGAATCGTTCTCACCCAAGAAAGGAAACTATATGTCTTGGAGCAGCCCATTCCGGAGGCACCTCCTGCCACTGCCTCGCGAACTGACAAAGATGCTTACAAGAAGCATCAAGATGATGCATTAGATGTGTCATGTCTTATGCTCGCGACCATGAACTCTGAGCTTCAAAAGCAACACGAGTTCATGAATGCTTATGATATAGTTGAACATCTTCGTCAACTATATCAAGGACAAGTAAGGCATGAGAGATATGAAGTCTCTAAGGCATTGTTTCAGTCCAAGATGCAAGATGGGACTCCCGTAGGTCCATATGTACTCAAGATGATTGAGTACATAGAAAACCTACAGAGATTGGGATTCCCACTTGGCCAAGAGCTGGCCACTGACTTGATCTTGCAGTCTTTGCCACAAAGCTACAATCAATTTGTCATGAATTACAATATGAATGAAATTGATAAGCCACTGCCTGAGATGCTCAACATGTTGAGAACTACTGAGCTCAACCTTAAGAAGGGAAAATCTGACTCCATTTTGATGGTGCAAAAGAAGAAAGGCAAGGGCAAGCCTAAAGGTAAGGGAAAGTCCCAAGCCAAGGGCAAATGCAAAGAACTGAAACCCAAAGGAGGGGTGGCCAAAGAAGGGGCTTGCTTCCACTGCAAGGAAGCTGGACACTGGAAGCATAACTGCAAAGCTTACTTGGAAGATCTTAAGAAGAAGAGAAGTGAGACTTCTACTTCAGGTATAAATGTTATAAAAGTCAATCTATCTATTTCTTCATCATGGGTATTAGATACCGGATGTGCATCTCACATTTGTACCAATGTGCAGGTGCTGAGAAATAACAGGGCATTGACAAAGGGCGAGGTGGACCTACGAGTAGGCAATGGAGCAAGAGTTGCTGCTATTGCTGTAGGAACTTATGATCTATCTTTGCCCACTGGGCTTGTACTAGAACTAGATGAATGTTGTTATGAGCCTACTTTAACTAATAACATAATTTCGGTTTCTTGTTTGGACAAGAAATGATTTACATTTATAATAAAGAACAAATATTATTCAGTTTATTTAAATGATATGTTCTATTGTAGTGCACCTCTAATGAATGGACTCTACTTTCTAGACTTAGAGAGCCCCATCTATAACATAAGTACCAAAAGGTTCAAGTCAAATGAGTTGAACCAAATCTATCTCTGACATTGTCGCTTAGGTCACATAAATGAGAGTCGCGTATCTCAACTCCATAAGGATGGGTTGCTAGACTCATTTGATTTTGAATCATATGAGACATGCGAGTCTTGCCTTTTAGGCAAAATGACCAAGACTCCCTTTAGTGGACACAGCGAAAGAGCAACAAACTTGTTAAAACTTATACATAGTGATGTATGTGGCCCTTTCAATGTTGCTGCTAGAGGTGGTTACAGGTACTTCATTACATTTACTGATGACTTCAATAAATATGGTTATATGTATCTCATGACACATAAATCAGAATCCTTTGAAAAGTTCAAAGAATTCAAGAATGAAGTACAAAACCAGCTTGGCAAGAGTATTAAGATACTTCGATCAGATCGAGGTGGTGAATACCTTAACCATGAGTTTTGTGACTATCTAGCTGAGTGTGGGATTCTATCCCAACTCACTCCTCCTAGAACACCACAGTGGAATGGTGTATCCGAAAGGAGGAATCATACCCTATTAGATATGGTACGATCTATGATGAGTCACATAGATCTTCCTATATCCTTTTGGGGATATGCTCTAGACACGGCAGCCTTCACACTTAACCGTGTACCATCCAAGGCTATGATAAAGACACCATATATGATATGGACAGGGAGAAATCTCAAGATGTCTTTCATGAGGATTTGGGGTTGTGAGGCTTACATTCGACGTCAAGTCTCATACAAACTGGGACCCAAATTCGATAAGTGCTATTTTGTTGGATATCCCAAGGAGACGAAGGGATATTACTTCTACATTCCCAGTCAGCACAAAGTGTTTGTGGCAAAAACTGGGGTTTTTCTAGAAAGGAATTTTGTTTCTAGAAAAACTAGTGGGAGTATGTTTAATCTTGAAGAAATTCAAGATAAGGACCATAACACTGAGGCCTTGATGGAGGTTGAACAGGAACCACAAAGTGTTGTGGGTGATGAGATTGTTGCACAAAGAGTTATGGAACAACTACCTGTTCAGGTAGACCTACCTCTTCGAAGGTTTAATAGGGTACATCGTCAGCCTGAGAGATACTTATTTCTCTTGTCTGACCATGATGACTTTATGCTCATTGAGAATGAGCCTACCTCCTATCAGGAAGCTATGATGAGCCCACACTCTGAGAAATGGCTAGAGGCCATGAGATCCGAGATGGAATCCATGTACACCAACCAAGTATGGACTTTGGTTGATCCACCTTAAGGGGTCAAACCCATTGGGTGTAAGTGGGTCTTTAAGAAAAAGACTGACATGGATGGACTAATGCATACCTATAAGAGCCGATTGGTGGCTAAAGCTTTCAAGAAAATTCATGGTATTGACTATGATGAAACCTTTTCTCCAGTGGTGATGTTTAAGTCCATTCGGATCATGCTTGCTATTGCAGTATACCACAATTATGAGATCTGGCAGATGAATGTCAAAATCGAGTTTTAGAATGGAAACTCACTCGAGGATATGTACATGACACAACCTGAGGGTTTTGTAGATCCACAGCATACTGGGAAAGTATGCAAGTTGCAAAGGTCCATTTATGGGCTAAAGCAAGCTTCTCAGAGCTGGAATCTTCGATTCGATGATGCGATCAAACAATTTGGTTTCATCAAGAATGAAGATGAACCATGTGTCTACAAGAGGGTTAATGGGAACACAGTTGTCTTCCTTGTATTGTATGTGGATGACATACTACTCATTGGGAATGACATCCCTTCACTACAGTCTGTGAAGACTTGGCTGGGACGTGCTTCTCAATGAAGGACTTAGGTGAAGCAGCCTGTATTCTAGGCATCAAGATCTATAGAGATAAATCTAAGAGATTGCTTGGCCTAAGTCAGAGTACATATATTGACACGGTATTACTATGGTTTGCCATGTAGAATTCCAAGAAGGGACTTCTACCGATGTCACATGGTGTGAGTCTTTCGAAGACTCAAAGTCCCTCTTCTAGAGAGGAGAGAGACCGCATGGATAAGATCCCTTATGCATCTGCTATAGGTTCTATCATGTACGTCATGCTATGTACTCATCCTGATGTCTCGTATGCTTTGAGCATGACGAGTAGATACCAGTCATATCTAGGTGAGCGTCACTGGATAGCAGTCAAGAATATTCTTAAGTACTTGAAAAGGACTAAAGAATATTTCTTGATATTTGGAGGCGATAAAGAGCTAGCTGTAAAGGGTTACAGCGATGCCAGCTCCAAACTGACCAGGATGATTATATATCACATTCAGGGTTCGTGTTTTGCTTGAATGGTGGCACTGTGAGCTGGAAGAGTTCTAAGCAGGACACAATTACTGATTCTACAACAGAAGTCGAGTATATCGCTACACCTGAGGCAGCAAAGGAGGCAGTTTGGATCCGCAAGTTCATTACTGAGCTTGGGGTGGTTCCTAGCATAGCTGATCCCATAGAGCTTTATTGTGACAACAATGGAGCAATTACACAGGCTAAGGAATCTCGCTCACACCAACGGACCAAACACATACTACGACACTTCCATCTCATTCGAGAGATTATCGATAGAGGAGATGTGAAGATTTGGAGAGTACCCACAGAGGCTAACATCGCAGATCCCTTGACCAAGGCTTTGGCACAGAAAAAGCATGATGGTCACACTAGGTCATTGGGTATTAGATACTACGGTGATTGGCACTAGTGCTAGTGGGAGATTGTTAGTGAAAGCCCTAGAGCCAATCATGTGATGATTGTTGTATGGACTTTATTGTACCATATTCCTATTTATAAAGGCATGGTTATTATATTTACTTGTATTGGTGCCAAATAACTAAGTATAATAACATCCTTGAGTAGTAGGTTCTTATCTATATCAATCGATTGGTTGAATCGATAATGAGATGATATAGAGAACACTACTCTTAATCATTCCTAGTCAAGTATTAACATTCAGGGATAATGTTAATGCGTAGAGACTAGCATGTAGGTCAACACGATGACTTGATCTCACAAGTCATGGATATGAAATATCAAGTTGACACATGGGTATGTATTGGAGAATGTATACTGAATGACCCGCCATGAGAAAGTATCATGGATCGTTATATGAGTGTCATATACTTTCTCATGTGACTATTTGTTCTTGGACCTGAAGTCATCATGGTTCCCTACATAAGGATTTGCATACTTTGGCTTCGTTAAACGTCACCCGTAAATGGGTGGACTATAAAGGCGATTACTGGGTATGTAACAAATTATGCAGAGGGATGTGAGTGATGTAGATGAGATCTATCCCTCCTATATGACGGGAGTGACATCGTTATTCTTGATAGAGTGAGACCACGATGTGCATGACCATGCCCAAATGAGTCAATATGAGATATTGAGCTCATTTGATTAGAGTGAGTCTACTTGGAGTGCAAGATATAGATTGTATTGAGGATGACACGGTCTATGCCTCAATTGGTCAATCTAGATGTCAAGGATAGAGGGACATTGTCACATATTGTAAGAGTCACAAATGTGATGTTGGAGCTCAACATTCTTGTAACTTGGGTAGCAATAATGTGTTGCTAGATACACGCTCATTGCTTGTGTTCCTAAATCGGTTTAGGGACATTGCAAACGTTACAAGAACCTATAGGGTCACACACAAAGGGCAATTAGATGGAGATTAGGTTCATATGATGAACCATGAGGATTAGGTTCATGGGATGAACCAAATTGGATTAAGAGTAATCCAAATTAGACTAATTGAGTTAGACTCAATTTGATTCAAGTGTTGAATAAGTCTAATTTAGATTTGATTCATTGAGTCAATTTAAATTAATAAATAGAGATTCATTAAATCAAATTGACTTGAATCAAGTGGTTAAATTTGATCAACCATGGGAGATAATAGGTCGTGTTTGACTTGACTTGAGAGGGAAGATGAATAGTCAATTTTGACTCGACCAATTGTCATGTCATGGTGACTTGGCATGGGGGCCAGCCAATGATGATGTTCCACATCATCATGGACTTATCATGTGGTGCCACCTCATGAGGGAGACCAAGAGCCATTGGCTCTTGGAGTTACATGCATGCATGTAACCCCCCAAGATTGAAGTGGCCAACCACTTTTCTTGATGAAGTGAAGTTATTTGGTGAGTAACTTCATCTTCTTCTTTCTTGGATCTTCTTCCTCTCAAGCTCTCTCCCAATCCTCCTTTTGGCCGAAACTTCAAAGGAGTGCTAGCACACTCTAAGGTTTCTTCTCCACCATTTGTTCATGTGGATACTTGTAGAGGAGTGTACATTGGATACTCTTCGAGATCCGGCAAAGCGTTTGGACGAGCGGGATAAGCGAAGGGCGTCAGTACTAGGGTAACGCTCTCATCTTATAGATCTAAGGTAGATCTAGGTTTCCATAACTCATACATGTAATTATTTTATTATACTTCGCATGGATCTGTGGCCAGGCTTTCGAGGTTTTCGCAACGCAAAAAGCAATTTTTGCGTCTCGAAAAGTCCAACAAGGACAAGCAGCTCGGTGGTCAAAAATCACAAAGTCATACTTAAGGTCATGATCTAGCACTGGAGGAGCATCTCAACTAGTGAAGTTAGCTCGAACATCCTCCGAGTCTACCAGGAGAAGCGATTATATGACACTAGTTAGGTAAGATGTTATTATTGTAGATTAGTTTTAATGACACTATAAAGGGAGACTCTAACATCCCTCTACGAGGTAAAAGAGTTGCGCTTATATTTTTGTAGTCATATCTTGACATGAGATTAAACTACCATGTACTTAGAGTAAGAGATTCTGATATATAGAAACTCAACACAAATGCCCTAGATATCGCACTTGCTGAAGATGAGAAGACTAGTAACCAATTTAGGATATGGATCAAGTGGTGCAGCGAAAGCATAGTGGGCTTATACCCCACAAAGAAGTTGTATAAGAGAAGTTTACACTCCACCAATTTTGGAATGTTAAAATATTAGAATAAGCTGGAAGAGTGATAAAACACTTAGGGTTATCTAACCATAGAAGTACATAATGATTTTCATATATGGGAGTATGCACTCAATTTATTTACATTGTGAAGGTTTAGAATGAGCTAGAAGAGTAACATAAGAATTAGGGTTAACTAACCATAAAAGTACATAAGGATTTTCATATTTCATTAATATGAAAGTATGTACTTAACTTATTTACATTGTGAAAGTTATAGATGGAGTTCCAGATCCTATTTCAAATGCAAAGAGTTTTGATTATGAAGCAAGGTCATTTGTTGGATAGAAGTTGGATGGTAACGTGACTTTGATGAAGAAACTACCTGAAGTAGAAGAACGATGTACAAATAGGATATCTTCATTATTGCATCTCTAATAGTAAATTTAGGGACCAAATTTTTATTAGTGGGGAAGAATGTGATATACAAAAAAAAATAAATTAAAATAAAATAAATAAAATATAATATAATAATAATATAATTTAAAATGAAATAAATTTATTTATTTATTAAAAGGAAATTTAGTTATTTATTAGTATTTAGTTGATAATTTCGGGATAAGATTTTATTAGATTGGACTAAGTCTAATTAGTATTAATCATCAAGTTGATTAATTCAATTAAATATAAGTTATATAAATCAAAACCTAAGTTAGGGTTTAAGGAAAAAAAAGCCTAAGTTGGAAAGGGATTTAATCCCGTTCTCTCTTTCCCTCTTTCGTCGTCGCCACCAACTCGTGGGCGCCTCACCTCTGTCACTACCGATCGCACATCCCACTTTGCTCGCAGACTCCACCGACCATCTACCGGCTAGTCTCCCACCGCGACCTACCACAACACAGCGGCTGCGCCTTCGTTACATCATCGCCTCCCGTTCGCCGCTGTTAACTCATTGTTGTCAGCCCCTGTCGCTGCTAGCCTCACATCCAGCTACCTCCGCCATTACCCTGCTGCTCATGTGCCCCGTGGCGTAGCTGCCAATGGATAGGGCCACCGCCAACCACCTCTGCCACTGTACCCCTCACGATTGTCGTTGCAGCCACTGCTGACATGAGTCCACAACCTCCATCACATCTGTCACGCCCCGAGAGTATGCTGAACCGAAAACAAATAGACATCATCTCCCTTGTACGTGGCAACATATCCTATTTATACAAGCCTTTCGGCCACAACCACAATAACATATACAAATGTAAATATAACAAAGCACAGTGGAAATCTAAACACAATGACATAACAACCTACATATAGTGCATACCGGTATGACTAACACTAAAAACATACAGAAAACATCAGCAAAATCCGAAACAACCAGTGTGTACAACAACAATGTCTAACACACATCCACCAATGAAATCCAAATCCATAATGAAACACCTACGATAAACCCAAAAGCCTAGACCCTCGGAGTTGAGATGAGATGATGTTAGCCAGCGGTACTCCAAGTCCATCACAAAGTCGAGTACCGGTTACTTGGGCGATAAGAAAACCCAGGGTCTGTGGCGGTGAGTACAAAACTCAGTCGTAATAAGAATAAAAGTGCATGCATAATTTATATATATCACATGCGAGTCAACAATATGCTGTCTAATGGAAATGATTTCAGTTATTTATGCTGTCTAATGGAATTTATATATAAGAACCACTCGACCTCCGTTCTTTAATGGAAATGATTTCAATTATTTGGATAATAATCCAAACCGACTTTGCTCTATCCACCAATGGAGTGTTTCTTGAAAACACAAGTCAAGACTTGAATAATACAAGTCGAATGGAGTGCTTCTTGAAAACACAAGTCGAGACTTGGATAATAATCCAAACCGACTTTGCTCTACCCACCAATGATCAAGGGGAGCCCTTGGATTTCGACAAGTGGACTAATGCAACCAAGAGGCAAATCGAAGCCGATGCAAGAGAAACCCAAATGTTGCAATGCGGCTTGTCCAAGGAGGAGCCCAACCGAATTGGACCATTCATTAGCGCCAAAGACCTCTGGAACAAATTAATTGATCTACATGAAGGGACGTCTGATGCTAAGGTATGTAAAAGAGATTTACTTTTAAATAAACTGTATAATCTAAAGATGCGGGATCACGAGACCGCTTCACAACTCCATACACAGATCCAATACATCTTGAACGACCTACATGCCATTGGACAAAAGGTAGACAATCGGGATATAATAAGGTACGCTCTTAATGCTTTTCCTAGGACCACCTTGTGGGCATTCATGGTTGATGTCTACAAGGTATCTAAAGATTTATCTAAGATTAGATTAGATGAATTCTTTTCGGAATTTGAGTTACATGAACAATCTAACACGGTCTCGATCGAGAGAGGTGTTGCTTTACTTGCAGGACGAAGAAGAAAAGAGAAGAGCAAGCCACCTTCTGAGCAAGAAGATGGATCTGAACCCGAGGATGAACTCGAATACGAATCCGAAGAGAAGGCCGCAATAGTCAACATTGTACGGAGAATAGTTCGACAAGAAACAAAGCAATTGAAGAATGAGAACAAAAAGCAATTCAAGTCAAGGAGGCGGCCAAAGAAAAAGGGAGCAAGGAAAGCCTTTCATGCAACTTGGGACAACGGAGAAGAAGGTGTCGACATAGCTTACATGGCAAGACCAGAAGAGTCTGAGTCAGAATCCGAAGCCGAGTCCAACTACAACTCCGACTCCGACCCCGAAGACTACTTCAAGAGGAAACTCAAAGCTTGACCAAAAGGGAAAGTCAAGGTTAGCCTCTCTTTAATTAGTACACTTTACCTTACAATTAAAATGCTTACTAGGAAATTAACTAACTCCGAGTCTAGGGTTGAGTCGTTACTTGAGGTGGTTGAAACCCTCAAGAAAGAGGCTACTCTAACCTCTTCAACTAGTCAAGTTCAAGAGGGAAACTCAACCCAAGTTGAAAAACTTGAGGAGGAGAATTCTCTCTTGAAAGACCGAGTTCAAGAGGTCGAGGCTAGGTTGGAAAGGTTCACTTTGGGATCTAAAAATCTTAACCGGCTACTTGGAACCCAAAGAGCCGTGTACAACAAAGACGGACTCAGATTTAAGTCAACGACTACGAATAGATCTTACATGTCTATTGTGAATCGTAGTAATCAAAGAGTCCAAGCATGGGTCCCAAAGGTTTTATTGAACTCACATATAAGGACTAATAAGTATTGGATTCCCCAGGATCAAGTCCATTTTGTGGATGGACCATATTTGTTCAATGATCCAGGGGGAGCTAACACTAAAATAGTATACCCACTTCCTTAGCAAAACCATTGCATGATTAGTTATTTTATTTTAAATTTTAGAACGACTAGATAGGGAAAATAGTTAGTCAACTCTTGATAATATAGTATCAAGATGCGGTGAGATGATAGTACATTAGGGAAACAAAGTCTCGTGTATTCGAGTTAGATAAGGCATATCTAGATTGGTGCACTTGACCGAGTGGAACTAGCTGAAGCTACCTCGCCGTATCCTAAACTAGTTAAACCAGGAAGTAACCCTAAGTGACTTAAGTGATATTTTCTTGAATTTGACTTTGTCTAAGGAAGTAGTCGTTGTTCTGATCAAAGAAGGCCCCTGTGCCTCGCCACGACCTGGAAGTCAGTTTCTCGAAAAGTTACTTAACGATCTAAAGGTTAAATCTGAATCTAACCCAAGGTTGACTATCTTTAATCAATTTCAAATCATCTCACAAAACATATAAGGTAAACAAATTCTGAGACACAGAATGGGTGAGATGTTAAGGATAATTGAAATATAACCTTATCAAAATGCGATTTATTTTCTCAACTATTGTACTTAATGATTATTTACAACTCTCTAGGCCAAAGTTTAGCGCCCCCTACATCTCTTATACTTCATATATTTGACTAAGGGGGAGAGCAAACTAACCCTACGGGTTATATTACAAACCTTTAGATTATTGGTGCAGAGGGACACACCTCGAACCAATCTATCTAACTACTGCTAGACGCATGCTTGGACTCATAGTAGATTTATCTAGATGCATGCATATACGATGTTATTTTTAAACCCCTATTTTATATAAAAAACCCTAACATTTTTTGGATTTATGGAAAAAGGGGTTGAAGAGTGAAAGTTAAGGGGGAGTAACACAAAATTTAATTTTGAAAATTAAATTATCAAAACTCACCTAGGGTTAAGGGAGAGTTTTAATGACATTCATCATTTACTCTACTTGTTTTATGCTTTAATTTTTCTCTTAACTTTGTATTGGTTTTCCATAGATCAAAAAGGGGGAGATTGTTGGTGCATGGGCACTAGATAATCGAACCTAGGTTTTGATTATGACAAAGATCCAAAGTTAAGGTCATATTGTTATCTCATGAGCTGAACTAAGTGTGCAGGAAATGATTAAGCCAAGCCGAAGGACAGCGACACCCAGAGAATCCCGAGTCGGGAAACCGTGGTGGTCGGGCGATACTGGGAGAACTTTGTGGGAGTCGAAGAACCTAGGTGGAAGACCGAAAGCAAAGCGACAAGTTATAAAGGACCGGAGGTAAGCACGAGTGCAAAGAGAGATGGTAAGGTCATGTCCTTTGTACGGGGATGACCATAGGCGACGATCCGACTAAGACTTCCAATGGAAGGTCTAGGTCGAGATCAGACAATAAGGAACTGTCATATTTACCATTTTCCATGCTAACCTCTTACTGCAGGGAAGTGGCCAGGTTGGCAGTCGACTGCTGGTCATTGGGCAGTCGATTGATGCACATCAGTCGACTGATCGATGACATCAGTCGATTGATGGCGACGAATCAGCCTTTTGCGCTAGGTCAAAATAGATAATATTTGACGCAACCACTTCATGATAAAATAAGGTACCACTTCATGATCAGTTCCAAAAGATGAGAATCTACATCAAGACTTATTCCAAGGCAAAACTCTATAAAAGGAGGGGAGGACTCCAACCCAAAGATCAATCAATTCTATTCTGAAAGTGCTCCCACAATGCCAAAGCTCTAAACGTCGTAATGCCGACGCAATGACAAGTTCAAAACTTCTTCATCGACATCAAGTATTTCTTTTATTTATTGTATTCATTGTTTTAATCGTAACGAGGTGAGGTAGGCTTGTTGCCTCATCCTCGTCCTTTCGATTTTGTGATTGTTGTCTCCTACCTCCAACGAGGAGGAGACTTTATAGTGGATTGCCCCTTCGTACGCGGTCAAGGATCATAGGGCCTTGGATTAGCAGCTGGTGGGCTGTGAACCAAGTAAAAATAAATTGTGTTATTTATTTTTCCACTGTACTTGCTCTTATCGAACGAACAAAAGAAAGTTTTACGCTCGCTATTCACCCCCCTCTAGCGATGCTTGTCGATCCAACACTCCTTTCTCTGTTTGGCTGAAGGCAACAACCAAGCAAGGAGGCTTGGTGGTTGGCACTAGATAGGAGAAGAAGAGTTTGATTATCTTCCCTTGTTCGGAGCAAGCAAGGAAGGGGAGATACGAGATCTAGAAGGCTTCAAGTCTTGGAGGATCATCACCCACATGACGTCCAAGAAGAGGATAGGTCATACGATAGAAGATCAAGAGGTAAACAAGAGGTATAATTCTTGTTTAGTTTTCTTTCTTGTTATATGTAGTTGGATTATAATTGTATGATCATGGACCCTGACGATAAACACAAAAATCGATGATCCGTTCATCATCTATTCCATGGCTAATCGAGGAAAAGAATTAGGTTTCTTTAACAATAAGTTTGTTTAAATGATAACTCAAATTGAGAAGCACGATGATGAATCGGTTGCTTGGGTAATCCATTTTCATCCGGATTAACTTTTTTTAATCCGGGGATGCGAGATAGGATTGCCATGCACAAGCGACCGAGGCGAAGCGAGAAGCGAAGCTTCAACCTTCATGGGTCCCTAAGGCCACTTTGATTTCTCAATTAGGATATAATAAATACTGGGTACCCAAGGACCAAATCCACTACGTGGAAAGACCGAATCAATTCAATGGTCCAGGGGGAGCCACTACAAAATTTGTTTGTGCTGTTCCTTGAAATTAGACCTTGCATGCTTAGGTATTTTGTTTTAATTTTTAGAATGGTTATATAAGACTTATAACTAGTCAATTCTTGATAACATAGTACTAGGACGCGGCGAGATGATGTACGTTAGGAAAATGAAGTCCTATGTGTCCAAGTTAGATAAGGTGTATCTAGCTCGGTGCACTCGACTAGTTCAACTAGCTGAAGCTACCTCACTGTATCCTTAACTAGTTAGACCAGGAAGTAATCTTAAGTTAAGTAATTGATTTCTTGAATTTGGCTTTGTCTAAGGAAGTGGTCATTGTTCCGATCAAAGAAGGCCTCTGTGCCTCGCCACGACCTGGAAGCCAATTTCTCGAAAAGGTTACTTGATGAGCGAAGGGTTAAATCTGAGTCTAATCCAAGGTTGACTAATTTCAAGACATTAAATTTAATCAAGTAAAATTTAAGTCATCTCATAAGAACACATAAGGATAACATGTTTGATAATGTAGAAAAGGGTGAGATGATTCTAGGACTAATAATCTTCAACCAACTCTTAAATTCTGATATTCGATCCAACTACTATATGTGTAGGATTAATGGATGTTGGACGGTGAGTGCTCCCAATATATGACGAGGGACCAACTGAAATTTTCGAAGCTCAGATTCAAAAGTCAAGGAACGGTAGTGATGTGTGTAATTCATGTTACATTTTGGGTATTCAATATGCATGCATTTCATCCCATTTTATATTTTAGTCATGTATTTCGTTATGTTTTAGTCAAGTTTAACATATTTTGGACAAAGAAATTATTTTGGGGTATTTTTCATGTTAACAGGGTAAAGAATCGGCAATTTTCGAGGCGTATCAAGATAACACAGCCGGGCCATCAGAGACACATCCGTGTCAAGCCGAAACCAAGACCGTCCCAACTCCAGAACATCTAGTCCTCAAAACACCCTGGGTGTGTTAGCCGACATGCCCACGTTTCATGCCCGCCACGCCCATGCCCTCCATTGGCATGGGCGTGTCGCCCTATTTCTTGACGCAGGCACGCCCTTTCCTTTTTGCATACAACACGGTGAAACCTGGGATTTCCGCCTTAATTAAAGAGGATTTTTGCCTTAATTGAAGACCAAGCCAAGGCTATAAAAGAGGATATATTCTAACCCTAAAAGGGGGGCGGCGGAATTCAAAGAAGGATGACAAAGCCGACGATGGAGGAAACACAACTATAGCGTTAAGGATTGTAATTTCTTTCTCTGGCAATTATTATTCAGCTATGGAGTAGTGTCTTGTAATCTTAGGATGGGGGAGTATCCCTTGACGATTTATGATGGTTGATTGAATCTCTTCTACTTGAATTGTCATTTGTTCAATTTGGTTTTAGATTCTTATTGATAAATCTAAGGAACCTTGGGGAGGTACCTAACAGTGAACCCAAGTTCCCGAAACCTAGATCCAAACTAGGGATTAACTCCTACCAAGTATCGATAGCGTATCTATGAGGGCTTGCGGGAATTATTGATGATTCCTTAGCTGATTATGGTCCAGTGTGCAAACCTATCGTGAAAAGGAAATTTAGTCTCTAGAGGAACTCTTATGGACTTAATGGATCTATCAAATCCAATTTTTACCAAGTAACGGTAGTAAGACTAGGGACATTTGCGGGGGTCTCGTGACAGGTACCCTTAGCTGATTATGATCACATATGCTTGAATACCGTGACAGGGAAATTGAGTTTGATAGGTACAATTGGCACGGACCTCGAAAGGGGTCATTGATTTACCTCAGGGCAGGTTCTATCGAAACAACTCTAAGGAGTAGGAGAGAACATAATCACCTTATAAATCATCGATGCGGTGAAATCCATATCCTGAGATTCCCCTCAATTATTGACTTTTAGCTCATTCTTCTCATTCTTTGATCTTGACTGCTTAGTTTCTTTACTTAATTCACAAATTTGGTTTGACTAGATAACTTGGTATCACGATCATTCGGTAATTGACCCAATCTTTGTGGGATCGATATTTTTATTACTTGACGACAACCGTGCACTTGCAGAAATTGACACATTAAGTTTTTGGTGCCATTGTCGGGGATTGACACTCAATATTGAATTGAGCGTGATTTAGTTAATCTAGATTTCTGTTTCTATTTTTATTCTTTTGTCTATTCTGAATTCTTGTTTTGGAAGTTTCTCCTATTGTTACATGCACTGATTTAACAGGGAAATTCTCGTAATCGATCCTGAGATAGAGAGAACATTCCTTGCTAGAAGATGACTCTAGCAACAACAGGAAGAAAATTTGAACTCTAACATGGTTAATCAGAATGAGAATAAACCTTTAAGGGATTACGCAGTGCCTAGTACAAGGGGGCTGAGATCAAGTATTAGAAGACCCCCCATTGGAGTGAACAATTTTGAATTGAAACCGACTCTACTTTACATGGTCCAACAACATCAATTTGGAGGAGCGCTCACTGAAGATCCTAATCTGCACTTGGAAGTATTTTTAGAATTTTGTGAAACTTTAAAACTGAATGGAGCCTCAGCTGATGCTATTAGATTGCGCTTGTTTCCCTTCTCATTGCGGGACAAAGCTAGAGCGTGGTTACACTCTCTTCCAGCGGACTACATAACTACATGGGATCAGCTGGAGCAAAGATTTCTAGACAAGTATTTTCTACCAAGTAAAACTGCAAGTCTTCGTCATCAAATCACTAATTTTGCACAGAAGGATGGAGAAATATTATTTGAAGCTTGGGACAAATTTAAGGGATTACTACAACAATGTCCTCATCATGGGCTAGAGAAATGACTCATTGTTCATACTTTCTATAATGGAATCTCGTATGCCACTAAAGTTTCTCTTGATTCTGCTATAGGAGGAGCTCTAATGAACAAAATGTTGGATGAAGCATTTGAGATCATCGAGAATGTGGCAATGAATTCTCACCAATGGGGTACAGAATGAGGGTGTTCGATTAAAATGCCAGGTAAGTATGAGGTAAGTACTCTCAATTTACTCAGTGCTAAAGTTGATGCATTAACTCAAAAGCTCGAACGTTTTAATGTATTAGCTGTAAACTCATCTAATGTCACTTGTGAGATTTGTGGTGTAACAGGACATATGGCCACAAATTGCCAAATCCTACATGCACCATCATTGGGAGCAGGGGTTGAGCAAGTAGATGTGCTGAATAATTTTAATCAGAAGCCTAATGGTGGCAACCCTTATTCGAACACGTACAATCCCGGTTGGAGGAATTATCCCAACTTTTCGTATCGAGCCAACCAAAATTCTTCTGGACAGAACAATTTTGGAGCACCTTCGGGATTTCAACCAGGGCCCAAGTCAAACTTAGAGAAGATGATGGAAAATTTTATCACATGCCAAGGGAAGATAAACAATGATTTTTGACAACATGTTATAGAATCCAATCAGCAACATCAAAATAATACCGAGACGAATAAGCAATTAGGAAGCAAGGTTGATAATTTGACTAATTACACAAGAATGTTGGAGAATCAAATTTCTCAAATTGCTAGCTCTACATCTAGGACACTCGGTAGATTTTCTAGAAATTCAGAAGTAAACCCAGCTGAACATTGTAATTCTATAAGTTTGAGAAGTAGAAGAATTTTAGGAGACAAGAAAGCAGAACCACCTACCAGAGCTCAACAAGCCCCACCCGTGCTCAAGAACACGGGTGTGTCGGAGTTTGAAGAAGTGGCCATGCCCAGCAGCATGCCTGTGTTGAACGATTTTGAGATAGGCAGCCGACAACACACCCAGGGTGTGTTGTCCAACACACCTGTGGTGGGTGATGCCCATAAGCGCACCCAGGGTGTGTCAGCCGACACACCCGTGTCGGGTTGCTCCAGCAGCCAGCACGACCCAGTCGAGCCAGAAGACACAGCCGTATAACACAAAGAGCCAAGAACATATAAGCCTCCGATCCCATTCCCTCAGAGGCTGATTAAGGAGAAATTGGATGAACAATTTGGTAAGTTCCTTGAGGTAATTAGAAAGCTTTATATTAATATACCTTTTACAGAAGCTCTTCAACAAATGCCTACGTACTCCAAGTTCTTGAAGGATATTTTAACCAATAAAAGAAAAGTTGAGGAGCATGTAACAGTGGCTCTTACTGAAGAATACAATGCTTTAATTAAAAACATGGTACCTCCCAAGCTAAATTATCCAGGTAGTTTTTCTATCCCTTGCATAATTAATGACTATAATTTTGATAAGGCTTTTTGTGATCTAGGCGCTAGTGTCAATCTGATTCCTCTTTCCATATGCAAGAAATTAGATTTGGGAGAAATGAAACTAACAACTATGGCCTTGCAGTTAGCCGATCGCTCCATTAGATATCCTTTGGCCATCTTAGAAGATGTACCTGTGAAGGTGGGAAACTTTATTATTCCCGCCGATTTCGTAGTACTTGACATGGATGAAGACCCATGTATTCCACTCATTTTAGGGAGACCTTTCCTGGCTACTGTAGGGGCGATGAAAGATGTCAATAACCACAAACTTTCACTTGCATTTGGAAATGATAAGATTGAATTCGACCTTTCAAAAGCTGTTAAACAACCTTCTGATTTCAATGTTTGTTGCAGGATTGATAGTTTCCAGTCAATTGCGCTAAAAGGAGCACAAGAACAAACTTATCTTGATAGGCTCGAAAGGGATTTCGAGGATGAAGAGCCGGAGATTGTCGACCTTGACCTACCACCATAGGTAGAACTTAAGCCTCTTCCATTGACGCTTAGGTATGAATTTCTTGGCGAAAACTCTACTTACCCCGTGATCATTAACGCTAATCTGAGCGATGCAGAGACTGAGAAACTGATCGAGGTGCTGAAAACACATAAGAACGTCATTGGATACAATATTGATGATATAAAGGGAATTAGTCCATCGATTTGCATGCATAGAATTCTACTCGAAGAAAACTATAAACCCTCAATAGAACATCAATGAAGGCTGAACCCAACCATGAAAGAGGTGGTCAAGAAAGAGGTCCTGAAATTATTAGATGCAGGAATTATCTATCCTATATCCGATAGCGAATGGGTAAGTCTTGTCCATGTGGTGCCTAAGAAAGGGGGGATAACCGTGATAAAAAATTCTACGAATGAGTTAATCCCCACGAGAGCAGTCACCGGGTGGAGAATGTGTATTGATTATAGAAAATTGAACAAGGAAACTAGAAAGGACCACTTTCCTATCCCATTTATTGACCAAATGTTAGACCGGTTGGCAAAACATTCGCATTTCTGCTACCTAGATGGATACTCCGATTTCTATCAAATTCCCATCTATCCCAATGACCAAGAGAAAACAACTTTTACTTGCCCATATGGTACTTTTGCTTTCAGGAGAATGCCTTTTGGACTTTGCAATGCACCAGCCACTTTTCAGAGATGCATGACTTCAATTTTTTTTGATATGATCGAGAATATAATGAAAGTATTCATGGATGATTTTTTTTCTATATGGTGCAAATTTTGATATGTGCTTATCTAATTTGGTCAAGGTTTTGCAGAGATGCAAGGAAATGAATTTAATTCTTAATTGGGAGAAGTGTCACTTCATGGTGCGAGAAGGCATAGTGCTTGGGCACCTAGTTTCACAGCATGGTATCGAGGTGGACATTGCTAAAACTGAAGTGATCAAGAAGTTGCCTCCTCCAACCAATGTTAAGGGAGTGTGTAGTTTTCTGCGACATGCAGGGTTTTACCGGCGGTTCATCAAGGACTTTTCAAAAATCTCAAAGCCATTGACTAATTTGCTTGCTAAGGATGCCGAGTTTCATTTCAATAATTCTTGTCTTGATGCATTTTTTAGATTAAAAGAAGCATTGACAACCGCCCCAATAATGTAACCTCCAGATTGGAGTCTTCCTTTTGAAATTATGTGTGATGGAAGTGATTTGTTGTAGGTGCAGTATTGGGACAAAGGAAGGACCGCAAGGTGTATGCAATTTACTACGCCAGTAAAACATTGGATGAAGCACAAGTGAATTATGCTACTACGGAGAAGGAACTCTTGGCTATAGTCTTCACCTTCGACAAGTTCAGATCTTATATCATTGGGTTTAAGGTGATAGTTTACATAGATCATGCAACCATAAGATACTTGTTGAGCAAAAAGGAATCTAAGCCAAGACTCATCCGGTGGATACTTCTTCTGCAAGAGTTTGATCTGGAAATTCGAGACAAACAAGGAATGGAGAACGTAGTTGCAGATCATCTATCGAGACTACACCAAGAAACAAATGCAAGAAGTGATGATGATCTTGCTATTAATGATTTCTTTCTGGATGAAGAGCTACTAGCTGTCAAGAAAATCAAGGCTCCGTGGTACACTGATTTTGCCAATTACCTAGCTTGCGGGATAATACCTTCCCATATGACTTATCATCAGAGGAAGAAGTTTTTCGCAGATGTAAAGCAATATGTGTGGGATGAGCCATTCTTGTTCAAGCAAGGAGCAGATGCTATTTATCGAAGATGTGTATCCGAAGAAGAGATTGAGGACATATTGTATCATTGTCATTCTTCTGCTTATGGAAGTCATACTAGCACGGACAAGACTGCGGCAAGGGTCTTACAAGCAGAATTTTACTGGCCTCATATTTTTAGAGACTCCCGGAATTATGTGATGACTTGTGACCGCTGTCAAAGGACCGGGAACGTATCAAGAAGACACTAGATGCCTCAAAATTCAATATTGGAAGTCGAATTATTTGATGTCTGGGGAATTGACTATATGGAACCTTTCCCTTCTTCCTATAACAATGCCTACATATTGGTGGCAGTGGACCATGTGTCTAAGTGGGTTGAGGCTCTCCCATCTCCCTCTTGTGATGCAAAAACAATTATTAAACTTTTCAAGAGTATAATATTTCCAAGATTTGGAGTACCGAGAGCAGTAATAAGCGATGGAGGCTCACATTTTATCAAAAGACAATTTGAAAGCCTTCTCAAGAAGTATGGAGTAACGCATAAAGTAGCCTCACCATATCATCCACAAACAAGCGGGCAAGTCAAGGTTTCGAACAGGTAAATAAAGGCTATCTTGGAGAAAACAGTATCAAGGTAAAGGAAGGACTGGTCTTTGAAGCATGACGATGCTTTGTGGGCCTATCGAACTTCTTACAAGAAACCCATTGGAATGACTCCATTTCAATTAGTTTATGGAAAACCATATCATCTTCCAATTGAAATAGAGCACAGGGCATATTGGGCAATTAAATGGCTTAATTTTGACCTAAAGAAAGCCGAAGAGAAAAGAAAATTGCAGCTAAATGAACTTAAAGAACTACACCTTGATGCTTATGAACATGCAAAATCTTACAAGGAGAAAACAAAGAGATGGCAGGACTGGAATATCATGCGTAGAGAATTCCATGAAGGAGACTTGGTATTACTCTTCAACTCGAGATTGAAACATTTTCCTGGAAAGCTGAAATCCAGATGGTCGGGACCATACCAAGTTAAAAAGATTTATCCTCATGGAGCTATTGATATATCAAGTGAGTCTACCAGAATTTTCAAGGTGAATGGACAAAGACTTAAGAAATACTTCCCAAACAAACCTGCAGAGCTGATTGAGGAGGAGGAGCAGAGTACACTCCTCGAGCCACATCCATTCAACTAGGGAGTAATTGAGGGGTCAAGCTAATGACCTTAAACAAGAACTTTGGGAGGCAACCCAAGTTATTTTCATTTTTTAAATTTTATTCATTTTATTTTCTTCATTTTTATTTTAACTTTGCATTTTTTAGTTTTAAGGTTTACAGGACACAACATGTCCGTGTCGCTCGTCGACATGGCCGAATCAAGAACCAACTGTATGCTGGTGCAATAGGCACCTAAGTCGAACCTGAGTTTTGATTATAGCAAACGATACAAAGTTAAGCTCCTGTCGTTATCTCACGAGCTGAACTGAGTGTGCAGAAGATTGCTATAGCTGGAGCTGAAGGCTAGCGACACCCGGAGGAAGCCGCGGTGGTCGGGCGACACTCGAGTGACTTCGGAGGGAGCCGAAGGAATCGAGTGGAAGGCCGGAAGCAAAAGCGACATGGTAAGTATCGAGGTAAGCTCGTGTGTGCGAGCGTAAGTGAGGTCGTATCCTCCTTACGGGGATGGTCTTAAGCGTAGATCCGACCAAAGACATCCCATCGATGGTCTAGGTCGAGATCGGACGGTCGAAGGCCGTCGAAATAATGTTTTCTTTGAGCTAACTTTGCCTTGCAGCTAGCATCAGTCGATTGCCAGCTTGAAGGACTCGACTGCCCTTGATCAGTCGACTGTCTACTGTCAGCACTCGACTGATGCTACCATCAGTCGACTGATGATGGCCATCAGTCGACTGATGGTCAATGATCAGCTTCGAGTAGTCAAGGCTTATCACCCCATTTCAAGGAGGTTTAGTGTCCATTTGTGATTGGTTGAAGACCCATTCGATGAGGGGCTCAAAGGCTATAAAAGGAGGGCTTGTCTTAGGGTTTTTCATCAATTAAAAAGCTTCCAAGTGCTTCCGATACGCTCTGACTCTCCGCAATCCCTACGACGAAGCGCTGCCGAGACGACGACTAGAGCTTCAACCTCCAACCCTTGAAGTCGTCGGTAACGAAAGTTCAAATTGTATTTCAGTTTATAAGTTGTTTTTTTTGAGCTTTAAATCATACCAAGGAGAGGGGGAGTGTCCCTCTACCTTGAGCTTTTATCTTCTTGTGTATCCGTCTAACTCCTACCTCCAACGAGGAGGAGTTTTTTAGTAGTTTGCCCTCCGTACGTGGTCAAGGACCACTAGGGCCTTGGAGTAGTAGCCTTCGGCTACGAACCAAGTAAATCTCTTGTGTCTATTCTTTTTTTTGTTTATCTTTCCGCTGCATATAAGTTTTCTTTTAAAACGAATTCGAACGAAAAATTTTCTATCGCTATTCACCCCCCCCTCTAGCGATCCGATCGATCCAACAATTGGTATCAGAGCCGGGGGTTGTCAAGATTTGGTGAAACCACCAAGCCATTTTTACAGATTTATTTTTCTTTTTAATTCTGTTTATTTCAGATTTATTTCGTTTGTTAAGTTTTCTCCCGCACTACTAATCCAAGACGCGAGTCTTGGTACTTTTTGTGTGTTTTTGTCGTTGCTAGTTTTTTTATCTTCGTCTCTTTTTGTCTTTTGTTCTAATGACCCATCTCGAGGGTTTTAGCACCGTTCGACCTCCGTTTTACAACGGAGATGATTTCCGTTATTGGAAAGGTCGGATGGAATGCTTTCTCAAAACCCAAATCGAGATGTGGATCATAATCCAAACGAGTTTCACACTTCCGACCAATGAAGTGGGTGACTCCTTGGATTATGATCAATGGACCGTTGCAACAAAACGACAAGTCAAAGCCGATGCCAAGGCAACACAAATCCTCCAATGTGGCTTGTCCAAGGAAGAGCTAAATCGCATCGGCCCCTTCATAAGCCAAAAGACCTTTGGACAAAACTAGTGGAACTACACGAAGGAACCGATGAAGCCAAGGTATGTAAGCGTGATCTTATTTTCAATAAACTATATAACCTAAAAATGCAGGAACACGAGTCCGCAATGAAACTCCACGCCCGTGTCCAAGACATAGTCAACAACCTACACACAATCGGGCAAAAGGTCGAAAACCGCAACCTAATAAGGTATGTTCTAAACTCTTTTCCAAGGACTACCTTGTGGGCATCCATGGTCAATGCCTACAAGGTCTCCAAGGATCTTTCTAAAATTAGGTTAGATGAACTTTTTTCCGATTTCGAATTACATGAGCAGTCCAACTCGGAACCCGAGAGGAGTATAGCCTTGTTTGCAGGTTCAAAGAAGAAGAAAATCGCAAGCAAGCCACCACCAACCGAGGAGGAAGACGAGTCCGAAGAAGAAGTTGACCCGGAGTTGACTGCCGAACTAATGAACCTAGCTCGAAGGATAGCCAAGGGACGAAAGCGAACCACGACTCGACCCAACCAAGGTAAGCCTAAAAGTTCTAATATTAGGTGTTATGAGTGTAACAGGTTTGGACATATCAAGTCCGAGTGCCCCAAGCTCAACTACCAAGCACTTAAGCACAAGAAGGCCCTTAACGCGACATGGGAAGAAGCGTCATCCGAAGAAGACGAAGACCACATCTTCATGGCGAAATCGATTGAGTCAGACACGGAGACCGAACCTGAACTTGAGTCAGAACCTGAGGATGACTCGGACTACGAAGCTACCTTCAAGTCAAGCCACGGATACACATCCGGTTCAAAAGATACCCTTAAAGTGAGTCGAACTTTATTTAATACTTTACATAATACAGTTAGGTTTTTGTCTAGGAAATTAGTTAAGTCTGAGTCCAAGGTCGAGACCCTGATTGAGGAGGTCAAACTCCTCAAACACAAGGTCTCCCTAAACTCTTCGACTAGTCATGTTCGAGAAGAGGACCCAACTCGAGCTGAAAAGCTCAAAGTTGAGAACTCTCTCTTGAAAAGTCAAGTTGAAGATCTTAGGAACACGTTGGAAAGGTTCACTTCGGGATCCAAAGGACTTGACCTCCTACTTGGATCTCAAAGGGCCGTGTACAACAAGGCTGGACTAGGGTTTAACTCAAACACGACTAATAGGTCGTATATGTCGATTGTAAGTCGACATAGGAAACATGTCCAAGCATGGGTCCCTAAGAACTTTTTGATTTCAACTCTAGGATCCAACCCGTACTGGGTTCCCAAGGACCAAATCCACTATGTGGATAGATCGAACCGATTCAACGGTCTAGGGGGAGCCAATACAAAACATGTTTGTGCTTTAACTTAGAAATTGCATGCTTTTTTTTTTATTTTTTTTGTGAACTCACTTAGAACACGTACATAACCAACTAAAATCCTTCGAAAAGATTGAGCCTCGGGGAGCCATCTTTTCAAAAATAACCAGTTAGACTAGGAAATAGTCTTAGGTGAGTCAAGTCATCATTTTCTTGAAAATGGCTTTGTCTAAGGAAGTGGTCGATGATCCGATAAAAGAAGGCCCCTGTGCCTCGCCACGACCTGGAAGCCATGATCTTGAAAAGGTAAACTTGACAAGCCTAGGGTCAAATCCAAATCTAACATAAAATTACTTGAACCTAAATCCACTTAATCAACTTAATTGGAAGTCATCTCACAAAAAACACATAAGTATAACATGCTTGATCATATAGACACAGGTGAGATGACCTAGGTTTAACAACTTACAACCAATTTTTTTTTAAAAAAATATCTAACATCCAATCCAACCACCTTGTGTGTAGGATCAATGGATGTTGGATAGCCGTTGCTCCCGACACATGACCGGGGATCAACTCAAATTCATGAAGCTTCGATTCAAACGACAAGGATCGGTAGCCTTTGGGAATAACGACAAGCTCAAAATCATCGGATCAGGTGATATCGAGCTTAACTCGAATTTTGTTATTAAAAATGTATTACTTGTAGAGAATTTTGAATATAACCTGCTTAGCGTAAGCCAATTATGTGACAATAACTATAAGGTCGTATTTTTAGAAAATGAATGTGTAATTAAAACAAATGAAACAGCTAAAACAATACTCAAAGGAACTAGGAAAAATAACATTTATACAATTAACTTAATCAAATCCTCAGCCAAATGTCTTATGACACAGGAAGAGGAATCATGGTTGTGGCACCGACGACTCAGTCACTCGCACCCAAGACTCGTCCACAAGATGAGTCAGAGTGGCTTAGTCAGAGGCTTACCCAACCTCAACAATTTGGTTAATAAAATCTGTAATGCTTGTCAACAAGGAAAACAACCTAGGACACAACACAAGTTAACTAACCAAGAATGAACCTCAAGTGTACTTGAGCTCTTGCATATGGATCTATTCGATTCACATGGAGCCAAGTCACTCAATAAAAGTCAATATTGCTTAGTCATAATTGACGACTACTCCAGGTTTACCTGGGTTAGGTTCATCAAACATAAAAATGATACCCTAGATCAATTAATCAATCTATTCAAATTAATCGAGAATCAAAAAAACCTTAAGGTTAAAAGACTTAGAAGCGATCATGGTGGTGAATTCGAAAATCAAAGGTTCACCGACTTCTGTAACCTAAACGGATACCACCATGAATTATCTTGCACTATGACCCCTCAACAAAATGGCCTAGTGGAGCGGAAAAACCGAACTCTACAAGAAGCCGCTAGGACCATGTTGAACGAATACGACCTACCCGATAGGTTTTGGGCAGAAGCCGTTAGCACGGCTTGCTATGTCCAGAATAGGATCCTTATGGTAAAGAGGCACCTTAAGACCTCGTACGAGATTTATCACAATAAAGTACCCAACATCAAGTACTTTAGGATATTTGGATGTAAAGTACATATCTTAAACACTAAGAACCACCTAGGGAAATTCAAATCCAAAACCTCCACCGGAATATTCTTAGGATACTCAACCACGAGTAGGGCCTATAGGGTTTATAACCACGATACTCTTAAAGTCGAAGAGACTATTAATGTAGTGTTCGATGAAGTACCCGAACCTATAAAACTCTTAATGACCCCAAGTGTTGAGCCCACTGATACCAAACTCATCTCCGACCTTGAGATCGAGTCTAATCCACATCAACCAACTTCTCTTGTCGACCAAGTGACAAGTGATCCGAGTCAAACTAGTGTTCAACCAAGTCACCCCATTGATCAAGCATTAGGTGACACAAACCCAACTCAATCTAGGATTCAGACTAACCACCCTATCGATCAAGTGATAGGAGATCCTAATCTAGGAGTTCGAACTAGAGCATCCTATAGGAACCTTAGTCAAATTTCCTTAATTTCAAAGATAGAACCCAAATCAATTGAACAAGCTCTTCTTGATCCCGATTGGATTATTGCAATGCAAGAAGAGCTAGCTCAATTTACTAGGAATGAAGTGTGGGAATTAGTACCACCACCTAAAGACAAAACTATAATTGGAACAAGGTGGGTGTTTCGAAATAAGCTTGATGATAAAGGTGAAGTAGTTAGAAACAAGGTTAGGTTAGTCGCCAAAGGGTTTAGTCAAGTCGAAGGCTTAGATTACGACGAAACTTATGCCCCAGTAGCTAGACTCGAATCCATTCGAATGTTGCTAGCTTATGCCGCACATCGAGGATTTAAGCTGTTTCAAATGGATGTTAAGTCGGCATTCCTAAATGGATACATTAAAGAAGAAGTTTATGTTAGCCAAACCCCAGATTCGAAAATCTAGATAAACCTGACCATGTTCTAAAACTTAAGAAAGCTCTCTATGGACTTAAACAAGCTCCTCGAGCTTGGTACGAGAGACTTTCAATCCATCTTAAGTCAAAAGGGTTTAACCAAGGCTTAGTTGACCCAACTCTCTTCATAAAAACCTTAGGTAAAGAAATATTCATAGCTCAAATTTACGTAGACGATATAATTTTTGGAACCTCTAACTCAGCCTTAATAAACGAGTTCGTTTCACTCATGGAAAGTGAGTTTGAAATGAACTTGGTAGGCGAGTTAAGTTTCTTTTTAGGTCTACAAATTAAACAAACTAAGGATGGTATATACCTATATCAACAAAAATACACTAAGGAGTTAATTAAAAGATTTGGAATGCAAGACGCTAAGATAATAAACACCCCAATGGCGATTAATGTTAACATAGGAGAAGACCTAGAAAGTAAGTCCATTGACTTAAAGTACTATAGGAGCGTGATAGGAAGTCTCCTACACTTAACTGCGAGTCGACCCGACATCCTATTCGCAGTAAGTATGTGCGCCAGGTTTCAAACCTGTGCTAAGGAGTCTCACCTAACCCTAGTTAAGCGTATCCTTAGATATCTTAAGGGTACACTTAACGTTGGTATTTGGTACCCTAGATCTACGGAGTTCGAACTAATTGGCTACTCCGATTCGGATTATGCCGGTAGTAAACTTGATAGAAAGAGCATGAGTGGTTGTTGTCAACTACTCGGCTCGAGTCTAGTAAGTTGGTGCAGTAGGAAGCAACATTGTGTTGCCTTATCTACCACCGAAGCCGAATACGTTGCGATGGGTGAGTGTGTAACTCAGCTTCTTTGGATGAAGCACACTCTCCGAGACTTTAGGTTGGACTTCACCAAAACTAAAATTTTTGTAGACAACATAAGTTTGATAAATCTAACTAAGAACCCTATATGTCACTCTAGGACCAAACATATAGAAGTCAAACACCATTTCATTCGAGAACATGTGGCCAACGGCGCCATACAACTCGAATACGTCGAATCGAATTCTAACTTAGCAGACCTATTTACTAAACCCCTACCCGAAGCCGAATTTAGTCTATTAAGACGAAAATTGGGCATGTGCGTAATAGAATAGGAACTTGCAAATTATATTTTCTTACTACTATTTCTTAAATTTCATTTTTATGGAACTAGCATAGGACATACCTTAGATATCATGCACCTATAGATTTAAGGAGCCAATACATCTCACAACACATAGGACTAATGTGTTTGTGTACTTAGCCACGTAGATGGGCGTGAGATGTTAGGACCTTACTCTCGGTTCCAGATGTAGAGCTAGTGCATCGCTATGAACTACTGAGTATAATCATACATACTAGCAACTACTCATATCAATCAAGCCAAATATGAGTCGAACATTTTATAGATGAACTTATTTTCAATATATTATTTTCAAAATAATGTGGAACATGCTTGGACTTTAAAATTAAAACTTTTTTTATTATTCCACACACACCCTCACTCTTTTCGATATATGGCAAAAGGGGGAGAAAAAGGCCAAAGGTAAGGGATCATTTTTTTTGGCCAAGGCTTACTTAACTTTAAGGGAATTCTTAACTTAAACACATTTAGTTAACTTGTTTTCCTTAACCATACAAAAAGTAATTTACTTAACTTTAAGTTAACTTGTTAACAAAATGGAAGTAAAGGCCAAGGTTAAGAAATCAATCTTTTGATTTCTTAACTTAAAACTTATTTTAAAAACTATGGCCGATACTAATTAATTTTGATTACTTAATTCTTTTTTAGTAGCAAATATCAAGGGGGAGAGTTAAAACTCTTTCTCAAAGTACACACCCTTGGTCAAGGGGGAGGATTCCTCAAGGGGGAGTACTTGAAAAAGAGTTTTTATATACTCCTACTCATTCATGCATATCTCATACTTATTTTGCTTAATGCACTTAATTTATTTTTCTTAACTTTGTATGTGGGTTTGCCATAAATCAAAAAGGGGGAGATTGTTGGTGCAGTAGGCACCTAAGTCGAACCTGAGTTTTGATTATAGCAAACGATACAAAGTTAAGCTTCTGTCGTTATCTCACGAGCTGAACCGAGTGTGCAGAAGATTGCTATAGCTGGAGCTGAAGGCTAGCGACACCCGGAGGAAGCCGTGGTGGTCGGGCGACACTCGAGTGACTTCGGAGGGAGCCGAAGGAATCGAGTGGAAGGCCGGAAGCAAAAGCGACATGGTAAGTATCGAGGTAAGCTCGTGTGTGCGAGCGTAAGTGAGGTCGTATCCTCCTTACGGGGATGGTCTTAAGCGTAGATCCGACCAAAGAAATCCCATCGATGGTCTAGGTCGAGATCGGACGGTCGAAGGCCATCGAAATAATGTTTTCTTTGAGCTAACTTTGCCTTGCAGCTAGCATCGATCATTGCCGGAAGGACTCGACGCCCTTGATCGATCGACTATCTCATCGCCGGACTGATCTGATGCTACCATTAGTCGACTGATGATGGCCATCAGTCGACTGATGGTCAATGATCAGCTTCGAGTAGTCAAGGCTTATCACCCCATTTCAAGGAGGTTTAGTGTCCATTTGTCATTGGTTGAAGACCCATTCGATGAGGGGCTCAAAGGCTATAAAAGGAGGGTTTGTCTTAGGGTTTTTCATCAATTAAAAAGCTTCCAAGTGCTTCAGATACGCTCTGACTCTCCGCAATCCCTACGACGAAGCGCTGCCGAGACGACGACTAGAGCTTCAACCTCCAACCCTTGAAGTTGTCGGTAACGAAAGTTCAAATTGTATTTTAGTTTATAAGTTGTTTTTTTTAGCTTTAAATCATACCAAGGAGAGGGGGAGTGTCCCTCTACCTTGAGCTTTTATCTTCTTGTGTATCCGTCTAACTCCTACCTCCAATGAGGAGTTTTTTAGTAGTTTGCCCTCCGTACGTGGTCAAGGACCACTAGGGCCTTGGAGTAGTAGCCTTCGGCTATGAACCAAGTAAATCTCTTGTGTCTATTCTTTTTTTGTTTATCTTTTCGCTGCATATAAGTTTTCTTTTAAAACAAATTCGAACGAAAAATTTTCTATCGCTATTCACCCCCCCCTCTAGCAATCCGATCGATCCAACACTGTAGTCCAGAGGCTGGCAGAGTGAGATCGTGCTATTTGACGCGGTCGTGTTATTGTCCCACCTATGCCAAATGACACGGGCATGTAAAGTTCTAAAGACAAACCAGAATACAACACGGGTCAGGTATGCCCTTTGGCATGCC
Source organism: Wurfbainia villosa (assembly GCA_025175895.1). NCBI lineage: Eukaryota > Viridiplantae > Streptophyta > Magnoliopsida > Zingiberales > Zingiberaceae > Wurfbainia > Wurfbainia villosa. The sequence continues at coordinate 34,595,341 of CM045990.1, forward strand.
CGTGTCATGCAAAAAGGGATGGGTGTACCCTTTGGCATGCCCATGTCGCCGCTAACCCTTAAAACCACCCTGAACACACCCTAACTTTCACACGTTGTTCACAAGCTTGGAGCAACCGCCGTCTCTCTCTCAACCAGCCCGGAAGCTCAATCGACTCTCTCCCTCCCCAACGCCATGAGTAAGCGAGTGAAGACTAGGGGAGGAGCTTCTTCTTCGGCTCAGGACAAGGGAAAGAGAAAAGCTCAAGATTTGGGTAACGATCCTCCGTCCTCTTGTCATCTGTGTGGAATTGTATTTAGAGATGATGTTATGAAATCTAGGTTCAGTAAGCTTGAGAAAAGAAAAATAGTTTCTACACGTTGACAACCCTAGGAATTAGAGATGATATAATTTGGTTGACTAATAGGATATGGTGGACTGACTTTATCACACATCATCATCTTACTTATCCTAGTATTACTCTTGAATTCCTTAGCTCTTTATCCGCTGAAATACTTCAAGGAAAGAATTGTGAAGAAGGAAAAATCCAATTTAGATTAATGAATCATGAGTTTACTCTTTGCTTAAGTAATTTTAATGCAATATTTGATCTCCCTTGCAAAGGAGAGACACAAATTCATAGACATTTTATTGATCATCAGTTTTAGAAATTAATTTCTGATGACCCTCGCCCTTATGATGCATCTAGGTCTAAATCATTCAATATCCCGAATCCTATTTTTCGTTATCTCCTTAGGTTTATGGAAAATACAATTTCTGGGAGATATGATAGTGCAGGGGTAGCTAGGCAGAGCGAGCTACAGTTTTTATAGGCTATGCTAAATGAAGTTAACATTGATTCTGGAGCCCATATGGTGAGACACCTAGTTAAAGTTAGTAATAGCCCATCTGGGGTTATAATCGTAGGTGGTCTTATCACTAGAATTGCCATAGCTTTGGGATGTGACCTAGATAACCTTGAATATTGTCCTGCTAGCCCTAGATTGGATTTGGATGCTTGTATCAATATGAAGATAATTGAGGCATTTGAAGAGGGATATCGTTTGGTGTTGAAAAATGGAATTAAAATCCCTTTTCTAAACCCCGAGCGAATCACCGTACGTAATGAAGCCAATTGGCTTTTCAGAGATGTCCACGGTCCCTTGCTTACCCCTATTGCCCATGCTCCATCATGCTCACCTAGGGAGCCATCTCACATAACCCTTGAGCCATCCCATTCGACTCCTCAACCCCCTCGATTTTCTACTGAAAATTTTTCTACAGGATACTCTTAATTTGATTTTTTAGGATTCCGATCATCATTCGAGGCTTTCAGGATCGAGCATACCTCGCACATGGGTGTGTGGGATCGATTTGCCCAGACTACAGAGGAGAACCATCGTATGGTGACTCATATTTGGATATGGCAGCAGATTTTCACAAGAGGGCTGATGAGTTCTTCACCGCTGAGGCTGCTAGGAGGGAGGATGATGCTAGATTTCGGCAGGAGTCCCGGGAGTTTTACCAGGAGCAGCGACGTAGGTGGGCAGAGGAGGATGCTAGTAGCGAGGAAGGTGACCATTGATCCCCTTTAGCTATTTTGTGAGTTTCGATGCCTTTCATTTATTGCTTATACTATCTCTTCTTAGATTTCTAATTTGGTTATTGCATAATTTAGGTCTAGGGGAGTATGTTTCATTGTGTAAGCTGATTCCGTTTTTATCTTTTCATATATCATAACATTGCATTCTTATATCATCTAGCGTAGTATAACTAAACCTTGGTCGGATCATGATATTCCTTTTTGCATATTTGATAAGAACCCTATTTCACTTTTCACACGACCTATAGGTTTGAGGTATCTGAAAAGGGTTTAAATCCCCCATATCGGACTAGTACTCGATTTTCCATTGGGGACTTTCCTGTGTAATTTGGTTACTGGAGAAACACTTTTCCTAGAAGTTTCTAAAAAAAAAGGACTGGAATTATTTTGAAGCACCCCTTTGAGACCAAGTAGTTACTGGGGAAACACCTAAAAGGTGCCCCTTCGAGGCTAACTAGTTACTGGGGAAATGCTTATCATAAATTTCTTCCCTTCTTTCTTCTTGGTAAGTGCTCCTTTGAGACCGTGTGTTGATAGGTGAGGATGATCCATGCATTAAGGCAGGTAAGTGCCTCTACGCCGGAAATGAGAGGAACACGATAGAGGGGATGTCAAATCTGGATTGGTGTCCAATGCCTTTAGATCGACTTTTCACATGCACTATATAGGGATCTTTAAAGTTTTGCCACTAGGAATGATTTGATAAGATTAAGATCAGATTTTATACCTCTGGATGGTTTCTTGCCACTCCACACATAAGTTGTCTTTTGTGTTTTTCCCGTTTCTTTGCTTGAGGACAAGCAAAAGTTTAGGTCTAGGGGATTTTGATGTGTGTAATTCATGTTACATTTTGGGTATTCAATATGCATGCATTTCATCCCATTTTATGTTTTAGTCATGTATTTCATTATGTTTTAGTCAAGTTTAACATATTTTGGACAAAGAAACTATTTTGGGGTATTTTTCATGTTAACAGGGTGAAGAATCGGCAATTATCAAGGCGTATCAAAATAACACAGTCGTGCCATCAGAGACACATCCGTGTCAAGTCGAAACCAAGACCGTCCCAACTCTAGAACATCCAGACCTCAACACACCCCGGGTGTGTTAGCCGACACGCTTATGTTTCATGCCCGCCACGCCCATGCCCTCCATTGGCATGGGCGTGTCACCCTATTTCTTGACATAGGCACGCCCTTTCCTTTTTGTGTACAACACGGTGAAACCCGGGATTTCCACCTTAATTCAAGAGGATTTCTCCCTTAATTGAAGACCAAGCCAAGGCTATAAAAGAGGATATATTCTAACCCTAAAAGGGGAGCGACGGAATTCGAAGAAGGGCGACAAAGCCGACGGTGGAGGAAACACAACTATGGCGTTAAGGATTGTAATTTCTTTCTCTAGCAATTATTATTCAGCTATAGAGTAGTATCTTGTAATCTTAGGATGGGGGAGTAGCCCTTGACGATTTATGATGGTTGATTGAATCTCTTCTACTTGAATTGTCGTTTGTTTTGATTTGGTTTTAGATTCTTATTGATAAATCTAAGGAACCTTGGGGAAGTACCTAACAGTGAACCCAAGTTCCCGAAACCTAGATCCAAACTAGGGATTAACTCCTACCAAGTATCGATAGCGTATCTATGAGGGCTTGCGGGAATCATTGATGATTCCTTAGCTAATTATGGTCCAGTGTGCAAACCTATCGTGAAAAGGAAATTTAGTCTATAGAGGAACTCTTATGGACTTAATGGATCTATCAAATCCAATTTTTAACAAGTAATGGTAGTAAGACTAGGGAGGTTTGTGGGGGTCTCGTGACAGGTCCCCTTAGCTGATTATGATCACCTACGCTCGAATACCGTGACAGGGAAATTGAGTTTGATAGGTACAATTGGCGTAGACCTCGAAAGGGGTCATTGATTTACCTTAGGACAGATTCTATCGAAACAACTCTAAGGAGTAGGAGAGAACATAATCACTTTATAAATCGTCGATGCAGTGAAACCCATATCCTGAGATTCCACTCAATTATTGACTTTTAGCTCGTTCTTCTCATTCGTTGTTCTTGACTGCTTAGTTTCTTTACTTAATTCACAAATTTGGTTTGACTAGATAACTTGGTATCACGATCATTCGGTAATTGACCTAATCCCTGTGGGATCGATATTTTTATTACTTGATGACAACCGTGCACTTGCGAAAATTGACATATCAGGTAGCTTTCGGAAACAACAACATGCTCAAAATCATCAGATTAGGTGATATTGAGCTAAACTTTGACTTTACAATTCAAAATGTTTTATTAGTCAAAAATTTTGAGTATAATTTACTTAGTGCAAGTCAATTGTGTGACAACAACTATAAGGTTATATTCCTAGAAAATGAATGCTTAATTAAAACCAATGAAACCTCTAAAACAATACTTAAAGGAACTAGGAATAGCAACATCTACACAATTAATTTACCCAATTCCACAACCAAGTGTCTTATGACACAACAAGAGGAATCTTGGTTGTGGCACCGACGACTTGGTCACTCGCACCCAAGACTCATTCACAAGATGAGTTAGAGTAGCTTAGTTAGAGGATTGCCAAACCTTAATAACTTGGTCAATAAAATTTGTAATGCTTGTCAACAAGGTAAACAACTTAGGGCACAACATCAACTAACTAACCAAGAATGAACCAAAAGTGTGCTTGAGCTCCTACATTTGGATCTATTCAATTCTCATGGAGCCAAGTAACTAAATGCTAGTCAATTTTGCTTAGTCATAATTGACGACTATTCTAGGTTTACCTGGGTTAGGTTCCTTAAACACAAAAGTGATACCTTAGACCAACTCACCAACTTGTGTAAGCTAATCAAAAACCAAAAGAACCTTCAGATTAAAAGACTTAGAAGCGATCATGGTGGTGAATTCAAAAATCATAGGTTCACTGACTTCTGTAACCTAAGTGGATACCACCATGAATTCTCCTGTCCTAGAACTCCACAACAAAATGGTCTAGTTGAGCGGACAAATAGAACCCTACAAGAAGCTGCTAGAACCATGTTGAACGAGTACAAACTACCTGATAGGTTTTGGGCAAAAGCTGTTAGTACAGCTTGTTATGTCCAAAATAGAATCCTATTGGTCAAGAGACACCTTAAGACCTCATACAAAACCTACCATGGCAGAGTGTCGAACATTAAATACTTTAGGGTATTTGGATGTAAGGTACATATCCTAAACACTAAGGACTACCTAGGAAAGTTACCTCCAAAATAACCACCAGAATCTTCTTAGGATACTCAACCACAAGTAGAGCCTATAGGGTCTACAACAATAAAACCCTTAAAATCAAAGAAACCATAAATGTAGTGTTCGATGAAGGAAATGAACCCACAAAACCTGTAGTAAAACCAACTGCTGAACCGATTCATACCAGACTCGACCCTGACCATGAAATTGAGTCTAGTATTAATCCTAACTTGAGTCAGTCTAGGATTCAATCAAATCATCCTATCGACCAAGTGATAGGTGATCCTAACCTAGGAGTTCGAACTAGAGTGTCATATCGAAACCTTAGTCAAATCTCATTGATTTCGAAAATCAAACCCTAGTAAATTGAACAAGCTCTTCTTGATCTCGATTAGGTTATTGCAAAGCAAGAAGAGCTAGCTAATTTACTAGGAATGAAGTTTGGAAATTAGTACCACCACCTAAAGATAAATCAATTATTGGAATGAGGTGGGTATTCTGAAACAAACTTGATGACAAAGGTGAAGTAGTTAGAAACAAAGCAAGATTGGTTGCAAAAGGTTTTAGTCAAGTAGAGGGGTTAGATTATGATGAAACCTATGCTCCCGTAGCTAGACTAGAATCGATTAGAATGTTGTTCGCATACGCTGCACATCGATGATTTAAACTATTTCAAATGGATGTCAAGTCATCATTCTTGAATGGATTTATTAAGGAAGAAGTGTACGTTAGTCAACCCCTAGGATTCGAAAGCTTAGATAGATCCGACCATTTGTTTAAACTCAAGAAAGCCTTATATAGACTAAAACAAGCTCCTAGATCTTGGTATGAGAGGCTTTCAGTATACCTTAAGTCTAAAGGGTTTAGCCAAGGCTTAGTCGTGTTGGGTTTTTCCGAGCCGCAAAAACCGCTTTTTGCGTTGCGGAAACCTCGGAAGCCCCGGCCACGGATCCGTGCGAAGTATAAAACATATAAATACATGTATGTGCCTACAAAACCCTAGATCTACCTTAGATCTAAAAGGTTAGAACTTTACCCTCGTTGCGACGCCCTTCGCTTATCCCGCTCGTCCAAAAGTCCGCCGGAACTCGAGAGTGTCAAGTGCACACTCCTCTATGGTATCCACACAAGCAATAGGTGGAAGAAAAAACACACTTGAGTGTGCTAGCACTCCTAGGGTGTCTCGGCAAGATGAGGTTGGAGAGGGAGAGCTTGAGAGAAAAATTCCCAAGGAAGAAGATGAAGTTATGGAGAGTTACTCACCAAATGAATTTTCACCACCCATAACCACCAAGTGGCCGGCCACTTCATGGAGGGGGGTTACATGCATGCATGTAACTCCCATGACCCTTGGTCTCCCTCATGATGTGGCACCAATTGACCAAGTCAATGATGATGTGGAGCATCATCATTGGCCGGCCATGCCTAGTCATCATCATGACATGGCATTTGGTCAAGTCAAACTTGACCTTTCAACTTCCCTCTCAAGTCAAGTCAAACTTGACCTCTAATCTCCCATGGTTGATCAAATCTAACCACTTGACTCAAGTCAATTTAATATAATGAATCTCTATTCATTAATTTAAATTGATTTGATGAATCAAATCTCAATTAGACTCATTCAACACTTGAATCAACTTGAGTATAACTCAATTAGTCTAATTTGGATTACTCTTAATCCAATTTGGTTCATCCCATGAACCTAATCCTCATGGTTCATCATATGAACCTAATCTCCATCTAATTGCTCTTATGTGTGTGACCCTATAGGTTCTTGTAACGTTGGCAATGTCCCTAAACCGATTTAGGAACATAAGCAATGAGCGGTATCTAGCAACACATCATTGCTACCCAAGTTACAAGAATGTTGAGCTCCAACATCACCTTTGTGACTACTAATTGTGACTCTCACAATATGTGACAATGTCCCTCTATCCTTGACATCTAGATTGACCAATCAAGGCATAGACCGTGTCATCCTCGGTACAATCTAAATCTTGAACTCCAAGTAGACTCACTCTAATCAAATGAGCTCAATATCTCATATTGACTCATTTGGGCATGGCCATGCACTTCGTGGTCTCACTCTATCAAGAATATCGATGTCACCCCCGTCATATAGGAGGGATAGATCCCATCTACATCACTCACATCCCTCCTCATAATTCGTTACATACCCAGTAATCGCCTTTATAGTCCACCCATTTACGGGTGACGTTTGACGAAGCCAAAGTATGCAACTCCTTATGTAGGGAACCATGGTGACTTCAGGTCTAAGGACTAATAGTCATACTAATAGTCACATGAGAAAGTATATGACACTCATATAACAATCCATGATACTTTCTCATGGCGGGTCATTCAGTATACATTCTCCAATGCATACCCATGTGTCAACTTGATATCTCATATCCATGACTTGTGAGATCAAGTCATCATGTTGACCTACATGCTAGTCTCTATGCATTAACATTGTCCTTGAATGTTAATACTCGACTAGGAATGATTAAGAGTAGTGTTCTCTATATCATCTCATTATCGATTCAACCAATCGATTGATATAGATAAGAACCTACTACTCAAGGACATTATTATATTTAGTTATTTGGCACCAATACAAGTAAATATAATAACCATGACTTTATAAATAGGAATATGATACAATAAAGTCCATACAACAATCATCATATGATTGGCTCTAGGGCTTTCACTAACAATCTCCCACTAGCACTAGTGCCAATCACCGTAGTATCTAATACCCAATGACCTAGTGTGACCATCATGCTTTTTCTGTGCCAAAGCCTTGGTCAAGGGATCTGCGATGTTAGCCTCTGTGGGTACTCTGCAAATCTTCACATCTCCTCTATCGATGATCTCTCGAATGAGACGCTGGTGTGAGCGAGGTTCCTTAGCCTGTGCAATCGCTCCATTGTTGTCACAATAGAGCTCTATAGGATCTGCAATGCTAGGAACCACCCCAAGCTCAGTAATGAACGTGCGGATCCAAACTGCCTCCTTTCGCCTCGATGCGATATACTCTCGCCACATTATAGAATCGGCAAGCGTGTCTGCTTGAACTCTTCCGACTCACACGCCACCATTCAAGCAAAACACGACCAGGCGGGATCTGTAATCATCACTAGTCGGTTTGGAAGGCTGGCATCATTGTAACCCTTCTGACTAGCTCCTCATCACCTCCAAATATCAAGAAATATTCTTTAGTCCTTCTTAAGTACTTAAGAATATTCTTGGCTCTATCCGATGATGCTCACGGATCTCGATCGGTATCTACTCGTCATGCTCAAAGCATACGAGATATCAGGACGAGTACACAACATGGCGTACATGATAGATCCTATAGCAGATGCGTAAGGGATCTTATCCATGCGGTCTCTCTCCTCTCTAGAAGAGGGACTTTGAGTCTTCGAAAGACTCACACCATGTGACATCGGCAGAAGTCCTTTCTTGGAATTCCGCATGGCAAACCGAAGTAATACCGTGTCAATGTATGTACTCTGACTTAGGCCAAGCAATCTCTTAGATCTATCTCTATAGATCTTGATGCCTAGAATACAGGTTGCTTCACCTAAGTCCTTCATTGACAAGCACGTCCCCAGCCAAGTCTTCACAGACTGTAGCGAAGGGATATCATTCCCAATGAGTAGTATGTCATCCACATACAATACAAGGAACACAACTGTGTTCCCATTAACCCTCTTGTAGACACAGGGTTCATCTTCATTCTTGATGAAACCAAACTGTTTGATCGCATCATCGAATCGAAGATTCCAGCTCCGAGAAGCTTGCTTTAGCCCATAAATGGATCTTTGCAGCTTGCATACCTTCCCAGTATGCTGTGGATCTACAAAACCCTCAGGTTGTGTCATGTACACATCCTCGAGTAAGTTTCCATTCAGAAACGCGGTTTTGACATCCATCTGCCAGATCTCATAATCGTGGTATGCTGCAATAGCAAGCAAGATCCGAATGGACTTAAACATCGCCACTGGAGAAAAGGTTTCATCATAGTCAATACCATGAATTTGCTTGAAACCTTTAGCCACCAATCGGCCCTTATAGGTATGCGTAAGTCCATCCATGTCAGTCTTTCTCCTAAAGACCCACTTACACCCAATGGGTTTGACCCCTTCAGGTGGATCAACTAAAGTCCATACTTGGTTAGTGTACATGGATTCCATCTCGGATCTCATGGCGTCTAGCCATTTCTCAGAATCTGGGCTCATCACAGCTTCCTGATAGGAGGTAGGCTCATTCTCAATGAGCATAACGTCATCATGGTCAGACAAGAGAAATGAGTATCTCTCAGGCTGACGACGTACCCTATCATACCTGCGAAGAGGTAGGTCTACTTGAACAGGTGGTTGTTCCACAACTCTTTGTGCAACAACCTCATCACCCACAACACTTTGTGGTTCCTGTTCAACCTCCATCAAGGCCTCAGTGCTATGGTCCTTATCTTGAATTTCTTCAAGATCGAAGGTACTCCCACTAGTTTTTCTAGAAACAAAATCCATTTCTAGAAAAACCCCAGTCTTTGCCACAAACACTTTGTGCTGACTGGTAATGTAGAAGTAATATCCCTTTGTATCCTTGGGATATCCAACAAAATAGCACCTATCGGATTTGGGTCCCAGTTTGTCTGAGACTTGACGTCGAACGTAAGCCTCACAACCCCAAATCCTCATAAAAGACATCTTGGGATTTTTCCCTGTCCATATCGTATATGGTGTCTTTATCACAGCCTTGGATGGTACACGGTTAAGGGTAAAGGCTGCTGTGTCCAGAGCATATCCCCAAAAGGATATAGGAAGATCTGTGTGACTCATCATAGATCGTACCATATCCAATAGGGTACGATTCCTCCTTTCGGATACACCATTCCACTGTGGTGTTCCAGGAGGAGTGAGTTGGGATAGAATCCCACACTCAGCTAGATAGTCACGAAACTCATGGCTAAGGTATTCTCCACCTCGATCTGATCGAAGTATCTTAATACTCTTGCCAAGCTAGTTTTGTACTTCATTCTTGAATTCTTTGAACTTTTCAAAGGATTCTGATTTATGTGTCATGAGATACACATAACCATATCTACTGAAGTCATCAGTAAATGTAATGAAGTACCTGTAACCACCTCTAGCACAAGAATATCAAAGGACCACATACATCACTATGTATAAGTCCTAACAAATCTGTTGCTCTTTCGCTATGTCCACTAAAGGGAGTCTTGGTCATCTTGCCTAAAAGGCAAGACTCGCATGTCTCATATGATTCAAAATCAAATGAATCTAGCAGCCCATCCTTATGGAGCTGAGATAAGCGACTCTCATTTATGTGACCTAAGCGACAATGCCAGAGATAGGTTTGGTTCAACTCATTTGACTTGAACCTCTTGGTACTTATGTTATAGATAGGGCTCTCTAAGTCTAGAAAGTAAAGTCCGTTCATTAGAGGTGCACTACAATAGAACATATCATTTAAATAAACTGAACAACATTTGTTCTTTATTATAAATGAAAAACCTTTCTTGTCCAAACAAGAAACTGAAATGATGTTCTTAGTTAAAGCAGGCACATAATAACATTCATCTAATTCTAGTACAAGCCCAGAGGGCAGAGATAGATCATAAGTTCCTACAGCAACAGCAGCAACCCTTGCTCCATTGCCTACTCGTAGGCCCACCTCACCCTTTGTCAATGCCTTGCTATTTCTCAGCCCCTGCACATTGGTACAAATGTGAGATGCACATCCGGTATCTAATACCCATGATGAAGAAATAGATAGATTGACTTCTATAACATTTATACCTGAAGTAGAAGTCTCACTTCTCTTCTTCTTAAGATCTTCCAGGTATGCCTTGCAGTTACGCTTCCAATGTCCTGCTTCCTTGCAGAAGAAGCAAGCACCTTCCTTGGCTACCCCTCCTTTGGGTTTAAGTTCTTTGCCTTTGCCCTTGGCTTGGGACTTTCCCTTACCTTTAGGCTTGCCCTTGCCTTTCTTCTTCTGCACCATCAAAATGGTGTCAGATTTTCCCTTCTTAAGGTTAAGCTCGTGATTCTCAACATCTTTGAGCATTTCAGTGATGGCTTATCAATTTCATTCATGTTATAATTCATGACAAATTGATCGAAGGCTCTTGGCAAAGATTGCAAGATTAGGTCAGTGGCCAGCTCTTGGCCAAGTGGGAATCCCAGCCTTTGTAGGTTTTTTACGTACCCAATCATCTTGAGTACATATGTACCTACGGGAGTCCCTTCTTGCATTTTAGACCCAAATAATGCCTTAGAGACTTCATATCTCTCATGCCTAGCTTGTCCTTGATATAGTTGACGAAGATGTCCAACCATATCATAAGCATTCATGAACTCATGTTGCTTCTGAAGCTCAGAGTTCATGGTCGCGAGCATTAGACATGACACATCTAATGCATCATCTTGATGCTTCTTGTAAGCATCTTTGTCACCGAGGCGATGGCGGGGAGGTGCCTCCGGAATGGGCTGCTCCAGGACGTACAGCTTCCTTTCTTGGGTGAGAACAATTCTCAGGTTCCTGTACCAGTCCAGGAAATTTGCTCCATTGAGCTTGTCCTTCTCAAGGACAGATCGCAGAGAGAGAGTGTTCGTGTTTGTTGACATAGTAATCTACAACATACAATGCAGAGGATTAATATCATATTCCTTTTATCATTTAATTAGGCCTTTAATCAAATGATGCTCCCACTGAATTATAGGAATTTTGTAGAATCGAGTTATGGATGTGGTCAAACCACATTACTAGATTCAAACAAACTAGCTATAATTCTTGCGGGACAAGATCCACATCATACTAAGCCTTGAGTTAGCTTTGGCTAAATCGCCCAAGACTTAGTACGATCGGTGGGTAACACATTACCGATTACATCTCTATGCAACTCTTGTTTATAGGATTAAGACCCATATTTACAAAAGACCTTGAGTTAGCTTTGGCTAAATCGCCCAAGATTTAGTGTAAATGCGATCTTAACCTATCTTTCCAACGATTGGAATATGCCTATAGTTCTACTCGATCCAATTGAGTTAACTAGTTTTTGCTCAATCTAATTGAGCTTACTCTAACCCGAGTCGTGATAGGCGGGACCAAGATTGTCCCTCCGCACCCTTCCAAGATAATATGTGTTGCTCTGCTTTGGTAGATTCAACAACGACAAATGATCGAGGTAGTGATGGGTATCAAGGCTCGTTAGGCATTTTCGAGTTGATTCGATTATGATCTAATCTAATCGTAATGTGTATCTTATACGCATTTAGGCCTTTATTATCCTATATTAGCATGCATCATATACATACATTAATTATTCTAGCATGCATCATATACATACAAGAAAATTAACCTAGCATGCATCATATACATACAAACATTATTCTACTAGCATGCATCACATACATACAAGCAAAATCAATTAAATATTTATATATATATCAACATATATATATATATAATTAAATGTGATATAGTCATGGCCCTACTACGATCTTCTCAAGCCAATGAGAAGATCGTACGGTCAACCTAAGGCTAGCGGTTTCTCCAAGCGCTTCCTTTGACTGCCATGTGTCGTCGTAACCCTTCTCGTAATCTCGTCTTCGAGTGGACTTTCCACCGCTCCATTTTGTACATTACAAATATGAAACTCGAGTTACATTCGAGTCTAAAAACTAATTACAACTAGAATTTCAAAATAAGATGTACGACGCGCAGGTCGCAAACACTTTACAACACGCATAACCACAAAAACGGCACGCAGGCCGTATTATGAATTACAACACACTTATTCAATCAAATTGGGGTCATTGGGCCATGATAATCACAGAATTATACATAATTCTAAATTATGTATTTTTACAGAAATTTCTATAATTTTTCCTAATTTATTTCGAATTTATGAGTCAACTCTCTGTAACGGTCCCGCTAAGCGGTTTCCGGGCGCGATCGCGGGACATGGCCCCTTTCGGGGATAGGGGCAGCGCCCCTACTCGCAAAATAAACTTCGCGAGTGTCCCTACAATGATCTTACAGCGACTTAAGTCGCTGTCCCAAAAACCTAAAGCGAGAACTCGCCGATTCGGAGAGTTTTTCTCGACGGTTGAAGCATACGAGTGTCCCAACACTCGTTGCTTCGACTCTACGAGAAAAATACCCAAAAATTCTATAAAATTAGGAAATTTACAGAAACATATAAATCTGTAATTTTTATATCTAATATAAAAACTATAAAAATGAAACACATACATGCTTCGCACGTGGCTCTGATACCACTGTTGGGTTTTTCCGAGCCGCAAAAACCGCTTTTTGCGTTGCGGAAACCTCGGAAGCCCCGACCACGGATCCGTGCGAAGTATAAAACATATAAATACATGTATGTGCCTACAAAACCCTAGATCTACCTTAGATCTAAAAGGTTAGAACTTTACCCTCGTTGCGACGCCCTTGTTAGAACAAAACCCTAGTATAATTATCTAAATTAACCATCTCTAATCAGGACTTGTTGATCATTCTATATCAATCAAGTCAAATAGAGTTGAACATACAAATAGATGAGCTTATGTTTAAACTATTATTTTCAAAATCTATTTGGAACATGCTTGGACTTAAACTTAATTTGTGGCAAATTCTAAATATCTTTTCCAAAACCCCTTGCTTTTTTCGATTTATGGAAAAAGGAGGAGAAAAGGACAAAGTTAAGGGATCAATTTTTTTTATAACATAACTTAAATCTTTAAATGGCCCAAGTTAAGTAAAGGTTGTTTACTTAACTTAGTTTTTTTTACTTAACCTTTTATGGTTAAACCTTTTTAATGGAAAAAGGGGGAGAAAAGGACGAAGTTAAGAAATCAAAAGTTAACTTTTGATAACTTAACTTAAAATTAATTTAAACTTTTAGGCCTATGTTAAACATTAAGGGGGAGAACTAAGATACTTTTTCAAGTACTCACCTATAGTCAAGGGGGAGGTTACCTCAAGGGGGAGGACTTGAAAAAGAATTTTACTCTAACTCCTACTTAAGCTAACTTACTAAGTTACTCACACTAACTTATTAAGTTATGCATATTCATGCTTCATTCTATTCATGTACTTAGAGCTTTAAATGTTTTCCTTAACTTTATATCGGGTTGCCAAAGATCAAAAAGGGGGAGTGATAACTGTCATTTTGTCTTATTATTTTGGTCCTTAATTTTAATGTTTTTATCCTCTCATGAGTTTAATTGTTGATTATTTGCATGTTTTATGAGTTGGATCTATTTTTGAACGTTATTGTAAATTCTCATAAATTTTGGACTTATATGTAAATTTTATCTTTGTTTGTAGGAGATCGAGATTGTAGGGACCTTCGTGACCGCTAGAAGGGGGGTGAATAGTGCATTCATCGTAGGATGAAAGAATTCGATCGTGCTTGCTACAAATATATTAGTATCCAGTGGAAATAGAAATAATACAATGAAAACACACAAACACGATCACAACACAAGATGTAACGTGGTTCGGAACCGAATGGTTCCTACTCCACGGATTGAGCTCTAAAAGCCCTAGTGATGCTAACACACACCACTATAACAAATAACTCCTCGGAATAATAACCTCGTACAAATAGTCTTATAATAGTAAGAAACAAATATAAGCAAATATGAGATGAATATACAAAACAAAGTAAAGAAAACTTTACAACAATTGCTTTGGAATGCTTGTTTGTTGATCGCCTTGGACTAGCCTTGAAGACCCTGATTTGCACCAGCAAAATGCTCCAAATTTCCCAAGAAAATCATTCCAAAATCCCTCCTTCCGAGCTACTTTTATAACCTTCATTTGGGCTGGATTTCGCCTAGCAGTTGACTGATCGGGACTATTAGTCGACTGCCCCTGTAGCCGTTGTTAGACAACGACATATGCCATGTTGGATAAGTTCCAACAGATAGACCATCAGTCGACTGATCATACCCATCAGTTGACTGATAGCTCAATCAGTCGAGTGCTCACATCGATCACTCGATTGAAGAGCATTCTATGCTCGACATCCCGACGAGCAGTGGACTGATCTCCAGAGCAGTCGACTGCTCAACCCATCAATCGACTACCCAATGCTGGCAGTCGATTGCTAGGCCATCTTCCAGCAGTCAAACCCTAGTTGACTCCCATCAGTCAACTGATATGTTAGTAATATATGAAAGGTGTCCTAAGGCAATCGCCTTATGTTTGAACCATTTATATGATAAATAAAGATTCACTATTTGAGTATACATGTTTTCATGTATTTGATTAGATCTTAAACTCATTTACTGAATGTCCACAATACGATTCACAGCATGAGAGAATTTGTGATTGGATCAAAACTAGTGAGTATCTCTACATGTGTAATTGTGATGTATTGGAATTATCCCTAGTCGATGAATTGATGGATTTGGACACCATCAATTCTGTTGAGACTAGCACGAGGTATACTTCCTGGTGTATCCAAGCAGCTGATTCTCACTGGTTGGAGACATTGTGATGTCGGGAGTTAATCGTGGATGCTAGTTATGGTAACTAGTTCATTTGAGTGACCAGCTGTAAGACTTCATATGGTTCTCTACATATATGGATATGTCAATGAAGTTCTTACTACAGCTTAAGTGTGATGTTCCTTTGACTTGTGGTATTCAAGTCATCTTGGTCATGAAGACTTATGCTTTGACATCTTAACCAAGCATCTCTGAGGAGATGTGGACCCGGGATGATTGGGTATAAGTCGAAGTGGCCGAAGGTATTTAAATAGCCTATAAAGGATTCATCACTCATTGCGAGGAGATGTATACCCATGGCCTCTCATCGGATTGTTACTAAAGTCTTTGGCCAAAGCATTACATGTTCAGAGTAAAGTACTCTTGGATACATGTGCAGTAACTAGAATCCGTAGGACGAGGAAATGATACTTAGGCTAGGTGTGACGTAGTCAGCCTAGTGGGGACTGACACTATAGACCATGTCCTGAACCAAGTGGGTATAAGATGCATGAAGGGAATGAGGCATGATTCATTGTAGCTGCTGAAGGATTTCAAAAATAGTTCTGGCTCAACCGTTGATCTTTCAGTTAATTGGAGATCATGATGTACTACTAGGTGCCACTCTTGATCGTTCTATAATTAATGGTTAATTATAGATGGCCAACATAAATTGAGAACCTATTTTTTCACACGTACAACGAGCGTAATCCGAAGGATTTAAAAGGAGCTTGAGAATGAGATTCTCAGACCGAGAGAAACTTGGTTTGGTTGGACCAAACAAGGATCGAGCATGAAATCATTTCAGTCGCAATGGAAGCGTGGATGGGCCGTGTCTTATGAAGATATGATGGATGAACCAAATTGGTTTGGTTCTAATCCAATGGTGAAGAATAAACCAAAGGGGTTTGGTTTGTTTTAAACGAATGAACCAAAGTTGGCTCGGTTCATTTTAACTTAAAATGGACCAACTTGGTTCAGTTTATTTTAACTTAAGTTTTTGGAGCAGTTTAAAGGGTTTTTGGTTATGAACCAATAACTATTAGGAGAATGTGTTCTCTATAAAAACACGGCTTAAGGGTTTTGTGAAAACCTAATCCTAGTCTTGCTGCCCCAACCCTTCCTTCTCCTTGCCGTCGCTACCCAAGCCTTCCATGCCACCAGCCTTGTGCTGCTGTCCACCTTGCTGCCAGCATCCAAGCTCCTGTCGGCGATCCTCCGGTGACCCTCTGGTGACTTCCCTTGGCTCAGGTGACCAAGGTCAATGGATGACTTGATCTCACAAGTCATGGATATGTGATATCACATTGACACATGGGTATATATATATATATATATATATATATATATATATATATATATATATATATATATTGGAGACTATATATACTGAATTGACCCGCCATGAGAAAGTATCATGGATCGTTATATGAGTGTCATATTCTTTCTCATGTTGGTATGAATAGTCCTTAGACCTGAAGTCACTACGGTTCCCTACATAAGGAGTTATGTATTTTGGTATCGTCAAACGTCACCCGTAACTGGGTGGACTATAAAGGCGGTCACTGGATATGTAACAAATTATGCGGAGGGATGTGAGTGATGTAGATGAGATCTATCCCTCCCATATGACAGGAGTGATATCTTTGGCCTTTTGATAAAGTAGGACCACAAAATGCATGACCATGCTCAAATGAGTCAATATGAGATATTGAGCTCATTTGTTTGAGTGAGTCTACTTGGGGATCAAGAAACATAAAGATCGATAAGAGGGTGACACGGTCTATGCCTCATTGATCGATCTGAGATATCAAGGATAGAAGGACACCGTTATATGATAATAGTCACTAAAGAGGTTGTCGGATCTCGACATTCTCATCACTTGGGTAGCAATGATGTATTGCTAGATGCCGCTCATTGCTTATTATCTAAAATGGTTTTTGGATACATTGCCAACGTTATGAGAGCCTATAGGGTCACACACAAAAACATATTATTTTGGAGATGAAATCATTTTAGTTTGACTAAATGAATTATTAGTTAATTAGATTAACTAGAATGAGTAAGACTCATTACTTGGCTAAATTTGAGTTGGACTCAAATTAGTTTATGTTGAGTTAGACTCAAGTCAAACCAAGTGAAGAAGGCTAAAATGATTAATTATGATTAATCATGGTTTACATGGATTAATGATTAATTGTGATTAATCATGATTTACACGAATTAATAAAATGGGGTTTTAAAATGGGATTTAAAAGCTAATTAATATGCATTTAATGAGCATTAATTGACTTCCTTTCTTTAAACGTGGAGAATAAGGAAGAGTGGAAGTGCATTTAATGTCTCATTAATGTGCATTATTTGTGTTTTTTTTATTTCAATGTGGTGAATGAGAATAATTTTGATTAATCTCATATATTGCTTTTCTCTTGAAGCCGAGAATAGAGTGAACGAAGAGAGACCTTGGTGTGGTTGCTAGCACAACCAAAAGGTTCACTGTTGGTGCAATCGGGCCAGGTCATGATTGACCAGGACTCGAGTTTGACTCGAGTGATATTTTGATCTTCGACAAAAACATATGACAATGTGATTGTCATGGGAAAGTCCAAGTCATGGGTACTTGGCATGGAAAGTCCAAGCATGGGTCTTGGCATGAGAAGTCCAAGGGGTTTGATATTGACTGCGTAAAGTCCAAGCAGGAGTCTTGGCAGCATAAGTCCAATGGTTGGCAGCGTAAAGTCCAAGCGAAGTCTTGGCGGCGTAAGTCCAATGTACCTTGGCAGTGTAGACACCGTTAGCATGACATAGCTGATGGAAGCATCTGAAGGCTAGCGCGATAGATGAACAAGTCATGGATGACTTGGAGGGATCCGAGAGGTGTGAGGCTGATGGAGATGACTAGAAGGATTAGGTCTAGGCTAAGGGTGGTCTAGCAAGTATAGGGGCACCATACTTGGTTTAAAACCTCATGTTTGAGGTGTGCCAGTCGACTGGTGCCATGTGGCAGTCGACTGGCGTAGTCAACTAGGGTTTGACTGTGGAAAATGGCCAAACAGTCGACTGTCGGAGCTTGGCACTCGACTGATCAGTCGAGCAGTCGACTGATCATGGGATCAGTCGACTGATGCTCAAATTTTTGGCCATAGAATGGAGTCTCACTCGACCGCTGGGACGAGCAGTCGAGTGATGGCTCATCAGTCGACTGATGCTCATGATCAGTCGACTGATGTCCTAGCCGTTGGATTTTTCCAGCGTGGATTACATCGTTGTCTCACAGCAACAGTGTGATCAGTCGACTGATGGTCCCGAGCAGTCGACTGATCGACTTTTTCCAGCACAGGTTGAAGCTATAAAAGGAGCTCGTGTTGGAGAAAATTGCATCCGATTCTTGAGGGCTATTGGGGCAATTTGTTGCTGCAAATCAGGTCTCCAAGTGCAAGCAAGCAACTAAACATTCAAGCAATCAAAACAAGTGTTGTAAAGTCTTTTCTTTACTTGTCTTTCGTATTTACATTGTATATTGCTTGTATTTCGTTCTTACTGTTGTTAGATCGCTTGTAAGGGGTTTCTCCACCTCTGACTTGTGTCGAGAAGGAGTGTTTATTATAGTGGTATATGATTGGCATCGCTAGGGTTCATACGAACCCAATCCATGGAGTAGGAACCGTTTCGATTCCGAACCACGTTAAATCTTCGTGTTATTGTGCTTGTGATTGTGTTTCGTTATTGTTATTATATATATATTCCGCTGTGCTAACGAAACTTGTAGACACGATCTCAAACGAATTCCATCAAGCTTAACACGACGCTATTCACCCCCCTCTAGCGGATTCAAATATCCTACAATTGGTATCAGAGCCTGGGGCTCTTCTACGGACTAACCACCAGGAGCTAAGACAAAGAAGCTAGAGGGTGAAGATGGAAGGACAACTAGGTTGGGATATCAACACACCTATCCCGTATACCTTCTATGGACAAGAAGGCTTTAGACAATGGAAGACAAGAATCGAAGATTTCTTAATGATGAGGGACTTCGAAGAATGGTCCATTTTAATGAATGGTTTTGAATACCCAAGAGGACCAAAAGGTGGCTTCCTCAAAAAGAAAAGATGGACCGAAGAGCAAGTCCAAGCCTTCGAGAAAAACACCAAGGTAATTAAATTTTTGGTTGATTTAATACCTAACAATTTCTTGTGTATGTTAGGTAATTATATAGATGCCAAGGATCTATAGAGCCAAGTGGCAAAGCTCCATGAAAGTCCATCACCAGTCCAAGAGGAAGGGACCGAAGAGGCGAATGCATCATCCTCACAAGGAAGTGAGGAGTTGGATGTTGAGAGGTCATCAACATCCAAGGAGAAAGAGGAATTAGAAGAAGAGGAGACTTCCACCTCTAGGTTTGAGGGGGAGGAGATTAGAGCATCCTCAACACCGAAGCAACAAGAGGAGCCATCCGAATCCGGTCGAGAGAAAGAGAAAGCTCAAGAAACCTCTACCACGGACCTAGGTAACTCGAGCATTTCAAATAATAATAAAATTCATATTATATGCTTTGAGTGTAGGGAGCAAGGACACTACAAGAGTAAGTGTCCTAAACGGGTTAAGAAGACTCCACCCGTACCAAAAGTCAAGGAAACCGGTGCCCCAACAACTAAGAGCAAGGAGCAAGTCATTTGCTTCAAATGCCGACAACCGGGACATTATCGGAATCAATGCCCGAAGGGGGAAAAGAAGACCCAAAATGGAGCCTCATATGTAGGGGGAGCTAAGGCTAACCCTAAGGTATATTTTAGTAATGCTCTTTTTAATTTGAATGTTAAAAAGCATGCTAGGAATTTTAATTCTCTTGCAAGTCATGAAAAGCATGCTAATAGAAATAAAAACTTTTGTTTAGGAGCCAAAAATGTTAACCTTAGGAGTAAGGAGAAATTTGGGACTAATGTCCCTAGAAAAACTTTACTTAAGGAATCTATTAGGAAAATACAAGAACACTTAGATTTTAACCCTAAATGGACTAGACATATGCCTAGAGAGGACAATGCTCATGGTTTAAGTCAAAACTCAAAAATTGGGCAATTATAAAAGGAAAATCAAGTCTTGAGGTCAAGACTTGAAAACTAGAAAAGACCCTTAGGAATATACAAAATCAATTTAAAGGGTCTAATGGTCAAAGTCTAGGACCTAAGAGTCAAAAGTCAACCAAGGGCAAGCAAGGTTTGGGTCATAAACCTAAGCCTAAGGTGGCTTACCATAGTGTTCCATTTGATTATGGGACACAAACTAGGTCTAAGAAGACCAAGGTTACTAGGGAAGTTATCCCTAAGAGTAACCATAGTTTGTGTCTAGTGGCTAGGGTTTCTAGAAAACCTAGGGTGGCCACTAAGAAGGTTGCAAGGGGAGTTACCCCTAGAGTCAACCTAGGTAAGACCACAATGACCAAGGCTAACAAGTCTAGGAGGGTCATTAGGAAGGTATCTAGGGAGGTAATCCCTAAGGAATACCTAATTAACCCTAGGAGCTCAAATCAATTTTGGGTTCCAAAGAGCGTGATTGATTCACGCTAGATGGGGTTAGGATGTGCCAACCTTGATTGGATGAGTAGTTAACTCAACCATGGCAAAGGTGACACTTTAGGTTATTTTCAAGGTTATGGATACCTTGGAAATAGTTTTGATATTCTATCATAAAAGATTTTAGGATGTGCCAATATATATTTGAAATCATGAAAAATCAATAAAAGTGGCACAATCTAGTTTTAGAGGTCATAGTGTATCATTTTGATCTTTGGCACACTTTAGGAATCAATGTATCAAGAGAAGTGTGTTTGAGGTGTAAAAGTTACATCAAGAGTGATACTCAAGTGTCACACACCTTGATGTCTTGCACTTACCATGCTTCATGTGTTCCACCATGTGTTTGCATGGAAGGAATGTCTAGGGTGGATTGCATCTCACAAAACAAGTCTTTTACCTTGATTGTGTATTTGAACACTTAGAAATGGTGAGATGTTAGGATTTTAAAATCATTGGATGTTAATGTTTGCTAAAATGAAATAAAATATCAAAATACATTAACGAATACATGAATATAAAGCATAACATCAATATATTCGATATACAAGAGTAAACATGAGAAAATTAAATAAGTTGGATAAGGAAATTGAGATTTTCAGAATTTCAGAACTAGAAATCAGATATTAGTCGACTGATCATACTGTTGCGCGATACGATGCATCCAGCAGTCGAGTGCTCTTTCCAAGATTTCATTGATGTTTGCACATCGATCGATATGATACATCACCGACCGATGGTACTGTTCATCGAGGCGGAGGATCATCACCGAGTGCTCGAGCGATCAGTGATGATCGCATCACGATCGATGTTATCAGAGCACATCACGAAGACTCGGATCGATTCGAGCCGTGAGCAGTCGATTGTCGGTTCGGTAAACCCGCTAATAAGCCGCTATCAGTCGGCTGATGCTGCACATCAGTCGACTGGTGTCGTGATTTTATAACGCCGAATCGCTAGGGTTCTGCGTCTTCACGCGTCGACCTCTCGTTTCCTTCTTTCTCTCCGGTCGCCACTCCTTTCTCCGATGAGATTTTTCGGCCACGCCGGCCACCTAAGTCCTAGGTTTGATAGCCAAACTCTTCCTCTTGCATTTTCACTCATCTCACAACCCTAACTCACTCATTTCCAGCGGTTGTTTCCTCTTTTTCGATTAGGGTTCCGGCGAACTTTCCGGCGACATTTTCAGCGATATCCGAATATTCTCTCATCATCCCTCCAAATGGCGCCAAAGTAAAATTTTCTTACTCAAAAACCCTAATTTTTTCCTTTTCATTATAATCTATTATAATCTAATCGTGTATTGGTGCCTTTGTATTCCATGTCATTGCATTACATTCATATAGGCGATCCCGTAGAAATGACCCACCCGAGGTTGAGTCACGATTGTACCAACCTATGTTGGTTAGGTACATCGATAGGGATTTCTTTAACCGTTACTGTAGTGACATCATGGAGATATTTGCATATTATAATCTCATGAAAATAGTGTTGTACACGCATGCCATCAATGATGATCTCCTTAAGGAGTTCTATCAGAATTTAAGGAAGGTAGACGATGGCCCTACCTACACTACTCGCGTTGCAAAATGCGATTTAGAGTTCACTCCTGCGATATTGCAGGAGTTTCTTGAGTGTAGGCCATCGACTGACATGTTCATTTTCTACCCTACCTTCGATGCCTCTTTACCCGAGCCCTTTGACCATATCTCTATGAATTCCATGCATGAGCATGTTTTTAGTCATCCTTGTCCACCAGCTCAAAACCTATTTCCTATCTCCGAGCTATCTGCACATGACAATGTACTCTACAAAGTCATTGCTGGGTGTTTTCTTCCGATTGTGACATGGGGTCTGGCCAAGATTCGACCTCCTCATCTCTTTCTCCTATACGCCATGTGCCATAGACTAGACATAAACATTTCATTGAACATGTTTCATTGCATTGTACATTTCATATCCCCTATACAGGGGAAAGTGCATATGCCTTATGGCCACATCATCACTGCATGGTTAGAGTCAGTAGGCATTAACATAAACAGGGGATCACTGAGGGCGCTATCAGAGGTGTACGACTGCATATCAGTTCGTAACTTCTCGCTGGCGAAGCTGAGGATGGGATAGGGGCAGATGGAGTTGGCGCCTCGACCTCCGCCCAGGGCACGTGGGGAGCCACCTCGAGTGCCTAGAGAGGCTGCTGATGAGGAGGATCAGATGCCAACAGATGCATTAGCAGCAGGTCCATCGGATCAACTTGCCGAGATGGAGGCCAGATTCCAGGACTATCAGCAGACAATCGACTCACGGCTGTCAGAGCTCTTAGTAGGGCAAGCCTCCATGGGCACAAATCTTAGTCGGATGGAGGAGAGATACATTCAGATCGCAGAGTCCCAGAGCCGCATCGAGCAGCGTCAGCTCGATATGTATGAGATGATGCGGGCCTGGACTTTGAGCCAACAGCCTCCTCCACCTCCACCATCTGCAGATGACTAGATCTAGAGGCTGTTAGAATTTTTGTTTTTCAGTTTTTATAGTGAGATTGAGCATATCAAATCTCCATTTTGGATGTAAAAACTGAAATCTTCTTAAATTGAATGAAATTTCTGTCTGTGAAAATCATGTGTGTTTGATTATGTATTTGTATTAATGCATTGGTTTATGAAAGTTGTTATATCATGACATGAAATTTCATCTTATTATATAACATGTCATGCCATTGGTTATGATTATTTTAGATGTCATGTTTGCTTTTAGATTATATCATATGCCATGACATCATTGGCCATGCGTTATTATTGATATTATTTATGTCATGATCATTTCATGCATTTAATTGTTTAAAATTGATTCAAGGATAATGGCATAACTTGGAGTCCCATTATAAGGGAATCAAGTAGAGTTGCCTAGAAAATGCATGAGGCCATAATAATCCTAACTCCACATCTCACATCACATTTACATGTATATGTATTTCCACACCCTAGATACATGTGAGATGCTAGGATAATAAGTTAGGTTCAAGGTGCATTGATAGTGCATCTAGATGAACTCAAACTTATTTCAGTCATCACTAAGAATCATGAGGAAAGCTAATATACATGTTATGTATATTTAGCAAATAAACCATGGTTCAAAATAGGTTTTCAAAAACATTTTAAAATCATTTTAGAAAACCTTGGTGAAGTCTATCCTTTGATATCCATAATCATTGTAGAAGTTGATACAAAGTAGATCAAAAACTTTAAAGTTTTAATAGTTTTTGAACTTTGTACCAATCTCCTATTTCAATGGTAAGAATATTTTTCTAAAATTTTTCACCGATTGTATGTGTGATAAGTAATATACGTATCAAATTTCGTGATTTTTTGATTTACATAGAATTACTTATGAATTTCCAAAAGTCGAGTCTGATATCTGAAAATCAGGTTTTCAGTTATCAGTCGACTGCCTCTACAGGGCAGTCGACTGATGGGCAGCTCTTGGACTCGACTGCAGCGCAGTATCACTCGACTATTACTTCATGCCAGTTGACTGATGGGCACATCAGTCGACTGATAGCTGACAAAGTCGACTGTTAATGCTGATTTCGGGAAAACTAAGTTTGTTTAGCCCAATTTCAGCTATGGTTAAGGTCCCTAATCACTCCTAACCCTAGGATATGCTTTGGGAAGCATTATAAAGGGTGAAAATCCATTGGATATGGATTTGGAGAGGTGTTTAGGGTTTGTATCAAATTTAAGGTGTTGGAAAGTTCAATGTTGAATTTCTAACCTTAATTTTGATAGTTTAGAGTTCCTATTGGCTTAGGGACTTCCCAAGGACATTGTTGGTGCAATGGTCAAGGGGGAGCAAGCCTTTAGGGGGAGTTATCCATCTTGGGATGATGGATGTGATTTTTCTTCTTGAAGGGGAGATTGTTATCAATTGGGAAAATTGATGGATTTTTAGAAACCCAATTTGGAAATTGGGAGAGTGTATAGGATTGCCTCTCTTGAGTGATATGGAACTTATCACTAGGAAGATGGTAGGCATCCTAGGTATTTTTGTACCAAGGGGGAGATTGTAAGATCTCATTGGGACATGAGACATTGACCTTCTTGGGGAGAGATGACTTTTTTGATGTATGTCAAAAAGGGGGAGAATGTAAAAATACCAATTTGAGATAATTGGTAAGGGATGTGAGTTAGTGTTCTAACTCAATGGTTTGTTTGGTTTTTGTCGAACATAAAAAAGGGGGAGATTGTTGGTGCAATCGGCTCAGGTCATGATTGACCAGGACTCGAGTTTGACTCGAGTGATGTTTTGATGTTCGACAAAAACATATGACAATGTGATTATCATGGGAAAGTCCAAGTCATGGGTACTTGGCATGGAAAGTACAAGCATGGGTCTTGGCATGAGAAGTCCAAGGGGTTTGATATTGGTTGCGTAAAGTCCAAGCAGGAGTCTTGGTAGCATAAGTCTAATGGTTGGCGGTGTAAAGTCCAAGCGAAGTCTTGGCGGCGTAAGTCCAATGTGCCTTGGCGGTGTAGACACCGTTAGCATGACATAGCCGATGGAAGCATCTGAAGGCTAGCGCGATGGATGAACAAGTCATGGATGACTTGGAGGGATCCGAGAGGCGTGAGGCTGATGGAGATGACTAGAAGGCTTAGGTCTAGGCTAAGGGTGGTCTAGCAAGTATGGGGGCACCATACTTGGGTTAAAACCTCATGTTTGAGGTGTGCCAGTCGACTGGTGCCATGTGACAGTCGACTGGCATAGTCAACTAGGGTTTGACTGCGGGAAATGGCCAAACAATCGACTGCCGGAGCTTGGCACTCGACTGATTAGCCGAGCAGTCGACTGATCATGGGATTAGTCGACTGATGCTCGGATTTTCGACCGCAGAATGGAGTCTCACTCGACCACTGGGACGAGCAGTCGAGTGATGGATCATCAGTCGACTGATGCTCATGATCAGTCGACTGATGTCCTAGCCGTTGGATTTTTCCAGCGTGGATTACACCGTTGTCTCACGAATAGTGTGATCGATCGGTGATGGTATAAAGGAGATCGTGATGGAGAAAATTGCATCCGGTTCTTGAGGTCTATTGGGGCAATTTGTTGCTGCAAATCAGGTCTCCAAGTGCAAGCAAGCAACCAAGCATTCAAGCAATCAAAACAAGTGTTGTAAAGTCTTTTCTTTACTTGTCTTTCATATTTACATTGTATATTGCTTGTATTTCATTCTTACTATTGTAAGATCACTTGTAAGGGGTTTCTCCACCTCCGACTTGTGTCGAGAAGGAGTGTTTATCATAGTGGTGTGTGATTGACATCGCTAGGGTTCGTACGAACCCAATCCGTGGAGTAGGAACCGTTTCGGTTCCAAACCACGTTAAGTCTTCGTGTTATTGTGCTTGTGATTGTGTTTCGTTATTGTTATTATATATATATTCCACTGTGCTAACAAAACTTGTAGACACGATCTCGAATGAATTCCATCAAGCTTAACACGACGCTATTCACCCCCCCTCTAGCGGCTTCAAATATCCTACGTTCACCTCTTCTCTCCAAGATCGTGTGTGTGTGGATACCTTAGAGATAAGCAAAGGTTCACCTCCTAACCGTATTGTGATCTGACCAAATCTTGGATGAGCAGGATAAGCGAAGGGTGTCGCATCGAAGGTATACTTCTTCCTCTAGATGAGATCTAGCAAAAGTAGGATACGAAATGTTTATGATTTTTCGCTTGGATCTCTGGAGGGATCCTAATTTTTCCACTGTGAATTTTTTTGTTTATCGCTTGGGATCCCTACAACCATTGTGCGTGTGATCCAGTAGGTTCTCGATTATGTTGGTCATTAGTAACTAACCATTAGTTACAAAAAGATCATGATTGACATCTAGTTGTACGTCATGACCCCCCATTAACCAAAAAGTCTTCATCAACTTCAAAACACTTCGGAATCCTTCAGCAGCTACAGTTGTTTGTGTCATATTCCTTTCACTCATCCTATACTCACTTGGTTCAGGACATGATCTATGTGCTCGTCCCTGCTAGGTTAGCTACATCACACCTTGCACAAGTTATTTTCTTATCCTGTGGATTCAAGTTACTCTATACATGTGTCCAAAAAGACTATCTTCTTGACATGCATGCTTTGGCCAAAGACTTTGGGTAATAATCTCAACAAGAGGCCTAGGGTATACTTGTCCATTCATAAGGAGTGTTGAATTCTCTTTTGGCTATTAAAACATCTTCGATCACTTTAGCTTATACCCAATCAATCTAGAGTTATACCTCTTGAGGAGATGACTACGAAGAAGTCAAAGTATAAGGCACCTGTTGGAGGATCAGTGGCCGACTAGAGGAGGGTGAATAGCCATTTTTCGTAGATGATGGAGATTGATCGCTTCTTGATTGTCTATGTTTAGGTTAGCGTAGCAGAAATATGCTAAACAAAGTAATTAAGACAAAACAAGAAGTAAAAGAAAGAACAATGCTAATAAACGATGTAACGTGGTTCACGACCCTTGCTACTAATCCACGACCCGATTCATTCCAGGTGAATCACTCCTAAACCTTCGCTAGTCTCTCCTTTTGCCCAAGCAAGGTAGAGGTAACCTTTCTTACAACAAACACTCCTTACAATAAGATTGAAATAAAAGCAAGAAGGAGTTGAGAACGTGTGGAGCACTTAGGAGCATGAAGATTAACATCCCCAAAGCCCACACCCTCTCTTTTTATAGAGAGGGACGAAATCTTCCTGTTGGGGTTTCATTAGTCGACTGCCGCAAGGCAGCATTCAACTACAGCCCTTCCAACACCTTTTGACGTTGTCTGAACCGCGCTTGTCACGGTCCAACGGACGCCTGGGCAGTCGACTGGTGATCTCGTTGGTTCGATTGATCACCCCATAGCCGACTGGTCAGTCGGCTATGAAGTGTTTTGTGTCCATGCCAATTTCTTTAGCAGTCGATTGCCATCTATGGCAGTCGACTACCAGTAGTTAACTGCTAATGTAGCAATCTGACTGCTGATCGGGTGGTTCCCCGCACACTAGTCGAACCACCTTCGACTTGGACCAGTTGACTGCCAATACTTGGTAGTCAATTGATGTCGGGTAAACCTTAAACAAATGACTTGTTTGAGCATCCGACGGTCGGGTAAAACCTTAACCCACTCGGTCGAGCATCCAACACTTCCAATCAGTCGGGTAAAACCTCAAACCTAGTTTGAGCGTCCGACTTAACCATACGTTGGGTAAAACCTCAAACCCTAGTTTGAGCATCCAATGTTGGAAAGTAGGTGGTCGGCTAGAGGGGGGTGAATAGCCCTTAATCGTCGTATGGTGGAATTCATTCGTTGATCTTGAGTCACTTATCTACGATTGTTGTTAGCACAGTGAAAATAATAGAAACAAATAGAAATGCAAACAACAACATAAGCACACAACAAAACATAAGATATACGTGGTTCGGAATTGAATGGTTCGTACTCCACGGGCGAGCTTAACGAGCTCTAGTTATGCACACGACAATAACTAAACTCCTTCTCGACAACATGTCGGAGGTGGAGAAACCTCGTATAAGAAATTACAACAGTAATATAGAAATACAATCTAAAATACAAAGACAAAGCAAAAGAGAACTTTTACACAATTGCTTTGATCACTTGCTTGTTGCTTACTTTGGTTGGCTCTTGAAGGACTGGAATGCAGCAACAATTCCCCTTCAAAGTCTCCCTTAAAGTCTTAGCAAAATCCTTCATCTTGAGCTCCATTTATAACTTGCATCAAGCTGATTTTGCGCCCATCATTTGACTGATCGTGACCATTAGTCGACTTGTCCTGTAGTCATTGTCTCACAATGACCAGATCCATGCTGGCCAATAGCCAACAGATCCATCATCAGTCGACTGATCATGCCCATTAGTCGACTGATGATCCCATTGTTGGTGCAGGGGCACTAGATAATCGAACCTGTGTTTTGATTATGGCAAAGACACAAAGTTAAGTTTACATCGTTATCTCATGAGCTAAATCGAGTGTGCAGAAAAGTACTAAAGCTGGAGCTGAAGGCTAGCGACACCCGGAGGAAGCCGCGGTGGTCGGGCGACACTCGAGTGACTTCGGAGGGAGTCGAAGGAATCGAGTGGAAGGCCGGAAGTGAGAGCTACAAGGTACGTATCGAGGAAAGCTCGTGTGAGTGAGAGATTGTAAGGTCGTGTCCTCTTTACGGGGATGACCGTAGGCGGCGATTCGACTAAGACTTCCCGTGGAAGGTCTAGGTCGAGATCGGACGGTCAAAAATCGTCGTATTTATCATTTTTTGAGCTAACCTTTTGCTGCAGGGAAGTGGCCAGGCTGGCAGTCGACTGCTAGACATTGGGCAGTCGACTGATGATCATCAATCGACTGATGGGAGGCATCAGTCGACTGATGGCGACGAATCAACCTTTGCGCTAGGTCAAATCGAATAACATTTAACGCGGCCACTTCGTGATAAAATTTGTATAACTTCGTCATCTGTTCCAAAAAAAGAGGAGACAAATTCAGAGGCCAAAATCTATAAAAAGAGGGGAGGATTCCAACTCCAAACGTCATCAAAGTTTAATCTCAAGTGCTCCTACAACGCCAACGCTCCAACACCGCCATAACGCCGACGCGACGACAAGTTCCGATCTTCTTCGTCGACAGCATAATCAAGTAATAGATTTTAATATTGTATTCTTTATTTTTATTTGTAACGAGGTGAGGTAGGCTTGTTGCCTCATCCTCGTAATTTCGGTTTTGTGATCGTTGTCTCCTACCTCCAACGAGGAGGAGACGTTATAGTGATTTGCCCTCCGTACGCGGTCTAGGACCAATAGGGCCTTGGAGTAGCAACCGCTGGGTTGTGAACCAAGTAAAATAAACTTGTCTTCTTTACTTTCCGCTGCTCTTACTTTGTCTATCGAACGAACGAAAAAGATTTACGATCGCTATTCACCCCCCCTCTAGCGACGCTTCTCGATCCAACACCCATCAGTTGAGTGGTCACAACGACGACTCGATTGGAAGACCTTCTATGGCTGCAAACACCCCGATTAATTGACTGATATCCCGCATCAGTCGACTGATGGTGTTGGCAGTCGACTGCCATCCCTCGGTAGTCGACTGCTCGGCCAGATCCTGGTTAGTCGGACACCAGTCGAACTCTAGTCGACTTAGAGCAGTCGACTGGCACCTAGGTCAGTCGACTAATGTCGGGTAAAACCTCAAACACCAAGTTTGAGCATCGAACACTCAGTCTTAGCCACTTGGCCAAGTCCACCTCATTCCTCATGGAGTTCCCCACTGAAGCTCTCTTCCCTCTGCCTACGTCCCTCGGATGTGCCAAGTGCATGGCTTCACAATGCCATCCTTCCCGTCTCTTGCCCTCGAAGTATGCTTCCCTTGGGCCTCACTCCATTCGCTCCCCGTCCGGCGGTCCCTCGGATGCACCAAGTGCACGGCTTCGCAATGTCATCCTTCACCGACTCAAGGACCCCGAGCCTAGTGAACTTGCCAAGTCCTCAAGACTTCCCAAATGCACCAAGCTCACGACTTCACAATGCTTTGGACTTTTCCACACGAAGCCCTATGCTTGGATTTTCCATGCCAACTCCACATTGGACTTTCCTATGACAATCCCATGTCATAAGTTTTTTCTATCATCAAAATACTGCTCGAGTCAAACTCGAATCAACCCGGGCCGATTGCACCAACAATCTCCCCCTTTTTGATGATTGACAAAACTATCCCTCAAGTCTACCAATTATTCCTAATTAGCAATTCTCACATCCCAATGAGAATTCCAAACCCAATTGGTAACTTGGTAACTTCTCCCCCTTTTTGACATTCATCAAAAAGGTCCTCCCCAAGGATATGAATGTCTCATATCCCAATGAGATCTTACAATCTCTCCCTTGGAGGAACACACGCCTATAATCTTTCTAGTGATAAGTCCCATATCACTTAAAGAGAGACAACCCAATTTTCCTCCCATGAGAAAAAATACACATCCATCTTCCCATGATTGATACCTCCCCCTAAAGGCTTGCTCCCCCTTGACCATTGCACCAACAATGTCCTTGGAGAGTCCCTAAGCCAATAGGAACATTAAAACAATAAAAATTAAGGCAAAGTTCAATAATGAACTCTCATCCACCTTAAAATTGATACTCACCCTAAACACTTCTCCTAATCCATATCCAATGGATTTTCACCCTTTATAATGCTCTCCCAAGCATGTCCTAGGGTTAGGAGTGATTAGGGGACCAAAACATAGCTGAACATGGGCCTAACCACCAAGGTTTACTCGAAATCAGCAGTATTAGTCGACTGAATTAGATATCAGTTGACTCCTTCCCACATCAGTCGATTGGCCTCCCTGGTAGTTGATTGATAACTGCATTTTGCAGTTTTTTGATTTTCAGAAATGGATTTCTGAAATTCGTAAGTAAATATACATAAGTTGAAAAATCTTGAAATCTTGTATGTATATTACTTATTAGAATCATAATGGGTGAAAAATATTGGAAAATTATTTTACCTACAAAATAGTGAGATTGAAACAAAGTTAAAAAGTTAAGAAAAACTTCAATATTGAGCCCTCTTTGTATCATCCCATTCAATGGTGATTGCTTCAAAAGATAGACTTTATTAAGGTTTTTCAAAGTATTTTCAAAATGTTTTTAAAACCTTTAATTCCATTTTCCTAAATATCTCACTTGTATTTAAATGTGCAAAACACATACAAGTCAAATATTATAGTGAGATGTGGGTTTTTGTTCTTTAATGGTCTCATGCATATTCTAAGGCAACTCTACTTGATTCCCTTATGCATGGGACTTCAAGTCATGCCAATGGTCCTTAAATCAATTTTATTTTATGCATGATATGATTATGGCATATATATGATATAACTAAGCATGTGCCAAAATCATGATGTCATGGCATGTGAATGAAATTTTAGCATACATGACATATAAAAATAAGTCTAATTATGATCATGACATTTTTAGAGATAAAAAAAATGAAAATGATGTCATGACATGACAAGGAAAATAAATCATGGCAAGTGAAATATACTAAGGTATAAGATACCTAAGTGTTAAGCCCAAATTGTCATTTCTAGGATTAAGTCCATTTTTGCCTTAATGTCATTTATCTTCCTAGTGTGCCAAAAACCCAAAATGGCACACCATTGCTTCTAAGACCTAATTGTGCCAATTCAATCATTTTTCAACTTCTCAAGCACATTGGCACATACTAATGTGTCAACTCACCATGGCTAGGTTAACTACCCATCTACTTAGGGTTGACACACCCTAACCCATCTAGCGTGAATCGATCACGCTTCTAGGAACCCAATATCTATTGGATCTCCTTGGGTTAACAAAGTATTCCCTAGGGATAACTTCCCTAGATACCTTCCTAATTACCCTTTTAGGCTTTGAAGCCATAGTCTTTTGGGTCTTTCCTAGGTCAACTTTAGAGGTGACTCCTCCTTTGACCTTCTTAGTGGCTTTCTAGATTTTCTTAAGTCCTTAGCCACTAAGCACACACCATGGCTAGTCTTAGGGATAACATCCCTATTAGCCTTGGTTTTCTTAGACCTAGAAATTGTTCCATAATTAAAGGGAACATTATGATAAGTCTTTTTGGGCTTAGGTTTGTGACTCAAACCTTCCTTGCCCTTAGACCGTTCTTGAACCCTTGGTCTTGACTTTTAGGCATTTGACTCTTGAATAGAATTTTCTATAATCTTAAGGGTCTTTTCCACTCTCTCAAGTCTTGACCTCAAGACTTGGTTTTCTAATTCTAATTTGCCCAATTTTGATTTATCATTAGATTTTTGGGAAGGCCTCTTCTTCTTAGGCATGTGCCTAGATTTTTTAGGATTAATACCCAAATTTTCTTCTATTCTCCTAATTGATTCCCTAGGTAAAATAGTTCTAGTGTTATTTGTCCTAGGTTTATCCTTAGATAAATTTAAATGCTTAGCACCTAAACAATAAACCTTATTATTTCTACCAGCATGCTTTTCATTAATAATTGCAAGAGATCTAAAAAAATTTAGCATGCTTGTTAACCCTAGGAATTGAAGGTGCATTAACTAAATTTACCTTAGGGTTAGCTTTGGAAGCTCCCCCTACATGAAATGCTCCTTCTTGCCCTTTATTCCTCCCCCTAGGGCATTGGCTTCGGTAATGCGCCCTTTGATTGCATTTAAAGTACACAATGTACTCTTTGCTTCTAGTTGTGGGGACTCCAGCATTTTTGGCTTTTGGTGTCGGTTGAGCCTTCTTCACCTTCTTGGGATACTTACTTTTAAGTGCCCTTGTTCCCTACACTCAAAGCATGTTATATGATTTCTATTTATAATCATAATACTTGAGTTACCTAGGGAATTTTTGCTTCTCCCGGATGTTGAAGCTTCTTCTTGAACTTGTTCCGGGATGGAAGGCCTCTCCTCCTTAATGCTAGAGGTGGAGGTCTCCACCAAATCATCAACATCTTCGAATGTGGTGGGAAATTCTTCAACATCCTCAGATCCGGATGTTGATGGGCATTCTTTTTCTTCATGGACCAATGTGGGCTCTTCATGAAATCTTATCACCTTGTCCCATAGGTCCTTAGCATCCCTAAAATTACCTAGCCTAGACCAAATGTTGTTAGGAATCAAATCACTAAGTAATTCGATTACCTTGAGATTTGTCTTGAAATCCTTGATTTGGTCTTTGGTCTACCTTGACTTCTCAATTTGCCTATTGCTTTCATCCCTAGGCAATTCGAAACCATTTTCTAAGATTAGCATAAAGTCCAAATCGATTTCTAAATATACCTCCATTTTTCTTCTCCACCATTGAAAATCTCCTTCGAATTTTGGTGGTTGGAGGTTGTAGCCGATCATCTTGTGGTGCTTGTGTCGGCGGTTAGTCCTCGACAAGTGCCTAGGCTCTGATACCACTTGTTGGAAAGTAGGTGGCTGGCTAGAGGGGGGTGAATATCCCTCAATTGTCTTATGGTGGAATTCATTCTTTGATCTTGCGTCGCTTGTCTACGATTGTTGTTAGCGTAGCGGAAATAATAGAAACAAATAGAAATGCAAACAACAACACAAGCACACAACAAAATACAAGATATATGTGGTTCAGAACCGAATGGTTCCTACTCCACGGGCGAGCTCAATGAGCTCTAGTTATGCGCACGACACTAACTAAACTCCTTCTCAACAACACATCGAAGGTGGAGAAACCTCGTACAAGCAATTACAATAGTAATATAGAAATACAAGCTAAAATACAAAGACAATACAAAGGAGAACTTTTACACAATTGCTTTGATCACTTGCTTGTTGCTTGCTTTGGTTGGCTCTTGAAG
Organism: Wurfbainia villosa; assembly: GCA_025175895.1. Classification (NCBI taxonomy): domain Eukaryota; kingdom Viridiplantae; phylum Streptophyta; class Magnoliopsida; order Zingiberales; family Zingiberaceae; genus Wurfbainia; species Wurfbainia villosa. The sequence goes on from CM045990.1 coordinate 34,629,657, forward strand.
GACTGGAATGCAGCAGCAATTCCCCTTCAAAGTCTCCCTTAAAGTCTTAGCGAAATCCTCCATCTTGAGCTCCATTTATAATCTGCATCAAGCTGATTTTGTACCCATCAGTCGATTGATCGTGACCATCAGTCGACTAGTCCTGTAGCCATTGACTCACAATGTTCAAATCCACGCTGGCCAAGAGTCAACGGATCCATCATCAGTTGACTGATCATGCTCATTAGTCGACTGATGATCCCATCAGTCGAGTGGTCGCGGTGACGACTCGACTGAAAGACCTTTTGTGGTCACAAACACCCCGATCAACTGACTGATATCCCTCATCAATCGACTGATGGTGTTGGCAGTCGACTATCATCCCTTGATAATCGACTGCTCGACCAGATCCTGGCCAGTAGGACACCAGTCGAACCCTAATCGACTTAGAACAGTCGACTGGCACCTATGCCAGTCGACTGATGTCGGGTAAAACCTCAAACACCAAGTTTGAGCATCCGACACTCAGTCTTAGTCACTTGGCCAAGTCCACCTCATTTTTCATGGAGTTCCCCACTAAAGCTCTCTTCCCTTGGCCTACGTCCCTCGGATGTGCCAAGCGCATGACTTCGCAATGCCATCCTTCGTGTCTCTTGTTAGGACCTTTGTAACGCTAGAGGGGGGGTGATTAGCGTTTCTTCGTTTCTACAATCAAGTTAGCGGAAGCAATACAAATACAAAACGAATACAAATACGAAATAAGAAACCAAACGCTAACACCCAATTTACGTGGTTCGGAGATGACGCTCCTACTCCACAGCAATCCGTAAGGTGGATTAGCCCTAGCCAAGCTTTACTATCTTCTCCTTTGGATGAACCAAGGTGGAGAAACCTTTCTTACAATACACTCCTCTTCTTTACAATGATGGATGATGAAGAACAAGAGAAGAGGAGGTTTTGGATTGCTAAAAGCACTTAGAAAACTTGGTGAGCACGAGGATGAAGTTAGGAGTTAGAGCACTAGCCTCACCATGCTCCCCATGACCCCTTTTTATAGAAGAGGGGTTGTTTTTCCCGTTGGGCCTCGATCGATCGTGATGCATGCCATCGATCATTCAGCCGCCAAGCTTCAACGACAAACGCGATCTCACGGAGATTCGTAGCCGCACAATCTCAAGCGGCGGTGATCGATCGGTGATCTCTCCATCCATCGATCGGTGATGGAGTGATCGATCAGTGATCACGGCGGCAATCAGTGAGACCGCATTCGTAGCATTTCTTTCCTTGATCGGATCATTGTTGCCCATATCGATCGGTGATCGTCTTATCGATCGATCGACATGCCCAGCGATCGTGATGGTCGATTTCACCACGACTCGGTAAACGACGACGGTCGGTGATACATCGTATCAGTCGACTGATACTCATTAAGTATGAATAATTCATACTTGTTTTTATACCCTAGACCTAGACTCAACCTTCTAGCTCCGTATTAAGCCTTGCGCCTTGGGATCCTCTCCAGTCGCGACTTGTTCATCCTTTGCGCTTTGCTTCCAGGAGCTTCCTTCGGTTTCGTCATGTCTTGGGTTGCCAAATGCTTGGACTTTACGCCGCCAAGACTACAAGCTTGGACTTATGCTGCCAAGACCTTACTTTGGACTTCCTTTGCCAAGGTTCACTTGGACTTTACGCTGCCAAGACTACAAGCTTGAACTTATGCTACCAAGACCTTACTTTGGACTTCCTTTGCCAAGGTTCACTTGGACTTTACGCTGCCAAGACTACAAGCTTGGTCTTATGCTGCCAAGTCCATCCCTTGGACTTCCTTTGCCAAGATCATACTTGGACTTCTCTTTTACCTGTCACTAAAACATATTCGCAATTAGATCACAACACATTGCCTAACTTAAATGATTACCCAAACATCAAAACATATAAATGCTTGGAGCATTGTTGCACCAACAATCTCCCCCTTTTTGATGTTTGACAATCATTTAAGTTTAGGTCTTTTAAAATATAATCATATTTCCAATATAGATTCTAACTTAAACATTCCTTCTCCCCCTTTGACAGACATCAAAAAGAGAAGGATTCATAAATGAAAGAGTTAAGGGTATTGGATCTTGGACTAAGGTATAAGATTGAAATTAAGCTCCCCCTTAATCCAAGATATGATGTGTAAACCATATTTGAAGCAAAGCATATCAATGAATTAAACATGAAGTTCTAACTTTGCACCAACAATGGATTTTAGGGAAGAAAACGATATTATATATGAAACTCCCCCTAAAACACTGCATTAATCTGTCCTAAAACTTTGTTTATTACAACATTATCATACCATAGTTTTATGAAATCAAGGATACACTAAATATAAGAAAATGAAGCTTAATATCAGAAAAACGCGTATCACCGATCGGTTTCGAACTACTGATGATCATTGCTAGACTGAATGCGGTAGAAATTCCAGAAATCTTGAAAAATCACGAAATTTCGTACACATTTCTGAAATCATACTTGATGAAGGAAAAATAATTTGAAAAATATATGTTTTTCAGATTTCAAGATTGATACAACCTTGGAATCTAACAAAAGTTCTAAAGAGTTTGCAACCTTTGTATCACTTTTGCGGTTCATTTGGAAATTGTTTTTCAAAATATGATGAACATAGTTTAAAATATATATTATTTGGAATTTCCAACCATGTTCTTTGAGCTATGTATCCATTACTTGAATACAAGCCTTCCCAATGATTGGTCCATAAGGTGTTTATGTCTCTAGGTGTGTCATTGGCTCATAGTAATGCATCATAACAAGCATGATGAGTCAAGTACACCTTCCCTATTATCTCACATGGTTCTAGGTGTCTCAATACAAAAATCAAGGTTCTTAAGGCTTTTTGTGAGATGTAACAAGGTATAAAGATAACATATAAACATGGGATTATGCAAGCCTAGAATTTTACTCCACAAAGCACATACCAAGCTCTCTCCTTAAAGATGAAAATTCATTTTCGGGAAGAGCTTTGGTGAAGATATCGGCAAGGTTGGACTTAGATTCTACATAATTAAGTTCAATGTCCCCTCTTGCCACGTGATCTCTTATGAAGTGATGTTTCACTTCAATGTGCTTGGTCCTAGAGTGATGTACCGGATTTTTGGTCAAGTTGATGGTACTCACATTGTCACAATAAACCTTAATGTTAGAGTAGTGTAGCTCATAGTCCACAAGAGTATGTCTCATCCAAAGCAATTGAGCTACACAACCACCCATAGCCACATATTCGGCTTCGGTGGTTGATAAAGCAACACAATGTTGCTTCCTACTACTCCAACTAACTAGGGAGGACCCAAGAAATTGGCATCCACCACTAGTACTTTTCCTATCCAATTTGCACCGGCATAATCGAATCGGTATAACCAAGCAATTCAAATGACCTAGTCCTAGGATACCAAAGTCCTACATTTAGAGTACCTTTAATATATCTTAAAATTCTTTTGGACTACTAAATGTGATTCTTTGGCACAAGATTGGTATCTTGCACACATACCTACCGCAAATAAAATATCGGGTCTACTAGCGGTTAGGTATAGTAGGCTACCTATCATACTCCTATAAAGTTTAAGATCGATTGATTTACCATCATGATCACTATCTATTCTAGTGCTAGTGGCCATAGGAGTGCTTACAATTTTGGCATTTTCCAAACCAAATTTCTTGATCATTTCATTTGCATATTTGGTTTGATAAATATGGATACCTTCATTTGTTTGTTTTACTTGTAATCCTAGGAAAAAATTGAGTTCTCCAACTAAACTCATTTCAAATTCATTTTCCATATTTTTTATAAAGTCTTGAAGTAGATCATCATTTGTAGACCCAAAGATGATATCATCAACATATACTTGGGCTATGAATATATCTTTCAATGTTGACTTTATAAATAAGGTTTGATCTACTTGTCCTCTTCTAAAATCCTTAGAAATTAAGAAGGATGACAATCTTTCATACCATGCCCTAGGAGCTTGTTTTAACCCATATAATGCTTTCCTAAGCTTATATACATGATTTGGATAATCTATGTTCTCAAACCCGGGTGGTTGCTCTACATACACTTCCTCCTTAATAAAACCGTTTAAAAATGCCGATTTAACATCCATTTGGTAAAGTTTAAATCCCATGTAGGAAGCATACCCTAAGAGAATTCTAATAGATTCTAATCTAGCAACCGGGGCATAAGTCTCATCATAGTCAAGCCCCTCAACTTGATTAAATCCTCTAGCAACCAACCTAGCCTTATTTCTAGTGATATTCCCTTGGTCATCTAACTTATTCCTAAAGACCCATCTTGTAGTAATTATGGTGCTATCATTGGGTCTAGGTACTAACTCCCAAACTTGACTCCTCTCAAATTGAGCCAATTCATCTTGCATTGCCAAAATCCAATCCGGATCATGGAGTGCATCATTGATCGATTTAGGCTCAATTTGTGAGATGAGAGCAACTTGACTAGTAGGAGTCCTATGAAATGACCTAGTTCTTACTCCTTGAGATAGATCTCCTACTACTTGGTCAAGTGGATGATCTTGATGAATTCTTAGGTTTCTAGAAGGGGTTTCAAATTGATCATTGTTATCCTTCACCCTTCTTTCATCATCGGAATCTTCTTTTCCTCCCCCTTGATCATTGCCCCTAATAGTCAAATTTTGAAGTTTTTGGGTAATGTCTTGATTATTGTCATTAATATCCTTATCAATGGAGGACTTTCTAGGGTAGGTACTCGTAGTTTCATCAAATTTAACATTTGAGGACTCCTCAATCCCTTGGGTTCTCTTATTGTAGACTCTATACCCTTTACTTGTGGATGAGTATCCAACTAGAATTCCCTCATCCGCTTTAGATTCAAATTTCCCTAAGTTGTCTTTGGTATTTAAGATATAAACTTTACATCCAAAGACTTTGAAATAGTGAATTGTGGGAATAGTTCCATTCCATAGTTCAAAAGGTGTCTTTCCTAAAAACCTATGGATTTGAACCCTATTTTGGATATAGCAAGCGGTATTAACCGCTTCTGCCTAAGTAGCTAGGTAGAGAATATGCATTTAGCATAGTCCTAGCCGCTTCTTGTAGGGCACGATTTCTCCTTTCCACCACCCCATTTTGTTGGGGTGTTCTAGGACAAGAGAACTCATGCTTGTACCCTTGCTCTAAACAAAATTGTGAAAATTTAAAGTTTTCAAATTCACCACCATGATCACTACGGATCCGGTTGATTTTGAGTTTCTTTTCATTTTCAACCCTTTTACTAAATCCTATGATTATTTCTAAGGTATCATCCTTATGTTTCATAAAGTAAACCCAAGTATACCTAGAAAAATCATCCACAATGACTAAACAATATTTGTTACCATTTAAAGATGGAGTGCTATGGCAATCAAATAAATCAAGATGCAATAGTTCTAATGGTAAAGGCGTATTAGTTAAGGTTTTACCTTTGTGTGATGCTTTTGTTTGTTTTCCTTCTTGGCATGCATCACACATTTTGTTCTTGACATACTTGATCTTTGGTAACCCTTTGACCAACTCCATCTTGGCTACCTTGGCTATGTTTTTCATGTTGACGTGCCCCAATCTTCTATGCCATAGCCAACATTCTTCTTCTTTTGCCACAAGACACTTAGTAGAAATGTTAGAAGCATATGAAAGATCAACATAATAGATGTTTGATTTCCTATATCCAACTAACATGCAATCATTTAATTCCTTGTGTTTAATCATGCATTTAGAGGATTCAAGCGAAACATGATAGTTTGCATCACAAAGTTGACTAACACTTAATAAATTAAACTTCATATTTTCAACTAGCAAGACTTTGTGAATAACAATTTTAGGGATACCTCAATTGTACCTCTACCTAGTATCTTGAGTTTTCCACTATTCCCAAAGATACCGCTCCCTTCTTCACATATTTAATTGTGGAGAACTTGCTCACATCCCATCGGTCATATGTGTTGAGCAACCGCTATCCACAATCCACATACCTCGCTCTCCTACCTAAATCACATGAAAAACACAAGCTTTTGGTACCCAAACATTTGGACCCGGTAACATTAATTAAAAACTTCTTAGGTACCCAAGCTTTCTTAACCTTACCCTTAATGGTTCCTTTCCTATTAATTAATGAAATATAAGCAACCTCTTTCTCTTTTGGCTTATATCCTAAACGGGCCTTGTTATAAACCGCTATTTGCCTACTAAGGATCATGTCAAGACCTTTTGAGCCAATTGAAAATTTTTCTAAACATGTTTTCTATTTTCTAACCTCATCCTTAAGTTTTTCATTTTCTTCCTAAGCATGCAAGAGTCAATATGTACAAGTTTTTCATCCTAATGGCTTTTAATTCTATCCTCATGCTCTTAACCTTAGATTTAGATTTATCTAGAGCTTCTTGAAGATATGCAATTGATTTATAAAGAAGTTCTACTTTAGGAGAATTCATTACCTCATCGTCACTAGATGACGATTCATCACTTGAGGAGCTTCTTCTTGGCGTTCGGAATCATCTCCTAGTGCCATGAGTGCCACATGGCGAGTGATGTGGCAAAGCTCATCCTCGGAAGATGAGTCTTCAACGCTTGGTGTGTCCCATGTGGTTTGAGCCACCCTAGCCTCCTTCTTCTTCGTCTCCTGCTGGTCCTTCTTCTTCTTTTCTTTTCCTCCTTCTTCTTTAGCTCCGGGCAATTTGGCTTTATGTGCCCCTTCTTATTGCAAGCATGACAAATCACATTATTGTTAAAATTTGAATTACCACTACTTTTACCTCTTGATGAGTAGGACCCCTTGCTTCTATATTCTTGAATTCCTTTGATTTTCTAAGGAACTTCTTGACAAAAAGGGCCACCTCACTAGCCGAGTCTCCATCACTACTTGACTCTTGCTCCGACTAGGATGAAGATGACACCTCTTTCCTTTCTTTCTTCTTCTTTTCTTTCTTTTCAACAAATAGGGCCAAACCCTTTTCCTTAGAAGACATGTTAGTTTGTTCATGCAATTCAAACTCACAAAATAGTTCATCAATTTTAATTTGTGAGAGATCCCTAGTTACCTTAATGGCATCAACTATAGAGGTCCATAAAGAATTTCTAGGAAAAGCTTGTAAAATATACCTTACTAAATCCCGGTTGTCAACTCGCTCACCTATGATATGGAGTCCGTTCACAATTTCCTTGAACCTTCCATGCATTTGGCTTACGGTTTCATGCATCTTCATTTGGAAGGCTTGAAGTTGTCCAATTAGAAGGTCCTTCTTTGCCCTCTTTGACTCCTTGGAACCTTCATTTAGCTCAATGAGCTTTTCCCATAGCTCCTTGGCGGATTCAAAAGGCCCCACCTTGTTGAGTTGCTCCATTGTGACGCCGCATTGGATGGTGAGGACGGCTTTTGCATTTGACTCGAAATTGCGGTTCATCTCCCTTGTCCAATCCTTGCTTGGAATAGGGTTTCCACGCTCATCCACCGGTTCCTCGAAGCCATCTACAACACTATGCCAAATTTCAATATTACTCATTAAATAGTACTTCATCCTACCTTTCCAATATGCGAAGTGACTCCCATCGAAGAGTGGTGGCTTGGCGATGCTATATCCCTCTTGAAGAGCCATTGATGCCTTGGTTGATGGTGAGATCTTCCAAGCGATCCGGGCTCTGATACCACTTGTTAGGACCTTTGTAACGCTAGAGGGGGGGTGATTAGCGTTTCTTCGTTTCTACAATCAAGTTAGCGGAAGCAATACAAATACAAAACGAATACAAATACGAAATAAGAAACCAAACGCTAACACCCAATTTACGTGGTTCGGAGATGACGCTCCTACTCCACGGCAATCCGTAAGGTGGATTAGCCCTAGCCAAGCTTCACTATCTTCTCCTTTGGATGAACCAAGGTGGAGAAACCTTTCTTACAATACACTCCTCTTCTTTACAATGATGGATGATGAAGAACAAGAGAAGAGGAGGTTTTGGATTGCTAAAAGCACTTAGAAAACTTGGTGAGCACGAGGATGAAGTTAGGAGTTAGAGCACTAGCCTCACCATGCTCCCCATGACCCCTTTTTATAGAAGAGGGGCTGTTTTTCCGTTGGGCCTCGATCGATCGGTGATGCATGCCATCGATCGGTCATTGCCAACCAGCGGCTTCTGAAACACGATCTCCGCGGAGATTCGTAGCCGCAATCTCCAACGGCCAGGTGATCGGATCGGTGATCTCTCCATCGATCGGTGATGGAGTGATCGATCAGTGATCGCGGCGTCGAGTGAGGCGCGTGCGTGGCATTTCTTTCCTTGATCGATCATTGTTGCCCATATCGATCGGTGATCGTGCATATCGATCGTGACATGCCCAGCGATCGGTGATGGTCGATTTCACCACGGACTCGGTAAACGACGACGGTCGGTGATACATCGTATCGATCGTGATACTCGATAAGTATGAATAATTCATACTTGTTTTTATACCCTAGACCTAGACTCAACCTTCTAGCTCCGTATTAAGCCTTGCGCCTTCAGGATCCCTCCGAGTCCGCGACTTGTTCATCCTTTGCGCTTTGCTTCCAGGAGCTTCCTTCGGTTTCGTCATGTCTTGGGTTGCCAAATGCTTGGACTTTACGCCGCCAAGACTACAAGCTTGGACTTATGCTGCCAAGACCTTACTTTGGACTTCCTTTGCCAAGGTTCACTTGGACTTTACGCTGCCAAGACTACAAGCTTGGACTTATGCTGCCAAGACCTTACTTTGGACTTCCTTTGCCAAGGTTCACTTGGACTTTACGCTGCCAAGACTACAAGCTTGGTCTTATGCTGCCAAGTCCATCCCTTGGACTTCCTTTGCCAAGATCATACTTGGACTTCTCTTTTACCTGTCACTAAAACATATTCGCAATTAGATCACAACACATTGCCTAACTTAAATGATTACCCAAACATCAAAACATATAAATGCTTGGAGCATTGTTGCACCAACATCTCTTGCCCTCGAAGTATGCTTCCCTTGGGCCTCACTCCATTCACTGCCCGTCTGATGGTCCCTCGGATGCACCAAGTGCATGGCTTCACAATGTAATCCTTCACCGACTCAAGGACCCCGAGCCTAGTGAACTTGCCAAGTCCTCAAGACTTTCCAAATTCACCAAGTGCACGACTTCGCAATGCTTTAGACTTTTCCACACTAAGCCCCATGATTGGATTTTCCATGCCAACTCCACGTTGGACTTTCCTATGACAATCCCATGTCATAAGTTTTCTCTATCATCAAAATACTGCTCGAGTCAAACTCGAGTCAACCCGCGCTGATTGCACTAACATCCGACTCATCGGGTAAACCTCAACCCACTCGGTCGAGCATCCGACTCTTGACTTAGCCATTCGGCCAAGTTCACCTATGAGCTACGTTACACTTCACTCATTCTCTCATCTCCCTTGAAGTCCCTCACTGAAGTTCTCTTCATCCGACCACGTCCCTCAGATTCATCAAGTGCACGGCTTCGTAATGCTATCTTTCGCATCCCACCCTGAAGTCTACTTCCTTGGCTTCACTTCAATGCTGCTCGTCCGACAGTCCCTCAAATGCACCAAGCGCATGGCTTCGCAATATCGTCCTTCACCGACTCAAGGACTGAGTCATAAGATAGTGAACTCACTAATTCTTTCGTCAAGCCAATACCTGTGTGAATTACTAAGTCCTGCATGACTTCAACACACATATCAAATCATAAAAACATCCTAACTTAAACCTTTGCCACACACATCAAAACCACATCATACAAGGGTTGATTGCCATAACAATCCCCCCTTTTTGATGTGTGGCAACAATGTTTAAGTTAGGTAAAATATTAATAAAAAAACTTTAGGCAAGAAAGCATGTAAAACATGGATATCAACCACTCCCCCTAAATACATGCAACTCCCCCTTAACACATGCTAATTCTCCCCCTAGCATGATTAATTTAAACCCACATTTTCTCCCCCTTTGACACCATCAAAAACACTAAACATATGTTATACAAGCATGACATCAAGTCTATGTTGGTGCAATCGACCCAGGTCATGATTGACCGGACTTGAGTTTGACTCGAATTGTATTTTGATGTTAGACAAAATGTATGACATGGGATTGTCATGAGAAGTCCAACATGGGTTAGCCACGTAAATCCAAGTGTGTAGCCTTGGTCGTGAAAAGTCCAAGCATGGGGCTTGGTGTTAGGAAAATCCAAGCATAGGGCATGGTGTTGGGAAAGTCCAACATGGATTAGCCACGTAAGTCCAAGTGTGTAGCCTTGGCGGTGAAAGTCTAAGCATGGGGCTAGGCATGGAAAATCCAAGCATGACGCTTGGTGTGGGAAGTCTTGAGGACTTGGCAAGTTCACTAGTCTCGTAGGCTCGGGGTCCTTGAGTCAGTGAAGGATGACATTACGAAGCCATGCGCTTGGTGCATCTGAGGGACCGCCGGACGGGGATCGAATGGAGCGAGGCCCAAGGGAAGTAGACTTCTAGGGCAAGAGATGCGAAGGATGTCATTGTAAAGTCATGCGCTTGGTGCATCCGAGGGACGTAGGCCGAGGGAAGAGAGCTTCGGTGGGGAACTTCATGAGAGGATGAGATGGACTTGGCCAAGTGGCTAAGATTGAGTGTCGGATGCTAAAAAAACTTCATGTTTGAGGTTTTACCCGACATCAGTCGACTGGTATAGGTACCAGTCGACTGTGTTGGTGCAATCGACCCAGGTCACGATTGACCAGACTCGAGTTTGACACGAGCGATGTTTTGATGTTCGACAAAACGTATGATAATGTGATTGTCATGGTAAAGTCTAAGTCATGTGAACTTGGCATGGAAAGTCCAAGTGGGACACTTGGCATTTGGGAAAGTCCAACATGGGTTGGCAAGGGAATGTCCAAGCTTGAGTCTTGGCATTTAGAAAGTCAAATGGTTGGCGGCGTAAAGTTCAAGCGGAGTCTTGGCAGCGTAAGCCCAATGTGCCTTGGTGGTGTAGACCACATTAGCATGACAAATAGCTAATGGAAGCACCTGAAGGGTAGCGTATGGATGAACAAGTCATGGATGACTTGGAGGGATCCGATAGGCGTGAGGCTGATGGAGGTGCCTAGAAGGCTTAGGTCTAGGCTAAGGGTGGTCTAGCAAGTATGGGGGCACCATACTTGGGGTTAAACCTCATGTTTGAGTTTGTCGTTCGACTGGGGCTTTATATCAGTTGATTGGTCGATTGTTTTGATACTTAACAGCTGAGTCAACACTCAGCAGTCGACTGGGATTATGACTAATCGACTGCCGTGTCGATTAGCAATCGACTACGATTGAGCAACGACCACAGATGCAAGGGTGCCTCAACTGGCACCTCGACTGAAGGCCCATTCGAGGCGGTGCCTTGACTGGCCTCGGCTAGGCAGCCATAAACCAAGGTGCCAGTCGAGGCGGTGCCTCAACTGGCCTATCAGTCGATTGATGGTTTAGTCGCAAGCATATAATGCTTCATAGCCGACTAGACAGTCGGCTAGGAGTGCTAGCAGTCGATTGATGAAGTCATCAACCCACTGCCAAAAGATCCTTTGGAATTTTTTCAGCGTAGATCAAGCTATTGTCTCACAACAATAGTGTTGGCAGTCGACTGGAGCCTTATGTCAGTCGACTGCCAAGGCAGAATCTAGCCCGATGCAAGTTAAAAAGAGGATCTCGAGGAGGATTTCGATAATTGTCTTTTGGGAGCTTTGTTGAGGCGATTTGAAGGCGAATTATAGGTGCATTTCAGGGTCCTTCAAGCTCATCCAAGCAATCAACAAGCAAAGCACTCAAACCCTAGTTTGTAAAGTATTTTTTACATTTCATTCATATTTTGCTTGTATTTCTTTGTATTTCTTTTGTAATCATTTGTACGAGGTTTCTCCACCTCTGACGTGTTGTCAAGAAGGAGTATTTTGTTTAGTGGTGTTGCTTGCATTGCTAGAGCTCATTTGAGCTCGATCCGTGGAGTAGGAACCATTCAGTTCTGAACCATATTTTATTGCCTTGTGTTATTATGATTGTTGTTATTTGTATTCATGTTATTATTATTTCCACTGCGCTAACACGAGTTGTAGAAACAAACGATCAAACTCCATAATACGTCAAACCCACTATTCACCCCCCCTCTAGCAGCCACCGAGGTCCCTACAATTGGTATCAGAGCCTAGGGCTCTTCTCCAGACTAACAACCAAGAGTAAAAGATGCTAGAGGGAAGATGGAATTCGAAGAATGACTTGGATGGGATATTAACACGCTGGTTCCATATGCGCTTTATGGACGAGAAGACTTCAATTCATGGAAGGGGAGGATTGAAGACATTATTATGATGAGGGACTTTGAAGAATGGTCCGCATTGATGGATGGATTCAAGTATCCGAGAGGGCCAAAGGGAGGGTTACTCAAAATGAAGTAGTGGACCGGGGAACAAATCCAAGAATTCGAGATAAACAAGAAGGTAATAAAATTCTTGGTTGATTTGATTCCTAACAATATTTTGTCTAGCTTAGGTGACTACATGGATGCCAAAGAGCTATGAAGCCAAGTGACAAGATTCCATGAGATCCCGCAACCAGTTTAAGAAGAAGGACCATCACCGACTTCAAGTGAAGAACAATCACAAGAAGCTGAAGAGTGCTCATCGACTCAATCAAAGGAGACTGAAGAAGCAAACACATCATCCTCACAAGCAAGTGAGGATTCAGAAGTTGGGGAGGAGTCAACTTTCGGATCGGTGGAAGAGGAGGAAGAAGAGATGGAAGATGCCTCCACTTCAAGGTTTGAGGGGGAGGAGAGACCATCTACTCCGGAACAAGGGCAAGAGCAAGGAGAGCCATCTACTTTCGGGAGAAGTGATGAACAAGCTCAAGAGGCCCTTTCCACCACCATTGATCTAGGTAACTCAAGCATTTCGATTAAGAATAAAATTCATATTATATACTTTGAGTGTATGAAGCAAGGACATTACAAGAGTAAGTGTCCAAAAAGAGTTAAGAAGATTCCACAGGCACCTAGAAGTCAAGAGAAAGCTAAGGATGCCAGTGCCCCCACTAGAAAAAGCAAGGAGCACATGGTGTGCTTCAAATGTGGACAATCGGGACACTACCGGAGTCAATGTCCAAAGGGGAGCAAGAAAGTCAAAGGAGGAGCATCACAAGTAGGGGGAGCGTCTAAGGTAAACCCTAAGGTAAAATTTAATAATGCTCATTCTTTAAGTTATAGGCAAAAGCATGCTAGAAATAATTTTAGCAATCTTGCAATTTATCATAAAGAGCATGCTAAAAATAGGGAGTATTGCTTAGGTGCTAAGAATGTTAACCTTAGGGATAAAGATAAATTTGGGACTAATGTCCCTAAAAATATTCTACCTATGGACAAATCTAGATCGGCCAATTCTGGACCTATCCTTCTTAGGGAGACCATTAGAAAGATAGAGGATCACCTAGGCATCAACCATAAATGGATTAGACATATGCCTAGAAATAAAAATATCTCAAGAGCTAATGAAAAATAAAAAATTAAGATATTAGATAAGGAAAATCAAGTCTTGAGGTCAAGGCTTGAGAAAATGGAAAAGACCCTTAGGAATATACAAAATCAAGTTAAGGGGTCAAATGGTCAAAGTCAAGGGCCTAGGAGACAAGGGTCAACTAAGGGCAAGAAAGGTTTGGGTCACAAACCTAAGCCCAAGGAGACCTATCATAATGTTCCATTTGATTATGGAACTCAAACTAGGTCTAGAAAAACCAAGGTTACTAGGGAAGTCATCCCTAAGGGTAACCAAGGAGTGTGCCTAGTGGCTGGGGTTTCAAGGAAACCTAGAGAGGCCACTAAGAAGGTTACAAGGGGAGTTACACATAGAGTTAACCTAGGCAAGACCTAAATGACCAAGGCTACTAAGTCTAGGAGGGTCATTAGGAGGGTATCTAGGGAGGTCATCCCTAAGGAATACCTAGTAAACCCAAGGAGCTCCAATAGGTATTGAGTTCCTAAAAGCGTGATCGATTCACGCTAGATAGGTTTAGGCGTGCCAACTTTAAATGGATGGGTAGTTAACCTAACTATGGTAAAGGTGGCACTTTAGGTTATTTTCAAGGTTATGGATACCTTGGAAATAGATTTGAGTGTTAAATCCTAAAGGAGTTTAGGATGTGGCAATATATTTTTGGGATTATGAAAAATCAATCAAATTGGTACAATTTAGGTTTAGAGGTTGAGGTGTGTCATTTTGGGTTTTTGGCACACTTGAGAGATAATTGACAATATGGCAAAATGGACTTAATAATTACAAATGGAAATTAATATCAAAATTTAGGTATTTATATACCTTTACATTTTATTTGTCATGCTTTATTTGTCATATACCATGTCATGACATCATGTTTATTTTTATTATACAATATGTCATGATCATGTTTAGGATTAAGGTTAAAAGTCATGTATGCTTAGATTCCATCTTATGCAATGACATCATGATTATTAGCACATGATTATTTATATCATCATTAATGCCATGATAATTCATGCATTTAATAAAATTGAGTTAAGGACAATTGACATGACTTGAAGTCCCATGTATAAGGGAATCAAGTAGTGTTGTCTTAGAAAAATACATGAAGCCCTAGATTAGGATGAACAAAACCCACATCTCACATTGCAATTGACATGTATGTGTATTGATACACTCTAGATACATGTGAGATGCTAGGATATGAGTTGAGTTCAAGGTGCATAGTTTTTGCATCTAGATGAACTAAAACTCATCTTATACTATTTATGGATCATTGGGAAAGCTTATGTTTAAGTCATGTACATTAAGCCCAAGGAATATGATCCAATATAAGGTTTTAAAAATATTTTAAAATCACTTTAGAAAACCTTGGTGAAGTATATCTTTTGATAGCAATCACCATTAATGAAGTTGATACAAAGTAGGGCCAAAACATTGAAAATTTTAATGGTTTTGAACTTTGTATTAATCTCACTATTTTGTGGGTATATTTTTATTCAAATATTTGTCCCCTATAGTGTGTGGCATAAGTAATGTGTGGTCAAAATTTCATGATTTTTCAAATTTTCTAGAATTACTTATGCATTTCTAAAGATTGTCTGAAATTGCCATTTCGGCAAAATCAGAAACCAGTCGAGGAGGCGCCTTGACTGGAGCTGTCTTCACTCGACTGGAAGCCTTTTTCAGTCGACTGATGCATAGTTCAATCAATTGTTAACTGACCCAGTCGACTGCCAGGCCTGATTTCGGGTAAACAAGGTTGTTTAGCCCAATTTCAGCTATGGTAAGGTTCCCTAACCACTCCTAATCCTAGGATATGTTTTAGGAAGCATTAGAAAGGGTGAAAATTCATTGGATATGGATTAGGAGAGTGTTAGGGTGATGTATCAATTTTAAGGTGTGTAAAAGTTCATGTTTGAATTTTTCCCCTTAATTTTGATGGTTTAGAGTTCCTATAGGCTTAGGGACTTCCCAAGGACATTGTTGGTGCAATGGTCAAGGGAGAGCAAGCCTTTAGAGGGAGGTATCCATCATGAGATGATGGATGTATTTTTTTCTCATCAGGAGGAGAAATGGGAATGTGAAATGCTCAATTTGGAAATTGGGGGAGTTCATAGGAGTGCCTCTCTTAAGTGATATGAGACTTATCACTAGGAAGATTATAGGCATCCTAGATATTTTTGGACCAAGGGGGAGATTGTAAGATCTCATTGGGATATGAGACATTGACCTCCATGGAGAGAACTGATGCATGTGAACACGACCTCAAATCTCGCGACGGAGGTCATCGAGGACTTGAAGCGCACGCTCGCACTCAATGCCCGCAAGTGCACGGATGTCGTCAAGTAATAAAAGATTATCAATCCCACAGGGACTGAGATTCGAATATCGATATGTTCAGTGGTTGAATTTTTCGGAAGTAGACTCTAAGAGATTTCGATTTATGAGGGCTATCAGTGGACTATACTCTATACGGTGTCACATGGAGGAAGAAGGGAGTGTGCCGAGGTCTTCAAAGGTGATTCTAGGACTTCAGTTTTGCTTGTGTGTCGCAAAACAATGCTGTCAACTAGCGTTGTCTAGACGTTTAGCTATGGTTTTGTGGAAGGAACATCATAAACTCTCCCGATGAGCCACCACATCTACGGGGAGCTATCTTCGCCTTAAAAGGATGGTATAGACGGTACGAGGATTTCGAATCAATCCCTATGATGAACCATTTTCGGTTCCATCGCATCCTTCTACCAACGGTTACAATAGATCAGGTTTACCCCTAGGTTCCTTGTATAAAATCCCCTAAATCTTAGATACGAGGGCTGTCACCCCTCGTATCGCCTAAGCATAGCAGGTAGAAAACCAAACACGCATAGATATAGTATAAATAACTTCCAATTGCCAAATTAAACTCAAAGATAGAATTTAACGTGAACCAACATGTAATGTGCACACAAGCTACTCCCTAATCCCAGAATCGAAGGAACTACTCCATGTATGTAAGGGAGGAATCACAAAGCATATACATATTCGAATACATCAGAAATAAAGCATAGGAACAAGGGATTACAATGCTTTCGTGGTCTTCTCTCCAGCGTTGAAGTGTAAAGTGTGGACCTCCGGTGGCGTTCTTCCTCCCCACTACGAGTTCTTGAAGCTTTTGAGGTCTTCGATGTGCCGTCCTAGCATTCGTGCCTCCCCCTAGGGTTTGGGAGGCCTAGGGCAGCTCCCTCCTCCTCCCTCGCCTCTTGGATGAGTTTCCTATATATAGAGGCGGCTCCGACTATCCATAAATGCTTGAAAAATGTTATTTCCTTGAATTCACGGTGCCACCACACGACGTGTGAATTTCACACAGCCTGGCCATGTGCAATGCTGGAAAATATGTGAAATCTCGGCTGGAAATTGAGCTGGAAAAAAGGCACGACCGTGTGTTTTCACACGGCCTGGCCATGTCTTTTTCTAGAGTCTCTGTTTTGATCCGTTTCGCTTCGGAACCATTCCCAAGTCTTGGGACATGGCCAATGCGTGTTCCCTAAGGTTCGTGCTCCACAAATTACTCGATTTTTGCTCCAAAAATGCACTGTTTTCCCATGAAATGTTATTCTGCACACAAAAGTACAAAGAGCAAACCTCCGAACTAGAAAATAGGAAATACATACAAAATAGAGTGACATATGCATGAAACTAACATAAAATGTAATGAGATGTGAGTGAAAACTACTCCTAAAACCCTATATGTTTTGCTCACATCACTTCCCCCAGACTTAAATCTTTGCTTGTCCTCAAGCAAACCTCAGTGCCATGAAATTTTTAAAAATATATTGTTCCTTACTTAGCATGTTAACTAAATTTATCAAGTGGTATTTGCGATCAAAGCAAAATAAATATGTTCTAGAAATTCACTAGGTTAGCTCTTCGTGCTCATGCTAAGCGAATCATTCTTAGGGGAAACTCATTCCATGGTGAGTTAAGTCATCATCCTATAGCTTTCCTAAGATCTCTGGCTCTTAAGCACTTACCTGGCCAAAGCGAGGGTCGTTCCCTAGATCTAGCACAAAGTCTCAAAGGCATGCTCAGTATTGAGAGAAATTGGTAGGTGTTTCCCCAGTAACCTAACTCGGTCTCAAAGGGGCACTTAGCAATTTCCACCCACGACAACTGTTTTTATCCCTCATAATCTTCTCTTTTTTTTCTTTGTTTTCTTTTTCATTTCTTTTTTTCTGTCTCTCTCTTTTATTTTTTGGCTCACTGGGATTTTGATTTTTCTGAATTGGCTTACACAATCCGAGCATCTCCAATAACTAAAATGCTAAACCTAGAGTCACCTATGGATTCCAAAGTACTAGACTACTGAGGTGAATCATAACTAGGTATGTACTAGATTCTCCCTTTTAGAGTGTTCGACATGTGTAGGTGTAAAAATAAAAACTAACCAGTGTAAGTCTAGAACATTCATTAGAGCAAATGAAATAAAATACCACGAGATAAATGAAGTTAAGCTACCTATGGGAACAACTCATATAAGTAACTTTAACATAAATACTACTAAGGAAGCTTTACAGATAACAAAAACTAAGTGCGGAAAGAAACTCAATAATCTATGCATGAACAAATGAATGCTAACAATAATGCAAATGCCAGGAAAGAAACTACTGCTAGAAACAAAATAAATCAAAACTTGGGGTCTCCCCCAAGACTTATATGAGACTGTACCTCTAATATGGCAGCTAAGGTGGGAAGTCTGGTAGTCTCGACATGTCAGGCTCCTAGGAAAATCTGGTCCTAAGTCACTGATGCCACATGTACATGTCGTCGATCTGAGAGCTGGTGGATGTAGCTGCCGCTCTGTGCTCCTCCTCCCTGGTCAACTATGCCTACTGAGCATGCATATGGTGCCGCATCTCCTGGTGGTAGGTGGCCTCCTCCTGGCATCGAGCATCTGTTAGTGCAATCAATCCTTGATATGGTTTTGATGTGTGTGTCAAACGGTTTAAGTTAGGTTGGTTATTATGATTTGATATGTGCGTTGGAGTCTTGCAGGACTTAGTAATTCAGACATGGTGCCTTGGCGAGTTTCACCTCTCATGACTCGGTCCTTGAGTCGGTGAAGGATGGCTCTGCAGAAGCCATGCACTTGGAGCATCCGAGGGACTGTCGGATGAGGAGCTTGGAGTGAAGCCGGAGGAAGTAGACTTCAGGGCGAGACGCGAAGGATGGCGCTGCAGAGCCGTGCGGTTGGCGCATCTGAGGGACGTGGCCGGACGAAGATAACTTCGAAGGGGAGGGACTCCGAGGGATGAGAGTGAGCGAATGTAATCTGGGAAGGGGTAGAGCTCCTAGGTGAAACTTGGCCATTTGGCTAAGTGTCGGATGGGATTTCCCGACACCAGTCGACTGCCATGTTATGGTAGTCGACTACTCTAAGTTGACTGTGACTCGACTAGTGTTCGAGTCCGGTTCAAGTGCCAATAGTCGACTACCATGGATTGGCAGTCGACTGGCGGACCATCAGTCGACTGCCATTGTCGAGTCCGGTTCAAGTGCCAACAGTCGACTACCATGGATTGGCAGTCGACTGGCAGACCATCAGTCGACTGCCATGGAATGGCAGTCGATTGATGAGGGGTTTGTCGGGCACAGAATGGAGTCGAGCTCGCGAGCACTCGACTGATGGTCCATCAGTCGACTGATGGTAAGATCAGTCAACTGATGATGTTGCCGTTGGATGAAATCCAACATGGAAAGCAGTCGTTATTGGGCAACGACTCCAGGACCAGTCGACTGATAGGGACATCAGTCGACTGCTCCTGTGTCAACGGGAAGAAACTCTCTTCCTCTATAAAGAGGAAGGGTGTGGAGCTTTGGAGGTCTAATGTTCATGCTCTAATCTTCTCCCAAAGTTCCCTAAAGCTTTCCATCCTCTTACTTGAGTTTATTTCCATTATATTTGTAAGAGGAGTGTTCTTGTGTAAAAGAGGTTACCTCCACCTAGCTTTGTGCAAAGGAGAGATCTAGTGGAAGCTTGCGGAGTGATTCACCATGGACGAATCGGACCGTGGATTAGCGGCGTAGCCGTGAACCACTTTATATTCTTTGTGTTAGCATTGGTTTTGTTCTTGTTGTTTTGATTTGCTTGTTTATTAGTATTCTTCTTGCTCTAACAATTTTGTAGACGAGCAAATTATGTCATCGAACGAAAGAGGGCTATTCACCCCCCTCTAGCCGGCCACTTTGATCCCCTACAAGTGGTATCAGAGCCAAGGAAAGCTTGTCGAGGACTAACAGCCACAACAAGCACATTCAAAAGATGGCCGACTTAAACATTCACCCACCGAAATTCGAAGGCGAATTCTCTTGGTGGAAAAAGAGAATGGAGGTATTTTTTGAGACCGATTTTGAAATTCTTTTGATTATGGAAAATGGTTTCGAATTGCCTAGGGATGAAGAAGGGGAGCCATTGGAGAAATCAAGGTGGAGCAAGCGGCAAAGGGAAGAATACTTGGCAAATTCAAAGGCTAAGCACCACCTCTACAATGTACTCCCCCAACAAGAAGTGAATAGGATAGGGGAATGCTCTAGTGCCAAGGCGATGTGGGAGAAGCTAGTAGAGCTCCATGAAGGTACCTCGGAGGCCAAGCTTGCAAGAAGAGACCTCCTCCGCTCCCAACTATCAAACATCAAATTAGAAAAGGGAGAAAAGGTAACCTCACTACTCTCTAGATTTAAAGAGATAATAACCGGTTTGTCTAGTGTAGGAGAGAAGCTTTCAAATAGGGACATGCTCATGTAGGCTATAGATGCCTTTCCTCGGTCCTCAAAATGGAGCTCTATGGTGGACTCATTCTACATCTCCAAGAACTTAGAAGTGAGCACCTTGGAGGAATTCTTTTCAACAATGGAGCTCCATGAAACAAGACTTGAAGGAATAGTAGAAGAGCCTAGCATTCAACCTTCAAGAGGAGTAGTCTTGATGGCTAGCAAAGGGAAGAAGAAGATGGAGAACCTCTCCTCCTCCGACGAAGCATCCTCATCCTCCTCCATGGATAGCATGGAAGAAGCCTATATGGTAAGGAGGGTAAGACGTGCATTAAAAGGTTTTAAATTTAATAAATCTAATGATTGGAGGAGAAGACTAAGGGGGAAGGTGATTTGATACAATTGCCAAGGAGAGGGACATATAAGGGATAATTGTCCCCTCCTAAACAAGAGCAAGGAAGAGAGGAGAAAGAAGGAAGAAAAGAAGAAGAAGGGGAGCAAGAAGAAGAAGGAAGAAGAGAAGAAGGCCAAAGAAAAAGGGAAGACCAAGGCATTAAAAGCAAGGACATGGGATGACCCCTCTTCATCATCTTCATCATCATCGGAAGAGGAGAATGCCTTTCTCACCAATTTGGCATTGATAGCCTTTGACGACCTAGACTCCTCCTCCACCGATAATGAAGAAGCAAGCTCAAGTGGAGAGAGCTCAAGTGAAGGGGGAGCCTCATCTACATCCTCATCCAAAGAAGAGGACATGGAAACTATGGTAACGAACCTTTCACCTAGTAAAATAGTTTCAATGATTTTTAGTCTTACTAAGGATCTGTATAGAGCTAAAAAGAAAAATAAAAGCATGCTTGATCAAATTAAAGATTTTGAACAAAAATTAGAAAAAGCATGTTTTAATGATGATAATGATGATGCATGCTCACATGATAACTATATGCCTTTGGATGTTAGTGATGCATGTATAGAGGAAAATAGGGTCCTAAGGAAAAGGTAGATTATTTGACCAAGGCCCTAGAAAAGTTAAAATTGGCTCAAACACCCTTAACATGATCATAGGGAGCCAAAGGGCAAGTTTCAACAAGAAAGGCCTAGGATATAAAGAAAATAAAAATGAAAAGGCCTATAAATGCTTAATTGCTAGGGGTCAAGACAAAAAGAAGGTAATAGCTAGAAAATGGATCCCTAAGGAATTTTTAGTGAACCCCATAGGCAAGAATTTATATTGGGTTCCAAAATCCATCCTTAAGGGTTAGGAAAATCCTAGGGTAGTCAACCATAAGGACTTTATCTATATCATATTTTGGTTGACTTAGGATGGCGGGACAACATTTTTGAAATAGTGTTAGGTGATGATAATGCACCTATAAATAGGTTAAATCATGTTCAACACTTAGTGTAATGTGATACTCATGACCTATACATTTTTAGCAAAGTGTTGGGTGATGATAATGTGCCCATAAATTGATAATAATGCTTAAATCATGATAGTTACTAAAATTCCTATGTATATTTGCAATCATGATTTATGATCTTGATATTTGGCACATAATCATGGGCATTAGGGTTCAAATCATGATTTGGGTGATATTTTACTTTTTATCATACCTAATGCATGATTATAAATTAATGAATATATTTGTATCATGATCATAATGTGAAATTAATTCATATATATCTCTATGATCATGTAGATTGTTAGGATGATACTTAACCTTGGGTAAAATTGCATGAAATTGAAGGTTAAGTATATACAAATACCTTTAGGATGCATCTCACACTCACCATAGGCTACCTTGATTGAAAACTTAGCATGAGTGAGATGTTAGGATGATACAAATGTCCACTAATGCCTATGACATTTAGATGGCCATTTAAAGTATCAAAATAGCAATAATAGACCAATCATGGGGAAGACTTATGTTTAATTCATAGACATATTGCCCAAAAATCATGGTTGGATATGTCATATGTTTTCAAAACAATTTCTTACTTTAAAATCTGTGTGTTCATGTTTTGAAACAATTTAAAGCAAAACTAGGTGTTAAAAGTGATACTAACTTGATCAAAAACCTAGTTGTTTTTGAAACTTTTGGATTTTTGGAAAATCTTTGAAAATACAATGATTTTTCATGGAAAACTATTTTTCATTGATAAATATACTTACAAGAAATATGTTCCCCAAATTTCATGATTTTTCAAATTTTTTGGAATTTCTAAGGCATTTCTGAAATACATTCTGAAAACCTGAAAAACCCGAAATACATGTGCCAGTCGACTGGTAGTCTAATAACATGCCCAATAACCTTTGGTATCCGATTTTAAGGAATGTTTTGGGTTTTGTTTCCCTCTAAACTTGATGCCATGATTAGATAAACTGTGTTTAATATTTTTTATGGTGTCAAAGGGGGAGAAATGTATGTTTAAGTAAGGGGGAATATATTTAGAGGGAGTTTCATGTATTAAGGGGGAGAGTTGCTAATCATGTTTATTTACATGCTTTCTTTCCTTAATATTTTATCAAATGTTTTTACCTAACTTAAACTGATTGTCACACATCAAAAAGGGAGAGATTGTTAGTGCAATCAATCCTTGATATGGTTTTGATGTGTGTGTCAAAGGATTTAAGTTAGGTTGGTTATTATTGTAAGGTTTTGGTTTCATTGATTCGTGAGGGGAAACTTCGCTTCCCACTTCACCTTGGTTGTTTGTTGATGGCGATCCCATCAATGTCCCCGGATTAAAAAAATTTAATCCTAGACAAAAGGGATTGCCCAAACAATTAAGTCATCATCGTGCTATTCGTTTAGAGAGGTCACTTGAACAAACTTGTTGTTCAAGCGACCATTCTCTATTCTACGAGTAGACGATGTACGGATCGCCGACTTTTATATTTATGATCGGGATCCAAGTATTATTTAGCCACAAACAGAATATTACATGCTCATAATTGAAAAACAAAAAAAAACATGTTACAAAAGAGAATGAAGAATAGGTATACCTCTTGATCTTCTAATGTATAACCTTCCTCCTTTTGGACGTCGTGTGGGCGACGATCCACCAAAAGTTGAAGCTCCAAGATCGTAAATCTTCCTTCCTTGCTCTTCCAAAACAAGAGGAAGAATAGAAACAAGGCTCTATTCCTTCTTTCAACCAACCAACAACTTCCAAGGTGGAAGCTAGCCGCCGGCCAAGAAGGAAGAGGAGTTTGAGAGTGGCCGGCCAAAAGCTTCAAGGGAGGACCCTAAACCTTTGTTCCACCGCCCAAGGAGAAGGAGAAGACTTGTTTTGGATGCCGGCCAAGGACTGGAAGGAAGTCCAAGGGCGCCGGCAGCTTAGGGAAGAAGAACAACAAGGAAAAGTTTCCTTATTAGGTGCCGCCCAAGCCCAAACCCTAATTCCTATGCCTTGCTGTCAACCTCCAAAAACATAGCTTCTCTTGATGATCTCTCCACGCCAACCCCTAAAGCTCCTTTTATAGAGTTAGGGATAAGCCTCCTTTTAATCTCTACCATTGCTTCTAGGGATTTAATCTCAACCGTCGGATCTAGAGATTTAATCTCAACCGTCGGATCTTAGAGATTTAATCTCTACCTATGGATCTAGAGTTTTGTTTCTATCCATTGGATATAAGCATCATGAGGTGTTAATAGGCTACATTAGGGAGCATGAGGAGGAGTTGGATCTTGGCCACCCATGGATCAAGCCCACATAAAGTCTGATCCATTAATGATAATCCAATCCACTAAAGGATTATCATTGATCTACCTCACCAACCCCCATATGAAAATATGGGCTCCATATATTATTTGTACATTTTCTCCCCATGTTTAAGATCTCGAATGTCCGTCGATTAATTAATTTACTGACCATTAATTAATCAACATCTAACTCCATGAGTAGTACCACTCAACCTTTTCATCATGCCGGACCAAGTCCACCTGCAGGGTTTACATGATGAACCTTATGAGATCCTCAAGGGGACATCATCATCCTAATATATAGGACACAGTTTCCTCCTATAATCAATGACACACCATATAAATAATATCATCTCCCAACTTACCGAGCCTATCGATTTAATCTATAAATCTCGGCCATTGGTAAATCAAAGAGATGAGTACTAAGTATATGTGCCCGTTATTATATCGGGATTAAGAGTATGTACAATATAATATCTGTGGTCCGATTCGATTATGTAGTCAGCAATAAATCAAATCACCTCTAAGTCGGTCCTGCTCAATACACACAAAGTGCACTAGTGTGATTCTATGGTCAAGACAAACCAATACCAAATCACACTACAACCATTCCGATGGTTTGTCCAAAGCCATCTCGGTTGTGATCCTTTACTTATACTTTTCAAGGAGCCAATAACATGATCTCCCGTGTGACACCACACACCATGTTATCTACAATGTAAAGTATTAGACAATATTACATAACCATAAAAAATGCAAACAATGATCATGTTATTCTTATTTCAAAATAAAAATGTTCATACAAAAGATAGACTTTTTAGTATACATCCCTACAATCTCCCACTTATACTAAAAGACTATGCTGTCCTCAAACTGCCATACATCTGATCCCCATTCCCTCCACATGCCTATCAAAAGCTCTCGCTAGAAGGGCCTTAGTGAAAGGTGAAGGGTTTTCTTATCGAGTCCGTGAGGGGAAACTTCACTTCCCACTTCACCTCGGTAGCTTTTCCATGGCGATCCCTTCTATGTTCCCGGATTAAAAAAATTTAATCCTAGACAAAAGGGATTGCCAAAGAAACCAAGTCATCGTCGTGCTATTCATTTAGAGAGGTCACTTGAACAAACAAGTTGTTCAAGCGACCAACCTCTATTCTACGAGTAGCCGCGGAATAGACGATGTCCGGATCACCGGTTTTTGTGTTTATGCTCGGGATCCAAGTATTATTTAGCCATTTACAGATTTATATCATGCTCATAAATGAAAAACAAAAACAAGCAACAAATAAAAGAAGAAAGTAGAATAGGTATACCTCTCGATCTTCTAATGTATGACCTTCCTCTTTTTGGACGTCGTGTGGGCGACGATCCACCAAAAGTCGAAGCTCCTAGATCGCAAATATTCCTTCCTTGCTCATCCAAAACAAGAGGTAGAATAGAAACAAGGCTCATCTCCTTCCTATAGCCAACCAACAAGCAATAAGGAAAGTGCTTGCCGCCGGCCAACAAGGAGAAGGAGATAATGATGGAAACTGGCCAAGACACCAAGGGAAAACCCTATATCTTGTTTCCACCACCTAAGGAGAAGGAAAAGGGGTCTTTGGATGCATCCCAAGGGCTGGGATAGGGCTGTGGGCGCCGGCCAACCTTTGGAAGAAGAAGGAACACCTCCTTGAGTTGCCGCCCACCCCTAACCACCACTCCCAATCCTAATGCAATTAGGATTAGTTGCCACCCACCCTTATCCCCTCAAGCCATGCTCTTAGATGAAAGGGATGATGTTGGATGGCGGCCAAAACCAAGGAGAATAGAGGGAAGAAGGTTGCCGGCCACCATAAGGAAGAAAGAAGAAGAAGCATCATCCTTAATTGTGGCCACCCAAAACCCTAAATCTCCTTTTGCCCTTGCCGCCCAACCTAAGCCCCCTTTTTTCTTCCATGTCTTGCCGCCCACTTATTAATCTCTATTTATAGAGTTGGGCTCAAGCCATGATTTAATCTCCTCCATTGGTTCTAGGGATTTAATCTCAACCGTCGGATCTTGAGATTTAATCTCAACCGTCAGATCTAGAGATTTAATCTCTACCTTTGGATCTAGAGTTTTGTTTCTATCCTTTGGATCTAAGCATCATGAGGTGTTAATAGGCTACATTAGGGACCATGAGGAGGAGTTGGATCTTGGCCACCCGATGGATCGGAACCACACAAACTTGATCCATCAATGATGTTCCATTCCACTAGAGGATCATCATTGATCTACCTCACCAACCCCCATATGATAATATGAGCTCCATATATTATTTGTACATCCATCTCCCCGTGTTTAAGATATCGAATGTCCGTCAATTAATTGATTTACTGACCATCAATCAATTAACATCTAACTCCTCGAGTAGTACCACTCAACCTTATCATCATGTTGACTAAGTCAACCTGCAGGGTTTACATGATGAATCTTATGAGCTCCTCAAGGGGACATCATCAACCTAATATATAGGACACGGTTTCCTCCTATAATTAACGGCACACCATGTAAATAATATCATTTCCCAACTTACCGGGCATATTGATTTAATCCATATAAATCTCACCCTTTGGTAAATTAAAGAAATAAATACTAAGTACATGTGCCCATTATTATATCGGGATTAAGAGCATGTACAACATAATATCCGAGGTCTGATTCAATTATGTAGTCAGCAATAAATTGAATCACCTCTATGTCGGTCCTGCTCAATACACCTAAGTGTACTAGTGTAACTCTATGTTCAAGACAAACCAATACCAAGCTACACTACAACCATGCCAATGGTTTGTCCAAAACCATCTTGGTTGTGAGCCTCTACTTATATTCTACAAGGGACTGATAACATGATCTTCTGTGCCACACCAAGCACCATGTTATCTATAATGTAAAGTATTAGACAATATGCACACATATAATAAATATAAAGTGCAAACAATGATCATGTGATTCTTATTTCAAAATAAAATATTTATACAAAAGAGCTAGGCTTTCAGTATACATCCCAACAAAAGGATCTGCTAGGTTATCCTCCGATGCAATCTTGGCCACAACAACTTCTCCTCTCTTTACGATTTCTTGTATCAGGTGGTACTTGCGCTCTATGTGCTTACTTGCCTTATGGGGCTCGTGGTTCCTTCGAGTTTGCAACTGCACCACTATTATCACAATAAATTGTGATAGTTCTGGCCAAACCAGGAATCACATCCAAGTCCATCAGGAAGTTCCTGAGCCATACAACTTCTTTGGCCGCCTCAGAGGCCGCCACATACTCAGCTTCCATGGTGGAGTCCGCCACACACTTCTGCTTAACACTCCTCCATACAATGACTCCACCTCCCAAAGTAAACACAAAACCTGAGGTAGACTTACTGTTATCCCTATCAGATTGGAAGTCGAAATCCGTGTAATCCACAGGGAGTAATTGGTCTGCCCGGTAAATCAGCATATAATTCCTAGTCCTTCTAAGGTACTTCAATATATGCTTTACCGCAGTCCAATGTCTCTGTCCTAGATTACTCTGATATCTGCTGACCATGCCTACGACAAAGCAGATATCTGGTCTCGTATAGAGCATCGCATACATGAGGCTTCCAATTGCCGAAGCATAAGGAACCACCTTCATCTCCTCTATCTCCTCAGATGATCTAGGACACATCTCCTTAGATAAAGGAACTCCATGCTTGAAAGGTAGAAAATCCTTCTTGGAGTTCTACATGCTATAACGCTCCATAATCGTGTCTATGTATGAAGCTTGGGATAAGCACAACATCCTTTTCCTGCGATCCCTTATAACCTTGATCCCAAGGATGTGTCCCACTTCTCCCAAGTCCTTCATATCAAACTGTTTGGACAACCATACCCTTACGTCCGTTAACACCTTGATATTGTTGCCATTCAACAAAATGCCATCTACGTATAGTTCAAGAAATATTACTACGTTTCCGTCACATCTCTTGTATACACAAGACTCATCCGGACTTTGAATAAATCCATATGACTGGATTACCTCATCAAAGCGGATGTTCCAAGATCTCGAAGCTTGCTTCAATCCATAAATGGACCGATTAAGCTTACATACAAGATGCTCTTTGCCTTTAGCAATGAATCCCTCTGGTTGCTTCATATAGATGTTTTCCTCAAGACATCCATTAAGGAAAGCTGTCTTGACATCCATCTGTCACACCTTATAATCCATATGAGCTACTATGCATAAGAGAATCCGGATAGACTTAAGCATGGCTACCGGTGAAAAGGTCTCCTCATAATCGATACCCTCTTTTTGAGTATACCCCTTCACAACAAGCCTTGCTTTGAAGGTCTCAACCTTACCATCTATTCCTCTCTTTCTTTTGTAGATCCACTTCCATCCAATGGTTTTTACACCATCGGGTGGTTATACTAGCTCCCAGACCTGATTCGAATCCATAGATTCAATCTCAGCATTCATTGCACTTTGCCAAGATGCTGCATCTTTATCTTGGATTGCCTCGTCATATGTCCAGGGATCAGGTTCATGTTCGCCAGGGACCAAATCAGAAGATTCTCCCAAGAACATGAATCTATCAGGTTGTCTAACAACCCTCCCACTACGACGAGGTATCACCTGTGTATCCTCTGTGACACGCGGTGCAGTGACATGTGGTATATCCTCTTGTACCGGTGGTACTAAAGAAGTGACTTCCCCTTTTAATTCCTCCAGAACAATTTTACTCTTGGACTTGTGGCTCATCACATAGTCTTCCTCTAGAAATCTAGCGTTCGTGCAAACGATCAATTTCTGATCTTTAGGACTATAAAACAAACCACCCTTCGTTCCTCTAGGATAGCCAACGAACATCCATACTTTTGTACGAGGTTCCAACTTACCAGCATCTGCCTTCAGCACATGTGCTAGACTCCCCCATAATCCGAATATGTCTTAGACTAGGCTTTCGCCCAGTCCACAATTCTGTGGGAGTAGAAGGCACTGATTTAGATGGAACCAAGTTCAGAATGAACACCGCCGTATCTAGAGCATATCCACAGAATGAATCTGGCAACTCAGAATAACTCATCATCAATCTAACCATCTCCATAAGAGTCCTATTCCTTCGCTCTGCTACACCATTCTGCTAGGGCTGTGCCTAGTGCTGTCAATTGGGATTGAATTCCAGCCTCTGATAAGTAATTCCTAAACTCTCCCAAGAGGTACTCACCACCACGATCAGATCGTAGTGTCTTGATACTTTTACCATGATGTTTCTCCATATCAACCTTGAATTCTTTGAACTTGTCAAAGTATTCAGACTTGTGGCGCATCAGGTAAATGTATCCATATCTTGAGTAATCATCTATAAAAGAGACGAACTACTCAAAACCACCTCTAGCCTGGATAGACATAGGACCACACAAATCAGAATGAACCAATTCTAACACATCTTTGGCTATATACCCCTTGGCCTTAAAAGGCCTCTTGGTTATCTTACCCTCCAAGCAAGATTCGTAGGTTGGGAGATCTTCCACCACTAATGAACCCAAAGGTCCATCAACTATCAACCTTTGAATTCTGCTTAGGTTAATATGACCGAGCCTAAGATGCCAAAGATATGTTTGGTTCATTTTTGAAGGTTCTTTTATCTTATTGGAATTAGAAGATGATTTATTAATTTCAATATGCATCGTGGGAGCTTTTGGTTCAAGTGTGTACAAATTTCCTATCAATGCACTTGAACAGATAATGTCCCTATTCCTTCTTATAACAACTCTGTCATTAAAAGAAATAGAATATCCATCCATAAACAATTTAGAAACTGAAATTAAATTCTTTCTAAATAAGGGTACATAAAGGCAATTCTTAAGAACCAAAAGTTTATTTTTCTCAAAAGATAAATGAATGTCTCCCACTGCAACTGTCGCCACTTTCATGGCATCGCCCAAGTACACAGTAACCTCCCCCTCAGCCAGTTGTCTGGTTTTCTGAAACTCCTACAAAGTATTGCAGACATGATCAGTGGCTCCCGTATCTACACACTAGGTGTTGGTAGATAACACCACTAAATATGTTTCAACGACTAGACCAAAAGATATACCTTTGCTCTGCTTGCGGTTGGAGCAGTCCTTCTTCCATTGTCCAGTCTGCTTACAAGTGAAGCACTTGCCTTTCGGCTTCTTCACTCCTCCCTAAGTACCTCCCACCACCTTCGCCCCAGCTTGTTTCTTCTTCTTCTTGCCTTTCGGCTTAGAAGTAGAAACCTTTTGGGTCACCACGACATGTGCCTGAGCACTCTGACGAAATAGCCCCTCTGCCGCCTGGAGTTCTGTCAGAAGCTCCGCCAACGAATACAACCTCTTGTTCATGTTGTAGTTTAGGCGAAACAGCTCAAAACTCCTAGGTAGAGACTGGAGTATGATATCGACTTGGGCTTCCCCATCGATCTCAGCTCCTAGGACCTCCAGCTCATTCAAATGAGCCATCATCTTGAGAACATGATCCCTCACGGGTGTTCCCTCAATCATAGTGGTCGTCATTAAGTTTCTCATGGCTTCTTGCCTAGCAGCCCGATTCTGGTGTCCGAAAAGCTCCTTGAGATTGAGCATCATATGGTAAGCAGTGGGCATGGCTTGATGCTGATGTTGGAGTACATTTGACATAGATGCCAAAATGTAACACTGCGCCATCTCATCGGCCTTGATCCACTTCTTATAGCTCTCTCTCTCCTTTTCCCCAGAATCATCTGCAGGCTTGGGAGGACACTCTTCGAGGAGTACATATTTGTATTCCTCAGCAGTCAAGACAATGTCTAGATTCCTCTTCCAATCTACATAGTTGGGTCCAGTAAGTTTGTTCTCTTTCATTATCACAGCAAGTTGGTTGAAAGTCATTTTGAAAGAAAACCTAAGAATCACATAAATCAAAACAATAGATTTCAAAAAATTATTGATTCCTCAAACAATAAAATTTTAAAATCAACCAACACCTCTAAACACCGAGAATATCGTATGCCATGATAATGTGGACGTATACGAATTATACATTTGTAAGAGGAGGTTTTACCCATTAATTTTACTCTCTTGTCAACCTAACTTTTTGACAAGTAAAATTAATAGTTGGTTCCTCTTTGGCCCTACAAATAAAAGCAGTGACTCTGATGGGGAGTGTTTGGCAATGTGCTAATCCTCGGAATGCTCATTGGCTCCCATGTCCCCGGATTAAAATTTTCACTAATGAAAACTAATCCGGATGGGATGAGTTTCCTAAGCACAACCAATTCATCGTCGTGCTAACAACTTGAGCGATTGCTTGAACAAACTAGTTGTTCAAGCAACCAAACTCTTCTAGTCGGTTAGCCGCGGAAGAGACGACGGACGGATTGCCGGTTTTTGTGTTTCTTATCAGGGTCTATGATTATACAAATACATGCAAATGTAAACTAGTATAATCAACATATACTAACATAAAGAACATAAGCTAGCATATCAAATAAGAACATGCAAAGAACAATAATAAAAGTTATAAAACTTTTATACCTCTTGATCTTCTATCGTATGTCCTAACCTCCTTGTAGACTTCGTGTGGGCGAAGATCCTCCACAAGTTGAAGCTTCCTAGATCTTCTTCAATCCAAAGAAAGAAGAACTCTCTTTCCCTTCTTGCTTGAGCCAACCACCAATCCACAAAGGATTGATGCCGCCGACCCCAAGAATAGAGAGAACAAAAGGGAAACAAAACTCATCTCTTATCTAGGACCAACCATCAAGCTCCAAGCATGATGTTTGCCGCCGGTCCAAAGAGAACAAGAAGAGGATGAGAGGAATAGGTTGAGCGCCGACTAAGGTAGAGGGAAGAAGAGGTAGGAGCCGGCCACAACTTAGGAAGAAGAAGAACCCTCCTCCTATATTTGCTGCCCACCTTAGCTTCCATAACCTAGCCGCCCAACCAAGGAGAAGGGAAAGAGGAAGAGCACCGGCCACCAACGGATGGAGAACCGCCGGCCAAGGAATAAGAGAGAGGCCAAGAGGATGGACGCCGGCCAAGTCTTGATGGAAGAGGATGGGCGCCGACAACAACTTGAAGGAAGAAGATTGCTGCCCAAGCCCTAGCTCCAAACCCTAGCCGCCCACTTTGAGAAGAGCCAAACCCTAACTCAAATCCAATATCCTTTCTTCCGCCCAAGCCTAAGCCCCTATTTATAGAACTTAGGAGAAAGTTGGTTAACGATGAGGTAGCCAAAAATATAGGAACTAATTCCCAATTTTCTTGCCGCCCAAGGGTAGCAAGGAATTAGTAAATTTTTTCTTCCTATAATCTTGCCGCCCAAGGTGGCATAGGAAATTTTTTTTTCACCAATTCTAATCTTAAAATTTTTTTTTTTAACTAATTCTAATCTCGCCGCCCAAGGTGGCATAGAATTAGGAAAAAAAAATTTATCAATCTTTTAAACTTGCCGCCCACCTTATCCAACCTTTCCTCTCCCTTTCCTTTCCTTTCCCTCCCCTTTCCTTTCCCTCCCCTTTAATCTCCACCGTCGGATCTAGGGTTTTATCCCAACCGTCGGATCTAGGGATTTAATCTCAACCGTCGGTTCTAGGGTTTTAATCCCAATCGTCGGATTTAGAGATTTAATCTCAACCGTCGGTTCTAGGGTTTTAATCTCAACCGTCGGATCTAGAGATTTAATCTCAACCGTCAGTTCTAGGATTTTAATCCCAACCGTCGGATCTAGAGATTTGTTTTCCATCATTTGATCTAGACTTCATGAGGTTTATATTAGGCTACGATAGGGACCATGAGGAGGAGTTGGGTCTTGGCCACCCGATGGATCGGAACCACACAAACTTGATCCATCAATGATGTTCCATTCCACTAGAGGATCATCATCGAACTACCTCACCAACCCCCATAAATTAATATGGGCTCCATATATTATTTGTACATTCATCTCCCCGTGTTTAAGATATCGAATGTTCGTCAATTAATTGATTTACTGACCATCAATTAATTATCATCTAACTCCTCGAGTAGTACCACTCAACCTTATCATCATGTTGACTAAGTCAACCTGCAGGGTTTACATGATGAACCTTATGAGCTCCTCAAGGGGACATCATCAACCTAATATATATGACATGGATTCCTCCTATAATCAATGACACACCATGTAAATAATATCACTTCCCAACTTACCAGGCATATTGATTTAATCCATAGAAATCTCACCCTCTGGTAAATCAAGGAAATAAATACTAAGTACATGTGCCTGTTATTATATCGTGATTAAGAGCATGTACAACATAATATCCGAGGTCCGATTCAATTATGTAGTCAGCAATAAATTGAATCACCTCTATGTCGGTCCTGCTCAATACACCTAAGTGTACTAGTGTAACTTTATGTTCAAGACAAAACAATACCAAGCTACACTACAACCATGCCAATGGTTTGTCCAAAACCATCTTGGTTGTGAGCCTCTACTTATACTCTACAAGGGACTGATAACTTGATCTTCTGTGCCACACCCAAGCACCATGTTATCTACAATGTAAAGTATTAGACAATATGCACATATAAATATAGAGTACAAACAATCATCATGTGATTCTTATTTCAAAATAAAAATGTTCATACAAAAGAGCTAGGCTTGCAGTATACATCCCAACAATCTCCCACTTATACTAAAAGACTATGCTGTCATCATACTGCCATACATCTGATTCCCCTTCCCTCCACATGTCTATCAAAGCTCTTGCCAGAAGGGCCTTAGTGAAAGGGTCTACCAGGTCATCCTCTGATGCAATCTAGGCGACAACAACTTCTGCCTCCTTAACGATTTCTCGTATTAGGTGGTACTTGTACTCTATGTGTTTATTAGCCTTATGGGCTCGTGGTTCCTTCGAGTTTGCAACTGCACCATTATTATCACAATAAATTGTGATAGTTCTGCGCAAACTAGGAATCACATCCAAGTCCATCAGGAAGTTCCTGAGCCACACAGCTTCTTTGGCCGCCTAAGAGGCTGCCATACACTCAGCTTCTATGGTAGAGTCCACCACGCATGACACTCTTCCATACTATGGCTCCACCTCCAAAAGTAAACACAAAACCTGAGGTAGACTTACTGTTATCCCTATCAGATTGGAAATCGGAATCTATGTAACCCACAGGGAGTAATTGGTCTGCCCGGTAAACTAGCATATAATCCCTAGTCCTTCTCAGGCACTACAATATATGCTTTACCGCAGTCCAATTTCTCTGTCCTGGATTACTCTGATATCTGCTAACCATGCCCACGTCAAAGCAGATATCTTGTCTCGTACATAGCATACATGAGGCTTCCTACTGCCGAAGCATAAGGAACCGCCTTCAACTCCTTTATCACCTTAGATGATCTAGGACACATCTCCTTAGATAAAGGAACTCCATACCTGAAAGGTAGAAAACCCTTCTTGGAGTTCTGCATGCTAAAACGATCCAAAATCATGTCTATGTATGAAGCTTGGGATAAGCACAACATCTTTTTCCAGCGATCCCTCGATCCCAAGGATGTGTCTCACCTCTCCCAAGTCCTTCATATCAAACTCATTGGACAACCATACCCTTACGTCTGATAACACTTCGATGTTGTCGCCAACCACCAAAATGTCATCTACGTATAGTACAAGAAATACCACTACGTTTCCGTCACATCTCTTGTATACACAAGACTCATCTGAACTTTGAATAAATCCATAAGTCTAGATTTACCTCATCAAAGCGGATGTTCCAAGACCTCGAAGCTTGTTTCAATCCATAAATGGACCGATTAAGCATACATACAAGATGCTCTTTGCCCTTAGCAATGAATCCCTCTGGTTGCTACATATGGATGTTTTCCTTAAGACTTCCATTAAGGAAAGCTGTCTTGACATCCATCTGCCACACCTCATAATCCATATGAGCTGCTATGCATAAGAGCTCCCAGACCTGATTTGAATCCATAGATTCAATCTCAGTATTCATTGCACTTTGCAAAGATACTGCATCTATATCTTGGATTGCCTCGTCATATGTCCAGGGATCAGGTTCATGTTCGCCAGGGACCAAATCAGAAGATTCTCCCAAGAACATGAATCTATCAGGCTGTCTCACAACCCTCCCACTATGACGAGGTATCACCTATGTATCCTCTGTGACACGCGGTGCAGTGACATGTGGTATATCCTCTTGTACCGGTGGTACTGAAGTCGGGACTTCCCCTGTTAACTCCTCAAGAACAATCCTACTCGTGGGCTTGTGGTTCATCACATAGTCCTCCTCTAGAAATCTGGCATTCGTACTAACGATCACCCTCTGATCTCTAGGACTATAAAACAAACCACCCTTCATTCCCCTAGGATAGCCAACAAACATGCACACTTCTGTACGAGGTTCCAACTTACCAGCATCAGCCTTCAGCACATGTGCTGGACTCCCCCATATCTGAATATGTCTTAGACTAGGCTTTTGCCCAGTCCACAACTCTGTGGGAGTAGAAGGCACTGATTTAGATGGAACCAAGTTCAGAATGTACACCGCCGTATCTAGAGCATATTCCCAGAACGAATCTGGCAAGTCAGAATAACTCATCATCGATCTAATCATCTCCATAAGAGTCCTATTCCTTCGCTCTGCTACACCGTTCTGCTGGGGTGTGCCAGGTGCAGTCAATTGGGATTGAATCCCAGCCTCTGATAAGTACTTCCTAAACTCTCCCAAGAGGTACTCACCACTATGATCAGATCGTAGTGTCATCTTGAATAATTGTCTATGAAAAAGATGAAATATTCAAAACTACCTCTTGCCTAGATAGACATAGGACCATACGAATCAGAATGAACCAATTCCAACACATATTTGGATCTATACCCCTTGGCCTTGAAAGGCCTCTTGGTCATCTTACCCTCTCAAGCAAGATTCGCAGGTTGGGAGATCCTCCACCACTAATGAACCCAAAGGTCCATCAACTATAAACCTTTGAATTCTCCTTAGGTTAATATGACCAAGCCTAAGATCCCAAAGATATATTTGGTTCATTTTCGAAGGTTCTTTTCTCTTATCGGAATTAGAAGATGAGTTATCAACTTCTATTTGCATGATGGGAGCTTGTGGTTCAAGTTATAAATTTCCTATCTATGTACCTGAATAGATAATGTCCCTATTCCTTTTATAACAAATCTGTCATCAAAAGAAATAGATTATCCATCCATAATTTAGAAACCGAAATCAATTCTTTCTAAATAAAGGTACATAAAGAAAATTCTTAAGAACCAAAAACTTTATTTTCTCAAAAGATAAATAAAACATCTCCCACTGCAATAGCCGCCATCTTCATGGCATTGCCCGAGTAAATGGTAATATCCCCTTTAGCTAGCCGTCGGGTTTCCTGGAACCCCTGCAAAGTGTTGCAGACATGATTAGTGGCTCTCGTATCTACTCACCAGGTGCCGGTAGATAATGCCTCTAACCATGTTTCAATGACTGGACCAAAGGATATACATTTGTTCTTGCTTCGGATTGGGATAATCCTTCTTCTTATGTCCAGTCTGCTTGCAAGTGAAGTACTTGCCTTTCGGCTTCTTCACTCCACCCTGAGATCCTCCCACCACCTTTGCTCCACCTTGTTTCTTCTTCTTCTAGCCTATCGGCTTAGAAGTAGAAACCTTTTTGAGCAAGCATGGCTTGAGGATACTCTTCGAAGAGTGCATACATGAACTTCCTAGCAGATAAGACAATATCTAGATTCTTTTCCAATCAATATTATTTGGGTACAGTAAGTTTATTTCCTTTAGTATCAAAATAAGTGGACTGAAAGTCATTTCGAAATTCCTAAGAATCACAATGATCAAAACTTTAGATTTCAAATATTATTGATTCCTCAAAACAATAAAATCCCGAAATCAACCAACACCTCAAAACACCGAGAATATCGCATGCCACGCTGTGTGGACGTATACGAATTCTACATTTGTAAGAGGAGGTTTTACCCATTAATTTTATTATCTTGTCAACCTTACTTTTTGACAAATAAAATTAATAGTTGGTTCCTCTTTGGCCCTACAAATAAAAGCAGTGACTCCGATGGGGAGGATACTTTATATTTGCATCTAAGTGTGCACCATTACACGATACTAAGGGAATTATTTCGGACTATGTGCCTTACCGCTGTGGAAGTACACACGCTCCTAGATAATTTCCTATAACCATTATTTGACCTAGTGATCCGCAAACAAACTCATCCGCAGGGAGGAAGGCACTCAGAGCTGACACGCAAGTTTGTTGCATCACACATCAAATTGTAATGGAGGCCGCAGGAATTAATTAAAATATCCCTCTCCCACTTAGTAAATTGAAAATGAGGAATTTTCAAGCACACACAACATGCATATAAAACAAATCAGCAATAAATATGGAAAAAATAGAATTTTTCCAACTATTATGGCTTTGTTCTCCAATACGCATCCCGTCATGTCGCCACCTCGTCCGCTCCTCCTACGCCATGTACGAGCCATCCGAAGATCCGAGCCGAGTATAAAACCTATTTTATTTTACATCCATCGATCCTATACTCCACGAGGGAGTGTACATGAAATCTAGATCAAAAGTAAAATAAAATAAAGAGTGGCTAAACAATGCCGTATTTAATTACAAAAATTAAATACTAATTTAGCCTCGTCAACTACGTGGATTCAAATAATATACAATCACACACATGCAATCACATACACACACATATCGCCATAATAGTTGGATCTTATGCCTGCAACCCAAAAAGTTAGCCTACGCACATCCTACTATTATCTGGCATACTAAATATATGATATGTGCATGAAAGTAACAGAATCCAAAACACACAAAACCGGAAATCGTGGCTCTGATACCATTTGTTTGGCAATGTGCTAATCCTCGGAATGCTCATTGGCTCCCATGTCCCCGGATTAAAATTTTCACTAATGAAAACTAATCTAGATGGGATGAGTTTCCTAAGCACAACCAATTCGTCGTCGCGCTAACGACTTGAGCGATCGCTTGAACAAACTAGTTGTTCAAGCAACCAAACTCTTCTAGTCGGTTAGTCGCGGAAGAGACAACGGACGGATCGCCGGTTTTTGTGTATCTTATCGGGGTCCATGATTATACAAATACATGCAAATGTAAACTAGTATAATCAACATATACTAACATAAGCTAGCATATCAAATAAGAACATGCAAAGAACAATAATAAAAGTTATAAAACTTTTATACCTCTTGATCTTCTATCGTATGTCATAACCTCCTTGTAGACTTCGTGTGGGCGAAGATCCTCCACAAGTTGAAGCTTCCTAGATCTTCTTCAATCCAAAGAAAGAAGAACTCTCTTTCCCTTCTTGCTTGAGCCAACCACCAATCCACAAAGGATTGATGCACTTGGACCCAAGAATAGAGAGAACATAATGGAAACAACCAAGGAACTCTTAGACTAGGACAAACCCTAGCTTTTGCCTCCCAAGGAGATGGAAAGAAGAGGAGAAAGGAATAGGTTGGGCGACCAAGGTATAGGAAAAAGGAGATAGGTAGCCACACCTTAGGAAGAAGAAAGAACTCCTCCTATAGTTGCCTACCTTACCTTCAAACCTAGCCGCCCAACCTAAAGAGTTCTCTCCTTGGATTTCTTGCCCAGCCATGGAAGGAGAGAGAGAGGATGAGTAGACTTAGAAGGAATGAAGAAAACCTCCTTGGAAGAAGAACAAACCTAGCCCATCCACTTGAAAGGCCAAACCTAATCAATTAGGGTTTCTCCATAGGGTTTCTTGCCTAAGCATGGTAGAGAGAGGAGAGATCTAGGGCTAGCCACCTCAAGGAAGAAGAAAGATCTTCCTCCAAGTTGCCCCATTCTTCCACCTTGGCCGCCCAACCTAAGGCCAAAACCTAATTAGGGTTTCCTCCTTAAGGTTGCTTACCACAATGCTAGAGAAACCCTAATTTCCTTAGCATCCATCATGAAAAACTTATTAACATGCTCCCTTTTATAGAACTTAAGATTGGTTATTGAAAAAAATTCTCAATTTTCTTGCCGCCCACCTTATCAACCTTTCCTCTCCCTTTTTTTTATTTAATCTCGGCTAGGGTTTTAATCTCAACCGGTCTAGGATTTTAATCTCAAGTCGGTTCTAGGGTTTTAATCCCAACCGTCGGATCTAGAATTTAATCTCAGAGATTTGTTTTCCATCATTTGATCTAGACTTCATGAGGTTTATATTAGGCTACGATAGGGACCATGAGGAGGAGTTGGGTCTTGGCCACCCGATGGATCGGAACCACACAAACTTGATCCATCAATGATGTTCCATTCCACTAGAGGATCATCATCGAACTACCTCACCAACCCCCATAAATTAATATGGGCTCCATATATTATTTGTACATCCATCTCCCCGTGTTTAAGATATCGAATGTAGTCGATTAATTGATTCTTGACCATCGATTCAATTAACATCTAACTCCTCGAGTAGTACCACTCAACCTTATCATCATGTTGACTAAGTCAACCTGCAGGGTTTACATGATGAACCTTATGAGCTCCTCAAGGGGACATCATCAACCTAATATATAGGACACGGATTCCTCCTATAATTAACGACACACCATGTAAATAATATCACTTCCCAACTTACCGGGCATATTGATTTAATCCATAGAAATCTCACCCTCTGGTAAATCAAAGAAATAAATACTAAGTACATGTGCCCATTATTATATCGGGATTAAGAGCATGTACAACATAATATCCGAGGTCCGATTCAATTATGTAGTCAGCAATAAATTGAATCACCTCTATGTCGGTCCTGCTCAATACACCTAAGTGTACTAGTGTAACTTTATGTTCAATACAAAACAATACCAAGCTACACTACAACCATGCCAATGGTTTGTCCAAAACCATCTTGGTTGTGAGCCTCTACTTATACTTTACAAGGGACTGATAACATGATCTTCTGTGCCACACCCAAGCACCATGTTATCTACAATGTAAAGTATTAGACAATATGCACATATAAATATAAAGTGCAAACAATGATCATGTGATTCTTATTTCAAAATAAAAATGTTCATACAAAAGAGTTAGGCTTTCAGTATACATCCCAACAGGGAGGATACTTATATTTGTATCTAAGTGTTCACCATTACTCGGTACCAAGGTAATTATCTCGGGTTATGTGCCTTCCGATGGGGAAGTGCACACGCTCCTTAATAATTCCCTATAACCATATTTGACCTTGTGATCCGCAAACAAACTCATCTGATGTGGAGGAAGGCACTCAGAGCCAAGGCACAAGTTTGTTTGCATCATTTGTCAAATCGTAATGGAGGCCGTGGGAAATAATAAAAATTTCCCTTTCCCACTTAGTAATTTGAAAATGAGGAATTTTCCTAGCCTACGACATGCATATCAAACAAAAAGAAATAAATATGAAAAATAAATTATTTTCCAACTATTATGGCTTTTGTCTTCAATATGTCTCTCGTTGCATCGCCATCTCATCTGCTCCTTACGCCATGTACGAGCCATCCGGAGATTCGAGCCGAGACTAAAACCTATTTTAATTTACATCCATCGATCCTATACTCCACGAGGGAGTGTACATGAAATCTAGATCGATAGTAAAATAAAATAAAGAGTGGCTAAACAATGCCATATTTAATTTACAAAACTAAATACTAGCCTCGTCAACCCCGAGGATTCAACAAAATAAATATTTACACACATACAATCACATACACACATATGGCCATAATAGTCGAATCTTATGCCTGCAACCAAAGAGTTAAACTATGCATATCCTACTATTATCCGACACATAATATATGAAAAGTGCATAAAAATTAACCGAATCCTAAACACACAAAACCGGAAACCTTGGCTCTGATACCAATTGTAAGCTTTTGGTTTCATTGATCCGTGAGAGGAAACTTCGCTTCCCACTTCACCTTGGTTGTTTGTTCATGGCGATCCCATCGATGTCCCCGGATTAAAAAAATTTAATCCTAGACAAAAGGGATTGCCCAAACAATCAAGTCATCGTCGTGCTATTCGTTTAGAGAGGTCACTTGAACAAACTTGTTGTTCAAGCGACCATCCTCTATTCTACGAGTAGCCGCGGAATAGACGATGTACGGATCGCCAAATTTTGTATTTATGATGAGGATCCAAGTATTATTTAGTCACAAACAAAATATTACATGCTCATAATTGAAAAACAAAAACAAACATGTTACAAAAGAAAATGAAGAATAGGTATACCTCTTGATCTTCTAATGTATGACCTTCCTCCTTTTGGACGTCATGTGGGAGACGATCCACCAAAAGTTGAAGCTCCAAGATCACAAATATTCCTTCCTTGCTCTTCCAAAGCAAGAGGAAGAATAGAAACAAGGCTCTATTCCTTCTTTCAACCAACCAACAACTTCCAAGGTGGAAGCTAGCCGCCGGCCAAGAAGGAAGAGGAGTTTGAGAGTGGTCGGCCAAAAGCTTCCAGGGAGGACCCTAAACCTTTGTTCCACCAGC
The DNA here is from genome assembly GCA_025175895.1 of Wurfbainia villosa. Taxonomy (NCBI): domain Eukaryota; kingdom Viridiplantae; phylum Streptophyta; class Magnoliopsida; order Zingiberales; family Zingiberaceae; genus Wurfbainia; species Wurfbainia villosa. Next base: position 34,671,244 of record CM045990.1, read on the forward strand.
CAAGGAGAAGGGGAAGACTTGTTTTGGACACTGACCAAGGGCTGGAAGGAAGTCCAAGGGCACCGACAGCTTGGGGAAGAAGAACAACACAAGGAAAAGTTTCCTTATTAGGTGCTGCCCAAGCCCAAACCCTAATTCCTATGCCTTGCCGCCAACCTCCAAAATCCTAGCTTCTCTTGATGATCTCTCCACGCCAACCCCTCAAGCTCCTTTTATAGAGTTAGGGATAAGCCTCCTTTTAATCTCTACCATTGCTTCTAGGGATTTAATCTCAACCGTCGGATCTAGAGATTTAATCTCAACCGTCGGATCTTAGAGATTTAATCTCTACCTATGGATTTAGAGTTTTGTTTCTATCCATTGGATCTAAGCATCATGAGGTGTTAATAGGCTACATTAGGGACCATGAGGAGGAGTTGGATCTTGGCCACCCATGGATCAAGCCCACATAAAGTCTGATCCATTAATGATAATCCAATCCACTAAAGGATTATCATTGATCTACCTCACCAACCCCCATATGATAATATGGGCTCCATATATTATTTATACATTTTCTCCCCGTGTTTAAGATCTCGAATGCCCGTTGATTAATTAATTTACTGACCATTAATTAATCAACATCTAACTCCATGAGTAGTACCACTCAACCTTTTCATCATGCCGGACCAAGTCCACCTGCAGGGTTTACATGATGAACCTTATGAGCTCCTCAAGGGGACATCATCATCCTAATATATAGGACACGGTTTCCTCCTATAATCAACGACACACCATATAAATAATATCATCTCTCAACTTACCGAGCTTATCGATTTAATCTATAAATCTCTCCCATTGGTAAATCAAAGAGATGAGTATTAAGTATATGTGCCCGTTATTATATCGGGATTAAGAGTATGTACAATATAATATCTGTGGTCCGATTCGATTTTGTAGTCAGTAATAAATCAAATCACCTCTAAGTCGGTCCTGCTCAATACACACAAAGTGCACTAGTGTGATTCTATGGTCAAGACAAACCAATACCAAATTACACTACAACCATTCCGATGGTTTGTCCAAAGCCATCTCGGTTGTGATCCTTTACTTATACTTTTCAAGGAGCCAATAACATGATCTCTCGTGTGACACCACACACCATGTTATCTACAATGTAAAGTATTAGACAATATTGCATAACCATAAAAAATGCAAACAATGATCATGTTATTTTTATTTCAAAATAAAGCTGTTCATACAAAAGATAGACTTTTCAGTATACATCCCTACAATTATGATTTGATATGTGCGTTGGAGTCTTGCAGGACTTAGTAATTCGCACATGGTGCCTTGGAAAGTTTCACCTCTCTTGACTCGGTCCTTGAGTCGGTGAAGGATGGCTTTGCGGAAGTTGTGCGCTTGGAGCATCCGAGGGACTGTCGGACGAGGAGCTTGGAGTGAATCCGGAGGAAGTAGACTTCAGGGCGAGATGCAAAGTATGGCACTACAGAAATGTGCGCTTGAAGCATCCGAGGGACATGGCCGGACGAAGATAACTTCGAAGGCGAGAGACTCCGAGGGATGAGAGTGAGCAAATGTAACCCGGGATGGGGTAGAGCTCCTAGGTGAAACTTGGCCATTTGGCTAAGTGTCGGATGGGATTTCCCGACACCAGTCGACTGCCATGTAATGGTAGTCGACTACTCTAAGTCGATTGTGACTCGACTAGTGTTCGAGTCCGGTTCAAGTGCCAATAGTCGACTGTCATGGATTGACAGTCGACTGACAGAGCATTAGTCGACTGCCATGGAATGACAGTCGACTGATGAGGGGTTTGTCGGGCACAGAATGGAGTCGAGCTCGTGAGCACTCGACTGATGGTCCATCAGTCGACTGATGGTAAGATTAGTCGACTGATGATGTTGCCGTTGGATGAAATCCAACATGGAAAGCAGCCGTTATTGGGCGACTCGAGACGGACGACATTGGCCGATCGATTCCTCTATAAAGAGGAAGGGTGTGTGGCTTTGGGGGCCTAATGTTCATGCTCTAATCTTCTCCCAAAGTGCCCTAAAGCTTTCTATCCTCTTACTTGAGCTTATTTTCATTATATTTGTAAGAGGAGTGTTCTTGTTTAAAAGAGGTTACCTCCATCTAGCTTTGTGCAAAGGAGAGATCTAGTGGAAGCTTGCGGAGTGATTCACGGTGGACAAATCGGACTGTGGATTAGCGGCGTAGTTGTGAACCACATTATATTATTTGTGTTAGCATTGGTTTTCTTCTTGTTGTTTTGATTTGCTTGTTTATTAGTATTTCGCTTGCGCTAACGATTTTGTAGACGAGCAAATTACGTCATCGAATGAAATAGGGTTATTCACCTTCCTCTAGCCGGCCACTTCGATCCCCTACAACATCCTCCTCTTGAAAGTAAATACGGGCCTCGTCGTAGAAGTCCTCGTCCCATTGGAAGTGCTCCCGTAAGCCTGTAAACTCCACCTGCATATAAAAGCTATGATCATCCCATCGTTGCCCCTATGTCTGTTGCTCAGTGTATATGTCATCGAGGTGCAATTAGAACTTTGAGAAATCATAGGCAAAATACTTGTATCCTACTCAAAAGTAGGAAAAGAAAATGGTGCAGGTGTAGGCTTTTCACGTGGACTAGGGGGCATGACACGACCATGTGAAATCACACGGCCTGATCGTGTGTGCCTCTGGAAGTCAGGGCATGGCCATGTGAAAGCACACTGCCTGACCGTGTGCGACTCTGGAAGTCAGGGCATGGCCGTGTGAAAACACACGGCCTGGCCGTGTGCCCATTGTTTCTTTTCTCGTGGTGTATAATGGTCTAATTTCGCTCACTCACTTCACCGTATAGACTTAAAAATGACTTTTGTTTTTGCCTAGCAAGTTCTTTCCTTACCTACAAATGATAAATACCATAAATCAAAGTTCGAATTACAAAAAATTGAATGCAATTAAAAGAAATCCTAAAAACTAAACTTGGGTTGCCTCCCAAGAAGCGCTTTGTTTAAGGTCTTTTAGCTCAACCTTATTCCTACATTTCATTTAAGGTGTTTGAATCTTGCTCGTGGGGGAGCAAGATATTTGCTCACCTTACACCTCCTCCCTTGTGGTCCCTTATCACCATATCTCTTAAATCTTGCTCGTGGAGTGGCAAGGTATTTATTAGCTGCCTTCCTTGGTTCAAGATTGAACATGCTTAGCCTCAAGTAATCATTAGGAGTTTGATCATAATATTCTATTTTGTCCAAATGTTGTAAATAACATAACTCACCACGAACATCCTCAATAAAAGATTGGTTAGCAGATTCTATTATGCCGAATGAAATTTTATCATTACAAATCGCTAAATGGGCTTTGTTATTGGTAGCTAAAGCTTCGGTGAGGGTTATGGTAGGCTCTTCTAGATCCTTGAGGTTAGGAGGTGTTTGGATTGAAGCAATGCTCTCCTCGATTAAAGTATCAATTATATAATCCTCAAGTTCTTCTTCAGGTGGTGATTGAATTGATTGTTCTTCTTCACTTCCTATGGCATCTACGCCCTCCTCATTCATTCGCTCAAGGTGAGTCTCCACCCTATTAGGTGTGATCCAGTCATTAAAGCCACCTTCTAGTCATTTGGTTTCTATTCTAGCTAGATCCCATTCCATCATCTCTACAAATTGATGGCTATGCTCATCGCATTCCCTAGTAAAATTATCTAGTGGGGCTTCTAAGTGGGGACTTGGTTCTGGATAAAATTTGCATGGTGACTCATAGCTCTCATTCTCATTTTGGAAACAATATGGAGTCTCTGTCTGCGAATGCCGCCGTCAGAATTCAGCATTCGCTGCTTGTTCTGTTCGAATGAAATCTTCCATCATTTGCTCCAATCGGGATTTAGGTGGATAATATTGAGGGTTTAAGTAGCCATGGCCATAACTATATAAATAGGAATCATCTAGTGGCGACGAATTGTAATTGTAGGTGACATCTTCTTGTTCAAATTGTGAAGGTTCGAATATATCCGGACAATTATTAATAGTATGTCATATTTCACCACAATGCTCACAATAAATGTTACCAAAACTCACAACATTAGATTGACCATAATCATGAGTAAAAGCATGCATCGTTATATGCAGGAAATTATAAATAAGGAAAGAGCAATTGAATAAACAAAACTGAAATAAAATAAAATAAAATAAAAATAGAAAAGTAAATTTATCCTAGGTCCGATCCAATTTTCCACTGTTCGATTCGATATCGAATCGATCAGTCCTCGACAACGGCGCCAAAAACATGATGTACGCAAATGCGACCTCAAATCTCGTGACGGAGGCCGTCGAGAACTCGAAGCACGCGCTCACGCTCAATGCCCGCAAGTGCACGGATATTGTCAAGTAATAAAAGATTATCGATCCCACAGGGACTGGGATTTGAATATCGATATGTTCAGTGGTTGAAATTATTTGGAAGTAGACTCTAAGAGGTTTCAATTTGTGAAAGCTGTTGGTGGACTATACTCTATACGGTGTCACACGGAGGAAGAAGGGAGTGTGCCGAGGTCTTCAAAGGTGATTCTAGGACTTCGGTTTCGCTTGTGTGTTGCAAAACAATGCTGTCAACTAGCGTTGTCTAGATGTTTAGCTATGGTTTTGTGGAAGGGACATCTTACACTCTCCCGATGAGGCACCGTATCTATCGGGAGCTATCTCCACCTTAAAAGGACGGGATAGACGGTACGAGGATGCCGAATAAATCCCTACGATGAACGATTTCCGGTTCCATCGCATCCTTCTATCCACGGTTACAGGAGATCAGGTTTACCCCTAGGTTGCTTATATAAAATCTCCTAAATCATAGATACGAGGGTTGTCACCCCTCTTATCGCCTAAGCACAACAGGTAGAAAACCAAACACGCATAGATATAGTATAAACAACTTCCAATTGCCAAATTAAACTCCAAGACAGAATTTAACGTGAACCAACTGTTGGAATGTATACTGAAAGCCTAGCTCTTTTGTATGAACATCTTTATTTTGAAATAAGAATCACATGATTATTGTTTGAATATTTTTATGGTTATGCAAACTTGTCTAATATTTTACATGGTAGATAACATGGTGCTTGGTGTGGTACAGAAGATCATGTTATTAGTCCCTTGTAGAATATAAGTAGAGGCTCACAACCAAGATGGTTTTGGATAAACCATTGGCATGGTTGAAGTGTAGCTTGGTATTGTTTTGTCTTGAACATAGAGTTACACTAGTACACTTAGGTGTATTGAGCAGGACCGACATAGAGGTGATTCAATTTATTGTTGACTACATAATTGAATCGGACCTCGGATATTATGTTGTACATGCTCTTAATCCCGATATAATAACAGGCACATGTACTTAGTATTTATTTCTTTGATTTACCAAAGGGTGAGATTTAGATGGATTAAATCAACATGCCCGGTAAGTTGGGAAATGATATTATTTACATGGTGTGCCGTTGATTATATGAGGAATCCGTGTCCTATATATTAGGTTGATGATGTCCCCTTGAGGAGCTCATAAGGTTCATCATGTAAACCCTGCAGGTTTACTTAGTCAACATGATGATAAGGTTGAGTGGTACTACTCGAGGAGTTAGATGTTAATTAATTGATGGTCAGTAAATTAATTAATTGAAGGACATTCGATATCTTAAACACGGGGAGATGGATGTACAAATAATATATGGAGCCCATATTAATTTATGGGGGTTGGTGAGGTAGTTCAATGATGATCCTCTAGTGGAATGGAACATCATTGATGGATCAAGTTTGTTGGTTCCGATCAATCGGGTGGCCAAGATCCAACTCCTCCTCATGGTCCCTATTGTAGCCTATTAACACCTCATGAAGTCTAGATCCAATGTTGGAAAACAAAAGTCTAGAACCGACGGTTGAGATTAAATCTCTAGATCCGACGGTTGGGATTAAATCCCTAGAATCGATGGTTGAGATTAAATCTCTAGATCCGACGGTTGGGATTAAATCCCTAGAACCGACGGTGGAGATTAAATCTCTAGAACCGACGGTGGAGATTAAATCTCTAGAACCGACGGTTGAGATCAAATCTCTAGATCCGACGGTTGAGATTAAAACCCTAGATCCAATAGAGGAGATTAAACCAAGGCCTAAACCTAACTCTATATATATGGGCTTAGGCTTGGGCGGCAAAATGATGAAAAACCTAATTGAGACAAGGTGGCTTGGGCGGCAAGAAATAGGAGGAGGCTAGGGTTTGGGTTTGGTTCATGGTGTTGGGCGACAACAAGGAGAAGGAGCCTCTTCTTCTTCTTCCCAATGGTGGCCGGCAACCCATCTTCCTCTTTCCTCCTTGGTTTGGCCGGCGCCCAAGCTTTTCCCTTCCTTCTATGGCTTAGGTTGGATGGCATTAGGATAGCTTCCCTTGGGCGGCAATCAAATCCTAGTAGGGATAGGATTGGGGTTGGGCGGCTAGGGTTAGGGTTTTGGGATTAGGGTGGGCGGCAACAAGAAGATGAAGATCCTTTTCTTCTTCCTTCTAAGTGTTGGCCGGTCACTATCCTTGTTCCCTCTACCTTGGCCGGAGCTCAACCTATTCTCCTTCCCTTCATCCTTGGCCGGAAATTAGGAGAGCTTGGTCTAGGGTTTGGGCGGAAACAAGGAGGAGGATTGTTTTCCTTTCCTTTCTCCAAGTGTTGGCCGGCGCCCATGCCCTTGTTGTTTCTCTTTTGGTTGGTTTCCATACTCCATATTATCTTCCTTGGCCGGCGGCAACATCAAGTTTATTGACTTGGTGGCCGGTTCTAGAGAGGAAGATGAGTTTTGTTTTAGGATCTTCCTTTGTTCCTAGTGAACAAGGAATGGAAGATTGGTGATCTAGGAGGCTTCAACTTTTGGTAGATCGTCGCCCACACGACGTCCAAAAGGAGGGAGGACATACAATAGAAGATCAAGAGGTATAACAAGAGGTATAATCTTGTTTATTTTGATTAGTGTTCTTTTGTATTATGTTTATAATTGCTTTTCAATTATATGCATGTTTTGTGTGGATGCTTACTTTATGTATGTGTTGATTATACTAGTTTACATTTGTATGTATTTGTATAATCATGGACCCCGATAAGAAACACAAAAACCGGTGATCCGTCCGTCGTCTCTTCCGCGGCTAACCGACTAGAAGAGTTGATTGCTTGAACAACAAGTTTGTACAAGCGATCACCCAAGTTGTTAGCACGATGACGAATTGGTTGTGCTTAGGAAACTCATCCCATCCGGATTAGTTTTCATTAGTGAAAATTTTAATCTGGGGACATGGGAGCCAATGAGCATCCGAGCTAGCATGCCATTGCCAACAATTGGTATCAGAGCCATAGTTTCCGATTTTGTGTGTTTGGATTCGGTTACTTTCACGCACTTATCATATATTGTGTATGTCGGATGATAGTAGGATGTGCGTAGCATAACTTTTTGGTTGCAGGCATAAGTTCCAATTATTATGGCTATATATGTGTGTACGTGATTGCATGTGTGTGTGATTGTATATCATTTGAATCCTCGGGGTTGACGAGGCTAGATTAGTATTTAATTTTTTGTAATTAAATACGGCATTGATTAGCCGCTCATTTTAGTTTACTTTCGATCTAGATTATTTGTACACTCCTTCGTGGAGTATAGGATCGATGGATGTAAATTAAAATAGTTCGTCTTGGCTCGGATCTCTTTGGTGACTTGCGCACAGGAAAAGGTGGAGCGGACAAGGTTGCGACACGACGGGATGCATATTGGAGAACAATACCATAATAGTTGGGAAAATTATGATTTTTTCCATATTTATTGCTGATTTGTTTTATATGCATGTTGTGTGTGCTTGAAAATTTCTCACTGTCAATTTACTAAGTGGGAGAGGGACATTTTAATTAATTCCCGTGGCCTCCATTACAATTTGACATGTGATGCAACAAACTTATGTGTCGGCTCTGAGTGCCTTCCTCCCCATCGGATGAGTTTGTTTGCGGATCACTAGGTCAAATAATGGTTATAGGAAATTATTTAGGAGCGTGTGTACTTCCCCATCGGTAAGGCATATAATCCGAGATAATTCCCTTAGTATCGTGTAATGGTGCACACTTAGATGCAAATAAAAAGTATCCTCCCCATCGGAGTCACTGCTTTTATTTGTTGGGCCAAAGAGGAACCAACTATTAATTTTATTTGTCAAAAATTAAGGTTGACAAGATAATAAAATTAATGGGTAAAACCTCCTCTTGCAAATGTAGAATTCGTATACGTCCACACTATCGTGGCATGCGATATTCTCGGTGTTTTGAGGTGTTGGTTGATATCAAAATTTTATTGTTTGAGGAATCAATAATATTTGAAATCTAAAGTAATGATCTATGTGATTCTTAGGATTTTCAAAATGACTTTCAGCCCACTTGTTGTAATACTAAAGGAAATAAACTTACTATACCCAAATAATATTGATTGGAAAAGAATCTAGATATTGTCTTATCTGCTAAGGAGTACTAGTATGCACTCTTCGAAGAATGTCCTCAAGCCATGGTTGCTCAAAAAGGTTTCTACTTCTAAGCCGAAAGGCAAGAAGAAGGAGAAACAAGGTGGAGCAAATGTGGTGGGAGGATCTCAGGGAGGAGTGAAGAAGCCGAAAGGCAAGTACTTCACTTACAAGCAGGATGAACATTGGAAGAAGGACTATCCCAATCCAAAGCAGAACAAAGATATATCCTTTGAACTAGTCGTTGAAACATGGTTAGCGGTGTTATCTACCGGTACATGGAGTGTAGATACAGGAGCTACTAATCATGTCTGCAATACTTTGCAGGGGTTCCAGGAAACCCGACGACTAGCTAAAGGGGATATTACCATTTATTTGGGCAATGCCATGAAGATGGTGGCTATTGCAATGGGAGATGTTTTATTTATCTTTTGAGAAAAATAAAGTTTTTGGTTCTTAGGAATTTTCTTTATGTACCTTTATTTAGAAAGAATTGATTTTGATTTCTAAATTATTGATGGATAATCTATTTCTTTTAATGACAAATTTGTTATAAAAGGAATAGGGACATTATCTATTCAGGTACATAGATAGGAAATTTATAACTTGAACCACAAGCTCCCATGATGCAAATAGAAGTTATTAACTCATCTTCTAATTCCGATAAGAGAAAAGAACCTTCGAAGATGAACCAAACATATCTTTGGTATCTTAGGCTTGGTCACATTAACCTAAGTAGAATTCAAAGGTTGATAGCTGATGGACATTTGGGTTCATTAGTGGTGGAGGATCTCCCAACCTATGAATCTTGCTTGGAGGGTAAGATGACCAAGAGGCCTTTCAAGGCCAAGGGGTATAGATCCAAAGATGTGTTGGAATTGGTTCATTCTGATTCGTATGGTCCTATGTCTATCCAGGCAAGATGTAGTTTTGAACATTTCATCTTTTTCATAGATGATTGTTCATGATATGGATGACATTACGATCTGATTGTGGTGGTGAGTACCTCTTGGGAGAGTTTAGGAACTACTTATCAGAGGCTGGGATTCAATCCCAATCGACTGCACCTAGCACACCCCAGCAGAATGGTGTAGCAGAGCGAAGGAATAAGACTCTTATGGAGATGGTTAGATCGATGATGAGTTATACTGACTTGCTAGACTCATTCTGGGGATATGCTCTAGATACGGCGGTGTACATTCTGAACTTGGTTCCATCTAAATCAGTGTCTTCTACTCCCACAGAGTTGTAGACTGGGCGAAAGCCTAGTCTAAGACATATTCGGATATGGGGAGTTCAGCACATGTGCTGAAGGAAGATGCTGGTAAGTTGGAACCTCATACAGAAGTACACATGTTCGTTGGATATCCCAGGGGAACGAAGGGTGGATTGTTTTATAGTCCTAGAGATCAGAGGGTGATCGTTAGCACGAACGCCAGATTTCTAGAGGAAGACTATGTGATGAGCCACAAGCCCAAGAGTAAAATTGTTCTGGAGGAGTTAAAAGGGGAAGTCACTTCTTTAGTACCACCGGTACAAGAGGATATACCATATGTCACTGCACCGTGTGTCACAGAGGATACACAGGTGATACCTCATCGTAGAGGGAGGGTTGTTAGACAGCCTAATAGATTCATGTTCTTGGGAGAATCCTCTGATTTGGTCCTTAGCGAACATGAACCTGATCCCTGGGCATATGACGAGGCAATCCAAGATAAAGATGCAGTATCTTGGCAAAGTGCAATGAATACTAAGATTGAATCTATGGATTCAAGTCAGGTCTGAGAGCTCTTATGCATAGCAGCTCATATGGATTATGAGGTGTGGCATATGGATGTCAAGACAGCTTTCCTTAATGGAAGTCTTGAGGAAACCATCTACATGAAGCAACTAGAGGGATTCATTGCCAAAGGCAAAGAGCAGCTTGTGTGTAAGCTTAATCAGTCCATTTATGGATTGAAGCAAGCTTCGAGATCTTGGAACATCCGCTTTGATGAGGTAATCCAGTTTTATGGATTTATTCAAAGTCCGGATGAGTCTTGTGTATACAAGAGATGTGACGGAAACGTAGTGGTATTTTTGTACTATACGTAGATGACATTTTGGTGGTTGGCAACAACATCGAAGTGTTATCGAACGTAAGGGTATGGTTGTCCAAACAGGTTGATATGAAGGACTTGGGAGAGGTGAGACACATCCTTGGGATCAAGGTTATAAGGGATCGCAGGAAAAGGATGTTGTGCTTATCCCAAGCTTCATACATAGACACGATTATGGAGCGTTTTAGCATGCAAAACTCCAAGAAGGGTTTTCTACCTTTCAAGCATGGAGTTCCTTTATCTAAGGAGATGTGTCCTAGATCATCCGAGGAGATAGAAGGCGGTTCCTTATGCTTCGACAGTAGGAAGCCTCATGTATGTGATGCTTTGTACGAGACCAGATATCTGCTTTGTCGTGAGCATGGTCAGCAGATATCAGAGTAATCTAGGACAGGGACATTGGACTGCGGTAAAGCATATTTTGTAGTGCCTGAGAAGGACTAGGGATTATATGCTAGTTTATCGGGCAGACCAATTACTCCCTATGGGTTACATGGATTCCGATTTCCAATCTGATAGGGATAACTATAAGTCTACCTCAGGTTTTGTGTTTACTTTGGGAGGTGGAGCCATTGTATAGAAGAGTGTCAAGCAGAAATGCGTGGCGGACTTTACCATGGAAGTTGGATATGTGGCAGCCCCTGTGGCGGCCAAAGAAGCTGTGTGGTTAGGAACTTCCTGATGGACTTGGATGTGATTCCTGGTTTGCCCAGAACTATCACAATTTATTGTGATAATAATGGTGCAGTTGCAAACTCGAAGGAACCACGAGCCCATAAGGCTAGTAAACACATAGAGCGCAAGTACCACCTGATACGAGAAATCATAAAGGAGGAAGAAATTGCTGTCACCTAGATTGCATCAGAGGATGACCTGGTAGACCCTTTTCACTAAGGCCCTTCTAGCGAGAGCTTTGATAGGTATGTGGAGGGAAGGGGAATCAGATGTATGACAATATGACGACAGCATAGTCTTTTAGTATAAGTGGGAGATTGTTGGAATGTATACTGAAAGCCTAGCTCTTTTGTATGAACATCTTTATTTTGAAATAAGAATCACATGATCATTGTTTGCATGTTTTTATGGTTATACAAACTTGTCTAATATTTTACATTGTAGATAACATGGTGCTTGGTGTGGCACAGAAGATCATGTTTTCAGTCCCTTGTAGAATATAAGTAGAGGCTCACAACCAAGATGGTTTTGGACAAACCATTGGCATGGTTGTAGTGTAGCTTGGTATTGTTTTGTCTTGAACATAGTGTTACACTAGTACACTTAGGTGTATTGAGCAGGACCGACATAGAGGTGATTCAATTTATTGCTGACTACATAATTGAATCGGACCTCGGATATTATGTTGTATATGCTCTTAATCCCGATATAATAACGAGCACATGTACTTAGTATTTATTTCTTTGATTTACCAAAGGGTGAGATTTAGATGGATTAAATCAACATGCCCAGTAAGTTGGGAAGTGATATTATTCACATGGTGTGCCGTTGATTATTAGAGGAATCCGTGTCCTATATATTAGGTTGATGATGTCCCCTTGAGGAGCTCATAAGGTTCATCATGTAAATCCTACAGGTTGACTTAGTCAACATGATGATAAGGTTGAGTGGTACTACTCGAGGAGTTAGATGTTAATTGATTGATGGTCAGTAAATTAATTAATTGACGGACATTCGATATCTTAAACACGGGGAGATGGATGTACAAATAATATATGGAGCCCATATTAATTTATGGGGGTTGGTGAGGTAGTTCAATGATGATCCTCTAGTGGAATGGAACATCATTGATGGATCAAGTTTGTGTGGTTCCGATCAATCGGGTGGCCAAGATCTAACTCCTCCTCATGGTCCCTATTGTAGCCTATTAACACCTCATGAAGTCTAGATCCAATGATGGAAAACAAAACTCTAGAACTGACGGTTGAGATTAAATCTCTAGATCCGACGGTTGGGATCAAATCCCTAGAACCGATGGTTGAGATTAAATCTCTAGATCTGACGGTTGGGATTAAATCCCTATAACCGACGGTGGAGATTAAATCTCTAGAATCGACGGTGGAGATTAAATCTCTAGAACTGACGGTTGAGATCAAATCTCTAGATCCGACGGTTGAGATTAAAACCCTAGATCCAATGGAGGAGATTAAACCAAGGCCTAAACCTAACTCTATATATATGGCCTTAGGCTTGGGCGGCAAAATGATGAAAAACCTAATTGAGACAAGGTGGCTTGGGCGGCAAGAAATAGGAGGAGGCTAGGGTTTGGGTTTGGTTCATGGTGTTGGGCGGCAACAAGGAGATGAAGATCCTTTTCTTCTTCCTTCTAAGTGTTGGTCAGCCACTATCCTTGTTCCCTCTACCTTGGCCGGAGCTCAACCTATTCTCCTTCCCTTCATCCTTGGCCAGAAATTAGGAGAGCTTGGTCTAGGGTTTGGGTGGCAACAAGGAGGAGGATTGTTTTCCTTTCCTTTCTCCAAGTGTTGGCCGGCGCCCATGCCCTTGTTGTTTCTCTTTTGGTTGGTTTCTATACTCCATATTATCTTCCTTGGCCGGCGGCAACATCAAGTTTATTGACTTGGTGGCCGGTTCTAGAGAGGAAGATGAGTTTTGTTTTAGGATCTTCCTTTGTTCCTAGTGAACAAGGAAAGGAAGATTGGTGATCTAGGAGGCTTCAACTTTTGTTAGATCGTCGCCCACACGACGTCCAAAAGGAGGGAGGACATACAATAGAAGATCAAGAGGTATAACAAGAGGTATAATCTTGTTTATTTTGATTAGTGTTCTTTTGTATTATGTTTATAATTGCTTTTCAATTATATGCATGTTTTGTGTGGATGCTTACTTTATGTATGTGTTGATTATACTAGTTTACATTTGTATGTATTTGTATAATCATGGACCCCGATAAGAAACACAAAAACCGGCGATCCGTCCGTTGTCTCTTCCGCAGCTAACCGATTAGAAGAGTTTATTGCTTGAACAACAAGTTTGTAGGGATAGCTTCCCTTGTAGGGTGCTAGCATGCCATTGCCAACACCAACCTGTAATGTGCACACAAGCTACTCCCTAATCCTAGAATCGAAGGAACTACTCCATATATGTAAGGGAGGAATCGCAAAGCATGTACATATTCGAATACATCAGAAATAAAGCGCAGGAACAAGGGATTACAATGCTTTTGTGGTCTTCTCTCCGGCGTTGAAGTGCAAAGGGTGGACCTCTGGCGGCATTCTTCCTCCCCGTTGTGAGTTCCCGAAGCTTTTTAGGGCTTCGGTGTGCCGTCCTAGCCGTTGTGACTCCCCTTAGGGTTTGGGAGGCCTAGGGCGGCTCCCTCCTCCTCCCTCGCCTCTTGGATGAGTTTCCTATATATAGAGGTGATGGGTTTCCGGCACCGCGGCGTGTGTGTGTTCGATCACGTTTCGTAAACATGAACACAGCGGAAGCAATAAAAATAATAAATCTACATTTATTACAATACACACATCACACGCATTCTTATTACAACAAGTGTAGACATAACCGTAAATTTAAATTTGCAATAAAAGGAAATTTATCTACGTTATACCAACCTGTAATCTATACTACTTTGATTATTGTTTGTTTTGATCTGGTTTTTAGATTCTTATCGATAAACCTAAGGAACTGAAGGGAAGTACCTAACAGTGAACCCAAGTTCCCGAAACCCAAAACCAACTAGGGACTAACTCCTGTCAAGTAGCGGTAGTGTATCTATGAGGGCTTGCGGGGGTCTCGTGACAGGTCCCCTTAGCTGATTATGGTCCCGTGTGCAAACCTATCATAAAAAGGAAATTTAGACTCTAGAGGAACTCTTATGGACTTAATGGATCTATCAAATCTAGTTTTTACCAAGTAACGGTAGTAAGACTAGGGAGGTTTGCGGGGGTCTCGTGACAGGTCTCCTTAGCTGATTATGATCCCCTACGCTCGAACACCGTGACAGGTGAATTAAGTTTGATAGGTACAGTTGACGTAGACCTCGAAAGGGGACGTTGATTTACCTTAGGATAGGTTCCATCGAAACGACTCTACTAGGGGTAGGAAAGAATTAAATCACCTCATAAATCGTCGACGTGGTGAAACCCACATCCTGAGATTCTTCTCAACTATTGACTTTTAGATCGTTCTTCTCATTCGTTGTTCTTAACTGCTCAGTTTCTTTGCTTAAACCACAAATTGATTGACTAGATAACTTGGTATCATGACCATTTGGTAATTGTCCCAATCCCTGTGGGATCGATATTTTTATTACTTGACGACAACCATGCACTTGCGAAAAATAAGATGTCCTAAGGCAATCACCTTATGTTTGAACCATTTATATGATAGATGAAGATTCACTATTTGAGTATACATGTTTTCATGTATTTGATTGGATCTTAAACTCATTTACTGAATGTCCACGATACGATTCATAGCATGAGAGAATTTGTGATTGGATCACAACTAGTGAGTATCTCTACATGTGTAATTGTGATGTATCGGAATTATCCCTAGTCGATGAATTGATGAATTTGGACACCATCAATTCTATCGAGACTAGCACGAGGTATACTCCTTGGTGTATCCAAGCAGCTGATTCTCACTGGCTGGAGACATTGTGATGTCCGGAGTTAATCGTGGATGCTAGTTATGGTAACTAGTTCATTGGAGTGACCACCCGTAAGACTTCATATGGTTCTCTACATATATAGATATGTCAATGAAGTTCTTACTGCATCTTAAGTGCAATGTTCCTTTGACTTGTGGTATTCAAGTCATCTTGATCATGAAGGCTTATGCTTTGACATCTTAAGCAAGCATCTCTGAGGAGATGTGGACCCGGGATGATTGGGTATAAGTCGAAGTGATCGAAGGTGTTTGAATAGCCTATAAAGGATTCACCACTCCTTGCGAGGAGATGTATACCCATGGCCTATCGTCGTATTGTTACTAAAGTCTTTGGCCAAAGCATTACATGTTTAGAGTAAGGTACTCTTTGATACATGTACAGTAACTAGAATCCGTAGGATGAGGAAATGATACTTGGGGTAGGTGTGACGTAGTCAACCTAGTGGGGACTGACACTATAGACCATGTCCTGAACCAAGTGGGTATAAGATGAGTGAAGGGAATGGGGCACGATTCATTCGAGCTACTGAAGGGTTTAAGAAATAGTTCTGGATCAACCGTTGATCTTTACGGTTAATTGGGGATCATGATGTACTACTAGGTGCCACTCATGATCGTTCTATAATTAATGGTTAATTATAGACGGCCAACATAAACCGAGAACCTATTTGGTCACACGCACAATGAGCGTAATCCGAAGGATTTAAAACGAGCTTGAGAATGAGATTCTCAGACCGAGAGAAACTAGGTTTGGTTGGACCAAACATGGAGCGAGCATAAAATCATTTCAGTCGCAATGGAAGCGTGGATGGGCCATCTCTTATGAAGACATAATGGATGAACCAAATTGGTTTGGTTCTAATCCAATGGAGGAGAATAAACCAAAGGGGTTTGGTTTGTTTTAAACGAATGAACCAAAAGTTGGTTCGGTTCATTTTAACTTAAAATAAACCATAATGGTTTGGTTTATTTTAACTTAAATTAATGGAGCGGGTTAATGGGTTTTTGGTTATATTTAAATAACCATTAAGAGAATTTGTTCTCTATAAAATAGGGCTTAAGGGTTTTGTTAAGCCCTAATCCAAAGCCTTGCAACCCTAATAGTTGCCGCCCCCTCCTCTCCTTGGTGAAGTCGGTGCCAACAGCCCCCTTTGCCGCCGCCCACCACCTAGCTCCCTTGCTGGCGTCCAGAAGGTGTTGTCCTTCCCTCTTGCCGACGTCGAGCTGCTGCCGGAGGAACTCCGGTGATCTCCCTTGGGTTCGGCAATAAGGTGAGCTTCAACCTTCCCTTTTGGCCGGCCCTTATTCCTCCACCAAAGTTGTCTAGTTTTCTGGACAGCTTGTTTCCTTCTCATCGGAGCATCATTTGGACGACGTTTGGAGCTCCGACAGCGGTAGACTTGCCGGGGATTCAATCTCCGGTAATCCTCATAGGTGGAGGACGAAGGATTCGTCAAACGGTTGACGAATACCTCTCCGGAGAAGCAAGTTTTTGAGGATTCGTTTTGGATCCGAATTTTGATTCGGATCGTGATCTTCTCTCGATCACATCGTCTTCAACACGAGGCTAGTAACCCGTACAAAGACGAGGCTCATGACTTTGTGAAGTCATCCCGAAGATACTCGGCGTGGATACGGATTGAGACGATTCTAGCGAGGATCGTTCCGGTTGATGTCGTTCCGGCTACACGTGATACGTCAAGTATACGTAGTATAAATTTCCTTTTATTGCAAAATTTAAATTTACCGTTATGTCTACACATGTTGTACTATGCATGCGTGTGGTGTGTGTGTTGTAATAAATTAGATTTATTATTTTATTCCTTCCACTGTGCACACGTTTACGAAACATGTTCGAACACACACTCGCCGCGATGCCGGAAACCCAACAGGCAAAGGAGGAGCCACCTCTAGAGTTGACCTAGGAAAGACCCAAAGGACTATGGCTTCAAAGCCAAAAAGGGTCATTTGGAAGGAATCTAGGGAGGTTATCCCTAGTGAATACCTTGTTAACCCAAGGAGCTCTAATAGGTATTGGGTTCCTAGAAGTGTAATTGATTCACGCTAGATGGTTTAGGGTGTGTCAACCCTAAGTGGATGGGTAGTTAACCTAGCCATGGTGAGTTGACACATTAGGATGTGCCAATATGCTTTGAGAAGTTGAAAAATAATTAAATTGGCACAATTAGGTCTTAGAGGTATTGGTGTGCCGTTTTGGGTTTTTGGCACACTAGGGGGGATAAATGGCATTAAGGCAAAAATGGACTTAACCCTAGAAATGGAAATTTGGTTTAACACTTAGGTATTTAATACCTTAGTATACTTTACTTTCGATGATTTGTTTGCCTTGCCATGTCATGACATCATTCTCATTTTTATCTCTAAAAATGTCATGATCATGTTTAGAATTATTTTTATATGTCATGTATGCTAGTTATATCTTTTACATGCCATGACATCATGATTTTGGCACATGCTTAAGCTATATCATATATATGTAATAATCATCATCATGCATAAAATAAAATGGAATTAAGGACCATGGCACAATTTGATGGGAATCAAAGAATATTGTCTAGAAATATGCATGAGACCATTAAAGAACAAAAACCCACATCTCACTAGATTAATTGCCTTGAATGTGTTTTACACATCTAGATACAAGTGAGTGTTGGTGCAATCGGCCCATCAATACCTTGATGGTATTTTGATGATAGACAAAACTCATGACATGGGATTGTCATGGGAATGTCCAACATGGAGTTGGCATGGAAAATCCAAGCATGGAGCTTGGTGTGGGAAAGTCCAACATGGGGTTGGCATGGAAAATCCAAAGCATTGCGAAGCCGTGCGCTTGGTGCTTGGTGAGAAATGTATTGCGAAGCCGTGCGGTTGGTGCATTAGGGAAGTCTTGAGGACTTGGTAAGTTTACTAGGCTCGGGGTCCTTGAGTTGGTGAAGGATGGCATTGCGAAGCCGTGCGCTTGGTGCATCCGAGGGACCGCCGGACGAGGAGCGAATGGAGTGAGCCCAAAGGGGAAGCATACTTCGAGGGCATGAGACGTGAAGGATGGCATTGCGAAGCCGTGCGCTTGGCGCATCCGAGGGACGTAGGCCGAGGGAAGAGAGCTTCGGTGGGGAACTCCATGAGGGATGAGGTGGACTTGGCCAAGTGGCTAAGACTGAGTGTCGGAGGCTCAAACTTGATGTTTGAGTGTTTACCCGACGGTCGGAGGCTCAAACAACTTGGTGTTTGAGGATTTGCCCGACGACAGTCGACTGGCATAGGTGCCGGTTTGGATCGGGTCCAAAGTCGACTAGGGTTGGCCGTGTAAGTTGTTTTGTGCTTGGCGATCGGCGATGTCGGCGATCGGCAATGATCGATGGGAATGTCGCGAGCCGCAGAATGCTTTATAGCCGATCGCGTCGACTACCAGTCACAGACGGCGATGAGGCCCATCAGTCGACTAGTAGGTGATCCGTTGGAACTTGTCCGACATGGATCTGGCCGTTGTGAGACAACGGCCACAGGGGCAGTCGACTGCTAGGCGCAAAAATAGCTCGATGCAGGTTATAAAAGGAGCTCGAGATGGAGGTTTTTGCAATGGTTTTTGTGGAGCTATTGGAGGGGAATTGCTGCTGCATTCCAGTCCTTCAAGAGCCAATCAAAGCAAGCAACAAACAAGCGATCAAAAGCAATCGGTGAAAAGTGTTTCTTTTGTATTATATTTGTATTCTTGTTTGTATTTGTATATTACTGTTGTAATTGCTTGTGAGAGGTTTCTCCACCTCCGACGTGTTGTCGAGAAGGAGTGTTGTTAGTGCCGTGCGCATAACACGAGCTCGTTGAGCTCACCCCGTGGAGTAGGAACCATTCGGTTCCGAACCACGTATATTGTGGTGTATTGCATGTGCTTGTCGTGTTTTGTGTATTGTTGTTATTTCTATTATTATTCCACTACGTACATTAACGACAATTGTAGACAAGCACACGAGAATGATCGAGAGAATACCGACATACAATGAACGAGGGCTATTCACCCCCCCTCTAGCCGGCAAACCGATCCTCCCAACAAGTGGTATCAGAGCAAGGCGCTTTTCGAGGACTAACCGCCGACACAAGAAATTCAAGATGGCCGGCTATAACCTTCAACCACCAAAGTTCGAAGGAGATTTCTTATTGTGGAGAAGAAAAATGGAGGTATATCTAGAAACCGATTTTGATTTTATGCTAGTAGTAGAAAACGGTTTCGAATTGCCTAGGGATGAAAGAAATAGGCAAATTGAGAAGTCAAAATGGACCCAAGACCAAATCAAATACTTCAAGACAAATCTCAAGGTAATCAAATTAATTAGTGATTTGTTACCTAACACTATTTGGTCTAGTTTGGGTGACTATAGGGATGCAAGGGAGCTATGGAATAAGGTAATGAAATTTCAAGAAAACTCCCAATCGGCACAAGTAGAGGAAAATGCCGAGAAAGAACCATCCACTTTTGAAGATGTGGATGATTTGGTGGAGACCTCTACCTTTAGCATTGAGGGGGAGGAAAGGCAATCTTCTATCCTGGAGCAAGAACAAGAAGTATCCACATCCGGGAGAAGTGAAGATCAAGAAGAGGCCTCCACCACCTCCCTAGGTAATTCAAGCATAATGATTTTAAATAAAGATCACATAATATGTTTTGAGTGTAGGGAGAAAGGGCATTACAAGAGCAAATGCCCTAAATTGGCTAAGGAAAAGGCATCCACACCAAAAGTCAACCCAAAGTCAAAGGATGCCGGTGTCCCCAAAATCAAGAGCAAAGAGCACATTATGTGCTTTAAATGCAATCAAAAGGGACATTACCGAAGCCAATGCTCTAGGGGGAGGAAGAAAGGGCAAGAAGGTGTAATTCATGTAGGGGGAGCTTCCCAAGCTAACCCTAAGGTAAATTTATTTAATGCACCTTTAATTCCTAGAGTTAAAAAGCATGCTAAAAATTATTTTAGTTCTCTTGCAATTATAAATGAAAAGCATGCTAGTAGAAATAATAAAGTTTATTGTTTAGGTGCAAGGCATGTTAATTCATCTAAGGATAAACCTAGGACTCACAATTCTAGACCGATTTTACCAAAAGAGTCCATTGATGTGTTGTTTTCCGCAAGTGCACGGTTGTCGTCAAGTAATAAAAATATCGATCCCACAGGGATTGGAACAATTACCGAATGATCGTGATACCAAGTTATCTAGTAAATCGATTTTTGGGTTAAGCCAAGAAAGTGAGTAATCAATAACAACGAATGAGAAGAACAAGCTAAAAGTCAAGAGTTGAGGAAAATCTCAGGATATGGGTTTCACCACGTCGACGATTTATAAGGTGATTTAATTCTTTCCTACCCCTAGTAGAGTTGTTTTGATGGAACCTATCCTAAGGTAAATCAACGGCCCCTTTCGAGGTCTACGCTAACTGTACCTATCAAACTCAACTTACCTATCACGGTGTTCGAGCATAGGGGATCATAATCAGCTAAGGGGACCTGTCACGAGACCCCCGCAGACCTCCCTAGTCTTACCTCCGTTACCTGGTAAAAACTGGATTTGATAGATCCATTAAGTCCATAAGAGTTCCGCTAGAGTCAAATTTCCTTTTCACGGTAGGTTTGCACACGGGACCATAATCAGCTAAAGGGACCTGTCACGAGACCCCCGCAAGCCCTCATAGATACACTACCGCTACTTGACAGGAGTTATTCCCTAGTTGATTCTGGGTTTCGGGAACTCGAGTTCACCGTTAGGTACTTCCCCTTAGCTCCTTAGGTTTATCAATAAGAATCCAAAAGAACCAGATCAAAACAAACAATAGTTCGAGTAGTATAGATTATATCATCCATCATAAATCGTGAAGGGCTACTCCCCCATCCTAAGATTACAAGACACTACTCCATAGTCTGACAAGAGTTGCTAGAGAAAGAAAATACAATACTGGATGCCATCTGCGTTCCTCTGCCGACTCCTTCTCTTTTGCTTCTTCTGTTGTCGATCCCTTTGCCGTCTTCTGTCCTCCTTTTTGACCATCCGCCGTCCTCTCTTTAGGGTTAGAATATCTTCTCTTTTATAGCTTTGGCCTCCTCTTCAATTAAGGCAATAGATTTCCCTTTAATTCAGATGAAGATCCTGATTGCTCGCAGAAAAGGAATCCTGGAGTCAGGCCAACACGCCCGTGCCACATGAGGGCACAGGCGTGTCGCGGGTTTCCCACAGGGCGTGTTACGGTTTGAACTGGGGCGTGTTGCGGCTGCACTAGGGCGTGTCGGCTGCTGGAATCACTGACACGGGCGTGTTGCGCTTTGAACTCGGGCGTGTCAGAGCTGAACTGGGCGTGTTGTCCACTGGTTCTCATGACACAGGCGTGTCGATTCCCAACACGCCTGTGTTGTTTTGATACGCCTTCTTCTTCGCCCTGTTAACACAAAAACACCCAAAAGCAGTCTCTTCTTCCCAAAATATGCTAAACTTAACTGAATCATGATAAAATACATGCCTAGGATATGAAATGAGATAAAATGCATGTATATAGAGTAGTGAAAACATAGCATGATTTACACACATCAAAATCCCCTAGTCCTAAACTTTTGCTTGTCCTCGAGCAAAGAAAACTCAAAAGACAACTTATTTGTGGGGATACTAGACACCATCCAGAAGTATACAATCTGATCTTAATCTTTTCAAATCATTCCTAGTTGCCAAGTTTGAAAGATCCCTATATAGTGCACGTGAAAAGTTGGACTAAAGTCATTGGACACCAATTCGGACTTGACATCCCTTCTATCGTAGAGCATTCTTATTTCCGGCATAGAGGCACTTACCTGCCTTAATGCATGGATCATCCTTACCTATCATCAAAAGGTCTCAAAGGAGCACTTTCTAAGAAGAGAGAAGGAAAGGAATTATAGAGAGCATTTCCCCAGTAACTAGTTAGTCTCAAAGGGGCACCTTTTAGGTGTTTCCCCAGTAACTACTTGGTCTCAAAGGGGTGCTTGAAAATAATTCCTAGAGAGTATTTCCCCAGTAACTAGTTAGTCTCAAAGGGGCACCTTTTAGGTGTTTCCCCAGTAACTACTTGGTCTCAAAGGGTGCTTGAAAACAATTCCTTTTCTTTCTTTTTTTTTTCTTTTTTTTTTTTTTTTAAACAACTTCTAGTGAAAGTGTTTCTCCAGTAACCAAGTTGCGCAAGTAAGTCTCCAGTGGAAAATCGAGTACTCATCCGATATGGGGGATTTAAATCTTTTCATTGGATACCTCAGACCTATAGACCGTGTTAGAAGTGAAATAGGGTTCTTATCAAATAGGCAAAAAGGAATTTCATGATCCGACCAACGTTCAGTTGTATTACGCTGGATGATATATAAAAAATGCACTGTTATGATATATGAAAAGATGCAAATAAAATAGCAATAACCAAGTAGAAACGGCATAAGCAGTAAAGGATGTGCATCAAAACTCACAAAATAGTTGAAGGTGGTCAATGGTCATTGTCTTCG
The DNA here is from genome assembly GCA_025175895.1 of Wurfbainia villosa. Lineage (NCBI taxonomy): Eukaryota > Viridiplantae > Streptophyta > Magnoliopsida > Zingiberales > Zingiberaceae > Wurfbainia > Wurfbainia villosa. Next base: position 34,694,036 of record CM045990.1, read on the forward strand.
CTACTAGCATCCTCCTCTGCCCACCTACGTGCGAGGTATGCTCCTCTGTAGCTTGGGCATACCGATCCCACACACCAATGTGCGAGGTATGCTCGACCCTAAATGCTTCGAATGATGATCGGAATCCTGAAAAATCAAAAGAAGAGTACCCTACAGAAACATTGTCAGTAGGAAACCGTGGGGGTTCAGGAGTCGAATGTGATGGCTCAGGGGCTATGTGAGATGGCTCCCTAGCAGGGGGTGATGGAGCATGGGCAGTGGGGGTAGGAAAGGGTTCCTGAACATCTCTAAAAAGCCAATTGGATGAATTACGTACAGTCATCCGCTCAGGGTTCGGAAGAGGGATTTTAATTCCATTTCTTAACACCAAACGATATCCCTCGTCACATGCCTCAATCATCTTCATATTTATACAAGCATCCAAATCCAATCTAGGGCTAGCAGGACAATATTCAAGGTCATCCAAATCACATCCTAAGGCTACAGCAATCCTAGTGATAATACCCCCTATGACTATGACTCCGGATGGGCTATTACTAACCTTAACTAAATGCCTAACCATATGGGCTCCAGAATCAATCTTAACTTCATTTAGCATGGCCCATAGAAATTGTAACTCACTCTGCTAGCCACCTGCACTATCATATCTCCCGAGATTGTATTAGCCATGAATCTAAGGAGATAACGGAAAGTAGGATTAGGGATGTTAAATGATTTAGATCTAGATGCATCGTAAGGGCGAGGGTCATCATAAATTAATCTCCAAAATTGATGATCAATAAAATGTCTATGAATTTGCCTCTCCCCTCCGCTAGGAAAATCAAATATCATATTAAAATCACTCAGAGAAAGGGTAAATTCATGGTTCATTAATCTAAATTTTATTTTTCCTTCCTCACAATCTTTTCCTTGCAGATTTTGGACAGGAATGAAGGAATTCAAGAGTGATACTAGGGTAAGTAAGGTGATGGTGTGTGATAAACTCGGTCCAAATTTATCCTATTTGTTAACCAAGTTATGTCATCTCTTAACCCTAAGATGGTCAACGTGTAGAAGTCTATAGTTCTCGTAGATACTAACTTCCTTTTTTCAAGCTTACTGAATTTAGTCTTCATAATATCATCCCTAAAGACAATTCCATAAGGATGGCTAGAGGTCGGAGGAGGTTCGTTACCCAAATCCTGAGCTTTTCTTTTCCCCTTGTCCTTTGCCGTAGAGGAAGAAGCTCCTCCTCTAGTCTTCACTCGCTTGCTCATGGCGTTGGGAATGGAGAGACAGCAGGTTTGCTCCTCGCCTGCTTGAGAGGGAGACCGGCGGCGGCTGCTTCAACCTTGTATCGCGAGTGGAAGATTAGGGCGTGCTCGGGCTGGTTTTAGAGGGCTATCCGCAGCATAGGCGTGTCGGGCATGCTCTTACGCAAATACCCGACCCGTTTAGGTGCGACATGGGCGTGCTCCGTCGCTCCCCAGGCGTGTCGCAGTCCAGCCCAGGCGTGCCTAGGTTGAGAAGTGTGCGACACGGGCGTGCTAGTCAGCACGCCCTGCCTATGTTGTCTTCGGGTACCAACAACACGCCTGTGTCGTTCGGCACAGGCGGGTCGTGTCAACTTGGCACGCAGTGGCATGTTTAACATGTCGTGTCCTGTAAACCTGAAAAAATAAAATAAAAATAAAAAAATAAAATAAAAAAAAATAGAATAAAGAATAAAATAAAATAACAAAAAAAATGAAAATAGCTTGGGTTGCCTCCCAAGAAGCGCTTATTTAAGGTCGTTAGCTTGACCCCTTAGTTACTCCCTAGTTTTGGGGATATGGCTCGAGGAGTATGCTCTGCCCCTCTTCCTCCTCAACCAGCTCTGTGTTGTTAGGTTGGGGTCGGAAACCTCCAGCTCTTTATCCACAAAATCCCCTTCGAGCTTATTAAGATAATTTTGTTCTGGTGCTCCTTCTAGAACTATTGACTGGAAACTGTCAATCCTACAACAAACATCAAAAACAGAAGGTTGTTTAACATCTTTTGAAAGGTCGAATTCAATTTTGTCATTTCCAAATGCAAGTGAGAGTTTGTGGTTCTTGACATCTATCATTGCCCCTGCAGTAGCCAAGAAAGGTCTCCCCAAAATGAGTGGAATGCATGGGTCTTCATCCATGTCAAGCACTACAAAATCGGCAAGAATAATAAAATTTCCCACTTGCACTGGTACATCTTCTAAGATTCCCAAAGAATATCTAATGGAGCGATCGGCTAACTGCAAGGCCATAGTAGTTAGTTTCATTTCTCCCAAATCTAATTTCTTGCATATGGAAAGAGGTATCAGATTGACACTGGCGCCCAAATCGCAAAAAGCCTTATCAAAATTTGAGTCATTAATTATGCAAGGTATAGAAAAGCTACCTGGATCATTTAGTTTGGGAGGTACCATGTTCTTAATTAAAGCACTGCACTCCTCGGTAAGAGCCACTGTTACATGCTCCTCGACTTTTCTTTTATTGGTTAAGATATCCTTCAAGAACTTGGTGTATGTAGGCATTTGTTGAAGAGCTTCTATAAAAGGTATATTGATATATAACTTTCTAATTACCTCAAGGAACTTACCAAATTGTTCATCCAATTTTTCCTTAATCAGCCTTTGAGGGAACGGGATAGGGGGCTTATATGTTCTTGGTTCCCTATTCGACATGCCTGTGTCGTTTGGCACAGCCTGGGCGTGTTGTCTGCTGGAATGACCCGACACGGGTGTGTCGGCTGACACGCGCTCGTGGGCCTCAGGCGTGTTGCTCAACACGCCCTGGGTCAGGGTGTGTCGGTTCCCTTTGTTGTTCAACCCAGGCGTGCTGCTGTCTTCTTCCAACTCCGACACGCTCGTGTCAGAGGCTGCTTGTTTAGCTCTGTCTTCTTCTAAAATCCTTCCACTTCTCAAACTTATAGAATTACAATGCTCTACTGGTTTATCAATTTCCGGAAATCACGCAAGGCCCTTGATCTTGGAAATGCAATTTGGGAAATTTGATTTTCCAGCATTCTTGTGTGATTAGTCAAATTATCAACCTTGCTTCCCAATTGCTTGATTGCCTCGGTATTATTTTGATGTTGCCTATTTGATTCTACAATATGCTGCCGAAATTCATCATTTATCTTCCCCTGACACGTGATAAAATTTTCCATCATCTTTTCTAAGCTCGACTTGGGTCCTGGCTGAAATCCCGAAGGTGCTCCAAAGTTATTCTGTCCAGAAGAATTTTGATGGGCTCTATACGAAAAGTTGGGATGATTCCTCCAACCGGGATTGTACGTGTTTGAGTAAGGGTTGCCACCATTAGGCTTCTGATTAAAATTATTTAGCGCATCCACTTGCTCAATCCCAGCTCCTGCAGATGGTGCGTGTAGGATTTGGCAATTCATCGCTACATGTCCTGTTACACCACAGATCTCGCACGTGACATTAGATGAGTTTACAGCTGATACATTAAAATGTTCGAGCTTTTGAGTTAACGCATCAACTTTTGCAGATCGAGTAGATCAATGGTACTTACCTCAAACTTACACGCATTTTAGTTTGATATCCTCGCTCAGAGCCCATTGGTGAGAATTCATTGCCACATTCTCGATGATCTCAAAAGCTTCATCCAATGTTTTGTTCATAAGAGCTCCTCCTGCAGCAGAATCAAGAGAAACTTTAGTAGCATACGAGATTCCATTGTAGAAAGTATGAACAATGAGCCACTTCTCCAGCCCATGATGAGGGCATTGTTGTAGTAATCCCTTAAATCTGTCCCATGCTTCAAATAAAGTTTCTCCATCCTTTTGTGCAAAATTAGTGATTTGATGGCGAAGACTTGCAGTTTTGCTAGGTGGAAAATACTTGTCTAAAAATCTTTGCTCAAGCTGATCCCAGGTAGTTATACAATCTACTGGAAGAGAGTGTAGCCAAGCTCTGGCTTTGTCCCGCAATGAGAAAGGAAACAAGCGCAATCTAATAGCATCAGCTGAGGCTCCATTTAGTTTTAAAGTCTCGCAAAATTCCAAAAATACTTCCAAGTGCAGATTTGGATCTTCAGTGGGTGCTCCTCCGAATTGATGCTGTTGGACCATAGATAGTAGCGCCGGTTTTAATTCAAAATTGTTCGCTTCAATAGGGGGTCTTCTAATACTCGATCTCAATCCCCTTGTACTAGGTGCTGCATAATCCCTTAAAGGTTTATTTTTAGTCAGCCATGCCGAGGTCGATTGTTTTCTGAGGTTCTTTGAAATCGTCTTCTAGCAAGGAAAGTTCTCTCTATCTCGGATCAATATAGAATTTCCTATTAAGTCTGTGCATGCAACAACAAGAGAGGCTCCCAAAACAAGAATTCAGAATAGATACAAAAGAAAAATAGGAACAATCAATATTCAGAATAGAATTCAGAACAGAAATCTAGATTAACTAAATCACGCTCAATTCAATATTGAGTGCCAATCCCCGGCAACGGCGCCAAAAACTTGATGTGTTGTTTTCCGCAAGTGCACGGTTGTCGTCAAGTAATAAAAATATCGATCCCACAGGGATTGGAACAATTACCGAATGATCGTGATACCAAGTTATCTAGTAAATCGATTTTTGGGTTAAGCCAAGAAAGTGAGTAATCAATAACAACGAATGAGAAGAACAAGCTAAAAGTCAAGAGTTGAGGAAAATCTCAGGATATGGGTTTCACCACGTCGACGATTTATAAGGTGATTTAATTCTTTCCTACCCCTAGTAGAGTTGTTTTGATGGAACCTATCCTAAGGTAAATCAACGGCCCCTTTTGAGGTCTACGCTAACTGTACCTATCAAACTCAACTTACCTATCACGGTGTTCGAGCATAGGGGATCATAATCAGCTAAGGGGACCTGTCACGAGACCCCCGCAGACCTCCCTAGTCTTACCTCCGTTACCTGGTAAAAACTGGATTTGATAGATCCATTAAGTCCATAAGAGTTCCGCTAGAGTCAAATTTCCTTTTCACGGTAGGTTTTGCAGGACCATAATGTCCCTTCTCGTCAAGGGCTCACCTTCGTCAAGGGGAGGTTACCTCAAAGGGGAGAACTTGAAACAATAATATTTCTCACTCATGCTTAATCTTTATGCTAGCTCACTCATGCTTAATCTTTATGCTAGCTCACTCATGCTTAATCTTTATGCTAGCTCACTCATGCTTAATCTTTATGCTAGCTCATTCATATTTAATCATTATGCTAGCTCATTCATATTTAATCTTTATGCTAGCTCATTCATATTTAATCTTTATGCTAGCTCATTCATGCTTAATCATTATGCTAGCTCATTCATATTTAATCATTATGCTAGCTCATTCATGCTTAATCATTATGCTAGCTTCATTATGTTTAATTTTTCCTTAACTTTTGTGCCGGTTTGCCATGAATCAAAAGGGGAGATTGTTGGTGCAGTGGGCACCAAAGTCGAACCCGTATTTTGATTATGGCAAAAGGCTCAATAGTTAAGGGTATATTTGTTATCTTACGAGCTCAATTAAGTGTGCAGAAATGCTAAAGTTGAGCGGAAGGTCTGCGACACCCGGTGGGAACCGAGGTGGTCGGGCAACGCCAGAGGGACTTCGGAGGAAGCCGAGGTACTCGGGTGAAGACCGGAAGCGAGGCTACAAGGTAAGCTCGTGTGAAAGCGAAGCAAGGTCGTTAAGCGTAGATCCGACCCAATACCTCCAATGGAAGGTCTAGGTCGAGATCAAATGGTTAGAACCATCGTACTTTATATTTTAAGCTAACTTGTACTGCAGTCCAAAACCCTTTGACTACAGTCAACTGCTAGTCAAGTTCCAGCCTCGAGAAGAGCTCGAATTTCAAGGGGGTGAATTTGGACTTGACTCGTGTTTTGGTACAAAGGGTGATGTGGCATCAAGGTGGACATCCAAACCATCACCAAGCTTCCTTGTGGTGGACGCCCAAGATAAGGTGAGTTGGCACAAGATGGTTGGCTCCCATGATGTGGCATTGTTGAATGGCTCCAACAAGTTGGCGCACAAGAAGGTTGGAGGTGGCACAAGGTGGTTGGATGAAACACCTCATCCTCAAGTTGGCCAAGGAGGTTGGAGGTGGCACAAGGTGGTTGGATGAAACACCTCATCCTCAAGTTGGCGCCCAAGGAGGTTGGAGGTGGCACAAGGTGGTTGGATGAAACACCTCATCCTTGAGTTGGCGCACAAGGAGGTTGGAGGTGGCACAAGGTGGTTGGATGAAACACCTCATCCTTGAGTTGGGGCAAAGGATGTGGATGAACAAGTCTTGGGGGATAAGAACCTCACCTTGGACACTACCTATGTCTAAATTCATAGATCAATATCCATAAATAGACATGTTCAAGCCAAGCAAATTACAAGAATTCAAGAGCTCTCAACACGCCGTCGTAACGCCGCTACTACTACTCACATTTGCTACGACGAAGTGCCGCCGACAACGAAAGCTACATCTTCTACTTATAAGAGTTGTCGGTATATTTATTTAAGTTCTACTTCTTTAAATTGTCTTTGTGCTTTAATCGTAACAAGGAAAGGGGGAGTGTCCCTTTGCCTTGATTTCTTTTTGTAATCGTTGCTCCTACTTCCAACGAAGAGGAGTGGTTTTAGTGAATTGCCCTCCGTACGTGATCAAGGATCACTAGGGCCGTGGATTAGCAATCGAAAGATTGTGAACCACGTAAAAATATCTTGTCTACTTTATATTTCCGCTGTGCATTCTCTACTTGCTTTTTACTTATTGCAAAAGTTTTTAACGACACCGTATCGCTATTCACCCCCCCCTCTAGCGACACTTTCGATCCAACAATCATGATTTTGGCATATGTTTTTATTTATATCATATTTATGCCATAATCATCATCATGCATAAATTAAAATGAAATTAAGGACTATGGCATAATTTGAAGGGAATCAAATATAGATGCCTTAGAAATATGCATGAGACCAATAAAAGAACAAAAACCCACATCTCACTAGATTAATTGCCTTGAATGTGTTTTACACATCTAGATATTGGTGAGATGTTTAGGTAAAAGAGAATAAAGGTTTTGAAAACATTTTGAAAACATTTTGAAAAACCTTGGTGAAGCCTATCTTTTGATAGCTATCACCATTGAATGGGATGATACAAAGAAGGCTTATTATTGAAGCTTTTCTAAACCTTTGAACTTTGTATCAATCTCCTAATTTAATGGGTAAAATAATTTTCCAATATTTTTCACCCATAGTGTTTAGGACAAGTAATATACATACCAAATTTCAAGATTTATCAACCTATGTATATTTACTTATGAATTTCGGAAAGTCATTTATGAAATTTCAGAAAAACTGCAAATGCAGTTATCAGTCGACTGATGGGAGTGGCAGTCGACTGATTTCTGATTTCAGTCGACTGCCCAAGCTGATTTCAGGTAAATTTTGATGGTTAGGCCCATGTTCAGCTAGGTTACGGTCCCCTAACCACTCCTAACCCTAGGACATGCTTGGGAGAGCATAAGAGAGGGTGGAAATCCATTGGACATGGATTAGGAGTTGGGTTGAGGGTGAGTATCAATTTTAAGGTGGAAGAAAGTTCATTGTTGAACTTTGCCTTAATTTTGATTTGGTTAATGTACCTATTGGCTTAGGGACTCTTCAAGGACATTGTTGGTGCAATGGTCAAGGGGGAGCAAGCCTCTAGGGGGAGGAATCCATCATGGGAAGATGGATTTGTATTTCCTCATGGGAGGAAAATTTGGGTTGCCTCTCTTAAGTGATATGGGATCACTAGAAAGATGGTAGGCATGTGTTCCTCCAAGGGAGAGATTGTAAGATCTCATTGGGATATGAGACATTCATACCCTTGGGGAGGACCTTTTTGATGTAATGTCAAAAAGGGGGAGATGTTACCAAGTTACCAATTAGGGTTGGAATTCTCATTTGAGATGTGAGAATTGCCAATATGGGAGAATTGGTAGACTTGAGATGGTAGTTTTGTCAAACATCAAAAAGGGGGAGATTGTTGGTGCAATCGGCCCATCAATACCTTGATGGTATTTTGATGATAGACAAAACTCATGACATGGGATTATCATGGGAAAGTCCAACATGGAGTTGGCATGGAAAATCCAAGCATGGAGCTTGGTGTGGGAAAGTCCAACATGGGGTTGGCATGGAAAATCCAAAGCATTGCGAAGCCGTGCGCTTGGTGCTTGGTGAGAAATGCATTGCGAAGACGTGCGCTTGGTGCATGAGGGAAGTCTTGAGGACTTGGTAAGTTCACTAGGCTCGGGGTCCTTGAGTTGGTGAAGGATGGCATTGCAAAGTCATGCACTTGGTGCATCCAAGGGACCGCCGGATGAGGAGCGAATGGAGTGAGCCCAAAGGGGAAGCATACTTCGAGGGCATGAGACGCGAAGGATGGCGTTACGAAGCCGTGCGCTTTGCGCATCCGAGGGACGTAGGCCGAGGGAAGAGAGCTTCGGTGTGGGACTCCATGAGGGATGAGGTGGACTTGGCCAAGTGGCTAAGACTGAGTGTCGGAGGCTCAAACTTGATGTTTGAGGGTTTACCCGACGGTCGGAGGCTCAAACTACTTGGTGTTTGAGGATTTGTCGGATGGCAGTCGACTGGCATAGGTGTCGGTTCAACTGGTCCAAGTCGACTAGGGTTCGACCGTGTAAGGTCAGGTTTTGTGCTTGGCCGATCGCATGGATCAGTAGTCGATATCGATAGCCGATAGCTGACTGCCGAGGGATGGCAGTCAACTGATGGGAATGTCGCGAGCACAGAATGCTTCGTAGCCGACTGGGCAGTCGACTACCAAGTCACCAGTCGACTGATGAGGCCCATCAGTCGACTGATAGGTGATCTGTTTGAACTTGTCCGACGTGGATCTGGCCGTTGTGAGACAACGGCCACAGAGGCAGTCGACTGGGGCCTTTTGGCAGTCGACTGCTAGGTGCGAAAATAGCTCGATGCAGGTTATAAAAGGAGCTCGAGATGGAGGTTTTTGCAATGGTTTTTGTGGAGCTATTGGAGGGGAATTGCTGCTGCATTCCAGTCCTTCAAGAGCCAATCAAAGCAAGCAACAAACTGTTGGGTTTTTTCTGAGCCGCAAAAACCGCTTTTTGTGTTGCGGAAACCTCGGAAGCCCCGGCCACGGATCCGTGCGAAGTATAAAATATAAAACTAACATGTATGTGTTTAATACCTTTAGATCTACTCTAGATCTACATGATAAGAAGTTACCCTCGATGCGACGCCCTTCGCAAATCCCGCTCGTCCAAAAGGTTCGTCGGAACTCGAGAGTGTCAAGTGTACACTCCTCTACAAGTATCCACACGGACAAATGGTGGAGAAAAACACCTTAGAGTATGCTAGCACCCCTTGGAAGTTCATGGCCAGATGAGGAAGAGAGAGCTTGAGGGAAGAGAAGAGGAAGAAGATGAAGTTACACCACTTAACTTCACATCATCCATAACCCACTATAAGGGGGTTACATGCATGCATGTAACTCCAAGAGCCAATGGCTCTTGGTCTCCCTCATGAGGTGGCACCCCATGATGATGTGGAACATCATCATTGGCCGGCCATGCCAAGTCATCATCATGACATGACATTTGGTCAAGTCAAACTTGACCTTTCATCTTCCCTCTCAAGTCAAGTCAAACTTGACCTCTTATCTCCCATGATTGATCAAATCCAACCATTTGATTCAAGTCAATTTAATTTAATGAATCTCTATTCATTTAATTTAAATTGATTTGATGAATCAAATCTAAATTAGACTCATTCAACACTTGAATCAACTTGAGTCTAACTCAATTAGTCTAATTTGGATTACTCTTAATCCAATTTGGTTCATCCCATGAACCTAATCCTCATGGTTCATCATATGAATATAATCTCCATCTAATTGCCCTTATGTGTGTGACCCTATAGGTTCTTGTAACGTTGGCAATGTCCCTAAACCGATTTAGGAACATAAGCAATGAGCGGTATCTAGCAACACATCATTGCTACCCAAGTTAAAAGAATGTTGAGCTCCAACATCACCTTTGTGACTACTAATTGTGACTCTCACAATATGTGACAATGTCCCTCTATCCTTGACATCTAAATTGACCAATCGAGGCATAGACCGTGTCATCCTCGGTACAATCTAAATCTTGAACTCCAAGTAGACTCACTCTAATCAAATGAGCTCAATATCCCATATTGACTCATTTGGGCATGGCCATGCACTTCGTGGTCTCACTCTATCAAGAATATCGATGTCACTCCCATCATATAGGAGGGATAGATCCCATCTATATCACTCACATCCCTCCGCATAAATTGTTACATACCCAGTAATCGCCTTTATAGTCCACCCATTTACGGGTGACGTTTGACGAAGCCAAAGTATGCAACGCCTTATGTAGGAAACCATGGTGACTTCAGGTCTAAGGACTAATAGTCATACTAATAGCCACATGAGAAAGTATATGACACTCATATAACGATCCATGATACTTTCTCATGGCGGGTCATTCAGTATTCATTCTCCAATGCATACCCATGTGTCAACTTGATATCTCATATCCATGACTTGTGAGATCAAGTCATCATGTTGACCTACATGCTAGTCTCTATGCATTAACGTTGTCCCTGAATGTTAATACTCGACTAGGAATGATTAAGAGTAGTGTTCTCTATATCATCTCATTATTGATTCAACTAATCGACTGATATAGATAAGAACCTACTACTCAAGGACATTATTATATTTAGTTATTTGGCACCAATACAAGTAAATATAATAACCATGCCTTTATAAATAGGAATATGATACAATAAATTCCATACAACAATCATCACATGATTGGCTCTAGGGCTTTCACTAACACAAACAAGCGATCAAAAGCAATCGGTGAAAAGTGTTTCTTTTGTATTGTATTTGTATTCTTGTTTGTATTTGTATATTATTGTTGTAATTTCTTGTGAGAGGTTTCTCCACCTCCGACGTGTTGTCGAGAAGGAGTGTTGTTAGTGCCGTGCGCATAACACGAGCTCGTTGAGCTCACCCCGTGGAGTAGGAACCATTCGGTTCCGAACCACGTATATTGTGGTGTATTGCATGTGCTTGTCGTGTTTTGTGTATTGTTGTTATTTCTATTATTATTCCGCTGCGTAAATTAACGACAATTGTAGACAAGCACACGAGAACGATCGAGAGAATACCGACATACAACGAACGAGGGCTATTCACCCCCCCCCCCCTCTAGCCGGCAAACCGATCCTCCCAACAGTGAGATGTTTAGGAAAAAGGAATTAAAGGTTTCAAAAATATTTTGAAAAACCTTTGTGAAGCCTATCTTTTGATAGCTATCACCATTGAATGGGATGATACAAAAAGGGCTCTTTATTGAAGCTTTTCATAACTTTTGGACTTTGTATCGATCTCCTAATTTAGTGGGTAAAATAATTTTCAAATATTTTTCACCCATAATGATTGTAATAAGTATTATGCATACCAAATTTCAAGATTTTTCAACGTATGTATATTTACTTATGAATTTCGAAAATTCATTTCTGAAATGCTAAAAACTGCAAATGCAGTTATCAGTCGACTGCCAAGTTGGCCAGTCGACTGATGGAGGTGGCAGTCGACTGCCCAAGCTGATTTCGGGTAAATTTGGTTGGTTAGGCCCATGTTCAGCTAGGTTAAGGTTCCCTAAGCACTCCTAACCCTAGGATATGCTTGGGAGAGCATTAGAAAGGGTGGAAATCCATTGGATATGGATTAGGAGAAGTGTTAAGGGTGAGTATCAATTTTAAGATGGATGAGAGTTCATTGTTGAACTTTGCCTTAATTTTGATTGGTTAAATGTTCCTATTGGCTTAGGGACTCTCCAAGGACATTGTTGGTGCAATGGTCAAGGGGGAGCAAGCCTCTAGGGGGAGGTATCCTTCTTGGGAAGATGGATGTGTATTTCCTCATGGGAGGAAATTTTGGGTTGCCTCTCTTAAGTGATATGGGATCACTAGAAAGATTGAGGGCATGCCAAAGGGAAGATTGTAAGATCTCATTGGGATATGAGACATTGAAACCCTTGAGGACCTTTTTGATGTAATGTAAAAAAGGGGGAGAAGTTACCAAGTTACCAATTAGGGTTCGTTGGAATTCTCATTGGGATATGAGAATTGCCAATATGGGAGAATTGATAGACTTGAGATGGTAGTTTTGTCAATCATCAAAAAGGGAGAGATTGTTGGTGCAATCGGCCCAGGTTGACTTGAGTTTGACTCGAGCAGTATTTTGATGATAGACAAAACTCATGACATGGGATTGTCATGGAAACACCATCATGGAGTTGGCATGGAAAATCCAAGCATGGGGCTTGGTGTGGAAAAGTCCAAAGCATTGCGAAGTCGTGCGCTTGGTGCTTGGTGAGAAATGCATTGCAAAGCCATGCGCTTGGTGTATGTGGGAAGTCTTGAGGACTTGGTAAGTTCACTAGGCTCGGGGTCCTTGAGTCGGTGAAGGATGACATTGTGAAGCCGTGCGCTTGGTGCATCTGAGGGACCACCGAACGGGGAGCGAATGGAGTGAGGCCCAAGGGAAGCATACTTCAAGGGCATGAGACGCGAAGGATGGCGTTACGAAGCGTGCGCTTGGCGCATCCGAGGGACGTAGGCCGAGGGAAGAGAGATTCGGTGGGGAACTCCATGAGGGATGAGGTGGACTTGGCCAAGTGGCTAAGACTTAGTGTCGGAGGCTCAAATTTGATGTTTGAGGGTTTACCCGATGGTCGGATGCTCAAACAACTTGGTGTTTGAGATTTTGCCCGACAGCAGCCGACTGGCACAGGTGTCGATTGACTGGTCCAAGTCGACTAGGGTTCGACTGGTGTAAGAATGCGGCTTTGTGCTTGGCAGTCGACTGCCATGGATTGGCAGTCGACTGCCGAAGGATGGCATTCCACTGATGGGAGTGTCGCGAGCACAAAACGCTCCGTTGCCAATTGGGCAGTCGACTACTAGGTCATCAGTCGACTGATGGGCATAATCAGTCGACTGGTAGGTTATCCGTTGGAACTTATCCAACGTGGATCTGGTCGTTGTGAGACAACGGCTACAAGGGCAGTCGACTAGGGCCTTTTAGCAGTCGACTGATGCGCGCGAAATCAACTTGATACTATTGTAATAGCTTATGAGAGGTTTCTCCACCTCCGACTTATTGTCGAGAAGGAGTTTAGTTAGTGTCGTGCGCATAACTAGAGCTCGGTGAGCTCGCCCGTAGAGTAGGAACCATCCGATTCCGAACCACGTATATCATGTGTGTTTGCGTGTGATTGTATTTGTTGTTAGTATTCATATTTGTATTAGTATTCTGCTGCGCTAACAACAATTGTAGACAAGCACACAACGAGAACGAGCAAATTCCATCATCGTATGAAAGAGGGCTCTTCACCCCCCCTCTAGCCGGCCATCACATATCGATCCTATCATTTTGGTTTGTTCTTAATTAGTTAGTTGATGTTGTGTTCTAGATTGTTTACCTTGTTGACAAGCATTACATATTTTATTATCCAGATTATTGAGGTTAGGCAAACCTCTGACTAAGTCACTCTGACTCATCTTGTGGATGAGTCTTGGGTGCGAGTGACCGAGTCGTCGGTGCCACAACCACGATTCCTCTTGCTGTGTCATAAGACACTTGGTTAAGGAGTTAGTTAAATTAATAGTATAAATATTATTATTTCTGGTTCCCTTAAGAATTGTTTCAGAAGTTTCATTTGTATTAATTACGCATTCATTTTATAGAAATATGACCTTATAGTTATTATCACACAATTGACTTACACTAAGTAAATTATATTAAAACTTTTCTACCAATAAGATATTTTGAATAATAAAGTTAGAGTTGAGCTCAATATCACCTGATCCAATGATTTTGAGCTTGTCATTGTTTCCGAAGGCTACCAATCATTGTTGTTTGAATCAAAGCTTCGAAAACTTGAGTTGATACCTGGTCATGTGTTGGGAGCAACCACTATCCAACATCCATTGATCCTACACGCAAGTTAGTTGGATCGAATATTGGAATTATTGAAGGTTGTGTTGGTGCAGTAGGCACCTAAGTCGAACCTGAGTTTTGACAAACAATAAAAAGTTAAGCTCATATTGTTATCTCATGAGCTAAATCGAGTATGCAGAAAAGTGCTAAAGGCTAGCAACACCCAGAGGAAGCCGCGGTGGTCGGACGACACTCGAGTGACTTCGAAGGGAGCCGAAGGATTCGAGTGGAAGGCCGGAAGCGAAAGCGACACAGTAAGTATCGAGGTAAGCTCGTGTGTGTGTGAGCATAAGTGAGGTCTTATCCTCATTACGGGGATGGTCTTAAGTGTAGATCTGACCAAAGACATCCCATGGATGATCTAGGTCGAGATCGGACGGTCGGTGGTCGTCGAAATAATATTTTTGTTAAGCTAACTTTGCCTTATAGCTAGTATCAGTCGACTGCCAGCTTAGACGACTCGATTGTCGTCCATCAGTCGATTGTCTGCGTGTTGGAATGTATACTGAAAGCCTAGCTCTTTTTGTATGACATTTTATTTTGAAATAAGAATCACATGATCATGGTTTGCACTTTATATATTTATTATATGTGTGTGCATATTGTCTAATATTTTACATTGTAGATAACATGGTGCTTGGTGTGGCACAGAAGATCATGTTATCTGTCCCTTGTAAAATATAAGTAAAGGCTCACAACCAAGATGGTTTTGGACAAACCATTGGCATGGTTGTAGTGTAGCTTGGTATTGTTTTTTCTTGAACATAGAGTTACACTAGTACACTTAGGTGTATTGAGCAGGACCGACATAGAGGTGATTCAATTTAGTGCTGACTATATAATTGAATCGGACCTCAGATATTATGTTGTACATGCTCTTAATCCCGATATAATAACGGGTACATGTACTTAGTATTTATTTCTTTGATTTACCAGAGGGTGAGATTTAGATGGATTAAATCAATATGCCCGGAAAGTTGGGAAATAATATTATTTACATGGTGTGCCGTTGATTATAGGAGGAAACCGTGTCCTATATATTAGGTTGATGATGTCCCCTTGAGGAGCTCATAAGGTTCATCATGTAAACCCAGCTGGTTGACTTAGTCAACATGATGATAAGGTTGAGTGGTACTACTCGAGGAACTAGATGTTAATTAATTGATGGTCAGTAAATCAATTAATTGACGGACATTCAATATCTTAAACACGGGGAGATAAATGTACAAATAATATATGGAGCACATATTAATTTATGGGGGTTGGTGAGGTAGTTCAATAATGATCCTCTAGTGGAATGGAACATCATTGATGGATCAAGTTTGTGTGGTTCCGATCCATCGGGTGGCCAAGACCCAACTCCTCCTTATGGTCCCTATCGTAGCCTAATATAATCCTTGTGAAGTCTAGATCCAAGAATGTAAAACAAAACCTAGAACCAACGGTTGGGATTAAATCCCTAAGATCCGATGGTTAGGATGAAACCCTAGAACCAACGGTTGGGATTAAATCCCTAAGATCCGATGGTTAGGATGAAACCCTAGAATCGACGGTTAGGATTAAATCCCTAGATCCGACGGTTGGGATAAAACCCTAGATCCGACGGTTGGGATGAAACCCTAGATCCGACGGTTGGGATGAAATCCTAGATCCGACGGTTGGGATTAAACCCTAGATCCGACGGTTGGGATAAAACCCTAGATCCGACGGTGGAGATTAAATCCCTAGATCCGACGGTGGAGATTAAAGGAGGTTTAGTCCCTACTCTATATATAGATGGCTTAGGGTTGGGCGGCAACTAAGAGAATTCAAATTGGGATTAGGGTTTGGAAAGAAGTTGGGCGGCTAGGGTTTGGAGCTAGGGTGGGCGGCAATCATCTTCATCCAAAGTTGTTGCCGGCGCCCACTTCCTTCAATTATTCCTTGGCCGGCGCCCTTCACCTTAGCCACTCTCTTCTTCCTTGGCCGGTGGTTCACCTTCCATTGGTGGCCGGCAAGATCATCTTCCTCCAATCTCCAAGATGGCCGGCGGTTCCCTTTGTATTGGTGGCCGGCACTTCATCCATTCATTCCTTGGGCGGCGGTTGCATCAAACTTCCTAGCTTGGTGGCCGGTTCTAGATAGGAAAGGTATTTGTGGTTTCTTCTCTTTGTTCGCAGCGGACAAGGTAGAGAAGAAAGCGATCTAAAAGGCTTCTACTCGTGGAGGATCTTCGTCCACACGTCGTCCACGAGAAGGATAGGACATACGGTAGAAGATCGTGAGGTATAAAGTTATTTTAACTTTATGTACAGATCTGAGCATATTCTTATTTTTTTTTTATTATGCATGTGGGTGTATGAATATATATTGTATAATCATGGACCCCGAAGACAAACACAAAAACCGGCGATCCGTCCGTCATCTCTTCCGCGGCTAATCAACTAGAAGAGTAGAGTTGCTTGAACAACTAGTTTGTTCGACCGACCACTCAAGTTGTTAGCACGACGACGAAATGGTGTTGCTAAGGAAGCTCATCCTATCCGGATTAATCCTTTCATTAGTGAAAATTTTAATCCGGGGACATGGGAGCCAATGAGCCTCCGAAGCGAATCCCAATAAGCGGTATCAGAGCCACGGTTTCCGGTTTTGTGTGTTAAGGATTCGGTTATTTTTTTTATGCATTTTTCATATATTATATGTGCCGGATAATAGTAGGATGTGCGTAGTTTAACTCTTTGGTTGCAGGCATAAGATCCGACTATTATGGCCATGTGTGTGTATGTGAATGGATGTGTGTAAAAATTTATTATTTGAATCCTCGGGGTTGACGAGGCTAGATTAGTATTTAATTTTTGTAATTAAATACGACATTGTTTAGCCGATCATTTTAGTTTACTTTCGATCTAGATTATTTGTACACTCCTTCGTGGAGTATAGGATCGATGGATGTAAATTAAAATATTTCATCTCGGCTCGGATATCTTTGGTGACTTGCGCACGGGAAAAGGTGGAGTGGACGAGGTGGCGACACGACGGGATGCATATTGGAGGACAATGCCATAATAGTTGGAAAAAATTCTGTTTTTTCCATATTTATTGCTTATTTGTTTTATATGCATGTTGTGTATGTTTAAAATTCCTCGATTGCAATTTACTAAGTGGGAGAGGGATATTTTAATTAATTCCCGCGGCCTCCATTACAATTTGACGTGTGATGCAACAAACTTGCGCGTTGGCTTTGAGTGCCTTCCTCCCCATCGGATGGGTTTATTTGCGGATCACTAGGTCAAATAATGGTTATAGGAAATTATTTAGGAGCGTGTGTACTTCCCCATCGGTAAGGCACATAATCCGAAATAATTCCCTTAGTATCGTGTAATGGTGCACACTTAGATGCAAATAAAAAGTACCCTCCCCATCGGAGTCACTGCTTTTATTTGTAGGGCTAAAGAGTAACCAACTATTAATTTTATTTGTCAAAAAGTAAGGTTGACAAGATAATAAAATTAATGGGTAAAACCTCCTCTTACAAATGTAGAATTCGTATACGTCCACACTATCGTGGCATGCGATATTCTCAGTGTTTTGAGGTGTTGGTTGATTTCGGGATTTTATTGTTTTGAGGAATCAATATTATTTGAAATCTGATATTTTTTTTTGATCATTGTGATTTTTAGGATTTTCAAATGGCTTTCAACCCACTTGCTGTGATTTTAAAAGAAAACAAACTTACTGGTCCAAACTACATTGATTGGAAAAGAAACTTGGATATTGTCTTAACTGCGGAGGAGTACAAATTTGTACTCTTCGAGGTCTGTCCTCCTAAGCCCACTGATGACTCTGATGAAAAGGAGAAGGAACGTTATAAGAAATGGGTTAAGGCAGATGAGATGGCGTGGTGTTACATTTTGGCATCTATGTCAAATGTGCTGCAACATCAGCATCAGGCCATAGCCACTGCTTATGACATGATGTTCAATCTCAAGGAACTTTTCGGACATCAGAGTAGGGCGGCTAGGCAGGAGGAAATGAGAAACTTGATGGCGACCACCATGGTCGAGGGAACACCCGTTAGGGATCATGTTCTCAAGATGATGGCTCATCTTAATGAGATGGAAGTCCTCGGAGCTGAGATCGATGGGGAAACCCAGGTCGATATCATTCTCCAGTCTCTGCCTAGAAGTTTTGAGCAGTTCCGCCTCAACTACAACATGAACAAGAGGTTGTATTCGTTGAGCTTCCGATGTAACTCCAGTGGCGAGAGGGCTTTTTCGTCGAGTTCTCAAGCCATGGTCGCTCAAGGTTTCTTCCTCTAAACCAAAGGTAAGAAGAAGAAGAAGCAAGGTGGAGCGAAGAAGGTGGCGATGGGACCTCTCGCAGAGTGAAGAAGCCGAAGGCAAGTGCTTCACTTGCAAGTGTGGACATTGGAAGGCGGACTGTCCTCGCCGAAAGAACAAAGGTATATCTTCTTGTTTAGTTGTTGAAACATGTTTAGCGGTGTTATCTACCAATGCCTGGTGTGTAGATACAGGAGCCACTGATCATGTCTGTAATACTTTGCAGGGGTTCCAGGAAACCCGACTAGCGAGGAGAGGTTACCGCCTACATGGGCAATGCTTCAAAGGTGGCGGCGGGGAGACGTTTATTTATCTTTTGATAGGAATAAAGTTTTGGTTTTAAGAAATTGTCTTTATGTACCTACTTTTAGAAAGAATTTAATTTCAGTTTCTAAATTATTTTTGGATGGGTATTCTGTTTCTTTTAATGACAGAGTTGTTATAAAAAGAAATAGAGAGATTATCTGTTCTGGTACATTGGTTGGCAATTTATATACTCTTGAACCAAAAACTCCCACGATGCATATAGAAGTCAATAACTCATCTTCTAAATCTAATAAGAGAAAAGAACCTTCGCAAATGAACCAGACATATCTTTGGCATCTATGGCTTGGTCATATTAACCTAAGCAGAATTCAATGGTTGATAGCTGATGGACCCTTGGGTTCATTAGTGGTGGAGGATCTCCCAACCTGCGAATCTTGCTTGGAAGGTAAAATGACCAAGAGGCCTTTTAAGGCCAAGGGGTATAGAGCCAAAGATGTGTTAGAATTGGTTCATTCTGATTTGTGCGGTCCTATGTCTATCCAGGCAAGAGGTGGTTTTGAATATTTCGTCTCTTTTATAGACGATTATTCAAGATATGGATACATTTACTTGATGCGCCGCAAGTCTGAATGCTTTGACAGGTTCAAAGAATTCAAGGCTGATGTGGAGAACTGTCAAGGTAAAAGTATCAAGACATTACGATCTGATCGTGGTGGCGAGTACCTCTTAGGAGAGTTTAGGAGTTACTTATCAGAGGCTGGGATTCAATCCCAATTGTCCGCACCTGGCACACCCCAACAGAATGGTGTGGCGGAGCGAAGGAACAGGACTCTTATGGAGATGGTCAGATCTATGATGAGTTATTCTGAGTTACCTGATTCGTTCTGGGGGTTTGCTCTGGAAATAGCAGCACACATTCTGAACTTGGTTCCATCTAAGTCAATACCCTCTACTCCCACAGAGTTATGGACTGGGCGAAAGCCAAGTCTAAGACATATTCGGATTTGGGGTAGTCCAGCACATGTGCTGAAGGGAGATGCTGGTAAGTTGGAATCTCGTACAGAAGTGCACTTGTTTGTTGGCTACCCTAAGGGAACGAAGGGTGGTTTATTCTATAGTCCTAGAGATCAGAAGGTGATCGTGAGTACGAATGCCAGATTTCTAGAGGAGGACTATGTGATGAACCACAAGCCCATGAGTAGGATTGTTCTTGAGGAGTTGACAGGGGAAGTCCCGACTTCAGTACCACCGGTACAAGAGGAGACACCACAAGTCACTGCACCGCGTGTCACAGAGCATACACAGGAGGCACCTTGTCGTAGTGGGAGGGTTGTTAGACAACCCGACAGATTCATGTTTTTGGGAGAGTCTTCGGACTTAGTCCCTGGTGAACATGAACCTGATCCCTGGACATATGACGAGGCAATCCAGGATAGAGATGCAGTATCTTGGCAAAGTGCGATGAATTCAGAGATAGAATCTATGGATTCTAATCAGGTCTGGGAGCTAGTAGAACCACCCGATGGTGTAAAAGCCATTGGATGCAAGTGGATCTACAAGAGAAAGAGAGGAGTAGACGGGAAGGTTGAGACCTTCAAAGCTAGGCTTGTTGCGAAAGGGTATACTCAGAAAGAGGGCATCGATTATGAGGAGACCTTTTCGCCGGTAGCTATGCTTAAGTCTATCCGGATTCTCTTATCTATAGCTGCTCATATGGATTATGAGATTTGGTAGATGGATGTCAAGACAACTTTCCTTAACGGAAGTCTTGAGGAGAACATCTATATGCGGCAACCAGAGGGATTCATTGCTAAAGGAAAAGAGCATCTTGTTTGTAAGCTTAATCGGTCCATTTATGGATTGAAGCAAGCTTCTAGATCTTGGAACATCCGCTTTGATGAGGTTATCCAGTCATATGGATTTATTCAAAGTCCGGATGAGCCTTGTGTATACAAGAGATGTGACGGAAACGTAGTGGTGTTTCTTGTACTATACGTAGATGACATTTTGTTAGTTGGCAACAATATCAAAGTGTTATCAGACGTAAGGGTATGGTTGTCCAAACAGTTTGACATGAAGGACTTGGGAGAAGTGGGACACATCCTTGGGATCAAAGTTATAAGGGATCGCAAGAAAAGGATGTTGTGCTTATCTCAAGCTTCATACATTGACACTATCCTTGCTCGTTTTAGCATGCAGAACTCCAAGAAAGGTTTCTTACCTTTTAGGCATGGAGTTCCTTTATCTAAAGAGATGTGTCCCAAAACATTAAAGGAGATAGAGGACATGAAGGCGGTTCCTTATGCTTCGGCAGTAGGAAGCCTTATGTATGCTATGCTATGTACGAGACCGGATATCTGCTTTGTCGTGGGCATGGTTAGCAGATATCAGAGTAATCCTGGACAGGGACATTGGACTGCGGTAAAGCATATATTGAAGTACCTGAGAAGGACTAGGGATTATATGCTGGTTTACCGGGCAGATCAATTAGTCCCTGTGGGTTACACGGATTCAGATTTCCAATCAGATAGGGACAAGAGTAAGTCTACCTCGGGGTTTGTGTTTACTTTTGGAGGTGGAGCCATAGTATGGAGGAGTGTCAAGCAGAAATGCGTGGCGGACTCTACCATGGAAGCTGAGTACGTGGCAGCCTCTGAGGCAGCCAAGGAAGCTGTATGGCTCAGGAACTTCTTGATGGACTTGGATGTGATTCCTGGTTTGCCCAGAACTATCACAATTTATTGTGATAATAGTGGTGCAGTTGCAAACTCGAAGGAACCACGAGCCCATAAGGCGAGTAAACACATAGAGCGCAAGTACCACCTTATACGAGAGATCGTAAAGCGAGGAGAAGTTGCTGTCGCCAAGATTGCATCAGAGGATAACCTGGCGGATCCATTCACTAAGGCCCTTCCAGCGAAAGCGTTTGATAGGCATGTGGAGGACATGGGGATCAGATGTATGGCAGTGTAATGACGGCATAGTCTTTTAGTATAAGTGGGAGATTGTTGGAATGTATACTGAAAGCCTAGCTCTTTTTGTATGAACATTTTATTTTGAAATAAGAATCACATGATCATTGTTTGCACTTTATATATTTATTATATGTGTGTGTATATTGTCTAATATTTTACATTGTAGATAACATGGTGCTTGGTGTGGCACAGAAGATCATGTTATCAGTCCCTTGTAAAATATAAGTAAAGGCTCACAACCAAGATGGTTTTGGACAAACCATTGGCATGGTTGTAGTGTAGCTTGGTATTGTTTTTTCTTGAACATAGAGTTACACTAGTACACTTAGGTGTATTGAGCAGGACCGACATAGAGGTGATTCAATTTAGTGCTGACTATATAATTGAATCGGACCTCAGATATTATGTTGTACATGCTCTTAATCCCGATATAATAACGGGCACATGTACTTAGTATTTATTTATTTGATTTACCAGAGGGTGAGATTTAGATGGATTAAATCAATATGCCCGGTAAGTTGGGAAATAATATTATTTACATGGTGTGCCGTTGATTATAGGAGGAAACTGTGTCCTATATATTAGGTTGATGATGTCCCCTTGAGGAGTTCATAAGGTTCATCATGTAAACCCAACTGGTTGACTTAGTCAACATGATGATAAGGTTGAGTGGTACTACTCGAGGAACTAGATGTTAATTAATTGATGGTCAGTAAATCAATTAATTGACGGACATTTGATATCTTAAACACGGGGAGATAAATGTACAAATAATATATGGAGCCCATATTAATTTATGGGGGTTGGTGAGGTAGTTCAATGATGATCCTCTAGTGGAATGGAACATCATTGATGGATCAAGTTTGTGTGGTTCCGATCCATCGGGTGGCCAAGACCCAACTCCTCCTTATGGTCCCTATCGTAGCCTAATATAATCCTTGTGAAGTCTAGATCCAAGAATGTAAAACAAAACCTAGAACCAACGGTTGGGATTAAATCCCTAAGATCCGATGGTTAGGATGAAACCCTAGAACCAACGGTTGGGATTAAATCCCTAAGATCCGATGGTTAGGATGAAACCCTAGAATCAACGGTTAGGATTAAATCCCTAGATCCAACGGTTGGGATAAAACCCTAGATCCGACGGTTGGGATGAAACCCTAGATCCGATGGTTGGGATGAAATCCTAGATCCGACGGTTGGGATTAAACCCTAGATCCGACGGTTGGGATAAAACCCTAGATCCGACGGTGGAGATTAAATCCCTAGATCCGACGGTGGAGATTAAAGGAGGTTTAGGCCCTACTCTATATATAGATGGCTTAGGGTTGGGCGGCAACTAAGAGAATTCAAATTGGGATTAGGGTTTGGAAAGAAGTTGGGCGGCTAGGGTTTGGAGCTAGGGTGGGCGGCAATCATCTTCATCCAAAGTTGTTGCCGGCACCCACTTCCTTCAATTATTCCTTGGCCGGCGCCCTTCACCTTAGCCACTCTCTTCTTCCTTGGCCGGTGGTTCACCATCCATTGGTGGCCGGCAAGATCATCTTCCTCCAATCTCCAAGGTGGCCGGCGGTTCCCTTTGTATTGGTGGTCGGTGCTTCATCCATTCATTCCTTGGCCGGCGGTTGCATCAAACTTCCTAGCTTGGTGGCCGGTTCTAGATAGGAAAGGTATTTGTGGTTTCTTCTCTTTGTTCGCAGCGGACAAGGTAGAGAAGAAAGCGATCTAGAAGCCTTCTACTCGTGGAGGATCTTCGTCCACACGTCGTCCACGAGAAGGATAGGACATATGGTAGAAGATCGTGAGGTATAAAGTTATTTTAACTTTATGTACAGATCTGAGCATGTTCTTATTTGTTTTGATTATGCTTGTGGGTGCATGAATATATATTGTATAATCATGGACCCCGAAGACAAACACAAAAATCGGCGATCCGTCCGTCGTCTCTTCCGCGGCTAATCAACTAGAAGAGTAGAGTTGCTGGAACAACTAGTTTGTTCGAGCGACCACTCAAGTTGTTAGCACGACGACGAAATGGTGTTGCTAAGGAAGCTCATCCTATCCGGATTAATCCTTTCATTAGTGAAAATTTTAATCCGGGGACATGGGAGCCAATGAGCCTCTGAAGCGAATCCCAATACTGCGGTCAACATTCGACTGATGCTGCCATCAGTCGACTGATGATGGCCATCAGTCGACTGATGGTCAAGGATCAGCTTCGAGGAGTCAAGGCTTATCGCCTCATTTCAAGGGGATTGGTGCTCAAATCTTATTGGCTGAAGTTCCTCTCGAGAAGGGGCTCAAAGGCTATAAAAGGAGGGCCTCTCCTAGGGTTTTCTCATAAATTCTAAGCTTCCAAAAGCCTCTGCAAAGCTACAATGCTCCGACAACGAAGTGCTACCTCTCCGACGCTTTAGGTTTAATTGTTTATTTTTTCATCGGTATAAGCTTTAATTCTTTTCATCTTTTTAATATTATTGTCTCAGAGTTTTTATAGTAACGAGGAGAGGGGGAGTGTCCCTCTACCTCAAGCTTTCTGATTTCTTATATTCGATCAACTCCTACCTCCGACGAGGAGGAGTTCATTTAGTGTTTTGCCCTCCGTGCATGGTCAAGGACCACTAGGGCCTTGGAGTAGTAGTCGAAGGCTACGAACCAAGTAAAAAATCCACGTGTCTCTTTTATTTATCATCTATCTTTCCGCTGCATTCAACGAATTCATACGAAAAGTTTTATCGCTATTCACCCCCCTCTAGCGATCTGCTCGATCCAACAGGTTGGTTGAAAATTATTAAACCTAAATCATCTCACCCATTTCTACATGGTCAAGCATGTTAACCTTATATGTTCTTGTGAGATGACTTCAATTTTACTTGATTTAAATTTAATGATTTGAACACTCGTCAACCTTGCGTTAGATTCGGATTTGACTTTAGGCTCATCAAGTCACCTTTTCAAGATCATTACTTCCAGGTCGTGGCGAGGCACAGAGGCCTTCTTTGATCGAAAAAATGACCACTTCCTTAGACAAAGCCATTTTCAAGAAAATAGAGACTTGACTTACCTAAGACCACTTCCTAGTCTAACTAGTCTAGGATACGGTGAGGTAGCATCAGTTAGTTCCGCTCGGTCAAGTGCATCGAACTAGATACGCCTTATCTAGCCCGAATACACGAGACTCCGCTTTCCTAGTGTACTATCATCTCGCCATGTCCTGGTACTATGTTATCAAGTATTTACGAGTTATAGTCCTATATAACCATTCTAAAAAGAAAAATCAAAATAAAGAACCTAAGCATGCAATTTCTAAGTTAAAACACAAACAAGTTTTGTACTGGCTCCCCCTGGACCATTGAATCGGTTCGGTCTCTCCACATAGTGAATTTGGTCCTTGGTAACCCAGTACTAGTTCGATCCTAAATTTGAAATCAAAGCGATCTTAGGGACCCATGCTTGGACACATTTTTTATGTCAACATACAATCGACATATACGACTTATTGGTCGTATTTGAGCTAAACCTTAGTCCGACCTTGTTATACACAGCCCTTTGCGATCCAAGTAGGAGGTCAAGTCCTTTGGATCCCAAAGTAAACCTTTCCAAAATGTTCCTAAGAACTTCGACTTGACTCTTCAAGAGTGAGTTCTCAACTTCGAGCTTTTCAACCCGAGTTGAGTCCTCCTCTCAAACTCTACTAGTCGAAGAGGTTAGGGAGACCTCGTGTTTAAGGAGTTTAACTTCCTCAACCAGGGTCTTGACCTTGGACTCAGACTTAGCTAATTTCCTAGTTAAGAATTTAATTGCACTATAAAGCATTCTAATAAGGGATCGACTTACCTTGAGTGTATCTTTTGAACCGGATGCGGATCCATGGCTTGTCTTGAATAGAGCTTTACAGTCTGATTCTTCTTCGGTTTCAGATTCGTGTTTCGGTTCCGACTCCATCTCCGATTCAACTGGTTTAGCCATGAAGATGCGATCATCATCTTCTTCCTCGGACGCTTCTTCCCATGTAGCATTGAGTGCCTTTTTGTGTTTCAGTGCTTTGTTCTTGAGTTTCGGACATTCGGACTTGATATGTTCAACCCTGTTGCATTCGTAACACCTAACATTAGAACTTTTAGGCTTACCTTCGTTGGGTCGAGTGACGGTTTGCTTTTGGCCCTTGACCATCCTCCGAACCAGGTTGACTAGTTCGACCTCCATTTCTAGGTCGACCTCCGAATCGGACTCATCTTCTTCCTTTTTTGGGGGGTGGCTTGCTCGCGGTTTTATTCCTCGAACCTGAAAAAAGTGCTATACCCTTCTCGGGTTCCGAGTTAGACTGTTCATGGAGTTCTAAATCGGAAAACAACTCATCTAATCTAAGTTTTGAAAGATCCTTGGAGACCTTGTAGGCATCGACCATGGATGCCCACAAGGTAGTCCTAGGAAATGAGTTTAGTACATACCTAATAAGGTCGCGGTTTTCGACCCTTTGTCCGATTACGTGTAGGTTGTTGACTATATCTTGAACGCGAGCGTGAAGTTGCATCACCATCTTGTGTTCCTGCATTTTTAGATTATATAACTTATTGAACAAGAGATCGCGCTTACATACCTTGGCTTCATCGATCCCTTCGTGTAGCTCTACTAGTTTTGTCCAAAGATCCTTTGCGCTGATGAAGGGGCCGACGTGATTAAGCTCCTCCTTGGACAAGCCGCATTGGAGGATTTGAGTCGCCTTGGCGTCGGCTTCGACTTGTCTTTTGTAGCATTGGTCCATTGGTCATAATCCAAAGATTCACCCACTTCGTTAGTCGGAAGTGTGAATCCCATTTGGATTATGATCCACATCTCGATTTGGGTCTTAAAGAAGCACTCCATCCGACCCTTCCAATAACAGAAGTCATCTCCGTTGTAAAACGGAGGTCGAACGGTGCTAAAACCCTCGAGATGGGCCATTGATACAAAAAAAACAAGAAAATGAAGCAAAAACAAACCTAACAACAACACAAACGATCGAAATGTCCCAAGACTTGCATCTTGGATTAGTAGTGTGGGAGAAAAGAACTAAACGAATGAAAAAGATAAAAAAAATATGAAAAAAATAGAAAAAAAAAGAAAAAAAATCTATAGAAAGCTAAATTGGTGGTTTCACCAAATCTTAGCACCCCGGCTCTGATACCAATTGTTGGATTGAGCGGATCGCTAGAGGGGGGGTGAATAGTTATAAAACTTTTTCGTTCGAATTCGTTCGAGTAAATAATTAAATGCAGCAGAAGATAAATGAAAAATAAATGAGACGAGGATTTTTTTACTTGGTTCGTAGCCTTCGGCTACTACTCCAAGGCCCTAGTGGTCCTTGACCACGCACGGAGGGCAAAGCACTAACGAACTTCTCCTCGTTGGAGGTAGGAGTTAATCAAATACAAGAAACCAAAAAAGCTTGAGGTAGAGGGACACTCCCCCTCTCCTTGTTACAATAAAAAGAAAGCTCTGAGACAATAATATTAAAGAAACAAGCTGAATTAAACTTATACCGATGAATAAGAAAATGAGAACTCAAGAATAGATTGTCGGAGTAGTAGCACTTCGTTGTCGGAGAGTTGTAGTGTTGCGGAGGCTTTTGGGAACTTAGAATTGATGATAAAATCCTAGGAGAGGCCCTCCTTTTATAGCCTT
Organism: Wurfbainia villosa; assembly: GCA_025175895.1. Taxonomy (NCBI): domain Eukaryota; kingdom Viridiplantae; phylum Streptophyta; class Magnoliopsida; order Zingiberales; family Zingiberaceae; genus Wurfbainia; species Wurfbainia villosa. Next base: position 34,721,320 of record CM045990.1, read on the forward strand.
TGAGTCCCTTCTCGAGAGGAGCTTCAGCCAATGAGATTTGTGCACCAAAACCCTTGAAATAAGGTGATAAGGCTTGACTCCTAGAAGTTGATCCTTGAACATCAGTCGACTGATGGCCATCATCAGTCGACTGATGGCAGCATCAGTCGAGTGCTGATCGTGAACAGTCGATTGATGGACGGCAGTCGAGTGCTCCAAGCTGGTAGTCGACTGACACTTGCTGAAATCAAAAGTTAGCTTAAGAAAAATATTATTTCGATGGTCACCGACCGTCCGATCTCGACCTAGACCATCCATTGGACGCCTTTGGTCAGATCTACGCTTAAGACCATCCCCGTAAGGAGGATACGACCTCTCTTACGCTCTCACACACACGAGCTTAGCTCGATACTTACTGTGTCACTTTCTCTTTTAGCATTCCACTCGATTCCTTCGGCTTCCTACGAAATCCCTTGAGTGTCGCCCGACCACCACGACTTCCTCCAGGTGTCGCTAGCCTTCAACTCTAGCATTGACACTTTTCTTCACACTCGATATAGCTCGTGAGATAACAATATGAGCTTAACTTTGTATCGTTTGCTATAATCAAAACTCAAGTTAGACTTAGGTCCCTACTGCACCAACATCAACTTGATATCTCATATCCATGACTTGTGAGATCAAGTCATCGATTTAACCTATATGCTAGTCTCTTCGCATTAATATTGTCTCTGAATATTAATACTTGACTAGGAATGATTAAGAGTAGTATTCTCTATATCATCTCATTATCGATTCTACCGATCGATTGATATAGATAAGAACCTTCTACTCAAGGATGCTATTATACTTAGTTATTTGACACCAATACAAGTAAGTATAATAAACATAAAGCAATGCCTTTATAGATATATATAGGAATATGATACAACAAGTCCATACTGTTAGGATCGATATGTGATGGCCGGCTAGAGGGGGGTGAATAGCCCTCTTTTGTTCGATGGTGGAATTTACTCGTTCTCGTTGCATGCTCGTCTACAATTGTTGTTAGTGCAGCGGAACACTTATACAAATATGAATACTAACAACAAATACAATCACACACAAACACCCATGATATACGTGGTTCGGAACCGAATGGTTCCAACTCTACGGGCGAGCTCACCGAGCTCTAGTTATGCGCACGACACTAACTAAACTCCTTCTCGATTACACGTCGGAGGTGGAGAAACCTCTCACAAGCTATTACAACAGTAATACTACAAGAAATACAAAGACACTAACAAAATACAAGTAAAGAACGCTTTACAACTCTTTGATTTGAACCCTTTCTTGTTGCTTGCTTTGGATAGCTCTTGAAGGACTGGAATGCAACAGCAATTCCCCTCCAATAGCTCCCTTAAAGTCTTGGCGAAATCCTCCCTCTTAAGCTCCTTTTATAACCTACATCAAGCTGATTTTACGTGCATCAGTCAACTACCAAAAGGCCCTAGTAGACTACCCTTGTAGTCATTGTCTCACAACGGCCAGATCCATATTGGATAAGTTCCAACGGATAACCTACCAGTCTACTGATCATGCCCATCAGTCGATTGGTGATCTAGTAGTCGACTGCCCAGTTGGCTATGGAGCGTTCTATGCTCGTGATACTCCCATCAGTCGACTTCCATCCCTCGGTAGTCGACTGCCAGTCCATGGCAGTTGACTACCAAGCACAAAACCGCATTCTAACACCAGTCGAACCCTAGTCGACTTGGATCAGTTAAACCGACACCTATGCCAGTCGACTACCATCGGGCTAACCTCAAACACCAAGTTGTTTGAGCATCCGACCGTCGGGTAAACCCTCAAACATCAAGTTTGAGCCTCCGACACTCAGTCTTAGTCACTTGGCCAAGTCCACCTCATCCCTCATGGAGTTTCCCGCCGAAGCTCTCTTCCCTCGGCCTACGTCCCTCGGATGCACCATGCGCATGGCTTCGCAATGCCATCCTTCGCGTCTCATGCCTCGAAGTATGCTTCCCTTGGGCCTCACTCCATTCGCTCCCCGTCCGACGGTCCCTCGGATGCAACAAGCGCACGGCTTCGCAATGCCATCCTTCACCGACTCAAGGACCCCGAGCCTAGTGAACTTACCAAGTCCTCAAGACTTCCCACATGCACCAAGCGCATGGCTTCACAATGCATTTCTCACCAAGCACCAAGCGCACGACTTCGCAATGCTTTGGACTTTTCTACACCAAGCCCCCTGCTTAGATTTTTCATGCCAACTCCATGTTGGGCTTTCCCACACCAAGCTTCATGCTTGGATTTCCCATGCCAACTCCATGTTGGACTTTTCATGACAATCCCATGTCATGAGTTTTGTCTATCATCAAAGTACTGCTCGAGTCAAACTCGAGTCAACCTAGGCCTATTACACCAACAATCTCCCCCTTTTTGATGATTGACAAAACTACCATCTCAAGTCTACCAATTTTCCCATATTGGCAATTCTCATATCCCAATGAGAATTCCAACGAACCCTAATTGGTAACTATTGGGATTGATCCGTGAGGGGAAACTTCGTCTCCCACTTCACCTTGGTTGTTTGTTCTTGGCGATCCCTTCAATCTCCCCAGATTAAAAATTTAAGCCTAGACAAAAGGGATTGCCCAAACAACCAAGTCATCATCGTGCTATTCGTTTAGAGAGGTCACTTGAATAAACAAGTTGTTCAAGCGACCAACCTCTATTCTACGAGTAGCCGCGGAATAGACGATGTCCAGATCGCCGGTTTTCGTGTTTATGCTCAGGATCCAAGTATTATTTAGCAATTTACAGAAATATAACATGCTTATATTTGCAAAACAAAACAAGCAAGAAACAAAAGAGAAAAGAGAATAGATATACTTCTTGACGTCGTATGGGCGACGATCTACCAAAAGTCGAAGCTCCTAGATCACAAATCTTCCTTCCTTACTCTTCCAAAGCAAGAGGAAGAATAGAAACAAAGTTTTTCTCCTCCCTAAAACCAACCAACAAGGAGCACACAATCTCCTTGCCGCCGGCCAAATAGAAGGAGGGGAAGATGGTGGAAATCAACCAAGACACCAAGGGAAGCCCTATATCTTGTTTCCACCACCTAAGGAGAAGGAGAAGGGTGCTTTTGGGCGCCGGCCAAGGCTGGAAAAGGGGCTGGAGAGCTGCTGGACTTTGGCCAAAAGAAGAAGAAGAAGAGAATAATACTTTCCTTATTTGGTGCCACCCTTGCCTCCAAACCCTAATCCTAATCCTATCTCAACTAGGATTACTCTTCCTTGCCGCCCAAACCCTAGCTCTCCTTCGTGTAGTTCACGCCAACTCCCATGCCCTCCTTTTATAGAGTTAGGGATAAGTCATGAATTAATCTCCTCCATTGGTTCTAGGAATTTAATCTCAACCGTCGGATCTTGAGATTTAATCTCAACCGTCGAATCTTAGAGATTTAATCTCTACTTATAGATCTTAGAGTTTTGTTTCTATCCATTGGATCTAAGCTTCATGAGGTGTTAATAGGCTACATTAGGGACCATGAGGAGGAGTTGGATCTTGGCCACCCATGGATCAAGCCCACATAAAGTCCGATCCACTAATGATGATCCAATCCACTAAAGGATCATCATTGATCTACCTCACCAACCCCCATATGATAATATGGGCTTCATATATTATTTGTACATTTTCTCCCCGTGTTTAAGATCTCGAATGTCCGTCGATTAATTAATTTACTGATCATTAATTAATCAACATCTAACACCATGAGTAGTACCACTCAACCTTTTAATCATGTCGGACCAAGTCCACCTGCAGGGTTTACATGATGAACCTTATAAGCTCCTCAAGGGGACATCATCATCCTAATATATAGGACACATTTTCATCCTATAATCAACGACACACCATATAAATAATATCATCTCCCAACTTATCGAGCCTATCGATTTAATCTATAAATCTCGCCAATTGGTAAATCAAAGAGATGAATACTAAGGATATGGGCCCGTTATTATATCGGGATTAAGAGCATGTACTAAATAATATCTGAGGTCCAATTCGATTATGTAGTTAGCAATAAATCAAATCACCTCTAAGTCGGTCCTGCTCAATACACACAAAGTGCACTAGTGTGATTATATGGTCAAGGCAAACCAACACCAAATCACACTACAACCATTCTGATGGTTTGTCCAAAGTCATCTCGGTTGTGACCCTTTACTTATACTTTTCAAGGGGCCAATAACATGATCTCCCGTGTGACACCACACACCATGTTATCTACAATGTAAAGTATTAGACAATATTGTATAACCATAAAAATATGCAAACAATGATCATGTGATTCTTATTTCAAAATAAAGATGTTCATACAAAAGATAGACTTTTAAGTATACATCCATACAATCTCCCACTTATACTAAAAGACTATGCTGTCCTCAAACTGTCATACATCTGATCACCATTCCCTCCACATGCCTATCAAAAACTCTCGGCGGAAGGGCCTTAGTGAAAGGATCTGCCAGGTTATCCTCTGATGCAATCTTGTCCACAACAACTTCTCCTCTCTTTACGATTTCTCATATCATGTGGTACTTGCGCTCTATGTGTTTACTAGCCTTATGGGCTCATGGATCCTTCGAGTTTGCAACTGCACCACTATTATCACAATAAATTGTGATAGTTCTGGGCAAACCAGGAATCACATCCAAGTCCATCAGGAAGTTCCTGAGCCATACAGCTTCTTTGGCCGCCTCAGAGGCCGCCACATACTCAGCTTCCATGGTGGAGTCTACCACGCACTTCTGCTTGACACTCCTCCATACAATTGCTACACCTCCCAAAGTAAACACAAAACCTGAGGTAGACTTACTGTTATCCCTATCAGATTGGAAGTCGAAATTCGTGTAACCCACAGGGAGTAATTGGTCTGCCCGGTAAACCAGCATATAATCCCTAGTCCTTCTCAGGTACTTCAATATATGCTTTACCACAGTCCAATGTCCCTGTCCTGGATTACTCTAATATCTGCTGACCATGCCCACGATAAAGTAGATATCTGGTCTCGTACAGAGCATCGCATACATGAGGCTTCCTACCACTGAAGCATAAGGAACTGCCTTCATCTCCTCTATCTCCTCAGATGATCTAGGATACATCTCCTTAGATAAAGGAACTCCATGCCTGAAAGGTAGAAAACCCTTCTTGGAGTTCTGCATGCTAAAACGATCCATAATTGTGTCTATATATGAAGCTTGGCATAAGCACAACATCCTTTTCCTGCGATCCCTTATAACCTTGATCCCAAGGATGTGTCCCACCTCTCCCAAGTCCTTCATATCAAACTGTTTGGACAACCATACCCTTACGTCCGATAACACCTTGATATTGTTGCCAATCAACAAAATGTCATCTACATATAGTACAAGAAATACCACTACGTTTCCGTCACATCTCTTGTATACACAAGACTCATCCGGACTTTGAATAAATCCATAAGACTGGATCACCTCATCAAAGCGAATGTTCCAAGACCTCAAAGCTTGTTTAAATCCATAAATGGATCGATTAAGCTTACATACAAGATGCTCTTTGCCCTTAGCAATGAATCCCTCTAGTTGCTTCATGTAGATGTTTCCCTCAATACTTCCATTAAGGAAAGCTGTCTTGACATCCATCTGCCACACCTCATAATCCATATGAGCTGCTTTGCATAAGAGAATCCGGATAGACTTAAGCATGGCTACCGACGAAAAGGTCTCCTCATAATTGATACCCTCTTTCTGAGTATACCCCTTCACAACAAGCCTTGCTTTGAAGGTCTCAACCTTCCCATCTATTCCTCTCTTTCTCTTGTAGATCCACTTGCATCCAATGGTTTTTACACCATCGGGTGGTTCTACTAGCTCCCAGACCTGATTTGAATCCATAGATTCAATCTCAGCATTCATTGCACTTTGCTAAGATACTGCATCTTTATCTTGGATTGCCTCATCATATGTCCAGGGATCAGGTTCATGTTCGCCAGGGACCAAATCAGAAGATTCTCCAAAGAACATGAATCTATCAGGCTGTCTCACAACCCTCCCACTACGACGAGGAATCACCTGTGTATCCTCTGTGACACGCAGTGCAGTGATATGTGGTATATTCTCTTCTACCGGTGGTACTAAAGAAATGACTTCGCCTTTTAACTCCTCCAGAACAATTTTACTCTCGGGTTTGTGGCTCATCACATAGTCTTCCTCTAGAAATCTGACATTCGTGCTAACGATCACCCTCTGATCTCTAGGACTATAAAACAATCCACCCTTCGTTCCCTTGGATAGCCAACGAACATGCGTGCATTTACATGCGAGATTGCAATTTACCACATCACGATTCGCCAAAGACATGTGTCGACTCCATATCCGAATATGTCTTAGACTAGGCTTTCGCCACCCACAACTCGCGGAGTAGAAGGCAGCGATTTAGATGGAACCAAGTTCGAATGTACACCGAGATCTAGAGCATATCCCCGTAACGACTGCAATCGTAATAACTCATCATCGATCTAACCATCTCCATAAGAGTCCTATTCCTTCACTCTGCTACACCGTTCTACTGGAGTGTGCCAGGTGCATTCAATTGGGATTGAATCCCAGCCTCTGATAAGTAGTTCCTAAACTCTCCCAAGAGGTACTCACCACCACGATCAGATCGTAGTGTCTTGATACTTTTACCTTGACGTTTCTCCAAATCAGCCTTGAATTATTTGAACTTGTCAAAGCATTCAGACTTACGACACATCAAGTAAATGTATCCATATCTTGAGTAATCATCTATAAAAGAGACGAAATACTCAAAACCACCTCTAGCCTAGATAGACATAGGACCACACAAATCAGAATGAACCATTTCTAACACATCTTTGGCTCTATACCCCTTGGCCTTAAAAGGCCTCTTGGTCATCTTACCCTCCAAGCAAGATTCACGGGTTGGGAGATCCTCCACCACTAATGAACCCAAAGGTCCATCAGCTATCAACCTTTGAATTCTGCTTTGGTTAATGTGACCAAGCCTAAGATGCCAAAGATATGTTTGGTTCATCTTCGAAGGTTCTTTTCTCTTATTGGAATTAGAAGATGAATTATTGATTTCAATATGCATCGTGGGAGTTTTGGTTCAAGTGTGTACAAATTTCCTATCAATGCACCCGAACAGATAATGTCCCTATTCCTTCTTATAACAACTCTGTCATTAAAAGAAATAGAATATCCATCCATAAACAATTTAGAAACTGAAATTAAATTCTTTCTAAATAAGGGTACATAAAGGCAATTCTTAAGAACCAAAAGTTTATTTTTCTCAAAAGATAAATGAACATCTCCCACTGCAACAGCTGCCACCTTCGTAGCATCGCCCAAGTACACGGTAATCTCCCCCTCAGCCAGTCGTCTGGTTTCCTGGAACCCCTGCAAAGTATTGCAGACATGATCAGTGGCTCCCGTATCTACACACCAGGTGCCGGTAGATAACACCGCTAAACATGTTTCAATGACTAGACCAAAAGATATACCTTTATTCTTGCGGTTGGGGCAGTCCTTCTTCCAGTGTCCAGTCTGCTTACAAGTGAAGCACTTGACTTTCGGCTTCTTCACTCCTCCCTGAGTATCTCCCACCACCTTCGCCCCGGTTTGTTTCTTCTTCTTCTTGCCTTTCGGCTTAGAAGTAGAAACCTTCTGGGTCACCACGGCATGCACCTGAGCACTCTGACAAAATAGTCCCTCTATCGCCTGGAGTTCTGTCAGAAGTTCCGCCAACGAATACAACCTCTTGTTCATGTTGTAGTTCTGGCGAAACTGCTCAAAACTCCTAGGTAGAGACTGGAGTATGATATCGACCTGGGTTTCACCATCGATCTCAGCTCCTAGGACCTCCAGCTCATTCAAATGAGCCATTATCTTGAGAACATGATCCCTCACGGGTGTTCCCTCGATCATGGTGGTCGTCATCAAGTTTCTCATGGCCTCTTGCCTCGCAGCCCGATTCTGGTGTCCGAAAAGCTCCTTGAGATTGAGCATCATATCATAAGCAATGGACATGGCTTGATGCTGATGTTGCAGTACATTTGACATAGATGCAAAAATGTAACACCGCGCCATCTCATCGGCCTTGATCCACTTCTTATAGCTCTCTCTCTCCTTTTCCCTAGAATTATCTGCAGACTTGGGAGGGCACTCTTTGAGGAGTACATATTTGTAATCCTCTGCAGTCAAGACAATGTCTAGATTCCTCTTCATATCAACATAGTTAGGTCCAGTAAGTTTGTTCTCTTTCAGTATCATAGCAAGTGGGTTGAAAGTCATTTTGAAAGAAAAATCTAAGAATCACATAAATCAAAACATTAGATTTCAAAAAATTATTGATTCCTCAAACAATAAAATTTTAAAATCAACTAACACCTCAAAACACCGAGAATATCGTATGCCACGATAGTGTGGACGTATACGAATTCTACATTTGTAAGAGGAGGTTTTACCCATTAATTTTACTATCTTGTCAACCAAACTTTTTGACAAGTAAAATTAATAGTTGGTTCCTCTTTGGCCCTACAAATAAAAGCAGTGACTCCGATGGGGAGGATACTTATATTTGTATCTAAGTGTTCACCATTACTCGGTACCAAGGTAATTATCTCGGGTTATGTGCCTTACGATGGGCAAGTACACACGCTCCTTAATAATTTTCTATAACCATATTCGACCTTGTCATCCGCAAACAAATTCATCCAATGGGAAGGAAGGAACTCAGAGCCGATGCGCAAGTTTGCTTGCATCACATGTCAAATCGTAATGGAGGCCGTGTGAATTTATAAAAATATCCCTCTCCCACTTAGTAATTTAAAATTGATGAATTTTCCTAGCCTACAACATGCATATAAAAAAAAGCAATAAATATGAAAAATAAATTATTTTCCAACTATTATGGCTTTAGTCTTCAATATGTCTCCTGTCGCATCGCCATCTCGTCCGCTCCTCCCACGCCATGTACGAGCCATCCGGAGATCCGAGCTGAGACTAAAACCAATTTTAATTTACATCCATCGATCCTATACTCCACGAGGGAGTGTACATAAAATCTAGATCGAAAGTAAAATAAAATAAAGAGTGGCTAAACAATGTCGTATTTAATTTACAAACACTAAATACTAGCCTCGTCAACCCCGAGGATTCAACAAAATAAATATTTACACACATACAATCACATACACACATATGACCATAATAGTCGGATCTTATGCCTGCAACCAAAGAGTTAAACTACGCATATCCTACTATTATCCGACACATATAATATATGAAAAAGTGCATAAAAATTAACCGAATCCTAAACACACAAAACAGGAAACCTTGGCTCTGATACCAATTGTTGGGATTGATCCGTGAGGGGAAACTTCGCCTCCCACTTCACCTTGGTTGTTTGTTCATGGCGATCCCTTCAATGTCCCCGGATTAAAAATTTAAACCTAGACAAAAGGGATTGCCCAAAAAACCAAGTCATCGTCGTGCTATTCATTTAGAGAGGTCACTTAAACAAACAAGTTGTTCAAGCGACCAACCTCTATTCTACGAGTAGCCGCGGAATAGACGATGTCCAAATCACCGATTTTCATGTTTATGCTCGGGATCCAAGTAATATTTAACCATTTACAGAAATATAACATGCTTATATTTGCAAAACAAAACAAGAAACAAACAAAAGAGAAAAAAGAATAGATATACCTCTTGATATTCTAATGTATGACCTTCCTCCTTTTGGACGTAGTGTGGGCGACGATCAACCAAAAGTCGAAGCTCCTAGATCGCAAATCTTCCTTCCTTGCTCTTCCAAAGCAAGAGGAAGAATAGAAACAAAGTTTTTCTCCTCCCTAAAACCAACCAACAAGGAGCACACAATCTCCTTGCCGCCGGCCAACTAGAAGGAGGGGAAGATGGTGGAAATCAACCAAGACACCAAGGGAAGCCCTATATCTTGTTTCCACCACCTAAGGAGAAGGAGAAGGGAGCTTTTGGGTGCCGGCCAAGACTGGAAAAGGGGATGGAGAGCTGTTGGACGTTGGCCAAAAGAGGAAGAAGAAGAGATGAATACCTTCCTTATTTGGTGCCACCCTTGCCTCCAAACCCTAATCCTAATCCTATCTCAAATAGGATTACTCTTTCTTGCCGCCCAAACCCAAGCTCTCCTTCATGTAGTTCATGCCAACTCCCATGCCCTCCTTTTATAGAGTTAGGGATAAGTCATGAATTAATCTCCTCCATTGGTTCTAGGGATTTAATCTCAACCGTCAGATCTAGAGATTTAATCTCAACCGTCAGATCTTAGAGATTTAATCTCTACCTATGGATCTTAGAGTTTTGTTTCTATCCATTGGATCTAAGCTTCATGAGGTGTTAATAGGCTAAATTAGGGACCATGAGGAGGAGTTGGATCTTGGCCACCCATGGATCAAGCCCACATAAAGTCAGATCCACTAATGATGATCCAATCCACTAAAGGATCATCATTGATCTACCTCACCAACCCCCATATGATAATATGGGCTCCATATATTATTTGTACATTTTCTCCCCGTGTTTAAGATCTCGAATGTCCGTCGATTAATTAATTTACTGACCATTAATTAATCAACATCTAACTCCTTGAGTAGTACCACTCAACCTTTTCATCATGCCGGACCAAGTCCACCTGCAGGGTTTACATGATGAACCTTATGAGCTCCTCAAGGGGACATCATCATCCTAATATATAGGACACGGTTTCCTCATATAATCAACGACACACCATATAAATAATATCATCTCCCAACTTACCGAGCCTATCGATTTAATCTATAAATCTCGCCGATTGGTAAATCAAAGAGATGAATACTAAGTATATGTGCCCGTTATTATATCGGGATTAAGAGCATGTAATAAATAATATCTGAGGTCCGATTCGATTATGTAGTCAGCAATAAATCGAATCACCTCTAAGTTGGTCCTGCTCAATACACACAAAGTGCACTAGTGTGATTCTATACTCAAGACAAACCAACACCAAATCACACTACAACCATTCCGTTGGTTTGTCCAAAGCCATCTCGATTGTGAGCCTTTACTTATACTTTTCAAGGGGCCGATAACATGATCTCCCGTGTGACACCACACACCATGTTATCTACAATGTAAAGTATTAGACAATATTGCATAACTATAAAAATATGCAAACAATGATCATGTGATTCTTATTTCAAAATAAAGATGTTCATACAAAAGATAGACTTTTAAGTATACATCCCTACAGTAACTTGGTAACTTCTCCCCCTTTTTGACATTACATCAAAAAGGTCCTCAAGGGTTTCAATGTCTCATATCCCAATGAGATCTTACAATCTTCCCCTTGGCATGCCCTCAATCTTTATAGTGATCCCATATCACTTAAAGAGAGGCAACCCAAAATTTCCTCCCATGAGGAAATACACATCCATCTTCCCATGATGGATACCTCCCCCTAAAGGCTTGCTCCCCCTGGACCATTGCACAAACAATGTCCTTGGAGAGTCCCTAAGCTAATAGGAACATTTAACCAATCAAAATTAAGGCAAAGTTCAACAATGAACTTTCATCCACCTTAAAATTGATACTCTCCCTAAACCCTTCTCCTAATCCATGTCCAATGGATTTCCACCCTTTCTAATGCTCTCCTAAGCATATCCTAGGGTTAGGAGTGGTTAGGGGACATCCTAGCTGAACATGGGCCTAACCAAACAAATCAATCGGCTGCCATTTTCCATCACCGATCGCCACTGGCAATGATCGATAATCAGATTTTAGTCAATTTTAGAAATGACTTTCCAAAATTCATAAGTAAATATACATAAGTTTAAAAATCTTGAAATTTGGTATGTATATTACTTATCATAAACATTATGGGTGAAAAATATTTTACTCTTTAAACTAGGAGATTGATACAAAGTTCAAAAGTTTAGAAAAGCTTCAATAATAAGCCTTCTTTGTATCATCCCATTCAATGGGGATAGCTATCAAAAGATAGGCTTCACCAAGGTTTTTCAAAATGTTTTCAAAAAGTTTTTAAAACCCTTAATTTCTTTTCCTTAAACATCTCACTTATATCTATATGTGTAAAACACATACAAGTCAAGTTTTTAGTGAGATGTGGGTTTTTGTTCTTTAAGTTCTCATGCATATTTCTAGGCAATATTATTTGATTCTCATCAAATCATGCCATAGTCCTTAAATCCATTTTAATTTATGCATGATGATGATTATGGCACATATATGATATAGCTTAAGCATATGCCAAAATCATGATGTCATGGCATGTAAAAGATATAGCTAGCATACATGACATATAAAAATAATTCTAAACATGATCATGACATTTTTAGAGATAAAAATGAGAATGATGTCATGACATGGCAAGACAAACAAATCATGGAAAGTAAAGTATACTAAGGTATAAAATACCTAAGTGTTAAACCCAAATTGTCATTTCTATGAGTTAATTCAATTTTGCCTTAATGCCATTTAGCTCCCAAGTGTGCCATAAACCCAAAATGGCACACCAATACCTTTAAGACCTGATTGTACCAATTTAAATCATTTTAAACTTCTCAAACACATTGTCACATCCTAATGTGTCAACTCACCATGGCTAGGTTAACTACCCATCCACTTAGGCTTGACACACCCTAACCCATCTAGCGTGAATCGATCACGCTTCTAGAAACCCAAAACCTATTGGAGCTCCTTGGGTTAACAAGGTATTCACTAGGGATAACCTCCCTAGATACCTTTCTAATGACCCTAATTGGTTTTGACACATTAGTCAATTGGGTCATTCCTAAGTCAACTCTAGAGGTGACTCCTCCATTGACCTTCTTAGTGGCTTTCTTGGTTTTCCTTAAGTCCTTAGCCACTAAGCACACACCATGGCTAGTCATAGGGATAACTTCACTATTAGCCTTGGTTTTTCTAGACCTAGATGTGGTTCCATAATTAAATGGAACATTATGGTAGGACATAGGTTTGTGACCCAAACCTTTCTTGCCCTTAGACATTTCTTGTTTCCTAGGTCATGACTTTTGTACATTGGACCCCTTAACCGAATTTGAGATGATTGCTAGGGTCTTCTCCAATTTTTCTAGCCTTGACCTCAAGGCTTGGTTCTCCACTTCTAACATTCTCAATTTTGAATTTTCATTTATCTTTTGGTAAATGTTCTTCTTCTTAGGCATGTGTCTACCCTTCTTAGGGTTAATGCCTAGATGGTTTTCAACTCTCCTAATAGACTCTTTAGGTAAAATAGGTCTAGTGTTTTGAGTCCTAGTTTTGTCCTTAGTTATATGAACATGCTTGGCACCTAAGCAATAAACCTTATTATTTCTTCTAGCATGCTTTTCATTCATAATTGCAAGAGAACTAAAGTAATTCTTAGCATGCTTTTTAGCTTTAGGAATTAAAGGTGGATTAAATAAATTTACCTTAGGGTTAGCTTTAGAAGCTCCCCCAACATGAGATACACCTTCTTGCCCTTTCTTCCTCCCCCTAGTGCATTGGCTTCGGTAGTGCCCCTTTTTATTGCATTTAAAGCACACAATGTGCTCTTTGCTTCTAGTTGTGGGGACTCTGACATCTTTTGGCTTTTGAGCTTTTGGTGTCGGTACCTTCTCCTTAGCCAATTTAGGGCACTTACTTTTGGAATGCCCTTTCTCCCTACACTCAAAGTATATTATATGATCTTTATTTAAAATCACAACACTTGAGTTACCTAGGGAGGTGGAGGATTCTTCTTCTTGATCTTCACTTCTCCCGGATGTGGATGCTTGGTCTTGATCTAGCTCCAGAATGGAAGATTGCCTCTCCTCCCCCTCAATGCTAGAGGTGGAGGTCTCCACCAAATCATCAACATCTTAAAATGTGATGGGTGCTTCTTCCTCGGCATTCTCCTCTACTTGTGCTGGTTGGGAGTTTTCTTGGAATTTCATTACCTTATTCCATAGCTCCCTTGCATCCCTATAGTCACCCAATCTAGACCAAATTTTGTTAGGTAACAAATCACTAATCAATTTTATTACCTCGAGATTTGTCTTGAAGTTCTTGATTTGGTCTTGGGTCCACTTTGACTTCTCAATGGGCTTGTTCCCTTTGTCCCTAGGCATCTCAAAACCGTTTTCTATAATAATCATAAAATCAAAATCGGTTTCGAGATATACCTCCATCCGTTTCTTCCACCAAGCAAAATCTCCATCGAATTTTGGTGGATGGACGAAGCCAGCCATTTTGTAGTACTTGTGTTGGCGGTTAGTCCTCAACAAGCTCCTTGGCTCTGATACCACTTGTTAGGATCGATATGTGATGGCCGGCTAGAGGGGGGTGAATAGCCCTCTTTTGTTCGATGGTGGAATTTACTCGTTCTCGTTGCGTGCTCGTCTACAATTGTTGTTAGCACAGCGGAATACTAATACAAATATGAATACTAACAACAAATACAATCACACGCAAACACACACGATATATGTGGTTCAGAACCGAATGGTTCCTACTCCACGGGTGAGCTAACTGAGCTCTAGTTATGCGCACGCCACTAACTAAACTCCTTCTCGACTACACGTCGAAGGTGGAAAAACCTCTCACAAGCTATTACAACAGTAATACTACAAGAAATACAAAGACACTAAGAAATACAAGTAAAGAACGCTTTACAACTCTTTACTTTGAACCCTTTCTTGTTGCTTCCTTTGGATGGCTCTTGAAGGACTGGAATGCAGCAGCAATTCACCTCCAATAGCTCCTTTAAAGTCTTGGCGAAATCCTCCCTCTTGAGCTCCTTTTATAACCTGCATCAAGGTGATTTCACACGCATCAGTCAACTGCCAAAAGGCCCCAGTCGACTGCCCTTGTAGCCGTTGTCTTACAACGGCCAGATCCACGTTGGATAAGTTCCAACGGATAACCTACTAGTCGACTGATCATGCCCATCAGTCGATTGATGACCTAGTAGTCGACTGCCCAGTCGACTACGGAGCGTTCTGTGCTCGTGACACTCCCATTAGTCGACTGCCATCGACATTAGTTGACTTCCAAGCACAAAACCACATTCTAACACCAGTTGAACACTAGTCGACTTGGATCAGTCGAACCGGCACCTATACCAGTCGACTGCCGTCGGGCAAAACCTCAAATACCAAGTTGTTTGAGCATCCGACCGTCGGGTAAACCCTCAAACATCAAGTTTGAGCCTCCGACACACAGTCTTAGCCACTTGGCCAAGTCCACCTCATCCCTCATGGAGTTCCCCACCGAAGCTCTCTTCCCTCAGCCTACGTCTCTCAGATGCACCAAGCGCATGACTTCGTAATGCCATCCTTCGCTTCTCATGCCCTCGAAGTATGCTTCCCTTGGGCCTCACTCCATTCTCTCCCCTTCCGGCGGTCCCTCGGATGCACCAAGCACACGGGTTCGCAATGCCATCCTTCACCGACTCAAGGACCCCGAGCCTCGTGAACTTACCAAGTCCTCAAGACTTCCCACATGCACCAAGCGCATGACTTCGCAATACATTTCTCACCAAGCACCAAGCGCACGGCTTCGCAATGCTTTAGACTTTTCCACACCAAGCCCCATGCTTGGATTTTCCATGCCAACTCCATGTTGGACTTTCCCACACCAAGCTTCATGCTTGGATTTTCCATGCCAATTCCATGTTGGACTTTTCATGATAATCCCATGTCATGAGTTTTGTCTATCATCAAAATATTGCTCGAGTCAAACTCGAGTCAACCTAGGCCGATTGCACCAACACATACAACAATCATCACATGATCAACTATAGGGCTTTTACTAACACTAAGCATGTTGATTTACCTAAGGACAAACCTAGACACCATAACTCTAGACCAATTCTACCTAGGGAGTCCATTAGGAGAATTGAAGAAAATTTGAATATTAACCCCAAGAAGTCTAGGCATTTGCCTAGGAAGAGTCCTTCCCAAAGAAAGAATGAAAATTCAAAATTGGAAAAATTAGAATTAGAAAACCAAGCCTTGAGGTTAAGGCTTGAAAAATTGGAGAAGACCCTAGCCAGAATGACAAAATCATTTAAGGGGCCTAATGATAAAAATCTAACACCTAGGAGACAAGAACCGTCCAAGAGCAAGAAAAGTTTGGGTCACAAACCTATGTCCTATCACAATGTTCCATTTAATTATGGAACAATTTCTAGGTTTAGGAAAATCAAGGTTAATAGGGAAGTCATCCCTAAGACTAACCATGGTGTTTGTCTAGTGGCAAAAAATTCAAAGAAATCCAAGGTAGCCACTAAGAAGGTTAAAGGGGGAGTCACCTCTGGAGTTGACCTAGGAAAGACCTAATTGACTAAGGCTTCAAAGCCAAAAAGGTTCATTAGGAAGGTATCTAGGGAAGTTATCCCTAGTTAATACCTTTTTAACCCAAGGAGCTTCAATAGGTATTGGGTTCCTAGGAGCGTGATCGATCCACGCTAGATTGGTTAGGGTGTGTCAACCCTAACTTGATGGGTAGTTAGCCTAGCCATGGTAGAGTTGACACTTTAGGATGTGCCAATGTGGTTTGAGAAGATGATAATTGATTAAATTGGCATAATTAGGTCTTAGAAGTCATGGTGTTCCATTTTAGGTTTTTGGTACACTAGGGGGATAATTGGCTTTAAGGCAAAAATGGATTTAATCTTAGAAATGACAATTTGGGCTTAACACTTAGGTATCTTATATCTTAGTATTTTATAATTGCCATGCTTTGTTTGCCTTGCCATGTCATGACATCATATTTATTTTTATCATATAAAATGTCATGATAATACTTAGGGTTAGTCAAATGTCATGTATGTTTAGTTTTTATATTATCACATGCCATGACATCATGATTATATGACACATGCTTATTCATAATATCATTATGCCATAATCATCATTCATGCATAAATAAAATGGATTTGAGGACTAAGGCATGATTTGAATTCCCATATATAAGGGAATCAAATAGTGTTGCCTAGAAAAATGCATGAAACCCTAATTAACCAAAAACCCACATCTCACTAGAACACTTGACTTGTATGTGTTTCACACATTTAGATACAAGTGAGATGTTTAGGAAAATGGAATTAAAGGTTTTATAAACATTTCAAAATCATTTTGAAAAACCTTGGTGAAATCTATCTTTTGATAGCAATCACCATTGAATGAGGTGATAAAAAGTAGGGATAAACATTGAAATTTTCAATAGATTTGAACTTTGTGTCAATCTCATTAGTTTATGGATATTTTATTTTTCTAATATTTTTTACCCATAATGTTTTAGTAAGTAATATATATATGTTTTTTCATGATTTTTCAACCTATATATATTTACTTATGAATTTCAGAATTTCAATTCTGAAAATTAAAAAACTGCATTTTGCAGTTATTAGCCGATTGCCATGGAGACAGTCGATTGGAGTCATATCAGTCGACTGGTAGCTGAGAGGGTCAATTGATAATGTTGATTTCGGATAAACAAGGTTTGTTAGGCCCATGTTCAGCTATGTTTGGGTTCCCTAAATACTCCTAACCCTAGGACATGCCATGGAGAGCATTAGAAAGGGTGGAAATCCATTGGATATGGATTAGGAGAAGTGTTTAGGGTGAGTATCAATTTTAAGGTGTATGGAAGTTCAATGTTGAACTTGTGCCTTAATTTTGATTGTTTAAGTGTTTTTATTGGCTTAGGGACTCTCCAAGGACATTGTTGGTGCAATGGTCAAGGGGGAGCAAGCTTTTAGGGGGAGGTATCCATCATGAGAAGATGGATGTGTATTTTTTCCTCATGGGAGGAAAATTGGGGGAGTGCCTCTCTTAAGTGATATGGGACTTATCACTAGAAAGATTGAAGCCATGTGTTTTCCTCCAAGGGAGAGATTGTAAGATCTCATTAGGATATGAGACATTCATACCCTTGGGGAGGACCTTTTTGATGTATGTCAAAAAGGGGGAGAAGTTACCAATTGGGGTTAGTTGGAATTCTCATTGGGATGTGAGAATTTCCAATTGGGGATAATTGGTAGACATGAGTTTGAGGTTTTGTCAAACATCAAAAAGGGGGAGATTGTTGGTGCAATCAACCCAGGTCACGATTGACCGGACTCGAGTTTGACTCGAACTGTATTTTGATGTTAGACAAAACATATGACATGGGATTATCATGAGAAGTCCAACATGGGTTGGCCACATAAATCCAAGTGTTTAGCCTTGGTCATGAAAAGTCCAAGCATGAGGCTTGGTGTTGGGGAAATTCAAGCATAGGGCTTCGTGTTGGGAAAGTCCAACATGGGTTGGCCACATAAGTCCAAGTGAGTAGCTTTGGTGGTGAAAGTCCAAGCATGGGGCTTGGCATGGATAATCCAAGCATGAGGCTTGGTGTGGGAAGTCTTGAGGCTTGGCAAGTTCACTATTCTCCTAGGATAGTGGTCCTTAAGTCAGTGAAGGATGGCATTGCGAAGTCGTGCGCTTGGTGCATCCAAGGGACCGTCGGACGGGGAGAGAATGGAGTGAGGCCCAAGGGAAGCAAACTTCGAGGGCAATATACGTGAAGGATGACATTGCAAAGTCATGCACTTGGTGCATCCAAGGGACGTAGGCCGAGAGAAGAGAGCATTGGTGGGAAACTCCATGAGAGGATGAGGTGGACTTGGCTAAGTGGCTAAGACTGAGTGTCGGATGCTCAAACAACTTGGTGTTTGAGGTTTTACCCGACATCAGTCAACAGGTATAGGTAACAGTCGACTGCTCCGAGTTGAATGAGTTCGACTAGTGTTCGACTGATCTGGTTCTGGCAGAACAGTTGACTGCCAAGGGAGGGCAGTCGACTGTCGAGGGATGGCAATCAACTGATCAAGGTGAATTCGGGCACAGAAGGTTTTCTAGTCGAGTGATCACGATGAGCACTCGACTAATGGGTTGATCAGTCGACTGATGATGTATCCGTTGGAACTTGTCCAGCGTGGATCGAGTTATTGTGAGACAATGGCTACAATACCATTCGACTGATGGTCATGATCAGTCGACTGATTGGCACGAAATCAACTCGATGCAGGTTAAAAATGGAGCTTGAGATGGAGGATTTTGCAAGAGTTTTTGGGGAGATTTTGAAGGTGAATTGCTGATGCATTTCAATCCTTCAAGGGAAAAACAAAGTAAGCAATATGCAAAGGATTCAAAGCAAGCATTGTAAAGTGTTCTTTACATGTATTTTGTTTTTGTCTTTGTATTTTCTTGTACATTTTCGTATTACTTTGTAATTACGTATACGAGGTTTCTCCACCTCTGACTTGTGATCGAGAAGGAGTTTTGTTAGTGTCATGCGCATAACACGAGCTCGTTGAGCTCACCCCATGGAGTAGGAACCCTAAGGTTCTGGACCATGTATATCGTGTGTCGTGTGCTTGTATTCTTGTTGTGTTTTCATTATTGTA
The DNA here is from genome assembly GCA_025175895.1 of Wurfbainia villosa. Taxonomy (NCBI): domain Eukaryota; kingdom Viridiplantae; phylum Streptophyta; class Magnoliopsida; order Zingiberales; family Zingiberaceae; genus Wurfbainia; species Wurfbainia villosa. The sequence continues at coordinate 34,740,841 of CM045990.1, forward strand.
TATTCTTCTATGCTAACAAGAATTGTAGACAAGCGATACGTGATGAACGATCGATTTCCATCCACCACGTGAATTGGGCTATTCACCCCTTTCTAGCAGGCCACCGATCCTCCAACAGTCTAAAGAGAAGATAACACCAAAATCAAACTTAAAACCTGATAAAACATGGTACTGTGCTCGTGCATAGTCCATCAGTCGACTCAAAAGCTTAAAAATAATTCAATTTTGTATCAACATGAAAGCTAGTTTTACCTTAGAAACTTTTCAAAGCATGAACTCAGTTTATAAAATATAAAATGATTTTAAAACATTTGAAATATCCAACCATGATCTTTGGGCAAAATGTCTATGAATTAAACATATGCTTTGCCCATGATTGGTCTATTATTGCTATGACATGATACATGTAAATGACCATTTAAGTGCCATAGGTATTAGTGGACCATTTGTAACAACCTAACATCTCACCCATGCTTTGTTTTCAATCAAGTTAGCCTATAGTGAGTGTGAGATGTACCTAAAGAATTTGTACTTAACCATCAATTTCATGCAATTTCCACCAAGGTTAAGTATAATCCTAAAACACCCAACATGATCAAGTATTATCTATCATGATCAAGTATTATCAATTATTGCACATCATGATCATAAATCACTAATTACATATCATGATCATAAAACAAACAATATTCATGATTCCATATTATGATCACAAATTATCATCACTCAACACTAAATCAAAAATCATCACCCACATCATCCTAAGTCAACCATTTAACATGATATAAGTAAAGTCCACTTATGGTTGACTATCCTAGGTTTTTCTAACCCTTAAGGATTGACTTGGGAACCCAAAATAAATTTTTTCCAATAGGATTCACCAAATACTCCTTTGGGATCCATTTCCTAGCTACCATTGTGGTTTTTGTTTGTCCCCTAGCTATCAAGCATTAGAAGGCCTTTTCATTCTTGGTTCCCTTATAATCTAGGCCTTTCTTGATAAAGGTTTCCCTTTGGATCCCAATAATCATGTTTAGGGTGTTGGAGCCAATTGTGAATTTTTCTAGTGCATTTGTTAGAAAATCTACCTTTTCTCTTAGAGCCTTATTTTCCTCAACTAAGCATGCATCATTTACACTAGAAGAAATCTCATTAACATGTGACCATGCAATTTTTAATTTTTCTTCTAGATTTTGAATTTAATCAAGAATGCATTTGTTTTTCTTCTTAGCCTTAAATAAAATCCCTAGTTAGGCTAGTAGTCATAGAAACTACATCATGGGAGGGTAATTTAGTTACCTTGCTTACCCAATCTCCTTCCGATGATGATGATGAAGATGATGATGCTCCCCCTTCACTCGAGCTCTCCTCCTCACTTGAGCTTGTTTCTTCTTTTTAGGAGGAGGTGGACTCTACATCATCAACTCCCATTAGCACCAAGTGATTGACAATGTCTTCCTCTTCCGATGATGAAGGATCATCCCACGTGGCCTTGTGTGCCTTAGCCTTCCCTTTTTCTTTTATTTTTCTTTATTCTTTATTCTTCTTGCTCTCCTTCTTCTTGTCTTCTTTATTTCTCCTTTCTTCCTTGCTTTTGTTCAAGAGAGGATAATAATCCCTCATGTGTCCCTCTCCTTGGCAATTGTAGTAAATGCTTTTTCTTCTAGGCCTTCTCCTATCATGAGATTTGTTAAATGTAAAATTTTTTAAAGCACGTCTCACCTTTCTTACCATGTAGGCCTCCTCATTGCTATCCATTGAAGAGGATGATTCTTCATCTGATGAGGAGGCTGGAGTCTCCTTCTTCTTTTTCCCCTTGTTTGCTACTAGTGCCAAACCCCTTGGTTGACTCTTTGGTTCTACTACTATACCTTCAAGTCTAGTTTTGTGAAGCTCCATAGAAGAGAAAAATTCATTTAGAGTACTTACCTCTAGATTCTTTGAAATGTAAAATGAGTCCACCATGGAGCTCCAATTTGATGACTGGGAAAATGCATCTATGGCTTTCATTATGATGTCCCCGTTGGAGAGTTCACCTACACTTGATAAACCATTTATTATATCTTTAAATCTAGAGTGTAGTGATAATACCTTTTCCCCCTTATCTAATTTGATGTTGTTCAATTGGGAGCGGAGGAGATCCCTTCTAGCTAGCTTGGATTTGGATGTGCCTTCATGAAGCTCCACTAGCTTCTCCCACATCTCCTTAGCATTAGCACACTCTCCAATCCGGTTGATCTCTTGTTGAGGGAGCACGTTGTATAGGTGGTGTTTTGCTTTTGAGTTTGCGAGGTGCTCCTCCCTTTGATTCTTTGTCCATCTCGATTTTTCTAGCTTTCTCCCTTCTTCGTTCCTAGGCACTTCGAAACCGTTTTCCATAATAATCATGATATTGAAGTCGATTTCGAAAAATACCTCAATTATTTTCTTCCACCATGTGAAGTCTCCCTCGAACTTGGGTGGATGAATGTTGGAGCCGGCCATCTTATCGTGCTTTGGTTGGCGATGAGTCCGCAATAAGCTCCTCGCTCTGACACCACTTGTTAGAGGATCAATGGCCGACTAGAGGGGGTGAATAGACCTTTTTCATAGATGATGGAGATTGATCACTTCTTGATTGTTTACGATTAGGTTAGTGCAGTAGAAATATGCTAAATAAAGTAATTAAGACAAAACAAGAAGTAAAAGAAAGAACAATGCTAACAAACAATGTAACGTGGTTCACGACCCTTGCCGCTAATCCACCACTCGATTTGTTCCAGGTGAATCACTCATAAACCTTCACTAGTCTCTCCTTTTCCCCAAGCAAGGTGGAGGTAACCCTTCTTACAACAAACACTCCTTCTTACAACAAACACTCCTTCTTACAATAAGATTGAGATAAAAGCAAGAAAAAGGAGAGAGCACTTAGGGAGCACTTAGGAGCATGAAGATTAACCTCCCCAAAGCCCACACCCTCTCTTTTTATAGAGAGGGACGAAATCTTCCCATTGGGGCTTCATCAGTCGACTGCTGCCCATCCAATGGCTTCTGACGCCATCTGAACTGCGCTCGTCACGGTCCAACGGATGCCTAGGTAGTAGACTGACAATCTCGCTGGTTTGACTGATCAACCCGTAGCCGACTGGTCAATCGGCTACGAAGCATTCCATGGCAGTCAACTGCCAGTAGTCAACTGCTAATGTAGAGTTCGATTATTGATCGAGCAGTTCCGCCGTACACCAGTCGAACCACGTTCGACTTGGACCAGTCGACTGCCAATACTTGGCAGTCGACTGATGTCGGGTAAACCACAAACAAATGACTTGTTTAAGCATCTAACGGTCGGGTAAAACCTCAACCTACTCAGTTGAACATCCGACACTTCCAATCAGTCGGGTAAAACCTCAAACCTAGTTTGAGTGTCCGACTTAACTATACATCATGTAAAACCTCAAACCATAGTTTGAGCATTCGAATCATCGAGTAAACCTCAACCCACTCGGTTGAGCATCCGAATCTTGACTTAGCCATTCGGCTAAGTTCACCTATGAGCTACGTTACACTTTGCTCATTCTCTCATCTCCCTTGAAATACCTCGCCGAAGTTCTCTTCATTCGGGCACGTCCCTCAGATGCACCAAGTGAACAACTTCACAATGTCATCCTTCGCGTCTCACCCTGAAGTCTACTTCCTTGGCTTCACTTCAATGCTGCTCGTCCGGCGGTCCCTCAGATACACCAAGCGCACAACTTCACAATGTCGTCCTTCACCGACTCAAGGACCGAGTCATGACATAATGAACTCACCAATGCATTCGTCAAGCCAATACCTGTGTGAATTACTAAGTTCTGCATGACTTCAACACACATATCAAATCACATAAACATCCTAACTTAAATCTTTGCCACACACATCAAAACCACATCATACATGGGTTGATTGCCCTAACAACGCCATGATCAAGATGAATTGAATACCTCAAAACTAAAGAAACTTGCACTTGAGCTGCAATGAAACTTCAACGATATAAAATCATATGAAGCTTCATACCAAGTCACTGATGTGCAAGAACATGACCTCAAATCTCGCGATGGAGACCGTCGAGGACTCAAAGCGCATGATCACGCTCAACGCACGCAAGTCCATGGATGTCGTCAAGTAATAAAGATTATCAATCCCATAGGGGCTGGGATTTGAATATCAATATATTCAGTGGTTGTAATTGTTCGGACGTAACTCTAAGAGGTTTCGATTGGTGAGGGTTGTGGGTGGACTTTACTCTATACGGTGTCACTCGGAGGAGGAAAGGAGTGTGTCGAGGTCTTCAAAGGTGATTCTAGGACTTCAGTTTCGCTCGTGCATCACAAAACAATGTTGTCAATTAGCGTTGTCTAGACGTTTAACTATAGTTTTGTGGTAGGGACATTATACACTCTCCCACAGAGCCGCCGCATCTACCGGGAGCTATCTCCGCCTAAAAGGACGGGATAGACGGTATGAGGATGCCAAATCAATCCCTACGATGAATCGTTTCTGATTCCACCGCACCCTTCTACCCACAGTTATAGGAGATCAGGTTTACCCCTAGGTTCATTATATAAAATCCCCTAAATCTTAGATAAGAGGGTTGTCACCCCTCATATCGTATAAGCATAGCAGATAGAAAACCAAACACACATAAATATAGTAAAAACAACTACCAATTGTCAAATCAAACTCAAAGGCAGAATTTAATATGAACCAACATTGTAATGTGCACACAAGCTACTCCCTAATCCTAGAATCGAAAGTACTACTCCATGTATATGAAGGAAGAATCACAAAGCATGTTTATGTTTGAATACATAAGGAATAAAACGCAGGAACAAAGGATTACAATGCTTTCGTGGTCTTCTCTCCGGCGTTGAAGTGCAAGGTGTGGACCTCCGGCGGCGTTCCTCCTCCACGTTGCGAGTTCCCGATGCTTTTTAGGGCTTCGTCGTGCCGTCCTAGCCATCGTGCCTCCTCCCTAGGGTTTGGGCGGAGCCATCCTTATATAGACATCACCTTGGACCGCTGTAAAATCCTGAAAAAGCCCTAGTCACACAAATATGGCGGGCTGCCACACGACCGTGTGTTTCCACATGGCCAGGCCGTGTGTGGCCCTGGGGTGCATATCTCGCCCATTGGGCACGACCGTGTGAATCCACACGCTCTGGCCATGTCCCACTCTACGTCTAGCTGCGAAATATCCTTTTGCTCCGAAAGCGCATCTTTTAAACCCGAAATGCTAACCTGCACACAAAAGTCCAACGAGCAGACCTCCAAACCAAAAAATAGAGTAACATATGCATGAAACTAACATGAAATGTAACAAGATGTGAGCAAAAACTACACCTAAAACCCTTTACGTTTTGCTCGCATCACTTCCCCCAGACTTAAATCTTTGCTTGCCCTCAAGCAAACCTCAGTACCATGAAATTTAAAAGACATTGTTCCATACTTAGCATGACAACTAAATTTATCAAGTGGTATTTACAATCAAAGCAGAATAAATATTTTCTAGAAATTCACTAAGTTAGCTCCTCGTGTTCGTGCTAAGCGAACCATTCTTAAGGGATGCCTATTCCATGGTGAGTTAAGTCGTCACCCCATAGCTTTCCTAAGGTTTCCGACTCTTAGGCACTTACCTGCCCAAAGCGAGGGTCATTCCCTAGATCTAGCATAAAGTCTCAAAGGCGTGCTTGGTATTGAGAGAAATTGATAGGTGTTTCCCTAGTAACCTAACTCGGTCTCAAAGGGGCACCTAGCCATTTCCACCCACGACAACTATTTTTTTATCCCTCATAATCTTTTCTCTCTCTTTTTTTTTTGTTTTCTTTTTCATTTCTTTTTCTCTTTTTCTTTTATTTCTCTTTTCTTTTCTTTTCTCTCTTTTATTTTTCGGCTCATTAGGATTTTGATTTTTCCAAATGGGCTTACACAATTCGAGCATCTCCAGTAACTAAAATTCTAAACCTAGAGTCACCTATGGATTCCAAAGTACTAGACTACTAAGGTGAATCATAACTAGGTATGTACTAGATTCTCCCTTTCAGAATGTTCGACATGTGTAAGTGTAAAAACAAAGCTAACTAGTGTAAGTCTAGAACATTCAATTGAGCGAATAAAATAAAATACCACAAGATAAAATGAAGTTAAGCTACCTATGGGAACAATACATGTAAGCAACTTTTAAAAATAAAATACAACTGAAGCAGCTTTACAGATAACAAAAACTAAGTACTGAAAGAAACTCAACAACCCATGCAAGAATAAATGAATGAAAATACCAGAAAAGGAACTACTACTAGGAAACAAAACAAAATAAACTTTGGGGTCCCCCCCCAGACTTAAACGAAAATATACCTCTAGTATGGTGGACGAGGTGGAAAGTCTGGGATCCTAGGCATCTCCGGATCCTGGGAGAAGCTACTGCTGAGCCGCTGATGCCCCATATACATGTGGTTGATCTGGGAGCTAGTGGATGCAGCGACTGCTTAATGCTCCTCCTTCCAAGCCCACTATGCCTACTAGGCGTGCATGTGCTACTGCATCTCTCTGTGGTATGCGGCTTCATCCTGGAGATGAATAGCCTCCTCCTGGAAGTATATGCGGGCCTCGTCGTAGAACTCCTCAGCCCACTGGAAGTGCTCCCGGAATCCCTAGAACTTCCCCTGTTGGTAGGTGCTTTGCTCCTCCCATCGCTGCCTCTGTGTATGCTGCTCAGTGTATAAGTCATCGAGGCACGATTAGAACTCCGAGAAATCATAGGCCGACGTACCTACATCCTGCTCAACAGTGGAAAAATGTGGTGGTGCAGGTGTAGACTCATATCGGCGTGGACTAGGTGGGCTCCTATGCACATGTGGATGGGAGGGAGAGTGATATAAAGGTGGAGAGATGGGTGCCGCTGTGGATAGCCCCTCATGTCGAGGGTACTCCACTATTAGGTCCAAGTGCTAGTTGGCGCGTATAGCGATGGTGGTACGATCCGGGTCGGAGAGCCTAAGGGTCGTCATATTTTTCCTTACAAAGCATAAGGAGTCTCCTTCTCTCACAATCATTTTCATGGCCATGCACACTCCTAGGTCGATCCTACGACTCCCCTCTATACTCTCTAATGATGTGTAATCGTACCCAATCCTATAGCAAATGTGGGTAAGTAGGCCTCCCACATTAATCTCTCCTCGTGCTGCTTTGCCCATCTTCACTAAGTGTCTGATGAAGTGGGACCCTACATCGATGCTACTCCTTTCTTGTAGCATATCCCATAGGCAAAGCAGCTTGCTAGCTCAAACTACACCGTCACTCTCCCCACGACCAAATATGGTACTGGCCATGGTGCGGTGGAGGTATCGAAAGACGGGGTTTTGGAGGCGCGACGCTTTGGCCCTAGATGGGTCATAAGCATGCTCCCCCATCAACTCAGTCCAAACTATCCGAGAGTAAAACCCAATAGGGAGTCTTCTCTCTCCCCCACTTGGCAAGCCAAAGTATGAGTTCCATTGGTGAAGGGTCCACTCATGCTCAATGTTAAAAAGCCTAAAAGTTATCCTACCCTCCTCACTCTCTCTACTCGTTAAAATTTCTTCCTCTAAGGAACTTAAAAATTCTAGAACTATCCTAGGGTAGGTTGGGTGACTTATTCCCATCATCTCTTCCCACCCCATTTTTGCAAATAGGGCTTAAATATCACCCAACAACCTTAAAGACTCTAGCAAATCGTCATCTAAGTACCCAATAGCAGTGAGTTTATGAGTAGATAGCATATTATATCTATCTCTATGTTCATTATTACGAAAAAGAAGAGTGGGTAGGGCGTTACCCTCCTCCGAAGCTTGAGGGGCATCGACTCTCCTTGTTCGTCGCTCCGAGGCACCGGATCGAGGTGCTACATGCTTGGTCCTCCTCATCCTTGCTTATTTTGGCTTCCTTAGAGGTTCAAAGTGCTTCTAGATGGTGGGGAAGACAAAATCACATGGCTAGGACAAGAGCTTTCGAAGCACACGGCGCAAATGGGGTGAAAACACATGGCTCGCCCCTTTTAACCTCACGTGCCACGGTCATGTGTGCCTTGGGTCGGTCGGGCACGACCGTGGGAAAACACACGGCCAGGCCGTGTGTCCCCATTTTTCTCCCCATTTTGCGTCTGAGCTCGAATTCTCTCACACCTTTCGCTGTGTAGGATAATATGGATTTTATTTTCTCCTAGCAAAGTTCTTCTCTAGTCCTAACCCTAAATGGGATGGAAATCAAAACTAAAATCAAACAAATGCATGCAATGCAATCAAAAAGAAAAATCTAAAACTAAACTTGGGTTGCCTCCCAAGAAGCGCTTTGTTTAAAGTCGTTTAGCTCGACCGCACTCCACTATCAACTTGGCTCTGGAGGTTCAGTGAACCTCCATTCATCCGTCTTGGGAGCTTCATCTGAAGGTTCCAGCTTCATTCTGCTAAATGTGAAGTTGTCGAGGTAGGGAGCTCTGTGCTCCGAAAGGCTGAAGAGGATGATCTCCCCATCTACCTCCAGGGAGATTTGGTATGCCTTCACGTCTATGCATGCCCCTGCAGTCGCTAGAAAAGGCCTTCCTAAAATGATGGGATTATGGGGATTTGGTCCTGTGTCCAATATGATGAAGTTCGTGGGTATCACGAAATCCTCAATCACCACAGGCACGTGTGGTAGCAAGCCGACGGGCTCCTTGACTAAGTCATCCCCCAAATGAATACCAAGATTCACTGGTTGTAGCCCATTCAGTCCCATCTTCAGATAGTATGTGTAGGGCATCACACTGACTGATGACCCCAAGTCGCATGGTGCTCTGTCGAAGCTCTCCCCATAAATTGAGCAGGGGATAACAAATTCACCGGGGTCCTCAAGCTATAGTGGAATCTTCTCTTCAAATTCAGCTTGGTAAGGTAGGGTGGTAATCATAGTTGCACACCCCTAGGAGTATTTGCTACTCTGCCCCACTCCTTCCTCTTTACTTTGACTCACTGGAGAGCCCTTCACAGGTTGTGACACAGTTTGGGCTATCTGGGCCACTTGTGACTCCAACATCCTGGTATGACTTGCAAGGCCGTCAACGGTGGCCTTCAAGTCTCTGAGTGATTCTTCAAACTTTTGATATTGGCGATGAAATTCCTCATTGGCCTTAGTTTGGGTAGCGATGAAGTCCTCCATCATCAGTTCCAATATGGACTTCTGTCGTCGTTGCCCATTGCCCTGCTGCTGCCCATACCCCCCTGATGGTTGGGAGTTTCCCGAGTTATTCTTATAGGAGAAATTCAGGTGATTCCTCCATTCGGGATTGTAGGTATTGGAGTATGGGTTGTTGGGCCTTTTGTCATAGTCCCCAACCGCATCACAGTGCTCGATCTGCTCGTCTAAGGTCCCCGACCCTCCATAGTTATCATCTCGGTATGCTGCCGCTCCCTCTCCAGAATCAATGGTCGTGCATGTAGATGAAGGATTCAAAGATTCAAACGATCTGCTAAGCGTGTCCATCCTTGCTGCAACGTGGTCCATGGAGTTGACAGTGTATCGTCCTACTACAGGTGTAGGTTGACCCCGTTCAGAAGCCCATTGATGGTGGTTTTGAGCCACCTCTTCGATAAGCTCCTCTGCCTCCTCTATTGTCATGTTCATCAGTGCTCCTCCGGGAGCATAATCTAGGGACATCTTCGTGGCATACGCGATCCCATTGTAGAAGATGTGGATCACTAGCCACCTCTCCAGTCTGTGGTGGGGACATTGGTAGAGTAGTCCCTTGTAGTGATCCCAAGCTTCGAAAAAGGACTCCCCCTCCTTCTGGCGAAAGCTTGTGATGAGATGACACATGTGAGAAGTCTTACTTAGTGGGAAGTATTTATTTAGAAACTGCTGCTCACATTGCTCCCATGTAGTGATACTACCAGAAGGTAGGGAGTGAAGCCATGCCTTAGCCTTATCCCGCAGTGAAAATGGGAACAGGCTCAGGCGAATCACGTCAGTAGGGGCTCCGTTCATTTTCATCGTCGAGCAAATTTTAAGAAATGCCTCAAGGTGTCAGTTCGGGTCTTCAGTCGCAGCTCCCCCGAATTGGCTCTACTGACCATATGTATAAGTGTCTGCTTTAGCTCAAAGTTATTTACCGAAATAGATGGTCCAGCTATACTCGGCCTAAATCCTCTCACCTTGGATGAATCGGGATCATGGATTAGCGGCGTAGTCGTGAACCACGTTACATCCTTTGTTAGCATTTGTATTCTTGTTATTGCTTTGTCTTTATTATTTATACTTTCCTCTTGCGCTAACGAATTTGTAGATGAACAATCGACGAGAAAATTCCACCGTACAAAAGAGGGCTATTCACCCCCCTCTAGCCAGCCAATACATATCAATCCTAACAAGTGGTATCAGAGCAAAGGTGCTTGTTGAGGACTAACCGCCAACACAAGCAATATATCAAAATATGGTCAGCTCAAACATTCATCAACCAAAGTTTGTAAGAGAATTCTCTTGGTGGAAAAAGAGAATAGAGGTATTTTTCGAAATCGATTTTGAAATTCTTTTAATTATGGAAAACGGTTTCGAAATGCCTAGGAATGAAGAAGGGGAGCCATTGGAGAAATCAAGGTGGAGCAAGAGACAAAGGGAAGAGTACTTGGCAAACTCAAAATCCAAACATCATCTCTACAACGTACTCCCCCAACAAGAAGTGAACAGGATAGGGGAGTGTGCTAGCACCAAGGAGATGTGGGAGAAGCTAGTAGAGCTTCATGAAGGTACCTCGGAGGCCAAGCTTACAAGGAGAGACCTTCTCCGCTCCCAACTATCAAACATCAAATTAGAAAAGGGAGAAAAGGTAACCTCACTACACTCTAGATTTAAAGAGATAATAACCGATTTATCTAGTGTAGGAGAGAAGCTTTCAAATAGGGACATGCTCATGAAGGCTATAGATGCCTTTCCCCGGTCCTCAAGATGGAGCTCTATGGTGGACTCTTTCTACATCTCCAAGAACCTAGAAGTTAGCACCTTGGAGGAATTTTTTTTCAACAATGGAGCTCCATGAAACAAGGCTTGAAGGAATAGTAGAAGAGCTTAGAATTCAACCTTCAAGAGGAGTAGCTTTGATGGCCAACAAAGGGAAAAAGAAGATGGAGACTCCCTCCTCCTCCGATGAAGCATCCTCCTCTTCCTCCATGGATAGCACGGAAGAAGCATACATGGTAAGGAAGGTAAGGCGTGCTTTGAAAAATTTTAAATTTAATAAATCTAATGATAGGAGGAGAAGACCAAGGGGGAAGGTTATTTGCTACAATTGCCAAGGAGAGGGACATATAAGGGATAATTGTCCCCTCTTGAACAAAAGCAAAGAGGAGAAGAGAAAGAAAGAAGAAAAGAAGAAGAAGAAGGGGAGCAAGAAAAAGGAAGAGGAGAAGAAGGCCAAGGAAAAGGGGATGGTCAAAGCACTAAAGGCAAAGACATGGGATGATCCCTCTTCATCATCCTCATCCGAAGAAGAGGGAGAACATGTCTACTCAAACCTTGACCTAATGGCATTTGATGACCTAAACTCCTCCTCCTCCGAAAATGAAGAAGCAAGCTCAAGTGAGGAGGGTTTGAGTGAAGGGGGGAGCTTCTTCTACATCCTCATCATCGGGAGAGGATTTGGTAAGTGAAGTAACAAATCATTCCCCTAAGAAATTTATGTCAATTATTTCTAGCCTCACTAAGGACTTGTTTAGGGCAAAGAAAAGAACAAATGCATACTAGATCAAATTAAGGAATTAGAAGAAAAATTAGAAAAAGCATGCTTAAATATTAATGATGATATTTTTTCTAGCCGTAATGATGCATGCTCACATGATAACTATATGCCATTTAATATTAGTGATGCATGTATGGAGGAAAATAGGGTCCTAAGGGAAAAGATAGACCATTTGACCAAGGCCCTAGAAAAGTTTACAATAGGCTCCAACACCCTTAACATGATCATAGGGAGCCAAAGAGCTAGTTTCAACAAGAAAGGCCTATGATATAAGGAAAAGAAAAATGAAAAGACCTATAAATATCTAATTGCTAGGGGTCAAGATAAAAAGAAAACAATAGCTAGAAAATGGATCCCTAAGGAATTTTTAGTGAACTCAATGGGAAAGAACTTGTTTTGGGTTCCTAAATCCATCTTTAAGGGTTAGGAAAACCCTAGGATAGTCAACCATATGGACTTTACCTATATCATATTTTTGGTTGACTTAGGATGGCGGGGCATAATTTTTGAAATAGTGTTAGGTGATGATAATGTGCCCACAAATTGTTAATAATGCTTAAATCATGATGGTTAATGTTTTTGTTACACATGTTTGCAATCATGATTTATGATCTTGATATTTGGCACATAATCATGGGCAATAAGGGTTAAATCATGCTCTAGGTGATATTTGACTTATTATCATAAATTATACCTAATGCATGATTATTAATTGCTGAATACATGTGTTTCATGATCATAATGTGAAATAAATTCATATATGTCTTTATGATCATGTGGGTTGTTAGGATGATACATAACCTTGTATAGAATTGCATGAAAATAATGATTAAGTATATACAAATACCTTTAGGATGCATCTCACACTCACCATAGGCTACCTTGATTGAAAACTTAGCATGAGTGAGATGTTAGGATGATACAAATGTCCACTAATGCCTATGACATTTAGATGGTCATGTAAAGTATCAAAATAGCAATAATACACCAATCATGGGGAAGACTTATGTTTAATTCATAGACATATTGCCCAAAGATCATGGTTGGATATTTCATATGTTTTCAAAACAATTTCTTACTTTAAAATCTGAGTGTTCATGTTTTGAAATAATTTAAAGCAAAACTAGGTGTTAAACTTGATACTAACTTGATCAAAAACCTAGTTACTTTTGAAACTTTTGGATTTTTGGAAAATACTTGAAAATATAATGATTTTTCATGGACAACTGTTTTTCATTGATAAATATACTTACAAGAAATATGTTCCCCAAATTTCATGATTTTCCAAATTTTATATATTTTCTAATGCATTTTTGAAATCCACCCTGAACAACTGAAAAACCCGAAATCTGCGTGTCAGTCGACTGGTAGTCTGAACCAGTCGATTGCTCACCTGATAACATGCCCAGTAACTTCTTTTATCCAATTTTAAGGCATGTTTTGGTTTTTTGTTTCCCTCTAAATTTGATACCATGCTTAGATAAACTTTGTTTAATATTTTTGATGGTGTCAAAGGGGGAGAAATATATTTGTTTAAGTAAGGGGGAATTATATTTAGCGGGAGTTTCATGTATTAAGGGGGAGAGTTGCTAATCATGTTATTTACATGCTTTCTTTCCATAATATTTTATCAAATGTTTTACCTAACTTAAACGAATTGCCACACATAAAAAGGGGGAGATTGTTAGTGCAATCAACCCTTGATATGGTTTTGATGTGTGTGGCAAAGGGTTTAAGTTAGGATTTTTGGATTTGATATGTGCGTTGGAGTCTTGCAGAACTTAGTAATTCGCACATGGAGCCTTGGCGAGTTTCACATCTCATGACTCGGTCTTTGAGTCGGTGAAGGATGGCTTTGCGAAAGCCGTGCACTTGGAGAATTCGAGGAACTGCCGGATGAGGAGCTTAGAGTGAAGCCAGAGGAAGTAGACTTCAGGGCGAGACACGAAGGATGGCGCTGCAGAGCCGTGCACTTGGCGCATCCGAGGGATGTGGCCGGACGAAGATAACTTCAAAGGTGAGGGACTTCGAGGGATGAGAGTGAGCGAATGTAACCCGGGAAGGGGTAGTGCTCTTAGGTGAAACTTGGCCATTTGGCTAAGTGTCGAATGAGATTTTTCGACATCAGTCGACTGACATGGAATGGCAATCGACTGCTCTGAGATGAACGGGGTTCGACTGGTGTTCGACTGGTGGGTTTTTGGCCCAGCAGTCGACTGCCATGGAATGGCAGTCGACTGGCAGACCATCAGTCGACTGCCATGGAATGACAGTCGACTGATGAAGGCAGTGTCGGGCACAGAAGCGAGTCGAGCTCATGAGCACTCAACTGATAGGTCCATCAGTCGACTGATGGTAAGATCAGTCGACTGATGATGGTGTCGTTGGATGGAATCCAACGTGGAAAGCAGCCGTTATTGGGCAACGACTACAGGACCCATCGACTGATAGGGGCATCAGTCGACTGCTCCTGTGTCAACGGGAAGAAACTCTCTTCCTCTATAAAGAGGAAGGGTGTGGGGCTTTGGGGGCCTAATGTTCATTCTCTAATCTTCTCCCAAAGTGCCCTAAAGAATTCCCACTCTTCTTACTTGCTATTATTCCATTCTATTGTAAGAAGAGGGATTGTAAAGAGGTTACCTCCACCTAGCTTGGTGCAAAGGAGAGATCTAGTGGATTTGGCAAAGGAGTGATTCACCTTGGACGAATCGGGATCGTGGATTAGCAGCGTAGCCGTGAACCACGTTACATCCTTTGTTAGCGTTTGTATTCTTGTTATTGCTTTGTATTTATTATTTATACTTTACGCTTTCGCTAACAAATTTGTAGATGAGCAATCGACGAGAAAATTCCATCGTACAAAAGAGGGCTATTCACCCCCCTCTAGCCGGCCAATACATATCGATCCTAACAATTTCCACCACCTACGACCAGTTGGAGTGGGGATTCCCCTCTGATCGGTTTCGACAGCCAGGCCATCACAGCTCCGACCATCCCTTCACTGACGGTCAACATCTTCACAGCTGCCGGCAGCTTCATTTCCAGCCACTAGCAATTCACTTCCACCTTCATCGAATTAGCATTTTCGACAGCTCCTATTTCGAGCTCCGACCAGCCTTTTTCTAGGAATTTCTAGCAATATTGTCTTTGATTGTTTCTTAATTTAGTTTGGATTGAGTGTTTGTAATCAATTTTACCTTCCATGTTTAATTTGCACGTAGTTAGTTTAATTTGGTTCATGCCTATTTAAAGTTTGATGAAATGTTTCTATGGGTAATTAGGTTGTAGTTAGTTAGGTTAGATTTAATTTCAAGATTTACTTTAATTGCTTTCTTTTAATCATGTTTTCATTAGGTTGTTAGTTAAATATTTTCTTCCCTTGAGCCTTAGCAGTCGCATCCACCTTGCCTCCACCCACTTTCCTCCACAGATTCGAAGAGGAACCACTTCATCGAGAGATTTCGGCGATGTCCTCCATCTCCATAGCTCATCCACCTTCTCTTTCGGATTTGAGGAGGAGTCCGCCCCGACGACAATCCTTCTAGCTCAACTAGATCCGTGAGAGTTCGGAGCATCCATCAAACTACTAGATTCAGTAGTTTGCACCATTCCACATCCACTGCCGTTTGTGGAGTCTCGATCGAGCTTCGTTGGACTTAGTCAGCGTCCACCTTCTTCTCTTCCATGATAAACGCCCTCAGCCTCTCTTGCCGTGGTCTTCCCCTTCCTTGCCGGTCGTTGGAGAGGGAAGGGGATGCCCTCCAACCTCTAGTGATCGGTGCCCATCATCTCCACCCGAGCGTCGACAACCATCATTTCTGCCCAACGCCACCATAGTCACTTCCACCCACCATTCAATCGCTAGTTAGATCCCATCCTCACCGCCGACTGAAGGGCTTTAGTTGTGCCAATCAGTCCGGTCAACTCTTGCAGCCATCAGTACCTCCACAGCAACTCCAGCTAGAAGCTCCACAACTCCGACAGCTCATTTCCAGCCTACTCCATCCTTTCATCATCGCCGAACAATCGGAGTGAGGATTCTCCTCCGATCGGTCCAGAATCCGTATAGCCACCGGAGTGGGGATTCCCCTCCATTATCGCTCCGACCACTAGCAACTCCGGTAGCCGATCCACAACTTCAGTAGCACTCCACTTTTGTGGCAATGCAGCGCCGAACAACATTTCCAGCATCTCCGAACGACAATCTCTTTGTTTGATGGTTTCTTTGTTTTAGTATTGAATGTTTGTAATCAAATTTCCCTTCCATGTTTAATTTGCACATACTTAGTTTAACTTGTTTCATGCACATGTAATGTTTGGTTAAATGCTTCTTAGAGTAATTAGATTGTAGTTGGTTAGTTTAGATTTAATTTCATGTTATGTTTTACTCTTATGTTATTGTGCATATTTAAATTCATGCACTTTCTTGTTTGAATGCTTAGTTTAGGTTTCTTTTAATTTCATCGCACTCGTAGTTTAGTTAGATTAGAGTTTAATTACCTTGCAACTGTAGGTTAGATCTCAAATCCCAAATCCCCATCTTCATTAGAAAACCCAAAGCAATAATTAGTGGTCTTAAGTTTACTATTCTGTCGATTACATTCATTGGGAAACAATCCGGGCCATCCACTATGCTATATTAGTGTAGTTAGGGGGTTCGGTAATTAATTTGAAACGGTACCACAACGATAAAATCACCGTTATCAACCGCCAACACGAAGGTATGTAGGAGAGACCTTCTTATAAATAAACTTTTTAATCTAAAAATGTAGGAAGACGAGACCGCTACATAATTGCATGCAAGAATACAAGACATCATGAACGGGCTTCACTCGATCAGACAAAAGGTCGAAAATAGAGATGTTATCAAGTATGCCTTAAATCCTTTCCTAGGACCACCTTGTGGGCATCCATGGTTGATGCCTACAAGGTATCTAGAGATCTATCTAAGATTAGGTTAGACAAACTTTTTTCACTATTTGAATTACACGAATAGTCTAATGCAGTCCCGGTCGAGAAAGGTATTGCATTGGCTGCAGATCGAAAGAAGAAGGAGAAGAGCAAACCACCTCCCGAAGAAGAGGAAGAGGAGTACGAATTGGAGGTGAATGATGAGATGGAGACCGAACTAGTGAATCTAGTTCGGAAGATGATCAAGAGTCGAAAATGCCCGATCAAGCAATCTAAGGAAAAGCAAAGTTCCAACTATAGATGCTACGAATGCAACAAGATGGGCAACATCAAATCAGGCGCAAGACAAAAAAACAAGCCATCTCAATCAATGAAGATGGCGCTCAACGCAACGTGGGAGGAGTCATCGGAGGAGTAAGGCGAGCTCAACAATCTCACATTCATGGCCAAGCCGATCGAGCCAGAAGGCGAGTTTGAACTCGAAGCAAGTGACGAGTCCGAGACCGAGTCCGACTCCGGATCCGAAGATGAACTTCAATTCAAGACAAGCCATGGATCTGTATCTGGTTCAAGAGATTCGATCAAGGTAAGTCGATCGTTAATTGATACACTTTACAATACAATTAAGTATTTAACTAAAAAGCTAGCTAAGTCCGAGTCCAAGGTCGAGACCTTAGTTGAGGAGGTGAAACTTCTTAAACATAAGGTCTCCCTAACCTCTTCAACTAGTCGAGTTCAAGAGGAGAACTCACGTCAAGTTGAAAAACTCGAAGAAGAGAACTCTCTATTGAAAGGACAAATCCAAGATCTTAGGCAAACATTGGAAAGGTTTACTTTGGGATCCAAGGTTCTTGAACTACTACTTGAATCACGAAGGGTCGTATACAATAACGCCAGACTCAGGTTTAGTTCAAACATAACAAATAAATCATATATGTCAATTGTGAATCAAAATAGATAAATAGTCCAAGAATGGGTCCCTAAGACCACTTTGATTTCACAATTAGGATCCATTAAGTACTGGGTTCCCAAAGACCAAATCCACTACATGGAAAGACCGAATCGATTCAATGGTCCAGGGGGAGCTAGTACTAAACTTGTTTGTTTTATTTCTTGAATTAGACTTGCATGCTTAGTTAATTTTGTTTTAATTTTTAGAACGGTTAGATAGGGTTAATAGTTAGTCAACCATGACAATATAGTATCAGGATGCGGCGAGATGATAGTACGTTAGGGAAATGAAGTCTTGTGTGTTCGAACTAGATAAGGCGTATCTAGCTTGGTGCACTCGACTAAGTTGAACTAGCTAAAGCTACCTTCCTGTATCCTAAACTAGTTAGACTAGGAAGTAATCTTAAGTGACTCAAGTAATCAATTTCTTGAATATTGGTTTTGTCTAAGGAAGTGGTCATTGTTCCGATCAAAGAAGGCCTCTGTGCCTTGCCATGACTTGGAAGCCAATTTCTCGAAAAGTTTACTTGACGAGCTAAGCGTTAAATTCGAATCTAACCCAAGGTTGACTATCTTCAATTCACTAAACCTAATCAAGTAAAATTGAAGTAATCTAAAAAACATATAAGGTTAACATATTTGATCATGTAGAGAGAGTGAGATGACTACTAGGCTAAAATATTCGATCAACTCTTAAAATTCCATTGTCCGATCCAACTATTATATGTGTAGGATCAATGGATGTTGGATAGTGAGTGCTCTCGACACATGACCGGAGACCGACTAAAATTTTCGAAGCTCAGATTCAAAACTCAAGGATCGATAGCCTTCAGAAATAACGGGAAGCTCAAAATCATTGATTCAGGTGATATTGAGTTGAACTCTAACTTTATAATTCGTAATGTACTTTTAGTTGAGAATTTCAATTTTAATTTACTTAGCGTAAGCCAATTGTGTGATAACAACTATAAGGTTACCTTCATACAAAATTAATGGCTAATCCAAAATAATGATACATTAAAAATTATACTTAAGGGAACTAGGAATAGAAACATATACACAATTAACTTACCCAACTCCTCAACTAAGTTTCTAATGACACAGCAAGAGAAATCTTGGTTGTGGCACCGACGACTTGGCCACTCTCACCCAAAACTCGTATACAAAATGTGTCAGAGTGGTTTAGTCAGAGGTCTACCCAACCTTAATAACTTGGAAAATAAAATTTGTAATGCTTGTCAACAAGGTAAACAAACTAGGACCTCACATCATCTAACCAACCAAGAAAGAGCCAAAAGTGTACTTGAGCTCCTACACTTAGACCTATTTGATTCTCATGGAGCCAAGTCACTAAATGGAAGTCAATATTGTCTAGTTAGAGTCGATGACTTCTCTAGGTTCACTTGGGTTAGGTTTCTAAAACACAAAAGTGATACCTTAGAACAACTCATTAAATTATGCAAATTAATAGAAAATGAAAAGAATATTAAGGTAAAAGACTTAGAAGTGATCATGGTGATGAATTCGAAAACCATAGGTTTAATAATTTCTGTAACCAAAACGGATACCACCATGAGTTTTCCTACCCTAGGACTCCTCAACAAAATGGTCTAGTCGAACATAAAAATCGAACATTACAAGAAGCCTCTAGAACCTTGTTGAATGAGTATAACTTACCTAATAGGTTTTGGGAAGAAGCTGTCAATACAACTTGCTATGTTCAAAATAGGATCCTCCTAGTTAAGAGACATCTTAAAACCTCATGTGAAATCTATTACAAAAAACTACCAAGCATTAAATACTTTAGGGTCTTTAGTTGTAGGGTGAACATATTGAATACTAAAGACTACTTAGGGAAATTCACCTCTAAAACAACTACTGTGACATTCGTAGGATACTCAACCACTAGTAAAGCCTATAGGGTATATAACAATGTAACCCCAACAAATCGAAGAAACAATTAACGTAGTATTTGATAAAGAAAACAAAACTATAAAACTCAGATTATAAGTGGTTCATACACCTAAACATAACTCTAGACCTGAACCTAACTCTAGACTTGAACATGAACCTAACTCTAGACTGAAACTTGAATCTAATTCTAGACCCCAATCTAACTCACAAAATGAATCTAGTATAGATCCTAACCCAAGTCAATCTAGGTTACAAACGAAGCACCGAATTGATCAAGTAATAGGTGATCCAAATTTAGGAGTTCGAACTAGAGCCTCCTATAGAAACCTAAGCCAAATTTCACTTATCTCAAAAATTGAACCCAAAACAATTGAATTCTTGATCCAGATTGGATTATAGCTATGCAAGAATAGTTAGCTCAATTTATTAGGAGTCATGTTTGGGAATTAGTACCTCCACCTAAGGGAAATATGATAAATGGAACAGGGTGGGTATTTCGAAAAAACTCGATGATAAAAGAGATGTTGTTAGGAATAAGGCCAGGTTAATCACTAAGGGATTCAGTCAAGTAGATGTAAGAAAGTTGGTGGCCAGCTAGAGGGGGGTGAATAGCTCTCTTTCGTCGTATTAACCGAATTATGATCATTCTTGCGTGCTTGTCTACAATTGTCGTTAATATACACAGCGGAATAACAATAGAAATAACAACAATAAACAATCACACACAAGACACAAGATGTACGTGGTTCGGAACCGAATGGTCCATACTCCACGGGCGAGCACACTGAGCTCTAGTTATGCACACGACACTAACTAACACTCCTTCTTGACAACACGTCGGAGGTGGAGAAACCTCGTACAAGCTATTACAATAGTAATACTACAAGATTAAAGCTAATACAAAGACACTAAGAAATACAAGTAGAGAACGCTTTACAATTCTTGCTTTGAATGCTTTCTTGTTGCTTGCTTTGGTTGGCTCTTGAAGGACTGGAATGCAGCAGCAATTCCCCTTCAAAGTCTCCCTTGAAGTCTTTGTGAAATCCCCCATCTTGAGCTCCATTTATAACCTACATCAAGCTGATTTCACACCCATCAGTCGACTGATCGTGACCATCAGTCGACTGATCCTGTAGCCATTGTCTCACAAAGACGTGATCCACGTTGGCAAAACTCCAACGGATCCATCATCAGTTGACTGATCATGCCCATCAGTTGACTGATGATCCCATCAGTCGAGTGGTCGCGCAAGCACTCGACTGGAAACCATTCTGTGGCTGAAAACACCCTGATTAGTCAAATGATCTCTTTTATCAGTCGACAGATGGTGTTATCAATCGACTATCATCCCTTGCCAGTCGACTGCTAAGGTATCCTGGTCAATCGAACACCAGTCAAACCCTAGTCGACTTAGAGCAGTCGACTGGCACCTATGCCAGTCGAATGATGTCGGGTAAAACCTCAAACACCAAGTTGTTTGAGTATAAGACACTCAATCTTAGCCACTTGGCCAAGTCCACCTCATCCCTCATGGAGTTTCCCACCGAAGCTCTCTTCTCTCGGCCTACGTCCCTCAGATGCGCCAAGCGCACGACTTCACAACGCCATCCTTCGCGTCTCTTGCCCTCGAAGTATGCTTCTCTTGGGCCTCACTCCATTCACTCCCCGTCCGATGGTCCCTCGGATGCACCAAGTGCACGACTTCACAATGTCATCCTTGACCGACTCAAGGACCCCGAGCCTAGTGAACTTGTCAAGTCCTCAAGACTTCCCACATGCACCAAGCGAATAGCTTCGCAATTCATTTCTCACCAAGCACCAAGCGCACGGCTTCGCAATGCTTTGGACTTTTCCATGCCAACTCCATGTTGGACTTTCCTATGACAATCCCATGTCATTTGTTTTGTCTATCATCAAAATATTGCTCGAGTCAAACTCGAGTCAACCAGGGCCGATTGCACCAACAATCTCCCCCTTTTTGATGATTGACAAAACTATCCCTCAAGTTTACCAATTATTCCTAATTGGCAATTCTCACATCCCAATGAGAATTCCAAACCCAATTGGTAACTTCTCCCCCTTTTTGACATACATCAAAAAGGTCCTCCCCAAGCGTATAAATGTCTCATATCCCAATGAGATCTTACAATCTCTCCCTTGGAGGAACACACGCCTACAATCTTTCTAGTGATAAGTTACATATCACTTAAAGAGAGGCAACCCAATTTTTCTCTCATGAGGAAAAATACACATCCATCTTCCCATGATTGATACCTCCCCCTAGAGGCTTGGTCCCCCTTGACCATTGCACCAACAATGTCCTTGGAGAGTCCCTAAGCCAATAGGAATATTAAACAATCAAAATTAAGGCAAAGTTCAATAATGAACTCTCATCCACCTCAAAATTGATACTCTCCCTAAACACTTCTCCTAATCCATATCCAATGGATTTCCATCCTTTCTAATGCTCTCCCAAGAATGTCCTAGGGTTAGTGTTGGATCGATGAAGCGTCGCTAGAGGGGGGGGTGAATAGCAATCGAAAATCTTTTGTTCGTAATCGTTCGTTAAGGCACGAGTAAGCGAGTAAGCAGCGGAAAATAAAATGACACGTTTATTTTACTTGGTTCACAACCCAGCGGTTGCTACTCCAAGGCCCTATCGGTCCTAGACCGCGTACGGAGGGCAAAACACTATAACGTCTCCTCCTCGTTGGAGGTAGGAGACAACGATCACAAAACCGAAATGATAAGGATGAGGCAACAAGCCTACCCACCTTGTTACGAATAAAAAGAATACAATAAAAATAATTACTTGCTACTGCTGCTGCCGACGAAGAGGATTGGAACTTGTCGTCGCGTCGGCGTTATCACGGCGTTGGAGCGTTGGCGTTGTGGAGCACTTGATGAATAACTTTGATATATTTTTGGAGTTGGATTCCTCCTCCTTTTATAGATTTTTGGATCTGAACTTGTCTCCTATTTCTTTGGAACGGATCATGAAGTTTTCCAAATTTTATCGCGAAGTGGTCGCATCAAACGTTATCCGTTTTGACTTATCGCAAAGGAATCGCCGCCATCGATCGGCGATGCCTCTCATCTCCGATCGATGATGACGATCGATGCCTCTCATCGATCAGCGATAATACGATGGCCCAATGTATGTGATCATTGCCGGCTACTTCGCAGCAAGAGGTTAGCTCGGAAAATGATAAATAGGACGGTTTCTAACCGTCCGATCTCGACCTAGACCTTCCACAGGAAGTCTTAGTCGGATCGCCGCCTACGGTCATCCCCGTAAAGAGGACACGACCTTACAATCTCTCACTCACACGAGCTTACCTTGATAGTAGCTCTCGCTTTCGGTCTTCCACTCGATTCCTTCGGCTCCCTCCGAAGTCACTCGAGTGTCGCCCGACCACCACAACTTCCTCCGGGTGTCGCTAGCCTTCTCCACTTTAGCACTTTTCTGCACACTTGATTTAGCTCTTGAGATAACGATGTAAACTTAACTTTGTGTCTTTGCCATAATCAAAACACAGGTTCGATTATCTAGTGCCCCTGCACCAAAAAACTCACCCTTATTGATCTATGGCAAATAGAAATTTTAATTGGGCTAACAAGTGTAGGTGAGAAGCTATCAAACCGGGATATGGTAATGAAGGCCATAGATGCCTTTCCCCGGTCCTCAAAATGGAGCTCCATGGTGGACTCATTTTATATCTCCAAGAACCTAGAAGTGAGCACCTTGGAGGAATTCTTTCAACCATGGAGCTTCACGAAACTAGGCTTGAGGGAATACAAGAGGAGCCTAGAATTCAACCTCAAGAGGAGTAGCATTATTGGCAAGTAAGGGAAGAAGAAGATGGAAATCCTCCTCCTCCGATGACGAAGCGTCTTCCTCCTCCTCCATGGATAGCACCGAAGAAGCCTATATGGTAAGGAGGGTAAGACGTGCATTTAAGAATTTTAGATTTGATAAATCTAATGATAGGATGAGAAGACCAAGGGGGAAGGTTATATGCTACAATTGCCAAGGAGAAGGGCACATAAGGGACAATTGTCCTCTCCTAAACAAGAGCAAGGAAGAGAAGAAAAAGAAAGAAGAGAAGAGGAAGAAGAAGAAGGGGAGCAAGAGAAAGGAAGAAGAAAAGAAAACAAAGGAGAAGGGAAAGGCTAAGGCTCTCAAGGCAAGGACTTGGGATGACCCATCCTCATCCTCCTCCTCATCATCGGATGAGGAGAATGCCTTTGTCACCAATTTGGCCTTGATGGCCTTTGATGACTTGGATTGCTCTTCATCCGAAAATGAAGAATCAAGCTCAAATGGGGAGAGCTCAAATGAAGGGGGAGCTTCCACATCCTCCTCATCCGAAGAAGAAGAGGACATGGAAACTATGGTAACAAATCTAACCCCTAAGAAAATAGTTTCCATGGTTTCTAGTTTAACTAAGGATTTATTTAGGGCAAAGAAGAAAAATAAATGCATGCTTGAACAAATTAAGGAATTAGAACAAAAATTAGAAAAGGCATGCTTAAATGATAATATTTCTTCTAGCTTAGATGAAGCATGCTCACATGACCTTTATATGCCTTTAGATGTTAGTGATGCATGTATAAATGAAAATAGGGCTTTAAGGGAAAAGGTGGATTATTTAACAAAAGCCCTAGAGAAATTCACTATTGGCTCCAACACCTTAAATATGATCTTAGGGAGCCAAAGAGCTAGTTTCAACAAGAAAGGCCTAGGCTACAAGGAAAAGAAAAATGAAAAGGCCTACAAATGCCTAATAGCTAGGGGACAAGATAAAAAGAAAGCAATAGCTAGAAAATGGATCCCCAAGGAATATTTAGTGAACCCAATAGGAAAGAACTTATTTTGGGTTCCAAAATCCATCCTTAAGGGTTAGAAAACCCCTAGGGTAGTCAACCATATGAACTTGACCTATATCATATTTTGGTTGACTTAGGATGACGGGACAACATTTTTTAGATAGTGTTGGGTGATGATAACGTGCCCATAAATAGGTAATAATGCTTAAATCATGATGATTGATGTAATTCCTATGTATGTCTTAAATCATGATTTATGATTTTGATATTTGGCACGTTATCTTGAGAAATAAGTTTAAATCATGCTTTAGGTGATAATTTGCTTATTATCATCACATATTACCTAATGCATGGATATAAATTGATGAAAACATGTAATTCATGATCATAATGTAGAATTAATTTATATATGTCATTATGATCATGTAGGATGTTAGGTTGATACTTAACCATGATAGAATTGCATAAATATATGGGTTAAGTATATACAAATACCCCCTAGGATATATCTCACACTCACTATAGGCTAACTTGATTGCAAACTTAGCATGGGTGAGATATTAGGATGATACAAATGTCCACTAATGCCTATGGCATTTAGATGGTCATTTAAAGTATCAAAATAGCAATAATAGACCAATCATGGGGAAGGCTTATGTTTAATTCATAGACATATTGCCCAAAGATCATGGTTGGATATATCATATGTTTTCAAAACAATTCCTTACCCTAAAATACATGTATTCATGTTTTGAAACAATTGGATGCAAAACTAGGTAGCTAACTTGATACTAGAATGATCAAAAACCTAGTGGTTTTTAGAACTTTTGGATTTTTGACAAAAACAAGAAAATATAATGAGTTTTCATGAAAAACTATTTTTCATTGATAGATATACTTAAAAGAAATATGTTTCCAAAATTTCATGATTTCTCAAAATTTATGGAATTTATAATGCATTTCTGAAATTCGTCCAAAAAATCAGAAATATGGATTCATTTGTGCGGTCATCGCCATCGATAGCTCATTTGGTGTAAATCAGAATATTGAAGGCCGAATTCAGTTTATAAACCTCCTACAAGTGGTAGAAATATACTTGATGCCATCAACAAGTGGTACCCAATTTTAAATCAACTTGACATATTTTTTCCTCCATTATACTTGATGCCATGAGCTTATAACTTAGTGTTAATCTTTTTGATGGTGTCAAAGGGGGAGAAATAAGTATGTTTAAGTTAATCACTTTAGGGGGAGAAATATATTGTAGGGGGAGAAATATATGATAGGGGGAGAAATATATGATAGGGGGAGAAAATTTGCATGGAGAGTTTCATGGATTAAGGGGGAGTTGCATGTTGCTATATCATGTTTATCTTTACATGCTTTCTTACCTTAGAATTTATATCAAATGTTTTTACCTAACTTAAACGGATTGCCACACATCAAAAAGGGGGAGATTGTTAGGGCAATCTCTTGCCGTGATATGGTTTTGATGGTATGGCAAAGGGTTTAAGTTAGTTTGATATGTTGATGTGATATGTGCGTTGAAGTCGTGCAGGACTTAGTAATTCGCACATGGAGCCGTGGCGAGTTTCACATCTCATGACTCGTGCCTTGAGTCGGTGAAGGATAGCTTTGCGGAAGCCGTGCGCTTGGAGCATCCGAGGGACCGCCGGACGAGAAGCTTGGAGGAAGCCGGAGGAAGTAGACTTCGAGGCAAGAGACGCGAAGGAGCATTGCAGAGTCGCGGCGCTCGATGGCCGCGCGAGGGACGTGGCCGAACGAAGAGAACTTCAAGGCGAGGGACTCCGAGAAATGAGAGGAGCGATTGTAACCCGGGAAGGGTAGTTTATGATCGCCATACGGGCCGATCGTTAAGATCACCGACCGACCGGGCGCGCATGATCGTAGATAAGGGTTCGCCATTCATGTTCGTAGCCGATCAAGCGCCGATACGAGGCGAAATGATCACGAGGTCCATCACGATCGCCAAGAGTTCCATTGGACTACAACCGGTCGGATCCGACGTGTTCGAGGCCGCTAGTGAGAAGCGATTGATCGCCAAGGGCGGCTGATCGATGGCGCAACGGGAAGAAGTTAGCCCTCTCTATAAAAAGAGAGGGTGTGAGCCTTTGAGAGGCTAATGCTTAAGTTCCAAACAATCTTCCTAGTGCCCCACAAGCTCTAAACTCTTCTTACTTGTCTTTACTTCAATCCTATTGTAAGAAGAGTGATCTTGGTTGTAAAGGTTACCTCCACCTAGCTTTGTGCAAAGGAGAGACCGATAGTGATTGGTTTTGGCGGAGTGATTCATCGTGGACGAATCGGACCGTGGATTAGCGGCGTAGCCGTGAACCACGTTATATCTCGGTGTTTGTATTGCTTGCTTATATCTTGCTTGTCTTTTGCTTTGTATTTGTATATTCCGCTTGCGCTAATTAGTTTTGTAGACGAGCAATTTACGACGTTCAACGTAGAGGGCTATTCACCCCCCCTCTAGCCGGCCATATCGATCTCTTACATGTGAGCCATTAAATATCTTGCAAAACACGAATAAAAACCAAAGAGAATTCCAAGACTTGGTCTTGGATTAGTAATGTGGGAAATAATAGGAAAAAAAAACAGAAATAAATAAGGAGGATAAGAAACTAACAAAAATTTGAAACTTACGACCTTCGATGTCCCCGAAAGGGTACTAAATGTTGGATTTTGGGGCTGGAAACAGCTTGTTACGGTGGGTAGATCGTTTCGTGAGTCCACTTGTAGCAAAAGTTATGCTCGTTTGATCGTGAGGTACTCCGAAGGCGATTAATACTTGCAAAAACACAACCAAAAACTATGTACCAAGACTTGGTCTTGGATTAGTAGTGCGGGAGAAAAAAACCTAAGAAAGATATGAATCGAAAAATACGAAATGAAAACCAAAACGTGCTAGATTGGTGGTTTCACCAAATCTTAGCGCCCCCGCTCTGATACCAATTGTTGGATCGATGAAGCGTCGCTAGAGGGGGGGGTGAAGAGCGATCGAAAATCTTTCGTTCGTAATCGTTCGTTAAGGCACGAGTAAGCGAGTAAGCAGCGGAAAATAAAATGACACGTTTATTTTACTTGGTTCACAACCCAGCGGTTGCTACTCCAAGGCCCTATCGGTCCTAGACCGCATATGGAGGGCAAAGCACTATAACGTCTCCTCCTCGTTGGAGGTAGGAGACAACGATCACAAAACCGAAATGATAAGGATGAGGCAACAAGCCTACCTCACCTTGTTACGAATAAAAAGAATACAATAAAAATAATTACTCTCGCGCGACGAAGAGGATTGGAACTTGTCGTCGCGTCATTGTTATCACGGCGTTGGAGCGTTGGCGTTGTGGAGCACTTGATGAATAACTTTGATATATTTTTGGAGTTGGATTCCTCCTCCTTTTATAGATTTTTGGCTCTGAACTTGTCTCCTATTTCTTTGGAACGGATCATGAAGTTTTCCAAATTTTATCGCGAAGTGGCCGCGTCAAACGTTATCCGTTTTGACTTATCGCAAAAGCTGAATCGTCGCCATCAGTCGACTGATGCCTCTCATCAGTCGACTGATGACAGTCGACTGATGCCTCTCATCGATCAGCGATAACGATCGCTCAATGTACAAATGCCCGGCAACCACTTCCCTGCAGCAAGAGGTTAGCTCGGAAAATGATAAATAGGACGGTTTCTAACCGTCCGATCTCGACCTAGACCTTCCACAGGAAGTCTTAGTCGGATCGCCGCCTACGGTCATCCCCGTAAAGAGGACACGACCTTACAATCTCTCACTCACACGAGCTTACCTTGATAGTAGCTCTCGCTTCCGTCCTTCCACTCGATTCCTTCGGCTCCCTCCGAATTCACTCGAGTGTCGCCCGACCACCGCGGTTTCCTCCGGGTGTCGCTAGCCTTCAGCTCCAACTTTAGTACTTGTCTGCACACTTGATTTAGCTCGTGAGATAACAATATAAACTTAACTTTGTGTCTTTGCCATAATCAAAACACAGGTTCGATTATCTAGTGCCCCTGCACCAACACCACATACCCAGCTTCCATGGTAGAGTTCGCCACGCATTTCTACTTAACACTCCTCCATACAATAGCTTCACCTCCCAAAGTAAACACAAAACCTGAGGTAGACTTACTATTATCCCTATCAGATTGGAAGTCGGAATCCGTGTAACCCACAGGGAGTAATTGGTCTGCCCGGTAAACTAGCATATAATCCCTAGTCCTTCTCAGGCACTTCAATATATGCTTTACCGCAGTCCAATGTCCCTGTCCTAGATTACTCTGATATCTGCTGACCATGCCCACGGCAAAGCAAATATCTGGTCTCATACAGAGCATCGCATACATGAGGCTTCCTACTGCTGAAGCATAAGGAACCGCCTTCTATCTCCTCAGATGATCTAGGACACATCTCCTTAGATAAAGGAACTCCATGCCTGAAAGGTAGAAAACCCTTCTTGGAGTTTTGCATGATAAAACGCTCCATAATCGTGTCTATGTATGAAGCTTGGGATAAGCACAACATCCTTTTCCAGCGATCCCTTGATCCCAAGGATGTGTCTCACCTCTCCCAAGTCCTTCATATCAACTATTTGGACAACCATACCCTTACGTCCGATAACACTTCGATGTTGTTTCCAACCACCAAAATGTCATCTACGTATAGTACAAGACATACCACTACGTTTCCGTCACATCTCTTGTATACACAAGACTCATCCGGACTTTGAATAAATCCATAAGACTGGATTACCTCATCAAAGCGGATGTTCCAAGATCTTGAAGCTTGCTTCAATCCATAAATGGACCGATTAAGCTTACATACAAGATGCTCTTTGCCCTTAGCAATGAATCCCTCTGGTTGCTTCATATAGATGGTTTCCTCAAGACTTCCATTAAGGAAAGTTGTCTTGACATCTATATGCCACACCTCATAATCCATATGAGCTGCTATGCATAAGAGCTCTCAAACCTGACTTGAATCCATAGATTCAATCTCAGTATTCATTGCACTTTGCCAAGATACTGCATCTTTATCTTGGATTGCCTCGTCATATGTCCAGGTATCAGGTTCATGTTCGCCAGGGACCAAATCAGTAGATTCTCCCAAGAACATGAATCTATCAGGCTGTCTCACAACCTTCCCACTACGATGAGGTATCACCTATGTATCCTCTGTGACACACGGTGCAGTGACATGTGGTATATCCTCTTGTACCGGTGGTACTAAAGAAGTGACTTCCCCTTTTAACTCCTCCAGAACAATTTTACTCTTGGGCTTATGGCTCATCACATAGTCTTCCTCTAGAAATCTGGCGTTCGTGCTAACGATCACCCTTTGATCTCTAGGACTATAAAACAATCCACCCTTCGTTCCCTTGGGATAGCCAACGAACATGTGTACTTCTTTACGAGGTTCCAACTTACCAGCATCTACCTTCAACACATGTGCTGGACTCCCCCATATCCGAATATGTCTTAGACTAGGCTTTCGCCCAGTCCACAACTCTGTGGGAGTAGAAGGCACTGATTTAGATGGAACCAAGTTCAGAATGTATACCGCCATATCTAGAGCATATCCCCAGAACGAATCTGGCAAGTCAGAATAACTCATCATCGATCTAACCATCTTCATAAGAGTCCTATTCCTTCGCTCTGCTACACCGTTATGTTGGGGTGTGCCAGGCATAGTCAATTGGGATTGAATCCCGCCCTCTGATAAGTAGTTCCTAAACTCTCCCAAGAGGTACTCGCCACCACGATCAGATCGTAGTGTCATCCTTATCTTGAACAATCATCTATGAAAAAGATGAAATGTTCAAAACTACCTCTTGCCTGGATAGACATAGGACCATACGAATCAGAATGAATCAATTCCAACACATCTTTGTATCTATACCCCTTGGCCTTGAAAGGCATCTTGGTCATCTTACCCTCCAAGCAAGATTCACAGGTTGGGAGATCCTCCACCACTAATGAACCCAAAGGTCCATCAGCTATCAACCTATTGAATTCTGCTTAGGTTAATGTGACCAAGCCTAAGATGCCAAAGATACGTTTGGTTCATATTCGAAGGTTCTTTTCTCTTATCGGAATTAGAAGATGAGTTAATAACTTCTATTTGCATCGTGGGAGCTTGTGGTTCAAGTTATAAATTTCCTATCTATGTACCTGAATAGATAATGTCCCTATTCCTTTTATAACAAATCTATCATGAAAAGAAATAGATTATCCATCCATAATTTAGAAACCGAAAGAAATTCTTTCTAAATAAGGGTACATAAAGAAAATTCTTAAGAACCAAAAACTTTATTATTCTCAAAAGATAAATAAAACATCTCCCACTGCAATAGCCGCCATCTTCATGGCATTGCCCAAGTACATGGTAATATCCCCTTTAGCTAGTCGGGTTTCCTGGAACCCCTGCAAAGTATTGCAGACATGATTAGTGGCTACTGTATCTACACTCCAGGTACCGGTAGATAACACCGCTAACCATGTTTCAATGACTAGTTCAAAGGATATATCTTTGTTCTACTTTGGATTGGGACAGTCCTTCTTCCAATGTCCATCCTGCTTGTAAGTGAAGTACTTTCCTTTCGGCTTCTTCACTCCTCCCTGAGATGCTCCCACCACATTTGCTCCACCTTGTTTCTCCTTCTTCTTGCCTTTCGGCTTAGAAGCAGAAACCTTTTTGAGCAACCATGGCTTGAGGACATTCTTCGAAGAGTGCATACTTATACTCCTTAGCAGATAAGACAATATCTGGATTCTTTTCCAATCAACATTATTTGGGTATAGTAAGTTTATTTCCTTTAGTATCACAACAAGTGGACTGAAAGTCAATTTTGAAAATCCTAAGAATCACATAGATCATTACTTTAGATTTCAAAAAATTATTGATTCCTCAAACAATAAAATTTTGATATCAACCAACACCTCAAAACACCGAGAATATCGCATGTCACGATAGTGTGGACGTATACGAATTCTACATTTGCAAGAGGAGGTTTTACCCATTAATTTTATTATCTTGTCAACCTTACTTTTTGACAAATAAAATTAATAGTTGGTTCCTCTTTGGCCCTACAAATAAAAGCAATGACTCCGATGGGGAGGATACTTTTTATTTGCATCTAAGTGTGCACCATTACACGATACTAAGGGAATTATTTCGGATTATGTGCCTTACCGATGTGGAAGTACAAACGCTCCTACATAATTTCCTATAACCATTATTTGACCTAGTGATCCACAAACAAACTCATCCGATGGGGAGGAAGGCATTCAAAGCCGACGTGCAAGTTTGTTGCATCACATGTCAAATTGTAATGGAGGCCACGGGAATTAATTAAAATGTCCCTCTCCCACTTAGTAAATTGACAGTGAGGAATTTTCAATAATCACATAGATTATTATTTTAGATTTCAAAAAATTATTGATTCCTCAAACAATAAAATTTCGAAATCAACCAAACCTCAAAGCACTGAGAATATCGCATGCCACGATAGTGTGGACGTATACGAATTCTACATTTGTAAGAGGAGGTTTTACTCATTAATTTTATTATCTTGTCAACCTAACTTTTTGACAAGTAAAATTAATAGTTGGTTCTTCTTTGGCCCTACAAATAAAAGCAGTGACTCCGTTAGGGAGGATACTTATATTTGTATCTAAGTGTTCACCATTACTTGGTACTAAGGTAATTATCTCGGGTTATGTGCCTTACGATGGGCAAGTACACATGCTCCTCAATAATTTCCTATAACCATATTCGACCTTGTGATCTGCAAACAAACCCATCCGATGGGGAGGAAGGCACTCAGAGCCGACGCGCAAGTTTGTTTGCATCACATGTCAAATCATAATGGAGGTCGTGGGAATTTTTATGAAAATATCCCTCTCCCACTTAGTAATTTGAAAATGAGGAATTTTCCTAGCCTACGACATGCATATCAAACAAAAAGCAATAAATATGAAAAATAAAAAATTTTCCAACTATTATGGCTTTTGTCTTCAATATGTCTTCCGTCGCATCGCCATCTCGTCCGCTCCTCCTATGCCATGTACAAGCCCTCCGGAGATCCGAGCCGAGACTAAAACCTATTTTAATTTACATCCATCGATCCTATACTCCACGAGGGAGTGTACATGAAATCTAGATCGAAAGTAAAATAAAATAAAGAGCGGCTAAACAATGTCGTATTTAATTTACAAAAACTAAATACTAGCCTCGTCAACTCCGAGGATTCAACAAAATAAATATTTACACACATACAATCACATACACACACATGGCCATAATAGTCGGATCTTATGCCTGCAACCAAAGAGTTAAACTACGCATATCCTACTATTATCCGGCACATATAATATATGAAAAAGTGCATAAAAATTAACCGAATCCTAAACACACAAAACCGGAAACCTTGGCTCTGATACCAATTGAAGGTTTTGCCCGAAAGCTCTGATACCAATTGATGGGTTCTTGCTTATCGAGTCCGTGAGGGGAAACTTCGCTTCCCACTTCACATCGGTAGCTTGTCCATGGCGATCCCTTCGATGTCCCCGGATTAAAAAATTTAATCCTAGACAAAAGGGATTGCCAAAGCAACCAAGTCATCGTCGTGCTATTCGTTTAGAGAGGTCACTTGAACAAACTAGTTGTTCAAGCGACCATCCTCTATTCTACGAGTAGTCGCGGAATAGACGATGTCCGGATCACCGGTTTTTGTGTTTATACTCGGGATCCAAGTATTATTTAGCCATTTACATAAATATAACATGCTCATAAATCAAAAACAAATACAAGCAATGAATAAAAGAGAAAGAAGAATAGGTATACCTCCTAGTCTTCTAATGTATGACCTTCCTCCTTTTGGACGTCGTGTGGGCAACGATCCACATAAAGTTGAAGCTCCTAGATCGCAACACTTCCTTCCTTTCTTTTCCCAAGCAAGAGGAAGAAGAGAAACAATGTATTTCTTCTTCCAAAACCGAACCAACAAGGAGCTATATAAGTCCTTGCCGCCGGCCAACTAGAAGGAGAAGAAAGTGGTGAAAAACTACCAAGACACCAAGGGAAACCCTATATCTTGTTTCCACCACCTAAGGAGAAGAAGAAGGAGGCTTTTGGGCGCCGGCCAAGGCTGGAAAAAAGCTGGGGAAGGCTGCTGGACGTTGGCCCCAAGAGGAAGAAGAAGAGAGAAAGAACCTTCCTTATTTGGTGCCACCCTTGCCTCCAAACCCTAATCCCAATCCTATCTTAAATAGGATTGCTTCTTGCCGCCCAAACCCTAGCTCTCCTCCTATTCCTCTTCACGCCAACTCCATGCCATCCTTTTATATAGTTAGGGATAAGTCATGAATTAATCTCATCCAATGGTTCTAGGGATTTAATCTCAACCGTCGGATCTAGAGATTTAATCTCAACCGTCGGATCTAGAGATTTAATCTCTACCTTTGGATCTAGAGATTTGTTTCTATCCTTTGGATCTAAGCATCATGAGGTGTTAATAGGCTACATTAGGGACCATGAGGAGGAGTTGGGTCTTGGCCACCCATGGATCAAGCCAACATAAAGTCGGATCCACTAATGATGATCCAATCCACTAAAGGTTCATCATTGATCTACCTCACCAACCCCCATATGATAATATGGGCTCCATATATTATTTGTACATTTTCTCCCCGTGTTTAAGATCTCGAATGTCCGTCGATTAATTAATTTACTGACCATTAATTAATCAACATCTAACTCCTTGAGTAGTACCACTCAACCTTTTCATCATGCCGACCAAGTCCACTAGTGGTTTACATGATGAACCTTATGAGCTCCTCAAGGGGACATCATCATCCTAATATATAGGACACGGTTTCCTCCTATAATCAACGACACACCATATAAATAATATCATCTCCCAACTTACCGAGTCTATCGATTTAATCAATAAATCTCGCTCATTGGTAAATCAAAGAGATGAGTACTAAGTATATGTGCCCGTTATTATATTGGGATTAAGAGCATGTACTAAATAATATCTGAGGTCCGATTCGATTATGTAGTCAGCAATAAATCGAATCACCTCTAAGTCGGTCCTGCTCAATACACACAAAGTGCACTAGTGTGATTCTATGGTCAAGACAAACCAATACCAAATCACACTACAACCATTCCGATGGTTTGTCCAAAGTCATCTCGGTTGTGAGCCTTTACTTATACTTTTCAAGGGGCCGATAACATGATCTCCTGTGTGACACCACACACCATGTTATCTACAATGTAAAGTATTAGACAATATTGCATAACCATAAAAATATGCAAACAATGATCATGTGATTCTTATTTCAAAATAAAGATGTTCATACAAAAAAATAGACTTTTAAGTATACATCCCTACAACTCGTTCGCGTGTTCGTCTACAAACTTCATTAGCGCAGCGGAATATAGATAATAATAACGATAAAAAAATAGACCAAACACAACAAGAACACAATCATATAACATGGTTCGGAACCGAATGGTTCCTACTCCACGGATCAAGCTCTAAAGAGCTCTAGTGATGCACACGCAACCACTAATCACAAATAACTCTTTCTCGACACAAGTCAGAGGTGGAGAAACCTCGTACAATTGATTACAATAATAATCTAAATGCTACAAGCAAATACAACATGAAATACAAAAGACAAGTAAAGAAAACTTTACAACACTTTGCTTTATATGCTTGTTTGCTAGGTTGATCGAGTAGCACTTGGAGACCCTGAATTGTGGCAGCAACTTGCCCCAAAACACCTCAAAGAACCCTTTCTTTTTTCTCCTTCACGAGCTCCATTTAAAGCTTCTACATGTGCTGGAAAAAGTCGATCAGTCGACTGATCGGGACCATCAGTTGACTGATGCCACTGTTGTCATGAGACAACGGCTAGATCCACGTTGGAAAAATCCAACGGATCCATCATCAGTTGACTGATCATGACCATCAGTTGATTGATGGAGCCTTCACTCAACCAGTCGAGTCTCGACTCCATTCTGTGCTCATTTTCTCGAGCACCAGTCGACTGATCACAAGATCAGTCGACTGCCCTCCTCTGGTAGTCGACTACTGTACCACTTCCCGCAGTCAAACCCTAGTTGACTCTCACCAGTCAACTGCCACATGACACCAGTCGACTGGCACAACTCAAACATGAGGTTTTAGTCCAAGTATGGTGCCCCCATACTTGCTAGACCACCCTTAGCCTAGACCTAAGCCTTCTAGCCACCTCCATCAGCCTCACACCTCTCGGATCCCTCCAAGTCATCCATGACTTGTTCATCCATCGTGCTAGCCTTTAGGTGCTTCCATTGGCTATGTCATGCTAACAGTGTCTACACCGCCAAGGCACATTGGACTTACGCCGCCAACCCATTGGACTTAAGCTACCAAGACTCCCGCTTGGACTTTACGCCGCCAATATAAATCCCCTTGGACTTCTCAAATGCCAAGACTCAAGCTTGGACTTTCCTTTGCCAACCCATGTTGGACTTTCCATGCCAAGACCCATGACTTGGACTTTACCTTGCCAAGTGTCCCACTTGGACTTTCCCAATGCCAAGTGTCCCACTTGGACTTTCAATGCCAAGTACCCATGACTTGGACTTTACCTTGCCAAGACACATGCTTGGACTTTCCCATAAATACATGGTCAACCCTAGTCAACCATCATAGTCTCCCTCGAGTCAAATTCGAGTCCGGTTAATCATAACTTGACATTAATGTCAAATATCAATGTCAACTCACTTTGTCAAACATACTATGTCAAACATCAAAACATCACTCGAGTCAAACTCGAGTATGGTCAATTGTGACATGGGCCGATTGCACCAACAATCTCCCCCTTTTTGATGTTTGACAAAACAAACCTTGAGTTAGGCCCCTAACTCAAATTCCTTTACCAATTTCCCAAATTGGTAATTTTACTCTCTCAATACTTCTCCCCCTTTTTGACTAACATCAAAAAGGTTAACTCTCCAAGGAGGTCAATGTCTCATGTCCCAATGAGATCTTACAATCTCCCTCTTGGTTTAAAAATACCTAGGATGCCTACCATCTTCCTAGTGATAAGTCTCATATCACTCAAGAGACGCAATCCTATACTCTCTCCCAATTTCCAAATCGATTTTAAGATATCCAATTTTTCCCATAACTTCTCCCCTTCAAGAAGAAAAACACATCCATCATCCCATGATGGATAACTCCCCCTAAAGGCTTGCTCCCCCTTGACAATTTCACCAACAATGTCCTTGGGAAGTTCCTAAGCCAATAGAAACTCTAAACCATCAAAAATAAGGTCCAAAGTTCAAACATGAACTTTCCTCACCTTAAAATTGATACAAATCCTAAACAACTCTCCTAATCCATATCCAATGGATTTTCACCCTTTATAATGCTTCCCAAAGCATATCCTAGGGTTAGGAGTGGTTAGAAAACCATACCGTAGCTGAAAATGGGCTAAATAACCAATGACTCCATCGACAATGATCACACGCCCATCATGATCGCCATGCCCATCATGATCGATAATGAAATTTCCGAATTTCAATTATCAGAAATGGATTTTGAAAATTCATAAATAATTATACGTATATCGAAAAATTATGAAATTTCATACGTATAATACCTATGACCAATACAATGGGTGAAAAATAATAGAAAACTATTTTACCCATAAAATATTGAAACTGATACAAAATCCAAAAGTGAAGAAAAACTTCAAAGTTTTAGCTCACTTTGTATCAATTTCATCAATGATGATTGCTATCAAAAGATAGACTTCACCAAGGTTTTTCAAATTGATTTTAAAACGTTTTCAGAACCTTATTTTGGATCATATTCCTTGGGCTCAATGTACATGACTTGTACACAAGCTTTTCCAATGATCCACATATGAAATAAGATGAGTTTTAGTTCATCTAGATGCAAAAACTATGCATCTTGAACTTAACTCATATCCTAGCATCTCACATGTATCTAGGGTGTATAAATACACATACATGTCAAGTTAGATGTGAGATGTGGGTTTTGGTCCATTTAATCTAGGGTTTCATGCATTTTCTAAGACAACCTTACTTGATTCCCTTATAAATGGGACTCCAAGTCATGCCATTGTCCTTAATTCAATTTTCATTAAATTAAATGCATGAAGTATGATCATGGCATAAATGATAGCATAATAAAGTATGGCCAATGATCATGATGTCATGGCATATGATTAAATCTAAAAACACATGACATTTAGTCCTTAATCCTAAACATGATCATGACATATAAAGTGACTAAACATAAGCATGATGTCATGGCATATTATATGGCAAACAAGGCATGACAAATAAAATATATAAGTATAAGAATATCTAAATTTTAATATTAGTTGCCAATTGTTGGGATTAAGTTCATTTTGCCATATTCCTAAATTATCCCCCAAGTGTGCCAAAAACCCAAAATGGCACACTAAATACCTCTAAACCTAATTGTGCCAATCTAATTGATTTATTATAATCTTCAAGGTATATTGGCACATCCTAAAATCTTTTAGGATTAAAGCTTAAATGTATTTCCAAGGTAACCAAAACCTTGAAAATGACCTAAAGTGTCACCTTTACCATGGTTGGGTTAACTACCCTTCCAATCAAGGTTGGCACACCCTAACCCCATCTAGCGTGAATCGATCACGCTCTTAGGAACCCAAAACCGATTTCAGCTCCTAGGGTTAATTAGGTATTCCTTAGGGATAACCTCCCTAGATACTTTTCTAATGACCCTTTTAGGCTTGTTAGCCTTGGTCATTGTGGTCTTACCATGGTTAACCTTAGGGATTGCCTCCCTAGTAACCTTCTTAATGGCCACCCTAGGTTTCTTTGAAACCCTAGCCACTAGGCACCTACCATGGTTAGACCTAGTTTGTGTTCAATAATCTAATGGAACATTATGATAAGTCACCTTAGACTTAGGTTTGTGACCCAAACCTTTCTTGCCCTTGGTTAACTCGTGTCTCTTAGGTCCTAAGTGTTGACTTTGAGTCCTAGACCCTTGATTTTGACCATTAGACCCTTGAAACTAATTTTGTATATTCCTAAGGGTCTTTTCCAATTTCTCATGCCTTGACCTCAAAGCTTGATTTTCAACCTCTAATTGTCCGATTTTTGAATTTTGATTTAATCCTTGGGCATGGTTCTTTCTAGGCATATGCCTAGTCCATTTAGAGTTGAGACCTAGATGCTCTTGTACCTTTTTAATGGTCTCCCTAGGTAGAATTTGTCTAGAATTGTTTGACCTAGGGTTGTCCTTAGGAAAAATATTTCTAGGGACATTATGTGGGGGATCGCGGTGACCGGCTAGAGGGGGGTGAATAGTCCTCTTTCATTGTATTGTGGAATTCTCTCGATCTTTTGCTCGTCTACACAATCGTTAGCGCAAGCGGAAGCATAAACAATAAAGACAAAGCAATAAACGAAAATATAAATGCTAACAAAGGATGTAACGTGGTTCACGGCTACGCCGCTAATCCACGGTCCGATTCGTCCTCGGTGAATCACTCCGCCAAAACCAATCCACTATTGGTCTCTCCTTTGCACCAAGCTAGGTGGAGGTAACCTTTACAACCAAGATCACTCTTCTTAAAATAAGAATGAAGTAAAAACAAGTAAAAAGAGTGGGAAGACATTTATGGCACTTTGGGAGAAGATTAGAGTTGAAGCATTAACCTCCCAAAGCCTCATACCCTTCCTTTTTATAGAGGAAGAGGTCGATGTCCCCATCACGATCGTCCTCGTAGTCGTTGCCCAACAACGGCTCCTTTCCACATTGGATTTCATCCAACGGCACAGGCATCAGTCGACTGATGGACCATTAGTCGAGTGCTCCGCGAGCTCGACTCCATTCTGTGCCCGTGCATAGTGCCATCACCGACCGTTGCCCCTTGGCGTAGCCGATCGATGTCGAACGACCGACTACCGACCCATGGCACCGACCGCTGGGCCAAATGCCCATGAGTCGGACACTAGTCAAACCCGTTCGACTCAGAGCAGTCATTGTCATTCATGGCAGTCGACTGATGTCGGGAAAACTCATCCGACACTTAGCCAAATGGCCAAGTTCACCTAAGAGCTACTACCCCTTCCCGGGTTACATTCGCTCACTCTCATCCCTCGGAGTCCCTCGCCTTCGAAGTTGTCTTCGTTCGGCCACATCCCTCGGATGCGCCAAGCGCACGGCTCTGCAGCGCCATCCTTTGTGTCTCGCCCTGAAGTCTACTTCCTCTGACTTCACTCCAAGCTCCTCGTCCGGCGGTCCCTCGGATGCTCCAAGCACACGGCTTCCGTAAAGCTATCCTTCACCGACTCAAGGACCGAGTCATGAGAGGTGAAACTCGCCAAGGCTCCTGCGAATTACTAAGCCCTACAAGACTCCAACGCACATATCAAACTATAATCATAACCTAACTTAAACCCTTTGTCACACACATCAAAACCTTATCATGGCAAGAGATTGCCCTAACAATCTCCCCCTTTTTGATGTGTGGCAATCCATTTAAGTTAGGTAAAAACATTTGATAGAAATTTATAAGGTAAGAAAGCATGTAAACATAAACATGATATAGCAACATGCAACTCCCCCTTAATCCATGAAACTCCCCATACAAATTTCTCCCCCTATCATAATTTACTTAAACATAATCATTTCTCCCCCTTTAACACCATCAAAAAGATCAATACTAAGTTATAACCTCATGGCATCAAGTCTAATAGAAGGAAAATACCAAAAATTGATTTAAAAACTAAATTCAGCCTTTATTGTTCTGATTTTTAGGCCACCAGTCGACTGGTTCAGACTACCAGTCGGCTTGCACAAGCATTTTGAAATTTCTAATTTTTCTAGATGAATTTCAGAAATGCGTTAAAAATTCCAAAAAATTTGAAAAATCATGAAATTTGGGGAAGATATTTCTTATAAGTATATCTATCAATGAAAAATAGTTTTTCATGAAAAATCATTGTATTTTCAGAGATTTGCCAAAAATCCAAAAGCTTTAAAAACCACTAGGTTTTTGATCATGATAGTATCCATTTTAACACCTAGTTTTGGTTTGAATTATTTCAAAACATGAATACATAGATTTTAAAGTAAGAAATTATTTTGAAAACATATGAAATATCCAACCATTATCTTTGGGCAATATGTCTATGAATTAAACATAAGTCTTCCCCATGATTGGTCTATTATTGCTATTTCGATACCTTAAATGACCATCTAAATGTCATAGGCATTAGTGGACATTTGTATCATCCTAACATCTCACCCATGCTAAGTTTTCAATCATGGTAGCCTATGGTGAGTGTGAGATGCATCCTAGAGGTATTTGTATATACTTAACTATTATATTCAAGCAATTCTATCAAGGTTAAGTATCACCCTAACAATCCTCATGATCATAAAGACATATATGAATTAATTTCACATTATGATCATGAAACACATGTATTCATCAAATAATAATCATGCATTAGGTATTATTTCATGATGAAAATCAAATATTACCTAGAGCATGATTTTAAACTCTAAAGCTCATGACTATTTCAAAAATATTGTCCCACCGTCCTAAGTCAACCAAACATATGATATAGGTAAAATCCTTATGGTTGACTATCCTAGGGTTTTCCTAACCCTTAAGGATGGATTTTGGAACCTAAAACAAATTCTTGTCTATGGGGTTCACTAGATACTCCTTAGGAATCCATTTTCTAGCTATTTCCTTCCTTTTGTCTTGACCCTTAGCAATTAGGTATTTATAGGCCTTTTCATTTTTCTTTTCCTTATATCCTAGGCCTTTTTTGTTAAAACTTTCTCTTTGGCTCCCTATGATCATGTTTAAAGTGTTGGAGCCAATTGTGAATTTTTCTAGGGCTTTGGTCAAATAGTCTACCTTTTCCCTTAAAGCCCTATTTTCTTCCATACATGCATCATTAACATCTAATGGCATATAGTTATCATGTGAGCATGCATCATCATTATCATTAAAACATGATTTTTCTAATTTTTGTTCTAAATCTTTAATTTGATCAAGCATGGTTTTATTTTTCTTCTTTGCTCTAAATAAATCCCTAGTTAAACTAGAAACCATGGAAACTATTTTCTTTGGAGTTAGATTTGTTACCATAGCTTCCATGTCTTCTTCTTCTTCGGATGAGGAGGTAAAGGAGGCTCCCCCTTCACTTGAACTCTCTCCACTTGAGTTTGATCCTTCATTTTCGGAGGAGGAGCTATCCAAGTCGTCAAATGCCATCAATGCTAAGTTGGTGACAAATGTGTTCTCTTCTTTCGATGATGATGAAGAGGAGGATGAGGGATCATCCCAAGTTCTTGCTTTTAATGCTTTGGCCTTCCCCTTTTCCTTTGCCTTCTTCTCCACTTCCTTTTTCTTCTTGCTCCCCTTTTTCTTCTTCTTTTCTTCTTTCTTCTTCCTTTCTTCTTTGCTCTTGTTTAGGAGAGGACAATTATCCTTTATATGTCCTTCCCCTTGACAATTATAGCAAATGACCTTCCCCCTTGGTCTTCTTCTCCTATCATGAGATTTATTAAATTGAAAACCTTTTAATGCACGTCTTACCCTCCTTACCATATAGGCTTCTTCCATGCTATCCATGGAGGAGGATGAGGATGCTTCATCATCATCGGAGGAGGGGATCTCCATCTTCTTCTTCCCTTTGCTTGCCATCAAGGCTACTCCTCTTGAGGGTTGAATTCTAGGCTCTTCTTGTATTCCCTCAAGCCTCGTTTTGTGGAGCTCCATTGTTGAGAAGAACTCCTCCAAGGTACTCACTTCCAAGTTCTTGGAGATGTAGAATGAGTCCACCATTGAGCTCCACCTTGAGGATCGGGGAAAAGCATCTATGGCCTTCATGAGCATATCCCGGTTGGAGAGTCGTTCTCCTACACTTGTTAGTCCAATCAAAATTTCCTTGAATCTAGAATGCAAAGAAGTTACCTTTTCTCCCTTTTCTAATTTAATGTTTGATAGTTGGGAGCGAAGAAGGTCTCTTCTTGTAAGCTTGGCCTCCGAAGTACCTTCATGAAGCTCTACTAGCTTCTCCCACATCTCCTTTGCACTAGAGCACTCCCCTATCCTATTTACTTCTTGTTGAGGGAGCACATTGTAGAGGTGGTGCTTGGGTTTTGAATTCGCCAAATACTCCTCTCTTTGTCTTTTACTCCATCTTGATTTCTCCAATAGCTCCCCATCTTCATTCCTAGGCAACTCGAAACCATTTTCCATAATTAATAAAATTTCAAAGTCGGTTTCGAAGAATACCTCCATTCTCTTTTTCCACCA
The DNA here is from genome assembly GCA_025175895.1 of Wurfbainia villosa. NCBI lineage: Eukaryota > Viridiplantae > Streptophyta > Magnoliopsida > Zingiberales > Zingiberaceae > Wurfbainia > Wurfbainia villosa. The sequence continues at coordinate 34,783,610 of CM045990.1, forward strand.
AGAGAATTTTCCTTCGAATTTTCGTGGGTGAATGTTGGAGCCGGCCATCTTTTGTAGTGCTCTCGTGGCGGTTAGTCCTTGAAGAGCGACCTTGGCTCTGATACCACTTGTGGGGGATCGCGGTGACCGGCTAGAGGGGGGGTGAATAGCCCTCTTTCGTTGTATTGTGGAATTCTCTCGATCTTTTGCTCGTCTACACAATCGTTAGCGCAAGCGGAAGCATAAATAATAAAGACAAAGCAATAAACGAAAATACAAATGCTAACAAAGGATGTAACGTGGTTCACGGCTATGCCGCTAATCCACGGTCCGATTCGTCCTCGGTGAATCACTCCGCCAAAACCAATCCACTATTGGTCTCTCCTTTGCACCAAGCTAGGTGGAGGTAACCTTTACAACCAAGATCACTCTTCTTACAATAAGAATGAAGTAAAAACAAGTAAGAAGAGTGGGAAGACGTTTATGGCACTTTGGGAGAAGATTAGAGTTGAAGCATTAACCTCCCAAAGCCTCATACCCTTCCTTTTTATAGAGGAAGAGGGTTTCTTCCCGTTGACACAGGAGCAGTCGACTGATGTCCCTATCAGTCGACTGGTCCTGTAGCCGTTTCCCAATAACGGTTCCTTTCCACGTTGGATTTCATCCAACGGCACAGGCATCAGTCGACTGATGGACCATCAATCGAGTACTCTGCGAGCTTGACTCCATTCTGTGCCCGTGCATAGTGCCACCTGATCGTCGTCTCATCGGGTCGACGGACCGCTAATCCATGGCGATCATTGGGCCAAATGCCCATGAGTCAGACACTAGTCGAACCCGTTCGACTCAGAGCAGTCGACTGCCATTCATGGCAGTCGACTGATGTCGGGAAAACTCATCCGACACTTAGCCAAATGACCAAGTTCACCTAAGAGCTACTACCCCTTCCCGGGTTACATTTTCTCACTCTCATCCCTCGGAGTCCCTCGCCTTCGAAGTTGTCTTCATCCGGCCACATCCCTCGGATGCGCCAAGCGCACGACTCTGCAGCGCCATCCTTCGCGTCTCGCCCTGAAGTCTACTACCTCCGGCTTCACTCCAAGCTCCTCGTCCGGCTGTCCCTCGGATGCTCCAAGCGCACGACTTCCGTAAAGCTATCCTTCACCGACTCAAGGACCGAGTCATGAGAGGTGAAACTCGCCAAGGCTCCATGTGCGAATTACTAAGCCCTGCAAGACTCCAACGCACATATCAAACCATAATCACAACCTAACTTAAACCCTTTGCCACACACATCAAAACCTTATCATGGCAAGAGATTGCCCTAACACATTAGCCCCAAATTTCTCCTTCTTCCTAAGGTCGACTTTCTTAGCTCCTAAGCAATATTCTCTATGTCTAGCATGCTCTTTGTGATAAAAAGCAAGATTGCTAAAATTATTTCTAGCATGCTTTTTCCTATAATTTAAGGAACGAGCATTGTTTAAATATACCTTAGGGTTTGCCCTAGAGGCTCCCCCTACTTGTGATGCTCCATCTTGTCCCTTCTTCTTCCCCCTTGGGCATTGACTTCGGTAATACCCTTTTGAGTTACACTTGAAGCATATGACATGCTCCTTGCTTTTCTTTGAGGGACCGGCATCTTTGACTTTTGGTGCCGGTGGAGTTTTTCTTTCTCTCTTCGGGCACTTGCTCTTATAGTGTCCAGCTTCCCTATACTCAAAGCATATAATATTCATTTTATTATTAATTGACATGCTTGAGTTACCTAGGGTGGTTGTGTGGCTAGAATCGAATTTTGAGCTTCTTCATCTTGACTAGATGTCGAAGCTTCTTCTTGATGTTCCAGTGTGGAAGTTTTCTCCTCCCCCTCAATCCTAGAGGTGGATGCTTCTTCCACTTCTTCCACGGATCCGAAAGTTGACTCCCTATCAACTTTCGACTCCTCAAGCTCTTTAGATGACGATGTGCTTGCTTGAGCTTGAAAGGGTGAACACTCCTCTTCTTATTGGATTGATGATGAATTTTCATGGAGCTTTGCCACTTGACTCCACAACTCCTTAGCATCCATATAATCCCCTACCATACACACAATATTGTTAGGGATCAAATCAAAAATAAATTTTACTACCTTCATGTTTTTCTCGAAGGCTTGGATTTGCTCCTCACTCCATCTCTTCTTTTTGAGGAAACCACCTTTTGGTCCTCTTGGATACTCAAATCCTTCCATCAATAAGGATCATTCCTCAAGGTCTCTCATCATCAAAAAATCATCAATTCTTCTCTTCCAAGAATTGAAGCCTTCTCGTCCGTCTAGGGTGTAGGGCACTGGTATGTTGATGTCCCATCCTAGCTGTTCTTTGACTTCCATCTTCACCCTCTAGCATGCTCCCTTAGTTGTTAAACTTCAAAGAGCAGCCTCGCTCTGATACCACTTGTAGGGGATCCTTGGAATGCTAGAGGGGGGGTGAATAGCGTCGTGCAATGCGTGATGGAACTCGTTCGCGTGTTCATCTACAGACTTGGTTAGCGCAGCGGAATATATATAATAATAACGATAACGTAATAAACCAAACACAACAAGAACACAATCATATAATGTGGTTCGGAACCGAATGGTTCATACTCCACGGATCGAGCTCTAAAGAGCTCTAGTGATGCACACACAACCACTAATCACAAATAACTCCTTCTCGACACAAGTCGGAGGTGGAGAAACCTCGTACAATTGATTACAACAATAATCTAAATGCTACAAGCAAATACAACATGAAATACAAAAGACAAGTAAAGAAAACTGTACAACACTTTGCTTTTGAATGCTTGTTTGCTAGGTTGATCGAGTAGCACTTGGAGACCCTGAATTGCAGCAACAACTCGGCCCAAAACACCTCATAGAACCCTTTCTTTTTTCTCCTTCACGAGCTCCATTTAAAGCTTATACCTGTGCTAGAAAAAGTCGATCAGTCGACTAATCGGGACCATCAGTCGACTGATGTCACTGTTGTCGTGAGACAACGGCTAGATTCATGCTGGAAAAATCCAACGGATCCATCATCAGTCGACTGATCATGACCATCAGTCGACTGATGGAGCCTTCACTCGACCAGTCGAGTCTCAACTCCATTCTGTGCTCATTTTCTCGAGCACCAGTCAACTGATCACAAGATCAGTCGACTGCCCTCCTTTGGCAGTCGACTACTGTACCACTTCCCGTAGTCAAACCCTAGTTGACTCTCACCAATCGACTGTCACATGACACCAGTCGACTGACACACCTCAAACATGAGGTTTTAGCCCAAGTATGGTGCCCCCCATACTTGCTAGACCACCCTTAGCCTAGACCTAAGCCTTCTAGTCACCTCCATCAGCCTCACGCCTCTCGGATCCCTCCAAGTCATCCATGACTTGTTTATCTATTATGCTAGCCTTCAGGAGCTTCCATCGGCTATGTCATGCTAACGGTGTCTACACCGCCAAGGCACATTGGACTTACGCCGCCAAGACTTCGCTTGGACTTTACGCCGCCAACCCATTGGACTTAAGTTGCCAAGACTCCCGCTTGGACTTTACGCCGCTAATATCAATCCCTTTGGACTTCTCAAATGCCAAGACTCAAGCTTGGACTTTCCTTTGCCAACCCATGTTGGACTTTCCATGCCAAGACCCATGACTTGGACTTTACCTTGCCAAGTGTCCCACTTGGACTTTCCCAATGCCAAGTGTCCCACTTTGACTTTCCATGCCAAGTACCCATGACTTGGACTTTACCTTGCCAAGACTCATGCTTGGACTTTCCCATAAACACATGGTCCACCCTAGTCAACCATCAAAGTCTCCCTCAAGTCGAACTCGAGTCTGGTTAATCATAACCTGACATTAATGTCAAACATCAATGTCAACTCACTTTGTCAAACATACTATGCCGAACATACTATGTCAAACATACTATGTCAAACATTAAAACATCACTCGAGTCAAACTCGAGTTTGGTCAATCGTGACCTGGGCTGATTGCACCAACAGCTAGAAGGCTTAAGTCTAGGCTAAGGGTGGTCTAGCAAGTATGGGGGAACCATAGTTGGGTTAAAACCTCATGTTTGAGGTGGTCATGGCGGCCGGTGTAAGTCAACTTGGCTGATCGGAAATTAGCCTGTGTTTTTTGCGGAGATCGTGATGGGCAATGACTAATTGGTCGAGTAAATGATCGATCTTGTGATCAGTCGATTGGTGCTCGAGAAAACGAGCACAGATTGGAGTCGAGACTCGACTGTGGGGTCAGCAGTCAAGTGAAGGCTCCATCAGTCGACTGATGGTCATGATCAGTCGACTGATTATGGATCCGTTAGATTTTTCCAGCGTGGATCTAGCTGTTGTCTCATGACAATAGTGACATCAGTCGACTGATCGACATTTTTTAGCCCAGGCAGAAGCTTTAAATGGAGCTCGTGGAGGAGGAAAAAGCAACATGATTCTTGAGATACTTTGGGGCGATTTGTTGCTACAAATCAGGGTCTCCAAGGCTATTCTTCAAGCGACCAAAAGCAAGCATTCAAAGAGCAATTGTAAAGTAGTTTTCTTTACTTGTATTGCATTATATTTCATATTATTTGCTTGTTGTATTTAGTTTATTGTTGTAAACTATTGTAAGGGATTTCTACGCCTCCGACTTGTGTCGAGAATGAGTTATTGATTAGTGGTTGTGTGTGCATCACTAGAGCTCGTTGAGCTCAACCGTAGAGTAGGAACCTTGAGGTTCCGAACCACGTTATATCCTTGTGTTGTGTTGTATTTGTCTATTTCGTTATTGCTATTATCTATATTCCACTGCGCGCTAATGAAAATTATAGACAAACACGCAAATGTATTCCATCGTACGAGCACGATGCAATTCACCCCCCCCCCTCTAGCGTTCCAAGGATCCCCTACACTGCGAGGTCGCGACAGCGATGTCGCTGCTCCAGTGGTGGTGGAAGAGGAGTTATGTACCGGAACCAGATCGGGGGATAAGCGCGTGAAGAGTAGGGATCGAGGAGGAGTGCTAATTTAGGGGAAGATCTGACATGAAATCTATTTCGTTGGCGACGAATAGAGTATTCGTCGCCAAATTGGTGACGAATTGAGTATTCGTTGCCAAATTGGCGACGAATTGAGTATTCGTCGCCAATTAAATTTACCAATGAATAAATTTTCATCGATAAATTTATCGTAAATTTTGCAACGAATTATTAAATCGTTGTAAATTTTCTGACGAATTATATTTCGTTGCAAAATTCTTCGATGAAATTTATTTTTCATTACAAAATTGACGACGAAAAATAAATTCGTTGCCAAATTAGCCACGAATATTAAATTCGTAGCAAATTTTATAATTCTCGCCGTTAATTTTGTTTGTCAATTAATTGAAAAATGTCTGATGAAAATCTTTTGTTGCCAAATTTGCAACGAATTCATAATTTTTGCAACGAATTTATAATTCGTTGCAAATTTTATGATGAATTTATATTTTGTTGCAAAATTTTGTGACGAATTTGGTTTTTCATCGCAAATTTGCGACGAAAAATCAATTTCGTTGCAAAACTTCGACGATATTTGCGACGAAAATAAATTTGTTAGAAATGTAAATAAGTTTGCAACAAAAAAAATTTATTGCAAATTTCCTTACTAATTTGCGACGAAATTTGAAATTCGTCACAAATTTTATTGTAGATTCGCAACAAATGATTTTCGTTGTCAAATTTCGTCGCTATTTTGGTATATTTTTGTAGTGGATGGACATATTACCTTCTCCTTTATATTCTTGTATTGCTTCATATCTCTTACCTCTAACGAGGAAATGAGTTTTAGTGATTTGTCGTTCGAAGGCGATCAAGGATCGTCGTAGCACCTTGGACTAATAGCCGGTTGATTGTGAACCAAGTAAAAATAAATGTATCTTTTTATATTTATTTTTGTGTTGTTTTCCGCTGTGATTTACTTTTTTTTTTAATTAAATATGCTATTCATTCCTCTAATGTCTCTCTCGATCTTACACAAATTAAGTTCATATAGTTAAGGGGGCGAGTTCAGCATGTTAAAATGGCCTGTTAGGGAAACATATGCCTAGGGAAAATCAATGACCAACAAACCGATGGGGGATGTGATCAGAATGGAGTCAAGGATGTGCAAGATTGCGAGTTAAGTAAGTTGAACACAATATTTCATATAGAAATATAAATATTTTTTGTATTCCTCTTAAGATCCTTCTATACCAAATTTAAAATGTTCTCTTAGAAATAAACAAACTCATTAATATTTTTACAAATAACTAGATACACCAATTGTATTTAGTTACTCAAGCTACGTAACGCTCTCAAAGAAGAGCCCACTTTCTATTTCACAACATCACAGGTGTAATATAGTGATAAAGTACTTTGAGAAATAATTAAAAAAAAATCAAAATTCAAATTTATATATTTTAAAAGTCGACTTTTAAATATATTTAATAATATTTTGGATTTATCGATAGTTGAACAAGAAAAAAAAACCCCTCTAACTTCAAAGCTAGTTGAGGGAAACTTGAATATCTCACCTCCAATTCTCTAAGATGCATTAGTAAATTCTTTTTTTCTGGAGCTACGCAGTGATAGAGCACCTAACTTAGCTATAAGATATTCATAGAAGGTCCGTTAATAGTGATGATTCGTTTTTTTTTATACTCTCTTGATCAGGATCGGCCTTGGGCCGGAGCTATCAAGGTTTTTGAAAGCAGTTTCTTAACTGTTGCATGCTCATTGTGCATGCACTGCACGAAGTACACGCATGATCCTTTATGTAGTGTTGCTGCAACACAGAGCATCCCCTTTAAAAGGGGGTGTGTATCCAAAATGAGGGTGATGCCAAGTGCACGAGTTGAGTGCTTAGAGGCAAAGTGTTGTTGGAGTGAAGGAAGTGCGAAACGCTGTCAGGCTGTCAGAGTGAACAGTGAATTCCGAGAATGCCAATAAGTGGGTGGAATTTGACTCGTGGAGGAGTAAGATCCTTCCGACGTGATTGATCCTCAGACGGCGAGCAGAGATCGTCTTCCCCACAGGTCCCAAGAAGCGTGAAGATTCTTCTGACAATCACTGTAAGTTTTATTTACAGTCTACAATTTTTTTTGGCATTTAAATTAGTACAAACAGATATAATAATACCGACAATGGTATCAGAGACCAAGTTGATTTGCATATGTTCGAATTTTTCTACCTGTAAAAATCACTGTTCATCCCGACAGTTAGTTGCGAGAACGAAGAACAGTGGTTTGCTCAAGCAATTTTAGACTGGTTCGAAACAGTTCCCTAGTGGGAACAGTTCCCTGATGGGAAACTTCCCGAGCAGTTTAAGACCGATTTGATTTACAAACCAGTTGCGATTTTGGAACAGTTCCCTGGTGGGAACAATTTCCTAGTGGGAACAGTTCCCTGATGGGAAACTGCTTCTCGAGCAGTTTAAGATCGGTCTGATTTACAGATCAATTGCTATTTGGGAATAGTTCCCTGGTGGGAACAGTTCTCTGGTGGGAAACTGCTTCCCGAGCAGTTCCCGAAATTGCTCGGGATTTCAGACTGGTCTGGAGAATAAAACGGTCTGGATTAACAAACTACTCGGGATTTCAGACTGGTCTGGAGAATAGACCGGTCTAGATCGAAAATTGATTTGGATTTCAGACTGGTCTAGTTTACAAACCGGTTGAAATTTCAAATCGATCTGGATTAATGTCAGACCGGTCTGGATGATGTCAAACCGGTCTGGATTAATGTCAAATCGGTCTGGATGAATTCAAACTGGTCTGGATTGATGTCAAACCGATCTGGAAGGATGTCAAACCAGTCTTGATTGATGTCAAACCGGTCTGGAAGGATGTCAAACTAGTCTGTATTGATGTCAAATTGGCCTGGAAGGATGTCAAACCGATCTGGATTGATGTCAAACCGGTCTGGATTGATGTCAAATCGGTCTGGATTTCTCATAGAACCCTATAGTGCTTGGCTAGCAAAGAGTTCTTGGCCAGCATTAAAAGAGGTTGGGGTCCACAGTAAGAGCTTGTCTAGAGGGCTAGTTCTACTGTTGGTCAACATTAGTTGACAGAGTTGACTTTGGTCAACAAAACTCATAACTGAATTATCAAGTATTTATTTGGAACATCTAGGTTTCGATATAAACAACTTATAGATAAGTTAAAAGAACTAGAGTTGATGGCTAGGGACGATGAAAATACAAATAACCATACATGTTGTTTGAGTGCCTGGGGTACTTGGAGAAAATTGGATGGTGTTTGAGTTTTCACATAATAATGGCCATGTCAAGTCATAACAGTTTAAAAAGATTGGACTTAGATCATAGTTGATTGGTAAAAGTACCAGCCGACTGATCTAAGCGATTCAGTCAACTATTCTCTAGAGAATCAAGGAAATTTGTTTTTGATTTATTGCGTTGATTCTATGCCTATATATAAATTGAATTAAGTCGGTATATGTACTGGTTTATAGGTTTTGTACTGATTTAATTAATTTTAATTTTTTCAAATGACATGGATGATTACCACTATGACTCGACGTGATGCGTTGCGTAATCAGCTGAGGGAGGCTATCTAGGGGATAAAATATGACTCAGCTCATGGAGTTGGGTGTCACATTGGGAGATTGGAGAAGCTATTTTGGAGACTCGAGATGCAGAAGTTTCCATTTCTGGATAACTACAGGATCTGAGCTTTGATCCGTTCACTGCCTGAGCTCCTTATTGATATTGCACATCAGATCTGGGGGCGCTATGAGGGGTGCGTATCTTACACCCAGTTGTGCACTGAGTTACTTCACTACGAGGCTTGTGAAGAGGATCCAGAAGAAGATCTAGAAGAAGTCCCTAAAGAGATTTTTCCTGTGGGATCTCTTCGTGTGTCATTCACAGGATTCTGCATCCTGACATCATCTAGAAAGCATCTCAACAGAAGGTGTCCTAGTTCAGCCTAAGAAGATTGAGCATGTTTGGATTATTATTGCGCTAGTGTTTGTACTAGTGGGAGTAATAATTACCTATCTAGTTTGTCATGGTTGTTTTTTGTTAAGTTATGAGTAGGAAGAACGTTATGTGTAACATTCTTAGTAGAGTCATGTTATCTGTTAACATTGTACAACATGTTTAAGTTGATGATATGTTCATTCAAAATAACATTGTACAACATGTTTATGTTGATGATATGTTCATTCAAAATGAATAGTTCATTTTATGTTGTTTACTCTACATGATGCATGATATTAGTTTATGCTATTTGATTTGTTCATTAAGAGTATAATTTAAATGATAAATTCATTTAATGTTGAATATCATGTTTGAATTATGATGGGATGTATATAATGAAAATAGATCAATGTATGTCAGATTGACACATATAGATGATAAGTGGTAACATAGTTATCACTTGATTTTGTAAACTAAATTAGATTTATATTGAGTCAATTTAGAGATTACATACATAAATATATACACTGAATTACTAAATAATCTATTTATTTATGGTAGATTATGACAACAAAGAACATCATAACTGAACTGAATAAGAGTGAAAAACTTAATGGTGAAAACTACAAAATCTGGCACCTCAAGATTCAGTATGTACTTGAGGAATAAGAAGTTCTTGAGGCTATACATCAGATTATGGAAGAACCTATTGAGGGTCCCACAACACAGCATAGACGTGACCTTGATGCATACAAGGTTTGGAAGAAAAAGGATTTTATTGCTAAGGGAAAATTGATTAGTTCAATAGTTGATGACCTAGTTTTTGAGAATGAGTCGTATCCTTCGGCTTATGCAGTCTGGGTTGCCCTTAGAGATAGAAACAGTGGGATGAGTATAAGTAAGCATCAACAATTGACGATCAAGTTCGACAACTATAAAAAGCGCTCGAATGTTACGATGGTTCAACATCTCAGGGAGATGTCTAACATGATTCGGAAGTTTAAAACTGTTGGTCATGAGCTGATAAATAAACAACAGGTTCAGATAGTTATTCGTTCCCTTCCAGATTCTTGGGAAACCATGAAGCAGACCTTAACTCACAGTGAGAGTATTAAGACTTTCACTGATGTCTCACGCCATGTTGAACTAGAGGCGGAGAGAGTAGAATCCGTAAGGATTTCTAGACAAGCCTATTTGGCTGCCGGTTCTGCTGGATCATCTGGATCCAAGAAAAAGAAATGGTTTAAGAAGGGAAAGGGAAAGAAGAAGGAAGTTGTTGTTCTAGGTGGGGTAGGCCCAATCAAGAAGAAGAAGAACAAGAAGACAGAGAAGAAACCTAAAAGTAAGGTGAGTTGCTTTAATTGTAACAAAAAGGGTCACTACGCTCGGGAGTGCACTGAGCCAAGAAAGGTAACTTCAAATCTGTCTTCTGAGCATTTTGTTGCTAGTTCTGTGTTGTTGGCTGACTCTTATCCTTTGTGGGTTATAGATTCGGGAGCAACCAACCATATAGCTCGGGAGTGAGTTACATATGTAGAGTACTACAGGGTACCAGTTGGCAACAAATGGATATATGTAGGAAACAATATAAGAGTTGAAGTCAATGGAATTGACACTTGCAAACTTAACCTTCGGGGTGGAAATACTTTGTTTCTACATGATGTCTTGTATGCTCCTGAGATTTGAAGGAATCTTATTTCTGTCACTTGTCTTCTTGATTTAGGGTATTGTATTAATTTTTACAGCCGGTGTGTTGAACTTAAGATTGACTCCATGTCAATCGGATATGGTTTTTTTAACAAATGATTTTATAGTTCTTGATGTGGAACCAAATGTCAATTGTGCAATTGATAGCTGTTTTTCGAACATCGCTCTTACTAGTGATGCAGAAATAACTGATGATGTTTGACATGCTAGATTAGGGCATATAGGATAAGATCGCATGAATCGGTTAGCTAAAGAGGGTATTTGGGCTCTCGTGCTAAGATTAACTTATCTGTGTGTGAGCATTGTCTGGTTGGAAAAGCAACTAGGAAACCATTTGGTAAGGCTATAAGGGCTGAGTCAACATTGCAACTTATTCATTTAGATATTTGTGGTCCAATGAATGTGAAGGCTAGACATGAATCTTTCTATTTCATTACATTTATTGATGATTTCTCTCATTTCGGTCATGTGTATTTGATTTCTCATAAATCTGAAGCATTGGATTGCTTCATTCGTTATATGAACGAAGTTGAGAATCAAATGGAACGTAAGTTTAAAACTTTACGTACTGACCGTGGAAGAGAATATATGTCTGATATGTTCAAGATAATATGTAATGATAAGGGGATTATTAGACAACTGACAATCCCTGAAACTCCACAGTAAAATGGGGTTGTTGAGAGAAGAAATAGGACTCTTCTAGAAATGGTTAGGTCTATGATGGCGCAGACTAATTTGTCGATCTCCTATTGGGGAGATGCATTATTAGCTGCAACCTATATACTTAACAAAGTGCCTTCAACGTCAGTTCCATCTACTCCATATGAATGTTGAACAGGCAGAAAACCAGATTTGAGCAATTTGAGACCCTGGGGGTCAACTGCTTATATTCATGATAGTTTTCATAAGTATGAAAAACTAGGACATAGAGGTAAGAAATGTATCTTTATAAGATATTCTAATACCTCCAAAGGTTATGTTTTCATAGGTGAGCAACAAGATGGAACAATCTCCGAATTGAATTTGAGATATGCTACTTTTCTCGAAACTGAGTTCCCAGCTAGAGGTGAAGTTGTTAAGACAATTCCTCTATTTGAGGAGGATGAGTCGTTATCAACAAGACAGATGTCTAGTGGAATACCAGAACCTAGTCAACCCAGTGGGAGTAAATTGCCTAGTCATAGGGTGACTTCTCATGAGCCCAACTCATAGAAAAGTGTTCGTAAAATCAAACCTAAGAAGAAGTTTGATATTGAGAATGAGGCAATGATGACACTCTCAATTGATGATGAAGAACCTCAATCAGTTATTGAAGCTCTGGGTTCTAGAGTTAGAGAAAAGTGGAGAGATGCAATAGTTGAAGAGATAGAGTCAATGATTAAGAATCATGTTTGGGAGTTAGTCGACCTTCCTCCTGGCCGAAGGGCTATTGGGAATAAATGAATTCTCAAAATAAAGAGGAAAGCAGATGGATCGATTAACCGATACAAAGCTCATTTGGTTGCAAAAGGATTTACCCAATTGGAGGGTATAGACTTTGAGGAGACATTTTCTCCCGTAGTAAACTTTGTGTCAATCCGAGTTATTTTAGCTTTAGTGGCACATTATGACTTGGAGTTACATCAGATGGATGTAAAAACCACTTTCCTTAACGGTGAGCTTGATGAGGAAATCTATATGGTTCAATCAGAAGGTTTCATTGTTGAAGGCCAAGAAGATAAATTATGTAGATTGAAGAAATCTATATATGGGCTAAAGCAAGCATTAAGACAGTGGAACATAAGATTCAATGAAGTGGTTTTGTCTTATGGTTTCGAAATGATCAATGAGGATCATTGCATTTTCCTGAAAAAGAAAAAAGGAAAGTATGTCATTTTATCATTATATGTTGATGATATGCTGATAGCAGGAAATGATATAGGTTTTGTGATAAAAGTTAAAAAGTGACTTTCATCACAGTTTGACATAATATATATGGGAGAAGCTGAATACATCTTAGGAGTAAAGATCATCAGGGATCGATCTAAGAGACTTTTGGGTTTGTCTCAAGAGTCTTATATAAATAAAATGTTACAACATTTCAGTATGTCTGATTACAACAGTGAAGAAACACCTATTGCGAAAGGTACTATTCTGAGCAAGAGTATAAGTCCCAAGACTCCTGAAGAAATAGTCGAGATGAATAAAAAACCATATGTCAGTGCTGTTGGTAGTTTGATGTAGACTATATTGTGTACTCGTCCCAATATCAGCTATGTTGTTGGCTTAGTCAATCGGTTCCAGTCAAACCCTGAACCGAGACACTAGAAGGCAGTGAAAAGGATGTTTAGATATCTGAAAGCGACAACAGGTTATAGTCTCTGTTATCAAGGATCATATATGAGCCTGAAGGGCTATTTAGATGCAGATTGGACGGAGGACCTAGATGATAGAAAATCCCTATCAGACTATGCATTCTTATTGAATGGTGGCGCCATCTCCTGGAACAGCAAGAAATAGGCCTGTGTGGCCTTGTCAACTATGGAAGATGAATATGTGGTATGTTGGGTTGTACAAGAAGCGATGCAGTTAAGGAGGTTCTGAAGTATCAAGATTCTTGAAGGCGGGGAGTCGATGGCCGTCTACTGTGATAGTTAAGTTGCTATAGCTTTTTTCAAGGATCCCAAATATCACAGCAAGGGCAAGCATATAGAAATAAAGTATAACTTTATTAGGGATATTGTTGCTAAGAAGAAAATGATTCTTGAGTATATTCCTACACGTACTATGCTTGCAAATTCTTTTACTTAGTCGATGACTAGAGAGTCATTTTTTTAGCATGTAAAGTCTATGAGACTTCGTAGAATGTAAAAATTTTGTAATGACAATCATATATTGTAATTTGATTATTTTAAATGCAAGCTATAATTTATTAAGTGTATATGATGTTATATTCTGGTGATAAACTCTCAGTAAGCATGTTGGCAGGTAGTGATTAGTCCTCTCACATGGACAATCGTCTCTATTTATTAAGTACAAATAGGGGTAAGACCATTACTTATATGATAGCTTTGGAAGCTATGTGTATAGAGATACATACCTATAAGCTGGGGTTATCTTGATATGTGTATCAAGATAAGATCATTTAAGAAAAATGATCGAAGTAAATGTTCCCACCATTTACTATACCTTTTTATGAGCCAGATTAGAATTTATATATTGTATTCAGGATTAGACATTTGAAACGTCTGGATCAAAATCTGTACGATATCGAGGAAAATATACACTCTTTGTTGGTAAAGAAAATAATATTGTAACATGTGATTTATACCACATGTGCTAAGACGACAATAAGGGTAGTAGGAGAATGAATCTCTGCTTCTCTACTATGTGAGCCCTTTTGAGATTGTATGTTAATCTAAGTATTTATCTTTTGTGACTATTTAGCTGTCTATTTGAAGTTTTAATCAGGGTATGCTACTTTAGTATGTAAACCTATTGACTATGGATGATTCGGTCTATGAAACATGACTAGGAAAGTGACTGATTAAAATGAATAGATTCACGCTAAAAAGGAAAGTTAAATAGATTTACATCTTTTGAGATTTATTCACTGGTCGATCCATTTCTATTATGTATGAAAATGATTATGAATATTGAGAATATAGAACATGCTCTTGATTTGATGGTCATTATTGGGGATTAGAGATGTTCATATTGATGTAAATGGAGAGTATTTAATCTGGATAAATAGCAAGACATTATATCTAGGAAAATTGTTATATACCACTAGAAGAATGGTTTTGTACCACCTAGAAAATGACTATGTGTCACCTGGAGAATGGTTGTGCGCCGTCAGGTGAATGACTGTGTCATTCAGAGAATGGTTATGTACCATTTGTAGAGCGACTAAGTTAAGCATAATAACTTTTCTTAGCATGGATCGCTCTATAAGCAGTTATATAAGGTGTAAAAACTTTCTTAGCATTGAATTGCTCAGTGTGCTTGCTTTCGCACAAACCATTTTTCTATGTATGAATTGATTGTTCTATTGGTTTTTGTGACCATCAATCTCTGTTCTATTAGTTTTTTTTTGGACTATGAACTACAGCTCTATTTTTAGTCTATGTGACTAAATATTTCTATTAGTCTATGTGATTATTGACTCCGGCTCTATTTAGTCTAAATGACTAAATGTCTCTTATTGGTCTATATAACCATTTGTATATGCAGCATAACTTAGACGAGTGAGAGATGAAAGCAGTTTCTTAACTGTTGCGTGCTCATCGTGCACGCACTGTACGAAGTGCACGCACAACCCTTCGTGCAGTGCTGCTGCAGCATAGAGCATCCCCTTTAAAAGGGAGTGTGCGTCCAAGATGAGGGTGATGCCAAGTGCAAGAGCTGAGTGTTTAGAGGCGAAAGTGCTGTCGGAGTGAAGGAAGTGTGAAACGCCATCAGGCTGCCGGAGTGAACAGTGAATTCCAAGAACGTCAAGGAGCGGGTGGAATTTGGCTCGTGAAGGAGTAGGATCCTTCCGACGTGATTGATCCTCAGACGATGAGCAGAGATCATCTTCCCCACAGGTCCCAAGAAGCGTAAAGATTCTGACGATCATTGTAAATTTTATTTACAGTCTATAATTTTTATTTTGGTATTTAAATTAATATAGACAGATGCAATAATACCGACAGCTTTCGTATAGGGTTCAAAATATTTTAGAGTTTACTGTAACTCTTGATCAGAATTTAAAATTTTTTAGAATTCAATATAACTCCTCTTTAAGAGTTCAAAATTTTTAAAATAATCCGTATAGATTCTGCTCCCGATTCAATCCGCTTATTAACAGCTTTTTTTCCTCGGGGAACAAGGAAAAGTTCTGTTTTCCCGTGGAAGACATGGAATAATTTGGTATTTTAAAAGTTTAAATATTGTTTAATGTCCATGAAGAATACTTCTTGCAGCTGATAATTACTTGGTCTTGATTTATATTCATATAACGACCAGTGCTTCTCAGCCTTGTCAGTGCAATCGAAGGTTTGATTTCTAGATCTGTTGCAAGAGTTTCTAGTCCAGAGTTGCAGGTTAAAAAAAAAAAAAAAAGAACAATTTGTGGACCTTTAGGTTTTTTAGTCATGGCATGCAGTCACTATTTAGTCATTTGAAATGTTTTCAAGTATCAGTTTCCTCTAAACTGGCCCTTGTGTTCATGTTCCAGCTGTGACTGATGCAGCAGTCACAGAGCCAGTACCAACCACTTGGTTAGTTTTATGGAGTTCCCAGCTAATACCATTTCTTTACAGTTGGCTCCTTCGCCCTTTGCTTCCCCTTTCGATGACAAGCTGCTGTTTGAATGATGTAAAATGCATGTTAATCTTTAATTGGGTGACACTTATCAGTTTTAACTTGCACACGTACCAAAAACCTATAGTGTGCTAGAAAGAAAGAACTAAAAGCAGCTCTAGCTAGGCAACGGTGAAGGGTGTGCTCGAGAGGACGGAGAGAGAGTCGATAATTTGTCCTCCGAGTTATTCTGAGTGTGATAAATGATGACCAACATCTTGATTACGAAAAAATGTGAGACGCATTAAATCGGAACCAAACGATGTATCTAAAGAATTTAATGTTGGTTTTGCGAAAAAATTTATATGAATTTAAAAAAAAATGTAAGTAAATATTGTAAAATAAATTTATAATGAGTTCGTCAATTTCTCGAGCTTTCGAAGACGATCTATTCTAGAAAGAGATCTTTCAATCTTTTACTTGCCGTCTAAAGAACGATTACAAGAACGAACTATTCTTACTCTTCCATAAATCAAATCCGACGCTTTGGATATTATCTTCCATATCACGAGACAAATAGTCTCTCTGTTCTCCGAACCTCCCTTCTCTTCATCTTTCCCTCCTCTGTCACTTGGATGCACCCCTTTTATCTTAGATGCATTCATAGTGGTGCACAATGTGCACTCTACGTGCGTGGGCAGTTACTGCCCACATAGCAAAGTATGAAGATTCAAATGTCAACTTCTCTCACTCATCCAAATTATACCACAAAGACAAATTGTCACATAAACCAAAAGAGGTCATTAGTCACAAAGACTGATCAAATAGAGATTAATAGTCACATATACCAATAAAACAACATCTAATTCATATTTAGGAAAAATAATTCATGTGACAGTAAGTACGCTGAATATTTCATGCTAAAAAAGTTATTACACCTTATATAACAACTCATTGAGCGATCAATGCTAAGAAAGTTATTACACTTTACTTAGTTGCTCATTAAACGATCAATACTAAGAAAGTTGTTACACCTTACTTAATCACTCACTAAATGATACACAATCATTCTCTGAGTGACACAACAATTATCTTGAAGACATCAATGTCTTATTATTTATCCAGATTAAAATATTTACATCAATGTGAACGCCTTTAATCCCTTAAAATGATTATTATGTCAAGAGCATGTTCCATATCTTCAATATTCATAATTCATTGTTGTACACAATAAAAATTGATCGACTAGTGGATAATTTTCAAAAGATTAAATCTATTTAATCTTCCTTTTTAGCTCGAATCCATTCATTTTAATCAGTCGCTTTTCTAGTCATGTTTCATAGACCGAATCACACATAGTCAATAGGTTTACATACTAAAGTAATAAACCCTAATTAAAACTTCAAGTAGACAGTTAGATAGTCACTCAGGATAAATATTGAGATTAATATATAATTTCAAAGGACTTGTATAGTAGAGAAGCAGGAATTCATTCTTCTACTACCTTTATTGTTGTCATAGCACATGTAGTATGAATTACATGTTACGATGTTATTCTTTTTACTAATAAAGAGTGCATGTTTTTCTCAAATTAACATAGTACAAATTTCGATCTAGATATTCTCAATGCCTAATCTAGAATTCAACACATAAATTCTAATCTAACTTCAAACATATATAGTAAATGGTGGGTGTATTTACTTCGATTATAAATCTACAAATGATTTCATTTTGATACAAATATTAAGGTGATTATGGGTATATCTCTAATACATATATCTTCACAAGCTATCTTATAAGCAATGGTCTTACCTCTATTTGTATTTAACAAATAGAGATAATTATCCATATGAGAGGACTAATCACAATCTGTCAACATGCTCACTAAGATATTTTAGAATGTCACATGAATAAATACACTATATAGATTATGACATTTCATACAATCAAATTACAATATTGTTATATTTTTCGAAGTCCCATAGACTTTACATGTTCATAAAATGATCTGTAGTCATTGACTTAGTGAAAGGATCTACAAGAATAGCACATGTAGGAATATACTCAAGAGTCATCTTTTTCTTAGCAACAATATCCCTCATAAAGTTATACTGTATAGCTATGTGCTTATCCTTGTTGTGATATTTGAGATATTTTGAAAAAACTATAGCAGCTTGATTGTCACAATAGACAGTAATTGGACTTCCACTGTCTACAATAATTTTCAGATACTTCAGAAACCTTCTTAACCAGATTGCTTCTTGCATAGTTGTTGAACATGTCACATATTCAACTTCTATTGTTGACAAGGCTACACAAATTTATTTCTTTCTATTCCAAGAGATGATGCCACCATTCAGCAAGATCACATAGCCCGATGTGGGTTTTCTGTCATCCATATCTCCAACTCAATCTGTATCTGAATAGCCCTTCAGACTCATATTTGATCCTTGAAAATCAGAGACAATAATTTGTTGTCGCTTTCAGATATCTGAATATCCTCTTCACCTCTTTCTATTGTCTCGATCATGGGTTTGATCAAAATCGACTGACTAAGACAACAGTATAGCTGATATCGGGACGAGTATACAATATAGTGTATATTAAACTACCAATAACACTGGCATATGATCTTTTATTCATCTCGGCTATTTCCTCAGGAGTATTGGGACTCATACTCTTGCTTAGAATGATACCTTTAAAAATTAGTGTATGTTCATTATTGCAATCAGACATACTGAAATATCGTAACATCTTATTTATATAGAACTCTTCAGACAAATCCAAAAGTCTTTTAGATTGATCTCTTATGATATTTACTCTTATTTATATAGAACTCTTCAGACAAATCCAAAATCACATATACTGATCAGGAAAAACATAACTGCTCGGGAAGTGCTCATACTACTCACACAATATTATACTTCACTTCTGAACACCACTAAACCACTTACCTCTACTGGGCTCAAAAATCACATATACTGATCAGGAAAAACATAAACTGCTTGTCAAACACATAGACTTCCTGAGAAAAACTTAATCTGATCAGAAAAACCCTGAACCCATCACTTCCTTTTTCCATTTTTAGGAAAATATAATGATCCTCATTGATCATTTCGAAATCATAAGAGAAAATGACTTCGTTAAATCTTATGTTTCATTGTCTTGACGTTTGCTTTAACCCATATATAGATTTTTTTAAGTCTATATACTTTCTCCTCTTGTTTCTTTTTAAGTCATAATACGCTACTAAAGCCAAACTAACTCGTGTTGACACAAACTTCACTATAGGAGAAAATATCTCTTCATAGTCTATACCCTCTAGTTGGGTAAATCCTTTTGCAATCAAATAAGCTTTGTATCTATTAATCGATCCATCGCTTTCCTCTTTATTTTAAGAATCCACTTATTCTCAATAGCCCTTTGGTCAGGAGAAAGATCGACTAAATCCCAAACTTTATTTATTTTCATAGACTCCATCTCTTCTACCATTGCAGCTTTCCACTTTTCTTTAACTCTATATCCCAAAGCTTCCTCAACAGATTGACGTTCTTCATCGTCAATTGGGAATGTCATCATTGCCTCATTCTCAATGTTAAACCTCTTCTTAGGTTTGATCTTACAAACACTTCTTCGAAAATTGGGTTATTCAGAAGTCAATTCATGACTAGGAAAAATACTTCCACTCGATTGACTAGGTTCAAACATCCCTTTTAACACCTCTTTAGTTGATAATGTTTCATTCTCCTCAAATAGAGGAGTTGTCTTATCAATCTCACCTCTAGCTAGGAACTTAGTTTTGAGAAAAATAACATCTCTCGACTCTATTTCGGAGATGGTTCTATCTTATTGCTCACCTATAAAAATATAACCTTTGGAGGTATCCGAATATCTTATAAAGATACATTTCTTATCTCTAGGTCCTAGTTTTCCATACTTGTGAGAACTATCATAAACACAGGCAACTGACCCTTAGGGTCTCAGATTACTTAAATATGATTTCTTGCTTGTCCACTATTCATATGGGATAGACAAAACTAATTTTGAAGTTACTTTATAAGTATATAAGTTGCTACTAATAATGTATCTCCCCAATAGGAGATCGACAAATTAGCCTATGCCATCATATACCTAACCATTTCAAGAAAAATACTATTTCTTCTTTCAATAACTCCATTTTGCTATGAAGTTCCTAGGATTGATATCTGTCTAATAATCCCCTTATCATTACACATTATCTTAAACAGATCAGACAAATATTCTCCGCCACGGTCAGTGCGTAAAGTCTTAATCTTACATTCCGTTTGATTCTCAACTTTGTTCATATAACAAATGAAGCAATCCAATGCTTCAAATTTATGAGAAATCAAATACACATGACCGAAATGAGTGAAATCATCTATAAATATGATGAAATAGGAACCTCCATGTCTAACCTTTATATTCGTTGGACCATAAATATCTGAATAAATTAATTACAATAGAGAATCAACTCTCTTACCAAAATAGTTTCCTAATTGCTTTTCCAGCAAGACAATGCTCACATATAGACCAGTTAGTCTTAGCCCGAGAGCCCAACAAGCCCTCTCTAGCTAACCAATCATTCGTTCTTGTCTTATATGTCCTAACCTAGCATGCCAAACCTCATCAGTTATATCTGCATCACTAGTAAGAGCAATGTTTGAAAAACAACCATCAATAGAAAAATTGGCATATGGCTCCTCATCAAGAACTATACAATCATTCGTTAAAAAAGTATATTCGATTAACACTGAGTCAATCTTAAGTTCAACACACTGTTATAAAAATTAATACAATACACAAAATCAAGAAGAAAGTTACAGAAACTAGATTTCTTCGAATCTCAAGAGCATACATGACATCATGTAGAAATAAAATACTTTCACCATAAAGGTTAAGTTTGCAAGTGTCGACTCCTTTGACTTCAACTTGTGCATTTTTTTTACATAGATCCATTTGTTATCAGCTGGTACTCGACGATACTCCACGAATGTAATTTGCTCCTGAGCTACATGGTTGGTTACTCTCAAATCTATAATCCACATAGGATAAGAATTAACCAACAATACTGAATAGCAACAAAATGCTCAATAAATGAAGATAGACTCAGATTTATCTTTTTCGGCTCAGTACACTCTCGAGCAAAGTAACCCTTCTTGCCATAGTTAATGTTGGTGCAACAAGCCCCGAGTCAATGTTGACCAAACTCGATGGGACTCGAGTAGTGTTTTGATGTTTGACAATGAGTTTGACCATAGTTTAACTATAAGTTTGACCATATGTTGACCTTATGACTAGTGGATGATTGCGATATCCAAAGTCATATAGGAGAGATTATTTAGGGGAGATTGTTGGAGCAATCAACCTCGAAAGTCTAAGTTTGGATATTTGGCAAGGGAAGTCCAAAGGTATAGTCTTGATAGTATAAATCCAAAGTGTGTAGGTTTGACGGCATAGAGTCCAAGCATGGGTCTTAGTGGTGTAAGTCCAAATGAATCTTGGTAAAGGACCCGATTAGCATGACATAGCCGATGGAAGCACCTGAAAGCTAACGCGAAGGATGAAAAGTCACGAACTCAAGGGATCCGAGAGGCATGAGGTTGATGGAGATGGCTAGAAGGCTTAGGTCTAGACTATGGGTGAGTATCAAGTATGAGGGGATCATACTAGGTTAAACCTCATGTTTGAGGTTTACCAATCGACTAGGGTTATGGACTAGTCGACTGATCAAGTATTTAACACTCGGAAGCTTAGTTGACTCGGAGAAGTTGATTGGGATCATGACCAGTTAACTGGTAAGTAGTCGACTGTAGCTCGACTATTGTTGTATGTCATTGGCAGTCGACTGCCATGTATGGACAATCAACTGGTTAACTGCCAAGTATGGCCAGTCAACTGTCATGGATGACAGTCGACTAGAATTTGTGGACATGAGCACAGAAAGGATCGTAGTCAACTATTATAAAAGGGAAATCGACTGACGACTATGGGAAATCGACTGATCGATTAGAGAAGTTGACTAGTGTGCCCTAATTTGACATGGATTAGTCCATTTTGAGATAACAAATAGGTGAGCAGTCAATTGATGCCTTTTGCCAGTCAACTGCTAGGCGGAAAATCAACCCGATGGAGAACTTAAAAGGAGGTCGATGGGGAGGTTTTCCATAGGGGTTCTTGGGTGATTTTGAAGCAAAGTGTTGGTGCATTTCAGGGTCTTCAAAGGCATCTCCAAACAACTAACAAGCAAGCAAAAGCGATCTTTGTAAAGTTTTCTTTACTTGTATTTCATTATATTTGTTTGTATTTATTTCTTATTGTTGTAAGAACCTTGTAAGAGGTTTCTCTGCCTCCGAATTGATCCGAGAAGAAGTTTATTAGTGGTGGTGTGCATCACTAGAGCTCGACTCGTGGAGTAAGAACCCTAGTTTCAAAGCAGGTTAAATCACTTTGTCTTTTGCCTTATGTTTGTGTGTTGTATATTTGTATTTATTTTTATATTATGTTGTGATAACTTGTGTAGACAAGAACACACGAATGAACAATCAAAATCGCAAAAGATGTTATTCGCCCTCCTTTAGTGCGACGCCCGATGCTCAATAGTTAAAGCAAGTCATCTTGCTTTTAGGTTTATTTCCAATCTCCTTTTCCTTCTTCTTGATTAGGTCTTTCATAGCAGCAACAATAGCTTTCTATCCCTTACCCTTCTTGAACTATATCTTTTTCTTGGATCCAGATGATCCAACATAACTGACAATCACACAGGCTCACCCAAAAATTCTCACGAATTCCACTCACTCTGCCTACAATTCTACATAGCGTGAGATATCAGTAAAAGTCTTGATACTCTCACTATAAGTTAAAGTCTGCTTCATGGTCTCCCAAGAATCGGAAAGGGAATGAATAATTGCCTTAACCTATTGTTTATTTGTCAACTCATGACCAACAGTTTTAAGCTCTGAATCATGTTGAACATCTCTCTTAGACGTTGAACTATGGAGACATTTAGGTGCTTCTTATAGCTATCAAACTTAATTATCAGCTGTCGAAGATTACTCAGACTTATTCCACTGTAACTCTCCCTTAGGGCTACCCAGACTGCATGAGCCGAAGGATGTGACTCATACTCAAAAACTAAGTTATCTATCATTGAACTTATCAATATGCCCTTAGCAGTGGAATCTTTATTTTTCCATGCCTTATAGGTATCAAAGTCTCATCTATGTTGTTCAGTGAGACCCTTAGTAGACCCTTAGTGGGTTCTTCCAAAACCTGATGTACATTCTCCAGAACTCCTTGTTCCTCAAGTACATACTGTATCTTGAGGTGTTAGATCTTATAGTTCTCCCCATTTAACTTTTCACCTTTATTAAGTTCATCTATGATATTCTTAGTTGCTATAATCTATCATAAATAAATAAATTATTTATATATTCAGCATAAGTCGTATGTATGTAATTTCTTATTGATTCAATGCAAATCTGATTTGGTTTACAAAATCAAGTGACAACTATATTTCAACTCATCACTTGTATCTATCAATCTGATTGATATTGATCAATCATATTACATACACCCCAGCTAATAAAGTAATCATTAACATATCATGAATCAACATAAAATAACTAATCATGATATTATATAAATGAACTAATCATTTACATGTAGAAGTTTTGTTAACATATAACAAAGTGCATAAAGATTATCAAACACAACAATCTTTCTACATATAACCTAAACAACTCTACTCTAATAGACTAGATAGGTAATTACTACTCCCACTAGGACAAACATTAGCATAGTAATAATCATGATGCACCCTATCTTTCTAGGCTCAACTAGGAAACTTTCAACTAGAACACTTTGTGGTGGACCACTGGAAGAATCTTTCATAGAACACACAAAACAGTCCTTTTTAGATTCTTCCTCTGTATCCTCTTCATTCTCAGCATATGAATAGTGAATCAACTCTGTGCACAACTCTATATATGTGATGCACCCCTCGTAGCACCCCCACACTTGATGTGCAACATCACTCAGATTTATCGGTAGCGAACGAACCAATGCCCAAATTTTATAGTTATCCTAAATAGGAAACTCCTACATCTCAAATCTCCAAAAAAGATGATCAAGCCTCCCCATGTGTCCAGCGACTCCATAAGCAAGATCGTACTTTATCTCCTAGATAGCTTACCTCAGCTTGTTTTGTAATAGATCATGATGAGTCATCGTGGTAATCATTTGTGTCATTTGAAATTGAAATTAATAATTCAATACAAAACCGACTTAATTCAATTTATACAAGCATAGAACCAATGCAATAAATCAAGAAAAATCAATTCTTTTCGATTTTTAGGAGTCTTAGTCGACTAACTCATTTACCAGTCAAATGATACCTTTATCAGTCGACTAGAATGACTATCAGTTGATTGACACTCCTTTTAGTCGACTAAACTCTTATCAGTCGACTGGTGCCACTCAAGCAGTCAACTATCACCTCGGACCAATCAACTGATAACTTGGAAACTCAACTCGACTATGTTTATTGAGATCCCGAACACCGCATGTTCTGCTCCAAGCACCCCAGACACCCAAGTATTGTGTGTGGTATCTTGTCGTCTTAATATCCCTAGCTCTTAGTTGTTTATCCTGAGTCCAAGTTATTCTCACAATGACTCGACATTTCTGTTATGAGGATAGTCAACCATTGTCAACTATACCAGTCAACCAATGTTGACTAGTTTACTCAAAAACTCAAGCATAACACTTATGTTCTGAGCACCACTACATGACATCTCGATCACCTCGTGATACTTGCAAGTACATTGAGTACTTAGCATTGTGCTCACTCATTCGAGTATCGAGCCCATCTCTCCTCAATCGAGTGCCACACATAGTGTACTCCTCTTCCCATCGATCACTTTAGTGCATAGCTCGAGTGACAAGAACTCTTGTCCCTCCCGAGCACCACATGCTCTTAGATAGTCGAGTGCCAACTCAGTTCGAGCACCATTGCTTCGGCCAAGCACTCCAAGTGCACTGTGCTTTTCCCATTGAGTCGAGTAGCTCTTGTCAAGCACTATGTGCTCCTTCGTGAAAGAAGACGAGCACTAGCACCCTACTGAGCACTTCGTGTTCTCAAATAGCTGAGTGTCAAGCACTTCTCTACTCACTGCAAGCTTCTCAGCCCAAGCTCGAGAACTTCATGTGTTTTTCCCAAGCATCGCTTGATATGTCGAGTGAATAGCACGAGTACCCAGTATTGAGCTTTCCATTTCTTGAGCATCGTATGCATAGTCGAAATACTGTGCATTTCTCAATTGAGCTCCCTATTGATCGAGTCCCACAAGCCGAGCACCTAGTGCACTGTGTCTTTCTCAACTGAGCCGATTGTTGAGCACCAAAGTGTGTTGTGCTCTCTCTCTAATCCGACAACCTTGTTCTCGACACCCGAGTAGCTATGCTCAGGTAGGTGCTCGATGTCTGAGCACCTTGTGCTCGGGCGGGTGATTAGTGCCCAAGCACCCCATGTGATCGGACGGGTGCTCGGCGTCCGAGCACCCTATGCTTGGTGCTTGGGCACCCCATGTGCTCGAGAGGGTGCTCGACGTGCACCCTGTGCTCGGCGCCTGAACACCCCATGTGCTCGGGCAGGTGCTCGATGTTCGAGCACCCTGTACCCTGCGCCCAAGCACCTGTGTGGTTTGCCGAGCATGCACAATGTTGTGTGTGATTCCTTCTTTAGTGCCGAGCACCCAAAGTGCTCAACCAAGGTAACCCTTTGTCGAGTGCTACTTGGCAATTAGGTTTCCACTCAGAAACGCCGCTACAGCTAGTTTCCCACTCAGTAACTGCTTGATAGGTGATTTCCTACTCGAGAACACTGCGAGAAAGGTCAAGTGCTTCACACTCCTCTGTCTGAGCACGTAAAGTGCTCAGGCGACATCTTTCTCACTTGGGAATCACTCTATAGAAGCATTATTCATCTTCTTCGCGATGAAATTGTATGAAATTTATAGACAAAATCATACAAACTAATGCATACCAACATTTACTTTGATACCAATGTTGGTTTTGTGATAAAGTTTGCATGAATTTAAAAGAACTTTAAACAAATACTATAAAACAAACTTATAGCAAGTTCATCGATTTCTCAAGCTTTCGAAGATGATCTATTCCAGGAAGAGATATTTTGATCTTTTACTCGCTGTCTGAAGAACGATTACAAGAACAAACCATTCTTACTCTTCCACAAACCAAATCCCAATGCTTTTGGATGTTCTCTTTGATATTGCGAGACACATAGTCTCTCTGTTCTCCGGAAACCCTTCCGCAAACTCTCTTTTCTCTATCTCTCCCCCTCTGTCACTTGGATGCACCCCTTTTATCTTGGACGCATCCATAGTGGTGCACAATGTGCACTCTACGTGCGTGGGTGGTTACTGCCCATGTAGCAGTAGCATGAAGATTAAAATGCCAACATTTAAATACCATCAAAATCATGAGAGTATATATATCAATATCAAAATAATGGCAAACCAAATACTGACTTGGGCCAAAGTGATTTTAATTGTTCCGATTTTGTCACGGAAGAGGTTCTTACAAGTGCAGTAGAATAGTTTTAGCAGGAGTTTGGGCGATGACTATATATCTTATCCGATGAAGGAAAGAGAAGAAAAGAGATGAGGCTCAAGAATCCAATCTTCGTAGATCGTAGACTCGATCCAAAACCCAACTCTCTTCTTATATATCAAGCCCTATAAGAGTCGTTCCATTATTAAACCCGTAATCCATTAACTTCCCATCAATATTAACGAATTAGATTAATGAGTTTTATACATGTGATCCACATCTAATGGCTTAAACCCCCCAATTAACAGTGTATTAGATTACTTTATGTTATAAAATGTGAATGGAAAAGGAGATGAAATGGATGAAGGAGATTTCATTGTGTATATGACTTTAGTCCTATATTAGAAGTTTCAAA
This sequence comes from Wurfbainia villosa, assembly GCA_025175895.1. Lineage (NCBI taxonomy): Eukaryota > Viridiplantae > Streptophyta > Magnoliopsida > Zingiberales > Zingiberaceae > Wurfbainia > Wurfbainia villosa. The sequence continues at coordinate 34,810,541 of CM045990.1, forward strand.
GCTTAATGGTTGATTTATATTGTTTCACAAACATGTATATTGTGAACAAATGCATGGTGAGAGGCTCTGTCTTACATGTAGATGCGTAGGGGGTGCAAATCCAGGAGTCCAAATTGCACTGAACCAAGTTGACTCATGTATGAGCACGACTTGCGTATGTCGAATGTTGAACCAATCAGGGCAAAGTGTTTGCTCAAGCGAATGAACCAATATTTTTCCATTCGAACTATTTTTGCTTAATAATAAAGGATGCATTAATGTGATTAATGAGAAATTGTAATTATCACCCGAAATAATTGATGTTTTACTAGGGTGAATATAAGAAATTAATTGTTGGGACTGATAGTAGCACTAAAGGGGGTGAATAATGCCTCAAACTCATTCTCTCAAACTCGTTCTTCGATCGTATTCATCGTACTTGTCTACAACAAAGTTATGTGCAACAGAATAAAACAAACTAAATACAAAGCACAACACACAACACCGGAATTTTATGTGGTTCGAAACCCTAGTTCCTACTCTACGGTTGAGCTCTAGCGATGCACCATAACTAAAACTTCCTCCTCGGACACCGGAGGTGGAGATACCTCTTACAACAACTTACAATACAACAACCAAAATACAAGTGAAGAAACAAAATGAATGCAAATGAAAAATGCTTTACACAAGAATGCTTTGCTTGATCTCTTGTTTGGTTGCTTTCGAATCCTTTTGAAGACTTGGAATGCAACAACTTCCCTTCAAAATCCCCAAGAACTGGCTACCAAAAACTCCTCAACTTCATCCTTTCATAAACTCCATCATAGGCTAATTTCTGCCAACTAGTCGACTGGCCTTACCCCAGTTAATTGGTCACTTATCCATTGTCTCATAACGGCTTAATCCATGTCGGATTTCAGCTGATTAGTCGACTGTCATAAGCCGCTAGTCAATTACATAGTCGACTCAGAAAAATTCTATGCTTTATCTTCTTAAAGCCAGTTAACTATCTCATCACAACAATCGATTGCTTCATCGGAGCACTATTTCTCATACTTGACTTGGCGAGTCCTAACTACCCGCAACCAATCGACTGGTCCAAACCACCAGTAAACTGCCCGAGCACCTGTCGAAGTTTCCCGAGTGCCGCGACTTTACTCGCCTGAGCACTCGACCAATCAATTACCAAACAATCTGTATGATTATTTATCTCACCTGTTGATTAGAACAAGTCCCAACTGACTAGTACACCTCAAAACTATGGCTTAACATCCCAAGTTTGATCCTCTCATACTTGATACTTACCCTTAGTCTAGACCTAAGCCTTCAAGCTTCTTACATCAGTGACACGCCTTTAGGATGCATCGAGTCCTCCACGACTCCTCACCCTTTCCACTAGCTTTCAAGTGCTTCCTTTAGCTTTGTCATGCTATCGGATCTTCATTTACCAAAAGGCCACGCTTCCGGGACTTCCATTACCAAGTCTCAATACTTGGACTTTTCATTGCCAAGTATCCATACTTGGACTTTTCTTTGCTAAGAGGTCGCGCCTCTAGGACTTCCATTGCCAAGTCTCCATACTTGGACTTTCCCTTGCCAAATATCCATATTTGGAATTTCCTTGCCAAGTATCCATTGCTGGTGCAATCGACCTCAAGACTCGAGTGGGACTCTAGTAGTATTTTGATGCTTGCCAATATGATTGACAATGGTTTGACCATATGTTGATCATATGTCTAGTGGATATTTGGGACATCTAAGGTCATATGAAGGAGATTGTTATGAGGGAGATTGTTGGAGTAATCAACCTCAGGTCAAGGTTGATCAAGTTCGAGTGAGACTTGAGTGGAAGTCCAAGAATGGATTCTTGGCAATGAAGAAGTCCAAGTATAGATACTTTGCAAATGGAAAGTCCAAGGGTGTAGTCTTGACCGTGTAATTCTAAGGGTATAGTCTTAGCAGTGAAACCCAAGTTTGGAGACTTGGCGATGGAAGTCCCCCGGAGGCGTGACCTCTTGGCAAAGGTAGACTCGTTAGATTGACAAAGTAGATGGAAGAACTTGAAGGCTAGGGCCAATGGTGAGGAGTCGTGGACTCAAACCAAGGGTATGAGGCTGATGAAAGTGGCTTGAAGGCTTAGGTCTATTGGGGATCGATTGGCCGGCTAGAGGGGGGTGAATAGCCCTCTTTCGTTGTATGTCGGTATTCTCTCGATCGTTTGCTCGTCTACACAATCGTTAGCGCAAGCGGAAGCATAAACAATAATGACAAAGCAATAAATGAAAATACAAATGCTAACAAGAAGATGTAACGTGGTTCACGGCTACGCCGTTAATCCACGGTCCGATTCGTCCACGGTGAATCACTCCGCAATCTATCCACTAGATCTCTCCTTTGCACAAAGCTAGGTGGAGGTAACCTCTTTACACAAAAACACTCCTCTTACAAATATAATGGAAATAAGCTCAAGTAAGAGGACGGAAAGCTTTAGGGAACTTTGGGAGAGTATTAGAGCATAAGCATTAGCCTCCCAAAGCCCCATCCCCTTCCTTTTTATAGAGGAAGAGGGTTTCTTCCCGTTGACACAGGAATGATCGATGGAACCCATCAATCGGGTCTGTAGCCGCTGCCCAATAACGACTACTTTCCACTGGATTCCATCCAAGCGGTATTGGCATCGATCGATGGCACCCATCACCGAGATGTCAATCACCGAGTGCTCCGCGAGATCGACTCCGTCTGCGTGCTGCATGTCGTCATCATTGCCGTCCCTTGGCAGTCGACTGATCAAGCCATCAGTCGACTGATCAACTTGATTCAGCTGACTTAAACCAGTCGATCGACCCATCGACTCAGAGCAGTCGACTACCAGTCCATGGCAGTCGACTGGTGTCGGGAAATCCCATCCGACACTTAGCCAAATGGCCAAGTTTCACCTAAGAGCTACCCCTTCCCGGGTTACATTCGCTCACTCTCATCCCTCGGAGTCCCTCGCCTTCGAAGTTCTCTTCGTTCGCGGCCACGTCCCTCGGCAGCATCAGGCGCACGGCTCGGCAATGCTCCTTCGCGTCTCTTGCCTCGAAGTCTACTTCCTCCGGCTTCACTCCAAGCTTCTCGTCCGGCGGTCCCTCGGATGCTCCAAGCGCACGGCTTCCGCAAAGCAATCCTTCACCGACTCAAGGACCGAGTCATGAGATGTGAAACTCACCATGGTTCCATGTGCGAATTACTAAGTCCTGCACGACTTCAATGCACATATCAAATCAACATAACAAACTAACTTAAACCCTTTGCCACACACATCAAAACCTAATCATGGCAAGAGATTGCCCTAACAATCTCCCCCTTTTTGTTGTGTGGCAATCCGTTTAAGTTAGATAAAAGATATTTGATATAAAATTTCTAAGGAAAGAAAGCATGTAAATATTAACATGATATAACAACATGCAACTCCCCCTTAATCCATGATATTCCCATATAAATCTCTCCCCCTATCACATTTTTCTCCCCCTATCATATCACAATTTACTTAAACATGATTATTTCTCCCCCTTTGACACCATCAAAAAGATAAACTCTAAGTTATAAACTCATGGCATCAAGTATAATAGAAGGAAAATACCAAACATTGCTCTAAAACCTAAATTCGGCCTCAACTAGTCTGAATTAAGCCATCGATCGATCGTTCGATACGATGACCGCACGTATTTCGTAATTTTTTGATTTTCAGACCGAATTTCAGAAATGCATTAAAAATTCCAAAAAATTCGAAAAATCATGAAATTTGGGGAACACATTTCTTTTAAGTATATCTATCAGTAAAAAATAGTTTTTCATGAAAAATCATTATATTTACTGATATTTACCAAAAATCCAAAAGCTTTAAAAGTCACTAGAATTTTGATCATGTGAGTATCAAGTTTAGCACCTAGTTTTGGTTCCAATTGTTTCAAAACATGAATACATGGATTTTAAAGTAAGAATTTGTTTTGAAAACATATGAAATATCCAACCATGATCTTTGGGCAATATGTCTATGAATTAAACATAAGTCTTCCCCATGATTGGTCTATTATTGCTATTTTGATACATTAAATAACCATCTAAATGCCATAGGCATTAGTGGACATTTGTATCATCCTAACATCTCACCCATGCTAAGTTTTCAATCAAAGTAGCCTATGGTGAGTGTGAGATGCATCCTAGGGGTTATTTGTATATACTTAACCATTATATTCATGCAATTCTATCATGGTTAAGTATCAACCTAACAATCCTCATGATCATAAAGACATATATGAAATAATTTTACATTATGATCATGAAATAAATGTATTCATTAATTTATAAACATGAATTAGGTATTATATGATAATAATAAGCAAATATTACCTAAGGCATGATTTAAATCCTATTTCTCATGATTATGTGCCAAATACCAAAATTGTAAATCATGATTGCAAACATATGTAACAATTACATCAAACATCATGATTTAAGCATGATTATCTATTTATGGGCACATTATCATCACCCAACACTATTTCAAAAATGTTGTCCCGCCATCCTAAGTCAACCACCATATGATTTAGGTCAATTTCATATGGTTGACTACCCTAGGGTGTTCTTAACCCTTAAGGATGGATTTTGGAACCCAAAATAAATTCTTTCCTATTGGGTTCACTAAATATTCCTTGGGGATCCATTTCCTAGCTATTATCTTCTTCTTATCTTGTCCCATAGCTATTAGACATTTGTAGGCCTTTTCATTTTTCTTTTCTTTGTAACCTAGGCCCTTCTTATTAAAGCTTGCCCTTTGGCTCCCTATGATCATGTTCAAGGTGTTGGAGCCTATAGTGAATTTTTCTAGGGCTTTAGTTAAATAGTCTACCTTTTCCCTTAGAGCCCTATTTTCATCCATACATGCATCACTAACATTAAATGGCATATATTCATGTGAGCATGCATCATCATGGCAAGAAGATTTATTTTCATTTTCATTTAAGCATGCTTTTTCTAGTTTGTTTTCTAAGTCCTTAATTTGATCTAGCATGCTTTTATTTTTCTTTTTCATTCCAAATAAGTCCCTAGTTAAGCTAGAAATTATGGAAACTATTTTCTTAGGAGAGGCATTCGTTACCATAGTTTCCATGTCTTCTTCTTCAGATGAGGAGGATAAGGAAGCTCCCCCTTCACTTGAGTTCTCTCCACTTGAACTTGATCCTTCATTTTCGGAGGAGGAGCAATCCAAATCGTCGAAGGCCATCAATGCGAGGTTGGAGTAGACTTGTTCTTCTTCTTCGGATGAGGATGAGGAAGAAAGGTCATCCCATGTCTTGGCTTTGAAAGCTTTGGCCTTCCCCTTTTCCTTTGCCTTCTTCTCCTCTTTCTTCTTGCTCCCCTTTTTCTTCTTCTTTTCTTCTTTCTTCTTCCTCTCTTCTTTGCTCTTGTTTAGGAGAGGACAATTGTCCCTTATGTGCCCCTCTCCTTGGCAATTGTAGCATATCACCTTCCCCCTTGGTCTTCTATTCCTATCATTAGATTTGTTAAATCTAAAACTTTTTAAAGCACGTCTTACCCTCCTTACCATATAGGCCTCTTCGGTGCTATCCATGGAGGAGGAGGAGGATGCTTCATCATCGGAGGAGGAGGGGATCTCCATCTTCTTCTTCCCCTTGTTGGCCATTAAGGCTACTCCTCTTGAGGCTTGAAACTTTGGCTCTTCTTGTATTCCTTCAAGCCTAGTTTCGTGGAGCTCCATGGTTGAGAAGAACTCCTCCAAGGTGCTCACTTCTAGATTCTTTGACATGTAGAAAGAGTCCACCATTGAACTCCATTTCGATGACCGGGGAAAGGTGTCTATTGCTTTCATAAGCATATCCCGGTTCGAAAGTTTTTCTCCTACACTTGTTAGCCCAATTAAAATTTTTTTGAATCTAGAATGTAGGAAAGTTACCTTTTCTCCCTTTTCAAGCTTGATATTTGATAATTGGGAGCGTAGGAGATCTCTTCTTGCGAGCTTGGCCTCCGAAGTGCCTTCATGAAGCTCTACTAGCTTCTCCCACATTTCCTCTGCGCTAGTGCATTCTCCGATCCGGTTGATCTCTTGTTGAGGGAGCACATTGAGAAGATGATGTTTTGCCTTTGAGTTTGCAAGGTGCTCCTCTCTTTGCTTCTTATTCCACCTTGACTTCTCTATTGGCTCACCCCTTTCATCCCTAGGCAACTCGAAACCATTTTCCATTATAAGCATTATATCGAAATCGGTTTCAAATAATACTTCCATTCTCTTTTTCCACCAAGAGAATTCGCCGTCGAACTTCGGTGGGTGGATGTTGGAGCCGGCCATTTTGAATGTTGCTTGTTGTGGCGGTTAGTCCTCGACAAGCTTTCCTTGGCTCTGATACCACTTGTTGGGGATCGATTGGCCGGCTAGAGGGGGGTGAATAGCCCTCTTTCATTGTATGTCGGTATTCTCTCGATCGTTTACTCGTCTACACAATCATTAGCGCAAGCGGAAGCATAAACAATAAAGACAAAGCAATAAATGAAAATACAAACGCTAACAAGAAGATGTAACGTGGTTCACGGCTACGCCGCTAATCCACGGTCCGATTCGTCCACGGTGAATCACTCCGCAATCTATCCACTAGATCTCTCCTTTGCACAAAGCTAGGTGGAGGTAACCTCTTTACACAAAAACACTCCTCTTACAAATATAATGGAAATAAGCTCAAGTAAGAGGATGGAAAGCTTTAGGGAACTTTGGGGGAGTATTAGAGCATAAGCATTAGCCTCCCAAAGCCCTATCCCCTTCCTTTTTATAGAGGAAGAGGGTTTCTTCCCGTTGACACAGGAGTAGTCGACTGATGGCACCCATCAGTCGACTGGTCCTGTAGTCGTTGCCCAATAACAGCTGCTTTCCACGTTGGATTCCATCTAACGGTATTGGCATCAGTCGACTGATGGCACCCATCAGTCGACTGATGTAAATCAGTCGAGTGCTCCGCGAGATCGACTCCATTCGTGCGTCCCGCATTGTCATCATCGATCGCCATCCCATCCGATCGATCAACTCATCACCGATCGACCATGCCGCAATGATCGATCAACTTGATTCAGCTGACTTAAACCAACCGATCGACCCATCGACTCAGAGCAGTCGACTGCCAGTCCATGGCAGTCGACTGGTGTCGGGAAATCCCATCCGACACTTAGCCAAATGGCCAAGTTTCACCTAAGAGCTACCCCTTCCCGGGTTACATTCACTCACTCTCATCCCTCGGAGTCCCTCGCCTTCGAAGTTCTCTTCGTTCGCAGCCACGTCCCTCGGCAGCATCAGGCGCACGGCTCTGTAATGCTCCTTCGCGTCTCTTGCCTCGAAGTCTACTTCCTCCGGCTTCACTCCAAGCTTCTCGTCCGGCGGTCCCTCGGATGCTCCAAGCGCACGGCTTCCGCAAAGCAATCCTTCACCGACTCAAGGACCGAGTCATGAGATGTGAAACTCGCCACGGCTCCATGTGCGAATTACTAAGTCCTGCACGACTTCAACGCACATATCAAATCAACATAACATACTAACTTAAACCCTTTGCCACACACATCAAAACCTAATCATGGCAAGAGATTGCCCTAACAAGGTCTAGGCTAAGGGTAACCGGTAGCATAAAAAGATAATGGAAGCACTTGAAGGCTAGTGTGAAGAGTGAAGGAGTCGTGGAGGACTCGAATGGACCCTAAGGGCATGAAGCTGATGAAAATGACTTGAAGGCTTAGGACTAGGCCAAGGGTGAATATCAAGTATGAGGGGATCATACTTAGGTTAAACCTCAGCTTTGAGGTTTACTAGTCAATTGGTGATATTGACTAGTTGACTGGTCGAGTGGGTGAGACACAGAGGGCTCAGTTGACTCTGGCAGTTGATAGCAATGTATTTGTCATGGTATCGTTACAAATTAAATACCAAACCCTCTCTACGCTAATATAGCATAGTGAATGACTTGGATCGTTTCCCAATGAGTGTAATTAATAGAATGGTTTTCTTAGGATCGCTAATTATTGCTTTGGGTTTTCTATTAAAAATGGAGGTTTGAAATATAAATGGCTAATCCTACTGAACAGAAGACAATGCACATAATCAAACTCTAATCTAGCTAAACTACGATTGCGAAGAAATTAAACAAAACATAAAGTAAGCATTCAAAAGCATAAAAGAAGTGCAGGAATTTAAACAACAAGTGAAATGCAGAATAACATGAGAGTAAAGTAAAACAGGAAATTAAATCTAATCTAACCAACTACAATCTAATTACTCAAAGAAACACTTCATCAAACACTAAATAGACATGAAACAAACAAACAACTACACACTAAAAGTTTAGCCAATATCAAGTATAAGGAATTGACAACTCTCAAATTAATGCACGAAACAGTAAATAAACGATCATCCCACTGATGTACACCCGAATAGTGAGCAGAAAAACCCTAACAAGTTCGATGGAGCTTGATCGAGTCTCCGGAGTGAAAGGATGGTGCGAATGGTGTAAACTCCTAAATTTGGAAATCTAGTGGTGTCTCCTTGCTCGCTCAAATCCGATGAAGCTAGGAGACTATTGTTGAGGCAGAACTCCTCTGTGAATCCACAAAAGGAGGGGACAAGCGGCTGAAGGTGAAGAACTCATCGAAAATTCTGATGGAACGATTCTTCGTCAGATACAATGAAGAAGGTGGTGATGGAAGGCTATGACAGCGTGTGCGAGGGCTCTAGATGGGAAGATGATCGGCGACAAGGTGTTCCGACAGAGAAGAAGCTGCGATCCCAACTCCCGTTTCCTCCACTCGCGTGTGGAAGAATTCTGCCAATCTGTGCATCGCGCGATGTAGATTTGGGGAAGAGATGATGGAGGAGACCACCACCGGCCTTGGCGGAGGAAAGGAGCGGCCGATAGTGCTAGGAAGAAGATGCGGTGGTGCACGGTGGCTTTGGTGGAGATGCGGATTGGGGAAGAAGAGATCTGTCACTCTCTGTCCGTGTGTTGCACATGTAGAAGGAATTAAGTGGATTCCCTTCACCATCCGATTGCTTTGCCATCAAATCCCAACCGTCCAATTGAAGCTAGGGTAAATTAATCTGATTAATCAAGTAAAAAGGTTGTCGAATCAATCGACTACCAAACCTAGCAGATGACCGGATGATTAATCGACACTGGCAAAAAGGTTGTACAATCCAGATGAACGACCAAGATGTATGGTTCTTAATGTATGGGCTGGATCGCTCCAGATCCAGATGAATGGCTTAGAATCGATCAAATCTCATCAAATGGTCAGGATTGAATAGATCTGAACCTTTTGATTAAACTGCTTCCGATCTTGATGAAAGGTCTAGATTAATCCAGTTTGAAATGATCCTTCTAGCCCTAGATGAAGCCATATTTGATCCAACTTGAGTCTAGTCCAGTGGCCGATCTCGATCTCCTACAAACAAAGATAAAATTTGTATATAAGTCTAAAATTTAGGAGAATTTACAATCAGGTCCAAAAGATGATCCAACTCATAAAACATGCAAATAGTCAACAATTAAACACACGAGAGGATTAAAACAGTGATATAAAGAACCAAAATGATATGACAAAATGATAGTTATCAATTTCTCCACACTTATTCTTGCGCGTCCCGAGAAAGGAAAGAAAACTAAAAGTAAACTGAAAGTATATTTCCCTAGCAATTCCCATGCATACATAGAAGATCGTGAAAGAAAGTTACCTAGGATTGTCAAATCTCAAAGACTCAAGCAATCATTGACTCAAATTTTACACAGGTTAACAAACATGGTGACTTCAATCCATCCTGAATAGATAGAAAATGACTAAGCCTCACAAGATAAGTGGTGGTTTCTCTCGCTCTCATAAACAGACAATAGTGGAGTTCACTCAAGCTACTCATGGTTTATGCACTACCATATACTTGCTTTTCTTCTACCTTCACCACTATATACACATAAGAATGCACAATCACTGAAGGCTTATTAAGAATGTAAGGGAAATATGAATACAAGAAAAATGGCAATATGTCCAAAAGGAAAGAAAGGTAAGAAATAGCTAAAGAAATGCAAGAAGATATGGAAATACTGGAATGCTACATAGATGAGTACAAGAAAACATTGCCCTAAAATTTTTTTCTTCCAACCCAATAAACATGTAAACAACCCTTATCACATTCTTCAATACAAATCCACTCATGATATATAATAAATCTCTCAATGGTTGCAACAAGAGATGTCACTAACAAAAATACTATCACACATAAATAAAAAAATGGCACAACATGTCAAAATTTTCACAATATTTTTTTTTTATTTTTTTTTATTTCATGGGCACCCAAATGTTTTTTTTTCAACTTATTTTTTTTCAACATGTAATGCACTTTCCTATGCTCCAACATCAAGCTTAGCTAAAAAGATAAAGAGCATGGCTAGCTCATAGTGATCAAGCACGACTTGTCTATGCTTACACTAAATTCTCCTGAGCTACTCTCTCCCCCACACATAAACTTTTGTCCGTCTCGGGCAAAAACTCATCATGAAATATCCAATATTCCACATCCAACAAAATAGAAATATAAAGAAATGACATGATGAAAGTATAGAAAGGTAGTAGAATGACTAATGAAAATGACATGGCATATGATAAGAAAATTATTTGAGTATCATGTGACAACAAAAGTAGTAAATGTTGCTGAAGGTGCACCAGATGATCGAACCTGTGTTTTGATTATGGAAAAAAAAACGCAAAGTTAAGATTACATTGTTATCTCATGAGCTAAATCGAGTGTGCAGAAAAGTGCTAAAGCTGGAGCTGAAGGCTAGCGACACCCGGAGGAAGCCGCGGTGGTCAGGCGACACTCGAGTGATTTCGAAGGAAACCGAAGGAATCGAGTGGAAGGCTGAAAGCGAAAGCGACATAGTAAATATCGAGGTAAAGCTCGTGTGTGTGAGAGTAAGAGAGGTCGTATCCTCTTTACGGGGATGATCTTAAGCATAGATCCGACCAAAGACATCCTATAGATGGTCTAGGTTGAGATCGGACGGTCAGCGACCGTCCAAATAATGTTTTTTGTTAAGCTAACTTTGCCTTGTAGCTAGCATCAGTCGATTGCCAGCTTGGAGGACTCGAATGCCATCCATCAGTCGACTATCTGTGGTTAGCATTCGATTGATGCTGCCATCAGTCGACTGATGATGGCCATCAGTCGACTGATGGTCAAAGATTAGCTTCGAGGAGTCAAGGCTTATCACCTCATTTCAAGGGGAGTGGTACTCAAATTCTATTGGCTGAAGTTCCTCTCGAAAAGGGGCTCAACGGCTATAAAAGGAGGGCATCTCCAAGGGTTTTCTCATCAATTCTAAGTGCCAAAAGCCTCCGCAACACTGCGACTCTCCGACGACTCTACAACAACGAAGTGCTGCCAACAACCCTAGCTTAATTTCTATTCCCTAGTTGTTGGTATAACCTTACTTTGTCATTTCTTTAATATTGCAATTCTTCTTAATCGAGGTTTTCTATCGTTGCATTTTTACCTTAAAAGAAGAGAGGATTTGTCTCTCTATCTTTCGCTTTCGAAGGTTTTTGTAACCGTCAAACTCCTACCTCCAACGAGGAGGAGTGTTTTAGTGAATTGCCCTCCGTACACGGTCTAGGACCGTTAGTGCCTTGGAGTAGTAGCCGAAGGCTACGAACCAAGTAAAAAAATACTAGTGTCTCTTGTGTTTGATTTTATCTTCCATTGTGTCTACACGAACGAAATAAAAAGAAAAGTTTTATCGCTATTCACTCCCCTCTAGCGATCCGCTCGATCCAACAGTAAAGGGAAACAAGTGAGATAACCTTCATAGTAATTATGCAAATCTATGGTTGTGTGGTCTCGAAAGAATCAAAGAAAGTTCTAGAGTTACAATAACCACAAGTGCACCACACACAAGCAATAAAAATAGGCTCAATCCTCACTAGGTAAACAAAAATAATCATCTCAATCTATCAACATAGAATCCACCACCAAGTAGTAACCACATGCAATCAAATAATCCATTCAAGTCAATAAATCTCAAAATTCGACAATCAAATTTAACTAGCTTTCACGACTTCTAAGAAGATATAAAGGAATGCATAGGAAATTTATTTCAAAACACGACTAAATAAAAACTCATCAAACAAAACTTAACAACTATAACTAAAATAAACAAAGTAAAAGAAACATATATACAAGGGAAATAAAATAAAATGAGATGGAGCAAACTGCCTTGTGGTCCTGGCGATTGAAGAAGATTTAGCAGGAGGTGCCACGCAGGTCGTGGGGTGCTCCGAGAGAAATCCCGTCCCGATGGTTGAAGAAGATTCAACTTTAACATCCACACCGGGAGTGGGATGGACTGAACGGGGGTGAGCACCTTCATGGTGTGATCATGATAGTTCCATGCTGCTTCCTCCGATATGATCGCCTCATCATATGTAATCTCTGGCGGTTGAAGGCGATTCAGATAAAGTGTCTAGCCTTGGGGCTGGATTATTGCATTTTCTGTTAGGGCCTTCATCAGCAGAATTATTGGAGACTCCAACTGTGATGGAAGTGTCCAATCTGGAGGCCTCTAGCTATCCACCACTTTCATTGAAATCAGCTCATCACAAATACTTGTCGCCACTATCTCACTTGTCGTCTGGTCCGACTGGCAAGTTTGGGCACTGGTATTTGGCAACCTCTCCTTTTCTTCAATATATTCTGAGGCACAAATAACATCACAGAGTAAATCCAAGTCGCTAGTATCAACATCCATATCATCTTCCACAACATCAACTTCATCAATAGCTGGAGCATCAGATAGTAAATCATCACCATGCTCATCAACAGAGGAGTACTATAGAGCTGCAGAGGTAGAAACATACATATCACCAGCTCTACAATCCATCTCCTCAAACACATCCCTACCATCAGAAATGATCTCTGGGGAAAACTGGGAGGAATCTTGTGCTTGTGTTTGGCTGATGGATGATGCAATTTGATCTAGTTGGAGTTGCATGTTCTGTAACCTTTCTTGTTGTCACCGATGATTATCACTGATATGTTATTGATGTTGTTGTAGAACTGATGCTAGCTACAAGAGTATTTATCGTTGGTGTTGCTGCAGCAATGATCCTAGCTGTAAAAGCTTTTCTAGTATCTCTGTGTTGACTCATCTTGTTAGAATGGTTGTAGTCCATCACACACTGTGTCATCTTAAAATCCCAATGGACTCTGATATGTTGAAAAATTCTGAGCCTCTTCCTGATGTGCTTCTCCATAATTGTTACTTGATTGATCACTCCAACTGGGCATGTAAGTATTGATAGATGGTGGAGGTGGATAGCACTGAGACTGCTCAAGAACATAGAGTGGTGTGTGCCCATACCTGAAATCTAAATCAAAATTATGAAAAGATGTACTGGAATTTGAATTATACTTGTCCTGTTGATAAGACTGATGATACTGAGGAACAAGCTGATGATATTGCGGCTGGAACTGATACTGTTGATGTTCAAGCTGATTATACTCCGGTTGTCCAGTGCCTAAATAATAAAGATCATTGAAATCTCCAAACCATTGATAATATGGATCCATGTTTAAAGACATTTCCTATTCTTTCCTGAAATACTAACAAACAATAGCAAAAGACACAGGAAGTATACATGATAAAATACATGGATATATAAGAGAATAAAAGAATGAAGCCCTAAACAAATTTTTTGAAATTTTTTGATTTTTCTTTTTTTTTCAGCAAAATGGGTAAACAATCCTAAGTCTACCAAGCACCATTACACTCTCCGGTAATGATGCCAAATTTGATAACGGCGGTTATGTTGTGGTACCGTTACAAATTAAATATCAAACCCTCTCTATGCTATTATAGCATAGTGAATGACCCGGATCATTTCCCAACGAGTGTAATTAATATAATGGTTTTCTTAGGATCGCTAATTATTGCTTTGGGTTTTCTATTGAAAATGGGGGAATATAAATGGCTAATCCTGCTGAACAGAAGACAATGCACATAATCAAACTCTAATCTAGCTAAACTACGATTGCGAAGAAATTAAACTAAACATAAAGTAAGCATTCAAGAGCATAAAAGAAGTGAAAAAATTTAAACACCAAGTGAAATGCAGAATAACATGAGAGTAAAGTAAAACAGGAAATTAAATCTAATCTAACCAACTATAATCTAATTACTCAAAGAAACTTTTCATCAAACACTAAATAGTCATGAAACAAACAAACAACTACACACTAAAAGTTTAGCCAATATCAAGTATAAGGAATTGACAACTATCAAATTAATGCATGAAACAGTAAATAAATGATCATCCCACTGATGTACGCCCGAATAATGAGCAGAAAAACCCCAACAAGTTCAATGGAGCTCAATCGAGTTTCCAGAGCAAAAGGATGGTGTGAATGGCGTAAACTCCCAAATCTGGAAATCTAGCAGTGTCTCCTTGCTCGCTCGAATCCGATGAAGCTAGGAGACTGTCGTCGAGGCGGAACTCCTCCGTGAATGCACAAAAGGAGGGGACAAGTGGCTGAAGGTGAAGAACTCATCAAAAATTCTAATGGAATGATTCTTTGTCAAATTCGATGAAGAAGTTGGCAATGGAAGGCTATGACAGCGTGTGCGAGGGCTCTCGATGCGAAGATGATCGGTGACGAGCTGTTCCAGCGGAGCATAAGCTGCGATCCCAGCTCTCGTTTCCTCCGCTCGTGCGTGGAAGAATTTTGTCATTCTATGCATTGTGCGATGCAGATTTGGGGAAGAGATGATGGAGGAAACCACCGTCGGCCTTGGCGGAGGAAAGGAGTGGCCGACGGTGCTAGGAAGAAGATGTGGCGGTGCGCAGTGGCTTCGGCGGAGATGCGGATCGGGGAAGAAGAGATCTGTCACCCTCTATCTAGTTGGTGCAATCTACCCAGGTTGACTCGAGTTTGACTCGATCAGTACCTTGATAGTATTTTGATGATAGAAAAAACTCATGACATGGGATTGTCATGGGAAAGTCCAACATAGTGTTGGCATGGAAAATCCAAGCATGGAGCTTGGTGTAGAAGTCCAAGGGGGAAGCCTTGGCATGGTAAAGTCCAAAGCATTGCGAAGCCGTGCGCTTGGTGCTTGGTGAGAAATGCATTGCGAAGTCGTGCGCTTGGTGCATTTGGAAAGTCTTGAGAACTTGGCAAGTTCACTAGGCTCGGGGTCCTTGAGTCGGTGAAGGATGGCATTGCGAAGCCATGCGCTTGGTGCATCTGAGGGATCGCCGGACGGGGAACGAATGGAGTGAGCCCAAAGGGAAGCATACTTCGAGGGCAAGAGACGCGAAGGTTGGCATTGCGAAGTCGTGCGCTTGGCGCATCCGAGGGACGTAGGCCGAGGGAAGAGAGCTTCGGTGGGGAACTCCATGAGGGATATGGTGGACTTGGCCAAGTGGCTAAGACTGGGTGTCATAGGCTCAAACTTGATGTTTGAGGGTTTACCCGACGGTCGGATGCTCAAACAACTTGGTGTTTGAGGTTTTACCCGACAGCAGTCGACCGGTTCGACTGATCCGAGTTGACTAGGGTTCGACTGGTATAAGACTACAGGTTTAGGTCTTTGGGCGATCGCTATGGATTGGCGATCGATATCGACATCGATCGACGCCGAGGGATGGCAATGATCGATGACATCGCACGGGCACGTATCGGAGTCGAGCTCGCTAGCACTCGACTGATGGATGATCAGTCGATTGATGGGTGCCATCAGTCGACTGATGTGTGATCCGTTGGAACTTGGCCAACGTGGATCTGGCCGTTGTGAGACAACGGCTACAGGACCAGTCGACTGATGGTCACGATCAGTCGACTGATGCGCACAAAATCAGCTTGATACAGGTTATAAATGGAGCTCAAGTGGAGGGATTTTGCCAAGGCTTTTGGGGTGACTTTGGAGGGGAATTGCTGTTGCATTCTAGACCTTCAAGAGTAAGCAAAAGCAAGCAACAAGAAAGCGATCAAAACAATTGTGTAAAAGTTCTCTTTTGTATTGTCTTTGTATTTCTTGTTGTATTTCATATTACTTGTTGTAATAACTTGTGAGAGGTTTCTCCACCTCCGACGTGTATTTGAGAAGGAGTTTAGTTAGTGTCGTGCGCATAACTAGAGCTCGAGGAGCTCACCCGTGGAGTAGGAACCATTCGGTTCCAAACCACGTATATCTTGGTGTATTGCATGTGCTTGTGTGTATTTGTGTATCTTGTTAGTATTATTATTGTTATTCCGTTGCGCTAACAAGAATTGTAGACGAGCACGCAACAAGAACGAGCAAATTCCGTAATCCAACGAACGAGGGCTATTCACCCCCCTCTAGCCGGCCACCACGATCCCCCACAAGTGGTATCAGAGCCAAGGAAAGCTTGTCGAGGACTAACTGCCACAACAAGCACATTTAAAAAAATGGTCAGCTTCATTCATCCACCAAAATTCGAAGGAGATTTTCTATGGTCGAGAAGACAAATGGAGGTATATCTAGAAACCGATTTTGATTTTATGCTTATTGTAGAAAATGGTTTTGAAATGCCTAGGGACAAAAACAACAAGCCAATTGAGAAGTCAAGGTGGACCCAAGACCAAATTAAGGACTTCAAGACAAATCTCGAGGTAATAAAATTACTTAGTGATTTGTTAGCTAATCATATTTGGTCTAGATTGGGTGACTATAGGGATGCAAAGGAATTATGGGAGAAGATAATGAAATTCCAAAAAAACTCCCAACTGGCACAAGTAGAGGAGAATGCCGAGGAAGAAGCACCCACAACATTTGAAGATGTTGATGATTTAGTGGAGACTTCCACCTCTAGCATTGAGGGGGAGTAAAGGGTTTCTACTCCGGAGAAAGATCAAAATGAAGCTTCTACCTCCGGAAGAAGTGAAGAGGCCTCCACCACCTCCCTAGGTAACTCAAGTGTTATTATTTTAAATAAAGATCATATAATATGTTTTGAGTGTAGGGAGAAAGGGCATTACAAAAGTAAGTGCCCAAAATTGGCTAAGGAAAAGGCATCGGCACCAAAAGTCAACCCAAGGTCAAAGGATGCCGGAGTCCCCAAAATCAATAGCAAAGAGCATATTGTGTGCTTTAAATGCAATCAAAAGGGACACTACCAAAGCCAATGCCTTAGGGGGAGGAAGAAAGGGCAAGAAGGTGTAACTCATGTAGGGGGGGCTCCTAAAGCTAACCCTAAGGTAAATTTATTTAATGCACCTTTAATTCCTAGAGTTAAAAAGCATGCTAAGAATTATTTTAGGTCTCTTGCTATTATCAATGAAAAGCATGCTAGGAGAAACAATAAGGTTTATTGCTTAGGTGCCAAGCATGTTCATATAACTAAGGACAAACCTAGGACTCATAATTCTAGAAATATTTTACCAAAGGAGTCCATTAGGAGAATAGAAGAAAATTTGGGTATTAATCCCAAAAAGTCTAGGCACATGCCTAAGAACAAGAGGTCTTCCCATAAACCTAATGAAAATTAAAAATTGAGGAAATTGGAGTTAGAAAACCAAGTCTTGAGGTCAAGACTTGAGAGAATGGAGAAAACCCTTAGAATAATAGAAAACTCAATTCTAGGGTCAAATGCCCAAAAGTCAAAACCTAGAAGGCAAGAACGGTCTAAGGGGAAGGTTTGGGTCACAAACCTAAGCCCAAGAAGACTTATCATAATGTTCCATTTGATTATGGAACAATTTCTAGGTCTAGGAAAACCAAGGCTAATAGGGAAGTCATCCCTAAGTCTAGCCATGGTATGTGTTTAGTGGCTAAAACCTCAAAGAAATCAAATGTAGCCACTAAGAAGGTCAATGGAGGAGTCACCTCTAGAGTTGACCCAAGTAAGACCCATTTGACTAAGGCTTCAAAGCCTAAAAGGGTCATTAGGAAGGTATCTAGGGAAGTTATCCCTAGTGAATACCTTGTTAACCCAAGGGGCTCCAATAGGTATTGGGTTCCTAGGAGCGTGATCGATTCACGCTAGATGGGTTAAGGTGTGTCAACCCTAAATGGATGGCTAGTTAACCTAGCCATGATGAGTTGACACATTAGGATGTGCCAATATGCTTGAGAAGTTAAAAATGATTAAAATTGGCATAATTAGGTCCTAGAAGTATTGGTGTGCCATTTTGGGTTTTTGGCACACTAGGGTAATGAATGGTTTAAGGCAAAATGAAATTAATCCCTAGAAATGGAAAATTGATTTTAACACTTAGGTATTCTATACCTTAGTATATTTTACTTGCCATGCTTTATTTGCCTTGCCATGTCATGACATCATTCTCATTTTTATCTATAAAAATGTCATGATCATGTTTAGAATTATTTTTAGATGTCATGTATGCTTAGATTTCTTTCACATGCCATGACATCATGATTTTGGCATATGCTTTTATTTATATCATATCTATGCCATAATCATATCATGCATATAAATAAAATGAAATTAAGGACTATGGCATGATTTGGAGGGATTCAAATAATATTACCTAGAAATATGCATGAGACCATTAAAAGAACAAAAACCCACATCTCACTAGATTAATTGCCTTGAATGTGTTTTACACATCTAGATATAAGTGAGATGTTTAAGGAAAAGAAATTAAAGGTTTTGAAAACTTTTTGAAAACATTTTGAAAAACCTTGGTGAAGCCTATCTTTTGATAGCTATCACCATTGAATGGGATGATACAAAGAGGGCTCTTTATTGAAGCTTTTCTTAAATTTTGGACTTTGTATCAATCTCCTAATTTAATGGGTAAAATAATTTTCAAATATTTTTCACCCATAGTGTTTAGGATAAGTAATATACATACCAAATTCCAAGATTTACCAACTTATATATATTTACTTATGAATTTCGGAAAGTCATTTCTGAAATTCAGAAAACTGCAAATCGATTATCGATCAGCGGAGGCCATCGGGTTTTAACGCAATCAGCTGACAATCTTGATTGGTTATGCCCATGTTTAGCTAGGTTAAGGTCCCCTAACCACTCCTAACCCTAGGACATGCTTGGGAGAGCATAAGAAAGGGTGGAAATCCATTGGACATGGATTAGGAGTTGGGTTGAGGGTGAGTATCAATTTTAAGGTGGAAGAGAGTTCATTGTTGAACTTTGCCTTAATTTTGATTTGGTTAATGTTCCTATTGGCTTAGGGACTCTCCAAGGACATTGTTGGTGCAATGGTCAAGGGGGAGCAAGCCTCTAGTGGGAGGAATCCATCATGGGAAGATGGATGTGTATTCCCTCATGGGAAGAAAAATTGGGTTGCCTCTCTTTAAGTGATATGGGATCACTAGAAAGTTTGTAGGCATGTGTTCCTCCAAGGGAGAGATTGTAAGATCTCATTGGGATATGAGACATTCATACCATTGGGGAGGACCTTTTTGATGTAATGTCAAAAAGGGGGAGAAGTTACCAAGTTACCAATTAGGTTTGGAATTCTCGTTTGGGATGTGAGAATTGCCAATATGGGAGAATTGGTAGACTTGAGATGGTAGTTTTGTCAATCATCAAAAAGGGGGAGATTGTTGGTGCAATCATCCTAGGTTGACTCGAGTTTGACTCGATCAATACCTTGATAGTATTTTGATGATAGACAAAACTCATGACATGGGATTGTCATGGGAAAGTCCAACATGGTGTTGGCATGGAAAATCCAAGCATGGAGCTTGGTGTGGAAGTCCAAGGGGGAAGCCTTGGCATGGGAAAGTCCAAAGCATTGTGAAGCCGTGCACTTGGTGCTTGGCATGGGAAATCCAAAGCATTGCGAAGCCGTGCGCTTGGTGCTTGGTGAGAAATGCATTGCGAAGCCATGCGCTTGGTGCATTTGGGAAGTCTTGAGAACTTGGCAAGTTCACTAGGCTCGGGGTCCTTGAGTCGGTAAAGGATGACATTGCGAAGCCGTGCGCTTGGTGCATCCAAAGGACCATTGGATGGGGAGCGAATGGAGTGAGCCCAAAGGGAAGCATACTTCGAGGGCAAGAGACACGAAGGATGGCGTTGCGAAGTCGTGCGCTTGGCGCATCCGAGGGACGTAGGCCGAGGGAAGAGAGCTTCGGTGGGGAACTCCATGAGGGATATGGTGGACCTGGCCAAGTGGCTAAGACTGGGTGTCAGAGGCTCAAACTTGATGTTTGAGGGTTTACCCGATGGTCGGATGCTCAAACAACTTGGTATTTGAGGTTTTGCCCAACAGCAGTCGTGGCATCGCATAGGCCGTCGATCGATCCGAGTTCGATTGGTATAAGATCGGAGTTTGGTGCAGGCGATGCGCCATGGCCATGGATTCGCGGCCGATCGATGTCGACATCATCGATCACGAGGATGCCGCTGATCAGACACCGCACGGGCATAGAATGGAGTCGAAGCTACGCCCAAAGACTCGTGATGGATGATCGGGCCGATCGATGGCACCCATCAGTCGACTGATGTGTGATCCGTTGGAACTTGGCCAACGTGGATCTGGCCATTGTGAGACAACGGCTACAGGACCAGTCGACTGATGGTCACGATCAGTCGTCTAATGCGCGTGAAATCAGCTTGATGCAGGTTATAAATGGAGCTCAAGTGGAGGGATTTCGCCAAGGCTTTTGGGGTGACTTTGGAGGGGAATTGCTGTTGCATTCCAGACCTTCAAGAGCAAGCAAAAGCAAGCAACAAGAAAGCGATCAAAACAATTGTGTAAAAGTTCCCTTTTGTATTTCTTGTTGTATTTAATATTACTTGTTGTAATAACTTGTGAGAGGTTTCTCCACCTCTGACGTGTAGTCGAGAAGGAGTTTAGTTATTGCCGTGTGCATAACTAGAGCTCGAGGAGCTCACCTGTGGAGTAGGAACCATTCGATTCTGAACCACGTATATCTTGGTGTATTGCATGTGCTTGTGTGTATTTGTGTATCTTGTTAGTATTATTATTGTTATTCCGCTGCGCTAACAAGAATTGTAGACGAGCACGCAACGAGAACGAGCAAATTCCGTAATCCAACGAACGAGGGCTATTCACCCCCCTCTAGCCGGCCACCACGATCCCCCACATATCCGTGTTTCACGCGATTAGAAGGAATTAAGTTGCTTCCCTCCACCATCCAATTGCTTTGCCATCAAATCCTAGCCGTCTAATTGAAGCTAGGGTAAATTAATCTGATTAATCAAGTAAAAAGGTTGTGCATCCGATGACTGTGATCAACCAACTTTGGATGGCTGGATGTGATCAATCTGAAGGAATGATAGAGATCAAATAGCTCGGATGAATGACCAAGATGTGTGGATCTTAATGTATGGGCTGGATCGCTCCAGATCCAGATGGATGGCTCAGAATCGATTAGATCTCATCAAACAATCATGATTGAATAGACCTGATGAAAGGACCAGATTAATCCAGTTTGAAATGATCCTTCTAGCCCTAGATGAAGCCATATTTGATCCAACTTGAGTCTAGTCCAGTGGCCCATCTTGATCTCTTACAAACAAAGATAAAATTTGCATATAAGTCTAGAATTTAGGAGAATTTACAATCATGTCCAAAAGATGATCCAACTCATAAAACATACAAATAGTCAATAATTAAACACATGAGTGGATTAAAACAGTGATATTAAGGACTAAAATAATACGACAAAATGATAGTTATCAGCAGTCGACTGGAGTTATCACCCAGTCGATGGGTCGAGTAGTTGATTGAGACTCGACTGCTGATTGTGGCTCCGACAGTTGACTTGTGGGTTAGACCATTCGACTAGCGACTATCAGTTGACTGCTAGGGATGACAGTCGGCTAGCCTTAAGTGGATAGGGTATAGAATGTTTCGTAGTTGATTGTGTTGGTGCAAGAATGCCGTAAATATTAATGTATTTTGATGTTTAGATAATCATTTATAGTTAGACAATATTTGTGATCTAACATGGATGATTAAGTTTCATGTTTCAAGAAAGTCCAAGTGTGAAGACTCAGCAAGGAAAGTCGAAGGGTAAAGCCTTGGCAAGAAAAGTCCAAGAATCTAGACTTGGCGACATAAGTCGAAGCATGTAGTCTTGGTGGCATAAGTTCAAGTGGATCTTGGCAAGGAAGTCTAACGGTGAGGTCTTGACAGCACAAGTCCAAGCATGCAGTCTTAGCGGCGTAAAGTCCAAGCGGACCTTGGCTAAGGAGGAACCCAAAGCATGACGAAATCGAAGGAAGCTTTTGAAGGCAAGCACAAGGATGAAGGATTCGTGGACTCGGAGGGATCTTGAAGGCGCAAGGCAGATGGAGAAACTAGACGGTTTAGTCTAGGCTTAAGGTGTGTTCTCAAGTATAAATTAGTCATACCTGAGGTGTGTCAGTCGACTAGTATCTTAGACCGATCGACTGATCTTGAGTGTTCAACACTCGAAGGTCCAGAAGACTTGAGTAGTTGACTGGTCAAATTGTTAAATACGGAAAATTTAAATACTAAATTTCATGGCAAAAAATTTAAGAAAAATAATCCTGGAAATTTTTTGGGATTTTTAGGGAAATTTATAAATTTTTAAAGAATTTTTCTGGATTTAAATGGAGCCCGTACAAGATATTTACGGGGATAAGAAAAAACAGGCTTTTAAAGAGCCTATTTTAACTATTTGATAGGGATAGTTACCCTAAGTTACAAGGTGAACCGGTTATTTTTTTCCCTTCGGCAGTTCCTCTCGTGATTCCCTCCTCGCCGCAGCGCCTTTTTCACGAGCGGCTTCTTGATCGCGCCCGAAGCCACGACGTCTTCCCCCACCGCGCCACACCCTTTTCTCTCGCGTCCGACTCGACGTCGCTGCCGCTCGCAGTCGCCGATGCCGAGCCTTGCCCCGTCACCTCTTCTTCCCCAAGCACCGACGCTCGCCTTCCCGGTGCCTAGGCCGCCGGCTCCTCGCCTCTGAGCCACCGCGAGCTCTTCTCCGCCGACGACTAGGCCGCCGCCACCACCATAAACGCCGAGGGCGCCGCCGCCGCTGCCACCGATGGGCTGCCTTCTTCCTCGTGTCGCTGACTCACACACGTCGGCCCTCGCGTCGCAGCGAAGAACCCAACGCCGCGGCCGTAAGGCCCGGCACCACAAGTAGGGGTCAGCACCGTGCATGTCACTGTCTCACACCACCGAGCTGTCGCTGCCTCCGTTGGGGGCTATGGTCTCTCCGGTGGTTGTCGGAGCAGGTGATTAGGGTAAATCGAGTGGAGATTTCTTCCAATGGGGGAACTGCCCTTCTGGCCGAGCATTGCCGGAGCAAGGTAAGGGGTCGACTTCTGTTTTGTCTAACCCGTGTGGTATTTTCCGCGATTTGACAGTGGATTGTGTTTGGACAACGATTTATGGCAGCGGTTTGGAGCGTGCGTCAATAGTGTTCCGTTCTGAACTGTTCAGGAGCGGTGAGTCTCAATCGGAGCAAGGTAAGGGTTTACTTTTGTCTTAATTTGGATAGGATTTTTAGTGCTGTTGTGGATCACATTTATTGGTTGAGTACGGCTGAAAATGGAATGTTGCTCGGCTATGAGAGGTTTTCCTTCGGTGGAACAAGCGGGACAATGTTCTGTAAGGTTATGGTAAGCTGTGAATGGTTGCACCGGCTATGCACGACTAGGTGTTTGAATGTTAGTTAGGTTGTGGATGTTTGTAATGAGATTGATGCTTGGGGTTTGATGTGTTGTGATTGGTAATGCACCTATTTAGATTTGGATTCGACATGTGGATGGTTATAACTTGCAAATGAGCAGGTGTTGAAGGAAATCTGATTACGAGGTGTTGCAGTTCGATTGATACAGATTTGATACCCAAAAACTTGGATCAAGGAGTCGTGTGATTGAAGCAATTGTTCGGTAAGCTTAGATATGGATATGTTATGGATGCACACTATTATATAGTTGGTCTAATGTTTGTTATGATTATGATGTTAGATCTAAAGCTAATTAAGATTTAGGCTCGATTTGGGGGTGAATCTACTTTGTGTTGTGATGAGACTTCAATTAGGGTTGGTTAGAGCCCTAAATCGGTGTAATTATGGGCTGTTAATGGTTGTAAATGGATTTTGGGTGCCAAGTTGTGGGATCCAAGTGTTGGATCGTGTTTGAGGTAAGGATTGGTTGAGTCGTGTGTATGTCACCTAGGGTTAGGTTGGATTCATAATTATGATCGGTTCTGTAATTCAATATGGAGGATTGATTAGGTTGAATAGGATAATTAAATCAATCTAGTGGATCGGATATGAGGTCGATGTAGGATTCGATTCGATCATTTGTTGTGAGATGGATATTATTTTCATATGATGAGTATTGATCATGGTGAGATTAATTGCAAGGATATGTTCTTGGATTGAAGAGTCAATCACAATTTGTGACCTATGGGTTGAGGGTCTACTTAGGGATACATAGTAGTAATTTAGCACGTTGTCGTGTGCTGGGATTTGATGGATTTACTTTGGATTAATTGGTTATGGAAGGAATCGATTAAGTATTCGATTTGTCGGTGAATGGTATTTTGTGCTTAACAATAGTTATGCATTATGCAGGTTTCGGTCATGAGGCAGGTTCACGGTCGTGACGATCTGGTTCTGTTTGCGGACATTTTGGCAGGCGGGTATTTTGACTTATCTTTTAGATATAGTCAAGTTGATATGCTAGTTAGGATAGCTTGCAATAATTTTCATGTTGATATGCCTAGTATGTTTTTCGTGCCTACTTGATATATGCATGTGATAGGTTATGATTATATCTTCCCTGTTTTATTTGGATCATAGTTACTCGGATTATGGTTATGTACATATTGATTGTTCATATTATTCGGATAGGTGTATTTAGTTGGATTTACATGCTTTTGTAGCATGCACCATCTTGCATGATTGCATGCTGCCTGGACGGGGTTCCTTTATAGTTGAGCCCGCAGCCAGTTACATGGCCTGCAAACACTGCCACTCATAGGTTAGTGGTACATCAGGAGGGTGTGTGCAGTTGCTCTGTTAGGCTCTGCTGGTCCGCTCATGGGTAGCGATGATGCAGCGTGGTAGCGGGCAGGGATCCCTCCTCTGGTCTATGACACCGGGAGATGAGAGCTTAGCTCCCCCACTCTGTTTGGGGCAGGAGGATAGGTGTACTCCGACAGCATCCTATCCACTCGGTCACTCAGGAGCAGTGATGGCAGAGTGCACAGTTGTCATAGCCCTACCCACTCGGCTTCACCATCGCGTGTGAGGCGGTTGACTGGCGTCAGGGGTGACTATGTCATATGTACGGCATGCACTTTGCATGGATCGCATTTGTATTGTGTTTGCTGCATTATTTTATTAATGCCTTGGATGTTGCATATGATTGCATGCATACAGGATTCATATTCGTATATGGTGATGACTTTATCTCTTATAGTAGGGCACATGCTCCTATATCAGGGTAGGAGATTCAGGTGAGTACAGTCCTTTTTGCATTTATTTCTTACTTATCCTATATGTGAGACTGTATTGGCATAATTTTTATTGTTAACTATATCTTATTTTGCATATCGACTATATCTGCTGAGTTTTTTGAACTTACCCCGTTGATTTATATCTATTTCAGGATGAAGCTGTCAGGAGAGTGCAGCTGCCAAACCCCACTCGTCGTAAAAGTTTTTATTTGTTATTTGTTTCTATGGTTTGGATATTTTGATTAGGAGATATGTTTAGGAATGGAGTTGGATAATTGTATTCGTGGATTTTTGGTGTCCTTATGGACCTCTATTCGGAGTTTTGTTCTGGATTGGATTTCGGTTGAGTATTCCTACCCAGATGGCAGAAGGGGTAGGTTTAGATGTGATAGATTGTTTATTTATTTACTTAGATTGATGGCCTGAGGCCCATTTATTACACTGTGTGTGTTGTTTGGATTCCGGTCGTGTTGACCGATGTATAGTGGTCGTGTAGGCCTTGTATGAAAATTGGTATTGTCACCCGTACAGGGGAGATGCTGCCGGATTTTTATCTGGTGGGGACTCCCTCGGGGCATGACAATTTATTTGGTATAAGAGCTCCTAGGTTTTCGAGTTCCTAGGGGATTTTGGATTTTTCGGAGTTCGCCACGTTTGGCAGGTTTTTACGGGTCAATTTGGAAAATTTTGGATTGGTATGGATTTCCAACGATTTTTTATGTTTTGGAAATTCGAGGATTTATTGATGAGGTTAATATGGGGTTTTGGCGGCGATGGGACCTCTCCTATGGCAAAATAGGTATGATGATTAATTTTATATGTTATTACTTCTAGTAACATCTGTTCTAGTAACATCTGTATTAATTTAACAGATATGAGACGAGGTGAGTGTGCTCTTGCTTCGAGACGTGGTGCAGTGCAGCCACGCAAGAGGACAGTGAGATCTCTGGCTATGGAGTTGCCAGAAGGGTCTACAGAGTTTTGACTCATGTGCAGACTCATAGTAGGGGTCGCCCACCAAGGCGACCAGCCAGAGTTGCCGCAGTGTTTATACTCCAGGTTAGATTTGGCTATGTGTTTAGTGGTTAATAGGAAATAACATTTAGTGTATTGGTCACTATTCGTAATCATGGATGGAGTTGACCACATGAACAATCTGTTCAGTTTGTGAGTCTTGAACCTGTGACGAAAAGATGAATTGCCTTTTTAGAGCTGACTGACATTGAGTCGGAAAGCAGGGGTCAAGTCATCACATTTGTTGTGGAAATCAAGGGCTACAGTGTTAGGGATTTTCATTGATTATGTTAGTCAGATTATTACCCTGTGGGGTATTGGACAAGGACTGTATACTATTGTTGATGCAGATAATGGAGGTTAAGTTTTGAAGTTCCATAGGGATTTTGATTCTTGAGCGGCTTGAGCTTAGATCGATAACGTTGAAGGTACTGTTACGTACCTAACTTATATTTATATAGGGGGAGTGGAGTTAGTTTCTTACAATTGCAATGATCAAGTTGTTACTTGGTGGAATATGTAGAGGAATTTTGGGGGAAATAACCCATTACAGGATCACGGGTTCAGGATGTTTCCGAGAGACAGTATTTCCCTATGTTATTTTGTATGACTCATTGTTGGGGAATTCTTGGGCCTTAAGTGGAGTGATCAATAGTTAATGGAGTTCACTATGGAGTTTGTTAGACTTGCAGAGTTTACCCCCATTTAATGGCTCAAGATAGTGATTGAGTTGTTTTCGATCACCTACGATTAATTGACCTAAATTTGGATTAGGATAGTTGGATCTTCTATTAGTTCCTATCGGGAGGCATTAGGGTGAGTCATATTTATGAAAAAGGATACTGCAGCAAGTGTCTCAAGATAATGGTGTAGTCAATCTAGTGATAATAACTTACATTTCTGATAAGGCAACCATAGAAGTCGTGAATGTGCTCTTCTAGCTGGATTCACGTGGCATTATTTCGCTTCCATGTTGATGCTCGATATTGATTATGTCTGTTGCTAGAGATGGTAACTTGAGGTTGATGATGGAAGTTTACAACCTCTTGAGTGATTGAGGCATTAGTTGGAATTTTAGTTTATTTTGGTGGTGATCAAGGCTCTGTCCTGGGAATGAAAGATTGATAAAACACTTCATTTCCCAGCGGAAAACAGGAATATGGATTAAAGCTTTCTCCTCAGATTTATGTGGCTATCAGAAGTGGTTTGTGCACTTGTGGAGATATGAGGCTGGTTGTATGGTTCTTGAAGATAATGATAGGAAGAGGTTTATATCCCTAGATGCATACAGTTACCACCTAGATTCATACAGTTACCGAATTCTTATTCTAAGTCACTGTGAGATAGGGAATCCGTTAAGAGCAAAACATGGATGAGTTTGCATCTTTACTCGAAAGGAATTGTAGATGGTTGAAGGATTGATCATTGAGGTATTACTATAGTTTACCTTACTTGATGATATATTGAGAGATACAGGTATCTGTGGTTAAAACATGTACAGATAGGATTAAAAGGATTTCTATATTTGGATCATGTGGATTAATAGTGTTTCCGCCGACAGGTGAGATGTTGAGATGATTTCTGTGATGATTATCAGAGGGGTATGATAATGATTTTTGGATGTTTAGAGGTTGATTGTTAGAGATGTTATATTATGGTGGGAGAGTTGACTTAGTTGAGTTATAGTTAACTTGGTTGATATGATGTGGATATCTGGATATTAACTTGGAGGTTATGATTATGACATGATGGTATAAGAATGTCTCTCGGATGCATGTATAATTCGAGAGTAATTAGATGTAGTGTCTGATGAACTTCTAGGCTTGCCGTTGTATAGGCAAGTAGTGTAGGCAATCGGAATGATTTCGAAAATAGTTTCGATATCGAAGATCTCCTACTAAGAGATAATTTATTTGATACTGAGGTAATGATATTTAACGAGCCAAATGTTTTTACTTATGGTGCGTTGGCTGAGGGCTAGTGTAAAGTGCACAAGGTTGTTGAAGCTCGTGATATACTCAAGGCAATGTCATCCAATTGGCTGAGCGCCAAATCGAGTTGTTTAGATACCGTCATCGATCAATCTTTCAAAGTTGGCAAGGTTGATGTTGCCGAGAGGTATTTGATAGAATGACAATTTTTCCAGGGGATAATTTAGTTGGTATCAGTGTTGCTTAACACTATGGGAATTGGAAGAATCTAAGTTCCAATTATAGGAGGTGTTGGATGGGATATTTATTTGTCCCAGTATTTTATTTCTTAAGAAGCGCTGGAACTCGTTGTTCAACGAGAGATGGATCTTTGAGGTTATACATCGATTATCGATGATGGAATGCAGTAGTGGTAGAAGGAAATGAATATCCTTCATGGTGGATCGAGGATCTAATTAGATCAACTATAGGACATCTGTGTATACTCTAGGATTGATTTATGATTGGTGTGTTGATATTGTAGTGATAGAGTGTCATACAATTATCAAAGTCATAGGGATGATTGATATATCATCAGCCTAGAGTAAAAAGGATGCAGGTGTATAGCGATGACAATTTCATACTTGGTATGAATTGTATGAGCTTTTGGATTATCTTATTTGACTTATTGACGACTTAGTCGTTCAGGGATTTGGGAAGCCATATATTTTGGATCAGGTGTGGTCGTTGGAGTTGCATAACTTGGCCACTATTGATAGTGGTAGTTGGAGTTGCGCACTCGGCCACCGTAGATGGTGGTTTTCTGGTATTGATTTGATTATTACCATAGATATGGATAGGATGCTCTAGTGGTACTACACCGCTGGTTGGTGATGAAATTTAATTGGTCTGAAGCCTGTGAAACTAGTTTCAGGGCTCAGACGATGGTTGACTATTACGCCAGTATTGTTTAATTATTTCTGGTATGGATGGAAGGGTAGTGTACATGGAGAAATCATTTCGAGGATAGGAGCGATTCTGATACTGTTGAATAAGACGTATCCTAGGCTTATGGCAATTAAGGAACTGCGAGGTAAGTCATCATATATATGGCGTGGACTTAGCAGTTACTTGGTTGTTTTGTATAGGTGAGGAGTTAGAATGCTCATGGGGTTTTGGCTAGCTACTGAGTAGCTTCAAGAAGATAAATAGTGGAAAAAGAAAGCAAGTTCTATTACATATAGATCTCAGTAAATAGGTAGGTTTCTCTTGAGAGAAAATATTTCTCCATCTCCGAGAAGAATGGTGGGTTATATAGTTGCATTCGAATTTAGGAAGAGTTACTATTGATTCAAGAACAACAGATAAATTCCTATTGGGATGATAGAGAGCATCTACCATAGAGTTGTACTCTTGCTCTACCAGTTCGGAGTAAGTGATAGTTGAATTCGTATATCGTCTGTGGCTAGTTAGCTACCTGACATCTTGACTGGCTACGAGTCCCGGTCGTGGTAGCATGTCGTTGCCCATAAGTAGTGCCTTTTGCATTACCCCGAGAGCCACGAGGCTTGGTCACAATATTTTGATAAGTATTGCTTATAGATTGCAATAGGTTCTATATGTTGCAGTTGTATCGGATTGTATTCGGAAAATAGTAAGTATTGAAACGTTCTCCATGGTGGAACGACATGTGGAACATAGTTGATTTGGAAGTCTGGTGTTCAGTGTGTCAACTAGTAAAAGTGGAATACTAGTGATCAGCAAAGTGGTGTACCGAGAGGGAAGTGGGAGCCTAGTATGATGGACAGTGTTGGGAGATTATTTAGAATTCGGAAAGGGCTTGATGTGATTTCGGGTAATCGGTGATCGATTAGCTGAGTCGATCATTTTCTATTGATCCATAAGATGAGTTTGTTGGATCGCTGGATAGGTTATATTGTGGCGATTTCCAGTTCGTGGAGTATCTGTGAGTATCGTATGAGATAGTGATTCAGGATTTACCTTAGGATTATGGTAAAGTCTTTAACAGGTCACGGATATTGAGCTCCACTCTGGTACAGTTAGGTACTTATTATAGGTGGTCGAAATGAAGATATTATTCATACTTTGGAAGGGCTGCTAAAAGCAGGTGTGATAGATTTTAGGGGATATGAGTAACCCCATTTAGTCACTTGAGGTGTGACTTGTCTCCAGATACTTGAGATGGTTGTTGGGACATCTCATACTAATATACGAGTACAAAATTTGGGGACTAAATTTTTATTAGTGGGGGAGAATGTTAAATATGGAAAATTTAAATACTAAATTTCATAGCCAAAAATTTAAGAAAAATAATCCTAGAAATTTTTCGGGATTTTTAGGGAAATTTAGAAATTTTTAAAGAATTTTTCTGGATTTAAACGGAGCCCGTACAAGATATTTACGGAGATAAGAAAAAACAGGCTTTTAAAGAGCCTATTTTAACTATTTGATAGGGATAATTACCCTAAGTTACAAGGTGAACCGGTTATTTTTTTTCCCTTCGGTAGTTCCTCTCGCGATTCCCTCCTCGCCGCAGCGCCTTTTTCCCGAGCGGCTTCTTGATAGCGCCCGAAGCCACGGCGTCTTCCCCCACCGCACCGCACCCTTTTCTCTCGCGTCTGACTCGACGTCGCTGCCGATCGCAATCGCCGACGCCGAGCCTTACCGTCGCCTCTTCTTCCCCGAGCGCCGACACTCGCCTTCCTGGTGCCCAAGCCGCTGACTCCTTGCCTCTGAGCCGCCGCGAGCTCTTCTCCGCCGACGACCAAGCTGCCGCCACCCACAGCGCCGTCCGACGCCGAGGGCGCACCGTCGTCGCTGCTCACCGACAGCGCTCGCCTTCTTCCTCGCGTCGCCCGACTCGCACACGCATCGGCCTCGCGTTCGTAGCCAGCAACCCAATGCTGCCAGCCATGCGTCCGGCACCACAAGTAGGGGTCAGCGCCGTGCGTGTCACTGTCTCACACCACCGAGCTATCGCCGCCTCCGTTGGGGGCTGTGATCTCTCCGGTGGTTGTTGGAGCAGGTGATTAGGGCAAATCGAGTGGAGATTTCTACCGGTGGGGGAACTGCCCTTCTGGCCGAGCATCGCCGGAGCAAGGTAAGGGGTCGACTTCTGTTTTGTCTAACCCCTGCGGTATTTTCCATGATTTGACAATGGATTGTGTTTGGACAGCGATTTAGGGCAGCGGTTTGGAGCGTGCGTCAGTAGTGTTCCATTCTGAACTGTTCAGGAGCGGTGAGTCTCAATCGGAGCAAGGTAAGGGTTTACTTTTGTCTTAATTTGGATAGGATTTTTAGGGCTGTTGTGGATCATATTTATTGGTTGAGTACGGCTGAAAATGGAATGTTGCTCGGCTATGAGAGGTTTTCCTTCGGTGGAACAAGCAGGAAAATGTTCTGTAAGGTTATGGTAAGCTGTGAACGGTTGCACCAGCTATGCACGACTAGGTGTTTGGAGGTTAGTTAGGCTGTGGATGTTTGTAATGAGATTGATGCTTGGGGTTTGATGTGTTGTGATTGGTAATGCACCTATTTAGATTTGGATTCGGCATGTGGATGGTTATAACTTGCAAATGAGCAGGTGTTGAAGGAAATCTGATTATGAGGTGTTGCAGTTCGATTGATACAGATTTGATACCCAAAAACTTGGATCAAGGAGTCGTGTGATTGAAGCAATTGTTCGATAAGCTTAGATATGGATATGTTATGGATGCACACTATTATATAGTTGGTCTAATGTTTGTTATGATTATGAGGTTAGATCTAAAGCTAATCAAGATTTAGGCTCGATTTGGGGGTGAATCTACTTTGTGTTGTGATGAGATTTCAATTAGGGTTCGTTAGAGCCCTAAATCGGTGTAATTATGGGTTGTTAATGGTTGTAAATGGATTTTGGGTGCCAAGTTGTGGGATCCAAGTGTTGGGTCGTGTTTGAGGTAAGGATTGGTTGAGTCATGTGTATGTCACCTAGGGTTAGGTTGGATTCATAATTATGATCGGTTCTGTAATTCAGTATGGAGGATTGATTAGGTTGAATAGGATAATTAAATCAATCTAGTGGATCGGATATGAGGTCGATGTAGGATTCGATTCGATCATTTGTTGTGAGATGGATAATATTTTTATATGATGAGTATTGATCATGGTGAGATTAATTGCAAGGATATGTTCTTGGATTGAAGAGTTAATCACAATTTGTGACCTACGGGTTGAGGGTCTACTTGGGGATACATAGTAGTAATTTAGCACGTTGTCGTGTGCTGGGATTTTTGGATTAATTGGTTATGGAAGGAATCGATTAAGTATTCGATTTGTCGGTGAATGGTATTTTATGCTTAACAATAGTTATGCATTATGCAGGTTTCGGTCATGAGGCAGGTTCACGGTCGTGACGATCTGGTTCTTTTTGCGGACATTTTGGCAGGCGGGTATTTTGACTTATCTTTTAGATATAGTCAAGTTGATATGCTAGTTAGGATAGCTTGCAATAATTTTCATATTGATATGCCTAGTATATTTTTGGTGCCTACTTGATACATGCATGTGATAGGTTATGATTATATCTTCCCTGTTTTATTTGGATCATAGTTATTTGGATTATGGATATGTACATATTGATTGTGCATATTATTCGGATAGGTGTATTTAGTTAGATTTATATGCTTTAGTATCATGCACCATCTTGCATGATTGCATGCTGCCTGGACGGCGTTCTTTTATAGTTGAGCCCGCAGCCAGTTACATGGCCTGCACACACTGCCACTCATGGGTTAGTGGTACATCAGGAGGGTGTGTGCAGTTGCTCTGTCAGGCTCCGCTGGTCTGCTTATGGGTTACGATGAGGCAGCGTAGTAGCGGGCAGGGATCCCTCCTCTAGTCTATGACACCGGGAGATGAGAGCTTAGCTCCCCCACTCTATTTGGGGCAGCAGGATAGGTGTACTCCGACAGCATCCTGTCCACTCGGTCACTCAGGAGCAGTGATGGCAGAGTGCACAATTGTCATAGCCCTACCCACTCGGCTTCACCATCGCATGTGAGGCGGCTGACTGGCGTCAGGGGTGACCATGTCATATGCACGGCATGCACTTTGCATGGATCGCATTTGTATTGTGTTTGCTACATTATTTTATTGATGCCTTGGATGTTGCATATGATTGCCATGCATACAGGATTCATATTCGTATATGGTGATGACTTTATCTCTTATAGTAGGGCACATGCTCCTATATCAGGGTGGGAGATTCAGGTGAGTACAGTCCTTTTTGCATTTATTTCTTGCTTACCCTATATGTGAGACTGTACTGGCATGATTTTTATTATTAGCTATATCTTATTTTGCATATTGACTATATCCGCTGAGTTCTTTGAACTTACCCCATTGATTTATATCTATTTCAGGATGTAGCTGTCAGGAGAGTGCAGCTGCCAAACCCCACTCGTCTTAAAAGTTTTTATTTGTTATTTGTTTCTATGGTTTGGATATTTTGATTAGGAGATATGTTTAGGAATGGAGTTGGATAATTGTATTCGTGGATTTTTGGTGTCCTTATGGACCTCTATTCGGAGTTTTGTTCTAGATTGGATTTCGGTTGAGTATTCCTTCCCGGATGGCAGAAGGGGTAGGTTTAGATGTGATAGATTGTTTATTTATTTACTTGGATTGATGACCTGAGGCCCAATTATTACACTGCATGTGTTGTTTGGATTCCGGTCGTGTTGACCGATGTATAGTGGTCGTGTAGGCCTTGTATGAAAATTGGTATTGTCACCCATACAGAGGAGATGCTGCCGGATTTTTATCTGGCGGGGACTCCCTCGGGGCGTGACACAAATAGTCGACTACAGGTCGACTGCTAAATAAAGCTCTGGTAGTCGACTTATATTTTGAACCAGTCCTGATCCATAGTAATCTAATGCTAAGAATGGTAGTCAACCGGTTTAAGTGGACATGAGCATAGAAGCTTGTAGGACTGTTAGCATCGCTTGAGGGGGGGGGGGGGGGGACCTCCCTCTCATAAGCAATCCGGAGGTGGAGAAACCTCTTACAATATAGCAAACAACAATAACAACCAAATACAAGATGTAAATAAAATGAAGAAATAAGAACACTTTACTCAAATGCCTTTGCTTGATTGCTTATTTTGGTTGTGTTGGATAAACCCTAGAAGGTTGTAATGCAACAACACTTTGCCCTATTTTCCTCCAAGAATCGGCGCCCAAAAACATCCATTCTTATACGCCCATTCGAAGCCTTCAACGTCCCCTTTCGGTGCTCGTGATTCTAAACGATGCAGCACAATGATCGCCCTACCAGTCCAGGCGTCGCCTCGACTGATACCCTAGTCAAGGGGCTAGTCGAGTTTGCCATGCTTCTGATCGACAATTTTCATACCTGTGCTGGAACCAATTGAGATGCCAATCGAGTGATCCAATCGAGGCGCTACCTCGACTAGCTCCTAGTCAAGGCGCCAGTCGAGTGCACCTTGCTTCTGTTCCTCCATCAGAACGACAAGTCGAGGTGCTAGTCGAGCAATCCAGTCAAGGCACCACCTCGACTAGACTCTAGTCGAGGCATTGGTCAAGTGCTTCCATAGCATTATCTCGACTTCCCAAGTCTCACCACCCGACTCCACCTCACCAGTCGAGGTGCCGCCTTGACTACAACCCAGTCGAGGCACTGGTCGAGACCATCTTGCTTCTGTTTGCCTACAAACAAAGCCCAGTTGACTGAACTGAACTGGCAGTCGACTGTTATACCTCAACACTGAGGTTTAACACCCCAAGTATGATCCCTTCATGCTTGATACTCACCCTAGGCCTAGACCTAAGCCTTCAACCCACTTCCATCAGCCTCATACCTCCCAGATCCCTCGAGTCTCTGACTCTTTAACCTTGCGCTAGCCTTCAAGTGCTTCCAACGGCTATTGTCATGCTCTAAAATCTACCTTTCCCAAGAGGCCTCGCCTCTGGGACTTCCCCCTTTGCCAAGCTCAATCTCCCTGATCAATCGGGTCTTCCCTTGCCAAGACTCCTTGTCTGGGACTTCACTGCCAAGAGGCCATGCCTCCGAGATTTCACTGCCAAGACTCCTCGTCCGGGACTTCACTGCCAAGATTCCTCATCCAGGTCTTCACTTGCCAAGCACGGTCTCCCAGACCTACCGGGATTTCCCTCACCAACTCCCCGTTGGTCTTTCTGACACCAAGTGTTCGTTCTCCCTTGACCGACTTGGATTTTCCCTTGCCAAGTATCCATACTTGGACTTTTCCTTGCCAAGTCACCATACTTGGACTTCTCCACACCAAGTGTCTGATCAACCTTGACTGACTTGGATTTCTCCAATAATCTCTCTCATATGACCTTGGATGTCCCATACCATCCACTAATCATATGGTCAATGTTTGGGTTTCCGGCACCGCGGCGTGTGTGTGTTCGATCACGTTTCATAAACATGAACACAGCGGAAGCAATAAAAATAATAAATCTACATTTATTACAACACACACAACACACGCATGCATATTACAACAAGTGTAGACATAACCGTAAATTTAAATTTGCAATAAAAGGAAATTTAACTACGTTATACCTTTTGTATGACGTGTAGCGGGAACGGCATCAACCGGAACGATCCTCGCTAGAATCGTCTCTATCCGTATCCACGCCGAGTTCCTCGGGATGACTTCGCTAAGCCACGAGCTTCGTCTTCGTACGGGTTACTAGCCTCGTGTTGAAGACGACGTGATCGAGAGATGATCACGATCCGAATCCAAATTCGGATCCTAAGACGAGTCCTCAAAACTCACTTCTCCGGAGAGGTATTCATCAACCGATTGACGAATCCTTCATCCTCCACCTTAGAGGATTACCAGAGATCGAATCCCCAGTAGTTTAGCCGCTGTCGGAGCTCTAACCGTCATCCAAACGACGCTCCAATGAGAGGAGAACAAGCTGTCCAGAAAACTGGACAGCTTTGGTGGAGGAGATAGGCACCGGCCAACCAAGGAAGATTGAGCTCACCTTGATGCCAAACCTAAGGAGGATCGCCGGAACTCTTCCAGCAGTAGCTCAACGCCGGCGAGGGGGAAGGAAGCAGCCTTCTGGATGCCAGTTGGAGGAGCTATGGGCGGCGGCCTAGGGTTGGCGCCGAGCAACTCCAAGGGTGGGCGGCAACTCAAAGGCTAGGGTTTTGGATTAGGGCTTAATTATCCCTTAAGCTCTCTTTTATAGAGAACTAATTCTCTTAATGGTTATTGGATCATAACCATTAGGCCCGTTAACCCGCTCCATTAAGATAAATTAAAATAAACCAAACCATGATGGTTTATTTTAAGTTAAAACGAACCGAACCAACTTTTGGTTCATTCGTTTAAAATAAACCAAACCCTTTGGTTTATTCTCCTCCATTGGATTAGAACCAAACCATTTTGGTTCATCCATTACGTCTTCATAAGACTCGGCCCATCCACGCTTCCATTTCTACTGAAACGATTTCATGCTCGCTTTATGTTTGGTCCAACCAAACCTAGTTTCTCTCGGTCTGAGAATCTCATTCTCAAGCTCGTTTTAAATCCTTCGGATTACACTCGTTGTGCGTGTGACCAAATAGGTTCTCGGTTTATGTTGGTCGTCTATAATTAACCATTAATTATAGAACGATCATGAGTGGCACCTAGTAGTACATCATGATCCCCAATTAACCGAAAAGATCAATGGTTGATCCGTAACTATTTCTCAAACCCCCTTCAAATTCGAATAATTCGTGCCCCATTCCCTTCACTCATCTTATACCCACTTGGTTCAGGACATGGTCTATAGTGTCAGTCCCCACTAGGCTGACTATGTCACACCTAGCCCAAGCATCATTTCCTCGTCCTACGGATTCTAGTTACTGCACATGTATTGAAGAGTACCTTACTCTAAACATGTAATGCTTTGGCCAAAGACTTTAGTAACAATCCGACGAGAGGCCATGAGTATACATCTCCTCGCAAGGAGTGGTGAATCCTTAATAGGCTATTCAAACACCTTCGATCACTTCGACTTATACCCAATCATCCCGGGTCCACATCTCCTTAGAGATGTTTGCTTAAGATGTCAAAGCATAAGTCTCCATGATCAAGATGACTTGAATACCGCAAGTCAAAGGAACATCGCACTTAAGCCACAGTAAGAACTTCATTGACATATCTATATATGCAGAGAACCATATGAAGTCTTACAGCTGGTCACTCCAATGAACTAGTTACCATAACTAGCATCCACGATCAACTCCGGACATCACAATGTCTCCAGCTAGTGAGAATCAGCTGCTTGGATACACCAAGGAGTATACCTCGTGCTAGTCTCGACAGAATTGATGGTGTCCAGATCCATCAATTCATCGACTAGGGATAATTCCCATACATCACAATTACACATGTAGAGATACTCACTAGTTGTGATCCAATCACAAATTCTCTCATGCTGTGAATCGTATTGTGGACATTCAGTAAATGAGTTTAAGATCCAATCAAATACATGAAACATGTATACTCAAATAGTGAATCTTCATTTATCATATAAATGGTTCATACATAAGGCGATTGCCTTAGGACATCTCTCATATATTACTAACAGTCAAACCATATTATAAACCATTGTCGAACATCAAAATCCTACTCGAGTCCCACTCAAGTCTGATCAATCGTGACCTAGGTCGATTGCACCAACAATCTTCCCTTTTTTAATGTTTGATAATACCATTAAGTTAGGTTATCCCGTAACCCAACTTGACTCTTTTTATGTCAAAGCATAACGAAGTGTTCCCAATTCAGAATTTCAAATTTTTGAAATTTTTAGGGTTTAGTGTATATTAGGGGTGATCCTAACTCAAGATCCTAACTTAACCCCTTCTATTTCTCCCCCTTGTTGACATACATCAAAAAGTCTACCAAGGTTTACCATATCTCATTTTCAATGAGATTCTTCATTCTCCCCCTTGGTCAAAAATCATTTTGAATGCCTTCATTCTCCTTAGTGATCTATCACTAAATGAAAAGCAATCTTCTATTTTTCCCCTTTTTATAAACCATCATCCTTCATACCTAGATGGATAATCTCCCACTAAAGGCTTACTCCCTCTTGACCATTACACCAACAATGCCCTTGGAGAGTTCCTAAGCCTATAAGAACCTTAAACAATAAAAAATAAGAATAAAAGTTCAAACTTGAACTTTAACTCCCTTAAAATCTGATTTTTACCCTACTTAACTCTCCAATTCATTTCCAATGAACATCTCACCCTTTCAATGCTTAGCTAAGTATATTAGAGGTGTAGGAGTAGTTATCTAGCTTAGGATTATGCTCAGATGGCTTAAACCAACATTAGTAAGCCACAAACAGTGCTAACAGTTGACTGAAAACCCTCTAGTCGAGTGTCAACATCTCCAATCTAGGCGCCACCTCAACTGGTTTCTGAATTTTCTTAAACTGAATTTTTAGATGAAATTCAGAAATGCATAAATAATTCTAGAAAATTTAAAAAATCATGGAATTTCAACCACACATTACTTATGACAAACACTACAGGGGGAAAATAAATTTTTGTGAAAACAACTTTTAAATTCAAAGAATGATACAAAGTTCAAAAGCATTGAAACCTTTAATGTTTTTAGCCGACTTTTTTTCAATCTTCTCAATGGTGATTGCTATCAAAAGATATGCTTCCCCAAGGTTTTTCAAAATGATTTTAAAATGTTTTCAAAACCTTAATTTCAATCATGGTCTATGGGATAAGTATACATGACATGTATATTATCTTTTCTCATGATTTATACCTATAATTAAGATGAGTTTGAGTTCATCTAGATGCAACATCTATGCGCCTTGAATATAAATCATTTTCCTAATATCTCACATGTATCTAGGATGTATCAATACACACACATGTCAATCTAATGTTCTTGTGAGATGGGGTTTAAGTTCTTAGGGGTTCATGCATTTTTTTAGGCAACACTATTTGATTCCCTTATACTTGGGACTTCAAATCATGTTATTGTCCTTAAATTGATTTTAATTATCCTAAATGCATGAATTATGATCATGGCATAAGAATGTGCATAATTTAAAAGTATTTTCCAATAATCATGATGTCATGACATAAAAAATAACTTAAGTCTAAGCATGACATAAATTAACCTAAGTATTATCATGACATTTAAAATGATCATATGAAGTATGATGTCATGACATGACATCTATGACAAGCAAAACATGACAAATATATAAAGGTATAAAATAAAATACCCAAGATTTGAATTAAATTGTCATTTTCTAGATTTAAATCCCATTTTTCCATGATAAACTAAGTCTTCCAAATGTGCCAAAAATCCAAAAATGGCACACTATTGACCCTTAACTTAATTGTGCCAATTTTGATCAAATTTTCAACTTCCATGAAATTCATTGGCACATCCTAAAATCTTTTAGAACATAATTCAACCTCATTTCCAAGGAATCCTAAAACCTTGAAAATGTCCTAAAGTGTCACCTTTATCATGGTTAGGTTAACTACCTATCCATTCAAAGTTAGCACACCCTAAACCCATCCAGTGTGAGGGTATCACGCTCCTAGGAATCCAATATCTATTGGAGCTCCTTGGGTTTACTAGGTACTGTTAGTTATAGCCCTAGAACCAATCATGTGATGGTTGAATAGGGAACATGTTGTATCATATTCTATAAAGGCAAAGGATTGGTTATTATATTTACATCTTGCTTGTGCCAGCTAATTTAAATATAATAATGCCCTAGAAAAGTAGGTTCTTATCTACAGCACATCAATTGGCAGAATTGATTATGAGAGGCTGTAGAGAACACTTTCCTAAATGTTCCTAGTCAAGTATTAATATGCAAGGGCAATATTAATACATAAAGACTAGCATGTAGGTCAATTGATGACTTGATCTCACAAGTCATGGATATATGATATCAAGTTGACACATGGGTATATATTAGAGAATATATCGAATGACCCGCCATGAGAAAGTTTCATGGATCGTTATATGAGTGTCATAAACTTTCTCATGTGACTATTGGTATGAATAGTCCTTAGACACAAGTCACTACGGTTCCCTACATAAGGAGTTATGTACTTTGGTATCGTCAAACGTCACCCGTAACAGGGTGGACCATAAAGGCGATTACTGGGTATGTAACAAATTATGCGGAGGGATGTGAGTGATGTAGATGGGATCTATCCCTTCCATATGACGAGTGATATCGGTGGGCCCCTTGATTGAGTAGAACTACTAAAACGCA
Source organism: Wurfbainia villosa (assembly GCA_025175895.1). Classification (NCBI taxonomy): domain Eukaryota; kingdom Viridiplantae; phylum Streptophyta; class Magnoliopsida; order Zingiberales; family Zingiberaceae; genus Wurfbainia; species Wurfbainia villosa. The sequence continues at coordinate 34,851,274 of CM045990.1, forward strand.
TGGCCATGCTCGAATGAGTCAATATGAGATATTGAGCTCATTTGTTTGAGTTAGTTTACTCAGGATCAAGAAACACATAGATTGATCGAGGATGACACGGTCTATGCCTCATTGATCAATCGATATCAAGGATAGAAGGACACGGTGATATATTATAGTAGTCTCGGCAAGGTTAGGCGGATCTTGACTTATCTCAGAACTTGGGTAGCAATGATGTATTGCTAGATGCCGCTCATTGCTTGTGTATCTAAAAGAGTTTAGGTCCACTGCCAACGTTATGAGAGCCTATAGGGTCACACACAAAGAGCATGATAATTAGAGGAATTAGAGTATTCTAGTTTGACTAGAATAATATGGGAATAAGCTTAAGTACAAAATGGTTTTTGGACTTTAAGCTTAATGAGAATTTTAGCTAATTGATTTAATGAGATTAATTCAATATGTTACCTTATTGATTTAATAAGATTAATTCAATATGATAACATAAGCTTAATTGAATTAATAAGATTAATTCAATATGATAACATAAGCTTAATTGAATTAATAAGATTAATTCAACATGCATGAATGCCACATAAGAATGCCACATAAGCATGCCACATAAGCATGCCACCTAAGCATCCACCTAAGCTAGTTAAGGTGGAAGGAAACAAAATGGTTTTGTCTCCTTAAGTGGCCGGCCAAACAAGTATATGTCTCAATGCAATGGATTGCATTGAATGTGTGGAGGTGAAAGGGTTTTTCCAACCCTATAAAAGACACCTCAAGTGGCCGGCCAAAAGTGTGGATTGGCTTTTGTTGTTGGTGGAAGCTTTGGTTGTGTTAGTGGTGAGAAAGCTTGGTGGAAGCTTTAGTTGTGTGGGTTTGTGAGTGTAGGCTAGCAAGAAGAGGAGTCTTCTTCTTCCTTTCTCCTTTTCCCTCTCTTCCTCTCCTTTAGGGACTTCTCTAGCAAGAAGTAAAGGAGAGCTCTTCTAGTTTTCCTTTTGTGAGACAAGAGCGTGCTCGTGTGGATACGTATAGAACCTGCGGACACTTGAGCGTGCTAAAGATCCAACAAACAAAGGAAAGCGGGATTAACAGACACAACAAAGGTAATCCTCTCCTATAAGATAGGCTTGGTTTAGAAATTTATTTTATACGAGTTTGCTTCATGGATCATGGAAAGGGATCCTATTTTCCGTCACAAGATATGCCATTTGGCATACGAGATTTCCTACAAAGGGTATCGAGCCACTTATGAAAAGATCGTATAAAAATAGGTTTTCTATTTTATATGTGATATAGAAGTAGGATAAATTTTATTATGAGTTGATAATTGCATTAGCAAATTTTCAAACATAATAAAATATCCAATGTCTTTAAAAGTTAAAATGACATGGTGCATGGTTATGGCCTAGTCCCAAAAAGTTTGTGATTGTGTGTTGTAATTCTTAATACGGCTGCGTGGTCGTGCCTTTCTCCTAATATTCTTGTTGTAAAATTAGTTTTAGACTAATGTAACTCGAGTATTTCTCCTTTGTAATGTACAAAACAAGGATGGAGGGTCCATTGGAAGATGAGGTTACAAGGAGGAAGTCAACACACAAGACAACCAAAAGGAAGCACTTAGGAGAAGATGCTATCCCTAGGTTGACCAATCAATCTTTCATTGGCTTGAGAAGATTGTAGAATAAGGGCCATAACCATGACACGTTAGTTTAATATGTATGTGATGCATGTTAGTTTAGCTTGTATGTGATGCATGATTAGTTTAGCTTATATGTGATGTATGCTAATATGTATATGATACATGTTTATTTCTTAATAAGTCTAAACGATATGCCTACCAAAGTTGGTACTCACTACTCGATCATTTGTTATTGGGTTTGCCAAAGCAAAGCAATGCATTTTATCTTGGAGGGGTGCGAGTGGACAATCGTGATGTCCCGCTATCAGTCTTGGTTAAGACTTAATTAAATGTTTTCTTAATTGGTTAAGAAAGTAGAGGCATATATTAGCTTTGAACATAAGTGTTAACATTAGTTTTGTGTGATTTCCGAACATCAGCTTTGTCTTAGAAGTGGTCGTTGCTCCGATATCCAAGAAGGCCCCTATGCCTCGCCACACCGAAGTCGGTTTAGGAATAAACACTAAACTAATCTAAAACTTAACCAAAGCTATTAAAGAGTTACATCAGATGTAATTGGCAAAAGATTGCCTACCTAATTATACTACGTCTTGGGCGATTAGCCAAAGCTAACTCAAGACGAATTATGATGTGGATCTTTATCCCATATGAATTTATAGCTAAATAGTAGCTATGAGAATTTAGTGGGAGCCTCATTTAATTAAAGGCCTAATTAAATGATTTAGGTATGATACTTAACTTTGCATTTTTAATGTTGTAGATCACCATGTCATCTAACACGACACACCCCCTCAACTTGCGATCTGTCCTTGAGAAGGACAAGCTTAATGGAGCAAACTTTCTTGACTGGTATAGGAACTTGAGGATTATCCTCAAGCAAGAACGCAAACTATATGTCCTATAGCAGTCTACTCAAATACCCGCCTACTGCGCCACTGTGTGAAAAGGATGCTTATAAGAAGCATCAAGATGACGATTAGATGTGTCATGCCTTATGCTTGCCACCATGAACTCGAGCTTCGTATAACATGAGAACATGGATGCCTATGATATGGTTGAGCATTTGAAACAACTATATCAAGGACAAGCTAGGCACGAGCGCTTTGAAGTGTCTAAGGCTCTTTTGCATGCAAGATGCAAGAAGGAACACTGTAGAGGAACTCACGACTAAAATGATTGGGTACGCTGAGAACCTTGAAAGACTAGGTTTTCCATCGAGCCAAGAATTGGCAATCGATGTTATCCTCGCAATCGCTGTTTAAGCATACAATCAATTCGCCATGAATTATAACATGAATGAAATTGATAAACCTTTGCTCGAGATTCTCAAAGATGTTGAGAATCAACCAAATCTCAAGAAGAAAGTTAGTAATGTACTAATGGTCAAGAAGGACAAAGGTAAGCGCAAAGGCAAGGGTAAGACCTAAGCCAAAGGCAAGGCCAATTCATCCACTTCAAAGGGTAAAGGTAAAGTACCTAAGGAAGGGATCGCCCATTGCGTGAGATCGACATCGAAGCGAATCGCAAAGTCTACCTTGAGGAAGTAAAGAACAAGAGAAGTGACTTCGCCTGTATACACGCTATAGAAGTTAATCTATCTATTTCTTCTACATGGGTATTAGATACGATGTGCATCTCACATTTGTACTAATGTGCAGGATCGAGAAATAGTAGAATAATGGCAAGGGTGAAGTGGACCTACGAGTAGGCAATGGCAAAAGTTGTCGGGCCAGTCAGAGGAACATATTCTTTGTCTTTGCCCACCGGGCTTATCTTAGAACTAGAGGAGTGCTTATATGTACACGCATTAAAAAAGAACATAATTTCTGTATCTAGTTTAGACAATAAAAAATTTTCTTTTATAATAAAGTACAAATGTTGTTAAATTTATTTAAATTAAATGTTCTATTGTAATGCAATTACTTATGAATGGTCTCTATGTTCTAGATTTAGATAACCCAATTTATAACGTAAATATAAACGGTTCAAATCGAATGATTTGAACCAAACATATCTTCGCAATCGCCGCCAGGTCACATAAATGAAAACGATATCCCATCTCCATAATGAGTGATTATTGGACTCATTTTATTTTGAATCATATGAGGTATGCGAGTCTTGTGTTTTAGGAAAGATGACTAAAACTCCATTTAGTGGACATGGCGAGAGAGCAACGGATTTTTTAGGACTCATACATACCGATGTATGTGGCCCTTTCAATGTCGGGCGAGGAGGCTATAAGTACTTTATTACTTTCACCGATGATATGAGTAGATTTGGCTACTTATATTTGATGAGACATAAGTCGTAACTTTGAAAAGTTCAAAGAATTCAAGAATGAAGTACAAAACCAACTTGGTAAGCGATTAAGCTACTTCGATCAGATCGAGGTGGTGAATACCTTAGTCAAGAGTTTCGTGATCACTGGCCGAGTGTGGGATAATATCCCAACTCACTCCCCGAACACCACAATGGAATGGTGTATCCGAGAGCGTAAATCGACTCTATTAGATATGGTACGATCAATAATGAGCCGATCGATCTACCTACTTCCTTTTGGGGTTTAGCTCTAGAGACACCGCTTTCACACTTAATCGCTCCCATCAAAAGTCAGAGAAAAGACACCATATACGATATGATATGGACCGAAGAGTCCCAAAATGTCTTTTATAAAGATTTGGGGTTGTGAAGCTTACGTAGACGTCAAGTCTCAGATAAACTAGGACCCAAATCAGATAAGTGTTATTTTGTAGGATATCCCAAGGAAACTAAGGGATATTACTTTTACAATCCCACACTTGGCAAGGTGTTTGTTGCCAGAAATGCTGTCTTTCTAGAAAGAGAATTTATTTCTAGAAATACTAGTGGGAGTAAAATTCATCTTGAAGAAGTTCAAGATGATGATAACACTAAGGCTTCGATGGAAAATGAACAGGCACCACAAAGTGTTGTGGATGAGGAATTTGTTGCCCAAAGAGTTGTGGAGCAAACACCTGTTCAAGTAGACCAACCTCTTCGTAGATCTAATAGGATCCGCCAACCCGAGATATTCTTTTCTCTTGACTGACAACGGTGAAGTATTGCTTGTCGATCTTGACGAGCCTACATCCTATCAAGAAGCTATGATGAGCCCAGATTCCGAGAAATGGCTAGAGGCCATGAGATCCGAAATGGAATCCATGTACACTAACCAAGTATGGACTTTGGTTGATCCACCTGAAGGGGTAAATCCCATTGGGTGTAAGTGGGTCTTTAAAGTAAAGACTGACATGGATGGTAATAAGCATACCTATAAAGGTAGATTGGTGGCTAAAGGATTCAAACAAATTCATGGTATTGACTATGAAGAAACCTTTTCACCGATTCCATGATGCTTAAATCCATTCGGATCATACTTGCTATCATACCTACCATGATTATGAGATCTGCAGATGGATGTCAAAACCGCTCAATGGAAAGCTACTCGAGGATGTGTACATGACACAACCTGAGGGTTTTGAAGATCCAAAGCATCCTGGAAAGGTATGCAAACTGCAAAGGTCCATTTATGGACTAAAGCAAGCCTCTCGAAGCTGGAATCTTCGATTCGATGATGCAATCAAAGAGTTTGGTTTCATCAAGAATGAAGATGAGCCTTGTGTCTACAAGAGAAATAGTGGGAGCACAGTTGTATTTCTTGTCTTGTATGTAGATGACATACTTCTCATCGGAAATGATAGTCCTCACCCACCGTGAAGATGTGGTTAGGGAATTATTTCTCGATGAAGGACTTAGTGAAGTCCGCTTATATTCTAGGCATCAAGATCTATAGAGATAGATCTAGAAGATTACTTGGCCTAAGTCGAGTACATACATTGATAAAGTGCTAGATCGCTTTGCTATGCAAAATTCTAAGAAAGGGTTTCTGCCTTTATCACATGGTGTGAGTCTTTCGAAGACTCAATGTCCCTCTTCTAAGGAGGAGAGAGATCGCATGGATAAGATCCCTTATGCATCAGCTATAGGGTCTATCATGTACGCCATGCTTTGTACTCGTCCTGACGTCTCGTATGCTTTGAGCATGACGAGTAGATACCAGTCAGATCCAGGTGAAAGTCACTGGATAGCAGTCAAAAATATTCTTAAGTACTTACGAAGAACGAAAGAATATTTCCTGATATTCGAGGCAATGAGGAGCTAATCAGAAGGGTTACATGATGCAAGCTTCCAAATGCATAAGGATGACTATAGATCGCAATCGGTACGGTTTTGCTCGAATGGTGGAGCCGTGAGTCGAAGAGTTCAAGGTGACACGCTGTCGATTCTACAACAGAAGCCAGTATATTGCAAAGATCCGATGCAAAGAAAGGAGGTCATGCTTGGCTCCGCAAGTTCATCGCTGAACTTGGGGTAGTTCCTAGCATTGCAGATCCAATAGACCTCTATTGTGGACAACAATGGGGCTATTGCACGTGCTAAGGAACCTCGATCACATCAGACCAAACACATATCGGGCGCTCCATCTCATTCGAGAGATCATCGATAGAGGAGATGTGAGGATATGCAGAGTACCGATGTAAGCTAACATCGCAGATCCATTGACCAAGGCTTTGTACGAGGAAGCATGATGGTCACACTAGGTCACTAGGTATTAGATATCATAGTGATTGGTACTAGTGCTAGTGGGAGATTGTTAGTTATAGCCCTAGAACCAATCATGTGATGGTTGAATAGGGAACATGTTGTATCATATTCTATAAAGGCAAAGGATTGGTTATTATATTTACATCTTGATTGTGCCAGCTAATTTAAATATAATAATGCCCTAGAAAAGTAGGTTCTTATCTACAAAGACATCAATCGCGTAATTGATTATGAGAGGTCAGAGAGAACACTTTCCTAAATGTTCTAGTCAAGTATTAATATGCAAGGGCAATATTAATACATAAAGACTAGCATGTAGGTCAATTGATGACTTGATCTCACAAGTCATGGATATATGATATCAAGTTGACACATGGGTATATATTAGAGAATATATACCGAATTCCACCGCCATGAGAAAGTTTCATGGATCGTTATATGAGTGTCATAAACTTTCTCATGTGACTATTGGTATGAATAGTCCTTAGACCAAGTCACTACGGTTCCCTACATAAGGAGTTATGTACTTTGGTATCACAAACGTCACCCGTACAGGTGGACCATAAAGGCGACATCGGGTATGTAACAAATTATGCGGAGGGATGTGAGTGATGTAGATGGATCTATCCCTTCCATATGACGAGTGATATCGGTGGGCCCCTTGATTGAGTAGAACTACTAAAACGCATGGCCATGCTCGAATGAGTCAATATGAGATATTGAGCTCATTTGTTTGAGTTAGTTTACTCAGGGATCAAGAAACACATAGATTGATCGAGGATGACACGGTCTATGCCTCATTGATCAATCTGATATCAAGGATAGAAGGACACGGTCATATATTATAGTAGTCACGGAAAGGTTAGTCGGAGCTTGACTTATCTCAGAACCTGGGTAGCAATGATGTATTGCTAGATGCCGCTCATTGCTTGTGTATCTAAAAGAGTTTAGGTCCACTGCCAACGTTATGAGAGCCTATAGGGTCACACACAAAGAGCATGATAATTAGAGGAATTAGAGTATTCTAGTTTGACTAGAATAATATGGGAATAAGCTTAAGTACAAAATGGTTTTTGGACTTTAAGCTTAATGAGAATTTTAGCTAATTGATTTAATGAGATTAATTCAATATGTTACCTTATTGATTTAATAAGATTAATTCAATATGATAACATAAGCTTAATTGAATTAATAAGATTAATTCAATATGATAACATAAGCTTAATTGAATTAATAAGATTAATTCAACATGCATGAATGCTACATAAGAATGCCACATAAGCATGCCACATAAGCATGCCACCTAAGCATCCACCTTAGTTAAGGTGGAAGGAAACAAAATGGTTTTGTCTCCTTAAGTGGCCGGCCAAACAAGGATATGTCTCAATGCAATGGATTGCATTGAATGTGTGGAGGTGAAAGGGTTTTTCCAACCCTATAAAAGACACCTCAAGTGGCCGGCCAAAAGTGTGGATTGGCTTTTGTTGTTGGTGGAAGCTTTGGTTGTGTTAGTGGTGAGAAAGCTTGGTGGAAGCTTTAGTTGTGTGGGTTTGTGAGTGTAGGCTAGCAAGAAGAGGAGTCTTCTTCTTCCTTTCTCCTTTTCCCTCTCTTCCTCTCCTTTAGGGACTTCTCTAGCAAGAAGTAAAGGAGAGCTCTTCTAGTTTTCCTTTTGTGAGACAAGAGCGTGCTCGTGTGGATACGTATAGAGGCACGGACACTTGAACGTGCTAAAGATCCAACAAACCGAAAGGAAAAGCGGGATTAACAAGGGCACGCAACAAAGGTAATCCTCTCCTATAAGATAGGTTTGGTTTAGAGAAATTTATTTTATACGAGTTTGCTTTCGCATGGATCACTTGGAAGGGATCCTATTTTCCGTTGCGCATATGCCATTTGGCATACGAGATTTCCCTACAGGTACTCACTAGAGATAACTTCTCTTAGTACCTTTCTAATGATTCTCCAAGGCTTGGAAGTCTTGTTCATTGTGGTCTTGTCAAGGTTAACCCTAAGGATTGCTTCCCTTGTAACCTTGTTAGTGACTTTCCTAGGTTTCATTGAAACCTTAGCCACTAGACACTTACCATGGACAACTCTAGTGATGACTTCCCTTGTGACTTTGGTTTTCCTAGACCTAGTATTAGTTCCATAATTAAATGGAATATTGTAGTAGGTTTGTATGGTCTTCCTGGGCTTAGGCTTGTGACCCAAACCTTGCTTGCCCTTAACTAAATCTTTCCTACCAACACCTAAGTTTTGTCCATTTGACCCTATAATCATATTTTTCATCTTCCTTAGGGTCTTCTCAATTTTCTCAAGCTTTGACCTCAAAGTTCGATGTTTCTTTTCTAATACCTCAATTTTTGAATTCCCATTGTTTCTTGAGATATTTTTCTTCCTAGGCATATGCCTAAATTTCTTAGGGTTATTAGATGGGGTCTCAACCTTATCCCTAAGATTACAATGTTTGACACCTAAACAAAAATACTTATTTTTAGATTGATCCTTAGGCTTACTACTAGCATGCTTCTTATAATCATCAACAATTGCAAGTAAATTGAAACCATTCCTAGCATTCTTTCTATCATTACATAAATTATGAGCATTATTAAAATTTACCTTAGGGTTTGCCTTAGCTCCCCCTACATTTGAACTCTCTCCTTTGCCCTTCCAAGGGTGACTCCCCCTAGGATATTTACTCCGGTAATGTCCCCTTTTGTTGCACTTAAAGCATATTATATGCTCTTGCTCTTACAAATTGGGGCTCCATCTTCCTTTGACTTTTCTTTGGCCCTTGGTACCGGTTGAGCCTTTTTTACTCTTTTTGGGCATTTACTCTTATAATGCCCTACTTCCATACACTCAAAACATGTCATATGATTTTTATTTCTAACAATTGCATTTGAGTTACTTCTTGAATGGTAAGTGAATTTTAGCCTTCTTCTTCATTTCTCCCGGAGGTAGAAGGCTCCTCCTCTTGCTCTTGTTCTGGGGTTGAAGATCTAACCTTTCCCTCAATCCTTAACGTAGAGACTTCTACAATTTCTTTAATCTCGGAAGTTGAACACTTCTCAACCTCTGAATCATCAAGACCTTGGGATGATAAATATTCTTCTCCTTTGGACTTGTCATCATCTTGGATCATTGAAGATTCATCATGGAGCTTAGCAAGCTTGCTCCATAATTTGTTAGCATCCCTAAACTTCCCTAATATGCACAAAGTGTTATTAGGTATTAAGCTAACTAAAATCTTCGTTACCTTATCATTCGACTCAAATCTTTGGACTTCTTTCTTAGTGCATTTACTTCGGTTGAGAGTTCTCCCCTTCTTGTCCATTGAAGTCTTGAAACCTTCCGTTAGGGCAAACCACTCCTCTATGTTCATTTGGAAGAAAAACTCAGTCATTGTCTTCCATTGAGCAAATCCTCCGAATTCATAAGGTGGTGGAAATCGGATATCATGCCCAAATCTATCTTCAGACTCCATCACCTCTAGCTTTAGTTCCCTTAGCTATTAGTCCGATTAAAGAGCAACCTTGCTCTGATACCGCTTCTAGGACCGTTGGCGTCACTAGAGGGGAGTGAATAGCAATTCATTGATTTCGTTAATGGAATTCATCGTGCTGGTCTACATTCGTTAGTACGCAATTGAAATACAAGTACAAATACAATGCACACAACACACTACAACACATAGATTTTATGTGGTTCAGAACCCTAGTTATTACTCCGCGGTCGAGCCCTAGCAAGCTCTAGTGATGCACACCACCACTAAATCTTCTCTTTCTCGGAAACAATCTAGAGGTGGAGAAACCTCTTATAATAGAGATAACAATAATAACAACCAAATACAAGATGTAAATGAAATGAAGAAACAAGAACACTTTACACAAATGCCTTTGCTTGATTACTTGTTTTGGTTGTGTTGGAGAAACCCTAGAAGGTTGGAATGCAACAACACTTTGCCCTCTTTTCCTCCAAGAATCGACGCCCAAACACTTCCATAAGCCTCCTTCTTATAAGCCCCTTCGAAGTCTTCAATGTCCCCTATTGGCGCTTGCGATTCCGAACGTTGCAGCATAATGGTCACCTCACCAGTCGAGGTGCCGCCTCGACTGATACCCCAGTCGAGGCACTAGTCGAGTCTACCTTGCTTCAGATCGGCTGTTTTCATACCTATGTTGGTACCATTCAAGGTGCCAATCGAGTGATCTAGTTGAGGCACCACCTTGACTAGCTCCTATTCGAGGTGCCAATCGAGTGCACCTTGCTTCTGTGCCTCCATCAGAACGACCAGTCGAAGCGCTAGTCGAGTGGTTTAGTTGAGGCACCACCTCGACTAGACTCTAGTCGAGACACTAATCAAGTATTTCCATAGCACTATCTAGACTTCCCAAGTGTCACCGCCTGACTCCACCTCACTAGTTGAGGTGCCGCCTCGACTACAGCCCAGTCGAGGCACTGGTCGAGGTCACCTTGCTTTAGTTTATCTACAAATGAAGCCCAGTCAACTGAACCGAACTGGTAATCAACTGTTATACCTCAACAATAAGGTTTAACACCCCAAGTATCATCCCTTCATACTTGATACTCACCCTAGGTCTAGACCTAAGCCTTCAACCCATTTCCATCAGCCTCACGCCTCCTAGATCCCTCGAGTCTGTGACTCTTCATCCTTGCTCATCCTTGCACAAGCCTTTAAGTGCTTCCATCAACTATTGGCATGCTCTAGGGTCTACTTTTTCCAAGAGGCCTCACCTCTGGGACTTCCTCCTTTGCCAAGCTCGATCTCATTGATCAGGCGGGTCTTCCCTTGCCAAGACTCCTTGTCCGGGACTTCACTGCCAAGACTCCTCATCCGGGACTTCACTTGCCAAGCACAGTCTCCCAAAAACTATCGGGACTTCCCTCGCCAACTCCCCGTTGGTCTTTCCAACACCAAGTGTCCGGTCTCCCTTAACCGATTTGGATTTTCCCTTGCCAAGTATCCATACTTGGACTTTTCCTTTCCAAGTCACCATACTTGGACTTCTCCACACCAAGTGTTTGGCCAACCTTGACTGACTTAGATTTCTTCAATAATCTCCTTCATATGAACTTGGATGTTCCATACCATCCACTAGTCATATGGTCAGACCATATTGTAAACTATTGTCGAACATCAAAATCCTACTCGAGTCTCACTCGAGTATGGTCAATGGTGACCTAGGTCGATTGCACCAACAAAGCTTTCTTAGTCGACTGATCACTTGGAGCAGTCGATTATTAGCCTGAGTAGTTGACTGATCAGATGGTCGTTGAGTGGTGACGATCGCAATCAAGCTTCATCAGAAGTCGTTGAATGTGGTCAACAATGGCATCAATCGATTACTGGTATGCAGTAGTCGACTGACAAAACCCTCAATGGGTGGATGTCCAAAAGTTTACATAAGGGGAGGCTTGGGATCTTGATGAGGCTAATGCTCACACACAAAAGCTCTCATCCTCTAAGCTCCCCAAATCTTCTTCAAAGTTCTTAAGCTCTCAAACTCTTCCTTCTAAGCTTATTCTTCATCATCTTGTAAAAGGAAGTGTTCATTGTAAAAAAAGGTTTCTCCAACTTGGGTTCATCTAATGGAGATTTTAGTGAAGGCTTGCAAGGAGTGATCCACCTTAAGGATTGTTGTGGCATAGGAGCGCCATCTCCAAACCACGTTAAACAATTATGTTAGCTTGTTGATTTAATTTCTAGTTTGTGTTTTGTTTTTTCTTCCGCTAATGACTTTGTGTAGAAATCAATGAAAGAGGCTATTCACCCCCCTTCTAGCCATATAAAGGATCCCCAGCAAGTGGTATCAGAGCCCGAATTGCTTAGAAGATTTAACCATTAACCGAAGCATCATAATGACTTTTCAAATGGGACATAGCATTGTGCAACCATCACTCTTTGACAACAATGACTTCACAAATTGGAAAGGTAGAATAAAGTACTTTCTAATGAATGATATTAAAAATTGGGTTAGTGTTGTTAAGCGATAAGAAGAACCGGTGGATCAATTTGGAGAACCCATCCCAATCGAGGATTGGACAAAAGAGATGTACGAGAAGGCTCAAGCAAATAGCAAAGCAATAACCACACTCCAATGTGGATTATCAAAGGAGAAATTTAACAAGGTGGGAAATTTCAATACCGTAAAAGAGGTTTGGGAGAAGTCATCGAACTAAATGAAGGATCAAAGGAATCGAGGAGATCCAAGAGGGATCTATTGATAAGTTAACTTCAAACATTCTCCATGAAGACCAATGAAATTATAAGTCAAATGCATAGAAGGTTCAAAGAGATCATCAATGGACTTCATCTTACAGGTGAGAAAATAGACAACCGAGACTTAATAAGGAATGTTCTTCAATCTTTCCCTAGAAACACTTCATAAGCATCAATGGTTGATTCTTATAAGGTCTTTAGAGATCTTTCTTTGGTTAAATTAGATGAATTATTTTGTGAATTTGAATTACATGAGCAAGCTAACATGCCTTTCAAGGAAAAAATTCTAGCCCTTTTTGTAGAGAAGAAGGAAAAGAAGAAGAAGGAGAAGAATGAAATTTCCTCATCATCCGAGTAGGAGCATGAGTCAAGTAGCGATGAAAGATTATTAGCAAATAAAATAGCTAACTATGTCAAGAAGTGGGCAAGAAAATCAAGAAGACTCACAAAGAAGGATGTAAAGAAGATGTTCAAATCTTCAAAAGGTAAATCAAGTTATAATTAAAATTTTAACCTTAATATTACTTGCCATGGATGCAACAAAAAGGGGTACATCAAGCCAAATTGTCCGGAGTTGAAGAAAAAGGAAGAAGGATAAAAGAAGGAGAAGAAGAAGGAGGAGGTCATGGTAGCACAAACAACATAGGACACACAAAGTGTTGAAGATTCATCCGACGATGACGAGCTTTGCTGCATCACATGCCATGTGGCATGCATGGCCTTGGAGGATGACACCGAGAGTTCAAGTCAAGGAGAGTTTACCTCTAACAACAAATCGTCATCTAGTGACGATGAGGTAAAGGACTCCCCTCAAGTAGAGCTTTTATATAAGACTATTGCCTACCTTAAGAATGCATTGGATAGATCAAAATCTAAGGTTAAGGATTTGAAGGTAGAAATAAAAGCAATTAGGAATGAAGAATCTTTATGTGATGATTCATGCATGCTTAGGGAGGAAAATGAAAAAGTTGAGAATGAGGTTTGTTAATTAAGGACATGCTTAGAAAAGTTTACTAATGGATCCAAATTTCTTGACATGATCCTTAGAGACCAAAGGGTCATTTATAACAAGGCCGGTATATGATACAAACCTAGGGATAAGGAAGTTGCTTATATTTCTCTAATTAATAGAAAAACAACAATTAAGGGTAAGGTAAAGAAGGCATGGGTCCCAAAGAAATTTTTGAATGATATTACCAGTCCAAATATTTGGATACCAAAGAAGTTTATTTTTCATATTTTTTAGGTAGGCGAGTAAGGTATGTGGATTGTGGGTAGCGATTGCTCAAGGCACATGACTGGAGATGTGAGCAAGTTCTCCACAATCGAGTACGTTAAGAAGGGAGCCATATCTTTTGGCAATAGTGGGAAGCTTAAGATTTTAGGTAGAGGTATAATTGAGGTGTCCCCTAAAATCATCATTCACAAAATCTTGTTAGTTAAAAGCATGAAGTTTAATTTACTTAATGTTAGTTAACTTTGTGATGTGGGCTATAATGTAGATTTTAAATCCTCAAAATGCTTAATTAGACACAAGAGCTTGGATGATTGCATGTTAGTTGGATATAGGAAATCAAATATTTATTGTGTTGATCTATCATATGCTTCTAATATTTCTACTAAGTGTCTCATGTCAAAAGAAGAGGAAGGTTTGCTATGACATAGAAGACTTGGACATATCAACATGAAGAACATAACTAAGGTGGCCAAGTTGGAATTAGTGAAAGGGCTACCAAAAGTGAAGTGTGTCAAGAATAAAATGTGTCATGCATGCCAAGAAGGAAAGTAATTCAAATCATCACACAAGGGTAAAACTCTAACTAGCACTTCATTACCATTATAATTGTTGCATTTAGATTTATTTTATTGTCATAGCACTCCTTTAGATGGTAATAAGTATTGCTTAGTTATAGTTGATGATTTCTCTAGGTATACTTGTGTTTATTTTATGAAACTTAAGGATGATACCTTAGAAATAATTATAGGATTTAGCAAAAGAGTTTAAAATGAGAAGAATCTCAAAATCAACTAGATCGTAGTGATCATGGTGGAGAATTTGAGAATTCAAACTTTTCAAAATTTTGCTTAGAATAAGGTTGCAAGCATGAGTTCTCTTATCCTAGAACACCCCAATAAAATGGGATGGTGGAAATGAGAAATCATGCTCTACAAGAGGAGGCTAGGACAATGCTTAATGCATATTCCTTACCTAGCTACTTGTGGGCAGAAGCGATTAACACCGCTTGCTATATCCAAAATCGTGTTCTAATCCATAGGTTTTTAGGTAAAACACCCTTTGAATTATGGAATGGAACAATTCCAATAATTCATTATTTTAAAGTCTTGGATGCAAAGTCTATATTTTAAATACCAAAGACAACTTAGAAAATTTGAGTCTAAGGCAGATGAAGGAATCCTAGTTGGATACTCATCCACTAGTAGAGGTTATAGAGTATACAACATGAAGACTCAAAAGGTTAAAGAATCCTCTAATGTTGAATTTGATGAGTCTACTAGTACCTATCCTAGGAAATCCTCCATTGATAAGGATGTCAATGTCAAAAATCAAGACATTACCCAAATACTTCAAAATCTAAATTTAGAGGTAATGATCAAGGGGGAGGAAGAGGGGATTCTGATGAAGAAATAAGAAAGAATAACCATGATCAAAATCAATGTGATTCACCTCCTAGGACCTTAAGGATTCATCAAAATCATACTCTAGACCAAGTAGTAGGAGAATTATCACAATGAGTAAGGACTAGGTACTTCTATAGAGCTCCTACTAGTCATCTCCCAAATTGAGCCAAAATCAATTAATGATGCCTTGCTTGATCCGGATTGAATATTGGCAATGCAAGATGATTTAGCTCAATTTAAGAGAAGTTAAGTATGGGAGCTAGTTCTTAGGTCCAATGATAGCACCATTGTTACCATAAGATGGGTCTTTCGGAACAAGTTGAATGATAAAGGTAAAATCACTAGAAACAAAGCTAGGTTAGTGGCCCGAGGATTTAATCAAGTTGAAGGACTTGATTATGGTGCGACTAATGCTCCGGTTGCTAGATTAGAGTCTATCTGAATCCTATTAGGGTATGCCGCTCATATGGACTCTATCAAATGGATGTGAAATCAGCATTTCTAAATGTGTTCATTAAGGAAGAAGTCTATATGGAGCAACCACCTTGGTTTGAAAATGCAGACTACCCAAACCATGTGTGTAACCTTAAGAAAACTTTATATGGGTTAAAACAATCTCCTTGGGCTTGGTATGAGAGACTCTCATCATTCCTCATCTCTAAGGACTTTAGGAGAGGCCAAGTTGACCAAGCTTTATTTCTAAAGTCAAAAGAAAAAGACATCTTTGTTGCCCAAGTGTATGTTGATGACATTATTTTTGGGTCAATAAATGATGAACTTCTCCAAGACTTCATTAGAAATATGAAAAATGAATTTGAAATGATTCTATTAAGAGAATTGGCCTTTTTCTTAGGCCTACAAGTCCAACAAACTAGTGAAGGAATCCATGTCTATCAAACCAAATATGCTAAAGAAATTATCAAGAAATTTTATTTAGAAAATGCTAAGAAAGTGTTGTAGGGGATTGATTGGACGCTAGAGGGGGGGGTGAATAGCGACGTGCTTGTACGATGATGGAATTCTTTCGCGTTTGATCGTCTACAATCTTGTTAGCACAGCAGAATAATAATAACAAATAAATATAACAAAATACACAATCACAACACGGTCATATAACGTGGTTCGGAACCGCACGGTTCCTACTCCACGGATCGAGCTCTGAGCTCTAAAGAGCTCTAGTGATGCCAATCACACACCACTATGCAAACAATCCTTCTTGACACAAGTCGGAGGTGGAGAAACCTCGTACAAATGATTACAATAGTAATTCTAAGTACAACAAGCAAATATAATGAAATACAGCAAAAGGAATGCAAAGAAAACTTTACAATCAATCTTTTGAGAACTTGCTTGTTTGGTTGGTTGAGTAGCACTTGGAGACCCTGAATTGCAGCAACAATTCGCCCCAAAAACTCCTCAAAGAACCATTGCTTTTTCCTCTATCACGAGCTCCTTGCCGTCGTGAGACAACGGCTAGATACACGCTGGCTAAGTCCAACAGATCCATCATCAGTCGACTGATCATACCCATCAGTCGACTGATGGAGCCTTCACTCGACTAGTCGAGTGTTGACTCCATTCGCGGGTCGATTTTCGAGCACCACCGACCGATCGCACGATCGCCATCGCTGAGCCATCGACCGCCACCTCCGCAATGATCGCAGGCTACTTCCCGTAGTCAAACCCTAGTTGACTCAGTCCAGTCAACCGCCACATGGCACCAGTCGACTGGCACACCTCAAACATGAGGTTTTAGCTCAAGTATGGTTTTCCCATACTTGCTAGACCACCCTTAGCCTAGACCTAAGCCTTCTAGCCACCTCCATCAGCCTCACGCCTCTCGGATCCCTCCAAGTCATTCATGACTTGTTCATCCATCGCACTAGCCTTTAGGTGCTTCCATCGGCTATGTCATGCTAACAGTGTCTACACCGCCAAGGCACATTGGACTTACGCCGCCATGACTCCGCTTGGACTTTACGCTACCAACCATTGGACTTATGCTACCAAGACTCCACCCTTGGACTTTACGCCGCCAATATCAAACCCCTTGGACTTCTCAAATGCCAAGACTCAAGCTTGGACTTTTCCTTGCCAACCCATGTTGGACTTTCCATGCCAAGACCCATGCTTAGACTTCCCTTGTGCCAAGTACTCAAAACTTGGACTTTCCCAAATGCCAAGTGTCCCACTTGGACTTTCCATGCCAAGTACCCATGACTTGGACTTTACCTTGCCAAGACCCATGCTTGGACTTTCCCATAATGTGGTCAACTCCAATCAACCATCAAGGTCTCCCTCGAGTCAAACTCGAGTCCAGTTAAACATAACCTGGGTTGATTGTATAAACAATCTCGCCAAAACATCAACAGACATTAATGTCAAACATTAATGTCAACTTACTTTGTCAAACATCAAAACATCACTCGAGTCAAACTCGAGTTTGGTCAATCATGACCTGGGCCGATTGCACCAACAATCTCCCCCTTTTTGATGTTTGACAAAAACAAACCTTGAGTTAGGCCCCTAACTCAAATTCCCTTACCAATTTCCCAAATTGGTAATCTTATGTTCTCCCCTTTTTTGACATGCATCAAAAAGGTTTACTCCCCAAGGAGGTCAATGTCTCATGTCCCAATGAGATCTTACAATCTCCTCCTTGGTCTAAAATTACCTAGGATTCCTACCATCTTCCTATTGATAAGTCTCATATCACTTAAGAGAGACAATCCTATACTCTCTCCCAATTTCCAAATTGGGTTTCTCAAAATCCCATCAATTTTCCCAATTGATAACATTCTCCCCATAATTTCTCCCCTTCAAGAAGAAAAACACATCCATCATCCCATGATGGATACCTCCCCCTAAAGGCTTACTCCCCCTTGACTATTGCACCAACAATGTCCTTGGGAAGTCCCTAAGCCAATAGTAACTCTAAACCATCAAAATTAAGGTTCAAAGTTCAAACATGAACTTTCCATACCTTAAATTTGATACACACCCTAAACCACTCTCCTAATCCATATCCAATGGATTTTCACCCTTTCTAATGCTTCCTAAAGCATATCCTAGGGTTATGAGTGGTTAGGAACCTTTACCGTAGCTGAAACCGGGCTAAACAAACTTGTTCTTCCCGAAATCAGACAATCAGTCGAGTGATTCAGATATCACTGATCGACACTCATCACCGATCACACCAGAAATGATCCGATATAAATGAAAATCTCGATTTTTAGTTATCAGAAATGAGTTTTGGAAAAGCATAAATAATTATACGTAATTTAAAAAATTATGAAATTTGATACGTATAATACCTATGACCAATACAATTGGTGAAAAATGTTTGAAAAATATTTTACCCATAAAATATTGAAATTGATACAAAAATTCAAAAGTGAAGAAAAACTTCAATGTTTTAGCTCACTTTGTATCAATCTCATTAATGGTGATTGCTATCAAAAGATAGACTTCACCAAGGTTTTTCAAAATGATTTTAAAATATTTTCAAAACCTTATTTTGGATCATATTCCTTGGGGTCTACGTACATGACTTGTACACAAGCTTTCCTAATGATCCACCAATGAAATTAGATGAGTTTTAGTTCATCTAGATGCAAAAACTATGCACCTTGAACTCAACTCATATCCTAGCATCTCACATGCATCTAGGGTGTATAAATACACATACATGTCAATGTGATGTGAGATGTGGGTTTTGGTTCATTTAATCTAGGGGTTCATGCATTTTCTAAGGCAACCCTACTTGATTCCCTAATAAATGGGACTTCAAGTCATGTCATAGTTCTTAAATCAATTTTCAATCAAGTTAATGCATGAATGTATGATCATGGCATAAATAATAGTGTTATTAAAGCATGGCCAATGATCATGATGTCATGGCATATGATAAAATCTAAAACACATGACATTTACAACCTTAATCCTAAACATGAACATGACAAATAAAATGATTAAAAATAAGCATGATGTCATGGCATGTTATATGGCAAACAAAGCATGGCATATAAAATATATAGGTATAATAATACCTAAATTTTAATATTAATTTCCATTTGATATAATTAAATATATTTTGCCATATTATCACTAATCTCCCTAGCGTGCCAAAAACCCAAAATGACACACTAACCTCTAATCCTAAAGTGTGCCAATTTAATTGATTTTTCATAATTCCAAAGATGTATTGGCACATCCTAAAATATTTTAGGATTAAATATCAACCCTATTTCCAAGGTAGCCATAACCTTGAAAATTGCCTAAAGTGTCACCTTTACCATGGTTGAGTTAACTACCCATCCAATCAAGGTTGGCACACCCTAAACCCATCTAGCGTGAATCAATCACGCTCTTAGGAACCCAAAACCTATTTGAGCTCCTAGGGTTAATTAGGTATTCCTTAGGGATGACTTCCCTATATACCTTCCTAATGACCCTTCTAGGTTTGTTAGCCTTGGTCATTTGGGTCTTGTCATGGTTAACTTTAGGGATTGCCTCCCTAATAACCTTCTTAGTGGCCACCCTAGGTTTCCTAGAAACCCTAGCCACTAGGCACTTACCATGGTTACTCTTAGGGATGACTTCCCTAGTAACCTTGGTCTTCCTAGACCTAGTTAGTGTTCCATAATCAAATGGAACACTATTATAAGCCACCTTAGGCTTAGGTTTGTGACCCAAACCACTCTTGCCCTTCGATGACTTTCATTTCTTGGGTCCTAGGTGTTGACTTTGACTTTTGGACCCTTGACTTAGACCACTAGACCCTTGAACTTGATTTTGTATATTCCTAAGGGTCTTCTCAAGTTTTTCAAGCCTTGACCTCAAGGCTTGGTTCTCTAATTCTAATTTTCCAATTTTAGAATTTTGATTTATTCTTTGGGCATGATTTTTCCTAGGCATATGTCTAGTCCATTTAAAATTAAACCCTAGGTGATCCTCTATTTTTCTAATAGATGACTTAGGTAAGATATTTTTAGGGACATTAGTCCCAAATTTCTCCTTACTCCTAAGGTTAACATTTTTAGCTCCTAAGCAAATATATCTATTATTCCTAGCATGCTTTTCATGAGCGATTGCAAGATTACTTAAGTTATTTCTAGCATGATTTTTGACATTAAACCTAGAAGAATGAGCATTATTGAAATGATATACCTTAGGGTTTGCCTTAGTAGCTCCCCCTACTTGTGATGCTCCTTCTTGGGTCTTTTTGCTCCCCCTAGGACATTGATTCCTATAATATCCTTTTGAATTGCACTTGAAGCATATGATGTGCTCCTTGCCTTAGGTGATGGGGAACTGACATCCTTGACTTTTGGTGCCAGAGGAGCTTTTCTAATCTTCTTTGGGCATTTGCTCTTATAGTGCCCAAATTCCCTACACTCAAAACACATAATATTATTTTTATTTTGAATTATGGTGTTTGAGTTACCTAGGGTGGTGGTGATCGGAGTGGGTTCTTCATCCCTCCCGGAGGTTGAGACTTCTTCTTGATGTTGCTCTGGTGATCTAATCTCCTCCCCCTTAATCCTAGAGGTGGAGGTCTCCTCCAATTCTACTTCCTCTTCCTCCTTGGATGTTGATGGTCTCTCAACCTCCAAGTCCTCACTTCTTTGTGAGGATGATTCATTTTCCTCTTCGGTCCCTTCCTCTTGGACTGGTGATGGACTTTCATGGAGCTTGGCCACTTGGCTCCATAGCTCATTTGCATCTACATAATTACCTAACATACACAAGATATTGTTAGGTATTAAATCAATTAAAAACTTCATTACCTTCTCATTTTTCTCGAAGGCTTGGAATTGCTCTTCGGTCCATCTCTTTTTCTTGAGGAATCCACCTTTTGGTCCTCTTGGATAGCTATATCGCTCCATTAAAATTGACCATTCTTCGAAATCCCTCATCATTAGGAAGTCCTCAATTCTCGCCTTCCATTGTCTAAACCCTTCTTGTCCATAGAAGGTATAAGGGATAGGTGTGTTGATATCCCATCCTAGTTGCTCTTGGACATCCATCTTCACCCTCTAGCGTGCTCCCTTTGTTGTTAAACTTAGAAGAGTGGCCTCGCTATGATACCACTTGTAGGGGATCGATTGGACGCTGGAGGGGGGTGAATAGCGACATACTCGTACGATGATGGAATTCTTTCGCATTTGATCGTCTACAATCTTGTTAGCACAGCGGAATAGTAATAACAAATAAATATAACAAGATACACAATCACAACACGGTCATATAACGTGGTTCGGAACCACACGGTTCCTACTCCACGGATCGAGCTCTAAAGATCTCTAGCGATGCCAATCACACACCACTATGCAAACACTCCTTCTCGACACAAGTCAGAGGTGGAGAAACCTCGTACAAATGATTACAACAGTAATTCTAAGTACAACAAGCAAATACAATGAAATACAATAAAAGAAATGCAAAGAAAACTTTACAATCAATCTTTTGAGAACTTGCTTGTTTGGTTGGTTGAGTGGCACTTGGAGACCCTGAATTGCAGCAACAATTCACCCCAAAAACTCCTCAAAGGACCATTGCTTTTTCCTCCATCACGAGCTCCTTATAAAGCTTCAACCTGTGCTGGAAAAAGTCGATCAGTCGATTGATCGGGACCATCAGTCGACTGATGCCACTATTGTTGTGAGACAACGGCTAGATCCACGCTGGATAAGTCCAACGGATCCATCATCAGTCGATTGATCATACCCATCAGTCGACTGATGGAGCCTTCACTCGACCAGTCGAGTGTCGACTCCATTCTGTGGCCATTTTCTCGAGCACCAGTCGACTGATCGCATGATCAGTCGACTGCCCACCTCTGGCAATCGACTGCTAGGCCACTTCCCATAGTCAAACCCTAGTTGACTCAGTCCAGTCGACTGCCACATGACACTAGTCGACTGGCACACCTCAAACATGAGGTTTTAGCTCAAGTATGGTTCCTCCATACTTGCTAGACCACCCTTAGCCTAGACCTAAGCCTTCTAGCCACCTCCATCAGCCTCACGCCTCTCGGATCCCTCCAAGTCATCCATGACTTGTTCATCCATCGCGCTAGCCTTCAGGTGCTTCCTTCGGCTATGTCATTCTAACGGTGTCTACACCACCAAGGCACATTGGACTTACGCCGCCAAGACTCCGCTTGGACTTTACGCCGCCAACCATTGGACTTATACTTCCAAGACTCCACCCTTGGACTTTACGCCGCCAATATCAAACCCCTTGGACTTCTCAAATGCCAAGACTCAAGCATGGACTTTCCCTTGCCAACCCATGTTGGACTTTCCATGCCAAGACCCATGCTTGGACTTCCCTTGTGCCAAGTACTCAAGACTTGGACTCTCCCAAATGCCACTTGGACTTTCCATGCCAAGTACCCATGACTTGGACTTTACCTTGCCAAGACCCATGCTTGGACTTTCCCATAATGTGATCAACTCCAGTCAACCATCAAGGTCTCCCTCGAGTCAAACTCGAGTCCAGTTAAACATAACCCGGATTGATTGTATAAACAATCTCCCCAAAACATCAACAGACATTAATGTCAAACATCAATGTCAACTTACTTTGTCAAACATCAAAACATCACTCGAGTCTGGTCAATCGTGACCTGGGCCAATTGCACCAACAAGTGTCTACTCCCATGGCAACAACACTAAGATAGGCAATGATCAAAATGAAAAATTTATTTGACTCAAAATTTTATCGAAGTATGATTGGTAGTTTACTATACCTAACAACTAGTCGACCCGATATTTTATTTGTGGTAGGCATATGTGCAAGATACCAATCTTGTGCCAAAGAATCCCACTTGATAGCAGTAAAAAGAATATTAAGATACATGAAGGGCACTCTTAATGTAGCTCTATGGTACCCTAGGACTCAAAATTTTGATTTGATTGGGTACGACGATTCCAATTATGCGGATTGCAAATTGGATCGGAAGAGCATTAGTGGGGGATGTCAATTTCTTAGATCCTCCCTAGTGAGTTGGAGTAGTAGGAAGCAACCTTGTGTTGCTTTGTCCACAACTAAGCCCGAGTATGTGGCAACGGGTGGTTGTGTAGCTCAATTACTTTGAATGAGACATACTTTAGAAGATTATGAGCTATACTACTCCAAAGTTAAGGTTTATTGTGATAATGTGAGTACCATCAATTTGATCAAAAATCTGGTACATCACTCTTGGACCAAACACATTGAAGTGAAGCATCACTTCATCAGAGATCATGTGGCAAGAGGGGATATTGAACTTAATTACATTGAATCTAAGTCTAACCCTTCTGACATTTTCACCAAGGCTCTCCCCAAAGCGGAATTTATATCACTTAGAAGAGAACTTGGAATGTACGTTGTAGAGTAAATATAGATTTGCATGATCCCATAGCAAAATCTAGGATTATACCTTAATACATCTCACAAAATAATTAAGAAACCTTGATTTTTTTGTATTTAGCCACTTAGATATTATCTGAGATGTTAGGAAGATGCATTTGGTTCATCATGTTTGTTATGATGCATTACTTTGAACCAAAGTGACATCTAGAGACATGAATCCTTAATTGGACCAATCATTGGGAAGGCTTGTGTATAATTAATATACATATAGCCCTAAGAATATGGTTGGAAATGTAAAATAAAATTATTTTCAAATTGTGTTTATCATGTTTTGAAAAACAGTCTCTACTTGTGTAGCAATAGTAGTACAAAGTTTGTTAAACATAGTGAAGTTTTTAGAACCTTTCAAGTTTGTGTCAATCTAGGAATCTGAAGAAGATATATTTTTCAAATCATTTTTATTTGATAAGGAATAGGTTTAAAAATGTGTATGTAAAATTTCATGATTTTTCAACATCGCTAGAATTAGTTATGCATTTTAAAAATTAGCTAAAAAAATTAAACTGTAGCATCAGGCTGATATCAGTTAACTGGGCCAGAAGCCAATCGACTGGCCTTGCACCAATCAATTGTCACCCACAACAATCGATTGGTGAAGTCATCCACAGGTACAAACCTCAGTCGACTAATGATCTGTATTAATCAATTGGTGAAAATGGACAAGCACACAATGTCCCATAGTCGATTGATCAGTTTGACTGAACTTCATTAGTTGATTGGCATTCTTGGGCAGTCGATTGCTTGTCGCAGATTATAAACATTTCCCTTTCATTCAACTCTCAAAACCACCTGACACTTTTCTTCTCCACCATGTTTCTTCACCACCGTCGACCTTCTCCTTGTTCTTCTTCCTCCTCTCCGGTGTTTTCATCGCCACATTTGTGCCTCCTTACCTCCTCCATCGGACACAACCTTCCTCTCTTCTCTTGGAACCTACAACCCCTCTTAACCGACACTAGGGTGATTTTCTCCGATGATTTTTGGCATCTCTGTCCTCTTCGTCTAGTGCACCACTCAAGTTTCATGGCACCAAAGTAATCTCTAACCCTAATCTTGTTCCTTTTTCATTTTCTGTTGATTTTTTAGTTGCAAATCATGTGCGCTTTGTGATTGCATTCATCTATTTGCATACATTGTCATAATGCATCTTAATTAGGGTTTGTAAGATACAGAAAAAAAAATTAAGAATAGGGATTAACCCTTTAAGTGGTTATTTGATTGAATCAAAGCTAGGGTTAATCAAAAATGGGTTTAGTTATGGGTTGAACAGGTTGGGGCTTGAACTGGTTGGTTGAACCGGGTTCGCTTGAACCAATTTGTGAACGACATTTAAAAGTCGAAAAACTCGATCGCAGCTTCATCATTCTCCATCGTGATCCACTCTTTTTTTTACTGTCTTCTCCCTCTCTGCATGATTGTGTCACTTCCTCCTCAACTCGTCGGCATCCTAGTGAGGGAAACTCGACAACGTCGCTGCCTAGCTATTTCCCTTGTGTCCAAGATCTCAACAGCCCTTCGCGCAAGCAGATCGGCAATGTTGCTGTCGCGGCGGTGAGCTGCCATCGTAGGTTAGTGGTTTCCTTCCTCCTCTAGGGTGTGAGTTTAGATCTAGCTGTGGGTTTCTTATTGAGCTTGGATCCATGGTTTTGGGGAGTGATTGGAGCAGATTTCGCTGGTGAACAGGGGGTGCTGCCGGTGGAGAGTTGAGCTCGGTAAGCGTCGATGTCCTTTTCCTTTTCATTGGTAACTACTGTAGATCCGGTAGTGTGTCAATACCTATGGAATCGGACAAGTTTTGTTGATGGATTGGTGTTGGTAAACAGCATTGTGAGTCTCTGTTTGCCGCAGAGCTTGAGTTGGGATTGAAGATCTGGTCGGTAAGTTTGATTTCCCTCTTATGTGTTGTCTATAAACCCTTGTGTATTTCGTGATGCAGTTATGCCTATAGAGTCCGATGGTTTTCTGTTTGATGTAATTGATTCGGATTGTGGGTGTGATCGGGGATGCTAAGGGTGAGGTTGTGTGGTGCCGACTATATAGTTGAAGCAGCAAGGTGTAAGCTGTGTTCTTCCTTCGACGCTGTGGAGTTGTTGATCTATGTAGGATGTAGGTGGTTTATGGTGATTGTGTTTAATCCGATTTCCTTTAATTGATTTTGGGGATGATTGGAAGTTGTGGATTGTTGATCGATCTGGCTGTTGGGGTGGAGCTGCCAGGGCTGTAGAGTGTGTTGGTGATGCATTTGAAGTGAGCTATGAAGTCCAATTGATGATTGGTTGATCCGTAGATGATTTTGGTTGTGTTGCTGTAAATGATGGAGTTCTTGTGAGGTTGATTTTAATGTGTTAAGATCTATTTACTCTAATTGATCTTGTGGATGTTGGTGATCTACTATGAGTTTGGTTAGGGTATATCAAATTGGGATAATCGGGGATTCAAACTCGTAGACGAGGAAAGGATGCGAACATAGAAATGAAGTAGTGTTTAGTTCGTATATTTATCGAAGGCTTGTACTTAATCATAGTTTGTTATTATGTGCAGGTTTAGGTTACGAAGCAGGTCCACAGTCGTGAGAATTATTTCGAGCTTCGTATCAGGTAGGTAATATCTACCCTGGTCAGGTAGTTTGATCTTAATCTAGTGCATGAATTTGGACTTATGCTATTACTTTTGATCTTAAATCTACTCTTATTTAATCTTTTGCTTGTACTTAGCCTTGACCTTTGAGATATATTGCTGTTAATTCATCGTTCATTTATCTCGGATATGAACTACGAACCCTATTGTGTGTTAGATGATGGACGTTCAGTTTAGTACATGTAGTTAGGGTTACCATTATGAACTCAGTTTGGGTTACCATGTCACATCACTAGGGTTAAGTAATGGATTACATTATGGAGTCTATCTTAGTATCGTACACATAATAGTTGTGCATCTACTGTGGATCTATTTATCTATGCATATATAAGTAGGTTGTGATTGTGGATTAGTAGCCCTTACATAGTTGACTTTTGGTTGACCAGAACTCTCCGTGGGATAGGGAGTGTTGCGGGGATACATGTGTGGAGTTGTACATCATTACATTACATACATGTTGTCGATTGGGTCTCCCTTGTGGTTGAGACGGGTCGTTAGTTATCCTGCCTTCCCGACCACTCAGGGTAGTGGTAGCAGGGTTGAGTGCAGAGCATTAGATGTGTCGCGCTCGACCACTATAGATGGTGGTAGCTGGAGATGTGCACTTGGCCACTGTGCAGAGTGGTAGTTAGCGCACTTGCCCACTATAGACAGTGGTTGTGTGATGTGCAGTTGTCCTGTGTGCAGTGCTCGTCAACTCATGGGTAGTGTGACGGAGTGGCTAGCAGCAGGGGCCCCCGTGGAGTAGTTAGCTCTTTACTCTTATATGCTACTCATTCATACTACCCAACTCGACCACTCGAGAGTAGTGGTAGCTAGAGTTGGGATAGTTGTCATGTCGTGCCACCCAGGCCATACTAGGGTTGTGGTTGGATGGATCCGCAGACATGGCCATGCATATGCATTGCTGAGATATGTATATATGTATGCATGTATTTGATATATGTTTTACATATGTCTGTGAGATGCTGCATTTGGTTGAGCTATGATTGCTGCATATGTTTGTACATCATGTTACTTGTCATTTGCATATTTTATACTGTTGTGTGTGTTGAGCATGGGGTATGTGTTGGTTTATTCTGTTGTACGTTATATGGGTTATGTTATTGTATCCTGTTCAGGATGATATAGCTCATGTTGTTGCAAATCGTCAAGTATGTTGGTCCTTTACATTACTTCATGTTCAGTTGATCTGTTTAGTATACGCATTGTGTATATCCATACTGGTGGTTATCTATTGTTACATTTATAACTGTATATCTATTGGACTTCTTCTGTATACTTGTAGATCTCCACATATATACTTATAGATCTTTATATCTTATATGTTGTTCATGCACTTTCTACATATTACCCCTGAATTTATATTCACCACCACGGACCCTGGGTTTCTTGTCTCCCAAGTGGCAGATAGAAGATTTCGGCACGGTCTTGGAGCATCGCCACATGATCCCATCCCACCATTTTTTCGAGGGTCTTGTTTCTGTATATTGTATGTATCTCGATATGGACTTTGTTTCTATTGGAGATAGTATTATGGGTTAATTGTAATAATTGTGATTTTCTCTATAGTTTCATTGTTGGATTTTGTTTTTGGACGAATATACCGGTATGCCTTTATTTTTGAGATTATATCTTTTATTGTGTTTGTCTTCCACTGTCGATGTTATGTATTTTCCACATGTGCTATGTTGGCTACGTCTATTTGGATTTGTATTGGAATTGTCATAAGGGGGTGTCGTCTTTTAGCCGGACAGAGTCTACCTCGGGGGCGTGACAATTTTGTTGGTATCAGAGCAAAGGTTGTGATGCCTTGCAATAATGATTTTCGTCGGATTTTGGACCTCGGAAATCGTTTTGATTTGGTTTTGGTTTTGTGAGATGGGATTGGCAGTGGCATGAACTCCAAGTTGTCCGAAGTAAGAAATCTTGACATATTATATCTTCTAGTTAGATACTTATTTAAGTCGTTCAGCAGGTGTGGACAGACGATATTATGACACCTGTTCGGACTCGTGCTAGAGGTCATCCACCTAAGCAACCTACTACCGGTGGACCTGTCGATTAGGAAGAGCCACAACGTTCTCCTATTAGAGGTTCGGAACCTCAAAATCTAGATTTACCCTCGACTATGCCGACTCCTGCGAATTTTGTTTGGGTCAGGGATAAGCCTCGTATACCCGTACTAGCACATTCAGCCAAGGACCGATTCACGCTGTTCCAAGGGGAGTCTGACCCCTGGATTGCTCGGGCTTGGCTGGATAATCTAGAGGACACCTTCGAGTACATGAGTTGTACAAATGAGGAGAAGGTGGGTTTAGCATCATATCACCTCCGGGAGCAGGCGGTGACTTAGTGGAAGATGCAAAAGACTTTGATTGGAGAGCATGAGATCACCTGGTCAGTCTTCCGAGATATTTTCTGGAGGCAGTATTTTCCTACCGCATTCTCTACAGCTTGCCATCAGGAATTTTTAAGTCTTAAGTAGGGCGACCGTTCGGTTATGGAGTATAATGCAGAGTTTACTCAACTCACAGAATTTTGCCCTCATTTGGTATCGCAGGATGGGGATCAGATGTTCCAATTTACTCAGGGTTTGACTGTGTATATTCGGGTTAGAATGTTCTGATCTTCTATCATCTCTTATCGAGAGGCGTTGGATCGGACAATATTTATTGAAATGACTTATCAGCAAATCACAAAGGAGAAGGAGTTGGAAAAGCAGATGTCCCAGGGAAAGCAGCGGAAACAAGATTCGACTATTGAGACTCAGAAGAAGCAAGATCAGAGTGGGGCTTCTCGAGGTACTGCACAAGGATCATCTAGAGCACAGAAAGGGAAGTGACCAGCTTTTGGGCAGTCTGGAGGTTCTCAGAAGAACCGTAAGAGTGGGCACATGACTAGATGCCGTAGATGTGGGTCTGGAAGCCATAGTGTTTCCGAGTGTTCACTAGATTGGGATGTTTGCTATTATTGCAAGCATCCAGGACATACGAGCCGAGATTGTACTCTGAAGGCACAGTTGGAGTTTTCAGACAACTCCAGCAAGGGAAAGAGGTCAGGCCAACATCGGTAGCAGAGGTCCGCACCTAGGACGTAGACATATGGCCAGAGGCAGACACTACCTATCACGCCCCGAGAGTATGTCGTGCTGAAAAGCAAACAGACGACATCTCCCCTGTACGTGGAAACATATCGTGTTAATACAAGGCCCTTGGGCCCACAATAACAATAACATATATAAATGTAACTATAATAACACAACAAAACACAGCGGAAGCAACACAACAACAATGCAATCCCACACACCATGCATATCGATATGACTAACACCAAAACTAAGAAACACCATAACAAAACCAGAAAAGAAAGGTACAACAACAATAGTGTCACAGACTACAAATCATCACATAAAAACCAAAGACATCAAAACATCAACGATAAATCCCAAAAGCTCGGACCCTCGGAGTTGAGATGAGATGATGCCAGCCAGCGGTGCTCCAAGCTATCACGAAGACTTCTACCTGTTACCTAGGCGACAGAAAAACCCAGGGTCCGTGGTGGTGAGTATAACTCAGTAGGTAATAAGATAGAACATGTAAATATATCAATATCACATGTAATTCAATAGAATCATCTACAGGTACGACAAGTATACATCAACATAATAAATATACATACATGCATACCACTAAACAAACTGAACAACAAAAGATGCTGACATACCTGACAGTCAGCTACTCTACACTCATCCAACCTGGGCATATATCCACAACATAAGGTATGAAGAGTAATACTAACTCACACTACATAATGATACGGGTCGAGGTATAGCATGTATGAATATGTACAAACAAGTGCAACAAGCATAGTACATACAAATGCATCATCAGAGTGAGTATACATATAGACTGCATCAGTATGTATACTAATCACAATCATCCATGTATATATATATATATATATATATATATATATATATATATATATATATATATATATATATATATATATATATATATATATATATATATAACAATATGCAAAATGGCGTATGATACGACAATCCAGCATGCATGGTCATGCCTGCGCACCCCTACTCGCTACCACGACCCTAGTGTGGCCTAGGTGGCACAACATGACAACTGTCCCAACTCAACACCAACCACTGCTCTAGAGTGGCCGAGTGAGCAGTATGATCAAGTAGCATATGAGCATAAAGAACGGGGGTCCTTGCTGCTGACCACTTCGACTAGCACTACCTATGAGTGGTCGAGTGCCACGTACCTAGGACAACTGCACACACCTCCAACTACCACTATCTATAGTGGTAGAGTGCGGCACAATAAATGTTCTACCCTCACACCAGTTACTCCTCGAGGAGTAACCTGTGAGGCAGTATGACTGACGACTCTCTCAACCCCAAGGGAGACTATGTCGTCAGAATGCATGCAAATGATATGAATGCACATACAGACATCTACCACAGACTCTCTATTCAACAGAGAGTTATACCCATCCAATCAACGCACTCTCTGTCTTGCAAAGAGTCGTACTCAACTGATCGATGCACTCTCTATCCTATAGAGAGTCGTACTCAACTGATCGACAGACTCTCTATCCTGTAGAGAGTCATACTCAACTGATTGACGCACTCTCTATCCTATAGAGAGTTGTACTCAATTGATCATAACAAGCTAAGACTACTGGTCCGTAGCGACACACTAATCACAATTCACCTGACCATTACACAACACATGGTTGGTAATAAGTATACAACATACAAGTATTGGAATAAATCCTACATTTAGGGCATTACCTACCCACGGATGACCTTTTACCCAATTTACAAATCAGGTCATCATCTGTACTCTAACAACTACACCCTACTAAACATTTATAGATCTACTCACATCACATTTGTAACTCCTAAATCATGATAAAGGGAAATGTGATATCAACATTTGAGCATATATAGCCAACGATAAGTATCAAGCATAGGATAAATAAGAGCAGGGTCAAGATAATATGAACATATAATATGATTATATCTATGTCTAAATCTGAATGCAACTATAACTACCTGACCAAGGAAGGAAATTACCCACCTACTATAGTGCTCATAATAATAGAGTCCTCACGTCCGCGGACCTGTCTCGTATCCACGTCCTGCACATATCAAACATTATGATTAAGTGAAAGCATACAACAAATGATCAAATCAAATTCTACTTCGACTTCATATCCCGATCAACTAGATTGATCTAGTTATCCAATTAACCTAATCATTGCATCATACCCCTTTCCATTTGCTATAAATTATTGAATCGACACAAAATTATCCATAAACATCCAGATTAACTCACCTTGCTTATCCTTAATTGCACAACTTCTGGATCCACCATTTAAGTATCAATCTATAGTGATTAGATTGATTCAACCGCAATCCATACTTGATCACTTGCACCCCTAATTAGTGAAATATACCACAGGTATTACCAATTCCATTCTAGCTCTATCTCATTCCATAATCACAATCCAAGCATCAAATAAACCGATGAAGAACTTACCCAAGCACGTAGGAATGGATCATAATCTCTAGCCACAACTTCATCTTGATACACAATAATAATCTGATCTATAAATCTCCAAATCAACAACATAATCAACACATCAGTTTATCAATTAATCAGTGATAAACCTTCACAAACATCCAAATTAGGACTTAACTTGCACTACAACTCAGATACAGCTTCCCCATTAACTTTTCGAGCATCACAATAGATCTATAGCCGCCATCAACTGCCACTATCAAGCCTCCACCCAAACCATAAATTTGTCGATGCACAGCCGGTGCTCCTTGCTCACAACTGACTCCATCGATGGGAAATCCACCCCACAGGTCACCCAACTAAAAAATCTAGCAATGTACAACTAAAAGAGAGAGACTAATTAAAGCTTACCAACCTTGGACTCCACCGGCAGCCACCTTCCTCTTACCCTCTTGTTCAATCTGCT
Source organism: Wurfbainia villosa (assembly GCA_025175895.1). Classification (NCBI taxonomy): domain Eukaryota; kingdom Viridiplantae; phylum Streptophyta; class Magnoliopsida; order Zingiberales; family Zingiberaceae; genus Wurfbainia; species Wurfbainia villosa. The sequence continues at coordinate 34,883,484 of CM045990.1, forward strand.
GGAAAAAGCCACTGCCCAAAACAGATCGAGTTTAACGGAAGGAAAACTACAACTTCTCCAAGGTAAGACAAAAAATCAGCTCTTACCTAGCTCCGACGACCATCGGTAGATTAATCCCACAAATCCATCTGTTCGTCGGAAATCCTACTGCCCTAACCTTGCTCCGGCGACCACTGTGAGACCCGTGGCAGCAACTCTCTATCGCCGTGATCACACCACCGATCAGCTCATGCGAAGGGGTCGACGAGAGCCTGGAGAAGAGGGATCGAGTTGCCCTAGCACCACCCGTTCCTAAGCTTACTCCGATAGAGATCGCAAGGGCAGATTACCACCGAATGTTGCCGATTACAAGCTCCTCGCCATTGATGCTCGCCGTCGACTCTCACTCGCTCTCTGCCCTCGCTCGCCCGTAGAGCCCGTCGAGGATGGTCCAACTGCCGCCGCCGTCGCTTGCCGCGAGGAAGGGGAAGAGCGCTCGACTGTGTGCGTTTCAGAGAGGAAGAGAAAGAGTATCGCGAATGGAAATGCTCGAGGTCTTTCAGCGCAAGAATAAAAGACCGCGATGAAATGGAAAAAAAATGGCTCGGGTATTAAGTAAGAAAATGGGTCGAGTTTGATGGACTAATGGGTTGGGCTTTAAAACCCTAGATTCATTCAATTTAATTTAGGGTTTTATATTTAAACTTAGGTTAATTAAACCCTATTAATCTCTCATAAGCAGATGACCCAAACAGGCTTTCCCGAAGCCTATTAAACCTTTCCCCGCAATAGCCATAGAAATTTTCATTTAAGTCCAGGAAAATTTTAAAAAATTCTTAGAAAATTCCATAGGATATTTTCCTAATTAACAGGCATTATTTTATTATTATTATTTTTTTTTGGTATTTTACACTACCTCCCACAGCACAGATATATCATATACAGGGGAGTGATTCTTCAGGGATGCCCGTAGCGATTCACTATACTCCAGCTCCAGAGAGTTATTATTTAGGGGCACCTACCCAGCGGTACCTACCGGCCAGCTCGCAGGGATATATTATGACGACATAGTAGATTCAGCCTCCAGCAGTAGTATCACAGAGCCAGATCTATCCTGAGTGGAGGCATTGTACTATTGTATCGGGATCACAACCGCCGAATGTGGAGATTGGACGAGTTTATGCCATTAGCAGAGAGGATGCTCAGCGGGCCGAGAGATCGGTCATTCGGGGTATGATTTCGGTTTATTCTATATATGTAGATACTTTGATTGATACTGGTAGCTCACATTCCTTTATATCTAGAATATTTCTGAGTAGAATTGGAAGGATTCCTATGATTCGTTCTTGTGGGTTAGTGGTATCATTACCATCGAGAGAGGTTTTGACCAGCCATCAAGTAATCAAAGGTTGTCCGTTGGATTTCAATGGGCATATACTTACGATGGACCTTCAGGTTTTGGAGATGGTGGAATTTGACATTATACTCGGAATGGATTGGTTGGCTACTTACTGTGCTATAGTGGATTGTAGAGAGAGAGAGTAGTGACTTTTCGACCACCAAATCAGCCTGCATGGGAATTCGTTGGTACCAGAGATGATGGAGTGTCCATTATATCTACACTTCAGGCTCGAAGATTATTGTCTCATGGTTGTTAGGGGTACTTATTGTCGTTAGTCAAAGTATAGAGTGAGGAGATACCACCCCTCTCCAGTGTGTGGGTAGTTCGTGAGTATCCGAATGTATTTCTAGATGAACTTCCGGACTTGCCACCTCCTAGGCAAGTGGAATTCACGATAGAGGTAATCCCAGGAACCGCACTGGTATCGAAGACTCCCTATCGGATGGCACCGAAAGAGCTAAGTGAGCTTAAAATACAACTGCAAGAGTTGTTGGATAAGGGATTTGTTCATCCTAGTGTTTTACCATGGGGAGCTCCGGTACTTTTCGTTAAAAAGAAAGATGGATCATTGCGGTTATGTATTGACTACCGATAACTAAATGCAGTGACCGTTAAGAACAAATATCCACGGTCGAGGATAGAGGATTTATTTGATCAACTCAAGGATACTTGTGTGTATTCCAAGATTGATCTATGTTCAGGTTATCATCAGCTGAGAGTAAGAGACGAGGATGTTCAGAAGACAGCGTTCTGCACGCGTTATGGACATTACGAGTTTCTAGTGATGTCGTTTGGTCTTACTAATGCTCCGACTGCATTTATGGATTTGATGAACCAAGTATTCTTAAGGTACTTGGATTAGTTTGTCACCGTATTTATAGATGATATTTTAATATGTTCTCAATCTGAGGAGGAGCATGAGCATCATCTTCGGATTGTGTTAGAGACGCTGCGACGAGTGCATTTATATGCCAAGTTCAGTAAATGCACTTTCTGGCTATCTTTTGTGGGTTTTCTTGGACATGTGGTATCTAGCAGAGATATTTCTATTGATCCCTAGAAAATCGAGGCGATTACCAGTTGGGAGCAGCCAAAGTCAGTTCAGGAAGTCCGTAGTTTCCTTGGATTGGCCGGGTATTATCGTAGATTCGTGGAAGGATTTTCTTGTATAGCCACACCACTTACTCGCTTGACCCGGAAAGGGATCAAGTTTACCTGGTCGCCCTGGTGGACGACCCCTACTACAGTCTGCATAGGTGCCATAACTCTGACTATATACACCTGTTGAACAAGTTTAGATAAGTATCTAATTAAAATATAAGTTATCAGGAATTCTTACTTAGTGTTGCCCGGAGCTCATGCCGCTGTCAATCTCATCTCACCTCACAAAACAAAAACCAAAAATAAATCGACTCCCAAGAATCCAAGACTCGACAAAAACAACATTGTATGGCATCGCAGAACCTAGGGCTCTGATACCAATAAAGTTATCACGCCCTGAGAGTATACTGAGCCAAAAAATAAATGGATAGCATCTCCCCTGTACGTGGCAACATATCCTGTTAATACAAGGCCTTTCGGCCACAATCACAACATATATAAATGTAAATACAATAAAACACAGCAGAAACAACACAATGACATATCAACCTACACACATTGTATACTGGTATGACTAACACCAAAACATGAAGACAACATCGTCAAAAACCCGCACCAACATGTGCGTACATCAAAAATGTCAAACACACATCCACCAAATAAATTCGGATCAATATAAGAAACATCCGAAAAACAAAAGAAACATAAAACCAAGTCGGGACCCTCAGAAGTGAGATGAGAAGTTGCCAGCCAGCGTTGCTCCAAGCCCATCACGGAGTCGAGTACCTGTTACCTAGGCGACAAGTAACCCAGGGTCTTTGGTGGTGAGTATAACTCAGCGGTAATAAGAATAAAAGTACATACATAATTTATATATATCACATGCGAGTCAATAATATACTGTCTAAAAATGTAACATGTATAAACCAGCATGATATAGCTGCTGTATAACTAAACTGATCAACAATAACATAAGGTACTGACGTACTTGAGGATCGACAATGATGTAACTAATACAACCTGAGTATAAGTACCATAATACAACACCTACAATATGGTAGAGTAATGCTAACTCTATAAACAATAATACCGACATACTAACATTCTAGGTCAGATACACAATGAACTGGATCCATCCCGTATCACCTCTAGGTACTGGTCAAAGGTATACGACAATCCGACCAACTCAATACTGGTAATCCCCACACTATCATATAGCAAATGCAGTAGCATGTATGATGATGTACAAACAAATGTAGCAAGCATAACACAAACAAATGCAACATCACAGTAAGCATACATATAGACTGCATCTATATATATACTAATCACAACCATATATATATATATATATGTCAATATGAAAAATGTCATAAGAACATAGCAATGCAAGATGCATGGTCATGCCTGCTCACCTCTACTCGCTATCACGACCCTAGTGTGGCCAAGGTGGCACGACATGACAACTGTCGCAACTCAACACCAACCACTTCTCTCGAGTGGTCGAGTGGGCAGTACGAAGTAGCATATAAGCATAAAGAGCTAGCTATACAATGAGGGTCCCTACTACTGGCCACTCCGACTGACACTATCCATGAGTGGTTGAGTGCTACGCACCCAGGACAACTGCATGCAACTCCAACTATTACCGTTTATAGTGGTAGAGTGCGGCATAACAAATACTCTGCCCTCACACCAGTGACTCCTCCATGAGTAACCTAGGAGGCAGGATGACTTACGACCCTCTCAACCACAAGGGAGGCCATGTCGTCAGCATGCATGCAAGACATGAATGCACAATCACACATACAAACATCCACCACAGACTATTTTACAAAGAGTCATACCAATCTGATCAATACACTCTCTATCCTGCAGAGAGTCGTACTCAACTGATCATAACACTCTCTATCCTACAGAGAGTCATACTCGACTGATCACAACCAAGCAAGGACCACCGGTCCGTAGCGGCACACTATCCACAATCCACATGACCATACATATGTCCACAACACACTCTCTATTCTATAGAGAGGCATACTCAACTGATCAACACCCAAGCTAGGACCTCCAGTCCGTAGCGACGTTGTATCGACAAATCACACATCCATACCCGACTATATGATCCATAGTGGATATGTACCCAACATCAGGATCTAACATGAAAACTCAACTTTACTTCTAGAATCATCCACCCCCGGATGATTTATCTAAATTGCACAATTCAGTTTTACAACCGAATTTAGCTACGTACACATAGGTAAACCACTACAGGTCCACTTACCATAATATCTATAATTCATAACAAAGATAAATGAATAGATAACAACAATAACAGAGTATTTAAGTGTAAAGGCAAGTATCAAACATCAGAAAAACTAGAGTGGAGTCAAGGTCAACTTGATAATAATATGAAGTTATATACTTCAGGGTTTAGCTACTACCTGACCAGGGTAGGAATATTACCCACCTGCTATAAAGTTCGTGATAAATATCTTCACGGTCGCGGTCCTATGTCATATCCAAGTCTTGCACATATCAAACATTATGATTAAGTGCAAACATATAACGAATGATCAAATCGAATTCTACATCGACTTCGTATCCCGATCAACTAGATTGATCTAGTTATCCAATTAACCTAATCAATCTTCTCCATTAATCCCTATCAACCATTAGGCCACATAACAACCTATTATACATTTATAACCACCCATATCTGAATTTACCAATCTTATCTACACTTGCACAACTTCTTGATCTCAAGTGGAGATATCACATCCAACCATTCACAACAATACAACTATCCACCACCATTACAGCCTTCACAGCACACAATTTCACCCACACAACAACACACACAGCCGTGCACAGTTGTTCACAGCTGCTCACAACCCTTCACAACCCCTTCTCACTCAGCCACAGCCGAGCAACACCAATTCACAGCTGGACAAACACACATCAGACCCATTCATAGCCCATAACCGAGCCACTCCTTCATAACCGGCCGATAACTCCAATCCATAGCCATCTCAGCCCCTTCGTGGCCAAGAACATCATCATTCACAGCCAGTAAATCTCCACTCACAGCCGACCAACACTCCAATTCATAGCTGACATCCACACATCCGACCCCCAAGAACCAATCTCATCACAAACATCCACACCACACATCCGACCCCCAAGCACTAATCTCATCAGAAACATCCACACACAGTAGCAAAGAAAATTCAACAACACTCAAATTAAAGCTGTAAATACCGCTTACCTGCCTTAGAACTCCATCGGTATCCACCTTCACCCTATCCTCAGTTCACCGGCTCCCGGATCACTACCCATATCGACCGATCAAGCTCAGTGAAGGGAAAAACAACATCTTGGAGTTGATTTCGTCCAAGATAAGGAGAGGAGCAGCGCTTACCTATCTCCGACGATGCTCGGCCAGTAGGGCAGCTCCCAAATCCGACGGCGTGAAGTTGCTGTCGATCCCTAGCTCCCAAGATCGAGGATGCCTGGTGGAGCTCAATCATCGATCCTCCCCTCCCATTGGCTCTCCCATCAGACAGAGCCGTCGGTCGTTGGCTGTTCGGTGAGGAAGAGGTGCGGAGGTTGCTGATCAGCGTGAGGAGAGGGGTCGCGAGAAAGAAAGGTTGCGAGGGAGCGAGAGTCACGTGCAGTGGAGGAGAAAAGGAAGATAAAGCTCGACTAGCAAGATGCGAAGGGGAGGAGCTCGTGAGCCGCGGTGAGATGAACTCAGTGAAGGCGATGAGGAAGAGAATCCGATGAAGAAGAAATCGCTCGAGTGCGTGCGGTGAGGAAAATGCAAAAATGTAGAGACGGGCAGAAATGGTTGGGCATTAAGGAATGGGACAGGTCAGATTTGGGTTTAGCAAACGGGTCAGATGCACTAACGGGTTGGGCTTTAAAACCCTATAAGTCATTAACCCTAGATCCATTCAATTAACCTATAAGATTTAAATCTAGATTATATTTAAGTTAAATTCCTAACCATGTATCACTAATTTAATCTATCCAACAATAATATTATTTATTATTATTACTATTTTTTCACTGTGGTATTTTACAGGAACATATGAAGAAATTTTGATAGATCACTTACATGATCAAGTAGTGAAGAAATAGCACAAGCATTTGCTGGACGTCCTGCCACATAGTCTTGAGAAGTGTTCTCATATCCCAAAGCTAATTCAAATAAACCAAAAAATAAAATAAGTAAAGGTAGATAACAAAACTTAAAATAGCATATAAAAACATTGGTGAAATTGGCCATAACCTTGGTAGACTTATCTGAGGAACCTATTAAGACTCCGCCGTCGTGAAGGCGTGAAGCCAAAGTCTACAGACAACACTCTGTACAACTCTAGCCACGGTCTCTTGGTCTTCGAGGACCAGTTCCTCCAAATCTCAACCCACCTGCCGGCCTAGTCTATGTCCCCAACTTCCTCAACCCCACCGCGTCGCTTAGTGGGGAGGTCCGATAAATGGAAAATTTCATACATAAACAAATAGTACGTCTTCTATTCTCTGCAAAACAACAAGTTCTATTTTCTATTTATTTATTTAAGTCCTTACTTGTCTTTATTGATCATCCATCGAAAGATTCGAAACATCACCCGCCCTGGACCCCCATTGACTGATCAAATCAAACATAGCACGCTCCCACTGGCACTGCCATCTGTCCCATCGGCCCATCCGACTCTTACCACCGTTGTCCAAAAGTCAACTCCCCAATCATAGGCCCTCAGAGCTCTGCTCGGCTCGTCTACCACGTAGATCGGACCATCCTCGTTCTCCACGGGCAAGACTGCAGGGCCGCTCCACTCGACCAGCATCCCTGGGGGCATATCATCCCACCGGTCTGCCTGGAGGTCATAGAATGCCCCTTGCTTCTCCGGCCGACCGCGGACATTCACCGTGCAAAGCTTCCCGTGCAACGCCATGGGCAGCCTCTACCGCTTCCCGAGAGAACCACCCATCAGTAAGCCATGCCACCCGCTCTCACACAGAGACACAGACAGCCGCAATCTGCAGGGTCCCATCGCTTGGCTGAGCGAATGACTTTAGTGTTGTAGTCATTGCTGATCCCGAAAGCGAAGTACATGGCCCCGCCAGTGATCCTGGTCGCGCACCAGGGGTGTGGTGCAGAGAGAGGAGGGTCAAGGCGCCAGCGGCCGAAGGCAGAGTGGAAGACGAAGGGGTGAGGGAAGGCAGGGAGAAGCCCGTGGGTGGCGGCGGCAAGGAAGATGAGGTAGCTCCTGACGGTGAAAGGCTAGATTGGGAAATATATTTATTAAGAACTCCAAGAAAATTTCAGTTTTAAGATACATCACACTTTTGAGACTGACTAACAAAAAATCACATGCTTTTGCACACCTCCATCGAAGTTTTGATGTTCTTCATGAAGAATGCAAATAAAACATGCAGTTCTCATGTAGCGCATGTAGTTGACAAAAAGCGATCATGCAAGAATGCCCTACATTCAAATAGCATAGATCAAAAGCGCCAGTCAAAGGGATGGAAAGACAAAAGCCAACTCGCAAAACCAAGTTAGGCACTCAGCCTATTTGACTACCTTAAAGTCACTACAAAAAAAAACCCTATAGAAGCGGTTTTAAAAAGCCTTTAGAACCACTTATCAACCACTTCTAAATAATTAGAATCGGTTTTTAACCGTTGTAGATAATGGCGATGCTAAAGACAACCAAAGCGGTAAAATAAACCGGTGGTTCAAAATAAAGAGCCGGTTGTGTTAGAGATCTATAGAAACGGTTTTTAACCGGTTCTAAAGCGTTTTCAACCGCTCTAATTGTACAAACATCACAAACACTTGTGACCGCTTGTGTTGGAGACCTATAGAATCGGTTTGCCACCGCTGTTATTGTACAAACATCACAAACACTTGTGACCGCATCTATAAACATACATTTTAAAGGCGGTTAAAACCACTCCTAATGTGTCTGTTCGTCGATGTAATAAACAGAGTTTTAGGAACGGTTTTAACCGCTCCTAATGTGTTTGTATGGCGATCCAATAAACAAAGGTTTAGGTGCGGTTAAAAACCACTCCTAATGTATATATATCTCAAGCATAATTTTAGAAATGGTTACGGCCAATTCTATAATCATATTTTTAAGAGAGATTATAAGCGCTTCTAATATCGAGTTTGAACAATGATCTCATATCATATTGATACAATACCAAATTAAATTAATTTACAATATTCACATTTCACTTCACAAAACAAATTTATTGTATTATCAAACTAACACATAATATTCATGTTTAAGTTCAAAATGTTAATACATCTCATTAACATTTTACTCCACACTATATTTTACTCGGAATGCATCTCAATACATTTTACTCCACACTAATGTTAATACATCTCAATGGCAGATATTGATAAAAATTTGTATGAAGGATTCCTTTTGCAACATCCGTTTCCTTGCGGCCAAAAACTTGTATGAAGGATTCCTTTTGTAGTCGTTAAATTCAACCTGAAATAAGGAAAATTTAAGCTTAGTCTTGTCTGATGAAGGAGCATCAGATCAGGCCATTTGATTGGGATAAAAGCGAATATGATAGAATTGCGCACAAGGTTGCAACAACATGTGAAGATAAAAGAATAGATGATCATGTGGCGGAAGCTGTTCTCTGATTGATAACAGCTCAGAAGCAATTAAGACGGAGTCTAATATTATTTCTGGTTCAAATGGCATCAGAAACAACAATGACATGGGATCCACAAGCAAGAATGCCATGAAACCAGCGGTGCACAAGGATAAGACATCTGCATCGATAATTAAGTACATGCATACCTGAGCTTTCCATCCTGTTCAGTTTCGAGCTTCAGGAAACCAGGAATCTGTGCAAGAAAATGGGGAGAATGTAACAGCAGCATCAACAACAGGACAACCAAGGGAGATCCAGCATCAAGTTCCGGCACAGCATCACCATCACCACCATTATCATCATCACTACCACCATGTTCACAATGTGCAGCACAAGTCACAGCCATCACAAAATCAGAATGATTTATCGCACAAGAATAGAGCAGGAGTGGAACCATAAAAATCATTAACTTATAATACTGCCTGGCAAAATGTTCACGCATACCTCAGCTTTCCAGAAGGTATAAATATGCCGATAAGAAGGTATAAATATGCCGATAATAAGAGCATCACCAATTCCTTCAGCCACAAGCTTGGATGAGGCATATGCGACACTGTGCACAAGGATATCTCTCCATAAAGATCCTACTTGAATCCAAAGGAAACAGAGAAAAATTTTATGAATGAGGTAGCCAGCATTAGTAGAATCTCTTATGTTAACATTGTTACCTCAATAGGTTTTTGCTTACAGGGATCAAAGAGGACTGTACTATATGATTTCACCTCGCATGGATCTTTAGAGAAATTTATTTATGCCGTGAAATCTAATGTAAGAACACCACTTATTTGCAAAAGATTTTATGAGATTGCAATAAGGATAGCAAGAGGTCTAGAATACCTACATTGGGGGTGTAACACCCAAATAGTTCATTTCAACATCAAGCCTTGTAATATTCTCTTAGACAAAGACTTTGTTCAAAGACCTCAGCTTTTGGGTTAACCAAATTGTGCTTAATAAAAGAAATACTATTTCGATGATTAAGACTCGTAATCTTCTTTAGCAACTTTGGAGTTGTGACCAGCAAGTGTGATGTTTACAGCTATGGAATGATGGTGTTGGAAATGGTAGATTTAAGGAAATACATCAATGCCTTAGAGAATACTAATGAAATCTACTTACATATTGAGTTTATCATTGTATCAACATGGCTGATCAAATTATAATTCTTGTATGAACAATGAAGACGAGGAGATTGCAAGAAAATGGATAATAATTTGTCTATGGTGCATCAGATGGCCTATAAATAGACCTTCAACGTGCATGACAGTGGATATGCTCAAAAGAAGCAATGAAGAACTCTCAACAACTCCAAAGCCATAAATTTTTTGTTCATTTATTATATATATATATATATATATATTTCACAGATGGCCAAATACACTATGATTTTTCTACATGAACAAAGCAACTCATCAGACAACTCTCATCCTTTACTGATGAATGACCTCTTTCCTAAAAAACCATAAAAATTTCCTTGCTACACAACTCCCATGGTACATTTTTTTTTCTTTTTTTGTTTTTTGAGAGATGAAAATGTCTCTCGAAAACTTATTCCTAGCATAATTACTTGTGTGTAAACTACGGATATTAGACTTATCTATTTGCAGGAGCTGAGAAAGTTCCAAGAGGTTGCAATCTCTGGAGTACAAGAACAATAGATCTAATCTACAGATCATAAATATTAACAACCACTAGCAGATCATAAATAATCTGCTAGTGGTGGCTGAGGTAGTAATTTTGTGATGGCTGAGGTATGCGTGAACAATAGATCTAATCTACAGATCATAAATAATCGGTGAGCAAATTTATGCAATTCTGAGAAGTAAAGGAGATATGAAGAAATATAAAGTAGAAACTACAAGAGAACACAATGCAATATCATAAAGAGATGGATAAAGGCTCCAACAAAATCCTGTATAAGATTATGAAATAAATCAAATCTCAATGGGCACTTTACAGAAAAGCAATTTTCAGAACAAAAAATCTCAGATCAGATAAAATCAGAGTCAGCTTTAACAAGGGGAAAAAGGAATGCACTTCACTACTAAAAATTCATATAATATTATTGGTGTCCATATACTTGATATAATGTAATATCATCAATTCATATAATTCTGAAAATCCTATACCTGATATAATGTTTACATGAAAAATGAAACAAAGTAATTAAATAAAACACAAGAACAGGCTAATTCTATCTAGTTCACCAAAATTGATTCAAATCCTAGTTTGTTGAACTACAATATTGTTCTTCAGAGGCAAGTTAACCCCATTTCATAGAAAACAAATTATTAGTTAAAAATCATTTCAAACATTGTGGCAGTGCAATACTGCCAAAAGGAGTTGGGTTCAGGTATGGCAAGTATAGAAACATATGTATTTAAAAAATAAAATATTAAATACTCTAATAGAAACATATGTATTTAAAAACCAACCTCAAAGCTTGCATTCAAAATTCTTCTAGTCATCTGGTTCTGGTGATGGGGAGGATCTATATCTATTTTCTTCCGCAGTCGATGGAAATTGTTGTTGCATAATATTTGTAAATATAGCTGCCATCTACAAAAATAAATAAATTTGATATCATGTACTTAATTATAAAAATACTTTTTTGCCTTTATTTTGTTTGTGTGAGAAATGTTATTACTTGTGCCGGTAAAAATTCAGGTCCACGAGAGCCCCTAGCACTTCTAGACATCATATTTAGCATTACTCGTGCAAAATTTTGAAACTGATTATTTTCTTGCATCTGTCTTCTCATCTCCTCTATTTCCGTCTGTCGTTGTGCTTCTCGCAACTCCATTTCTTTAATTTTCTCTCCCATTTCCCTAAATTTATCTGTTAAATCTGAATTAGAGTGATAATCTTGCCAGTACATTGAGTTGCGTTTACATTGCTCTGGGAACACTTGGCTAGGTAGCGCACCAGCTCCTAAACATCTAACTCGACCAGAGTGCTCGGGTCCAAAAACCTCACTATATAGAAAACATAATTAAAGTTGAACCATATTTAACTTCTATAAAAAAATAAATTAAATTATAAGTAAATTGTTACCGAAATGCCTCCTCGTGTACTTCTATTGGTTGTGTTCCTTCAGGTTTATCTTGGAGGTGACGATCCTGACCTCTTTAAGTAAATTCTAACAAGAAAATAAAATGTTAATAGAATGAAAAAAAAATTAAAAGCCAACTTAAGGAGTAAAATATATTATTCTTACCTCAACTCGTATTGCCTCATCGTCAATAGGAGCACCTCCTTTCTTTTTACTTCTTCGACTTAATTGTTGTATTTCAATATTTTCGCCATTCTCTTGAGACTAACAGGGTAATAAATTCACATTTAACACCAAGGATAAGAGAATTAAAGTTTAAAACAATAAATGAGCAGTGAGAAACTAACTGTAAAGAAGAAAAAAAAATAATTTTGATTCTTACAAACTTATATTCCAACGATGGAATACTAGTGCGTCCTTGTGCATGGGTCCCTTTCTTTTTGTTTGCATTTTCTCTATTGATTTTTAAAGTTCTCTGACACAAAAATTTATAATAAATTATAACATATGTAAAAAACAATTAATACTAATTGTACCTCAGTAGACTTCCAATAGTAACATAAAACTTCCCAAGTTTGAAATGTCAACCCATGAGGAATGGGTCGTATTGCAACAAGCTCTTCTAGTGGAGTATTAGAATCATAAGATGTAGCTTTCACTTCAGTCCTCCATCGTCTCCATGCGGTTCCCATCATTTGCATTATAACTTTTCTATGGCGATTGGGGATACAGAAACGTGCCTATAAACAAAAAATTAAATATGTGCATGATTTAAATTCAAATTTGAAATTAACACTTGTCAACTTACAGTAACAAGGTCCCATGCATCATTCAAGCGATTTGTCGGCATTTTTCTCCAATCTAAAAAGTTTAGAGGCAACACAAGTCCATTCCGTGCAATAGTCCCAATAAAATTTGCAAGTGTCGGTTGTAAATCACCGTAAGGTTGTCCCCTTTCATTGAATTTCACTACTAGCACATGATCAGGATGTAAAGCATGAATATCTCTCATAATAGTCTTTCCACGTCTTCTTTGTTGAGCTTGGGATGAAGACATGGCCTCATTTTCCTCTGAAAAATATAATTTTCACTTGGTGTTGCAAAAACTAATCACTATTCATATCCAAAAAAAAAATTTCACCTTGCTCATTAACCTCATGATTTTGTGTATCATTTTGTATCTCTAATGGTGAATGGGATGTTGTGTCTTGTGATTCATTTTCATCATCAACTCTTCTATTAATTGATTCTTCTCCCCTAGATCGTCTTTGACTATTTTGGAGTAGCTTTCGCATTCTTTTGTTTGCCATTTTCGAAAGTTACCTAAAAATAATATAGAAATCAGTTACAAACTAATAGAAAAATTATCCTATTTCCCATTGCATAGGTAGCATAAGAGTAGCATATAATATGGTAAGCTAAACAAACTAATAAGAAATCAAAGTGACAACAATTGAAAGATTGCCAAAAAGGTGAAAAGCATAATCAACCTGGTGATATTTTCATGATGAACAATTAACAAAATCTATAGTTAATAAAATGTGAGCACACACACCCACTAAGGATGAAAGTTTATACCAACAATCCAAATTTGAACTGAAACTTAAATGGAAACAAAAATCAAAATAATGATTGGAGGAGAGCAGCATTATTTTTTCCTGAAACTTGTTGAGTGAATTTAATTTCTCTCCTTTTCCACCACACCTCGTCCCCTCTCATAATATTTTTATTTTTATTTACAATAACACAATAACACAATAAGATTTCTTGTTATGCAGTCATCAATATAGATTCTGCATGCCTTTCTACACTAGCAAAGTAAACATATTCCAAGGTCTCAAATACGATGAGAACAATGAAATGCCAGTCCTTCCACCAAGTGGACAAACATATGTTATGGTGAAACCATCTATTGCAATTACTATCAGATCAATCAAAAACTATATCACTAATTCGAGTAAAGCATATAATTGAGTGCAACTTCCACTTTCTCTGCTCATGGATAACAAGATGTGTGAATATTGAATCTTCTTTCTCAGACTAGATGCTTTGAAGGTGAATGAGATGCACATGATTTTTCCAAGAGCAAATTGCGCATTCACTCTTGTTTAGTGAAAATCAGCAAGTTTCTTCTACTTGCAGATGCTGTTAAATAATGCTATTTGAGTTTGTATACCAAAACGATTAGAGTTTACAAAAACCAAACTCCAATATATGTAACAAATACTACAGGCTTTTTGCTGATTTGGTAGTTCTATGTTGATATAGTATTTGATTCACTAAATTATTCTTTTGAATTAGAAGATTAATAGAAATGCGACTGTAACCTAGCCCACTTTACAGCTTGTTAAGCTAAATCCAAGGAAGTGTAGCAGTTATTTTCTGGAAAAAAGTTGGAGTTTAATGAAATTATAAGTTTCTTCTATCTGTGGCTGCAGTGAAATAAATCTACTACACGAACTCAGAGTACTAGAAGATAATGTTATGTTTGTTGATTTTATGTCGCTCTTTATCTTGATTTGTGATATTGATCCAATATAAACTTGAATAAGAACCACTTCAAAGTTTTAGGGCGAAATATTACGTGAAGAAGGGTGGATAGTTGAAGAATTGGGGTGTAAAGTTTTAGGGCGAAATATTACTTGAATAAGAACTGCGGTCGGCGGCGGACAGCGGCTGGCGGACTGCGGTCGGCGGCGGACTGCGGTCGGCGGCGGACAGTGCCTGGCGGACTGCGGTCGGTGGAGGACAGCGCCTGGCGGACTGCGGCCGGTGGCGGACAGCGCCTGGCGGACTGCGCCTGGCGAACTGTGGAGACGAACTGCCGAGATGGACTTCGACCGACGGACTGCGGAGACGGATTGCGGCCGGCGGACTGCGGTGCGGACTGAGGAGATGATTGTGGAGACGAACTGCGGCCGGCGGCGAACTGAGGAGATGATTGTGGAGACGAACTGCGACCGGCGGCGAACTGAGGAGATGATTGCGAGACGGATAGCGGACTCGTAAGGGGAAAGGAAATTAGGTTTTTCTGAGACGGGAGACGGATTTTGGGAGCTTAACGCGAGACGTAGATATAGCCGTGGGAATACGAAAAAAATTTCGTCGAAGAAGAGGGAAACCGGTAACCTAAAGGACGACCTTTAGGAGCGGTCGAAAACCGCTCCTGAAAAGTGCCAATAGAATCGGTCAAAATATACCGCTTCTAAAAGTTGCTAATAATCTTTCGTCGAGGAAGAGGGAAACCGGTAACCTAAAGGAGGACCTTTAGGAGCGGTCGAAAACCGCTCCTGAAAAGTGCCAATAGAATCGGTCAAAATATACCGCTTCTAAAGGTTGCTAATAATCTTTCGGCGAGAGAGGGAAACCAGTAAACCTTTAGGAGCGGGTGAAAACCGCTCTTGAAATATTGCCTATAGAACCGGTCAAAATTTACCGCTTCTAAATGTTACCAATAGAACCAATCAAAATATACCGCTTCTAAAGGTTGGCGGTACCGGCCTTTAGGAGCGGTCAAAAATCGCTTCTAAAGGTTCCCAACAGAACCGGTCAAAAATGACCGCTTCTAAAAGTTAATCTTTGATTCATTCTTTTCCAAACCTGTATTTTTGGTACCATTTTTTTCTAAATGGACGAAAAAAAGACAGTAGTGCTAATTAAAATCCAAGCCTATCAAATTCCGAAAATCTTCTTCTCATCTTGAAAAAAGTGGAAGAATCGTAAACTCATCTAAATCTGATAATGGAGAAAGAGCATCTTTACAGTGTTCGAGTTGCAAAGAATACGAACAATACAGTAACAAAAATAGAGGATGAAAATTTACTGAACATCTTCGAGAGTTTCATAATTCTAAATATAGTTTCAACATAATGAAAGAAAATACAAAAATCAACCAAAGTGTTCATCATCTGTTTCATTGTTCACAACCGGAAGAACCTCAACTATTGAACCCTCAATGTCAGTTCTAATTAATTCAACATCTACTTTATTTACATCACTTAATATCGATTCCATATTATATAAATTATTATGAATAAAACACATTGTATCCATATCATCTTCATTGCCAATGTTGTACGTATCTCTTGGTGTGTGACGAATGGCACAATACCAATCCTCCTCCTTTGGATCACGAACATAATAAACCATTTGAGCTTGCGTAGCCAAAATAAAAGGTTCATGCTCATCAAGTTCTCCTGTATGTACCAAGCGTGAAAAATTCACCATTGTAAATCCAAATGGATCAATTTTCAAACCGGTAATAGTGTTAATCCAATCACATCAAAAAAGAACAATTCGTCCACAACCACCATAATCAAGTGAGATGACATCGCTTAGTCGACATAATAGATTGACTCATGATCATCATCATGCATCGCCGGCACCATGACTCCGCTATTTTGCACTTTTTTGTTTTTTTTTCAGATTCTACTGTGCGAAATGCAAAACCATTTATGTTGAATCCATGATAACTAAATGCTACTGGATTTGGACCACGTGAAAGCACCCTAAGATCTAAGTCATCAATCCGTTCATTTACTCGATCAACCTGTAAGGTACACATATAATTTGTAAAGAAAAAAGTCACAAGTCTATTTATTATGAATCTGTAATAAAAAATAAATAACAAATATTACTTACTCGTTTTGCAAACCATTCTGGAAATTGCATTCTAACCATATCATCTAATTGAGAATTACTTGGGCGACGACCATATCTATGTCTTCTCTTCAGTTCATTTTTTAATTCACTGTTCAATGTCAACACTAATATATAATTAGAAAAATTAAAACATTATGAAAAAACAAAATGAGATAGAATATGGTATTCAACATGTAATACTTACTCACGATATGGTTGCAAGGTTGTACAATTAGAGAGAATATATCTATGACCTTGAGTTAAAGTTTTGTCATCCAAGGTAAGTACTTGAAGTCCTTTTGTTGGTCGCCCTACTTGTGGAAACATTGAAAGTGTGGGAAAGTCAATATTTGGTGTCTCTTTATGTCGTGTTCCATGATTGTTGAATGAGATGTTACCCTCTATATAACGTGAACAAAACACAACACATTCATCTGCTAAATATGCCTCTGCAATGTTGGCCTCTGGTCGTGCTTTATTTCTGACAAAATTTTTAAGTTTTCCCAGGTACCTTTCTATTGGATACTGTTAGAATATTGTAGATATAAATAGGGATAATTGTTATCCCTAAATATCATTAGGAATAATTAATTCTTAGGATAGAGTTTTGATTTATTCCTAGGATAGGGTTTGATTTATTCTTTTGAATAAGCTCTAATCTTATCTATAAATAGGGCTTCTTTCATGTAAGTTGGATATTCTGAATTACAAATTAACATGGTATCAGAGCTTTAGGTTTTCCCCAGTTTTTTTTTTTTCCGCCCGTTACTCGCGTTCCTTTCCTGAACGCGACGTTCCTTCGCCGCGCGTTCCTTTCCCGAACGCAGCATTCCTTCGCCGAATCACCGCTGCGGCTTGACCGGTGCGTTGTCGAACTTTACCTCCTCTCGCGAAGGTCGTATGCGTCGGGGCGCGCCGTCGTCCCTTCCTCGGCGGCCTTGCCAGGCGCCCTCGCGCGATCTCGGCGTCTTCCTCTCGATCTTCACCGCCGGCTCCTTCGTCGCGGTGGCTCGGTCGGGAGAGGAGGACGACGTCGAACCATCTGGTTCCTTCGTCCGGCTCCCCGCTGCCTAACTCTACTGCCAAGATCTTCTCCTCCCTCGCTCTCGGCCTAGCATCTGCAGTCTACCCGATCCTCTTCTGTTACTAAGGTCGCAGATTTGTGCAGTTCATTCCCCATCTCTGTCAGACCCGATCGAGTAGTCAATACTTGTGTCATTCGTCATGACTACCTCCAATACTTCGAAGCCGGAGTTTCCGATTTTTACCAACCATGTGACGGCACCGCTTTCGTCTGAGTTCTTGGATGGTAAGAACTACTCCTCTTGGGCTTCTTATATTGAGCTTTGGCTTGTTGGACAGGGTTATGAAAAGCATCTTACACAAACTGAAGAGGATATTCAAGTGGCAGATCGTCCTTTATGGAGAAAAGTTGATGCTCAGTTGTGTTGCATTATCCGAGCCACGATCCATCCATCTCTTCGGGATGTCTTCAGAACTCATAAGACCTGCAAGGATGTTTGGATACAAGCTCAACAACTTTTTACGAACACTTCTCGACGACTTTATCAAGTTTGTGATGACCTCATGACCATTCTTAATGCCCGTCAGATCAAGGAGTCTATGTCAACTTATTTGGGATCAGTCTCTAGTCTTCTGTGTGAGTTCAATGACCTGCTCCCACTGCGCACCACTCTATTGGAGCGAAAATCGGAAGAAATTTTTATGTCTCTGGCATTATATGATCGCCCCGATTACTCTCATGTTCGTGATCGGATCTGGCACCCAAAAGCAACCATGGACTCTACCTGGGCGACTCTCCTTCGTGTCCCTACTAAAGTCTTGACAGTACCATCCTCCGTTCCAGTTGACTCTTCAGCATTGGTCTCTGGAAATAACAACAAACCTCCACCGCGTAAGAATGGCAAAGGACGTCCTTGGTGTAATCATTGTCACCGACCAGGACACACGATTGATAAATGTTGGAGTCTCCATGGTCGACCTCCTCGTCGCTCGGATCGCTCGAGTGCATCTTCTTGGCCTCGATTCGACATTGACGCCTCCACTCCACCTCGATCAATACGGCTCAACTCCACCGCCTTCCTGATGACTTTCGAAGTGGTATGAGGGTCGAGTCTAATTCCCTTCTAGTTACCTGGAATTCCTTTCTTTGGCATATCTCGCTTCTTGGGTCCTTGGTACTTGACTGGGCCACCGATCATATCACGTAATAGATCTCTTTTTCCTCACTATCTACTTACAGTTATTTACCATTTGTCACTATGGCAAATGGTTCTCAGACTCAGTCCCAAGGTGTTGGTATTGTTCATTCTTCTCCATCTCTTCCCATTCAGAATGTTCTTTATGTTCCCGGAGCTCCCTTTAATTTATTATCAATAAGCCAGCTCACTCGGTCTCTTGATTGTGTCATCTCATTCACTAAATCTTCTGTTTCATTGCAGGACCGGAGTACATGGAGGATGATTGGCTCGGATGTGAATCTAGTCTATATCAACTTCACCAAAACTCTCTCTTGTCGGTCTTGCGTGATCTCCACTTATTATCCATGCTCGGTTGGGACATCCCGGTCTTGATAAGTTAAAACAATTACATCCTAGTCTCTCACTTAGAGTCTTTATCTTGTGAGTCGTATCGGTTAAGCAGCGTATCGTAGTTCATTTTCTCCTCGCATTATAAGTCGATTTCGTCTCCCTTTGCTTTAGTTCATTCGATATTTGGGGTCCAGTCGTGTTACCTACATTGGGGTCACGATATTTTATTACTTTGTAGACGATTTTCTCGTTGTACTTGGTTATATATCGATGAAAGATCGCTCTGAATTGTTTTCTATTTTTCAATCTTTTTAATGAAACACGATTTGGTATCCCTCTTGATCCTCTTGTAGAGTGATAATGCACGTGAAAATCTATATACTCCCTTTAAAAAATTTTTGGCAACTCCGTATATGAGTCTTGTCCTCATACCCCAATGAGAATGGAGTCGAACGCAAGAATCGCCCGTCTTCTCGAGACCACGGACTCTTCTCCTCCACTCGCGTTCCTCTTCATTTTGGGGTGATCAGTACTTACTGCATGTTATCTCATCAATCGCGTACCTTCCTCTACTTTACAGGAAATACCTCATCACGACTTTATCCAAAGCGGTCCCTTCATCCTTTACCACCTAGGGTTTTTGGTTCTACACTTTGCTCGTACTCTTGATCCACGGCATTGATAAACTCTCTCCTCGATCGCATAAATGTGTTTTTCTTGGTACCGGTCTCGAGAAAGGGTATAAGTGTTATTCCCTACTCTCAGATTATTTCATCTCTGCCACGATGTCGCGTTCTTTGATTGATTCCTTTCTTTGGGTCTTTAGAGTCATCCAGTTCGTCATACATGCTGTCAGATACTGATCCTCCTAAGTTTCTCTATCACCCCAATTCCTCCTCCGGCAGTTTATCGCCGTCCTCGTTACCGCTTCTTGGCCAACAACGACTCTGCCAGGAATCATCTCGAGCGATCCTCGCTCCCTCCTCCGGTCAAGATTCGAATCGATATTCCCATTGCCCTTCGAAAAGGTATACGTTCCACTCGTAATCCTTCTCCACATTATGTTTCTTTGAGTTACCATCGTCTATCTCCTTCCTATTATTCTTGTCTTTCCTCTTTGTCGTCTGTTTCTCTTCCAAAGACTGCAGGAGATGCATTTATCCATCCAGGATGGAAACAAGCTATGATAGACGAAATGAGTGCTTTACAGAGTTGTGGGACTTGGGATCTCGTTCCTCTACCACCAGGAAAGTCAGTTGTTGGTTGTCGATGGGTATATACAGTGAAGGTTGGTCGGACGGAGCGATGGATCGCTTAAGGCTTCTCGTTGCTAAAGGTTATACTCGGATCTTGGATTAGATTATGGGGACACGCGTTTTCTCCTGTTGCAAGATGTCCTCTACGCTTACTATCGTATCCATTCGCGATTTCAACACCGGTCTCTTTATCGATTAGATATTAAGAATGCATTCTTACGGTGACTGCTTTCAAGAAGTCATGCGAGCAACCTCCGTGTTTTATTGCTCGAAGTCTTCGGTCTTGTGTGCCGCTGCGAAAATCTTTATACGGTCTCAGCGATACCCGCAGCGTGGTTCTTAGATTTAGTATTGTAATTCAACAGATTCGGCATGACTCGAGCGAGGTCGACCATTCATCTTTATATCGCCACTCATCTTTATGCATCTACCTAGTGGTTTATGTTGATGATATTGTCATCACAGTAGTGATCATCTCGGATCTCACAGGTGAAACAACATCTTTTCAAACATTTCGAAAAGGATCTCGGACTTAAATACTTCTTGGGAATAAGAAAGTACATCGAAATGGGATCATTATATCTCGAAGGAAGTATCACGATGGATATTCTGTAAGAAAGCGAGAATGTTAAACTCAAAGGCAGTTGTGACCCTATGGATCCTAATGTCAAGCTCTTACCAATCGGGGGCCTCTACAGATCTGACGATCTGAGCGATTAGTAGGAAGACTAAGTTACCTTACATTTGCTCGTCAGATATCTCATTTGCGATAAGTGTAGTAAGTCGGTTTCTCGACTCACCGTATAAAGAACGTTGGGATCTTTGTGATTCGCATTCGATATATCGAGGCGCCCAGAAAGTCTTTGTATGAAGACAAAGGGCATACTCGAGTTATAGGATATTACGATGCGGTGGCGGGATCTCCCGTTGATAGGAGATCTACGGTTTTGTATATATTCGGAGATAACCTTGTTTCTTGGAAAAGCGAATGTTGTAAGCGAATCAGTCACGAGGCAGAGATATCGAGCTATGGCCCCGAGAACTTATATGGCTCAACAGTTGCTTGAGCTAAAATTTGGAGCGTTACACAAATGTCACTTATATGTGATAATCAAGCCGCATGCATCGCCTCAAATCCAGTTTTTAAGCAGAGACAAAGCGTATAGAGTCATTTCACTTTGTAGAGAAAAGTCATATGGAGAAATATCTACTAGTTTTGTTAACTCACAGATCAACTAGCGGATATATTTACTAAGTCACCGAGAGGTCCCGAATTGACTACGTAATATGGTGCATATAATTTATATTCTTCAGCTTGAGGGGGAGTGTTAGAATATTGTAGATATAAATAGGGATAATTGTTATCCCTAAATATCATTAGGAATAATTAATTCTTAGGATAGAGTTTTGATTTATTCCTAGGATAGGGTTTGATTTATTCTTTTGAATAAGCTCTAATCTTATCTATAAATAGGGCTTCTTTCATGTAAGTTGGATATCTCTGAATTACAAATTAACAGATACATCCATCGATAATGTACAGGCCCAGCAATTCTAGCTTCATACGCTAAATGTACCACCAAATGAACCATTATTGTGAAAAAAGATGGTGGAAATATTCTCTCCAATTGACATAAAACCAAAACAACTCCTTCTTCAGCCTTTTGTAATTCTTCTTCTTGTAGGGACTTTGCACACACTGTTCTAAAATATTCACACAAAACAATAAGTGGAGCAGTTACCTTTTTTGACAACACCCGACGAAGAGCAATTGGAAGGAATTGTTCCATCATGATATGACAATCATGGCTTTTCAAGCCCATAATCTTGCAACGTCCAACATCCACACACTTTGAAATATCAGATGACATACCATCAGGGACACGAATATCTTTCAATATTGAACAAAATATTTTTTTTCAGCTTTACACATAGAATAACATGGAGGTGGCAAATACTCTCTACCATCTGATTGTGTTCGGGGCCATAGTTGTTTCATAATACCCAAAATCTTTAAATCTCTACGCGTAAAGATAATTATCTTTACTCTTGTTGGAATCGATCTAAAAGTGTTCCAATAATGTTGTATAAACATTTTTTCAATATGCATAGGATCCAAATTATATCGGATCAAATTAAATTCAGTATGGCGGACTAAAAAATATACTTTGTTTTCTCCACATTTATTCAATTGACCTGTTTTCATTCTCACATTTGGTTTTGATGCATTACTCTTACCAAAAATCACATTCTTGTTTAAGGTCATTCGTAGAGCGTCGGATCGGATAATGGAGCCAAATCTAACTCGCGTTGTTACGGTTGCCCATAACTTAACATTGTTCGAATTTCGAATCTAGTGGTAGAAAGCAGCGATGCCCTCTGAATGACCACTTTTGCCATGTTTTGGTACAATGCATCATCTTGCTCGGCCTGAGTTGGACATGCATTCTTGGCATATGTATTCCATCGGACAAACATCCCAAACCCGGGGAAAGTCACTAGCATAAATTAATGCAGCCGCGTTTGAAACATTTCTTTGTTACAAGCATCAATGTGGCAATTCCATTTTCCCACAAATCTTTTAATTCGATAATAGAGGATGTAAATACACATCGATATCATTTCAGTGCTTTTGGACTGGAATAAAGTGGATAAAATAATAGAATGAGGCTTCATGCATTCCCAAAGGTGGCAAATTATAAGGCATCAAAACAATAGGCAAGTACTATATGCGTGCTTTGATTTTTAAATGGATTAAAACCATCGAGCAAGTCCCAAGCGTACATTTCTAGGATCGGATGCAAATTCACAATGTCGTTCATCAAATTCCTTCCACGCCGAGAATCACCGATGCCTTAGATTTCCATCCAACACTCGTTTTTTGAAATGCCATTGCATACTTTCAGACGTCTTGGATGACATGAATAATCGTTGCAATCTTGGTTTCAATGGAAAATACCAAAAGACTTTGGCTGGAATATTAACCACAAGACGTTTTTTTCCACCTTTATATGACCTCTAGATGATTTACGTAAATTTTCCATCTTGAAAGGTTACACACTTTGCAAGCTGTTCATTCTCACTTTCCCCCAATAAATCATGCAATCATTTGGACAAGCGTGTATTTTTTAATGAAGTCCTAAACTAGAAATTAATTTCTTTGCTTCATAAAAAGACGAGGCACTGAGCTTCAAATTGGAAGTACTCGACGAAGGAAGTCCAATAATGTCATAATGACTTATCACTCCATTTTCCACTAACTTTTAATTGAAATAACTCAATAAGGAATGTCGATTTAGAAAACTCATGCATCCGTATATAGTTGTTGTTTCCCTTCCTCTATTAGTCGATAAAAATCTTTCACACTATACTCCATCGCTATATGACTAGTCGATGCTCCAAAGATCTGATTTTCATTACTTGCAGATCCTTCATGCATTCCAAATGCATCATTCAACATTTCTTCTACGAAGGGTTCATGGCTAGTTACTTCAGGAACTTGTTGCGCTAAATCTCGAAGTTGGTTGTTATCGTGATCTTGTACAATTAGATTTTCTCCATGAAAATTCCATATTCGATAATCTTGTAAGATACCATTTATCATCAGATGCTCATGTATTGTCTCTCGATCATGACTCAATGAGTTTATGCATTTGCAACAAGGACATGGTCTTGTCACTTCTTGAGTTGCATCACCAAATGCATAACGTAAAAAATAAATTCCCACTCGATACTCAAGACTGCCATGTGGGGCAGCCATCCATTCCTTCTGCATGATTTGATCCTGTTCAATAATTTTTAAACATTTACACATTGAAATATGATATATCAAAATTAAATAAACATTTGTAGATAAACACATACCAATTTTAAGGAATTTAACAAACATAAAAATACAATTCCTAAATATAAATTTTCAAATATATAAATAGAATGATTTCATAAAATAAAAAAAATCACGAGAAATCTTTTATATTATTCAATTTAGAGGAAAAAAATATGAAAATAAAGCTTAGCATAATAAACAAAATATAATACACAAAATATAATAATAAATTTGAAAAACAATACAAATAACTTGAAAAAAGATAAATCAAAGGATTCATAAAAAAAGACAAACTCTAATCGATTATAATTTTGTCACCATTAATACTTAAAAAATTTATCACATAATAAAAATTAAACAAAGAAATTACCTCAACAAACAAAATCAAAGGCTTATGACAAAGAAGTAGAAGGCGGATGAAACTAGTATGCAATCGATTTGATGGACCGCTAGAATAGAAAAGACTGCTGAAATAGAGAGATGAAATTGGAAAATAATACACTCCTTAAATCCAAACCGGCTAGCTAGGATTTTTTGGAAAATAAAATCTAAGATACGACCACCCCTTTAATCCATGACGTACGGCTGCTTAGGGTTTTGAGAGAATAGACAATAATACCTCTTTTTATAAACCTTTAGGAGCGGTTATTAACCGCTCCTAAAGAATTGGGATCGGTTATTAAACGATCCTAAAATTATTATACAAATCGATTCTAAATAAACTGAACAGAATCGAAAAAATTAAAAAAAAATGTTCAATTGAAGCGGTATTAGGAGCGGTTATAATTACCGATTCTAAATATCTTAAACAGAACCGGAAAATTATCCGATTCCAAAAATGATAAATTGAAGCGGTATTAGGTGCGGTTATAACCGCTCCTAAAGCAATAGGAGCGGTTATTAACCGCTCCTATAAAATTTATATAGAACCGTTTGTTAACCGATTCTAAACATATTCAACAGAATCGAAAAATCATCCGCTTCAAAAAAAAATTCAATTGAAGCGGTATTAGCACCGGTTAAGAAAACCGCTCCTAAAAGCCCCTCCTTTACCACCATTTTCCCAACCGCTTCTAAAATTCCGATCCAAATGCCTCATTTTTTTATAGTGAGTTAGACAGTTCATTCTTCCCTTCCATGGCAATTCATCCTACCATGAAGTTGCAACCTTCTCGAGTGTTGACTCCTAAATCTTGAGCACTGAATGGATTCCCAAGCATTAACTCTCGAGTCCAAGCAATTGAGTACCAACTCCCGAGTCCCACATGCCCTAAGCAGCCCAAGTTCAAGTGAGTTCTCAAGTACCAACTCTTGAGTCCCACATATTGAACCAGTTCCCAAGTGCAAATTACTAACTTTCAAGTGTCGAATACCCAAGTTTGAATGTTCATGTGCACTCAAGCACCTATGTTTGCACGCTCGAGAACCTTGTGAATGTCAACTCCCAAGCCTGAGTGGGTTTCGAGTACACACTCTAGCAGTCCGAGTCCAAGTGTTAAGTACCCCGACTTTGAATTCTATACTTCTGAATGCCTAAGTATCATTAGTGCATAGGAAATTGATTGATCTACCCTAGAAGGCAAGTGTTCCTCAACTACTCTAACTACTCTAACTCAAATTGATTTCAAGTTAATTAGCCGAATCTATTTCAACATTCTCAAAATAGAGCTCTCACTTTGTCTGGTATCGAATTGGCCTAAATCTACCAAACCTTCTACCTACTTAGCATTCAGTCAACTTTGACTTATCATGGCTTCTTTGGCCTAGAATTCAGTCGATCTTGACCTACTATGACATTAACATTACTAAGCATCTGGTCCTTCTTGACCTATTTGGATTTCTTATCTCATACCTAACATCCAGTCAACCTTGACCTATCAGGACTTTACCACTGCCAAACATCCTATCCTTTTTTATTTATTTGGACTTTTTTTTGTTTCTATCATTCGATCAATTTTGATCTATTGGAACTTCACAATTATCAAATGTCCACTCCTTCTTGACCATTTTAGACTTCCTTTTGTCATGTCAAATATTTGGTCCTCCTTGACTTGTTAAACCTTTTATCGACATTCCTAATATTTGGTCCTTCATGACTTGTCAAAACTTCACCCATATGTTCAATATTAGGTTCTCCATGACCTATTAAGATTTCACCCATATACTCTGTTATGTTTGAGAGGTGTCTTAAAACAATCATCTTATAGCTATTTATTTAATAAATAAAGATTCACTATTTGAGTGCACATCTCATATGTGTTTGATTGAATCTTAAACTCATTTACTGAATATCCGCAATATGATTTATAGTATGAGAAAATTTATGATTGGATCACAACTAGTGAGTATCTCTACATGTATAATTATGAAGTATTGAAATAATCCCTAGTCGATGAATTGATGAGTTCAGACATCATCGATTCTATGAGACTAGCATGGGTTATACTCTTTGGTTTATCCAAACAGTTGCTTCTCACTGGCAAGAGACATTGTGATGTCAAGAGTTAAACGTGGATGCTGGTTATGGGTAACTAGTTCATTGGAGTGACCTTCTGTAAGACTTCACATGGTTCTCTACATATAAGATATGTCAGTGAAGCTCTTATTGCATCTCGAGTGTGAGTTTCCTTCGACTTGAGGTATTCAAGTCATCTTGGTCATTGAGACTTATACTTTGACATCTTATTCGGTACATCTCTACGGAGGTGTAGGTAAGGGATGATTGGGTATAAGTTGAAGTGCTCAAAGGTGATTGAATAGCCAATAAAGGATTAATCATTCCTTGCGAAGAGATGTATACCCTATGCCACTAATCGGATCGTTACTCAAAGTCTTTGGCCAAAGCATTGCATGTGAAGAGTATGATACTCTTGGATACATGTCGAAGTAATTAGAATCCACTGGATAAGGAAGTATTACTTGGGCTAAGTGTGACGTAGTCAGCCTAGTGGGGACTGACACAATAGATCATGTCCTGAACCAAGTGGGTATAAGACGAGTGAAAGAAACGAGGCACGATTCATTGTAGTTGCTGAAGGGTTCGGAATTGGTTCCGAGATCTTTTAGTAATATATGAGAGATGTCCTAAGGCAATCGCCTTATGTATGAACCATTTATATGATAAATGAAGATTCACTATTTGAGTATACATGTCTCATGTATTTGATTGGATCTTAAACTCATTTACTGAATGTCCACGATGCGATTCACATCATGAGAGAATTTGTGATTGGATCACAACTAGTGAGTATCTCTACATGTGTAATTGTGATGTATCGGAATAATCCCTAGTCGATGAATTGATGGATTTGGACACCATCAATTCTGTCGAGACTAGCACAAGGTATACTCCTTGGTGTATCCAAGCAGCTGATTCTCACTGGCTGGAGACATAGTGATGTCCGGAGTTAATCGTGGATGCTAGTTATGGTAACTAGTTCATTGGAGTGACCAGCCGTAAGACTTCATATGGTTCTCTGCATATATAGATATGTCAATGAAGTTCTTACTGTGGCTTAAGTGTGATGTTCCTTTGACTTGCGGTATTCAAGTCATCTTGATCATGGAGACTTATGCTTTGACATCTTAAGCAAACATCTCCGAGGAGATGTGGACCCGGGATGATTGGGTATAAGTCGAAGTGATCGAAGGTGTTTGAATAGCCTATAAAGGATTCACCACTCCTTGCGAGGAGATGTATACCCATGGCCTCTCGTCGGATTGTTACTAAAGTCTTTGGCCAAAGCATTACATGTTTAGAGTAAGGTACTCTTCGATACATGTGGAGTAACTATAATCCGTAGGACGAGGAAATGATACTTGGGCTAGGTGTGACGTAGTCGACTAGTGAGGGGTGACACTATAAATGATGTCTGAACAGTGGGTATAAGATGAGTGAAGGGAATGGGGCACGAATCGATTCTTTCTTGAAGGGTTTGAGAAATAGTTACGGATCGTAGTTGATCTTTTCGGTTAATTGGAGATCATGATGTACTACTAGGTGCCACTCATGATCGTTCTATAATTAATGGTTAATTATAGACGGCCAACATAAACCGAGAACCTATTTGGTCACACGCACAACGAGTGTAATCCAAAGGATTTAAAACGAGCTTGAGAATGGGATTCTCAGACCGAGAGAAACTAGGTTTGGTTGGACCAATCATAAAGCGAGCATGAAATCGTTTCAGTCGCAATGGAAGCGTGGATGGGCCGTGTCTTATGAAGACATAATGGATGAACCAAAATGGTTTGGTTCTAATCCAATGGAGGAGAATAAACCAAAGGGTTTGGTTTATTTTAAACGAATGACCCAACAGTTGGTTCGGTTCGTTTTAACTTAAAATAAACCATCATGGTTTGGTTTATTTTAACTTATCTTAATGGAGCGGGTTAATGGGCTTTATGGATATGATCCATTAACCATTAAGAGAATTAGTTCTCTATAAAAGAGGGCTTAAGGGATTGTTAAGCCCGAACTAATCCAAAACCCTAGCCTTTGAGTTGCCGCCCACCCTTGGAGTTGCCGCCCACCCTTGGTTGCTCGGCGCCAACCCTAGGCCACCGCCCATAGCTCCTCCAACCGGCGTCCAGAAGTCTTCTTCCTTCCCCCTCGCCGGCGTTGAGCTGCTGCCGGAAGAGTTCCGGCGATCCTCCTTAGGTTTGGCATCAAGGTGAGCTCAATCTTCCTTGGTTGGCCGGTGCCTACACTATAACAAAAAATCGAATAGACAACGGTGAAAAACCGTTGTCTATTAGCCAAAAAATCTGTGGTTAATCGATCCGTTGTGGAAAGTGGTTCGGGCAAAGACAACGGTGAAAAACCGTTGTAGAATTAAGGAAAAGACAACGGTGAAAAACCGTTGTCTATTGGCAAAAAAATCCGTGTTAAATCGACCCGTTGTGAAAAGTGGTTCGGGCAAAGACAACGGTGAAAAACCGTTGTCGTTTCAAAGATAAGACAACGGTTTTTAAACGTTGTCTTTGAACAAACCACTATTCACAAACGGGCGATTTATCACGGATTTTTTTGCGATAGACACGATTTTTCACCGTTGTCTTTTCATAATTCTCTGACGGTTTTCACCGTTGTCTTTCGACCGATTTACCACGGTTTTTGCTAATAGACAACGGTTTTTCATTATCATTCTCAACGGTTACTCTATAACATAATAAACCGTTGTAGATTTATAGTGTTGCATTTTTAATATAAATCATACAACATTAAAAAGAATTATAGAAAACACATATATACACACACTTGTAGCAATGTAAAGTACAAGGTCACATCACATTTTAAATGATCACTCTTATCGATATATACTAAAAATCTTTGTAAACAAATACACATCATATGCACGAAAGTATTATGCATAATAAGGAAAATACATATAGATTACCACATGTAACCAAAAGAGGTAAGTACACTTAAATCTCTCCTAATCATCGATATGTGATCTTGTATGCATTACCTCGAGCGTGCTTCATGATTTCCTTTGCTATCACAGTTTTCTGAACTACGTGAATAAATGAATAATAATGTAATTAAACACTATGGTATCAATAAGAAAATTTGAAAATATATCTAATATTACTATTGATCGTAGGAAGACTTGTCGAAGGATGTGGCGCCTTGATTATCTCTCTCATATATCGTAAACGTAATACGCATTGAGCTCCATTGGGTTGAAGGAACTGTGATGGAAAAATTATAGTAGTTATTACGATAGTAAAATTTGATAAATAAATTACACGATGATATCGCAAAAAGTTGTCATACAGGAAAAAAATTTGTCGAAAGGAAATTTGATATTGCAAATTTTGTTTTGTATTTCTATTTTTCTGTCGTCTTTAACTAATAATAAATTCTCTACATTAACACCTCGATGTTGCATTTGTTTTATTTTGAATTATACATCTAATAACCTCCTTAATTTCCCTACTTGAGTTGAAAAATTTGGTACTTATTCCTTGAGCAACATCTAGTACGAGTAAAAGTCTTTTGGAATTTAACTCCTCCTTGAGATTCACTGGTAACCGTTGTCAGAATTTGTGACGCTTCTTGAAGGCCATAGACCATCTTGAACAAAAAATCCAAAGATACTCTTTATGCCACTATTCCTATCATCAATGTGAGTTTCATCTTTCAGTGAATTTGAAGATTCTACTTTTGCACTCACCATGGGCCAAAAATCATCTTGAAGTTCTTTGTTGGTGATGTCGATGGACTGGACTTTGTATTCCTCCAAGTGACTCTATTTTCTCATGTTGGTCTTTAGTGCCTTCAGTTATTGCAGCATTAGGAAGATTGCTAACTGAAGAATTCTAAAAAAGTTCAAGTGATTTGGGACTAACAGCAGAAGTACACCCTATGTTAACTGGAACCAAAACTAGTTAGTTTGGTGGTGTGTCATTCAACCTAGCTGCAAACCAAAGGCCCTCTTATCAACTAATGTGAAGTGACACCCAACAACATATGCATTTCAGATAATGAAAACCAACTGTAGATATCTTATGAATTAAAGGGACAATCTTAAGGTTTTATGAATTGTCACAAACCTAAAACATCATTCATGGTCGTCCTGATTTCAAGTGAAACTGTTGCCAGAAATTACAATAAGAAATAATGACACATTAGTTGGAGAGTGAAAGTAACAGGAAAAAAATTGGAATAAGAACCTCTAATTTCCAGTTATTAAGCAAAAATAGAAGGGAAGAAACGATGTCGGTCGCCACATTTGATTCATATACCATATATTGTTAAGCTACAAAGAATAAAATACAGGATTTGGCTACATCAACCATCTCTCTCATTTTACGATAATCATCTTCCACCTCCTAAAACTTTCCAACATTAAAATAATAGTTGTGCATATCTTCACTAACTCCCATCTCCACTACATACGTTAAAAGAAAGGCCCCGACACCAACCTGTCAAAGCAAATAAAGATAGCACAGAATTAAAACACTATGCAACAGTTGCGTGTGTAAACTTGTAGAATTGCAAACCCAAATAAATGGAACTTGCAACTTTTTGTTATCATATCAAGTCATAGAACTCACAACAGAAGAATAGAGGACTATAGCTAGTGAGTTTTTTCTTCCTGTTGGCAGTAGCTTGATGCCCTGTGAACAAAGAATTGGAAACATATTAAAGAAATACAAAGGTAAAAAGAAGGGTAGTCATCCATACAAACATGAAGCTATAAAATAAATTCTGGTTGGATGCAAGGAGTTTTATGCTAATGGTTTTAGTCAATCAAACAGGAAACAAACATTTAAATCAAAGTAAATTATGTATAACAATTGGTAATATGATCAGTAAATTTCTTCATTGAGGATTGTTATGACATACATATTTTGGAAAGAAACGTATCAACTTTCAATAATTAATACGGAGCTGTAGCCACCTGGTTGTCTGTCCATACAAAGTGACAATTTATGCACAAGTAATGTTGCATCTTCTGAAGTTTGCATAGTGACAAAAAAAACAGCAGGATATACAAATTATCATGATTTGCTTCAAATATGTTCCGGCAACAGGATAAAAATCAAAACACTATGCAATGATAATAATTACTAAAAAAGTTTGATAATGAGTTACATACTATCCAATTGGAAATCATTAAATGCACTGTCAATTATTGTTCAGCCTTTTCCCCACAAGAACATAAATCTTATTACCTGATATTTGATAGCCTAAAGCAATCTAGAAATTTTATAACCAAGGCATTCTCATTGCCAATAATTATAGCTATTTTTTTAAACCACAACCAATTTAAGCTTTTGGAGTCATTAGCAAAGCAATATATCAGGAGTTGCTTGATGCGCTTCTTCAGCGGAGAATAAAAAAAAATAATTTGCATAAACACACATAAGAAATCTGAAATAATTCATAGCAAACAAAAGGACATACTATGAGAGATAAGATAAAACTATAGAAAAATGCATAACAGCATATAAGAAGTTATAAGATCAAAATAATAGATCTGAGATTTGATTTTATCGGTACCTGAAAAAGAATTATTAGAACCACCACTATGATACCTAAGGTCAGAGCGCCACCATAATAGAAAACCACAGACTCGCTAAGATTATGAGCTGCTACCATCATGACCGCACCTAAAACCAGAAAAATCAAATGATGGGGCAGAAATTATGCACGACCCACCAACCGATGGAAGAGAGAAAGAGGATGATCGGAGCGACGACGGATCCTTGAGCGGCGATGGAAGGTCAGAGCAGCAACGGATGCTTGAGCGGCGACCTTGAGCGCCGACGGATGGCTTGACCGACGATGGATGGTCGGAGTGGCGACGAAAGCTCGATGCGGCGATAGATGCTTTAGCACAGGAGAAAAAGAAGAAGCGTCGACGATGGAGAAATCTGAAACCTAGCGCATGTTGAGATGGTTTAATTAGGGGGAAAAAAGTTAAAGGAAAAAAATATAAGAAAAGAAATAAAATAATATAAATAAAATAAAGATAATTTTTAATGAAATAAAAATGAGAAAAAGAGCATGCAAATGGATATAAATAAAATTATATTTTTATAATTTTTTTAAAGATGATAGTTTTAGATTTAAAAAAAAATAGTTTTCAACCCGTAAACAAATTAGCTCAAGTGTCGACTTTATAAAAATCAAAAGAGTAATTTTCGTTTTTGAAGGTATTATAATAACGACGAGAGAAAATACCGTCGTTAAAAGTCTGACATTAACGACCAAAATAAAAAATATCATCATTGATGACAAAGTATCAACGACGGGACAAAATATCGTCGTTAATGCTTATACATTAACGACGGACATTAAATTTGGTCGCTATTGAATTACCAATAACTGGATTTTCTGTATGCGCAGATACCGGATTATCTGTGACAATGAGATTAAGGTTCAATGGATAGAAACAATCCAACTCAAACCTTCTTAACCAATAAAGGTTTGAAGGCACAACATGATAACCCTAAACCAAGAGTTTATGGCCCGAACTGTTGGGACTAATCGGGCGAGCGATGGACGAAGGCCGACGGACAGAGGTCGAGCAATGGCCGACGAAAAAGGAAGAGAACGAACAGAGGGCGACCAACCGTGAGAATGCGGCGCGAAAGAAGATGGGATGGACGAGCGCGCAACGGAGAACGGGGGAGGTTTTTTGGGAAGTAGAAACTGCGGAGGTTTTCGGAAAGTAAGAACGACGAAGAAGTTTAGAGAAGATTTATTTAACCTAATAAATTTTTAAATATATATAACAACTTTTAAAAAAAATATTGTTGTAAATATTGTTTAAAAAATATATATAAACTTTTAAATATATTGTTGTAAACGTATATATTTATAATTTTTAAAAAAAAAACTTATTTCCAATAATTTAAAAAAAATAGTATTAATAATTAAAAAAATAATTTCACCGTTGTATTATAATAATAAAATAGTATTAAAACTTTTAAAATTTCATTGACAACGGTTTAAAACTGTTGTAATATTATCACAACGAAAACAAAAAAATTCTCATTGACAACGGTTGATTGCACCGTTGTCCCAACTGTTGTTGAGATTAAAAAAAAAACCTTAAAGATAATAGTTCTGGAAAACCATTGTAAAATGTGTTGTTGATTTAAAAAAAAAATGTTCAACGACAACGGATACTGTCAAACCGTTGTCTTTTGTGTTATATGAGCGCTCAAAGACAACGATTTTGTCAAAAACCGTTGTCTTTTAACAAAAAGACAACGGTTTCCCCTAAAACCGTTGTCTTAGAGGTGTTGTCTTTTAGCATTTTTGTTGTAGTGCTATCTCCTCCACCAGTCCGATTTTACGGGCGCTTGTTCTCTCTTATCGGGCGTCGTTTGGGCGGCGGTTGAAACTCAACGGCAATGGCTAACTTACAGGATTCGATCTCCGGTAATCCTATGAGGTGGAGGATGAAGGATTCGTCAATCGGTTGACGAATACCTCTCCGGAGAAGCGAGTTTTGAGGACTCGTCTTAGGATCCGAATTTGGATTCAGATCGTGATCATCTCTTGATCACGTCGTCTTCAACACGAGGCTAGTAACCCGTACGAAGACAAAGCTCATGGCTTAGCGAAGTCATCCCGAGGAACTCGGCGTGGATACGGATAGAGATGATTCTAGCAAGGATCGTTCTGGTTGATGTCGTTCCCGCTACACGTCATACGAAAGGTATAACGTAGATAAATTTCCTTTATTGAAAAATTTAAATTTACGGTTATGTCTACACTTGTTGTAATATGCATGCGTGTGTTGTGTGTGTTGTAATAAATGTAGATTTATTATTTTTATTGCTTCCGCTGTACTCATGTTTACGAAACGTGATCGAACACACACACACGCCGCGGTGCCGGAAACCCAACAGTGGTATCAGAGCCCAGGTTGTGTTTCGACATAATCGTAAAAATGGTTTTGCGATAGTCATAATGTATTTCTGAAAATTTTCTAATTTTGGAAATTTAGAAGTATTTATGGAAATTTTTCAATTTTGGAAAGTCTAGAAGTATTTATGGAAATCTTCCACTTTTGGAAAGTTGGAAGTATTTATGGAAATTGATATTTTCCATAAATAAAATATTTGATTAGATTCTGGAAATTTATTTCCTAATTTAATCATGATTTTATTTGGGAAATCAAATCTTAAAATATTTTATTTCCATAAGTAGTTTTAATGATTTAGGAAATTGGTTTCCTAAATAGATTTTCCTTAATCAAATAATTCCATGAATAAAATATGTGATTAGATTTGGAAATTTGTTTCCTAATTTAATTATGATTTGATTTGGAGAATCAAATCTTAAATATATTTTATTTCCATAAATAGTTATGACATATAAGGAAATATATACATGACATAATTGTATGTCATGTAATTGCATTAGATGCATAACATTATGCCATGTGTGTCGTGACATGTAGATGTATGCCATGTATGTCATGCCATGTAGATAATAGTTATTTGCATGCAAAGAGGATGAGACATAAAAACCCTTAAACAATATTAAAGCCTACACCTTCCATTAATATGGTTAGAACCAGAGTTCCGTTTCTTGTTTGGGTTGTTGGACTCTCTCGAGCCCGCTCGAACCGAACATGTTGACCATGGAATAGTTTAATACTAATATGGTAAGAGTCAGGTCGATCGTTAGCTTTGGTTGTTGGGCTCTCTCAATTTGGGCTAATTGGTTGAATGCGCTCTAACCATATTAAAACTATGTCTGATTAATGGGTTGGCTTTAACGAGCATCGGCTTGTTGGACTCTCTCAAGTCGATGTAAAGGGAGGTGAAGTTGGGTGCTATGCATATGATGCATACTTGTTAATGTGTTAACAACCCGATGTATGTGTGAACATTCAATTAGTTGATAGCACATTGTGATAGTTGCATATCGTGATATGCAATCGGTATAGATGATACCAATATTAATCGTAGTTATGAATGGCTTGTTGGACTCTCTCGAGGTTGTTCATAACTATGATGGATATCGACCCATTCGGAGATGGACCTCTGATCTCGAAGTGATTTTGGGGTTTTGAAATTGAAAAATGAATGGGATTTATAAATGTATATTGATGCATTTTAAAATCATTTTCTCATGTATGCTCATTTTGTATTTCTAGGTCGATAAATTGATCATAGCGTCTTTGAATTTGTGCACTATTTTGGATTGAACAAGTAGGGGCTAACTTCTGGGTGGCTTAGAAACCTAGAATTGTTCTCGAGGCGGAAAAGCTTGCATATGTCCTTGAAGAGCCTCTTCTGGCCGTCCTGGGCGATGACTCGGACGAATGTTGGTCTATCGAAGCATGGTAGATTACGGTGTGAGTTGCATCATGCTAGCGGCGATGGTACAGTATAGCGGCATGAGCATATGGATGCTAATACTATGGTCTTCCATCTTCATGAGTTGTTCGATGAGCGGCGAGATCCAGAAGGTTCGAGGTCTCTAGGCTCCTCTTCACCACGAAGATGCAGAAGGTTAAATCTGTAGTGCGGTTTGTGCTAAAGATGAGCGGGTACATCAATGACTAGCTACCCTCGGTTTTGTGATGGATCATGAGTTAAGTATTGACTTAATTCTGCATTGTTTTCCCAAGAGTTTCTCGCAATTTGTGATGAACTATCGGATGAACAAATTGGAATCCACCATTCCCGAGCTCCTCAATATACTAAGATGGAGCCTTCATGAAGCATGAGGAGAAGCGGTTACATTGAATTGATTCCTCAAAGAAAGGTTCTAAGAGGAAGGCAAAAGAAGCGAAGAAAGGAAAGAACAAAAGGCAAAGAAGGCGGAACAGCGCAAAGGGCACTTGCCATCATTCGTTGGCAAGGAAGGCCATGCGAAGAAAGCAAGATTTATCTTGAGTCCATGAAGAAGAAGAAGGCATCCGATGCCCCATCCTCTTCAGGTATCTTCGTTATTGATTGTCATTCTATTTCCTTAGACACTTGGGTATTGGATACTGGGTGTGGCTCACATATATATAATGACATACAGGGGCTAAGGAATAGAAGAAGACTTGTCAGAGGGGAGTCAAATTTGCGAGTTGGCAATGGAGCAAAGGTTGATGCGGTCGCTATCGGAACTTATTTGCTGAAGCTCCCTAGTGGACTAGTCTTGGAACTGGACAATTGCTATTATGTTCCTTCTCTAATAAAGAACATTGTTTCTATTTCCTGCTTAAATAGAAATGGTTTCCATTTGACATTTAGTAACAATTGTTGTTATATAACTTCGAATGGCGTACTTTATGGAACTGGAACTTTGAGTAATGGCATTTATACGTTGGACGTATCCAGTGACATTTTCAATATCGAAGCGAGCAACACGCGTGCTCGAAAGGATAATCACATAGACTCCTATATGTGGCATTGTCATCTTGGCCATATAAGTAAGAAACGCATGTCTGAATTACACCGATGTGGAATTCTGGAATCGTTTGAATTGGATTCATACGATACATGTGAATCATGCTTAAAAGGCAAGATGACCAAGTTACCTTTTACTGGAAAGGATGAACGAGTGAGAGAGTTACTAGGTCTAGTACATACTGATGTATGTGGACCTATGTCAACTCAAGCTTTAGGAGGCTATAGCTACTTCATTACCTTCACCGATGATCACTCACGGTTTGGGTATGTGTTCCTGATGAAACACAAGTCTGAAGCCTTTGAAAGGTTCAAAGAATTCAGAAATGAAGTAGAGAAACAACATGACAAAAGTATTAAAATACTTCGATCGGATCGAGGTGGTGAATACTTAAGTCAAGAGTTTCTTGATTATCTAAGAGACAATGGCATATTGTCTCAATGGACTCCGCCCTATACACCACAGCATAATGGTGTATCTGAGAGGCGTAAACGGACCTTGTTGGACATGGTCAGGTCAATGATGAATCATGCAACTCTTCCCAAGTCCTTTTGGGGTTATGCACTTCAGACAGCTGTTTACTTGTTAAACAGAATGCCTACCAAGGTAGTCTCAACTACTCCGTATGAGATATGGAATAGTAAGAAACCTCATGTATCTTACTTGAAGATATGGGGTTGTCCTGCTTATGTGAAGCGGACTGTATCAGACAAACTGGATGCTAAGTCTGATAAATGTCTATTTATTGGATACCCTAAGGAAACAAGGGGTTACCAATTCTATCATCCTGTGGAACAAAAGGTGTTTGTTTCAAGGCATGCTGTGTTTCTAGAGAAAGAGTTTCTCTTGCAAGAAAACAGTGGGAGTGTCGTCGAGCTTGAGGAGGCTCGAGACTCAAATAGACATTGATGAGATACAGTGAAGCACATCGGTAAACAACTCATAGTGATGAGCAATCAATTTGGACCTATTGTAACACCACATCTTCGTAGATCTGGTAGAACACGCAATATTCTGAGAGATATGGATTTTCGTAAGTGAATCGAGCGGCGTGTTACTCATTGATGATGAGAGCCTACAGTTATGAAGAAGTCTTGACAAGTTCGAGAAAGGGATAAGTGGCTTGGTGCCATGAAGTCGGAAATGGATTCCATGTATGAAAACCAAGTTTGGAACTTGGTTGACCCACTGAAGGCATAAAGCCTATAGGGTGCAAGTGGGTTTTCAAGAAGAAAAGCATGGATGGTAATGTGATTACCTATAAAGCTAGATTGGTGGCGAAAGGATATCGTCAAAGCAAGGTGTTGATTATGGCCGAAACCTATTACTTTGTAGCTATCTTAAATCCATTCGGATGCTCCGCCATAGTGGCTCATTATGATTATGAGATATGGCGGATGGATGTGAAAATAGCTTTCCTTAATGGAAACTACTCGAGGCGTGTATATGATACTGACTGAGGTTTCACATCGGTTGATAAAACCAAGGTATGCTTGCGGCGGTCCATTTATGGATTGAAGCAAGCATCCGAGGAGTGGAACATCCGTTTTGATGAGACGATCAAAAGTTTGATTTCTCACAAAATCCAGGAACCTTGTGTACAAGAAGGTTAGTGGGAGTGCGATCGTGTTCCTAGTATTGTATGTCGATGACATATTACTTATAGGAAGCGATGTGTCAATCTTCTGATCGATTAAGGTTTGGTTATCCAAGACATTCTCCATGAAAGACACGGGAGAAGCAACCTACATCCTCGGGATTAAGATCTATAGAGATAGATCGAAGCGGTTGTGGTCTTTCGCGATCTACATATAGGGAGTGCTAAAGAGGTTTAGCATGTCGGAATCCAAGAAAGGTTTCCTACCCATCAGGCATGGGGTACACCTTTCGAAGTCTATGTGTCCGCGCACAGAAGACGAGAGGATTTGCATGAGTAAGATTCCTTATGCATCATAATAGGATCTATCATGTATCTATGTTATGTCACGAGGCCCGATGTATCGTATGCTCACGAGTGTCACGGCGGATACGATCCGATCGAGGAATGGATCATTGGGTGGTATTAAGGCGATCCTTAAGTACTTGAGAAGAACTAAGGATGTGTTCTAATATATGGAGAAGGGACATGGTGATACTGCGGGTATCACGGATGCGGCTTCGAGACGGACAAGGATGATTCAGTCTCGATGCGGATCGTGTTCACCTTGAATAGAAGCGCGATGAGTTGGAAAAGTTCCAAACAAGTATGGCGAATTCTACCCTTTGAGGCGAGAATACATTGCGGCGAGCGTGAAGGCGGTTTGGATCGAAGTTCGTTCATGAACTTGGTGTGATTAGCCATTGTTGAAGCAATGCAGGTCTCTGTGACAAAATGGAACAATTGCACGGCGAAAGAGCCAAGGTCTCATCAGCGATCAAACATGTTAACCGCGCTATCATCTTATCAGAGAGATCATCAGTAGGAACGAAATACAAATCGAGAAAAATTCCCACTGAAAGGAACTTAGCGGATCCTTTGACTAAAGCATTACCTCAAAGTAAGTTTGAGGGTCATGTTAGTGCTTATGGTATTAGATATTATAGTGATTGGCATTAGGCCAAGTGGGAGTCTGTTAGTAATATATGAGAGATGTCCTAAGGCAATCGCCTTATGTATGAACCATTTATATGATAAATGAAGATTCACTATTTGAGTATACATGTTTGTATTTGATTGGATCTTAAACTCATTTCTTGAATGTCACGATCGATTCACGGCCATGAGAGAATTTGTGATTGGATCACAACTAGTGAGTATCTCTACATGTGTAATTGTGATGTATCGGAATTATCCTAGTCGATGAATTGATGGATTTGGACACCATCAATTACGTCGAGACTAACACGAGGTATACTCCTTGGTGTATCAAGCGGTGATTCTCCTTGTTTGGAGACATAGTGATGTCGGAGTTAATCGTGGATGCTAGTTATGGTAACTAGTTCATTGGAGTGACCAGTAGTAAGACTTATATGGTTCTCTGCATATATAGATATGTCAATGAAGTTCTTCTTGTGGCTTAAGTGCGATGTTCCTTTGACTTGCGGTATTGTCATCTTGATCATGGAGACTTATGCTTTGACATCTTAAGCAAACATCTCTAGGAGATGTGGACCGAGATGATTGGGTATAAGTCGAAGTGATCGAAGGTGTTTGAATAGCCTATAAAGATTCACCACTCCTTGCGAGGAGATGTATACCCATGGCCTCTCGTCGGATTGTTACTAAAGTCTTTGGCCATTACATGTTTAGAGTAAGGTACTCTTGATACATGTGGAGTAACTAGAATCCGTGGGGACGAGGAAATGATACTTGGGCTAGGTGTGGCGTGAGTCGACCTAGTGAGGTGACACAATAGACCATGTCCTGAACCAAGTGGGTATAAGATGAGTGAAGGGAATGGGGCACGATTCATTCGAGCTCTTGAAGGGTTTGAAATAGTTACGGATCAGAGTTGATCTTTTGGTTAATTGGGGATCATGATGTACTACTAGGTGCCACTCATGATCGTTCTATAATTAATGGTTAATTATAGACGGCCAACATAAACCGAGAACCTATTTGGTCACACGCACAACGAGTGTAATCCAAAGGATTTAAAACGAGCTTGAGAATGGGATTCTCAGACCGAGAGAAACTATGTTTGGTTGGACCCAACATAAAGCGAGCATGAAATTGTTTCAGTCGCAATGGAGGCGTGGATGGGCGTGTCTTATGAAGACATAATGGATGAACCAAAATGGTTTGGTTCTAATCCAATGGATGAGAATAAACCAAAGGGTTTGGTTTATTTTAAACGAATGAACCAAAAGTTGGTTCGGTTCGTTTTAACTTAAAATAAACCATTATGGTTTGGTTTATTTTAACTTATCTTAATGGAGCGGGTTAATGGGCTTTATGGATATGATCCATTAACCATTAAAAGAATTAGTTCTCTATAAGAGAGGGCTTAAGGGATTGTTAAGCCCGAACTAATCCAAAACCCTAGCCTTTGAGTTGTCGCCCACCCTTGGAGTTGCCGCCCACCCTTGGTTGCTCGGCGCCAACCCTAGGCCGCCGCCCATAGCTCCTCCAACCGGCGTCCAGAAGGCTGCTTCCTTCCCCCTCGCCGGCGTTGAGCTACTGCCGGAAGAGTTCCGGCGATCCTCCTTAGGTTTGGCATCAAGGTGAGCTCAATCTTCCTTGGTTGGCCGGCGCCTATCTCCTCCACCAAAGCTGTCCAGTTTTCTGGACAGCTTGTTCTCCTCTCATCGGAGCATCGTTTGGACGACGGTTAGAGCTCCGACAGTGGCTAACTTACTGGGGATTCGATCTCCGGTAATCCTCTGAGGTGGAGGACAAAGGATTCGTCAATCGGTTGACGAATACCTCTCCGGAGAAGCGAGTTTTGAGGACTCGTCTTAGGATCCGAATTTGGATTCGGATCATGATCATCTCTCGATCACATCGTCTTCAACACGAGGATAGTAACCCATACAAAGACGAAGCTCGTGGCTTA
Source organism: Wurfbainia villosa (assembly GCA_025175895.1). Lineage (NCBI taxonomy): Eukaryota > Viridiplantae > Streptophyta > Magnoliopsida > Zingiberales > Zingiberaceae > Wurfbainia > Wurfbainia villosa. Next base: position 34,925,401 of record CM045990.1, read on the forward strand.
GCGAAGTCATCCCGAGGAACTCGGCGTGGATACGGATAGAGACGATTCTAGCGAGGATCGTTCCGGTTGATGTCGTTCCCGCTACACGTCATACGAAAGGTATAACGTAGATAAATATCCTTTATTGCAAAATTTAAATTTACGGTTATGTCTACACTTGTTGTAATATGCATGCGTGTGTTGTAATAAATGTAGATTTATTATTTTTTTTGCTTCCGCTGTGCTCATGTTTACGAAACGTGATCGAACACACACACGCCGCGGTGCCGGAAACCCAACAAGATCAACCGTTGATTTTTTAGTTAATTGGGGATCATGATGTACTACTAGATGCCACTCATGATCGATCAATAATTAATGGTTAATTATGGACGACTAACATAAACCAAGAACCTATAAGGTCACACGAATAATGAATCTTTCGAAGAGACTTAAAGACGAGTTTGAGAATTGGATTCTCAAGATCGAGATAGATCGAGTTTGGTTGGACCCAACACATGACAAATATGAAAATATTTGTCAAGTCAGAAATGCGAAAGGAGCACATCTTATGAAGATGGTGTTGGTACAATCGACCCAAGTCACGATTGACCAGACTCGAGTTTGACTCAAATAGTGTTTTGATGTTTGACATTTAGTTGACCATTGTTTGACAATTAGTTGACTATAAGGTTGACCATATGATCGAAAGTCCAAGTGTATAGCCTTGGCATGGAAAGTCTAACATGGGTTGGCATGGTAAGACCAAGTGTGTAGTCTTGGCCACGTAAGTTCAAGTGTGTAGCCTTGGCGGTGAAAGTCCAAGCATAGAGCTTGGCATGGGAAGTCCAATATGGAGTTGGCATGGAAGTCCTAGTGTGTAGCCTTGGCAATGGGAAGTCTCTAGGACTTGGCAAGGACACTCGTCTCATGGCTCGAGTCCTTGAGTCGGTGAAGGACAACACGTGGAGAAGTCGTGAGCTTAGTGCATCTAAGGGACTGCCGGACAAGGAGCAATGGAGTGAGGGAAGCAGACTTTGAGGACAAGACACTAGACTTGGGCAGTCGACTGGCCTTGACGGCAGTCGACTACCAAGGAGGGCAGTCGACTGATGGTAGAGAATGCGAGCACAGAAAGCTCGGTAGCCTACTGATCAGTCGGCTACGGGGCTTAGCAGTCGATTGATGGTAATAGCAATTGACTGCCAGTATATCCATTAGCTGGAATGTTGACGTGGATTGAGTTGTTGTGAGACAATGACTATAGGGATAGTCAACTTATGGGTATTGACAGTCGACTGCCGAGCGTGAAATTAGTTCGATGCAGGTTATTTAAGGAGCTCAAGAGGAAGGATTTTGCATCTGTTTTTGGGGTGATTTTGAAGGAAAATTGCTGCTGCATTCCAGACCTTCAAGAGCAAACCAAAGCAAGCAACAAGCAAGTAATCAAAGCAAAGTGTTGTAAGTTTTTCTTTACTTGTATTTCATATTATCTTTGTAATTGCTTGTACTTTTGTATTACCTGTCGTAATTACTTGTACAAGGTTTTTCCACCTCTGACTTGTTGTCTAGAAGGAGATTTAGGAGTGTTGTGTGCATCACTAGAGCTCGTTGAGATCACCCCATGGAGCAGGAACCCTAAGGTTCCGAACCACGTATATCGATTGTGTCTTGTGTGGTGTATTTGTATTTGTTTTTATATTTCTATTATTTCTACTGTGCATATTGACGATCATTGTAGACAAGCACGCAAGAATGATCGAATTTCATCAAGCATCGAATCGGGCTATTCAACCCCTTTCTAGCCGGGCCACGATCCTCCAACAGACGGGTTGGCCCTTTAAAGGTTTAATTATAAATCAAACTCGTTTGGTTTAATTAAATAGGTCTTCTTTTGGTTAATGGCCCAATTAGAGTGTAATGGATGAGATTAAGCCTTAATGATAATGGACTTCTGGATTTGATCCACTAACCCATAACCCTTTAGGTTTGAGCCTATATAAAGAGTTATAAAGGCTAAAACCTGATGATTGATCATGCTTAATCCCCTCCTCTTTCTCCTTGCCACCTACTTCTTCTCCTTCCTCTTCTTGCCGCCAAAAAGAGCTGTTGGGGTTTTCCTTGACACCGACCCTAGCAAGTCCATCTCTTGCTTTAGGTCCGGCTGATTTGTTAGGAAAATTCCAAATACAAAGTTTCCTAATTTTGTACATTTTAATTAAATGTAATAAAATTATTTTAATGGTTGTATTTTAAATTAACATGTAAAAAATTTCACTATCAAACTTGGAGAAAGATAGATCATCACTTTTCTGTGACAAAATTTTTAAAAAAGAAATATTTGGACTCATAAAGTATTTACATCTTGTAAAATAATTTCTTTATTTATTTTATGCTAAACTTATATTTCAATTTTAACATATATTTATTCCACGTATATGAATTTATTTAGTGGAATAATTAATTCTTTTTCTTTTTCAAAGTTTATAAATAAAAGAGAAGAATAAAATTAGTAAGAACATTAAAATTAAAATTGTCATTTGATATGGGGTAAATATCAGTCCATGAAAAGAAACAGAGGCCCAACCCATGAAAGGGGATATAAAAGAAGTGGCTAGGGTTTAAAAAAAGGGATCTTCTCTTCTCCCAAGGAGGATCTCCGGGAGCCACTCGTCTTCTTGGAGGGAGCTTCTTGACGCACACAAAAGGAGGGGAAGAAGGCGATCATCTTGGCTAGCTCTCTCTCTTCTCTTGTTGTTGCCGCCGGCCAACTTCAACATCTTCACTGACAACCATTGGAAAAAGCGATGTTCTCCTTCGATCGACCATTTCCTCCACCATCATCCTCCAACCTTATCTCCGGCTGAAGATGAGAAGAGGATTCCCTTTCTTTTTAGCTTGTCATCACAATTTATCCTCCGGCAGCACCATCACAACCCTCCTGCAGCAATTTCCAGCCTTCATATAACATTCTCATCCTCTGGACAACATCTACCATCTCCGGCTTCTTCTGCGAAACTCCATGGGAAGGATTATTATGTTAATGAAATTGGTGTCCTCTGGCCCAATCAAATACAAGTCGTTGAACTTTATACCGGGGGATACTTTTCTGCTTCAATAAGATCAGTTGCAGATGCGAGGGTTAATGATGCTATCACTCACTTTGGAAGATGATTTGGAAGCTCTTTGCTAGGTTCATGAGTTGCATGATGCATTGGAAAAACTTCAACTAAATGATGCAACACTGAAGTTTGAACCTAAAACGTCAAGTGCGGATTTGGGTTTTGTTGTGGTTTTCTCGGTTTTATTGCATATGGGAATTGTTCAGGAAAGACTTGAGAGGGAATATAACCTGACCTTGATAACAATAGCCCCTAGTGTTGTTTACAGAGTCAATTGTATGGGAGAAACTATTGAGTGCTCGAATCCTGCTTTACTTCCAGAATCTGGAAAGAGAAAATCCATTGAAGAACCATTTGTTAAGATTGAAATGCTTACTCTAAAGGAATATATTGAGTCTCTTATGGAACGTGGTCAAGAAAGAAGGGGAGAATTCCAAGAAATGAACTATATAACAGAGAACAAAGCCTCACTTGTTTATTATTTATCACTCGCTGAGGGAAGATCCAAGTCCAGAGTTATGATCTCATTAAGGGAGATTTATTGCTGTAGCAGCCCAACTGCATTTATGCACGCATCCATTCCGCATTATCTAATAACATCTACGGTCAAAGAAAAGTCATAATGGAGCTTTATTACGTGGGCTCTCGCATATTTTTAGTTACACATGAGATACATTCTCTTTTTCTTATTTTACATTATTTTTATTGTATTTAATATATTTTCTTTCATTAATGTCCGGCCTAACTTAAGCATCGAAGTGTCGTCGCCGGGTAGGCCGGCGACGATTTAACCCGTGTTAACTTTTTCAGGACATCTAAATTTATTGATGCGGTCGGAGGGAACCCGCATTCTACAGTCCAATCTCAAAGGGCAATAATTCCGTGCCGCATCAGTTGGCGCCGTTTGTGGGAACTTCTGGGCAAGAGGTTGAGAAAACAATACGATCACTTGACTAGGATGCTTTAGGTAAGTGTTGATTCTTCTCAAGTTAATTCCTCATCAGAGCTTCTTTATGGATATGACTCCACGATGGGAGGAAGCCATCAATCCTCCCTGCGGATAAATTTAGTAAGTATGTATATAAATACTTACATTTAATATTTTGTTGCATTCTTATACCTTGCCATTTCTCTAGCTATATTTAAAATTTTCTCCATTGAAGATATATCACATGAGACATATTTAGAGAACAAACAATATGGTTATATGTGCACTTAGAATATCTTAAAAGCTCAAATTTAATTATCTCAGCATTTAATGCTCATTTTGCAAGTTTACATTTAGTTCAGCATTCTAGTGTTTCTTAGTCATACATACTTAGTTGGTCACTCGACCGCATATCAAACCGACCACTCGGTCAGGGTAGATATTTACACTCAGTCATTCGATCAAAAGCATACTTCATTCTCTCCGGCCACTCGGCCGAGATAAGTTGTTTCACTTGGTAGCTCATCCGAGAACATACTTTATCCCTTTCGACCATTAGGTCAAGGTAATTACTTACAATTGGTCCTTCGGATGAGTTAATATACTTCATCCCTTTCGACTACTTGGTCAGGGTCATTACTTGTACTCGGTCATCCGACTGAGTTAACATACTTCATCCTATCTAGTCACTCGACTAGAGTAATTATTTGCACTCAATTACTCAGCCCGAGTCGTCATCCCCGCATAGCGGAAGAACGAAAAAATTGGGCATTAGAGCAGAGATGTGGCCCTATGAAGATTCATATTTTATTTTTCTTAAGGTATGGCATCAGCCAGAGCCGTCATCCCCGTGTGGTGATGAAACAGAGGAGTAGGGTTTAAGGTAGAATACACTTTGTGAAGAATGGCGGAGTAAAAAATTATTCCAACTTGATGGGGCAAAGCCCTAGATCATGTCGTCACACTTTTTGTGGCTCGACACAAGCCAAAGCCGTTATCCCCGTGCGGTGGCGGAACAGAAGAACCGAGCTTTCGTTCGGTTATATTTATATTATTTTTATCCCCATGCAGTGGCAGAGCGGAAGAACCGAAATTTCGTTTGGTTATATATTTCCATTATTTTTATCCCCGCGAAGCGGAAGAGTTGAAGTCATTCTTCAACTATATATTATTTTTATCCCCGTACGGTGACGGAGCGGAAGAATCGAATTTTCGTTCGATTATATATTTCAATTATTTATATCCCCGCGAAGCGGAAGAGTTGAAGTCATTCTTCAACTATATATTATTTTATCCCCGTGTGGTGGTGGAACGGAAGAACCGAGATTTCCTCGGTTATATATCATTTTTATCCCCGCGAAGCGGAAGAGTTGAATTCATTCTTCAACTATATATTATTTTATCCCTGTGTGGTGGCGGAACGGAAGAACCGAGATTTCCTCGGTTATATATCATTTTTATCCCTGCGAAGCGGAAGAGTTGAATTCATTCTTCAACTATATATTATTTTATCCCCGTGTGGTGGCGGAACGAAAGAACCGAGATTTCCTCGGTTATATAATATTTTTATCCTCTTGAAGCGGAAGAGTTGAAGTCATTCTTCAACTATATATTATTTTATCCCCGTGTGGTGGTGGAACGGAAGAACTGAGATTTCCTCGGTTATATATCATTTTTATTCCTGCGAAGCGGAAGAGTTGAATTCATTCTTCAACTATATATTATTTTATCCCCGTGTGGTGGCGGAATGGAAGAACCGAGATTTCCTCGGTTATATATCATTTTTATCCCCGTAAAGCGGAAGAGTTGAATTCATTCTTCAACTATATATTATTTTATCCTCATGTGGTGGCGGAACAAAAGAAACGAGATTTCCTCAGTTATATAGAATTTTTATCCCCGCGAAGCGGAAGAGTTGAATTCATTCTTCAACTATATATTATTTTATCCCCGTGTGGTGGCGGAACAGAAGAACTGAGATTTCCTCAGTTATATATCATTTTTATCCCCGCGAAGCGGAAGAGTTGAACTCATTCTTCAACTATATATTATTTTATCCTCGTGTGGTGGCGGAACGGAAGAACTGAGATATCCTCAGTTATATATCATTTTTATCCCCGCGAAGCGGAAGAGTTGAAATCATTCTTCAACTATATATTATTTTATCCCCGTGTGGTGGTGGAACGGAAGAACTGAGATTTCCTCAGTTATATATCATTTTATCCCCGCGAAGCGGAATAGTTGAACTCATTCTTCAACTATATATTATTTTATCCCCGTGTGGTGGCGGAACGGAAGAACTGAGATTTCCTCAGTTATATATCATTTTTATCCCAGCGAGGCAAAAGAGTTGAACACATTCTTCAACTATATATTATTTTATTCCCGTGTGGTGGCAGAACGGAAGAACTGAGATTTCCTCAGTTATATATCATTTTTATCCACGCGAAGCGGAAGAGTTGAAGTCATTCTTCAACTATATATTATTTTATCCCCGTGTGGTGGCGGAATGGAAGAACTGAAATTTCCTCAGTTATATATCATTTTTATCCCCGCGAAGCGGAAGAGTTGAAGTCATTCTTCAACTATATATTATTTTATCCCCCGTGTGGTGGTGGAGCGGAAGAACTGAGATATCCTCGGTTACATATTATTTTTATCCCCGCGAAGCGGAAGAGTTGAATTCATTTTTCAACTATATATTATTTTATCCCCGTGTGGTGGTGGAGTGGAAGAACTGAGGTCTCCTCAGTTACATATCATTTTTATCCCCGCGAAGCGGAAGAGTTAAATTCATTCTTCAACTGTATATTATTTTATCCCCGTGTGGTGGTGGAACGGAAGAACTGAGGTCTCCTAAGTTACATATCATTTTTATCCCCGCGAAGCGGAAGTGTTGAATTTATTTTTCAACTATATATTATTTTATCCCCGTGTGGTGGTGAAATGGAAGAACTGAGGTCTCCACAGTTACATATCATTTTTATCCCCGCGAAGCGGAAGAGTTGAATTCATTCTTCAACTATATATTATATATTCCCGTGTGATGGTGGATCGGAAGAATTGAGTTTTCACTCAATTATATATTATTTTTTTTCCCGTGTGATGGTGGATCGGAAGAGTTGAGTCTCCACTCAACTTTATTATTATTATCCCCGTGTGGTGGTGGATCGGAAGAGTTGAGTCTTCACTCAACTGTATTATTATTATCCCTATGTGATGGCGGATCGGAGGAGTTGGGTTTAAGATAAGATGCACTTCGGAAGAACGGCGGAGTTTATTATCACGTCGGGCAGAGGCAATTCGTAAGCCCTCCAATCAGTCTACATTCTTATTCAGCTCAACATTAACTGAAGTTTACATTCCCCGGGCACTGGCAAAGCGGGAGGAGTATGATTTTATATTCAGTCGATCGAGGAGAGGGGTATTCATTTATATACTTATGAAGTGTTGATATGGAGGGAATTTTTATTTTATTTAATCCGTGTGTTCTTAAGCAGCCGAGACATTTAAAGGTGGTCATTACTTCATTCTATTAATGTGTTCTGATGCAGCCCATGTATTGTTGGGTCAATTCTTATTTTATGGAAGTGTTGGAAAGGGTATATTATTTTATTCAGTTCAGTCCAGATGTTATTGGAACAATTCTTATCTTATTGAAGTATTACAAGGTGTATATTATTTTATCCAGTACAGTCTAGATGAAACGGGCTAATTCTTATTTTATTGAAGTATTATGAGGCGGACATTATTTTACTCAGTCTAGCCGAGATATGTCAGGCCAGTTGGTATTTTATTTCTTTAAGCAAATTGCTCCAAGCCAAGTTGTTCTAAGTTTACAGTTATTTTATTTGATCAAACTGAACTGAAGGAGGTATTATTTCATTTCGGAGGGACACTCTGAGTCAGACATTATTTTATTCATCGAAGGTGTTCTAAAGTGGATCTTATGTTATTCGATTGAGGCATTCCCAGCTAGCTCTTATTTTGTTCCTCCGAGGATTCGGAGGTCCTTCTCTTATATCTATTTGAGGCGATTCATAAGTCCTCGCTGTGGGTATTCTCTTATTCATCCGAGGCTATTTTTAAGTCCTCGAATCAATTGTCTTATTATATTCACACGAGGCTATTCGTAAGTCCTCGCATCAATCGTCTTATTATCTCCATCTGAGGCAGTTCGTAAGTCCTCGAACTGGCAAATTTTTCGTTCAGTCGAGACAGATCCTCGGATGTTATAGATGTATATGATATTTCTGAATATATGAACAAGGAGTAGAGATATGATTTGATTCGAGACGATGAAATGATAAGACTAAAGTCAGACTTGTCAGAATGACTCGTCTGACTGTTTAGGGGGATTACCTGTGATATGGGGTAAATATCGGTCCATGAAATGAAACAGAGGCCCGACCCATGAGAGGGGATATAAAAGAAGTGACTAGGGTTTAAAGAAAGGGATCTTCTCTTCTCCCAAGGAGGATCTCCGGGAGCCACTCGTCTTCTTGGAGGGAGCTTCTTGATGCACACAAAAGGAGGGGCAGAAGGCGATCATCTTGGCCAGCTCTCTCTCTTCTCTTGTTGTTGCCGCCGGCCAACTTCAACATCTTCACTAACAACCATTGGAAAAAGGGATGTTCTCCTTCGATCGACCATTTCCTCCACCATCATCCTCCAACCTTATCTCCGGCTGAAGATGAGAAGAGGATTCCCTTTCTTTTTAGCTTGTCATCACAATTTATCCTCCGGTAGCACCATCACAACCCTCCTGCAGCAATTTCCAGCCTCCATATAACATTCTCATCCTCCGGACAACATCTACCATCTCCGACTTCTTCTGCGAAACTCCATGGGAAGGATTATTATGTTGATGAAATTGGTGTCCTCTGGCCCAATCAAATACAAGTTGTTGAACTTTATACCGGGGGATACTTTTCTGCTTCAATAAGATCAGTTGCAGATGCCAGGGTTGATGATGCTATCACTCACTTTGGAAGATGATTTGGAAGCTCTTTGCTAGGTTCATGAGTTGCATGATGCATTGGAAAAACTTCAACTAAATGATGCAGCACTGAAGTTTGAACATAAAACGTCAAGTGCGGATTTGGGTTTTGTTGTGGTTTTATCGGTTTTATTGCATATGGGAATTGTTCAGGAAAGACTTGAGAGGGAGTATAACCTGACCTTGATAACAACGACCCCTAGTGTTGTTTACAGAGTCAATTGTATGGGAGAAACTATTGAGTGCTCGAATCCTGCTTTACTTCCAGAATCTGGAAAGAGAAAATCCATTGAAGAACCATTTGTTAAGATTGAAATGCTTACTCCAAAGGAATATATTAAGTTTCTTATGGAATGTGGTCAAGAAAGAAGGGGAGAATTCCAAGAAATGAACTATATAACATGATGGCACGCTAGGTGGCTCGTCGGCTCCCATTACCCCGGATTAAAATTTTCACTAATGAAAACTAATCCGAATGGGATGAGTTTCCTAAGCTCAACCAATTCGTCGTCGTGCTAACGACTTGAGCGATCGCTTGAACAAACTAGTTATTCAAGCAACAAAACTCTTCTAGTCGGTTAGCCGCGGAAGAGACGATGGACGGATCGCCGGTTTTTGTGTTTATCTTCAGGGTCCATGATTATACAAATACATATGGATGTAGACATGTATAATCAACTCATACAAACATATTAATAAGAACATGCGAAGATCAATAATAAAACTTGTAAAACTTTTATACCTCTCGATCTTCTATCGTATGTCCTAACCTCCTTGTAGACTTCGTGTGGGCGAAGATCTTCCACAAGTTGAAGCTTCCTAGATCTTCTTCAATCAAAAGAAAGAAGAACTCTCCTTCCCTTCTTGCTTGAGCCAACCACCAAGCCACAAAATCTTGTTTCCGCCGGCCCCAAGAAAAGAGAGAACAAGATGGCCAACCAAGGAACCAAACAAGGGAACAATCCCTAGCTCCTAGTGTCGCCGGCCAAGAGGAAAAGGATGAGAGAAAGACCGGCCAAAGGGGAGCAATAGAAGACCCTACAACCCCTTTGTGCCACCGGCCCTAGATGGAGTGAAGAGGAGAAGAGGCTAAGGAAGAAAGCTTAGGGTTTCTTATATCTTTGTGCCGCCGACCATAAGGGGATAGAGCCGGCCAAGCAAAGAAACCTAAACCTTAATTCTTCATCATCTTCTTTGTGCCGCCCCCTTAGCCTCCCTTTTATAGAACTTAGGAGAAAGTTGGTTATTGATGAGGTGGCCAAAAAATTAGGAACTAATTCCTAATTATTCTTGCCGCCCAAGGTAACAAGGAATTAGTAAAAAAAATTTCTACCTCCTCTAATCTTGCCGCCCAATGTGGCATAGTAAATAGAAAAAAATTTTTTTTTTTACCAATTCTAATCATGAAATTTTTTTTTTAACTAATTCAAATCTTCCCGCCTAAGGTGGCATAGAATTAGGAAAATTTTTTTTTTTTTATCAATCTTTAAACTTGCCGCCCACCTCATCCAACCTCTCCTCTCCCTTTCCTTTCCTTTCCTTTCCCTCCCCTTTCTTTTCCTTCTATTCTTATATCTAGGCTTCATGAGGATTATATTAGGCTACGATAGGGACCATGAGGAGGAGTTGGATCTTGGCCACCCGATGGATCGGAACCACACAAACGTGATCCATCAATGATGTTCCATTCCACTAGAGGATTATCATTGAATTACCTCACCAACCCCATAAATTAATATGGGCTTCATACATTATTTGTACATCTATCTCCCCGTGTTTAAGATATTGAATGTCCGTCAATTAATTGATTTACTGACCATCAATCAATTAATATCTAACTCCTCGAGTAGTACCACTCAACCTTATCATCATGTTGACTAAGTCAACCTTCAGGGTTTACATGATAAACCTTATGAGCTCCTCAAGGGGACATCATCAACCTAATATATAGGACACGGTTTCCTCCTATAATTAACGGCACACCATGTAAATAATATCATTTCCCAACTTACCGGGCATATTGATTTAATCCATATAAATCTCACCCTTTGGTAAATCAAAGAAATAAATACTAAGTACATTTGCTCGTTATTATATCGGGATTAAGAGCATGTACAACATAATATCCGAGGTTCGATTCAATTATGTAGTCAGCAATAAATTGAATCGCCTCTATGTCGGTCATGCTCAATACACCTAAGTGTACTAGTGTAACTCTATGTTCAAGACAAACCAATACCAAGCTATACTACAACCATGCCAATGGTTTGTCCAAAACCATCTTGGTTGTGAGCCTCTACTTATATTCTACAAGGGACTGATAACATGATCTTCTGTGCCACACCAAGCACCATATTATCTACAATGTAAAGTATTAGACAATATGCACACATATAATAAATATAAAGTGCAAACAATGATCATGTGATTCTTATTTCAAAATAAAAATGTTCATTCAAAAGAGCTAGGCTTTCAGTATACATCCCAACAATCTCCCACTTATACTAAAAGACTATGCTATCATCACACTGCCATACATCTGATCCCCATGTCCTCCACATGCCTATTAAACGCTTTCGCTGGAAGGGCCTTAGTGAATGGATCCGCCAGGTTATCCTCTGATGCAATCTTGGCGACAGCTACTTCGCCTCACTTTACGATCTCTCGTATCAGGTGGTACTTGTGCTCTATGTGTTTACTCGCCTTATGGGCTCGTGGTTCCTTCGAGTTTGCAACTGCACCACTGTTATCACAATAAATTGTGATAGTTCTGGGCAAACCAAGAATCACATCCAAGTCCATCAAGAAGTTCCTGAGCCATACAGATTCCTTGGCTGCCTCAGAGGCTGCCACATACTCAGCTTCCATGGTAGAGTCCGCCACGCATTTCTGCTTGACACTCCTCCATACTATGGCTCCACCTCCAAAAGTAAACACAAACCCCGAGGTAGACTTACTGTTGCCCCTATCTGATTGGAAATTAGAATCCGTGAAGCCCACAGGGACTAATTGATCCTTGATGAAACGATATAATCCCTAGTCCTTCTCAGGTACTTCAATATATGCTTTACCGTAGTCCAATGTCCTTGTCCAAGATTACTTTGATATCTACTAACCATGCCCACGGCAAAGTAGATATCTGGTCTCGTACATAGCATAACATACATGAGGCTTCCTACTGCCAAAGCATAAGGAACTGCCTTCATCTCCTCTATCTCCTTTGATGTTTTGGGACACATTTCTTTAGATAAAGGTACTCCATGCCTAAAAGGTAGAAAACCTTTCTTGGAGTTCTGCATGCTAAAACGAGCAAGGATAGTGTAAATGTATGAAGCTTGAGATAAGCACAACATCCTTTTCTTGCGATCCCTTATCACCTTGATCCCAAGGATGTGTCCCACTTCTCCCAAGTCCTTCATATCAAACTGTTTAGACAACCATACCCTTACGTCTGATAACACTTTGATATTGTTGCCAACTAACAAAATGTCATCTATGTATAGTACAAGAAATACCACTATGTTTCTATCACATCTCTTGTATACACAAGGCTCATCCGGACTTTGAATAAATCCATATGACTGGATTACCTCATCAAAGTGGATGTTCCAAGATCTAGAAGCTTACTTCAATCCATAAATGGACCGATTAAGCTTACACACAAGATGCTCTTTGCCCTTTGCAATGAATCCCTCTGGTTGCTTCATATAGATGTTTTCCTCAAGACTTCCGTTAAGGAAAGCTGTCTTGACATCCATCTGCCAAATCTCATAATCCTCATGAGCAGCAATAGATAAGAGAATCCGGATAGACTTAAGCATAGCTACCGGTGAAAAGGTCTCCTCATAATCGATACCCTCTTTCTGAGTATACCCTTTCGCAACAAGCCTAGCTTTGAAGGTCTCAACCTTCCCATCTACTCCTCTCTTTCTCTTGTAGATCCACTTGCATCCAATGGCTTTCACACCATCGGGTGGTTCTACTAGCTCCCAGACATGATTAGAATCCATAGATTCTATCTCTGAATTCATCGCTCTTTGCCAAGATACCGCATCTCTATCTTGGAGTGCCTCGTCATATGTCCAGGGATCATGTTCATGTTTACCAGGGACTAAGTCCGAAAACTCTCCCAAGAACATGAATCTCACGGGTTGTCTAACAACCCTCCCACTACGACGAGGTGCCTCCTGTGTATGCTCTGTGACATGCGGTGCAGTGACTTGTGGTATTTCCTCTTGTACCAGTGGTACTGAAGTCGGGACTTCCCTTGTCAACTCCTCAAGAACAATCCTACTCGTGGGCTTGTGGTTCATCACATAGTCCTCCTCTAGAAATCTGGCATTCGTACTCACGATCACCTTCTAATCTCTAGGACTATAGAACAAACTACCCTTCGTTCCCTTAGGGTAGCCAACAAACAAGCGTACTTCTGTACGAGATTCCAACTTACCAGCATCTCCCTTCAGCACATGTGCTGGACTACCCCAAATCCGAATATGTCTTAGACTAGGCTTTCATCCAGTTCACAATTATGTGGGAGTAGAGGGTACTGACTTAGATGGAACCAAGTTCAGAATATGTGCTACCGTTTCCAGAGCAAACCCCCAGAACGAATCAGGTAACTCAGAATAACTCATCATCGATCTGACCATCTCCATAAGAGTCCTATTCCTTCGCTCCGCCACACCATTCTGCTGGGGTGTGCCAGGTGCGGACAATTGGGATTGAATCCCAGCCTCTGATAAGTAACTCCTAAACTCTCCCAAGAGGTACTCGCCACCACGATCAGATCGTAGTGTCTTGATACTTTTACCTTGACGGTTCTCCACATCAACCTTGAATTCTTTGAACCTGTCAAAGCATTCAGACTTGCGGCGCATCAAGTAAATGTATCCATACCTTGAATAATCATCTATAAAAGAGACAAAGTATTCAAAGCCACCTCTAACCTGGATAGACATAGGACCGCACAAATCAGAATGAACCAATTCCAATACATCTTTGGCTCTAAACCCCTTAGCCTTAAAAGGCCTCTTGGTCATCTTACCTTCCAAGCAAGACCCGCAGGTTGGGAGATCTTCCACCACTAATAAGTCCTCGCTGTGGGTATTCTCTTATTCATCCGAGGCTATTTTTAAGTCCTCGAATCAATTGTCTTATTATATTCACCCGAGGCTATTTGTAAGTCCTCGCATCAATCGTCTTATTATCTCCATCTGAGGCAGTTCGTAAGTCCTTGAACTGGCAAATTTTTCATTCAGTCGAGATAGATCCTCGGATGTTATAGATGTGTATGATATTTCTGAATATATGAACAAGGAGTAGAGATATGATTTGATTCGAGACGATGAAATGATAAGACTAAAGTCAGACTTGTCAGAATGACTCGTCTGACTGTTTAGGGGGGTTACTTGTGATATGGGGTAAATATCGGTCCATGAAATGAAACAGAGGCCCGACCCATGAGAGGGGATATAAAAGAAGTGGCTAGGGTTTAAAGAAAGGGATCTTCTCTTCTCCCAAGGAGGATCTTCGGGAGCCACTCGTCTTCTTGGAGGGAGCTTCTTGACGAACATAAAAGGAGGGGCAGAAGGCGATCATCTTGGCCAGCTCTCTCTCTTCTCTTGTTGTTGCCGCCGGCCAACTTCAACATCTTCACTGACAACCATTGGAAAAAGGGATGTTCTCTTTCGATCGACCATTTCCTCCACCATCATCCTCCAACCTTATCTCCGACTGAAGATGAGAAGAGGATTCCCTTTCTTTTTAGCTTGTCATCACAATTTATCCTCCGGCAGCACCATCACAACCCTCCTGCAGCAATTTCCAGCCTCCATATAACATTCTCATCCTCCAGACAACATCTACCATCTCTGGCTTCTTCTGCGAAACTCCATGGGAAGGATTATTATGTTGATGAAATTGGTGTCCTCTGGCCCAATCAAATACAAGTCGTTGAACTTTATACCGGGGGATACTTTTCTGCTTCAATAAGATCAGTTGCAGATGCCAGGGTTGATGATGCTATCACTCACTTTGGAAGATGATTTGGAAGCTCTTTGCTAGGTTCATGAGTTGCATGATGCATTGGAAAAACTTCAACTAAATGATGCAGCACTGAAGTTTGAACATAAAATGTCAAGTGCGGATTTGGGTTTTGTTGTGGTTTTATCGGTTTTATTGCATATGGGAATTGTTCAGGAAAGACTTGAGAGGGAGTATAACCTGACCTTGATAACAACGGCCCCTAGTGTTGTTTACAGAGTCAATTGTATGGGAGAAACTATTGAGTGCTCGAATCCTGCTTTACTTCCAGAATCTGGAAAGAGAAAATCCATTGAAGAACCATTTGTTAAGATTGAAATGCTTACTCCAAAGGAATATATTGAGTCTCTTATGGAACGTGGTCAAGAAAGAAGGGGAGAATTCCAAGAAATGAACTATATAACAGAGAACAAAGCCTCACTTGTTTATTATTTATCACTCGCTGAGGGAAGATCCAAGTCCAGAGTTGTGATCTCATTAAGGGAGATTTATTGCTGTGGCAGCCCAACTGCATTTATGCACGCATCCATTCCGCATCATCTAATAACATCTACGGTCAAAGAAAAGTCAGAATGGAGCTTTATTACGTGGGCTCTCGCATATTTCTAGTTACACATGAGATACGTTCTCTTTTTCTTATTTTACATTATTTTTACTGTATTTAATACATTTTCTTTCATTAATGTTCGGTCTAACTTAAGCATCGAAGTGCCGTCGCCGAGTAGGCCGGCAACGGTTTAACCCGTGTTAATTTTTTCAGGACATCTAAATTTACTTATGCGTTCGGAGGGAACCCGCCTTCTACAGTCCAATCTTGAAGGGCAATAATTCCGTGCCGCATCATCATTAATTTTAGGCAAGCTTATAGATAACGGGATAGTTAACCATCGACCCAATTAGATAGGCCAAAATTGTAAATTATAAAATATATATATGTAAATTGTAAACTACGACATAGTTTGGGCACAAATCACATCTGTTGCTAAATATTATAATCTTGACAAAAAATCTAAGAGAACTACAAATTTTAAAACAGGATTCCTTGCAATCTTGCAAAGGGCGGAACATATGAAGAAATTTTGATAGATCACTTACATTATCAAGCAGTGAAGAAATAGCACAAGCATTTGCTGGACGTCCTACCACATAAGTCTTGAGAAGTGTTCTCGTATCCCAAAGCTAATTAAAAGAAACCACAAAATAAAATATGTAGAGGTAGATAACAAAACCTGAAATAACACATAAAAACATTGGTGAAATTGGCTATGACCTTGGTAGACTTATCTGAGAAACCTATTAAGACTCCGCCGCCGTGAAGGCGTGAAGCCGAAGTCTACAAGCGACACTCTGTACAACTCTAGCCACCCCAACTTCCTCAACCCCACCGCGTGTAAGATATGGGAAAAAAATATTAATCCTAGCTGATTAAGTTAATTAAGGTTTAGGGTTAATTTACTAGGTTTAATTAGTGGCTGGGTTTAGTAGGGCTGAACCGGTTGAATTGAATCGGTGGGCTTGAACTGGTTCACTCGAACTAATTCCTGAATGATGTTTAAAAGGCGGAAAAAGCCTGATCGATCTCAGAGTTTCTCATCGCGCGATTTCCCTCTCCCGATTCTCATTGTCTTCTTCTTCCTCTTCACCGTGCGATCTCGCCACTCGATCTCGGCTCGCTAGCGTCCTTAGGAGAGCAGCTCGGCAACATCACAGCTAGCTAAACCCTTACTTCCAGGGTCTCGGTGGTCTTTCACGCAGGCGGGTCGGCGGCGTTGCTGTCACGACAGTGAGCTGCCGTTGTAGGTAAGGATCGATCTCCTTCTCCCACTTTTGAGATGAGATCTACAGCTAGCTGTGGGTTTTTGGGTTTGAGATTAGATCTATGGTTTTTGGGCAGTGATTGGAGATTGGATTTGCTCCGTGAACAGGAGACGAGGAAGGGCTACTGGAGGAGATCTGAGATCGGTAAGGGTCGATTTCCTTCTTGCTTGTGATGGTGTGATTACTACGGATTGAATGGTATTTGTTTGATTCAGGTGTGATTGTGATTCAATGGATTTCTGGTCAATTGCTAGCATAATTTAATCTCTGTTTCTCCCATTTATTGTGATTTCAGTCGATTATTGAGATCAATCTGATGGATTGCTGCGTTCACCTTCGCGTAGCAATAGATAAGCAGTTAAATCTGTGATGTCGAGCAATCGATCAAGTGTGGGATAGAGGGAGGTTGTTCTGCACAGTCAAGAGTGGAGTTGTAATCGATTGTTGGGGTATCTTCCGATTGTTTTCTTTTGCTATCCATGGTGTTTCGGTGGATCGATTTCATTTGTATATAGTTGTGGATCGTGCTTGAGCTAAGGGTGGAATATGATGGTTCCTGTTTATCGATGTTGTGTGGTGTCAGCTACATAGTTGGAGCAGCAAGGGTAAGCTGTGTTCTGCTTTCAACACTGTGGAGTTGTTGATTTGTGTAGGTGGTTTATGGTGTTTGTGTTGTGATTTGTTTGGTAGTTGGAGATCTTAGTGTATTGGATTATGTTTGGTTATGCTCTGTTAGAGAGCTGTGATGGTTGAAGTAAGTGTGTTTAGATCTACTTACCTTAATTGATCTTGAGGATGTCGATGATTGATTATGAGTTGGGTTATGATGTATTGGATCGGGATAATTGAGTTTTTGACCCATAGACGAGGAAAGGATGCGCATATAGAAACGATGTAGTGTTTAGTTCGTATATTTATCGGATACTTGTACTTAATCGTTGTTGCTATTATTGTGCAGGATTGGGATACGAAGCAGGTCCACGACCGTGAGGATTATTCGAGCTTCGTATCAGGTGGGTAATATCTACCTTGGTCAGGTAGTTTGATTTGAATCTGGTGCGTGAATTTGGACATGCTATTACTTTTGATCTTGAATCCACTCTTATTTAATCTTGTGCTTGTACTTAGCCTTGACCTTTGATATATATATTGTTGATAATTCATCGTTCCTTTATCTCAGATATGAATTACAAATCCTATTGTGTTAGCTGATAGATGTTTAGTTAAGTATGTGTGATTAGAGTTACCATAGTAAACTCAGTTAGGTTACCGGGTTACATCACTAGGGTTGGATGATGGATTGGTTTATGGAGTCGATTGTGGTATCGTACGCATATTAGTTGTGCATCTATGGTAGATCTATTTATCTGTTCATTGATAAGTAGGTCGTGACTATGGAGTAGTAGTCCTTGCATGGTTGACTTTCGGTTGACTAGGACTCCCCGTGGGATAGGGAGTGTTGCGAGGATATGTATGTGGAGCTATGCATCATTACATTGCATGCATGCTGTTGACTGGGTCTCCCTTTTGGTGGAGATGGGTCGTTAGTCATCCTGCCTCCCCGGCCACTCGGAGTAGTGGTAGCAAGGTTGAGGGCAGAGCATTTGATGTGCCACGCTCGATCATTATAGACGGTGGTAGCTGGAGTGGCATGCAGCTTGTCCTGTCGTGCGACACTCGGCCACTCATGGATAGTGGTAGCTGGAGTTGCTAGCAACAGGGGCCCCTAGGGTAGCATATAGCTCTATGGCGGCTAGCTACCAGTCATACTACCCAACTCGGCCACTCGAGAGTAGTGGTAGCTGGAGTCGCGATAGTTGTCATGTTGTGCCACCCTGGCCACTCTGGGGTCATGGTTGGACGGGTCCGTAGACATAGTCATGCATATGCATTTCTGATATATATGTATGCATGTATTCGATATATATTTCACATATGCCTGTGAGATGCTACATTTGTTTGCTGCATATGCTTGTACACCATGTTCATGTCATTTGCATATTCTATACTGTTGTGCATGTGTTGAGCATGAGTATATATTGGTTCAGACTATTGCATGCTATTTGGGTTATGTTATTGTATACATGTTCAAAACGATATAGGTCATGTGGTTGCAGACCGTCAGGTATGTACATTATTTCATGTTCAGTTGATCAGTTTAGTGTATGCTTTGAGTATGACCATACTTGTGGTTACTGATTATTATATTTAGTACTATATGTCTGTTGGACTCTTGCTGCATACCTATAGATCTTTACATGTATACTTGTATATCTCTATACCTCTATATGTTGCTCATGCACTTTCTACATATTACCCTTGAGTTTATACTCACCACCTCAGACCCTGAGTTTCTTGTCGCCCAGGTGCAGATAGAAGATTTCGGCACGGACTTGGAGCATCACCACATGATCCCATCCCAACGTTTTTTCGAGGATCTTGTTTCCATATATCGTATGTACCTTGATATGGACTTTGTTTCTTTTGGAGATAGTATTGCGAGTTAATTGTAATATTTGTGATTTCTTCTACGATTTCATTGTTGGATTTCGTCCCTGGTGGACGGGTATACCGGTATACCTTTATTGTTGAGTTTATATCTTTTACTGTGTTAGTCTTCCGCTGTTGATGTTATGTATATTTCCATACGTGCTATGTTGGCTGTGTCTATTTGTTTATGTATTGGAATTGTCATAAGGGGGTGCCGTCCATTGGCCGGACATAGACTACCTCAGGGTGTGACACCGCGTCGCTTAGTGGGGAGGTCCGATAAATGGAAAATTTCATACATAAACAAATAGTACATCTTCTATTCTCCACAAAACAACAAGTTCTATTTTCTATTT
Source organism: Wurfbainia villosa (assembly GCA_025175895.1). Classification (NCBI taxonomy): domain Eukaryota; kingdom Viridiplantae; phylum Streptophyta; class Magnoliopsida; order Zingiberales; family Zingiberaceae; genus Wurfbainia; species Wurfbainia villosa. Next base: position 34,945,138 of record CM045990.1, read on the forward strand.
ATTTATTTAATCCCTTACTTGTCTTTATCGATCATCCATCGAAAGATTCGAAACATCACCCACTATGGACCCCCATTGACCGATCAAATCAAACATAGCACGTTGGCACTGCCATATGTCCCATCGACCGCTCCGACTCTTACCATCGTTGTCCAGCGGTCGGCGCCCCAATCGTAGGCCTCAGACCTCCGCTCAGCTCATCTACCATGTATATCAGACCATCCTCGTTCTCCACGGGTGAGACCGCAGGGCCGCTCCACCCGGCCAGCATCCCTAGGGGCATCTCGTCCCACCAGTCCACCTGGAGGTCGTAGAACGCCCCCTGCTTCGTCGCCCAGCCGCGGACGTTGATCGTGCAAAGCTTCCCGCGCGACGCCACGGGCAGCCTCTACCACTTCCTGAGAAAACCACACGTCAGTAAGCCGCACCACCCACTCTCACGCGGAGCCGCAGACAGCTGCGGCCTGCGGGGTCCCATCGCTCAGCTGAGCGGGCCACTTTAGTGTTGTAGTCACTGTCGATCCCGAAAGCGAGGTACATAGCCCCGCCAGCGGTCCCGGCCCCGCCAGCGACACACTATCCACAATCCACATGACCATACATATGTCCACAACACACTCTCTATTCTATAGAGAGACATACTCAACTGATCAACACCCAAGCTAGGACCTCTAGTCCGTAGCGACGCTGTATCGACAAATCACACGTCCATACCCGACTACATGATCCATAGTGGATATGTACCCAACATCAGGATCTAACATGAAAACTCAACTTTACTTCTAGAATCATCCAACCCTGGATGATTTATCTAAATTGCACAATTCAGTTTTACAACCGAATTTAGCTACGTACACATACGTAAACCACTATAGGTCCACTTACCATAATATCTATAATTCATAACAAAGATGAATGAATAGATAACAACAATAACAGAGTATTTAATTGCAAAGGCAAGTATCAAGCATAAAAAAAACTAGAGTGGAGTCAAGGTCAACTTGATAATAATATGAAGTTATATACTTCAGGATTTAGCTACTACCTGACCAGGGTAGGAATATTACCCACCTGCTATAAAGTTCTTGATAAATATCTTCACGGTCGCGGTCCTATCTCGTATCCACGTCCTTCACATATCAAACACTATGATAAAGTGCAAACATACAACGAATGATCAAATCGAATTCTACATCGACTTCGTATCCTGATCAACTAGATTGATCTAGTTATCCAATTAACCTAATCAATCCTCTTCATTAATCCCTATCAACCATTAGGCCACATAACAACCTATGCATTTATAACCACCCATATATGAACTTACCAATCTTATCTACACTTGCACAACTTCTTGATCTCAAGTGGAGATATCACATCCAACCATTCACAACAATACAACTATCCACCACCATTACAGCCTTCACAGCACACAATTTCACCCACACAACAACACACACAGCCGTGCACAGCCGTTCACAGCTGCTCACAACCCTTCACAACCCCTTCTCACTTAGCCATAGCCGAGCAACACCAATTCAAAGCCGGACAGACACACATCAGACCCATTCATAACCTATAACCGAGCCACTCCTTCACAACCGGTCAAAAACTCCAACCCATAGCAATCTCAGCCCCTTTGTGGCAAATAACATCATCATTCACAACTAGTAAATCTCCACTCACAGTCGACCAACACTCCAATTCACAGCTAACATCCACACATCTGACCCCCAAGCACTAATCTCATCACAAACATCCACACCACACATCCGACCCCTAAGCACCAATCTCATCACAAACATCCACACACAACAGCAAAGAAAATTCAACAGCACTCAAATTCAAAGTTGTAAATATCGCTTACCTGCCTTAGAACTCCACTGGCATCCACCTTCAACCTATCCTCAGTTCACCGGCTCCCGAATCACTGCCCATATCGATCGATCAAGCTCAGTGAAGGGAAAAATCACATCTTGGAGTTGATTTCGTCCAAGATAAAAAGAGGAGCAGCGCTTACCTATCTCCGACGACACTCGGCCAGTAGGGCAGCTCCCAAATCCGACGGCGTGAAGCCACTGTCAATCCCTAGCTCCCAAGATCGAGGACACCCGGCGGAGCTCAATAGTCGATCCTCCCCTCTTGTTGGCTCTCCCACTGGACAGAGCCTTTGGTCGTTGGATGTTCGGCGAGGAAGAGGTGCGAAGGTCGTTGATCAGCGTGAGGAGAGGGGTTGCGAGAAAGAAAGGTTGCGAGGGAGCGAGAGTCGCGTGCAATGTAGGAGAAAAGGAAGAGAAAGCTCGGCTAGCAAGATGCGAAGGGGAGGAGCTTGTGAGCCGTGGTGAGATGAACTCGGTGAAGGCGATGAGGAAGAGAATCCGATGAAGAAGAAACCGCTCGAGTGCGTGCGGTGAGGAAAATGCAGAAATGCAGAGACGGGCAGAAATGGTTGGGCATTAAGGAATGGGACGGGTTGGATTTGAGTTTAGCAAATGGGTCAGATGCACTAACGGGTTGGGCTTTAAAACCCTATAAGTCATTAACCCTAGATCCATTCAATTAACCTATAAGATTTAAATCTAGATTAGATTTAAGTTAAATTCCTAACCATGTATCACTAATTTAATCTATCCAACAATAATATTATTTATTATTATTATTATTATTTCACTTTGATATTTTACAGGAACATATGAAGAAATTTTGATAGATCACTTACATGATCAAGCAGTGAAGAAATAGCAAAACCATTTGCTGGACGTCCTGCCACATAGTCTTGAGAAGTGTTCTCGTATCCCAAAGCTAATTCAAATAAACCACAAAATAAAATAAGTAAAGGTAGATAACAAAACTTAAAATAGCATATAAAAACATTGGTGAAATTGGCCATGACCTTGGTAGACTTATCTGAGGAACCTATTAAGACTCCGCCGCCGTGAAGGCGTGAAGTCGAAGTCTACAGGCAACACTCTATACAACTCTAGCTACGGTCTCTTGGTCTTTGAGGACTAGTTCCTCCAAATCTCAACCCACCTACCGGCCTGGTCTATGTCCCCAACTTCCTCAACCCCACCGCGTCGCTTAGTGGGGAGGTCCGATAAATGGAAAATTTCATACAGAAACAAATAGTACGTCTTCTATTCTCTGCAAAACAACAAGTTCTATTTTCTATTTATTTATTTAACTCCTTACTTGTCTTTATTGATCATCCATCGAAAGATTCGAAACATCACTTGCTCTGGACCCCCATTGATTGATCAAATCAAACATAGCACACTCCCGCTGGCACTGCCATCTGTCCCATCGGCCGCTCTGACTCTTACCATCATTGTCCAAAAGTCGACGCCCCAATCATAGGCCCACAGAGCTCTGTTCGGCTTGTCTACCACGTAGATCGGACCATCTTCGTTCTCCACGGGCAAGACTGTAGGGCCGCTCCACTCGACCAGCATCCCTGGGGGCATCTCTTCCCACAGGTCCGCCTGGAGGTCATAGAACGCCCCTTGCTTCCCTGGCCGACCACGGACGTTCACCGTGCAAAGCTTCCCGCGCAATGCCACGGGCAGGCTTTACCACTTCCTGAGAGAACCACCCATCAGTAAGCTGCACCACCCACTCTCACGCAGAGCCGCAGATAGCCGTAATCCGTGGGGTCCCATCGCTTGGCTGAGCGAACGACTTTAGTGTTGTAGTCACTGTCGATCCCGAAAGCGAAGTACATGACCCCGCCAGTGATCCTGACCATGCACCAGGGGTGTGGTGCAGAGAGAGGATGGCCGAGGCGCCAGCGGCCGAAGGCAGAGTGGAAGACGAAGGGGTGAGGGAAGGCAGGGAGAAGCCCGTGGGTGGCGGCGGCAAGGAAGACGAGGTAGCTCCTAACGGTGACAGGCTAGATTGGGAAATATATTTATTAAGAACTCCAAGAAAATTTTAGTTTTAAGATACATCACACTTTTGAAACTGACTAACAAAAAATCACATGCTTTTGCACACCTCCATCGAAGTTTTGATGTTCTTCATGAAGAATGCAAATAAAACATGCAGTTCTCATGTAGCGCATGTAGCTGACAAAAAGCGATCATGCAAGAATGCCCTACATTCAAATAGCATAGTGATGTGTGTAAATCATGCTATATTTTCACTACTCCATATGCATGCATTTTATCTCATTTCATATCCTAGGCATGTATTTTATCATGATTCAGTTAAGTTTAGCATATTTTGGACGAAGAGACTGCTTTTGGGTGTTTTTGTGTTGACAGGGCGAAGAAGCAGGCGTATCAAAACAACACAGGCGTGTTAGCAATCGACACGCCCGTGTCATGAGAGCCAGCGAACAACACGCCCTAGTTCAGTGATCGACACGCCCATGTCAGGGGTTCCAGCAGCCAACACGCCCCAGTTCAGCCTTCAACACGCCCCAGTTTAAGCGTAGCACGCTCGGTGGGAAATGCACGACATGCCAGTGCCCTCATTTGGCACGGGCGTGTTGGCCTGATTCCAGAATTCCTTTTCTGCGAGCAATCAGGATCTTCGTCTCAATTAAAGGGAAATCTATTGCCTTAATTGAAGAGGAGGCCAAGGCTATAAAAGAGGAGATATTCTAAACCTAAAAAAAACGGGAGGAGACGACGGCGGGTGGTGAAGACGACGACATAAGGAGAACACGGGAGGAGACGATGGCAGAGGAACACAGATGGTGCTAAGTATCGTAAATTCTTTCTCTAGAAATTCTTGCCAAACTATGGAGTAGTGTCTTGTAATCTTAGGATGGGGGAGTAGCCCTTGACGATTTATGATAATGATGTAATCTATACTACTTTGATTATTGTTTGTTTTGATCTGGTTTTTGGATTCTTATCGATAAACCTAAGGAACTGAAGGGAAGTACCTAACAGTGAACCCAAGTTCAACTCCTGTCAAGTAGCGGTAGTGTATCTATGAGGGCTTGCGGGGGTCTCGTGACAGGTCCCCTTAGCTGATTATGGTCCCGTGTGCAAACCTATCGTAAAAAGGAAATTTAGACTCTAGAGGAACTCTTATGGACTTAATGGATCTATCAAATCTAGTTTTTACCAAGTAACGGTAGTAAGACTAGGGAGGTTTGCGGGGGTCTCGTGACAGGTCCCCTTAGCTGATTATGATCCCCTACACTCGAACACCGTGACAGGTGAATTAAGTTTGATAGGTACAGTTGACGTAGACCTCGAAAGGGGTCGTTGATTTACCTTAGGATAGGTTCCATCAAAACGACTCTAATAGGGGCAGGAAAGAATTAAATCACCTTATAAATCGTCGACGTGGTGAAACCCACATCCTGAGATTCTTCTCAACTATTGACTTTTAGATCGTTCTTCTCATTCGTTGTTCTTAACTGCTCAGTTTCTTTGCTTAAACCACAAATTTATTGACTAGATAACTTAGTATCACGACCATTTGGTAATTGTCCCAATCCCTGTGGGATCGATATTTTTATTACTTGACGATAACCATGCACTTGCGGAAAATAACACATCTAGTTTTTGGCGCCGTTGCCAGGGATCAAACCCGGGTCACCCGCGTGACAGGCAGAAAAAAACTTGCTAGCACACTCTAAGGTTTCTTCTCCACCATTTGTTCATGTGGATACTTGTAGAGGAGTGTGCACTTGACACTCTTCGAGATCTGGCAAAGCGTTTGGACGAGCGGGATAAGCGAAGGGCATTGCTACGAGGGTAATGCTCTCACCATTTAGATCTTTGGTAGATCTAGGTTTTTCATAACACATACATATAGTTTTATTTTTATACCTTCGTACGGATTCGTGGCCGGGCTTCCGAGGTTTCCGCAACGTAAAAAGCGATTGTTGTGGCTCGGAAAGTCCCAACACTGTCACTATACGGCACACTGGTCGAATGTAAATGAAAACTAACCTAACAACCAAAGTAATTCAACCAAGCACCGCACTGTTACTATACGGTACACTGGTCAAATGTAAACTACAAACTGGAAAGAACAATTACACTGTAGAAAATAAATCTAACTACAAAGCAAACACCGTAAATGATTAACTACACGAACTAAACTATCAAAACAAATTACCACATGCACACTACACAATACAAATGAAATACGATAGGAACACCATTGAACCACAACTGAAACACTAGGGAAACAATACTGAAAAAATAGTGAAACAGTAATGAGTCAATTGTGAAACAATAGAGTAAAACAGTAGAGTAAAACAATAGAGTAAAACAACAGAGTAAAAATTAACCAACAGTTATCCACAAATATCGGAAAGGAACCACCCTCTCTGGTGACCCACGACAGTGTCGAATAGCTCCTACGGCTACGGTGTACAGATCTCTCATCAGAATTCGACGAGAGCTGGATTGATGATGACAGTTCACAGCTTTGGTGAAGTACTTCGGGACTACCGTGACCACGGCAGTCGATGGATGGATCTGCAGAGACGAAGCTGTGAACGTCTAATAATCTTCACTAACTGCTGGAAAAGGGAAGTTGCCACCTAAATTGGAAAAGTCAAGGCCACCGAAACTGGGAAACGATGCTGCTGTGACCACGGTAGTAGAAAGTCACCCCCAGCCTTCTACGATCACGTCTAGTTGGGGTAGCTCAGCTTCGGTTTCCAGGCATCGTAAGATCGCCGGTGAAGATGGCCGGACCCAACCTCTGCTCAGTCAATGGAAATTGCCGCTGCCCAACTTCAGCCGCTAGCTTTGCCAAACCAAGGGAAGGAAAGGCTGCCAGATGGAATGGAAATGGAGAAGACCTATGGAGTCGCCGGAAACATCACCGGAAGTGTTGGAGTGGAATCGTTGTTGCCGCGCTCGCGATGAAGAAGAAGATGTCGCACTGTTGTTCTCTGCCGTGCGATGAGAAAATGTCAACTTTTAAGGTTGATTTTCCTCAGTCGCTCAATCGTGCCATTTCTAATCTCAGCCACCCATTTAGATATAGGGTTCAATAACTCCAATTAATCTTCCCTAAGTGGCTGATCAACCAATCCAACGGCTGTGATCGATTTGATCCGTATCGACGGTTGTGATTGCTTTAATTAGGCCCTCTTTATATGTTTCCTACAAAATCAAATGCAATTCGTGAAAAATACTGAAATTATAGGAATTACCGCAATTAATCACAAATAGATCCAATATGTAAAAACATACTGAATAACACTAATTACCCCATCAAATAGCCTAAAATATCTAATCCATGAAGTAAAACAGCGCGATAAAAATGAAGCTATCAGTTCGATAAATGGAAAATTTCATACAGAAACAAATAGTACATCTTCTATTCTCTACAAAATAACAAGTTCTATTTTATTTTTATTTATTTAAGCCCTTACTTGTCTTTATCGATCATCCATCGAAAGATTCGAAACATCACCCACTCTGGACCCCCATGGACTGATCAAATCAAAAATATCATGCTCCCGCTGGCGCTGCCATCTGTCCCATCGGCCACTCCGACTCTTACCACTGTTGTCCAACGATCGACGCCCCAATCATAGGCCCTCAGAGTTCCATTCGGCTCATCTACCACATAGATCGGACCATCCTTGGTCTCCACGGGCGAGACTGCAGGGTCGCTCCACCCGACCAGCATCCCTGGGGGTATCTTGTCCCACCAGTCTGCCTGGAGGTCATAGAATGCCACTTGCTTCACCGGCCAGCCACGGTCGTTGACCGTGCAAAGCTTCCTGCGCGACGCCATGGGCAGCCTCTACCGCTTCCCTAGAGAACAACCCGTCAGAAAGTTGTGCCACCCGCTCTCACACAAATCCGCAGACAGCTGCTATCCGCGGGGTCCCATTGCTTGGCTGAGTGGGCAACTTTAGTGTTGTAGTCACTGTCGATCCCGAAAGCGAGGTACATGGCCCCGCCAACGATCTCAGCCGCGCACCAGGAGTGTGGTTGTTGGGTTTCCGGCATCGCAGCGAGTGTGAGTTCGAACATGTTTCATAAACATGTGCACAGCGGAAGAAATAAAAATAATAAATCTAATTTATTACAACACACACACCACACGCATGCATATTACAACATGTATAGACATAATCGTAGTTTCAAATTTTGCAATAAAAGAAAATTTATTCTATGTATACCTGACGTATCACATATAGCGGGAAAGATATAAACTGGAGCGACCCTCGCTATAATCGCCTCTATCCGTATCCACGCCGAGTATCTTCGGGATGACTTCACAAAGTCACGCGCCTCATCTTCGTACGAGTCACTAGCCTCGTGTCGAAGACGATGTGATCGAGAGAATTGTTGGTGCAATCGGCCCATCAATACCTTGATGGTATTTTGATGATAGACAAAACTAAGTCCAACATGGGGTTGGCATGGAAAATCCAAGCATGCAGCTTGGTGTGGAAGTCCAAGGGGGAAGCCTTGGCATGGGAAAGTCCAAAGCATTGCGAAGCCGTGTGCTTGGTGCTTGGCATGGGAAATCCAAAGCATTGCGAAGCCGTGCGCTTGGTGCATATGGGAAGTCTTGAGGACTTGGTAAGTTCACTAGGCTCGGGGTCCTTGAGTCGGTGAAGGATGACATTGCGAAGCCGTGCGCTTGGTGCATGCGAGGGACCGCCGGACGGGGAGCGAATGGAGTGAGCCCAAAGGGAAGCATACTTCGAGGGCAAGAGACGCGAAGGATGGCATTGCGAAGCCGTGCGCTTGGCGCATCCGAGGGAAGTAGGCCGAGGGAAGAGAGCTTCGGTGGGGAACTCCATGAGGGATAAGGTGGACTTGGCCAAGTGGCTAAGACTGAGTGTCGGACGCTCAAACAACTTGGTGTTTGAGGTTTTGCCCGACATCAGTCGACTGGCATAGGTGCCAGTCGATTGCTCTAGGTCGAGGGCGATCGTTAGATCCCGATCGCTAATCGGTAGCAGGCCGATCGATCACATCCGCAGGCATCGGGCACAAATGGAGTCGAGCTCACCAAAGACTCGATCGATGGATGATCACCGATCGATGGGTGCCATCCGATCGATGTGTGATCCGTTGGAACTTTGCCAACGTGGATCCGCCGCTGAGACAACCAGGATCGCCGATCGATGGTCACGATCAATGATCCGATGGGCGCAAAACAAATTTGATGCAGGTTATAAAAGGAGCACGAGTTGGAGGATTTCACCATGGTTTTTGTGGAGCTATTGGAGGGGAATTGCTGCTGCATTCCAGTCCTTCAAGAGCCAATCAAAGCAAGCAACAAACAAGTGATCAAAAGCAATCGGTGAAAAGAGTTTCTTTTGTATTGTATTTGTATTCTTGTTTGTATTAATATATTACTATTGTAATTGCTTATGAGAGGTTTCTCCACCTCCGACGTGTTGTCGAGAAGGAGTGTTGTTAGTGTCGTGTGCATAACACGAACTCGAGGAGCTCACCCGTGGAGTAGGAACCATTCGGTTCCGAACCACGTATATCTTGTGTTTTGTCGTGTGCTTGTATTGTTATTATCGTTTCTATTATTTCCGCTGCGTATTAACGATAAATTGTAGACGAGCACGTACGACGAACGAGCAAATTCCACCACGCAATGAACGAGGGCTATTTACCCCCCTATAGCCGGCCAATCGATCCTCCCAACAAGTGGTATCAGAGCCGAGGTTGGTCTTCAAGGACTAACCGCCGCGAGAGCAATTCAAGATGGCCGGCTATAATCTTCAACCACCAAAGTTCGAAGGAGATTTCCTATGGTGGAGAAGAAAAATGGAGGTATACCTAGAAACTGATTTTGATTTTATTATTATTATAGAAAACAATTTTGAAATGCCTAGGGATAAAAACAACAAGCCAATTGAGAAGTCAAAATGGACCCAAGACCAAATCAAAGATTTCAAGACAAATCTCAAGGTAATCAAGTTGTTTAGTGATTTGTTACCTAACACTATTTGGTCTAGATTGGGTGACTATAGGGATGCAAAGGAGTTATGGGAGAAAATAATGAAGTTTCAAGAAAACTCCCAACCGACACAAGTAGAGAAGAATGCCATAGAAGAAGCACCATCCACCTTTGAAGATGTGGATGATTTGGTGGAGACCTCCACCTCTAGCATTGAGGGGGAGGAAAGGCAATCTTCCATCCCGAAGCAAGAACAAGAAGCATCCACATCCGGGAGAAGTGAAGATCAAGAAGAGGCCTCCACCAACTCCCTAGGTAACTCAAGTGTTGTAATTTTAAATAAAAATCACATAATATGCTTTGAGTGTAGGGAGAAAGGGCACTACAAGAGTAAATTCCCTAAGTTGGCTAAGGAAAAGGCATCAACACCAAAAGTCAACTCAAAGTCAAAGGATGCCGGTGTTCCCAAAATCAAGAGCAAAGAGCACATTGTGTGCTTTAAGTGCAATCAAAAGGGACACTACCGAAGCCAATGCCCTAGGGGGAGGAAGAAAGGGCAAGAAGGTGTAATTCATGTAGGGGGAGCTTCCCAAGCTAACCCTAAGGTAAATTTATTTAATGCACCTTTAATTCCTAGAGTTAAAAAGCATGCTAAAAATTATTTTAGTTTTCTTGCAATTATAAATGAAAAGCATGCTAGTAGAAATAATAAAGTTTATTGTTTAGGTGCAAGGCATGTTAACTCATCTAAGGATAAACCTAGGACTCACAATAGACAAATTTTACCTAAAGAGTCCATTAGGAGAATTGAAAATCATTTAGAAGTCAACCCTAAGAAATCTAGGCATATGCCTAAGAAGAAGAACATTTCCCCTAAACCTAATGAAAATTCAAAATTGAGGAAATTAGAGCTAGAAAATCAAGCCTTAAGGTCAAGGCTAGAAAAGTTGGAAAAGACCCTAGCAATAATAACAAATTTGGTTCAAGGGTCAAAAACACAAAAGTCAAGGCCTAGGAAACAAGAACTATCTAAGGGCAAGAAAGGTTTGGGTCACAAACCTATGTCCTACCATAATGTTCCATTTAATTATGGAACAACATCTAGGTCTAGGAAAACCAAGGCTAATAGGGAAGCCATCCCTAAGTCTAGCCATGGTGATTGCTTAGTGGCTAAGGACCTAAGGAAAACCAAGAAAGCCACTAAGAAGGTCAATGGAGGAGTCACCTCTAGAGTTGACCCAAGTAAGACCCATTTGACTAAGGCTTCAAAGCCAAAAAGGGTCATTAGGAAGGTATCTAGGGAAGTTATCCCTAGGGAATACCTTGTTAACCCAAGGAGCTCCAATAGGTATTGGGTTCCTAAAAATGTGATCGATTCACGCTAAATGGGTTAGGGTGTGTTAACCCTAAGTGGATGGGTGGTTAACCTAACCATAGTAGAGTTGACACATTAGGATGTGCCAATATGCTTGAGAAGTTGAAAAATGATTAAATTGGCACAATTAGGTCATAAAGGTCATGGTGTGTCATTTTGGGCTTTTGGCACACTAGGGAAATGAATGGCATTAAGGCAAAATTGAATTAACCTATAGAAATGGCAATTTGGGTTTAACACTTAGGTATTTTATACCTTAGTATATTTTACTTGCCATGATTTGTTTGCCTTGCCATGTCATGACATCATTTTCATTTTTATCTATAAAATGCCATGATCATGTTTAGATTTATGATTAGATGTCATGTATGCTTAGATTTCATTTACATGCCATGACATCATGATTTTGGCATATGCGTTTATTTATATCATATCTATGCCATAATCATCATCATGCATAAATTAAAATGAAATTAAGGACTATGGCATGATTTGATGGGAATCAAATAATATTGCCTAGAAATATGCATGAGAACATTTAAAGAACAAAAAACCCACATCTCACTAGAAATTGCCTTGAATGTGTTTTTATACATCTAGATATAAGTGAGATGTTTAGGAAAAAGAAATTAAAGGTTTTGAAAACATTTTGAAAACCCTTGGTGAAGCCTATCTTTTGATAGCTATCACCATTAAATGGGATGATACAAAGAAGGCTTATTATTGAAACTTTTCTAAACTTTTGAACTTTGTATCAATCTCCTAATTTAATGGGTAAAATAATTTTCCAATATTTTTCACCCATAGTGTTTAGGATAAGTATTATACGTATGCATTTTCAAGATTTTTAAAATTACGTATATTTACTTATGGATTTCGAAAATCCACTGTCTGAAATTGAAAACTGCTGAATGCAGTTATCAGTCGACTACTTGCAATGGCAGTCGACTGATGGCAAGTCCAGTCGACTGGTAGCTGATAGAGTCGACTGACACAGGCTGATTTCGGGTAAACTTGATAGTTAGGCCCATGTTTAGCCATGTTTTGGTCCCCTAACCACTCCTAACCCTAGGATATGCTTGGGAGAGCATTAGAGAGGGTGGAAATCCATTGGACATGGATTAGGAGTTGGGTTGAGGGTGAGTATCAATTTTAAGGTGGAAGAGAGTTCAATGTTGAACTTTGCCTTAATTTTGATTTGGTTAATGTCCCTATTGGCTTAGGGACTCTCCAAGGACATTGTTGGTGCAATGGTCAAGGGGGAGCAAGCCTCTAGGGGGAGGAATCCATCATGGGAAGATGGATGGGTATTTCCTCATGGGAGGAAATTTGGGCTGCCTCTCTTTCAGTGATAAGGGATCACTAGAAAGATGGTGGGCATGTGTTCCTCCAAGGGAGAGATATAAGATCTCATTGGGATATGAGACATTCATACCCTTGGGGAGGACCTTTTTGATGTAATGTCAAAAAGGGGGAGATGTTACCAAGTTACCAATTAGGGTTGGAATTCTCATTTGGGATGTGAGAATTGTCAATATGGGAGAATTGGTAGACTTGAGATGGTAGTTTTGTCAATAATCAAAAAGGGGGAGATTGTTGGTGCAATCGGCCCATCAATACCTTGATGGTATTTTGATGATAGACAAAACTAAGTCCAACATGGGGTTGGCAAGGAAAATCCAAGCATGGAGCTTGGTGTGGAAGTCCAAGGGGGAAGCCTTGGCATGGGAAATTCCAAAGCATTGCGAAGCCGTGCGCTTGGTGCTTGGCATGGGAAAGTCCAAAGCATTGCGAAGCCGTGCGCTTGGTGCTTGGCATGGGAAATCCAAAGCATTGCGAAGTCGTGCGCTTGGTGCATATGGGAAGTCTTGAGGACTTGGTAAGTTCACTAGGCTCGGGGTCCTTGAGTCAGTGAAGGATGGCATTGCGAAGCCGTGCGCTTGGTGCATCCGAGGGACCGTCGGATGGGGAGCGAATGGAGTGAGCCCAAAGGGAAGCATACTTCGAGGGCAAGAGACGCGAAGGATGGCGTTGCGAAGCCGTGCGCTTGGCGCATCCGAGGGACGTAGGCCGAGGGAAGAGAGCTTCGATGGGGAACTCCATGAGGGATAAGGTGGACTTGGCCAAGTGGCTAAGACTGAGTGTCGAACGCTCAAACAACTTGGTGTTTGAGGTTTTGCCCGACATCACCGACCGCATAGGTGCCACCGATCGCTTCTAGGTCATATGGGTTCGACTGTTCGATCAACCAGACCGGTTGATCGCCGATCGCCGGAGGGCAAGCGATCGCTGGGAGCATCGGGCCGATCGATCACACCGCGTGCATGGGCACGTAATGGAGTCGAGCTCGCCAAAGACTCGATCGATGGATGATCACGATCGTGATGGGTGCCATCACCGATCGATGTGTGATCCGTTGGAACTTTGCCAACGTGGATCTGGCCGTTGTGAGACAACGGCCACAGGATCAGTCGACTGATGGTCACGATCAGTCGACTGATGGGCGCGAAAACAGCTTGATGCAGGTTATAAAAGGAGCACGAGTTGGAGGATTTCACCATGGTTTTTGTGGAGCTATTGGAGGGGAATTGCTGCTGCATTCCAGTCCTTCAAGAGCCAATCAAAGCAAGCAACAAACAAGTGATCAAAAGCAATCGGTGAAAAGAGTTTCTTTTGTATTGTATTTGTATTCTTGTTTGTATTTATATATTACTGTTGCAATTGCTTGTGAGAGGTTTCTCCACCTCCGACGTGTTGTCGAGAAGGAGTGTTGTTAGTGTCGTGCGCATAACACAAGCTCGAGGAGCTCACCCGTGGAGTAGGAACCATTCAGTTCCGAACCACGTATATCTTGTGTTTTGTCGTGTGCTTGTATTGTTATTATCGTTTCTATTATTTCCACTGTGTATTAACGACAAATTGTAGACAAGCACATACGACGAACAAGCAAATTCCACCACGCAGCGAACGAGGGCTATTTACCCCCCTCTAGCCGGCCAATCGATCCTCCCAACAAGAATATCACAATCCGAATCAAAATTCGGATTCAAAACGAGTCCTCAAAAACTCGCTTCTCCGGAGAGATATTCACCCACCGTTTGACGAATCCTTCATCCTCCACCTATGAGGATTACCGGAGATCGAATCCCGGTAAGGAAGCCACTGTCGGAGCTCCAAACATTATCTAAACGATGCTCCGACACGAAGTAAACAAGCTGTCCAGAAAACTGGACAACTTTGGTGGAGGATTAGTGCCGGCCAAATAAGGAAGCTAGATGCTCACCTTGTCGTCAGAGCCAATGAAGATCACCGGAGGGTTGCCAGAGGATCGCCGGCTAAAGCTTGGACGCCGGCAATAACTTGGATGGCGGCACAAGAGGTGGGCGGCGGCTAGGGTATGGGCGCCGACCACAAGAGGAGAAAAAGGGAGGGGGCGACAACTTAGGATTAGGGTTCTCATTAAACCCTTGAGTCATATTTTATAGAGAACAAATTCTTCTAATGGTTATTGGTTCATAACCAAAACCCGTTAACCCGCTCCATTAATTTAAGTTAAAATAAACCAACCCGCGTTGGTCTATTTTAAGTTAAAACGAACCGAACCAACTTTGGTTCATTCGTTTAAAACAAACCAACCCCCTTTGGTTTATTCTTCACCATTGGATTAGAACCAAACCAATTTGGTTCATCCATCATGTCTTCATAAGACACGACCCATCCACGCTTCCATTGTGACTGAAATGATTTCATGCTCGATCCTAGTTTGGTCCAACCAAACCTAGTTTCTCTCAGTCTGAAAATTTCATTCTCAAGCTCATTTTAAATCCTTTGGATTACGCTTGTTGTGCGTGTGACCAAATAGGTTCTCGGTTTATGTTGGTCGTTTATAATTAACCATTAATTATAGAATGATCATGAGTGGCACCTAGTAGTACATCATGATCCCCAATTAACCGAAAAGATCAACGGTTGATCCAGAACTATTTCTGAAACCCTTCAGCAGCTACAATGAATCGTGCCTCATTCCCTTCACGCATCATATACCCACTTGGTTCAGGGCATGGTCTATAGTGTCAGTCCCCATTAGGTTGACTACGTCACACCTAGCCCAAGTATCATTTTCTCGTCCTACGGATTCTAGTTACTGCACATGTATCGAAGAGTACCTTACTCTAAACATGTAATGCTTTGGCCAAAGACTTTAGTAACAATCCAACGAGAGGCCATGGGTATACATCTCCTCGCAAGGAGTGGTGAATCCTTTATAGGCTATTCAAACACCTTCGATCACTTCGACTTATACCCAATCATCCCGGGTCCACATCTCCTCAGAGATGCTTGCTTAAGATGTCAAAGCATAAGTCTTCATGACCAAGATGACTTGAATACCGCAAGTCAAAGGAACATCGCATTTAAGCTACAGTAAGAACTTCATTTACATATCTATATATGCAGAGAACCATATGAAGTCTTACAGATGGTCACTCCAATGAACTAGTTACCATAACTAGCATCCACAATTAACTTCGGATATCACAATGTCTCCAGCCAATGAGAATCAGCTGCTTGGATACACCAAGGAGTATACCTCGTGCTAGTCTCGACAGAATTGATGGTGTCTAAATCCATCAATTTATCGACTAGGGATAATTCCGATACATCACAATTACACATGTAGAGATACTCACTAGTTCTGATCCAATCACAAATTCTCTCATGCTGTGAATCGTATCGTGAATATTTAGTAAATGAGTTTAAGATCCAATCAAATACATGAAAATATGTATATGCAAATAGTGAATTTTCATTTATCAAATAAATGGTACGACCATAAGGCGATTGCCTTAGGACACCTCTCATATATTACTAACAAACTCCCACTTGGCCTAATGCCAATCGCTACGGTATCCAATACCATAAGCTCTAACATGACCCTCAAACTTACTTTGAGGTAATGCCTTAGTTAAAAGATCTGCGAAGTTCCTTTCAATGGGAATCTACTCGATTTGTATTTCCTTCCTACTTATGATCTCTCTGATCAAATGATAGCGGCAAAGCATATGTTTGGATCATTGATGAGACCACATCAAGTTCAGAGATGAACTTCTTGATCCAAAACGCTTCCTTTGCTGCTTTCGAAGCTGCAATGTATTATGCCTTAGTGGCAGAATCTGCTATACTGTCAAGCTTGGAACCTTTCCAACTTATTGCGCCTCCATTCCAGGTGAATACATACCCAGACTGAGACCTGGAATCATCTTTGTCTGTCTGGAAGCTGGCATCCGTATACCCGCGTATCACCATGTCCCCTTCTCCATATATTAGGAACACATCCTTAGTCCTTCTTAAGTACTTAAGGATCATCTTAACAGCCGCCCAATGATCCATTCCTAGATCAGATAGTATCTACTCGTGACACTCAGAGCATATGATACATCGGGCCTCGTACATAACATAGCATACATGATAGATCCTATTGCGGATGCATAGGGAATCTTACTCGTGCAAATCCTCTCGTCTTCTGTGTGCGGACACATAGACTTCAAAAGGTGTATCCCATGACTGATGGGTAGGAAACCTTTCTTGGATTCCGACATGCTAAACCTCTTTAGCACTCGGTCTATATATGTAGACTGCGAAAGACCAAGCAACCTTTTCGATCTATCCCTACAGATCTTAATCCCGAGGATGTAGGTTGCTTCTCCCAGGTCTTTCATGGAGAATGTCTTGAACAACCAAATCTTAACTGACTATAAGACAGAAACATCGTTTCCTATAAGTAACATGTCATCGACATACAATACTAGGAACACAACTGCACTCCCACTAACCTTCTTGTACACACAAGGTTCGTCCGGATTTTTGTGAAAAATCAAACTTTTTGATTGTCTCGTCAAAACAGATATTCCAGCTCCTGGATGCTTGCTTCAGTCCATATATGGACCGTCGCAATTTGCATACCTTGGTTTTATCAACTGATATGAACCCTCAGGTTGTATCATATACATGTCCTCGAGCAAGTTTCCATTAAGGAAAATTGTTTTCACATCCATCTGCCATATCTCATAATCATAACGAGCCGCTATGGCTAGGAGCATCCGAATGGATTTAAGTATAGCAACAGGCGAATAGATTTTGTCATAATCAACACCTTACTTTTGACGATATCCTTTCGCCACTAATCTTGCCTTATAGGTAATCACATTACCATCCATGTCAGTTTTATTCTTGAAAACCCACTTGCACCCTATAGGCTTAATGCCTTCGGGTGGGTCAACCAAGTTCCAAACTTGGTTGTCATACATGGAATCCATTTCTGACTTCATGGCTTCAAGCCACTTATCCCTTTTTGAACTTTTCAGAACTTCTTCATAACTAGTAGACTCCATCATCAATGAGTAACACATCATTCGATTCACTTACAAGAAATCCATATCTCTCGGAAATATTGCGTGCTCTATCAGATCTACGAAAATATAGTGTCTCAATAGGTCCAGCCGATGGCTCATCACTATGAGTTATTGGCTATGATGCTTCACCAAGTATCTCATCATTGTCTATTTGAGTCTCTCGAGCCTCCTCAAGCTCAACGACACTCCCACTATTTTCTTGCAAGAGAAACTCTTTCTCTAGAAACACAGCATGCCTTGAAACTGTTGGGGTTGATCCGTGAGGGGAAACTTCGCTTCCTACTTCACCTTGGTCATTTGTTCATGGCCATCCCTTCAATTTCCCCGGATTAAAAATTTAATCCTAGGAAAAAGGGACTGCCCAAACAACCAAGTCATCGTCGTGCTATTCGTTTAGAGAGGTCACTTGAACAAACAAGTTGTTCAAGCGACCAACCTCTATTCTACGAGTAGCCACGGAATAAACGATGTCCGGATCGCCGGTTTTCATGTTTATGCTCGGGATCCAAGTATTATTTAGCCATTTACAGAAATATAACATGCTTATATTTGCAAAACAAAACAAGTAAGAAACAAAAGAGAAAAGAGAATAGATATACCTCTTGATCTTCTAATGTATGACCTTCCTCTTTTTGGACGTCGTGTGGGCGACGATCTACCAAAAGTCGAAGCACCTAGATCGCAAATCTTTCTTCCTTGCTCTTCCAAAGCAAGAGGAAGAATAAAAACAAGGTTTTTTTCCTCTCTAGAAACAACCAACAAGGAACTAAAACTATCCTTGCCGCCGGCCAACTAGGTGAAGGAGAAGATGGTGGAAAACAACCAAGACACCAAGGGAAACCCTATATCTTGTTTCCACCACCTAAGGAGAAGGAGAAGGGAGCTTTTGGGCGCTGACCAAGGCTGGAAAAGAGCTAGAAAGGGTGTTGGACGTTGGCCAAAAGAGGAAGAAGAAGAGAGAAAGAACCTTCCTTATTTGGTGCCACCCTTGCCTCTAAACCCTAATCCTAATCCTATCTCAACTAGGATTCCTTCTTGCCGCCCAAACCCTAGCTCTCCTTCAATGTTGTCCATGGAAGAGGGGAAGAAGAATAGGATGAGCTCATGCCAAGGTATAGAGGAGAAGAATAGGGGCCGGCCAACCTTTGGAAGAAGAAGGAACACCTCCTTGAGTTGTCGCCCACCCCTAGCTCCCAAAACCCTAACCCTAGCCACCACTCCCAATGCTAATCTAATTAGGATTGGTTGCCACCCAAGCTAATCCCCTCATCCATCATCCTCTTTGCCGCCCACTTTATGATCTCTATTTATAGAGTTGGGCTCAAGCCATGAATTAATCTCATCTATTGGTTCTAGGGATTTAATCTCAACCGTCGGATCTAGAGATTTAATCTCAACCGTCAGATCTTAGAGATTTAATCTCTACCAATGGATCTTAGACTTTTGTTTCTATCCATTGGATATAAGCATCATGAGGTGTTAATAGGCTACATTAGGGACCATGAGGAGGAGTTGGATCTTGGCCACCCATGGATCAAGCCCACATAAAGTCCGATCCACTAATGATGATCCAATCCACTAAAGGATCATCATTGATCTACCTCACCAATCCCCATATGATAATATGGGCTCCATATATTATTTGTACATTTCCTCTCCGTGTTTAAGATCTCGAATGTCCGTCAATTAATTAATTTACTGACCATTAATTAATCGACATCTAACTCCATGAGTAGTATCACTCAACCTTTTCATCATGCTGGACCAAGTCCACCTGCAGGATTTACATGATGAACCTTATGAGCTCCTCAAGGGGAAATCATCATCCTAATATATAGGACATGGTTTCCTTCTATAATCAACAGCACACCATATAAATAATATCATCTCCCAACTTACCGAGCCTATCGATTTAATCTATAAATCTTGCCCATTGGTAAATCAAAGAGATGAGTACTTAGTATATGTGCCCGTTATTATATCGGAATTAAGAGTATGTACAAAATAATATCTGAGGTCCGACTCGATTATGTAGTCAGCAATAAATCGAATCACCTCTAAGTCGGTCCTGCTCAATACACACAAAGTGTAGTAGTGTGATTCTATGGTCAAGACAAATCAATACCAAATCACACTACAACCATTCCGATGGTTTGTCCAAAGCCATCTCGGTTGTGAGCCTTTACTTATACTTTTCAAAGGGTCGATAACATGATCTCCTGTGTGACACTACACACCATGTTATCTACAATGTAAAGTATTAGATAATATTGCATAACCATAAAAATATACAAACAATGATCATGTGATTCTAATTTCAAAATAAAGATGTTCATACAAAAGATAGACTTTTAAGTATACATCCCTACAATCTCTCACTTATACTAAAAGACTATGTTGTCCTCAAACTGTCATACATCTGATCCCCATTCCCTCCACATGCCTATCAAAAGCTCTCGCCGGAAGGGCCTTAGTGAAAGGATCTGCCAGGTTATCCTCTGATGCAATCTTGGCCACAACAACTTCTCCTCTCTTTACGATCTCTCGTATCAGGTGGTACTTGCGCTCTATGTGTTTACTAGCCTTATGGGCTCGTGGTTCCTTCGAGTTTGTAACTGCACCACTATTATCACAATAAATTGTGATAGTTCTGGGCAAACCAGGAATCACATCCAAGTCCATCAAGAAGTTCCTGAGCCATACAACTTCTTTGGCCGCCTCAGAGGCCGCCACATACTCAGCTTCCATGGTGGAGTCCGCCACGCATTTCTGCTTGACACTCCTCCATACAATGGCTCCACCTCCCAAAGTAAACACAAAACCTGAGGTAGACTTACTGTTATCCCTATCAGATTAGAAGTTGGAATCCGTGTAACCCATAGGGAGTAATTGGTCTGCCCGGTAAACTAGCATATAATCCCTAGTCCTTCTCAGGTACTTCAATATATGCTTTACCGTAGTCCAATATCCTTGTCCTGGATTACTCTGATATGTGTTGACCATGCCCACGGCAAAGCAGATATCTGGTCTCGTATAGAGCATCGCATACATGAGGCTTCCTACTGCCGAAGCATAAGGAACCGCCTTCATCTCCTCTATCTCCTCAGATGATCTAGGACATATCTCCTTAGATAAAGGAACTCCATGCCTGAAAGGTAGAAAACCCTTCTTGGAGTTTTGCATGCTAAAATGCTCCATAATCGTGTCTATGTATGAAGCTTGGGATAAGCACAACATCCTTTTCTTGCGATCCTTTATAACCTTGATCCCAAGGATGTGTCCCACTTCTCCCAAGTCCTTCATATCAAACTGTTTAGACAACCATACCCTTACATCCGATAACACCTTGATATTGTTGCCAATCAACAAAATGTTATCTACGTATAGTACAAGAAATACCACTATGTTTCCGTCACATCTCTTGTATACACAAGACTCATCCGGACTTTGAATAAATCCATAAGACTGGATTACCTCATCAAAGCGGATGTTCCAAGATCTTGAAGCTTGCTTTAATCCATAAATGGACCGATTAAGCTTACACACAAGATGCTCTTTGCCTTTAGCAATGAATCCCTCTGGTTGCTTCATGTAAATGTTTTCCTCAAGACTTCCATTAAGGAAAGCTGTCTTGACATCCATCTGCCACACCTCATAATCCATATGAGCTGCTATGCATAAGAGAATCCGGATAGACTTAAGCATGGCTACCGACGGAAAGGTCTCCTCATAATCGATACCCTCTTTCTGAGTATACCCCTTCGCAATAAGCCTCACTTTGAAGGTCTCAACCTTCCCATCTATTCCTCTCTTTCTCTTGTAGATCCACTTGCATCCAATGGTTTTCACACCATCGGATGGTTCTACTAGATCCCAGACCTGATTTGAATCCATAGATTCAATCTCAGCATTCATTGCACTTTGCCAAGTTACTGCATCTTTATCTTGGATTGCCTCGTCATATGTCCAGGGATCAGGTTCATGTTCGCCATGGACCAAATCAGAAGATTCTCCCAAGAACATGAATCTATCAGGTTGTCTCACAACCCTCCCACTACGACGAGGTATTACCTGTGTATCCTCTGTGACACACGGTGCAGTCACATGTGGTATATCCTCTTGTACTGGTGGTACTAAAGAAGTGACTTTCCCATTCAATTCCTCCAGAACAATTTTGCTCTTGGGCTTGTGGTTCATCACATAGTCTTCCTCTAGAAATCTGGCGTTCGTGCTAACGATCACCCTCTGATCTCTAGGACTATAAAATAAACCACCCTTCGTTCCCCTGGGATACCCAACGAACATGCGTACTTTTGTACGAGGTTCCAACTTACCAGCATCTGCCTTCAGCACATGTGCTGGACTCCCCATATCCGAATATGTCTTAGACTAGGCTTTCGCCCAGTCCACAATTCTGTGGGAGTAGAAGACACTGATTTAGATGGAACCAAGTTCAGAATGTGCACCATCGTATCTAGAGCATATCCCCAGAACGAATCTGGCAACTCAGAATAACTCATCATCGATATAACCATCTCCATAAGAGTCGTATTCCTTCGTTCTGCTACACCATTCTGCTGGGGTGTGCTAGGTGCAGTCAATTGGGATTGAATCACAGCCTCTGATAAGTAGTTCCTAAACTCTCCCAAGAGGTACTCACCACCACGATCAGATCGTAGTATCTTGATACTTTTACCTTGACGTTTCTCCACATCAGCCTTGAATTCTTTGAACTTGTCAAAGCATTCAGACTTGTGGCGCATTAGGTAAATGTATCCATATCTCGAGTAGTCGTCTATAAAAGAGACGAAATACTCGAAGCCACCTCTAGCCTGGATAGACATAGGACCACACAAATCAGAATGAACCAATTCTAACACATCTTTGGCTCTATACCACTTGACCTTAAAAGGCCTCTTGGTCATTTTACCCTCCAAGCAAGATTCACAGGTTGGGAGATCCTCCACCACTAATGAACCCAAAGGTCCATCAGCTATCAACCTTTGAATTCTGCTTAGGTTAATATGACCAACCCTAAGATGCCAAAGATATGTTTGGTTCATCTTCGAAGGTTCTTTTCTCTTATTGGAATTTAGAAGCTGAGTTATTAACTTCAATTTGCATCGTGGGAGGTTTTGGTTCAGATGTATACAAATTTCCTATCAATGTACCTGAACAGATATTCTCCCTATTCCTTTTTATAATGACTCTGTCATTAAAAGAAATAGAATATCCATCCATAAACAATTTAGAAATCGAAATCAATTCTTTCTAAATAAAGGTACATAAAGGGAATTTTCAGAACCAGAGTTTTATTCCTATCAAAAGATAAATAAATATCTCCCACTGCAATAGCTGCCACCTTCATGGTTTTGCCCAAGTAAATGGTAATCTCCCTTCAGCTCGTTGTCAGGTTTCTTGGAACCCCTGCAAAGTATTGCAGACATGATCAGAAGCTCCCATATCTACTCACCAGGTGCCGGTAGATAACACCGCTAACCATGTTTCAACGACTAGACCAAAGGATACACCTTTGTTCTTCTTCGGATTGGGACAGTCCTTCTTCCAATGTCCATCCTGCTTGTAAATGAAGTACTTGCCTTTCGACTTCTTCACTTGTCCTTGAGATCCTCCCATCACCTATGCCCCAGCTTGTTTCTTCTTCTTCTTGCCTTTCGGCTTAGAAGTAGAAACCCTTTTGAGCAATCATGGCCTGAGCCTGAGCAAGCCCTTCTGTTGCCTGGAGAATGATATCGACCTGGGTTTCCCCATCGATCTCAACTCCAAGGACTTCCAGCTCATTCACAAGCTTAGGAGGATACTCTTCGAAGAGTACATATTTGTACTCCTCAGCAGTTAAGACAATATCTAGAGTCTTTTCCAATCAATATAATTTGGATACAGTAAACTTATTTTCCTTTAGTATCACAACAAGTGGACCGAAAGTCATTTATGAAAATCCTAAGAATCACATAGATCATTACTTTAGATTTCAAAAAATTATTGATTCCTCAAACAATAAAATTTTGAAATCAACCAACACCTCTAAACACCGAGAATATCGCATGCCACGATCGTGTGGACGTATACGAATTCTACATTTGTAAGAGTAGGTTTTACCCATTAATTTTACTATCTTGTCAACCTAACTTTTTGACAAGTAAAATTAATTGTTGGTTTCTCTTCGGCCCTACAAATAAAAGCAGTGACTCTGATGGGGAGGATACTTATATTTGCATCTAAGTGTTCACCATTACTTGATACCAAGGTAATTATCTCGGGTTATGTGCCTTACGATGGGGAAGTACACACGCTCCTTAATAATTTCCTATAACCATATTTGACCCTGTGATCCGCAAACAAACTCATCCGATGGGGAGGAAGGCACTCAGAGCCGACGCGCAAGTTTGTTTGCATCACATGTCAAATTGTAATGGAGGCCGTGGGAATTTATATGGAAATATCCCTCTCCCACTTAGTAATTTGAAATTGAGGAATTTTCCTAGCCTACGACATGCATATCAAACAAAAAGCAATAAATATGAAAAATAAAATATTTTCCAACTATTATGGCTTTTGTCTTCAATATGTCTCCCGTCGCATCGCTATCTCGTCTGCTCCTCCTACGCCATGTACGAGCCATCCGGAGATCCGAGCCGAGACTAAAACCTATTTTAATTTACATCCATCGATCCTATACTCCACGAGGGAGTGTACATGAAATCTAGATCGAAAGTAAAATAAAATAAAGAGTGGCTAAACAATGTCGTATTTAATTTACAAAAACTAAATACTAGTCTCGTCAACCCCGAGGATTCAACAAAATAATCATTTACACACATATGGCCATAATAGTCGGATCTTATGCCTGCAACCAAAGAGTTAAACTACGCATATCCTACTATTATCCAGAACATATAATATATGAAACGTGCATAAAAATTAACCGAATCTTAAACACACAAAACCGAAAACCTTGGCTCTGATACCAATTGTTGGGGTTGATCCGTGAGGGGAAACTTCGCTTCCTACTTCACCTTGGTCGTTTGTTCATGGCCATCCCTTCAATGTCCCCGGATTAAAAATTTAATCCTAGACAAAAGGGATTGCCCAAACAACCAAGTCATCATCGTGCTATTCGTTTAGAGAGGTCACTTGAACAAACAAGTTGTTCAAGTAACCAACCTCTATTCTACGAGTAGCCACGGAATAAACGATGTCCGGATCGCCGGTTTTCATGTTTATGCTCGGGATCCAAGTATTATTTAGCCATTTACAGAAATATAACATGCTTATATTTGCAAAACAAAACAAGCAAAAACAAAAGAGAAAAGAGAATAGATATACCTTTTGATCTTCTAATGTATGACCTTCCTCCTTTTGGACGTCGTGTGGGCGATGATCTACCAAAAGTCGAAGCTCCTAGATCACAAATCTTCCTTCCTTGCTCTTCCAAAGAAAGAGGAAGAATAGAAACAAGGTTTTTTTCCTCTCTAGAAACAACCAACAAGGAACTAAAACTATTCTTGCCGCCGGCCAACTAGGTGAAGGAGAAGATGGTGGAGAACAACCAAGACACCAAGGGAAACCCTATATCTTGTTTCCACCACCTAAGGAGAAGGAGAAGGGAGCTTTTGGACGCCGGCCAAGGCTGGAAAAGAGATGGAAAGGGTGCTGGACGTTGGCCAAAAGAGGAAGAAGAAGAGAGAAAGAACCTTCCTTATTTGGTGCCACCCTTGCCTCCAAACCCTAATCCTAATCCTATCTCAGCTAGGATTCCTTCTTGCCACCCAAACCCTAGCTCTCCTTCAATGTTGTCCATGGAAGAGGGGAGAAGAATAGGATGAGCTCATGCCAAGGTAGAGAGGAGAAGAATAGGGGCCGGCCAACCTTTGGAAGAAGAAGGAACACCTCCTTGAGTTGCCGCCCACCCCTAGCTCCCAAAACCCTAACCCTAGCCACCACTCCCAATCCTAATCTAATTAGGATTGGTTGCCGCCCAAGCTAATCCCCTCATCCATCATCCTCTTTGCCGCCCACTTTATGATCTCTATTTATAGAGTTGGGCTCAAGCCATGAATTAATCTCATCCATTGGTTCTAGGGATTTAATCTCAACCGTCGGATCTAGAGATTTAATCTCAACCGTCGGATCTTAGAGATTTAATCTCTACCAATGGATCTTAGACTTTTGTTTCTATCCATTGGATCTAAGCATTATGAGGTGTTAATAGGCTACATTAGGGACCATGAGGAGGAGTTGGATCTTGGCCACCCATGGATCAAGCCCACATAAAGTCCGATCCACTAATGATGATCCAATCCACTAAAGGATCATCATTGATCTACCTCACCAACCCCCATATGATAATATGGGCTCCATATATTATTTGTACATTTCCTCCCCGTGTTTAAGATCTCGAATGTCCGTCAATTAATTAATTTACTGACCATTAATTAATCGACATCTAACTCTATGAGTAGTACCACTCAACCTTTTCATCATGCCAGACCAAGTCCACCTGCAGGGTTTACATGATGAACCTTATGAGCTCCTCAAGGGGACATCATCATCCTAATATATAGGACACGGTTTCCTTCTATAATCAACGGCACACCATATAAATAATATCATCTCCCAACTTACCGAGCCTATCGATTTAATCTATAAATCTCACCCATTGGTAAATCAAAGAGATGAGTACTAAGTATATGTGCCCGTTATTATATCGGGATTAAGAGTATGTACAAAATAATATCCGAGGTCCGACTCGATTATGTAGTCAGCAATAAATCGAATCACCTCTAAGTCAGTCCTGCTCAATACACACAAAGTGCACTAGTGTGATTCTATGGTCAAAACAAACCAATACCAAATCACACTACAACCATTCCGATAGTTTGTCCAAAGCCATCTCGGTTGTGAGCCTTTACTTATACTTTTCAAGGGGCCGATAACATGATCTCTCGTGTGACACCACACACCATGTTATCTACAATGTAAAGTATTAGACAATATTGCATAACCATAAAAATATGCAAACAATTATCATGCGATTCTTATTTCAAAATAAAGATGTTCATACAAAAGATAGACTTTTAAGTATACGTCCCTACATAAACAAACACCTTTTGTTCCACAGGATGATAGAATTGGTAACCCCTTGTTTCCTTAGGGTATCCAATAAATAGACATTTATCAGACTTAGCATCCAATTTGTCTGATACAGTTTGCTTCACATAAGCAGGACAACCCCATATCTTCAAGTAAGATACATGAGGTTTCTTATTATTCCATATCTCATATGGAGTAGTAGAGACTACCTTGGTTGGCATTCTGTTTAACAAGTAAACAACTATCTGAAGTGTATAGCCCCAAAAGGACTTAGGAAGATTCGCATGATTCATCATTGACCTGACCATGTCCAACAAGGTCCGGTTACGCCTCTCAGATACACCATTATGTTGTGGTGTATATGACGAAGTCCATTGAGATAATATACCATTGCCCCTTAGATAATCTTGAAACTCTTGACTTAAGTATTCACCACCTCGATCCAATCGAAGTATTTTAATACTCTTGTCATGTTGTTTCTCTACTTCATTTCTGAATTCTTTGAACCTTTCAAAGGCTTCAGACTTGTGTTTTATCAAGAACACATACTCAAACCATGAGTGATCATCGGTGAAGGTAATGAAGTAGTTATAGCCTCCCAAAGCTTGAGTTGACATAAGTCCACATACATCAGTATGTATTAGACCTAGCAACTCTCCCACTCGTTCATCTTTTCCTATAAAAGGTAACTTAGTCATCTTGCCTTTTAAGCATGATTCGCATGTATCGTATGAATCCAATTCAAACGATTCCAGAATTCCACATCGGTGTAATTCGGACATGCGTTTCTTGCTTGCATGGCCAAGATGACAATGCCACATGTAGGAGTCTAACTGATTTTCCTTTCGAGTACACTTGTTGCTCGATTCGATATTGAAAATGTCACTGGATACGTCCAACGTATAAATACCATTGCTCAAAGTTCCAGTCCCATAAAGTATGTCATTCCAAGTTATATAACAACAATTGTTACTAAACGTCAAATGGTAACCATTTCTATTTAAGCAAGAAATAGAAATAATGTTCTTTATCAACGAAGGAACATAAAAGCAATTGTCCAGTTCTAAGACAAGTCTTGTAGGGAGTTTCAATAAATACGTTCCGATGGCGAGTGTAGCAACCTTTGCTCCATTCCCAACACGTAAATTTGACTCTCCCTTGATGAGTCTTCTTCTATTCCTTAGCCCATGTATGTCATTACATATATGTGAGCCACACCCAGTATCTAATACCCAAGTGTTTGAGGAAATAGAATAACAATCAATAACGAAGATATCTAAAGAAGATGGGGCATCCGATGCCTTATTCTTCTTCACGGACTCAAGATAAATCTTACAATTTCTTCGCCAATGGCTCTCCTTGCCACAATGATGGCAAGTGCCCTTTTGTGCTGGTTCTTCCTTCTTAGCCTTTTTCTTCTTCCCCTTCTGTTGTTCCTTTGACTTCCTCTTAGAACCTTTCTTTGAGGAATCAACTAACAGCATCATCCCCTGCTTATGATTCTCAGAAGGCTCCACAGCCTTCAGCATGTTGAGCAGTACCACAGATGAACCTTCTTGTATCTCAGAGGTGAAGAGGAGCTTGGAGACTTCGAACCTTTCAAATCTCACTTGCTCATCAAACAACTCATAAAGATGAAGGACTATAATATGAGCATCCATATGCTCATGCTGCTTCCGTAGCTCGGGTACCATCGTGGCTAGCATGATGCAACTCGCCATTTCAGAATCAGTCATATGTTTCTGATAGGCCAATAATTGGTCCGCAGTTGCATTGTCACTAGGACAGGCGGGAAGAGGTGCTTCGAGGACATTTGCAAGCTTTTCAACCTTGAGAATAATTCTCAGGTTGAATACAAAGCTAGTACAAGAAGTTCGACCCAATCAATTTATTTGAATCCAAAATGGAGTGCAAATTCCAAGACATCATGATCATGTGATTAATCTAGAAATACAAATCGAGCATATATGAGAAAGATGATTTAAAATGTATCAACATACATTCATAAATCCCATTCATTTTTCGAATTTCAAAAACCCCAAAATCACTTCGGGAGATCGTAGGTCCATCTCCGAATGGGCTGATATCCAACATAGATATGAACAACCTTGGAGAGAGTCCAATAAGTCATTCATAGCTACGATGGTAGGTATCAAATATACCGATTGTGTTGGTGCAATCGACCCAGGTCACGATTGACCAGGACTCGAGTTTGACTCAAGTGATGTTTTGATGTTTGACAAAAACATTTGACAATGTAATTGTCATGGGAAAGTCCAAGTCTTGAGTACTTGGCATGGAAAGTCTAAGTGGGACACTTGTCATTTGGGAAAGTCCAAGCATGGGTCTTGGCATGGAAAGTCCAACATGGGTTGGCAAGGGAAAGTCCAAGCATGGTCTTGGCATGAAAAGTCCAACATGGGTTGGCAAGGGAAAGTCCAAGCTTGAGTCTTGGCATTTGAGAAGTCCAAGGGGTTTGATATTGGCGGCGTAAAGTCCAAGCGGGAGTCTTGGCAGCATAAGTCCAATGGTTGGCGCCAGAAGTCCAAGCGGAGTCTTGGCGTCAGAAAGTCAAGCGAGTCTTGGCGGCGTAAGTCCAATGTGCCTTGGCGGTGTAGACACCGTTAGCATGACATAGCCGATGGAAGCACCTGAAGGCTAGCGCGATGGATGAATAAGTCATGGATGACTTGGAGGGATCCGAGAGGCGTGAGGCTGATGGAGGTGGCAAGAAGGCTTAGGTCTAGGCTAAGGGTGGTCTAGCAAGTATGGGGGAACTGTTGGGTTTCCGGCACCGCGGCGAGTGTGTTCGAACATGTTTTGTAAACATGTGCACAGCGGAAGAAATAAAAATAATAAATCTATATTTATTACAACACACACATCACACGCATGCATAGTATAACATGTGTAGACATAACCGTAAATTTAAATTTTGCAATAAAAGGAAATTTAACTACGTATACCTTTCGTATCACGTGTAGCGGGAACGACATCAACCGGAACGATCCTCGCTAGAATCATCTCTATCCGTATCCACGCCGAGTATCTTCGAGATGACTTCACTAAGTCACGAGCTTCGTCTTCGTACGGGTTACTAGCCTCGTGTTGAAGACGATGTGATCAAGAGAAGATCACGATCTGAATCCAAATTCGGATCCAAAAACGAGTCCTCAAAACTCGCTTCTCCGGAGAGGTATTCGTCAACCGTTTGACGAATCCTTCGTCCTCCACCTATGAGGATTACCGGAGATCGAATCCCCGGCAAGGCTACCGCTGTCTAAGCTCCAAATGTCGTCCAAACGATGCTCCGACGAGAGGGAAACAAGCTGTCCAGAAAACTGGACAGCTTTGGTGGAGGAGTAGGGGCCGGCTAAAAAGGAAAGGTGGAACCTCACCTTATTACCGAACCCAAGGGAGATCACCGGAGCTCCTCCGGCAGCAGCTCGACGCTGGCAAGTGGAGAAGACGGCAGCAACTAGTGGCCGGTTGGAGGAGAAGGGGCGGCAGCACTAGGGTTGGCGCCGACTTCTTCAAAGGGGAGGAGGTGGGCGGCAACTCTAGGTTAGGGTTTTTGGATTAGGGCTTAACAAACCCTTAAGCCCTCTTTTATAGAGAACTAATTCTCTTAATGGTTATCGGATCATAACCATAAGGCCCGTTAACCCGCTCCATTAATATAAGTTAAAATAAACCAAACCATGATAGTTTATTTAAAGTTATAACGAACCGAACTAACTTTGGTTCATTCGTTTAAAATAAACCAAACCCTTTGGTTTATTCTCCTCCATTGGATTAGAACCAAACCATTTTGGTTCATCCATTATGTCTTCATAAGACACGGCCCATCCACGCTTCCATTGCGACTGAAACGATTTCATGCTCGCTCCATGTTTGGTCCAACCAAACCTAGTTTCTCTCGGTCTGAGAATCTCATTCTCAAGCTCGTTTTAAATCCTTCGGATTACGCTCATTGTGTGTGTGACCAAATAGGTTCTCGGTTTATGTTGGCCGTCTATAATTAACCATTAATTATAGAACGATCATGAGTGGCACCTAGTAGTACATCATGATCCCCAATTAACCGAAAAGATCAACGGTTGATCCAGAACTATTTCTGAAACCCTTCAGTAGCTCGAATGAATCGTGCCCCATTCCCTTCACTCATCTTATACCCACTTGGTTCAGGACATGGTCTATTGTGTCAGTCCCCACTAGGCTGACTACATCACACCTAGCCCAAGTATCATTTCCTCGTCCTACGGATTCTAGTTACTGCACATGTATCGAAGAGTACCTTACTCTAAACATGTAATGCTTTGGCTAAAGACTTTAGTAACAATCCGACGAGAGGCCATGGGTATACATCTCCTCACAAGGAGTGGTGAATCCTTTATAGGCTATTCAAACACCTTCGATCACTTCGACTTATACCCAATCATCCCGGGTCCACATCTCCTCAGAGATGCTTGCTTAAGATGTCAAAGCATAAGTCTCTATGATCAAGATGACTTGAATACCGCAAGTCAAAGGAACATCACATTGACATATCTATATATGTAGAGAACCATATGAAGTCTTACGGCTGGTCACTCCAATGAACTAGTTACCATAACTAGCATCCACGATTAACTCCGGACATCACAATGTCTCTAGCTAGTGAGAATCAGCTGCTTGGATACACCAAGGAGTATACCTCGTGCTAGTCTCGACAGAATCAATAGTGTCCAAATCTATCAATTCATCGACTAGGGATAATTTCGATACATCACAATTACACATGTAGAGATACTCACTAGTTGTAATCCAATCACAAATTCTCTCATGCTGTGAATCGTATCGTGGACATTCAGTAAATGAGTTTAAGATCCAATCAAATACATAAAACATGTATACTCAAATAGTGAATCTTCATTTATCATATAAATGGTTCATACATAAGGCGATTGCCTTAGGACATCTCTCATATATTACTAACAGACTCCCACTTGGCCTAATGCCAATCGCTACGGTATCCAATACCATAAGCTCTAACATGACCCTCAAACTTACTTTGAGGTAATGCCTTAGTTAAAGGATCCGCTAAGTTCCTTTCAGTGGGGATTTTCTCGATTTGTATTTCTTTCCTACTGATGATCTCTCTGATAAGATGATAGCGGTGAAGCACATGTTTGGATCATTGATGAGACCACATCAAGTTCAAAGATGAACTTCTTGATCCAAACCGCTTCCTTTGCTGCTTCCAAAGCTGCAATGTATTCTGCCTTAGTGGCAGAATCCGCTATAGTGTCAAGCTTGGAACCTTTCCAACTTATTGCGCCTCCATTCCAGGTGAATACATACCCAGACTAAGACATGGAATCATCCTTGTCTGTCTGGAGCTAGCATCCGTATACCCACGTATCACCATGTACCCTTCTCCATATATTAGGAGCGTATCCTTAGTTCTTCTTAAGTACTTAAGGATCATCTTAATAGTCACCCAATGATCCATTCCTGGATCAGATTGGTATCTGCTCGTGACACTCAGAGCATACGATACATCGGGCCTCGTACATAACATAGCATACATGATAGATCCTATTACGGATGCATAGGGAATCTTACTCATGCAAATCCTCTCGTCTTCTGTGTGCGGACACATAGACTTCGAAAGGTGTACCCCATGCCTGATGGATAGGAAACCTTTCTTGGATTCTGACATGCTAAACCTCTTTAGCACTCGGTCTATATATGTAGACTGCGAAAGACCAAGCAACCGTTTCGATCTATCTCTATAGATCTTAATCCCGAGCATGTAGGTTGCTTCTCCCAGGTCTTTCATGGAGATTGTCTTGGATAACCAAACCTTAACTGACTGTAAGATTGAAACATCATTTCCTATAAGTAATATGTCATCGACATACAATACTAGGAACACGACTGCACTCCCACTAACCTTCTTGTACACACAAGGTTCATCTGGATTTTGTGAGAAATCAAACTTTTTGATTGTCTTATCAAAATGGATATTCCAGCTCCTGGATGCTTGCTTCAATCCATATATGGACCGTCACAGTTTGCATACCTTTGTTTTATCAACCGATGTGAAACCCTCAGGCTGTATCATATACACGTCCTCGAGCAGGTTTCCATTAAGGAAAGCTGTTTTCACATCCATCTGCCATATCTCATAATCATAATGAGCCACTATGGCCAGGAGCATCCGAATGGATTTAAGCATAGCTACAGGCGAATAGGTTTCGTCATAATCAACACCTTGTTTTTGACGATATCCTTTCGCCACTAATCTAGCTTTATAGTTAATCACATTACCATCCATGTCGGTTTTTTTCTTGAAAACCCACTTGCACCCTATAGGCTTGATGCCTTCAGGTGGGTCAACCAAGTTCCAAACTTGGTTTTCATACATGGAATCCATTTTCGATTTCATGGCATCAAGTCATTTATCCCTTTCTGAACTTGTCAGCACTTCTTCAGAACTGGTAGGCTCCTCATCATCAATGAGTAACACGTTGTTCGATTCACTTACGAGAAATCCATATCTCTCAGGAATGTTGCGTGTTCTACCAGATCTACGAAGATGTGGTGTTATAGTAGGTCCAGCCGATTGCTCATCACTATGAGTTATCGACTGTTGTGCTTCACCAGGTATCTCATCAATGTCTATTTGAGTCTCTCGAGCCTCCTCAAGCTCGACGACACTCCCACTGTTTTCTTGCAAGAGAAACTCTTTCTCTAGAAACACAGCATGCCTTGAAACAAACACCTTTTGTTCCACAGGATGATAGAATTGGTAACCCCTTGTTTCCTTAGGGTATCCAATAAATAGACATTTATCAGACTTAGCATCCAATTTGTCTGATACAGTCCGCTTCACATAAGCAGGACAACCTCATATCTTCAAGTAAGATACATGAGGTTTCTTACCATTCCATATCTCATATGGAATAGTAGAGACTACCTTGGTTGGCATTCTGTTTAACAAGTAAACAGCTGTTTGAAGTGCATAGCCCCAAAAGGACTTGGGAAGATTCGCATGATTCATCATTGACCTGACCATGTCCAACAAGGTCCGGTTACGCCTCTTAGATACACCATTATGCTATGGTGTATATGGCGGAGTCCATTGAGACAATATACCATTGTCTCTTAGATAATCAAGAAACTCTTGACTTAAGTATTCACCACCTCGATCCGATCGAAGTATTTTAATACTCTTATCATGTTGTTTCTCTACTTCATTTCTGAATTCTTTGAACATTTAAAAGGCTTCAGACTTGTGTTTCATCAAGAACACATACCCAGACTGTGAGTGATCATCGGTGAAGGTAATGAAGTAGCTATAGCCTCCTAAAGCTTGAGTTGACATAGGTCCACATACATCAATATGTATTAGATCTAGTAACTCTACCACTCGTTCACCTTTTCCTGAAAAAGGTAACTTAGTCATCTTGCCTTTTAAGCATGATTTGCATGTATCGTATGAATCCAATTCAAACGATTCCAGAATTCCACATCGATGTAATTCGGACATGTGTTTCTTGCTTACATGGCCAAGACGACAATGCCACATGTAGGAGTCTAATTGATTATCCTTTCGAGCACGCTTGTTGCTCGCTTCGATATTGAAAACAACACTGGATACGTCCAATGTATAAACACCATTGCTTAAAGTTCCAGTCCCATAAAAAACTCCATTCAATAGTTATGTAACAACAATTGTTACTAAAAGTCAAATGGTACCCATTTCTATTTAAACAAGAAATAGAAATGTTGTTCTTTATCAACGAAGGAACATAAAAGCAATTGTCCAGTTCTAAGACAAGTCCTGCAGGGAGTTTCAATAAATACGTTCCGATGGCGAGAGCAGCAACCTTTGCTCCATTCCCAACACGTAAATTTGACTCTCTCTTGACGAGTCTTCTTTTATTCCTAAGCCCATGTATGTCATTATATATATGTGAGCCACACCCAGTATCCAATACCCAAGTGTTTGAGGAAATAGAATGACAATCAATAACGAAGATATATGAAAAAGATGGAGCATCTTATGCCTTATTCTTCTTCACGGACTCAAGATAAATCTTGCAATTTCTTTGCCAATGGCCCTACTTGCCATAATGATGGCAAGTGCCCTTTTGAGCTGGTTCTGCCTTTTTAGCCTTTTTCTTCTTCCCCTTCTGTTGTTCCTTTGACTCCCTCTTAGAACCTTTCTTCGAGGAATCAACTAACAACACCGTCCCCTGCTCATGCTTCTCAGAAGGCTCCACAGTCTTCAGCATGTTGAGCAGTATCACAGATGAACCTTCTTGCATCTTAGAGGTAAAGAGGAGCTTGGAGACTTCGAACCTTTCGAATCTCTCTTGCTTATCAAACAACTCATAAAGATGAAGGACTACGATATGAGCATCCATATGCTCATGCTACTTTCGTAGCTTGGGTTCCATCGCGGCTAGCATGATGCAACTTGTCAGTTCAGAATCAGTCACATGTTTCTGATAGACCAACAATTGGTCCGGAGTTGCATCGTCACTAGGATGGGCGGGAAGAGGCGCTTCGAGGACATACGCAAGCTTTTCACCTTGAGAACAATTCTCAAGCTTCTAAGTCAATCCAAGAAGTTCGGCCCAGTCAATTTATTTGAATCCAAAATAGAGCGCAAATTTAAAGACATCTTGACCAATCGATTAACATAGAAATACAAAATGAGCATATATGAGAAAATGATTTTAAAATGCATCAATATACATTCATAAATCTCATTCATTTTTCGAATTTCAAAAACCCCAAAATCACTTCGGGAGATCGTAGGTCCATCTCCGAATGGGCTGATATCCATCATAGATATGAACAACCTTGGAGAGAGTCCAACAAGCCATTCATAACTACGATGGTAGGTATCAACTATACCGATTGCTTATCACGTATATGCAACTATCACAATGTGCTATCAACTAATTGAATGTTCACACATACATTGGGTTGTTAACACATTAACAAGTATGCATCATATTCATAGCACCCAACTTCACCTCCCTTTACATCGACCTTGGAGAGAGTCCAACAAGCCGATGCTCCAGGTTAAAGTCAACCCATTAATCGAGAAATAGTTTTAATATGGTTAGAGCGCATTCAACCAATTAGCCCAGCTTGGAGAGAGTCCAATAACCAAAGCTAACGATTGACCTCTGGCTCTTACCATATTAGTGTTAAACTATTCCATGGTTTGAACATGTTCGGGTTCGAGCCGGGCTTGGAGAGAGTCCAACAACCCAAACAAGAAACGGAACTCTGGTTCTAACCATATTAATGGAAGGTGTAGGCTTTAATATTGAGTAAGGGTTTTTATGTCTCATCCTCTTTGCATGCAAATAACTATTATCTACATGACATGACATACATGGCATATATCTACATGTCACGACATGCATAGCATAATGATATGCATCTAATGCAATTACATGTCATACAATTATGTTATGTATAAAATTTTCTTATATGTCATAACTATTTATGGAAATAAAATATGTTTAAGATTTGATTCTCCAAATCAAATCATGATTAAATTAGGAAACAAATTTCCAAATCTAATCACATATTTTATTTGTGGAAAGAGTTGAATAAGGAAAGTCAATTTAGGAAACCAATTTCCTAAATCATCAAAACTACTTTATGGAAATAAAATATTTTAAGATTTGATTTTCCAAATCAAATCATGATTAAATTAGGAAATAAATTTTCAAATCTAATCAAATATTTTATTTATGGAAAATATCAATTTCCATAAATACTTCCAACTTTCCAAAAGTAGAAGAGTTTCATAAATACTTCAAGACTTTCTAAAATTAAAAATTTCTATAAATACTTCTAACTTTCCAAAATTAGAAAATTTCCAGAAATATCATTATGACTATCGCAAAACAATTTTACGATTATGTCGAAACACAACCTGGGCTCTGATACCACTGTTGGGTTTCTGCCACCGTGGCGAGTGTGTGTTCGAACATGTTTCGTAAACATGTGCACAGTGGAAGAAATAAAAATAATAAATCTATATTTATTACAACACACACATCACACGCATGCATAGTACAACATGTGTAGACATAACCGTAAATTTAAATTTTGTAATAAAAGGAAATTTAACTACGTATACCTTTCGTATCACGTTTAGCAGGAACGGCATCAACCGGAACGATCCTCGCTAGAATCATCTCTATCCGTATCCACGCCGAGTATCTTCGGGATGACTTCACTAAGTCACGAGCTTCATCTTCGTACGGGTTACTAGCCTCGTGTTGAAGATGATGTGATCGAGAGAAGATCACGATCCGAATCCAAATTTGGATCCAAAAATGAGTCCTCAAAATTCGCTTCTCCGGAGAGGTATTCGTCAACCATTTGACGAATCCTTCGTCCTCCACCTATGAGGATTACCGGAGATCGAATCCCCGGCAAGGCTACCGCTGTTTGAGCTCCAAATGTCGTCCAAACGATACTCCGACGAGAGGGAAACAAGCTGTCCAGAAAACTGGACAGCTTTGGTGGAGGAGTAGGGGCCGGCTAAAAAGGAAAGGTGGAACCTCACATTATTACCGAACCAAAGGGAGATCACCGGAGCTCCTCTGGCAGTAGCTCGACGCCGGCAAGTGGAGAAGACGGCAGCAACTAGTGGCCGGTTGGAGGAGAAGGGGCGGCGGCACTAGGGTTGGCGCCGACTTCTTCAAAGGGGAGGAGGTGGGCGACAACTCTAGGTTAGGGTTTTTGGATTAGGGCTTAACAAACCCTTAAGCCCTCTTTTATAGAGAACCAATTCTCTTAATGGTTATCGGATCATAACCATAAGGCCCGTTAACCCGCTCCATTAATATAAGTTAAAATAAACCAAACCATGATAGTTTATTTTCAGTTATAACGAACCGAACTAACTTTGGTTCATTCGTTTAAAATAAACCAAACCCTTTGGTTTATTCTCCTCCATTGGATTAGACCCAAACCATTTTGGTTCATCCATTATGTCTTCATAAGACACGACTTATCCACGCTTCCATTGCAACTGAAACGATTTCATGCTCGCTCCATGTTTGGTCCAACCAAACCTAGTTTCTCTCGGTCTGAGAATCTCATTCTCAAGCTCGTTTTAAATCCTTCGGATTACGCTCATTGTGCGTGTGACCAAATAGGTTCTCAGTTTATGTTGGCCGTCTATAATTAACCATTAATTATAGAGCAATCATGAGTGGCACCTAGTAGTACATCATGATCCCCAATTAACCGAAAAGATCAACGGTTGATCCAGAACTACTTCTGAAACCCTTCAGCAGCTCGAATGAATCGTGCCCCATTCCCTTCACTCATCTTATACCCACTTGGTTCAAGACATGGTCTATTGTGTCAGTCCCCACTAGGCTGACTACGTCACACCTAGCCCAAGTATCATTTCCTCGTCCTACGGATTCTAGTTACTGCACATGTATCGAAGAGTACCTTACTCTAAACATGTAATGCTTTGGCCAAGACTTTAGTAACAATCGGACGAGAGGCCATGGGTATACATCTCCTCGCAGTGGTGAATCCTTTATAGGCTATTCAAACACCTTGATCACTTGACTTATACCCAATCATCCGGGTCCACATCTCCTTAGAGATGTTTGCTTAAGATGTCAAGCATAAGTCTCCATGATCAAGATGACTTGAATACAGCCAAGTCGAAGGAACATCGCACTTAAGCTACGATAAGAACTTCATTGACATATCTATATATGCGAGAACCATATGAAGTCTTACGGTGGTCACTCGATGAACTAGTTACCATAACTAGCATCCACGATTAACTCGGACATCACTATGTCTCGGCCCGGTGAGAATCGGTGCTTGGATACACCAAGGGTATACCTCGTGCTAGTCTCGGCGAATTGATGGTGTCAAATCCATCGATTCATCGACTAGGGATAATTAGATACATCACAATTACACATGTAGAGATACTCACTAGTTGTGATCAATCACAAATTCTCTCATCTTTGTAGAATCGTATCGTGGACATTGATAAATGAGTTTAAGATCAATCAAATACATGAAACATGTATACTCAAATAGTGAATCTTCATTTATCATATAAATGGTTCATACACTAAGGCGATTGCCTTAGGACATCTCTCATATATTACTAACAGAACCATACTTGGGCTAAAACCTCATGTTTGAGGTGTGCGGTCGGACCAGTGCCATATGGCGTCGACTAGCCTCGATCCAACTAGGGTTTGATGCGGGAAGTGGCCTATCGATCATTGCGAGGTGGGCAATCGATCGGCCGATTGGGATCGGTGATCGATCAAGGTGATCAGTCAACTGATGCTCGAGGAATTGGCCATAGAATGGGGTCTCACTCGACTGCTGCGGCCAGCAGTCGAGTGGAGGCTTGACCAGTTGACTTATGGTCATCATCAGTCGACTGATGGTAGATTCGTTGGACTTATCCAGCATGGATCTAGCCGTTGTCTCACGACAACAGTGGCATCAGTCGACTGATAGTCCTGATCAGTCGATTGATCGACTTTTTCCAGCACAGGTTGAAGCTTTATAAGGAGCTCGTGATGGAGGAAAAAGCATGGGTTCTTTGAGGCGATTTGGGGCGAGTTGCTGCTGCAATTCAGGGTCTCCAAGTGCTACTCGATCAACCTAGCGATCAAGCATTCAAGAGCATTTGTAAAGTATTTTCTTTACTTGTATTTCATTGTATTTGCTTGTAGCTTTTTGATTATTGTTGTAATCATATTGTACAAGGTTTCTCCGCCTCCGACTTGTGTCGAGAAGGAGTATTTATCATAGTGGTGTGTGATTGGCATCGCTAGGGTTCGTACGAACCCAATCCGTGGAGTAGGAACCGTTCGGTTCTGAACTACATTATATCCGTTATTGCTTTCATTACTATTCCGCTGCGCGCTAACGAAATTTGTAGAGACGACACGCGAACGAATTCCATCACGCTTAGCACGACGCTATTCACCCCCCCCTCTAGCGGCCTTAAATCTCCTACAGATTGCATATCACAAATATGCAACTATCACAATGTGCTATCAACTAATTAAATTTTTACACATACATCGGGTTGTTAACTCATTAACAAGTATGCATCATATGCATAGCACCCAACTTCACCTCCCTTCACATCGACCTTGGAGAGAGTCCAACAAGCCGATGCTCCAGGTTAAAGTCAACCCATTAATCTGGTTAGAGCACATTCAACCAATTAGCCCGGCTTGAAGAGAGTCCAACAACCAAAGCTAACGATTGACCTCTGACTCTTACCATATTAGTATTAAACTATTCCATGGTTTGAACATGTTCAGGTTCGAGCCGGGCTTGGAGAGAGTCCAACAACCCAAACAAGAAACAAAACTCTGGTTCTAACCATATTAATGGAAGGTGTAGGCTTTAATATTGTGTAAGGCTTTTTATGTCTCATCCTCTTTGCATGCAAATAACTATTATCTACATGACATGACATACATGACATACATCTACATGTCACAACATGCATGACATAATGATATGCATCTAATGCAATTACATGACATACAATTATGACATGTACAAAATTTCCTTATATGTCATAACTATTTATGAAAATAAAATATGTTTGAGATTTGATTCTCCAAATCAAATCATGATTAAATTAGGAAAGAAATTTTTAAATCTAATCACATATTTTATTTGTGGAAAGTGTTGATTAAGGAAAGTTAAATTTTATTTAGGAAATAAATTTCCTAAATTGTCAAAACTATTTATGGAAATAAAATATATTTATGATTTGATTCACAAATCAAATCATGATTAAATTAGGAAATAAATTTCCAAATCTAATCAAATATTTTATTTATGGAAAATATTAATTTCCATAAATACTTCTAACTTTCCAAAAGTAGAAGATTTCCATAAATACTTCTAGACTTTCCAAAATTAAAAATTTCCATAAATACTTTTAACTTTCCAAAAGTAAAAAAAATTCCATAAATACAATTACGACTATCGCAAAATAATTTTATGATTATGTTAAAACACAACCTGGGCTCTGATACCACTATTGGGTTTTCAACACCGCGGCGAGTGTGTGTTCAAACATGTTTCGTAAATATGTGCATAGCGGAAGAAATAAAAATAATAAATCTAATTTATTACAACACACACCACACACATGCATAGTACAATATGTATAGACATAACCGTAGTTTCAAATTTTGCAATAAAAAGAAATTTATTCTACGTATACCTGACGTATCACATGTAGCAGGAAAGGCTTCAACCGGAGCGACCCTCGCTAGAATCGCCTCTATCCATATCCACGCCGAGTATCTTCGGGATGACTTCACAAAGTCACGAGCCTCATCTTCGTACGAGTCACTAGCCTCATATCGAAGACGATGTGATCGAGAGAAGATCACAATCCGAATCAAAATTCGGATTCAAAATGAGTCCTCAAAAACTCGCTTCTCCGGAGAGGTATTCGCCCACCGTTTGACGGATCCTTCATCCTCCACCTATGAGGATTATTGGAGATCGAATCCCCAGCAAGGAAGCCGCTGTCAGAGCTCCAAACATCGTCCAAACGACGCTCCGACACGAAGTAAACAGGCTGTCCAAAAAACTGGACAACTTTGGTGGAGGATTAGCGCCGGCCAAATAAGGAAGCTAGATGCTCACCTTGTCGCCGGAGCCAAGGAAGATCACTGGAGGGTTATCGGAGGATTACCGACTGAAGCTTGGACGCCGGCAACAACTTGGACGGTGGCACAAGAGGTGGGCGGAGGCTAGGGTATGGGCGCCGACCACAAGAGGAGAAAAAGGGAGGGGGCAACAACTTAGGATTAGGGTTCTCATTAAATACTTGACCCCTATTTTATAGAGAACAAATTCTTCTAATGATTATTGGTTCATAACCAAAACCCGTTAACCCGCTCCATTAATTTAAGTTAAAATAAACCAAACCGCATTGGTCTATTTTAAGTTAAAACGAACCGAACCAACTTTGGTTCATTCGTTTAAAACAAACTAACCCTCTTTGGTTTATTCTTCACCATTGGATTAGAACCAAACCAATTTGGTTCATCCATCATGTCTTCATAAGACACGGCCCATCCACGCTTCCATTGCGACTGAAATAATTTCATGCTCGATCCTAGTTTGGTCCAACCAAACCTAGTTCCTCTCGGTCTGAGAATCTCATTCTCAAGCTCGTTTTAAATCCTTTGGATTATGCTCATTGTGCGTGTGACCAAATAGGTTTTCGTTTTATGTTGGTCATCTATAATTAACCATTAATTATAGAACGATCATGAGTAGCATCTAGTACTACATCATGACCCCCAATTAACCGAAAAGATCAACGGTTGATCCAGAACTATTTCTGAAACCCTTCAGCAGCTACAATGAATCGTGCCGCATTCCCTTCATGCATTTTATACCCACTTGTTTCAGGACATGGTCTATAGTGTCAGTCCCCACTAGATTGACTACGTCACACCTAGCCCAAGTATCATTTTCTCATCCTACGGATTCTAGTTACTGCACATGTATCCAAGAGTACCTTACTCTACCCTGGAAATCTTTGTACCAGGGCACTTCTTGCCCTGGAAATCTTTGTACCAGGGCACCTCTTGCCCTGGAAACCAGGGCACTTCTTGCCCTGGAAATCTTTGTACCAGGGCACTTCTTGCCCTGGAAATCTTTGTACTAGGGCACTTCTTGCCCTGGAAAGCTTTGTACCAGGGCACTTCTTGCCCTGGAAATCAAAAAAAAAAAAAAAAAGGTGAATAGGCTCACCCAATGGCCTATCTAGTCAGTAGCAAATGGCTACGGTAAAGACACCCTAAATCCGTTTAAGGCTGAGGCTTGGCCAATAAGCCTAGTAAAGGTGAATAGGCCAACCTGGCCTATCTAGTCTGTAGTGAATGGCTACGGTAAAGACACGATAAATCCGTTGATGGCTGGTCACTTGCCAAAAGTGATAAACATTAGATAGTCACCGCACAGGGTTGATGGAAAGGATGGACACGGATGGATAGCAGGCATGGGCGAAGGAAAGGTGGAAGCTGCAGGGCATGCAACCATGTATGTTGAGTTCACGTACCCCTCATAGTGATGGACACAGGAGGATAGCAGGCATGGGAAAAGGAACATGGAACCTACAGGATGTGCAGCCATGTATGATGTGGTCATGTACCCATGAGTGAGCTAGTATGTAGGAGAGCTGAGGTACCCATGAGAGCACGTGTACACCCCCCCTCTGGTTTAGATGCATCTCAGATCTAACACATCGTCAGACATGACATGAGAGTGCGTTCCGGGATTTTGTACGATGGTGCTTTTCTTGATGATATATATTTACCTTTCATCAAAAAAAAAAAGAGTACCTTACTCTAAACATGTAATGCTTTGGCCAAAGACTTTAATAACAATCCGACGAGAGGTCATGGGTATACATCTCCTCGCAAGGAGTGGTGAATCCTTTATAGGTTATTCAAATACCTTCGATCACTTTGACTTATACCCAATCATCCCGGGTCCACATCTCCTCAGAGATGCTTGCTTAAGATGTCAAAGCATAAGTCTTCATGACCAAGATGACTTGAATACCGCAAGTCAAAGGAACATCGCACTTAAGCTGCAGTAAGAACTTCATTGACATATCTATATATGTAGAGAACCATATGAAGTATTACAGATGGTCAACCAATGAACTAGTTACTATAACTAGCATCCATGATTAACTCCGGACATCACAATGTCTCCAGCCAGTGAGATCAGCTGCTTTGATACACCAAGGAGTATACCTTGTGCTAGTCTCGACAGAATTGATGGTGTCCAAATCCATCAATTCATCGACTAGGGATAATTTCGATACATCACAATTACACATGTAGAGATACTCACTAGTTCTAATCCAATCACAAATTCTCTCATGGTGTGAATCGTATCGTGGACATTCAGTAAATGAGTTTAAGATCTAATCAAATACATGAAAATATATATATGAAAATAGTGAATCTTCATTTAGCAAATAAATGGTACGACCATAAGGCGATTGCCTTAGGACACCTCTCATATATTACTAACAGTGGTGCAGAGAGAGGAGGGCCGAGGAGCCAGCGGCCGAAGGTAGAGTAGAAGACGAAGGGGCGAGGGAAGGCAGGGAGGAGGCCGTGGGTGGCGGCGGCGAGGAAGACGAGGTAGCTCCTGATGGCGACAGGCTGGATTGGGAAATATATTTAATAAGAACTCCAAGAAAATTTTAGTTTTAAGATACTTCACACTTTTGAGATTGACTAAATTAAAATCACATGCTTTTGCACACCTCGATCAAAGTTTTGATGTTCTTCATGAAGAATGCAAATAAAACATGAAGTTCTCATGTAGCGCATGTAGCTGACAAAAAGCGATCATGCAAGAATGCCCTACACTCAAATAGTATAAACCAAAACTGCCAGTCAAAGGGACGGAAAGACAAAAGCCAACTCGCAAAACCAATTGTTCCAATTTTAAGAGACCAAGATTTGACTGAGCTCCATGCAATAAACTAAACTATGTTCAATCTGACCAAATAGTCTAAATACACACTCCCAAAAAAAAATAAAATTTCAGAGACTAGAACCTTCTATGGCACTCTTTTAATATTTCGAAATCAGGACTCCTTGAAATCTCTTCGACAAATTTCCCCATGGGACATTTGGTCTCTCATTTGTTGCCTTCAGAAGAAGCTGCTCCTCCATTGTGATCGAGATTTGGTACATCTCCTAAGCCGCCCACTGCACAGGTAGAAAAAAGAAAGAAAAAAAATGTCATCTGCATGAACTCAGAATCAGAATCAAACAGGATGCGAGCTGCATTCAAGCTGTCACAAATCAACAAGAAAATCCTAGCAGAAATTCTGAGAAGAGAGAT
This sequence comes from Wurfbainia villosa, assembly GCA_025175895.1. Classification (NCBI taxonomy): domain Eukaryota; kingdom Viridiplantae; phylum Streptophyta; class Magnoliopsida; order Zingiberales; family Zingiberaceae; genus Wurfbainia; species Wurfbainia villosa. The sequence goes on from CM045990.1 coordinate 34,989,841, forward strand.
AGAATTAGGGTTTTGGAAGCGTCACCTAGAACTCCAACACTGAGAACACCGCTCGAGGTTGCCTTGGGGGCCAAAGAGAGGCGAAAGCTTGATTGGAGCCAAAGTCAAACTCGGTTCCGTCCAATTATCAACCTCGGATTATTATTATTACCATGCCAACCAATTTCCAAAGAATGGCAAAAATAGTTTATACTCGTTTTAGTCATTCTGACATACTAAATCAGTTTCCGTTGAATGTGAAAATGATTCGTTTTGGAGCCTAATAAATATTAAACTCTTTGTTAGAAATACTGGCTGTCAAAAATACATAATCGATAAATGGTTTCTCACGAGCATGCCAAGTATATAACGTCAATAAGTGGAGTCAGTCCCAATTAAGATCGACAATCTACCGTGCCATCACATGGTGCCCCTCCTGCATTGATGTGTTTCCATACAACAATTTGTAGCGTTTCCGGGAATAGTTTGTTGCAAAAGTCTTGGTAGGTCCATTGCAGAGTTTTGACATCATGTATGTCTATTCACGCACAATGCTTAATCAGCCATTTGATCTGCATCATTTTACCGTAATAAAAAAATAAATATAATATTTTCGTCCAATGCCTTATAATTTATTTTTGAATTCGTCAGAGTCATCGACACAATCCTCGTCATTGGTAGCAATCCTACAATTGCGATTGGACTATAGCTGCACACGATCGGATCAAAATTTGGTCTAATCGCGATTGCAACATTGTGGCAAATCACGGTCGCAATTCGATCAGAATTTGACCACGATTCGATTGGACTCCAACTCCGATCGAATCGCGGTCAATTCTGATAAGATTACAATCAAAATTCAACCTAATACCGATGGCAATGACGATGTGCGCACGAAAAAAATACTATGTATTTCCAATCCTACACTCCCTTCTACAAAAAGATTAGAATCGTCAACCTAGCGACGCCCATCGATTTGTCCTATAGTCATTGTGAGGGAGAAAAATCACGGAGGGTCCTATGAACTTTGATATGATGATCAAAATATGTAGAGATCATCTGAATCTAAAAAAACTTTCAATCCTATACTCTCGTATAAATACCAGATATCAACTTCCCATATTTGCATACCACAATTAATAATGTTTATTGAAAATAGGTGCAAATGCAAGTGTTGGTAGGCTCTCATTTCATATATCAATTTCCTGGAAATAGTTGCAAATCAAGCTGTAGTTGGAGTTTTTTCTTCTTTTTTTTTTTTTAATTTGACCGACCAGTCCACCGTTTAGCAGAAGAAAGTGCTGAATATATTTAGGAATTCGAGGGTGTTGCTTAGAGTCGCTCTGGATTTTTTTTTTTTTGTTTCCTTTGCGATTATGAGATAATATTCATTTTTGACCAAAATTAAATTTGACTGATAAATTAAAAATATGTATTTGTCAAATTTATTAAAATTTTCCGGTAATTTTATTGGCCAACAATTTTATTAAATTTTTGTGGTAGAAAAAAGTTTAATTAAATTTATGCGAGTGTTTTTTTTTTTCTCTCCAAATTTTATTTCTACTTTATTATAGGTACCCTATATCTTCCCTATAATTCACTATCAATGCCAAGAAAGGATTACTAGCTAATTTTTTTACCAAATAAATTTAGTTGATAATGTATTAGCCAAAGATAAGGTTAGTCAATAAAGAGTTGAAAAAAAAAAGGTCTAACTAAAATTTATGTTAGGCAGTATTATAATAATTTATCAGTTATTATCAAATTTATACCGTGTTTTTAATATTTTACTAGTCAAATATAACTGTGTAGTATTGTCACGACCTGGAAGCTTATATCCCTATATGAGAGATAGCCTCTCTGCTCGGATAATATTCATCTTTGTACTCAAAACTACAAAGAATACCCCAGAAGGGTACACAAGGCTATACAAACATAAATATGCAACACTTTATTAAATGATGTGGAATAATGTAACTACATGTTAAAATAATATAACTACAAAGAATACCCCAGAAGGGTACACTGACTCATGCAAAATAAAAAAATGTTAAAATCTCAAAATGCATAAATAATGGATAATACTAAAAAGAAAATAAACTGAATGGACTCTGTAGAAGATGTCTCCAAGCTATCTCCGAGCAATCTCTGAGCTACTCATCATAACACTAACCGAACCTTGACAATCGCCTCAAGTTTGTGAATCTGGAGATTAAAGGAATGGAGAGTGAGCACAATATGCACAGTAGAATAAAGAAAGACGTACATGAATATATATAATTTAATTCAAGAAGTCAACAAAAGAAAACATCTATATTTTTATACACCATTGATTATTACTCCATTCTCGTTAATGTTACTCTTATTCACTCTTTAATTAATTTCATCGATTTCCTCAATTTCTCATTTCAATATTAAACACATATTGCTCTTACATAAATATATAACTCAAACATAAGTATTTAATAGGTGAATGACCTGTAATCCACCCTTCTAGAATATGTCATACATGTCAAGCGAATGACTTGCAATCCACTTGATATAAAACATATCCTATATAAATATAAGATAAGAGTGAGCAACCCACAACCCACCCAGTAAATATGCATCGTATATCCATAGGATGAATGACCTGCAATCCATCCAATACGAAATACATCTCATATATGCACATATACATACATAGATATTGTTGGTGCAATCGGCCCAGGTCACGATTGACCAGGACTCGAGTTTGACTCGAGTGATGTTTTGATGTTTGACAAAGTATGTTTGACATAGGATTGACATTGATGTTGGACATTAATATTGGTTAATATGTTGGGAAGATTGTTTATACAATCAACCCAGGTTATAATTGACTTGATGATTGACCAGGGTTGACCATGTGATTATGGGAAAGTCTAAGAATGAGTCTTGGCAAGGTAAAGTCCAAGTCATGGGTACTTGGCATAGAAAGTCCAAGTGGGACACTTGGCAATTGGGAAAGTCCAAGTCTTGAGCACTTGGCATGAGAAGTCCAAGCATGGGTCTTGGCAAATGAGAAGTCCAAGCATGGGTCTTGGCATGGAAAGTCCAACATGGGTTGGCAAGGGAAAGTCCAAGCTTGAGTCTTGGCATTCGGGAAGTCCAAGGGGATTGACATTGGCAGCGTAAAGTCCAAGCGGAGTCTTGGCGGCGTAAGACCAATGTGCCTTGGCGGTGTAGACATCGTTAGCATGACAATAGCCGAGGGAAGCACCTGGAGGCTAGCGCGATGGATGAATAAGTCATGGATGACTTGGAGGGATCCGAGAGGCGTGAGGCTGATGGAGGTGGCTAGAAGGCTTAGGTCTAGGCTAAGGGTGGTCTAGCAAGTATGGGGGCACCATACTTGGGTTAAAACCTCATGTTTGAGGTTGGCAGTCGACTGGCATTATGGCTGGTTCGACTGCCGGGAGTCGACTTGAGTTCGACTGCCGTTTGAGAGCTTTGAGGGCTCTGGCAGTCGACTTCTCATGGGAGCGATTGGTGATGTCGACGGCAATGATCGCTAAGGGATGGCGATCATCGCCGATTCACCAGCAGAATGCTCGTGCCGATTAGCGATCGACTACGCGGTGGCGATCATGATCACAATGTTGGCAGTCGACTGCCAAGAGATCCGTTGGAGTTTTTCCAGCGTGGATCGAGCCGTTGTCTCACGACAACAGTGGCATCAGTCGACTGGTGACTTATGGCAGTCGACTGATAGGCGGAAACCCAGGTCGCGCGCAAGGATAAAAGGAGCTCGACGGGAGGGTTTTTTGCATCAGTTCTAAAGCGATCTCTTGGACGGTTTTGAGGCGATTTGCTGCTGCAAATCAGGGTCTTCAACCACGGTTCGAGCGATCAACAAGCAAGCGATCTAAAGGCATTTGTAAAGTGATCTCTTTACTTGTATTGCATTGTAATTCATTGTAATTGCTTGTTGTACTTAGTTTATTGTTGTAAACTGTTGTACGAAGTTTCTCCACCTCCGACTTGTGTCAAGAAGGAGTATTATTGATTAGTGAGTGCGTGTGCATCACTAGGGTTCGTACGAACCCAATCTGTGGAGTAGGAACCGTTACGTGTTCGGTTTCCGGCACCGCGGCGTGTGTGTGTTCGATCATGTTTCGTAAACATGAGCACAGCGGAAGCAATAAAAATAATAAATCTATATTTATTACAACACACACAACACACGCATGCATATTACAACAAGTGTAGACATAACCGTAAATTAAAATTTGCAATAAAAGAAATTTATCTACGTTATACCTTTCGTATGACATGTAGCGGGAACAGCAACAACCGAAACGATCCTCGTAAGAATCGTCTCTATCCGTATCCACGCCGAGCTCCTCGGGATGACTTCGCTAAGCCACGAGCTTCGTCTTCGTACGGGTTACTACCCTCGTGTTGAAGACGACGTGATCGAGAGATGATCACGATCCGAATCCAAATTCGGATCCTAAAACGAGTTCTCAAAACTCGCTTCTCCGGAGAGGTATTCGTCAACCAATTGACAAATCCTTCGTCCTCCACCTCAGAGGATTACCGGAGATCGAATCCCTGGTAAGTTAGCCGCTGTCGGAGCTCTAACCGTCGTCCAAACGACGCTCCGACGAGAGGAGAAGAAGCTGTCCAGAAAACTGGACAGCTTGGTGGAGGAGATAGGCGCCGGCCAACCAAGGGAAGAAAAGGCTCACCTTGATGCCAAACCTATAGGAGATCACCGGAGGATCGCCGGAGGGTCACCGGCTGTAGCTTGGTCACCGGCAAGGGGCTGAATGGTGGCGCAACAAGCTGGGCGGCGGCAGCTTAGGGTTGGGCGCCGAAATCACCAAGGGTGAGGTGGGCGGCAACTAGGTTAGGGTTTTGGATGATTAGGGCTTAAGAATCCCTTAAGCCCTCTTTTATAGAGAACTAATTCTCTTAATGGTTAATGGATCATATCCATAAAGCCCGTTAACCCGCTCCATTAAGATAAGTTAAAATAAACCAAACCATGATGGTTTATTTTAAGTTAAAACGAACCGAACCAACTTTTGGTTCATTCGTTTAAAATAAACCAAACCCTTTGGTTTATTCTCATCCATTGGATTAGAACCAAACCATTTTGGTCCATCCATTATGTCTTCATAAGACATGACCCATCCACGCTTCCATTGCGACTGAAACAATTTCATGCTCGCTTTATGTTTGGTCCAACCAAACATAGTTTCTCTCGGTCTGAGAATCTCATTCTCAAGCTCGTTTTAAATCCTTTGGATTACACTCGTTGTGCGTGTGACCAAATAGGTTCTCGGTTTATGTTGGCCGTCTATAATTAACCATTAATTATAGAACGATCATGAGTGGCACCTAATAGTACATCATGATCCCCAATTAACCGAAAAGATCAACGGTTAATCCAGAACTATTTTTGAAACCCTTCAGTAGCTCGAATGAATCGTGCCCCATTCCCTTCACTCATCTTATACCCACTTGGTTCAGGACATGGTCTATAGTGTCAGTCTCCACTAGGCTGACTACGTCACACCTAGCCCAAGTATCATTTCCTCGTCCTACGGATTCTAGTTACTCCACATGTATCGAAGAGTACCTTACTCTAAACATGTAATGCTTTGGCCAAAGACTTTAGTAACAATCCGACGAGAGGCCATGGGTATACATCTCCTCGCAAGGAGTGGTGAATCCTTTATAGGCTATTCAAACACCTTCGATCACTTCGACTTATACCCAATCATCCCGGGTCCACATCTCCTTAGAGATGTTTGCTTAAGATGTCAAAGCATAAGTCTCCATGATCAAGATGACTTGAATATCGCAAGTCAAAGGAACATCGCACTTAAGCCATAGTAAGAACTTCATTGACATATCTATATATGCAGAGAACCATATGAAGTCTTACGGCTGGTCACTCCAATGAACTAGTTACCATAACTAGCATCCACGATTAACTCCGGACATCACTATGTCTCCAGCCAGTGAGAATCAGCTGCTTGGATACACCAAGGAGTATACCTCGTGCTAGTCTCAACAGAATTGATGGTGTCCAGATCCATCAATTCATCGACTAGGGATAATTCCGATACATCACAATTACACATGTAGAGATACTCACTAGTTGTGATCCAATCACAAATTCTCTCATGCTGTGAATCGCATCGTGGACATTCAGTAAATGAGTTTAAGATCCAATCAAATACATGAAACATGTATACTCAAATAGTGAATCTTCATTTATCATATAAATGGTTCATACTTAAGGCGATTGCCTTAGGACATCTCTCATATATAACTAACAGACTCCCACTTTGCCTAATGCCAATCGCTACGGTATCCAATACCATAAGCACTAACATGACCCTCAAACTTACTTTGAGGTAATGCTTTAGTCAAAGGATCCGCTAAGTTCCTTTCAGTGGGAATTTTCTCGATTTGTATTTCATTCCTACTAATGATCTCTCTGATAAGATGATAGCGGCGAAGCACATGTTTGGATCGTTGATGAGACCTTGGCTCTTTCGCTTGTGCAATTGCTCCATTGTTGTCGTAGTAGACCGGTATTGCTTCAACAATGGCCGGAATCACACCAAGTTTATGAACGAACTACTTGATCCAAACCTCTTCCTTTGCTGCTTCCGAAGCTGCAATATATTCTGCCTCAGTGGTAGAATCCGCTACAGTCTCTTGTTTGGAACTTTTCCAACTCACTGCGCCCCCATTCAAGGTGAACACGTATCCAGACTGTGACCTGGAATCATCCTTGTCTATCTGGAAGCTGGCATTCGTATACCCGCGTATCACCATGTCCCCTTCTCCATATATTAGGAACACATCCTTAGTTCTTCTCAAGTACTTAAGGATCGTCTTAACAGCCGCCCAATGATCCATTCCTGGATCGGACTGGTATCTGCTCGTGACACTCAGAGCATACGATACATCGGGCCTCGTACATAACATAGCATACATGATAGATCCTATTGCGGATGCATAGGGAATCTTACTCATGCAAATCCTCTCGTCTTACGTGGCGCGACACATAGACTTCAAAGGTGTACCCCATGCCTGATGGGTAGGAAACCTTTCTTGGATTCCGACATGCTAAACCTCTTTAGCACTCGGTCTATATATGTAGACTGCGAAAGACCAAGCAACCGTTTCGATCTATCTCTATAGATCTTAATCCCGAGGATGTAGGTTGCTTCTCCCAGGTCTTTCATGGAGAATGTCTTGGATAACCAAACCTTCACTGACTGTAAGATTGACACATCGTTTCCTATAAGTAATATGTCATCGACATACAATACTAGGAACACGACTGCACTCCCACTAACCTTCTTGTACACACAAGGTTCGTCTGGATTTTGTGAGAAATCAAACTTTTTGATCGTCTCATTAAAACGGATATTCCAGCTCCTGGATGCTTGCTTCAATCCATAAATGGATCGTCGCAATTTGCATACCTTGGTTTTATCAACCGATGTGAAACCCTCAGGCTGTATCATATACACGTCCTCGAGCAGGTTTCCATTAAGGAAAGCTATTTTCACATCCATCTGCCATATCTCATAATCATAATGAGCCGCTATGGCTAGGAGCATCCAAATGGATTTAATCATAGCTACAGGCGAATAGGTTTCGTCATAATCAACACCTTTCTTTTGACGATATCCTTTCGCCACCAATCTAGCCTATAGGTAATCACATTACCATCCATGTCGGTTTTCTTCTTGAAAGCCCACTTGCACCCTATAGGCTTTATGCCTTCAGGTGGGTCAACCAAGTTCCAAACTTGGTTTTCGTACATGGAATCCATTTCCGACTTCATGGCACCAAGCCACTTATCCCTTTCTGAACTTGTCAGCACTTCTTCATAACTGGTAGGCTCCTCATCATCAATGAGTAACACGTCGTTCGATTCACTTACGAGAAATCCATATCTCTCAGAATATTGTGTTCTACCGTGATCTACGAAGATGTGGTGTTACAATAGGTCCAAATTGCTCATCACTATGAGTTGTCTTGTTGTGCTTCACCGTGTATCTCATCAATGTCTATTTGAGTCTCTCGAGCCTCCTCAAGCTCGACGACACTCCCAATCGCTTTTCTTGCAAGAGAAACTCTTTCTCTAGAAACACAAAGATGCCTTGAAACAAACACCTTTTGTTCCACAGATGATAGAATTGGTAACCCTTGTTTCCTTAGGGTATCCAATAAATAGACATTTATCAGACTTAGCATCCATTTGTTTGATACAGTCCGCTCACATAAGCAGGACAACCCCATATCTTCAAGTAAGATACATGAGGTTTCTTACCATTCCATATCTCATATGGAGTAGTTGAGACTACCTTGGTAGGCATTCTGTTTAACAAGTAAACAGCTGTCTGAAGTGCATAACCCCAAAAGGACTTGGGAAGAGTCGCATGATTCATCATTGACCTGACCATGTCCAACAAGGTCCGGTTACGCCTCTCAGATACACCATTATGCTGTGGTGTATAGGGTGGAGTCCATTGAGACAATATGTCATTATCTCTTAGATAATCAAGAAACTCTTGGCTTAAGTATTCACCACCTCGATCCGATCGAAGTATTTTAATACTTTTGTCATGTTGTTTCTCTACTTCATTTCTGAATTCTTTGAACCTTTCTAAGGCTTCAGACTTGTGTTTCATCAAGAACACATACCCAAACCGTGAGTGATCATCGGTGAAGGTAATGAAGTAGCTATAGCCTCCTAAAGCTTGAGTTGACATAGGTCCACATACATCAGTATGTACTAGACCTAGTAACTCTCCCACTCGTTCACCCTTTCCAGTAAAAGGTAACTTGGTCATCTTGCCTTTTAAGAATGATTCGCATATATCGTATGAATCCAATTCAAACGATTCCAGAATTCCACATCGGTATAATTCGGACATGCGTTTCTTGCTTATATGGCCAAGATGACAATGCCACATATAGAAGTCTATGTGATTATCCTTTCGAGCACGCGTGTTGCTCGCTTCGATATTGAAAATGTCACTGGATACGTCCAACGTATAAATGCCATTACTCAAAGTTCCAGTTCCATAAAGTACGTCATTCAAAGTTATATAACAACAATTGTTACTAAACGTCAAATGGAAACCATTTCTATTTAAGCAGGAAATAGAAACAATGTTCTTTATTAGAGAAGGAACATAATAGCAATTGTCCAGTTCTAAGACTAGTCCACTAGGGAGCTTCAGTAAATAAGTTCCGATGGCGACCGCAGCAACCTTTGCTCCATTGCCAACTCGCAAATTTGACTCCCCTCTGACAAGTCTTCTTCTATTCCTTAGCCCCTGTATGTCATTACATATATGTGAGCTACACCCAGTATCCAATACCCAAGTGTCTAAGGAAATAGAATGACAATCAATAACGAAGATATCAAGAGGATGGGGCATCTGGATGCCTTCTTCTTCTTCATGGACTCAAGATAAATCTTGCGCTTTCTTCGCCAAGGGCCTTCCTTGCCATAGTGATGGCAAGTGCCCTTGCGCCGGGTTCCGCCTTCTTTGCCTTTTTGTTCTTTCCTTTCTTCTCGCTTTCTTTGCCTTCCTCTTAGAACCTTTCTTTGAGGAATCAACTTCATGAACCGCCTTTCTCTCATGCTTTATGTAAGGCTCCATACTTCAAAGATATCGAGGAGCTCGAATGGTGGATTCCAATTTGTTCATCCGATAGTTCATCACAAATTGCGAAACTCTTGGGCAAACAATGCAGAATTAAGTCAATACTTAACTCATGATCCATCACAAAACCGAGGGTAGCTAGCCGCTGATGTACCCGCTCATCTTTAGCACAAATCGCACTACGACATTTAACCTTCTTGCATCTTCGTAGTGAAGAGGAGCCTAGAGACCTCGAACCTTTCGGATCTCACTTGCTCATCGAACAACTCATGAAGATGGAAGACCATAGTATTAGCATTCATATGCTCATGCTGCTTTTGCAGCTCAGGTACCATCGCCGCTAGCATGATGCAACTCGCCAGCTCAGAATCTGCCACATGCTTCTGATAGACCAATATTTGGTCTGGAGTTGCATCGTCCTTAGGACGGTCAGGAAGAGGCTCTTCAAGGACATATGCAAGCTTTTCCGCCTTGAGAACAATTCTCAGGTTTCTAAGCCAGTCCAGGAAGTTAGGCCCAGTCAGTTTGTTCGAATCCAAAATAGTGCGCAAATTCAAAGATGTCATGATCAATTTATTGACCTAGAAATACAAAATGAGCATATATGAGAAAATGATTTTAAAATGCATCAATATACATTTATAAATCTCATTCATTTTTCGAATTTCAAAAACCCCAAAATCACTTCGGGAGATTATAGGTCCATCTCCGAATGGGCTGATATCCATCATAGTTATGAACAACCTTGGAGAGAGTTCAATAAGCCATTCATAACTACGACGGTAGTTATCATCTATACCGATTGCATATCACGTATATGCAACTATCACAATGTGCTATCAACTAATTGAATGTTCACACATACATCGGGTTGTTAACACATTAACAAGTATGCATCATATGCATAGCACCCAACTTCACCTCCCTTTACATCGACCTTGGAGAGAGTCCAACAAGCCGATGCTCCAGGTTAAAGCCAACCCATTAATCAGGACATAGTTTTAATATGGTTAGAGCGCATTCAACCAATTAGCCCAGCTTGGAGAGAGTCCAACAACCAAAGATAATGATTGACCTCTGACTCTTACCATATTAGTATTAAACTATTCCATGGTTTGAACATATTCAGGTTCGAGCCGGGCTTGGAGAGAGTCCAACAACCCAAACAAGAAACAGAACTCTGGTTCTAACCATATTAATGGAAGGTGTAGGCTTTAATATTGTTTAAGGGTTTTTATGTCTCATCCTCTTTGCATGCAAATAACTATTTTTTACATGGCATGGCATACATGGCATACATCTACATGTCACGACACGCATGACATAATGTTATGCATCTAATGCAATTACATGGCATACAATTATGTCATGTATATAATTTCCTTATTTGTCATAACTATTTATGGAAATAAAATATGTTTAAGATTTGATTCTCCAAATCAAATCATAATTAAATTAGGAAACAAATTTCCAAATCTAATCACATATTTTATTCATGGAATTATTTGATTAAGGAAAATCTATTTAGGAAACCAATTTCCCAAATCTTTAAAACTACTTATGGAAATAAAATATTTTAAGATTTGATTTCCCAAATCAAATCATGATTAAATTAGGAAACAAATTTCCAGAATCTAATCAAATATTTTATTTATGGAAAATATCAATTTCCATAAATACTTCCAACTTTCCAAAAGTGGAAGATTTCCATAAATACTTCTAGACTTTCCAAAATTGAAAATTTTCCATAAATACTTCTAAATTTCCAAAATTTAGAAAATTTCCAGAAATACATTATGACTATCGCAAAACCATTTTTACGATTATGTCGAAACACAACTTGGGCTCTGATACCTGTTTTTCGCATCAAGGTGTGTGTTCGATCATGTTTCGTAAACATGAGCACAACGGAAGAAATAAAAATAATAAATCTATATTTATTACAACACACACAACACACGGATGCATATTACAACAAGTGTAGACATAACCGTAAATTAAAATTTGCAATAAAAGAAATTTATCTACGTTATACCTTTCGTATGACGTGTAGCGGGAACGACATCAACCGAAACGATCCTCGTAAGAATCGTCTCTATCCGTATCCACGCCGAGCTCCTCGGGATGACTTCGCTAAGCCACGAGCTTCGTCTTCGTACGGGTTACTAGCCTCGTGTTGAAGACGACGTGATCGAGAGATGATCACGATCCGAATCCAAATTCGGATCCTAAAATGAGTTCTCAAAACTCGCTTCTCCGGAGAGGTATTTGTCAACCAATTGACGAATCCTTCGTCCTCCACCTCAGAGGATTACCGGAGATCGAATCCTCGGTAAGTTAGCCGCTGTCGGAGCTCTAACCGTTGTCCAAACGACGCTCCGACGAGAGGAGAAGAAGCTGTCCAGAAAACTGGACAGCTTGGTGGAGGAGATAGGCACCGGCCAACCAAGGGAAGAAAAGGCTCACCTTGATGTCAAACCTATAGGATATCACCGGAGGATCGCCGGAGGGTCACCGGCTGTAGCTTGGTCGCCGACAAGGGGCTGAATGGCGGCGCAACAAGCTGGGCGGCAGCAGCTTAGGGTTGGGCACCGAAATCACCAAGGGTGAGGTGGGCGGCAACTAGGTTAGGGTTTTGGATGATTAGGGCTTAACAATCCCTTAATCCCTCTTTTATAGAGAACTAATTCTCTTAATGGTTAATGGATCATATCCATAAAGCCCGTTAACCCGCTCCATTAAGATAAGTTAAAATAAACCAAACCATGATGGTTTATTTTAAGTTAAAACGAACCGAACCAACTTTTGGTTCATTCGTTTAAAATAAACCAAACCCTTTGGTTTATTCTCATCCATTGGATTAGAACCAAACCATTTTGGTCCATCCATTATGTCTTCATAAGACACGGCCTATTCACGCTTCCATTGCTACTGAAACAATTTCATGCTCGCTTTATGTTTGGTCCAACCAAACATAGTTTCTCTCGCTCTGAGAATCCCATTCTCAAGCTCGTTTTAAATCCTTTGGATTACACTCGTTGTGCGTGTGACCAAATAGATTCTCAGTTTATGTTGGCCGTCTATAATTAACCATTAATTATAGAACGATCATGAGTGGCACCTAGTAGTACATCATGATCCCCAATTAACCGAAAAGATCAACGGTTGATCCAGAACTATTTCTGAAACCCTTCAGTAGCTCGAATGATTCGTGCCCCATTCCCTTCACTCATCTTATACCCACTTGGTTCAGGACATGGTCTATAGTGTCAGTCCCCACTAGGCTGACTACGTCACACCTAGCCCAAGTATCATTTCCTCGTCCTACGGATTCTAGTTACTCCACATGTATCGAAGAGTACCTTACTCTAAACATGTAATGCTTTGGCCAAAGACTTTAGTAACAATCCGACGAGAGGCCATGGGTATACATCTCCTCGCAAGGAGTGGTGAATCCTTTATAGGCTATTCAAACACCTTCGATCACTTCGACTTATACCCAATCATCTCGGGTCCACATCTCCTTAGAGATGTTTGCTTAAGATGTCAAAGCATAAGTCTCCATGATCAAGATGACTTGAATACCGCAAGTCAAAGGAACATCGCACTTAAGCCACAGTAAGAACTTCATTGACATATCTATATATGCAGAGAACCATATGAAGTCTTACGGCTGGTCACTCCAATGAACTAGTTACCATAACTAGCATCCACGATTAACTTCGGACATCACAATGTCTCCAGCCAGTGAGAATCAGCTGCTTGGATACACCAAGGAGTATACCTCGTGCTAGTCTCGACAGAATTGATGGTGTCCAGATCCATCAATTCATCGACTAGGGATAATTCCGATACATCACAATTACACATGTAGAGATACTCACTAGTTGTGATCCAATCACAAATTCTCTCATGCTGTGAATCGCATCGTGGACATTCAGTAAATGAGTTTAAGATCCAATCAAATACATGAAACATGTATACTCAAATAGTGAATCTTCATTTATCATATAAATGGTTCATACATAAGGCGATTGCCTTAGGACATCTCTCATATATTACTAACATTACGGTTCCGAACCACGTTATATGCTTGTGTTCGTGTGATTGTATTTCGTGTATTGCTTTCATTATTATTATTCCGCTGCGCTAACACGAATTGTAGACAAACACGCGAACGATTTCCATCTATGTACGGTCAACGCTATTCACCCCCCCTCTAGCGGGCGTCAAATCTCCAACAAGTGGTATCAGAGCCCGGGGCTCTTCTACGGACTAACCGCCGGGAGATAAAAGGCTAGAGGGAAGATGGAATTCCAAGACAAGCTTGGATGGGATATCAACACACCTATCCCCTATACCTTCTATGGACAAGAAGGGTTTAAACAATGGAAGTCAAGAATTGAAGACTTCCTAATGATGAGGGACATTAAGGAATGGGCTATCTTAATGGAAGGCTTTGAATTGCCAAGAGGACCAAAAGGTGGTTTCCTCAAAAAGAAAAGATGGACCGAAGAGCAAGTCCAAGCCTTCGAGAAAAACACCAAGGTAATAAAGTTTTTGGTTGAGTTAATACCTAACAATATCTTGTGTATGTTAGGTAATTATATATATGCTAAAGAGTTATGGAGCAATTTGGCAAAGCTCTATGAAAACTCATCATTGGTCCAAGAAGAAGAAGAAGAAGAGGAGTGCACACCCTCTCAAGCTCAAGCAAGCACATCCCCATCTAAAGAGCTTGAGGATTCGGAGGTTAATAGGGAGTCAACTTTCGAAGAGGTGGAGGAAGTGGAAGAAGCATCCACCTCAAGGATTGAGGGGGAGGAGAGAATTTCCACACCGGAACATCAAGAAGAAGCTTCGACATCCGGTCAAGATGAAGAAGCCCAAAGTCCAATTCCGGTCTCCACCACCCTAGGTAACTCAAGCATGTCAATTAATAATAAAATGAATATTATATGCTTTGAGTGTAGGGAGCAAGGACACTACAAGAGTAAGTGCCCTAAGAAGGTGAAGAAGACTCCTACGGCACCAAAAGTCAAGGATGTTGGTGCCCAAAGTCAAAGAAGAAAAGAGCACATCATTTGCTTCAAGTGCCATCAAAAGGGACATTATAGGAGTCAATGCCCAAAGGGGGAGAAGAAGGGGCAAAATGGAGCTTCACATGTAGGGGGAGCTAAGGCTAACCCTAAGGTATATTTTCATAATGCTCCTTCTTTAGTTAATAGACAAAGGCATGCTAGGAATTTTAATTCTATTGCAATTTATGAAAAGCATGCTAGAAACAATGAATATTGTTTAGGAGCTAAGAAAGTTAACCTTAGGAGTAAGGAGAAATTTGGGACTAATATCCCTAAAAATATCTTACCTAGAGAATCAATTAAGAAAATAGGGGATCATCTAGGTTTCAATCCCAAGTGGACTAGGCATATGCCTAGAAAGTCCCATGCCCATGATTTAAATCAAAATTCAAAAATTGGGCAATTAGAATTAGAGAATCAAGTCTTGAGGTCAAGGCTTGAAAAACTTGAGAAGACCCTAAATAAGATACAAAATCAATTTAAAGGGTCTAGCGATCAAAATCAAGGGTCCAAAAGTCAAAGTCAAAGGTCTAGGACTCAAAATCAACACCTAGGAGCTCAAAGACAAAAGTCAACCAAGGGCAAGCAAGGTTTGGGTCACAAACCTAAGCCTAAGGTGGCTTATCATAGTGTTCCATTAGATTATGGAACACTAACTAGGTCTAGAAAGACCAAGGTCAATAGGAAAGTCATCCCTAGAGTTGACCAAAGGGTGTGCCTAGTGGCTAGGGTTTCTAGGAAACCTAGGGTGGCCACTAAGAAGGTTGCAGGGGGAGTTACCCCTAGAGTCAACCTAGGTGAGACCCAAATAACCAAGGCTAATAAGCCTAGGAGGGTCATTAGGAAGGTATCTAGGGAGGTTATCCCTAGGGAATACCTAATTAACCCTAGGAGCTCAAATCGGTTTTGGGTTCCTAAGAGCGTGATTGATTCACGCTAGATGGGTTAGGGTGTGCCAACTTTAAATGGAAGGGTAGTTAAGCTAACCATGGTAAAGGTGGCATTTTAGGTCATTTTCAAGGTTATGGCTACCTTGGGAATGTGGTTTGATTTTAATCCTAAAAGGATTTTAGGATGTGCCAATATTAATTATGAAGTTTGATAAAATGATCATTTTGGCACAATTTAGGTTTAGAGGTTAGTGTGTCATTTTGGGTTTTTGGCACACTTGGGAGAAAAATAGAAATATGGCAAAATATATCTAATTATATAAAATGGCAATTAATATTAAAATTTAGGTATTACATACCTTTATATCTTATTTGCCATGCTTTGATTTGCCATATGCCATGACATGACATCATGTTCATTCTCATCATTTAAATGTCATGATCATGCTTAGAATTAAGTTTTAAATGTCATGTGTTTTTAGATTTTATCATATGCCATGACATCATGATCATTGGCCATGATTTATTTTGCTATCATTATGCCATGATCAGTTTCATGCATCTAAATTGATTAAAATTGAGTTAAGGACTTTGGCATGACTTGGAGTCCCATTTATAAGGGAATCAAGTAGAGTTGCCTTAGAAAAATACATGAAACCCTAGTTTAGGGAGAACAAAACCCACATCTCACATCCAATTGACATGTATGTGTATTTATACACCCTAGATACATGTGAGATGCTAGGATATGAGTTGAGTTCAAGGTGCATAGTTTTTGCATCTAGTTGAACCAAAACTCATCTAATTTTATTGGTGGATCATTGGGAAAGCTTGTGTACAAGTCATGTACTTAGAGCCAAAGGAATATGATCCAAAATAAGGTTTTGGAAACATTTTAAAATCAATTTAGAAAACCTTGGTGAAGTCTATCTTTTGATAGCAATTACCATTGATGAGATTGATACAAAGTGAGCTTAAACTTTAAAGTTTTTAGTCACTTTTGGATTTTGTATCAAACTCACTATTTTATGGGTAAAATATTTTTCAAACATTTTTCACCCATTGTTTTGGTCATAGGTATTATACGTATGAATTTTCATGATTTTTCGATATACGTATAATTATTTATGAATTTCTGAAATTCGATCTGATAGTAAATTGAATTTCAACTACTGATCGCCACTTGGTGGCAATGATCGATGGATGGCATTCGACCGATTTATCGGTCGATCAGTCTGATTTGTCTGATTTTGGGTTAACAAGGTTGTTTAGCCCATTTTCAGCCATGGTAAAGGTCCCTAACCACTCCTAACCCTAGGATATACTTTGGGAAGCATGATGAAGGGTGAAAATCCATTGGATATGGATTAGGAGTTGTGTTAGGTCAAAGTATCAAATTTAGGGTGAGTAAAAGTTCTATGTTGAACTTAGAACCTTAATTTTGATGGTTTAGAGTTCCTATTGGCTTAGGGGCTTCCCAAGGACATTGTTGGTGCAATGGTCAAGGGGGAGCAAGCCTTTAGGGGGAGGAATCCATCTTGGGATGATGGATGTGTCTTTCTCCTTGAAGAGGAGAAGTTTTTGGGAGAGCATCATCAATTGGGAAAATTGATGGGTGTTTGATACCCAATTTGGAAATTGGGAGAGTGAGATAGGATTGTCTCTCTTGAGTGATATGAGACTTATCACTAGGAAGATGGTAGGCATCCTAGGTATTTTTGGATCAAGGGGAGATTGTAAGATCTCATTGGGACATGAGACATTGACCTCCTTGGAGAGATAACCTTTTTGATGTTAGTCAAAAAGGGGGAGAATGTTTGGGGGAGAACATTTGATTTACACTTGAATGTTTGGGGAAGAACATTTGGTGAGTGTTTACCAATTTGGGATAATTGGTAAGGGATTTGAGTTAGTGTTCTAACTCATGATTTGATTGGTTTTTGTCAAATATCAAAAAGGGGGAGATTGTTGGTGCAATCGACCCAGGTCACGATTGACCAGGACTCGAGTTTGACTCGAGTGATGTTTGACAAAGTATGTTTGACATAGGATTGACATTGATGTTGGACATTAATGTTGGTTAATATGTTGGGAAGATTGTTTATACAATCAACCCAGGTTATAATTGACTTGATGATTGACCAGGGTTGACCATGTGATTATGGGAAAGTCCAAGCATGGGTCTTGGCAAGGTAAAGTCCAAGTCATGGGTACTTGGCATGGAAAGTCCAAGTGGGACACTTGGCAATTGGGAAAGTCCAAGTCTTGAGCACTTTGCATGAGAAGTCCAAGCATGGGTCTTGGCAAATGAGAAGTCCAAGCATGGGTCTTGGCAAATGGAAAGTCCAAGCATGGGTCTTGGCATGGAAAGTCCAACATGGGTTGGCAAGGGAAAGTCCAAGTTTGAGTCTTGGCATTCGGGAAGTCCAAGGGTATTGATATTGGCGGCGTAAAGTCCAAGCGGAGTCTTGGCGGCATAAGACCAATGTGCCTTGGTGGTGTAGACACCGTTAGCATGACAATAACCGAGGGAAGCACCTGGAGGCTAGCGCGATGGATGAACAAGTCATGGATGACTTGGAGGGATCCGAGAGGCGTAAGGCTGATGGAGGTGGCTAGAAGGCTTAGGTCTAGGCTAAGGGTGGTCTAGCAAGTATGGGGGCACCATACTTGGGTTAAAACCTCATGTTTGAGGTTGGCAGTCGACTGACATTATGGCCGGTTCGACTGCCGGGAGTCGACTTGAGTTCGACTGCCGTTTGAGAGCTTTGAGGCTCGGCAATGATCGCCATGGGAGCCGACCATGTCGACGGCAATGATCGATGTCGACGGCCGAATGGCCGATCGCAAGGATGGCTGGCCGATCGCCAGCTCACCGCGAAAGCACGATCGCTCAGAAGTCGACCGTGGCCCGATTACGCTACCGCGATCACAATGTTGGCGGCGATCGCCAAGAGATCCGTTGGAGTTTTTCCAGCGTGGATCGAGCCGTTGTCTCACGACAACAGTGGCATCAGTCGACTGGTGACTTATGGCAGTCGACTGATAGGCGGAAACCCAGGTCGCGCGCAAGGATAAAAGGAGCTCGACGGGAGGGTTTTTGGCATCAGTTCTAAAGTGATCTCTTGGACGGTTTTGAGGCGATTTGCTGCTGCAAATCAGGGTCTTCAACCACGGTTCGAGCGATCAACAAGCAAGCGATCTAAAGGCATTTGTAAAGTGATCTCTTTACTTGTATTGCATTGTAATTCATTGTAATTGCTTGTTGTACTTAGTTTATTGTTGTAAACTGTTGTACGAGGTTTCTCCACCTCCGACTTGTGTCAAGAAGGAGTATTATTGATTAGTGAGTGCGTGTGCATCACTAGGGTTCGTACGAACCCAATCCGTGGAGTAGGAACCGTTACGGTTCCGAACCACGTTATATGCTTGTGTTCGTGTGATTGTATTTCGTGTATTGCTTTCATTATTATTATTCCGCTGCGCTAACACGAATTGTAGACAAACACGCGAACGATTTCCATCTACGTACGGTCAACACTATTCACCCCCCCCTCTAGCGGGCGTCAAATCTCCAACAGATATGGGATGAACGACCTGTGATCCACCCAAAATATCTCACATATAAATAGAACGAACGACCTACAATCCATCCCATGAGGTAGATTATGTATTTCTTTAAAGCACGAAATAAAGAATATAAGCAAATGAGTAAATAGCACAAAAGATTACATTTGTTTCTTTAGTACTTCGGCTAAGATTTTCATAAAGTACCATAATTTGATAAGCAATAAAGAATATAAAAAAAAAGTTAGTCAAATATAAAAAAACGAGATTTTAGTAGTAGAGGTATAAAAGTACATAATTTTTTCTTTAGCAAAATAAAGAATCAATTTTTGAAGCTTTGATACATAATCCAAGAAGAAAACGTGTCTTATGAACAAAATAAATAAATAACTAAATGGTTGCTATGATCTCAATCCTTGCCACTGATGACCAAAATGGAATCATCCACTTAATCATATTGAACTCAGTCAGCAGGCACAAAAAGAAAACTCAAGAAATACTTAAAGCGGCATATATATATATATATATACTTCCGAGTATAAGTTATAAGAAATAAATTGTATAGTATTTAAAATGTGTTGGAGGAAAGAAAGAAAAAGAAAAAGAAAGTCACGTTGCACTTAAGACAACTATTATTGAATTGAAACTCTTAATCTATTTTTGGAGTCATCATAAATTATTCGTGATAGAATAGTCATGCACAAGATCGTTGAGTGAAAACAAACAAGAAAACTCCACCTCAATAAGTCGATTTTTGACTGCAACGTGTTGACAACGCAATGACGACAAAATGGACAGCATCGTCGTCAATGGATAGCGATAGCGGTGACAGTGCTCTAGCGGTGCGGTTACAACCACACAATTTCGGCGTTAAGGGATAGCGATGATGACAAGGACAAAAAGGGTTGCAGCAGTTCGGACAAAAGGATGGAAATCGACAATGCGATTATGGGCCGCTGCGACTTGAAAAAAAATAATGGAAACCGAGGAAGGGGCTGCTCCAAGATGGGAGTCGGCTAGGGTTTTAGGAAATTTAAAGAGGGGATTAGTTAAGGAAAAAGAAGAAGTCAGGATAGGAGAAAAAAAATCGTGAGAGAAAAGTTCTGGAGAGAAAAAGTCGGTTATAAGTTTTTTTTATGGCAATTTTTGCAAGAAATCCACTAAGTTTTGAAAATTACCACTACACCCCTATCTTTATTATATTATTATTATTATTATTATTATTTCTTAAATATAACAAGTATAATCAGTGTTTGGTTGTGGGTGTAGTCGAGTTATTATATTTTGGAAAATAGATGTTCAATGAATGTCTAAACATTGTCAAAGATAAAACTAATCTATTTTTTAAAAAAATTATGTTTAACACATGTCTTAGCTATTTGGCCCACTCGACACTTGATCACTCAATCACTTGATCTACCAAACACTCGGTGACATCACCCACTCTGCACTTGGACACTCAACCATTCAACTTGCTCAGTAATCAAGCACTCAACCCACTTAGCACTTTAGCATTCATCCACTTGGTCACTTAACCAACTTGTTAGCTTGGACACTTGGTAGTTTAGTTCACTCGACACTCGACCTACTTGGCAACTTAGGCACTCAGCCTATTCGACTACCTTGAAGTTAGACAGTTCATTCTTCCCTTTCATGGCAATTCATCCTACCATTAAGTTGCAACCTTCTCGAGTGTTGACTCTTAAATCTTGAGCACTGAATGGATTCCCAAGCATTAACTCTCGAGTCCAAGAACTCGAGTACCAACTCCCGAGTCCCACATGCCCTAAGCAGCCCAAGTTCAAGTGAGTTCTCAAGTACCGACTCTTGAGTCCCACATGTTGAACCAGTTCCTAAGTGCAAACTACTAACTTTCAAGTGTCGAATACCCAAGTTTAAATGTTCATGTGCGCTCAAGCACCTATGTTTGCACGCTCGAGAACCCTGTGAATGTCAACTCCCAAGCCTGAGTGGGTTTCGAGTACACACACTCTAGCAGTCCGAGTCCAAGTGTTAAGTACCCGGACTTTGAACACTATACTTCTGAATGCCTAAGTATCATTAGTGCATAGGAAATTGATTGATCTACCCTAGAAGGCAAGTGTTCCTCAACTACTCTAACTCAAATTGATTTCAAGTTCATTAGCCGACTCTATTTCAACATTCTCAAAATAGAGCTCTCACTTTGTCTGGTATCGAATTGACCTAAATCTACCAAACCTTCCTCCTACTTAGCATTCAGTCAACCTTGACTTATCATGACTTCTTTGGCCTAGAATTCAGTCGATCTTGACATGCTATGACATTAACATTACTAAGCATCTAGTCCTTGTTGACCTGTTTGGATTTTTCATCTCATACCTAACATCCAGTCAACCATGACCTATCAGGACTTTACCACTGCAAAACATCCTATCCTTTTTTATTTGTTTGGACTTTTTTTTTTGTGTCTATCATTCGATCAATTTTGATCTGTGGGAACTTTACAATTATCAAATGTCCACTCCTTCTTGACCAATTTAGACTTCCTTTGTCATGTCAAATATTTGGTCCTCCTTGACTTGTTAAAACTTTTATCGACATTCCTAATATCTGGTCCTTCATGACTTGTCAAAACTTCACCCATATGTTCAATATTAGGTTCTCCATGACCTATTAAGATTTCACTCATATACTCTATTATGTTTGAGAGGTGTCCTAAGACAATCATCTTATGGCTATTTATTTGATAAATAAAGATTCACTATTTGAGTGCACATCTCATATGTGTTTGATTGGATCTTAAACTCATTTATTGAATGTCTGCAATACGATTCATAGTATGAGAAAATTTATGATTGTATTATAAATAGTGAGTATCTCTACATGTGTAATTATGAAGTATTGAAATAATCCCTAGTCGATGAATTGATGAGTTCGGACATCATCGATTCTATGAGATTAGCACAGGTTATACTCCTTGGTTTATCCAAGCAGCTGCTACTCACTGGCAGGAGACATTGTGATGGCGAGAGTTAAACATGGATGTTGGTTATGGGTAACTAGTTCATTGGAGTGACCTGCTGTAAGATTTCACATGGTTCTCTACATATAAGATATGTCAGTGAAGCTCTTATTGCATCTCGAGTGTAAGTTTCCTTCGACTTGAGGTATTCAAGTCATCTTGGTCATTGAGACTTATACTTTGACATCTTCGTCGGTACATCTCTACGGAGGTGTGGATAAGGGATGATTGGGTATAAGTTGAAGTGCTCGAAGGTGATTGAATAGCCAACAAAGGATTCATCGTTCCTTGCGAGGAGATGTATACCCTATGCCACTCATCGGATCGTTACTCAAAGTCTTTGGCCAAAGCATTGCATGTGAAGAGTATGGTACTCTTGGATACATGTCAAAGTAATTAGAATCCACTTGATGAGGAAGTATTACTTGGGCTATGTGTGACGTAGTCATCTTACTGGGGACTGACACAATAGACCATGTCCTGAACCAAGTGGGTATAAGACGAGTGAAAGGAACGAGACACGATTCATTGTAGTTGCTGAAGGGTTCGGAAATGGTTCCGAAATCAACCGTTGATTTTTTGGTTAATTGGGGATCATGATGTACTACTAGGTGCCACTCATGATCGTTCCATAATTAATGGTTAATTATGAACGACCAACATAACCCGAGAACCTATAAGGTCACACGAATAACGAATCCTTCGAAGAGACTTAAAGACAAGTTTGAGAATTAGATTCTCAAGATAGAGAGAGATCGAGTTTGGTTGGACCAAACACATGACAAATATGAAAATATTTGTCAAGTCAAAAATGCGAAAGGAGCACGTCTTATGAAGACGGTGTTAGTGCAATCGCCCTAGGTCACGATTGACCAGACTCAAGTTTGACTCGAATAGTATTTTGATATTTGACATTGATATTTAATGATGAGTTGACCATTGTTTGCCAATTGGTTGACTATATGGTTGACTTGGGGTTGACCATATGATGGAAAGTCCAAGTGTATAGCCTTGACATGAAAGTCCAACATGGGTTGGCGTTGGAAGACCAAGTGTGTAGCCTTGGCCATGTAAGTTCATGTGTGTAGTCTTAGTGGTGAAAGTCCAAGCATAGAGCTTGGCATGGGAAGTCCAACATGGAGTTGGCATGGAAGTCCAAGTGTGTATCCTTGGCAATGGAAAGTCTTGAGGACTTGTCAAGGACACTCGTCTCATGGCTCGAGGCCTTGAGTCGGTGAAGGACGGCACGGGGAGAAGTCGTGAGCTTAGTGCATCTGAGGGACTGTCGGACAAGGAGCAATGGAGTGAGGGAAGCAGATTTTGAGGGCAAGACGTGAAGGATGGCACGGGGGAGAAGCCGTGGGCTTAGTGCATCCGAGGGACGTAGGCCGAGAGAAGAGAGCTTCGATGGAAAACTCCGAGAGAAGATGAGGTGAACTTGGTCAAGTGGCTAAGACTGAATGTCGGATGCTCAAACAACTTGTGTTTGAGGTTTTATCCGACGACAGTGAATTGATATAGGTATCAGTCGACTGGTGATCGACTGCGGCAATATAGGCTTGACAGTCGACTGTTGTACTTGGGCAGTCGATTGGCCTTGACGACAGTCGACTACCAAGGAGGGCAGTCGACTGATAGTCGAGAATGCGAGCACAGAAATCTCAGTAGTCGACTGATCAGTCGGCTATAGAGGTTGGCAGTCAACTGATGGTAATAGAAATCGACTGCCAGTATATCCATTGGCGGGAATGCTGATGTGGATTGAGTCGTTGTGAGACACAGGGACAGTCGACTACCATGTGCGAAATCTGCTCAATGCAGTTTATTTAAGGAGCTTGAGAGGAAGGATTTTGCAACTGTTTTTGGGCCGATTTTGGAGGGAAATTGCTACTGCATTCCAGACCTTCAAGAGCAAATCAAAGCAAGCAATAAGCAAGTGATCAAAGCAAAGTGTTGTAAAGTTTTTCTTTACTTGTATTTCATATTGTCTTTGTATTTGCTTGTACTTTTGTATTACCTGTTGTAATTGCTTATACAAAATTTCTCCACCTCCACTTGTTGTCGATAAGGAGATTTAGTAGTGTCGTGTGCATCACTAGAGCTCGTTGAGCTCACCCCGTGGAGCAGGAACCCTAAGGTTCCGAACCACGTATATCGATTGTGTCTTGTGTGTTGTATTTGTATTTGTTTTTGTATTTCTATTATTTCTGCTGTGCATATTGACGATCATTGTAGACAAGCATGCAAGAACGATCAAATTCCATCAAGCATCGAATCGGGCTATTCAACCCCCTTCTAGCCGAGCCACGATCCTCCAACAGACGGGTTGGGCCTTAAAATGTTTAATTATAAATCAAACTCGTTTGGTTTAATTAAATATGCCTTCTTTTGGTTAAGGGCTCAATTAGGGTGTAATGGATGAGATTAAGCCTTAATGGTTATGAACTTCTAGATTTGATCCACTAACCCATAACCCATTAGGTTTAGAGCCTATATAAAGAGTTATAAAGGCTAAAACCTGATGATTGATCGTGCTTAATCTCCTCCTCTTCCTCCTTGCCACCTACTCCTTCTCCTTCCTCTTCTTGTCGCCAACAAAAGTTGTTGGGATTTTTCTTGACCCTAGTAAGTCCATCTCTTGCTTTAGGTCCGACTGATTTATTAGAAAAATTTCAAATACAAAGTTTCCTAATTTTGTACATTTTAATTAAATGTAATAAAATTATTTTAATTGTTGTATTTTAAATTCACAGGTAAAAAATTTCAGTATCAAACTTGGAGAATGATAGATTATCACTTATGTGTGACAAAATTTTTAAAAAAGAAATATTTTGGACTCATAAAGTGTTTACCTCTTGTAAAATAATTTCTTTATTTATTTTATGCTAAACTGATATTTCAATTTTAACATATATTTATATCACGTATATGAATTTATTTAGTGGAATATTTAATTCTTTTTCTTTTCAAAGCTTATAAATAAAAGAGAAGAATAAAATTAGTAATAATATTAAAATAAAAATTTTCATTAATTTTAGACAAGCTTGTAGATATAACCGTCGACCCAATTAGATAGGCCAAAATTGTAAATTATAAAATGTATATATGTAAATTGTAAACTACGACGTAGTTTGGGCACGAATCACATCTGTTGTTAAATATTATAATCTTGACAAAAAATCTAAGAGAACTACAAATTTTAAAATCGGATTCCTTGCAATCTTGCAAAGGACGGAACATATGAAGAAATTTTGATAGATCACTTACATGATCAAGCAGTAAAGAAATAGCACAAGCATTTGCTGGACGTCCTGCCACATAAGTCTTGAGAAGTGTTCTCGTATCCCAAAGCTAATTCAAAGAAACCACAAAATAAAATAAGTAGAGGTAGATAACAAAACCTGAAATAGCAAATAAAAACATTGGTGAAATTGGCCGTGACCTTGGTAGACTTATCTGAGGAACCTATTTAGACTCCACCACCGTGAAAGTGTGAAGCCGAATTCTATAGGTCGCACTCTGTACAACTCTATCCACGACTTCTTGGTCTTCGAGGACCAGTTCCTCTTAATCTCCACCCACCTATCATCCCGGTCTACGTCCCCAACTTCCTCAACCCCACCGTGTCGCTTAGTGGGGAGGTCCTATAAATGGAAAATTTCATACAGAAACAAATAGTATGTCTTCTATTCTCCGCAAAACAACAAGTTCTATTTTCTATTTATTTATTTAAGCCCTTACTTGTCTTTATTAATCATCCATCGAAAGATTCGAAACATCACCCGCTCTGGACCCCCATTGACCGATCAAATCAAACATAGCACGCTGGCACTGCCATATGTCCCATCGACCACTCCGACTCTTACCATCGTTGTCCAGCGGTCGACACCCCAATCGTAGGCCCTCAGAGCTCCGCTCGGCTCGTCTACCACGTAGATCGGACCATCCTCGTTCTCCATGGGCGAGACCGCAGGGCCGCTCCACCCGGCCAACATCCTTGGGGGCATCTCGTCCCACCAGTCCGCCTGGAGGTCGTAGAACGCTCCCTGCTTCGCCGCTCGGCCGCGGACGTCGATGGTGCAAAGTTTCCCGCACGACGCCACGAGTGGCTTCTATCTCTTCCCGAGAGAACCACCCGTCAATAAACTGCACCATCCGCTCTCACGCGGAGCCGCAAAAAGCTGGGCCCGCGGGGTCCCACCGCTTGGTTGAGCGGGCGACTTTAGTGTTATAGTCGTTGTCGATCCCGAAAGCGAGGTACATAGCCCCGCCAGCGGTCCCAGCCGCGCACCAGGGGTGTGGTGCAAAGAGAGGAGGGTTGAGGCGCCAGCGGCCGAAGGCAGAGTGGAAGACGAAGGGGCGAGGGAAGGAAGGGAGGAGGTCGTGGGTGGTGACGGCGAGGAAGACGAGGTAGTTCCCGATGGCGACAGGCTGGATTGGGAAATATATTTAATAAGAACTCCAAAAAAATTTCAGTTTTAAGATACATCACACTTTTGAGACTGACTAACAAAAAATCATATGCTTTTGCACACCTCGATCGAAGTTTTAATGTTCTTCATGAAGAATGCAAATAAAACATGCAGTTCTCATGTAGCTCATGTAGCTGACAAAAAGCGATCATGCAAGAATGCCCTACATTCAAATAACATAGACCAAAACTGACAGTCAAAGGGACGGAAAGACAAAAGCCAACTCGCAAAATCAATTGTTCCAATTTTAAGAGACCAAGATTTGACTGAGCTCCATGCAAGAAATAAACTTTGTTCGATATGACCAAATAGTCTAAATACACACCCCCCTCCCAAAAAAAAAAAATTAAACTTCATAGACTAGAACCTTCTACGACACTCTTTTAATTTTTTGAAATCAGGACTCCTTGAAATCTCTTTGGCAAATTTCCCCATGGGATATTTGGTCTCTCATTTGTTGCCTTCAGAAGAAGCTGCTCCTCCATTGTGGTCGAGATTTGGTACATCTCCTAAGTCGCCCACTGCACAGGTAG
The DNA here is from genome assembly GCA_025175895.1 of Wurfbainia villosa. Taxonomy (NCBI): domain Eukaryota; kingdom Viridiplantae; phylum Streptophyta; class Magnoliopsida; order Zingiberales; family Zingiberaceae; genus Wurfbainia; species Wurfbainia villosa. Next base: position 35,017,041 of record CM045990.1, read on the forward strand.
AAAAAAGAAAGTAAAAAAAAATGTCATCTGCCAAAGTCGAACTCGGTTCCGTCCAATTATCAACCTCGGATTATTATTATTACCCTACCAACCAATTTCCAAAGAATGACAAAAATAGTTAATACTCATTTTTGTCATTCTGAACTTACTAAATCAGTTTATGTTGAATGGGAAAATGATTCGTTTTGGAGCCTAATAAATATTAAACTCTTGTTAGAAATACTTGCTGTCAAAAATACATAATCGGTGAATGGTGGCTCATGAGCATGCCAAGTATATAACGTCAATAAGTGGAGTCAGTCCCAATTAAGATCGACAATCTACCGTGCCGTCACATGGTGCCCCTCCTGCACTGATGTGTTTCCACACAATAATTTATAGCGTTTTCGAGAATAGTTTGTTACAAAAGTCTTGGTAGGTCCATTGTAGAGTTTTGATATCATATACGTCAGCCATTTGATCCACATCATTATACCATAATAAAAAAATATAATATTTTCGTCCAATGTATTATAATTCATTCTTGAATTCGTCGGAGTCGTCGACACTATCCTCGTCATCGGTAGCAATCCTACGATTGCGATCGGACCACAGCCCCACACGATCGAATCGAAATTTGGTCTAATCGCGATTGCAACATCGTGGCAGATCACGGTCACAATTTGTTCGAAATTTGATCACGATTCGATCAGACTCCGACTCTAATTGAATCATGATCATTTTTAGTCAGATTAATTACAATCAAAATTCAACCGAATGTCGATGGTAATGACGATGTGTGCACGAAAAAAAATATTATGTATTTCCAATTCTGCACTCCCTTTTGTAAAAAAATTGAAATCGTCAATCTGACATCCTCCATTGATCTATCCCACGATCATTATGATGAAGATAAATTAGAAGGATTTTATGAGCTTTGATATGATCACTAAAATATAAAGATCATCTAAATAAATAAAAAAAAAAAACTTCCAATCCTGCACTCCCGTATAAATACCGGACGCCTAAGATATCAACTTACCATATTTGCATATCACAATTAATGTTTCTGAAAATAGCTGCAAATTCAAGTGTTGGTAGGCTCTCATTTCCATAGACTGATAAATTAAAAATATATATTTGTCAAATTTATTAAAAATTTCCGATAATTTTATTGGCCAAAAAATTAATTTACTAACCCACATTTTGGCCAAAAATTTTATTAAATTTTAGTGGTAGATAAAAGTTTAATTAAATTTATGCGAGAGTTTTTTTTTCTCTCCAAATTTTATTTCTTCTTTATTATAGGTACCCTATCTCTTCCCTATAATTCACTATCAACGCCAAGAAAGGATTATTAACTAATTTTTTTACCAACTAAATTTAGTTGATAATATATTAGCCAAAGTAAGGTTAGTCAATAAAGAGTTGAAAAAAAAAAGATCTAACTAAAATTTATGTTAGTCAGTATTATAATAATTTATCAGTTATTATCAATTTGATGCGGAAACGAGTGAAAATCTGCTCGCTCCATTTTCAATGCAGTGAAGCACTGAGGGAGGTCTCAGAGGGTCCTCATAGGCCGCAATCAGTAAAGAATAAGAAGATGAAATAGGTGAAATGCAAGAAAACCGACGATAGCAATCGAGACTCAGACACAAGATGTAACGTGGTTCAGAATAAGGATTCCTACTCCACGGAGGTGAACTTTCTCACCGGAGGCAGTGCCTAAGCACTTTCACTATGAGGGTCCTCCTTTACGGAAGGTCAATTTCCGAAGGTGGAGGAGAGAAGACATTTTACAGTGATATCGTAAAGCGAGAAAAATACAATAGATGTGACAACGATAGATCTCCTTCCTTCTTCTCCGATGAGGCGACTGTGGTTCTCCTTTTCCTCTTGCGTCCTCTGCTCTCTCGCGGGGTTGGAATGATTGTCGATCCCCTTTTTCCTCCTTGCTTCCTCCCTTTTATCTTCCTCTTTCCTTCATCGTAACGTCGTAGGTTATCTCCATCGTACACGTGGCCACCACCTCCACCTGGAGAATAATTCTGTTACAAACATGAGGAACGAGGGCTCCTCGGAATATTATGTGGGGCCTCCCAGGCCGTTGCCTAACACCTTTTCCTCTATCTTTCGGGAAACTAGGCTAGACTATCTCCCTCAACCCTCCGTATTGAGGGAAGCTAGTTTAGGTCTATAGCCCACGGGTGACCTAGCCCTAGGGCTTTTTATCAACCCGAACCAATTCCTCTTTTCCCCATGTCAAATTCCCTTTGTATTGATCAGATTGGACCGACCTCTTGGTGAAGCGCCTTCCGTCTCTCCTTTGCCGTGTCAATTGCTTTCACTAACTCTCCCGTACCAATGACTTCCGATATTCGCCCGTGCCAATGGCTTCTGATATCCGCCCGTGCCAATGGCTTCTGATATTCGCCCGTGCCAATGACTTCTGATATTTGCCCGTGCCATTCTTCCTTTTCTTCCTTTTCTTCCTTAGCTAAGCCGTGTATTTTGGATCGGATCTTGGGTCACCTGCTAACCCCTCTATCGGGGATTATGTAGGGAAGGTACCAATAGTATCATTAGTCAACCCCAAAAAATAGTCAAGCGAAGTTATAAGCTTGACTTTCCCAATGTACATAAAGTTTCTGACCTATTCTTCATTTCTCAACTTAAATCCATCCGTTCCCTTATAACTCTCCCAAGTATATTAAAGGAGGCCCGCTGGGCTCATGGGCTCCGCTTCTCCTTCTCCTTCCGTGCAGCTAAATCATCGCGGAAAATCCTATATAAACCCCCGCCTTCTCCTTTTAGGTATCGTTTAGTGTGCTTAACAATCCAGCCTGTTCTTCTCCTCCCGTGATTTTCACCGGCGACGTTTCGGCGACCCAATCCTTCCTTTCCCCACACGATTCTTCCTTAACCTCCGAGTAAGTGCTCTGCTTTGTTCACACCCATGGCTCCTAGGACCACCTCTTCACCCGCCTGGTATGAACATACCATAACCCAGTTAGATTGCAACCATTATTTCTTTAATATTAGGAGCCATTATATAGACCCCCTCTATAAAATGCTGCTTCACGACTAAACTGCATCGACCTCATAATCCTCCTCCCGACTTGACATGCTTTTTCTCCGAACAATTTCTTAACGGCCTATCCCTACCGGTACCACCGGTCTATTTGGACCTTCTAAACTTCTACGGACTACCCCTGAACCAATTCACCCCCAACTCCTTCCGAATTCTATCGGGAGCTCACATAGTGTTCCAACACTTGAACCTCTCTTTGACCCCCGAAATATTCCATTGCTTCTTCCAATTAAAGTCTTCTAAGGTAGGTTTCTTTTATTTATCTAGCCGTTCAGACTGCCAATTCCTGGTGAACCTGCCCACTTCCCACAAGGGCTTGGAAGAATTGTATTTCTTTGTACAACTTCCCGAATCTCTTCCCTATTCTGATACATGGAAGGTAGCTCTTTCTGAATTGCCTCCCTTCCGAGAAACGAGGACCAAGTATCCCTTCCCGGAAGTGTATAGAGTATTAGGAGAGCTACATTACTGCTCCAAACATCTAATAGAAACTCCTCTGTTAAGACACTTTGGATTGTCTCCTCTACCTTTGATGACTTCGGTTGCTGTAGGTAGGGTGATACTGGTCCTGCACTATGACTTCCTTTCCAAATTATTCATCTTTCTTATGAGTATACCTTGCAGATAATATAATGCAGAAGGCTTTGGTGGAAGGGGAGGCAATTGAGGCTACCAGGAAAAAGAAGACCTCGACTAAAAGAGGCAAGTCAGTAACAGCTCCGTCATCCCCCCGAAAAAAGCTGCGACTCATCAAGAAAGGAGCCTCAAGTTCATCAGCTCTTCTTCCCTTATCTTCCGACCAGCCGGGAGCTCAACCCCTAACCATTTATGAGCCCAGAAGGGAAGGCAATACCTCCCCTGCCTCTTCTTCACCTCCCCAAGGAGGGGATTCTCCCTCCCAATTTCTTCATTCCTCCCCATCTGCACAAAATTCACCCCTGCCTTCTCATACAGAATCCCTCCAAGCTCCTATACCTTCCGACTCGAGAACCTCTCCTACCCCTCTTTGCCGTACCAGACCCCCATCTTCCTCGGAAGGAGAGGATCCTTCCCTTCCTGTTCCTCCGAAGGCCACGCTGGGATCCTTGCTGAAGATTCGGCACCCTTCGGAGGTAAAATTCTTTAATCAGTCGGGCATACAAGGCCCGTGTGAGCAAGTGGGTAAACTGCTGGCAGAGGTATTTACTCTTTCTTTTCCTCCTCTTTGCTATGGGTATTTCCCTATACTGATGTATGCTGATAATTTTCCTTTCCTTTTAGGCCTCCACCCAACATAACAACATGGTGGTTCATCTAGCCCGATTCCAATCTATTGTGGAGACTCGCCATTTTGCCGCCGTGTCACAGTAAAGAGCTCAGACGGTTAAACGAGCAAGAGGCAAAGGAGGCACTTTCGGGGCATGAAGATGCCACGATGCAACTAGCCTTGGTCCGCGAAAAAGAGGAGCCGCAACGAAAAATGAAGAATCGAATCGCCTCTTCTTGCGATCCGTGAGCCGCAATGTGTAGACATCCTGACTCAGGAACTAAAGGAGTATAAGAGATATCTTATGGACGCCATGATCAAGGATGCTGACTCTTCGGCTACTATCACACAGCTTCAACAAGAACGCCACCATCTTAATCTGGAGCGTCAAGCCTGGGCAGTTACCAGGGAATCCTGTGCAAAGAAGTGTCAGGAGCTTTTCTCCATGGTAGCGGCTCTTCCCCGAACCTTATCGCCGGTGGCTCAGTAGCAATCTACCCTCCAACAGGAGTATCTTGAAGCTCTTTCAGCCTTAGGACAACGAGCTATAAAGGCAGCCACCGAGAGAGATGCTTTGGCGATTAAATTGGCGGAAAGTCAAGCTCAGGTGGTTCAATATCAGGACCAACTAAAGGAGCAGGAAGCCGACCTCAAGGGGCGCTATGTCAAGAAGGGGGTAGATCTCTTTATACTAGGTTTTGAGGGGTCCTCGGCTCAAAATGTTGAACAAGGATACCCGCCTTCTGGCACGGACACTAGCTATTTAGATCCCACGGAGGTGTTAGCTAAATGTCCGCCTAAACTCTTTGAATTGTAATTTCTACTATTCTCCGTTTTTGATAATTTTATCAATAGCCTCTCTTCTGCTACTGAATGATGAATTTGTTCATATGCTTAGTTATCATCGTCTTGTCATGCTTCTTGACGGGTCGGGAATTCTGGACCAATTTTAAACTCCTCCTTTTTTATACCGTTATCTCTTTTCCCATATCTGATGGTGCAATCACCTCATTGGTTCGGGCTTATGGGAGAGATATTGAATAACATTATTCACCTCGCCTGATTTGGTTAGAATCTGCTTGAAGTATTTTGTCTGATATTATTCACACCCGTCCCGATTTCGGTTTGGGGACTTGCTTTAAGTGACTCTTGCCTGTTAGCCTTCCCCCTTCCTTTTTACTGCTTCGAAAACTATATCCACCTCCTCGCCTTCTTCCCCTTCCCAAGAACTTCCCCCATTGCTTTTCTTTCATTATAAATCATCACCCTCCATGTCTTCGTCCCTCTATCTCACTATCATGGCTTCAGCAGGGCATCCCATCGAAATTTCTTCAGAGTCAGAATCCTTCGAGTTATGGAACTGGGCTTCGGAAGATACTGGAGACTCAGAGACCCGCTCGACCGCCACTTCAGCCTTCCGCCCCCTTCCGTTCCCGCCTTCCAGTCCAACTCCAACTCCTCCTAAAGGGAGGTCTTTTCGGGCTCCTTTCCCCTCCTTCCGCAACAAGGTGTAGAATCCTCCCTTCACCTGGGAGTATACAGTGGGAGACCCCCGCGCCGTTGACGAACTTCCTCCACTTCCACCAGCGCTGGCTTTCATCCCAATCCCCCCGGCAGGAGCTCATCCTTCTTCGTTCGACGAAGGTCCATCATCTCTTCCTTCACCTCAAGTCGAGCGCTTCAGGGTCATCCTGGCACCCTCTCCCCCCAAAGAGACCTCTCCCGCCTCGTCTATGGGGAGTAATCAGAGAAAATCTGTATAGATCAAATTAATGTAATCATTTCAAAGATATGAGTAAAAATGAGGGAGGGAACTTGATGTTTGTTTTTGTCTTTTTCTCGTAGAGGTAAGATTTCTGTCTTCGAAAGGACGATAATCTGATCCGAACATACCTTCTTCTATCATTGCCCGGGGATTCGGACCCTCTTAATTACAGTTATAGTCCCGTCGACCTTCCCACTACTGCCCCCACTTCTCCTCTCCTTTACTGGCATTTATGGTCCCCCTTTCTTCTACCCATAAATGCACTTTCCCCCTTCGTTGCTATAAAAGTTCCCGATCTTTACCTGATAGCTTCCATCCTTTCCTTTTCTCTTTATTTGCCATGGATAGAATATCTGAACAGGGCAGCAGTTCCTCTCCTTCTGAAGAACAGATAAATGACCGTTGATACATAGTTATCTTGGAGGAGCAAGTGAAGTACTTACAGCAACGACTGAAGGAAACTTCCGCCAGTAATCGCTCCCTACGCCAACAACTGGTCGGGTCCCAAAAGGAATTGGCCAAACATATTTTCCTGCAGCAGTCTTACCGACGACAACTATTGTGCCAACCTCAACCATATAAGAGAGCTCCCTCCGTTCCTCCCAACAAAGAACTATAATACTCAAGATGTATAAGGGTTTCTATTTGTCATTTTCCCTCGTAAATGACTTAAAATATGTAATTCCTTTGCATTAATGAACTTTCCCAGTTTATCTCCTTTCTCCAGTGTCTTCTGCATTGTACCACGCTTTACTTCTTTCGTATCCACATAGAATGAGACATACGTCGGCTCTTCCGCCTTTATAATTCGCTTGGGATATAGAACCATTAAATGAATTGACTCTGCTATTTTGCAAGGATAAAACAATATAGGGTTAAACAAGGACTTCAACTTCCCACCCTTTACGGGGACAAACAATGATATATAACTGAGGGGATCTCAGTTCTTCCGCTCCGCCACCACACGGGGAGATCTTCCGCTTCACGGGGATAGAAATTACAAGTATAATATATAACCGAAGGATTTCGTTTCTTCCGTTCTGCCACCACACGGGGATATCTTCCGCTTCGCGGGGATAGAAATTGATATGTAGAATAAATAATAACCAAGGGGTCTCGGTTCTTCCGTTCCACCACCGCACGGGGATATCTTCCGCTCTGCCTCGCGGGGATAGACTTTTATATGTAGAATAAATAATAACCGAGGGGTCTCGGTTCTTCTATTCCACCACCGCACGGGGATATCTTCCGCTCTGCCTCGCGGGGATAGAATTTTATATGTAGAATAAATAATAACCGAGGGGTCTCGGTTCTTCCGTTCCACCACCGCACGGGGATATCTTCCGGTCTGCCTCGCGGGGATAGAATTTTATATGTAGAATAAATAATAACCGAGGGGTCTCGGTTCTTCCGTTCCACCACCGCACGGGGATATCTTCCACTCTGCCTCGCGGGGATAGAATTTTATATGTAGAATAAATAATAACCGAGGAGTCTCGGTTCTTCCGTTCCACCACCGCACGGGGATATCTTCCGCTCTGCCTCGCGGGGATAGAATCTTATATGTAGAATAAATAATAACCGAGGGGTCTCGGTTCTTCCGTTCCACCACCGCACGGGGATATCTTCTACTCTGCCTCGCGGGGATAGAATCTTATATGTAGAATAAATAATACCCGAGGGGTCTCGGTTCTTCCGTTCCACCACCGCACGGGGATATCTTCCGCTCTGTCTCGCGGGGATAGAATCTTATATGTAGAATAAATAATAACCGAGGGGTCTCGGTTCTTCCGTTCCACCACCGCACGGGGATATCTTCCGCTCTGCCTCGCGGGGATAGAAATTGATATGTATATAGTCCCGAAGCCATCAATATAAAGGAGGCAACGCTTTCATACCCTCCCTCTTTTGTGCTTACCTTCTGAAGGGGGAACGCCCATATCCGCCCCTTCCCATGTAAGTGAAGGCTCTAGCACATAACGGGTCATTTAGAAAAAATAATCCTTCTTTCCCTTTCATTTAGGGTCGCTTTTATCACAGGCGAGGAGCCCAATAACGGTTATCAGCCCACTCACTTCCCCTTTATAGGGGATCCTTTTGCCTTCGTTTCTCTGCCTATCTTCATCCCTTTGCCTTTTCATCTCCTTCTTCTCCGTCTGTTCGTTCCTCCGCCGCCATACTTCGTTGCCCCAATCCTTATTCTTAGACCATCAAAATGCACTCTTCCTTTTTCCAGGAGATAGCGGATCGTTATCCACATCGCAAGAGGAAAGTTTGGCCACCGGCGACTTCTTCTTCCCCTCCCCCGGTCACCAACACAGCTACTTCACCTTGTCCGTCTTCCTCTCCTCCCCCTGAATCTTTTGTTACTTCCACCCCGGAGGGAATTGGTACCATTATTCCTTCCTCCATTTCCCCAGCATTTGCGAACCCTAGCTCCCATACTTTTTCTCCCTCTGCCACCAATATTCAGAAGTCGCCTTCTCCTCCACCACAACCTGAGGATGAACTTGGGGAGGATGCGCCTCCATGTCAGCCGATGATAGAGACTGACCCATCCTTGCCTTCTTTCTCCCTTGAATACCATTCTTCCTCCGAACCCATGGCGGTCGATGTCCCCTTACCGCAAGCTTCCCCTTCCACTCATCGCCGGAAGAGCCCCTCTCCTCTTCCAAATATCATTCCCCTTCTTCCCCTCCCCAGCGAACTTCCCACCTCAGTATCATCCGTCCCATCTTCTTCCTTTTCTCCCCGGAGTCTTCGGATCCTGAACTTAGAGGAAGTGGTTCCTTGCATGGAAAGCCTACGCCATGCTCTGGATTTGGTATGTTTTCTTGATTAGCTCTCCTAGCTTTGTCTTACTAGCTGATTTTCTTGTTCACAACTGGCATGCAGACCTTAACCAATCATCAAGAGTTGAATCGCTCCCTCCGTCAATATCAGACTCAAGCTCAAGAATGAGAGCGACAACAACGGGAAGATTTAGCGAATGCTCAAAATTGAGAACGACTCCTGTTACAACAATTGCACCTGTGCCAGGAGCAATTATCTGAGGCTCGTCAACAAATTCAGAAGGATGCTGATACCATTGCGGCATTAAGAGAACAACAACGTCCAGGTGTGCAGCAACCAGTCCCTCAGCGGGAAGTCCCATTGGCCCCTCCCGATAAGGAGTCTTCCTCGGCTCAAGAATTAATACGTCTCCAAGGGCAGGCAGCAGAACTCCTCAAGGGGAAGCAACAGGATTCTGACGTCATCGCTCACCTTCAGGTCCAATACCAGCGAGCACAGGATAAGATAGGGGACCTTCGCACCCGCTTGTGCAAGGAGGTACAAGAAAACTCATCCCTTATAAATTCCCGGGCGCATGCTCATGCCCGTCTACGCAGGCAAGAGACTTCCCTCCAGAGGCTGAGCACTAAACTCGCCCGAACCAGATCTTATTCTGAAGTAGTGGAGGGGATCTCAGCTTCTATGCGTCAGAACATGGTGGAGATGACGCACCTTGTGCAGCAGGACCAAGGTTCCCGAGCCGATGATGTTTCCATCCTAGCCGATGCTATTATGGAGGTGTCGCGACGCTATGTGGACGTGTGTCGAAAACTTCAAGAGCAACAAGAAAAATGTGAGAGGTTGCATCGAGAGCGAAGCCCTGACCGTCCGCACCGCCAGGAGAGACTCATCACTTTACTGCGCGCCACCTATCAGGACGGATTTAATGAAGCGGTTCAGCAGTATGCTAACCAAGGATTACCTCCTCCAACTTATCCTTCCTTTTCTTTAAATTGGGAGGCTGGTTTTCAACGTTATCCTCCTGACCGATTTAAGCTGTAATATGATAGCCTGTTTTGAAACGGGAATTCCCTTTCCATCTTTTCTTTTTTTTTCCTTCAAGATTTATTAACAACACTGTATTGCTTTTGTAAATAACCCCTTAATGAAATTTGGAGAGTACTCGGCATCTAATTAATGTAATCAACTTAAGAAGTACCCCCTTCGGAGTCTCATAATTTCTCTTCTTCCATTCCATATTTCTCATACAGTGTGAAAAAGTTTTAAATGAAGGGCATTCCAAGGTCGTGAAAGCTCTTTGCCTTGGTGATCTTTCAGATAATATACTGACCCTGCTACGCAGCGCGTTACTTCATAGGGTCCTTCCCAGTTTGGAGCCAGCTTTTCGGGATCTCCAGCGGGATTAACCTTACGCAAAACCCAATCCCCTTCTTGAAATCTTCGAGGCATCACCTTCTTATTAAAGGCTCGCTGCACTCTTTGCTTGTAGAATTCCGCTCGCCTCCGTGCCATCTCCCGCTTTTCCTCCACCAAGTCCAATTCGATGCTTCGGAGGAGTTGGTTCTGATTTGGTTCGTATGCCTTTATCCGAGCGCTATTTAATAGAACCTCGACTGGAATAACAGCTTCCGTCCCGTACACCAAACTAAAGGGAGTTTCTCCTGTTGCTGTCTTGGGAGTAGTTCGATAGGCCCACAGGACGCCTGGTAACTCTTCTACCCGGCCCCTGCCCCTAATTTGGTTTTTAATCCTTGAATGAGGATCCTGTTAGTCACCTCCACTTGCCCATTCGCTTGAGGATGAGCGACCGAAGTGAAAGCCTGCTGAATGTTGAGACTCTGGCACCATTCTTGGATCTTTTTTCCCTGGAATTGTCGTCCATTGTCACTGACTATTTTCTTAGGAATACCGTATCGACAAACAATGTTTCTCTACAAGAACTGTATTACGGCATTCTCAGTAATTCTGGCTAAGGGCTCTGCCTCCACCCATTTGGAAAAATAATCCACAGCCACCAATAAAAACTTCTTCTGTAAAGGCGCTGCTGGCATCGGACCTACTATATCCATTCCCCACTGATCGAAAGGGCAGGAAGAGATCACCGCTTTCATTAACTCAGCTGGTCGTTCGGAACGGTTGCTATGTTTCTGACAAGCGAGGCAAGCTTGCACTATACGAGCGACATCTTGCTGAAGAGTAGGCCAAAAATATCCTGCTAAGAGGACCTTTCTTGCCAAAGCTCTCCCTCCTAAATGATTGTTGCAGCAACCTTCATGAATCTCCCGTAGTACCCATTCCGCATCCTCATTTTCCAAGCATTTCAATAAGGGTCGTCCGAAGGAAGTCTTGTATAAGTCCCCATTTAAGAGGGTGAACCGTTTGGCTCGGCTTATTAAAGCGGAAGATGCTATTTTTTCTTCAGGGATCTTCCCGTGCCGTAAATAAGCTATGATGTCGGCCCTCCAATCAAGCATCAGGCTTGATTCGGGTGTGTCTCCCTCCAAGCTGCATATTGCTAACCGAGCCAATTCATCTGCCTTTCTGTTGTTCTCCCGCGGGATCTGCTTTAAGAGGACCTGACGGAATTGAGCTTTTTCTTTCTCAAAAGCCTTCAGGTATTTATGCAACCTTTCCTCTCGAACCGTGAAAGAACCTTGAAGTTGTGATATCACCAACTGGAAATCCGAATGGATTATAATGGAAGAAGCCCCCATCGCTTTAGCAGCTTGCAATCCCGCTAAAATGGCTTCGTATTCCGCCTCATTATTAGATGCCCGATATTCCAGGCGAACGGCTAATCGAGTTTCTTTACCATCAGGGGAAATTAATAGAACACCGACGCCGCTGCCCGTAGACCCTGAAGAACCGTCCACGAATATATTCCAGGCCTCTGATCCCTCCTCGTTGGCTGTCGAACCCTCTTCCGAACCGCAGGGTACCTCTGCTAGAAAATCTACAAGCGCTTGGACTTTGATAACCGTTCGAGGTTGGTAGCGAATATCATATTCGCTTAGTTCTACTACCCATTTGGCTAATCTTCTAGAGAAATTGGGCTTAGTGATGACCTTTCCCAACTCGCTGTGGGTTAGAACGGTGATGGGATGAGCCAAAAAATACGGCCTTAATTTGCGAGCGGTTAGCACTAGGATATACGCCAACTTCTCCAGCTTTGTATAACGGAATTCCGCCCCCTTAAGGATATGGCTGGTATAATAAATAGGCTGCTGATGAGAACCTTCTTGCTTTAACAATACCGAACTAATGGCTCCCTCTGAGACGGCCAGATACATCCAAAAAGGTTCGCCGGCTATTGGTTTGGCTAGCAGTGAGAGTCCCGCCAAATATTTCTTTAACTCCTGGAAAGCCCGTTCACATCGATCATCCCACTGAAACTTGGTAGCCTTGCGGAGGACCTTGAAGAAAGGCAGCCCTTTGTCCGCCGATCTGGCTATGAATCGTGATAAAGAAACGATCCTGCCCACCAGCCTCTGTGTTTCCCACAGATTAGCGGGTGACTTCATGTTGCATAATGCTTGGACCTTCTCAGGATTGGCTTGCAACCCTTTCTCAGTCACAATGTACCCCAAGAACTTGCCGCTCTTTACCCCAAACAGGCATTTATTAGGGTTTAACTTCATATTAAACCGATTCAATGTAGCGAAGGTTTCATTTAAGTCCTTGACTAAATCCCGAGTGGCCTTCGATTTGACTAATATGTCATCCACGTAGACTTCCACTTTTTTCCCTTTCTGTTCAGCAAAGATTTTGTCCATAAGGCGCTGATATGTAACCCTCGCGTTCTTTAATCCGAACGGCATTACCACATAGGCGTATAACCCTCCTGCGGTCACGAAGCTAACCCTTTTTTGATCTTCTTCTGCCAATGGTATTTGATGATATCCTTGATATGCATCCATTAGAGACACCACTTCATATCCCACAGTAGAATCCACCAGTTGATCAATACGAGGCAAGGGGTAGCAGTCTTTAGGACATGCTTTATTTAAATCACGGAAATCAATACACATCCTCCATTGCCCCGAAGGCTTGGGGACCAAGACTACATTAGAAATCCATTCGGAAAACTGGATTTTTTTTACATGACCCGCTTTTAGCAGCTTGTCCACTTCTTCGGCTATGACCTTGTCCTTTTCTGGTCCAAAATGTCGCCTCTTCTGTTGAACGGGTCGGGCTCCTTTAATGATATTGAGACGGTGTTCAGCCACTCGAGGGTTGATCCCCGTGAGATCATGCACATCTTTTGCAAAGATGTTTTCATTCTCCTTCAGGCAAGCCACCAGCTCTTCTTTGATTTCCAGCTGTTGTGCTATCCGTGTGACCTTTCTTGGAGCAATTTCCACCAGTTCTCCTTCTTCTATCTTGCCAGCCTTGGGGGGGGGGATTCCTCCAGGACTCAGACGTCAGTGATGATGACAGCTTTGCCTTTGAGGTCGTTGGTTCGGGCTTTCTTACCGTCGAACCATTTTGCATCGCAGACTCGGAGGCCTTCTGTTCTCCAGGAACTTCTCCCACCAATTGACCCACTGGAAATTTCAACTTCTGGTGGTACGGGGAAGCCACGACTTGAAAAAGGGTGAGGAAAGGATGCCCAAGAATAGCATTATAAGTGGATGGAGCGTCCACAATGAGGAAAGGGATTATACTAATTTTTTGGCTGGGCTTTACGTCCAGAGTCAGAGGCAAGGAAATCTGCCCCGTAGGGTGTACTACATGCCCCGCGAATCCAAAGAGGGGGGTGGCCATATATTCTAGCTGGGCATTTCACCGCATCGTCCAAAGCTTCCTGGAAGAGGATGTTGACGGAGCTTCCCGAGTCAACTAACACCCGGGCCACTTCATAATTGGCCAAGGATATACGAATAACCAAGGCATCCGTGTGGGGCAGCAGGACACCTTGTAGATCTTCTGGCCCGAATGAAACGGGCGGTGCCACTTGAATAGTTTGGTCGGTGACGATGGCCAAACTCTCCATGAGACAGGCGTACGACTTCCGCACCCGGTTAGAGTCCCCGTCGGTAGGTCCTCCAGCTATAACATGAATAACTCCCCGCGTGGGAATGTCATCTAGATTGGATGAAGGGCCCTCACCTGATGGACCTTCTTGAGAGACATCCTCCTGGGACGGCGTTTGGGGGAAAGTGACCCGAGGTTGTTGATTATATGGCTTTGGACGGATTACATCTGGTCGTGGGCCTCGTCGTGCTGGTCCTCCTGCCTGGAACCTTACTCGCGGATATGCAGTATGGAGGCGATCCAATTCCTCTTGTAACTTGAAATATCGGCCACTACTATGGCCGTATTCTGTATGATATTGGCAAAAGAACGGGGAAGGGGGGTTACATGGGATCCCCCTGTGTCCTAAGGGTCATTGCAGCATACCCTGTTGGTCGTAGAATTCCATTTCCCGTTCTTTCGAAGTCCTCACGGGAGGAAGCGCTTCAGCGGCCATGATTTGTAAGGGTGGGATGGGGCGAACTCCTTGCAACATCGGACGAGGCCTCGAGACCTCCTGTCGAAAAGTTCTTGTATACTCCCGCCAGAGAGGCACTTGGGGAGCAGCGGGACGAGCCCTTTCAGCTGGGACTACTGCGGCAGTCCGTTCAGCTCTCCGTACCTTTAATCCTTCTTCATCGCGAATGAACTGCTCCGCACGGCTTAGTAGCTCCTCATAACTATCCGCAGGTTGTCTTAACAAGGAACTGAGGAAGGGGCCCTCCTTCAGCCCGTGCTGAATAGCACCTCTGAAAGATTTGGATCGGGCTGAGGGGATTCCCCTAGCTGCAGAAGTGAATCGATGAAGATACCCCCTAAGGGATTCTGAAGGTCCTTGGGTGATATGCATTAACATAGAGGCGTCCTGTCTATACGCCTTGCAACCGACAAATTCCCGACTGAACATTCTCTGGAAATCGAACAGTGATAGACCACGGTGGTATTGAACCACTTTTGCACCGAGCCAGTTAGGGTGGTTCGGAAGACTCGGCACTTGAGAGCATCAGTATAACAGTGGAGCGAGGCCGCTCCATCAAATTGAGATATGTGCTCTTCGGGATCCGTCGAACCTTCATACTTATTAATCTGAGGATTCCAGAAGTAGGATGGAGGGAGCTCCGAGAGAATGTCCATTGTGAAGGGACTGGGATCGTATACTTCCGGAGGCCTGGTTGATAGACTTTCGCCCTGTTCCTCCCTGCGCGTTTGGGTGAAGGGCATAGTGTTCTGAGGCATTCTTCCCCCGAGACCGCCTCCAAGCAATGTTTCCCCATTGACGGTTGTACGAGATGGAGGAGGTATTTCTGGGGGTGGGTCTCTGGAAGAAGGTTCCCCGGAATGCGGATGCAGATATCCGATCCTTCTCCTTTCCGTAGCGAGAGCTTCTGTGATAGCGTCATCCATCAGAGCTTTCAACTGCGAGGGTAGAAGGATGATGGGATGCTCCTCCGCTGCTGAGGTAGCAGGGGGTTGTACTTCTTCCGGTTGCATCTCGATGTCCAGCTCAATCGTTCCCACAGACGGCGCCAACTAATGCGGAAATGAGTGAAAACCTGCTCGCTCCATTTTCAATGCAGTGAAGCACTGAGGGAGGTCTTAGAGGGTCCTCACAGGCCGCAATCAGTAAAGAATAAGAAGATGAAATAGGTGAAACGCAAAAAAACCGACGATAGCAATTGAGACTCAGACACAAGATGTAACGTGGTTCGGAATAAGGATTCCTACTCCACGGAGGTGAACTTTCTCACTGGAGGCAGTGCCTAAGCACTTTCACTATGAGGGTCCTCCTTTACGGAAGGTCAATTTTCGAAGGTGGAGGAGAGAAGACCTTTTACAGTGATATCGTAAAGCGAGAAAAATACAAGAGATGTGACAACGATAGATCTCCTTCCTTCTTCTCCGATGAGGCGACTGTGGTTCTCCTTTTCCTCTTGCGTCCTCTGCTCTCTCGCGGGGTTGGAATGATTGTCGATCCCCTTTTTCCTCCTTGCTTCCTCCCTTTTATCTTCCTCTTTCCTTCATCGTAATGTCGTAGGTTATCTCCATCGTACACGTGGCCACTACCTCCACCTGGAGAATAATTCTGTTACAAACATGAGGAACGAGGGCTCCTCGGAATATTGTGTGGGGCCTCCCAGGCCGTTGCCTAACACCTTTTCCTGTATCTTTCGGGGAACTAGGCTAGACTATCTCCCTCAACCCTCCGTATTGAGGGAAGCTAGTTTAGGTATATAGCCCACGGGTGACCTAGCCCTAGGGCTTTTTATCAACCCGAACCAATTCCTCTTTTCCCCATGTCAAATTCCCTTTGTATTGATCAGATTGGACCGACCTCTTGGCGAAGCGCCTTCCGTCTCTCCTTTGCCGTGTCAATTGCTTTCACTAACTCTCCCATACCAATGGCTTCCGATATTCGCCCATGCCAATGGCTTCTGATATCCGCCCGTGCCAATGGCTTCTGATATTCACCCGTGCCAATGGCTTCTGATATTCGCCCGTGCCAATGGCTTCTGATATTCGCCCGTGCCATTCTTCCTTTTCTTCCTTAGCTGAGCCGTGTATTTTGGATCGGATCTTGGGTCACCTGCTAACCCCTCTATCGGGGATTATGTAGGGAAGGTACCAGTAGTATCATTACAAATTTATACAGTGTTTTTAATATTTTACTGATCAAATGTAACTATGTGTAATATACTCAGTGTTTGGTTGCGGGCGTAGTCGAGTTATTATATTTTGGAAAATAGACGTTCAATGAAATGTCTAAGCATTTTTAAAGATAAAACTAACTGTTTTTTAAAAAAATTATGTTTAACACATGGCTTAGCTACTTGGCCCACTCGACACTTGATCACTGAATCGCTTGATCTACCTAACACTCATTGACATGACCCACTCTGCACTTGGGCACTCAACAATTCAACTTGCTAAGTAATCAAGCACTCAACCCACTTAGCACTTTAGCATTCATCCACTTGGTCACTTAACCAACTCGTTAGCTCGGACACTTGGTAGTTTGGTTCACTCGACACTCGACCTGCTTGGCAACTTAGGCACTCGACCTACTCGACCACCTTGAAGTTAGATAGTTCATTCTTCCCTTCCATGGCAATCCATCCTACCATGAAGTTGCAACCTTCTCGAGTGTTGACTCCTAAATCTTGAGCACTGAATGGATTCCCAAGCATTAACTCTCGAGTCCAAGCACCTGAGTACCAACTCCTGAGTCCCACATGCCCTAAGCAGCCCAAGATCAAGTGAGTTCTAAAGTACCGACTCTTGAGTCCCACATGTTGAACCAGTTCCTAAGTGTAAACTCCTAACTTTCAAGTGTCGAGTACCCAAGTTTGAATGTTCATGTGCGCTCAAGCACCTATGTTTGCACGCTCGAGAACATTGTGAATGTCAACTCCCAAGCCTGAGTGGGTTTCGAGTACACACTCTAGCAATCCGAGTCCAAGTGTTGAGTACCCCGACTTTGAACACTATACTTCTGAATGCCTGAGTATCATTAGTGCATAGGAAATTGATTGATCTACCCTAGAAGGCAAGTGTTGCTTAACTACTCTAACTCAACTTGATTTCAAGTTCATTAGTATACTCTATTTCAACATTTTCAAAATAGAGCTCTCACTTTGTCTAGTATCGGATTGACCTAAATCTACCAAACCTTCCTCCTACTTAGCATTCAGTCAACCTTGACTTATCATGGCTTCTTTGGCCTAGAAGCCATACTAACAAGATGAGCCTTATAATGCTCAATAGTTCCACTAGACTTGTATTTGATTTTGTAAATCCATTTGTAACCGCTTGGTTTATAGACAATGGGTGGAGGGATGAGGTTTCATGCGTTGTTGAGTTGAAATCCTTCTAATTATATGTTTTTCATTTCTCGCCAATGAGGATCAAGGATATAGCTTGAGTGTAAGTTTTGGGTTTAGTGTGATTTGTGATAGCAGCTAGAAAAAAAAAAGAGAATGTGAAAGATGTAAATAGGAAAAAAAATAGAAAATGGATATTGAATTTTTTTTATAGAACTTGATGTTAATGAGGTACGTATACTGATTAGCTTAAAATTAAATTATACTAGAGAGTCACTTTGCCACACTCGAGGTCGTTTATGTTATGTTGATTGTCTTAGAGGTGGAATGGTGATGTGTATTAATTGTTTTCGGCAATTTACCAAACACAGTTCCTAAAGTTTGGAATTGTCCAAAAAGCACAGCATGGTTTCAGATTTACCAAATCGCGCACCTAATTCCCCTTTTACCCCTCCGGCCAAACAGATCTATAATTTAATGATGAGACAGAATTTTCATACATCCGAGCCACTACTGGAAATTCCGAACCATCTAAACGTGGTGCTGGGAATTCAAATCCCAGCACCACCTTTTTTTTATCTGATTTCTAATTTATATCGGTCTGATTTCTGAAATATTACTGTGAATACCTAATAAAATCTCGAATATCAAAAATTTTGGCCACGGATACACAGAGAGACACTACTCAAACTCAATGGACTTGGATTGGATCGAAAAAGAGGTGAATAAGACCATCAATGGGTTTTGACCGAAACCCATTGATGGACTTAGAGGAGTCCAAATTTCGAAATCTTGACATAGACTGAAAGATCTTACAATATGAATTTTTGATATGTCGAGAAAACTTAGTTTTAATCCTCCTATCTCCCAATTTTAACTTGTGTCGAAAAAAATGGTACTGAAAGTTAAAAAACTGGTGGAAGATAGTGGTAGTGGTGCTGGAATTCGCAATTTCAGCACCACTGTGGTGCTGGAATTGGAATTTCCAGCACCACTGTGGTGCTGGAATTGCGAATTCCAGCACCTCTGTGGTGATGAATATATTTTTCAGCACCACAGTTCAATTATAATACGTCATTAATTAATTATAATTAATTGCAATTGACAATCTTAAAACTGAAATTAGCTAACTCACATGCTAAACACTCTGTTCTTGTAGTTTTGTGCGAGTTCGAAATTACTTCAACTATTGTCATCACGTATGCATAGTAAGTCCACAACGTTAACCCTTTCTCTGATTTCTTATTGGTTTAATGTGATCTTAATCTTTTCTTTTTTGAAAAAAAAATAGGTATTTAAGAAGCTCGAGCCGAGTCTACATGATCTTCTTCGGAAGAACGACGATCGATCCTTACCACTTGATCTAGTCGGCGATATCGGTAGACAACTGCTGAAGTCTATTGCAGGTTTGTGAAATATTAGTCACTTCCTATCGTTATCAGGGGAATATGCTTCAAAACTATAAACTAAGACGATGATTCTTCTTTTTATTCTCATTGTAGTCATGCACGATGATCTACGACTTATCCATACGGATCTAAAGCCTGAAAAACATTCTCTTGGTGTCCTCGGACTTCCTCTCAGTTTCTGATCACAAGGTTAGTTTTTATCTCTAATTTGTATTAAGAATACAGTTCAGCTTCTTTTCTTCGGATCGAGTTGTTTCTTGCTAATTAAAATTTGATGAAAAATTAATGATGAAAAATATATTCATCACCACAGTGGTGCTGGAATTCGCAATTCCAGCACCACAGTGGTGGTGCAGGGATTGCAACACCACTGTGGTGCTGGAAATTCCAATTTCAGCACCACAGTGGTGCTGGAATTGTGAATTCCAGCACCACTACCACTATCTTCCACCAGTTTCTCAACTTTCAGTACCATTTTTTTTCGACACAAGTTAAAATTGGGAGATAGGAGGATTAAAACTAAGTTTCCTCGACATATCAAAAATTCATGTTGTAAGATCTTTCAGTCTATGTCAAGATTTCGAAATTTGGACTCCTCTAAGTCCATCAATGGGTTTCGGTCAAAACCCATTGATGGTCTTATTCACCTCTTTTTCGATCCAATCCAAGTCCATTGAGTTTGAGTAGTGTCCCTCTGTGTATCCATGGCCAAAATTTCTGATATTTGAGGTTTTATTAGGTATTCACAGTAATATTTCAGAAATCAAACCGATATAAATTAGAAATCAGATAAAAAAAAGGTGGTGCTGGGATTTGAATTCCCAGCACCACGTTTAGATGGTTCAGAATTTCCAGTAGTGGCTCGGATACATGAAAATTCTCTCTCATTATTAAATTGTAGATCTGTTTGGCGGGAGAGGTAAAAGGGGAATTAGGTGCGCGATTTGGTAAATCTAAAATCATGTTGCGCTTTTTGGGCAATTTCGAACTTTAGGAGTTGTGTTTGGTAAATTGCCGAATTGTTTTTGTTTGTTCAAACCGGTGAGAATGAGTGTTAGAAAGAAACTGTGACTAGATAAACTATGTTTCTATGGTCTTAGATATGAAATTGGGTACTACAAAATCAAAATTTGATGGGGGGACAAAAAGGGGAAGGTGGTTTAATTTCATGGAATTTTATATCATGACTGACAAACTTTTTTCTCAATTTTCGTATCATATAGCTTGTATTTTTTTTGTCTAGTCGAATATCCAACAAAGACGTATCATTTGGTAAAAGATTCAAATTTATGAATTGGGTGTACAATTTAAATGATCAAGCGAGGGTGGAAGATTGTATAAAATTTCAAAAGGCCCTTTGTTAGAGAGCAATGAAGATTATAACCGATTAATGAAATAAACAACAATTAAAACACACTTATCCAAAAAATACAAGGGTAAATGAGATTGAAAAAGTAATGCTCGTGCTACAATGAAAATGTGAAGATGCTTTCTTTCAATAACTCTATTTTGTTGTGAAGTATAAGCACAAGTGGATGGACTTTAAAATAATTTCTCATACATGAGAATTGAGAATAATTGTCTACTCTAAATTGTTTTGATGCGCATGCATGAAATTTGTATGAATAAAATAAATTAAAGATTTCAAAATGTTTTGAGTTTTGGACTTGTGTTGCGTTAGGTATATCCATATGCATCTCGTAAAGTAATCTACAATGGGAGACGAATCATAGCCTTTAATGTGTGGGTACTTTGTGAGGACTTCAAATATCACAATATAATAATCAAATGAAGCTTGAGTTGATATAGAACTTAATGGAAATAGAAGTCTTATTTGTTTTACCTTGGGACAAGTAGGACAATCAGTAGCATAAGAAATATTTTTTGAAGATAACAATGAAGAAACTAATTTAAGGTGAAATAGTGATGGATTTATGAAACTTGATGACAAATTGGTGTTCTTTGTAATAGAGACACATAATAGAGACCACCATATTATTTGCTTGAGCCAATCATCTTTTTTGTTTTCAAAGTCTTATAGGAAAAAAAAAGATATGGAAAATAATGACAAAACAGTTTAGGGCATTAGTAATTTATAAGCTCACAAAAATCAAATTTAAATGAAAACTAGGAACACACTAAGTATCATCAATGTAATATCAGAATTGAATGATAGAACACTAGTCGAAGTGATTGAGGTTGTAGATCAATTGATAAATTAATAATAGATATTGATAAGGATTGTTTTTAGGGAAAAGTGTGGAATAAGAGTTAATATGATTAGTGGCTCCGCTATCCAAAATCTAAGGTTTAATGAATACATAATTAATTGAAGCATCAAGGAAATAGACAAACTTGTTATACTTGCATAAGTATTTTTATTGCCAAGATTATGATTTGAACTCATAATTAATAAAGCATGGGATAAGTATTTTTATTATCAACAGTATGATTTGAGCTCATTATTAATAAAACATGAGAAAGTTGACAATGTTGCTATGTGAAAAATCCTTGCAAGAGATTAACTAGATCAAGAACTTAACTTGTTTTATTGATCTCTTGTGGATAAACTTTGTGTAGATTGAAAAAATCTGTTATATTAGTTATAACGGTGATTTACCAAACAGCGCATGTGAAGTTTAGAATTGCTCAAAAAGTATCCCATACTTTCATATTTACCAAAGGGCGCACATTCCCTTTTTACCCCTCTCGCCAAACAGACTTTTTAATGCTGAGATTTTACATGCATCTGAGCCACAATTGGAAATCCCGAGCCATCCAAACATCCCGTCCAAACGAGCCACAACATTAGCGTCTTCTTCTCTTTAGCTTCCGAGAAATCTTCCAGACTCAGGGCACAAATCTTTGAAACTTCTTACACTCCATTTTTCGTCCAGCGTGATTTCGTTAGCTTCTGAGTTTTAGGATTTACAACGAGACGCTTCGAGGTAATCTCGTGTTGTCCTCTCATTTAACTATGTTACCCATTTCTTACTCGATTTTAGGGTTTCCGTTGAAAGTCGCTGTTCTCATAAGCTTTCTGTCTACCATTCATTATTGCAGAATGAGTCAAGAATCTGATTCAACCTCTCCTTCATCGGCCAAGGTATGTCTCGCATTCCTTGTTTTAGTCGAATATGAAGTACGCCATCTGTTTTAAATGGTTTTTCTATTATGGTTTTGGAATGATTTCAAATATTCAAATACAAATGGATGATTTTTTTAATCTGTATCTAAATTAGATAAATAGAGCCTTGAGGTTTTTTTCACAGGATTATTGCAAAGCATTGCGGATTCTCTAATTTGTTATATACAATTACAAAATGAAGGAATAAATCAGGTTTTTAAAATTTTGTATTTCCAAATTATTAGGGGAAAAATGAGTGTGCGAAGAAACTCCAATGGATCAGCATTTTAGGCCACTTTATTAATTTTTTTGGAGGTCCAAGTGCTAAAGGAAAGCAACGTTCATCTATTTGTTCACATGAAAGGCATAGAGAGATCATTAAACAAACCTCATTTGTTATTTTTTTTAATATACAAGACATTCCACAAATCCGTGGCATATTGGTCAATATATTTCAAAGTTAGGATTCGACAAGTCAAAGCTTTAAGTTTTCAACTGTGCCAGTTGATTTCATCAGAAGAGATGTATCCCTTTTGCTCGGTATTGCAGATAGAGGGGCTTCTGTTCCCATAAATTCAACTAATACATCAGGTGTTCTTTTCATTTCTCAATTCTCCAAATAAGAACCAACTAGATCAAGACTAAAGTATTTGCTTAAAACTTTTTCTGCTAGAGTAGAATTAGATGAAGATGTTTTGGTGTTTTGTAAGTTGTATATTTTATATATATTTGCTTGTGTGTTATTCCGTACTACTACATATAAGGTCCCCATAGGTTTTGTAGATATTGTAGATGGTTTTAACAACATAGGTAATTTCAATTGGGTTGAAGTCATCCATCAATTTATGGCTCCACAATTGCCTACTATTGGAGATCTATGGTCATCTACTAATACAATTGCGCAGAACAGCCGAATTCCTTACCTAAAGGGATTTGCCGGCCTTTTGACTGTAAGTTCCTTCTTACTAATTTATTTTGTCTTTTATATTCACATAAGTATGTAACACTTTGGATATGAGCAGGCTTGGTTTCTGGAACATGTCCCAATCCAGAGACCATACAATACTGAAGGGCCACAAATAAATAAGTGGAGGGCAACTCCTTCACATATTAGCAAGGTGAGGAATTTATTAGAGCAAGTCTCACCTGAACAGGTAAATAAAATACCACAACTTAACATTTTTTCATTTTCGTTATCTAAATAATTGTTGATTTTTGATAGGTTATTGTTGATCTAGTCTGTACCCGTAGTGAAATTATATTGCTTGATAAGGTTGACTATTATATTGAAAATACTCCTTATCCAATAGAGACATCATCATCATAAACTATACAAGAAAAATACCCTACTACTGAATGCCATGAGTGTTTAGTTTATCAGAAACAACTCAAAGAGTTAAGAATGGAAAACATGACACTAACTGAAAGGGTAAAAGAACTAATGGAAATTATAGGAAGAGAAGGTATGGAGGTTGAATCAAATAACCTTGAAGTTGATCTTCAACCTCAATCGGAACCAATTGCCACCAGAACAAGACGGCGAGATAGAACCTGCTATGATTACAGGGATACTCCCGTTGATAGTCCACTGTGGGCAAAATTGGTACCTCAAAGGAAAAGAAAAAAGACAGAAATTTATGATGTTGAGGTATTAGAAGGGCAACCTGAGAAAGATGTAAATGAAGCAAAAGTTTTTGAGAAGAAAGAAAAATAAATAATTGGCATGGATGAATTACAAGCGAGGGATATTATCTCTATTGTGGAAGAAGATGAAAAATATCTTGAGAGGGATGAAGCAAGAATTGATAAACTCAACCAAATGAGAATGGAATCCATTGCGATAAGTCAGAATACAAAGAAAATTAGTTTGTGTTAATTTTTTAAAATAACTAATCTAATTTTTGTATTATAGTATGTCAAGAAAAAATGTAAGACGTCAAAAAAGCAAAAACAAGATGCTGATGTGACCTACTTACTACAAAGTTTATAAAAAATAAAGTATGGTAGTTACATCTACCATTACATTCAAAAATTTTATTACAATATTATAGAAAGTGTAAATATTTATTTACCATTAAATTTTTTTGTAGGTCTATTACATGTTATGTTTGGGAGGAAGGTCCTTTTTCATTAACTTTGAATTCTTTATACTTTGGAATTAATGGATCTGTTTTCACAGTTGGGGAGGTTATCGATACATTTTGTTCAATTATTTTTAGGGGGGCCTCCTCTTCATATAGGGATATAACAAGTCTGTGTATTGCTCATTCGTGTTCATTGTAAGGAAGTTAAATTATCTTGTATTTTGACGATTTAAAATGTTATACTAAATGTTTAAATATTTTTGTCACGCCCCCAAGAGCATGCCGAGCCGAAAATCAAACGGACGACATCTCCCCTGTACGTGGCAACATTTCGGGTTAATACAAGGCCCGTAGGCCCACAACAACAACAATATATATAACAAATAACAGCAGCGGAAATAAAGAGCGCATACCCATAACATACATATAAAAAAACATACAGGTGTACACCACCTGACAAGATCACAGTACTAAAACCGTAAATAAAATAACGACATCACGACAAGTCCATAAAAAAACAAGGGTCCATGACATAGGACCAAAATCCATAACTCATAAACAAGTCCAAACCATAAGAGAGAAAAAAAACAAAATAAACTCCTCGGGAGACATCGGAAAAAATGGAGATGGGATGGATCGGTCGGCGCAGCTCCAAGTCATCACAAAGGCGTCTACCTGTTACCTGGGCGACAGAAAAACCCAGGGTCGGAGGTGGTGAGTAAAACTCAGCAGGTAATCAGAGAAAACATGTAAATATATGTATCAATATTACATGTCATTCAACAGTCTAAATCTACTCGAACAACGGGTATACATCAGCATAAAAGGTATATATGCATACATACACTAAATAAACTGAACAACAACGATGCTGACATACCTGACCGTCAGCTACTCTATCCTGATCCAACCTGGGCATATAACCACATCATAGGGTATAAAAGAATAACACTAACTCACACAATATCCTGAATATGATCCAAGGGTATCACCGTGAATAACCAACAGGTATACAAGTACCAGCCTACTACCATACAGGAAATGCAGTATCATGTATGAATATGTACAAACAAATGCAACAAGCATAGTACATACAAATGCATCATCAAAGTGAGTATACATATAGACTGTATCTGTATGTATACTAATCACCATCATCCATATATATATATATACAAGTAGGTATGTATATATATATAACCATATGCAAAGCACCGTATGATACGGCAATGCAGCATGCATGGTCATGCCTGCTCACCCCTACTCGCTACCACGACCCCAGTGTGGCCTAGGTGGCACGACATGACAACTGTCCCAACTCACACCAACCACTACTATAGAGTGGCCGAGTGGGCAGTATGATCAAGTAGCATATGAGCGTAAAGAGCTCGCTACGCAACGGGGGTCCCTGCTGCTGGCTACTCCGACTGACACTACCAATGAGCGGTCGAGTGCCACGCACCCAGGACAACTGCACGCAACTCCAACAACCATCGTCAAAAATGGTAGAGTGCGGCACAACAAATGCTATGCCCTCACACCGCCATTACTCCGAAGTAACCTCGGGAGGTGATGATCGATGACTCTCTCAACCCCAAGGGGAGACGATGTCATCAGTATGCATGCAATGACATGAGGGTACTATCTCACATACAGACATCTACCATAGACTCTCTGTTCAACAGAGAGTCACACCCAATTGATCATTACACTCTCTATCCTGTAGAGAATCATACTCATCTGATCATGACAAGCTAGGACCATCGGTCCGTAGTGACACACTGTCCACGACTCACCTGACCATTTACACAACCCGTGGTTGGTAAATAAATGTGCAACATATAGGTATGGAATGAGTCCTACATTTAGGGCCATACTTATCTATAGAGGACCTTTTTGCCAAATTTACAATTTAGGTCATCCTCCGTACTCTAACATCTACACCCTACTAAACAGTTAGACCTACTTACATCACATCTGTAACTCCTAGATCATGCTAGGGAATATGTGTTATCAATAATCGAGCACACAAATATATCAACGAAAAGTTCAAGCATACGATAAACAGAGCATGATCAAGGTAATATAAACACCTAACATGTTCATATCTATGTCTAAATCTGGAAATCATTATATCTACCCGACCAGTAGGAAATTACCTACTTGATAAGAAGCTCGTGACAATAAAAATCCTCACGGCCGCGGTCTTGCCTCGTATCCACGTTCTGCACAAACCATAATATGCATTAAGTTCTAGTACATGACAATAGATATATTTAATTTACTATTCTATCATTTCCATATTCGCGTCCCTTTATCGAATACGAATTTAGAAACCCCAATTAGCCAGACTTGATCATTTATTTTACATCCATCGGTTTCAATTAGCAAAAGTGCTAACTCTCTCATAAAATTTTATATTCGACTTAACAAAGTCAATCTCATGAAGATTTAATCTTTTTATACTTAATTTGATGTAATAGGATCACTAACAAATTAAGTATTAATCTAACCTATATTCACACCGATACACATCTCTATTTGTAGCCCAAACACAACTACTAATTCACAATCGGTCAAACACCCAACAAAACCTCACCATCGACCAACCCTTATTATTAATTCAAACCCAGTTCCACCCATTAGATACCCAACTATTTAACCATTGTTAACTAGCTAAATCAAGGGCAATAATGAATTGACCTACACTGTAAAAATCAAAACAGAAAAATGGCTTGCTTACCGGCAAGTTTTGGAACCTCCACCGGCAGTATAGTCCTAATCCTGGCAGCCCTCCGTTCACTGATTGAACCCACTGTTCAAATTAGGTTTCAAGCTTAGCCACACCAAATCCATAACAACAACAAGATTAAATAGATAATACCACCTTTACCTTGTTGTTGTAACTCTCGACGACAGCCCACACACCAAAACCGGCAGCCCTGTTCCTCAGATCACCCACTGCCCACAATCCTAACCTTCAATTCTGCCATCAAATCCATCCTAACAGCATCAAGATCAAATAGATAATACCACAAGTAAGAGGGAAATCAATCTTACCGAATCTTAGATCTCCACCGGCAGCCCTAGTTCCATCGTCCGTCGAAACCTACCACTGCCCAACTCAGGTTAGGTCACGGCAATTTACAGAACCTCTACTCTCGTTCAAGATAAGGAGAGGTCGACAGCTTACCAAGCTCCCGCGGCGATCGGCAGTGAGAACCCCTAAAATCGACAACCCACCGAAACCTTGCTGCCCAAATCCTCGATTGAGTCACGTTCAACAGAGAACACTATGGAAAGGTTTATTCACAATCGAATCCCTTTTGAGATCGAGAAAAACAAGGAAACGACATCCCTTACCTCGCTCCGGCGATGGACGGACAACAGTGATCAAAATCACCCGGTCGCCTCCCGTATGGAAATAGCCGAATCGGAGATTCCAGTCCGTCCCGGGGGTCGTCCAAGCCGGCGGTCGTCGCCTGTCGCGAGGAAGAAGACCGGAAGAGTCTGAGCGATGGAGCAGAACGACTGCGCGAACAGGAAGAGATCCGCTGCTCGGACGCGCTGGGGCGACGGAGCAGGGGGTCGCTTCGCTTCGAGGGGAAAAGAGGCTCTGTTCGTGTGGAGAAGTCGATCGGCGCCGAGGAGAAAATGAGAGAAGAATGCGAGATCGGGAAAACGCCCAGGCAAAATAATGGACAGCGGCACGGAAACCGAAGAAGAAGACGGCATGCATTAAGGGTGTGAAAGTGGGTTGGGTTTGAGGGTTAGTGGGTTTGGGTTTAATCCTACAATCCATTAACCCAAAATTCAATTAAGCCTAGGTTAATTTAACCCTAAGCTCCATTAATTAAACCCAAACCATTTAGATCTAGGTTAGGTCTAAGTGTATCCCTAACCAGGCATCGCCACACACACACATATATATATATACATATATTTTTTTTCTAGTATTTTACATTCTCCCCCACTTATTAAAATTTGGTCCCCAAATTTCGTACTTAAATGCTAAAAATTAATTCAAGCATATTCTGAAACAACCACATACCTCAGGTAAACAGATGAGGGTATCGAGCTTGGATAGTATCCTCCAGCTCCCATGTAGCCTCCTCATCCGTATGATGCTGCCATCCCACCTTTACGAGTCAGATGGTTTTGTTCCACAATTGCCGCCTGCATATCAAGAATCAGACCGAGTCTCCTCATAAGTCGCATTCGCCTGGAGGGCTATCGGAACCTCTTTCAGAACATGATCAGATCGCGGTACGTATTTCCTCAATATGGAAACATGGAATACGTTGTGAACACCCGCAAGTGTCGGAGGTAAAGCCAACCGATAAGCTACACCTCCAATCCGCTCTAATATCTCAAATGGACCAATATAGCATGGAGCTAATTTTCCTTTTAGCCCAAATCTCTTGACTCCTTTGGTGGGTGATAGTCGTAGGAATACGTGGTCCCCGACTGAGAATTCCAAAGGCCTTCGCCTCTGGTCCGCATAACTTTTCTCGCAATCCGCGCTCTCGATAATCGTCTGTCGATCACTGCGACCAACTCGTGATCCTCGCCGATACTCGAGGCCCCAATATCCGCCTGCCTCCCAACTTCCTCCCATAACACAGGAGATCTGCAATATAATGCCTCGAATGGAGCCATCTGGATAGAAGAGTGGTAGCTGTTGTTGTAGGCAAACTCCACTAAAGGAATGTGATCCTCCCAACTACCACCAAAATCCATGGCACAAGATCTCAATAAATCCTCCAGAGTCTGAATGGTACGTTCGGACTATCCGTCTGTCTATGGATGAAAGGCTGTACTGAGTCGAAGCTCTGTGCCCATGGCTTGCTGCAGACTCTGCCAGAATCGCGAAGTGAATCGCGGATCTCTATCAGATATAATACTCAATGGTACTCCATGTAATCTGATGATCTCTCGGCAGTACAATTCCGCTAGACGATCCAATGAGTCCGTCTCACGAATCGGAAGGAAGTGAGCAGATTTGGTTAATCGATCCACGATCACCCAAATCGCAGTATGTCCTTTATGGGTTCTGGGTAATCCCGTAATGAAATCCATCGTGATATTTTCCCACTTCCATTCCAGGATCGGGATTTCCTGAAGTAAGCCAGCAGGTTTCTGATGTTCAGCCTTCACTTGCTGGCATACTAGACATCGTGCCACAAAATCTGCAATATCCCGTTTCATACCGTTCCACCAGTAGAAACGCTTCAAATCTCGATACATACGAGTACCACCAGGATGTATAGTAAATCTCGACTGATGTGCTTCCTGTAGCAATTCTTCTTTAACT
The DNA here is from genome assembly GCA_025175895.1 of Wurfbainia villosa. Lineage (NCBI taxonomy): Eukaryota > Viridiplantae > Streptophyta > Magnoliopsida > Zingiberales > Zingiberaceae > Wurfbainia > Wurfbainia villosa. The sequence continues at coordinate 35,046,683 of CM045990.1, forward strand.
GGGTGTGTGCCTGGAACACATAGTCATCCTCGGAAGCGAAGTACACCATTCTCGTCACTCGAGAAATTCGTCTGACGTTCTGAGTCTATCGTGCTGCTCAAGAACTGCAGATGTTGATCACTGACTTGTGCTTCCTTGATCCTCTCAGCAATAGCGGACTGAGCAACCATAGAAACTAATATCCCCCGGGATGTTTGACCGTGTTCCGACAATCCCAACTCGGAGAACTGTCGAACCAGATCGAAGCTTCGTCGGATGATCGCCGAACTCCACGAGACTTCCTGCTCAGCGCATCCACTACCACATTAGCTTTTCCCGGATGATACTGGATGGTGCAGTCGTAATCCTTCAGATACTCCATCCATCGTCTCTGTCTCAGATTCAACTCTTTCTGTGTGAACAGATACTTCAGACTTTTATGGTCTGTGTAGATCTCAAAGGTAATCCCATACAAGTAGTGCCTCCATATCTTCAATGCGAAAATAATGGCGACTAACTCTAGATCGTGCACTGGGTAATTTCTCTCGTGATCTTTTAGTTGACGGGAGGCATAAGATACCACACACGGTTGGGTCGTAACGCTTCCCAACCCTTGGATAGAAGCATCCGTATAGAGAACCATCCCATCAACACCAGAAGGAATCACTAAGATAGGTGCAGAGACTAGCCGTCGCTTAAGCTCCTAGAAGCTAGTCTCACAGGCCTTTGACAAGGTGAACTTGACCCCTTTCCGAGTCAGACGAGTGAGTGGCATGGTGATACTCGAGAATCCCTCCATGAATCTCCGATAATACCCGGCCAGACCAAGGAAACTACGGACCTCCTGAACTGATTTTGGCTGCTCCCAATCGGTAATCGCCTCAATCTTCTGGGGATCTACAGAAATACCTCTGTTGGACACCACATGTCCAAGAAAACCCACTGAGGATAACCAGAACGCACACTTGCTAAATTTGGCATATAACTGCTCCTGTCGCAACGTCTCTAATACTATCCACAGATGTTGTTCATGCTCTTCCTCGGATCGAGAATAAATCAATATGTCATCGATGAACACGATCACGAAATGATCTATATACCTCAGGAATGCCCGGTTCATTAAGTCCATAAATGCAGCTGGGGCATTCATGAGACCGAAAGGCATCATAGAAACTCGTAATGCCCATAACGGGTGCGGAAAGCTGTTTTCTGAACATCCTCATCTCTTATCCGAAGCTGATGATATCCTGAGCGCAGATCAATTTTAGAATACACACATGTATCCTTAAGTTGATCGAACAAATCTTCTATCCTCAGCAGTGGATATTTGTTCTTAACTGTGACTGCATTCAGTTGCCGATAGTCAATATATAGCCGTAACGATCCATCTTTCTTCTTGACAAAGAGTACCGGTGCTCCCCAGGGTGAAACACTAGGGCGGATGAATCCATTATCCAGCAACTCCTGTAGTTGAACTTTAAGTTCATTCAGCTCCTTTGGTGCCATCTGATAAGGAGGTTTCGATATAGGCGCGGTTCCTGGAATCACCTCTATCGCAAATTCCACTTGCCTAGGAGGTGGCAAGCCTGGAAGTTCATCGAGAAATACATCTGGATATTCTCGGACTACTTGCACATCAGAGAGGGGCGGTAGTCCTTCGTTCTCAACTTTGACTAGAGATAATAGATAACCTTGACAACCCTGAGCCAATAGCTTCTGAGCCTGTAGAGCCGATACAATAGATAACCCATCATCTCTAGTACTAACAAATTCCCAAGCTGGTTGATCTGGTGGTCGGAATGTCACCACTCTTGCTCTACAATCCACTGTAGCGTGATAAGCGGCCAACCAGTCCATACCGAGAATAATATCGAACTCTATCATTTCCAACACCTGAAGGTCCACTGTAAGGATATGCCCGTCAAAGTCTAATGGGCAACCCTTGATTTCTTGGTGGCTAGTCAGCACCTCTCCTGATGGCAAGGACACTGCTAACCCACAAGAACGAACCATAGGGATTCTTCCAACTCTACCCAGAAATACTCTAGATACGAATGAATGAGAACTACCGATATCAATCAAAGTATCAGCATATATAGAATAAACTGAAACCATACCACGATGATCGATCCTCACCACGCGGCCTCATCTCTAGTGATAGCAAAAACTCGTCCAGTCTCTATATTCGTCGGCTGCATCCCTGACGAAGTAGTAGTGTGCCTCCACTCCGATCCGCTCTGATCGTATCGAGGTGGCCGTGCGTATAAGGTATCCCAGAGTTGGTAAGAATCGGCCAGTGGTGCGGATACTCCCGGATAGTAGATCACCGGAGATGCAGGATACTGGATCATGGTCGGCATCACTGTATGGGCACCCCCTGCATCTGGTACAACTGAGCTAGTGGAGGTACTGGCGGCCTCTGTCCATATGTCTGAGCCCGCGGTGTTGTCCTCTGCTGCCGCTGCTGGGTAGACTTCTTCCCTTTGTTGGAGCTATCAAGAAACTCCAACTGTGCCTTCAGTGTACAATCACGGCTAGTATGACCCGGTTGTTTGCAATAATAGCAAACCGGTTGCTCCAACGAACACTCTGATACTCTGTGGCTTTCAGATCTACATTTATAGCATCCATTCCTGCCTCGGCCCTTACGGCTACGATTGTTGGGAATTGAATGCCTGCTAGAGGGGGGGTGAATAGCGTTGACCGTACGAAGATGGAAATCGTTCGCGATCGTCTCTACAAATTCGTTAGCGCAGCGGAATAGAAATAATAAAAGCAATAACGAAGTGAGACAAACACAAACACACCAATACACAATTATTTAACGTGGTTCGGAACCGCACGGTTCCTACTCCACGGATCGAGCTCTAAAGAGCTCTAGTGATGCACACGCACTCACTAATCACAAATACTCCTTCTCGACACAAGTCGGAGGCGGAGAAACCTCGTACAAAAGATTACAACAATAATCTAAGTAGATACAAGCAAATACAATAGTGAAATACAATGCAAGTAAAGAAAACTACTTTACAAGAGCACTTTGGTTGCTTGATCTTTGGTTGCCTTGAACTAGCCTTGAAGGACTGGAAAAGCACCAACTCTTCCCCTTCAAATCGTCCAAGAAAAACCGGTAATTGAGCCTTCCACGAACAGCTGCTTTTATCCTCCATCGGCCGATTTTACCGGCTGATCGCCATAAGTCCCGATGATCGCTAACATCAGAGTCGAGACAACGGCTCAATCCACGCTGGAAAAACTCCACGGACTCTTGGCGCAATGATCGCCAACATTGGCGCGATCGCCATCGCCGTAGTCGATCGCCTACGGCTACGGAGCGCTTCGTGCTCGACACTAATCGGCAATGATCGCCATCCATGGCGGATCGCCAAGAATAATCGCTTCCAATGAGTAGATCGCCAAGGCACTTTCACCGAATGGCAATGAGTTTAGTCGACTGGCTGAACCGCCATAATGCCAGTCGACTGCCAACCTCAAGAATGAGGTTTTAACCCAAGTATGGTGCCCCCATACTTGCTAGACTACCCTTAGCCTAGACCTAAGCCTTCTAGCCACCTCCATCAGCCTCACGCCTCTCGGATCCCTCCAAGTCATCCATGACTTGTTCATCCATCGCGCTAGCTTCTAGGTGCTTCCATCGGCTATGTCATGCTAACGGTGTCTACACCGCCAAGGCACATTGGACTTACGCCACCAAGACTCCGCTTGGACTTTACGCCGCCAATATCAATCCCCTTGGACTTCTCAAATGCCAAGACTCAAACTTGGACTTTCCCTTGCCAACCCATGTTGGACTTTCCATGCCAAGACCCATGCTTGGACTTTTCTTGTGCCAAGTACTCAAGACTTGGACTTTCCCAAATGCCAAGTGTCCCACTTGGACTTTCCATGCCAAGTACCCATGACTTGGACTTTACCTTGCCAAGACCCATGCTTGGACTTTCCCATAATCACATGGTCAACCCTGGTCAACCATCAAGTCAATTATAACCTGGGTCGATTGTGTAAACAATCTCCCCAACATATTAACCGACATTAATGTCAAACATCAATGCCAAAACACTTTGTTCAAATCCCTTTGTCAAACATCAAAACATCACTCGAGTCAAACTCGAGTCCATGGTCAATCGTGACCTGGGCCGATTGCACCAACAATCTCCCCCTTTTTGATGTTTGACAAAAACCAAACAAATCATTTGAGTTAGACCACTAACTCAAATCCCTTACCAATTATCCCAAATTGGTAAACACTCACCAAATGTTCTCCCCCAAACATTCAAGTGAAAATGTAAATCAAATGTTCTCCCCCAAACATTCTCTCCCTTTTTGACTAACATCAAAAAGGTTTACTCTCCAAGGAGGTCAATGTCTCATGTCCCAATGAGATCTTACAATCTCCCCCTTGATCAAAAATACCTAGGATGTCTACCATCTTCCTAGTGATAAGTCCCATATCACTCAAGAGAGGCAATCCTATCTCACTCTCCCAATTTCCAAATTGGGTATCAAACACCCATCAATTTTCAATTGATAACATTCTCCCCATAAAAAAAACATCCATCATCCCAAGATGGATACCTCCCCCTAAAGGCTTGCTCCCCCTTGACCATTGCACCAACAATGTCCTTGGAAAGCCCCTAAGCCAATAGGAACTCTAAACCATCAAAATTAAGGTTCTAAGTTCAACATAGAACTTTTACTCACCCTAAATTTGATACTTTAACCTAACATAACTCCTAATCCATATCCAATGGATTTTCACCCTTCATAATGCTTCCCAAAGCATATCCTAGGGTTAGGAGTGGTTAGGAACCTTTACCATAGCTGAACACGGGCTAAACAAACCTTGTTAACCCGAAATCAGACCTGGCAGTCGACTTCTGACAGAAATCAGTCGAACTGCCATCCATCAGTCGACTGCCACCAAGTGGCAGTCGACTGGTAGCTGAAATTCTCGAATTTCAGCTATCAGTTCGAATTTCAGAAATTCATAAATAATTATACGTATATCGAAAAATCATGAAAATTCATACGTATAATACTTATGACCAATACAATGGGTGAAAAATGTTTTAAAATTATTTTACCCATAAAATATCGAAATTGATACAAAATTCAAAAGTGAAGAAAAACTTTAAAGTTTAAGCTCACTTTGTATCAATCTCATCAATGGTGATTTCTATCAAAAGATAGACTTCATCAAGGTTTTCTAAATTAATTTTAAAATGATTTCAAAACCTTATTTTGCATCATATTCCTTGGGCTCTATGCACATAACTTGTACACAAGCTTTCCCAATGATCCACCATTAAAAATTAGATGAGTTTTAGTTCATCTAGATGCAAAATCTATGCATCTTGAACTTAACTCATATCCTAGCATCTCACATGTATCTAGGGTGTATAAATACACATACATGTCAATTGGATGTGAGATGTGGGTTTTGTTCTCCCTAAACTAGGGTTTCATGCATTTTTCTAAGGCAACTCTACTTGATTCCCTTATAAATGGGACTCCAAGTCATGCCATAGTCCTTAAATCAATTTTAATCAATTTAGATGGATGAAAATGATCATGGCACAATGATAGAAAAATAAATCATGGCCAATGATCATGATGTCATGGCATATGATGAAATCTAAAAACACATGACATTTAATATCTTAATCCTAAGCATGATCATGACATTTAGATGATAAAAGTAAACATAATGTCATGTCATGGCATATGGCAAACAAATCATGGCATATAAAATATATAGGTATAATAACACCTAAATTTTAATATTAATTGCCATTTGTTGGGATTAAACATATTTTGTCATATTAACCTAATCTCCCTAGTGTGCCAAAAACCCAAAATGACACACCAACCTCTAAACCTAAATTGTGCCAAAATGATCATTTTATCAAACTTCATAATTAATATTGGCACATCCTAAAATCTTTTAGGATTAAAAACTCAAATGTATTTTCAAGGTAACCATAACCTTGAAAATAACCTAAAGTGTCACCTTTGTTATGGTTGAGTTAACTACCCATCCAATCAAGGTTGACACACCCTAAACCCATCTTAGCGTGAATCAATCACGCTCTTAGGAACCCAAAAACGATTTGAACTCCTAGGATTAATTAGGTATTCCCTAGGGATAACCTCCCTAGATACCTTTCTAATGACCCTCCTAGGCTTGTTAGCCTTGGTCATTTGGGTCTTACCTAGGTTGACTCTAGGGGTGACTCCCCTTGCAACCTTCTTAGTGGCCACCCTAGGTTTCCTAGAAACCCTAGCCACTAGGCACACCCTTTGGTCAACCTTAGGGATGACTTCCCTATTGACCTTGGTCTTCCTAGACCTAGTTAGTGTTCCATAATCTAATGGAACACTGTGATAAGCTACCTTAGGCTTAGGTTTGTGACCCAAACCTTGCTTGCCCTTGGTTGACTTTGACTTTTGGACCTTGACTTTTGATCATTTGACCCTTTAAATTGATTTTGTATAATTTTGAGGGTCTTTTCTAATTTCTCAAGCCTTGACCTCAAGGCTTGGTTCTCTAATTCTAATTGCCCAATTTTAGAATTTTGATTTAAATTATGGGCATGGGACTTTCTAGGCATATGCCTAGTCCATTTAGGGTTAAGACCTAGGTGCTCTTGCACCTTTCTAATGGTCTCCCTAGGTAAAATTTTCTTAGAGTTATTTGACCTAGGTTTGTCCTTAGATAGGTTGTTTTTAGGGACATTAGTCCCAAATTTCTCCCTATTACCTAAGTAGACATTCTTAGCTCCTAAGCAAAAATACTTGTTCCTATTAGCATGCTTTTCATAAATTGCAAGTGAATTGAAATCCCTAGCATGCTTTTGCTTATAAATTGAAGAAGGAGCAAAATTAGAAGTTACCCTAGGGTTTGCCTTAGCTCCCCCTACATGTGATGCTCCATTTTGGGCCTTTTTCTCCCCTTTCTTGCATTGACTCCGGTAGTGTCCCTGCTGTCAAGATATGATATGCTCCTTGCTCTTGATATTTGGGGAATCGGCATCCTTAACTTTTGGAGCCGGTGGAGCTTTCCTAATCTTCTTTGGGCACTTGCTCTTATAGTGCTCGATTTCCCTACACTCAAAACATATTATATGCATTTTATTATTAACACATATGTTTGAGTTACCTAGGTCAATGGAGACCGAAATTGGACTTTGGGCTTCTTCATCTTGACCGGATGTCGAAGCTTCTTCTTGATGTTCCAGTGTGGAAATTCTCTCCTCCTCCTCAATCCTTGAGGTGGATGCTTCTTCCACTTCCTCCACCTCTTCTGATCCGGATGTTGATTCTCTATCAACCTCTGAATCCTCAAGCTCTTTAGATGATGATGTACTTGCTTGAGCTCGAGAGGGTGAGCACTCTTCTTCTCCTTCTTCTTCTTGGACTGATGATGGATTTTCATGAAGCTTGGCCAAATCGCTCCATAGCTCCTTGGCATCCACATAATCACCTAGGCTACACAGGAGGTCATTAGGAATTAAATCAAAAATGAATTTGATTACCTTCTTATTTTTATCGAATTGTTGGAGTTGCTCCTCACTCCACTTCTTCTTCTTGAGAAACCCTCCCTTTGGTCCCTTAGGATATTCAAATCCTTCCATCAACGCGGACCACTCCTCAAGGTCTCTCATCATCAGGAAGTCTTCAATTCTTGACTTCCATTGACTAAATCCTTCTTGTCCATAGAAGGTATAGGGGATAGGTGTGTTGATATCCCATCCAAGCTTGTCTTGGAATTCCATCTTCCCTCTAGCCTTTTAGCTCCCAGCGGTTAGTCCGTAGAAGAGCCCCGGGCTCTGATACCACTTGTTGGGAATTGAATGCCCGCTAGAGGGGGGGTGAATAGCGTTGACCGTACGAAGATGGAAATCGTTCGCGATCGTCTCTACAAATTCGTTAGCGCAGCGGAATAGAAATAATAAAAGCAATAACGAAGTGAGACAAACACAAACACACCAATACACAATTATTTAACGTGGTTCGGAACCGCACGGTTCCTACTCCACGGATCGAGCTCTAAAGAGCTCTAGTGATGCACACGCACTCACTAATCACAAATACTCCTTCTCGACACAAGTCGGAGGCGGAGAAACCTCGTACAAAAGATTACAACAATAATCTAAGTAGATACAAGCAAATACAATAGTGAAATACAATGCAAGTAAAGAAAACTACTTTACAAGAGCGCTTTGGTTGCTTGATCTTTGGTTGCCTTGAACTAGCCTTGAAGGACTGGAAAAGCACCAACTCTTCCCCTTCAAATCGTCCAAGAAAAACCGGTAATTGAGCCTTCCACGAACAGCTGCTTTTATCCTCCATCGGGCCGATTTTACCGCACCGACGCCATAAGTCCTCATGATCGCCAACACTATAGCCGTGAGACAACGGCTCAATCCACGCCGAAAAACTCCATCGGACTCTTGGCGGTCGATCGCTAACATTGGCGGCCGATCGCCATCGCTCGTAGTCGATCGCCTAAATCGGCACGGAGCGCTCGATCGACATTCAATCGGCAATGATCACATCCATGGCGATCAGCCAAAGAAAGGTTTTAACCCAAGTATGGTGCCCCATACTTGCTAGACTACCCTTAGCTAGACCTAAGCCTTCTAGCCACCTCCATCGCCTCACACCTCTGGATCCTCCAAGTCATCCATGACTTGTTCATCCATCGCGCTAGCTTCCAGGTGCTTCCATCGGCTATGTCATGCTAACGGTGTCTACACCGCCAAGGCACATTGGACTTACGCCACCAAGACTCCGCTTGGACTTTACGCCGCCAATATCAATCCCCTTGGACTTCTCAAATGCCAAGACTCAAACTTGGACTTTCCCTTGCCAACCCATGTTGGACTTTCCATGCCAAGACCCATGCTTGGACTTTTCTTGTGCCAAGTACTCAAGACTTGGACTTTCCCAAATGCCAAGTGTCCCACTTGGACTTTCCATGCCAAGTACCCATGACTTGGACTTTACCTTGCCAAGACCCATGCTTGGACTTTCCCATAATCACATGGTCAACCCTGGTCAACCATCAAGTCAATTATAACCTGGGTCGATTGTGTAAACAATCTCCCCAACATATTAACCGACATTAATGTCAAACATCAATGCCAAAACACTTTGTTCAAATCCCTTTGTCAAACATCAAAACATCACTCGAGTCAAACTCGAGTCCATGGTCAATCGTGACCTGGGCCGATTGCACCAACAACTATGAGATCCTCCAGAAAACTCTGATGCTGGACGCTTCCCCTTCTGTGATCTAGCTGACCCTTCTGTAGCACTTCGCATAGTTCCTTTTTGCTCCCCTTTCTTCTGAGTCCCCTGAGCTGAACCCTGGTTCTGCTGCTTGCCCTTAGTCATCTGCTTCTCGATATCCTTCTCCCTGGAAATTTGCTGGGAAGTCATCTCGATGAAGAGGGCGCGGTCCAGTGCCTCCCTGTATGAGGTAATAATAGATCCTGACATCCGGCTCCGTATATAGATAGCGAGACCCTGGGTGAACTGGTACATCCGATCTGCATCCTGAGCTACTAGGTGAGAGCAGAACTCTGAGAGTCTGGTAAACTCTGCGTTGTACTCCATAACAGAACGATAACCTTGCTTCAGGCTTAGAAATTCCTGACGACGTGCTGTGGAAAATGCCGAAGGAAAGTATTGTCTCCAGAAGGCGTCTCGAAAGCTGGCCCAAGTAATCCCACGCTCCCCGGATAGAGTCTTCTGCAATTTCCACCAAGTGACAGCCTGATCTCTGAGATGATATGCAGCAAGGCCCACCTTCTCCACATCTGTGCAGTTCATATACTCGAAGGTGTCTTCCATATTTTCCAGCCAAGATCGGGCAATCCATGGGTCGGACTCCCCTCGGAACAAGGTGAACTTCTCCTTGGCTGATTGTGCTAACACGAGTATCCGTGACTTATCATTGAGCCGACTGGACTCTTTGGGCTCTGGCGTAGTCAGTGGTACATCCGAATTCTGAGGCTCCGAATCACCAATAGGGGTTTGCTGAGGTGGTGCTTAAGTAGCAGGCTCAGTTGCAATGGTATCTCGTCCCCTCCCTCCGGCTGCTCGCCTGGATGGACGGCCTCGACCACGAGTCTGAACAGGTGGCATAACTCTGACAGTATTCACCTGTTGAACAAGTCTAGATAAGTATCTAACTAAATATAAATTATCAGGAACACTTACTTCGTGCTGCCCGGAGCTTATGCCGCTGTCAATCCCATCTCACAAAAACCAAAACTGAAAAATATACCGACTCCCGAGAATCCAAGACTCAAAAACAAAATCATAATATGGCATCGCAGAACCTTCGGCTCTGATACCAATAAAGTCCGTAGGCCCGTAGGCCCACAACAACAATAATATATATAACAAATAACAGCAGCGGAAATAAAGAGTGCATACCCACAACATACATAACAAAAAACATACAGGTGTACACCACCTGACAAGATCACAGTACTAAAACCGTAAATAAAACAACGACATCACGACAAGTCCATAACAAAACAAGGGTCCATGACATAGGACCAAAATCCATAACTCATAAACAAGTCCAAACCATAAGAGAGAAAAAAACAAAATAAACTCCTCGGGAGACATCGGAAAAAATGGAGATGGGATGGATCGGTCGGCGCAGCTCCAAGTCATCACAAAGGCGTCTACACATTACGGGCAGAAAAACCGAGTCGAGGTGGTGAGTAAAACTCAAAGCAGTGTCGGAGAAAACATGTAAATATATGTATCAATATTACATGTCATTCAACAGTCTAAATCTACTCGAACAACGGGTATACATCAGCATAAAAGGTATATATGCATGCATACACTAAATAAACTAAACAACAACGATGCTGACATACCTGACCGTCAGCTACTCTATCCTGATCCAACCTGGGCATATAACCACATCATAGGGTATAAAAGAATAACACTAACTCACACAATATCCTGAATATGATCCAAGGGTATCACCATGAATAACCAACAAGTATACAAGTACCAGCCTACTACCATATAGGAAATGCAGTATCATGTATGAATATGTACAAACAAATGCAACAAGCATAGTACATACAAATGCATCATCAAAGTGAGTATACTTATAGACTGTATCTGTATGTATACTAATCACCATCATCCATATATATATATATATATATATATATATATATATATATAAGCAGGTATGTATATATATATAACCATATGCAAAGCACCGTATGATACGGCAATGCAGCATGCATGGTCAAGCCTGCTCACCCCTACTCGCTACCACAACCCCAGTGTGGCCTAGGTGGCACGACATGACAACTGTCCCAACTCACACCAACCACTACTATAGAGTGGCTGAGTGGCCAGTATGATCAAGTAACAATGAGTGTAAAGAGCTCGCTACGCAACAAGGGTCCCTGCTGCTGGCTACTCCGACTGACACTACCAATGAGCGGTCGAGTGCCACACACCCAAGACAACTGCATGCAACTCCAACAACCATCGTCAAAAATGGTAGAGTGCGGCATAAAAAATGTTATGCCCTCACAACAGTTACTCCTCTGGAAGTAACCTGGGAGGCAGGATGACTGACGACTCTCTCTCAACCCCAAGGGGAGACGATGTCGTCAGTATGCATGCAATGACATGAGGGTACTGTCCCACATACAGACATCTACCATAGACTCTCTGTTAAACAGAGAGTCACACCCAATTGATCAGTACACTCTCTATCCTGTAGAGAATCATACTCATCTGATCATGACAAGCTAGGACCATCGATCCGTAGCGACACACTGTCCACGACTCACCTGACCATTTACACAACCCGTGGTTGGTAAATAAATGTGCAACATATAGGTATGGAATGAGTCCTACATTTAGGGTCATACTTATCTACAGAGGACCTTTTTGCCAAATTTATAATTTAGGTCATCCTCCGTACTCTAACATCTACACCCTACTAAACAGTTAGACCTACTTACATCACATCTGTAACTCCTAGATCATGCTAGGGAATATGTGTTATCAATAATCGAGCACACATATATATCAACGAAAAGTTCAAGCATACGATAAACAGAGCATGATCAAGGTAATATGAACACCTAACATGTTCATATCTATGTCTAAATCTGGAAATCATTACATCTACCCGACCAGTAGGAAATTACCTACTTGATAAGAAGCTCGTGACAATAAAAATCCTCACGGTCGCGGTCCTGCCTCGTATCCACGTCCTGCACAAACCATAATATGCATTAAGTTCTAGTACATGACAATAGATATATTTAATTTACTATTCTATCGTTTCCATTTTCGCGTCCCTTTATCGAATACGAATTTAGAAACCCCAATTAGCCAGACTTGATCATTTATTTTACATCCATCGGTTTCAATTAGCAAAAGTGCTAACTCTCTCATAAAATTTTATATTCGACTTAACAAAGTCAATCTCATGAAGATTTAATCTTTTTATACTTAATTTGATGTAATAGGATCACTAACAAATTAAGTATTAATCTAACCTATATTCACACCGATACACATCTCTATTTGTAGCCCAAACACAACTACTAATTCACAATCGGTCAAACACCCAACAAAACCTCACCATCGACCAACCCTTATTATTAATTCAAACCCAGTTCCACCCATTAGATACCCAACTATTTAACCATTGTTAACTAGCTAAATCAAGGGCAATAATGAATTGACCTACACTGTAAAAATCAAAACAGAAAATGGCTTGCTTACCGGCAAGTTTTGGAACCTCCACCGGCAGTATAGTCCTAATCCTGGCAGCCCTCCGTTCACCGATTGAACCCACTGCTCAAATTAGGTTTCAAGCTTAGCCACACCAAATCCATAACAACAACAAGATTAAATAGATAATACCACCTTTACCTTGTTGTTGTAACTCCCGCCGACAACCCACACACCAAAACCGACAACCCTGTTCCTCAGATCACCCACTGCCCACAATCCTAATCTTCAATTCTGCCATCAAATCCATCCTAACAACATCAAGATCAAATAGATAATACCACAAGTAAGAGGGAAATCAATCTTACCGAATCTTAGATCTCCACCGGCAACCCTAGTTCCATCGTTCGTCGAAACCTACCACTGCCCAACTCAGGTTAGGTCACGGCAATTTACAGAACCTCTACTCTCGTTCAAGATAAGGAGAGGTCGACATCTTACCAAGCTCCCGCAGCGATCGACAGTGAGAACCCCTAAAATCGACAACCCACCGAAACCTTGCTGCCCAAATCCTCGATTGAGTCACGTTCAATAGAGAACACTACGGAAAGGTTTATTCACAATCGAATCCCTTTTGAGATCGAGGAAAACAAGGAAACGATAGCCCTTACCTCGCTCCGGCGATGGACGAACAACAGCGATCAAAATCACCTGGTTGCCTCCCATCTGGAAATAGTCGAATCGGAGCTTCCAGTCCATTCCGGGGGTCATCCAAGCTGGCGGTCGTCGCCTGTCGCGAGGAAGAAGACCGGCAAAGTATCAGCGATGGAGCAGAACGGCTGCGCGAACAGGAAGAGATCCGCTGCTCGAAAGCGCTGGGGCGACAGAGCAGGGGGTCGCTTCGCTTCTAGGGGAAAAGAGGCTCTGTTCGTGTGGAGAAGCCGGTTGGCGCCGAGGAGAAAATGAGAGAAGAATGCGAGATCGGGAAAATGCTCGAGCGAAATAATGGACAGCGGTGCAGAAACGGAAGAAGAAGACGACATGCGTTATGGGTGTAAAAGTGGGTCGGGTTTGAGGGTTAGTGGGTTTGGGTTTAATCCTACAATCCATTAACCCAAAATTCAATTAAGCCTAGGTTAATTTAACCCTAAGCTCCATTAATTAAACCCAAACCATTTAGATCTAGGTTAGGTCTAAGTGTATCCCTAACCAGGCATCGCCAAACATATATACATATATATATATATATATATATATATATATATATATATATATATATATATATATATATATATATATATATATATATATATATATATATATATACATATTTTTTTTCTGGTATTTTACAATTTTCCTCTACACACAATTGCAGTCAACATTAAGAATGTCGTGGAAGACCGCCATAACACAAATCATAAACACGGACATGAATGATGGAGATGTTAGATATATTTTTATACCTCTAAATACTGATCAACCTCACTTTCACCTTTTGTGTATTGACACAAAAGCAATGACTTTCAATCATTACAACTCCATTTCATATGGAGGAAGATCAAAAGCTGATTTTGAAGCAGTGGTGAGTAGATAATTTTTTTAAATATGGATATTCCATCCATTGTATCTGTAAATGAATAGTTATGTTAACTTAATCATTGTGTAATAATAGGTATCCCAATTTAAAGGATATTCATCTAAGGAGCTTGCAGCAATTTATCCATGTTTACAAGCTTATTACCCCATCGACAAATGGGTTTCTGTTACAGCTGATTGTCCCCAACAAGTAGCAAGTTACTAAAAGAAAAATACTGAACGTGAAATTTTACTTTTGAATTGAAATATAAAATTTGTTATGGTATTTTTATAGCAATGATTGTGCCTTCTTTGTGATGCAATACATGAGATGTCTGCTTTATGGTGAGAAGATGGACTTCAAACAAGCAGACATGACAAAATTCAGAATAGATGTCTCAGTGTCAATTTTAAGGGATGAGTTCTTCATAATGTAATTTAAGAAAACTTTAGGTGGCAGTATAACAATGCATTGTTGTATTTGAGTTAATTATGAATTTTATAAATTTCTAAATGATACTGCATTCCATAGATCAATAGTGACTGTAATTTTGATTATTATTTCGGGTTGAGCTTTAATAAATGTTATATAATATATTGTTGAATATATTCTTGAATCTAACAATACAATGGTTTAATTTTGATGTTGTGAAATTGAATGAAATGGAAGGGGACCTTTTTTATATCTGGCAGGTTTATATTTCCTATTGTTGAATTTTGTTTAAATTTTCAACACCACCTTATTCAAAATACAGGATCATGGTATTGCTGCGATTTAAATTCCCAGCACCACCTTCTATCTCTGCCATGTTAAATGTCCATCTTGGAAATTTGAATTCCAAGACCATGGTGGTATTGAGATTTTAATCCCAAGGCTTCGATGGTGCTGGGATTCAAATCACAGGAACACGGTGGTCCTGGGATTTAAATTTCCAGCAACACGTCAAATTTCAAACTGGTTCTAATCCAAAAAGTGGTGCTGGGAATTATATTCCCAGGAACACAGTGGTCCTGATATTTAAAATCCTAGCATCACGTACAATATCAAGCTAGCTGAAAAAATATGGTACTAGAAATTATATTACCAAGAACACGGTGGTCATGAGATTTAAATTCCCAGCACTACGTATAATTTTGAACTGGCCGAGAAAAAAGATGGTGCTGGGCATTATATTCCCAAGAACATAGTAGTCCTGAGATTTGAATTCCCAGCACCACGTACAATATCAAGCTGGCCAAAAAAAAAGATGGTTCTGGGAATTATATTCCCGGGAACATAGTGGTCCTGAGATTTAAATTTTTAGCACCACGTACAATTTCAAGTTGGTCGAGACGAAAAGGTGGTGCTGGGAATTATATTCCCAGCAACACTGTAGTCTTGGATTTAAATTGCCAACTCCACATGGCACGGGGCCTGATTTATGAAATATAGATGTGGAAACCTAATAAAACCTTGAATATCAAAAATTTTGGACACGGATACACAGAGGGGCACTTCCCAAACCCACTGGACTTGGATTGGATCGAAGAAGAGGTGAATAGGGCCATCAATGGATTTTGATCGAAACCCATTGATGGACCTAGAGGAGTCCAAATTTCGAAATCTTGACATGGAATGAAAGATCTAACGACTTGAATTATTGATGTGTCGAGGAAATTTTGTTTTGATCCTTCTACCTCCCAGTTTTGGCCACGTGCCACGTGGCACGGGGCCTGATTTCTGAAATATAACTGTGAAAATCTAATAAAACTTTGAATATCAAAAATTTTGGACACGGATACACAGAGAGACACTTCCCAAATCCACTGGACTTGGATTAGATCGAAGAAGAGGTGAATAGGGACATTAATGGGTTTTGATCGAAACCCATTGATGGACCTAGAGGAGTCGAAATTCTGAAATCTTGATATGGATTGAAAGACCTAACGGCTTGAATTGTTGATGTGTTGAGGAAACTTTGTTCTAATTTTCCTACCTCCCAATTTGGGCCGCGTGCCATGAATAAATTCACTCTGGGCGAGAAAAAATGTGGTGCTGGGAATTATATTCCCAAAAAGACTGTGGTCCTGGGGTTTTAATCCCAGGAACACAGTGGTCCTGAGATTTGAATTTCTAGCACCACGTATAATTTCGAACTGACCAAGAAAAAGGTGGTACTGAGATTTATATTCCTAGGAACACAGTGGTCCTGGGATTTGAATCCCCAACACCACATACAATTTCGAATTGGCCGATAAAAAAGGTGGTGCTGGGAATTATATTCCCAGGAACACAGTGGCCTTGTGATTTGAATTCCCAATACCACGTACAATTTCGAACTGGCCGAGAAAAAAGGTGGTGATGGGAATTATATTCTCAGGAACATAGTGATGCTGGGAATTAAATTTCCAACACCACGTATAATTTTGAACTGGCTGAGAAATAAATTGGTACTGGGAATTATATTTTCAGGAACACAGTGGTCCTAGAATTCCCAGCACCACGTACAATTTTGAACTAGCTGAGAAAAAAGGTGGTGCTGAAAATTATATTCCCAGAAATACAATGGTCATGGGATTTAAATTCCCAGCACCACGTACAATTTCATACTGGTCAAGATAAAAGGTGGTGTTGAGATTTATATTCCCAGGAATACAATGGTCTTGGGATTTGAATTCCCAACACTATGCACAAAGTATGCAAAATCATTTAGCATATAATGCAAAATGGTAGTCACAAGAAAATATACATTGTACAGATTTAAATCTCATCACAAAATCATAAAGTCGAAGTGGTTCACATATTTAACAACGTATATATATTTTATAATTGTATAGATACTATACAATTTGGATTTACACTTTGCATCTTGAGAATGACTTTTACAGGCAGACACCTTGGTGCAGTAAAAAATTTACAACTTTGTATACTCTTATAACATATCCCAAATTACAGCATAGTCATAATTGCAAACAAAAGTGTGAGCTGCACATTATTCTATTCCCCACCAAGAATCTAAAGCTCCTCATATCTTGCTGTTTGAATCTTTTAGGGTACTCAAATAATAGGCTCTCAATGTATCGTATTATAAAAAATGCACAATCATAGCTGTAAAAAAAATATAAATAATTAGTTCATTGCTAACTTATAAAATATGATATTTAAAAAGAATATTAAATGTCTTACGAAGAGCTTTATTTGGGACCCTGCACTCGATGCACGAAAAATTTTGTATTATAAAATTTATCAGCTAGGCTAGGATGCCAGTTCTCATAATATGAAGGGTGGATCTTTTTAAAGAATTCAACCTACACCCAAAAAAATACTATCAATCCTCCATACACAAACGGTTTATTTAAGTAACATATAAAAAAATACTGCTTACTGTTTCTTCAAATTGAGTAGTGTAAGTTTTCCTGACGAACAATGAGTTGTAGTGGATAAAGTTTGTATTTTGCAAGTCCGCCACTAGTAGGTGACAGTGCTCATCACGGATTATTGGACAAAATATGTATCTGATTGGATCATCGCCTGGGGTTTTAAAAGTTTGCTGGAATGCTTGGGCGTACATCATATTAAACATATCCTGTGTATAAAAAAATCTGTCAAAACATCGAAGCTTTAAAGTTGATAATTCTATGCAAAAGGGGTAAAAACTTACCGGGAATCCATTCCCACAGAATATTGAGTTATAGTACGCCTTATCAGTCTCCTTGCACTCATCAGCTAAGATTGAAAAATAAGCACTTATGCAATCCCCACGTGTCAAAACATTCCAATCAAATATTGTAAGGAAAGAGTCCATGTATAAGTTAATAGCATCTGTCATCCACACTAGTCCTGATACTGTCACACTATACAAGGAAAGGGTTATTAGCAACTCTCAAAACATAAGATTACTATTATAAAGTGTATGATCTTACTCCATTTTTTTTAGTTTCAATAAACACTCCCCGACTGTTGGATCCATCTTATTGGTGAATTCTTTATAAGCTTGCTGTATACAAAAAAAATAGTTAGAATAGAAATATTTTCTCTGAAAAATAGGACTGGACTAGATAACTTATGCTCACCTCCAATATCCTTGTCTTGACTTCGTCGAGTGGTTGTTGTTTGTCCGTGGAGGCTTGTGTGGCAGTATCTAATATTTTAGGTTCACACTCCTCGACAATTGATTTTCCTTTTTTATCCTGGCTTGACTTCTGCTCAAAATTTGGCTCTTCAGGAGTGATATTAGGGTCTACTGAAGGATATTCAATAGCCTTGCTGGAGACTTTGAGTTTCAACTCTCCTTTTAGGAATGTTAGCAAACCATGCAGGAGGGACGCTTGTACATGTAGGGGGTAATAGACCATGAAGAGCCCTCTTCCGTACACAAACCTTCCGCCTAGTGTATGCAGGAGAAGGTTGTTGGGTCTGTGCAGCTTGTATGGGCTGTGATTGTAGCTCCTCTACATCCCAGGATTGTAAATTCAGTTGAAGCTCCAATATTAAACTGTCCTTTTCAATGATTAATGCTTCTTTTTCAGAAATTATATTATCTCTTTCACTTATCTCATTGTCCTTCCTGCTTTTGACCTCCTCCAACTATTGAAGAAGCTCCTGTATTTTCTTTTCTTTTTCTTCGATGGTCGCATCCTTAAGTAGGGAGGTGTTATCAAAGTTAGCCCTTGCTTCAACTAGCTTGGTGATTAGAGTTGAACTAGTTCTGCATTCTCCTAGCATACTGGACATGTCATTTCTCTTGCGTCGAGCTGAGTTTCGGGTTAAGGAGTTGATGCACAGATTCTAGGTGGAGAAGTGTTCTGTATCAGATGCAACTCTGACTGTGCTGTCATTAGATCAACAATTATTTTATCTGGTAGGAGACCATCTACCATCTTCTTAACGACCCTTACATTTATGGAACTCCACCTCCATCTCAACATTCTTGGCAAAGCATGAAGGACGTGTGGAGGTAGGATACACAAATGCTCACACATCCATACCTGGAATGACAAAATTAGTTGTTAATAGATAGATTGATCTATACTCTTTGTGGAAAACATAAAATATATTCACTTACAGCCAATAAGTGTGTGAAACCCTTAAGCATTGGTCTCGTAGATCCACCATCGACTTCTGCTTTTGGTTGCAATGTCACTCCCATACCAATTGACTCCATTTAAGGAGCCATGTACGTATAAAGTGCTTCGCACCAATTGTACCTACCTAAGTTATCAAAATTGTCTACACAATCTATAAGTGATCGCATAGGTATTCTAGACTTACTGCTGGTGGTAGTAAAAAACACACAAGAGAAAAAATATAAAATAAACAACTGACAATAAAAATTTTTAGATCCTAAATTATCTGGAGATCTGGAACTCTTCATTAATTCCTCCAGATGCTTGTTAGAGTAATCATCTTCCATGAAATATTACAAATATAGTTGACCAGAGGGAGCTTCATTATTCATAGGAACTACGAGTCCATCATCTGGTAGACCAAGGATGAGGGAGACATCCGTCTTTGTTAAATGTAATTTCTTGTCGTGGAATATAAAACATTTCTCCTCACAATCCCAATTATCAAACATATTTTGAACGAGGGGTCTGACATGGGTAATATCTGGAATGTCCAAAACCCACGCAAAAGGAGATCTCCAAATCAATGTTTAATTTCTTCTTCCACAGTCGGTGACACACTTGCAATAAATTTTTTAAAATGTGAAACATTGCTTTTCCAGTTCATTCTCTTTGTTCTTCCTTGCATCAACGCAAGGGTTCTTCCAGAACTATCGCTTGATGATTCAACAGTTGAAACCATCGTGAACTGAAAAAACTACGTTAGATTACGAACTAAATGCATTGTAATACGGCGATTTGAAACTAATAGATGAAATGGATTGAAATATGTGTGCTGATAGAAACAAACATTACCTCTGCTCAAATGAATTATTAAAACCCTAAACCCTATCAGGCCCGACTTAAAATAATATCGCTGACGAAAATGGAAAAACCCTAGATGGGATGCACCTTCAACTGCGACACAGATTATGGTCAACGAAAGAAGTTAAGTAATCTACAAAACTTACGAATGTCGAAAATCGAAGCGTCAGGAAATTCCACGAGTGATAGATCGAAAGGAGCGACAGAGAAATGAAATTTAGTCGTTTGAATTGCCAACGGAGGGTTTTATATTAACGGGTCGAGTGCGATGGCCTGGATTTTTATTATAGTTTTGCAAAATAGATCAACATTTAATTAGTTAGGCTATAAGTTTATAACGCCATAAGTTTCAGGCAGCCCACGATAATGCAAAATAGATTAACATTCATTTAGTTAGGCCAACTGAAACAGATTTAGATATATATTACATAGACATTTAAGATGATCCAGGTACAGATCTAAGAGAATCTAGGCTTGTTCCCCCACCTTGATCGAGCATCCTCTCATTCTGCCATCCATTTCTCCAGCAGTGCCAAAGCAGCGCATACATTCTGCTCATGATGGAGAATAACCTCCAAGCGTTGGGTGGCCTCCTCCTGGTCACGCCTCGCGGTCTCCAAGCGCCTTATCAGAACAGCACGCTGCTTCTCCAGTGTTGGGACAAAGATGCACTGAGTCAAAGGAGGGGCCGAGGAGCCCTCCTCAATGTTCGAGGAGAAAGAAGACTTCTCCCTAGGGTTGTGTTCACCTCAGGAAGTCATGAAGGAGATGATTTATTGTAAAGGAAGGGGTTAAGAAGCTCCTCCACAATTTTTCACCTTATGTAGCCTAACGAAAATGAGTTAATGAGGACGCTAGAGGGTTGGTTTGTGATATTCCCAAAACACCCTTCCCGCTTACTTTTGTGCCGATGTGTGGGAAATTAGCAAACATTGTTTTGTCAGCATTGGTGCGAGAAAAAAATTTAATACAACTACCACACACAAATTAATTGCATAGTAAGTATTTGATAAATAAGCCGTCTAATATTATAAACATTGACTCCTTTACAAATATTTACACAACCACTATTTACAATTAGGAATTAGTAGGAGGTGGCATTCTACAAGACCTCCTATTATGGGCAAGCTATTTGCATCTGCTGCATTTATTTTTCACCTTCCCAATATGTTTAGACTCAATGCGTGCTTTTTTTCTTCGACCCGGCTGCACAAGGCTACGAGGAGGTAGAACTCCAAAATTTTTGTCACCATTAGGCCAAAATTTCTTACTTCGACATGGGTAAATATGATCCATGTAAGTGGCCTCCCAAGTTTCCCTTAGAAAATAATGCTCACAATAACGGTATGGATCCATGTTCCGATATATGATGACTGCAATAACATGCGAGCAAGGAATTCCTGAATTTTGAAACTCACCGCAGATGCAATTGTGCCTCTCCAAATCAACAATATACGAAGAAGCTATTGTCTATCCTTTCATTTCTGATTGTGAGTATGGGAATACTGAATATAATCGAGTTTTTTCTCTCCTTCCATCAATCTCTTTAATGGCATAAGGTGTTAGAAAACCTGACCTTTTTAAAGATTCTTCCCTACGGTTAAAGAACCATTGAGCAACATTTCTTCTAATATTATCAATTAAACTGGTGATGGGGAGTTCACGTGTTTCCTTGAATAATGCATTTAAACTCTCAAAACAATTAGTGGTTAACATTGTGTACCTCCTCCTAGGAAAGTGTGCATTGGCCCATCTTTTTTGATCGATCTTTTGTAGCCATGCATATGCATCCTTGTGTTTTTCATGCATGTTCTGCATTAATCGATCAAACTCAACTGTTGTATTGGCTCTTGCTGCTGCCCAAAATAAACCTAATGAGGATCTATCCCGGGTATCTGTTATCATGTTACAAGACAAGTGATATCAACAAAAAGCATGATGGGCAGATGGATACACTTTGTTAACTGCTGATATAATCCCCCGATGTCTATCAGATACAATGCTCAATGACTCTGGCAAGACAACAAGGAATGTCTTTACATGATCCAAAAACCACTCCCAGGCAGATCCACATTCAACTTCGGCAATTCCAAATGCAATTGACATAATTTTTGTATTTCCGTCAATGGCAGTTGCCATTAGCAACACACCAGGATACTTGCCAGTGATATGTGTAGCATCAATTCCAATTAGTTTTCACAAATAAGACCTGAATACTCTTCCACAATCACCAAATGCCTAAAAATATCACTGGAATTGATTTTCACCATTTCTTAGTACTGCAACATAGGTATCAGGATCTCTAACTCTTAACTCACGCAAGTACATTGGAAGATCAATATAGGCCTAATCAAAATCACCAACCACTCTTTTTAATGCTTTATGTCTGGCTGTGTATGCTTTCTTGTATGAAATGTGAACACAAACCTAGCTTGCATTGCTCTTCGAATTAAACTTGGTTTGTAATCATCAGAAGTAGCTAATCGTCCTACAATCTGATTTGCTACAAATGTGGATGTGTAAGCATGGTGATCTATTGTTTCCCTAACTGTGTCACATTCTTGTTGCTTTACATATTTTGTGACAGTGAACTCCGCATCTCCACTTGCAACTAATCTTCATGAACATGGATGATTGAAGAAAATAACTTTAATTCTATTAAGTCTGGTGTCAACTGGCTTGTATCTGAAGTTTTTTAGCATTGCATGCGTTACTAGTGCATCTTTTAACTCTTGTCAGGAGGAAAAAACTTGTCTAGTGAAAAATTCATTTAGATCTGATGAGCTGACAATTGCCAATTGTATTATTCATGGATTTAAAACATAGGGATCATCAGCAATTGGGAACACTTCCTCTAAGTCACTGTACTGATCTGAGTTTAACTCACCTTCTTCATGTTGGATATCATCAGCTAAGAATGCTTTCGAAGGATTTGTATATTCTAACTGTTCTATCACTTGTATATCACTTACCTCCTCTTCACTCCAAGTTTCTTCAAAATATTCATCAACTACTGTAGTAGTAGTGACAAACTCTTCTTCGAGTATGGAAGAAGCTTCTCCATTTATATCAAGGTGTTCATCACTGGTAATTCTATTCCCCATATCAATAAATTGAGATGAAGATGGAATATTACTTAGGGACACATTTATGGAATATTGATCATCTAAATCTCTATCCTTCAAATTTGATTCAATTGTTTCCAAAAATGAGAACACTTCATCAGGAAGCGGGTTGTCCCTGCAAAGGTTTTTAAAATCAAAATAATTATATGTAGTGTGGTAACAATACTAGCACGTAGGCTAAATTTTTTTAACTAGGGTTTAGAAGGCTAAGGACAAGTGGAGGATGAGAGTTTAGGGTTAGGTTTCCCAATTATGCACTTCACTAACCTACAAATTTGAGCTAGATAGGGCCATCAATGGTTTTTGACCGAAACCCATTGATGGACCTAGAGATGTTGAAATTAGGAACAGTCAATATGGAATGGAAGAGGAAGACATTTAGAAGGTTTATGCTCAGAGGGATATTTAATTATGATACTCCTGCCAGCAGTTATGGCTGTGTGCCAATTGGCACGGAGCATGCCAATTGGCACACTCGTCTGAATGTTGGCATGGAGCATTAATTTTTAGAACTATGGTTTGGGAGCCTAAGGAAAAGAGGAGGATGATAGTTTAGGCCACGCTTGCACTCCACTCGCCTAGAAGACTTTATTTATCTCCGATATAAATTGCCAGCACCATAATTTATCTCGGTTAGGTTCCATCTCCATGGTGCTGGGAGTTTGAATCCCAGGACCACGGTGGTGCTGGTATATAAATTCCCAGCACCACCATTTATCTCGATCAGTTCAATCTCCATGGTGCTGGGAGTTTTAATCGCAGGACCACAGTATTGCTGGGGTTTCAGTTCCCAGCACCACCTTTCATCTCGACAACTTAAATCTCCCTGATGCTGGGAATTACATTCCCAGCACCATGGTGTTGCTGGGAGTTTGAATCTCAAGACCATGGTGGTGCTGGGATATAAATTCCCAGCACCACCATTTATCTCGACCAGTTCAATCTCCATGGTATTGGGAGTTTTAATCGCAGGATCACAGTGTTGTTGGGGTTTCAGTTCCCAGCACCACCTTTCATCTCGGCAACTTAAATCTCCCTAGTGTTGGGAATTACATTCCTAGCACCATGGTGTTGCTGGGAGTTTGAATCCCAGGACCACGGTGTTGTTGGGATATAAATTCCCAGCACCACCATTTATCTCGATCAATTCAATCTCCATGGTGTTGGGAGTTTTAATCGCAGGACCACAGTGTTGCTGGGGTTTCAGTTCACAACACCACCTTTCATCTTGGCAACTTAATCTCCTTGGTGCTGGGAATTACATTCCTAGCACCATGGTGTTGATGGGAGTTTGAATCCCAGGACCACGGTGTTGCTGGGATATAAATTCTCAGTACCACTATTTATCTCGACCAGTTCAATTTTCATGGTGCTCAGAGTTTTAATTGAAGGACCATAGTATTACTGGGGTTTCAGTTCCCAGCACCACCTTTCATTTTGGCAACTTAAATCTCCCTGATGTTGGGAATCACATTTCCAACACCATGGTGTTGCTGGGAGTTTGAATCCCAGGACCACGGTGTTACTGGGATATAAATTCCCAGCACCACCATTTATCTCGACCAGTTCAATCTCCATGGTGCTGGGAGTTTTAATTGCAGGACCACAGTGTTGCTGGGGTTTAAGTTCCCAGCACCATCTTTTATCTCGGCAACTTAAATCTCCCTAGTGTTGGGAATTACATTCTCAGCACCATGGTATTGCTGGGAGTTTGAATCCTAGGACCACGGTATTGCGTGAATTTGAATTAACAACGACACCTTTTCTCTCGACCAGGTTCAATCTGTCTGGTGCTAGGAGTTTGAATCCCAGGACCACGGTGGTGCCGGAATTTCAATTCCAATCACCACCTTTTATCCCGAACTGCTTGAACCTCCATAGTGCTGGGAGTTTGAATCCCAAGATGACGGTGGTGTCGAGATTTCAATTCCCAGCACCACCCTTTATCACAAACTGTTGAACCTCCATGGTGCTGGGAGTTTTAATCCCAGGACCACTGTCACGCCCCGGGGGAGTCCCCGCCAGACGAAAATTCGGCAGCATCTCCCCTGTACGGGTGACAATACCAATTTTCATACAAGACCTATACGACCACTATACATCGGTCAACACGACTAGAACAAAATAACTACACACGCACATAATAAATTGGCCTCAGGCCATCAATCCAGATAAATAGAAATAGTCTACTATATCTAGACTTACCCCTTCTGCCATCTGAGCAGGAATATACAACCAAACCAATCGAATAGTCCATAAGGACACAACAAATATCTCCAAACCTCCACAAGTACATAACCAAAACAAACACAAATCCTACACACTTCATCTAGTTAAAAATCAAAACCATAAGACTAATAAAACCTATCCATTTCGACGAGGGGGGATTGATAGTTGGACTCTCCTGGCAGTTTCAACCTGAAACAGATGTAAAGCAACGGGGTAAGTTCAAAGAACTTAGCGGATAATAGTCTATATGCATAGCAAGATATAGCTAACAATAAGAATCATGCCAGTACAGTCTCATATAAATAGGGTATGCAAGCAAGAAATACAAAAAGGACTGTACTTACTTGAATCTCCTGCCCTGATACAGGAGCATGTGCCATACTATAAGAGATAAAGTCATCACCATATACAAATATGAATCTTGTATGCATGGCAATCATATGCAACATCCAAGGCATCAATAAAAATGCAACAAACACAATACAAATGATATCCATGCAAAGTGCATGCCGTGCAAATGACATGGTCACCCCTGACGCCAGTCAGCTGCCTCACACGCGATGGTGAAGCCGAGTGGGTAGGGCTATGACAACTGTGCACTCTGCCATCATCGCTTTGCTCTGGTGGCCGAGTGGGCAGGATCTTTGTCAGAGTACACCTATCCTCCTGCCCCAAACAGAGTGGGGGAGCTAAGCTCTCATCTCCCAGTGTCATAGACCAGAGGAGGGATCCCTGCCCGCTACCACGCTGCCTCATCGCTACCCATGAGCGGACCAACGGAGCCTGACAGAGCAACTACACACACCCTCCTGATGTACCACTAACCCATGAGTGGCAGTGTGTGCAGGCCATGTAACTGGCTGCGAACATAACTATAAAAGAACCCCGTCCAGCCAGCATGCAATCATGCAAGATAGTGCATGATACTAAAGCATGTAAATCCAACTAAAAATACCTATCCGAATAATATGCACAATCAATAAGTACATATCTATGATCCAAGTAAAACAGGGAAGATATAATCATAACCGATCAAATGCATGTATCAAGTAGGCACAAACACATACTAGGCATATAAATATGAAAATTATTGCAAGCTATCCTAACTAGCATATCAACTTGACTATATCTAAAAGATAAGTCAAAATACCCGCCTGAATAAAAAATGTCCGCAAGAATGAAATTGTCACGACCAGGGACCTGCCTCGTGACCGAAACTTGCATATAACAACCATTATGATTAAGTACAATCATGCAACGACTGATCGAATCAAATCCTACATCGACTTCGTTGCCCGATCAACTAAATTAATCTAGTTATCCACGTAACTTAAACAAGACTTCACATCAATCCCTATCGACCATTAAACCAATTAACCTATTATGAATTTATAAACACTCATATCTAAACTTACAAATTTCCATCTTAATTCTCACAGCCCTCTTAACCTGCCAAAACCCCAAATCACAGCCACCACTACCTCTTCACTCCTCCACAGTCAAACCAACTTCATCCACTCATCACAAATCACAACACATCGACAACCACAGTATCTAGCAATTTATAGCTAATAGGAAAAGAATAAATCGAAGCTTACCAGTCCTAGAAAACTCCATCGGCAGCCAACTCTCCTCCTATCCTTGGTTCCTCTGAGCAAATTCGCGCTCAAACACCGCTGCCCTATCAACAGATCAAGCTTAAAGAAGGAAAAATTCACAGCTTGAAACTTAGATTCCATCCTAGGTAAGAAGGAATCGACTATTACCTAGTTCCAATGACAATTGGGAAGAACATCTCCTGATCGAAAACGTCGCCGACCCAAATTCCCAGCCCTTGCTCGCTCACTGTAGGCGCTTCCCTGAGCACCGACGAGGGTGGTCAGCGCCGCTTGCTGTGAGGAAGAAGAACGAGAAGCGAACTGTGAGAGGGAGAGAAGAGGGCTCGGCAAGGATTGCAGCCCCTGATCCGCACTAGGCGCAGACACCGCTGCCACCAACTCCCGGTCGCGCGCTCACCGCCGGCTCATCTGTGGCCACCGGCGAGAACGCTTGTCGTCGCTTGCAGAGAAGATGGAATTGGCCGAGGATAGGAGCGACGACGCGGGGAGGTCTAGTAGCGACGGCGCGGGGAGGTCTGGTCGGAGATCTTTGGGCGCGCGGCGGCGGACGCCCGGTAGTTGACGAATGGGAATGTGGACGGCGCACGGGGAGGAGATCGCGAGAAAAGGAGAAATTAGGCGCGGCTGTGAAAACCTCGGGAGAAATAGGAAAAACCTATATCTATAACCTATGTTAATTAATTCTATTAACTCATCTAAACAGGCCCTTTAAAAGCCTATTTTTCTTATCCTCGTATATGCTCCGTTTAAATCCAAAATAATTCCGGAAATTTTTTTAAAATTTTCCTAAAAATCTCGAAAAATTTCCAGGATAAATTTCTTAATTCTTTGGCCATTTTATTTTGGTATTTTAAATTTTTTGTATTTAATATTCTCCCCCACTAATTAAAATTTGGTCCCCAAATTTCCTATTCAGATGCATAATGAGTAAGAGATACCACAAGTATTGAAAATATATCTCACATACCTTAAGTAAACAGGTGGGGGTATTGAGCTTGAATCTTTTCCTCAAGCTCCCAATTAGCCTCTTCATCAGTGTGGTGACTCCGCCCGATCTTGACAAGTCGCACAATCTTATTCCGCAACTGTCGTTCCTTGTGATCCAAAATCTGAACCGGAACCTCTGCGTAAGTAGCATCAGGTTGAACGGAACCTGACACATCTGACAGAATATGTGTAGAGTCTGGCACATACTTCCTCAGCATGGACACATGGAACACATCATGAATACTCGTCAAAGATGGTGGTAGTACTAGACGGTAAGCGACTGCTCCGATCCTCTCCAAAATCTCAAACGGACCAATGTATCTAGGAGCTAGTTTACCACGGAGGCCAAATCTCTTCACCCCTTTCGTGGGTGAAACTCCCAGGAATACATGATCACCAACAAAGAACTCCAGAGGTCTCCGTCTCCGATCTGCATAACTCTTCTGACGATCCTGCGCCTTTGCCATCCTACGTCTGATAGTACGGACAACTCTGCCTCAATGCTGAGCTCTCTAGGTCTAGTAACTGATCCTCCCAGTTGCCCTCGAAATCCATAACATAGGACCTCAGCAAGTCCTCTAGTGTCTAAATGGCCCGCTCAGACTGTCCATCTATCTACGGATGGAATGCAGTACTAAAACAAAGTTGCGTGCCTAAGGCCCGCTGCAGACTCTGCCAGAACTGGGACGTGAACCGAGGATCTCTATCTGATATAATGCTCAAAGGAACACCATGCAATCTGATGATCTCTCGACAATATAACTCTGTCAAATGATCCAGAGAGTTAGTCTTCCGAATCGCTAAGAAGTGTGCGGATTTGGTTAGTCGGTCAACAACTACCCAAATCGCCTCATGGCCTTGACGTGTCCTAGGCAAACCCACCACAACATCTATAATAATACGCTTCCACTTCCATTCCGGAATCGGAATTTCCTGAAGCATCTATTCCTTAAACTAATGCCACTCTGGAAACCATTATCCTCCTCGGAGTCAGAGACGGTAGTCCATCTACCGTCCAAAATCCACTCCACCACACACTCTGTAAGTGCATGGGAGGCTATCGCGACCAAACTTCCTTGTTACAACCATTCGTGTTCCAGCTACTCTATAGTAGCTATCCAGTAGCTAGCCAAAACTCCATGAGCATTTCTGCTCCTCACCTATTCAAAACAACATAATTACTACGAAGTCCACGTCATATATATGACGGCTTATCTCGCAGTCCTTTAATTGTCGTAAGCTTAGGATATGTCTTATTCAATAGCATCGGAATTGCTTCGATCCCCGAAATGATGCATCCATATACACTGCCCTTCCATCCACACCAGAATAATTACTCAACACTGGCGTAAAAGTCAACCATCATCTGAGCCATGAACTAGTTTCACAAGCTGCAGACCAAGTAAATTCCATCACCTTCCTGATCCAACCAATCAGCGATGTAGTACCGCTAGAGCATCCTATCCATATCTATGGTAATAATAAAATCAATACCAAGAAACCACCATCTACGGCGGCCGAATGCACAATTGATCCAATCGTGTCCAGAATACACGACTTCCCAAATCCCTGGACGACTAAGTCATCAATAAGTCTAATAAGATAATCACAAGCTCATACAATTCATACCAAGTATGAAATTGTTGTCGCTATACAACTGCATTCTTTTTACTATAGGCTGATGATATAACAATCATCACAACGACAATGATAATTGTATGACACCATGTCACTACAATATCATCACACCAGTCATAGATCAATCCTAGAGTATACACCGGTGTCCTATAGTTGATATAAATAGATCCTCTATCCACAATGAAGGATATTCATTTCCTTCCACAACTACCGCATTCTATCATCGATAATCGATGCATAATCTCAAAGGTCCATCTCTCTTTTAACCAAGAGTTCTGGATCTTCTCAAAAAAAATATTGGGATAGTGAAATATCCCATCCAACACCTCCTATAATAAGGTAAAACGATCTTTTATCGTCTTGACCAGTGTAGGTATACACGCCTTATCCATAACCAAATCACTATTAGTAAGGTCTGATATTCTCTGAGGGTTTACTCCTTATCCTTCAAATTGGTGGCTAGCAGGCCAAATCCCTAGCTTCCTAATTCGACATCAGTCATCACCTCTAAAGAGTCCGTACTTCTGAAATCATCGTTAGGTTCCGCAAGGTCAATACGTCATCGACCTCGTCCCCGACCATGAGTAGGGGCAATTTCACTGTCTATACTTTTCCTAACCACTAAAGTACAGTAACTTTTCCTATAGCTCAGAGATATCCTTCAGCTTACCTGGTCTCCAAAACACGAGAACTCCCAAAAATCCAAGGGAAAGAAAATCCTCAAAACACAAAGCCATAAACCAATAAAATTGTCACGTCCTGGGGGTATATCCGTCATCCAAATGACAGAGAAACCCCTTAGTGACAATATTCCGAAATACCTGGACTAAATCTGGTAAAAATCTTGAAATATTAATAGATATATAAATATTTTAATTAACTGCATGCATGCACGACTAAACATGTATCAATTAAAGTAAAATAGTTTTATGACACCAAATAAAACTGCGATAAAATCCAAAGTGCATAACAAAATGCAATACTGATAAAGTAAATAAAGCGGCATCCCAACGATGCAGTAGAACAAGCACAGCAAGGAACTCTCTGAGCAACACGAAGGTAGGTCAACAGGACACGTCCTCCATCAGTTAACCTAGAGGATAAGTGAGGAAGGGATAAGTACAACCACTCAGTGGATGGATATACAATAGTGCATAATTATAATGCACATAATGGAAGTCACAGGGAACAAGCTAGTGTAACCCAACCCTCAGAGTACCAATATCAGTCTACTACTATCCTGGTCGGCGGTATAACAAATATACCCGCAACATACACAACCACTGTAACAAACAGTGCACATCCGGATACCACGACAAAGCCTCGTGGCTCTCGAGGTAATACAAAGGAACTATCTATGAGCTACCGTGAACGGAACTCGTGGGTCGACAATCAATAGCACTGTCTATGTGCAACTACATGCTACCACGAATGAGACTCGTGGATAGACAGGCAGTATATAGATATCTAGTTATTGACTGCATGCAACAACATACTACCACTAATGGGGCGCGTGGGCAATCGATTTTCCTAGGTTGTTAAGCCTAAGATTATCCAATACATCCAGCATAGAACGACTATCAAAATCGATAAAGATCATCGATCTTCAATTAAACCCATTGAGGCGGTCAAGCGAGGGTTTCAACACCTCTAATACGAAATGTTTACCAAAGCTGGTAAAGATCATCGACTTATAAATAAATAAGTCGAGATGGTTAAGTCTAGGGTTTCAATCCTTCTAACATGATCAGTTATCAAAGTCGATAAAAATCATAAGTTCAGTCCACTCATAAACATGTCGAGATGATTAATCATAGGGTTTCGTCCCAACTAACAGGAAACGCCTATCAAGGCCAATAAAGACAACCCCTCTACTAACAAGCACGACAAGAGGGTCAAGCCTAAATTATATCATCCTACCAATTCAATCATGCATGCCCCAACCTGCTACCACGAACATATCTCGTGGGTACTTAAGACATAAAGTAGCTATCTAGCTACAAACGTCATACGAATCCGATTATCACCAACTCCGAACGAATAACGCAAGAGTATAATTTTATGGTAGGTCATCACAACCATGATTGAGAGGCATGATTGACCACAAAATACAAAGCACCTATAGGGAAACACTACTGTAAACTTTTTCTCAACCACGAATGGGTGATATAGTTGGCAGCCGATAGATATGCACAACGTTATATACCCTCGAAGGATTAATCGCATCCTAATCATACGAACTCTACTGGTTCGATCACCATATCACTGAAATAGTAAATGGATAAATATATACCAATATGCACATCTGAGTCATTACGCCTAGGGTTCCAACACCTAGGATTCCACTGATGTTGTTTCATTCCTGAGATCCGCTCCTACAGAATAACCTCATCTAAGTTATTCTATCTCTACTAATCTCCGTCATGGTATCCACCTCAATAACACATAGCCAAATAAACACATAACACGCTGTCTAATAAACGACAGTATAGTCATACTAATGGCAATCAATGACAGAAATTAATTAGGGTATAACTAAAGGGTCATGCCAGAACAAAGTCAAGGCAACACTAAATAAAGCATCAGATGTCTATATATACCCTAAACTACGTAAGCAATGTAATCATGTCATCATGCCTTGTACGAATTTATCCATCTTAGTCATATTATTCAACTAGTCTAATCTCAATGCTAGTCCAATCCTAATACTAATCCAAAAAGTAAGAGGTAAACATCTAACAATGATATCTAATCATTTATATCACAATGATAACTAGCTACGTATAGCAGTAATAGCAGTTAATAACCATATGCTAACGATAAACCAGCAACCTAAAAATATATCAGTCTAACAGATATAAGGTTAAAACAATTACTAGACAAAACATGACACCACCGCATAACTAATATAACCAATACAAATATGCACTAAATCTAGAAAATTTTCTAGAATTTATTTACCTGTTAGCCGTCTGGAGATGTCCTGTCGCCGCCAAATCCCCAAATTGACCTCGAATTTCCGAAGCATAAAAATCATCGAAAATCCGTACAACTCCGAAAATACCCCAATTAACCTGCCAAGCATAGCGAACTCCGAAAACCCAAAGACCCTAAGGAACTCGGAAACCTACGCTCTGATACCAAATAAATTGTCACGCCCCGGGGGAGTCCCCGCCAGACAAAAATCCGACAGCATCTCCCCTGTACGGGTAACAATACCAATTTTCATACAAGGCCTACACGACCACTATACATCGGTCAACACGACCGGAACAAAAAAACTACACACGCACATAATAAATTGGCCTCAGGCCATCAATCCAAATAAATAGCAACAGTCTACTATATCTAGACTTACCCCTTCTGCCATCTGAGCAGGAATATACAACCAAACCAATCGAATAGTCCATAAGGACACAACAAATATCTCCAAACCTCCACAAGTACATAACCAAAACAAACACAAATCCTACACACTTCATCTAGTTAAAAACCAAAACCATAAGACCAATAAAACCTATCCATTTCGACGTGGGGGGATTGACAGCTGGACTCTCTTGGCAGTTTCAACCTGAAACAGATGTAAAGCAACGGGGTAAGTTCAAAGAACTTAGCGGATAATAGTCTATATGCATAGCAAGATATAGCTAATAATAAGAATCATGCCAGTACAGTCTCATATAAATAGGGTATGCAAGCAAGAAATACAAAAAAGGACTGTACTTACCTGAATCTCCTGCCCTGATACAGGAGCATGTGCCATACTATAAGAGATAAAGTCATCACCATATAAAAATATGAATCCTGTATACATGACAATCATATGAAACATCCAAGGCATCAATAAAAATGCAACAAACACAATACAAATGCTATCCATGCAAAGTGCATGCCGTGCAAATGACATGGTCACCCCTGACGTCAGTCAGCCGCCTCACATGCGATGGTGAAGCCGAGTGGGTAGGGCTATGACAACTGTGTACTCTGCCATCACTGTTCCTGAGTGACCGAGTGGATAGGATACTGTCGGAGTACATCTATCCTCCTGCCCCAAACAGAGTGAGGGAGCTAAGCTCTCATCTCCCGGTGTCATAGACCAGAGGAGGGATCCTGCCGCTTCTACTGCCTCATCGCTCCCCGTAGCGGACAGTGGCTTTGGATGTACCACTAACCCATGAGTGACAGTGTGTGCGGGCCATGTAACTGGCTGCGGGCTCAACTATAAAGGAACCCCGTCCAGCCAGCATGCAATCATGCAAGATGGTGCATGATACTAAAGCATGTAAATCCAACTAAAAATACCTATCCGAATAATATGCACAATCAATAAGTACATATCTATGATCCAAGTAACTATGATCCAAGTAAAACAGGGAAGATATAATCATAACCGATCAAATGCATGTATCAAGTAGACACAAACACATACTAGGCATATAAATATGAAAATTATTACAAGTTATCCTAACTAGCATATCAACTTGACTATATCTAAAAGATAAGTCAAAATACCCGCCTGAATAAAAAATATCCGCAAGAATGAAATTGTCACGACCGGGGACCTGCCTCGTGACCGAAACCTACATATAACAACCATTATGATTAAGTACAATCATGCAACGACTGATCGAATCAAATCCTACATCGACTTCGTTGCCCGATCAACTAGATTGATCTAGTTATCCACGTAACCTAAACAAGACTTCACATCAATCCCTATCGACTATTAAACCAATTAACAACCTATTATGCATTTATAAACACTCATATCTGAACTTACAAATTTCCATCTTAATTCTCATAGCCCTCTTAACCTGTCAAAAGCCCAAATCACAGCCACCACTACCTCTTCACTCCTCCACAGTCGAACCAGCTTCATCCACTCATCACAAATCACAACACATCGACAACCACAGGATCTAGCAATTTATAGCTAATAGGAAAAGAATAGATCGAAGCTTACCAGTCCTAGAAAACTCCATCGGCAACCAACTCTCCTCCTATTCTTGGTTCCTCTGAGCAAATTCGCGCTCAAACACCGCTGCCCTATCAACAGATCAAGCTTAAAGAAGGAAAAATTCATAGCTTGAAACTTAGATTCCATCCTAGGTAAGAAGGAATCGACTATTACCTAGTTCCAATGACAATCAGGAAGAACATCTCCTGATCGAAAACGCCACTGACCCAAATTCCCAGCCCTTGCTCGCTCACTGTAGGCACGTCTGTGAGCACCAACGAGGGTGGTCAGCGCCACTTTCCACGAGGAAGAAGAACGAGAAGCAAACTGTGAGAGGGAGAGAAGAGGGCTCGACAAGGATCGCAGCCCCTGATCCGCACTAGGCGCAGACGCCACTGCCACCAACTCCCGGTCGCACGCTCGTCGCCGGCTCGTCCGTGGCCACCGACGAGAACGCTTGCCGTCGCTTGCAGAGAAGATGGAATTGGCCGAGGATAGGAGCGACGGCAGGGAGGTTGCAGTCGCGACGCGCGGGAGGTCAGTCGGAGATCTTTAGGCGTCGGTGGCGGGCGCTGACGGTTTGACGAGGAATGTGGGCCGCGCGACGGGAGGAGATCGCGAAAAAAGGAGAAATTAGGCGCGGCTGCGAAAACCTCGGGAGAAATAGGAAAAACCTAGATCTATAACCTATGTTAATTAATTCTATTAACTCATCTAAACAGACCTTTAAAAGCCTATTTTTCTTATCCTCGTATATGCTCCATTTAAATCCAAAATAATTCCGGAAAAATTCCTAAAATTTTCCTAAAAATCCCGAAAAATTTCCAAGATAAATTTCTTAATTCTTTGGCCATTTTATTTTGGTATTTTAAATTTTCCATATTTAACAGCCACGGTGGTGATGAGATTTCAATTCCCAGCACAACCTTTTATCCCAAATTGCTTGAACCTCAATGGTGCTGGGAATTTGAAGCCCAAGACCACGATGTCATTGGGATTTAAATTCCCAGCATTATTTTTTATCCATGCCAGCTTCAATCTCCCCTGGTGCTGGGATTTTAAATTTGAGGGACACGATGGTGCTGAGAATTTCATTCCCAACACCACCTACTATCTCGGACAAATTTAATCTCCTAGTGCTGGGAATATCGATCATGGACCTTCAGTAGTCCTGAGATTTAATTCAAAGCATCACCTTTTAAGTTAGGTGGAATTTGTTTAGGTGGCGACAAAACTTGATTATGAACCTCCTACATCGCAATTATGGGTGCGTGCCAAACTTGTTGGGTTTCCGGCACCGCGGCGTGTGTGTGTTCGATCATGTTTCGTAAACATGAGCACAGCGGAAGAAATAAAAATAATAAATCTACATTTATTACAATACACACAACACACGCATGCATATTACAACAAGTGTAGACATAACCGTAAATTTAAATTTGCAATAAAAGGAAATTTATCTACGTTATACCTTTCGTATGACGTGTAGCGGGAACGACATCAACCGGAACGATCCTCGCTAGAATCGTCTCTATCCGTATCCATGCCGAGTTCCTCGGGATGACTTCGCTAAGCCACGAGCTTCGTCTTCGTACGGGTTACTAGCCTCGTGTTGAAGACGATGTGATCGAGAGATGATTACGATCCGAATCCAAATTCGGATCCTTAGACGAGTCCTCAAAACTCGCTTCTCCGGAGAGGTATTCGTCAACCAATTGACGAATCCTTCGTCCTCCACCTCAGAGGATTACCGGAGATCGAATCCCCGGTAAGTTAGCCGCTGTCGGAGCTCTAACCGTCGTCCAAACGACGCTCCGACAACAAAGAAACAAGCTGTCCAGAAAAACTGGACAGCTTTTGGTGGAGGAATAGAGGCCGGCCAAAGGAGATGTGGAGCTCACCTTATCACCGAACCCAAAAGAGATCGTCGGAGGGTCGCCGGAGGTTATCCGGCTGAAGCTTGGACGCCGGCAAGGACTTGGACGGCAGCAACACAAGCTGGGCGGCGGCAATGGAGTTGACGCCAACAAGAGGAAGGGGTTTGGGCTTTGGATTAGGGTTTAAGCCCTATTTTATAGAGAACTAATTCTCTTAATGGTTAATGGATCATATCCATAAAGCCCGTTAACCCGCTCCATTAAGATAAGTTAAAATAAACCAAACCATGATGGTTTATTTTAAGTTAAAACGAACCGAACCAACTTTTGGTTCATTCGTTTAAAATAAACCAAACCCTTTGGTTTATTCTCATCCATTGGATTAGAACCAAACCATTTTGGTTCATCCATTACGTCTTCATAAGACACGGCCCATCCACGCTTCCATTGCGACTGAAACGATTTCATGCTCGCTTTATGTTTGGTCCAACCAAACCTAGTTTCTCTCGGTCTGAGAATCCCATTCTCAAGCTCGTTTTAAATCCTTCGGATTACACTCGTTGTGCGTGTGACCAAATAGGTTCTCGGTTTATGTTGGCCATCTATAATTAACCATTAATTATAGAACGATAGTGGCACCTAGTAGTACATCATGATCCCCAATTAAGCGAAGATCAGCGGTTGATCGAACTATTTACGAAACCCTTGATGCTTTCGAATGATTAGTGCCCCATTCCCTTCACTCATCTTATACCCACTTGGTTGAGGACATGGTCTATTGTGTCGATCCCACTAAGTGACTATCGTCACACCTAGCCCAGTATCATTTCCTCGTCCTCACAGTTCTAGTTACTCCACATGTATCGAGTACCTTACTCTAAACATGTAATGCTTTGGCCAAAGACTTTAGTAACAATCAAGCGAGAGGCCATGGGTATACATCTCCTCGCATAAGGAGTGGTGAATCCTTTATAGGCTATTCAAACACCTTGATCACTTGACTTATACCCAATCATCCGGGTCCACATCTCCTTAGAGATGTTTGCTTAAGATGTCAAAGCATAAGTCTCCATGATCAAGATGACTTGAATACATAAGTCGAAGAACATCGCACTTAAGCCCGCGTAAGAACTTCATTGACATATCTATATGAGAGAACCATATGAAGTCTTACTGGTCACTCGATGAACTAGTTACCATAACTAGCATCACGATTAACTCGGACATCACTATGTCTCGGCCCGGTGAGAATCATTTGCTTGGATACACCAAGGGTATACCTCGTGCTAGTCTCGTGAGAATTGATGGTGTCAAATCCATCAATTCATCGACTAGGGATAATTAGATACATCACAATTACACATGTAGAGATACTCACTAGTTGTGATCCAATCACAAATTCTCTCATCTTGTGTGAATCGTATCGTGGACATTCAGTAAATGAGTTTAAGATCCAATCAAATACATTAAACATGTATACTCAAATAGTGAATCTTCATTTATCATATAAATGGTTCATACATAAGGCGATTGCCTTAGGACATCTCTCATATATTACTAACAGGGACTCCCCTTGGCCTAATGCCTCGCTCACGGTATCGATACCATAAGCTCTAACATGACCCTCAGAGCTTATTTTGAGGGTAATGCCTTAGTCAAAGGATCCGCTAAGTTCCTTTCAAAGGGGAATTTTCTCGATTTGTATTTCGCTTTCTACTGATGATCTCTCTAATAAGATGATAGCGGCGAAGCACATGTTTGGATCATTGATGAGACCACATCAAGTTCATAGATGAACTTATTGATCCAAACCGCTTCCTTTGTCGCCTAAAGTCGCAACGTATTCTCGCTTTAGTGGCGAATCCGCTATAGTGTCAAGCTTGGAACCTTTCCAACTTATTGCGCCCATTTTAGGTGAATACATACCTGCATCGAGACATGGAATCATCCTTGTTCGTCTCGAGCCGCATCCGTATACCCACGTATCACCATGTACCCTTCTCCATATATTAGAACGCATCCTTAGTTCTTCTCAAGTACTTAAGGATCGCTCTTAACACCACCCAATCATCCATTCTCGATCGACCGTATCCGCCGTGACACTCAGAGCATATGATACATCGGACCTCGTACATAACATAGCATACATGATAGATCCTATTGCGGATGCATAGGGAATCTTACTCATGCAAATCCTCTCGTCTTTTGTGCGCGGACACATAGACTTTGAAAGGTGTACCCCATGCCTGATGGGTAGAAAACCTTTCTTGGATTCCGACATGCTAAACCTCTTTAGCACTCGGTCTATATATGTAGACTGCGAAAGACCAAGCAACCGTTTCGATCTATCTCTATAGATCTTAATCCCAAGGATGTAGGTTGCTTCTCCCAGGTCTTTCATGGAGAATGTCTTGGATAACCAAACCATCACTGACTGTAAGATTGAAACATCGTTTCCTATAAGTAGTATGTCATCGACATACAATACTAGGAACACGACTGCACTCCCACTAACCTTCTTGTACACACAAGGTTCATCTGGATTTTGTGAGAAATCAAACTTTTTGATCGTCTCATCAAAATGGATATTCCAGCTCCTGGATGCTTGCTTCAATCCATAA
Organism: Wurfbainia villosa; assembly: GCA_025175895.1. Lineage (NCBI taxonomy): Eukaryota > Viridiplantae > Streptophyta > Magnoliopsida > Zingiberales > Zingiberaceae > Wurfbainia > Wurfbainia villosa. The sequence continues at coordinate 35,085,962 of CM045990.1, forward strand.
ATGGACCGTCGCAATTTGCATACCTTGGTTTTATCAACCGATGTGAAACCCTCAGGCTGTATCATATACACGTCCTCGAGCAAGTTTCCATTAAGGAAAGCTATTTTCACATCCATCTGTCATATCTCATAATCATAATGAGTCGCTATGGCCAGGAGCATCCGAATGGATTTAAGCATAGCTACAGGCGAATAGGTTTCGTCATAATCAACACCTTGTTTTTGACGATATCCTTTCGCCACCAATCTAGCCTTATAGGTAATCACATTACCATCCATGTCGGTTTTCTTCTTGAAAACCCACTTGCACCCTATAGGCTTTATGCCTTCAGTGGGTCAACCAAGTTCCAAACTTGGTTTTCATACATGGAATCCATTTCACTTCATGGCACCAAGCCACTTATCCCTTTCTCAACTTGTCAAGACTTCTTCATAACTCGTAGGCTCTCATCATCAATGAGTAACACGCCGCTCGATTCACTTAAGAAATCCATATCTCTCGTGAATATCATGTGTTCTACCAGATCTACGAAGATGTGGTGTTACAATAGGTCCAAATGATTGCTCATCACTATGAGTTGTCTACACCTGTGCTTCACCGTATCTCATCAATGTCTATTTGAGTCTCTCGAGCCTCCTCAAGCTCGACGACACTCCCACTGCTTTCTGCAAGAGAAACTCTTTCTAGAAACACAAAGATGCCTCAAACAAACACCTTTGTTCCACAGATGATAGAATTGGTAACCCTTGTTTCCTTAGGGTATCCAATAAATAGACATTTATCGACTTAGCATCCAATTTGTCTCGACATTGCTTCACATAAGCAGGACAACCCCATATCTTCAAGTAAGATACATGAGGTTTCTTACTATTCCATATCTCATATGGAGCAGTTGAGACAACCTTGGTAGGCATTCTGTCTAACAAGTAAACAGCTGTCTGAAGTGCATAACCCCAAAAGGACTTGGGCAGAGTCGCATGATTCATCATTGACCTGACCATGTCCAACAAGGTCCGGTTACGCCTCTCAGATACACCATTATGCTGTGGTGTATATGGCGGAGTCCATTGAGACAATATACCATTGTCTCTTAGATAATCAAGAAACTCTCGACTTAAGTATTCACCACCTCGATCCGATCGAAGTATTTTAATACTCTTATCATGTTGTTTCTCTACTTCATTTCTGAATTCTTTGAACCTTTCAAAGGCTTCAGACTTGTGTTTCATCAAGAACACATACCCAAACCGTGAGTGATCATCGGTGAAGGTAATGAAGTAGCTATAGCCTCCTAAAGCTTGAGTTGACATATGTCCACATACATCAGTATGTATTAGACCTAGTAACTCTCCCACTCGTTCACCTTTTCCCGTAAAAGGTAACTTAGTCATCTTGCCTTTTAAGCATGATTCGCATGTATCGTATGAATCCAATTCAAATGATTCCATAATTCCACATCGGTGTAATTCGGACATGCGTTTCTTGCTTACATGGCCAAGACGACAATGCCACATGTAGGAGTCTATTTGATTATCCTTTCGAGTACTCTTGTTGCTCGCTTCGATATTGCAAATGTCACTGGATACGTCCAACGTATAAACACCATTGCTTAAAGTTCCAGTCCCATAAAGAACCTCATTCAAAGTTATGTAACAACAATTGTTACTAAAAGTCAAATGGTATCCATTTCTATTTAAACAAGAAATAGAAATGATGTTCTTTATCAACAAAGGAACATAAAAGCAATTGTCCAGTTCTAAGACAGGTCCTGTAGGGAGTTTCAACAAATGCGTTCCAATGGCGACTGCAGCAACCTTTGCTCCATTCCCAACACGCAAATTTGACTCTCCCTTGACGAGTCTTCTTCTATTCCTTAGCCCATGTATGTCATTACATATATGTGAGCCACACCCAATATCCAATACCCAAGTGTTTGAGGAAATAGAATGACAATCAATAATGAAGATATCTAAAGAAGATGGGGCATCCGATGCCTTATTCTTCTTCACGGACTCAAGATAAATCTTGCACTTTCTTCGCAAATGGCTCTCCTTGCCATAATGATGGCAAGTTTCCTTTTGTGCTAGTTCTACCTTCTTAGCCCTTCTCTTCTTTCCCTTCTGTTGTTCCTTTGACTTCCTCTTAGAACCTTTCTTCGAGGAATCAACTAACAGCACCGTCCCCTGCTCATGCTTCTCAGAAGACTCCACAATCTTCAGCATATTGAGCAGTACCACAGATGAACCTTCTAGCATCTCAGAGGTGAAGAGGAGCTTTGAGACTTCGAACCTTTCGAATCTCACTTGCTCATCAACCAACTCACAAAGATGAAGGACTACGATATGAGCATCCATATGCTCATGCTGCTTTCGTAGCTTGGGTTCCATCGCGGCTAGCATGATGCAACTCATTTGTTCAGAATCACTCACATGTTTCTGATAGGCCAACAATTGGTCCAGAGTTGCATCGTCACTAGGACGGGCGGGAAGAGGCGCTTCGAGGATATTTGCAAGCTTTTCAACCTTGAGAACAATTCTCAAGCTTCTAAGCCAGTCCAAGAAGCTCGGCCCAGTCAATTTATTCGAATCCAAAATAGAACACAAATTAAAGACAACATGATCAATCTTAGAAATACAAAACGAGCATATATGAGAAAATGATTTTTAAAATGCATCAATATACATTTATAAATCTCATTCATTTTTCGAATTTCAAAAACCCCAAAATCACTTCGGGAGATCGTAGGTCCATCTCTGAATGGGCTGATATCCATCATAGTTATGAACAACCTTGGAGAGAGTCCAACAAGCCATTCATAACTACGACGGTAGGTATCATCTATACCGATTGCATATCACGTATATGCAACTATCACAATGTGCTATCAACTAATTGAATGTTCACACATACATCGGGTTGTTAACACATTAACAAGTATGCATCATATGCATAGCACCCAACTTCACCTCCCTTTACATCGACCTTGGAGAGAGTCCAACAAGCCGATGCTCCAGGTTAAAGCCAACCCATTAATCGGGACATAGTTTTAATATGGTTAGAGCGCATTCAACCAATTAGCCCAGCTTGGAGAGAGTCCAACAACCAAAGCTAACGATTGACCTCTGACTCTTACCATATTAGTATTAAACTATTCCATGGTTTGAACATGTTCGGGTTCGAGTCGGGCTTGGAGAGAGTCCAACAACCCAAGCAAGAAACGGAACTCTGGTTCTAACCATATTAATGGAAGGTGTAGGCTTTAATATTGTTTAAGGGTTTTTATGTCTCATCCTCTTTGCATGCAAATAACTATTATCTACATGACATGACATACATAGCATACATCTACATGTAACGACACGCATGACATAATGTTATGCATCTAATGCAATTACATGACATACATCTATGTCATGTATATAATTTCCTTATATGTCATAACTATTTATGGAAATAAAATATGTTTAAGATTTGATTCTCCAAATCAAATCAAAATTAAATTAGGAAACAAATTTACAAATCTAATCACATATTTTATTCATGGAATTATTTGATTAAGGAAAATCTATTTAGGAAACCAATTTCCTAAATCATTAAAACTACTTATGAAAATAAAATATTTTAAGATTTGATTTCGCAAATCAAATCATGATTAAATTAGGAAACAAATTTCCAGAATCTAATCAAATATTTTATTTATGGAAAATATCAATTTCCATAAATACTTCCAACTTTCTAAAAGTGGAAGATTTCCATAAATACTTCTAGACTTTCCAAAATTGAAAAATTTCCATAAATACTTCTAAATTTCCAAAATTAGAAAATTTCCAGAAATACATTATGACTATCGCAAAACCATTTTTACGATTATGTCGAAACACAACCTAAGCTCTGATACCACTGTTGGGTTTCCGGCACCGCGGTGTGTGTGTGTTCGATCATGTTTCGTAAACATGAGCACAGCGGAAGAAATAAAAATAATAAATCTACATTTATTACAACACACACAACACACGCATGCATATTACAACAAGTGTAGACATAACTGTAAATTTAAATTTGCAATAAAAGGAAATTTATCTACGTTATACCTTTCGTATGACGTGTAGCGGGAACGACATCAACCAGAACGATCTTCGCTAGAATCGTCTCTATCCGTATCCACGCCGAGTTCCTCGGGATGACTTCACTAAGCCACAAGCTTCGTCTTCGTACGGGTTACTAGCCTCGTGTTGAAGACGACGTGATCGAGAGATGATCACGATCCGAATCCAAATTCGGATCCTTAGATGAGTCCTCAAAACTCGCTTCTACGAAGAGGTATTCGTCAACCAATTGACGAATCCTTCGTCCTCCACCTCAGAGGATTACCAGAGATCGAATCCCCGGTAAGTTAGCCGCTGTCGGAGCTCTAACCATCGTCCAAACGACGCTCCGACAACAAAGAAACAAGCTGTCCAGAAAAATTGGACAGCTTTTGGTGGAGGAATAGAGGCCGGCCAAAGGAGATGTGGAGCTCACCTTATCACCGAACCCAAAAGAGATCGCCGGAGGGTCGCCGGAGGTTATCCGACTGAAGCTTGGACGCCGGCAAGGACTTGGACGGTAGCAACACAAGCTGGGCGGCGGCAATGGAGTTGACGCCAACAAGAGGAAGGGGTTTGGGCGGCCAAGCTTGATTAGGGCTTTGGATTAGGGTTTAAGCCCTATTTTATAGAGAACTAATTCTCTTAATGTTTAATGGATCATATCCATAAATCCCGTTAACCAGCTCCATTAAGATAAGTTAAAATAAACCAAACCATGATGGTTTATTTTAAGTTAAAACGAACCGAACCAACTTTTGGTTCATTCGTTTAAAATAAACCAAACCCTTTGGTTTATTCTCATCCATTGGATTAGAACCAAACCATTTTGGTTCATCCATTACGTCTTCATAAGACATGGCCCATCCACGCTTCCATTGCGACTGAAACGATTTCATGCTCGCTTTATGTTTGGTCCAACCAAACCTAGTTTCTCTCGGTCTGAGAATCTCATTCTCAAGCTCGTTTTAAATCCTTTGGATTACGCTCGTTGTGCGTGTGACCAAATAGGTTCTCGGTTTATGTTGGCCGTCTATAATTAACCATAAATTATAGAACGATCATGAGTGGCACCTAGTAGTACATCATGATCCCCAATTAACCGAGAAGATCAACGGTTGATCCAGAACTATTTCTGAAACACTTCAGTAGCTCGAATGATTCGTGCCTCATTCCCTTCACTCATCTTATACCCACTTGGTTCAGGACATGGTCTATAGTGTCAGTCCCCACTAGGCTGACTACGTCACACCTAGCCCAAGTATCATTTCCTCGTCCTACGGATTCTAGTTACTCCACATGTATCGAAGAGTACCTTACTCTAAACATGTAATTCTTTGGACAAAGACTTTAGTAACAATCCGACGAGAGGCCATGGGTTTACATCTCCTCGCAAGGAGTGGTGAATCCTTTATAGGCTATTCAAACACCTTCGATCACTTCGACTTATACCCAATCATCCCGGGTCCACATCTCCTTAGAGATGTTTGCTTAAGATGTCAAAGCATAAGTCTCCATGATCAAGATGACTTGAATACCGCAAGTCGAAGGAACATCGCACTTAAGCTACAGTAAGAACTTCATTGACATATCTATATATGCAGAATCATATGAAGTCTTACGGCTGGTCACTCCAATGAACTAGTTACCATAACTAGCATCCACGATTAACTCCGGACATCACTATGTCTCCAGCCAGTGAGAATCAGCTGCTTGGATACACCAAGGAGTATACCTCATGCTAGTCTCGACAGAATTGATGGTGTCCAAATCCATCAATTCATCGACTAGGGATAATTCCGATACATCACAATTACACATGTAGAGATACTCACTAGTTGTGATCCAATCACAAATTCTCTCATGCTGTGAATCGTATCGTGGACATTGATAAATGAGTTTAAGATCCAATCAAATACATAAAACATGTATACTCAAATAGTGAATCTTCATTTATCATATAAATGGTTCATACATAAGGCGATTGCCTTAGGACATCTCTCATATATTACTAATAGACTCCCACTTGGCCTAATGTCAATCGCTACGGTATCCAATACCATAAGCTCTAACATGACCCTCAAACTTATTTTGAGGTAATGCCTTAGTCAAAGGATCCGCTAAGTTCCTTTCAGTGGGAATTTTCTCGATTTGTATTTCGTTCCTACTGATGATCTCTCTAATAAGATGATAGCGGCGAAGCACATGTTTGGATCATTGATGAGACCACATCAAGTTCATAGATGAACTTATTGATCCAAACCGCTTCCTTTGCTGCTTCCAAAGCTGCAACGTATTCTGCCTTAGTGGCAGAATCCGCTATAGTGTCAAGCTTGGAACCTTTCCAACTTATTGCGCCTCCATTTTAGGTGAATACATACCTAGATTGAGACATGGAATCATCCTTGTCTGTCTGGAGCTGGCATCCGTATACCCACGTATCACCATGTACCCTTCTCCATATATTAGGAACGCATCCTTAGTTCTTCTCAAGTACTTAAGGATCGTCTTAACAGCCACCCAATCATCCATTCCTGGATCAGACTGGTATCTTCTCGTGACACTCAGAGCATATGATACATCGGGCCTCGTACATAACATAGCATACATGATAGATCCTATTGCGGATGCATAGGGAATCTTACTCATGCAAATCCTCTCGTCTTTTGTGCGCGGACACATAGACTTTGAAAGGTGTACCCCATGCCTGATGGGTAGAAAACCTTTCTTGGATTCCGACATGCTAAACCTCTTTAGCACTCGGTCTATATATGTAGACTGCGAAAGACCAAGCAACCGTTTCGATCTATCTCTATAGATCTTAATCCCAAGGATGTAGGTTGCTTCTCCCAGGTCTTTCATGGAGAATGTCTTGGATAATCAAACCATCACTGACTGTAAAATTGAAACATCGTTTCCTATAAGTAGTATGTCATCGACATACAATACTAGGAACATGACTGCACTCCCACTAACCTTCTTGTACATACAAGGTTCGTCTGGATTTTGTGAGAAATCAAACTTTTTGATCGTCTCATCAAAACGGATATTCCAGCTCCTGGATGCTTGCTTCAATCCATAAATGGACCGTCGCAATTTGCATACCTTGGTTTTATCAACCGATGTGAAACCCTCAGGTTGTATCATATACACGTCCTCGAGCAAGTTTCCATTAAGGAAAGCTGTTTTCACATCCATCTGCCATATCTCATAATCATAATGAGCCGCTATGGCCAGGAGCATCCGAATGGATTTAAGCATAGCTACAGGCGAATAGGTTTCATCATAATCAACACCTTGTTTTTGACGATATCCTTTCGCCACCAATCTAGCCTTATAGGTAATCACATTACCATCCATGTCGGTTTTCTTCTTGAAAACCCACTTGCACCATATAGGCTTTATGCCTTCAGGTGGGTCAACCAAGTTCCAAACTTGGTTTTCATACATGGAATCCATTTCCGACTTCATGGCACCAAGCCACTTATCCCTTTCTGAACTTGTCAGTACTTCTTCATAGCTGGTAGGCTCCTCATCATCAATGAGTAACACCGTCGTTCGATTCACTTACGAGAAATCCATATCTCTCGGGAATATTGCGTGTTCTACGGATCTCTGAAGATGTGGTGTTACAATAGTCGGTAGATTGCTCATCACTATGAGTTGTCATTTGTTGCTCACCAAGTATCTCATCAATGTCTATTTGAGTCTCTCGAGCCTCCTCAAGCTCGACGACACTCCCACTGTTTTCTTGCAAGAGAAACTCTTTCTCTAGAAACACAGCATGCCTTGAAACAAACACCTTTTGTTCCACGGGATGATAGAATTGGTAACCCCTTGTTTCCTTAGGGTATCAATAAATAGACATTTATCGGACTTAGCATCAATTTATACGTCTGTCAAGCTTCACATAAGCAGGACAACCCCATATCTTCAAGTAAGATACATGAGGTTTCTTACTATTTCATATCTCGTATGGAGTAGTTGAGACTACCTTGGTAGGCATTCATTTAGCAATGTAAACATCAAGTGCATAACCCCAAAAGGACTTGGGAAGAGTCGCATGATTCATCATTGACCTGACCATGTCCAACAAGGTCCGGTTACGCCTCTCAGATACACCATTATGCTGTGGTGTATAGGGCGAAGTTCATTGAGACAATATGTCATTGTCTCTTAGATAATCAAGAAACTCTTGACTTAAGTATTCACCACCTCGATCCGATTGAAGTATTTTAATACTTTTGTCATGTTGTTTCTCTACTTCATTTCTGAATTCTTTGAACCTTTCAAAGGCTTCAGACTTGTGTTTCATCAAGAACACATACCCAAACCGTGAGTGATCATCGGTGAAGGTAATGAAGTAGCTATAGCCTCCTAAAGCTTGAGTTGACAAAGGTCCACATACATCAGTATGTATTAGACCTAGTAACTCTCCCACTCGTTCACCTTTTCCCGTAAAAGGTAACTTAGTCATCTTGCCTTTTAAGCATGATTCGCATGTATTGTATGAATCCAATTCAAACGATTCCAGAATTCCACATCGGTGTAATTCGGACATGCGTTTCTTGCTTACATGGCCAAGACGACAATGCCACATGTAGGAGTCTATTTGATTATCCTTTCGAGCACTCTTGTTACTCGCTTCGATATTGCAAATGTCACTGGATACGTCCAACGTATAAACACCATTGCTTAAAGTTCCAGTCCCATAAAGAACCTCATTCAAAGTTATGTAACAACAATTGTTAATAAAAGTCAAATGGTACCCATTTCTATTTAAACAAGAAATAGAAATGATGTTCTTTATCAACAAAGGAACATAAAAGCAATTGTCCAGTTCTAAGACAGGTCCTGTAGGGAGTTTCAACAAATGCGTTCCAATGGAGACTGCAGCAACCTTTGCTCCATTCCCAACACGCAAATTTGACTCTCCCTTGACGAGTCTTCTTCTATTCCTTAGCCCATGTATGTCATTACATATATGTGAGCCACACCCAGTATCCAATACCCAAGTGTTTGAGGAAATAGAATGACAATCAATAATGAAGATATCTAAAGAAGATGGGGCATCCGATGCCTTATTCTTCTTCACGGACTCAAGATAAATCTTGCACTTTCTTCGCAAATGGCTCTCCTTGCCATAATGATGGCAAGTTTCCTTTTGTGCTAGTTCTACCTTCTTAGCCCTTCTCTTCTTTCCCTTCATTGTTCCTTTGACTTCCTCTTAGAACCTTTCTTCGAGGAATCAACTAACGCCCCCGCTCATGCTTCAAAAGACTCCACAGTCTTCATATTGAGATACACTGATGAACCTTCTAGCATCTCAGAGGTGAAGAGGAGCTTTGAGACTTCAAACCTTTCGAATCTCACTTGCTCATCAACCAACTCACAAAGATGAAGGACTACGATATGAGCATCCATATGCTCATGCTGCTTTCTTAGCTTGGGTTCCATCGTGGCTAGCATGATGCAACTCATTTGTTCAGAATCACTCACATGTTTCTGATAGGCCAACAATTGGTCCAGAGTTGCATCGTCACTAGGACGGGCGGGAAGAGGCGCTTCGAGGACATTTGCAAGCTTTTCAACCTTGAGAACAATTCTCAAGCTTCTAAGCCAGTCCAAGAAGCTCGGCCCAGTCAATTTATTCGAATTCAAAATGGAACGCAAATTAAAGACATCATGATCAATCTTAGAAATACAAAACGAGCATTTATGAGAAAATGATTTTTAAAATGCATCAATATACATTTATAAATCCCATTCATTTTTCGAATTTCAAAAACCCCAAAATCACTTCGGGAGATCGTAGGTCCATCTCCGAATAGGCTGATATCCATCATAGTTATGAACAACCTTGGAGAGAGTCCAACAAGTCATTCATAACTACGACGGTAGGTATCATCTATACCGATTGCATATCACGTATATGCAACTATCACAGTGTGCTATCAACTAATTGAATGTTCACACATACATCTGGTTGTTAACACATTAACAAGTATACATCATATGCATAGCACCCAACTTCACCTCCCTTTACATCGACCTTGGAGAGAGTCCAACAAGCCGATGCTCCAGGTTAAAGTCAACCCATTAATCAGGACATAGTTTTAATATGGTTAGAGCGCATTCAACCAATTAGCCCAGCTTGGAGAGAGTCCAACAACCAAAGCTAACGATTGACCTCTGACTCTTACCATATTAGTATTAAACTATTCCATGGTTTGAACATGTTCGGGTTCGAGCCGGGCTTGGAGAGAGTCCAACAACCCAAGCAAGAAACGGAACTCTGGTTCTAACCATATTAATGGAAGGTGTAGGCTTTAATATTGTTTAAAGGTTTTTATGTCTCATCCTCTTTGCATGCAAATAACTATTATCTACATGACATGGCATACATGGCATACATCTACATGTCACGACACGCATGACATAATGTTATGCATCTAATGCAATTACATGACATACATCTATATCATGTATATAATTTCCTTATATGTCATAACTATTTATGGAAATAAAATATGTTTAAAATTTGATTCTCCAAATCAAATCATAATTAAATTAGGAAAACAAATTTCCAAATCTAATCACATATTTTATTCATGGAATTATTTGATTAAGGAAAATTTATTTAGGAAACCAATTTCCTAAATCATTAAAACTACTTATGGAAATAAAATATTTTAAGATTTGATTTCGCAAATCAAATCATGATTAAATTAGGAAACAAATTTCCAGAATCTAATCAAATATTTTATTTATGGAAAATATCAATTTCCATAAATACTTCCAACTTTCCAAAAGTGGAAGATTTCCATAAATACTTCTAGACTTTCCAAAATTGAAAAATTTCCATAAATACTTCTAAATTTCCAAAATTATAAAATTTCCAGAAATACATTATGACTATCGCAAAACCATTTTTACGATTATGTCGAAACACAACCTGGGCTCTGATACCACTGTTGGGTTTCCGGCACCGCGGCGTGTGTGTGTTCGATCATGTTTCGTAAACATGAGCACAGCGGAAGAAATAAAAATAATAAATCTACATTTATTACAACACACACAACACACGCATGCATATTACAACAAGTGTAGACATAACCTTAAATTTAAATTTGCAATAAAAGGAAATTTATCTACGTTATACCTTTCGTATGACGTGTAGCGGGAACGACATCAACCGGAACGATCCTCGCTAGAATCGTCTCTATCCGTATCCACGCCGAGTTCCTCGTGATGACTTCGCTAAGCCACGAGCTTCGTCTTCGTACGGGTTACTAGCCTCGTGTTGAAGACGACGTGATCGAGAGATGATCACGATCCGAATCCAAATTCGGATCCTTAGACGAGTCCTCAAAACTCGCTTCTCCGGAGAGGTATTCGTCAACCAATTGACGAATCCTTCGTCCTCCACCTTAGAGGATTACCGGAGATCGAATCCCCGGTAAGTTAGCCGCTGTCGGAGCTCTAACCGTCGTCCAAACGACGCTCCGACAACAAAGAAACAAGCTGTCCAGAAAAACTGGACAGCTTTTGGTGGAGGAATAGAGGCCGGCCAAAGGAGATGTGGAGCTCACCTTATCACCAAACCCAAAAGAGATTGCCGGAGGGTCGCCGGAGGTTATCCGGCTGAAGCTTGGACGCCGGCAAGGACTTGGACGGCAGCAACACAAGCTGGGCGGCGGCAATGGAGTTGACGCCAACAAGAGGAAGGGGTTTGGGCGGCCAAGCTTGATTAGGGCTTTGGATTAGGGTTTAAGCCCTATTTTATAGAGAACTAATTCTCTTAATGGTTAATGGATCATATCCATAAAGCCCGTTAACCTGCTCCATTAAGATAAGTTAAAATAAACCAAACCATGATGGTTTATTTTAAGTTAAAACGAACCAAACCAACTTTTGGTTCATTCGTTTAAAATAAACCAAACCCTTTGGTTTATTCTCATCCATTGGATTAGAACCAAACCATTTTGGTTCATCCATTACGTCTTCATAAGACACGGCCCATCCACGCTTCCATTGCGACTGAAACGATTTCATGCTCGCTTTATGTTTGGTCCAACCAAACCTAGTTTCTCTCGGTCTGAGAATCTCATTCTCAAGCTCATTTTAAATCCTTTGGATTACGCTCGTTGTGCGTGTGACCAAATAGGTTCTCGGTTTATGTTGGCCGTCTATAATTAACCATTAATTATAGAACGATCATGAGTGGCACCTAGTAGTACATCATGATCCCCAATTAACCGAGAAGATCAACAGTTGATCCAGAACTATTTCTGAAACCCTTCAGTAGCTTGAATGATTCGTGCCTCATTCCCTTCACTCATCTTATACCCACTTGGTTCAGGACATGGTCTATAGTGTCAGTCCCCACTAGGCTGACTACGTCACACCTAGCCCAAGTATCATTTCCTCGTCCTACGGATTCTAGTTACTCCACATGTATCGAAGAGTACCCTACTCTAAACATGTAATGCTTTGGCCAAAGACTTTAGTAACAATCCGACGAGAGGCCATGGGTATACATCTCCTCGCAAGGAGTGGTGAATCCTTTATAGGCTATTCAAACACCTTCGATCACTTCGACTTATACCCAATCATCCCAGGTCCACATCTCCTTAGAGATGTTTGCTTAAGATGTCAAAGCATAAGTCTCCATGATCAAGATGACTTGAATACCGCAAGTCAAAGGAACATCGCACTTAAGCCACAGTAAGAACTTCATTGACATATCTATATATGCAGAGAACCATATGAAGTCTTACGGCTGGTCACTCAAATGAACTAGTTACCATAACTAGCATCCACGATTAACTCCGGACATCACTATGTCTCCAGCCAGTGAGAATCAGCTGCTTGGATACACCAAGGAGTATACCTCGTGCTAGTCTCGACAGAATTGATGGTGTCCAAATCCATCAATTCATCGACTAGGGATAATTCCGATACATCACAATTACACATGTAGAGATACTCACTAGTTGTGATCCAATCACAAATTCTCTCTTGCTGTGAATCGTATCGTGGACATTCAGTAAATGAGTTTAAGATCCAATCAAATACATAAAACATGTATACTCAAATAGTGAATCTTCATTTATCATATAAATGGTTCATACATAAGGCGATTGCCTTAGGACATCTCTCATATATTACTAACAAAACTTTGGTATGAAATTCCTACCTCGTATTTATGGGTGCATGACAAACTTGGTTATACAACCTTCTACAATGCATTTATTAACCTCATATCAGTCTCAAGTATAAAAACACATACATACATGATAATACTATGTGAAGCAGGCGGTGAATGAGCTGCGCCAACTTCTGAAAACCCTACCCGGATATTCTTTGGAGCAGTGATGTCGTTGACAATATCTAGACTTTCAGAGTTTCTACTAGCGTTTCATTAAAAATGTTTTGCTCAGTTGGTTTGCGGGGGAAACCTGCGTATGGTGCTCATCAACAGTATGGAAAGCAGGGGGCTCCCATGCGGGTGGAAGTGATGTTTGGATGGCTCGAAATTTTCAGTTGTGGCTCGGATGCATGTAAATTCTCTCTCAGCATTAAATTGCAGATTTATTTGACGGGAGGGGTAAAAAGGAAATTAAGTGCGTCCTTTGATAAATATGAAAGTATGAGATATTTTTTGAACAATTCTAAATTTTACGTGCATTATTTGATAAATCGCCGTAGTTATAATCCTTTGAAATCTACATTGTTAATTGTTGTGATAGACTTTGTTGGATGAAATATGGCTCGTATATACCTATACCTACTATTGAAGTGGTGCCTATCGACAATGGAAGAAAAAAAGAAGGGAACTAGGGTTTAGAATGACCATTAAACTCTGAATACATGGCTAAAGTCGACTTTGACTTATTCAATTAATATTATTCAATCTGTATATGCCAATTTAAGCACATAATTCTCTTTTTATAAAAATTTAAAAAATAAGTAAAAATAAAAAATATTTTCTAATAATTGATTCAAGAAAATAGACTTTGAGGAAATAGTCTACCATCAAAGGCTTAATGAGCTCAAAGCCGGCCAACTTACTATGACATGAACAAGGCAAATTAGGTTACTCTGTGCTTTTAAGCAGACATGCATCACCGTCACACACATATTCTCCCTGTGTCACTTCACCATGTGCTTCGCCATTTTCCTTCTTTTTGTTCAGTGCACCTTTTGGGTGCAGGTCGAAATTACACTCTTCACAACGGTAAGTCCAACTATGTCCCATCTCTCCACAACCATTGCAGCTATAAGTCAAAGCAACGGGTAAGGACAAGCTCATGCTCATCATCGAGGTCAAGCTTTATCTTCTCAGGCCACCCCTTTGCCATTTCTTCAATTGGATGCTCCAACTCTTTATCTTCTCCTCGGTGATGGGGTAAGCATCAGTTCCATGTATCATCAACAACTCCCTGGCTTCTTTGGTAAACGTTCGTCCTGTAGGACCTATAACAACCAGGGTAGGACCTACAAAAGTTAGTCTTGGGGGCTGAATTTTTAAGATACGGTTCAAATGTTTCTTTCTCTCATCACCAAAAGGCAGTGCCAACCATGGCATGCGCAAGAAGAATTTCTCAAATGAATCCTGATCACGATCGCTGGAGATGAAGATGATCTCAAAATCAGTATCCACATTCTTTTTCTCGTGATACTCTTCGATCAGTTTAGGGAGGTAATCACGGCAGCGAGGATGCCAGCGTGCTGAGAAGTACAGGAAGATGGTCTTTCCGACTAGCTCTTTTATTGGAACCTAAAGGAAGAATATTACCATGCAGGCTCAATTACCAGATTATAAGGAGAAAATGTACTCCCGCAAAAAATAAGAAAAATACAGTTAGGAAAATGCGGAAGTTGTTTAATGTATGTTAAGCAAAAAATTCATTACCTTCAATCCTTTTTTTTCCAATGACATAGTCCAGATCCCCCAAAACAAGAAGTGACTCAAGTGTCTGTGACTCGAGTTTGGCCTTTGCTTTCTCTGACAACTCATGCAACTTCTCCTGAGAAAACGGAAATGCTTCCCATGCCTCAAATCCATACTCATCAATAAGTTCAATTAAATCAACATTCATAGTTTTTCCATCCGAACCAATCAAGATGACAGTAGGGTCAAATTCCTGGAGATCAAAATAGCAAAGCAGCTTATCACAGCTTGTCATTAAAAGGAAATGCGAGCCAGGGCATATTTTCTATGGCTTCATCGTGACAAGATTCCTCATCTTCCAAGGGCACTAGCACAACCTCAAAGCTCTCTCCAATTTCCTTGAGCTTCCTATATATTTGAGCAAGTTCTGCAGTGGACTCACTGCAAGAATCATCATTGCATGCGAAGTACAAAGCGACCATTTTTCCTTCGAGATTTGAAACATAAACCTGCATCAAAATCAGCAAATATCAGTACACAATAATTATAGACATAAGTAATTAAGCATTTAGTATATGTTGAGGCATTTAGTGTGTTAGCGAACAGTAGTAACATTAAACATCTCAAAAAAACTACTGGAACATTTGCATCACCTTAGATCTATCGTTTGCAATCAAGTAGTCACGGTGAGATGAAACTAAGACACTTCGAAGAGTTTGAACCTTCTTAGCATTCTCCGCTTCCTCTCTCAATTTGCTAATCTTTTCGACAGTAAATGGATAGCCCTCTGTACCATATCCTTTTACAGCTTTTACACCTTCTCTATTAAGAACCTTCCCATTGGCACCAAGGATGACAAGGGTGGGAACGCCCATGGCCGAGAAATTTTTTTTGAGTTTTCTCCTCATCCAACTGTCAGAAAATGGGATTGCAATCCATGGCATTTTTTAGAAGCACTCGTTGAAGGAGTCCTCATCATCATCATCAGATACAAAAAATAATTTCAAAGCCATTATCCTGGGAAGAGAGCTCATTATACACTTCAATCAGCCTCAGAGTGAAGAGTTGGCAATGTGGAAGCGATGAGACTGAGAAGTAAAAAGCAATCATTTTCCCTTCAAGACTACCAATAGCCACCTAAACAAGTAAATAACTGATTAGTCGCATGATTTTCCAAACTGTTCATAAGCTCACTCATGTTAACATGCAAGAGAACATTGGCTATGAAATGCAGATAAAGTAGAAAAAGAATCAAAAGGATATTCTGATATGATTCAACAATGAAGAAATTATTTGCACGAGACAAGACACTGAAGTTGTGCGTTCAAAACTTGTGCATTTAACCTTGGTAATAAGTCACCTCCCAAGTTGTTACTAAGTTGTCAATAAAAGATTTGTGCATTCTATGTAGATAATTACTCATTAAAGTTTGAATTTAATAATTTGTGATTTTTTTTTCATAAGCAGAGTGTGCTTCAGGATGTATACATTCTTTCGCTAAAACTTCGATCTTTACGTAGCAAGTACAATATGCAAAATAATAGGATCTCTAGCATGATGAAAAACCCCTGCAATGAGTTTATGATGATTAGCATGTAATCCACTAATACTGTCAATAATGGACGAAAGGAACCAAGTGTAAGGCCGTTTACCCATAATTAGTTGGGTGAAGCCTGGACACCTATATTATATATAAAAAAATTGGACATCCAATTAATTTGGAATTTTAAGCTTTCCTTTATTCTTAAAATATTGGATGGGCTGGATTGACAGCCAATCATATAGTGCTTGGAATTACACAGGACGTAATTCAGAGGAGTAGGTTCGAGCTAGAAAAAATTGACAAAAGGAGAAACTAACAGAATAAAACTCAGCTAAAAAGGAAATTCTAAGTGCAACGAAGAATGCTCAATTACCTCCACTTCTAAATAATTGAAGGTAAAAAAAAAAAAGGGAAGAAGAAGAAAAAGAAATGTAACCAAAGTGTTCCTCCAATTGTATCGTCCCTTCTCATCCAACTCCCACAAACTACTGTAAAATCTCTCGTCAAAGATCAAATTGGATTGCCAGCATTGGTCAAAATTTTCACGCCGAAAGAGTACTTACCCTCAACCAAAATCCAATCATCTGTTCATCTTAGTCAAATCGCTAACAATCAGATCAACCCATGGAAACATATATCTTGAACCAAACAAAATCCCCAAAACCAAGGTTTGGCTTAGAGTGATCGATATGCAAAGAACAAGATCCTAACTTTTTATAGTGATCAACCTATATCTTACTCTACGGTTGCCAAACACGAGATGAATAATCAATATCATTACAAAGCGATAGGTTCCTCATAAACTACAACAGATCAGAGTGCGTAGTGAAAGTGGACAAACCTTGTCGCCATTATTCCGGATGAGAAAGTTCCTCCCGTCGGTGGAGAGAAGCGATACGACGTTTACCACATCCACCTCTCTCACATCCTCTTCTTCCATTTACTTATCGCGATCTCTTACTTCCTCAGTCTTCTTCGTTTTCTCGCGGAGGAAGTTGCCACGGAGAGCTGAGTCGCCCTTTTAATAGAAAATATTCAGGGGCATTTGGTAGGTGTTTACGTTTTTTATTTTTATTTTTTAAAAAAATGAGAAAATATTTTTGATTGGTGTTTTTCATCTTTACTTTTTAGAAAATAAAGAAGTATTTTTTTTAAAAAAAATAGAAAATAAGAAAGAATCGTTTTCTATTTTGTATTTTCGTTTTTCAAAAAATAAAAGAGTATTTTTTGAAAAATTAAAAAAAAAATATTTTTTATTTTCTGAAAAAAGAAAGAATGAAAATAAAAAATAAAAAATTCTCTACGAACCAAACATCCTCTTACCCTTCCGTCTTTTAATTCTTTATGAAATATGAATTCTACATAAATGTAGTTTAAAGATATTTTTTTATTTAGATTTTCAATTTTGTAAACAGTAACTTTCATTTTATGATTTTTTTCATAAAACCCATAATCTTATTTCTGTGAATTTTTTACATTAAATTTTAAAATTTTATTTTATTTATAAAAGTATTTCTATAGATACAAAGCTTAGCTGTTCAAATTTATTGGAATCTAAATTTAAATTTATATAAGTTTTTGTAAAAATTATTATAAAAAGTTTATATTTCATGGAAAGTAAAAGTATCTTAATAATCTTCTAAAATTAGACGGCCTTTTATATTTCTCAGAAATTAATTTTAAATTAAAATTTAATTTTTTTTTTAGCAAATGCAAATTCATGGTGCAAAGGTTAGAATTTGTCAATCTAACGACCTCTACTAGTCCGCCTCCGGACCATCATAAGAGAGGTAAATCACGGTAGATCTTGGTCCTTGAGACCAGTGTTCTAAAAAGCGCTAGGCGTGAGCGGCGGTCACTCGCCGCCTAAGCGCTAAGCTGACTAAAGCACTTTAAGTGATTTCTAAAGTCGATTTTTAATATTTTAAATATAATAATATATAAAAAAATTAATATATTAGGGGCACTCAAAAGTCAAAACTCACTTTATAGCCTCCACATGCATGTAACAAATAACAACTAATAACAACTCAACAAGTAACAAGAATATTAAAAATGTTTAAGATTGTAAACAATAAAAATTACAAAATATAAGAATTAAAAACATAATTGTAAACAATATTAAAAATCCATTGCAATAATAATAATAAGAATTGGAAATGTGTGACACGTCATATCAAATGTGCGACACGCCTTGGCATGGGCGTGTCGCACATTTCTCACCGGCGCGACACGCATGTGCCCTCATTGTACAGGCGTGTCGTCTGATTCTCCGGCGACACGCTGTGCCCTCATTTCGCACGGGCGTGTCGCTCATGTATCGCGTGTCGCTCGTGGCATAAGCGTGTCGAGGCATGTCGATTCTTTGGCGGAACTCCTGATTAATCGGTCGATCGCCCCAATTAATGTCGATTAATCGCTCTGGGCGCCGATTAAAGTGGCGACGCCGCCGATGAATGCGGCGACGCCTAGCGGCATTGCCTCTGTGAATGTCGGGGTGGTGGACGAGCGTCCACCGCCTAGGCGCCGCCTAATCGGACAAAATCGCCGATTTTTAGAACACTGCTTGAGACTAATACTAGCGCATGGAGGGACAGTACCCTCGTATTTGCGATGAATTGACCCATTTGTTGGTGCAATCGGCCCAGGTCACGATTGACCAGGACTCGAGCTTTACTCGAGAGATGTTTTGATGTTCGACAAAAATATATGACAATGTGATTGTCATAGGAAAGTCCAAGTCTTGGGTACTTGGCAATGGAAAGTCAAAGTGGGGCACTTGGCATTTGGGAAATTCCAAGTCTTGAGTACTTGGCATGTAAAGTCCAACATGGGTTGGCAAGGAAAAGTCCAAACATGGGTCTTGGCATGGAAAGTCCAACATGGATTGACAAGGAAAAGTCCAAGGATGAGTCTTGGCATTTGAGAAGTCCAAGGGGTTTGATATTGACGACGTAAAGTCCAAGCGGGAGTCTTGATAGTATAAGTCCAATGGTTGGCGGCGTAAAGTCCAAGCGGAGTCTTGGCGGCATAAGTCCAATGTGCCTTGGCGGTGTAGACACCGTTAGCATGACATAGCCGATGGAAGCACCTGAAGGCTAGCAATAGATGAACAAGTCATGGATGACTTGGAGGGATCCGAGAGGCGTAAGGCTGATGAAGGTGGCTAGAAGGCTTAGGTCTAGACTAAGGGTGGTTTAGCAAGTATGGAGGAACCATACTTGGGCTAAAACCTCATGTTTGAGGTGTGCCAGTCGACTGGTGTCATATGACAGTCAACTGGTATAAGTCAACTAGGGTTTGACTGCGGAAAGTGGTCCAGCAGTCGACTGCCAGAGATGGGCAGTCGACTGATGGACGAACAGTCGACTGATGCTCGGTGTTTCGGCCACATAATGGAGTCTCACTCAACTGCTGCGGTTAGCAGTCGAGTGATGGCTTGATCAGTCGACTGATGGTCATGATCAGTCGACTGATGATGGATCCGTTGGATTTTTCTAGCGTGGATCTAGCCATTGTCTCACGACAACAATGACATCAGTCGACTGATGGTTCCGAGCAGTCGACTGATTGACGATTTTCAGCACAGGTTAAAGCTTTAAATGGAGCTCGTGGAGGAGGAAAACGCCAACGGTTCTTGAGCATCCTTGGGGCAATTTGTTGCTGCAAATTAGGGTCTCCAAGGTCATTCTTCAAGTAACCAAAAGCAAGCAATCCAAAGGCATTTGTAAAGTATTTTCTTTACTTGTATTGCATTGTATTTTATATTAGTTGCTTGTTGTATTTAGTTTATTGTTGTAAACTATTGTACAAGGTTTCTCCACCTCCAGCTTGTGTTGATAAGGAGTTTATTATTAGTGGTGTGTGATTGGCATCGCTAGGGCTCGTTTGAGCCCGATCCATAGAGTAGGAACCATTTGGTTCCGAACCACGTTAAATAATTATGTTTGTGATTGTGTTTTTCGTTATTGCTTTATTATCTTTGTTTTCGCTGCGCTAACGAAATTTGTAGATGCGATCACGAACGAATTCCATCACGAATGAGAACGACGCTATTCACCCCCCTCTAGCGTTCCAAGGACCCCAACAAGTGGTATCAGAGCACGGGGTTCTTCTACGGATTAACCGCCAGGAGCTAAAGAAGCTAAAGGGAAGATGGAATTCCAAGACAAGCTTGGATGGGACATCAACACTCCACCACCATACGACCGAGAAGATTTTCCGGCGTGGAGAGCAAGAATGGAGACATTCTTGATGATGGATATAGAGGATTGGTTCATCCTTGTAGAAGGCTTTGAACCCCCTCGGGATAAGAAGGGAAATGTCTTGAAGTTGAAGAAGTGGATACAAAAGCAATGTCTCAAGTTCAAGATTGAAGTCAAGGTAACAAAGCTTTTAGAAGATTTGATACCTAATGATATTTTGTCTAGTTTAGGTGAATTTCAAGATTCCAAGGAGTTATGGGACAAATTGACCAAGTTCCATGAGAAGCCTCACTTAGCACAAGTAGAAGAAGAAGAATCTTCATCGACTCAAGAAGAGGAAGAAGCCGAGGAAGAATCATTATCATCCTCACAAGCAAGTGAGGATTCGGAAGTTGAGGAGGAGTCAACTTCCGGATCAGTGGAAGAGGAAGAATTGGATGAAACCTTCACCTCAAGGATTGAGGGGGAGGAGATTAGAGCATCCTCAACACCGGAGCAACAAGAAGAACCATCTACATCCGATAGAGAGGAAGAGCAAGCTCAAGAGAACCTCACCACCACCTTAGGTAACTCAAGCATGTTAATTAATAATAAGATTCATATAATATGCTTTGAGTGTAGGGAATTCGGACACTATAAGAGTAAGTGTCCAAAAAGGATCAAGAAAGCTCCTCCGACACCAAAAGTCAATGAAAAGGTCAAGGATGCCGATGTCTAAGGTCAAAGGAGCAAAGAGCACATCATTTGCTTCAAGTGCCATCAAAAGGGGCACTATAGGAGTCAATGCTCTAGGGGGAGCAAGAAGACTCAAAAGGGAGCATCACATGTGTAGGGAGTCTCTAAGACTAACCCTAAGGTATATTTTCATAATGCTCATTCTTTAAATTTTAGGCAAAAGCATGCTAGAAATAATTTAAACAATTTTTCTATTACTCATGAATTAAAGCATGTTAGAAATAATAAGTATGTTTGTCTAGAAGCTAAACATGTTGGTCTTAGGTCTAAAGAAAAATCTAGAAATAATAACTCTAGACCTATTTCAAAGAAGGAGAAATTTGGGACTAATGTCCCTAGAAACGTCCTTCCTAGGGAAACAATTAAGAGAATCGAAAACCATTTAGACATTAACCCTAATAAGGGTAGGCATATGCCTAAAGAAAATGGTAATGCCCAAAAACCTAATCAAAAATTAATTGGGCAATTAGAGTTAGAAAATCAAGTCTTGAGGTCAAGACTTGAGAAATTGGAAAAGACCCTTGCAAATATGCAAAATCAATTTAAATGGTCAAATTATCAAACTCTAGGATCTAGGAGTCAACATAAAGGGTGTAAGAGGCAAGAATCATCTAGGAAACAAGATTTGGGTCACAAGCCTATATCCAAGAAAGTAATGCTTACTTACCACAATGTTCCATTTGATTATGGAACTAGACCTAGGCCTAAGAAAACCAAGGTCTCTAGGGAAATTATCCCTAAGGCCAACCATGGTGTGTGCCTAGTGGCTAGGGTTTCTAAGAAACCTAAGGAAGCCACTAAGAAGGTTACTAGGGAGGCAATCCCTAAGGTTAACCATGGCAAGACCAAAATGACAAAGGCTAACAAGCCTAGAAGGGTCATTAGGAAGGTATCTAGGGAGGTTATCCCTAAGGAATACCTAGTTAATCCTAGGAGCTCAAATAGGTTTTGGGTTCCTAAGAGCGTGATCGATTCACGCTAGATGGGTTTAGGGTGTGCCAACCTTGATTGGAAGGGTAGTTAACCCAACCATGATAAGGGTGACACTTTAGGTCATTTTCAAGGTTATTGTTACCTTGGGAATGTATTTTGATTTTTAATCCTAAAATATTTTAGGATGTGCCAACATTCTTAGAATTATGAAAAATCAATCAAAATTGGCACAATTAAGTTTAGAGGTCTTTAGTGTGTCATTTTGGGTATTTGGCACACTTGGAAGGTTAGTAATAATATGGCAAAATAAGATTAATTATATCAAATAACAATTAATACTAAAATTTAGGTATTATTATACCTATACCTTTTATTTGTCATGTTTTGATTGTCATATAACATGTCATGACATCATGCTTAGTTTTAAACATTTTATATGTCATGATCATGCTTAGGTTTAAGGTTAATGTCATGTATGCTTAGATTTAATCATATGCTATGATATCATGATCTTTGGTCATGTTTTAATTTTGCTATCATTATGCCATGATCATACTTCATGCAGTTAATTTGATTAAAATTGAATTAAGGACAATGACATGACTGGAGTCCCATTTATAAGGGAATCAAGTAGGGTTGCCTAGGAAATGCATGAAACCCTAGATTAGGGAGAACAAAACTCACATCTCACATTACATTGACATGTATGTATATTTATACACCCTAGATACATGTGAGATGTTAGGATATGAGTTAAGTTCAAGGTGCATAGTTTTTGCATCTAGATGAACTAAAACTCATCTTATTTCATTTGTGGATCATTGGGAAAGCTTGTGTACAAGTCATGTACATAGAGCCCAAGGAATATAATCCAAAATAAGGTTTTCAAAATATTTTAAAATCAATTTAGAAAACCTTGATGAAGTCTATCTTTTGATAACAATCACCATTGATGAAGTTGATACAAAGTGATCTAAAACTTTGAAATCTTTCTTCACTTTTGGATTTTGTATCAATTTCAATATTTTATGGTTAAAATATTTTTTCAAAATTTTTCACCGATTGTATGTGTTATAAGTATTATACATATGAAATTTCGTGATTTTTCAAGTTATGTATAATTACTTATGATTTTCCGAATTTCGTTTCTGATAATTGAAATTCTGAAATTTCAGTTATCAGTCGACTGCCCTGGGTGGAAGTCGACTGATGAGGGTGGCAGTCGACTGGTAGCTGATAGAGTCGACTGATTGCCTGATTTCGGGATAAATAAGGTTTAACCCGATTTCAGCAACGGTAAAGGTTCCTAATCATTCCTAACCCTAGGATATGCTTTGGAAAGTATTTTAAAGGGTGAAAATCCATTGGATATGAATTAGGAGAGTGGTTTAGAGTTTGTATCAATTTAAGGTGTGGAGAGTTCATGTTTGAACTTTAGACCTTAATTTTGATGGTTCCTATTGGCTTAGGGACTTCCCAAGGACATTGTTGGTGCAATGGTCAAGGGGGAGCAAACCTTTAGGGGGAGTTATCTATTATGGGATGATGGATGTGTTTTTCTTCTTGAAGGGGAGAAGTTATGGGGAGAATGTCATCAATTGAGAAAATTGATAGGATTTTGAGATACGCAATTTGAAAATTGGGAGATTGTATAGGATTGCCTTTCTTGAGTGATATGAGACTTATCACTAGGAAGATGGTAGACATCCTAGGTATTTTTGGACCAAGGGGGAGATTGTAAGATCTCATTGGGACATGAGACATTAACCTCCTTGGAGAGAACCTTTTTGATATATGTCAAAAAGGGAGAGAATTTATTGGGAGAATAACATCAATTGGGAAAATTGATGGGGAAGATTGGTTTGAGTTAGATGGTCTAACTCAATGGTATGTTTGGTTTTTGTCAAACATCAAAAAGGGGAAGATTGTTGGTGCAATCGACTCAGGTTACGATTGACCAGGACTCGAGCTTGACTCGAGAGATGTTTTGATGTTCGACAAAAACATATGACAATGTGATTGTCATGGGAAAGTCCAAGTCTTGGGTAATTGGCAATGAAAAGTCCAAGTGAGACACTTGACATTTGGGAAAGTCTAAGTCTTGAGTACTTGGCATGTAAAGTCCAACATGGGTTGGCAAGGAAAAGTCCAAGCATGGATCTTGGCATGGAAAGTCCAACATGGATTGGCAAGGAAAAGTCCAAGCATGAGTCTTAGCATTTGAGAAGTTCAAGGGGTTTGATATTGGCGACGTAAAGTCCAAGCGGGAGTCTTGGCAACATAAGTCCAATGGTTAGCGGCGTAAAGTCCAAGCGGAGTCTTAGCAGTGTAAGTCCAATGTGCCTTGGCGGTATAGACACTGTTAGCATAACATAGCCGATGGAAGCACCTGAAGGCTAACGCAATGGATGAATAAGTCATGGATGACTTGGAGGGATCCGAGAGGTGTGAGGCTAATAGAGGTGGCTAAAAGGCTTAGGTCTAGACTAAGGGTGGTCTAGCAAGTATGGGGGAACCATACTTGGGCTAAAACCTCATGTTTGAAGTGTGCCAGTCGACTGGTGTCATATGACAGTCGACTGGTGTAAGTCAACTAGGGTTTGACTGTGGGAAGTGGCCCAACAGTCGACTGATCATGTGATCAGTCGACTGATGCTCGGTGTTTCGGCCACAGAATGGAGTCTCACTCGACTGTTGCGGTCATCAATCGAGTGATGGCTTGATCAGTCGACTGATGGTCATGATCAGTCGACTGATGATGGATCCGTTGGATTTTTCTAGCATGGATCTAGCCGTTGTCTCACGACAACAGTGGCATCAGTCGACTGATGGTCCCGAGCAATTGACTGATCGGCGATTTCCAGCACAGGTTAAAGCTTTAAATGGAGCTCGTGGAGGAGGAAAACGCCAACGGTTCTTGAGCATCCTTGGGGTGATTTGTTGCTGCAAATCAGGATCTCCAAGGCCATTCTTCAAGCAACCAAAAGCAAGCAATCCAAAGGCATTTGTAAAGTATTTTCTTTACTTGTATTACATTGTATTTCATATTAGTTGCTTGTTGTATTTAGTTTATTGTTGTAAACTATTGTACGAGGTTTCTCCACCTCCAGCTTGTGTCGATAAGGAGTTTATTATTAGTGGTGTGTGATTGGCATTGCTAGGGCTCGTTTGAGCCCGATCCGTAGAGTAGGAACCACTTGGTTCCGAACCACGTTAAATAATTGTGTTTGTGATTGTGTTTTTTGTTATTGCTTTATTATCTTTGTTTCCGCTGTGCTAACTAAATTTGTAGACGCGATCACGAACGAATTCCATCTTGAACGAGAACGACGCTATTGACCCCCTCTAGCATTCCAAGGATCCCCAACACCGTTGTCCTATGGTGCAACGTCTGCATGTGTTAGCCACTAGACCTGGATTATCACGGTTAAGGTGAAGGGAAAGATACTTATTTCTATTCATTAAATTATTTGAATAAAGTTTAGAGTCAATATCCAATAAACATAACCTGTTAAATAGATAAAAAAAAATAATAATAATGACCAAAATAAATTGAACCTATAAAATATCAAATTTATGTTTTTTTTAAAAAATAAAATTTGAAAGAGTTGAAGTGACATTAAACCTCAGTTGACTCCGAAAAATAGATCAGAAAAGAAAGGTCCATTCGAAAGATGGATCAAAAATAATTCCAAAAAAAATCTAAAGAAAGAGAAAGGAAAATGAAAAAAAATCTCTGAATAAGGAGAAAAAATTTGGAAAAAAAAAGGAAAAATAAAAAATAAAAATTTCATTTTGTGGCCGCACTAATTGGAATAACTATCGTTGTTGTCTGTTGCTCGGTAACTTAAATACTGACAATATCAAAAATTCTACAGTAAATACTGGCACAAGAAACCTAAATTGTCTGATTCTTGCTATCAGACAGAACTCGAAGTCACAACATAGGTTTCTGAACACAGAGCTATCCCAAGTGGCCAAGTTGAAAGTACAAGGTTATGATAAGTCATCTAGTTTTTAACAGATTTAATCATTTATGTAAATCTAGAAGAAGAAAAAAATAAAACTCGTTTTAATTCATAACTTCTTGTTTCTTCCATTTGCAGTGTCTCGGAGCCCAACTCATTTCTTGTCCTCCCTTTGTCCTTGAAAGTATTCTTCAGAAAATCTAAGAAGAGAAAGCCGTATACATAACAGGCAACAATTTCATCAAGTAACTATTTGCTGTATTGCATTCCCGGTTCCTCCTCCTTTACAATGAGGTTGATTTGAGAATATCTTACGAAGTTGTGCTTGATTATTGTGATGTGTGCAGGCAGTTGGGGCACCGGACGAGATTCTCCATGAAGGACAGTGACCAAGGCTCCAAGCCAAGCAACAGGTGATAGAAGCTCCAACGGCAATGCCAGGAGAGCAACAAAACCCTAGGCCAGCCACACAGGGTGAGACGGCCGCCATTGCGTCAGGCCCTGTGGTGGCACGGCCAAGGCGCTCTCGCTCTCGAGGCAGGAATCGTGCGAGGTCACGTCAGCGACAGGGTACACGAAGTGCAGAACCACGACTCCTAGTTGATGGCGTAGCGAAGGCTGCGCACAAGTTGCATGTGTCTAGCAATATGCATAACCCCCAACCTGCTTCCCCTCCCGCGTGGTCGTCGACTCTAGCGGTGTTGGTGCTAGCATGAGGGCTGGTGCGGCGGGGGAGGACATGGGGGAGGGGGCGCTGAAGGTGTGCGCACAGCCTGTAGGAGCGGAGGTTCTGAACTGCAGAGCGATGGTGCGAGCACGGACAGTACTACTTGGAGCGTTACCTTGGGATCCACTGATACCCAAGCACCTGAAGATGAGGCGAGCAGTAGTAAGGAAGCCTCCCCGCTCACAACATCTAGTAGGGAGGCAGCTTGGCAACCTGCTGGTAGGAGACGGGCGCGAGCAACTCGTGTGCAGCGTCCATGAAGATTGCCTAGAACATAAAGGCTTCGACAAGCCCCTGAAACACAAGAGAGGGGTGTGCAACATTTCCTCGCGAGTAGAAGGATTCAAGTACTTATACTACTGGAGACGAAGCTCACTGCCGAGAGACTTGGGCCAATTCTTGATCGACACTTTAATGGTATGGCATTCGTTCACAATTTTGAATGTTCTAATTAATCGTGGGCGCATTGTAGTATTATGGGACATGAATTGGGTCAGCTTGGAAGTGCTTGACATGGCTTAGCAGCATATTCATTGCCGGATTCGCTGTCATGTCACCAAGAGATCTATTTTGGTCAGCTTTGTTTACGACCTCCACACTATTGTTGGCTGGAGAACGCTATGGGATTCACTTTTGAGACTCGGTGAGGGCCTCCTTGAGCCATGGCTACTTCTAGGTGATTTTAACTCCATAACGGTGATTAATTATGAAACTTGGGACTTCGGACAGCTTGTACAAGCATGTGGGTCGATGGACCTTGCATCTATTGGATGCCGACTAACATGGACAAATGATATAATCTCCTCTAAACTTGATATAGCATTGGCTAACACACATTGGTTTCTAGAGGACTTTGATAGCCTTGCGGAGTTTACGCCACCGAGATGCTTATATGATCACTCATGTTGCATTGTGTCTACCATGGTACAGGAAAGAGGGCCTCATAGACCCTTCAAATTTTACAACATGTAGGCCTTGCATGATGATTTTTTCAGGTTGGTGGCCTCATCTTGGGAGGAGCTGATCAGAGTATGCCCAATTTGCATTGAAGGCCAAGTTGATGTGGCTCAAAGGCCGATTGAGGGACCTTGATCGACTCCAATTCAGCCACATATCCGAGCGGGCTAAGCGAGCGAAGGAGGAGTTGGAAAGACATCAGAACTCACTTCTCCATGTTGCCTTGGGGTCGAACAATGGCTCTGAGGCTGAGGCGGACATAGTTGGGGCCAACACCCAGGTGGACAATGCCTTTGTGCTGGGACAGTGGCTCGGGGAGCAGTGGTGATCGGTCGACAGAGGGGACTGATGCTTATAGGGACATGAGAAGGTGGACCACTTTACTTGCAGATGTAGAGCGCCTATTTTACCAACAACAGGCGAAAGGAGCTTACCTTCATGGGAATGATAGATGCACAAGGTTCTTCCATGACATAGTTAAGCGTAACAACCGGAGGAATGCCATCCTAATTAAGTGTTGTCAAGGCATCTGAGGAGGCAACAACCAACCTAGGGGAGGTCGCTGTTGAGTTTGTGACTTATTTCCAACAGTTATTGGGCACAGTTAAACCTTGCAGAATGTTGGATAGCACATGCCTACCTGGGCAGCAACTTACAGCTGAGCAAGCAGCAACCCTGGAGCAGCCAATGACCGCGAATGACATTTGGAAAGCTCTCTTCGACATTGGGTGGGACAAAGCCCCATGATTGATGGTTACAACTCACGATTCTACACGACAACATGGGAGATTGTCAGCTCGGACCTTATTGCTACAGTGCAGGAGTTCTTCCGTGCCAAGCAACTCCTTAAGCAGTGTAACCATACTCTCATTGCCTTGGTTCTGAAGTCTGGGCATGCATCGAGGGTACATGACTATAGGCCAATCTCTTGCTGCACTGTCTTCTACAAAATCATATCAAAAATCATGGCAAAGAGACTTGCGACAGTAATGGGGGATCTATTAGACTCGGCGTAAGAGACATTCGTCGAGGGACGACACATTGAAGAGAACATCCACCTAGCTTAAGAACTTCTTTGCAAGTATGCACGGAAGAGGATCTCCCCAAGATGCACACTCAAGGTGGATCTACAAAAGGCTTTTGATACGGTTTCATGGGATTTCCTTATGCAAGCACTTGTTGGTTTTGGTTTTCCCTGATATTTTTGCGCTTGGATTTTATCACCACCGTCACATACTCAGTCACCATAAATGGCTCCATTCATGAATATTTTGGTGCAAGGCGAGGGTTTCGGCAAGGTGATCCCCTATCTCCGCTTCTATTCGGATTATGTTTAGAGATCTTTTCATGGCATATGAAGGTAGCCTTACAAAAAGAGACCTTTCATTTCCATCTTATGTGGGAGGCGGTAGTCATTACACACCTTGCATATGCCAATGACCTCTTGGTATTTGCTTGAGCGAACACATCCACTCTTTCGGAGATTGCTAGGTGTTTGGATGACTTTGGACTCATGGCTGGCCTCCGAGCCAACCCCTTGAAGTCCAATGTTTATATGGCCAGCGTGGATGGACGCATGTGGGAGGACCTACTTCGAATTATGGGTTTTCAATCAGGTACCTTCCCTTTTAGGTACCTTGGCATTCCCTTGGCAGTAAAGAAGCTTTGAGTCGCCAATTATGCGTTGCTACTTGATGCGATTGGGATGAAGATACTATCATGGCCAAAGCATACTCTCTCCTATGCGGGATGATTGGAGCTTGTGCGGTCGGTTCTACAAGGAGTGGAATGCTATTGGCTTTCCATCTTGCCGATCCCGAGTGGCGTTGTGGACAAAATCTATGGTATGTGTCGGGCTTTCATGTGGTCTACCAAGCATCCAGTGATCTCTTGGGCCACTTTATGCCTCCCAAAGAGGATGGAGGATATGAGATTCGAGATTTGTGTGCTTCGAACTCGGCTCTACTATGCCGCACTCTATGAAACATACATAACAAGGCCGACACCCTATGGGTTTGATGGGTTCACCACCACTATCTTCATCGGATGGACATTTGGAAATGACAAGTGAAGGCTTCAGACTCGCCATAGATGAAGCACATTAGGAAAATCAACGACGAGCTTGTGCACAAGCTAGGACGAGCGATACGAGCGGTTTGTGCCTTGATAGTGTTGGTGCAATCGGCCCAGGTCACGATTGATCAGACTTGAGTTTGACTCGAGTGATGTTTTGATGTTTTGATGTTTGACAAAGTGGTTTGACAAAGTGAGTTGACATTGATGTTTGACATTGATGTCGGTTAATGTTTTGGGGAGATTGTTTATACAATCGACTCAGGTTATAATTGACCAGACTCGAGTTTGACTCGAGGGAGAATTTGATGGTTGACTAGGATTGACCATGTGATTATGGGAAAGTCCAAGCATGAGTCTTGGCATGGAAAATCCAACATGGGTTGGCAAGGGAAAGTCCAAGCTTGAGTCTTGGCATTTGAGAAGTTCAAGGGGTTTGATATTGACGGCGTAAAGTCCAAGGGTGGAGTCTTGACAACATAAGTCCAATGGTTGTCGGCATAAAGTCCAAGCGGAGTCTTAGTGGCGTAAGTCCAATGTGCCTTGGCGGTGTAGACACCGTTAGCATGACATAGCCGATGGAAGCACCTGAAGGCTAGCACGATAGATGAACAAGTCATGGATGACTTGGAGGGATCCGAGAGGCGTGAGGCTGATGGAGGTGGGTAGAAGGCTTAGGTCTAGACTAAGGGTGGTCTAGCAAGTATGAGGGCACCATACTTGGGTTAAAACCTCATCTTTGAGGTATGCAGTCGATTGGCATTATGGCCGGTTCGACTGTCGTGAGTTGATTAGAGCTCGACTGCCATTTAGGATTGAAATTGCCTTGGCAGTCAACTACTCATTGGAGCAATTGACTTCTTGTAGTCGACTGCTAATTGGAGCGATGCGCCGAGTTGATGCGAGCCGAGAATGCTCCGTGGCCCGGGCGATCGACTACGGAGGTTGAGATCATTGCCAATGTAGACGATCGGTGTGGTGAGTCCCGTTGGAACTTTTCCGGTGTGGATTGATACATTGTCTCACGCTGATATTAGCGATCGGGCCTTATGGCGATCATCGTCAGGTGGAAATCTAGCCCGACGTAGGATATAAAGGCAGCTCGGAAAAAGGGCTTTAGCAGCGATTTTCTTGGGCGAAATTGAAGGGGAGAGTTGGTGCTTTCCAGTCCTTCAAAGCTAGTTCAAGGCAATCAAAGATCAAGCAATCAAAAGCTCTTGTAAAGTGTTTTTCCTTTACTTGCATTTGTATTTCATTATCGTATTTGCTTGTATCTATTTGTTTATTGTTGTAAACAATTGTAAGAGGTTTCTCCACCTCCGACTTGTGTCGAGAAGGAGTTAGTTTTGATTAGTGAGTGCGTGTGCATCATTAGAGCTCTTTAGAGCTCGATCCGTGGAGTAGGAACCGTTCGGTTCCGAACCACGTTATATCCTTGCGTTTGTGTTTATGTTTTCGTTATTGCTTTATTATCTTTGTTTCCGCTGTGCTAACGAAAATTGTAGACAAGCACACGAATGATTTCCATCACGCACTAGCTCGACGCAATTCACCCCCCCTCTAGCGTCTAATCGATCTCCTACAAGTGGTATCAGAGCGAGGCCGCTCTTTAAAGTTTAACAACTAAGGGAGTACACTAGAGGGTGAAGATGGATGTCCAAGGACAACTAGGATGGGACATCAACACACCGGTGCCCTACACCCTATACGGACAAGAAGGCTTCAATTCTTGGAAGAGAAGAATTGAAGATTTTATTATGATGAGAGATTTCGAAGAATGGTCCATTTTAATGGAAGGATATAGCTATCCAAGAGGACCAAAAGGTGGATTCCTCAAGAAAAAAAGATGGACCGAAGAGCAAGTCCAACCCTTCGAGAAAAATGATAAGGTAATGAAGTTTTTAATTGATTTAATACCTAACAATATTTTGTGTATGTTAGCAAATTATATAGATGCCAAGGAGCTATGGAGTCAAGTGGTCAAGCTCCATGAAAGTCTATCACCGGTCTAAGAGGAAGGGACCGAAGAGGTAAATGCATCATCCTCACAAGGAAGTGAGGACTTAGAGGTTGAGAGACCATCAACATCCAAAGAGAAAGAGGAAGTAGAATTGGAGGAGACCTCCACTTCTAGGATTGAGGGGGAGGAAATTGGAGCATCCTCAATTCCGGAGCAACAAGAAGAAGCTTCGACATTCGGTCAAGATGAAGAAGCTCCAATTCCGGCACCTACCACCACCATAGGTAACTCAAACACCGTAATTCAAAATAAAAATAATATTATGTGTTTTGAGTGTAGGGAATTTGGGCACTATAAGAGCAAGTGCCCAAAGAAGGTAAAGAAAGTTCCTCTGGCACGAAAAGTCAAAGATGACGGTCCCTCAATGCAAAAGAGCAAAGAGCAAGTGATTTGCTTCAAATGTCGGCTACCGGGACATTACCGGAATCAATGCCCAAGAGGGAAGAAGAAGGGGCAAGAAGGAGCTATATAAGTAGGGGGAGCTTCCAAAGCTAACCCTAAGGTATTTTTAAATAAAGCTCCTTATTCAAATAATGTCAAAAAGCATGCTAGAAATAATTTTAGCAATCTTGCTATCTATCATAAAGAGCATGCTAGAAATAAGAAATTGTGTCTAGGAGCTAAGAATGTCTACTTTTCAAAGAAGGAAAAATTTGGGACTAATGTCCCTAAAAATGTCATACCTAGGGAATCTATTAGGAAAATACAAGAGCACCTAGGTTTTAACCCCAAATGGATTAGGCATATGCCTAGGAAGAACCATGCCCAAGGATTAAATCAAAATTCTAAAATTGGGCAATTAGAATTAGAGAACCAAGCCCTGAGATCAAGGCTTGAAAAACTTGAGAAGACCCTTAAAATTATGCAAAATCAATTTAAAGGGTCAAGTGATCAAAAGTCTAGGTCCATATCTCAAAGTCAACATCTAGGACTCAAGAAACAAAAGTCAACCAAGGGCAAGAATGGTTTGGGTCACAAACCTAAGCCTAAGATGACTTATCATAATGTTCCATTAGATTATGGAACACAATCTAGGTCTAGGAAGACCAAGGTTACTAGGGAAGTTATCCCTAAGAGTAACCAAGGTTTGTACCCAGTGGCTAGAGTTTTTAGGAAACCTAGGGTGACCACTAAGAAGGTTGCAAGGGGAGTTACCCCTAGAGTCAACCTAGGTAAGACCCAAATGACCAAGGCTAACAAGCCTAGGAGGGTCATTAGGAGAGTATCTAGGGAGGTTATCCCTAAGGAATACCTAATTAATCCTAGGAGCTTAAATAGATTTTGGGTTCCTAAGAGCGTGATTGATTCACGCTAGATGAGTTTAGGGTATGCCAACCTTGATTGGATGGGTAGTTAACTCAATCATGGTAAAGGTGGCACTTTAGGATTATTTTCAAGGTTATGGATACCTTGGAAATAGATTTGATTTTTGATCATAAAAGATTTTAGGATGTGTCAATACATTATTGGAATTATGAAAAATCAATCAAATTGGCACAATTTAGGTTTAGAGGCTATAGTGTGCCATTTTGGATTTTTGGCAAACTTGGGAGATTAGTGATAATATGACAAAATATATTTAATTATATCAAATGACAATTAATATTAAAATTTAGGTATTATTATACCTATATATTTTATTTGTCATATAACATGACATCATGCTTATTTTTAATCATTTTATATGTCATGTTCATGTTTAGGATTAAAGTTTTTTGTTTTTAGATTTCATTTTATGCCATGACATCATGATTATAAGTATATGCTTATTTATATCATCATTAATGCCATAATCATTCATGCATTTGATTAAAATTGAGTTAAGGACTTTGACAAGACTTGGAGTCCCATTTATAAGGGAATCAAGTAGAGTTGTCTTAGAAAAATGCATGAAACCCTAGATTAGGAAGAACAAAACCCACATCTCACATTTCATTGACATGTATGTGTATTTATACACCCTAGATACATGTGAGATGCTAGGATATGAGTTGAGTTCAAGGTGCATAGTTTTTGCATCTAGATGGACTATAACTCATCTAATTTCATTGGTGGATCATTGGGAAAGCTTGTGTACAAGTCATGTACATAGAGCCCAAGGAATATGATCTAAAATAAGGTGTTAAAAACATTTCAAAATCAATTTAGAAAACCTTGGTGAAATCTATCTTTTGATAGCAATCATCATTGATGAAGTTGATACAAAGTGAGCCAAAACTTAGAAGTTTTTCTTCACTTTTGAATTTTGTATCAATCTCACGATTTTATGGGTAAAATATTTTTCAAACATTTTTCACCCATTGTATTGCTTATAAGTAATGTACGTATGAATTTTCACGAATTTTCAAAATACGTAGAATTACTTATGACTTTTCAAAATTCGATTATGATAGCTGAAATTTGAGAATTTCAGTTATCAGTCAACTGCCGCCTGATGGCAGTCGACTAATGTAGGGCAGTTCGACTAATAACTGTAAGTAGTCGACTGCCAAGCTGATTTCAGGAAAAACAAGATTGTTTAGCCCGTGTTCAGCTATGATAAAGGTTCCTAATCACTCCTAACCCTAGGATATGCTTTGGGAAGCATTATAAAGGGTGAAAATTCATTGGATATGGATTAGGAGAGGTGTTAGGTCGATGTATCAAATTTATGGTGTGGAAAGTTCAAGTTTGAACTTTGAACCTTAATTTTGATGGTTTAGAGTTGCTATTGGCTTAGAGACTTCCCGAGGACATTGTTGGTGCAATGGTCAAGGGGGAGCAAGCCTTTAGGGGGAGGTATCCATCATGGGATGATGGATGTATTTTTTCTTCTTGAAGGGGGAGAACTTATTGGGAGTGTCATCAATTGGGAAAATTGATGGGTTTTTGATACCCAATTTGGAAATTAGGAGAGTGAATAGGATTATCTCTCTTGAGTGATATGAGACTTATCACTAGGAAGATGGTAGACATCCTAGGTATTTTTGGACCAAGGGGGAGATTGTAAGATCTCATTGGGACATGAGACATTGACCTCCTTGGAGAGAACCTTTTTGATATATGTCAAAAAGGGAGAGAGTAAAATTACCAATTTGGGAAATTGGTAAGCGATTTTGAGTTAGGGGCCTAACTCAAGGTTTGTTTTGTCAAACATCAAAAAGTGGGAGATTGTTGGTGCAATCAGCCCAGGTCACGATTGACCGGACTCGAGTTTGACTCGAGTGATGTTTTGATGTTTGATAAAGTGGTTTGACAAAGTGAGTTGACATTGATATTTGACATTGATGTCGGTTAATATTTTGGGGAGATTGTTTATACAATTGACTCAGGTTATAATTGACCAGACTCGAGTTTGACTCGAGGGAGACTTTGATGGTTGACTAGGATTGACCATGTGATTATGGGAAAGTCCAAGCATGAGTCTTGGCATGGAAAGTCCAACATGGGTTGGCAAGGGAAAGTCCAAGTTTGAGTCTTGGCATTTGATAAGTTCAAGGGGTTTGATATTGACGACGTAAAGTCCAAGGGTAGAGTCTTGACAACATAAATCCAATGGTTGGCGGCATAAAGTCCAAGCGGAGTCTTGGCGGCGTAAGTCCAATGTGCCTTGGCGGTGTAGACACCGTTAGCATGACATAACCGATGGAAGCACCTAAAGGCTAGCGCGATGGATGAACAAGTCATGGATGACTTGGAGGGATCCGAGAGGCGTGAGGCTGATGGAGGTGGCTAGAAGGCTTAGGTCTAGGCTAAGGGTGGTCTAGCAAGTATGGGGGCACCATACTTGGGTTAAAACCTCATCTTTGAGGTTGGCAGTCGACTGACATTATGGCTGGTTCGACTGTCGTGAGTTGATTAGAGCTCGACTGCCATTTAGGATTGAAATTGCCTTGGCAGTCAACTGCTCATTGGAGCGCGATCGCTAGCGATCATCGCTAATTGGAGCGATCATTGCCGATTGAGTTGAGCAGAATGCTCCGTAGTTGGTAGGCGATCGACTCGTGGTGACGATCGGCGCCAATGTTGGCGATCGGTAGTGAGAGTCCCGTTGGAACTTTTCCAGCGTGGATTGAGCCGTTGTCTCACGGGAGGGCTTTAGCAGCGATTTTCTTGGGCGAAATTGAAGGGGAGAGGTGGTACTTTCCAGTCCTTCAAAGCTAGTTCAAGACAATCAAAGATCAAGCAATCAAAAGCTCTTGTAAAGTGTTTTTCCTTTACTTGCATTTGTATTTCATTATCGTATTTGCTTGTATCTATTTATTTATTGTTGTAAACAATTGTAAGAGGTTTCTCCACCTCCGACTTGTGTCGAGAAGGAGTTAGTTTTGATTAGTGAGTGCATGTGCATCACTAGAGCTCTTTAGAGCTCGATCCGTGGAGTAGAAACCGTTCGGTTCCGAACCACGTTATATTCTTACGTTTGTGTGTTTGTGTTTTCGTTATTGCTTTATTATTTTTGTTTCCGCTGCGCTAACGAAAATTGTAGACAAGAACACGAACGATTTCCATCACGCACTAGCTCGACGCAATTCACCCCCCTCTAGCATCCAATCGATCCCCTACAGATAGCTTGGTTTTCACCAACCTGGGTAGGCAACTCTACTACAGAACGAACCTCCATCGGGCTGGACTTGGTGCGCAATGCACTGGACAATGCTAATGGTGCAGCAGATGGAACCCCCATAGGGTTGGCGCTGATGCAAGGGGCACTGGGCAGACCGAATGGAGCAGCAAGCGGGGATACAAGTGATGGTATGCAAGGGCAGGGCGTAGGCACGAGGAGAACTGGCATCATGTTAGCAGCTGGGCTGGCTTATGGGTTTTTTTAGCCATGTGCAACGGGCGTACATTGGGTGGCGGCGGTGTGGCGAAGGGACATTATGCCCAAGCACCATTTCATCTATTGGCTAGCAGCGGATAGACGACTCCGGACTATCGATCGCATGGCGCATGAGTCAAGGAAGGAATGCATGCTATGTCATCATGAGGAGGAATCCAACGGGCACATATTCTTTCGGTGTCTGATCACTCAGTGACTTTGGGACAAGGTGCGCACATGACTGCATATTCGGAGGGAGATTCACTCGATGCCTCGCCTATTTCGAGCTCTTTGACGTTGGATGTGGGGGAAGGGGAGGCTTCGAAAGGCGTGAAATTTTGTCATTTCATGTTTGATCTTTCTTTTATGGCATACTCGTAATAAAAGTCATTTTGAGAGTATCGAGCCTAGTATTGAAAGGTTGTTCTTCAAAATACTGTAAAAGTTGAGAATCTGGCCAACTAGCAGCCCCTGCCACCCGTCCCAGGGCATTGGTGAGAGGGAGATAAATCACGAGGGAGACAAAGTCTCTTGACACGATAGCAAGACAGAGAGGGGTCCATCTGAAACTAGAGAGAATTTTAGACCCCTCATTCGGCATCGAACTCTGACAATTCTGCAAGCAACACTCTGTCTTACCATCGCGCCATCCGCATGGAGACTTGTTCTTTAAAATACAAACTCATTATACCGTTTCATAGATGCTTAATTTTTGTATATATATATATATATATATATATATAAAATAAATGTAGTTGGGCAGTGTTAATCCTTTTGGTGATTCTTAGTTTGTATTCCATCAATTAAGGCATGATTAGTATATGAGACCTAAGCCTAACTGACGTAAATTGACACTGTATGGAAAAGGAAAGTAAAAGATGGAATTGGTTCTATAATTTTGCGGTCCTGTTCAACTGCAATGGTGAAGTTCTTCGCATGGTTCATGTCACTTGTACCAATCACTCCAAAAGAATAATAAATTTGCGAGTCATTATAAAATATTACAACAAAAAAATTGTAATTTTCGCGATAAATAATTATTTTGTTATAAAATTTATCGTAAATTAGCAATAAAATTTGTAACAAACAAATATTTATCGTCAATGTTTGCGACGAAAATATTTTTCGTCGCAAATATTATCGACAAAAATTTACTTTCGTTGCAAATATTGGTGACGAAAAAATATTTTCATTGCCAAATTAGCGATAAAAATTAATTTCGTCTCAAAATCCCATAAATATGTATATATTATCAGTCGTTGATACAGTACACTAGTCGACTGATGTGTCATACTAGTCGACTGATTGTCTTGAATTTAGCGATAAAAAATATCTTTCGTCGTAATTTTTGCGACAAAATAATATTTTCGTCGTCAAATTAGCAACGCAATATAATTTTGTCACAAAATCCCATAAATTTAGATATTTTAGCGGTCACTGATTCAATATATCAGTCGACTGACGTGGCACACCAATCGACTGATTATCTAGAATTTGATAATGAAAATATTTTTCATCACAGATTTTGTGATAAAATATTATTTTCGTCGCAAAATTTTGAACCATCAGTCGATTGAAAATGAACTAGTCAACCAAAAAATATTCTGTGACCTGCTACAGTATCTCTAGTCGATTGACGTGACACACTAGTCGACTGATTGTCTAGAATTTGACGACAGAAATATTTTTGTCATAGTTTTTACAATAAAATATTATTTTTGTCGTCAAATTTTGGACTATTAGTAGCTATCAGTCGACTGAAAATGGACCAGTCGATTGGCCATTCGACTAAAAAATATTCTATGACCTGCTACAGTATCTCCAGTCGGTTGACATCTTACAGTAGTTGATTGCGGGCTCACTTTCGTCCAAACAACTGAGTATCAGTCGACTACTGCAGGACGTCAGTCGACTGATGATACTGTAGTAGGTCACAAAATATTTTTTAGTTGGTCGATCGGCATCGAAGTCTATCGATCGGCCCGATGGATAAAGCGATTGGTGAAGTCAATTTGATGATGAAAATATTTTTTTTATCGTAAAAACTATGATGGAAAAAGTATTTTCATTGCCAAATTTGCGATGAAACTTGTTTTGGTCGCAAATCTAAAAAAACAAAAAAAATATCATGATAGAAAGAACTATGTATACCTGTTTTAACAACCAAAATACATATAAAATGATTCAATAACAATTTAACATCTAACGATATAAAATAATTCACATTTCAAACTCCATAAACATTAATCACCACGAAGATAAAAATCATTCAGCGTATTAAATTTAATACAAGCATATCGAATGTGACATGTCAAATAACATTTAACAATTCAAACATAACCAACATCATCACCACTACCATCATCAAATTCAGCTTCATCATCATTATTACAGGTATCGCCAGGAAAAAATCGAGGAGGAGGAAAATGACTTGAACCTGAGGGTAATTGAAGATGTTGCATGATCAACATCTATTGTCTACAAAATTTGTTCATTTGTTCATTTAAATCCTACACTTCTTGGTCCCTTTGTCTTTGTAAAGTATGGATATCTTCAAGCTCATTATTCTTTTGCACTAGTAACTCCTTCAAATGGGTAACCTCTTCGGTCAATTGATTCATTTCCGCTCTTACTATCGGTGAGGCTGAAGATGATGTACCGAGAACTTTATAAGTTCAGCTCAAAGAACCCAGTTTAATTATTCTTCCACCTTAAGATCTGCCGGTCACTTCCAGCATAGACTTATATTTCCAACAGATGGTTCATATTCGACTGCATCATCACTTGCACCCAAATTTCTTTGTGCAAGTTTATCATATTTCTCCTGTATTAAAAGGAAAAAAGTTAAATCATATAAAAATAGTATAAATTTTGGAAA
The DNA here is from genome assembly GCA_025175895.1 of Wurfbainia villosa. Taxonomy (NCBI): domain Eukaryota; kingdom Viridiplantae; phylum Streptophyta; class Magnoliopsida; order Zingiberales; family Zingiberaceae; genus Wurfbainia; species Wurfbainia villosa. The sequence continues at coordinate 35,125,784 of CM045990.1, forward strand.
TTATAAACTTTCGTTGTTCTAGCTTTCTTCCCACTCCACGTCTTGTCTTTCTTTTGAAATGCACGGGTGAGAATGTCAATGAATAATGACTCAGTCCCCATTTCTTTGACCTAAACAAATATAATTATAAATAATAAAATAGTGCGTATTAGATTCAAAAATTATTATTTGAAAAAACTCACCTATCGATGTCTATGTTCATCGATATTGATCGAGTCTACTGCATACGTCGTAGACAAAACTGTAGGGGATCTTTTGTATGACTAGAGAGGGTGAGTAGTCTTTTTTTGTTTTCTATAAGAATCATTAGCGGAAGAAAAATAAAAAACACAATTGAAAATGAAAAACAATAAGAACAATGACAATGCTAACTCAAGGATGTAACGTGGTTCGAAGATGAAACTCCTATTCCACGGCGATCCTTAAGATGAATCACTCTTTCAAGCCTTCACTAGAATTTCTCTTTTTGATGATCATACCAAGGTGGAGAAGCTTTTTTACAAGCACACTCTTCTTCTTACAAGATTTGAAATGAGATTAGAAAGAAGAGGTTAGAGCACTTAGAAAACTAAGAGGAAGGCTTGGAGAGCTTGATATGGACGTTTGGAATTAGGGCACTAGCCATCTTCAAGCTCCTCAAGCTTCGCTTTATAGAGTTTAGGTAATTCTACTTGTTGAGCCCGACTCCAATCGACTACTGCATATTAGCAGTCGACTGGTGTTATTGTTGATCGGATCCAATTACTTCTGACAAAGTATGATCGTGATCGTCACCACTCAATGGACACTTGATCAATCGACTGCTCATATCACCAATCGACTGGTGAAGCCTAATCGACTGGTCAGTCGACTGCCAAACAATCTATGCCTTAACCACTTAAGTCCAGTCGACTGACTAAAGTCAGTTGATTGGTATCAACCACCAGTCGACTACCTGAGCTTCTGTTCAGCAGTTGACCCACAGTCGACTACTTGACCAGTCGATTGGGTCATAATCCCAGTCAATTGATCAAGTTTTCTAGACCTTTGAGTGCTAAACATTCGAGACTAGTCGATTGGTACACCTCAAGTATGCCTAATTCACACTTGAAAAATACATCCTAAGTCTAGACTAAACATTCTAGCTTCTCCATTAGCCTTGTGCTTCAAAGATCCCTCTAAGTCCACGACTCTTTTATCCTTGCGCTTGCCTTCAAAAGCTTCCTTCGATTTCATCATGCCTTGGGTTCCTCCTTCACCAAGGTCCACTTGAACTTTATGTCACCAAGACTACATGCTTAGACTTATGCTGCCAAAACTTACCTTTGGACTTCCTTGCCAAGATCCACTGGGACTTATGCCACCAAGACTACAAGCTTGGACTTATGCTATCAAGTCTACATTCTTGGACTTTTCTTGCCAAGGCTTTACCCTTGGACTTTCCTTGCCAAGTCTTCACACTTGGACTTTCCTTGCCAAGTCTTCACACTTGGACTTTTCTTGCCAAGGCTTTACCCTTGGACTTTCCTTGCCAAGTCTTCACACTTGGACTTTCCTTGCCAAGATTCACACTTTCACTTTCCTGCAACTCAACCATTCATGTTAGATCACAAATATTGGCTAACTATAAATGATTATTCAAACATAAAAATACATTAATATTTGGACTATTCTTGCACCAACAATCCCCTCTTTTTGATATTTGATAATCATTTATGTCACGCCCCGAGAGTATGCCGAGTCGAAAAGCAAACAGACGATACCTCCCCTGTACGTGATAACATATCCTGTTTATACAAGCCTTTCATCCACAATAACAATAACATATACAAATGTAAACATAACAATATAACAAAGCACAACAGAACTAACACAACTACAATACAAACCATACACCATGCATACTAGTATGACTAACACCAAATTAAGAAAACGCTGTAATAAAATCAGAAAGAACGATACAACAACAATAGTGTCCAACACTCCAAATCATCATATAAAACAAAATTCATAACGAAACACTTATGATAAACCCAAAAGCTCGGACCCTCGGAGTTGAGATGAGACGATGTCAGCCAGCGATGCTCCAAGCCGTCACGAAGACTTCTACCTGTTACCTGGGTGACAGAAAAACTCAGGGTTTGTGGTGGTGAGTATAACTCATCGGTAATATGAGAGAACATGTATATATCAAATATCACATGTAATTCAGCAATATAACCTATAGGTACATCAGGTATACACCAATATAGTATATAAATACATGCGTATACTCCCTAAACAAAATGAACAGCGTAAAGTGCAGACATACCTGAAAGTCTGCTACTCTACATATATCCAATCTGAGCATATATCCATAATATACAATATGAAGAGTAATACTACCTCATACTATATCATGATACAGGTCAAAGGTATTAAATAGACCAACCAACAAGTATACAGATATCCGACACCCAACCATATAGAAAATGTAATAGCATGTATGAATATGTACAAACAAATACAGCAAACATAGTACAAACAAATACAACATCATAATAAGCATACATATAGACTGTATCTATATATATACTAATTATAATCATATATATATATATATATATATATATATATATATATATATATATATATATATATATATATATATATATATATATATATATATATATATATATATATATATATATACATGCATGACAATATGCAAGACGCCATAAGACATGACAATGCAGGATGCATGGTCATGCCGGCTCACCCTAAAGCTACCACAACCCTAGTGTGGCCTCGGTGGCTCGACATGATAACTATCCCAACTCAACACCAGCCACTACTCTCGAGTGGCCGAGTGGGCAGTATGATCGAGTAGTATATAAGCATAAAGAGCAAGCTACTCGACGGGAGTCCCTGCTGTTGGCCACTCCGACAGTCACTACCCATGAGTAGTCGATCGAGTACCACACACACAGGACAACGACACGCAAATCCAACTACCATCATCTATAGTGGTGGAGTGCGGCATAACAAATGCTCTTCCCTCACACCGGTTACTCCTATGAGTAATCGTGGAGGCAGGATGACTGATGACTCTCTCAACCATAAGGGAGACCTAATCGCTAGCATGCATGTAAATGGTATGAATGCATAGTCACACATACAGACGTCCACCATAAACTCTCTATTCTATAGAGTCATACCAATCTGATCAACACACTCTCTATCCTGTAGAGAGTCGTACTCAACTGATCATAACACTCTCTATCCTGTAGAGAGTCATACCAATCTGATTAACGCACTCTCTATCCTACAGAGAGTCATACTCAACTGATCATAACAAGCTAAGACCACCAGTTCGTAGCGACACACTATTCACAATTCCTGACCATTTACACAACACATGATCATGTTGGTGCAACAATGCCCCAAGCATTTATATGTTTTGATGTTTGAATAATCATCTAAGTTAGGCAATGCTTTGTGATCTAATTGTGAACATGTTTAAGTGACAGGGAAATCCAAGTATGAAGACTTGGTAAAAGAAAAGTCCAAGGGATGGACTTGACAGCGTAAGACCAAGCTTGTAGTCTTGGCAGCATAAAGTCCAAGTGAACCTTGGCAAAGGAAGTCCAAGGGATGGACTTGGCAGCGTAAGACCAAGCTTGTAGTCTTGGCAGCGTAAAGTCCAAGTGAACCTTGGCAAAGGAAGTCCAAGGGATGGACTTGGCAGCGTAAGACCAAGCTTGTAGTCTTGGCAGCGTAAAGTCCATGTGAACCTTGGCAAAGGAAGTCCAAGATTGTAGTCTTGGCGGTATAAAGTCCAAGCATTTGGCAACCCAAGACATGACGAGGCCGAAGGAAACTCTTGAAGGCGGGCGCAAGGCTGAAGGAAGAGTTAGAAGGTCAAGTCTAGGTCTAGGGAGTAAATTCAAGTATAAATTATTCATACTTGACTAGTATCGATCGTGGTGATAGCTGATCGATAAGGTGCTCGACCGAGTCGCTAAAGCTGGACTATCGGTTGGTAGCGCGATCAATCGATGAGGCAATCGATCGTTAATCCAAGCGATATCGATCAAGTCGAAAATGGGCACAGAATGGGGTCTCGCTCGACTCCTCGTGGCGATCACTCGACTGATCGCTTCATCAGTCGACTGATGAAGTGATCAGTCGACTGATAGGCCTCCCGTTAGAAATGGCGGCTGTGAATCCCCATGGATCCGCTCTGTCAGAAGCCGTTAGCTTCGACGGCAGTCTACTGATGGAGAGCATCAGTCGACTGATCAAAGCTCAACGGGGAAAACAACCCTTCTTCTATAAGAAGAGGCCTTGGGAAGCTTGATGAAGCTAGTGCTCTCATTCCTAGCTACACCCTCGTGCTCACCAAGCTTTCTCCAAGTGTTTTTGTGACTCTAAACCTCCTCTTCTCTAGTCTTCATCTTCCATCATTGTAAAGAAGAGGAGTGCATTGTAAGACAAGGTTTCTCCACCTTGGTTCATCCAAATGAGGATTTAGTGAAGCTTGGCTAGGGCTAATCCACCTTACAGATTACCGTGGAGTAGGAGCGTCATCTCCGAACCACGTACATTGGGTGTTAGCATTGTTTTCTTGTTTCTCATTCTTATTTGTATTTGTATTTGTATTGCTTCCGCTAACGTACTTTGTAGAAATAGAGAAAGGCTAATCACCCCTTTTTAGCCATTACAAAGATCTAACAAGTGGTATCAGAGCCCGGATAGCTTGGAAGATTTCACCATCAACCAAGGCATCAATGGCTCTTCAAGAGGGATATAGCACCGCCAAGCCACCGCTCTTCGATGGGAGTCACTTTGCGTATTGGAAAGGTATGATGAAGTATTATCTAATGAGTAATATTGAGATTTGGCATAACATTGTAGATGTCTTTGAGGAACCGGTGGATGAACATGGAAACCCTATTCCAAGCAAGGATTGGACAAGGGAAATGAATAGGAGGTTCGAATCAAATGCAAAGGCGGTACTCACCATCCAATGCGGTATTACAATGGAGCAACTCAACAAGGTGGGGCCTTTCGAATCCGCCAAGGAGTTATGAGAAAAGCTCATTGAGCTAAATGAAGGATCCAAGGAGTCAAAGAGGGCCAAGAAGGACTTGCTAATTGGACAACTTCAAGCCTTCCAAATGAAGATCCATGAAACCGTAAGCCAAATGCATGGAAGGTTTAAGGAGATTGTGAATGGACTCTACATCATAGGTGAGCGAGTTGACAATCGGGATTTAGTAAGGTACATTCTTCAAGCATTTCCTAGAACTTCTCTATGGACTTCTATAGTTGATGCTATTAAGGTAACTAGGGATCTTTCTCAAATTAAAATTGATGAATTATTTTGTGAGTTTGAATTGTATGAGCAAACTAACATGTCCTCTAAGGAAAAGGGTTTAGCTCTATTTGTTGAAAAGAAGGAAAAGAAGAAGAAAGAAAGGAAAGAAGTGTCATCATCATCCGAGTCGGAACATGATTCAAGTAGTGATGGAGACTCGTCTAGTGAGATGGCCCACTTTGTCAAGAAGCTCTACAGAAAATCAAAGGAGTTCAAGAATAGAGAAGCAAGGAAGGGGTCCCATTCTTCAAGAGGTAAGTTTAGTGGTAATTCAAATTTTAACAATAATGTGATTTGCCATGCTTGCAATAAGAAAGGGCACATAAAGCCAAATTGCCCGGAGCTAAAGAAGAAGGAAGAAAAAGAAAAGAAAATGAAGGATAAGAAAGAGAAGAAGGAGGCCATGATGGCTCAAACCACATGGGACACACCAAGTGTTGAAGATTCCTCCTCCGATGATGAGCTTTGCCATGTCACACGCCATGTGGCACTCATGGCCCAAGGAGATGACTCCGGTACATCAAGCCAAGAAGAAGACTCTTCAAGTGATGAATCGTCATCTAGTGACGATGAGGTAATGAACTCTCCTAAAGTTAAGCTTCTTTATAAATCAATTGATTATCTTAAAGAGGCTCTAGATAAGTCTAAATCTAAGGTTAGAAGCATGAAGGTAGAACTAAAGGCCATTAGGAATGAAAAACCTTCACATGTTGATTCTTGCATACTTAAGGAAGAGAATGACAAACTTAAGGATGAGGTTAGTGACTTAAAGGCATGCTTAGAGAAATTTACGAATGACTCAAAATATCTTGACATGATCCTTAGCCGACAAAGAGCTGTTTACAACAAGGTCGGTATAGGATATAAGCCAAAAGAAAAAGAAGTTGCTTATATCTCATTGATTAATAGAAAAGCAACCATTAAGGGTAAGGTTAAGAAAGCATGGGTACCTAAGAAGTTTTTACTTAATGTTACCGGTCCAAATGTTTGGGTACCAAAAGATTGTGTTTTTCATGTGATTTAGGTAGGAGAGCAAGGTATGTGCTTTGTAGAGTAAAATTCTAGGTTTGCATGATCCCATATTCATATGTTAGCCTTATACCTTGATGCATCTCACAAAAAGCCTTGAGAAACCTTGATTTTTGTATTGAGACACTTAGGAACATGTGAGATGATAGGAAAGGTGTACTTGGCTCGTCATGCTTGTTATAATGCATTACTATGAGCCAATGACACACCTAGAGACATGAATACTTCATGGACCAATCATTGGGAAAGCTTGTATTCAAGTAATGAATACATAGCTCTAAGAATATGGTTGGAAATTCCAAATCATATATATTTTAAACTATGTTCATCATATTTTGAAAAACAGTTTTCAAGTGGAAGACAAAAGTGATACAAAGTTTGCAAAATTATTAGAACTTTTGTTAGTTTCCAAGTTTGTATCCATCTTGAAATCTGGAAAACATATATTTTTCAAATTATTTTTCCTTGATAGATAATTATTCCAGAAATATGTATGCCAAATTTCATGATTTTTCACGATTTCTAGATTTTCTAACGCATTTCTGAAGTTGGGCTGAAAAGGCTGAAATTCGGATTTCAGGCATAGCAGTCGACTGCGTCAGTAACCAGTCGACTGATACGCTGTATTTTCTGATAAAAGGCTCTATTTCTTGCATTTAAGTGTATCTTGGAATGTTCTAAAACTATGGTATGATAATTTTCAGTTTAAACAAGTCTTTAGGACTGTTCTATGTAATGTTTTAGGGGGAGTTTCATAATATATACCTTTTCATCCCCAAACTTACATTGTTGGTGCAAAGTTAGGACTTAACTTTCGAACTTTTGTTATGCTTTGCTTCAAATGTTAGTCACACATCATGAAGCATATCTTGGATTAAGGGGGAGCTTAATATCAATCTTATACCTTAGTCCAAGATACAACAACTTTAATTCCTTCATGAAATTTATGAATCCTTCTCTTTTTGATGTATGTCAGAGGGGGAGAAGGAATGTTTAAGTTAGAATTCATATTATGATTATGTGCATATGGTAAAGACCTAACTTAAATATTTGCCAAACATCAAAAAGGGGGAGATTGTTGGTGCAACAATGCCCCAAGCATTTATATGTTTTGATGTTTGGATAATCATTTAAGTTAGACAATGCTTTGTGATCTAATTGTGAACATGTTTAAGTGACAGGGAAATCCAAGTATGAAGACTTAGTAAAAGAAAAGTCTAAGGGATGGACTTGACAGCGTAAGACTAAGCTTGTAGTCTTGGCAGCGTAAAGTCCAAGTGATCCTTGGCAAAGGAAGTCCAAGGGATGGACTTGGCAGCGTAAGACCAAGCTTGTAGTCTTGGCAGCATAAAGTCCAAGTGAACCTTGGCAAAGGAAGTCCAAGGGATGGACTTGGCAGCGTAAGACCAAGCTTGTAGTCTTGGCAGCGTAAAGTCCAAGTGAACCTTGGCAAAGGAAGTCCAAGGGATGGACTTGGCAGCGCAAGTCCAAGCTTGTAGTCTTGGCGGCATAAAGTCCAAGCATTTGGTAACCCAAGACATGACGAGGTCGAAGGAAACTCTTGAAGGCGGGCACAAGGTTGAAGGAACAGTTAGAAGGTCAAGTCTAGGTCTAGGGAGTAAATTCAAGTATGAATTATTCATACTTGACTAGTATCAGTCGACTGATACGATGTAGCAGTCGATTGATAAGGTGCTCGACTGAGTCAGGATGAAAACCGAACTATCGATCGGTGATGAGCGATCGATCCGCCCAATCCAGCGATCGTGATCAAGTCAAAAATGAGCACAGAATGGGGTCTCGCTCGACTCCTCGCGGCGATCACTCGACTGATCGCTTCATCGATCCGATGAAGTGATCGATCGTGATAAACCTCCGTTGGAAATGGCGACTACGAATCCCCGTGGATCCGCTCTGTCAGAAGCCGTTAGCTTCGACGACAGTCGACTGATGGTGAGCATCAGTCGACTGATCAAAGCTCAATAGGAAAAACAACCCTTCTTCTATAAGAAGAGGCCTTGGGAAGCTTGGTGAAGCTAGTGCTCTCATTCCTAGCTACACCCTTGTACTCACCAAGCTTTCTCCAAGTGTTTTTGTGACTCTAAACCTCCTCTTCTCTAGTCTTCATCTTTCATCATTGTAAAGAAGAGGAGTGCATTGTAAGACAAGGTTTCTCCACCTTGGTTCATCCAAAGGAGGATTTAGTGAAGCTTGGCTAGGGCTAATCCACCTTACGGATTACCGTGGAGTAGGAGCATCATCTCCGAATCACATACATCGGGTGTTAGCATTGTTTTCTTGTTTCTCATTCTTATTTGTATTTGTATTTGTATTGCTTCCGCTAACGTACTTTGTAGAAACAGAGAAAGGCTAATCACCCCTTTCTAGCCATTACAAAGATCCAACAGATCAGTAGTAAATATGCAACATAAGAGTATTGGAATCAATCATATGTTCAGGACCTTACTTACCCACGGATGCCCTTTTTATCCAATTTACAAATCAGGTCATCATCCATACTCCACTATTTACACATAACTAAGCATTTATAGGTTTACTTACATCACATCTGTAACTCCTAATCATGATGAAGGAAAATGTGATAACAACAATAGAGCATATAAGGCCAAAGATAAAGTATCAAGCACAAGAATAAATAAGAGTGGAGTCAAGGTAATATGATCATATATCTAAATCTTCATGCATCAACAACTACTTGATCAGAGTAGGAAATTATCCACCTGATTTGTAGTTCGGGTTAATTGTATTCATGTCTGAGAACTTTGCCTCAAATCAACGTTTTTACACTGATTCCACCTTAACCACTTCTTAATTTGCTGAAGGAGTCCGGTCCCAATTTAATCTAAATAAATCAAACATCACGACACAATGAACATGTACTTTCATCACTACATAATTATAGCACATCCAGATCAGTTTACTAAATAAAACTGATACACAACCATGAACAACCAAATCTATACTTACCTCGCGTCATTCCACTTTCCTCATAATGAATCCAGAAGTAAATCCATTGTCAAAAACCTGTAGTCACATACAGTTCATCACTCACCTTATACTGATCAAAAATCATAACTCAATAATTCACCTTATGCCCATCACTCAAATTAAACATTCACATTACCCTATCATGCATCTCCAACCAATCCATAGATCCATCGAACCACTTATCAATGTTATGCATTCATAAATATTCAGATTTAGACTTACCCAACCTCGTTTCATTCATCCACAGCTTCTTCATCGGCTTAAGAAAAATCCAATATGTATCAAACAATTGGACTTAAGCAACATCTAATTCCAATAGACCTCTACAAATATATCAATCCTAATTCATCAATTGCATAACCAAACAACCACATAAAAAAAATCCTTACCTAGCTTAGCATCAGTTAAACACAACCAAAAGAATTCGTTGGATCATGTTGCTAAATGCCCAACTCCTTTTGCTTTGGCGATTAACGCTCATAGCAGTGGCCAGTGAGTGAAGTGTGGCGACAACGGTGATCGGTGTAAGATCGATGTGGTGGCTGCCTAGAGGGGGGTGAATATCCCTCTTTCGTTCGATGGTGGAATTCGTTCGTTCTTCTTGCATCACTTGTCTACGATTGTCATTAGCACAGCGGAATAACAATAATAATGAAAATACTAACAACACATACAAGCATACATAAGATATATGTGGTTCGGAACCGAATGGTTCCTACTCCATGGGCGAGCTCATCGAGCTATTGTTATGCGCACGACACTAACTAAATCACTCCTTCTTGACTACACGTCAGAGGTGGAGAAACCTCTCACAAGCAATTACACTAAGTAATGAAATACAAGCAATACAAAGACAAATACGAAATACACGTAAAGAACACTTTACAACGCTTGCTTTGAACCATTTGCTTGTTGCTTGCTTTAGATGACTCTTGAAGGTCTGGAATGCAGCAGCAATTCCCCTCCAATAGCTTCACAAAAGTCTTAGCGAAAATCCTCCCTCTTGAGCTCCATTTATAACCTGCATCAAGCTGATTTCGCGCCCAGCAGTCGACTGCCAAAAGGCCCCAGTCGACTGCCCCTGTAGCCGTTGTCTCACAACGACCAGATCCACGTTGGACAAGTTCTAACGGATCACCTACCAGTCAAATGATGATGCCCGTTAGTCGACTGGTGACCTAGTAGTCGACTGTCCAGTCGGCTATGGAGCATTCTGTGCTCGCGACATTCCCATCAGTCGACTGCCATCCCTCGGCAGTCGACTGCTGTCGACATCAGTCGACTGCCAAGCACAAAACTGCATTCTAACCCCAGTGGAACCCTAGTCGACTTGGATCAGTCGAACTGGCACCTATGCCAGTCGACTGCTATCGGGCAAAATCTAAAACACCAAGTTGTTTGAGCATCCGACCGTCGGGTAAACCCTCAAACATCAAGTTTGAGCCTCCGACACTCAGTCTTAGCCACTTGGCCAAGTCCACCTTATCCCTCATGGAGTTCCCTACCGAAGCTCTCTTCCCTCGGCCTACGTCCCTCGGATGTGCCAAGCGCACGACTTCGCAATGCCATCCTTCGCGTCTCATGCCTTCGAAGTATGCTTCCCTTGAGCCTCACTCCATTCGCTCCCCGTCCGGTGGTCCCTCGGATGCACCAAGTGCACGGCTTCGCAATGCCATCCTTCACCGACTCAAGGACCCCGAACCTAGTGAACTTACCAAGTCCTCAAGACTTCCCACATGCACCAAGCGCACGACTTCGCAATGCATTTCTCACCAAGCACCAAGCGCACGGCTTCGCAATGCTTTAGACTTTTCCATGCCAACTCCATGTTGGACTTTCCCACACCAAGATTCATGCTTAGATTTCCCATGCCAACTCCATGTTGGACTTTCCATGACAATCCCATGTCATGAGTTTTGTCTATCATCAAAATACTGCTCGAGTCAAACTCGAGTCAACCTGGGCCGATTGCACCAACAATCTCCTCCTTTTTGATGATTGACAAAACTACCATCTCAAGTCTACCAATTCTCCCATATTGGCAATTCTCATATTCCAATGAGAATTCCAACAAACCCTAATTGGTAACTTGGTAACTTCTCCCCCTTTTTGACATTACATCAAAAAGGTCCTCAAGGGTTTCAATGTCTCATATCCCAATGAGATCTTACAATCTTCCCCTTGGCATGCCCTCAATCTTTCTAGTGATCCCATATCACTTAAGAGAGGCAACCCAAAATTTCCTCCCATGAGGAAACACACATCCATCTTCCCATGATGGATACCTCCCCCTAGAGGCTTGCTTCCCCTTGACCATTGCACTAACAATGTCCTTGAAGAGTCCCTAAGCCAATAGGAACATTTAACCAATCAAAATTAAGGCAAAGTTCAACAATGAACTCTTATCCATCTTAAAATTGATACTCTCTCTAAACCCTTCTCTTAATCCATGTCCAATGGATTTCCACCCTTTCTAATGCTCTCCCAAGCATATCCTAGGGTTAGGAGTGGTTAGGGGACCTTAACCTAGCTGAACATGGGCCTAACCAACAAGATTTACCCGAAATCAACTTGGGCAGTCGACTGAATTCAGAAATCAGTCTGCTGCCACCCCCATCAGTCAACTGGCCACCTTGGCAGACACTGATAACTACATTTGCAGTTTTCAGCATTTCAGAAATGGATTTCTGAAATTCGTAAGTAAATATACATAAGTTGATAAATCTTGAAATTTTATATGTATATTACTTATCATAAACACTATGGGTGAAAAATATTTGAAAATTATTTTACCCACTAAATTAGGAGATTGATACAAAGTCCAAAAGTTTAGAAAAGCTTCAATAATAAGCCTTCTTTGTATCATCCCATTCAATGGTGATAACTATCATAAGATAGGCTTCACCAAGGTTTTTCAAAATGTTTTTGAAACCCTTAATTTCTTTTCCTTAAACATCTCACTTATATCTAGATGTGTAAAACACATACAATTCAAGTTTTTAGTGAGATGTGGGTTTTTGTTCTTTAAGTTTTCATGCATATTTCTAGGCAACATAATTTGATTCCCTTCAAATCGTGCCATAGTCCTTAATTTCATTTTATTTTATGCATGATATGATTATGACATAGATATGATATAGATAAAAGCATATGCCAAAATCATGATGTCATGACATGTGAAAAAAAAATCTAAGCATACATGACATCTAAAAATAATTCTAAACATGATCATGACATTTTTATAGATAAAAATGAAAATGATGTCATGACATGACAAGAAAAATAAATCATGACAAGTAAAATGTACTAAGGTATAAAATACCTAAGTGTTGAATCCAAATTGTCATTTCTAGGGTTAAGTCCATTTTGCCTTAAAGCCATTTATCCCCCTAGTGTGCCAAAAACCCAAAATGACACACCAATACCTCTAAGACCTAATTGTGCCAATTTAATCATTTTACAACTTCTTAAGCATATTGGCACATCCTAATGTGTCAACTCACCATGGCTAGGTTAACTACCAATACACTTAGGGTTGACACACCCTAACCCATCTAGCGTGAGTCGATCATGCTCCTAGGAACCCAATACCTATTGGAGCTCCTTGGGTTAACAAGGTATTCCTTAGGGATAACTTCCCTAGTTACCTTTCTAATGACCCTTTTAGGTTTTGACACATTAGTCAATTGGGTCTTTCCTAGGTCAACTCTAGAGGTGACTCCTCCATTGACCTTCTTAGTAGCTTTCTTGGTTTTCCTTAAGTCCTTAGCCACTAAGCACACACCATGGCTAGTCTTAGGGATAACTTCCCTATTAGCCTTGGTTTTTCTAGACCTAGAAATTATTCCATAATCAAATGGAATATTATGGTAGGACATAGGTTTGTGACCCAAACCTTTCTTGCCCTTAGACATTTCTTGTTTCCTAGGTCTTGACTTTTGTACATTAGACCCGTTAACCGAATTTGAGATGATTGCTAGGGTCTTCTCCAATTTTTCTAGCCTTGACCTCAAGGTTTGGTTCTCCACTTCTAACCTTCCCAATTTTGATTTTTTATTAATCTTTTGAGAATTGGTTTTCTTCTTAGGCATATGCCTACCCTTCTTAGGGTTAATTCCTAGATGGTTTTCAACTCTTCTAATGGACTCTTTAGGTAAAATAGGTCTAGTGTTTTGAGTCCTAGGTTTGTCCTTAGAGAAACTAACATTCTTAGCACCTAAACACACATATTTATTCCTACTAGCATGCTTTTCATTAATAATTGCAAGAGAGCTAAAGTAATTCTTAGCATGCTTTTTGACTTTAGGAATTGAAGGTGCATTAAATGAATTTACCTTAGGGTTAGCTTTAGAAGCTCCCCCTACATGAATTACACCTTCTCGCCCTTTCTTCCTTCCCCTAGGGCATTTGGCTTCGGTAGTGTCCCCGTTGGTTGCACTTGAAGCACACAATGTGCTCTTTGCTTCTAGTTATGGGGACTCCGAGATCTTTTGGCTTTTGAGCTTTTGGTGCCAGTACCTTCTCCTTAGACAATTTAGGGCACTTACTCTTGTAATGCCCTTTCTCCTTACACTCAAAGCATATTATATGATCTTTATTTAAAATCACAACACTTGAGTTACCTAGGGAGGTGGTGGAGGCCTCTTGATCACTTCTTCTGGAGGTAGATGCTTCGTTTTGATCTTGCTCCGGAATGGAAATCCTTTCCTCCCCCTCAATGCTAGAGGTGGAGGTCTCCACCAAGTCATCCACATCTTCAAAAGTGGATGGTGCTTCTTCTACGACATTCTCCTCTACTTGTGCCGGTTGGGAATTTTCTTGGAACTTCATTATCTTATTCCATAATTCCTTTGCATCCCTAAAAGTTCCTAATCTAGACCAAATATGGTTAGGTAACAAATCACTAAGTAATTTTATTACCTCGAGGTTTATCTTGAAGTCCTTAATTTGGTCTTGGGTCCACCTTGACTTCTCAATTGACTTGTTGTCTTTGTCCCTAGGCATCTCAAAATCGTTTTCTACAATAATCATATAATCAAAATCGGTTTCGAGATATACCTCCATCCGTTTCTTCCACCAAGCAAAATCTCCATCGAATTTCGGTGGATGGATGTTATAGTCGGCCATTCTTGAATGTGCTTGTTGTGGTGGTTAGTCCTCGACAAGCTTTCCTTGGCTCTGATACCACTTGTAGGATCGATGTGGTGGCCGGCTAGAGGGGGATGAATAGCCCTCTTTCGTTCGATGGTGGAATTCGTTTGTTCTTCTTGCGTCGCTTGTCTACGATTATCGTTAGCGCAGTGGAATAACAATAATAATGAAAATACTAACAACACATACAAGAATACACAAGATATATGTGGTTCGGAACTGAATGGTTCCTACTCCACGGGCGAGCTCACCGAGCTCTAGTTATGTGCACGACACTAACTAAACCACTTCTTCTCGACTACACGTCGGAGGTGGAGAAACCTCTAACAAGCAATTACACTAAGTAATGAAATATAAGCAATACAAAGACAAATACGAAATACACATAAAGAACACTTTACAATGCTTGCTTTGAACCCTTTGCTTGTTGCTTGCTTTAGATGGCTCTTGAAGGTATGGAATGCAGCAGCAATTCCCCTCCAATAGCTTCACAAAAGTCTTAGCGAAATCCTCCCTCTTGAGCTCCATTTATAACCTGCATCAAACTGATTTTGCGCCCAGCAGTCGACTGCCAAAAGGCCCCAGTCGACTGCCCCTGTAGCCATTGTCTCACAATGGCTAGATCCACATTGGACAAGTTCCAACAGATCACCTACTAGTCGACTGATGATGCCCATCAGTCGACTAGTGACCTAGTAGTCGACTGCCCAGTCGGCTACGGAGTGTTCTGTGCTCGCAACATTCCTCATCGATCATTGCCATCCCTCGCGATCGGCCATCATCGATCGATCATTGCCAATCCATGGTAGTCGACTGCCAAGCACAAAATTGCATTCTAACACCAGTCGAACCCTAGTCGACTTGGATTAGTCGAACCAGCACCTATGCTAGTCGACTGCTGTCAGGCAAAATCTCAAACACCAAGTTGTTTGAGCATCTGACCGTTGGGTAAACCCTCAAACATCAAGTTTGAGCCTCCGACACTCAGTCTTAGCCACTTGGCCAAGTCCACCTTATCCCTCATGGAGTTCCCTACCGAAGCTCTCTTCCCTCGGCCTACGTCCCTCAGATGCGCCAAGTGCACGACTTCGCAACGCCATCCTTCGCGTCTCATGTCCTCGAAGTATGCTTCCCTTGGGCCTCACTCCATTCGCTCCCCGTCCGGTGGTCCCTCGGATGCACCAAGCGCACGGCTTCGCAATGCCATCCTTCACCGACTCAAGGACCCCGAGCCTAGTGAAGTTACCAAGTCCTCAAGACTTTCCACATGCACCAAGCGCATGACTTCGCAATGCATTTCTCACCAAGCACCAAGCGCATGGCTTCGCAATGCTTTGGACTTTTCCATGCCAACTCCATGTTGGACTTTCCCACACCAAGCTTTATGTTTGGATTTTCCATGTTGGACTTTCCATGACAATCCCATGTCATGAGTTTTGTCTATCATCAAAATACTGCTCCAGTCAAACTCGAGTCAACCTGGGTCGATTGCACCAACAATCGGGTACAGTGATGGAATCACCAAGCCGAGCTCACACTAAGAGGGGTCGACAATCGAACTAAGCTGAAATAGTATCGATGATGGCAACTTTATAGAGGAAAGTCATAACGGAACTGATCGAGCTATGAGGTAGAAGAAACGACCAGTGGAGGTTGGCTCGTCAGCAGGAGGGCAGCGGTTGATCAAAGCTCAGCTGCGGCTCAGGGGCGTCAGATGCAGAGTGGTGGAACTGCAACTGCTCTTGGAGGCAGCATTTGCTGCTGTCGCCAGAACACAGGGGTTGAAGGAGATGTGGCGGCCTGAATAGAGGGCGGCCAACTGTTGCTCATAGTGGAGATATTCGACGATGAAACGGTGGAAGAGAAGGTCGTTGTTAGCAGGTGATATAGATCAGCTGCAATGGAAATCACAAAGCAGGGGAAAAGATGAAGAACTCGACTGATCGGAGGGCTGGCTGTCAACCTAGCGACACGTGATCTAGAGAATAGGCGATGGTCGACACTGTCTATTGGGTGGCGGAGATCCAACCCTAGAAGTCGAGACTGAAGAAATCGACAGCAAGGAAATCGAGAAGAAGAGTCGGCGGCGGATCGAAATCGACGACTCCATCGCGTTGCCAACGCTAGACTCGCGGTGGCAGCGGCGATCGACGTCGAAGAGCAGGGGAGAACTCGCAGCGTGGATGAGGAGAAGGAGAAAAGTATCGACGCATGAGGAATCGGGATTGGGCGGAGAAGGAAAAAAATGTCCGATCGGGGAAAAATGGAAGGATCGGAAAAAATAAACGTTTAGCATTTATAGGTTAATTAAACTTATTAATTCCTCAGTAACAGATAGTCTAAATAGACTTTACAAAAGCCTATCCACATTATCCCCATGAAATGTCCATAAAACTTTCGTTTAAATCCAAAAAATTTTCTAAAAATTCCTGAAAAATTCTATAAGGTAATTTCTTAATTAACATGGGTATTTATTATTATTATTATTATTATTATTATTATTATTATTATTATTATTATTATTTATATTTTTCCGATATCTTACGATTTAAATTAGGTCTTTAAATATGCATTAAGAACGTCATATTTCATAATATGAAATCTAACATAAATCTTCCCCTCTCCCCCTTTCACACACATCAAAAAGATAAATTTTTAATAAACATGTATGAATAGGATGTTTATGCCTTGAATTAATGTATAAAATATACTTAAAACTTCCCCTTAATCCAAGACACATACTAAGTGTAACCATATTGAGCAAAGTATGAAAACATGAGTAAGAATAATTCCTAACTTTGCACCAACAATAAACCATGTACATATAGATTTTAGGTTTAGAAATATATCATAGGAAAGCTTCCCCTAAACCAATGCATTAAATAGTCCTACTCCCCTTAATTATTGTGCTAATCATATCAAAAGGTTAGAACAACTCAGGTTAGGATTTAAATGATGAAATCAAGTTAAGATTCCCAAAATAGTGCCAGCAGTCGACTAAGGCAATCACCAGTTGATTGATATAAGACTAGTCGACTGGTTTCTGCAGCGGTCGACTATGATTTTCAGAAATGTGCAGAGTTAATTTTTAGGTGAATTTCCAAAATGCACAAATAAATCTATAAGTGTCAAAAATTTATGAAATTTTGAAGACACATTTGTCAAGTCATGTTTAATCAAGGAAAAATAATTTTAAAAATATATCTTTTCCAAATTTTGAAATTGACACAAACTTGAAAACTAGCAAAAGCTCTAAAGTTTTTTCAAAACTTTGTACCACTTTTACTTAGCAAGTAAAAACTTTTTTCTAAACATCATAAATATAGTTTAAAAGGTATTTTATTTGAAATTTCGAACCATGTTCTTAGAGCTATGTGAATATTAATTATACACAAGGCTTTCCAATGATTAATCCAATTAAGGAATCATGTCTCTAGATGACACTTTGGTTCATAGTAATGTATTATAACAAGCATGATAAACCAAATGCATCTTCCTAACATTTTATAAAATACCGCAGAAAAAAAATAAAATAAAATAAAATGTTGGATAATTGGGAGAATACCCTATGAAATTTTCTAGGAATTTTTAAAATTTTTTCTGGATTTAAACGGAAGGTTTATGGATATTTCATGGGGATAAAGCAAACATACTTTTGTAAAGCCTTTTTAGACTATCTGCTAGGAATTAATGGGTTTAATTAAAAACCTTTATATTCTGCCGTTTCCCTTATTTCCCAATCGCGCCGTTCCTATTCCCCTCCCGATCCTTTCTTCCTCGCGATTCCTCTCTTCATCTCTACCGCCGGCTTCTCCCTTGTGCGCCGGCCACGCCGCTATCATCGCGAGCTGCTCTTCGATCGCCGATGCCCTAAGCCAACCGATCCAACAGCAATAGGTGCTGACGCCACCTGAACTCGACCCGCCGCCACCGCGAGAGGAAGAGCTGTTGCCGCCGGTGTTGATCCAGCGATCTCCAGCCCAAATTCGTTGTTGCTGCCCATGGCCGCCTCCTCGTCGCCGCTCGCCGTCATAGCCACCTTTGATTACCTAGATCGACTGTCGGCTATTGGATCTATCGAGTTGATCTCCGCCCGACCTTGTTGCCACCGTTGGTGGCCGCCTCCTCGAGCTATAGTCACTGTCGCTGCCACGCTTCTATCATCACCAGCCGCTCGATCTTCGTCGCGGTGTTCTTCCTCTACTGTCGCCGCCAGCCGATTAGCCTCTGGCCACCACGGGCAACCTCGACGGTCGACCTCCTTGGAGTTCCTCTGACCTTGCGGTGGATTGCCTCACATCGCCAACTTCTCCTCACCGGCGCAGCCGCACCGAGCCACCTTGCACCTAGAGCGGGAATTGGCGGTTTTACTAGCTCTATGAAGGTTTCAATCGATCACCGACAACCTTCTATTCTTTGCGAGGGTTCTGACCAAGTGTTGTAACTGTTCTGTTCTTGTGTTACTCTGCAATCTCGTAGATTTGGGGCATCACTGTCGCAGCGCTTGATCCAGATTGCCATCGCTTGGCAAATTGGTGATTCTTGAGTCGACGAATGCGAGGCTTAGATCTGTGGGTATGGTTAATATAACCTATGCATCTCTTATTTCCAGTAAGACTATTGTTGTTAATCTGTCTATTGGGTTAAGGAAGTGGAGATTTAGTAGGTTGAAGAGGTATACTTATGTTCCTTGTGATTTCAGGTGATTGGGAATCAATTCACGTGTAAATCTGGGAAATCAACAGGTGGATCAACAAGCTGTGTCAATTCAGTTGGAATAGGTGATGAAGTAATGCTTGATAGGCTGTGAACAATTGGATTGACGTGAGGTAAGTGTAGATTTTTTTTGGAATTCTGGAAATTAGGATTTGATTTGCAGTACGTTTATTATCGGTATAGTGTACAACTACAAATTGGCGAAGGGGGTGATCCGAGAAGGGTGAATTCCATATACAATTTGAGTAAATGCAGATCTAATATCCTATACTTGGTGTAGAAAGTGGTGTGGATGATACGAGCTCGGTAAGTTTATATTTGATATCATATGGTTGTGTAATATTCTTACCGTTAGCTTTGTTGTGGATGTGATTATTTAAAAAGTCCACGAACAAGGGGTTAATCCTTTGGTTGAATTTTTGGATTAGATTCTTATTCCTACAATTTGATTATGCTAGCATGTGGTTAAATTGGATTCTACCGTTTCAGATATTTGATTCGAGGTAGAGATCTTTGTTGGGGATTTGACGCCCGCTAGAGGGGGGGGGGTGAATAGCGTTGACCGTATGTAGATGGAAATCGTTCGCGTGTTTGTCTACAATTCGTGTTAGCGCAGCAGAATAATAATAATGAAAGCAATACACGAAATACAATCACACGAACACAAGCATATAACGTGGTTCGGAACCGTAATGGTTCCTACTCCACGGATTTGGTTCGTACGAACCCTAGTGATGCACACGCACTCACTAATCAATAATACTCCTTCTCGACACAAGTCGGAGGTGGAGAAACCTCGTACAACAGTTTACAACAATAAACTAAGTACAACAAGCAATTACAATGAATTACAATGCAATACAAGTAAAGAGATCACTTTACAAATGCCTTTAGATCGCTTGCTTGTTGATCGCTTGAACCGTGGTTGAAGACCCTGATTTGCAGCAGCAAATCGCCTCAAAACCGTCCAAGAGATCGCTTTAGAACTGATGCCAAAAACCCTCCTGTCGAGCTCCTTTTATCCTTGCGCGACACGGGTTTCTACGCTATCGGATCGGCCGCCATAAGTCACCCGGTCGGTGATGCCACTATTGTCGTGAGACAACGGCTCGATCCACGCTGGAAAAACTCCAACGGATCTCTTGGCGGATCATTGCCAACATTGGCGATCGGCCCCGGCCGCATAATCGTCGGTAGCCATCGGCTCGCGTCTGTGCTCGCGGTGACCAGCGATCAGCCATCCCTTAGCGATCGTATTGCCGTCGACATCGGCATTGCTCCCATGAGCGATCGCCGAGCTCTCAAGCTCTCAAATGGCAGTCGAACTCAAGTCGACTCCCGGCAGTCGAACCGGCCATAATGCCAGTCGACTGCCAACCTCAAACATGAGGTTTTAACCCAAGTATGGTGCCCCCATACTTGCAAGACCACCCTTAGCCTAGACCTAAGCCTTCTAGCCACCTCCATCAGCCTCACGCCTCTCGGATCCCTCCAAGTCATCCATGACTTGTTCATCCATCGCGCTAGCTTCCAGGTGCTTCCATCGGCTATATCATGCTAACGGTGTCTACACCGCCAAGGCACATTGGACTTACACCGCCAAGACTCCGCTTGGACTTTACGCCGCCAATATCAATCCCCTTGGACTTCCCGAATGCCAAGACTCAAGCTTGGACTTTCCCTTGCCAACCCATGTTGGACTTTCCATGCCAAGACCCATGCTTGGACTTTCCATTTGCCAAGACCCATGCTTGGACTTCTCATTTGCCAAGACCCATGCTTGGACTTCTCATGCCAAGTGCTCAAGACTTGGACTTTCCCAATTGCCAAGTGTCCCACTTGGACTTTCCATGCCAAGTACCCATGACTTGGACTTTACATTGCCAAGACCCATGCTTGGACTTTCCTATAATCACATGGTCAACCCTGGTCAACCATCAAGTCAGTTATAACCTAGGTCGATTGTATAAACAATCTCCCTAACATATTAACCGACATTAATGTCAAACATCAATGCCAAAACACTTTGTTCAAATCCCTTTGTCAAACATCAAAACATCACTCGAGTCAAACTCGAGTCCATGGTCAATCGTGACCTGGGCCGATTGCACCAACAATCTCCCCCTTTTTGATGTTTGACAAAAACCAAACAAATCATTTAAGTTAGACCACTAACTCAAATCCCTTACCAATTATCCCAAATTGGTAAACACTCTCCAAATGTTCTCCCCCAAACATTCAAGTGAAAATGTAAACCAAATGTTCTCCCCCAAATATTCTCCCCCTTTTTGACTAACATCAAAAAGGTTATCTCTCCAAGGAGGTCAATGTCTCATGTCCCAATGAGATCTTACAATCTCCCCCTTGATTTTAAAATATCTAGGATGCCTACCATCTTCTTAGTGATAAGTCCCATATCACTCAAGAGAGGCAATCCTATCTCACTCTCCCAATTTCCAAATTGGGTATCAAAAATCCATCAATTTTCCCAATTGATGATACTTTCCCATGACTTCTCCTCTTCAAGGAGAAAAACACATCCATCATCCCAAGATGGATACCTCCCCTAAAGGCTTGCTCCCCCTTGACCATTGCACCAACAATGTCCTTGGGTAGTCCCTAAGCCAATAGGAACTCTAAACCATCAAAATTAAGGTTGGAAATTCAACATTGAACTTTCCACCACCTCAAATTGATACTTTGACCTAACACCTCTCCAAATCCATATCCAATGGATTTTCACCCTTCATCATGCTTCCCAAAGCATATCCTAGGGTTAGGAGTGGTTAGGAACCTTTACCATGGCTGAAAATGGGCTAAACAAACCTTGTTAACCCGAAATCAGACTGGCGATCGACTTGACGAAATCGGTCGAATGTCATCCATCGATCATTGCCACCAAGTGGCGGTCGGTAGTAAATAATTCCCGAATTTCAGCTATCAGATCGAATTTCAGAAATTCATAAATAATTATACGTATATCGAAAAATCATGAAAATTCATACGTATAATACCTATGACCAAAAAAATGGGTGAAAAATGTTTGAAAAATATTTTACCCATAAAATAGTGAGTTTGATACAAAATCCAAAAGTGACTAAAAACTTTAAAGTTTAAGTTCACTTTGTATCAATCTCATCAATGGTGATTGCTATCAAAAGATAGACTTCACCAAGGTTTTCTAAATTGATTTTAAAATGTTTTCAAAACCTTATTTTGGATCATATTCCTTGGGCTCTAAGTACATGACTTGTACACAAGCTTTCCCAATGATCCATAAATAAAATTAGATGAGTTTTAGTTCAATCAGATGCAAAAACTATGCACCTTGAACTCAACTCATATCCTAGCATCTCACATGTATCTAGGGTGTATAAATACACATACATGTCAATTTTGATGTGAGATGTGAGTTTTGTTCTCCCTAAACTAGGGTTTCATGCATTTTTCTAAGGAAACTCTACTTGATTCCCTTATAAATGGGACTCCAAGTCATGCCAAAGTCCTTAACTCAATTTTAATCAATTTAGATGCATGAAAATGATCATGGCATAATGATAGCAAATAAATCATGGCCAATGATCATGATGTCATGGCATATGATAAAATCTAAAAGCACATGACATTTAAAACTTAATTCTAAGCATGATCATGACATTTAAATGATAAAAGTAAACATGATGTCATGTCATGGCATATGGCAAACAAATCATGACATATAAAATATATAGGTACGTAATACCTAAATTTTAATATTAATTGTCATTTTATATAATTAGATATATTTTTCCATATTTCTATTTTTCTCCCAAGTGTGCCAAAAACCCAAAATGACACACTAACCTCTAAACCTAAATTGTGCCAAAAAGATCATTTTATCAAACTTCATAATTAATATTGGCACATCCTAAAATCCTTTTAGGATTAAAATCAAACCACATTCCCAAGGTAGCCATAACCTTGAAAATGATCTAAAATGCCACCTTTACCATGGTTAGGTTAACTACCCTTCCATTTAAAGTTGGCACACCCTAACCCATCTAGCGTGAATCAATCACGCTCTTAGGAAACCAAAACCGATTTGAGCTCCTAGGGTTAATTAGGTATTCCCTAGGGATAACCTCACTAGATACCTTCCTAATGACCCTCCTAGGCTTATTAGCCTTGGTCATTTGGGTCTCACCTAGGTTGACTCTAGGGGTAACTCCCCCTGCAACCTTCTTAGTGGCCACCCTAGGTTTCCTAGAAACCCTAGCCACTAGTCACACCCTTTGGTCAACTCTAGGGATGACTTCCCTATTGACCTTGGTCTTTCTAGACCTAGTTAGTGTTCCATAATCTAATGGAACACTATGATAAGCCACCTTAGGCTTAGGTTTGTGACCCAAACCTTGCTTGCCCTTGGTTGACTTTTGTCTTTGAGCTCCTAGGTGTTGACTTTGAGTCCTAGACCTTTGACTTTGACTTTTGGACCCTTGATTTTGACCGCTAGACCCTTTAAATTGATTTTGTATCTTATTTAGGGTCTTCTCAAGTTTTTCAAGCCTTGACCTCAAGACTTGATTCTCTAATTCTAATTGCCCAATTTTTGAATTTTGATTTAAATCATGGGCATGGGACTTTCTAGGCATATGCCTAGTCCACTTGGGATTGAAACCTAGGTGTTCTTGCACCTTTCTAATGGTTTCCCTAGGTAAAATTTTTCTAGAGTTATTTGACCTAGGTTTATCCTTAGATAAATTGTTTTTAGGGACATTAGTCCCAAATTTCTTCCTATTATCTAAGTGAATACTTTTAGCTCCTAAGCAATATTCTCTATTTCTAGCATGCTCTTTTTGATAAATAGCAAGATTGCTAAAATTATTTCTAGCATGCTTTTGAATATAAGAAGTAGAAAGAGCATTATTAAAATATACCTTAGGGTTAGCCTTAGCTCCCCCTACTTGTGTAACTCCTTCTTGCCCCTTCTTCTTCCCTCTTAGGCATTGACTCCGGTAATGTCCCGGTAGCTGGCATTTGAAGCAAATCACTTGCTCCTTGCTCTTTTGTATTGAGGGACCGACATCCTTAACTTTTGGAGCCGGTGGAGCTTTTCTAATCTTCTTTGGGCACTTGCTCTTATAATGCCCGGTTTCCCTACACTCAAAACATATTATATGCATTTTATTATTAACACATATGTTTGAGTTACCTAGGTCAATGGAGACCAGAATTGGACTTTGGGCTTCTTCATCTTGACCGGATGTAGAAGCTTCTTTTTGATGCTCCGGTGTTGAGGAAACTCTAATCTCCTCCTCAATCCTAGAAGTGGATGCTTCTTCCACTTCCTCCACCAACCCGGAAATTGACTCCCTATCAACTTCCGATTCTACTTCCTCTTCCTCTTTGGATGTTGATGATCTCTCAACCTCCAAGTCCTCACTTCCTTGTGAGGATGATGCATTAGCCTCTTCGGTCTCTTCCTCTTGGACCATTGATGGGCTTTCATGGAGCTTTGCCAAATCGCTCCATAGCTCCTTAGCATCCATGCATTCACCTAGGCTACACAAGAATTCATTTGGAATTAAATCAAAAATGAATTTGATTACCTTCTTGTTTTTCTTGAATCTTTGGAGTTGATCTTCACTCCATCTCTTCTTCTTGAGGAAGCCACCTTTTGATCCTCTAGGATACTCAAATCCTTCCATTAATAGAGACCATTCCTCGAAGTCCCTCATCATCAAAAAATATTCAATTCTTCTCTTCCAATAATCGAAGCCTTCTTGTCCATATAATGAGTACGGGACCGGTGTGTTGATGTCCCAACCTAATTGATCTTGGAC
This sequence comes from Wurfbainia villosa, assembly GCA_025175895.1. Taxonomy (NCBI): domain Eukaryota; kingdom Viridiplantae; phylum Streptophyta; class Magnoliopsida; order Zingiberales; family Zingiberaceae; genus Wurfbainia; species Wurfbainia villosa. The sequence goes on from CM045990.1 coordinate 35,150,849, forward strand.
TTCCATCTTTTACCCTCTAGCTTTTTGCTCCCGGTTGTTAATCCGTTCAAGAGCCACCAGGCTCTGATACCACTTGTTGGGGATTTGACGCCCGCTAGACGGGGGGTGAATAGCGTTGACCGTACGTAGATGGAAATCGTTCGCGTGTTTGTCTACAATTCGTGTTAGCGCAGCGGAATAATAATAATGAAAGCAATACACGAAATACAATCACACGAACACAAGCATATAACGTGGTTCGGAACCGTAACGGTTCCTACTCCATGGATTGGGTTCGTACGAACCCTAGTGATGCACACACACTCACTAATCAATAATACTCCTTCTCGACACAAGTCGGAGGTGGAGAAACCTCGTACAACAGTTTACAACAATAAACTAAGTACAACAAGCAATTACAATGAATTACAATGCAATACAAGTAAAGAGATCACTTTACAAATGATCGCTTGTTTTTGGTTGCTTGACTAGCCTTGAGACCACTGAAGAGCAAACAATCGCCTTCAAATCGCTCAAGAAACTTGCTTCAATCCTCCCATCACGAGCTCCTTTTATCCGCTGGCGGGATTTCCGCCATCACGATCGCCATAAGTCACTACCGATCGATGCCACTGTTGTCGTGAGACAACGACTCGATCTACGCTGGAAAAACTCCAACGGATCTCTTGGCGATCGCCAACATTGCGATCGGCCCCGCCACGCCGCAATCGGCGATCGGCTCACGAGCGTCTGTGCTTTCGCGGCAATAGCGGTCGCTGCCATCCCTTAGCGGTCATTCGTCGCCATCGATCATTGCTCCCATGAGGTTTTAACCCAAGTATGGTGCCCCCATACTTGCTAGACCACCCTTAGCCTAGACCTAAGCCTTCTAGCCACCTCCATCAGCCTCACGCCTCTCGGATCCCTCCAAGTCATCCATGACTTGTTCATCCATCGCGCTAGCTTCCAGGTGCTTCCATCGGCTATGTCATGCTAACGGTGTCTACACCGCCAAGGCACATTGGACTTACGCCGCCAAGACTCCGCTTGGACTTTACGCCGCCAATATCAATCCCCTTGGACTTCCCGAATGCCAAGACTCAAGCTTGGACTTTCCCTTGCCAACCCATGTTGGACTTTCCATGCCAAGACCCATGCTTGGACTTTCCATTTGCCAAGACACATGCTTGGACTTCTCATTTGCCAAGACCCATGCTTGGACTTCTCATGCCAAGTGCTCAAGACTTGGACTTTCCCAATTGCCAAGTGTCCCACTTGGACTTTCCATGCCAAGTACCCATGACTTGGACTTTACATTGCAAAGACCCATGCTTGGACTTTCCCATAATCACATGGTCAACCCTGTCAACCATCAAGTCAGTTATAACCTGGGTCGATTGTATAAACAATCTCCCTAACATATTAACCGATATTAATGTCAAACATCAATGCCAAAACACTTTGTTCAAATCCCTTTGTCAAACATCAAAACATCACTCGAGTCAAACTCGAGTCCATGGTCAATCGTGACCTGGGCCGATTGCACCAACAATCTTGGATACGAAGACCATCAACACGAGCATTATAGCAGGTGGGTAATTTCCTACCTGGTCCGGTAGATGTAATTGTATTCAGATTTAGACATAGATATGAGCATGTTATATGTTCATATTATCTTGACCCTGCTCTTATTATCGTATGCTTGATACTTTACCGTTGGCTATTAACTCCATTGCTGCTATCATATTTATTTTACCATGATTAGGAGTTATACATATAGGTGATGTAAGTAACTTAGAAATTGTTTAAGTTAAGTGCAAATAGTAAAGTCCAGATGACAACATGATTGTACATTGGGCAAAAAGGTCATTCGTAGGTAGATAATGTCTTGAACCTAGGGTTAGTTCTAGTACCCTTAGGTTGCATGTTACCACCGACCATGTATTGTGTAAATGGTCATAGGAATGATACTTAGTGTGTCAATATGGACCGGTGGTCCTAGTTTGTTATAATTAGATGAGTACGACTCTCTATAGGATAGAGAGTGCGTCCATCAGTTGAGTACGACTCTCTACAGGATAGAGAGTGTGTCGATTAGATTAGTATGACTCTCTACAGGATAGAGAGTATTATGATCAGTTGAGTATGACTCTCTACAGGATAGAGAGTGAGTTGATCTGGTTAGTATGATTATCTGTAGAATGAGAGTCTATGGTGGATGTCTGTATGTGAGACATTACATTCATGTCATTTGCATGCATGCTGGCGACGAGGTCTCCCTTGTGGTTGAGAGTGTCGCCAGTCATCCTGCCTCCACGGTTACTCATAGGAGGAGTAACCGGTGTGAGGGCAGAGCATTGTGGTGCTGCACTCTACCACTATAGACGGTGGTAGTTGGATTTGCGTGCTATAGTCCTGCGTGTGTGACACTCGACCACTCATGGGTAGTGACTATCGGAGTGGCCAACAGCAGGGACCCCCATCGTGTAGCTTGCTCTTTACGCTTATATGATACTCGATCATACTGCCCACTCGGCCACTCGAGAGTAGTGGTTGGTGTTGAGTTGGGACAGTTGTCATGATCGAGCCACCGAGGCCACACTGGGGTCGTGGTAGCTTTAGGGTGAGCTGACATGACCATGCATACTGCATTGCCGACTTATGACATTTTTGCATATTGCCATATATATACATATATGCATGTATATATATATATATATATCGATGATTGTGATTAGTATACATATATAGATGCAGTCTATATATATATGCTTATTGTGATGATGCATTTGATTGTATTATACTTGCTGCACTTGTTTGTACATCATATTCATGCATGCTTCTTGCATATGTTATACGGTTGTGTCGGATACTGGTATATGTGTTGGACAGATCATTAGATACCTTGACCTGTAGCATGAGTAGATTATGAGTTGGTATTACTCTTCCTGTTATATATATGTTGGATATATGTTCAGGTTGGATCAGAGTAGCGTAGCAGACTTCAGGTATGTCTGCATTTTACGTTGTTCATTTGGTTAGACGGTATATGCTTGTATTTATATACTATGCTGATATATCTGTTGTACCTCTAGATTATGTTATTGAAATACATGTGATATTACATATATACATGTTTTTCTATTACCTGTTGAGTTTTACTCACCACCCCAACAGACCCTGGGTTTTTCTGTCGCCCAGGTAACAGGTAGAAGTCTTCGTGACGGCTTGGAGCACCGTTGGCTGACGTCTCATCTCACCTCCGAGGCTTCCGTGTTTGTTTTGGGCTTTCCATCCGTTGTTTATTGTATTTTAGAGTTTTCGTGATGTACATGTTGTATATTCGGATTTTATCGAGGTTTCCGTGTTGTTGTGATGTGTTAGTCATACCGGTATGCATGTGTGGGATTGTATTGTTGTTGTATTATGTTTCCGCTGTATTTTGTGTAGTTATTGTTTTCACATATATATATTGTTTTGTTGTTTTCACATATATATATTGTTGTTATTGTGGGCCTACGAGCCTTGTATTAACCCAAAATGTTGCCACGTACAGGGGAGATGTCGTCCGTTTGATTTTCGACTCGGCATGCTCTCGGGGCATGACACATCTCACATGATGTCTAGGTGGCTCAATACAAAATCATGTGTTCTTAGGTATTTTGTGAGATGTGTCAAGGTATAATCCTAGATTTTGCTATGGAAGCATGCAAACTTATACATTTACTCTACAAAGCACATTTCAAGTTCTCTTCTAAGTGATGTAAAATTCGCTTCAGAGAGAGCCTTGGTGAAAATGTCAGCAAGTTTGGACTTAGATTCAATGTAATTAAGTTCAATATCCTCTCTTGCCACATAATCTCTAATGAAGTGATGTTTCACTTTAATGTGCTTGGTCCTAGAGTGATGCATTGGATTTTTGGTTAAATTGATGGTACTCACATTATGATAATAAATCTTAACATTGGAGTAGTGTAGCTCATAATCCTTTAGAGTATGTTTCATCCAAAGTAATTGAGTTACACAACCACCCATGGCCACATACTTGACCTTGATTGTGGACAAAGCAACACAAGGTTGCTTCCTACTATTCCAACTCACTAGGGAGGATCCAAGAAATTGACATCCACCACTAGTGCTCTTTCCATCAAATTTGCGACCCACATAATTGAAATTGGTGTACCCAATCAAATCAAAAGTTTGAGTCCTAGGGTACCATAAACCTACATTAAGAGTGCCCTTGATGTATCTTAGTATTCTTTTGACACCTACCAAGTGAGACTCTTTGGCACAAGATTGGTATCTTGCACTTATACCTACCGCAAATAAAATATCGAGTCTACTAGCGGTTAGGTATAGTAAGCTACCAATCATACTCCTATAAAGTTTTGAGTCAATCAATTTTTCATCTTGATCATTGTCTATCTTAGTATTGGTTGCCATGGGAGTAGACACTACCTTAGTATTTTCTAAACCAAATTCCTTGATAATTTCCTTAGCATATTTGGTTTAATAGACATGAGTTCTTTCACTAATTTGTTTGACTTGTAGGCCTAAGAAAAAGGTCAACTTTCCTACTAGACTCATTTTAAATTTATTTTTCATATTTCTAATGAAGTCTTAGATAAGTTCATCATTTGTTGACCCAAAAATAATATCATCAACATACACTTGGGCAACAAAGATGTTTTTTTTTTACTTTAGAAATAAAGTTTGGTCAACTTGGCCTCTTCTAAAGTCCTTAGAGATGAGGAATAATGAGAATCTCTCATACTAAGTTCGGGGAGCTTGTTTTAAATCATATAAAGCTTTCTTAAGCTTACAAACATGGTTTGGGTAGTCTAGATTTTCAAACCCGGGTGGTTGCTCTACATAGACCTCTTCCTTAATGAACTCATTTAAAAATATCGATTTTACATCCATTTGATAGAGTTTGAAACTCATGTGAGTGACATATCATAATAGGATTCAGATAGACTCCAATTTAGCAACTGGAACATAGGTCTCATCATAATCAAGTCCTTCAACTTGATTAAATCCTCGGGCCACTAACCTAGCTTTATTCTAGCGATTTTACCTTAATCATTCAACTTGTTCTTAAAGACCCATCTTGTGGTAACAATGGTGCTATCATTGGGCCTAGGAACTAGCTCTCGTACTTGACTTCTATCAAATTGAACTAACTCATCTTGCATTGCCAATATCTAATCCGGATCAAACAAGATATCATTAATTGATTTTGGCTCAATTTGAGAATTAAGGGCGACTTGACTAGTAGGAGCTCTATAGAAAGACCTAATCCTTGCTCCTTGTGATAATTCTCCTACTACTTGATCTAGAGGATGATTTTGATGAGTCCTTAAGGTCCTAGGAGGGGATCCACATTCAATTTGATCATGGTTATTATCATTCGCGTCCCCATGGGGATGGCGTGATGGTTAAGGCACGACGGTGCTTGTAGAAGTGGCATGGGTCGATTCCGGAGGAGGCATAAATTCTTTCCTGGATTCAGATGACCCCCACGTGTCTTGGCCACCACGTCAAGGCCCATAGGGACCTCCATGATTTACCTCCTTCACGATGATCGTGCGACAGGCCGATGAAGGCCGCTAGGTTGGCGGTTTCAACCTTTTGCAGATGGTTATTATCATTCTTCCTCCTTTCATCATCAGAATCTCTTTTTTCTCCCCCTTGATCATTACCTTCTAAACCTCCCTCTTGATCATTACTCTCTAAATTTAGATTTTGAAGTCTTTGGGTAATGACTTGATTTTTGTCATTGATATCTTTATCAATGGAGGATTTTCTAGGGTAGGTACTAGTAGACACATCAAATTCAACATTAGAAGATTCCTTAACCTTTTGAGTCCTCTTGTTGTATACTCTATAACCTCTATTAGTGGATGAATATCCAATTAGGATTCTTTCATCCACCTTAGATTCAAATTTCCCTAAATTGTCTTTGATATTCAAAATATAGACTTTGCATCCAAAGACCTTAAAATAATGAATTGTTGGAATTTTATCATTCCATAATTCAAAGGGTGTTTTACCCAAAAACCTATGGACTAAGACACGGTTTTGAATATAGCAAGCGGTGTCAACCGCTTCCGCCCACAAATAGCTAGGTAAGGAATATGCATTAAGTATCGTCCGAACAATCTCTTGTAGGGCATGATTTCTCCTTTCCATCATTCCATTTTGTTGGGATGTTCTAGGACAAGAGAACTCATGTTTGTACTCTTGTTCTAAGCAAAATTTTAAAAAATTTAAATTTTCAAATTCTCCACCATGATTACTATGGATCCGGTTGATTTTGAGATTCTTTTCATTCTCAACCCTTTTGCTAAAATCTATGATTATTTCTAAGGTGTCATCATTATGTATCATAAAGTAAACTCATGTATACCTAGAAAAATCTTCAACTATAACTAAACAATATTTATTATTATTTAATGAAGGAGTGCTATGACAATCAAATAAATCTAAATGCAATAGTTCTAAAGGTAATGAGGTGATAGTTAAAGTTTTACTCTTGTGCAATGATTTTGATTGCTTTTCTTCTTGGCATGCATCATACAATTTGCTCTTGATGTACTTCACTTTTGGTAGTCCTTTTACTGACTCCAATTTTACTACCTTAGCTATGTTCTTCATATTGATGTGTCAAAGCCTTCTATGCCATAGCCAACCTTCCTCTTCTTTTGACATGAGACATTTAGTAGAAATATTAGAAACATATGAAAGATCAACATAATAAATATTTGATTTTATATATCCCACTAACATGCAATCTTCTATGCTTTTGTGTCTAATTAAATATTTAGAGGATTTAAACTCTACCTTATAGCCCGCATCACAAAGTTGACTAACACTTAGTAAATTGAACTTCATGCTTTCAACTAATAAGACTTTGTGAATGATAATTTTAGGCGATACCTCAATTTTGCCTCTACTTAAAATCTTGAGCTTCCCACTATTGCTAAATGACACGGTTCCCTTCTTAACATATTCGATTGTGGAGAACTTGCTCATATCCCTGGTCATGTGTCTTGAGTAACCACTATCCACTATCCACATACTTGGTTCACCTACCTAAACAACATGAAAAATAAACTCTATTGGTACCCAAATGTTTGGATCGGAAATATTAATAAAAAATTTCTTTGGGACCCAAGCTTTCTTCACCATACTCTTAATTGTTGTTTTTCTATTAATTAGGGAAATATGAGCAACTTCTTTGTCCTTAGATTTGTATACTATACCGACCTTGTTATAAACGACCCTTTGATTTCTAAGGATCATGTCAAGATATTTTGAACTACTAGTAAATTTTTCTAAACATGCTCTTAATTCACAAACTTCATTCTTAAGATTTTTATTCTCCTTCCTAAACATGCATGAATCATCACATAAAGATTCTTTATTCCTAATTACCTTGATTTCTACCTTCAAGTCCTTAATTCTAGATTTTAACTTGTCTAATGCATTCTTAAGATAAACAATGGTTTTATATAAAAGTTCTATTTGAGGGGAGTCCTTTACCTCATCGTTACAAGATGATGATTCGTCGCTTAATGATGCTTCTTCTTGACTTGATTCATCGGAGTCATTCCCTAATGCCATGAGTGCCACATGGCATGTGATGTGACAAAGCTCATCATTGTCAGATGAGTCCTCCATGCTTTGAGTGTCCCAAGTTGTTTGAGCCATCAGAGCCTCCTTCTTCTTCTTCTCTTTCTTGTCCCCCTTTTTTTTTCTTCCTTCTTCTTTAGCTCTGGGCAATTTGGCTCGGTATGCCCCTTCTTGTTGCATCCATAGCAAATGACATTAGTATTAAAATTTGAATTATCACTAGATTTATCTTTTGAAGATAGATCTTTCTTTGTATGTCTTCTTGATTTCCCCGCCCACTTCTTGACATAGTGAGCTATTTTGTTCGCCAACATCTCTTCTGTTGGGTTTCCCCGGCACCGTGGCGAGTGTGTGTTTGAACATGTTTCGTAAACATGTGCACAACGGAAGAATTAAAAGCAACAAATCTAATTTATTACAACATACACACACCACACGCATGCAAGATAAAATATGTGTAGACATAATCGCAATTTCAAATTTTTGCAATAAAAGGAAATTTTGCTAGTTATACTTGACGTATCACGTGCAGCGGGAATGACATCAACCGGAGTAACTCACGCTAGAGTTGCCTCTATCCGTATCCACGTCGAGTATCGTCGGGATAGCTTCTCCAAGCTACGAGCCTCATCTTCATAGGAGTCACTAGCCTCATGTCGAAGACGATGTGATCGAGAGAAGATCACAATCAGAATCAAAATTCAGATGCAAAAATGAGTCCCCAAAACTCGCTTCTCCGAAGAGGTATTCGTCAACCGATTGACGAATCCTTGGTCCTCCACCTATGAGGATTATCGGAGATCCAATCCCCGACAAGGAAGTCGTTGTCGGAGCTCGAAATGCCTTCTAAATGATGCTCCGACAAAAAAAAAACAAGTTGTCCAAAAACTGGACAGCTTGGTGGAGGACTTGGCACCGACCAAAGGAAGAGTCTGGTCACCTTTTCACCGAGGCGGAGTCAGGAGGAGTCGCCGGAGGTTCGGAGGTGGTAGCTTGGATCTTGGCAAAGGTTGGACGGCAACACAAGCTTGGGTGTGACTTCCTTGGGCGGAGACAAGGAGAAGAGAGGGAGAGGAGAGGAAGAGAAGTTTCCAAAAATAAAACTTAGGGCTCTCCAAACCTCTAGTAGTGCTTTTATAGAGTGCATGTTTTTTAACCATTAAGAAGCCTTCTCCTTAGAGTTATTGGTTCCTAACCAAAACCCTTTAACCCACTCCATTAACTTAAGTTAAAATAAATCGAACCAAGTTGGTCTATTTTAAGTTAAAATGAACCAAACCAACTTTGGTTCATTCGTTTAAAACAAACCAAACCACTTTGGTTTATTTTCCACCATTGGATTAGAACCAAACCAATTTGGTTCATCCATCATGTCTTCATAAGACTCGACCCATCCATGCTTTCGTTGCGATTGAAATGATTTTATGCTCGCTCCTTGTTTGGTCCAACCAAACCTAGTTTCTCTTGATCTGAGATTCTTATTCTCAAGCTTGTTTTAAATCCTTTAGATTACGCTTATTGTGCGTGTGACCAAATAGGTTCCCGATTTATGTTGGCTGTCTATAATTAACCATTAATTATAGAACGATCATGAGTGGCTCCTAGTAGTATATCATGATCCCCAATTAATCGAAAAATCAACGGTTGATCCCAAAACTATTTCTGAAACCCTTCAACGGCTACAATGAATCGTGCCCCGTTCCCTTCACTCATCTTATACCCACTTGGTTCAGGACATGGTCTATATATAGTGTCAGTCCCCACTAGGCTGACTACATCACACCTAGCCCAAATATCATTTTCTCGTCCTACGGATTCTACTTACTGCACATGTATCCTAGAGTATCTTACTCTAAACATGTAATGCTTTGGCCAAAGACTTTAGTAACAATTCGACGAGAGGCCAAGGGTATACATCTCCTCGTAAGGAGTAGTGAATCCTTTATAGGCTATTCAAACACCTTCGGGCATTTCGACTTATACCCAATCATCCCGGGTCTACATCTCTTTGGAGATGCTTGCTTAAGATGTCAAAGCATAAGTCTCCATGACCAAGATGGCTTGAATACCACAAGTTAAAAGAACATCACACTTAAGCTGCAGTAAGAACTTCATTGACATATCCATATATGCAGAGAACCATATGAAGGCTTACATCTGATCACTCCAATGAACTAGTTACCATAACTAGCATCCAAGATTAACTCCGGACATCACAATGTCTCCAGCCAGTGAGAATCAGCTACTTGGATACACCAAAGAGTATACCTCATGCTAGTCTCGATAGAATTGATGGTGTCCAAATCCATCAATTCATCGACTAGGGATAATTCCAATACATCACAATTACACATGTAGAGATACTCATTAGTTGTGATCCAATCACAAATTCTCTCATGCTGTGAATTGTATTGTAGACATTTAGTAAATGAGTTTAAGATCTAATCAAATACATGCAAACATGTATACTCAAATATTGAATCTTCATTTATCATATAAATGGTTTAACCATAAGGCGATTGCCTTAGGACACCTATCATATATAACTAACAAACTCCCACTTGGCCTAATGCCAATCACCACAGTATCTAATACCATAAGCCCTAACATGACCCTCAAACTTACTTTGAGGTAAGACCTTAGTTAAAGAATCCGCTAAGTTCTTTTCAGTGGGAATCTTCTCGATTTGAATTTCGTTCCTACTGATAATCTCTCTGATTAGATGATAGCGGCGAAGTATATGTTTGGATCGTTGATGAGACCTTGGCTCTTTTGCCTGTGCAATCGCTCCATTGTTATCGCAGTAAATCGATATTGCTTCAACAATGGTTGGAACCACACCAAGTTCATAAATGAACTTCTTGATCCAAACCGCTTCCTTTGATGCTTCCGAAGATGCAATGTATTCTGCCTCTGTGGTAGAATCCACTACAGTGTCTTGTTTGGAACTTTTCCAACTCACTGCGCCTCCATTCAAGGTGAACACATACCCAGACTGAGACCTGAAATCATCTTTGTCTGTCTGAAAGCTGGCATCTATATACCCGCATATCACCATGTCTCCTTCTCCATATATTAGAAACACATCCTTAGTTCTTCTCAAGTACTTAAGGATCGTCTTAACAACCTCCCAATGATTCATTCTTGGATCAGACTGGTATCTTCTCATGACACTCAGAGCATACGATACATTGGGCCTCGTACATAACATAACATACATGATAGATCCTATTGTGGATGCATAGGAAATCTTATTCATGCAAATCCTCTCGTCTTCTATGCGCGGACACAAAGACTTCGAAAGGTGTATCCAATGCCTGATGGGTAGGAAACCTTTGTTGGATTCTAACATGCTAAACCTCTTTAGCACTCGGTCTATATATGTAGACTGCGAAAGACCAAGCAATCGATTCGATCTATCCCTATAGATCTTAATCCCGAGGATGTAGGTTGCCTCTCCCAGGTCTTTCATAGAGAATGTCTTGGACAACTAAATTTTAACTGACTGTAAGATAGAAACATTGTTTCTTATAAGTAATATGTCATCGACATACAATACTAGGAAGACGACTGCACTACCACTAACCTTCTTGTACACACAAGGTCCGTCCGAATTTTGTGAGAAATCAAACCTTTTGATTGTCTCATCAAAATGGATATTCTAGCTCCTGGATGCTTACTTCAGTCCATATATGGACCATCGCAGTTTGTATACCTTGGTTTTATCAACCGATGGAAAACCCTCAGGCTGTATCATATACACATCCTCGAGTAGGTTTTCATTAAGAAAAGCTGTTTTCATATCCATCTGTCATATCTCATAATCATAATGAGCCGCTATGGCCAGGAGCATCCGAATAGATTTAAGCATAGCAACAGGTGAATAGATCTCATCATAATTAACACCTTACTTTAGATGGTACCCTTTCGCCACCAATCTAGCTTTATAGGTAATCACATTACCATTAATGTCGATTTTCTTCTTGAAAACTCACTTGCACCCTATAGGCTTTATGCCTTCAGGTGGGTTAACCAAGTTCTAAACTTTATTTTCATACATGGAATCCATTTCTGATTTCATGGCGTTAAGCCATTTATCCCTTTCTGAACTTTTCAGAACTTCTTCATAACTGGTAGGCTCCTCATCATCAATGAGTAATATGTCGTTCGATTCACTTACGAGAAATCCATATCTCTCAGGAATGTTGCGTGTTCTACCAGATCTATGAAGATATGGTGTCACAATAGGTCTAGCCGATGTCTCATCACTATGAGTTATTGATTGTGGTGCTTCACCAGGTATCTCATCAATGTCTATTGGAGTCTCTTGAGCCTCCTCAAGCTCAATGACACTCCAACTATTTTCTTGCAAGAGAAACTCTTTCTCTAAAAACACAGCATGCCTTGAAACAAACACCTTTTGTTCCACAGGATGATAGAATTGGTAACCCCTCGTTTCCTTAGGGTATCCAATAAATAGACATTTATCAGACTTAGCATCCAATTTGTCTGATACAGTTCGCTTCACATAAGCAGGACAACCCCATATCTTCAAGTAAGATAAATGAGGTTTCTTACTATTTCATTTTTCATATTGAGTAGTTGAGACTACCTTGGTCGGCACTCTGTTTATCAAGTAAATAGCTGTCTGAAGTGCATAGCCCCAAAAGGACTTAGGAAGATTCGCATGATTCATCATCGACCTGACCATGTCCAACAAGGTTTGGTTATGCCTCTTAGATACACCATTATGATGTTGTGTATACGACGGAGTCCATTGAGACAATATACCATTGCCCTTTAGATAATCTAGAAACTCTTGACTCAAGTATTCACCACCTCGATCCGATCGAAATATTTTAATACTCTTGCCAAGTTGTTTCTCTACTTCATTTCTGAATTCTTTGAATCTTTCAAAGGCTTCAGACTTGTGTTTCATCAATAACACATACCCAAACCGTGAGTGATCATCGGTGAAGGCAATCAAGTAGCTATAGCCTCCTAGAGCATGAGTTGTCATAGGTCTGCATACATCCGTATGTATTAGACCAAGTAACTCTCCCACCAGTTCACCTTTTCCAGTAAAAGGTAACTTGGTCATCTTGCCTTTTAAGCATGATTCACATGTATCCAATGAATCAGATTCAAACGATTTCAGAATTCCACATCGGTGTAATTCAGACATGCGTTTCTTGCTTGCATGGCCAAGACGACAATGCCACATGTAGGAGTCTAATTGATTATCCTTTCGAGCACGTTTGTTGCTCGTTTCAATATTGAAAATGTCACTGGATACGTCCAACGTATAAATACCATTGCTTAGAGTTCCAGTCCCATAAAGTACACCATTCAAGGTTATATAACAACAATTGTTACTAAACGTCAAATGGTAACCATTTCTATTTAAACAAGAAATAGAAATAATGTTCTTTATTAGAGAAGGAACATAATAGCAATTGTCCAGTTCTAAGACTAGTCCACTAGGGAGTTTCAGCAAATAAGTTCTGATGGTGACCGCAACAACCTTTGCTCCATTGCCAACTCACAAATTTGACTTCCCTTTGACGAGTCTTCTTCTATTCCTTAGTCCCTGTATGTCATTGCAAATATGTGAGCCACACCTAGTATCCAATACCCAAGTGTCTAAGGAAATAGAATGACAATCAATAACGAAGATACCTGAAGAGGAGCAGGTGCTCTTTTGTGCTAGTTCTGCCTTCTTAGCCTTTTTCTTCTTCCCTTGCGTTTGCTTCTTTGACTTCCTCTTAGAACCTTTCTTTGAGGAATCAACTAATAGAACTGCCTTCTCCTCATGATTCACAGAAGGCTTTGCAGTCTTCAGCATATTGAGGAGCTCAGGAATAGTGGATTCAAGTTTGTTCATCCGGTACTTCATCATAAATTGTGAGAAACTCTTGGGAAAACAATGCAGAATTAAGTCAATACTTACTTCATGATCCATCACAAACCTGAGGGTAGCCAGCCGCTCGATGTACCCATTCATCTTTAGCACAAACTATACTATAGATGAACCTTCTTGCATCTTAGAGGTGAAGAGGAGCCTGGAGACTTCGAACCTTTCAGATCTCGCTTGCTCATCAAACAACTCATGAAGATGGAAGACTATGGTATTAGTATCTATATGCTCATGCTACTTTTGTAGCTCGGGTACCATCGTGGCTAGCATGATGCAACTCGCTAGTTCAGAATCAACCACATGTTTCTGATAGGCCAACAATTGGTCTAGAGTTGCATCGTCCTTAGGACGGTTGGGAAGAGGCTCTTCAAGGACATACACGAGCTTTTCTGCCTTAAGAACAATTCTCAAGTTTCTAAGCCAGTCTAAGAAGTTAGGCCCAGTCAATTTATTCGAATCCAAAATAGAGCGCAAATTCAAAGACGTCATGATCAATCGATTAACCTAGAAATATAAAATCGAGCGTATATGAGAAAGATGGAAAAATGCATCGATATACATTTACAAATCCCATTCATTTTTCTAAATTTAAAACCCCAAAATCACTTCGGAAGATCGTAGGTCCATCTCCGAATGTGTTGATATCCAACATAGATATGAACAACCTTGGAGAGAGTCCAACAAGCCATTCATAGCTATAATGGTAGGTATCAAGTATACCAATTGCATATCACATATATGCAACTATCACAATGTGCTATCAACTAATTGAATGTTCACACATACATCGGGTTGTTAACTCATTAACAAGTATGCATCATATGCATAGCACCCAACTTCACCTCCCTTCACATCGACCTTGGAGAGAGTCTAACAAGCCGATGCTCTAGGTTAAAGCCAACCCATTAATCAAGAAATAACTTTAATATGGTTAGAGCGCATTCAACCAATTAGCCCGGCTTGGAGAGAGTCCAACAACCAAAGCTAATGATTGACCTCTAACTCTTACCATATTAGTATTAAACTATTTCATGGTTTGAACATGTTTAGGTTCGAGCCGGGCTTGGAGAGAGTCCAATAACCCAAACAAGAAACAAAACTCTGGTTCTAACCATATTAATGGAAGGTGTAGGCTTTAATATTGTGTAAGGGTTTTAATGTCTCATTCTCTTTGCATGCAAATAACTATTATCTACATGACATGTCATACATGACATACATGTCATGACATGCATGCCAAAATGATATGCATCTAATGTAATTACATGACATATAATTATGACATGTACAAAAAATTTCCTTATATGTCATAAATATTTATGGAAATAAAATATTTTTGAGATTTGATTCCCCAAATCAAATCATGATTAAATTAGGAAATAAATTTCCAAATCTAATCACATATTTTATTTATGGAAAGTGTTAATTAAGGGAAGTCAAATTTAATTTAAGAAATAAATTTCCTAAATTGTCAAAACTATTTATGGAAATAAAATATATTTTAGATTTGATTCTCCAAATCAAATCATGATTAAATTAGGAAATAAATTTTCAAATCTAATCACATATTTTATTTATAGAAAGTGTTAATTTCCATAAATACTTCTAAACTTTCCAAAAGTAGAAGATTTCCATAAATACTTCTAAACTTTCCAAAATTAGAAAATTTACATAAATACTTCTAAACTTTCTAAAAGTAGAAAATTTCCATAAATATAATTATGAATATCGCAAAATAATTTTATGATTATGTCGAAACACAATCTGACTCTGATACTACTGTTGGGTTTCCCCGGCACCGCGGCGAGTGTGTGTTCGAATATTTTTCATAAACATGTGCACAACGGAAGAATTAAAAGTAATAAATCTAATTTTTTACAACACACACATCACACCATGCAAGATACAATATGTGTAGACATAATTGCAGTTTCAAATTTTTGCAATAAAAGGAAATTACGCTAGTTATACCTGACATATCACGTGCAACGGGAATGACATCAACCGGAGCAACTCACACTAGAGTTGCCTCTATCCGTATCCACATCGAGTACCGTTGGGATAGCTTCGCCAAGCTACGAGCCTCGTCTTCGTAGGAGTCACCAGCCTCGTGTCGAAGACGATGTGATCGAGAGAAGATCGCAATCCGAATCAAAATTCGGATGCAAAAATGAGTCTCTAAAACTCGCTTCTCTGAAGAGGTATTCGTCAACGGATTGACGAATCCTTGGTCCTCCACCTATGAAGATTACCGGAGATCCAATCCCCGACAAGGAAGTCGCTGTCGGAGCTCCAAATGCCGTCCAAATGATGCTCCGACAAGAAGGAAATAAGCTGTCCAAAAACTGGATAGCTTGGTGGAGGACTTGGCGTCGGCCAAAGGAAGAGGGCCGACTGGTCCTTGGTCACCGGAGCCAAGGAGGGTCGCCCGAGGATCATCGGAGGGTGGCCGACAGCAACTAGATGCTGGCGGCACAAGGTTGGATGGCGATACAAGCTTGGGTGTGACTTCCTTGGGCGGCGGCAAGGAAAAGAGAGGGAGAGGAGAGGAAAAGAAGTTTCCAAAAATAAAACTTAGGGCTCTCCAAACCTCTATCCACGCTTTTATAGAGCGCGTGTTTCTTAACCATCAAGAAACCTTCTCCTTAGAGTTATTGGTTCCTAACCAAAACCCATTAACTCTCTTCATTAACTTATGTTAAAATAAACCAAACCGGGTTGCTCTATTTTAAGTTAAAACGAACCGAACCAACTTTGGTTCATTCGTTTAAAACAAATCAAACCACTTTTGTTTATTTCCACCATTGGATTTGAACCAAATCAATTTGGTTCATTCATCATGTCTTCATAAGACTCGACCCATCCATGCTTCCGTTGCGACTGAAATGATTTCATGCTCGCTCCTTGTTTGGTCCAACCAAACCTAGTTTCTCTAGATATGAAAATCTCATTCTCAAGCTCGTTTTAAATCCTTCAGATTACGCTCGTTGTGCATGTGACCAAATAGGTTCGTAATTTATATTGGCCATCTATAATTAACTATTAATTATTGAATAATCATGAGTGGTATCTAGTAGTACATCATGATCCCCAATTAATTGGAAAATCAACGGTTGATCCTAGAATCATTTCTGAAACCCTTCAGCAACTACAATAAATTGTGCCCCGTTCCCTTCACTCATCTTATACTGACTTGGTTCAGGACATAGTCTATAGTGTCAATCCCCACTAGGCTGACTACGTCACACCTAGCCCAAGTATCATTTTCTCATCCTTCGGATTCTAGTTACTGCACATGTATCCTAGAGTACCTTACCAAAAACTTTAGTAACAATCCGACGAGAGGCCAAGGGTATACATTTCCTCGCAAGGAGTGGTGAATCCTTTATAGGCTATTCAAACACCTTCGGGCATTTCAACTTATACCCAATCATCCCGGGTCCACATCTCCTTGGAGATGCTTGCTTAAGATGTCAAAGCATAAGTCTCTATGACCAAGATGACTTGAATACCGCAAGTCAAAGAAACATTACACTTAAGCTACAGTAAGAACTTCATTGACATATCCATATATACAGAGAACCATATGAATTCTTATAGCTGGTCACTCCAATGAACTAGTTACCATAACTAGCATCTACGATTAACTCCGGACATCACAATGTCTCCAGCCAGTGAGAATCAGCTGCTTGGATACACCAAAGAGTATATCTCGTGCTAGTCTCGACAGAATTGATGGTGTCCAAATCCATTAATTCATCGACTAGGGATAATTCCAATACATCACAATTACACATGTAGAGATACTCACTAGGTGATCCAATCATAAATTATCTCATGTTGTGATTCGTATTGTGTACATTTAGTAAATGAGTTTAAGATCTAATCAAATACATGCAAACATGTATACTCAAATAGTGAATCTTTATTTATCATATAAATGGTTTAAGCATAAGACGATTGCCTTAGGACACCTCTCATATATAACTAACATCTTCATCACTACTTGATGGTTCATCCTCCGATTCGGATGAAGATGATTCTTCATTCTTCTTCTCCTTTCCTATAAAAATAATTAGACCTTTCTCCTTTGATGACATGTTAGTTTGCTCATGTAATCAAACTCACAAAATAATTCAACTTTTACCAAAGAAAGATACCTAGAAACCTTAAAAGCATCAACCATTGATGCCCATAAGGTGGTTCTAGGAAAATCTTGAAGAACATACTGTTAGTGCAATCAAGCCCATCTAATATTTCAATGTTTAACAACAAGGTTTAAGTCAAGGAAATAGAAATCTAGTTTGAGCTAGAGTGTAGTCAAGACATTACGTCGACTAATACAAACCTAAGGTCACTAAGTTAGATGTTTAGAGTGACATTAGACCTTGGGAGAAATCCAAGGGTAAGCCTTGGTATGGATGGAAATCTAAAGGGGAACCTTGGTAGAGGAAGAGTGTTGGATCGAAGCGGATCGCTAGAGGGGGGGGTGAATAGCGATAAAAACTTTTCTTTTAAATCGTTCGATAGACAATTAAATGCAGCGGAAATGTAAATAAAAACTAAATGAGACAAATAGTTTTTTTTACTTGGTTCGTAGCCTTCGGCTACTACTCCAAGGCCCTAACTGTCCTAGACCGTGTACGGAGGGCAATTCACTAAAACACTCCTCCTCGTTGGAGGTAGGAGTTTTACGATTACAAAAGCCTTCGAAGCAAAAAGATAGAGAGACAAACCCTCTCTTCTATTAAAGTAAAATGCAACGAAAAACCTCAATTGAAAAGAATTGCAATATTGAAAGCAATAACAAATTAAGATTATACCAACAACTAAACAAGAGAAACTTTAAGCTAGGGTTGTTGGCAGCACTTCGTTGTAGTAGAGTCGTCGGAGAGTTGCAGCGTAACGGAGGATTTTGAGCACTTAGAATTATTGATGAAACCCTAGGTTTGGCCCTCCTTTTATAGCCTTTAAGCCCCTCAACGAATGGGTCTTCAACCAATCACAAATGGGCACAAAACTCCTTGAAAAATGGTGATAAAGCTTGACTCCTCGAGGCTGATTTTTGACCACCGGTTGAACTGGCCGGTTGAACTGGCGCCGGTTGAACTGGCCGGTTGAACTAATGGCCAGGATTTTTGACTACAATAAAGATTTAGCTTAAAATATAAGTGGATTCGACGGCCACTTGCCGTCCGATCTCAACATAGACCTTCCATGGGAAGTCTTAGGTCGGATCGTCGCCTAAGATCATCCCCGTAAAGAGGATACGACCTCATTTACGCTCGCACACACGAGCTTACCTCGATACTTATGTGTCGCTTTTGCTTCCGACCTTCCACTCGATTCCTTCGGCTCCCTCCGAAGTAACTCGAGTGTCGCCCGACCACCGTGGCTTCCTCCGGGTGTCGCTAGCCTTCAGCTCCAGCATTGAGACTTTTCTGCACACTTGATTTAGCTCGTGAGATAACAATATAAGCTTAACTTTGTATCGTTTGCTATAATCAAAACTTAGGTTCGACTTAGGTGCCCACTACACCAACAATCTCCCCCTTTTTGATTTATGGCAAACCCACATACAAAGTTAAGACAAAAATAAGTATGAGATTATGCATGAATGAGTAGGAGTATATAAAAATTCTTTTTCAAGTGTTGCCCCTTGAAGAATCCTCCCCCTTGACTGAGGGTGAGTACTTGAGAAAGGGTTTTAACTCTCCCCCTTGATATTTGCTACTAAGAAAAAGAATTAAGTAACCGAAATTACTTAATATTGGCCATAGTGTTTAAAATAAGTTTTAAGTTAAGAAACCAAATGATTTCTTTAACCTTGGCCTTTTGTTAAAAGTTAAATAAGTTTTCAAAACTTAAAGTTAACTTTTGGTTTAATTATGAAGTAAGAGTTAAGTTATCAAAAAAAAATTTTTGACCCCTTAACTTTTGTCCTTTTTCTCCTTTTTCTCCCCCTTTTGTCGTATATCGAAAAGAGTAAGGGGTGTGTGGAAAACAAAATAAATGTTAAATTTAAAGTCCAAGCATGTTCCACATTTTTATTTTTAAAAATAATATACTGAAAATAAGTTCATCTATAAAATGTTCGACTTATATTTGGCTTGATTGATATAAAGGATCAACCAGTCCTGGTCAGAGTCGGTTAGTATGTATGATTATACTCCGTGGTTCATAGCGATGCACTAGCTCTACATCTGGAACCAGGAGTAAGGTCCTAACATCTCACATCCATCTACGTGGCTAAGTACACAAACACATTAGTCCTATGTGTTGTGAGATGTATTGGCTCCTTAAATCTATAGGCGCATGATATCTAAGGTATGTCCTATGCTAGTTCCATGAAAAAAAAAGTAAGAAATAGTAGTATAATTTGCAAGTTTCTATTCTATTACGCACATGCCTAATCTTCGTCTCAAGAGACTAAATTCGGCTTCGGGTAGTGGTTTAGTAAATATGTCTGCTAGGTTAGACTTCGAGTCAACATATTCGAGTTGTATGGAGCCGTTGGCTACATGTTCTCGAATGAAATGGTGTTTTACCTCTATATGCTTTGTCCTTGAATGGAATATAGGGTTCTTAGTTAGATTTATCGAACTTATGTTGTCTACAAAAATTTTAGTTTTGGTGAAGTCCAACCTAAAGTCTCGGAGAGTGTGCTTCATCCAAAGAAGCTGAGTTACACACTCACCCATCGCAACGTATTTGGCTTCGGTGGTAGATAAGGCAACACAATGTTGCTTCCTACTGCACCAACTCACTAGACTTGAGCCGAGTAGTTGACAACAACCACTCGTGCTCTTTCTATCGAGTTTACTACCGGCATAATCCGAATCGGAGTAGCCGATTAGTTCGAACTCCGTAGATCTAGGGTACCAAATACCAACGTTAAGTGTACCCTTAAGATATCTAAGGATACGCTTAACTAGGGTTAGGTGAGACTCCTTAGCATGTGTTTGAAACACAGGCACATACTTCTTACTGCGAATAGGATGTCGTCGACTCAGCTAAGTATAGAGACTTCCTATCGCGCTCCTATAGTACTTTAAGTCAATGGACTTACTTTCTAGGTCTTCTCCTATGTTAACATTAATCGCCATTGGGGTGTTTATTATCTTAGCGTCTTGCATTCCAAATCTTTTAATTAACTCCTTAGTGTATTTTTGTTGATATAGGTATATACCATCCTTAGTTTGTTTAATTTGTAGACCTAAAAAGAAACTTAACTCGCCTACCAAGTTCATTTCAAACTCACTTTCCATGAGTGAAACGAACTCGTTTAGTAAGGTTGAGTTAGAGGTTCCAAAAATTATATCGTCTACGTAAATTTGAGCTATGAATATTTCTTTACCTAAGGTTTTTACGAAGAGAGTTGGGTCAACTAAGCCTTGGTTAAACCCTTTTGACTTAAGATGGATTGAAAGTCTCTCGTACCAAGCTCGAGGAGCTTGTTTAAGTCCATAGAGAGCTTTCTTAAGTTTTAGAACATGGTCGGGTTTATCTAGATTTTTTAATCCGGGGGGTTGGCTAACATAAACTTCTTCTTTAATGTATCCATTTAAGAATGCCGACTTAACATCCATTTGAAACAGCTTAAATCCTCGATGTGTGGCATAAGCTAGCAACATTCGAATGGATTCGAGTCTAGCTACTGGGGCATAGGTTTCGTCGTAATCTAAGCCTTCGACTTGACTAAACCCTTTGGCGACTAACCTAGCCTTGTTTCTAACTACTTCACCTTTATCATCAAGCTTATTTCGAAACACCCACCTTGTTCCAATTATCGTTTTGTCTTTAGGTGGTGGTACTAATTCCCACACTTCATTCCTAGTAAATTGAGCTAGCTCTTCTTGCATTGCAATAATCCAATCGGGATCAAGAAGAGCTTGTTCAATTGATTTGGGTTCTATCTTTGAAATTAAGGAAATTTGACTAAGGTTCCTATAGGATGCTCTAGTTCGAACTCCTAGATTAGGATCTCCTATCACTTGATCGATAGGGTTGTTAGTCTGAATCCTAGATTGAGTTGGGTTTGTGTTACCTAATGCTTGATCAATGGGGTGACTTGGTTGAACATTAGTTTGGTTGGAGTCATATATCACTTGATCAATAGAGTGACTTGGTTGACTTAGGTTAGGATTAACACTAGACCTGATCTCCGGATCAGAGTTAGGTTTAGTATGAATCGGCGCGCTAATTGGGGTTGCCGGGGGTTTTGTAGGTTCATGTCCTTCATCAAATACTACATTGATAGTCTCCTCGACTCTAAGGGTGTCGTGGTTATATACTCTATAAGCTCGATTTGTAGTTGAGTATCCTAGAAAGATTCCGGTCGTGGTCTTGGATGTAAATTTCCCTAGGTAATCCTTAGTGTTTAGGATATGTACCTTACACCCAAATACCCTAAAGTACTTGATGTTAGGTATTTTATCGTGATAAATCTCGTATGAGGTCTTAAGGTGCCTCTTTACCATAAGGATTCTATTTTGGACATAGCATGTCGTACTCACGGCTTCTGCCCAAAACCTATCGGGTAGGTCATATTCGTTCAACATGGTCCTAGCGGCTTCTTGTAGAGTTCAGTTTTTCCGCTCCACTAGGCCATTTTGTTGAGGGGTCCTAGGGCAAGAGAATTCATGGTGGTATCCGTTTAGGTTACAGAAGTCGGTGAACCTTTGATTTTCAAATTCACCACCATGATCGCTTCTAATTCTTTTAACCTTAAGGTTTTTTTGATTCTCGATTAATTTGAATAAATTGATTAATTGATCTAGGGTATCATTTTTATGTTTGATGAACCTAACCCAGGTAAACCTGAAGTAGTCGTCAATTATGACTAAGCAATATTGACTTTTATTGAGTGACTTGGCTCCATGTGAATCGAATAGATCCATATGCAGGAGCTCAAGTACACTTGAGGTTCGTTCTTGGTAAGTTAACTTGTGTTGTGTCCTAGGTTGTTTTCCTTGTTGACAAGCATTACAGATTTTATTAACCAAATTGTTAAGGTTGGGTAAGCCTCTGACTAGGCCACTCTGACTCATCTTGTGGACGAGTCTTGGGTGCGAGTGACCGAGTCGTCGGTGCCACAACCATGATTCCTCTTGCCGTGTCATAAGACACTTAGTTGAGGAGTTGGTTAAGTTGATCGTATAAATGTTGTTATTTCTAGTTCCTTTAAGAATTGTTTTAGAGGTTTCGTTGGTATTAATTACGCATTCATTTTCTAGAAATATAACCTTATAGTTATTATCACACAATTGGCTTACACTAAGTAAGTTATATTCAAAATTCTCTACAAGTAATACATTTTTAATAACAAAATTCGAGTTAAGCTCGATATCACCTGATCCGATGATTTTGAGCTTGCCGTTATTCCCAAAGGCTACCGATCCTTGTCATTTGAATCGAAGCTTCACGAATTTGAGTTGATCCCCGGTCATGTGTCGGGAGCAACCACTGTCTAACATTCATTGATCCTACACACAAGGTGGTTGGATTGGATGTTAGATTATTATTATTTTTTTAAAAGAATGGTTGTAAGTTGTTAAACCTAGGTCATCTCACCGGAGTCTATATGATCAAGCATGTTATACTTATGTGTTCTTTGTGAGATGACTTCCAATTAAGTTGATTAAGTGCATTTATGTTTAAGTAATGTTAGATTTGGATTTGACCCTAGGCTTGTCAAGTTTACCTTTTCAAGATCATGGCTTCCAGGTCGTGGCGAGGCACAGGGGCCTTCTTTTATCGGATCATCGACCACTTCCTTAGACAAAGCCATTTTCAAGAAAATGATGACTTGACTCACCTAAAATTATTTCCTCGTCTAACTAGTTATTTTTGAAAAGAGGCTCCCCGAGGCTCAATCTTTTCGAAGGATTTTAGTTGGTTATTTGAAAAGAGGCTCCCCGAGGCTCAATCTTTTCGAAGGATTTTAGTTGGTTATTTACGTGTTCTAAGTGAGTTCACGAAAGAAAAAAACAAAAATAAATCTAAGCATGCAATTTCTAAGTTAAAACACAAACATGTTTTGTCTTGGCTCCCTAAACCGTTGAATCGGTTCGGTCTATCCACATAGTGGATTTGGTCCTTGGGAACCCGGTCTGAGTTGGATCCTAGAGTTGAAATCAAAGTGGTCTTAGGGACCCATGCTTGGACACATTTTTTATGTCTACTTACGATTGACATATACGACTTATTGGTCGTGTTTGAGCTAAACCCTAGTCCGGCCTTGTTGTACACGGCCCTTTGCGATCCAAGTAGGAGGTCAAGTCCTTTGGATCCCAAAGTAAACCTTTCCAACGTATTCCTAAGATCTTCGACTTGACTTTTCAAGAGTGAGTTCTCAACTTCGAGTTTTTCAACCCGAGTTGAGTCCTTCTCTTGAACTCGACTAGTCGAAGAGGTTAGGGAGACCTCGTGTTTGAGGAGTTTAACTTCCTCAACCAGGGTCTCGACGTTGGACTCGGACTTAGCTAACTTCCTAGACAAAAACCTAACCGTATTATGTAAAGTATTAAATAAAGTTCGACTCACTTTAAGGGTATCTTTTGAACCGGATGCGTATCCGTGGCTTGACTTGAAGGTAGCTTCGTAGTCTGAGTCATCCTCAGGTTCTGACTCAAGTTCAGGTTCGGTCTCCGTGTCGGACTCAATCGATTTCGCCATGAAGACGTTGTCTTCGTCTTCTTCGGATGACGCTTCTTCCTCCTCGGTTGGTGGTGGCTTGCTTGCGATTTTCTTCTTCTTTGAACCTGCAAACAAGGCTATACCCCTCTCGGGTTACGAGTTGGACTGCTCATGTAATTCAAAATCCGAAAAGAGTTCATCTAATCTAAGTTTAGAAAGGTCCTTGGAGACCTTGTAGGCATCGACCATGGATGCCCACAAGGTAGTCCTCGGAAAAGAGTTTAGAACATACCTTATAAGGTCGCGGTTTTCGACCTTTTGCCCGATTGCGTGTAGGTTGTTGACTATGTCTTGGACACGGGCGTGGAGTTGCGTCGCAGACTCGTGTTCCTGCATTTTTAGTGTGTACAATTTATTGAACAACAAATCACATTTGCAAACCTTAGCTTGATCCGATCCTTCGTGTAACTCGATTAGTTTTGTCCAAAGATCCTTTGCGCTTATGAAGGGGCCGACGTGATTTAGCTCCTCCTTGGACAAGCCGCATTGGAGGATTTGTGTTGCCTTGGCATCGGCTTCGACTTGTCGTTTTATTGCAACGGTCCATTGATCATAATCCAAGGAGTCACCCACTTCATTAGTCGGAAGTGTGAAACCCGTTTGGATTATGATCCACATCTCGATTTGGGTTTTGAGAAAGCATTCCATCCGACCTTTCCAGTAACGGAAATCATCTCCGTTGTAAAACGGAGGTCGGACGGTGCTAAAACCCTCGAGATGGGCCATTAGAACAAAAAAAAGGAGACTAAAAAGAAGACCTAGCAACGACAAAAACACACGAAAGTACCAAGACTTGCGTCTTGGATTAGTAGTGTGGGAAATAAAAAGAAACAAACGAAAAATAGAAAGTTAAGCAAAGAAATAATAAACTAAATAAAAAGTAAGTACTCACAACCTTTGATGTCCCCGAAAGGCTACTAAACGTCGATTTTTGAGGATGAAAACAACTTGTTATGGGGGTAAACCCCAACAAGAAGAGTAGATCTCTGCTAGGGCTTCGATTTGGTAGGTAGACCGTGTCGTGGGTCAACTTGTACGAAAAGTTATGCCCGTTTGACCGTCGGCTACTCCAAAAGCGAATACTTGCAAAACAAAATCAAACGAAGAGTACCAAGACTTCGTCTTGGATTAGTAGTGCGGGAGAAAAATTTAAACGAACGAAAAACAAATCTGTAAAAAAAATGTTAGATTGGTGGTTTCACCAAATCTAAGCGCCCCCGGCTCTGATACCAATTGTTGGATCGAAGCAGATCGCTAGAGGGGGGGTGAATAGCGATAAAAACTTTTCTTTTAAATCGTTCGATAGACAATTAAACGCAGCAGAAATGTAAATAAAAACTAAATGAGACAAATAGTTTTTTTACTTGGTTCGTAGCCTTCGGCTACTACTCCAAGGCCCTAACGGTCCTAGACCGTGTACGGAGGGCAATTCACTAAAACACTCCTCCTTGTTGGAGGTAGGAGTTTTACGATTACAAAAGCCTTCGAAGCAAAAAGATAGAGAGACAAACCCTCTCTTCTATTAAAGTAAAATGCAACGAAAAACCTCGATTGAAAAGAATTGCAATATTGAAAGCAATAACAAATTAAGATTATACCAACAACTAAACAAGAGAAACTTTAAGCTAGGGTTGTTGGCAGCACTTCGTTATAGTAGAGTCGTCGGAGAGTTGCAGCGTAATGGAGGCTTTTGAGCACTTAGAATTGTTGATGAAACCCTAGGTTTGGCCCTCCTTTTATAGCCTTTAAGCCCCTCAACGAATGGGTCTTCAACCAATCACAAATGGGCACAAAACTCCTTGAAAAATGGTGATAAAGCTTGACTCCTCGAGGCTGATTTTTGACCACCAGTTGAACTGACCGGTTGAACTGGCCGGTTGAATTGATGGCTAGGATTTTTGACTACAATAAAGAGTTAGCTCAAAATATAAGTGGATTTGACGGCCACTTGCCGTCCGATCTCAACATAGACCTTCCATGGGAAGTCTTGGGTCGGATCGTCGCCTAAGATCATCCCCGTAAAGAGGATACGACCTCACTTACGCTCGCACACACGAGCTTACCTCGATACTTACGTGTCGCTTTTGCTTCCGGTCTTCCACTCGATTCCTTCGGCTCCCTCCGAAGTAACTCGAGTGTCGCCTGACCACCGCGACTTCCTCCGGGTGTCGCTAGCCTTCAGCTCCAGCATTGAGACTTTTCTGCACACTTGATTTAGCTCGTGAGATAACAATATAAGCTTAACTTTGTATCATTTGCTATAATCAAAACTTAGGTTCGACTTAGGTGCCCACTGCACCAACAAAGAGTACAAGCTGGCCGGAGGTCCGGAAGCTTGGTGATGGAGAGGGCATAGTAACGTGCTCATTCTCCATTGGGAAGAATACAAGATGGCTGGAGGTCCGGAAGCTTGGTGATGGAGAGGGCATAGCAACGTGCTCGTTCTCCATTGGGAAGAATACAAGCTGGCCGGAGGTCCGGAAGCTTGGTGATGGAGAGGGCATAGTAACGTGCTCGTTCTCCATTGGAGTTAGAGAGGGCACAAGGGAGTGCTCGGTCTCTAGCTAGTGTACTCGTTAGTAAGAGAAAGCACAGTAACGTGCTCGTTCTCTTACTAGGGTACATGGGCCCAATGCTCGTTAGACAAAGAGGGCACCGTAACATGCTTGTTCTTTGGCTAGGGTACTGGGAGTACTCGTTAGACAAAGAGGGCACCGTAACGTGCTCATTCTTTGGCTAGGGTACTAGGAGTACTCGTTAGACAAAGAGGGCACCGTAACATGCTCGTTCTTTGGCTAGGGTATATGGAGTACTCGTTAGGCAAGGAGGGAATCGTAGCGTGCTCGGTCTTTGTCTAAGGTACTCAGAGCATTCGTTAGTTGGAGAAGGCACCGTAATATGCTTGGTCTCTTACTAGGGTGCTTGAAACTCTAGAAGTGGTAGCTTACTAGGAAAGATACTCATGTGCCCCAAAAATTTACCGCATCAGTTGAGCCACCATGGGGGTCAGCTCGACTGGCACTCTTGAACAAAGGCACAGAATCGAGCTGGCTTGACTGCCAGCTCAACTACTTATCATTTGGTATAGCACAGAATTGAGCTGGCTCGACTACCAGCTCGACTACTCACTACGGGGAACAACACAGAACCAAGCCCAGCTTAACTGCGGGCTCGACTGTATACTCTGATCGCCAACTCTAAACCCTGTTGGATCGAAGCGGATCGCTAGAGGGGGGGGGGTGAATAGCGATAAAACTTTTTCTTTTTGTTCGTTTGTTAAAACTCGAGTAAATAATTAATTTACAGCGGAAAGATAAGTAATAAATAAAATGAGACAAATATTTTTACTTGGTTCGTAGCCTTCGGCTACTACTCCAAGGCTCTAGTGATCCTTGATCACGCACGAAGGGCAATTCACTAAAAATACTCCTCCTCGTTGGAGGTAGGAGTTTGACAATTACAAAAAACCTTCGAAAGAAAAGATAGAGAGACAAAACCTCTTTTCTATTAATGTAAAGTGCAACGATAGAAAACCTCGATTAATAAAAGGAATTGCAATATTTAAAGAGATGACAAATTAAAATATCAACAACTAAAGAGTAGAAACTAAGCTAGGGTTGTTGATAGTACTTCGTCGTAGAGTCGTCGGAGAATCGCAAAGTTGCAGAGGTTTTTGAGCACTTAGAGATGATGAAAAACCCTAGGAGTGGCCCTCCTTTTATAGCCTTTGAGCCCCTTTTCGAGAGGAACTTCACCCAATAGAGTTTTGGCACATGGCTCCTTGAAAAATGGTGATAAGGCTTGACTCCTCGAGGCTGATCCTTGACCATCACGATCATTGATGGTCATCATCGATGACCGATGGCGGATCACGATCGATTGATAGCGATCGAGTCCTCTGTCGGCGGATCGATGCTAGCTGAAATGACAAGTTAGCTAAACAAAAATATTATTTCGACGGCCTCCGACCGTCCGATCTCGACCTAGACCACCGATGGGATGTCATGGGTCAGATCTATGCTTAAGTCTATCCCCGTCAAGAGGATACAACCTCACTTACACTCGCACACACACGAGCTTACCTCGATACTTACTGTGTCACTTTCACTTCCAGTCTTCCACTCGATTCCTTCGGCTCCCTCCGAAGTCACTCGAGTGTCGCCCGACCACCGCGGCTTCCTCCGGGTGTCGCTAGCCTTTAGCTCCAGCTATAGCAATTTTTTGCACACTCGATTCAGCTCGTGAGATAATGACATGAGCTTAACTTTGTATCATTTGCTATAATCAAAACTCAGGTTCGACTTAGGTGCCTACTGCACCAACAATCTCCCCATTTTTGATTTATGGCAAACCCACATACAAAGTTAAGTAAATAGCAAGCATGAAGAATAATAATGTGCATGAGAAACAACAATGAAGATTAAGTTGGAGTAGTAAGGATTTTCTTCAAGTACTCCCCCTTGACCGAAGGCGAGTCTTGAAGAAAGACCTTAATCCTCCACCTTGAGGGTTGCTTTAAGTAATTAACATTACTTAAAGTTGGCCTTAGTAAAATGTTTAAGTTAAGAGGTCTTCTTAACTTGGCCCTTTCTCCCCCTTAAGTAAAACATTAACGTTTTTGTTAAGTTAAGAATTCTCTTAACTTAGCCTTTGCTTCTTTTTGTTAAAAAGTTAAGTAAGTTTTCAAAACTTAAACTTAAAGTTAATGAAGTAAGAGTTAAGTTATCAAAAATTTGACCCCTTAACTTTGACCTTTTTCTCCCCCTTTTGCCATATATCGAAAAGTGTAAGGGTGTGTGGAAAACAACAAAAAATAAGTATTAAATTTAAAGTCCAAGCATGTTTCACATTATTTTGGAAATAATATACTGAAAATAAGCTCATCTATAAAATGTTCGACTCATATTTGGCTTGATTGATATGAAAGATCAACTAGTCCTGGTCAGAGTCGGTTAGTATGTATGATTATACTCCGTGGTTCATGGCGATGCACTAGCTCTACATCTGGAACCAGGAGTATGGTCCTAACATCTCATGGCCATCTATGTGGCTAAGTACACAAACACATTAGTCCTATGTGTTGTGAGATGTACTGGCTCCTTAAATCTATAGGTGCATGATATCTAAGGTATGTCCTATGCTAGTTCCATGAAAATGAAAAGTAAGAAATAGTAGTACAAAAATATAATTTGTAAGTTCCTAGTCTACTACACACATGCCCAATTTTCATCTTAATAGACTAAATTCGGCTTCGAGTAGAGGTTTAGTAAATAGGTCTGCCAAGTTAGACTTCGATTCGACGTATTCGAGTTGTATGGCTCCGTTGGCCACATGTTCTCGAATGAAATGGTGTTTGACCTCTATATGTTTGGTCCTAGAGTGACATATCGGATTCTTAGTAAGATTAATTGAACTAATGTTATCTACGTGAAGTTTAGTATTTGTAAAGTCTAACTTAAAGTCGCGGAGAGTGTGCTTCATCCAAAGAAGCTGAGTGACACACTCACCCATCGCGATGTATTCGGCTTAGGTGGTAGATAAGGCAACACAGTGTTGCTTCCTACTACACCAACTCACTAGACTCAAGCCGAGAAGTTGACAACAACCACTCGTACTCTTTCTATCGAGCTTACTACCGACATAGTCTGAATCGGAGTAGCCAGTTAGTTCAAACTCAGTAGATCTAGGGTACCAAATACTGACATTAAGTGTACCCTTTAGATATCTAAGGATACACTTGACTAGAGTTAGGTGAGACTCCTTGGCACATGTTTGGAACCTTGCGCACATACATACTGCAAATAGGATATCAGGTCAGCTCGCAGTTAAGTAAAGGAGACTCCCTATTATGCTCCTATAGTATTTTAAATCAATTGATTTTTCGATTAAATCTTCTTCTATATTCACATTAGTTTCCATTGGGGTATTAATAATTTTAGAGTCTTGCATTCCAAAGCGTTTGATTAATTCCCTAGTATATTTTTGTTGATGAAGGTATATTCCATCTTTAGTTTGTTTAATTTGTTGACCTAAGAAGAAACTTAACTCGCCTACTAAATTCATTTCAAATTCACTTTCCATAAGTGAAATGAACTCATTCAGTAGGATCGAGTTGGTGGTTCCGAAAATAATATCATCTATGTAGATTTGGACTATGAATATGTCTTTACCTAAGGTTTTTACGAAAAGGGTTGGGTCAACTACACCTTGGTTAAATCCTTTAGACTTAAGATAAATCGAAAGTCTCTCGTACCAAGCTCGAGGAACTTGTTTAAGTCCATAGAGGGCTTTCTTTAACCTAAAGACATGGTCGGGTTTATCTACACTTTCGAAACTGGGAGGTTGACTAACATAAACCTCTTCTTTAATGTATCCATTTAAGAATGCTGATTTCACATCCATTTGAAACAACTTGAATCCTCGATGTGCAGCATACGCTAATAGCATTTGAATGGACTCTAATCTAGCTACTGGGGCATAGGTCTCGTCGTAATCTAAACCTTCGACTTGACTAAACCCTTTAGTGACTAGTCTAGCTTTATTTCTAACTACTTTGCCTTTGTCATCAAGTTTATTTCTGAACACCCACCTTGTTCCAACGATTGATTTATCTTTAGGTGGTGGTACTAATTCCCATACTTCATTCCTAGTGAATTGAGCCAGCTCTTCTTGCATTGCAATAATCCAATCGGGATCAAGAAGAGCTTGGTCAATAGTTTTGGGTTCAATTTTAGAAATCAAGGAGATTTGACTAAGGTTTCTGTATGAGGCTCTAGTTCGAACTCCTAGACTTGGATCACCTATCACTTGGTCTATAGGATGATTCGTTTGAGTCCTAGTTAGATTTGGGTTTGAGTCTACAACTTGATCCATAGGATGACTCGTTTGAGTTCTAGTTTGGTTGGAGTCATCTATCACTTGGTCGATAGAGTGACTTGGTTGACTTAGGTTAGGATTAACACTAGACATGATCTCCGGATCAGAGTTAGGTTTAGTATGAATCGGCTCGCTAATTGGGGTTGCCAGGGGTTTTGTAGGTTCGTGTCCTTCATCAAATACTACATTGATAGTCTCCTCGACTCTAAGGGTGTCATGGTTATATACTCTATAAGCTCTACTTGTAGTCGAGTATCCTAGAAAGATTCCGGTCGTGGCTTTGGATATAAATTTCCCTAGGTAATCCTTATTGTTTAGGATATGTACCTTACACCCAAATACCCTAAAGTACTTGATGTTAGGTATTTTATCGTGATAAATCTCGTATAAGGTCTTAAGGTGCCTCTTTACCATAAATATCCTATTTTGGACATAGCATGCCGTACTCACGGCTTCCGCCCAAAACCTATCGGGTAGGTTATACTCATTTAACATTGTCCTAGCGGCTTCTTGTAGGGCTCTATTTTTACGTTCTACTAGGCCATTTTGTTGTGGAGTTCTAGGGAAAGAGAACTCATGGTGGTATCCATTTAGGTTACAGAATTCTGTAAACCTATGGTTCTCGAATTCACCACCATGATCAGTCCTAAGTCTTTTGATTTTAATGCTTTGTTGGTTTTCTATTAATTTAAATAGGTTGATTAATTGATCTAGGGTATCACTTTTGTGTTTGATGAACCTAACCCAAGTAAATCTAGAATAGTCATCAATTATGACTAAGCAGAATTTACTTCCATTAAGTGACTTAGCTCCGTGTGAATCAAATAGATCCATGTGTTGGAGCTCAAGCACACTTTTGGTTCATTCTTGATTAGTTAGTTGATGTTGTGTCCTAGATTGTTTACCTTATTGACACGCATTACAAATTTTATTGTTCAAGTTATTGAGGTTTGGCAAACCTCTGACTAAGTCACTCTGACTCATCTTGTGGATGAGTCTTGGGTGTGAGTGACCGAGTCATCAGTGCAACAACCATGATTCCTCTTGTCGTGTCATAAGACACTTAGTTGAGGAGTTAGTTAAGTTAATAGTGTAAATATTGTTATTTCTAGTTCCCTTAAGAATTGTTTTAGAAGTTTCATTTGTATTAATCACGGATTCATTTTTTAGAAATATGACCTTATAGTTATTATCACACAATTGGCTTACACTAAGTAAATTATATTGGAAATTTTCTACTAATAAAACATTTTGAATAACAAAATTTGAGTTAAGCTCAATATCACCTGATCTGATGATTTTGAGCTTGCCGTTATTTCCGAAGGCTATCGATCCTTGTCGTTTGAATCGAAGCTTCGAAAACTTGAGTTGATCCCCGGTCATGTGTCAGGAGCAACCACTGTCCAACATCCATTGATCCTATATGCAAGGTAGTTGGATCGGATATTGGATTTATTAAAGATTGGTTGAAGATTATTAACCTAAATCATCTCACCCATGTCTACATGATCAAACATGTTAACCCTATATGTTCTTGTGAGATGACTTCCAATTTTACTTGATTTAAATTTAATGACTTGAACACTTGTCAACCTTGCGTTAGATTCGAATTTGACCTTAGGCTCATTAAGTCACCTTTTCAAGATCATGGCTTCCAGGTCGTGGCGAGGCACAGAGGCCTTCTTTGATCGGAACAATGACTACTTCCTTAGACAAAGCCATTTTCAAGAAAATAGAGACTTGACTTACCTAAGACCACTTCCTGGTCTAACTAGTCTAGGATACGGCGAGGTAGCTTCAGCTAGTTCCGCTCGGTCAAGTGCACCAAACTAGATACGCCTTATCTAGCCCGAATACACAAGACTCCGCTTTCCTAGCATACTATCATCTCGCCGCGTCCTGGTACTATGTTATCAAGTATTGACAAGTTATAGTCCTATCTAACCATTCTAAAAAGAAAAATCAAACTAAATAAAGAACCTAAGCATGCAATTTTCTAAGTTAAGATACAAACAAGTTTCGTACTAGCTCCCCCTGGACCGTTGAATCGGTTCGGTTTCTCCACATAGTGGATTTGATCCTTGGGAACCCAATACTGGTTCGATCCTAAGTTTGAAATCAAGGTGGTCTTAGGGACCCATGCTTGGACACATTTTTTATGTCGACTTACAATTGACATATATGACTTGTTGGTCATGTTTGAGCTAAACCCTAGTCCGACCTTGTTGTACACGACCCTTTGCGATCCAAGTAGGAGGTCAAGTCCTTTGGATCCCAAAGTAAACCTTTCCAACGTGTTCCTAAGATCTTCGACTTGACTCTTCAAGAGTGAGTTCTCAACTTCGAGTTTTTCAACCCGAGTTGAGTCCTCCTCTTGAACTCGACTAGTCGAAGAGGCTAGGGAGACCTCGTGTTTGAGGAGTTTAACTTCCTCAACCAGGGTCTCGACCTTGGATTCGGACTTAGCTAATTTTATAGTTAAAAACTTAATTTCATTATAAAGTGTACTAATAAGTGATTGACTTACCTTGAGTGTATCTTTTGAACTGGATGCGTATCCGTGGCTTGTCTTGAATAGTGCTTCACAGTCCAACTCGTCTTTGGTTTCTGATTCATGTTCCGATTCCGACTCCGTCTCTGATTCCATCGGTTTAGCCATGAGAACATGATCATTATCTTCTTCTTCGGATGCTTCTTCCCAAGTAGCGTTGAGTTCCTTTTTGTGTTTTGGTGCTTTGCTCTTGAGTTTTGGGCATTCAGACTTGATGTGTCCAAACCTGTTGCATTCGTAGCATCTAATATTTGAACTTTTAGGCTTACCTTCGTTGGGTCAAGTGACGGTTCATTTTCGGCCCTTGACTATCCTCCGAACTAGGTTGACGAATCGGACTCATCCTCTTCTTCCTTCGGGGGTGGCTTGCTTGTGGTTTTCTTCTTTGAACCTGCAAAAAGTGCTATACCCTTCTCGGGTTTCGAGTTAGACTGCTCATGAAGTTCAAAATCGGAAAATAATTCATCTAACCTAAGTTTTGAAAGATCCTTGGAGACCTTGTAGGCATCGACCATGGATGCCCACAAGGTAGTCCTCGGAAAGGAGTTAAGAACATACCTTATAAGGTCACGGTTTTTGACCTTTTACCCGATTACGTGTAGATTGTTGACTATGTCTTGGATGCGGGCGTGAAGTTGTGTCGCAGACTCGTGTTCCTGCATTTTTAGATTATATAGTTTATTAAACAAAAGATCACACTTACATACCTTGGCTTCATCGGTCCCTTCGTGTAGCTCCACTAGCTTTGTCCAAAGGTACTTTGCACTAATGAAGGGGCCGACGCGATTAAGCTCCTCCTTGGACAAGTCGCATTGGAGGATTTGAGTTGCCTTGGCGTCGGCTTCGACTTGTCTTTTTGTCGCATTAGTCCATTGGTCATAATCCAAGGATTCTCCCACTTCGTTAATCGGAAGTGTAATCCCGTTTGGATTATGATCCACATCTCAATTTGGGTTTTAAGAAAGCACTCCATCCGACCTTTCCAGTAACGGAAATCATCTCCGTTGTAAAACGGAGGTCAGACGGTGCTAAAACCCTCGAGATGGGCCATTTGGAAGGGAAACCTTGCACACAAAATACCAAAAAAAACATGAAAAAGGTTCCAAGACTTCACATTGGATTAGTAATGTAGGAAATGAAAAGAAACAAAAGGAATAAACGAGAAATAACCAACTAAAATAAAAGATGAGCACTTACAACCTTCGATGTCCCAAAAATGGTACTAAACGTTGGTTTTTGGGGATAAATACAGCTTATTACGAGGGTAAACCCTCATAAGAAGTGTAGATCTCTCCGAGAGCTTCGTTTTGGTAGGTAGCCCATTTCGTGGGTCAACTTGTACGAAAAGTTATGCCCGTTTTACCGTTGGCTACTCCAAAAGCGAATACTTGCAAAACAAAACCAAAAGAAGAGTACCAAGACTTCGTCTTGGATTAGTAGTGCGGGAGAAAAATTTAAACGAACGAAAAACAAATCTGTAAAAAATGCTAGATTGGTGGTTTCACCAAATCTAAGCGCCCCCGGCTCTGATACCAATTGTTGGATCGAAGCGGATCGCTAGAGGGGGGGTGAATAGCGATAAAACCTTTTCTTTTTGTTCGTTCGTTAAAACTCGAGTAGATAATTAATTTGCAGCGGAAAGATAAGCAATAAATAAAATGAGACAAATATTTTTACTTGGTTCATAGCCTTCGGCTACTACTTCAAGGCCCTAGTGATCCTTGATCACACACGGAGGGCAATTCACTAAAAACACTCCTCCTAGTTGGAGGTAGGAGTTTGACGATTACAAAAAATCTTCGAAAGAAAAGATAGAGAGACAAACCCTCTCTTCTATTAATGTAAAGTGCAACGATAGAAAACCTCGATTAATAAAAGGAATTGCAATATTTAAAGAGATGACAAATTAAAATATCAACAACTAAAGAGTAGAAACTAAGCTAGGGTTGTTGACAACACTTCGTCGTAGAGTCGTCGGAGAATCACAGAGTTGCAGAGGTTTTTGAGCACTTAGAGATGATGAAAAACCCTAGGAGATGCCCTCCTTTTATAGCCTTTGAGCCCCTTTTCGAGAGGAACTTCACCCAATAGAGTTTTGGCACATGTCTCCTTGAAAAATGGTGATAAGGCTTGACTCCTCGAGGCTGATCCTTGACCATCAGTCGACTGATGGCCCTCATCAGTCGACTGATGGCTGCATCAGTCGAATACTGACCATAGACAGTCGATTGATTGACAGCAGTCGAATCCTCCAAGCTGGCAGTCGACTGATGCTAGCTGAAATGACAAGTTAGCTAAACAAAAATATTATTTCGACGGCCTCCGACCGTCCGATCTCGACCTAGACCACCGATGGGATGTCATGGGTCGGATCTACGCTTAAGTCTATCCCCGTCAAGAGGATACGACCTCACTTACACTCACATACACACGAGCTTACCTCGATACTTACTGTGTCACTTTCACTTCCGGCCTTCCACTTGATTCCTTCGGCTCCCTCCGAAGTCACTCGAGTGTCGCCCGACCACCCCGGCTTCCTTTGGGTGTCGCTAGCCTTCAGCTCCAGCTATAATAATTTTCTACACACTCGATTCAGCTCGTGAGATAATGACATGAGCTTAACTTTGTATCGTTTGCTATAATCAAAACTCAGGTTCGACTTAGGTGCTTACTGCACCAACAAACCCTATATCAGTTGAGTCGATTTGGTAAGCAACTCAACTGGTAGCTATAGATTCGGTCACAGAATCGAGCCCAGCTCAATTGCAGGCTCGATTGACAGGTGTTTTTCGAGCACAAACGCGAGTCAGACTCAACTACAGGCTTGACTACGGAGGCGGCAATGGGATGCTTCTATTTCGAGTAAAGATTCAAATGGGACAATTTCTGGTTGAAGGAGCAGGATCCTTTCCTGGCAAACCACCAGAGGATGGAGGTGGTTACGGGGATAAGCTTAGGTGGTTAGGTTTTGGTTGGGTGTGACTTCTAGGGTTCCAATAGAGGAAGATAAAAGGCTTGCTGAAGAAGAAGAGAAGCAGTTCTTGAGCTTCAGTTTTCGATTTGAGTTAGACAAGCCTCCTGTGATTCATTCTGAAGGAGAAGAAGTGAAAAAGCCTTGCTCTCATCTCGCCTTCTCTCCAACAAGTGCTCACAACTACTGTCGATCACCTTCTTGCAAGCGCTACAACTCCATCTTCAACGCAAGAAGCTGAACAACAAATCTGTAACCTGTTTTATATTCTTAGCTCACTGTTCTTGATTATCTTATTGCATTGTAAGCTTGTAAGAGGTGAAGTTTTTCACCTCCGAAAACTTTTCGATCCATTCATAGTAGTCTTTCCTTTTGAGCTACCCGTGGAGTAGGAACTACTGAGTTCCGAACCATGTAAATACCTGCATATTGGTTGTGTTTGTGCTCTTTACTTTGCTTTCTATTTTCGCTACGTAATCCCTTGTTTTGCAGTGAAATTTGAGTTAGATTTTTTCAACTCGCTATTCACCCCCCCTCTAGCTAGCCTCGATCCCAACAAGTGGTATCAGAGCAAGGGCTCTGCACCGGATTCACCTCCACCAGAGTATCAAGGAATGGCAGTGCAAGAGGGATTCAACACAACTCGACCCCCATATTTCGACGGCCAAAACTTCCAGTATTGGAAGAGCCGGATGGAATACTACTTGATGATGGACATGGATATGTGGTTCTTAGTCTCAGAGGGATTCACACCACCAACCGACGACGAAGGAAGGGTTTTGGTGCCTTCTCTGTGGTCGGCAGAACAGAGAAGAAGAGCTCAGGCTAATGCCAAAGCAATTGTAACTTTGCAGTACAGTGTAGCCAAGGACCAACTCAACAAAGTTGGCCCCTTCAGTAGTGCTCAAGAACTTTAGAGGAAGTTTATGGAGTTATGATGTGAGCAAAATATATAGGGTTTTAGGCGTAGTTTTCGCTCACATCTTATTACATTTTGTGATAATTTTATGCATATGTTACTCTATTTTTGCACGCATTTCCTATTTTCTTGTTCGGAGGTCTTCTCAGTTTACTTTTGCGTGCAGGTTGGCTTTTCGGGTGGAAAAGATGCATTTTCGGAGCAAAAGAAAAACATTTCGCGCTAGACGCAGAGTGGGACACGACCAGGGCGTGTGGATTCACACGGTCGTGTCCGATGGGCAAAGATCAGCACACCAAGGCCGCACACAGCCTGGCCGTGTGGTGGCCCGATGGATTTGAACGACTAGGATTTTTTTCGAATTTTGTAGCGGTCCGAGGCGAGGTCTATATAAGGATGACTCCACCCAAACCCTAAGGTGGAGGCACGACGGCTAGGACGGTACGTTGAAGCCCTAAAAAGCTTCAGTAACTCGTAATGGGGAGGAGGAATGTTGCCGGAGGTCCACAACTTGCAATACAACGCCGGAGAGAAGATCACGAAGCATCGTATATCTCTATTTATGTGCTTTATTTCTATTTTATTCAAACTTAAACATGTTTTGTGACTCTTCTTTCGTATTTATGGAGTAGTACTTTCGATTCTAGGATTAGGCAATAGCTTGTGTACATGAACAATGTTGGTTCATATTAAATTCTGGCCATAAGTTTGATTTGACAATTGGTAGTTGCTCTTAATTATATCTACATGTGTTTGGCTTTCTTTTCGTTATGCTTAGGCGATGCGAGGTGGTGACAACCCTCAAAATCTAAATTTAGGATGTTTGATCCAAGGAACCTAAGGGTAAACCTGACCTCCTGTAACTGCGGGGGGAAGGGAGCGGTGAAATCAGAAACGGTCCACCGCAAGGATTGATTTGGCATCCTCGTACCCTCTATCCCGTCCTTTTGGGCGAGGATAGCTCCCGGTGAATGCTGTGGCTCTGCGGGAGAGTGTATGATGTCCCTTCCCCAAAACAGTAGGTAGACGGTTAGACAACGCTAATTGACAACATTGTTCTGTGGTACACAAGTGAAACCGAAGTCTTAGAATCGCCCTTTTAAGACCCCGACACACTCTTTTTCTCCTTTGTGTGACATCGCACTGAGTAGGGTCCACCGATAGTCTTCACCAACCAACTCTCTCTCAGAGATTTCGTCCAAACAATTCCAACCACTTAGTGTATTGGTATTCGAATCCCAGTCCATGTGGGATCGATAATCTTTATTACTTGACGACATCCGTGCACTTGCGGGCATTGAGCGCGAGCGCGCACTTTGAGTCTTCGACGGTATCCATCGTGAGATTTAAGGTCACGACCGTGTGCATCAAGTTTTTGGCGCAGTTGCTGGGGACTATCGATTCGATATCAAATCGAACGGTGGTAGATTGGATCGGACTTAGGATTAGATTAATTTTCTGCTTTATTTTCTTTTTAATTTATCTTATCTTCTTTAGTTCTATTTTCCATATTTAGATTTAGTTTTTATTTTTAGTAGTAATTTCCTATTTACTTATTGCATCTTAGATTTTTAATTGCTAGATTTATTTATTTTCTATTTTTTTAGAATTAGATTAGCACTCTTAACTTTGTGGTTTGGTTCGTCGTATGCTTAGAAGACTAGGGTCGGAAGGTCTAATTCTGATCAATTTAGAGATTGAGCGAACCTTTCACCATCGGAGAGCAGCACAACGAAAGATGGAAGATCAAGCTGCATCCGAGGTGAACATGGGCAGCCGACCTATGTGGGGCTATGCAGCTCCTTGCGCTAGAGGATTCAGGCCGAGCATAGCTGGACCATCTATTTCGGAAAATAACTTTGAGCTGAAGCCGACACTCATACATATGGTCCAGCAGAGCCAATTTGGAGGAGCTGCAACTGAAGACCCGAACCGACATCTTGAGGCTTTTCTTGAAATCTGCTCAACTATGAAACTGAACGGAGTCCCTACGGACGTGATTTGCCTTAGCCTGTTCCCATTTTCACTGCGGGATAAGGCTAAAGCTTGACTTCACTCCTTACCTTCTGGCAGCATCACCACGTGGGAGCAGTGTTAGCAGCAGTTTCTGAATAAATACTTCCCACTAAGCAAGACTGCTCACATGCGCTATCTTATCACGAGCTTTCGCCAGAAGGAGGGGGAGTTCTTATTCGAAGCATGGGATCGCTACAAGGGGCTACTTTACCAATGCCCACACCATGGACTGGAGAGGTGGTTGGTGATCCACATTTTCTATAATGGGATCGCTTACGCCACAAAGATGTCCCTAGATTCTGCTGCAGAAGGAGCTTTAATGAACAAGACCATAGAGGAGGCCGAGGAGCTTATCGAAGAGGTGGCACAAAACCACCATCAATGGGCCTCCGAACGTGGTCAACCCACGCCGGCAGTAGGATGATACACTGTCAACTCCATGGACCACCTTTCGGCAATGATGGACGCGCTCAGCAGACGGTTTGACTCTTTGAATCCTTCATCTGCATGTGCGGCTATTGATTTTGGAGAAGGAGCGACAACGTATCGTGAGGACCACTATGGAGGGCAGGAGACCTCAGACGAGCAGATTGAGCATTGTGACATGATTGGGGACTATGATTAAAGGCCTCACAACCCATACTCGAATACCTACAATCCCGAATGAAGAAATCACCTGAATTTCTCTTACAAAAGAACTTGGGAAACCCCCAACCATCCGGAGGGTTTGGGAAGCAACAGGGCAATGGGCAATGACCGCAGAAGTCCTGACTAGAACTGATGATGGAGGACTTCATCGATACCCAAACTAAGGCCAATGAGGAATTTCATCACCAACAGCAGAAGTCAGAAGAAGCACTCTGAGACTTGAAGGCCACCGTTGATGGCCTTGCGAGTCATACCAGGATGTTGGAGACGCAAGTGGCCCAAATAGCCCAATCCGTGTCACAACCTATGAAGAGCTCTCCGGCGAGCAAAGGAAAAGAGGAAGGAGTGGGGTCAAGTAGCCAATTCGCTAAGGGGTGTGTAGCCATGATTACCATCCTACCTGACCAAGCTGAGTTCGAAGAGAAGATTCCAGTATAGCTTGAGAACCTTGGTGAATTTGTTATCCCCTGTTCGATTTATGGGGAGAGCTTCGACGAAGCATTATGCGATTTGGGATCATCAGTCAGTGTGATTCCCTATGCATATTATCTGAAGATGGGACTGAGCGGGCTCAAACCAGCGAATCTTGGTATTTGTATGGGAGACGATTCAGTAAAGGAGCCCATTGGCCTGCTACCACACATTCCTGTGATGATTGAGGATTTCGTGATACCCACGGACTTCATCATACTGGACACAAGACCGAATCCCCAGAATCCCATCATTCTGGGAAGGCCTTTTCTAGCAACCGCAGGGGTGTGCATCAATGTGAAGGCACACCAGATCTCCCTGGAGGTAGACGGGGAGATTATCCTTTTCAGCCTTTCGGAGCATATAGCTCCCTACTTTGACGGCTTCACGATTAGCAGAATGAAGCTGGAACCTCCAAATGAAGAGCCAGAGACGGATGAATGGAGGTTCACTGAACCACCAGAGCCGAGTTGAAAGTAGAGTGCGATCGAGCTAAACGACCTTAAATAAAGCACTTCATGGGAGGCAACCCAAGTTTAGTTGTAGATTTCCCTTTTTAGTTCATTGCATGCATTTGCTTGATTTTTAGTTTTGATTTCCATCACATTCAGAGTCAGGAGTAGAAAAGAACTTTGTTAGGCAAAAATGAAACCCATATTAGTCTACACGGCGAAGTGTATGAACAAATTTGGGTCATGGTGCATAAATGGGCGAAAAATGGGGACACACGGCCTGGCCGTGTTGTTTCACACGGTCGTGGCGTGCTAGGTTAAAAGGGGGCGAGCCGTGTGTTTTCACCTCATTTGCACCATGTGCTTCAAAAGTTCTTGCCCTAGCCGTGTGATTTCGCTTTCGCATTCCTCTAGAAGCATTTCTAAGCTCTTAAGAAGCCAAAAGGAGCAAGGATGAGAAGGACCAAGACCGTAGCATCCCGATCCGACGCCTCGGAGCGACGAACAAGAAGAGCCGATGCTTCTCAAGCTCTGGAAGAGGGCAACGCCCTACCCACTCTACTTTTTCGTAACAATGAACATAAAGATAGGTACAATATGCTCTCTACTTGTAAACTTACTGCTACTAGATACTTAGATGAGGATTTGCTAGAATCTCTAGGGTTGTTGGGCGAAATGCAAACCCTATTTACAAAAATGGGGTGGGAAGAAATCATGGGGATAAAGCACCTAACCTACCCTAGGATTGTTTTGGAATTTATGAGTTCATTAGAGGCGGAAGTGTTAACGGGTAGAGAGAGCGAGGAGGGTAGGATAAATTTAGGCTTTTCAACATTGAGCATGAGTGGACCCTCCACCAATGGAACTCATGCTTTGGCTTGCCAAGTGGGGGGGAGAGAAGAACCCCTATCGGGTTCAACTCTCGGTTATGTTGGACCGAGTTGACGGGGGAGCATGTTTATGACCCTTCTAGAGACAAAGCATCGCGCCTCCAGAATCCCATCTTCCGATACCTACACCGCATCATGGCTAGTACCATATTTGGTCATGGGGAGAGTGACGGTGTAGTTAGAGCTAGCGAGCTGCTTTGCCTATGGGATATGCTACAAGAAAGGAGTAGCATCGATGTAGGGTCCCACTTCATCAGACACTTAGTGAAGATGGGCAAAGCAACATGCGGAGAGATCAATGTGGGAGGCCTACTTACCCACATTTGCCATAGGATGGGGTACGATTACACAACATTAGAGAGTATAGAGGGGAGCCCTAGGATCGACCTAGGAGTATGCATGGCCATGAAAATGATTGTGAGAAAAGGAGACTCCTTATGCTTTGTAAGGAAGAATCTAACGACCCTTAGGCTCCCCGACCTGGATCGTACCACCATCTCTATACGCGCCAACTGGCATTTGGACCTGATAGTGGAGTCCCCTCCACATGAGGGACCATCCGCATCAGCGCCCATCTCTCCACCTTTATATCACTCTCCCTCCAGTCCACACATGCATAGGAGCCCACCTAGTCCACGCCGACATGAGCCTACACCTGCACCATCATTTTTGTCTACTTTTGAGAAGGATGTAGGTACGTCAGTATATGATTTCTCGGAGTTCCGATTGCGCCTCGACGACATTTACACTGAGCAGCAGACGCAGAGGTAGCGATGGGAGGAGCAGAGCACCTACCAGTAGGCGGAGTTCCAGGGATTCCGAAAGCTTTTCAACTGGGTTGAGGAGTTCTACGACGAGGCTCGCATATACTTCTAGAAGGAGGCTGCTCCTCGTAAGGATGAGGCCGCCTACCGTAGGGAGATGCGACAGCATATGCATGCCCAGCAGGCACAGTGGGCTAGGGAGGAGGAGCACCGAGC
Organism: Wurfbainia villosa; assembly: GCA_025175895.1. Lineage (NCBI taxonomy): Eukaryota > Viridiplantae > Streptophyta > Magnoliopsida > Zingiberales > Zingiberaceae > Wurfbainia > Wurfbainia villosa. Next base: position 35,193,852 of record CM045990.1, read on the forward strand.
AGCCGCTGCATCCACCAGTTCCCAGATCGACCACATGTATATGTGGCATCAGCGGCTCAGTAGCAGGTTCTCCCAGGATCCAGAGATGTCGAGGCTCCCGGACTTTCCACCTCGTCCACCATATTAAAGGTATATTTTTGTTTAAGTCTGGGGGGGAGACCCCAGAATCTATTTTGTTTTGTTTCCTATCAGTAGTTTCTTTTCTGGTATTTTCATTTGTTCATGCATGCATGAGTTGTTTAGTTCCTTTCAGTACTTAATTTTTGGTGTCTGTAAAGCTACCTCAGTAGTTTTTTTAAAAGTTGCTTGCATAAGTTATTCCCATAGGTAGCTTAACTTCTTTTATCCTGTGGTATTTTATTTTATTTGCTTTATAGAATGTTCTAGACTTACACTGGTTAGCTTTGAATTTGCACTTACACATGAGCATTCTGACAGGAAAAATCTAGTACATACCTAGTTATGATTCACCTCAATAGTCTAGTACATTGGAATTCATAGGTGACTCTAGGTTTAGCATTTTAGTTTCTAGAGATGCTCAGATTGTGTAAGCCCATTTGGAAAAATCAAAATCCCAACGAGCTAAAAAGAAAAGGTGAGAGGGATAAAAAAACAATTCTCGTGGGTGGAAATGGCTAGGTGCCTCTTTGAGACCGAGTTAGGTTACTGGGGAAACACCTTCCAATTTCTCTCAATACCGGACACGCCTTTGAGACTTTATGCTAGATCTAGGGAATGACCCTCACTTTGGGTAGGTAAGTGCCTAAGAGCCGGAAACCTTAGGAAAGCTATGGGGTGACGACTTAACTCACCATGGAACGGGCATCCCCTAAGAATGATTCGCTTAGCACGAGCACAAGGAGCTAACTTAGTGAACTTTTAGAACATATTTGTTTTGCTTTGATTGCAAATACCACTTGATAAATTTAGTTAACATGCTAATTATTGATTAATATCTTTTTTTTTTAAATTTCATGGCACTGAGGTTTGCTTGAGGACAAGCAAAGATTTAAGTATAGGGGAAGTGATGTGAGGAAAACATATAGGGTTTTAGGCGTAGTTTTCACTCACATCTTATTACATTTTGTGATAATTTCATGCATATGTTACTCTATTTTTGTACGCATTTCCTATTTTCTTGTTCGAAGGTTTGCTCGATGTACTTTTGCATGCAGGTTAGCTTTTCGGGTGGAAAAGATGTGTTTTCAGAGCAAAAGAAGGAAATTTCACGCTAGACGCAGAGTGGGACACGACCAGGGCATGTGGATTCACACTGTCATGTCCGATGGGCGAAGATCAGCACACCAGGGGCCCACATGGCCTGGTGTGTGAAACACTGCGGCCGTGTGGTGGCCCAAACAGATTCTTGAACTAGGGTTTTGATTTTACAGTGGTCCGAGGCGAGGTCTATATAAGGATGGCTCCGCCCAAACCCTAAGGGGGAGAGGCCTGATGGCTAGGATGCATGCAAAGCCTAAAAGCCGATAACTCGCGGAGGAGGAGGAGGCAGGGGAGGTCCACAACTTGCAATACAATGCCAGAGAGAAGATCACGAAGCATCATATATCTCTATTTTTGCGCTTTATTTCTATTGTATTCAAACTTAAACATGTTTTGTGACTCTTCCTTCGTATTTATGGATTAGTACTTTCAATTCTAGGATTAGGGAGTAGCTTGTGTACATGAACAATGTTGGTTCATATTAAATTCTGGCCATAAGTTTGATTTGATAATTGGTAGTTTCTCTTAATTATATCTACGTGCGTTTGGCTTTCTTTCCGCTGTGCTTAGGCGATGCGAGGTGGTGACAACCCTCGAAATCTAAATTTAGGAGGTTTGATCCAAGGAACCTAGGGGTAAACCTGACCTCCCGTAACTGCAGGTAGAAGGGAGCGGTGGAATTGGAAACGGTCAACCGCAAGGATTGATTTGGCATCCTCGTACCCTCTATCCCATCCTTTTGGGCGAGGATAGCTCCCGGTGAATGTGACGGCTCTATGGGAGAGTGTATGATGTCCCTTCCCTAAAACCATAGGTAGACGTTTAGACGACGCCAATTGAAAACATTGTTCTATGGTACACAAGTGAAACCGAAGTCCTAGAATCACCCTTTTAAGACCCCAGCACACTCTTTTCCTCCTCCGTATGACACCGCACTTAGTAGGGTCCACCGATAGTCCTCACCAACTGACTCTCTCTCATAGATTTTGTCTGAACAATCACAACCACTTAGTGTATTGGTATTCGAATCCCAGTTCCTGTGGGATCGATAATCTTTATTACTTGATGACATCCGTGCACTTGCGGGTATTGAACATGAGCGCGCACTTTGAGTCTTCGACGATATCCATCACGAGATTTAAGGTCACGACCGTGTGCATCAAGTTACATGAAGGAACCACAGATTCAAGGATAGCGAAGAGGGATCTCTACTTGAACCAACTTCAGAATTTCAGCATGAAGGAGACTGAAACTGTAAGTGAACTACATGGTAGGTTTAAAGAAATACTCAATGGCCTCCATTCGGTTGGAGAGGCTGTTGAGAATAGGGATTTAGCCAGGTATGTACTCAAATCTTTCCCTAGGAATACTTTGTGGTCATCTATGGTGGATGCCTACAAAGTATCAAGGGATCTTTCAACAATTAAGATTGATGAAATGTTTTGTGAATTGGAATTGCATGAACAAGCTAATCGGAGCCCAAAGGAGAAGGGTCTAGCTTTTATTGCAGGAGATCGCAACAAGGAGAGCAAGAAGAAGAAGGAGAAGAAGGAAGTTTCTTCCTCCTCTTCATCATCAGATTCGGATGGAGATGATGAGTCATCCTCTAGAGAGATGGCAAACTTTGTGAGGAGATTGATGAGAAGAAGCCAAAAATACAACAAGAAGGATGTGAAGAAATACTTCACCAAAAAAAAGAAAGGTAAAAGTTCTAAAATTAATCAGGATAAAGTTGATGTAGAATGCTTTCATTATCATAGGAAAGGTCACTTCAAAAGTGAATGCCCTAAGTACAAAAAGAAGGAAGAAAAGGCCAAGAGGAAGAAAGCATTATAGGCTACTTGAGATGATACTTCATCCTCATCCTCCTCATCGGAAGAAGAAAATGAGGAGAAGGGAGCAAAGCAAAAGGCTCTCATGGCATTGGAGAATTTTGAAAATTCAAATTTGGATGGAGAGCTGAGGCATTCTGATGGGGAGCAATCAATTTCGGACTCTTCATCATCATCTTCGGATGATGATCAGGTAAACTCTCCCCATCTAGATAAATTGTATGAAACTATCGCTTTCTTGACGAATGCTTTGAAAAAAAATCCAAAACTAACGTTAAATTACTGAAAACTGAATTAGAACTAGTTAAGAATACTAATACACTGTCTGATGATAGTGGTGTTGGAGATCCTCATTTGGAGGAGATCAAGGATGAGAATACATCCTTGAAGGCACAGGTGGAATATCTCAAGTGCACACTTGAGAAATTCACCAATGGATCAAAGACATTATACATGATATTAGGAGCCCAACGTGCAGTCTACAACAAGGTTAGACTAGGGTTCAATTTTCAACAAATGGAATTTAGTTATATGTCCTTAGTGACTAGGAAACCTGCATCTAGATCTAAAGTTTCTTTTGGTGGAATTGATGGACCTAAAACTGCTAAAGGAAAATCTGTTAATGCAAAAATAGCTAGGTCTAAATTTGGAAATGGTAGAACTATCACTGCTGGTTTTATTCCTACTAGATCACTTGTTATTGGAACTTCTAATGCTTGGATTCCTAGGAAGATTGTAGTAGATGCAGAGGGACCCAACTTGTGGGTTCCAAAAGACCAAAGTTTTCGTGTTTAGCAGGGACCCATCAAGGGGGAGCGTCCAACTACATGGTTTGTGGACAGCGGGTGCTCCAAACATATGATTGGGAACTCCTCTTTGTTTTCCTTAATTCATGCCAAAGATCGAGATACAATTTCCTTTGGTAATAATGGTAAATTGAAGGTTGTAGGAGTAGATAACATTAACATTTCTGAAAAATTTATAATTAGAAATGTATTGTTAGTTAAAGGGATGACATTTAACTTGTTGAGTGTAAGTCAATTGTGTGATGCAGGGTATAGAGTTGAGTTTCACTCAACCCAATGCCTTGTGATCCACAATGACACCAATGAAACCATGCTAATAGGATCTAGGAAGGAAAATATTTATCAAGTTAGATTTAGTAGTGCTACTAACATGTCTTTTAAGTGTTACATATCCAAGGAAGAAGAGTCTTGGTTATGGCATAGGAGATTGGCCCATGTCAACAAGAAGAACATCAAGAATTTGGCCAAGAAGGAACTTGTAAGAGGACTGCCCTCAATCACCTATGAGAAGGATAGGGTTTGTAGGGTGTGCCAAAAAGGAAAGAAAGTGAGATCTTCCCATAAAGGGAAGAATTATGTAAGTTCTTTACAAACATTAGATTTACTACACATGGATTTGTTTGATACTAGCACTATTAGATCTATCAATGGTAGTAGATATTGCTTGGTTATTGTGGATGATTACACTAGATATACTTGGACTTATTTTCTTAAACATAAGGACCAAACAGTAGAAACCTTCATTTTCTTTTGTAGAAGAGTTGAGAATGAGAAAAACTCAACAATTAAAATCATTAGAAGTGATCATGGAGGAGAGTTTGAAAATTCTAAACTTAAGGACTTTTGTTTAGTGAAAGGATACAAACATGAATTCTCCACACCTAGAATACCACAACAAAATGGTGTTGTAGAAAGGAGAAATAGAGCCTTGCAAGAGGTAGCTAGGAGTATGCTAAACGAATACCAATTACCAAACTTCCTATGGGCTCAGTTAGCACTGCATGCTATGTTCAAAATCGGGTTTTGATACATAGATTCTTAGGAAAAACACCACATGAACTTTGGTTTGGAAAGCCACCAACAATCAAGCACCTTAGGGTATTTGGTTGTATGGTGTATATCCTAAATACCAAGGATCATTTAGGAAAATTTTCTGCAAAAGCTGATGAGGGTATCCTTGTTGGATATTCCCTCACTAGCAAAGCTTATAGAGTCTACAACCATAGGACTAAGCTAGTAGAAGAGTCAACTAATGTTGTGTTGAAGAAAAAGGAATGAATATTGATTTGGATAGAAAATCGGTGGAGTTTGAACTAGAATTGAGGAAGCTGGAATTGGAAGATAGCAACTCTATAAGGGAAGCAAGAGTGGATTCTGATGAAGATAGAGTGAGAGCTCAAGGGTCATCACTTGAGGTTGAAGAATCTGAACAGATTTCAGTAGTACCCGAACCACCTCAAGTAACAAGATCCACTAGGAATGCTACTAGTCATCCCCAAAACCAAATTATTGGAGGCATCCAACATGGGGTGAGGACTAGATCATTTTTCAGAAATGAAGGAAATGAAGTTGCCTTGATTTATGAGATTGAGCCCAAGTTAGTGGATGAAGCTTTGCTTGATCCAGAATGGATCATTGCAATGCAAGATGAGTTAGGCCAGTTTGAGAGAAATCAAGTTTGGGATTTAATCCCTAGACCTAGTCAAACCTCTATTATTGGGACTAAATGGGTGTTTAAGAATAAGAGAAATCATAGAGGAGAAATAGTTAGAAATAAGGCAAGGTTAGTAGCCAAAGGCTACAACCAAATTGAGGGGTTAGACTATGATGAGACTTATGCCGTTGTAGCTAGGTTAGAATCCATAAGACTAATGCTTGCTTATGCAGCATACAAAGGCTTCAAACTATATCAAATGGATGTGAAATCAACCTTCTTGAATAGAGTCATCAAGGAGGAAGTCTATGTTGAACAACCTCTAGGGTTTGAGAATGCACAATTACCAGACCACGTGTACAAACTAAAAAAGGCTCTTTATGGGCTTAAACAAGCACCTCGTGCTTGGTATGAGCGGTTGTCAACCTTCCTAATTGAGAAAGGTTTTAGGAGAGGACAGATAGATCCCATACTATTCTTGAAAAGGGATGGTGAATACTGATGCGCATGGTCGTGACCTTAAATCTCATGACGGAGACCGTCGAAGACTCAAAGTGTGCGCTCGCGCTCAATGCCCACAAGTGCACGGATGTTGTCAAGTAATAATAGATTATCGATCCCACAGGGATTGGGATTTGAATACCAATACACTAAGTGGTTGTGATTGTTTGGACAAAATCTCTGGGAGAGTCAGTTGGTGAGGACTATCGGAGGACCCTACTCAGTGCGGTGTCACACGGAGGAGGAAAATAGTGTGTCGGGGTCTTAAAAGGTGATTCTAGGACTTCGGTTTTGCTTGTGTACCACAAAACAATGTTGTCAATTGGCGTCGTTTAAACATCTACCTACAATTTTGGGGAAGGGACATCATACACTCTCCCGCAGAGCCGCCGCATTCACCCGGAGCTATCCTTGCCCAAAAGGACGGGATAGAGGGTACGAGGATGCCAAATCAATCCTTGCGGTGGACCGTTTTTGATTCCACCACTCCCTTCTCCCCGCAGTTACGGGAGGTCAGGTTTACCCCTAGGTTCCTTGATCAAACCTCCTAAATATAGATTGCGAGGGCTGTCACCACCTCGTATCGCCTAAGCACAGCGAAAAGAAAGTCAAATTCACGAAGATATAATAGAGAGCAACTACCAATTGTCAAATCAAACTTTTGGCCAGAATTTAATATGAACCAACATTGTCTATGAACACAAGCTACTCCCTAATCCTAGAATCAAAAGTACTACTCCATAAATATGAAGGAAGGATCACAAAACATGTTTAAGTTCAAATTCAATAGAGATAAAGCACAGAAAAAGAGATAAACAATGCATTGTGATCTTCTCTCCAGCGTTGTATTGCAAGTTGTGGACCTCCGGCGGCGTTTCCTCCTCCCCGCTGTGAGTTACCGAAGCTTTTTAGGGCTTCGGTGTGTCGTCCTAGTCATCGTGCCTCCTCCTAGGGTTTGGGCGGAGCCATCCTTATATAGACGACACCTAGGACCGTTGCGAAATCGGGAAAAAACTCTAGTCGCGCAACTCTATCGGGTCACCACACGACAGTGTGCTTCCACATGGTCAGGCCATGTGTGGCCCTGGTGTGCTGATCTTTGCCCATCGGACATGGCCGTGTGAATCCACATGCCCTGGCCATGTCCCACTCTGCGTCTAACATGAAATGTCCTTCTTTCGCTCTGAAAATGCATCTTTTCCTCCCGAAAAGCCAACCTGCACACAAAAGTACAACGAGCAGACCTCCGAACCAGAAAATAGGAAATGCATGCAAAAATAGAATAACATATGCATGAAACTATCACAAAATGTAATAAGATGTGAGCGAAAACTACGCCTAAAATCCTATATGTTTTGCTCACATCACTTCCCCCAGACTTAAATCTTTGCTTGTCCTCAAGCAAACCTCAGTGCCATGAAATTTTAAAAAGATACTGTTCCACACTCAGCATGCTAACTATATTTATCAAGTGGTATTTGCAATCAAAGCAAAACAAATATGTTCTAAAAGTTCACTAAGTTAGCCTCTTGTGCTCATGCTAGGCGAATCATTCTTAGGGGATGCCCGTTCCATGGTGAGTTAAGTTGTCACCCCATAGCGTTCCTAAGGTTTCCGGCTCATAGGACTTACCTGCCCAAAGTGAGGGTCGTTCCCTAGATCTAGCATAAAGTCTCAAAGGCGTGCTCGGTATTGAGAGAAATATGGAGGTGTTTCCCTAGTAACCTAACTCGGTCTCAAAGGGACACCTAGCCATTTCCACCCATGACAACTATTTTTTATCCCTCTCAATCTCTCTTTTTTTCTTCTTCTCTTTTTTCTTCTCTTTTTTTTTCATCTCGCTGGGATTTTGATTTTTCCAAATGGGCTTACACAATTCGAGCATCTTCAGTAACTAAAATTCTAAACCTAGAGTCACCTATGGATTCCAATGTACTAGACTATTAAGGTGAATCATAACTAGGTATGTACTAGATTCTCCCTTTCAAAATGTTCGACATGTGTAAGTGCAAATCCAAAGCTAACCAGTGTAAGTCTAGAACATTCTATAAAGCGAATAAAATAAAATACCACAGGATAAATGAAGTTAAGCTACCTATGGGAATAATTTATGCAAGCAACTTTTAAAAGTACTACCGAGGTAGCTTTACAGACACCAAAAATTAAGTACTGAAAGGAACTAAACAACTCATGCATGCATGAACAAATGAAAATTCTAGAAAAGAAACTACTGCTAGGAAACAAAACAAAATAGATTTTTGGGGTTCCCCTCCAGACTTAAATAAAGATATACCTCTAATAAGGTGGACGAGGTGGAAAGTCCGGGAGCCTCGGCATCTCTGGATCCTTAGAGAACCTGCTGCTGAGCCGCTGATGCCACATATACATGTGGTTAATCTGGGAACTAGAGGATGCAGCGACTGCTCGGTGCTCCTCCTCCCTAGCCCACTGTGCTTGCTGGGTGTGCATATGCTGGCACATCTCCCTGCGGTAGGCCGCCTCATCCTGATGACGAGCGGCCTCCTCCTGGAAGTATATGTGGGCCTCGTCATAGAACTCCTCCGCCCACTGGAAATGCTCCCGGAATCCCTGGAACTCTGGCTGCTGGTAGGTGCTCTGCTCCTCCCATCGCTACCTCTGCGTCTGTTGCTCAGTGTAAATGTCGTCGAGGTGCGATCAGAACTCTGAGAAATCATATGTCGACGTACCTGCATCCTGCTCAAAAGTAGAAAAAGATAGTGGTGCAGGTGTAGGCTCATGTTGGCGTGGACTAGGTGGGCTCCTGTGCATGTGTGGACTGGAGGGAGAGTGATATAAAGGTGGAGAGACAGGCGCTGATGCAGATGGTCCCTCATGTGGAGGGGACTCCACTATCAGATCCAAGCGCCAATTGGCGCATATAGTGATGGTGGTACGATCCGGGTTGGGGAGCCTAAGGGCCATCAGATTCTTCCTTACAAAACATAAGGAGTCTCCTTCTCTCACAATCATCTTCATGGCCATGCATACTCTAAGGTCGATCCTAGGGCTCCCCTCTATACTCTCCAATTCTGTGTAATCGTACCCCATCCTATAGCAAATGTGGGTAAGTAGGCCTCCCACATTGATCTCTCCGCATACTGCTTTGCCCATCTTCACTAAGTGTCTGATGAAGTGGGACCCTACATCGATGCTACTCCTTTCTTGTAGCATATCCCATAGGCAAAGCAGCTCGTTGGCTCTAACTACATCGTCACTCTCCCCACGACCAAATATAGTACTGGCCATGATGCGGTGTAGGTATCGAAAGACGGGGTTTTGGAGACGCGATGCTTTGGCCCTAGAAGGGTCATAAGCATGCTCCCTCATCAACTCGGTCCAACATAACCGAGAGTTGAACCCAATAGGGGTTCTTCTATCTCCTCCACTTGGCAAGCCAAAACATGAGTTCCATTGGTGGACGGTTCACTCATGCTCAATGTTGAAAAGCCTAAAAGTTATCCTACCCTCCTCGCTCTCTCTACCCGTTAAAAGTTTCGCTTCTAGAGAACTCAAAAATTCCAAAACTATCCTAGGGTAAGTTAGGTGCCTTATTCCCATAATCTCATCCCACCCCATTCTTGCAAATAGGGTTTGCATATCACCTAACAACCCTAAGGATTCTAACAAATCCTCATCAAAGTACCTAGTACCAGTAAGTTTATGAGTAGAGAGCATATTATACCTATCTCTATGTTCATTATTGTGAAAAAGTAGAGGGGGTAGGGTGTTACCCTCTTCTGGAGCTTGAGGAGTGTCGAATCTTCTTGTTCGTCGCTCCAAGGCACCGGATCAGGATGCTACTGTCTTTGCCCTCCTCATCCTTGCTCCTTTTGGCTTCTTAAGAGGTTGAAAATGCTTCTAGAGGAAGGGGAATGCGAAATCACACGACTAGGGAAAGAACTTTTGAAGTACACAGTGCAAATGAGGTGAAAACACACGGCTCACCCCTTTTAACCTCGCGTGTCACGACCGTGTGTCGCCATTTTTTCGCCCATTTATGCACCATGGCCCGAATTTGTTCATACACTTTGTCGTGTAAACTAATATGGGCTTCATTTTTGCCTAGCAAAGTTCTTTTCTACTCCTAACTCTAAACGTGATGGAAATCAAAACAAAAAATTAAACAAATGCATGCAATGAACTCAAAAGGGAAATCTACAACTAAACTTGGGTTACCACCCAAGAAGCGCTTTGTTTAAGGTCGTTTAGCTCGACCACACTCTTCTGTTAACTCGGCTCTGACGATTCAGTGAACCTCCATTCATTCATCTCAGGATCTGTGTACGCAGCTTCCTTCCAAGCTCTTGCTGGAATCACATACTTTCCTAACGAAGGTTCCTGACTTCTTGTCCCAACAGGCTCAAACTCAATCTTGTCCTCTCCCACTTTCAGGGTAAGCTTGTGGTTCTTCACATCAATGACCATTCCTGCAGTCGCTAAAAATGGTCGTCCCAGGATAACGGGTATCTTGGGATCTTCTTCCATCTCCATCACCACAAAATCCATCGGCAGTGTAAAATTCCCCACCTTAACAGGAACGTCTTCTAAAATCCCCAATGGGTAGCGGTATGTGTGGTTGGCTAGTTGTAGTGTCATAGTAGTGAATTTTAAATTTCCTAACCCTAACTTTTTGCATAGGGTGTAGGGAATAAGACTCACACTCGCTCCCAAGTCACAAAAGGCTCTGCTAATCAGTGTCTTCCCTATATAACATGGGATATAGAAGCTCCCAGGGGTTTTTAGTTTCTGAGTAGCTTCGTTTCGGAGGTAAGCGCTCGGTTCCTCTGTGAGGGCCACTGTTTTCGACTCTGTGACCTTCCTATGATGCACCAGAATATCTTTCATGAACCTAGTGAACTGGGGCATTTTGTGCAATGCTTCGAGTATCGGTATCTCTACCGAGATCGACTTCAGCATGTCCAATAATTTACCAAACTCGGCATCTTTCTTTGCATTCATCAACCGCTGTGGGAATGGTACAGTAAGGGGGGGTTGAGCCCTCGCGGCAGGCCCCCGATTTTCTCCTGTTTTCTCATTCTCAGCCTCCCCCAAGGGTTCTAGCGGTTCAGGTCCCAGGACTTTTTCAACACTCGATCGTCCTGGCATTTCTTTCAAAATCTTCCCGCTTCGCAGCATCACCGCCTTGCATTGTTCCACTAGATTGGCCTCTGCTCTTCCTGGTAGCTTCCCCGATATCCTGGAGATTTGATTCACTATTTGGGCTACTTGAATTTCTAGCGACTTCTGCCTGGTGGCAAGATCCCTTATAGATGATCCTAACCCTTCGATCATCGCATCCATCTGTGAATGTCGTCGCTGAAATTCAGTGTTCACCTCCCGCTGCGTTTGAATGAAGTTCGACATCATATTCTCCAGATGGGTGTTAGAGGGACGTGGCTGCCCATTGTCTCCTGACGGTTGGAACCTTGCCATGGTATTCTTATAAGGAAAGTTTTGGTGATTCCTCCATCCCGGATGAAAAGTACTGGAGTATTGGTTGTTGGGCCTTGAGTTATGGTCCCAAACCGCATCGCAGTGCTCAATCTGCTCGTCCCAGGTTTCCTGTCCTCCACAGTGGTCCATGGAATTGACAGTGTATCGTCTTGCTGCAGGCGTGGATTGACCACGTTCGGAGGCCCATTGATGGTGGTTTTGTGCCACCTCTTCAATAAGCTCCTCTGCCTCCTCTATGGTCTTGTTCATTAAATCTCATCCTGCGACAGAATCTAGGGACATCTTTGTGTCGTAGCGATCCCATTATAGAAAATATGGATCACCAGCCACCTCTCCAGTCCGTGGTGTGGGCATTGATAAAGTAGTCCCTTGTAGCGATCCCATGCTTCGAACATGGACTCCCCCTCCTTCTGGCGAAAGCTTGTGATAAGATGGCACATGTGAGCAGTCTTACTTGGTGGGAAGTATTTATTCAGAAACTGCTGCTCACACTGCTCCCATGTGGTGATGCTGCCAGAGGGTAAGGAGTGAAGCCAAACCTTAGCCTTATCCAGCAGTGAAAATGGCAATAGGCTCAGGCGAATCGCATCGGAAGGGACTCCGTTCAGTTTCATGGTTGAGCAGATTTCGAGAAAAGCCTCAAGATGTCGTTCGGGTCTTCAGTCGCAGCTCCCTCGAATTGGCTCTGTTGGACCATATGTATAAGTGTCTGCTTCAGCTCAAAGTTATTCGCAGAAATTGATGGTCCAGCTATGCTCGGCCTAAATCCTCTAGTGCTAGGAGCTACGTAGCCCCACAGAGGTCAACTTCCCATGTTCACCTCGGAAGCAGCTTGATCTTCCATCTTTCGCTGTGCTGCTCTCCGATGGTGAAAGGTTCGGCCTATCGCTAAATCGATCAGAATTAGTCCTTCCGACCCTAGTCTTCTAAGCATACGACGAACCAAACTCCAAAAAAGTAAGAGTGCTAACCTAACACTAAAGGCAGAAAATAAAAAAATCTAGCAAATAAAAATCTAAGATTCAATAAGTAAATAGGAAATTACTACTGAAAATAAAAACTAAATCTAAATATGAAAAATAGAACTAAGCAGATAAGATTAAACTAAAAAGAAAATAAAGCAGGGAATTAATCTAATCCTAAGTCCGATCCAATCTACCACAGTTCGATTGATATCGATTCGACAGTCCCCGGCAACGGTGCCAAAAACTTGATGCACACAGTCGCAACCTTAAATCTCGCGATGGAGACCGTCGAAGACTCAAAGTGTGCGCTCGCACTCAATTCCCGCAAGTGCACGGATATCATCAAGTAATAATAGATTATCGATCCCACAGGGACTGGGATTCGAATACCAATACACTAAGTGGTTGCGATTGTTTGGACGAAATCTCTGGGAGAGTCGGTTGGTGAGGACTATCGGAGGACCCTACTCAGTGCAGTGTCACATGGAGGAGGAAAAGAGTGTGCCAGGGTCTTAAAAGGTGATTCTAGTGTTGGTGCAATCGTCCCAGGTTGACTCGAATTTTGACTCGAGCAGTACCTTGATGGTATTTTGATGATAGACAAAACTCATGACATGGGATTGTCATGGGAAAGTCCAAGGGGGAAGCCTTGGCATGGGAAAGTCCAAAGCATTGCGAAGCCGTGCGCTTGGTGCTTGGTGAGAAATGCATTGCGAAGCCGTGCGCTTGGTGCATGTGGGAAGTCTTGAGGACTTGGTAAGTTCACTAGGCTCGCGGTCCTTGAGTAGGTGAAGGATGGCATTGCGAAGCCGTGCGCTTGGTGCATCCGAGGGACCGCCGGACGGGGAGCGAATGGAGTGAGCCCAAAGGGAAGAATACTTCTAGGGCATGAGACGCGAAGGATGGCGTTGCAAAGCCGTGCGCTTGGCACATCCGAGGGACGTAGGCCGAAGGAAGAGAGCTTCGGTGGGGAACTCCATGAGGGATAAGGTGGACTTGGCCAAGTGGCTAAGACTGAGTGTCGGAGGCTCAAACATCGTTATGTTTGAGGTTTTAGCCGACATCAGTCGACTGGCATAGGTGTCAGTTGACTTCTCTAGGTCGTATGGGTTCGACCAGTGTTCGACTGAACCAAGTCTGTCGATCGATCACGACCGCCGAGGAGGGCGATCATTGTTGGGATGATCGATCATTGCCAAGGGATGGCGGATCGGATCGATGACACCGCACCGCAGAATGGAGTCGAGCTCGCCAGCACTCGACTGATGGATGATCAGTCGACTGATGGGTGCCATCAGTCGACTGATGTGTGATTCGTTGGAACTTAACCAACGTGGATCTGGCCGTTGTGAGACAACGGCTATGGGACCAGTCGACTGATGGTCCGATCAGTCGACTGATGGGCGCGAAAATAGCTTGATGCAGGTTATAAAAGGAGCACGAGTTGGAGGATTTTGCCATGGTTTTTGTGGAGCGATTGGAGGGGAATTGCTGCTGCATTCCAGTCCTTCAAGAGCCAATCAAAGCAAGCAACAAACAAGTGATCAAAAGCAATCGGTGAAAAGAGTTTCCTTTATATTGTATTTGTATTCTTGTTTGTATTTCTATATTACATTGTAATTGCTTGTGAGAGGTTTCTCCACCTCCGACGTGTAGTCGAGAAGGAGTTTGGTTAGTGTCGTGCGCATAACTAGAGCTCGAGGAGCTCTTCCATGGAGTAGGAACCATTCGGTTCCGAACCACGTAAATCTTGTGTTGTGATTGTGTATTGTTGTTAGTTTCATTATTATTGTTATTCCGCTGCGCTAACGACAATCGTAGACAACCAACGCAAGAAGAACGAGCAATTTACGACGTCCAACGAACGAGGGCTATTCACCCCCCTCTAGTCGGCCATTCGATCCCTAACAAGTGGTATCAGAGCTGAGGTCACTCTTCAAGGACTAACCGCCGCGAGAGCACTACAAATGGCCGGCTTCATCCATCCACCGAAATTTGATGGAGATTTTGCTTGGTGGAGGAAACGGATGGAGGTATACCTAGAAATCAATTTTGATTATATGATTATTGTAGAAAATGGTTTTGAGATGCCTAGGGATAAATACAACAAGCAAATTGAAAAGTCAAGGTGGACCCAAGACCAAATTAAGGACTTCAAGATGAATCTCGAGGTAATAAAATTATTTAGTGATTTGTTACCTAACAAAATTTGGTCTAGTTTGGGTGACTATAGGGATGCAAGGGAATTATGGAATAAGGTAATGATATTCCAAGAAAATTCCCAATCAGCACAAGTAGAGGAGAATGCCGAAGAAGAAAGCCCATCCACATTTGAAGATGTTGATGACTTGGTGGAGACCTCCACCTCTAGCGTTGAGGGGGAGGAAAGGATTTCAATTCCGGAGCAAGATCAAAATGAAGCTTCTACCTCCGGAAGAAGTGAAGAGGCCTCCACCAACTCCCTAGGTAACTCAAGTGTTGTAATTTTAAATAAAAATCACATAATATGCTTCGAGTGTAGGGAGAAAGGGCATTACAAGAGCAAATGCCCTAATTTGGCTAAGAAGAATGCATCGACACCAAAAGTCAACCCAATTTCAAATGATGCCGGTGTTCCCAAAATCAAGAGCAAAGAGCACATTGTGTGCTTTAAATGCAATCAAAAGGGACACTACCGAAGCCAATGCCCTAGGGGGAGGAAGAAAGGGCAAGAAGGTGCAATTCATGTAGGGGGAGCTCCTAAAGCTGACCCTAAGGTAAATTTAGTTAATGCACCTTTAATTCCTAGAATTAAAAAGCATGCTAAGAATTATTTTAGTTCTCTTGCTATTATCAATGAAAAGCATGCTAGGAGAAACAATAAAGTTTATTGCTTAGGTGCTAAGCATGTTAGTTTCTCTAAGGACAAACCTAGGACTCAAAACACTAGACCAATCCTTCCTAAAGAGTCCATTATGAGAGTAGAAGAGAATTTGGGTATTAATCCCAAGAAATCTAGGCATATGCCTAAGAAGAAAACCAACTCCCAAAAATCTAATGAAAATTCAAAGTTGAGGAAATTGGAGTTGAAAAACCAAGTCTTGAGATCAAGACTTAAGAAAATGGAGAAAACCCTTAGAATCATAGAAAATTCAATTCTAGGGTCAAATGCCCAAAAGTCAAGACCTAAGGTTCAAAAACCGTCTAAGGGCAAGGATGGTTTGGGTCACAAACCAAAGCCCAAGAAGACTTATCATAATGTTCCATTTGATTATGGAACTATTTCTAGGTCTAGAAAAACCAAGGCTAATAGGGAAGATATCCCTAAGTCTAGCCATGGTGTGTGCTTAGTGGCTAAGGACTTAAGGAAAACCAAGAAAGCCACTAAGAAGGTCAATGGAGGAGTCACCTCTAGAGTTGACCCAAGTAAGACCCATGTGACTAAGGCTTCAAAGGCTAAAAGGGTCATTAGGAAGGTATCTAGGGAAGTTATCCCTAGGGAATACCTTGTTAACCCAAGGAGCTCCAATAGATATTGGGTTCCTAAGAGCGTGATCAATTCACGCTAAATGGGTTAGGGTGTGTCAACCCTAAGTGGATGGGTAGTTAACCTAACCATAGTAGAGTTGACACATTAGGGTGTGCCAATATGCTTGAGAAGTTAAAAATGATTTAAATTGGCACAATTTGGTCATAGAGGTAATGGTGTGCCATTTTGGGTTTTTGGCACACTAGGGAAATGAATGGCATTAAGGCAAAATTGGTTTAATCCTTAGAAATGGCAAATTGATTTTAACACTTAGGTATTTTATACCTTAGTATATTTTTCTTGCCATGCTTTATTTGCCTTGCCATGTCATGACATCATCCTCATTTTTATTTATAAAAATGTCATGATCATACTTAGAATTATTTTTAGATGTCATGTATGCTTAAGTTTCATTCACATGCCATGACATCATGATTTTGGCATATGCTTTTATCTATATCATATCTATGCCATAATCATATCATGCATAAATTAAAATGAAATTAAGGACTATGGCATGATTTGATGGGAATCAAATAACATTGCTTAGAAATATGCATGAGACCATTTAAAGAATAAAAACCCACATCTCACAAAAATTTGACTTGTATGTGTTTTACACATCTAGATATTGGTGAGATGTTTAGGAAAAAGAAAATAAAGGTTTGAAAAACTTTTTGAAAACATTTTGTAAAACCTTGGTGAAACCTATCTTTTGATAGCTATCACCATTGAATGGGATGATACAAAGAGGGTTCTTTATTGAAGCTTTTCTTAAATTTTGAACTTTGTATCAATCTCCTACTTTAATGGGTAATATAATTTTCCAATATTTTTCACCCATAATGTTTGTGATAAGTAATATACATACCAAATTTTAATATTTATCAACTTATGTATATTTACTTATGAATTTCGGAAAGTCATTTAGAAATTGACTAGAATCTGATTATCGATCATTTTGAGGCGGTCGGATGATGAATGTGTCGATCATTGGTTTACAGTTGGTTAGGCCCATGTTCAGCTGTGTTTTGGTCCCCTAACCACTCCTACCCTAGGATATGCTTGGGAGAGCATTAAAAAGGGTGGAAATCCATTGGATATGGATTAGGAGTTGGGTTGAGGGTGAGTATCAACTTTAAGGTGGAAGCGAGTTCATTGTTGAACTTTGCCTTAATTTTGATTTGGTTAATGTTCCTATTGGCTTAGGGACTCTCCAAGGACATTGTTGGTGCAATGGTCAAGGGGGAGCAAGCCTCTAGGGGGAGGTATCCATCATGGGAAGATGGATGTATATTTCCTCATGGGAGGAAAATTTGGGTTGCCTCTCTTAAGTGATATGAGATCACTAGAAAGATGGTAGGCATGTGTTCCTCCAAGGGAGAGATATAAGATCTCATTGGGATATGAGACATTCATACCCTTGGGGAGGACCTTTTTGATGTAATGTCAAAAAGGGGGAGATGTTACCAAGTTACCAATTAGGTTTGGAATTCTCATTTGGGATATGAGAATTGCCAATATGGGAGAATTGGTAGACTTGAGATGGTAGTTTTGTCAATCATCAAAAAGGGGGAGATTGTTGGTGCAATCGTCCCAGGTTGACTCGAGTTTTGACTCGAGCAGTACCTTGATGGTATTTTGATGATAGACAAAACTCATGACATGGGATTGTCATGGGAAAGTCCAAGGGGGAAGCCTTGGCATGGGAAAGTCCAAAGCATTATGGCCGCGGCGCTTGGGTGCAGTGAGAAATGTGCATGGTCGCTTGGTGCATGTGGGAAGTCTTGAGGACTTGGTAAGTTCACTAGGCTCGGGGTCCTTAGTCGGTGAAGGATGGCATTGCGGCCGTGCGCTTGGTGCATCATCGAGGACCGCCGGACGGGAGGCGAATGGAGTGAGCCCAAAGGAAGAATACTTCTAGGGCATGAGGCGAAGGATGGCGTTGCGGCCGTGCGCTTGGCGCATCGAGGGCGTAGGCCGAAGGAAGAGCTTGCCGGTGGGGAACTCCATGAGGATAAGGTGGACTTGGCCAAGTGGCTAAGGCGAGTGTCGGAGGCTCAAACATCGTTATGTTTGAGGTTTTAGCCGACATCGGATCGGTAGCATAGGTGTCGATCATTGCTCTAGGTCGTATGGGTTCGACCCGGTGTTATTGAACCAAGTCTGATCGATCGGTCTAGAGAAGGCGATCATTGTTGGGATATCGATCATTGCCGAGGATGGCGATCGGCGATGACCTTGTCTGCGAAGAATGGAGTCGAGCTTCGCGACACTTTCGGGATGGATGATCGGTCGGTGATGGGTGCCATCGGTCGTGATGTGATCCGTTGGAACTTAACCAGCGTGGATCGCCGTTGTGAGACAAGCGGCTATGGGAGATCGGTGATGGTCCTCGATCGGGATATGGGCGCAACGACAGTCACGAGGTTATAAAAGGAGCACGAGTTGGAGGATTTCGCCATGGTTTTTGTGGAGCGATTGGAGGGGAATTGCTGCTGCATTCCAGTCCTTCAAGAGCCAATCAAAGCAAGCAACAAACAAGTGATCAAAAGCAATCGGTGAAAAGAGTTTCCTTTGTATTGTATTTGTATTCTTGTTTGTATTTCTATATTACATTGTAATTGCTTGTGAGAGGTTTCTCCACCTCCGACGTGTAGTCGAGAAGGAGTTTGGTTAGTGTCGTGCGCATAACTAGAGCTCGAGGAGCTCGCCCGTGGAGTAGGAACCATTCGGTTCCGAACCACGTAAATCTTGTGTTGTGATTGTGTATTGTTGTTAGTTTCATTATTATTGTTATTCCGCTGCGCTAACGACAATCGTAGACAACCAACGCAAGAAGAACGAGCAATTTACGACGTCCAACGAACGAGGGCTATTCACCCCCCTCTATCCGGTCATTCGATCCCTAACATCTAGGACTTCGGTTTCGTTTGTGTACCATAGAACAATGTTGTCAATTGGCGTCGTCTAAATGTCTACCTACTATTTTGGGGAAGGGACATCATACACTCTCCCGCAGAGTCGTCGTATTCACCGGGAGCTATCCTCGCCCAAAAGGACGGGATAGAGGGTACGAGGATGCCAAATCAATCCTTGCGGTAGACCGTTTTCGATTCCACCGCTCCCTTCTCCCCGTAGTTACGGGAGGTCAGGTTTACCCCTAGGTTCTTTGATCAAACCTCCTAAATATAGATTGTGAGGGTTGTCACCACCTCGTATCGCCTAAGCACAGCGGAAAGAAAGCCAAATTCACGAAGATATAATAGAGAGCAACTACCAATTGTCAAATCAAACTTTTGGCCAGAATTTAATATGAACCAACATTGTCTATGAACACAAGCTACTCCCTAATCCTAGAATCAAAAGTACTACTCCATAAATATGAAGGAAGGATCACAAAACATGTTTAAGTTCGAATTCAATAGAGATAAATCACAGAAATAGAGATATACAATGCATTGTGATCTTCTCTTCGGCGTTGTATTGCAAGTTGTGGACCTCCGACGGCATTTCCTCCTCCCCGCTGTGTGTTACCGAAGCTTTTTAGGGCTTCGGTGTGCTGTCCTAGCTATCGTGCCTCCCCCTAGGGTTTGGGCGGAGCCATCCTTATATAGACATCGCCTCGGACCACTGCGAAATCGAAAAAAAAACCCTAGTCGCACAACTCCATCGGGCCACCACACGGTCGTGTGTTTCTACATGGTCAGGCCGTGTGCGGCCCTGGTGTGCTGATCTTCGCCCATCGGACATGGCCATGTGAATCCACATGCCCTGGCCGTGTCCCACTCTGTGTCTAGCATGAAATGTCCTTCTTTCACTCCGAAAATGCCTTTTCTGCTCGAAAAACCAACCTGCACACAAAAGTACAACGAGCAGACCTCCGAACTAGAAAATAGGAAATGCATGCAAAAATAGAATAACATATGCATGAAACTATCACAAAATGTAATAAGATGTGAGCGAAAACTATGCCTAAAATCCTATATGTTTTGCTCACATCAAATACATATTTGTAGCCTAGGTTTATGTTGATGACATAATTTGTGGCTCAAACAATAGGGATTATCTCAATGAGTTTATTGGTCACATGGAAAATGAATTTGAGATGAGTCTAGTAGGAGAATTGACCTTTTTTCTAGGACTTGAGATAAAGCAAACCAAGGAAGAGATTTTTATACATCAATCTAAGTACGCAATGGAGTTACTGAAAAAGTTTCATATGGAGGAAGCTAAGGAAGTAGGCACACCTATAGCTATCAATACTCATTTAGATAGTGATGAGAAAGGAAAGGCAGTGAATTTGAAAAATTATAGGAGTATCATAGGGAGTTTATTGTACTTAACAACGAGTCGACCAAATATTTTATTCGTTGTTGGTATATGTGCTAGATTTCAAACTTGTGCTAAGGAGTCTCACATGATTGTTGTAAAAAGAATTATGAGATACTTAAAAGGCACTATCAATGTAGGATTGTGGTACCCCCAGACTGAATCTTTTGATTTAGTTGGCTATACCAACTTCGACTATGCCGGATGCAAGTTGGATCGAAAAAGCACTGGTGGGGGTTGTCATTTCTTAGGATCGGCCTTGATTAGTTGGTCAAGCCGTAAACAACACTGTGTAGCACTTTTCATAACCGAAGCTGAATATGTAGCTATGGGAGAATGTGTATCACAATTGCTATGGCTAACACACACCTTAGAAGATTATGGACTGACCTATAGGAATGTACAAGTGCTATGTGATAACATTAGCACTATACATCTCATCAAAAATCCGGTTCATCACTCAAGGACCAAGCACATTGAAGTGAGGCATCACTTCATTAGAGATCATGTAGCTAGGGGAGACATTGAACTCAGCCATGTTGAGTCCAAGTCTAACCTAGCCGACATATTCACAAAACCTCTTCCCGAAAATGAGTTTAGCCATTTGAGAAGAGAGTTGGGCATGTATGTTGCCCAATGAAGGAGGACCCCTCCATGATCTTAGGTAAATATAAAAAAAATATCCATTTAACAAGAGAAATGGGAATTTAAATTGGGAAGACCTGGGATCATCTCACAATGATAAGGATCACAAAACAGTTTTTGTATTGCTAGAAATGGGGTGAGATAATAGGATCAACCACTCTATTTCATGCTCATTGCATCCCTGAGATAGAGAGGTTGACGAGACAAAAATCACTAATGTGACTGGTTATGGGGAAGACCATTACACATTCTTGTGTTTGTGGTTCCAAGATCAGACCATTACACATTCTTGTGTTTGTGGTTCCAAGATCATAACTAGACATTCCAACCAAGTAAAATTGGTTGGATCCTCTTTGAGACAAAGAACATAGATACCAATTGTTTAAAACAATCAAAAAGTGTGTAAGGTCATCATATCAAGTGTTTTTAACACTTACCTAAGACTTAGAAATTACACAAAACTCAGTTGGAGTGTTCAGATATTGAAACCCAATTTTTTAAAGCCTACCAACCGAGACAGACTCGACCGGTGCCTCGACTGGTACAAGTTTTCAGCACTAAGAACCGAGTGCGCTTCAACTGGAGCCTCGATTGGCCAATTTCGATCACACTCAGAATCGAGTGCGCTTCGACTGGAGCCTCGACTGGCCAATTTCGATCACACTCAGAATCGAGTGCGCTTCGACTCGAGCCTCGACTGGCCAATTCCGATCACACTCAGAACCAAGTGTGCCTCGATCGTCGCCTCAACTGATGTCTCACAGATTTAAATAGGAACCCCTTTATTCCACGATTTTTCTTCCCCACAATCATCCCCTCCTGACTGTGACGAGCGCCAGTTGAGCCCTACATCTCCGTCCAAGCTTTACAACCTCAAGACAAGCCTTCTCTAGTCTAGGGTAAGGATCTTCTTCCTTCTCCTTGCCATTTCCTCTTAACCCTAAACCCCCCTAACCCTAATCTCTGACCACTCAACCACAACTAGGGATCCAGCAAGAAAAATTCATCTTCTGCAGCAAGCTCTTGTTCTTGGTTCTATGGCACCCAAGTAAGACTTTTTCCTTACTCTCCTTATGATTTTAGAGGATTTCTAAGCAGCTAATTACTTGCCCCACTTGACATGCATCATTTCATTCCTTGCATTCATTCATGGGTCAATCTTGTGCGCATGACATATATGACACATGACATATATGACTCATGACATTTTAGACTAAAAAGAAAGGAACCTGAGTCCTCCACCTCTAGGCCCTCACGAGAGAGGCCTTGCTCGGATCATCGTTTCCCCTCGGAATATCATTTTCACACCTTTAGGACCCACGGGTTTGAACTCTTAAGCATTCGGTCCATAGATGGTCATTTCTTCTCCAATAATGCACCATATGTTAGAGAGATGGTTGAACACTATAGACTCGATAAGTTAGTCTACTGCGATCACGATATCAATGAAGACTTACTTGTCAAATTCTATAACAACCTACAAGCCACTAAAAATAGGCTTATCTATAAGTCAAGGGTAGCCAAAATTGATATCACTCTTACTCCAACCATCTGGAGATCATTTCTAGGATGTAGAGAGTCCTCCTCTAACCTAGAATGCTATCCAACTCTTCCTGAAAATTTAGTAGGCTTTGACCTCAATTCCATCCACGAATCCTTATTTAGACGTCCTAGAGATGAAGGAGTTAATTTGGTGTCAGCCATGACACTAACAGCTTCTGACATCATCTTATACAAAGTCATTGTCGGATGCATTTTACCCATAGTCACCAAAGGGCAAGCCAAAGTTAGGCCACATCATTTATTGGCTCTCCACCTTCTCAAAAATCACCTTGATTTTAACATAGCTTTGAACATGTTTCTGTGCATTGTCCATTTCTCCATTCCAGTTAAGAAAAAGGTTTATATGCCTTTTGGTCACATCCTCACTTTCTGGTTAGAGTCCCTAGGCATAAACACATCCAGGGGAAAAGTGAGGGAGGTGAAAAGGATGGACTATATCCATTGGAGAAATTTATCTCTAGCCGGCATGATTCACACCTCTTCAGGAGAGATCTAGTGGAAGGATGGCCATCAAGTTAAGGAGCATATGGATGTTGAGGAAGAACCTGCTCTTCCTGCTGAAGAACCACACCACCCGACTCCTAATCAAGCTGAACACTTGACCACTATCACGGAGCAGCTATCTCAACTTCGTGAAGCCCATGAGTCTTTTGTGAACACAATCACCAAGATAATATCAGATTTCCATCTACAAACCAACCAATGATTGACTCAAATCCAAGACACTCAAGATCAAATCCTTCGAGAGCAGATGGAAATAAAAAATATGTTGATAAATTGGACAAGTAGTACGGAGGAACCTTCTACACCTGCCCCCGACAAATAGAATCATGTTAAGATCTCCAATTGTGTCAATCCAACTAGGATGGTTGCACTATGGATATTTGTCTTTGTGTTTAGACTTCAAACTATGGTTGTCCTTGTGAAATAGTTTTTGTGAAACAGTTTTCTTTTGAAATGTCAACTTTTTGTTCATTTTATTTTTGTTGTGTGATCTGTTATTGGTTGTGTATGGTTGAGTTGGTTAGTGTCTATCACACTTCTTATTGTGTGTTAGCGCCACCCGAACAACCCAAGCCTTGACTCCATCCCACAATTGTTAGTGCAATCATTAAGTGTACACCTAATCAACCCTAAAAGAATGTGTGTTTGAGGGGGAGCTACGGTTTGGGAAGTCCACAGTATTAGTAGAAGCTTTCCTATATTTTATACCCTAATCCTTGCAAAGATCTAAGTGTGTTTAAAGATTTCTGGGTATTCTCGTTTGTGTTAAGAAAGTGTGCGAGGATTTTTCTTCAGTTTATATACCCTAATGTGAAGTGAAGTATCAACCTAATGTCATAAGTATCAACCGAAGTGAAGTATCAACCCTTTTGATATCTTAATGGGTAGAATATTTTTCCAACATTTTTCACCAACTTTTTGTGACATAAGTATTATACGTATTAAATTTCATGATTTTTAAGGTTACGTATAATTACTTATCAATTTTCAAAGTCGATATCTGATAATTGAAAAATAGAGTTTTCAGTTATCAGTCGACTGCTATGATGGCAGTCGACTGATGGGGCAACAGCTACCCTGGAGGAAACTACCCTAGCGGCAACTGCCCTGGTGATAACTACCCTGGCGGCAACTACCCTGGCGGAAACCACCCTGGCAGACCTATTCTGGTAGAATTGCCCTTGTAGAAACCGCCCTAGCGAAAATTGCCCTGGCGCCTTCTGAATCACAGCGCGATTATCGATCGTATTGCTTGGTGCCGGTCGGTGATGAGCACTCACTCATTGCTTTACGAAGACTCGTGATTGGTGATTCACAATCAGCCAGAAAACACCTTGTGACCGGGGAGGATGAGTTTTAGGGGGAGGAACTTATTCCCCATGATTCTTTTTGTTGTTTGCCAAAGGGGGAGAGTATGGGTTCTGTTGGGATGTATACTGAAAGCCTAGCTCTTTTGTATGAACATTTTATTTTGAAATAAAAATCACATGATCATTGTTTACACTTTATATTTATTATATGTGTGCATATTGTCTAATACTTTACATTGTAGATAACATGGTGCTTGGTGTGACACAGAAGATCATGTTATCAGTCCCTTGTAGAATATAAGTAGAGGCTCACAACCAAGATGGTTTTGGATAAACCATTGGCATGGTTGTAGTGTAGCTTGATATTGGTTTGTCTTGAACATAGAGTTACACTAGTACACTTAGGTGTATTGAGCAGGACGGACATAGAGGTGATTCAATTTATTGTTGACTACATAATTGAATCGGACCTCGGATATTATGTTGTACATGCTCTTAATCCCAATATAATAACGGACACATGTACTTAGTATTTATTTCTTTGATTTACCAAAGGGTGAGATTTATATGGATTAAATCAATATGCTCGGTAAGTTGGGAAATGATATTATTTATATGGTGTGTCGTTAATTATAGGAGGAAACCGTGTCCTATATATTAGGTTGATGATGTCCCCTTGAGGAGCTCATAAGGTTCATCATGTAAACCCTGCAGATTGACTTAGTCAACATGATGATAAGGTTGAGTGGTACTACTCAAGGAGTTAGATGTTAATTGATTGATGGTCAGTAAATCAATTAATTGACGGACATTCGATATCTTAAACACGGGGAGATGGATGTACAAATAATGTATGGAGCCATATTAATATATGGGGGTTGGTGAGGTAATTCAATGATGATCCTCTAGTGGAATGGAACATCATTGATGGATCAAGTTTGTGTGGTTCCGATCCATCGGGTGGCCAAGATCCAACTCCTCCTCATGGTCCCTATCGTAGCCTATTAAAACCTCATGGAGCCTAGATCCAATGATGGAAAACAAAACTCTAGATCCGACGGTGGAGATTAAATCTCTAGATCCGACGGTTGAGAGTAAATCTCTAGATCCGACGGTTGATATTAAATCCCTAGAATCGACAGTGGAGATTAAATCTCTAGATCCGACGGTTGAGATTAAATCTCTAGATCCGACAGTTGAGATTAAATCCCTAGAACCGACGGTGGAGATTAAATCTCTAGATCCGACGGTTGAGATTAAATCTCTAGATCCGACGGTTGAGATTAAATCCCTAGAACTAACGGTGGAGATTAAAACAAGGCTTAAGCCTAACTCTATAAAAGGGGGCTTAAGGTGGGTGGCAAGGCATGGTTTTAAAAAAAAGAGATTAGGGTTTTGCCTATCATTAGCTTGGGCGGCAAGAAATCCTAGGAAGGTTAGGGTTTGGTTGGGCGGCTAGGGTTTGGAAGGTGGAGTGGGTGGCAACAATAGGAGAGGTTCCCTTCTTCTTCCTAAGGTGTTGTCGGCACCTATCTCTCTTCCCTCTACTTTGATCAGCGCTCGACCTATTCCTCTTCTCCTCTTCATTTCCTCTTGGCCGGCGGCACTAGGAGCTAGGGATTGTTCCCTTGTTTGGTTCCTTGGTTGGCCATCTTGTTCTCTCTTTTCTTGGGGCCGGCGGCAACAATCTTTTGTGGCTTGGTGGTTGGCTCAAGCAAGAAGGGAAGGAGAGTTCTTTTTTCTTTTGATTGAAGAAGATCTAGGAAGCTTCAACTTGTGGAGGATCTTCGCCCACACGAAGTCTACAAGGAGGTTAGGACATACAATAGAAGATTGAGAGGTATAAAAGTTTTGCAAGTTTTATTATTGATCTTTGCATGTTCTTATTAATATGTTTGTATGTGTTGATTATACATGTCTACATCCATATGTATTTGTATAATCATGGACCCCGAAGATAAACACAAAAATCAGCGATCCGTCCATCGTCTCTTCCGCGGCTAACCAACTAGAAGAGTTTTGTTGCTTGAACAACTAGTTTGTTCAAGCGATCGCTCAAGTCATTAGCACGACGATGAATTGGTTGATCTTAGGAAACTCATCCCATCCGGATTAGTTTTCATTAGTGAAAATTTTAATCCGGGGATATGGGAGCCGACAAGCCTCCGAGAATGCCATCAAATTGGTATCAGAGCCATGGTTTCCGGTTTTGTGTGTTTTGGATTCGGTTACTTTCACGCACTTATCATATATTGTGTATGCCGGATGATAGTAGGATGTGCGTAGGATAACTTTTTGGTTGCAGGCATAAGTTCCAACTATTATGGCTATATATGTGTGTATGTGATTGCATGTGTGTGTGATTGTATATTATTTGAATCCTCGAGGTTGATGAGACTAAATTAGTATTTAATTTTTTTAATTAAATACGACATTATTTACCCACTCATTTTAGTTTACTTTCGATCTAGATTATTTGTACACTCCTTCGTGGAGTATAGGATCGATGGATGTAAATTAAAATAGTTTATCTTGGCTCGGATCTCTTTGGTGACTTGCGCACGGGAAAAGATAGAGCGGACGAGGTGGCGACACGACGGGACGCATATTGGAGAACAATGCCATAATAGTTGGGAAAATTCTGATTTTTTCCATATTTATTGCTGATTTGTTTTATATGCATGTTGTGTGTGCTTGAAAATTCCTCACTGTCAATTTACTAAGTGGGAGAGGGACATTTTAATTAATTCTCGTGGCCTCCATTACAATTTGACGTGTGATGCAACAAACTTGTGCGTCGGCTCTGAGTGCCTTCCTCCCCATCGGATGAGTTTGTTTGTGGATCACTAGGTCAAATAATGGTTATAGGAAATTATTTAGGAGCGTGTGTACTTCCCCATCGGTAAGGCACATAATCCGAGATAATTCCCTTAGTATCGTGTAATGGTGCACACTTAGATGCAAATAAAAAGTATCCTCCCCATCGGAGTCACTGCTTTTATTTGTAGGGCCAAAGAGGAACCAACTATTAATTTTATTTGTCAAAAAGTAAGGTTGACAAGATAATGAAATTAATGGGTTAAACCTCCTCTTACAAATGTAGAATTCGTATACGTCCACACTATCGTGGCATGCGATATTCTCGGTGTTTTGAGGTGTTGGTTGATTTCGAAATTTTATTGTTTGAGGAATCAATGATATTTGAAATCTAATAT
Organism: Wurfbainia villosa; assembly: GCA_025175895.1. NCBI lineage: Eukaryota > Viridiplantae > Streptophyta > Magnoliopsida > Zingiberales > Zingiberaceae > Wurfbainia > Wurfbainia villosa. Next base: position 35,221,383 of record CM045990.1, read on the forward strand.
TTTGATCATTGTGATTCTTTAGTTTATTTTTCAAATGGCTTTCAACCCACTTGCTGTGATATTGAAAGAAAATAAACTTACTGGAACAAATTATATTGATTGGAAAAGAAATTTGGATATTGTCTTAACTGCAGAGGAGTACAAATTTGTACTCTTCGAGGTCTGTCCTCCTAAGCCCACCGATGACTCTGATGAAAAGGAGAAAGAGAGTTATAAGAAATGGATCAAGGCAGATGAGATGGCGCGGTGTTACATTTTGGCATCTATGTCAAATGTGCTGCAACATTAGCATCAGGCCATGGCCACAACTTATGACATGATGCTCAATCTCAAGAAACTTTTCGGACATCAGAGTAGGGCGGTCAGATAGGAGGCTATGAGGAACTTGATGACGACCACCATGATCGAGGGAACACCCGTCAGGGACCATGTTCTCAAGATGATGGCTCATCTGAATGAGATGGAAGTCCTCGGAGCTGAGATCGATGGGGAAACCCAGGTCGATATCATTCTCCAGTCTCTGCCTAGGAGTTTTGAGCAGTTTTGCCTCAACTACAACATGAACAAGAGGTTGTATTCGTTGGCGGAGCTTCTGACAGAACTCCAGGTTCCAGGTGACAGAGGGGCTTTTTCGTCAGAGCACTCAAGCCATGGTTGCTCAGAAGGTTTCTACTTCTAAACCGAAAGGGAAGAAGAAGAAGAAGCAAGGTGGAGCAAAGAAAGTGGCAGCAGGACCTCAGGCAGGAGTGAAGAAGCCAAAAGGCAAGTGCTTCACTTGCAAGCAGACTGGACATTGGAAGGCGGACTGTCCTCGCCGAAAGAACAAAGGGGTTCCAGGAAACCCGACGACTAGCTGAGGGAGAGATTACCGTCTTCATGGGCAATGCTTCAAAGGTGGCGTCTATTGCAGTGGGAGACGTTTATTTATCTTTTGATAGGAATAAAGTTTTGGTTTTGAGAAATTGTCTTTATGTACCTACTTTTAGAAAGAATCTAATTTCAGTTTCTAAATTATTTCTGGATGGATATTCTGTTTCTTTTAATGACAAAGTTGTTATAAAAAGGAATAGGGAGATTATCTGTTCTGGTACATTGGTTGGCAATTTGTACACTCTTGAACCGAAAACTCCCACGATGCATATAGAAGTGAATAACTCATCTTCTAAGTCTAATAAGAGAAAAGAACCTTCGAAAATGAACCAGACATATCTTTGTCACCTAAGACTTGGTCATATTAACCTGAGTAGAATTCAAAAGTTGATAGCTGATGGACCCTTGGGTTTATTAGTGGTGGAAGATCTCCCAACCTGCGAGTCTTGCTTGGAAGGTAAGATGACCAAGAGGCCTTTTAAGGCTAAGGGGTATAGAGCCAAAGATGTATTGGAATTGGTTCATTCTGATTTGTGTGGTCCTATGTCTATTTAGGCTAGAGGTGACTTTGAATACTTTGTCTCTTTTATAGACGATTATTCAAGGTATGGATACATTTACTTGATGCGCCGCAAGTCTGAATGCTTTGACAGGTTCAAAGAATTCAAGGCTGATGTGGAGAACCGTCAAGGTAAAAGTATCAAGACACTACGATCTGATCGTGGTGGCGAGTACTTCTTGGGAGAGTTTATGAGTTACTTATCAGAGGCTGGGATTCAATCTCAATTGTCCGCACCTGGCACACCCCAGCAGAATGGTGTGGCGGAGCGAAGGAATAGAACTCTTATGGAGATGGTCAGATCGATGATGAGTTATTCTGAGTTACCTGATTCATTCTGGGGGTTTGCTCTGGAAACGGCAGCACACATTCTGAACTTGGTTCCATCTAAGTCAGTACCCTCTACTCCCACAGAATTGTGGACTGGGCGAAAGCCTAGTCTAAGACATATTCGGATTTGGGGTAGTCCAGCACATGTGCTGAAGGGAGATGCTGGTAAGTTGGAATCTCGTACAGAAGTACGCTTATTTGTTGGGTACCCTAAGGGAACAAAGGGTGGTTTGTTCTATAGTCCTAGATATCAGAAGGTGATCATGAGTACGAATGCCAGATTTCTAAAGGAGGACTATGTGATGAACCACAAGCCCACGAGTAGGATTGTTCTTGAGGAGTTGACAAGGGAAGTCCCGACTTCAGTATCACCGGTACAAGTGGAAATACCACAAGTCACTGCACCGCATGTCACAGAGCATACACATGAGGCACCTCATCGTAGTGGGAGGGTTGTTAGACAACCCATGAGATTCATGTTCTTGGGAGAGTCTTCGTACTTAGTCCCTGGTAAACATGAACCTGATCCCTGGACATATGACGAGGCACTCCAAGATAGAGATGCGGTATCTTGGCAAAGAGCGATGAATTCAGAGATAGAATCTATGGATTCTAATCATGTCTGGGAGCTAGTAGAACAACCCGATGGTGTGAAAGCCATTGGATGCAAGTGGATCTACAAGAGAAAGAGAGGAGTAGACGGGAAGGTTGAGACCTTCAAAGCTAGGCTTGTTGCGAAAGGGTATACTCAGAAAGAGGGTATCGATTATGAGGAGACCTTTTCACCGGTAGCTATGCTTAAGTCTATCTGGATTCTCTTATCTATTGCTGCTCATGAGGATTATGAGATTTGGCAGATGGATGTCAAGACAGCTTTCCTTAACGGAAGTCTTGAGGAAAACATCTATATGAAGCAACCAGAGGGATTCATTGCAAAGGGCAAAGAGCATCTTGTGTGTAAGCTTAATCGGTCCATTTATGAATTGAAGCAAGCTTCTAGATCTTGGAACATCTGCTTTGATGAGGTAATCCAGTCATATGGATTTATTCAAAGTCTGGATGAGCCTTGTGTATACAAGAGATGTGATAGAAACATAGTGGTATTTCTTGTACTATATGTAGATGACATTTTGTTAGTTGGCAACAATATCAGAGTGTTATCAGATGTAAGGGTATGGTTGTCCAAACAGTTTGATATGAAGGACTTGGGAGAAGTGGGACACATCCTTGGGATCAAGGTGATAAGGGATCGCAAGAAAAGGATGTTGTGCTTATCTCAAGCTTCATACATTGACACTATCCTTGCTCGTTTTAGCATGCAGAACTCCAAGAAAGGTTTTATACCTTTTAGGCATGGTGTACCTTTATCTAAAGAGATGTGTCCCAAAACATCTAAGGAGATAGAGGAGATAAAGGTGGTTCCTTATGCTTCGACAGTAGGAAGCCTCATGTATGCTATGCTATGTACGAGACCAGATATCTGCTTTGCCATGGGCATGGTTAGCAGATATCAGAGTAATCCTGGACAGGGACATTGGACTGCGGTAAAGCATATATTGAAGTACCTGAGAAGGACTAGGGATTATATGCTGGTTTATCGGGCAGATCAATTAGTTCCTGTGGGTTGCACGGATTCTGATTTCCAATCAAATAGGGACAATAGTAAGTCTACCTCGGGGTTTGTGTTTACTTTTAGAGGTGTAGCCATAGTATGGAGGAGTGTCAAGTAGAAATGCATGGCGGACTCTACCATGGAAGCTGAGTATGTGACAGCCTCTGAGGCAGCCAAGGAAGTTGTATGGCTCAGGAACTTCTTGATGGACTTGGATGTGATTCCTGGTTTGCCCAGAACTATCACAATTTATTTTGATAACAGTGGTGCAGTTGCAAAATCAAAGGAACCACGAGCTCATAAGGCGAGTAAACACATAGAGCGTAAGTACCACCTGATACGAGAGATCGTAAAGTGAGGAGAAGTAGCTGTCGCTAAGATTGCATCAGAGGATAACCTTGCAGATCCATTCACTAAGGCCCTTCCAGCGAAAGCGTTTGATAGTCATGTGAAGGACATGGGGATCAGATGTATGACAGTGAGATGACAGCATAGTCTTTTAGTATAAGTGGGAGATTGTTGGGATGTATACTGAAAGCCTAGCTCTTTTGTATGAACATTTTATTTTGAAATAAGAATCACATGATTATTGTTTGCACTTTATATTTATTATATGTGTGCATATTGTCTAATACTTTACATTGTAGATAACATGGTGCTTGGTGTGGCACAGAAGATCATGTTATCAGTCCCTTGTAGAATATAAGTAGAGGCTCACAACCAAGATGGTTTTGGACAAACCATTGGCATGGTTGTAGTGTAGCTTAGTATTGGTTTGTCTTGAACATAGAGTTACACTAGTACACTTAGGTGTATTGAGCAGACCGACATAGAGGTGATTCAATTTATTGCTGACTACATAATTGAATCGGACCTCGGATATTATGTTGTACATGCTCTTAATCCCGATATAATAACGGGCACATGTACTTAGTATTTATTTCTTTGATTTACCAAAGGGAGAGATTTATATGGATTAAATCAATATGCCCGGTAAGTTGGGAAATGATATTATTTACATTGTGTGCCATTAATTATAGGAGGAAATCGTGTCCTATATATTAGGTTGATGATGTCCCCTTGTGGAGCTCATAAGGTTCATCATGTAAACCCTGCAGGTTGACTTAGTCAACATGATGATAAGGTTGAGTGGTACTACTCAAGGAGTTAGATGTTAATTGATTGATGGTCAATAAATCAATTAATTAACGAACATTCGATATCTTAAACACGGGGAGATGGATGTACAAATAATGTATGGAGCCCATATTAATTTATGGGAGTTGGTGAGGTAATTCAATGATGATCCTCTAGTGGAATGGAACATCATTGATGGATCAAGTTTGTGTGGTTCCGATCCATCGGGTGGCCAAGATCCAACTCCTTCTCATGGTCCCTATCATAGCCTATTAAAACCTCATGGAGCCTAGATCCAATGATGGAAAACAAAACTCTAGATCCAATGGTGGAGATTAAATCTCTAGATCTGACGGTTGAGATTAAATCTCTAGATCCGACGGTTGAGATTAAATCCCTAGAACTGACGGTGGAGATTAAATCTCTAGATCTGACAGTTGAGATTAAATCTCTAGATCCGACGGTTGAGATTAAATCCCTAGAACCGACGGTGGAGATTAAATTTCTAGATCCGACGGTTGAGATTAAATCTCTAGATCCGACAATTGAGATTGAATCCCTAGAACCAACGGTGGAGATTAAAACAAAGCTTAAGCCTAACTCTATAAAAGGGGGCTTAAGGTGGGCGGCAAGGCATGGTTTTAAAAAAAATAGATTAGGGTTTTGCCTATCATTAGCTTGGGCGGCAAGAAATCCTAGGAAGGTTAGGGTTTGGTTGGGCGGCTAGGGTTTGGAAGGTGGAGTGGGCGGCAACAATAGGAGAGGTTCCCTTCTTCTTCCTAAGGTGTTGCCGGCACCTATCTCTCTTCCCTCTACTTTGATCGGCGCTCGACCTATTCCTCTTCTCCTCTTCATTTCCTCTTGGCCGGCGGCACTAGGAGCTAGGGATTGTTCCCTTGTTTGGTTCCTTGGTTGGCCATCTTGTTCTCTCTTTTCTTGGGGCCGGCGGCAACAATCTTTTGTGGCTTGGTGGTTGGCTCAAGCAAGAAGGGAAGGAGAGTTCTTCTTTCTTTTGATTGAAGAAGATCTAGGAAGCTTCAACTCGTGGAGGATCTTCGCCCACACGAAGTCTACAAGGAGGTTAGGACATACGATAGAAGATCGAGAGGTATAAAAGTTTTACAAGTTTTATTATTGATCTTTGCATGTTCTTATTAATATGTTTGTATGTGTTGATTATACATGTCTACATCCATATGTATTTGTATAATCATGGACTCAAAGATAAACACAAAAATCGGCGATCCGTCCGTCGTCTCTTCCGCGGCTAACCGACTAGAAGAGTTTTGTTGCTTGAACAACTAGTTTGTTCAAGCGATCGCTCAAGTTGTTAGCACGACGACGAATTGGTTGAGCTTAGGAAACTCATCCCATCCGAATTAGTTTTAATTAGTGAAAATTTTAATCCAGGGACATGGGAGCCGACGAGCCTCCGAGCATGCCATCAGGTTCAAGTTATTGTGATACTTGTGATATTATTCAAATGGAATGAAGTTAAATTAAAATTTCTGTCCATCTCTATTACATGTGATATTTCTGCATTTCAAGTTATATCATCCCTATTACATGAATGATAAATTTCTGATATGAAATATTTCTGCACTTCATGCTATATTTCATAAATTGAGATAAATTGTATTTATATCACCTAAACTTAAACCATGTTGTCAAACATTAAAAAGGGGGAGATTGTTAGTGCAATCAAGCCCATCTAATGTTTAAATGTTTAACAACAAGGTTTAAATCAAGGAAATAGAAATCTAGTTTGAGCTAGAGTGTAGTCAAGACATTATCTCGACTGATACAAACCTAAGGTCACTAAGTTAGATGTTTAGAGTGACATTAGACCTTGGGAGAAATCCAAGGGTAAGCCTTGGTATGGATGGAAATCCAAAGGGGAACCTTGGTAGAGGAAGAGTACAAGTTGGTCGGAGGTCCGGAAGCTTAGTGATGGAGAGGGCATAGTAACATGCTCATTCTCCATTGGGAAGAATACAAGCTGGCCGGAGGTCCAGAAGCTTGGTGATGGAGAGGGCATAGTAACGTGCTCGTTCTCCATTGGGAAGAATACAAGCTGGCCGGAGGTCCGGAAGCTTGGTGATGGAGAGGGCATAGTAACGTGTTCGTTCTCCATTGGAGTTAGAGAGGGCACAAGGGAGTGCTCGGTCTCTAGCTAGTGTACTCGTTAGTAAGAGAGGGCACAGTAACGTGCTCGTTCTCTTACTAGGGTACATGGGCCTAATACTTGTTAGATAAAGAGGGCACCGTAACATGCTCATTCTTTGTCTAGGGTACTGGGAGTACTTGTTAGACAAAGAGGGCACTATAACGTGCTCGTTCTTTGGCTAAGGTACATGGGCTCAATACTCATTAGACAAAGAGGGTACCATAACGTGCTCTTTCTTTGGCTAGGGTACTGGGAGTACTCGTTAGACAAAGAGGGCACCGTAACGTGTTCATTTTTTGGCTAGGGTACATGGAGTACTCGTTAGGCAAGGAGAGCGTCGTAGCATGCTCGGTATTTGTCTAAGGTACTCAGAGCATTCGTTAGTTGGAGAAGGCACCGTAACGTGCTTGGTCTCTTACTAGGGTGCTTGAAACTCTAGAAGTGGTAGCTTACTAGGAAAGATACTCATGTGCCCCAAAAATTTACCGCATTAGTCGAGCCACCATGGGGGTCAGCTCGACTGGCACTCTTGCACAAAGGCATAGAATCGAGCTGGCTCGACTGCCAGCTCAACTACTTATCGTTTGGTATAGCACATAATTGAGCTGGCTCGACTACCAGCTTGACTGCTCACTACGGGGAACAACACAGAACCAAGCCCAGCTTAACTGCGGGCTCGACTGTATACTCTGATTGACAAACTCTAAACCCTATACCAGTCGAGTCGATTTGGTAAGTGGCTCGACTGGTAGCTATAGATTCGGTCACAAAACCGAGCCCAACTCAATTATGGGCTCGACTGACAGGTGTTTTTCGAGCACAGACGCGAGTCAGACTCAACTGCGGGCTTGACTATGGAGGCAGCAACGGGATGCTTCCGTTTCGAGTAAAGATTCAAACGGGATGATTTCCGATTGGAGGAGCAGGATCCTTTCCTGGCAAACCACCAGAGGATGGAGGTGGTTACGGGAACAAGCTCAGGTGGTCAGGTTTTGGTCGGGCATGACTTCTAGGGTTCCAATGGAGGAAGATAAAAGGCTTACTGAAGAAGAAGAGAAGCAGTTCTTGAGCTTCAGTTTTTGATTTGAGTTAGACAAGCCTCCTGTGATTCATTTTGAAGGAGAAGAAGTGAAAAAGCCTTGCTCTCATCTCGCCTTCTCTCCAACAAGTGCTCACAACTGCTGTCGATCACCTTTTTGCAAGCGCTACAACTCCATCTTCAACGCAAGAAGCTGAACAGCAAATCTGTAACCTTTTTTAATTTCTTAGCTTACTGTTCTTGATTATCTTATTGCATTGTAAGCTTGTAAGAGGTGAAGTTTTTCACCTATGAAAACTTTCCGATCCATTCATAGTAGACTTTCCTTTTGAGCTACCCGTGGAGTAGGAATTACTGAGTTCCGAACCACGTAAATACCTGTGTATTGGTTGTGTTTGTGCTCTTTTCTTTGCTTTCTATTTCCACTGTGTAATCCTCTATTTTGTAGTGAAATTTGAGTTAGATTTTTTCAACTCGCTATTCACCCCCCCCCTCTAGCGAGCCTTGATCCCAACACATACCTTACCAAGTCTTGGTTGTTTAATCTCTCACCTATAACGTGAAGTCCGTTGACTATCTTTTTGAATCTACCATGCATTTGGCTCATGGTCTCATTGGACTTCATGGAAAAGGTTGAGAGTTGACCTATCAATAGATCCTTCATTGAGCTCAATGAGCTCCTCCCAAAGCTCTTTGGCGGAGTTAAACAGTCCAACTTTGCTCAATTGCTCTTTTGAAAGCCCGTATTAAAGTGTTGTTGTTTCCTTGGTGTTTGTTTGAGCTTTCTTCACCATTTTTTCATCCAATCCTTTGTAGGTAGTGGTGCTCCAAATTCATCCACTGACTTTTCAAATCCATCTACAATACTAAACCAATTATCAATATCATTCATAAGGTAGTATTCCATCCTACCTTTCCAATATACAAAATCGTTGCTGTCAAAGAAAGGTGGTCGCGCCATGCTATAACCCTCTTGAAATGTCATCTTTCTTTGGTTGATGGTTAGATCTTCCGATGTGATCCAGTCTCTGATACCACTTGTAGGGGATCTTTTGTATGGCTAGAGGGGGGTTAATAGTCCTTTTTTCATTTTCTACAAGAATCATTAGCGGAAGCAAAACAAAAAACACAATTGAAAACGAAAAACTATAAGAACAATGACAATGCTAACTCAAGGATATAACGTGGTTCGAACTTGAAACTCCTACTCTACGGCGATCCTTAAGGTGGATCACTCCTTCAAACCTCCACTAAAATTTCTCCTTTTGATGATCACACCAAGGTAGAGAAGCTTTTTTATAAGAACATTCTTCTTCTTACAAGATTTGAAATGAGATTAGGAAGAAGAGGTTAGAGCACTTAGAAAATTAAGAGGAAGGCTTGGAGAGCTTGGTCTAGACATTTAGAATTTGAGTACTAGCCATCTCCAAGCTCCCCAAGCTTCTCTTTATAGAGTTTGGGCAATTCTATCCATTGAGCCCGATTCTAGTCAATTGGTGTTACTGTTGACCAGATCCAACGACTTCTAACGAAGCCTGATCGCGATCGTCACCACTCAATGGACACTTGATCAGTCAACTGTTCATACCAGCAGTCGACTGGTGAAGCGAGTCGGTTGCCAAACAATCTGTGCCCTGACCACTTAAGTCCACTCGACTGCTAGACCCTAGCAGTCGACTAGTATCAATCACTAGTCGACTACCAGAGCTTCTATTCAGCAGTTGACCCACAGTCGACTACTTGATCAGTTAACTGGGTCATAACCCTAATCGACTGATCAAGTCTTCTGGACCCTCGAGTGCTGAACACTTGAGACTAGTCGACTGGTCTAAGATACTAGTCGATTGGAACACCTCAAGTATGACTAATTCATACTTGAAAACACACCATAAGCCTAGACTAAATCTTCTAACTTCTCCATCTGCCTTGTGTTAGTGCAATGGACCTAGGTCACGATTGAACAGGCTCGAGTGGGATTCAAGTAGTGTTTTGATGTTTGATAATGGTTTGGCCATTGTTTGATAATGGGTTGATTATATGGTTGACATGAGTTTGACTATATGAGGAGATAGCTTTATGGGGAGATTGTTGAAACAATCGACCTCATGTCAAGGTTTACCTTGCTCGAGTAGTACTCGAGAGAAGTTCAAGTCATGTGCACTTGGCATGTGAAAGTCCAAGTCATGGGTACTAGGCAATTGGAAATTCCAAGAATGGTCTTGGCAATGGTAAAGTCTAAGTAATGGGCACTTGGCATGTGAAAGTCCAAATCATGGGTACTTGACAATTGGAAAGTCCAAGAATGGTCTTAGCAATGGAAAGTCTAAGCATGGGGCTTGGCAATGGAAAGCCCAAGTCATGGGTACTTGGCAAGGAAAGTCCAAAGGTATAGTCTTTGCAGCATAAGTCTAAGTATGTAGTCTTGGTGGCGTAAAGTCCAAGTGAAATTTGATGGTGAAATTCCAAGTATGTATGCTTGGCAATTGGGAAGTTCAAGGGTGTAATATTGGCAGCGTAAAGTCCAAGTATGTAGTCTTGGCAGTATAAGTCCAATGTTTGATAGCGTAAAATCCAAGCATGAAGTCTTGGCAGCATAAGCCTAAATGTACTTGGGCAAGGAACCCAATTAGCATGACATAGCCGATGGAGACACTTGAAGGCTAACACAAGGATGAAGAGTCATGGACTTGAGAGATTCGAGAGGCGTGAGGCTGATAGAAGTGGGCTGAAGGCTTAGGTCTAGGCTAAGGGTGTTTATCAAGTATGAGGGGATCATACTTGGGGTTAAACCTCATTGTTTAGGTTTTCAGTCGATTGGGGTATTGGACAGTCGATTGAACGAGTGTTTGACACTCGAGAGTTGAGTCGACTCAGATTATGACCAATTGACTGAGATTCGACTGCTCGAGCTTAGTGACCTTTAATGCATAAAGCTTTTGCAATCTAGGAGTTAACGACAAATAGAACATTTGTCTATATGATTTATGTCACTTATTATAACCCAATCTCATAGTACTTGATGGGGTCGGGGTTTTTAGAATAGTTAGAAGGCTTTTCGAACTGTTTATGTGTTTCTCGAGCAGTTTAGATGGTTGTCGAGCATTATATGTAATCTCTGATCTTGGAGAGGAAGAATAGTGCAGAGCGGTTCAGTGAAGTATTAGGATTGGCAGAGCAGGTGTGTTCATTTCCAGAGCAGTATGTTTAGTTTCAGAATAGTATGTGTATTTCTAGAGCGGTATGTATGATTCCTGAGCACGATAGAAGTGAATAGGACAGTGTGGTTCAGTGATTAAGTATAGTGTTAATGAAGCAGTTTATATAAAGTCCCAAGCGCTTAAGTCATTTCCAGAACAGTGAATGCATTTCCAGAATAGTTAAGGCATTTCTAGAGCAGTATGTTCAGTTTTAGAGCGGTATGTGTATTTCTAGAATGGTATGTCTAATTCCTAAGCATAGTAGAGGTGAATAGGGAAGTGTGGGTCAACGATTAAGTATAATGTTAATAAAGTAGTTTATATAAAGTCCCGAGCGGTTGTCATTTCCAGAGTAGTTAAGGCATTTACAGAGCAATATGTTCAGTTTTAGAGCAGTATGTGTATTTTTTGAGCAGTATGAATGATTCCTGAGCACGACAGAGGTGAATAGGGAAGTGGGGTTCAGTATAGTGCTAATAAAGCAGTTTATATAAATTCTCGAGTAGTTAATCATTTCCCGAGCAGTTAAGTCATTTCCAGAGTCGTATGTTTATTTCCTGAGCAGTATATTCATTTCCCGAGCCATTTTTGGATTTCTGAATTTTCTTTTGAATACAGTGAAATAAGGAGGAAGGGGGTATGCCGAGAGATAGGATGCAGCAAGGGGAAGTTAAGGGTGGTTAACTTAATATAATCACACTTATTCTTGTATTTTATTTAAATTAATATGCGGCAGGGAGATATAAGGAGATATTTTGAATTGGAACCGGAAAAGTGGTTACAAAGACAGCTTGGCAAAGGGCATTAAAGTAAAATTACCTCATGGATGAGGCAGTTGATCCATCTATAAAAAGAGAAAAAGAGGATGAAGTAGGGGATGGTTGTTTCTTCGCTATTCGGTACCTCTAAAATCTCTTTCCTACTTCTTCATTTCATTACTTTCTTCATACTCTTACTGACTTAAGTGTCGGAGTGGCAGCATTGGGCAGCTGGTCCATATCTCACTTTCCTTCTTCGAGCAGCAGATCTAACTCTACTTATAAGATCCAAGGTGATTCCAGGAGCATATCTCTCTTTATCTCATTTCTAGCCTTCTTTGGTATCAGATCTAACAATTCCCAAGAAGGGGGAAGGAGAGCTCAGCAGGCTGAAGAAGCTAACACCATCAAATTAGCGCGGTCTCTAAGTCAGTAGTAGAATTTGTATTAGAGCTTTTGAGGATCAGTTGGGAAGGAGAAACCATGGAAGGGGGAAAGTAAGGATGAAAAAGGAGGATTGGGGGTTTGATTTTTATAGAAGGATTGAGGGGGAAGGTGAAGGGACAAGTAGGGGTTCCCAAGGATTAGAGTTGGTACCGAAGGGGGTGAAGAATTAAAGTTGAAGAATCATTTTATTGGTCTGGATGGTGGCAACTCGGAAAATTTTTTATAGTGGTATGGGTGTGAGGAGGAGAAGGGTTGTTTTGGGGAAATCTAAATCTAACTGAGCGGTGGCTTGTTCCCCGAGCGGTAGTGGTATTTGCGAGAAGATAAGTGTTGTTTTTAGAAGAAAAAAAATAGTGTCCATGCGATAGCTTATTCCCCGAGCGATAATCGTATAAATAGAATGTAAACCATCAATGCCCTTGTTTCAAAAGATAAAACATTATGAAATACATGTTTTGTTTTCGGAAAAATGCGGTAATAAAGACAAGTTAAGCATTGTATTGCAAGTATGATAAAAAATACAAATCACATTTTTTCATCAGGAGGGAATGGAAAAGATAGTAAATTAGGGGGAGTGCGGTCAATGGTATTGTCTATGTCTAAAAAGTTAGTAGAGTGTCATGGAGGAGGATAACTAGCTACCTTGAATTGGGTGATATAGTCCTGCAAGCCCCATTGTAGGAAGGCAAATTCTCTATCTAGGAACATATCATTTATGGCAGATGAAGTACAGAAGGGCTCTTGAGCGGTGATGTTTCCTTCTGAAGGTGGGTGGGATTTCAAAATGTCTAAAGTGTTCTGTAAGTAAGTGGTCTGGAATTGGAGGGTTGATAATTTTGCTCGATCAGCTTGTGCTTTTATGAAAGAAGCTTTCAATTCTCTTTCGAGTCATTGATAGGCTTCTTGTAGTGATAATTCTTTGGCTTGATACTCCTGTAGTTCCTTTTTAAGAATGTTAGTGTACTGAATCCATTGGTTGTTCAGGTGATGAATGTTGATGATGCTCTGAAAAAGAAGGTATCAGTATTAAGAAAGAGGAAAACAGGAAAATAATATGCTAACCTTGTTAATACTGGTTAGCAAGGAAAGCAAGGAATCTGGTAGATTGGGTATTGAGGGGGAGGAGAAAGGTGTTGGTGGAGTCTGACAAATAGGAGGGGGTTGAAGGGTAAGCATTAGTTGGCGGGGATGAGGTGGAATAGGATTGTTATGGGATGATGGGGGGGTGTTCAGCAGCCTGTAGTAGAAGTGACTCTGGAAAGAGAGATGTAAGTTAAAATTTGCAAGTTTGATAACGGTATGTATAAATATAGCTAAGGAGAGAAGCTTTACTGAGCATATCAGTCGACTGCAGGGGGTAGCTATTTCTGACTAGCGACATTGCGGATTTGGTTAATAGCTAGCTTAAGTCAAATTATTCTTTTGAAAGTAATAAGGTCATCATTTGGTATTATTCATTATCTCGATAGGAGCCTAAGGAGGGTCAGGGAGGAAGGATAGTCAACCATGTAAAGGGGAAAGGAAAAGGAGAAGTAGAGTGCATGAAGAAGTAATGCTCCTTCCAACCTTTGTGAGAGAAAGGGATACCAATAGGAAATTGAAAGTCTGACCGGGCTTGAAAGTAGAATATGCCTATTTCTGATGATTTTATTTGGAAAAAGTGATGGAAAAGGAAGGTTGAGGGAGTAATTGATAAAAAGGAAGTGATAAGGTAAAAGCCTAGCAAAAATCGAAAAGAGTTGGGGCTTAATTGATTTAAGGGGATGGAAAAGTATTCTGATATTTCAAAAAGGAAGGGGTGGATAGGAAAAATAAACTAGCCTCTATTTGTTCCAAGAAGAAGGTCTTGGTGCGTTCGGGAGGAAGATGAGGGCATTCAATGGAGTTAGCTGCAATGATATGATATCCTGAGAAAGGTTGTATTCGAGAGGAGAGGGATCGACAATGTTCTCTTATCATTTTGGAGCGTGTAGAAGCAAACCATGGGCGAGGAATTGAGGTAATGGGCTACATTTTCTTGGAAGTATAGGATAGTGGTTGAGTTTGAAGAGTTTCTTTTTAGTTTGAAGGAGAGAAGAGGGCTTCTGTATTTATAGCAGAGAAAGAGGACTGAATTGGAGGAAAGTAACAACTTTTCCCGTTCAATTTGGTGAAGTGGTATTCTAGAGTTACGTGGCAGAAGTTTGTTAGGGTGGAAATGGTGGGTAGGTAAAGAATTCAATTTTTGATAAGGGTTACACAGGTTAAACATTCATCGTGCAATTGAGATTACAAGTGTCAGTCTTAAAATTTACTGCTCTGAATCGATTTCAAAGTCAATTTGGAAAGCCTCTAGGGGAAATTTTCTGTATGTTTCTTCAATATCGAGCTCGTGGAAGGGTGCACCAGATATGAAGTATTTCTTTTCGTCAGCCTTCTGTAAGGCACCCTCGAACCCCCTCTGAAAATGTTTGTTGAGATGCTTAGAGGTTCTGTTCAAGATCTTTGTTTGTTCCACTGCCCACTTTTCAGCCTCTATATCTTTTAATTGAGACAGTTCTTGATTCAGCTTGTTTGCTCTGATAGTCTATTCATGGGTGGTGTTGGCCAGCATACTGAAGTGTTGCTTTAATACGTTAAATTTGAAGTGGAACTCATCTAGGCTGACCAAGGTAGTCTCTTTCAGAGAAATATACGCATCTATGACATCCTCCATGGGTTGAAACATTTCACCTGTGTTAAGGTGCTAGTAGCATTCTTTCTGTTTCCATCTGTCAAGTTCAGATTGTTGGAGGGATATGGTTTGCTATGATGTTTTAAGCTGCTCTTGTAGCCACCTTATGTGGGCATCCTTTAGGTATAGGTCTTTTTCATTTGCTGATATTCAGTCCCGGTCGACAGAGAAGGATTCAAGTTGGAGTTGCAGCCAATTTACTTTTTGTTGAAGCTCATTTTCTCTAGCTGTTCGATCAGGGGAAGTTGGAGGGTCAATTTGTATTCCCATGTTGTTTGTAATTTCTGCAGAACCAACTTAGATGCCTGTAGGGTCGATGTGGTGGCCGGCTAGAGGGGGGTGAATAGCCCTCTTTCGTTCGATGGTGGAATTTGCTCGTTCTCGTTGCGTGCACTTCTACAATTGTTGTTAGCATAGTGGAATACTAATACAAATATGAATACTAACAACAAATACAATCACACAACACACAATATACGTGGTTCGGAACCGAATGGTTCCAACTCCACGGGCGAGCTAACCGAGCTCTAGTTATGTGCACGACACTAACTAAACCACTCCTTCTCGACAACACGTCGGAGGTGGAGAAACCTCTCACAAGCAATTACACTAAGTAATAAAATACAAGCAATACAAAGACAAATACGAAATACAGGTAAAGAACACTTTACAACGCTTGCTTTGAACCCTTTGCTTGTAGCTTGCTTTGGATGACTCTTGAAGGTATGGAATGCAGCAGCAATTCCCCTCCAAAGCTTCCTTAAAGTCTTGGCGAAATCCTGCCTCTTGAGCTCCATTTATAACCTGGATCAAGCTGATTCGCGAATCCCGCCAAAAGGCCCACGACCGCTCTATATTGTCTCACAATGGCCAGATCCACGTTGGACAAGTTCCAACGGATCACCTACCAGTCAACTGATCATACCCATCACCGACCGATCATCCTATGGGCGTCGCTCGCGACACTCCCATCGATCGACTACCATCTCGCTCATCACCGATCGCTAATCCATGGCAATGGACTACGGCCAAAAAACTGCAATCTAACACCAATCGAACCCTAGTCGACTTGAATCGATCAAACCGACACCTATGCTGCCGATCATTGTCGGCAAAACCTCAAACACCAAGTTGTTTGAGCATCCGACCGTCGGATAAACCCTCAAACATCAAGTTTGAGCCTTCGACACTCAGTCTTAGCCACTTGGCCAAGTCCACATCATCCCTCATGGAGTTCCCCATCGAAGCTCTCTTCCCTCGGCCTACGTCCCTCGGATGCACCAAGCGCACGACTTTGCAATGCCATCCTTCGCGTCTCATGCCCTCAAAGTATGCTTCCCTTGGGCCTCACTCCATTCACTCCCCGTCCAGCGGTCCCTCGGATGCACCAAGCACACGACTTCGCAATGTCATCCTTCACCGACTCAAGGACCCCAAGCCTAGTGAACTTGCCAAGTTCTCAAGACTTCCCACATGCACCAAGCGCACAACTTCACAATGCATTTCTCACCAAGCACCAGGCGCACGACTTCGCAATGCTTTGGACTTTTCCACACCAAGCTCCATGCTTGGATTTCCCATGCCAACTCCATGTTGGACTTTCCATGACAATCCCATGTCATGAGTTTTGTCTATCATCAAAATACTGCTCGAGTCACACTCGAGTCAACCTGGGCCGATTGCACCAACAATCTCCCCCTTTTTGATGATTGATAAAACTACCATCTCAAGTCTACCAATTCTCCCGTATTGGCAATTCTCATATCCCAATGAGAATTCCAACGAACCCTAATTGGTAACTTGGTAACTTCTCCCCCTTTTTGACATTACATCAAAAAGGTCCTCAAGGGTTTCAATGTCTCATATCCCAATGAGATCTTACAATCTACCCCTTGGTATGCCCTCAATCTTTCTAGTGATCCCATATCACTTAAGAGAGGCAACCCAAAATTTCCTCCCATGAGGAAACACACATCCATCTTCCCATGATGGATACCTCCCCCTAGAGGCTTGCTCCCCCTTGACCATTGCACCAACAATGTCCTTGGAGAGTCCCTAACCCAATAGGAACATTTAAAACAATCAAAATTAAGGCAAAGTTCAACAATGAACTCTCATCCACCTTAAAATTGATACTCTCCCTAAACCCTTCTCCTAATCCATGTCCAATGGATTTCCACCCTTTCTAATGCTCTCCCAAGCATATCCTAGGGTTAGGAGTGGTTAGGGGACTTAACCTAGCTGAACATGGGCATATCCAAAAATCAATCGATCATTGCCATCATGATCAAGCCACCATGGCGATCGATAATCGATCATTCTGAGTTTCAAAGATTTTAGAAATGGATTTCTGAAATTTGTAAGTAAATATACATACGTTGAAAACATCTTGAAATTTGGTATGCATAATTCTTATTACAATCATTATGGGTAAAAAATATTAGAAAATTATTTTACCCATTAAACTAGGAGATTGATACAAAGTTCAAAAGTTTAGAAAAACTTCAATAATAAGCCTTCTTTGTATCATTCCATTCAATGGTGATAGCTATCACAAGATAGGCTTCACCAAGGTTTTTCAAAATATTTTTAAAACCCTTAATTTCTTTTCCTTAAACATCTCACTTATATCTAGATGTGTAAAACACATACAAGTCAAGTTTTTAGTGAGATGTGGGTTTTTGTTCTTTAAGTTCTCATGCATATTTCTAGGCAACATAATTTGATTCCCTTCAAATCATGTCATAGTCCTTAATTTCATTTTATTTTATGCATGATATGATTATGGCATAGATATGATATAGATAAAAGCATATGCCAAAATCATGATGTCATGGCATGTAAAAGATATAGCTAGCATAAATGACATATACAAATAATTTTAAACATGATCATGACATTTTTAGAGATAAACATGAAAATGATGTCATGACATGGCAAGGCAAACAAATCATGGCAAGTAAAGTATACTAAGATATAAAATACCTAAGTGTTAAACCCAAATTGTCATTTCTATGAGTTAATTCAATTTTGCCTTGCCATTTAGCTCCCAAGTGTGCCATAAACCCAAAATGGCACACCAGTACCTCTAAAACCTAATTGTACCAATTTAATCATTTTTCAACTTCTCAAAGCATATTGGCACATCCTAATGTGTCAACTCACCATGGCTAGGTTAACTGCCCATCCACTTAGGGTTGACACACCCTAACTCATCTAGCGTGAGTCAATCACGCTCCTAGGAACCCAATACCTATTGGAGCTCCTTGAGTTAACAAGGTATTCTCTAGGAATAACTTCCCTAGATACCTTCCTAATGACCCTTTTTGGCTTTGAAGCCTTAGTCAATTGGGTCTTACCTAAGTCAACTCTAGGGGTAATTTCCCCTTTGACCTTCTTAGTGGCTACATTTGATTTCTTTGAGGTCTTAGACACTAAACACATACCATGGCTAGTCTTAGGGATGACTTCCCTATTAGCCTTGGTTTTTCTAGACCTAGATGGTGTTCCATAATTAAATGGAACATTATGGTAGGACATAGGTTTGTGACCCAAACTCTTCTTGCCCTTAGACCGTTCTTGTTTCCTAGGTCTTGACTTTTGTACATTAGACCCCTTAACCGAATTTGAGATGATTGCTAGGGTCTTCTCCAATTTTTATAGCCTTGAACTCAAGGCTTGGTTCTCCACTTCTAACCTTCCCAATTTTGATTTTTCATTAATCTTTTGGGAGGTGTTCTTCTTAGGCATATGCCTAGATTTTTTGGGGTTGACACCTAGGTGGTTTTCAATTCTCCTAATGGACTCTCTAGGTAGAATTGGTCTAGTGTTATTTGTCTTAGGTTTGTCTTTAGTCATGTGAACATGCTTGGCACCTAAGCAATAAACCTTATTATTTCTCCTAGCATGCTTTTCATTGATAATTGCAAGGGAACTAAAGTAATTTTTTGCATTCTTTTTAACTTTAGAAATTGAAGGTGCATTAACTAAATTTACCTTAGGCCTAGCTTGGGAAGCTCCCCCTACATGAGGTACACCTTCTTGCCCTTTCTTCCTCCCCCTAGGGCATTGGCTTCGGTAGTGCCCCTTTTGATTGCATTTGAAGCGCACAATGTGCTCTTTGCTTTTGATCTTGGGGACTCCGGCATCCTTTGACTTTGGATTGACTTTTGGTGCCAGTGTTTTCTTCTTAGCCAATGTTGGGCATTTGCTCTTGTAATGCCCTTTCTCCCTACACTCAAAACATATTATGTGATCTTTATTTAAAATCATTATGCTTGAGTTACCTATGGTGGTGGAGTAATCTTCTTGATCTTCACTTCTCCCGGATGTGGATGTCTCATCTTGATCTTTCTCCGGAATGGAAGATTGTCTCTCCTCCCCCTCAATGCTAGCGGTGGAGGTTTCCACCAAATCATCCACATCTTCGAATGTGGATGACAATTCTTCCACGACATTCTCCTCCACTTGTGCCGATTGAGAATTTTCTTGGAATTTCATTATCTTATTCCATAATTCCTTTGCATCCATATAGTCACCCAATCTAGAACAAATATGGTTAGGTAACAAATCACTAAGTAATTTTATTACCTCGAGATTTATATTGAAATCCTTGATTTAGTCCTTGGTCCATTTCAATTTTTCAATCAACTTGTTGTCTTTGTCCCTAGGCATCTCAAAACTATTTTCTACAGTAATCATAAAATCAAAGTCGGTTTCGAGATATACCTCCATCCGTTTCTTCCACCAAGAAAAATCTCCATCGAATTTCGGTGGATGGATGTTGTAGCCGGCCATTCTTGAATGTGCTTGTTGTGGCAGTTAGTCCTCAACAAGCTTTCCTTGCTCTGATACCACTTGTAGGATCGATGTGGTGGTCGGCTAGAGGGGGGTGAATAACCCTCTTTCGTTCGATGGTGGAATTTGCTCATTCTCGTTGCGTGCTTGTCTACAATTGTTGTTAGCGCAGCAGAATACTAATACAAAAATGAATACTAACAACAAATATAATCACACAACACACGATATATGTGGTTCGGAACCGAATAGTTCCTACTCCACGGGCGAGCTCACCGAGCTCTAGTTATGCGCACGACACTAACTAAACCACTCCTCGACAACACGTCAGAGG
Organism: Wurfbainia villosa; assembly: GCA_025175895.1. NCBI lineage: Eukaryota > Viridiplantae > Streptophyta > Magnoliopsida > Zingiberales > Zingiberaceae > Wurfbainia > Wurfbainia villosa. The sequence continues at coordinate 35,241,343 of CM045990.1, forward strand.
TGGAGAAACCTCTCACAAGAAATTACACTAAGTAATAAAATACAAGAAATACAAAGACAAATACGAAATACACGTAAAGAACATTTTACAACGCTTGCTTTGAACCCTTTTCTTGTAGCTTGCTTTGGATGGTTCTTGAAGATCTGGAATGCAGCAGCAATTCCCCTCCAATAGCTTCCTTAAAGTCTTGGCAAAATCCTCCCTCTTGAGCTCCATTTATAAGCTACATCAAGCTGATTTCATGCCCAGCAGTCGACTGCCAAAAGGCCTCAGTCGACTGCCCCTGTAGCCGTTGTCTCACAACGGCCAGATCCACATTGGACAAGTTCCAACGGATCACCTAACAGTCGACTGATCATGCCCATCAGTCGACTAGTGACCTAGTAGTCGACTTCCCAATCGGCTACGGAGCATTCTGTGCTCGTGACACTCCCATCAGTCGACTGCCATCCCTCGGCAGTTGACTGCTGTCGACATCAATCGACTACCAATCCATGGCAGTCGACTGCCAGCCACAAAACTATAGTCTAACACCAGTCGAACCCTAGTCGACTTGGATCAGTCGAACTGACACCTATGCCAGTCGACTACTGTCGGGAAAAACCTCAAACACCAAGTTATTTGAGCATCTGACCGTCGGATAAACCCTCAAACATCAAGTTTGAGCCTCCGACACTCAGTCTTAGCCACTTGGCCAAGTCCACATCATCCCTCATGGAGTTCCCCATCGAAGCTCTCTTCCCTCGGCCTACGTCCCTTGGATGCGCCAAGCGCACGACTTCGCAATGCCATCCTTCGCGTCTCATGCCCTGGAAGTATGCTTCCCTTGGTCCTCACTCCATTCGCTCCCCATCCGGCGGTCCCTCGGATGCACCAAGCGTACGACTTCACAATGTCATCCTTCACCGACTCAAGGACCCCGAGCCTAGTGAACTTGCCAAGTTCTCAAGACTTCCCACATGCACCAAGCGTACGGCTTAGCAATGCATTTCTCACCAAGCACCAGGCGCACGACTTCACAATACTTTTGACTTTTCCACACGAAGCTCCATTCTTGGATTTCCCATGCCAACTCCTGTTGGTATTGCCCAGAAGCTCTGATACCAATTGTTGGCAATGTGCTAGTCCTCGGAATGCTCATAGGCTCCCATGTCTCCGGATTAAAATTTTCACTAATGAGAAGATTAATCCGGATAGGATGAGCTTCCTTAGTAACACCATTTCGTCGTTGTGCTAACAACTCGAGTGGTCGCTTGAACAAACTAGTTGTTCAAGCAACTCTACTCTTCTAGTTGATTAGCCGCGGAAGAGACGACGGACAGATCGTCGGTTTTTGTGTTTGTCTTCGGGGTCCATGATTATACAATATATATTCATACACACACATGCATAATCATCATATATAAGAACATGCTCAGATCTGAAATTAAAGTTATAAAACTTTATAACTTACGATCTTCTACCGTATGTCCTATCCTTCTCGTGGACGACGTGTGGACGAAGATCCTCCACGAGTAGAAGCCTTCTAGATCACGTTCTTCTCTTCCTTGTCCGTTGCGAACAAAGAGAAGAACCAACGAAACCTTTCCTTTCTAGAACCGACCACCAAACAAGAGAGTTTGATGCAACCGCCGGCCAAGGAACGATTGGATGAGCGCCGGCCAACTAGTTGTATTATTGCCGCCGGCCACCTAGATGTTGGAGAAGCACCGGCCACCAATAGTTAGAGAGCCACCGGCCACCAAGGAGCAAGAGAGGAGGAAGAAGAGAACCGGCAAAGGGAGGAGGAGAAGAAGAGGGGTGCCGACCAAAAACCTAGGGAGAACAATCACCTTGCCGCCCACTTTCCTAGCCACCCAAAACCCTAGCTCCTCTAGGGTTTGTTGCCGCCCAACACTTGGATGAGCCAAACCCTAATTCTCCAATCTAAAAATCATTAGTTGCCACCCAACCCTAAGCTTTTATTTATAGAATTTAGGAGAAAGTTGGTTAGCCTAAAATATAGGAACTAACTCCTATTTTCTTGCCGCCCAACCAACCTTATCTCCTTTAAGATTTGTTGCCGCCCAACACATGGATGAGCCAAACCCTAATTCTAGAATTTAGGCTTAAGCCTCCTCTAATCTCCACCGTCGGATCTAGGGATTTAATCTCCACCGTCGGTTCTAGGGATTTAATCTCCACCGTCGGATCTAGGGTTTTATCACAACCGTCGGATCTAGGATTTCATCCCAACCGTAGGATCTAGGATTTCATCCCAACCATAGGATCTAGGATTTCATCCCAACCGTCGGATCAAGGATTTCATCCCAACCGTCGGATCTAGGGTTTTATCCCAACCGTCGGATCTAGGGATTTAATCCCAACCGTCGATTCTAGGGTTTCATCCTAACCATCGGATCTATGGATTTAATCCAACCGTTGGTTCTAGGGTTTCATCCCAACCATCGGATCTATGGATTTAATCCAAACCGTCGATTCTAAGGTTTCATCCTAACCATCGGATCTATGGATTTAATCCAACCGTTGGTTCTAGGTTTTGTTTTACATTCTTGGATCTAGACTTCACAAGGATTATATTAGGCTACGATAGGGACCATAAGGAGGAGTTGGGTCTTGGCCACCCGATGGATCGGAACCACACAAACTTGATCCATCAATGATGTTCCATTCCACTAGAGGATCATCATTGAACTACCTCACCAACCCCCATAAATTAATATGGGCTCCATATATTATTTGTACATTTATCTCCCCGTGTTTAAGATATCGAATGTTCGTCAATCGATTGATTTACTGACCATCAATCAATTAACATCTAACTCCTCGAGTAGTACCACTCAACCTTATCATCATGTTGACTAAGTCAACCCACGGGGTTTACATGATAAACCTTATGAGCTTCTCAAGGGGACATCATCAGCCTAATATATAGGACACGGATTCCTCCTATAATCAACGGCACACCATGTAAATAATATCATTTCCCAACTTACTGGGCATATTGATTTAATCCATAGAAATCTCACCCTCTGGTAAATCAAAGAAATAAATACTAAGTACATGTGCCCGTTATTATATCGGGATTAAGAGCATGTACAACATAATATCCGAGGTCCGATTCAATTATGTAGTCAGCAATAAATTGAATCACCTCTATGTCGGTCCTGCTCAATACACCTAAGTGTACTAGTGTAACTCTATGTTCAAGATAAAACAATACCAAGTTACACTACAACCATGCCAATGGTTTGTCCAAGACCATCTTGGTTGTGAGCCTCTTCTTATATTCTACAAGGGACTGATAACATGATCTTCTGTGCCATCACCCAAGCACCATGTTATCTACAATGTAAAGTATTAGACAATATGCACAACATATAATAAATATAAAAGTGCAAACAATGATCATGTGATTCTTATTTCAAAATAAAGATGTTCATACTAAAGAGCTAGGCTTTCAGTATACATCCCAACAATCTCCCACTTATACAAAAAGACTATGCTGTCATTATACTGCCATACATCTGATTCCCCTTCCCTCCACATGCCTATCAAAGCTCTCGCTAGAAGGGCCTTAGTGAAAAGGGTCTACCAGGTCATCCTCTGATGCAATCTAGGCGACAGCAACTTCTACCTCCTTAACGATTTCTCGTATCAGGTGGTACTTGCAATCTATGTGTTTACTAGCCTTATGGGCTCGTGGTTCCTTAGAGTTTGCAACTGCACCATTATTATCACAATAAATTGTGATAGTTCTGGGCAAACCTGGAATCACATCCAAGTCCATCAGGAAGTTCCTGAGCCACCCAACTTCTTTGGCCGCCTAAGAGGCTGCCATACAGTCAGCTTCCATGGTAGAGTCCACCACGCATTTCTACTTGACACTCTTCCATACTATGGCTCCACCTCCAAAAGTAAACACAAAACATGAGGTAGACTTACTGTTATCCCTCTTAGATTGGAAATCAGAATCTATGTAACCCACAGGGAGTAATTGGTCTGCCCGGTAAACTAGCATATAATCCCTAGTCCTTCTCAGGCACCACAATATATGCTTTATCGCAGTCCAATATCCCTGTCCTGGATTACTCTGATATCTGCTGACCATGCCCACGGCAAAGCAGATATTTGGTCTTGTACAGAGCATCGCATACATGAGGCTTCCTACTGCCGAAGCATAAGGAACCGCCTTCATCTCCTCTATCTCCTCAGATGATCTAGGACACATCTCCTTAGATAAAGGAACTCCATGCCTGAAAGGTAGAAAACCCTTCTTGGAGTTTTGCATGCTAAAATGATCCAAAATCATGTCTATGTATGAAGCTTGGGATAAGCACAACAAAAGGAACCGCCTTCATCTCCTCTATCTCCTCAGATGATCTAGGACACATCTCCTTAGATAAAGGAACTCCATGCCTGAAAGGTAGAAAACCCTTCTTGGAGTTTTGCATGCTAAAATGATCCAAAATCATGTCTATGTATGAAGCTTGGGATAAGCACAACAATCTTGATCCCAAGGTTGTGACCCACTTCTCCCAAGTCCTTCATATCAAACTGTTTGGACAACCATACCCTTACGTCTGATAACACTTCAATGTTGTCGCCAACCACCAAAATGTCATCTACGTATAGTACAAAAATACCACTTCGTTTCCGTCACATCTCTGATATACACAAGACTCATCCGAACTTTGAATAAATCCATAAGACTAGATTTACCTCCTCAAAGCGGATGTTCCAAGACCTCGAAGCTTGCTTCAATCCACAAATGGACCGATTAAGCTTACATACAAGATACTCTTTGCCCTTAGCAATGAATCCCTCTGGTCGCTTCATATAAATGGATTCCTCAAGACTTCCACTAAGGAAATCTGTCTTGACATCCATCTTTCACACCTCATAAATTCATATGAGCTGCTATGCATAGGAGCTCCCAGACCTGATTTGAATCCATAGTTTCAATCTCAGTATTCATTGCACTTTGCAAAGATGCTGCATCTATATCTTGGATTACCTCGTCATATGTCCAGGGATCAGGTTCATGTTCGCCAGGGACCAAATCAGAAGATTCTCCCAAGAACATGAATCTATCAGGCTGTCTCACAATCCTCCCACTACGACGAGGTATCACCTGTGTATCCTGTGTGACACGCGATGCAGTGACATGTGGTATATCCTCTTGTACCGATGGTACTGAAGTCGGGACTTCCCCTGTCAACTCCTCAAGAACAATCCTACTCGTAGGCTTGTGGTTCATCACATAGTCCTCCTCTAGAAATCTGGCATTCGTACAAACGATTACCCTCTGATCTTTAGGACTATAAAACAAACCACCCTTCGTTCCCCTGGGATAGTCAATGAACATGCGTACTTCTGTACGAGGTTCCAACTTACCAGTATCTGCCTTCAGCAGATGTGCTGGACTCCCCATATCCGAATATGTCTTAGACTAGGCTTCCGCCCAGTCCACAATTCTGTGGGAGTAGAAGGCACTGATTTAGATGGAACCAAGTTCAGAATGTACACCGCCGTATCTTGAGCATATCCCCAGAACAAATCTGGCAAGTCAGAATAACTCATCATCGATCTAACCATCTCCATAAGAGTCCTCTTCCTTCGCTACGCTACACCATTCTGCTGGGGTGTGCCAGGTGCAGACAATTGGGATTGAATCCCAGCCTCTGATAAGTAATTCCTAAACTCTCCCAAGAGGTATTCACCACTACGATCAAATCATAGTGTAATCTTGAATAATTGTCTATGAAAAAGATGAAATATTCAAAACTACCTCTTGCCTGGATAGACATAGGACCATACGAATCAGAATGAATCAATTCCAACACATCTTTGGATCTATACCCCTTGGCCTTGAAAGGCCTCTTGGTCATCTTACCCTCCAAGCAAGATTCGCAAGTTGGGAGATCCTCCACCACTAATGAACCCTAAAGGTCCATCAGCTATCAACCTTTGAATTCTGCTTGGGTTAATATGACCAAGCCTAAGATCCGAAAGATATGTTTGGTTCATCTTCGAAGGTTCTTTTCTCTTATCGGAATTAGAAGATGAGTTGTAAACTTCAATTTGCATCGTGGGAGCTTGTGGTTCAAGTTATAAATTTCCTATCTATGTACCTGAATAGATAATGTCCCTATTCCTTTTATAACATATCTGTCATCAAAAGAAATAGATTATCCATCCATAATTTAGAAATCGAAATCAATTCTTTCTAAATAAAGGTACATAAAGAAAATTTCTAAGAACCAAAAACTTTATTTTTCTCAAAAGATAAATAAAATATCTCCCACTGCAATAGCCTCCATCTTCATGGCATTGCCCAAGTAAATGGTAATATCCCCTTTGGCTAGTTGTCAGGTTTCTCGAACCTGCAAAATGTTAGACATGATTAGTGGCTCGTATCTACACACCGTTGAGATAACACCGCTAACCATGTTTCAACGACTAGACCAAAAGATATACTTTTGCTCTTGCTTCGGATTGGGACAATCCTTCTTCTTATGTCCAGTCTGCTAGTAAGTGAAGTACTTGCCTTTCGGCTTCTTCACTCCTCCCTGAGATCCTCCCACCACCTTTGCTCCACCTTGTTTCTTCTTCTTCTAGCCTTTCGGCTTAGAAGTAGAAACCTTTTTGAGCAACCATGGCTTGAGGACACTCTTTGAAGAGTGCATACTTGTACTCCTCAGCAGATAAGACAACATCTAGATTCTTTTCCAATCATCATTATTTGGGTACAGTAAGTTTATTTCCTTTAGTATTACAACAAGTGGACTGAAAGTCATTTTGAAAAACCTAAGAATCACATAGATCATTACTTTTAGATTTCAAATATTATTGATTCCTCAAAACAATAAAATCCCGAAATCAACCAACACCTCAAAACACCGAGAATATCGCATGCCACGCTGTGTGGACGTATACGAATTCTACATTTGTAAGAGGAGGTTTTACCCATTAATTTTATTATCTTATCAACCTTACTTTTTGACAAATAAAATTAATAGTTGGTTCCTCTTTGGCCCTACAAATAAAAGCAGTGACTCCGATGGGGAGGATACTTTATATTTGCATCTAAGTGTGCACCATTACACGATACTAAGGGAATTATTTCGGATTATGTGCCTTACCGCTGTGGAAGTACACACACTCCTAGATAATTTCCTATAACCATTATTTGACCTAGTGATCCGCAAACAAACTCATCCGCAGGGAGGAAGGCACTCAGAGCCGACACGCAAGTTTGTTGCATCACACGTCAAATTGTAATGGAGGCCGCGGGAATTAATTAAAATATCCCTCTCCCACTTAGTAAATTGAAAATGAGGAATTTTCAAGCACACATAACATGCATATAAAACAAATAAGCAATAAATATGGAAAAATAGAATTTTTCCAACTATTATGGCTTTGTTCTCCAATACGCATCCCATCGTGTTGCCACCTCGTCCGCTCCTCCTACGCCATGTATGAGCCATCCGGAGATCCGAGCCGAGTATAAAACCTATTTTTATTTTACATCCATCGATCCTATACTCCACGAGGGAGTGTACATGAAATCTAGATCGAAAGTAAAATAAAATAAAGAGTGGCTAAACAATGCCGTATTTAATTACAAAAATTAAATACTAATCTAGCCTCGTCAACCCCGAGGATTCAAATAATATACAATCATACACAAACAATCACATACACACATATAGCCATAATAGTCGGATCTTATGCCTGCAACCAAAAAGTTAGCCTACGCACATCCTACTATTATCCGGCATACAAAATATATGATATGTGCATGAAAGTAACCGAATCCAAAACACACAAAACCGGAAACCGTGGCTCTGATACCATTTGTTGGTATTGCCCAGAAGCTCTGATACCAATTGTTGGCAATGTGCTAGTCCTCGGAATGCTCATAGGCTCCCATGTCCCCGGATTAAAATTTTCACTAATGAGAAGATTAATCCGGATAGGATGAGCTTCCTTAGTAACACCATTTCGTCGTCGTGCTAACAACTCGAGTGGTCGCTTGAACAAACTAGTTGTTCAAGCAACTCTACTCTTCTAGTTGATTAGCCGCGGAAGAGACGACGGACGGATCGTCGGTTTTTGTGTTTGTCTTCGGGGTCCATGATTATACAATATATATTCATACACACACATGCAAAATCATCATATATAAGAACATGCTCAGATCTGAAATTAAAGTTATAAAACTTTATACCTTACGATCTTCTACCGTATGTCCTATCCTTCTCGTGGACGACGTGTGGACGAAGATCCTCCACGAGTAGAAGCCTTCTAGATCACGTTCTTCTCTTCCTTGTCCGCTGCGAACAAAGAGAAGAACCAACGAAACCTTTCCTTTCTAGAACCGACCACCAAACAAGAGAGTTTGATGCAACCGCCGGCCAAGGAACGATTGGATGAGCGCCGACCAACTAGTTGTATTGTTGCCGCCGGCCACCTAGATGTTGGAGAAGCACCGGCCACCAATAGTTAGAGAGCCACCGGCCACCAAGGAGCAAGAGAGGAGGAAGAAGAGAACCGGCAAAGGGAGGAGGAGAAGAAGAGGGGCGCCGGCCAAAAACCTAGGGAGAACAATCACCTTGCCGCCCACTTTCCTAGCCACCCAAAACCCTAGCTCCTCTAGGGTTTGTTGCCGCCCAACACTTGGATGAGCCAAACCCTAATTCTCCAATCTAAAAATCATTAGTTGCCGCCCAACCCTAAGCCTTTATTTATAGAATTTAGGAGAAAGTTGGTTAGCCTAAAATATAGGAACTAACTCCTATTTTCTTGCCGCCCAACCAACCTTATCTCCTTTAAGATTTGTTGCCGCCCAACACATGGATGAGCCAAACCCTAATTCTAGAATTTAGGCTTAAGCCTCCTCTAATCTCCACCGTCGGATCTAGGGATTTAATCTCCACCGTCGGTTCTAGGGATTTAATCTCCACCGTCGGATCTAGGGTTTTATCCCAACCGTCGGATCTAGGATTTCATCCCAACCGTAGGATCTAGGATTTCATCCCAACCATAGGATCTAGGATTTCATCCCAACCGTCGGATCAAGGATTTCATCCCAACCGTCGGATCTAGGGTTTTATCCCAACCGTCGGATCTAGGGATTTAATCCCAACCGTCGATTCTAGGGTTTCATCCTAACCATCGGATCTATGGATTTAATCCAACCGTTGGTTCTAGGGTTTCATCCCAACCATCGGATCTATGGATTTAATCCAAACCGTCGATTCTAAGGTTTCATCCTAACCATCGGATCTATGGATTTAATCCAACCGTTGGTTCTAGGTTTTGTTTTACATTCTTGGATCTAGACTTCACAAAGATTATATTAGGCTATGATAGGGACCATAAGGAGGAGTTCGGTCTTGGCCACCCGATGGATCGGAACCACACAAACTTGATCCATCAATGATGTTCCATTCCACTAGAGGATCATCATTGAACTACCTCACCAACCCCCATAAATTAATATGGGCTCCATATATTATTTGTACATTTATCTCCCCGTGTTTAAGATATCGAATGTTAATCGGATTGATTCTTGACCATCAATCAATTAACATCTAACTCCTCGAGTAGTACCACTCAACCTTATCATCATGTTGACTAAGTCAACCCGCGGGGTTTACATGATAAACCTTATGAGCTTCTCAAGGGGACATCATCAGCCTAATATATAGGACACGGATTCCTCCTATAATCAACGGCACACCATGTAAATAATATCATTTCCCAACTTACCGGGCATATTGATTTAATCCATAGAAATCTCACCCTCTGGTAAATCAAAGAAATAAATACTAAGTACATGTGCCCGTTATTATATCGGGATTAAGAGCATGTACAACATAATATCCGAGGTCCGATTCAATTATGTAGTCAGCAATAAATTGAATCACCTCTATGTCGGTCCTGCTCAATACACCTAAGTGTACTAGTGTAACTCTATGTTCAAGATAAAATAATACCAAGTTACACTACAACCATGCCAATGGTTTGTCCAAGACCATCTTGGTTGTGAGCCTCTTCTTATACTCTACAAGGGACTGATAACATGATCTTCTGTGCCATCACCCAAGCACCATGTTATCTACAATGTAAAGTATTAGACAATATGCACAACATATAATAAATATAAAAGTGCAAACAATGATCATGTGATTCTTATTTCAAAATAAAGATGTTCATACTAAAGAGCTAGGCTTTCAGTATACATCCCAACAACTCCATGTTGGACTTTCCATGACAATCCCATGTCATGAGTTTTGTCTATCATCAAAATACTACTCGAGTCACACTCGCGTCAACCTGGGCCGATTGCACCAACAATGCCCAAGGAAGATATGGAGGGTACAGTGGGCGTGATCACGAGTGGTAGTGGCTCTATGGAAGAGGTGGAGGGTTGACAAAATTGATTCTGGTGTTCAATATACCATTGCTCAAAAGATTGAAGTTTCAAAGTACTCTAAAAATTGAAAATAAATATGTGAGACAAGCTATTAGCATATGAAATTAAATCATTAAGTAAGAGGCTTACTGTCTGGAGGCTCTCTGTCAACTCTTGGAAAATTGATTGAACATTAGAGGAAGAGGGAAAGGAAGTGGTCTGCGGTGGGAAGGAATCTGTTGTTGAAAGGGGAGTATCAGAAGGGGGGCGCGGGGGTGATTGAATGAAGTATAGGAGGAGAAGTTGAAATAGGAGGAGGTATGGGCATAGTAGGGATAGAGGAAAGGAGATGGCTGGGGTAAGAATCGGACATTGCTTGTACTAATAGGTCCAAAGGGGAAGATATGGTAAATTCTAATGTGGAGGGACTGGAAGGAAGTATGGTTTGTTGATGTTTAGTGGGAAATAAGGAGGATAAAGGAAGGTCATCCGTAGAGGAAGAAGGGGAATGAGAGGAAGAAAGTTCAATGGGCTTATTGAGGTTATCAAAAGAGGGGCTATGGACCAGGGAATCAGAGGAGTGAAGAGGTTCTGAAGGAGGAATTGTGGAGGTAGATTCTGAATAGGATGTGGGAAGTAAGAAGGGGAAGAGGTTGGGGATGGGTTCCGGAAGAGGAAGAGTGGAGATATTGACAAGGGAAATGAGAGGTTGGTCTGGCTCAACAATGGTTATGATGGGGACTTGCGGGAGTTCAAGGGGAACCTATGATAAGGAAGTATATGTAATTCTATTAGAAATTGTATCAAGAAATTTATTATAAGTGGTAAAGGCTAAGTAGGGGTTAGTTACTGAAGTGAGTGGCTCAGGGATAGAGGATGTAGTAGTATATGATCTTTTCCTCTCTTTTTTTGTTGTTTAGCCAAAGTCCTGGCAATGACTATACTCATCATATCTTCTGCAATACAAAATGTGGTTAAGTATCGTAAAGTAAATTTAGTAGATATACAGTTCAACATTTGGCACGAGGTAATGGTATTAGTTCAGAGTTTGTGCAGGGCAGGTGGTTAAGGGGTATACAAAATTGGATATTGAGATATGAATATTAAAGGGATAGTATATTTTTTGGGCATGTAAGATAGGGTTTTAATATATGATTCCGGATGGGTGTAGTAAGGAAACAAGATATGGTGTTAGTATGTGGGATAAGAGACAGTATTGATGTAAGTATAGAAATAATTGCAATAAAAAAAAAAGAGAAGAAGAGAACTTACCGATAGGGTGTGCATTTGGCGAGGGAATTGTTGATAGCCCGTATTAAGACAAAATGGCCTCTTTTAGAAGCTCATTAATGCTGAAATACTTGTTCTTCAGTTTAGCTTCGATAGAGGGGAAGTCGATGGAAGCTTTGATGGTTTTCGAGTCGGGGAGATATGGTAGGGCAGTTTTCCAGCAAGATGAAAAGGGAAGAGAGGGATTCATAGTGATGAAAAAGTAGAGTTCTTTCCAACCTTTATGGGAAATAGACATATCAATCAAAAACTGGGAAGTAGAGTTCTTTCCAGCCTTTATGGGCCATAAAATAGAAGACGCCGGTGTCACGCCCCGAGAGTAAGCCGAACCGAAAATCAAACAGACAGCATCTCCCCTGTACGTGGTAACATATCCTGTTTATACAAGGCCCTTAGGCCCACAATAACAATAACATATACAAATGTAAACATAACAACATAACAAAGCACAACGGACTAACACAAATACAATACAAACCATACACCATGCATACCGGTATGACTAACACCACATTAAGAAAAATGTCGTAATAAAACCAAAAAATAAAGGTACAACAACAACAGTGTCCAACACTACAAATCATCGTATAAAACCAAATCCATCACGATAAACCCAAAAGCTCGGACTCTTGGAGCTGAGATGAAACGATGTCAGCCAGCGATGCTCTAAGCTGTCACGAAGACTTCTACCTATTACCTAGGTGACAGAAAAACCCAGAGTCCGTGGTGGTGAATATAACTCAACGGTAATAGGAAAGAACATGGATATATAACAAATATCACATGTAATTCAACAATATTGGTGTACATCAAGTAAACACCAACATAATAAACATATACATGCATATACCGTCTAACCAAATGAACAACATAAAATGCAGACATACCTGAAAGTCTGCTATGCTACTCTGATCCAACTTGAGCATATATCCACAATATATAACTTGAGTAATACTAACTCGCACTATAATCATGATACAGGTCAAAGGTATCTAATGGTCTGACCAACAAGTATACAGGTATCCAACACAACCATATAATAGATGCGAGTAGCATGTATGAAGATGATGTACAACCAAATGCAACAAGCATAGTACAAACAAATGTAACATCACAATAAGCATACATATAGACTGCAACTATATATACACTAATCACAATCATCCATATATATATATATATACATGCATATATGTATATATATATGGCAATATGCAAAATGCCATATGACACGACAATGCAACATGCATGGTCATACCGGCTCACCCTAAAGCTACCACGACCCCAATGTGGCCTCGGTGGCTCGACATGACAACTGTCCCAACTCAACACCAACCACTACTCTCGAGTGGCCGAGTGGACAGTATGATCGAGTAGCATATAAGTGTAAAGAGCAAGCTACACGACAGGAGTCGCTACTGTTGGCCACTTCGACAGTCACTACCCATGAGTGGTCGAGTGTCATACACACAGGACAATGACACGCAAATCCAACTACCACTATCTATAGTGGTAAAGTTCGGCTCATCAAATGCTCTGCCCTCACACCAGTTACTTCTCCTATGAGTAACCGTGGAGGCAAGATGACTGACGACCCTCTCAACCACAAGGGAGACCTAATCGCCAGCATGCATGTAAATGACATGAATGCATAGTCACATATACAGACATCCACCACAGACTCTCTATTCTATAGAGAGTCATACTAATCTTATCAACACACTCTCTATCCTACAGAGAGTCATACTCAACTGATCATAACACTCTCTATCATGTAGAGAGTCATACCAATCTGATCGATGCACTCTCTATCCTGCAAAGAGTCATACTCAACTGATCATAACAAGCTAGGACCATCGGTCCGTAGTGACATACTAATCACAATTCACCTAACCATTTACACAACACATGATCGGTAGTAAACATGCAACATAAGGGTATTGGAATCAATCCTACGTTCAGGGCATTACCTATCCACGGATGACCTTTTTCCCAATTTACAAATCAAGTCATCATCTATACTCCACTATTTACACATAACTAAGCATTTATATATTTACCTACATCACATCTATAACTCCTAATCATGATGAAGGAAATGTGATAACAACAATAGAGCATATAGGCCAAAGGCAAAGTATCAAGCACAAGAATAAATAAGAGTGGAGTCATGGTAATATGATTATATAATATGATCGTATATCTAAATTTGCATGCAACAACAACTACCTGACCAGGGTAGGAAATTACCCACCTGCTAAATAGCTCATGCTAGCTATCCACGCGTATAAGCATCTATCACCGATCGATGTCCTACAAAAGAAAACATAGAGCATAACTAAGTTCTATCTCACATCGACTGATTGAATCGAATTCTACCTCGATCTTTACATCTAACTAATTCAACATTCTCCAACCAATATCCTATCTAGCAGACTGGTCTAATTTAATAATTGACCTAATCAATCCTCAACACATTCCATATCCTGTAACCCCCAATAGAACAACTTCATTCACTAATTATTAATCATCGATTTATTTATAACATCATCTATAATTATCATACCATAGTTGTAATTAAATGAACACCCAAATACATGCTTACCTCACGTCGTTCCACTTTTATAAAGTTCAAATCTGAAATGGCCAGATCCATTAGCCAAACCATCACTCCGATTGCTCTTCTCCACCTAGCAATCACAACATCACAACTGACATCAACTCTTGATCAACTTCCCTAATCTATACTTGAATCAATCCATTACCTATCCATGGAAGGATGCCCACTGGTTGAGCCAACACCATGACAAAGACTGGATGTGAGGCACAGAGCATCTGTGGTGGCCACCATGTGGCTGGCGGTCAACTGAGCAGACTCAGGGCGTCAGCGATGGTTGTTACCATAGATCAGGGTCTCCAAGCAGCTGCTCGAGTGAAGAATCCCGGTGGCAGAAACAATATAACCTTCTGGATCCACAGTTGGAAATCATCAAATCTGGAATGAACAGATTGATTTAGCCCAAATTTATGCTCTGATCGCCCACCTCACCTAACCGTGGAAGAGTGACCAAAGGAGATCAGAGTGGTCGGAATCGAAGCTGTAAGCAACGGGAAGGAAAAGAATGGCGACCTTGAAACATTTCGGGAAGAAGGCAGGCGATGGCAATCGGGTCGGTAGGGCAATGGCATTGCTGCAACTAGTCATTGTTGTTATTGGAGGTTGGTCGAGCTCGTAGTGCTCGACCAAGGCACACAATCGGACGAGCAGGATGCACAGGCGTGGGTCTTGGGCAGCAACTGTCGCGTGTGAGGGGCGTCCACGATGGAAGGGAGAAGAGTGTGGCTGGTGTTGTGGCTAGGCAACTGTAGCGGTCGGAGGTGTGGCTATGGACGATGAGCGCACAACACGCAGAGGTGTAGGTGAGAAATCGAGAGGGAGAAAGGCTCGAGCGTCAGCGATGAAGCGGTGAAGAGGGCAGTGCACGAGAAACTGAGAGGGAGGAGAAAGGTTTGCGACGAGATTGGGAAGAAGAATCAGAGAAATGATGAAGTTGCGTGTTTCGGAAGGGAAGAGTCGTGAATGGGGAGAAAATATTCGGCGTAGGTAATGAAACCGATGGGGAAATAAAGGAACGGGTAAGCAGGTCGAGTTTCGTAAACGGGTTGGGTTCGAGCTTACACCAACTCTTATCCACCCATTTAATTTAGGGTTTTTATATTTAAACTTAGGTCAATTAACCCCTCATAAGTAGATGTCACAAACAGGCTTTCCCAAAGTCTATTAAATCTTTCCCCGCAATTGCCATATAAATTTCCATTTAAGTCTAAAAAAATTTCTAAAAATTCTTGGAAAATTTCATAGGGTATTTTCCTAAGTAACAAGCATTATTTTTATTTTAATTTTAATTTTTTCCGATATTTTACAGCTGGGGTCGACCATCTTTAGTTGGTAAAGGCAGTGGAATATATGGGGAATTTCGAGGATGTTGAGATGGTGGAAGACAATGATGGTGCTGATCAGAATGCGAATAGAGTTTGGAGTCAGTTGGTTGACCAGGAGGTCATAGTAGAAAAGGATGTGATAGAGAGGTTTTTGGAGGGGGAAACAGAGACTTCCTTCTAGCTTCCCTGTAAATAGGGTGTTGGTGTCAGGCGAAGGAAGATGGGGGCATTAGGAGCGATTAGGGATGATGATGGTGGAATCTTCGGAAAGGTATTTGGGGTCGCGGCAGAAAAAGGAATGGTTAAAGGTGAGTTGGCTAAGCATGGTCTCGTACCAAGGGGTGGTGAAAGAAGACGAGGTCATTGGGAAGAAAGGGTTGCAAGAGGGAGGAAGATGTCAGAAAAAGGAGCTAGGGTTTTCGACGGGAGTTGTGGTTGAGCGGTAAGGTGCTAATGGGGGCAGGGGTCTTTATATGGGGTTATAATGGCTAAGTATGATTTGCAGTGAAGGTAAAAGGGAAAAGTTAGGGCATTTTTATGAGCTCTAATATTTTCTTGATAAATTTTTTCCTTGTAGAGGTGTTTCATTTTGCGCTTATTATGGAGGCTAAGGGTTAATGAGGGTGTTCTTGTGAAGGTCGTCAATTTTGCTAAGGAGTTTTGGGCTATCTAATGAAGTGGAGGGGTTTCTTATATTCTTTAATTGAGGGGTGCTATTTAATTCTCCTAAGGTGTTATTTGACTATTGTTAATGGCATTCATATTGAAGGATATTATGCTTGTTCGAAATTTCTCTTTTCAATTATATTCTTTCTAAGGTACAGTAAGTTTGGTGCTAATTTTTCTAAGTGTAGAAAACTAACTCAGGCTCTGCACCTACTATAATAGCCTAAGGGCTAGATATGCTATTTTTCCCACGGGAAACTATAACGCCTCTATATGACATATGTAAATGTTCTCGCGGCTCTCCTATAACGGCCTAAGATCTAAATATGTTATTTTCCCTACGAGGACCTATAACGCCTTTATATGACATATGTAAATGCTCTCATGGTTCTCCTATAAAAGCTTAAGGGCTAGATAATTATTTTCTCCCACGGGGAACTATAACGTCAGTTATAATGGAGAGGTAACATGCTTACAAGGCTTAGCGCCTCATATAGTATTCTAAGGCATAAACGCCTCCTACAGTATTCTAAGGCATAAACGTCTTCTGCAGTCTTCTAAGGCATAAATGCCTCCTACAGTATTCTAAGGCATAAAATGCCTCCTACAGTATTTTAAGACATAAATGTCTCATACAACATTTAAGGCATAAATGCCTCATACAATATCTTAGGCATAAACATCTCATATATTAGTCATGGTGCAGCGCCTCATGCAGTATGCAGGGATCAATGTCTAGTATCTCAGTATTATAGATGTGGGTATGGGAGAGTGATATGATGGTGTTTGCGCAAGCATGAGAACTTGTAAAATTTCACTCGACTTCGCTCTTCAGTTTTACTAAAGAGGAGGAACTTATGTGGGTGTGAGGCCTTTTTCGACTGAGGTGTAAAACTTTTTTGAAAATACTTGTAAAACTTCTATCACGCCCCGAGAGTATGTCGAGCCCGATAAACAGACAACATCTCCCCTGTACGTGATACAATATCCTATTAATACAAAGCCTTTCGGCCACAACCACACAACATATAAACATATATAACTAAAGTCACAGCGAAAATCATCACAATAGAGAAAAAAAACTCGACATCACTGCATACCGGTATGACTGACCACAACAAAAAGAAAATACTTCAACAAATACAAAAAGATATGTGTGAATACCAACAAATGTCCAACCATAAAATCTACCATATGAAACCAAGTTCAATAATAAGAAACATCCGAGACTAAAGGAAAATAAATCAAAAATCGGGACCCTCGAAAGTGA
The DNA here is from genome assembly GCA_025175895.1 of Wurfbainia villosa. Taxonomy (NCBI): domain Eukaryota; kingdom Viridiplantae; phylum Streptophyta; class Magnoliopsida; order Zingiberales; family Zingiberaceae; genus Wurfbainia; species Wurfbainia villosa. Next base: position 35,258,937 of record CM045990.1, read on the forward strand.
GATGAGATGATATCAGCCAACAATGCTCCAAGCCCATCACGAAGTCGGCTACTTGTTACTTGGGCAATAAGAAAACCCAAGGTCTATGGTGGTGAGTATAAAACTCAGTCATAATAAGGAAAATAAATACATGCATAATATATATCACATGAGGGCCAACAACATACAGGCTAAAGGTGTATCAGATATCCACTAGCATAATGTAACTAAAGCGCATCCCAAAAGATCCACTGAACAATATAAAGTATTGTCATACCTAGAGCTCTGCCGCTCTACAACTCATACAACTTGAACACATAAGTCACAATATAACTCATACAACATAAAAGAACATCACTAAGCATGTAATCAGCACACTGCCCTAGGAACCTATAAGCATCATCATCAATGAACCTAATCGACCCTATACAACATCATGATACTGATCATAGGCATACAACAGTCCGGTCCAACTTATACACTGGTATCCCACACACAACAATATAGATCATGCAAATAACATTCAAGATGATGTACAACCAAATGCAGCAAACATAGCACAAACAATGTAAAAGCACAACAAGCATATATAGACTATGATCAGTACCTGCACACCCCACTCGCTACACATATATACAAATGCCCTCACACATGGCAATGCAAATACATGGTCATGCCTGCACACCCCACTCGCTACCACGACCCCAGTGTGGCCTAGGTGGCACGACATGACAACTGTCCCAACTTAATAACAACCACTACTCTCAAGTGCCCGAGTGGGCAGTATGAATAAGTAGCGATAAGCTAAAGAGCTATAAACTATACAATGGGGGTCCCAACTATTGGCCACTCCGACTGACACAATCCATGAGTGGTCGAGTGCCACACACACAGGACAACTGCACGCAACTCCAACTACCACTATTAATAGTGGTCGAGTGCGGCACAAAAAATGAACTGCCCTCACACTAGTTATTACTACCATGAGTAACTATGGAGGCAGGATGACTGATGACCCTCTCAACCACAAGGGAGACTAAGTTGCCAACATGCATGTAAATGGAATGAATTCACAACCACACATACGTACATCCCCAACACACTCTCTATCCCACAGAGAGTCGTATACAACTAACAATCGACCATGCTAGGACTTCTAGTCTGTAGCGACACACCGTCGACAACCAACACTACCATGTACAAACATATGATCCGTAAGTTATACAACCAAAGGTAAAATGATACAACTACCAACTCTACATTAAGGACATCACCCACTCCCGGATGATTGTTCCTGATGACACGAGTCAAATCAATAACTATACTCAACTATATACACATGGTTAAGCATCTAAAGATCCATATATCATAGTATCGGTAATTTATGGCAACGAGGAACGAAATATGACAACAACAACAATATATCTCAAAGTGCAAAGATTAAGTATCAAACAAAGAATAACATGAGTGGAGTCAAGGTACGATATTAACAATATAGAACCCATGCACTAAGAATAATCGACTACCTGACCAAGGTAGGAAATATTATCCACTTGATTTGATGACTTGTCTGAGAATACAAATTGTCTTCTCGTCCTTGAACCTATATTGAATCAAGGTTCTGAAATCAACATCCTTGATTAATTTCACCCATACAACTTCTTGCCCCAATTCAGAGTATCTAATCTATATCAAACAACCAAATTAAGGCCCTACCAATTCCAACTCTGACAATCACAAGATACCACAACTATCCCAAGATCATTACCCGATCTACACCCTTTTGAAATTAAAATCCAAGAACCAAAAATAAGGCACATTGATTACCTGAAGGTTGAAGGGTAGCTAATGGAACCGAGTGGCTAGCAAAAAGCCTTGAAGCATTCTGTGAGGGTGATCAACACAGCAATCAACAACGAATTTGTTAGCCACAGTAAGGTCAAGCTCTGCTTGATTTTATTCGATACAGATGTTTGCCACATCCATTATTATCTTCCTTATCCCATAAGTCACAGTTTCACCCAACATCAAGATGAGCAAGAGATGCCACCTGGATCCAAATCTCCAAGGATTGTAAATTTCCTGAACAGTGTCGTCGATCTGGGAATGCTAGATCGTCCCGAGCTACCAATAAGGGGCGGCGCTCACTCAGACTGTTCGAACAGTGACACAAGCATAGATTTCTCGATCGGAATAGATAGAACACGATTAGAAATGGTAAAAGCCAGGGCATCGCGTGATATAGTGTTGAGGATTCGGTGGCTGCTAGAGGGGGTAAATAGCGCGTTTCGATCCTTCGATAGAATTCGTTCGCGATCGCGTCTACAAATCGTTTTAGTGCGCAGCGGAATAATAATAAAAATAATAACACGATACACAATCACAAACACTACACAAGAATATAATATGGTTCGAAACCGAATGCTTCCTACTCCACAGATCGAGCTTTAAAGAGCTCTAGCGATGCCACAAACACCACTAAATAATAAACTCCTTCTCGGAACAATCCAGAGGTAGAGAAACCTCGTAAAATAGCTCTTACAATAGTAAGAAACAAATACAGGTAAAGATACAAATGAAATACACAACAAGTAAAGAAAACAACACTTTACAATTGCTCTTTTGATTACTTGCTTGATGGTTGCTTGAAATGCACTTGGAGACCCTGATTTACAGCAGCAAATCACCCCAAAACTCCTCAAGAATCGGTTGCCGAAATCACCTCCACGAGCTCCCTTTAAAGATGCTACCTGGGCTAGATTTCACCTATCAGTCGACTGGTCGGGACCATCAGTCGACTGATGACACTGTTGCTGTGAGACAATGGTGCAATCCACACTGGAAAAATCCAACGGATAGGACATCAGTCAACTGATCATGTCCACCAGTCGACTGATCGAGCCTTCACTCGACTGCTAATCCCAGCAGTCGAGTCTGACTCTATTATGTGCCTGAAATGCCGAGCACCAGTTGACTAATCACAAGATCAATCGACTGCTCGGTCCAGCAATCGACTGCCCACTTCTGGCAGCCGACTGCTAGGGCACTCCCTGCAGTCAAAACCTATTTGACTCACACCAGTCGATTGCCACATGGTACCAGTCGACTGATACACCTTAAACATGAGGTTTTAACCCAAGTATGGTTCCCCCATACTTGCTAGACCACCCTTAGTCTAGACCTAAGCTTTCTAGCCACCTCCGTCAGCCTCACACCTATCAGATCCCTCCAAGTCATCCATGACTTGTTCATCCATACACAAGCCTTCAGGTGCTTCCATTGGCTATGTCATGCTAACGATGTCTACACCGCCAAGGCACATTGCACTTACACTGCCAAGACTCCTCTTGGACTTTACGCCGCCAACCATTGGACTTATGCTGTCAAGATTTCACCCTTGGACTTTATGCCGCCAATATCAAACCCCTTGGACTTTCCAAATGCCAAGTACTCATGACTTGGACTTTCACCGCCAAGACTAAACCCTTGGATTTACATGGCCAAGACTACACCCATGGACTTTCCAAATGCCAAGACTCAAGCTTGGACTTTCCCTTGCCAACCCATGTTGGACTTTCCATGCCAAGTACTCAAGACTTGGACTTTCCATAACATGGTCAACCCCAGTCAACCATCAAAATTCCCCTCGAGTCAAACTCGAGTTCGGTCAATCATGACCCGAGTCGATTACACCAACAATCTCCCCAAAACATTATCAAACATCAATGTCAAACCTTCTTGTCAAGCATCAAAACATCGCTCGAGTCAAACTCGAGTCTGGTCAATTGTGACCTGGGTCGATTGCACTAACAATCTCTCCCTTTTTGATGTTTAACAAAATCACATACCTTTGACTTAGAACACTAACTCAAATCTTCTTACTAATTATCCCAAATTAATAATCCCATAATTCTCCCAAACATTCTCCCCCTTTTTGACTAACATCAAAAAGGTTCTCTCCAAGGAGGTCAATGTCATGCCCTGAGGGAGTCCCCGCCAGACAAAAATCCGGCAGCATCTCCCTTGTACGTGTGACAATATGAATCTTGAATACAAGGCGCACATGGCCCACTATACATCGATCAACATGACCAGAACATAAACCATGCAAACATATCATATATGGGCCTTAGGCCAACAACCAACGTAAATAAAAAGTCTACAACATCTAGACTTACCCCTTCTACCATCTGATCAGGAATACACCACCAAAATGAATCGAATAAAAGTCCATAAGGACATATCAAATACCACCAAAACATCCACGAGTATATAACCAAAACACAAGTCCTACACATTTCTTCTAGTCAATAACTAAAACCATAAGACCAAAAAAAAAACAAATCCATTACGATGAGGGAGAATTGGCAGTTGGACTCTCCTGACAGTGTCAACCTGAAATAGATATAAAACAACGGGGTAAGTTCAACGAACTCAGTGGATATCAAGTCGACATGCATAATAAGATATATCTAACAATAATAATCATGCCAGTACAGTCTCCTAATCAATAATAGGATATGCAAGGAAGAAATGCGGAAAGACTGTACTTACTGAATCTCCTATCCTGACATAGGAGTGTGTGTCATACTAGTAGAAGTAAGGTCGTCAGACCAAATACATGATGTACCTTGTATGCATGTCAATCATATGCAACAACTAAGGCAGCAACCAAAATACAACAAACAAAAACAAATGCCATCCATGTTATATGCATGTGATGCAAATGACATGGTCACCCCTGATGCCAGTCAGTCGCCTCACATGCGATGGTGAAGCCGAGTGGGTAGGGCTATAACAACTGTGCACTCTGCCATCACTGCTCCTGAGTGACCGAGTGGACAAGATGCTATCGGAGTACACCTATCCTCCTACCCCAAATAGAGTGGGGGAGCAAAGCTCTCATCTCTCGGTGTCTAGACCAAAGGAGGGATCCCTGCCCGCTAACACGCTGCCTCACCGCTACCCATGAGCGGACCAGCGAAACCTGACAGAGCTACTGCACACACCCTCCTGATGTACCACTAACCCATGAGTGATTGTGTGTGCAGATCATGTAATTGCTGCGGGCTCAACTACAAAGGAACCCCGATCAGCCAGCATGCAATCATGCAAGATGGTGCATGACACTAAAGCATGTAACACCAACCAATATATGTCTCCAAATAATATGTACCAAAAATAATGAGTACATATCGATGACCTAGGTATACAGGGAAAGTATATCTAAAAACTAATCGAGTGCATGTCATAACTCCCAAGATAAGTACACATGCAAGTATCAAGATAATATAGACTAAGATAGAAATACATGCATCAGGTATGACATAGTGACAAACAAGGGCAGATAAGACATAAAAATTACTGCGAGCTATAGCCAACTAAGCATATCAACATGACAATATCTAAAAGATAAGTCAAAGTACCCGCCTACTAAAATGCTCAAAATAATGCAATCTTCATGCCCGTGGACCTGTCTCGTGACCGAAACCTGCATATGACATAATTACCATTAAGTCCAAGCACGTGACATCAATTAAATAAATTCTACATCGAACCTGTATTCACTTAATCTACCGAATACGAGTACAACACCTCGATACACCCATTTAGGGCTCTAACCAATCTCAAAATCACCCTCTTCTCCAATGCAAGGCAAAACCAGAGCATCTCCTCACCATAACAGCCCAACCGAGTCCTCTCCTCTCACTCATAGCCGTTACAACAACACACACTCAATTCGTAGCCCATAACTGACCAAAAAGTCCAACTCACGACCGTGCACAGTCACACGATGGCATAATTTCCAACAAACTTACTGCAAAACCAGATCCAAGTTTATTACAATTCAATCAACCCATCCCTCCGATCAACCTGCCGCCACTACTCATGTCTGACCACTCGACACCAATGCCCTCCCCCTTGATCACCACAATCCATAGAACCACTGGACAGAAAGGAAACAAGGGGAAAACAAGGTATTTATCGGAAGCTTCAACCTCACCGGCGGCACTTCCCTCCTAGCTGCTTTGTTCACCAGAGAAGAACATCTGGCGTTGCCCTAACTCCTCGATTTTGGGCTAGCTCCGGCAGTGAATCACAGCTTCTGTTCAGAACACGCTGCAGATGTCGCTGACCCACACTCACTGGTCCAGCTCATCCATGGCACCGGCGAGGGAGGTTCGCTCGCCACCGCTTGTAGAGGAGAGAGAGAAGATCGATGAGCGACAGAAGAGGGTAGCCGTAGAGGAGGCCGATGGCAAGCCGGCTCGGTGGCTGCTGAGGTCGTCCTCTTATGCCGAGGCCAACTTGACGACTGGTGGTGCTCGTTGTCGCCGAGATCGGGAGGGAGAGGCGACGACGCTAGAGCAAAAGGGAAAAAGAAATCGTGATGGAGAAGGGAAAGTCGTTCGGGTGAAGGAACAAGCGGCAGTGAGAAATTGGGAAAACTAAACTTAGGTTTAGGTATTTAAACATTAGGTTAATGACACCTATTAACTCCCTTAAATAGGTTCTACCAAAATCTATTTATTTTATCCCCATGAATATCCCGTACAAGTCCCATTTAATTCCAGAAAAATTCGGGAAAATTTTTTAAAATTCTCCAAAAATTCCGAAATAATTCCTAGATTATTTTTCCTAAATTTTGGCCATTTAATTTAGTATTTAAAATTTCCGTATTTAACATTCTCCCCCACTAATAAAAATTTGGTCCCCAAATTTCCCACTAAAATGTATCACGAGTAAGAGATACCATAAGTACTGAAAATATATCTCATGCACCTTAAATAAACAGGTGGGGATATTGAGCTCTGATCTTTTCCTCAAGCTCCTAAGTATCCTCCTCATCGGTGTGGTGACTCCACCCGACTTTAACAAGTCGCACAGTCTTGTTCCGCAACTATCATTCTTTGTGATCCAAAATCTGTACCGGAACCTCTTTGTAGGTAGCATCAGGTTGAATGGAACCTGATACATCTGATAGAATATGTGTAGAGTCTGGCACATACTTCCTCAGCATGGACACATGAAACACATCATGGATACCAGCCAAGGACGGTGATAGTGCTAGGCGGTAAGCAACTGCTCTGATCCTCTCCAAAATCTCGAAAGGCCCAATGTACCTTGGAGCTAACTTACCATGGAGGCCAAATCTCTTCACCCCTTTCATGGGTGAGACTCGCAAGAATACATGGTCTCCAATAGAGAACTCCAACGGTCTCTGTCTCCGATCTGCATAACTCTTCTGACGATCCTATGCCTCTACCATCCTTCGTCTGATAATACGTACCAACTCTACCTCATGCTGAGCTCTCTGGGGTCCTAGCAACTGGGTCTCCCCAACCTCCTCCCAGAGGGTGGGTGTACGACACTGTCTACCATGCAATTCTTCAAACGGGGTCATTTGGATAGCCGAATGATAGTTGTTGTTGTAGGCGAATTCTACTAATGGCAGGTGGTCCTCCTAGTTGACCCCGAAATCCATAACATATGACCTCAGCAAGTCCTCTAGAGTCTGAATGGTCCATTCAGACTGTCCATCTGTCTGCGGATGGAATGCGGTACTAAAACGAAGTTGTGTGTCTAAGGCCTGCTGTAGACTCTACCAGAATTGGGATGTGAACCTGAGATCTCTATCTGATATAATGCTCAAAGGAACACCATGCAATCTGATGATCTCCCGACAATATAACTCTGCCAAACGATCCAAAGAGTCGGTCTTCCGAATCGCTAAGAAGTTCACGGATTTGGTTAGTCGGTCAATGACTACCCAAATCGTATCATGGCCTTGACGTGTCCTAGGCAAACCCACCACAAAATCCATGGTAATGTGATCCCACTTCCACTCGGGAATAGGAATCCTCTGAAGTAGTCTGGCCGATTTTTGGTGCTCAGCCTTCACCTGTTGACAAACTAGACATTTAGCTACAAAATCTGCGATGTCTTTCTTCATGCTGTTCCACCAATACAAACACCTTAAATCTTGATACATGCGGGTTCTGCCTGGGTGGATCACAAATCGAGAGCGATGAGCCTCCTGAAGTAACTCCTCCATGACCGGGTGAGACTGAGGTATGCATAATCTACCCCGGAAATAAATTATACCTTCGTCATCTCGAGTGAACTCAGTCTGCTGTCCAGAGGTTATCTGGCTGCCAATGAACTGTAAGTGTTGATCACCGGCCTAAGCTTCTTGGACTCTCGTCCTGATAGATGACTGAGCAACCATGGTAATAAGAACGCCCTGCTCCGTCGATCCCTGCTCCTCAAGGCCCAACTCGGAGAAACCCTGAATCAAATCCATGACTAAAACTCGGTAGCAAGCTAAAGTCCCTCGGGACTTCCGGCTAAGTGCATCGGCAACCACATTGGCTTTCCCTGGTGATAGCTAATGGTACAGTCATAATCCTTCAGGAACTCCATCCATCTCCTCTGTCGGAGATTGAGTTCCTTCTGCATAAATAGATATTTGAGACTCTTATGATCAGTGAGAATCTCAAATGTAATACCATATAGATGATACCTTCAAATTTTTAAGGCAAAAATAATAGCAGCTAACTCTAGATCATGTACTAAGTAGTTTTTCTCATGCTCCTTCAACTGGCGAGAAGCATAAGAGACCACCCTGCCGTGCTGCATCAGTACTGCGCCTAAACCCTGGAGAGACACATCGGTATAAAGGATGAAACCGTCGTCCCCTGATGGAAATACAAGAACCGATGCTGACACCAGTCTCTTCTTCAACTCCTGGAAGCTGGTCTCGCATGCCTCTGACCACGTGAACTTCACGCCCTTCTTGGTAAGGCGTGTCAATGGCATAGCAATGCTTGAGAAACCCTCAACGAACTATCTGTAATATCCGGATAAGCCTAAGAAACTACGAACTTCCTGAACTGATTTCGGTTGCTCCCAACTGGTGACAGCCTCGATCTTCTGGGAGTCAACTGAAATGCCTTTACTAGAAACCACATGTCACAGAAAACTGACTGAGGGTAACCAAAATGCGCACTTACTGAACTTCGCATATAGTCGCTTCTGCCAGAGCCTATCCAAAACAAGGCGAAGATACTGTGCGTGTTCCTCTTCAGAATGAGAATAGACTAGAATGTCATCAATAAAGACAATGACGAACCGATCTAGGAATTCCATAAATTCACAGTTCATCAAATCCATGAATATTTCTGGTGTTGGGTTTCCGGCACCGCGGCGAGTGTGTGTTCGAACATATTTTCGTAAACATATGCACAGCGGAAGGAATAAAATAATAAATCTAATTTATTACAACACACACATCACACACATGCATAGTACAACATGTGTATACATAACCGTAAATTCAAATTTTGCAATAAAAGGAAACTTATACTACGTATACCTTACGTATCACGTGTAGCGGGAAAGGCATCAACCGGAACAATCCTCGCTAGAATCGTCTCTATCCGTATCCACACTGAGTATCTTCGGGATGACTTTACTAAGTCACGAGCCTAGTCTTCGTAAGGGTTATTAGCCTCGTGTTGAAGACGATGTGATCGAGAGAAGATCACGATCCAAATCCAAATTCGGATCCAAAAATGAGTCCTCAAAACTCGCTTCTCCGGAGAGGTATTCGTCAACCGTTTGACGAATCCTTCGTCCTCCACCTATGAGGATTACCGGAGATCGAATCCCCGGCAAGGCTACCACTGTCGGAGCTTCAAACATCGTCCAAATGATGCTCCAACGAGAGGGAAACAAGCTGTCAAGAAAACTGGACAGCTTTGGTGGAGGAATAGGCGCCGGCCAAAAAGGGTAAGTTGAAGCTCACCTTATTGCCGAACCCAAGGGAGATCGCCAGAGCTCCTCCAGCAGTAGCTCGATGCCGGCAAGAGGGAAGGACAGCACCTTCTGGATGCCGGCAAGGGAGCTTGGTGGTGGGCGGCGGCAAGGGGAGGTGTTAGCGCCGAATTCACCAAGGAGAGGAGGGGCGGCAACCTTTTAGGTCAAGGGATTTAGATTAGGGCTTAACAAACCCTTAAGCCCTCTTTTATAGAGAACTAATTCTCTTAATGGTTATCGGATCATAACCATAAGGCCCGTTAACCTGCTCCATTAATTTAAGTTAAAATAAACCAAACCATGATGGTTTATTTTAAGTTAAAACGAACCGAACCAACTTTGGTTCATTCGTTTAAAACAAACCAAACCCTTTGGTTTATTCTCCTCCATTGGATTAGAACCAAACCATTTTAGTTCATCCATTATGTCTTCATAAGACACGGCCCATCCACGCTTCCATTGCGACTGAAACGATTTCATGCTCGCTCCATGTTTGGTCCAACCAAATCTGGTTTCTCTCGGTCTGAGAATCTCATTCTCAAGCTCGTTTTAAATCATTCGGATTATGCTCGTTGTGCGTGTGACCAAATAGGTTCTCAGTTTATGTTGGTCATCTATAATTAACCATTAAATATAGAATGATCATTAGTGGCACCTAGTAGTACATCATGATCACCAATTAACCGAAAAGATCAACGGTTGATCCAAAACTATTTCTGAAACCCTTCAGCAGCTCGAATGAATCGTGCCCCATTCCCTTCACTCATCTTATACCCACTTGGTTCAGGACATGGTCTATAGTGTCAGTCCCCACTAGGCTGACTACGTCACACCTATCCCAAGTATCATTTCCTCGTCCTACGGATTCTAGTTACTCCACATGTATCGAAGAGTACCTTACTCTAAACATGTAATGCTTTGGCCAAAGACTTTAGTAACAACCCAACGAGAGGCCATGGGTATACATCTCCTCGCAAGGAGTGGTGAATCCTTTATAGGCTATTCAAACACCTTCAATCACTTCGACTTATACCCAATCATCCCGGGTCCACATCTCCTCAGAGATGCTTGCTTAAGATGTCAAAGCATAAGTCTTTATGATCAAGATGACTTGAATACCGCAAGTCAAAGGAACATCGCACTTAAGATACAGTAAGAACTTCATTGACATATCTATATATGCAGAGAACCATATGAAGTCTTACGGCTGGTCATTCCAATGAACTAGTTACCATAACTAGCATCCACGATCAACTCCGGACATCACAATGTCTCCAGCCAGTGAGAATCAGCTGCTTGGATACACCAAGGAGTATACCTCGTGCTAGTCTCGACAAAATTGATAGTGTCCAAATCCATCAATTCATCGACTAGGGATAATTCCGATACATCACAATTATACATGTAGAGATACTCACTAGTTGTGATCCAATCACAAATTCTCTCATGCTGTGAATCGTATCGCAGACATTCAGTAAATGAGTTTAAGATCCAATCAAATACATGAAAATATGTATACTCAAATAGTGAATCTTCATTTATCATATAAATGGTTCAAACATAAGGCGATTGCCTTAGGACATCTCTCATATATTACTAATAGACTCCCACTTGGCCTAATGTCAATCGCTACGATATCCAATACCATAAGCTCTAACATGACCCTCAAACTTACTTTGAGGTAATGCCTTAGTCAAAGGATCCGCTAAGTTCCTTTCAGTGGGGATTTTCTCGATTTGTATTTCCTTCCTACTGATGATCTCTCTAATAAGATGATAGCGGCGAAGCACATGTTTGGATCGTTGATGAGACCTTGGCTCTTTCGCCTGTGCAATGCTCCATTGTTGTCGCAGTAGACCGGTATTGCTTCAACAATGGCTGGAATCACACCAAGTTCATAAATGAACTTCTTGATCCAAACCGCTTCCTTTGCTGCTTCCGAAGCTGCAATGTATTCTGTCTCAGTGGTAGAATTCGCTACAGTGTCTTGTTTGGAACTTTTTCAACTCACTGCGCCCCCATTCAAGGTGAACACGTATCCAGACTGAGACCTGAAATCATCCTTGTCTGTCTGGAAGCTGGCATCCATATACCCGCATATCACCATGTCCCCTTCTCCATATATTAGGAACACATCCTTAGTTCTTCTTAAGTACTTAAGGATCATCTTAACAACCACCCAATGATCCATTCCAGGATCAGACTGGTATCTGCTCGTGACACTCAGAGCATACGATACATCGGGCCTCGTACATAACATAGCATACATGATAGATCCTATTGCAGATGCATAGGGAAACTTACTCATGCAAATCCTCTCATCTTCTGTGCGCGGACACATAGACTTCGAAAGGTGTATCCCATGCCTAATGGGTAGAAAACCTTTCTTGGATTCTGACATGCTAAACCTCTTTAGCACTCGGTTTATATATGTAGACTGCGAAAGACCAAGCAACCGTTTCGATCTATCTCTATAGATCTTAATCCCGAGGATGTAGGTTGCTTCTCCCAGGTCTTTCATGGAGAATGTCTTGGATAACCAAACCTTAACTGACTGTAAGATTGAAACATCATTTCCTATAAGTAATATGTCATCGACATATAATACTAGGAACACGACTGCACTCCCACTAACCTTCTTGTATACACAAGGTTCGTCTGGATTTTGTGAGAAATCAAACTTTTTGATTGTCTCATCAAAATGGATATTCCAGCTCCTGGATGCTTGCTTCAATCCATATATGGACCGTCGCAATTTGCATACCTTGGTTTTATCAACCGATGTGAAAACCTCAGAATGTATCATATACACGTCCTCGAGCAGGTTTCCATTAAGGAAAGTTGTTTTCACATCCATCTGTCATATCTCATAATCATAATGAGCCACTATGGCTAGGAGCATCCGAATGGATTTAAGCATAGCTACAGGCGAATAGGTTTCGTCATAATCAACACCTTGTTTTTTACGATATCCTTTCGCCACTAATCTAGCCTTATAGGTAATCACATTATCATCCATGTCGGTTTTCTTCTTGAAAACTCACTTGCACCCTATAGGCTTTATGCCTTCAGGTGGGTCAACCAAGTTCTAAACTTGGTTTTCATACATGGAATCCATTTCCAACTTCATGGCTTCAAGCCACTTATCCCTTTCTGAACTTGTCAGAACTTCTTCATAACTGGTAGGCTCCTCATCATCAATGAGTAACATGTCATTTGATTCACTTACGAGAAATCCATATCTCTCAAGAATGTTGTGTGTTCTACCAGATCTACGAAGATGTGGTGTTTCAATAGGTCCAGCCGATTTCTCATCACTATGAGTTATCGGTTGTTGTGCTTCACCAGGTATCTCATCAATGTCTATTTGAGTCTCTCGAGCCTCCTCAAGCTCGACGACACTCCCACTGTTTTCTTGCAAGAGAAACTCTTTCTCTAGAAACACAGCATGCCTTGAAACAAACACCTTTTGTTCCACAGGATGATAGAATTGGTAACCCCTTGTTTCCTTAGGGTATCCAATAAATAGATATTTATCAGACTTAGCATCCAATTTGTCTGATATAGTCAGCTTCACATAAGCAGGATAACCCCAAATCTTCAAGTAAGATACATGAGGTTTCTTACTATTCCATATCTCATATGGAGTAGTAGAGACTACCTTGGTTGGCATTCTGTTTAACAAGTAAACATGTGTCTGAAGTGCATAGCCCCAAAAGGACTTGGGAAGATTCGCATGATTCATCATTGACCTGACCATGTCCAACAAGGTCTGGTTACGCCTCTCAGATACACCATTATGTTGTGGTGTATATGGCGGAGTCCATTGAGACAATATATCATTGTCTCTTAGATAATCAAGAAACTCTTGACTTAAGTATTCACCACCTCGATCCGATCGAAGTATTTTAATACTCTTGTCATGTTGTTTCTCTACTTCATTTCTGAATTCTTTGAACCTTTCAAAGGCTTCATACTTGTGTTTCATCAAGAACACATACCCAAACCATGAGTGATCATCGGTGAAGGTAATGAAGTAGCTATAGCCTCCTAAAGCTTGAGTTGACATAGGTCCACATACATCAGTATGTATTAGACCTAGTAACTCTCCCACTCGTTCACCTTTTCCTGTAAAAGATAACTTAGTCATCTTGCCTTTTAAGCATGATTCGCATGTATCGTATGAATCCAATTCAAACGATTCCAGAATTCCACATCGGTGTAATTCGGACATGCGTTTCTTGCTTATATGGCCAAGACGACAATGCCACATATAGGAGTCTAATTGATTATCCTTTCGTGCACGCTTGTTGCTCACTTCGATACTGAAAATGTCACTGGATATGTCCAACGTATAAATGTCATTGCTCAAAGTTCCAGTTCCATAAAGTACGCCATTCAAAGTTATATAACAACAATTGTTACTGAACGTCAAATAATAACCATTTCTATTTAAACAGGAAATAGAAACAATGTTCTTTATTAGAGAAGGAACATAATAGCAATTGTCCAGTTCCAAGACTAGTCCACTAGGGAGCTTCAGCAAATAAGTTCCGATGGCGACAGCAGTAACCTTTGCTCCATTGCCAACTCGCAAATTTGACTCCCCTCTGACGAGTCTTCTTCTATTCCTTAGCCCCTGTATGTCATTACATATATGTGAGCCACACCCAGTATCCAATACCTAAGTGTCTAAGGAAATAGAATGACAATCAATAACGAAGATACCTGAAGAGGATGGGGCATCGGATGCCTTCTTCTTCTTCATGGACTCAAGATAAATCTTGCAGTTTCTTCGCCAGTGGCCTTCCTTGCCACAATGATGGCAAGTGCCCTTTTGTGTTGGTTCTGCCTTCTTTGCCTTTTGTTCTTCCTTTCTTCTATTCTTTTGCCTTCCTCTTAGAACCTTTCTTTGAGGAATCAACTAACAGAACCGCCTTCTCCTCATGCTTCACAGAAGGCTCCACAGTCTTCAGCATATTGAGGAGCTCAAGAATAGTGGATTCTAATTTGTTCATCCGATAGTTCATCACAAATTGTGAGAAACTCTTGGGCAAACAATGCAGAATTAAGTCAATACTTAATTCATGATCCATCACAAACCCGAGGGTGGCTAGCCGCTTGATGTACCCATTCATCTTTAGCACAAACTGCACTACAAACGAACCTTCTTGCATCTTCGTGGTGAAGAGGAGCCTGGAGACCTCGAACCTTTCAGATCTCGCTTGCTCATCGAACAACTCATGAAGATGAAATACCATAGTATTAGCATCCATATGCTCATGTTGCTTTTGCAGCTCAGGTACCATCGCAGCTAGCATGATGCAACTCGCCAGCTCAGAATCTGCCACATGCTTCTGATAGACCAACATTTGGTCTGGAGTTGCATCGTCCCTAGGACGGTTGGGAAGAGGCTCTTCAAGAACATATGCTAGCTTTTCCGCCTTGAGAACAATTCTCAGGTTTCTAAGCTAGTCCAGGAAGTTAGGCCCAGTCAATTTGTTTGAATCCAAAATAGTGCGCAAATTCAAAGACGTCATGATCAATCGATTAACCTAGAAATACAAAACGAGCATATATGAGAAAATGATTTTAAAATGCATCAATATACATTTATAAATCTCATTCATTTTTCGAACTTCAAAAACCCCAAAATCACTTCAGGAGATCGTAGGTCCATCTCCGAATGGGTTGATATCCATCATAGATATGAACAACCTTGGAGAGAGTCCAACAAGCCATTCATAACTACGACGGTAGGTATCAACTATACCGATTGCATATCACGTATATGCAACTATCACAATGTGCTATCAACTAATTGAATGTTCACACATACATCGGGTTGTTAACACATTAACAAGTATGCATCATATGCATAGCACCCAACTTCACCTCCCTTTACATCGACCTTGGAGAGAGTCCAACAAGTCGATGCTCCAGGTTAAAGCCAACCCATTAATCGAGAAATAGTTTTAATATGGTTAGAGCGCATTCAACCAATTAGACCGGCTTGGAGAGAGTCCAACAACCAAAGCTAACGATTGACCTCTGACTCTTACCATATTAGTATTAAACTATTCCATGGTTTGAACATGTTTGGGTTCGAGCCGGGCTTAGAGAGAGTCCAACAACCCAAACAAGAAACGGAACTCTGGTTCTAACCATATTAATGGAAGGTGTAGGCTTTAATATTGAGTAAGGGTTTTTATGTCTCATCCTCTTTGCATGCAAATAACTATTATCTACATGGCATGGCATACATGACATACATCTATATGTCACGACACGCATGACATAATGATATGCATCTAATGCAATTACATGGCATACAATTATGTCATGTACAAAATTTCCTTATATGTCATAACTATTTATAGAAATAAAATATGTTTAAGATTTGATTCTCCAAATCAAATCATAATTAAATTAGGAAACAAATTTCCAAATCTAATCACATATTTTATTTGTGGAAATAGTTGATTAAGGAAAGTCAAATTAGGAAACCAATTTCCTAAATCATCAAAACTATTTATGGAAATAAAATATTTTAAGATTTGATTTCCCAAATCAAATCAAGATTAAATTAGGAAACAAATTTCCAAAATCTAATCTAATATTTTATTTATGAAAATATTAATTTCCATAAATAGTTCCAACTTTCCAAAAGTGGAAGATTTCCATAAATACTTCTAGACTTTCCAAAATTGAAAAATTTCCATAAATACTTCTAACTTTTCAAAAGTAGAAAATTTCCAGAAATATCATTATGACTATCGCAAAACAATTTTACGATTATTACGAAATACAACCTGGGCTCTGATACTACTGTTGGGTTTCTGGCACCGCGGTGAGTGTGTGTTCAACATGTTTCGTAAACATGTGCACAGCGGAAGGAATAAAATAATAAATCTAATTTATTACAACACACACATCACACGCATGCATAGTACAACATGTGTAGACATAACCGTAAATTCAAATTTTGCAATAAAAGGAAACTTATACTACGTATACCTTACGTATCACGTGTAGCGGGAAAGGCACCAACCGGAACGATCCTCGCTAGAATCGTCTCTATCCGTATCCACGCCGAGTATCTTTGGTTCATTCGTTTAAAATAAACCAAACCCTTTGGTTTATTCTCCTCCATTGGATTAGAAGCAAACCATTTTGGTTCATCCATTATGTCTTCATAAGACACGGTCCATCCACGCTTCCATTGCGACTGAAACGATTTCATGCTCGCTCCATGTTTGGTCCAACCAAACCTGGTTTCTCTCGATCTGGGAATCCCATTCTCAAGCTCATTTTAAATCCTTCGGATTATGCTCGTTGTGTGTGTGACCAAATAGGTTCTCAGTTTATGTTGGTCGTCTATAATTAACCATTAATTATAGAACGATCATGAGTGGCACCTAATAGTACATCATGATCCCCAATAAATCGAAAAGATCAACGGTTGATCCAAAACTATTTCTAAAACCCTTCAGCAGCTCGAATGAATCATGCCCCATTCCCTTCACTCATCTTATACCCACTTGGTTCAGGACATGGTCTATAGTGTCAGTCCCCATTAGGCTGACTATGTCACACCTAGCCCAAGTATCATTTCCTCGTCCTACGGATTCTAGTTACTCCACATGTATCAAAGAGTACCTTACTCTAAACATGTAATGCTTTGGCCAAAGACTTTAGTAACAATCCGACGAGAGGCCATGGGTATACATCTCCTCGCAATGAGTGGTGAATCCTTTATAGGCTATTCAAACACCTTCGATCACTTCGACTTATACCCAATCATCCCGGGTCCACATCTCCTCAGAGATGCTTGCTTAAGATGTCAAAGCATAAGTCTTTATGATCAAGATGACTTGAATCTAGTAAGTCGAAGAACATCACTTAAGCTACGATAAGAACTTCATTGACATATCTATATATGCGAGAGAACCATATGAAGTCTTACGGTGGTCACTCGATGAACTAGTTACCATAACTAGCATCCACGATAACTCGGACATCACTATGTCTCGGCCGGTGAGAATCGGTGCTTGGATACACGAGGTATACCTCGTGCTAGTCTCGGAATTGATGGTGTCCAAATCCATCAATTCATCGACTAGGGATAATTCCGATACATCACAATTACACATGTAGAGATACTCACTAGTTGTGATCCAATCACAAATTCTCTCATGCTGTGAATCGTATCGCGGACATTCAGTAAATGAGTTTAAGATCCAATCAAATACATGAAAATATGTATACTCAAATAGTGAATCTTCATTTATCATATAAATGGTTCAAACATAAGACGATTGCCTTAGGACATCTCTCATATATTACTAACAGCTGGAGCATTGGTAAGCCCAAATGGCATTAACAAAAACTCATAGTGTCCATATCTGGTACGGAATGTTGTCTTCTGAATGTCTGAGTCTCTAACCCTTAGTTGATGATATCCGGACCGCAGATCAATATTAGAATATACTGATGTACCTCTGAGCTGATCAAAGAAGTCCTCAATACGTGGAAGGGGATATTTATTCTTGATGGTGACGGTGTTCAATTGCATGTAATTGATGCATAATCTCATCAAACCATCTTTCTTCTTTACGAAGAGAATCGAAGAACCCCAGGGAGATATGCTAGGGTGAACAAAACATCTGTCCAAAATCTCTTGGAGTTGGACCTTTAACTCATCCAACTCTCTCGGGGACATACGATAAGGAGCTTTCGATGCCAGCGCCATCCCCGAAATTAACTAAATTATGAACTCCACTTGCCTTCTGGGAGGCAGGCCCGGTAACTCCTCTGGAAAGACATCCGAATATTCTCAGACAATAGGGATGTCCGAGATCTGAGAGTCACCACTGTCCTCTAAATTGATCAATGATAATAGAAAACCCTGGTAACCGTGTAATAGAAGCTTATGAGCCTGAATCGCAGAGATGGTCGATATTGTTGGGTTTTGCCCGGAAGCTCTGATACCAATTGTTGGGGTTGATCCGTGAGGGGAAACTTCGCTTCCCCTTCACCTCGGTTGCTTGACCATGGTGATCCCTTCGATGTCCCCGGATTAAAAATTTAATCCTAGACAAAAGGGATTCCCAAAGCAACCAAGTCATCGTCGTGCTATTCGTTTAGAGAGGTCACTTGAACAAACTAGTTGTTCAAGCGACCATCCTCTATCCTACGAGTAGCCGCGGAATAGACGATGTCCGGATCGCCGGTTTTTGTGTTTATACTCGGGATCCAAGTATTATTTAGCCTATTTACAGAAATATAACATGCTTATATTTTGAAAAACAAACACAAGCAATGAATAAAAGAGATAGAAGAATAGTTATACCTCTTGGTCTTCTAATGTATGACCCTCCTCCTTTTGGACGTCGTGTGGGCGACGATCCACCAAAAGTCGAAGCTCCTAGATCGCAAAACTTCCTTCCTTGCTTTCCCAAGCAAGAGGAAGAAGAGAAACAATGTTTTTCTCCTTCAAAAACTCAACCAACAAAGAACTATAGAAGTTCTTGCCGCCGGACAACTAGAAGGAGAAGAAGATGATGGAAAACTACCAAGACACCAAGGGAAACCCTATATCTTGTTTCCACCACCTAAGGAGAAGAGAGGGGAGTGTTTTTGGTGCTGGCCAAGGGCTGGGAAGGGCTGGAATAGCTGCTGGACGTTGGCCACAAGGCAAGGAAGAAGAAGGAAAACTTGCCTTATTTGGTGCCACCCTTGCTTCCAAACCCTAACCCTAATTCCAATCCTATCTCAACTAGGATTGCCCTATTCTTGCCGCCCAAGCCTTGCTCCCTCTCCATCATGTCATCCACGACCACTCCCCATGCCCTCCTTTTATAGAGTTAGGGATAAGTCATGAATTAATCTCCTCCATTGGTTCTAGGGATTTAATCTCAACCGTCGGATCTAGAGATTTCATCTCAACCGTCGGATCTTAGAGATTTAATCTCTACCAATGGATCTTAGAGTTTTGTTTCTATCCTTTGGATCTAAGCATCTTGAGGTGTTAATGGGCTACATTAGGGACCATGAGGAGGAGTTGGGTCTTGGCCACCCATGGATCAAGCCCACATAAAGTCCGATCCACTAATGATGGTCCAATCCACTAAAGGTCCATCATTGATCTACCTCACCAACCCCATATGATAATATGGGCTCCATATATTATTTGTACATTTTCTCCCCGTGTTTAAGATCTCGAATGTCCGTCGATTAATTAATTTACTGACCATTAATTAATCAACATCTAACTCCATGAGTAGTACCACTCAACCTTTTCATCATGTCGGACCAAGTCCACCTGCAGGGTTTACATGATGAACCTTATGAGCTCCTCAAGGGGACATCATCATCCTAATATATAGGACACGGTTTCCTCCTATAATCAACGGCACACCATATAAATAATATCATCTCCCAACTTACCGAGTCTATCGATTTAATCTATAAATCTCGCCCATTGGTAAATCAAAGAGATGAGTACCAAGTATATGTGTCCGTTATTATATCGGGATTAAGAGCATGTACTAAATAATATCTGAGGTCCGATTCGATTATGTAGTCAGCAATAAATCGAATCACCTCTGTGTCGGTCCTGCTCAATACACACAAAGTGCACTAGTGTGATTCTATGGTCAAGACAAACCAATACCAAATCACACTACAACCATTCCGATGGTTTGTCCAAAGCCATCTCGGTTGTGAGCCTTTACTTATACTTTACAAGGAGCCGATAACATGATCTTCCGTGTGACACCACACACCATGTTATCTACAATGTAAGGTATTAGACAATATTGCATAACCATAAAAATATGCAAACAATGATCATGTGATTCTTATTTCAAAATAAAGATGTTCATACAAAAAATAGACTTTTAAGTATACAGATATGTCATCATCTCGGATGCCAGTGAAATCCCACGAGGGTTGGTTCGAAGGTCGAAATGTGACCACCCTCATCTGGCAATCAACTGTGGCATGATATGCTGACAGGCAATCCATGCCAAGGATAATGTCGAACTCGACCATTTCCAGTACCAATAAATCTACAATAAGTATAATGTTACCAAAATCTAATGGACAACCTCATACCTCCTGGGTAATGTCCAACGTATCACTGGACAGTAGGGAGATGGTTAATCGCTGTGATCTAATAGTGGGTAGTCTACCAATCTCCCTCATAAATGCACAAGAAATAAATGAATGCGAACTGCCAGTATCAATTAGCATATTAGCTGAAAATGCATAAAGTGAAACCGTACCACGGAAAACGGATTCGTTAGCTCGCTGCGCATCCTCTCTAGTAACCGCATGAATCCACCCAGTCTTCGGTGGGGCTGGAGGTGATAGCATTGCCAGAGGTGGTTGTGTCTGGTGTTGGGTTTCCGGCACCGCAGCGAGTGTGTGTTCGATCATGTTTCATAAACATGTGCACAGCGGAAGCAATAAAAATAATAAATCTACATTTATTACAACACACACATCACACGCATACATAGTACAACATGTGTAGACATAACCATAAATTTAAATTTGCAATAAAAGGAAATTTAACTACGTTATACCTTTCGTATCACGTGTAGCGGGAACGGCATCAACCGGAACGATCCTCGCTAGAATCGTCTCTATCCGTATCCACGCCGAGTATCCTTAGGATGACTTCGCTAAGCCACGAGCTTCTTCTTCGTACGGGTTACTAGCCTCGTGTTGAAGACGACGTGATCGAGAGATGATCACTATCCGAATCCAAATTCGGATCCAAAACGAGTCCTCAAAACTCGCTTCTCCGGAGAGGTATTCGTCAACCGATTGACGAATCCTTCGTCCTCCACCTCAGAGGATTACCGGAGATTGAATCCCCGGTAAGTTAGCCGCTGTCGGAGCTCTAACCGTCGTCCAAACGATGCTCCGACGAGAGGAGAACAAGCTGTCCAGAAAACTGGACAGCTTTGGTGGAGGAGATAGGCACCGGCCAACCAAGGGAAGATAAAGCTCACCTTGATGCCAAACCTAAAGGAGATCACCGGAGGGTCGCCGGAGGATCACCGGCTGAAGCTTGGACACCGGCAACAAGTTGGACGGCGGCACAAGGGGTTGGGCGGCAATGGAGTTGGCGCCAAATTCTCCAAGGAGAGGAGGTGGCCGGCAACTAGGTTTAGGGCTTTTGGATTAGGGCTTAACTATCCCTTAAGCCCTCTTTTATAGAGAACTAATTCTCTTAATGGTTATTGGATCATAACCATTAGGCCCGTTAACCCGCTCCATTAAGATAAGTTAAAATAAACCAAACTATGATGGTTTATTTTAAGTTAAAACGAACCGAACCAACTTTTGGTTCATTCGTTTAAAATAAACCAAACCCTTTGGTTAATTCTTCTCCATTGGATTAGAACCAAACCATTTTGGTCCATCCATTATGTCTTCATAAGACACGACCCATCCACGCTTCCATTGCGACTGAAACGATTTCATGCTCGCTCTATGTTTGGTCCAACCAAACTTAGTTTCTCTCGGTCTGAGAATCCCATTCTCAAGCTCATTTTAAACCCTTCGGATTACGCTCGTTGTGCGTGTGACCAAATAGGTTCTCAGTTTATGTTGGCCGTCTATAATTAACTATTAATTATAGAATGATCATGAGTGGCACCTAGTAGTACATCATGATCCCCAATTAACCGAAAAGATCAACGATTGATCCAGAACTATTTCTGAAACCCTTCAACAGCTCGAATGATTCGTGCCCCTTTCCCTTCACTCATCTTATACCCACTTGGTTCAGGACATGGTCTATAGTGTCAGTCCCCACTAGGCTGACTACGTCACACCTAGCCCAAGTATCATTTCCTCGTCCTACGGATTCTAGTTACTGAACATGTATCGAAGAGTACCTTACTCTAAACATGTATTGCTTTGGCCAAAGACTTTAGTAACAATCCGACGAGAGGCCATGGGTATACATCTCCTCGCAAGGAGTGGTGAATCCTTTATAGGCTATTCAAATACCTTCGATCACTTCGACTTATACCCAATCATCCCGGGTCCACATCTCCTTAGAGATGCTTGCTTAAGATGTCAAAGCATAAGTCTCTATGATCAAGATGACTTGAATACCGCAAGTCAAAGGAACATCACACTTAAGCTACAGTAAGAACTTCATTGACATATCTATATATGTAGAGAACCATATGAAGTCTTACGGCTGGTCACTCCAATGAACTAGTTACCATAACTAGCATCCACGATTAACTCCGGACATCACTATGTCTCCAGCTAGTGAGAATTAGCTGCTTGGATACACCAAGGAGTATACCTCGTGCTAGTCTTGACAGAATTGATGGTGTCCATATCCATCAATTCATCGACTAGGGATAATTCCGATACATCACAATTACACATGTAGAGATACTCACTAGTTGTGATCCAATCATAAATTCTCTCATGCTGTGAATCGTATCGTAGACATTCAGTATGTGAGTTTAAGATCTAATCAAATACATAAAACATGTATACTCAAATAGTGAATCTTCATTTATCATATAAATGGTTCATACATAAGGCGATTGCCTTAGGACATCTCTCATATATTACTAACATCTGGGTCTGAGGCTGATACGAAGGTTGCGATCGCATCATCGGTAGCTACGCTGGTCTTGAACCAAGGCGGGGTTGCAACCGATATTGAATCGCTGGTCGAGGTCGCGATCGCATCGCATAGCTGGTCCGGGCTGCATCTGATATTGAGGTCCTAAAATAGAACCCTATGACATCGTACGGGCATTGGATTATTCCTGTCCGTGCATGCCATATGCAACTACTGCAGGGGGAGCTGTCCTCTGCTGACGTTGTGAAGATTTGGTTGTTTGCCCCCCTCTCTAAGTCCCGGACTGACTGAACTGTCCTCCCTAGATAGAAACCTTGGAAGCCACATGCTGAGCCTTCAGTGAACAATCTCGACTCAAGTGTCCAGACAGTTTTCAATAATAGAAAACTGACTGTTTGATCTTTGGACCCACAACGATTACAGTAAGTGTCACTGGTGGGCGGCTTCCAATTCTGCTGAGAAGACCGGGAGCGTCCAGTTGAAGATCGTCCTGATTTTTGAGGCCTTTTGGGTAAATCTCAAAAACAAAACCATGAGGACTTAAGCCTAAAGTGGACAATATCATACCATTTGTGGAGATATGTGAATTTTATAGGCACTAACAATTGGTATCAGAGCCATGGTCCATGTCAGGCCATGAACCTCAAACGAATGAAGTGGAGCTCCCATGTCCGAATCTAGAGAACCAGACACCAAACAAGAAGTCCAGTTGGGCTAAAAGGATTGGACAACTGGCAGAAAGTTCAACTGGGTCACGAGAACTAGATAGTTGGCAGGAAGTCCTGGTGGATTGAAGATCGGGCATCAAGCATAGAATATCCTTCGAAGAGGGATAGGCTTGAGGGGGGCTTAATGTGGTCCTTCGTTTGAGGGGGGGATTGTTGGAAGTATGGGGAATACAATCAAAGTCCAACATTGGTAAGACATGGAAAAGATCATGTGCTTATAAGATAAAAAGATATCTCCATTGGCATGAGGCCTTTTGGGTAAAGTCCAAAAACAAAACTATGAGGGCTTAGGCCCAAAGTGGACAATATCATGTCATTGTGGAGATATGTGGATCTTATAAGAACTAACAGTCAACGTCTCATGTCCCGATGAGATCTTACAATCTCCCCCTTGGTCCAGAAATACCTAGGATGCCTACAATCTTCCTAGTGATAAATCCCATATCACTCAAGAGAGGCAATCCTACAAACTCTCTCAATTTTCAAATTGGGTATCTCAAAATCCCATTTTTCCCCTTCATGAGGAAAAATAACATCCATCATCCCATGATGGATACCTCCCCCTAAAGGCTTGCTCCCCCTTGACCATTGCACCAACAATGTCCTTGGGAAGTCCCTAAGCCAATAGGAATTCTAAACCGTCAAAAATAAGGTTCAATGTTCAACACTGAATTTTCAAACCCCTTAAATTTGATACATCACCCTAACAACTCTCCTAATCTGTATCCAATGGATTTTCACCCTTTATAATGCTTCCCAAAGCATATCCTAGGGTTAGGAGTGGTTAGGGAACTTGACCGTAGCTGAAAACAGGCTAAACAATCTTGTTTTTCTCGAAATCAGCTTATCAGTCGACTGTCTCAGATATCAGTTGACTGAAGTGCTCATCAGTCGACTGATAATTGAAATTTCAAATTTTAATTAATAAAAATGAATTTTTTAAATTCATAAATAATTATACGTAATTCGAAAAATCATGAAACTTCATACATATAATACTTATGATCAATACAATGGGTGAAAATTGTTCGAAAAATATTTTACCCATTAAAATAGGAGATTGATACAAAGTTCAAAAACCATTAAAACTTTAATGTTTTTAATCTACTTTGTATCAGCTTCTTCAATGGTGATTGCTATTAAAAGATAGACTTCACTAAAGTTTTCTAAAGTAATTTTAAAATGTTTTTGAAAACCTATATTGGATCATGTTCCTTGGGCTCAATGTACATAACTTGTACACTAGCTTTCCCAATGATCCACAATTAAGATAAGATGAATTTTAGTTCATCTAGATGCAAAAGCTATGCACCTTGAAGTTAACTCATATCCTAGCATCTCACATGTATCTAGAGTGTATCAATACACATACATGTCAATTTAGGTGTGAGATGTGGGTTTTGGTGTTGGGTTTTCCGAGCCGTAAAAACCACTTTTTGCGTTGCAGAAACCTCGGAAGCCCCGGCCACGGATCCGTGCGAAGTATAAAATATAAAACTAACATGTATGTGTTTAATACCTTTAGATCTACTCTAGATCTACATGATAAGAAGTTACCCTCGATGTGACGCCCTTCGCAAATCCCGCTCATCCAAAAGGTTCGCCGGAACTCAAGAGTGTCAAGTGCACACTCCTCTATTGATATCCACACAAGCAATAGGTGGAGAAAACACACCCTTGAGTGTGCTAGCACCCTATGGATGGTTCGGCCAAGGAGGTTGGGAGAGCTTGAGAGGGTGATCCAAGGAAGAAGATGAAGTTGTGTAACTAACACAAAATAAATCTCATCTAATGGTAATAGTGGTCGGCCACTTTTCTTAGGGGTGGGTTACATGCATGCATGTAACTCCTCCAAGAGCCAATGGCTCTTGGTCTCCCTCATGAGGTGGCACCACATGCTAAGTCAATGATGATGTGGAGCATCATCATTGACCAGTCATGCCAAGTCATCATCATGACATGGCATTTGGTCAAGTCAAACTTGACCTTTCATCTTCCCTCTCAAGTCAAGTCAAACTTGACCTCTTATCTCCCATGGTTGATCAAATCCAACCATTTAATTCAAGTCAATTTAATTTAATGAATCTCTATTCATTAATTTAAATTGATTTGATGAATCAAATCTAAATTAGACTCATTCAACACTTGAATCAAATTGAGTCCAACTCAATTAGTCTAATTAGGATTACTCTTAATCCAATTTGGTTCATCCCATGAACCTAATCCTCATGGTTCATCATATGAACCTAATCTCCATCTAATTGCCCTTAATGTGTGACCCTATAGGTTCCTGTAACGTTGGCAATGTCCCTAAACCGATTTAGGAACATAAGGAATGAGCGGTATCTAGCAACACATCATTGCTACCCAAGTTACAAGAATGTTGAGCTCCAACATCACCTTTGTGACTCTCATAATATGTGACAATGTCCCTCTATCCTTGACATCTAGATTGACCAATTGAGGCATAGACCGTGTCATCCTCGGTACAATCTATATCTTGAACTCCAAGTAGACTCACTCTAATCAAATGAGCTCAATATCTCATATTGACTCATTTGGGCATGGTCATGCACTTCTTTGTCTCACTCTATCAAGAATATCGATGTTACCCCCGTCATATAGGAGGGATAGATCCCATCTACATCACTCACATCCCTCCGCATAATTTGTTACATATCCAGTAATCGCCTTTATAGTCCACCCATTTACGGGTGACATTTGACGAAGCTAAAGTATGCAACTCCTTATGTAGGGAACCATGGTGACTTCAGGTCTAAGGACTAATAGTCATACTAATAGCCACATGAGAAAGTATATGACACTCATATAACGATCCATGATACTTTCTCATGGTGGGTCATTCAGTATACATTCTCCAATGCATACCCATGTGTCAACTTGATATCTCATATCCATGACTTGTGAGATCAAGTCATCGTGTTGACCTACATGCTAGTCTCTATGCATTAACATTGTCCCTGAATGTTAATACTCAACTAGGAATGATTAAGAGTAGTGTTCTCTATATCATCTCATTATCGATTCAACCAATCGATTGATATAGATAAGAACCTACTACTCAAGGACATTATTATATTTAGTTATTTGGCACCAATACAAGTAAATATAATAACCATGCCTTTATAAATAGGAATATGATACAATAAAGTCCATACAACAATCATCACATGATTGACTCTAGGGCTTTCACTAACAATCTCCCACTAGCACTAGTGTCAATCACCGTAGTATCTAATACCCAATGACCTAGTGTGACCATCATGATTTTTCTATGCCAAAGCCTTGGTCAAGGGATCTACGATGTTAGCCTCTGTGGGTACTCTGCAAATCTTCACATCTCCTCTATGGATAATCTCTCGAATGAGATGGAAGCGCCATAGTATGTGTTTGGTCCGCTGGTGTGAGTGAGGTTCCTTAGCCTGTGCAATCGCTCCATTGTTGTCACAATAGAGCTCTATAGGATCTGCAATGCTAGGAACCACCCCAAGCTCAGTAATGAACTTGCGGATCCAAACTGCCTCCTTTGCAGTCTCAGATGCACATACAATACAAGGAAGATAACTGTATTCCCATTAACCCTTTTGTAGACACAGGGCTCATCTTCATTCTTGATGAAACTAAACTGTTTGATCGCATCATCGAATCGAAGATTCTAGCTCCGAGAGGCTTGCTTTAGCCCATAAATGGATCTTTGCAGCTTGCATACTTTCTCAATATGCTGTGGATCTTCAAAACCCTCAGGTTGTGTCATGTACACATCCTCGAGTAAGTTTCCATTCAGAAATGCGATTTTGACATCCATCTGCTAGATCTCATAATCGTGGTATGCTGCAATAGCAAGCAAGATCCGAATGGACTTAAACATCACCACTGGAGAAAAGGTTTCATCATAGTCAATACCATGAATTTGCTTGAAACCTTTAGCCACCAATCGGCCCTTATAGGTATGCGTAAGTCCATCCATGTCAGTCTTTCTCCTAAAGACCCACTTACACCCAATAGGTTTGACCCCTTCAGGTGGATCAACAAAAGTCCATACTTGGTTGGTGTACATGGATTCCATCTTGGATCTCATGGCTTCTAGCCATTTCTCAGAATCTGGGCTCATCACAGCATCCTGATAGGAGGTAGGCTCATTCTCAATGAGCATAACGTCATCATGGTCAGACAAGAGAAATGAGTATCTCTTAGGCTGACGACGTACCCTATCAGACCTTCGAAGAGATAGGTTTACCTGAACAGGTGGTTGTTCCACAACTCTTTGTGCAACAACCTCATCACCCACAATACTTTGTGGTTCCTATTCAACCTCCATCAAGGCCTTAGTGCTATGGTCCTTATCTTGAATTTCTTCAAGATCGAACGTACTCCCACTAGTTTTTCTAGAAACAAAATCCCTTTCTAGAAAAACTACAATCTTTGCCACAAACACTTTGTGCTGACTGGGAATGTAGAAGTAATATCCCTTTGTATCCTTGGGATATCCAACAAAATAGTACCTATCGGATTTGGGTCCCAGTTTGTCTGAGACTTGACGTCGAACGTAAGCCTCACAACCCCAAATCCTCATGAAAGACATCTTGGGATTTCTCCCTGTCCATATCGTATATGGTGTCTTTATGACAGCCTTGGATGGTACACGGTTAAGGGTAAAGGCTGCTGTGTCTAGAGCATATCCCCAAAAGGATATAGGAAGATCTGTGTGACTCATCATAGATCATACCATATCTAATAGGGTACGATTCCTCCTTTTGGATACACCATTCCACTGTGGTGTTCCAGGAGGAGTGAGTTGGGATAGAATCCCACACTCAGCTAGATAGTCACGAAACTCATGGCTAAGGTATTCACCACCTCGTTCTGATCGAAGTATCTTAATACTCTTGTCAAGCTGGTTTTGTACTTCATTCTTGAATTCTTTGAACTTTTCAAAGGATTCTGATTTATGTGTCATAAGATACACATAACCATATCTACTGAAGTCATCAGTAAATGTAATGAAGTACCTGTAACCACCTCTAGCAGCAACATTGAAAGGACCACATACATCACTATGTATAAGTCCTAACAAATCTGTTGCTCTTTCGCTGTGTCCACTAAAGGGAGTCTTGGTCATCTTGTCTAAAAGGCAAGACTCGCATGTCTCATATGATTCAAAATCAAATGAGTCTAGCAGCCCATCCTTATGGAGCTGAGATAAGCGACTCTCATTTATGTGACCTAAGCGACAATGCTAGAGATAGGTTTGGTTCAACTCATTTGACTTGAACCTTTTGGTACTTATGTTATAGATAGGGCTCTCTAAGTCTAGAAAGTAGAGTCCGTTCATTAGAGGTGCACTACAATAGAATATATCATTTAAATAAACTGAATAATATTTGTTCTTTATTATAAATGTAAATCCTTTCTTGTCCAAACAAGAAACCGAAATTATGTTCTTAGTCAAAGAAGGCACATAACAACATTCATCTAATTCTAGTACAAGCTCAGAGGGCAGAGATAGATCATAAGCTCCTACAGCAACAGCAGCAACCCTTGCTCCATTGCCTACTCGTAGGTCCACCTCGCCCTTTGTCAATGCCCTGCTATTTCTCAACGCCTGCACATTGGTACAAATGTGAGATGCACATCCGGTATCTAATACCCATGATGAAGAAATAGATAGATTGACTTCTATAACATTTATACCTGAAGTAGAAGTCTCACTTCTTTTCTTCTTAAGATCTTCCAAGTAAGCTTTGCAGTTACGCTTCTAGTGTCCAGCTTCCTTGCAGTGGAAGCAAGCCCCTTCCTTGGCTACCCCTCCTTTGGGTTTAAGTTCTTTGCCTTTGCCCTTGGCTTGGGACTTTCCCTTACCTTTAGGCTTTCCCTTGCCTTTCTTTTTGTGCACCATCAAAATGGTGTCAGATTTTCCCTTCTTAAGGTTAAGCTCAGCAGTTCTCAACATGCTGAGCATCTCAGGCAGTGGCTTATCAATTTCATTCATGTTGTAATTCATGACAAATTGATTGTAGGCTTGTGGCAAAGATTGCAAGATCAGGTCAGTGGCCATCTCTTGGCCAAGTGGGAATCCCAGCCTTTGTAGGTTTTCTACGTACCCAATCATCTTGAGTACATATGGACCTACGGGAGTCCCATCTTGCATTTTGGACCCAAACAATGCCTTGGAGACTTCATATTTCTCATGCCTTGCTTGTCCTTGATATAGTTGACAAAGATGTCCAACCATATCATAAGCATTCATGAACTCATGTTGCTTTTGAAGCTCAGAGTTCATGGTTGTGAGCATTAGACATGACACATCTAATGCATCATCTTGATGCTTCTTGTAAGCATCTTTGTCAGCTCGTGAGGCAGTGGCAGGAGGTGCCTCTGGAATGGGCTGCTCCAGGACGTACAGCTTCCTTTCTTGGCTGAGAACAATTCTCAGGTTCTTGTACCAGTCCAGGAAATTTTCTCCATTGAGCTTGTGCTTCTCAAGGACAGAACGCAGAGAGAGAGTGTTCGTGTTTGTTGACATAGTAATCTACAACATACAATGCAGAGAATTAATATCATATTTCTTTTATCATTTAATTAGGCCTTTAATCAAATGATGCTCCCACTGAATTATAGGAATTTTGTGTTGGTGCAGTGGGCACCAAAGTCGAACCGATATTTTGATTATGGCAAAAGGCTCAATAGTTAAGAGTATATTTGTTATCTTACGAGCTCAATTAAGTGTGCAGAAATGCTAAAGTTGAGCGGAAGGTCTGCGACACCCGGTGGGAACCGAGGTGGTCGGGCAACGCCAGAGGGATTTCGGAGGAAGCCGAGGTACTCGGGTGAAGACCGGAAGCGAGGCTACAAGGTAAGCTCGTGTGAAAGCGAAGCAAGGACGTTAAGCGTAGATCCGACCCAATACCTCCAATGGAAGGTCTAGGTCGAGATCAGTTGGTTAGAACCATCGTACTTTATATTTTAAGCTAACTTGTACTGCAGTCCAAAACCCTTTGACCAGTCGTCTACTACTGATCAGCTCTTTGGTCTAGTTCCTCGAGAAGAGCTCGAATTTCAAGGGGTGAATTTGGACTTGACTCGTGTTTTGGTACAAAGGGTGATGTGGCATCAAGGTGGACATCCAAACCATCACCAAGGTTGGTACCCCAAAATTAGGTGATGTGGCATCAAGGTGGACATCCAAACCATCATCAAGTTGGACGCCCTATATGAGGTGAGTTGGCACTAGATGGTGGGCAAACCACCATCAAGCTTGGACGACCAATCTGAGTAGAGTTGGCACAAGCTGGTTGGCTCCCATGATGTGGCACAAGTTGGATGGCTCCAACAAGTTGGCGTGAAGGCCTCCTTGAGGTGGCACAAGGTGGTTGGATGAGCACCTCATCCTTGAGTTGTGGCACAAGGTGGTTGGATGAAGCACCTCATCCTTGAGTTGGGGCAAAGGATGTGGATGAGCAAGACTTGGGGATAAGAACCTCACCTTGGACACTACCTATGTCTAAATTCATAGATCAATATCCATAAATAGACATGTTCACGCCAAGCAAAAATATAAGAAATCAAGAGCTCTCAACACGCCGTCAAACGCCGCTACTACTACTCACATTTGCTACGACGGCGTCCCGACAACGAAAGCTACATCTTCTACTTATAAGAGTTGTCGGTATATTTATTTAAGTTCTACTTCTTTAAATTGTCTTTGTGCTTTAATCGTAACAAGGAAAGGGGAGTGTCCCTTTGCCTTGATTTCTTTGTGATCGTTGCTCTACTTCCAACGAGGAGGAGTGGTTTTAGTGAATTGCCCTCGTGCGTGATCAAGGATCACTAGGGCCGTGGATTAGCAATCGAAAGATTGTGAACCACGTAAAAATATCTTGTCTACTTTATATTTCCGCTGTGCACTCTCTACTTGCTTTTTACTTATTGTAAAAGTTTTTTTTTAACGACACCATATCGCTATTCACCCCCCCCTCTAGCGACACTTTCGATCCAACAATTGGTATCAGAGCCGGGGGCGCTAAGATTCGTGAAACCACCAATCTAGCTTTGTTTTCTTTTTCACAGATTTTTATTTATTTATTTCTGTTTTCGTATAATTATTTCACTTGCTTATCTTCTCCTACATATAGAATTGCATTAGAGGCTTTAGGATCCGGATAAGGTTGTCCTTGGGTTAGATCCGAGTAAGGTTGTCCTCGGAACTTCAAGCGACATTCGCATTTGATTGTTTATTTCTTTTTGCAAGTTACATTTTATATATATTTTTTTCTTTACTTCAAGCACTACTAATCCAAGGCGAAAGTCTTGGAATATTCTTTCGTGTGTGTTTTGCAAGATTCTTTTTCGTTCTTCTTCTTGTTTTTAAATGGCCCATCTCGAAGGGTTTAGCACCGCCGACCCCCGCTTTACAACGGTAATGACTTTCGTTATTGGAAGGGTCGGATGGAATGCTTTCTTAAAACCCAAATCGAGATGTGGATCGTAATCAAACCGGTTTCACACTTCCTATTAATGAAGATGGTGAATCTTTGGGTTACGATCAATGGTCAAATTCCATGAAAAACAAGTAGAAGCCGATGCCAAGGCAACTCAAATCTTGCAATGTGGGTTGTCCAAGGAAGAGCTCAACCGCGTCGGCCCTTCATTAGTGCAAAGGACTTATGGACCAAGCTAGTGGAACTACGAAGGCACCGAGCGACACGAAGGTATGTAAAAGAGATTTACTTTTAAATAAATTGTATAACTTGAAAATGCAGGAAAACGAGACCGCAACTCAACTACATGCTCGTATCCAAGACATCGTCAACCAACTCCATGCCATTGGACAAAAGGTCGAGAATCGCGACCTTATCAGGTATTCTCTTAACTCGTTTCCTAGGACCACCTTGTGGGCATCCATGGTCGATGCCTACAAGGTCTCCAAGGACCTTTCTAAAATTAGGTTAGGCAATTGTTTTGAACTTGAATTACATGAGCAAACTAACGTGGTCCGGGCCGAGAAGAGTATTGCGTTAGTTGCAGTTCCAAGAAGAAGAAGCCCAAAGCAAGCCACCCCGAAGGAAGAAGGCGAGTCCGAATCGGAAGTAGACTCGAATAGAATCCGAACTAGTCAATCTAGTTCGAAGATGATCAAGAGGCAACGACCAACAACTCAAGGTAAGCCTAAACCTAATTCAAATACTTCTAATTTTAGATGCTATGAGGTGCAACAGGTTCGGTCACATCAAGTCCGAGTGCCCAAAGCTAAAGAATAACGCATCAAAGACCAAGAAAGCGCTAAACGCTACTTGGGAGGAGTTGTCGGAGGAAGAAGACGATATCCAAGCTCTAATGGCCAAGCCGACCGAGCACGACTCCGAAACCGAAGAAGAGTCCGAGTCCGAATCCGATGATGAGCTTCCATTCAAGACAAGCCACGGATCCGTATCCGGTTCAAAAGAATCATTAAGGGTAAGTCGGTCGTTACTTAATACTTTGTATGGTGCAATTAAATTTTTAAATAAGAAACTAGCTAAGTCCGAGTCCAAGGTCGAGACCCTAATTGAGGAGGTTAACCTCCTCAAACATGAGGTCTCCCTAACCTCTTCGACTACTTGTATTCAAGAGGAGGACTCAACTCAAGTTGAAAAGCTTGAAGTTGAGAACTCGCTTTTGAAAACACAAGTCGAAGACCTTAGGAACACGTTGGAAAGGTTCACTTTGGGATCCAAGGGACTTGACCTCTTACTTGGATCACAAAGGGCCGTGTACAACAAGGCCGGACTCGGGTTTAACTCAAATACAACCAATAAGTCATATATGTCTATAGTAAACCAACATAAGAAAAATGTCCAAGCATGGGTCCCTAAGATCACTTTGATTTCAACTTTAGGATCTAACATGTATTGGGTTCCCAAGGACCAAATTCACTATGTGAATAGACCCACTCGATTCAATGGTCCAGGGGGAGCCAATACAAAATGTATTTTTGTTAAGTCTTAGAAATTGCATGCTTAGTTTTTCCTTTATTTTTAGAATGGTTAGATAGGACTCATAATCAACTAAAATCCTACGAAAAGATTGAGCCTCGGGGAGCCTCTTTTCAAAAATAACTAGTTAGACCTAGATGTAGTCTCAAGTAAGTCGAGTTATCAATTTCTTGAAATTAGCTTTGTCTAAGGAAGTGGTCGTTGTTCCGATCAAAGAAGGCCTCTGTGCCTCGCCACGACCGAAGCTAATCTCTTGAAAAGATTACTTGATGAGCTTAGACTAAATCGAATCTAACCTAATGTTGGTTAATTTAAATTCATTAAAATTAATCAAGTAAAATTGAAAGTCATCTCACAATAACACATAGGAATAACATGTTTTGATCATGTAGATATTGGTGAGATGATTTAGGTTTAAAAACTTACAAACCACCCTTTAGTAATTCCAATATCCGATCCAACTACCTTATATGTAGGATCAATGGATGTTGGACAGTGGTTGCTCCCGACACATGACCGGGGATCAACTCAAATTTTGAAGTTACGATTCAAGCGACAAGGATCGGTAGCTTCGAAATAGGCAAGCTCAAAATCATCGGATCGGGTGATATTGAGCTCAACTCTAACTTTACAATTCAAAATGTCTTATTAGTAGAAAACTTTCAATATAATTTACTTAGTGTAAGCCAATTGTGTGATAACAATTATAAGGTCATATTTCTAGAAAATGAATGCGTAATCAAAATAAATGCAACATCTAAAATAATACTTAAAGGAACTAGGAGTAGCAACATCTACACAATAAATTTACCCAACTTCTCAACCAAGTGTCTTATGACACAGCAAGAGGAATCTTGGTTATGGCAGAAGACTGGACACTGCTTTTAAGACTCGTCCACAAGATGAGTCGAGTGGCTTGGTTATAGGTTTGCCTAAACTAAACAACTTGGATAATAAAATATGTAATGCTTGTCAACAAGGTAAACAATCTAGGACACAACATCAATTAACTAATCAAGAACGAACCAAAAGTGTTCTTGAGCTCCTACACATGGATCTATTTGATTCACATGGAGCTAAGTCACTCAATGGTAGTCAATTTTGCTTAGTCATAATTGTGGCGACTATTCTAGATTTACTTGGGTTAGGTTTATCAAACATAAAAATGATACTCTAGACCAACTAATCAATCTTTGTAGGTTAATCGAAAATCAAAAGAACCTTAAGATTAAAAGACTTAGAAGCGATCATGGTGGTGAATTCGAAAACCACAGGTTTACAGATTTCTGTAACCTAAACGGATACCACCATGAGTTTTCATGTCCTAGAACCCCACAACAAAATGGGTTAGTCGAACGGAAAAATAGAACCCTACAAGAAGCCGCTAGGACAATGTTAAACGAGTATAACCTACCCGATAGATTTTGGGCAGAGGCCGTTAGTACGGCTTGCTATGTCCAAAATAGGATCCTTATGGTAAAGAGGCACCAAAAGTCCTCGTACGAGATTTATCACGATAAAATACCGAACATCAAATACTTTAGGGTATTTGGATGCAAGGTACATATCTTAAACACTAAGGATTACCTAGGGAAATTCAAATCCAAAACCTCGACTAGAACCTTTCTAGGATACTCAACCACCGAGAGCTTATAGGGTATACAATCACGACACTCTTAGAGTCGAAGAAACCATTAATATAGTTTTCGAAGGACACGAACCCGTTCAATCCTTAACAAAACCAACTAGCAAATCAACTTATTTCAAACCCGACTCTGATCTTAAACTTGAATCTCGTCCTAACTCAAGTCATCCTATCGACCAAGTGATAGATGACCCTAACCCAAGTCATCCTAACAATCAAGTTATAGGAGATCCAAATTTAGGGGTTCGAACTAGAGCTTCATATCGAAACCTTAGTCAAATCTCGTTAATTTCCAAAATAGAACCCAAAACTATTGAACAAGCACTTCTTGATCCCGACTGGATTATTGCTATGCAAGAAGAGCTAGCTCAATTCACTAGAAATGAAGTCTGGGAATTAGTACCACCACCTAAAGAAAAATCAATTATTGGAACAAGGTGGGTATTTCGAAATAAACTTGATGATAAAGGTGAAGTAGTTAGAAATTAAGCTAGGTTAGTCGCAAAAGGGTTTAGTCAAGTCGAAGGTTTAGATTACGATGAGACCTACGCCCCGTAGTAAGACTAGAGTCCATCCGAATGTTGTTAGCATATCTTTTAAATTGTTTCAAATGGATGTCAAGTCAGCATTTTTGAATGGATACATTAAGGAAGAAGTTTACGTCAGTCAACCTCCCGGATTCGAAAATCTAGATAAACCTGACCATGTCCTTAGACTTAAGAAAGCCCTATATGGACTCAAACAAGCCCCAAGAGCTTGGTACGAAAGGCTTTCGATCTATCTTAAGTCCAAAGGATTCAACCAAGGTTTAGTCGACCCAACCCTATTCGTAAAAACCGTAGGAAAAGAAATCTTTATAGCCCAAATCTATGTAGATGATATAATTTTTGGAACTACCAACTCGATCCTGCTAAACGAATTCATCTCACTTATGGAAAGTGAATTTGAAATGAATTTAGTAGGAGAGTTAAGTTTCTTCTTAGGTTTACAAATTAAACAAACTAAAGATGGAATATATTTACATCAACAAAAATATACTAAGGACTTAATAAATCGATTTGGAATGCAAGATGCTAAAATAATTAATACACCTATAGCAACTAATGTTAATATAAACGAAGATGTAGAAGGAAAACCCGTTGACCTAAAATACTATAGGAGCGCAATAGGAAGTCTCCTATACTTAACCGCGAGCCGACCCGACATTTTATTCACGGTAAGTATGTGCGCAAGGTTACAAACCTGTGCCAAGGAGTCTCACCTAACCCTAGTCAAGCGTATCCTTAGATATCTAAAGGGCACGCTAAACGTAGGTATTTGGTACCCTAGATCTACCGAGTTTAATCTAATCGGCTACTCCGACTCCGACTATGCCGGTAGTAAACTCGATAGAAAGAGCACGAGTGGTTGTTGTCAAATCCTCGGCTCGAGTCTAGTGAGTTGGTGCAGTAGGAAGCAGCATTGCGTTGCCTTATCTACCACCGAAGCCGAATACGTTGCGATGGGTGAGTGTGTCTCTCAGCTCCTGTGGATGAAGCACACTCTCCAAGACTTTAGCTTAATCTTTAACAACATTAAAACCTACATAGATAACATCAGTTCAATTAACTTAACTAAAAATCCAATATGTCATTCTAGGACAAAACATATAGAAGTTAAACACCACTTCATTAGGGAACATGTAACTAATGGAACTATACAACTAGAGTATGTTGAGTCCAAATCAAACCTAGCGGACATCTTCACCAAACCACTACCCGAAGCCGAATTTAGTTTATTAAGACGAAAGTTAGGTATGTGCGTAATAGAGTAGGATTTAAATTTTTCTATATATGTACTCTATTTTTGCTTCTTTTTATGAAATTAGCCTAAGTCTTACCTTAGAAATCATATACCTATAGATTTAAGGAGCCAACACATCTCACAACACATAGGACTAATGTGTTTGTGTACTTAGCCACGTAGACGGGCGTGAGATGTTAGGACCTTACTCATGGTTCGGATGTAGATTCAAGTGCATCGATATGAACCATGGAGTATAATTATTTAAAATTAATCAACTCCTTCAAGACTTATTGATCATTCTATATCAATCAAGTCCAACCGAAGTTGTACATTTTAGATGAACATATTTTCAAGCTTATTATTATTTTTTAAAAAAAAATATATATATATATATATATATATATATATACAAACTTGCTTGGACTTACAAACCCTAAAATATATTTACAAACTTTTTGAGTTAAGGCAAAAGGGGGAGAAAGTCACAAAAGTAACCAAAATTAAACAAAATTAAGGAAGAAAGTAAACAAAATTATTACCTTTTATATTAAGTAATTCCGTTTACTTAAGCAACTATTAAGGGGGAGTAAAAATTATTTTTCAAGAACTCACCTTCGGTCAAGGGGGAGGTTACCTCAAAGGGGAGAACTTGAAACAATAATATTTCTCATTCATATTTAATCATTATGCTAGCTCATTCATATTTAATCTTTATGCTAGCTCATTCATGCTTAATCATTATTCTAGCTTAATTTTTCCTTAACTTTTGTGTCGGTTTGCCATGAATCAAAAAGGGGGAGATTGTTGGTGCAGTGGGCACCAAAGTCGAACCGATATTTTGATTATGGCAAAAGGCTCAATAGTTAAGAGTATATTTGTTATCTTACGAGCTCAATTAAGTGTGCAGAAATGCTAAAGTTGAGCGGAAGGTCTGCGACACCCGGTGGGAACCGAGGTGGTCGGGCAACGCCAGAGGGATTTCGGAGGAAGCCGAGGTACTCGGGTGAAGACCGGAAGCGAGGCTACAAGGTAAGCTCGTGTGAAAGCGAAGCAAGGACGTTAAGCGTAGATCCGACCCAATACCTCCAATGGAAGGTCTAGGTCGAGATCAGTTGGTTAGAACCATCGTACTTTATATTTTAAGCTAACTTGTACTGCAGTCCAAAACCCTTTGACCAGTCGTCTACTACAGTCAACTGCTGGTCTAGTTCCAGCCTCGAGAAGAGCTCGAATTTCAAGGGGGTGAATTTGGACTTGACTCGTGTTTTGGTACAAAGGGTGATGTGGCATCAAGGTGGACATCCAAACCATCACCAAGCTTGGACCCCCAAAATTAGGTGATGTGGCATCAAGGTGGACATCCAAACCATCATCAAGTTGGACGCCCAAAATGAGGTGAGTTGGCACAAGATGGTTGGCAAACCACCATCAAGCTTGGACGCCCAAAATGAGGAGAGTTGGCACAAGATGGTTGGCTCCCATGATGTGGCACAAGTTGGATGGCTCCAACAAGTTGGCGTGAAGGCCTCCTTGAGGTGGCACAAGGTGGTTGGATGAGCACCTCATCCTTGAGTTGTGGCACAAGGTGGTTGGATGAAGCACCTCATCCTTGAGTTGGCGCAAAGGATGTGGATGAGCAAGACTTGGGGATAAGAACCTCACCTTGGACACTACCTATGTCTAAATTCATAGATCAATATCCATAAATAGACATGTTCACGCCAAGCAAAAAATATAAGAAATCAAGAGCTCTCAACACGCCGTCATAACGCCGCTACTACTACTCACATTTGCTACGACGAAGTGCCGCCGACAACGAAAGCTACATCTTCTACTTATAAGAGTTGTCGGTATATTTATTTAAGTTCTACTTCTTTAAATTGTCTTTGTGCTTTAATCGTAACAAGGAAAGGGGGAGTGTCCCTTTGCCTTGATTTCTTTTTGTGATCGTTGCTCCTACTTCCAACGAGGAGGAGTGGTTTTAGTGAATTGCCCTCCGTACGTGATCAAGGATCACTAGGGCCGTGGATTAGCAATCGAAAGATTGTGAACCACGTAAAAATATCTTGTCTACTTTATATTTCCACTGTGCACTCTCTACTTGCTTTTTACTTATTGCAAAAGTTTTTTTTAACGACACCGTATCGCTATTCACCCCCCCCCCCCTCTAGCGACACTTTCGATCCAACATTTTGTAGAATCAAGTTATGGATGTGGTCAAACCACATTACTAGATTCATACAAACTAGCTATAATTCTTGCGGGACAAGATCCACATCATACTAAGCCTTGAGTTAGCTTTGGCTAAATCGCACAAGACTTAGTACGATTGGTGGGTAACACATTACCAATTACATCTCTATGCAACTCTTGTTTATAGGATCAAGACCCACATTTACAAAAGACCTTGAGTTAGCTTTGGCTAAATCGCCCAAGATTTAGTGTAAATGCGATCTTATCCTATCTTTCCAACGATTGGAATATGCCTATAGTTCTACTCGATCCAATTGAGTTAATTAGTTTTACTCAATCTAATTGAGCTTACTCTAACCCA
The DNA here is from genome assembly GCA_025175895.1 of Wurfbainia villosa. Classification (NCBI taxonomy): domain Eukaryota; kingdom Viridiplantae; phylum Streptophyta; class Magnoliopsida; order Zingiberales; family Zingiberaceae; genus Wurfbainia; species Wurfbainia villosa. Next base: position 35,299,066 of record CM045990.1, read on the forward strand.
AGCCGTGATAGGCGGGACCAAGATTGTCCCTCCGCACCCTACCAAAATAATGTGTTGCTCTGCTTTGGCAGATTCAACAACTACAAATGATCGAGGTAGTGATGGGTATCAAGGACCTGGTAGGCATTTACGAGTTGATTCGATTAAGATCTAATCTAATCGTAATGTGTATCATATACGCATTAAGTCCTTTATTATCCTATATTAGCATGCATCACATACATACATACATTATTCTAGCATGCATCATATACATACAAGAAAATTATCCTAGCATGCATCATATACATACAAGCATTATTCTACTAGCATGCATCACATACATACAAGCAAAATCAAATATATATATATATATATATATATATATAATTAACTCTAAGGCTAGTGGCTTCTCCAAGCGCTTCCTTTGACCGTCATATGTCGTCGGCACTCTTCTCGTAACTTCGTCTACAAGTGGACTTTCCACCGCTCCATTTTATACATTACAAATATGAAACTCGAGTTACATTCAAGTCTAAAACTATTTACAACTAGAATTTCAAAAGAAGAGGTATGACGCGCAGGTCGCATACACTACCATATAAACGGCACGCAGGCCATATTATGAATTACAACACATCATAATCCAATCAAATTGGGGTCATTGGGACATGACAATCAAAGAATTATATATAATTCTAAATTATGTATTTTTACAGAAAATTTCTATAATTTTTCCTATTTTTTTCAATTTTATGAGTCACCTCTCCGTAACGGTCCCGCTAAGCGGTTTCCGGGCGCGATCGTGAGACAAGGCCCCTTTCAGGGATAGGGGCAGCGCCCTACTCGCAAAATAAACTTTGCGAGTGTCCCTACTATGATCCTACAGCGACTTAAGTCGATGTCCCAAAAACCTAAAGAGAGAACTCGCCGTTTCGGAGAGTTTTTCTCGACGGTTGAAGCCAACAAGTGTCCCAACACTTGTTGCTTCGACTCTTTGAGAAAAATACCCAAAAATTCTATAAAAATAGGAAATTTACAGAAACTTAAAATTCTGTAATTTTATATCTAATATAAAAACTACAAAAACAAAACACATACATGCTTCGCACGTAGCTCTGATACCACTGTTGGGTTTTCCAAGCCGTAAAAACCGCTTTTTACGTTGCGGAAACCTCGGAAGCCCCGGCCACGGATCCGTGCAAAATATAAAATATAAAACTAACATGTATGTGTTTAATACCTTTAGATCTACTCTATATCTACATGATAAGAAGTTACCCTCGATGCGACGCCCTTCACAAATCCCGCTTGTCTAAAAGGTTCGCCGGAACTCAAGAGCGTCAAGTGCACACTCCTCTATTGGTATCCACACAAGCAATAGGTGGAGAAAATACACCCTTGAGTGTTCTAGCACCCTATGGATGGTTCGGCCAAGGAGGTTGGGAGAGCTTGAGAGGGTGATTCAAGGAAGAAGATGAAGTTGTGTAACTAACACAAAATAAATCTCATCTAATGGTAATAGTGGCCGACCACTTTTCTTAGGGGGGGGGGGGGGGGGGGTGTTACATGCATGCATGTAACTCCTCCAAGAGCCAATGGCTCTTGGTCTCCCTCATGAGGTGGCACCACATGCTAAGTCAATGATGATGTGGAGCATCATCATTGACCGGCCATGCCAAGTCATCATCATGACATGGCATTTGGTCAAGTCAAACTTGACCTTTCATCTTCCCTCTCAAGTCAAGTCAAACTTAACCTCTTATCTCCCATGGTTGATCAAATCCAACCATTTGATTCAAGTCAATTTAATTTAATGAATCTCTATTCATTAATTTAAATTGATTTGATGAATCAAATCTAAATTAGACTCATTCAACACTTGAATCAAATTGAGTCCAACTCAATTAGTCTAATTATGATTACTCTTAATCCAATTTGGTTCATCCCATGAACCTAATCCTCATGGTTCATCATATGAACCTAATCTCCATCTAATTGTCCTTATTGTGTGACCCTATAGGTTCTTGTAACGTTGGCAATGTCTTTAAACCGATTTAGGAACATAAGCAATGAGCGGTATCTAGCAACACATCATTGCTACCCAAGTTACAAGAATGTTGAGCTCTAACATCATCTTTGTGACTACTAATTTTGACTCTCACAATATGTGACAATGTCCCTCTATCCTTGACATCTAGATTGACCAATTGAGGCATAGACCGTGTCATCCTCGGTACAATCTATATCTTGAACTCCAAGTAGACTCACTCTAATCAAATGAGCTCAATATCTCATATTGACTCATTTAGGCATGGCCATGCACTTCGTGGTCTCACTCTATCAAGAATATCGATGTCACCCCCGTCATATAGGAGGGATAGATCTCATCTACATCACTCACATCCCTCCGCATAATTTGTTACATACCCAGTAATCGCCTTTATAGTCCACCTATTTACGGGTGACGTTTGACGAAACCAAAGTATGCAACTCCTTATGTAGGGAACCATGGTGACTTCAGGTCTAAGGACTAATAGTCATACTAATAGCCACATGAGAAAGTATATGACACTCATATAACGATCCATGATACTTTCTCATGGCGGGTCATTCAGTATACATTCTCCAATGCATATCCATGTGTCAACTTGATATCTCATATCCATGACTTGTGAGATCAAGTCATCGTGTTGACCTACATGCTAGTCTCTACGCATTAACATTGTCCCTGAATGTTAATACTCGACTAGGAATGATTAAGAGTAGTGTTCTCTATATCATCTCATTATCGATTCAACCAATCGATTGATATAGATAAGAACCTACTACTCAAGGACATTATTATGTTTAGTTATTTGGCACCAATACAAGTAAATATAATAACCATGCCTTTATAAATAGGAATATAATACAATAAAGTCCATACAACAATCATCACATGATTAGCTCTAGGGCTTTCACTAACATTTGATTTATCTTAAACTAAAGTCTCATGCATTTTCTAAGGCAACACTACTTGATTCCCTTATAAATGGGACTTCAAGTCATGTCATAGTCCTTAACTCAATTTTAATCAAATTAAATGCATGAATGATTATGACATAAATGATAACATAACTAAAGCATGGCCGATGATCATGATGTCATGGCATATGATATAATCTAGATATACATGACATTAAACACTAACCCTAAACATACTCATGACATTTCATATGATAAAGTAGATATGATGTCATGGCATATTATATGGCAAACAAGGCATGGCAAATAAGATGTATAGGTATAACAATACCTAAAATTTAATATTAATCGTCATTTGTCATTATTAAGTATATTTTGCCATATTGCTACTAATCTCCCAAGTGTGCCAAAAACCCTAAATGGCACACTACAACCTCTAAACCTAAATTGTGTCAATTTAATTGATTTTTCATAATCCCAAAAATGTATTGGAACATCCTAAAATCTTTTAGGATCATAATTCAAATCTATTTTCAAGGTATCCATAACCTTGAAAATTACCTAAAGTGTCACCTTTATCATGGTTAGGTTAACTACCTATCCATTTAAAGTTGACACACCTAAACCCATTTAACGTGAATCGATCACACTCTTAGAAATCCAAAACCTATTTGAGCTCCTTGGGTTGATTAGGTATTCCTTAGGGATAACCTCCCTAGATACCCTCCTAATGACCCTTCTAGGTTTGTTAGCTTTAGTCATTGTGGTCTTGCCTAGGTTAACCTTAGGGATTGCCTCCGTAGTAACCTTCTTAGTGGTCTTCCTAGGTTTCATGGAAACCTTGGCCACTAAGCACCTACCTTGGCAAACCTTAGGGATGACTTCCCTATTGACCTTGGTCTTCCTAGACCTAGGTTTAGTTCCATAATCAAATGGAACATTATGATAAGTCTCCTTAGGCTTAGGTTTATGAACCAAACCTTTCTTGCCTTTGAATGACTCTTGTCTTCTAAACCCTAGGTTTTGACCATTTAACCTTTGCATTTGATTTGTCATTTTTGCAAGGGTCTTTTCAAGTTTCTCACGTCTTGATCTCAAGGCTTGATTTTTCCAACTCTAATTGCCCAATTTTTGAATTTTGATTTAATCTTTGGGTATTGTTCTTCCTAGGCATATGCCTAGTCCATTTGGGGTTAAAACCTAGGTGGTCTTCAATTTTTCTAATAAATTCCCTAGGTAAGGTTTTTCTAGGGACATTAGTCCTAAATTTTTCCTTATTATTAAAATGGACACTCTTAGCTCCTAAACAAAAATATTTATTATTCCTAGCATATTTTTCATGATAAATAGCAACATTGCTAACATTGTTTCTAGCATGCTTTTGATGAGTAATAGCAAGTGAATTGAAATTCCTAGCATGTTTTTGCCTATTAACCAAGGAAGGAGCATTATTTAATTTTACCTTAGGGTTAGCCTTAGCTCCCCCTACTTGTGTAGCTCCCTTTTGAGTCTTCTTCTCCCCCTTTGGGCATTGGCTCCTATAGTGTCCCGGTTGTCGGCATTTGAAGCACACCACATGCTCCTTGCTCTTCTTGGTGGGGACTCCGACTTCCTTTGACTTTTCTTAACTTTTAGGCACCGGTGGACTTTTCTTGACCTTCTTTGGGCACTTGCTCTTATATTGCCCAAACTCTCTACACTCAAAACACATTATATGAATTTTATTTGAAATTGAAGTGTTTGAGTCACCTAGGGTGGTGGTGAAGGTCTCTTGAGCTTGCTCTTCCTCTCGACCGGATGTAGATGGCTCTTCTTGTTGCTCTGGTATTGAGGATGTCCTAATCTCCTCTCCCTCAATCTTAGAGGTGGAGGTTTCTTCCAATTCCACCTCCTCTACTGATTCGGAGGTTGAGTCCCTATCAACTTTCGAATCCTCACTTGCTTGTGAGGATGAGGATTCATCTTCGGTCTTCTCTTCTTGAACCGGTGATGGGCCTTCATGGAATCTTGCCAATTCCCTCCAAAGCTCCTTGGCATCCATGCAATCCCCTAGGCTACACACGATATCATTAGAAATTAGATCAAAAATAAATTTGACTACCTTCTTATTTTTATCAATTGTTGGAGTTGCTCCTCGGTCCATCTCTTCTTCTTGAGGAAGCCTCCCTTTGGTCCTCTTGGATATTCAAATCCTTCCATTAAGATGGACCATTCTTTAAAGTCCCTCATCATCAAGAAGTCTTCAATCCTTGCCTTCCATTGGTTGAAGCCTTCCCGTCCATAGAAAGCATAAGGAACCGGTGTGTTGATATCCCATCCAAGCGTTTCTTGACACTCCATCTTCTTCCTCTAGCGGTTTGCTCTCGGAGATCAGTCCGTAGAAGAGCCCCAGGCTCTGATACCAATTGTTGAGAATTTGGTGGCCACTAGAGGGGGTGAATAGCACGTTTCGATGCTTCGATGGAATTCGTTCGCGATCGCATCTACAAATCATGTTAGTGCGTAGCAAAATAATAATAAAAATAATAACACGATACAAAATCACAAACACTACACAAGAATATAACGTTGTTCGGAATCGAATGGTTCCTACTCCACGGATCGAGCTCTAAAGAGCTCTAGCGATGCGACAAACACCACTAAACAATAAACTCCTTTTTGGAACAATCCGGAGGTGGAGAAACCTCGTACAATAGCTTTTGCAATAGTAAGAAACAAATACAAGCAAGATAAAATGAAATACACAACAAGTAAAGAAAACAACACTTTATAATTGCTCTTTTGATTGCTTGCTTGATGGTTGCTTGAAATGCACTTGGAGACCCTGATTTACAGCAGCAAATCACCCCAAAACTCCTCAAGAATTGGTTGTCGAAATCTCCTCCATGAGCTCCCTTTAAAGATGCTGCTTGGGCTGGATTTCGCCTATCAGTCGACTGATGACACTGTTGCTGTGAGACAATGGTGCAATCCACGTTGGAAAAATCCAACAGATAGGACATTAGTCGACTGATCATGTCCACCAGTCGATTGATCGAGCCTTCACTCGACTGCTAACCCCAGCAGTCGAGTCCGACTCCATTTTGTGCTTGAAATATCGAGCAACAGTCGACTGATCACAAGATCGATCGGGCTCGATCAGCGATCGATTGCCCATCTCCGGCGGTTGGATCGCTAGGCACTCCAGCATCAAACCCTAGTTGACTCATATCAATCGACTGCCACATGGTACCAGTCGACTGATACACCTCAAACATGAGGTTTTAACTCAAGTATGGTTCCCCCATACTTGTTAGACCACCCTTAGCCTAGACCTAAGCCTTCTAGCCACCTCCATCAGCCTCGCGCCTATCGGATCCCTCTAAGTCATCCATGACTTGTTCATCCATACGCTAGCCTTCAGGTGCTTCCATCGGCTATGTTATGCTAACGGTGTCTACACTGCCAAGGGACATTAGACTTACACTGCTAAGACTCCGCTTGGACTTTACGTCGCCAACCACTGGACTTATACTGCCAAGACTTCACCCTTGGACTTTATGCCGCCAATAACAAACCCCTTGGACTTTTCAAATGCCAAGTACTCATGACTTGGACTTTCACCGCCAAAACTACACCCTTGGACTTACGTGACCAAGACTACACCCTTGAACTTTCCAAATGCCAAGACTCAAGCTTGGACTTTCCCTTGCCAACCCATGTTGGACTTTTCATGCCAAGTACTCAAGACTTGGACTTTCCATAATATGGTCAACCCCAATCAACCATCAAAATTCCCCTCGAGTCAAACTCGAGTCCGGTCAATCATGACCCGGGTCGATTGCACCAACAATCTCCCCAAAATATTATCATACATCAATGTCAAACATCAAAACATCGCTCGAGTCAAACTCGAGTCTGATCAATCGTGACCTGGGCCGATTGCACCAACATATAGCTCAGCCGACGGTGATGGAGCAATGACCTCAATGGAAAAGAAGGAAGAGAAATCTGTCGCATAGGCACATTGGAGGCAATCGGTCGACAATCAACGAATTATGTGGCGATTGAGATCGATTCAAGGTGAAGGCAGTTGATATCAATTGGCCGAGCGCCCTAGGACTGCAAAGGAAAACCGCAACGCTGTGATCTTGGCATCGGACGAGATGGAGAAGGCGACAGCGAGTAGCTCCCACAGCAGCGATAAGGCGGCATCAGGCGGAGGCAGATCGACCAACGCAGAAGAGTTGCACAATCGGGAGAGGGAAGACGCCGACAGAGTGAAGAAAAGGGGAATTGAGCGATGATGAGGGAAATTGAGAGAGATGAGGCGGAAATGGCTAGAAGTGGGAATCGAGAGAAAATATTGTTAGTTATAGCCCTAGAACCAATCATGTGATGGTTGAATAGGGAACATTTTGTATCATATTCTATAAAGGCAAAGGATTGGTTATTATATTTAAGTCTTGCTTGTGCCAGCTAAATTAAATATAATAATTCCCTAGAAAAGTAGGTTCTTATCTACAGCACATCAATTGGCAGAATTGATTATGAGAGGTTGTAGAGAACACTTTCCTAAATGTTCCTAGTCAAGTATTAATATGCAAGGGCAATATTAATACATAAAGACTAGCATGTAGGTCAATTGATGACTTGATCTCACAAGTCATGGATATATGATATCAAGTTGACACATGGGTATACATTAGAGAATATATACTGAACTTACCCGCCATGAGAAAGTTTCATGGATCGTTATATGAGTGTCATAAACTTTCTCATGTGACTATTGGTATGAATAGTCCTCAGACCTGAAGTCACTACGGTTCCCTACATAAGGAGTTATGTACTTTGGTATCGTCGCGTCACGCCACATGAGGTGGACCATAAAGGCGATTACTGGGTATATAACAAATTATGCGGAGGGATGTGAGTGATGTAGATGGGATCTATCCCTTCCATATGACGGGAGTGATATCGGTGGGCCCCTTGATTGAGTAGAACTACTAAAACGCATGGCCATGCTCGAATGAGTTAATATGAGATATTGAGCTCATTTGTTTGAGTTAGTTTACTCAGGGATCAAGAAACACATAGATTGATCGAGGATGACACGGTCTATGCCTCATTGGTCAATCGGATATCAAGGATAGAAGGACACAGTCATATATTATAGTAGTCACGGAAAGGTTAGTCGGATCTTGACTTATCTCGTAACTTGGGTAGCAATGATGTATTGTTAGATGCCGCTCATTGCTTGTGTATCTAAAAGAGTTTAGATCCACTACCAACGTTATGAGAGCCTATAGGGTCACACACAAAGAGCATGATAATTAGAGGAATTAGTGCATTCTAGTTTGACTAGAATAATTTGGGAATAAGCTTAAGTACAAAATGGTTTTTGGACTTTAAGCTTAATGAGAATTTTAGCTTATTGATTTAATGAGATTAATTCAATATGTTACCTTATTGATATAATGAGATTAATTCAATATGATAACATAAGCTTATTGAATTAATAAGATTAATTCAACATGCATGAATGCCACACAAGCATGCCACATAAGCATACCACCTAAGCTAGATAAGGTGGGCTTATTGAATTAATAGGATTAATTCAACATGCATGAATGCCACACAAGCATGCCACATAAGCATGCCACCTAAGCTAGAAGAGGTGGAAGGAAACAAAATGGTTTTTGTCTCCTTAAGTGGCCGGCCAAACAAGATGGTGTCTCAATGCAATGGATTGCATTGAATGGTAGGAGGTGAAAGGGTTTTTCCAACCCTATAAAAGACCCCATGGAGTGGCCGGCCAAAGGGCAATTGTTGTTGTGGTTGTGTGAGAGCTTGAGAGCTTGGTGGAGGCTTTTGTTGTGTGGTTTTGTGAGTGTAAGCTAGCAAGAAGAGGAGTCTTCTTCTTCCTTTCTCTTCTTCCCTACCTTCCTCTCCTTTAGGGACTTCTCTAGCAAGAAGTAAAGGAGAGATCTTCTAGTTTTTCTTTTGTGAGACAAGAGCTTGCTCGTGTGGATACATATAGAGGCACGGACATTTGAACGTGCTAAAAGATCCAACACATCCAAGGAAAAGCGGGATTGCAAAGGGCACGCAACAAAGGTAGAACTCTCCTATAAGATAGGCTTGGTTTAGAGAAATTTATTTTATACGAGTTTGCTTTCGCATGGATCACTTGGAAGGGATCCTAATTTTTCCGTTGCGCATATGCCATTTGGCATAAAGAATTCCCTACAGTGGTATCAGAGCCACTTGCGAAAGATCATATAAAAATAGTTTTTCTCTAATTTATATATGATATAGAAGTAGGATGAATTTTATTATGAGTTGATAATTGCATTAGCAAATTTTCAAACATAATAAAATATACGATGTCTTTTAAATGTTAAAATTGACATGGTGCATGGTTATGGCCTAGTCCCAAAATGTTTGTGATTGTGTGTTGTAATTCTTAATACGGCCTGCGTGTCGTGCCTTTCTCCTAAAATTCTTGTTGTAAAATTAGTTTTAGACTCGAATGTAACTCGAGTATTTCTCCTTTTGTAATGTACAAAACAAAGATGGAGGGTCCATTGGAAGATGAGGTTACAAGGAGGAAGTCAACACACAAGACAACCAAAAGGAAGCACTTAGGAGAAGATGCTATCCCTAGGTTGACCAATCAATCTTTTCATTGGCTTGAGAATATTGTAGAATAAGGGTCATAACCATGACACGCTTAGTTTAATATGTATGTGATGCATGTTAGTTTAGCTTGTATGAGATGCATGATTAGTTTAGCTTATATGTGATGTATGCTAATATGTATATGATACATGTTTATTTCTTAATAAGTCAAAAATGATATGCCTACCAAAGCTTGGTACTCACTACTTCCTCGATCATTTGTTATTGGGTTTGCCAAAGCAAAGCAATGCATTTTATCTTGGAAGAGTGCGAGTGGACAATCGTGATGTCCCGCTATCAAACTTGGTTAAGACTTAATTAAGTTTTTCTTAAATTGGTTAAGAAAGTAGAGGCATATATTAACTTTGAACATAAGTTTTAAATTAGTTTTGTGTGATTTCCGAACATCAGCTTTGTCTTAGAAGTGGTCGTTGCTCCGATATCCAAGAAGGCCTCTGTGCCTCGCCACAGCCTGGAAGCTGGTTTAGGAATAAACACTAAACTAATCTAAAACTTAACCAAAGCTATTAAAGAGTTACATCAGATGTAATTGGCAAAAGATTGCCTATCTAATTATACTACGTCTTGGGCGATTAGCCAAAGCTAACTCAAGACGAATTATGATGTGGATCTTTATCCCATATAAATTTATAGCTAAATAGTAGCTATGAGAATTTAGTGGGAGCCTCATTTAATTAAAGGCCTAATTAAATGATTTAGGTATGATACTTAACTTTGCATTTTAATGTTGTAGATCACCATGACATCTAACACGACACACCCCCTGAACTTGCGATCTGTCCTTGAGAAAGACAAGCTCAATGGAGCTAACTTTCTAGACTGGTATAGGAACTTGAGGATTATCCTCAAGCAAGAGCATAAACTATATGTCCTAGAAGCGGTCTATCCACTGAAACACACCCATGTGCCGCTCGTGCTGAAAAGGATGCTTATAAGAAGCATCAAGATGATGCATTAGATGTGTCATGTCTTATGCTTGCCACCATGAACTCTGAGCTTCAGAAGCAACATGAGAACATGGATGCCTATGATATGGTTGAGCATTTGAAACAACTATATCAAGGACAAGCTAGGCACGAGCGTTTTGAAGTGTCTAAGGCTCTTTTTGCATGCAAGATGCAAGAAGGAACACCTGTAGGAACTCACGTACTTAAAATGATTGGGTACGTTGAGAACCTTGAAAGACTAGGTTTTCCACTGAGCCAAGAATTGGCAACCGATGTTATCCTGCAATCGTTGCCGGAAGCATATAATCAATTCGTCATGAATTATAACATGAATGAAATTGATAAACCTTTGCCTGAGATTCTCAGCATGTTAAGAACTGCTGAACCGAATCTCAAAAAGAAAGTTAGTAACGTACTAATGGTCAAAAAGGGCAAAGGTAAGCGCAAAGGCAAGGGTAAGACCCAAGCCAAAGGCAAGGCCAATTCATCCACTTCAAAGGGTAAAGGTAAAGTACCTAAGGAAGGGGACTGCTTCCATTGCGGTGAGACTGGACCTTTAACCGGGCAAAGTCTACCTTGAGGAAGTAAAGAATAAAGAAGTGGGACTTACGCCTCGGTATACGTTATAGAAGTTAATCTATCTATTTCTTCTACATGGGTATTAGATAGGATGTGCATCTCACATTTGTAATAATGTGCGAGGGACGAGAAATAGTAGACAAATGGCAAAAGGCGAAGTGGACCTCAGTAGGCAATGCGCATAAAAGTTCTTCTGTTGTAGGAACATATTCTTTGTCTTTGCCCACTGGGCTTATCTTAGAACTAGAGGAGTGCTTATATGTACCTGCATTGACAAAGAACATAATTTCTGTATCTTGTTTAGACAAGAAAAACTTTTCTTTTATAATAAAGGACAAATGTTGTTCCATTTATTTGAATGAAATGTTCTATTGTAATGCACCACTTATGAATGGTCTCTATGTTCTGGATTTAGAAAACCCAATTTATAACGTAAATACCAAGCGGTTCAAATCGAATGATTCGAACCAAACATATCTCTAGCACTGTCGCCTAGGTCACATAAATGAAAAACACATATCCCAACTCCATAAAGATGGATTATTGGACTCATTTGATTTTGAATCATATGAGGTATGTGAATCTTGCCTTTTAGGAAAGATGACTAAAACTCCATTTAGTGGACATGGTGAGAGAGCGACGGACTTGTTAGGACTCATACATACTGATGTATGTGGCCCTTTCAATGTCGAAGCCAGAGGAGGCTATAAGTACTTTATTACTTTCACTGATGATATGAGTAGATTTGGCTACTTATATTTGATGAGACATAAGTCATAATCCTTTGAAAGGTTCAAAGAATTCAAGAATGAAGTACAAAACCAACTTGGTAAGCGTATTAAGCTACTTCGATCAGATCGAGGTGGTGAATACCTTAGTCAAGAGTTTCGTGATCACTTGGCTGAGTGTGGGATAATATCCCAACTCACTCCCCCTGGAACACCACAATGGAATGGTGTATCTGAGAGGAGAAATCGTACTCTATTAGATATGGTACGATCAATGATGAGCCAGACTGATCTACCTACTTCCTTTTGGGGACTAGCTCTAGAGACAGCCGCTTTCACACTTAATCGCGTCCCATCAAAAGCCGTAGAAAAGACACCATATACGATATGGACTGGGAAGAGTCCCAAAATGTCTTTTATAAAGATTTGGGGTTGTGAAGCTTATGTTAGACGTCAAGTCTCAGATAAACTAGGACCCAAATCAGATAAGTGTTATTTTGTAGGATATCCCAAGGAAACTAAGGGATATTACTTTTACAATCCCACACTTGGCAAGGTGTTTGTTGCCAGAAATGCTGTCTTTCTAGAAAGAGAATTTATTTCTAGAAAAACTAGTGGGAGTAAAATTCATCTTGAAGAAGTTCAAGATGAAGATAACACTAAGGCTTCGATGGAAAATGAACAGGCACCACAAAGTGTTGTGGATGAGGAAATTGTTGCCCAAAGAGTTGTGGAGCAAACACCTGTTCAAGTAGACCAACCTCTTCGTAGATCTGATAGGATCTGTCGTCAACCCGAGAGATATTCTTTTCTCTTGACTGACAATGGTGATGTATTGCTTGTCGATCTTGACGAGCCTACATCCTATCAAGAAGCTATGATGAGCCAGTTAGAAATGGCTAGAGGCCATGAGATCCGAAATGGAATCCATGTACACTAACCAAGTATGGACCTTGGTTGATCCACCTGAAGGGGTAAAACCCATTGGGTGTAAGTGGGTCTTTAAAGTAAAGACTGACATGGATGGTAATAAGCATACCTATAAAGGTAGATTGGTGGCTAAAGGATTCAAACAAATTCATGGTATTGACTATGATGAAACCTTTTCACCAGTTGCGATGCTTAAATCCATTCGGATCATACTTGCTATTGCACTACCTACACGATTATGAGATCTGGCGGATGGATGTCAAAACCGCTTTTCGAATGGAAAGCTACTCGAGGATGTGTACATGACACGCTGAGGTTTTGAAGATCCAAAGCATCCTGGAAAGGTATGCAAACTGCAGAGGTCCATTTATGGACTAAAGCAAGCCTCTCGAAGCTGGAATCTTCGATTCGATGATGCAATCAAGGAGTTTGGTTTCATCAAGAATGAAGATGAACCTTGTGTCTACAAGAGAAATAGTGGGAGCACAGTTGTATTTCTTGTCTTGTATGTAGATGACATACTTCTCATCGGAAATGATATTCCCTCACTCCAGTCTGTGAAGATGTGGTTAGGGAATTGTTTCTCGATGAAAGACTTAGGTGAAATGCCTATATTCTAGGCATCAAGATCTATAGAGATAGATCTAAAAGATTACTTGGCCTAAGTCAGAGTACATACATTGATAAAGTGCTAGATCGTTTTGCTATGCAAAATTCCAAGAAAGGATTTCTTCCTTTATCACATGGTGTGAGTCTTTCGAAGACTCAATCTCCCTCTTCTAAGGAGGAGAGAGATCGCATGGATAAGATCCCTTATGCGTCGCCTATAGGGTCTATCATGTGCCGCCATGCTTTGTACTCGTCACGGCGTCTCGTATGCTTTGAGCATGACGAGTAGATACGATCGGATCGGTGAAAGTCCTTTGGATAGCGATCAAAAATATTCTTAAGTACTTACGAAGAAGCGAAAGAATATTTCCGATATTTGGAGGCAATGAGGAGCTAAGCGTAAAGGGTTCTGATGATGCAAGCTTCCAAAGCAGACAAGGATGACTATAGATCGCAATGAGTGCGTGTTTTGCACGAATGGTGGAGTGTGAGTTTTGGAAAAGTTCAAAGCGAGACACGATTCGATTCTGTGAAAGAGTATATTCTTTGCGTCGATGCGAGGAGGTGTTTGGCTCCGCAAGTTCATCGTGAACTTGGGGTAGTTCTAGCATTGCAGATCCAATAGACCTCTATTGTGACAACAATGGGGCTATTTGCGAGGCTAAGGAACCTCGATCACATCGTGGACCAAACACATCTTTGCGGCGCTTCCATCTCATTCGAGAGATCATCGATAGAGGAGATGTGAGGATATGAAATGCACGAGAAGCTAACATCGCGAGATCCATTGACCAAGGCTTTTGAAGCATGATGGTCACACTAGGTCACTATGTATTAGATATCATAGTGATTGGTACTAGTGCTAGTTGGAGATTGTTAGTTAAAGACCTAGAACCAATCATGTGATGGTTGAATAGGGAACATTTTGTATCATATTCTATAAAGGCAAAGGATTGGTTATTATATTTAAGTCTTGCTTATGCCAGCTAAATTAAATATAATAATGCCCTAGAAAAGTAGGTTCTTATCTACAGCACATCAATTGGCAGAATTGATTATGAGAGGCTGTAGAGAACACTTTCCTAAATGTTCCTAGTCAAGTATTAATATGCAAGGGCAATATTAATACATAAAGACTAGCATGTAGGTCAATTGATGACTTGATCTCACAAGTCATGGATATATGATATCAAGTTGACACATGGGTATAATTAGAGAATATATACTGAACTGACCCGCCATGAGAAAGTTTCATGGATCGTTATATGAGTGTCATAAACTTTCTCATGTGACTATTGGTATGAATAGTCCTCAGACCTGAAGTCACTACGGTTCCCTACATAAGGAGTTATGTACTTTGGTATCGTCAAACGTCACCTGTAACAGGGTGGACCATAAAGGCGATTACTGGGTATATAACAAATTATGCGGAGGGATGTGAGTGATGTAGATGGGATCTATCCCTTCCATATGACGGGAGTGATATCGGTGGGCCCCTTGATTGAGTAGAACTACTAAAACGCATGGCCATGCTCAAATGAGTTAATATGAGATATTGAGCTCATTTGTTTGAGTTAGTTTACTCAGGGATCAAGAAACACATAGATTGATTGAGGATGACACGGTCTATGCCTCATTGGTCAATCGGATATCAAGGATAGAAGGACACAGTCATATATTATAGTAGTCACGGAAAGGTTAGTCGGATCTTGACTTATCTCGTAACTTGGGTAGCAATGATGTATTGTTAGATGCCGCTCATTGCTTGTGTATCTAAAAGAGTTTAGATCCACTGCCAACGTTATGAGAGCCTATAGGGTCACACACAAAGAGCATGATAATTAGAGGAATTAGTGCATTCTAGTTTGACTAGAATAATTTGGGAATAAGCTTAAGTACAAAATGGTTTTTGGACTTTAAGCTTAATGAGAATTTTAGCTTATTGATTTAATGAGATTAATTCAATATGTTACCTTATTGATATAATGAGATTAATTCAATATGATAACATAAGCTTATTGAATTAATAAGATTAATTCAACATGCATGAATGCCACACAAGCATGCCACATAAGCATACCACCTAAGCTAGATAAGGTGGGCTTATTGAATTAATAGGATTAATTCAACATGCATGAATGCCACACAAGCATGCCACATAAGCATGCCACCTAAGCTAGAAGAGGTGGAAGGAAACAAAATGGTTTTTGTCTCCTTAAGTGGCCGGCCAAACAAGATGGTGTCTCAATGCAATGGATTGCATTGAATGGTAGGAGGTGAAAGGGTTTTTCCAACCCTATAAAAGACCCCATGGAGTGGCCGGCCAAAGGGCAATTGTTGTTGTGGTTGTGTGAGAGCTTGAGAGCTTGGTGGAGGCTTTTGTTGTGTGGTTTTGTGAGTGTAAGCTAGCAAGAAGAGGAGTCTTCTTCTTCCTTTCTCTTCTTCCCTACCTTCCTCTCCTTTAGGGACTTCTCTAGCAAGAAGTAAAGGAGAGATCTTCTAGTTTTTCTTTTGTGAGACAAGAGCTTGCTCGTGTGGATACATATAGAGGCACGGACATTTGAACGTGCTAAAAGATCCAACACATCCAAGGAAAAGCGGGATTGCAAAGGGCACGCAACAAAGGTAGAACTCTCCTATAAGATAGGCTTGGTTTAGAGAAATTTATTTTATACGAGTTTGCTTTCGCATGGATCACTTGGAAGGGATCCTAATTTTTCCGTTGCGCATATGCCATTTGGCATAAAGAATTCCCTACAAATATAAACCTAGGTCAAATGATTTAAGTAACTTAGGTTAATTAAATCATTTTCTTAATAACTGATAATCCCAACCGGCTTTATTAAAGTCTATTAAATCTTTCTCTATAAAATATCGTAAGAACTTCATTTAATTCCAGAATTTTTTTTTTTAATTCTTAAAAAATTATATAGGTTACTTTTCCTAATTAACAATTATTATTTTATATTTTATTTTATTTTCAGATATCTTACAACTTAACTCGACTTCGCTCTTTAGTTTTACTAAAGAGGAAAACTTATGATGGGGTTGGGGCTTTTAGAGTAGTTAGAAGGCTTCCCAAAATGTTTATGTATTTTCCAAGCAGTTTAGATGATTGTCGAACAGTATATGTAATCTGCGATCTTGGAGAGGAAGAACAGTGCAGAAGGGTTCAGTGAAGTATTTGGATTGGCAGAGCGGTGTGTTCATTTCCAGAACAATATGTTCAATTTCAGAATAGTATGTGTATTTTTCGAGTAGTATGTATATTTTTGAAGCGGTATGTATGATTCATGAGTACGGTAGAGGTGAATAGGGAAGTGTAGTTCAATGATTAAGTATAGTGTTAATTGTAGGGGATCAGATGGCCGGCTAGAGGGGGGGTGAATAGCCCTCGTTCGTTGGACGTCGTATTTTGCTCGTCTACAAAACGTTAGCGCAAGCGGAATGTACAAATATAAATAAAGACAAGCAAAATAAGAACAAGCAATACAAACACCGAGATATAACGTGGTTCACGGCTACGCCGCTAATCCACGGTCCGATTCGTCCACGGTGAATCACTCCGCCAAAACCAATCACTATCGGTCTCTCCTTTGCACAAAGCTAGGTGGAGGTAACCTTTACAATCAAGATCACTCTTCTTACAAATAGAATGGAGTAAAAGCGAGTAAGAAGAGTTTAGAGCTTGTGGGGCACTAGGAAGATTGTTTGGAACTTAAGCATTAGCCTCTCAAAGGCTCACACCCTCCCTTTTTATAGAGAGGGTTGTTTTCTTCCATCACCGATCACGCCACTACAACGGCCTCCGAACACGTCGGATGCCGACCGTTGTTATCCAACGGAACTCTTGGCCGATCGATGGACCTCACTCACCCGATCACGACTTCGTAGTCGATCGCGGGCCGGCTACGAGCGGTTCTGCGGGCTAAAACTCCTATTGACTACCGATCGTCGCCAAGAATGATCGATATCTGGCAAGCGATCGCCATCAGATGGCTGATCACGCCATAATCCGGGCCAGATACCGGCCGAGCTACACTCGATTAGAGTAATGATCGCCATTCCATGGCAATGATCGGTCGAAAACTCATCCGACACTTCGCCAAATGGCCAAGTTTCACCTAAGAGCTACCCCTCCCGGGTTACAATCGCCACTCATCTCTCTGAGTCCTTCGCCGAAGTTCTCTTCGTTCTCGGCCACGCCCCTCAGATCAGCGACGGCTCTGCAATGCTCCTTCGCGTCTCTTGCCTCGAAGTCTACTTCCTCCGGCTTCACTCCAAGCTTCTCGTCCGGCGGTCCCTCGGATGCTCCAAGCGCACGGCTTCCGCAAAGCTATCCTTCACCGACTCAAGGCACGAGTCATGAGATGTGAAACTCGCCACGGCTCCATGTGCGAATTACTAAGTCCTGCACGACTTCAACGCACATATCAAATCATCATAACACACTAACTTAAACCCTTTGCCACACCATCAAAACCATATCACGGCAAGAGATTGCCCTAACAATCTCCCCCTTTTTGATGTGTGGCAATCCGTTTAAGTTAGGTAAAAACATTTGATATAAATTCTAAGGGTAAGAAAGCATGTAAAGATAAACATGATATAACAACATGCAACTCCCCCTTAATCCATGAAACTCTCTATGCAAATTTTCTCCCCCTATCATATATTTCTCCCCCTAAAAATGATTAACTTAAACATAATTATTTCTCCCCCTTTGACACCATCAAAAAGATTACCACGAAGTTATAAGCTCATGACATCAAGTATAATGGAGGGAAAATATGACAAGTTATAAAATTGGGTACTACTTGTTGGTTTACAAACTGAATTCGGCCTTCAATGTTCTGATTTACAGGCCACCGATCATCGCTATTAGTATGGCAATGTAGCATAAAGAATCAATTTACGATTTTACGGATGAATTTCAGAAATGCATAAAAAATTCCAGAAAATTCGAAAAATCATGAAATTCGAGGAACATATTTCTCTTAAGTATATTTATCAAGGAAAAATAGTTTTTCATGAAAAATCATTATATTTTCCAAGATTTGCAAAAAATCCAAAAGCTCTAAAAATCACTAGGTTTTTGATCATTCTAGTATCAAGTTAGCTACCTAGTTTTGCATCCAATTGTTTCAAAACATGAATACATGTATTTTAAGGTAAGAAATTGTTTTGAAAACATATGAAATATCCAACCATGATCTTTGGGCAATATGTCTATGAATTAAACATAAGCCTTCCCCATGATTGGTCTATTATTGATATTTTGATACTCTAAATGACCATCTAAATGCCATAGGCATTAGTGGACATTTGTATCATCCTAACATCTCACCCATGCTAAGTTTGCAATCAAGTTAGCCTATAGTGAGTGTGAGATGTATCCTAGGGGGTATTTGTATATACTTAACCAATATATTCATGCAATTCTATCATGGTTAAGTAACAACCTAATATCCTACATGATCATAATGACATATATGATTTAATTTCACATTATGATCATGAAATACATGTTTTCATTAAATTATAATCATGCATTAGGCATTATATGATGATTATAAGTAAAGTATCACCTAAAGCATGATTTAAACCTATTTCTCATGATAATGTGCCAAATGTCAAAATCATAAATCATGATTGCAAACATATGCATAGAAATTACATTAATCATCATGATTTAAGCATTATTACCTATTTATGGGCACGTTATCATCACCCAACACTATCTAAAAATGTTGTCCCGTCATCCTAAGTCAACCAAAATATGATATAGGTCAAGTTCATATGGTTGACTACCCTAGGGTTATCCTAACCCTTAAGGATGGATTTTGGAACCCAAAATAGATTTTTGCCTATGGGGTTCACTAGAAATTCCTTGGGGATCCATTTCTTAGCTATTACTTTGTTTTTGTCTTGTCCCCTAGCAATTAGGCATTTATAGCCCTTCTCATTTTTCTTCTCTTTATATCCTAGGCCCTTTTTGTTAAAGCTAGCTCTTTGGCTCCCAATGATCATATTAAGGGTATTGGAGCCAATTGTGAATTTTTCTAGGGCTTTGGTTAAATAGTCTACCTTTTCCCTTAGGGCCCTATTTTCATTTATACATGCATCACTAACATCTAAAAGCACATAATTATCATGTGAGCATGCATCATTTAGGCTAGAAGAAATATTTTCATTTTCATTTAAGCATGCTTTTTCTAATTTTTGTTCTAGGTCCTTAATTTGATCTAGCATGCTTTTGTTCTTCTTCTTAGCTCTAAATAAGTCCTTAGTTAAACTAGAAATCATAGAAACTATTTTACTAGGAGAGGCTTTCGTTACCATAGTTTCCATGTCCTCTTCTTCTTCTTCGGATGAGGAGGATGTAGAAGCTCCCTCTTCACTTGAGCTCTCTCCTCTTGAGCTTGATCCTTCATTTTCGGAGGAAGAGCAATCCAAGTCATCAAAGGCCATCAAGGCCAAATTGGCGACAAAGGCATTCTCCTCATCCGATGATGAGGAGGAGGATGAGGAAGGATCATCCCATGTCTTGGCCTTGAATGCTTTGGCCTTCCCTTTTTCTTTTGCCTTCTTCTCCTCTTCCTTCTTTTTCTTGCTCCCCTTTTTCTTCTTCTTTTCTTCTTTCTTTTTCTTCTCTTCCTTGCTTTTGTTTAGGAGGGGACAATTGTCCCTTATGTGTCCCTCTCCTTGGCAATTGTAGCATATGACCTTCCCCCTTGGTCTTCTATTCCTATCATTAGATTTATCAAATCTAAAGTTCTTAAATACACGCCTCACCTTCCTTACCATGTAGGCTTCTTCGGTGCTATCCATGGAGGAGGAGGAGGCTTCATCATCGGAGGAGGAGGGGATCTCTATCTTCTTCTTCCCCTTGTTTGCCATCAAAGCTACTCCTCTTGAAGGTTGAATTCTTGGCTCTTCTTGAATTCCTTCAAGCCTCGTTTCGTGGAGTTCCATTGTTGAGAAGAACTCCTCCAAAGTGCTCACTTCTAAATTCTTGGAGATGTAGAATGAGTCCACCATGGAGCTCCACTTTGAGGACCGGGGAAAGGCATCTATGGCCTTCATTACCATATCCCGGTTGGAGAGCTTTTCACCTACACTTGTCAAACCGGTTAGAATTTCCTTAAATCTAGAGTGTAGAGATTTTACCTTCTCTCCCTTTTCGAGTTTGATATTGGACAATTGGGAGCGAAGGACATCTCTCCTTGCTAGCTTTGCCTCGGATGTGCCTTCATGGATCTCTATTAATTTCTCCCACATTTCCTTGGCGCTAGCACACTCTCCTATCTGGTTGACTTCTTGTTGAGGGAGTACGTTGTATAGATGGTGCTTGGCCTTTGAATTTGCCAAATACTCTTCTCTTTGTCTTTTGCTCCATCTCGATTTTTCCAAAGGCTCCCCATCTTCATTCCTAGGCAACTCGAAACCGTTTTCCATAATTAACAATATTTCAAAATCGGTTTCGAAGAATACCTCCATTCTCTTTTTCCACCAAGAGAATTCGCCGTCGAACTTCGGTGGGTGGATGTTGGAGCCGGCCATTTTAGATGTAGGGCTTGTTGCGGCGGTTAGTCCTCGACAAGCTTTCCTTGGCTCTGATACCACTTGTAGGGGATCGGATGGCCGGCTAGAGGGGGGGTGAATAGCCCTCGTTCGTTGGACGTCGTATTTTGCTCGTCTACAAAACGTTAGCGCAAGCGGAATGTACAAATATAAATAAAGACAAGCAAAATAAGAACAAGCAATACAAACACCGAGATATAACGTGGTTCACGGCTACGCCGCTAATCCACGGTCCGATTCGTCCACGGTGAATCACTCCGCCAAAACCAATCACTATCGGTCTCTCCTTTGCACAAAGCTAGGTGGAGGTAACCTTTACAATCAAGATCACTCTTCTTACAAATAGAATGGAGTAAAAGCGAGTAAGAAGAGTTTAGAGCTTGTGGGGCACTAGGAAGATTGTTTGGAACTTAAGCATTAGCCTCTCAAAGGCTCACACCCTCCCTTTTTATAGAGAGGGTTGTTTTCTTCCCGTTGGCCACCATCGATCGGCATGGCCCATAGCGATCATTGCCGTCCTCTGGACCTCCGAACACGTCGGATCTGGCCGTTGTTGTCCAGCGGAACTCTTAGCATCGGTGATGGACCTCACGATCATTGCGGCGTATCAATCGGCCCGATCGGCTCAGCGGTTAATGGCCAAAACCCTATTGACGATCATTCTTTGCCTTGGATCGGCCCGTGATCTTCTTAGCGATCGGCCATCGTATGGCGATCGGCTGCGCCTAATCCGATTAATCGTATACGGTCAAGCTACACTCGACTCGGAAGCGATCATTGTCATTCCATAGCGATCGGTGGTGTCGAAAACTCATCGACACTTGGCCAAATGGCCAAGTTTCACCTAAGAACTACCCCTCCCGGGTTACAATCGCTCCTCTCATCTCTCGAGTCCTGCCGCCTTGAAGTTCTCTTCGTTCTCGGCCCGTCCCTGGCGACATCGGTAGCCGCGGCTCTGCAATGCTCCTTCGCGTCTCTTGCCTCGAAGTCTACTACCTCCGGCTTCACTCCAAGCTTCTCGTCCGGCGGTCCCTCGGATGCTCCAAGCGCACGGCTTCCACAAAGCTATCCTTCACCGACTCAAGGCACGAGTCATGAGATGTGAAACTCGCCACGGCTCCATGTGCGAATTACTAAGTCCTGCACGACTTCAACGCACATATCAAATCATCATAACACACTAACTTAAACCCTTTGCCACACCATCAAAACCATATCACGGCAAGAGATTGCCCTAACATTAATGAAACAGTTTATATAAAGTCTCGAGCGGTTAAGTCATTTCCAGAGCAGTTAAGGCATTTCCAGAACAGTTAAGGCATTTCCAGAGCAGTATGTTCAGTTTCAGAGCGGTATATGTATTTTTCCAGTAGTATGTGTATTTCCAGAGTAGTATATCTGATTCCCGAGCACGGTAGAGGTGAATAGGGCAGTGTGGGACAGTGATTAAGTATAGTGTTAATGAAGCAGTTTATATAAAGTCCCGAGCGATTAAGTCATTTCCAGAGTAGTTAAGGCATTTCCAGAACAGTTAAGGCATTTCCAGAGCAGTATGTTCAGTTTCAGAGCGGTATGTGTATTTTTCGAGTAGTATGTGTATTTTCAGAGCGGTATATCTGATTCCCGAGCACGGTAGATGTGAATAGGGCAGTGTGGGACAGTGATTAAGTATAGTGTTAATGAAGCAGTTTATATAAAGTCCTGAGTGGTTAAGTCATTTCCAGAGTAGTTAAGGCATTTCCAGAGTAGTATGTTCAATTCCAGAATAATATGTGTATTTTTCGAGCAGTATGAATGATTCCTGAGCGCGGTAGAGGTGAATAGGGCAATGTGGTTCAGTATAGTGTTAATAAAGCAGTTTATATAAAGTCTCGACTAGTTAAGTTATTTCCAGAGTAGTTAAGTCATTTCCAGAGTAGTATGTTTATTTCCCATTCAGTATGTTTATTTCCCGAGTAGTATATTCATTTCCCAAGCTATTTTTTGATTTCTAGATTTTCTTCTGAATACAGTGAAATAAGGAGGAAGGGGGTATACCGAGGGATAGGAGGCATCAAGGGGAAGTTAAGGATGGTTAACTTAATATAATCACACTTATTCTTGTATTTTATTTAAATTAATATGTAACAGGGAAACATAAGGAGATATTTTGAATTGGAATGGGAAAAGCAATAACGAAGATAGCTTGGCAAAGGGCATTAAAGTAAAATTATCTCATGGAGGAGGCGGTTGCTCCATCTATAAAAGGGGACAGAAGAGGACGAAGCAGGGGATAATTATTTCTTCGCTATTCGGTACCTCTAAGATATCTTTCCTACTTCTTCTTCATTTCATTACTTTCTTCATACTCTTATTGACTTGAGGGTTGGAGTGGCAACATTGGGTAGCCGATCCATATCTCACGTTCCTTCTTCGAGTAGTAGATCTAACTCTACTTATAAGATCCAAAGTGATTTCAAGAGCAGATCTCTCTTTATCTCATTTCCAACATTCTTTGGTATTAGATCTAGCAATCCCCAAGAAGGGGGAAGGATATCTCAACAGGTCGAAGAAGCTAACACCATCAGTACTCTTATACCTACATTGATTATAAAATTCACAAATCTCTGCATCTGCATTATCTCTGCAATATAGCATACAACTATCTCTGCAAACATCAATTCTTTCCATCGAAATACCTAATTCTTTCTCAAATTTTTTCATACTGTAAAAATCATTGGTCATTATATGATCACGTGATAATACTTCTCCAATAACTTGAACAAAATCATTGAACAATCTTCAGAGACATTATGCTCAATTTTAACATTCAACAATCTTGTGGTTAGAGATAATTTAGTGTGACTATCATAACCAAACCATACGCGTTCATTTGTAGCTCTCAACACTTCTTGAAATTGGACATATAGTTCATTGTTTACATTTTCATCCACACCTATTACTTCTACATCCTCTAATGACAATGAATAACTGGTATACATGTAATCAAATATTTGAGGATAACTAGAACTTGCAGCACTCGATTCGGTAATCAAATTATGATTCATTGCATCAACTATCATCTTCGAATATAGATTGAATTGATCATAATATCTTTGATCTCTACCAACTATCCTTTGTATGTTTCGTCCAACTTCTTCATCTGATATAAACGGTTCACCATAACATGTATAATTATAATAATTTGGGGTAAAGCAACTCTACAAAAATATTTTTGAACTTTATCACATTAGAAAAATTTACCATTATGATACTTCTTGCACCGACACCTTAATTTATTCTCATTCATAAACTCAATATTACTATGAGAAAAATTCAAAAATTGTTCCAACCCAATAATAAATTCATCGGTTAAACCCCGATGTTCAAGTAAAATTTTTTTATACATCCAACTCTTTTCTTTCTTCATTATTCCTGTTTTCAAATTTATATCAAGGATTATTTATATTCTCATTATTTTGCATCAATATTAATTGAACATTCAATTTATACTCAAAATAAATTCTTATAGTACATATTTTTTTTGGTATGATATTGAACTATAAACTATAACATATCAAACTAATAATAAATTTTTACGATAAAAGAAATACATAAAAACAAATATTATATATATACATAAAATTTACAAAAAATGAGAAATTTGTCACAAATCTTATTCATCGTAGATTTAGCAACTAATTTATATTTTCGTCACAAAATATTATGACGAACTTTACATTCGTTGTAAAATTTATTGCACATTTCTTTTCAAGATAAATAAAATAAGTGACGAAAATATTTCGCCACAGATTTAATCGCAAAAATTGTGACGAAATCTAATTTCATTGCAGAATTTACAATGCCTCTAATTCGTTGTAAAATTTCCAATGAATTTGAATCTTCATCGTAAATCGTCCCAAAATTTGCGACGATTTTAGTGATAAAATTTGTATTATTGTGAATTCTACGACAAATAAATAGTCCGTCACTAATTTGATGACCAAATATATTTTATTGTATATTTCATTATTGATTTGTAATGAATTAATATTTCATCGTAAAATTTATTCTAAATTTACAATAAAAAATTTTCATCTTAAAAATTCATTGCTGAATATATATAGATTTTTAAGTGAATACTGTTATTAATGCGGTTGGAAGTCAGTGTCTTGCTATCTCGAACGCATGATCCTTGTGATAATGATTAAAAAAAAAGGACAGCAGCTATTACATGATGATATATTCGCATGAATAGGGTTTCAGTGAGGTTGTGCAGCAATTGAGTATCACGCAACTTTTATTCCCTCTAATGTAGCTTACGCGGAAAGGCATTTTAGTACAATCTTTCACTTCTTTTCCTCTTTCTCTTTTATCTTCTTTTCCCATCCACTTTTCTGCAAAATGGAAAAAAAAAAAATTAGAAATCATGGAATAGAATTTCAAGCACCATAAGACACCAACAAAAAACAAGTCGAGTCACAATAGCTTGGGTTTGTCAGAGTTTGTTCAATGCAAACAAATGTAATGGGAAAGAGGGCCATGGCCACTACAACTAAATATGATGGATCAGTATCCGTAGGAACGATGCAGTAACAAAGCATTCAATAATACAATAATAATATTATAATCATTCAAGTTCAAAATTCTCTGAGGACAACTATTGAGGAGAACAACTTTTTGAAACGTCTAAACAATGAAGGGAAAAAAAATGCACTTGACATTTACTCAGGGCGAAACCCAAAAAGATTAATTCAATTACTTAAAAAAGAAATGTAATGGGCAAGAGGTCCATGGATACCAGTTCGATTATCTAGCTTCTGAAGATCATTGGGCAGAAGATGAAATTAGTCATTCTGATGATTCCTATCAGTTGATCTCATAATTATTATAAAAAAATAAAATACGAAAAATATTTTATCTAATTAATAACTAATACGGCAGAAGAATAAATATCCTGAAACATTTTATAATCCTTAGATTTTGACCTTTGGTTTTTGGGATAAATCTACCATCTATGCTAACCATTTAGTCTTCTTATGGAGAATTTTCAAAGATTATGATTGGAAGTGTAACCCAATTTCTGGATAAAAAGCTGTTTAAGACAAAGTTCATAGTATATACAACAATCTTTTCATTAGCCTATGATTCTCCATTGAGATTGTTAACGTCTAGCCACTCATTTTATAAAGTTCACAATCCAAATTTAATCATACCAACCTCCAATTCGTATGAAATCTTGATATGACTCTTCGTTTGAATCGTATTTATAAAAAATATATTGATGAATTAATTTATGAACCTATCATTTTTAAAGTAATTTGAACTATTTAAGAAAATGACCTTACATGACGGCCCTCGTTATGTACAAAAGCTTAACTCACTTCAAAAAGATGAAGTTTTAACCCCAATTAACACTACCTATAGTTGTCGCTCAGAATTTCTAATCACAAAGTGTGAAAAATAATTATAGCTCTGGATTTAGTGACAATACTATAAAATAAATTATCAATTAATTATAGATTTTTTTTTACTAATGTTAAATTTACAAATGAGATTAATTTAATATTTTCATTAATAGTTTTGGACATGAACGTTAGGTTGCTAAATCTAATAATAAAACTGTGATCCTTAAAACTTTTAATGACAAAATATTAAATTCTAATGATAAAATTTTATCATTAATATATATTATTTTAATATTAAATCATGGAAATATTATTATTTTAATTAAAAACTTGTATTTGTGAAAATTTGAGATTGTTTACCTGTTCTGAACTCCCTATATCTTCTCATGTGAATAGACCAAAATATATGAATCTCTTAGCTAAATCTTTATTTCTTGTCGATACGGCAACAACTTCCTAAGCTTTGATCATCTTATCGTGTTTAGTTATCTCGATGATCATCAATGCTAAACATAAAACTGTAAAGAGAGCTAAAAATTATAGAGCCACAAATATGATATATATTTGTTTTACTACTAACATATTCCCAATGGGACAATAAATTGGTGCGCCTTGATGTCTTGTAAATATGCATAGGATAAATGAGCATACTATTTCAAGGATTATATCTTATAGTCTAATAGAAACTTAATCAAATTACATGTGTAACTCGCATAGAAGGAATGATAGAATTTAAATGTTTGATATATTAATTAATTAGCATAATCATGATTGATATTAGAGACAAGTGGTTTAGCTAGGAGGCATGTGCATTTCCTCGGAGCTCCTTGTTAGCATCTGAAGAACTCTAGTCATGGTAGGCCTTTCAATTGGACTCCATTGAATACACCATAAAGCCACCTTGGAGAGCTTCTTTAATATTTCTCCATCTTTTTATTCTTATCTTCATTGTCGATACCAAGTCTTGCCTTTCAACTAGTCAGCCCCCAGGGCAAATCCAGATGGTCAGTGCAGCCGTGTTAAGGCTTGAAAGGGCAAGAGGTCGATTCCTGGAGGTGACGACCAGGCTACCGATGACTCTGCATTTTTGCGCTAGCCACCTGGGACCTGATTTACCCCCCCCCCTCCACACGTAGGGACAGCGGTGGGGGGCCGCTAATGTGGCAGTTCCATTTTTTTTTTCAACTAGTCGATCATACACCAATTCCGAGTAATAAATCTCACTCTCTTATCCTATTTCAGGATCATGATTTTTTCGATCTCCTATATATCATCTCCAACGATAACATGACAAAACTTATATATGTAGGGACCTTCGTGACCACTAGAGGAAGGGGCGAATAGCATCGTCGCTTGTCGATGGATTATCGTTCGATCGTGCTTGCTACAAAACATTAATACGCAGCGGAAACACAAAATATACAATGAAAATAAATACAAGCACAATCACAACATAAGATGTAGCGTGATTCGGAACCGAATGGTTCCTACTCCACGGATTGGGCTCGTAAGAGCCCTAACGATGCAAATCACATACCACTATAACAATAACTCCTTCTCGAAACAATCCGGAGGTGGATAAACTATGTACAAGTGATTACAATAGTAATACTAAGCAAATACAATCAAATACAAATATGAAATGCAATACAAGTAAAGAAAACAACTTTACAAGAGATTTTGATTGCTTACTTTTGGTTGCTCGAAGAGTAGCCTTGAAGGTCTGGATTGCAGTAGATAATCCCCTCTAAATCGCCTCAAGAACCATGCCAAAAATCTTCCCCATGAACAGCTTTTATAACCTACATTCGGGCTAGATTTTCGTATAGCAGTCAACTGATTGGGATCATCAGTCGACTGCCCCTGTAGTTGTTGTCTCACAACAGCATGAGCCACGTCGGATAAGTCCAACGGATAGACCATCATTCGACTGATGGCTCAATCAGTCGAGTGCTCATGCCGATCACTCGACTGAAGAGCATTCTGTGCTTGACATCCTGATGATTAGTCGATTGATCTCCAGATCAGTCGACTGCTCAGGCCGTCAATCGACTGCCCAATGCTGGCAGTCAAATGCTAGGCCATCTTCCCGCAATCAAACCCTAGTTAAATCACATCAGTCAACTGACCATAGTCTCAGTTGACTGATACACCTCAAACATGAGGTTTTAACCCAAGTATGGTGCCCCCATACTTGCTAGATCACCCGTAGCCTAGACCTAAGCCTTCTAGCTACCTCCGTCAGCTTCGCACCTATCGGATCCCTCCAAGTCATCCATGACTTGTTCATCTATATGCTAGCCTTCAGGTGCTTCCATCGGCTATTGTCATGCTAACGGTGTCTACACTGCCAAGTCACATTGGATTTACGCTGCCAAGACTCCCGCTTAGACTTTACGCCGCCAACCATTAGACTTATGCCATCAAGACTCCCACTTGGACTTTACGCCGCCAATATTCCCCTTGAACTTTCCAAATGCCAAGACTCAAGCTTGGACTTTCCCTTGCCAACCCATGCTTGGACTTTCCTTTGTCAACCCATGTTGGACTTTCCCTTACCAAGACCCATGCTTGGACTTTCCATGCCAAGACCCATGCTTGGACTTTCCTTTGCCAACCCATGTTGGACTTTTCCTTGCCAAGACCCATGCTTGGACTTTCCTTTGCCAACCCATGTTGGACTTTTCCTTGCCAAGACCCATGCTTGGACTTTACCATGACAATCACATTGTCATATATTTTTGTCAAACATCAAAATATTGCTCGAGTCAAACTCGAGTTTGATCAATCGTGACCTGAGCTGATTGCACCAACAATCTCCCCATTTTTTATGTTTGACAAAAACCACAAACACCATTGAGTTAGGTCGCCTAACTCAAAAACTCTTTACTAATTTTCTCAAATTGATAATCTCATAAATTCTCATAAATTCTCCCCCTTTTTGACTAACATCAAAAATGTTCTCTCCAAGGAGGTCATGTAGAAGATTTGTGACCGCTAGAGGAGGGGTGAATAGCGTCGTGCTAGTACATTGATGGAAATCATTCGTGTTTGTCTCTACACAATCGTTAGTACGCAGCGGAATATAGAAGTAAAATATAAAGACAAATACGAATACATAATCACAAGATAAAGATGTAACGTGGTTCGGAACCTCAAGGTTCCTACTCCACGGATCGGGCTCAAACAAGCCCTAGCGATGCCAATCACATACCACTAATAAACACTCATTCTCAGAACAATCTGGAGGCAGAGAAACCTCGTACAATAGTTTACAATAATAAACTAAATACAACAAGCAAATACAATATGAAATACAACAAGAGATGCAAAGAAAACTTTACACAAAATTCTTTTGAATGCTCGCTTGTTTTATTGCTTGAATCGTGGTTGAAGGCCCTGATTTGCAGCAGCAAATCGCCTCAACAAAGCTCAAGAAATCTCTGCTAAAAACCCCTTTCCAAGCTGCTTTTATAACCTGCAATCGGGCTAGATTTTCGCCTATCAGTCGATTGGTCGGGACCATCAGTCAACTGATGACACTGTTATTGTGAGACAACGGTGCAATCCACGCTGGAAAAATCCAACGGATAGGACACCAGTCGACTGATCGAGCCTTCACTCGACTGCTAACTCCAGCAATCGAGTTAGACTCCATTTTGTACCCGAAATACCAAGCAACAGTCGACTGATCACAAGATCAGTCGACTGCTCGGCCAATCAGTCGACTGCCCGCCTCTGACAATCGACTGCTAGGGCACTCCCCACAGTCAAACCCTAGTTGACTCACACCAGTCGACTGTCATATGACACCAGTCGACTGGCACACCTCAAACATGAGGTTTTAACCCAAGTATGGTTCCCCCATACTTGCTAGACCACCCTTAGCCTAGACCTAAGTCTTCTAGCCACCTCCGTCAGCCTCGCGCCTCTCGGATCCCTCCAAGTCATCCATGACTTGTTCATCCATTGCGCTAGCCTTCAGGTGCTTCCATCGGCTATGTCATGCTAACGGTGTCTACACTGCCAAGGCACATTGGACTTACGCTGCCAAGACTCCGCTTGGACTTTACGCCATCAACCATTGGACTTATGCTGCCAAGACTCCCACTTGGACTTTACGTCGCCAATATCAAACCCCTTGGACTTCTCAAATGCCAAGACTCAAGCTTGGACTTTCCCTTGCCAATCCATGTTGGACTTTCCATGTCAAGTACTCAAGACTTGGACTTTCCAAATGCCAAGACCTATGCTTGGACTTTACATGTCAAATACCCATGACTTGGACTTTACCATCACATGGTCAACCCTAGTCAACCATCAAAATCCCCTCGAGTCAAACTCAAGTCCGGTTAACCCGGGTCGATTGTGCCAATAATCTCCCCAAAATATTATCAGACATCAATGTCAAACATCGATGTCAGACTTCCATGTCAAACATCAAAATATCGCTCGAGTCAAACTCGAGTCCGGTCATTCGTGACCTGGGTCGATTGCACCAACAGGTCAATGTCTCATATCCCAATGAGATCTTACAATCTCCCCCTTGGTCCAAAAACACCTAGGATGCCTTCATCTTCATAGTGACAAGTCTCATACCACTAAAGAGAGGCACTCCTATAAACTCTCCCAATTTCCAAATTGGGCATTTAACATTCCCATTTCTCTCCCTCATGAGGAAGAATAATATCCATCATCCCATGATGGATACCTCCCCCTAAAAGCTTGCTCCTCTTTGACCATTGCACCAACAATGTCCTTGGAAAGTCCCTAAGCCTATATGAACTCTAAACCATCAAAATTAAGGTCCAAAGTTCAATATTAAACTTTTCCACACCTTAAAATTGATACATCACCCTAACAACTCTCCTAATCCATATCTAATGGATTTTCACCATTTCTAATGTTTCCCAAAGCATATCCTAGGGTTATGAGCAGTTAGGGAGTCTTACCATAGCTGAAATTGGGTTAAACATATATTATTTACCCGAAATCAGCGGACTCAACTCTATCACCAACAATGATCGCCTTGTCATCATCGCCATCAAGCGATACGATCGATAATCGAAATTTCAATTTGATTATCGTAAATGAATTTCATAAATGCATAAGTAATTATACATAACTCAAAAAATCATGAAACTTCATACGTATACTACTTATTACCAATACAATGGGTGAAAAATATTTGAAAAATATTTTACCCATAAAATAGTGAAATTGACACAAAGTTCAAAAGTGAAAAAAAACTTCAATGTTTTAGCTCACTTTGTATCAACTTCATCAATGACGATTGCTATCAAAAGATAGACTTCACCAAAGTTTTCTAAAATGATTTTAAAATATTTTTTAAAACCTATATTGGATCATGTTCTTTGGGCTTAATGTACATGGCTTGAACATAAGTTTTCCTAATGATCCATCAATAACATAAGATGAGTGTTAGTTCATCTAGATACAAAAACTATGCACCTTGAACTTAATTCATATCCTAGCATCTCACATGTATCTAGGGTGTATAAAACACACTCAATCAATGTGATTATGAGATGTCGGTTTTGTTCTCCTAATCTAGGATTTTATACATTTTCTAAGGCAACCCTACTTAATTCCCTTATACATGGGACTTCAAGTCATGTCAATTGTCCTTAACTCATTTTTTATTAATACATTAATGATTATGACATTAATGATGATATAAATAAGCATATGCTCATAATCATGATGTCATGGCATGAGATTAAATTTAAATGACATTAAAAACTAACCCTAAACATACTCATGACATTTTATATGATAAAGATAAATATGATGTCATGACATGTTATATGACAAACAAATCATAACAAATAAAATATAAAGGTATATAATATCTAAATTTTAATGTTAATTGTCATTTATTATTATTAAGTCCATTTTGTCATATTGTCAATTATCTCCCAAGTGTGCCAAAAACCCAAAATGGCACACCTCAACCTTTAAATCTAAATTGTGTCAATTTAATTGATTTTTTATAATCCCAAAAATATATACATCCTAAAATCCTTTAGGATTTAACACTCAAATCTATTTCCAAGGTATCCATAATCTTGAAAATAACCTAAGGTCACATTTATCATGGTTAGGTTAACTACTCATTCATTTAAAGTTGTCACACCTAAACCCATCTAGCGTGAATTGATCACGCTCCTAGGAACCTAATACCTATTAGAGCTCCTTGGGTTTACTAGGTATTCGCTAGGGATAACTTCCCTAGATACCTTCCTAATGACCCTTCTAAGCTTGGTAACTTTAGTCATTTGAGTCTTACCTAGGTTAACTCTAGAGATAACACCCCTTGTAACCTTCTTAGTGGCTTGCCTAGGTTTCCTTTAAACCCTAGCCACTAGGCACACACCTTGGTTACCCTTAGGGATGACTTCCCTAGTAACCTTGGTTTTTCTAGACCTAGTTTGAGTTCCATAATCAAATGGAACATTGTGGTAGATTTCCTTGGGCTTAGATTTGTGACCCAAAC
This sequence comes from Wurfbainia villosa, assembly GCA_025175895.1. Lineage (NCBI taxonomy): Eukaryota > Viridiplantae > Streptophyta > Magnoliopsida > Zingiberales > Zingiberaceae > Wurfbainia > Wurfbainia villosa. Next base: position 35,331,974 of record CM045990.1, read on the forward strand.
CTTTCTTGCCTTTAGTGGACTCTTGTCTCCTAAAACTTTGACTCCTGGACTTAGATTTTTTATCACTTAACCCTTGAAATTGATTTTGCATTTTCTTAAGGGTATTTTCTAATTTCTCAAGCCTTGACCTCAAAGTTTGGTTTTCTAGTTCTAATTGTCTAATTTTTGATTTTTCATCTATTCTTTGGATATTGTTTTTCCTAGACATATGCCTAGTCCATTTAGGGTTAAAACCTAGGTGGTCCTTAATTTTCCTAATACTTGCCTTAGGTAAAACCTTTTTAGATACATTAGTCCCAAATTTCTCCTTATTTCTAAGGTTGACACTCTTAGCACCTAGACAATAAAATCTATTATTTCTACTAACATGCTTTTAATGATGAATTGCAAGTGAATTAAAAGCATGCTTTTGTCTATAAATTAAAGAATATGCATTAATAGGTTTTATCTTAGGATTTGCCTTAGAGGCTCCCCCTACGCATGTAGCTCCTTTTTTGACCTTCTTGCTCCCCCTAGGGCATTGACTCCTAAAATACCCTTGTTGTTGGCACTTGAAGCAAATGATGCGCTCCTTGCTTCTTCTAGTGGGGGCACCGGTATCCTTGATTTTTTCATTGACTTTTGGTGCCGGAGGAGTCTTCTTAACTTTCTTAGGATATTTACTCTTGTAATGCCCATACTCCCTACACTCAAAACACATAATATGGATTTTATTTTGAATTAAAGTGTTTGAGCTACCTAGGGTGGTGGTGAGGATCTCTTGAGCTTGTACATCACTTCTCCTCGAAGTAGATGACTCTTCTTGCTCTTGCCCTTGACTCGGAGATCTAATCTCCTCCCCCTCAATCCTAGAGGTAGAGGTTTCTTCTACCTTTTCTTTCTCTTTCGATCCGGATTCGGATGTTGATTCCCTATCAACTTCCGAATCCTCACTTTCTTGTGAGAATGAGGATTTTTCTTCTTCGGACTCTCTTTCTCCTTGAGCAATGGAGGGTTCTTCATGGAGCTTAGCCAATTTTTTCCATAGCTCCTTAGCATCTAGAAATTCACCTAACCTAGACACAATATTGTTAGACAATGAATTTAATATTAATTGCATTACCTTATGATTTCTTTCGAAATCTTAGATTTGCTATTCGGTCCATCTTTTCCTCTTGAGATATCCACCTTTTGGACCTCTTGGAAGCTCGAACCCCTTTACTAGAATCATCCAATCTTCAAAGTCCATCATGAAGAAGCTCTCCATTCGTGCCCTCCATTGTTCAAAACCTTCTTGTCCATAGAAGGTGTATGGAATTGGGGTGTTGATGTCCTAATCCAATTTTTCTTCATCCATCTCTTCACCTTCTAGCGGTGCTCTTTTGGTTTTAATCCGTACAAGAGCCCCAGGCTCTGATACCAATTGTAGGGACCTTCGTGACCACTAGAAGGGGTGAATAGTGTCGTCGCTTGTCAATGGATTATCGTTTGATCGTGCTTGCTACAAAACATTAATACGCAACGGAAATACAAAATATACAATGAAAATAAATACAAGCACAATCACAACATAAGATGTAACATGGTTCGGAACCGAATGATTCCTACTCCACAGATTGGGCTCATAAGAGCCCTAGCGATGCAAATCACACACCACTATAACAATAACTCCTTCTCGAAACAATCCGGAGGTGGAGAAACCTCGTACAAGTGATTACAACATAAATACTAAGCAAATACAATCAAATACAAATATGGAATACAATACAAGTAAAGAAAATAACTTTACAAGAGTTTTTAATTGCTTGCTTGAAGAGTAGTCTTGAAGGTCTGGATTGCATCAGCTAATCCCCTCTAAATCGCCTCAAGAACCATACCAAAAATCTTCCCCATGAACAACTTTTATAATCTGTATTTGGGCTAGATTTTCGCCTAGTAGTCGACTGATCGGGACCATCAGTCGACTGCCCCTATAGCCGTTGTCTCACAACGGCATGAGCCACGTCGGATAAGTCCAACGGATAGACCATCAGTCGATTAATTATACCCATTAGTCGACTGATGACTCAATCAGTCGAGTGCTCGCGCCAATCACTCGACTGAAGAGCATTCTGTGCTCGACATCCCGACGATTAGTCGACTGATCTCTAAATCAGTCGACTGCTCAGGCCATCAGTCAACTGCTAGGCCATCTTCCTGCAATCAAACCCTAGTTGACTCACATTAGTCGACTGATCATAGTCACAGTCGACTGATACACCTCAAATATAAGGTTTTAATCTAAGTATGGTGCCCCTATACTTGCTAAACAACCCGTAGCCTAGACCTAAGCTTTCTAGCTACCTCCGTCAGCCTCGTGCCTATCGGATCCCTCCAAGTCATCCATGATTTATTCATTCATACGCTAGCCTTCAGATGCTTCCATCGACTATTGTCATGCTAATGATGTCTACACTGCCAAGGCACATTGAACTTACGCTGCCAAGACTCCCGCTTGGACTTTACGCTGCCAACCATTGAACTTATGCCGCCAAAACTTCCGCTTGGACTTTACGCCGCTAATATTCCCCTTGGACTTTCCAAATGCCAAGACTCAAGCTTGGATTTTCCCTTGCCAACCCATGTTGGACTTCCCATGCCAAGACCCATGCTTGGACTTTACCATGACAATCACATTGTCATATGTTTTTGTCGAATATCAAAATATCACTCGAGTCAAACTCGAGTTTGGTCAATCGTGACCTGGGCCAATTGCACCAACAATATAGATGTCAAATTTATACAATACAGTTTTGAAATTCCTACAATACATTTCAAGAGCAGTCATGGTCACCATGCTAATTTCCCTTGAGCAAAGTTTCACTAGTCCAAAGTCTGAAATCTTTGGATTTAACTCATGATCCAATAAAATGTTATGTGGCTTAATATCAAAATGCAGAATGCCTTGTTCACAACCCTGATGTAAATACTCAATGCCTTGAGCAATGTCTATTGCAATGGCTAGCAATTTTTACTCAATGGTTTGTTGTTTCCGATCCTTTGTCTTGTCTTGAGAAAATATACTTCTCCAAAGATTCATTCAGCATGAACTCATATATCAGAGCACGAGTTGATCGTTCTGAGTAAAATCCCAATAGGCGAACAATGTTAATATGGTGAATCCTTCCAATGATTGCAACTTCATTAATGAATTCTTGGCCTTCCCCCTTTGAACTCTCATGCATCTTAACTGCTACCGGTCGGACTATATACTATTTGATAGTTCTCCTTTATACACACTTCCATATCCACCTTGCCCCAGTTTTTTCTTAAACCATTTTGTGATCTTTCTAATGTTAGAAAAAGAGTATTGAGTCGGTTTTGCATCGCTATATGTTGCTAGAAATTGTTCTACCTTAATTAAAATGAGTCTCTTGATCCTTTACAGACTTTCTCAAAATGTATAATATAAGAAGATTTACCAGTACAATTACTAGTCCGCTTATACATTCTCCTGAAAAGAAAAGGTTCACTAAAAAAATTATTTTAGAAATAATCATTAATTTATATTTGTTTTGAGGAACTAATTACGTAGGAATTATTTTTTTTTTAATTTTTTATTTTGCTAAGAATACATTGTTAAAATGTCAAGTGCACTCACTAACAACGAGCCCAATGTCTGTTCCTGTAATTGGTTGTTCATAATTGACCTTTAGTTTAGCGTTTGAAAATGTAGAAAATTATTATTTTTATGTTTGTTTAAGTCCATAAATAAACTTGTTGAACCAACATATAAGGCTAGCTCTTCCCTTATTGATGAAGACCAAGTGGAGGTCCCATGTACACAACTTCATGCAAATCTTCATGGAGAAAGCATTTTGAATATCCAAATGGTGTATGCATGTACGGTACCAATGGTGAGTAGCAACCACAATAATGAGATATTAAAATGTCGCAAACTTAACTATGAGTGAAAATATTTCTTAATATAGTCAACCCCTTTACTTGATTATATATATCCCATACTAACAAGATGAGCCTTATAATGCTCAATAATGCCATTAGTATTTGATTTTGTAAATCCATTTGTAACCGCTTGGTTTATAGACAATGGGTGGAGGGATGAGGTTTTATGCGTTGTTGAGCTGAAATCTTTCTAATTATATAATTTTTATTTATCGCCAATGTGGATCCAGGATAGCTTGAGTGTAAGTTTTGAGTTTAGTGTGATTTGTGATAGCGGCTAGAAAAGAAAAAAAAAAAGAATGTGAAAGGTGTAAATAGGAAAAAAAACTAGAAAATGGATATCGAATTTATATTATAGAACTTGAAATTAATGAGGTACGTACACTGATTAGCTTAAAATAATACTAAAAAGTTACTATGTCACACTAAAGGTTGTTTATGTTATGTTGATTGTCTTAGAGGTGGAATAGTGGTAGTTGTAAGGTCAGAAGGAGTAATCGATATATTTGAAAGTCGTAGTATAGTTTTAGCTTCTTGAATGGATGTGGGAGGTTGAGTGATGCTAGTGGGAAAAATAGGTGTGATTTGCTTATGTATGGGAGAGATGGATTCATGTGTATTAGTTGTTTTTGTTTGTTCAAACCGGTGAGAATGAGTGTTAGAAAGAAATTGTGACTAGATAAACTGTTTTTATGGTCTTAAATATGAGATTGGGTACTACAAAATCAAAATTTGATAGTGGACAAAAAGAGGAAGGTGGTTTAATTTCATGGAATTTTATATCATGACTGACAAATTTTTTTTCTTAATTTTCGTATCATATAGCTTGTATTTTTTTTTGTCTAGTCGAATATCCAACAAAGATGTATCATTTGGTACAGGATTCAAATTTATGGATTGGGTGTACAATAATTGCATTAATATAAATAACCAAAAACTTTTAAATGATCATGCGAGGGTGGAAGATTGTATAAAATTTCAAAAGGTCCTTTATTAGAGGGCAATGAAGATTATAACCGATTAATGAGATAAACAACAATTAAAACACACTTGTCCAAAAAATACAAAGGTAAATGAGATTGAAAAAGCAATGCTCGTGGTACAATGAAAATGTAAAGATGCTTTCGTTGTGAAGTATAAGCACAAGTGGATGGGCTTTAAAATAATTTCTCATACATGAGAATTGAGAATAATTGTCTACTCTAATTGTTTTGATGCGCATGCATGAAATTTGTATGAATAAAATAAATTAAAGATTTCAAAATGTTTTGAGTTTTGGACTTGTGTTGCATTAGGTATATCCATATGCATCTCGTAAAGTCATCTACAATGGGAGACGAATCGTAGCCTTTAATGTGTGGGTACTTTGTGAGGACTTCAAATATCACAATATAATAATCAAATGAAGCTTGAGTTGATTTAGAACTTAATGGAAATAGAAGTCTTATTTGTTTTACCATGGTACAAATATGGGACAAATAGGACAATCAGTAGCATAAGAAATATTTTTTGAAAATAACAATGAAGAAACTAATTTAAGGTCAAATTGTGATGGATTTATGAAGCTTGATGACAAATTGGTGTTCTTTGTAATAGAGACCACCATATTATCTACTCGAGCCAATCATTTTTTTTTATTCAAAGTCTTAAAAGGGAAAAAAAGATAGGGAAAAAAAATGACAAAACAGTTTAGGGCATTAGTAATTTATAAGCTCACAGAAATCAAATTTAAATGAAAAATAGGAACACACTAAGTATCATCTAATGCAATATCAGAAGTGATTGAAGTTGTAGATCAATTGATAAATTAATAATAGATATTGATAAGGATTGTTTTTAGTGAAAAGTGTGGAATAAGAGTTAATATGATTAGTGACTCCACTGTCCAAAATCTAAGGTTTAATGAATGCATAATTAATTGAAGCATCAAGGAAATAGACATACTTGTTATACTTGCATAAGTATTTTTATTGCCAAGATTATGATTTGTGCTCATAATTAATAAAGCATGGGATAAGTATTTTTTTTACCAACAGTATGATTTGAGCTCATTATTAATAAAGCATGAGAAAATTGACAATGTTGCTATGTGAAAAATCCTTACAAGAGATTGACTAGATGAAGAACTTAGCTTGTTTCATTAATCTCTTGTGGATAAACTTCGTGTAGATTGAAAAAATCTGTTGTATTAGTTATAATTCTTTGAAATCTACATTGTTGATTGTTCCTGTGTCACTTCACCATCTGCTTCGCCATTTTCCTTCTTTTTGTTCAGTGCACATTTTGTGTGCAGGTCGAAATCACACTCTTCGCAACTGTAAGTCCAACTATGTCCCATCTGTCCACAACCATCACAGCTATAAGTCAAGCAACGGGCAAGGACAAGCTCATGCTCATCATGGAGGTCAAGCATTATCTTCTCAGGCCACCCCTTTGCCATTTCTTCAATTGGATGCTCCAACTCTTTGATCTTCTCCTCGGTGAATGGGTAAGCATCAGTTCCATATAGCATCAACAACTCCCTGGCTTCTTTGGTAAACGTTCGTCCTGTAGGACCTATAACAACCAGGGTAGGACCTACAAAAGTTAGTCCTCGGGGCTGAATTTTTAAGATACGGTTCAAATGTTTCTTTCTCTCATCGCCAAAAGGCAGTGCCAACCATGGCATGCGAAAGAAGAATTTCTCAAATGAATCCTGATCACGATCGCTGGAGATGAAGATAATCTCAAAATCAGTATCCACATTCTTGATCTCGTGATACTCTTCGATCAGTTTAGGGAGGTAATCGCGGCAGCGAGGATGCCAACGTGCTGAGAAGTACAGGAAGATGGTCTTTCCCACTAGCTCTTTTATTGGAACCTAAAGGAAGAATATTACCATGCAGGCTCAATTACCAGATTATAAGGAAAAAATGTGCACCGGCAAAAAATAAGAAAAGTTCAGTTGGGAAAATGCAGAAGCTGTTTAATGTATGTTAAGCAAAAAATTCATTACCTTCAATCCTTTTTTCCCAATGACATAGTCCAGATCCCCCGAAACAAGAAGTGACTCGAGTGTCTGTGACTCAAGTTTGGCCTTTGCTTTCTCTGACAACTCATGCAACTTCTCCTGAGAAAACGGAAATGCTTCCCATGCCTCAAATCCATACTCATCAATAAGTTCAATTAAATCAACATTCATAGTTTTTCCATCCGAACCAATCAAGATGACAGTAGGGCACTCAAATTCCTGGAGATCAAAATAGCAAAGGAGCTTATCACAGCTTTTGTCATTGAAAGGAAATGCGAGCCAGGGCATGTTTTCTATGACTTCATCATAACAGGATTCCTCATCTTCCAAGGGCACTAGCACAACCTCAAAGCTCTCTCCAATTTCCTTGAGCTTCCTATATATTTGAGCAAGTTCTGCAGTGGACTCACTGCAACAATCATTATTGCATGCGAAGTACAAAGCGACCATTTTTCCTTCGAGATTTGAAACAGAAACCTGCATCAAAATCAGCAAATATTAGTACACAATAATTATAGACATAAGTAATTAAGCATTTAGTATATGTTGAGGCATTTAGTGTGTTAGCGAACAGTAGTAACATTAAACATCTCAAAAAAACTACTGGAATATTTGCATCACCTTAGATCTATCATTTGCAATCAAGTAGTCACGGTGAGATGAAACTAAGACACTTCGAAGAGTTTGAACCTTCTTAGCATTCTCCGCTTCCTCTCTCAATTTACTAATCTTTTCGACAGTAAATGGATAACCCTCTGTACCATATCCTTTAACCGCTTTTACACCTTCTCTATTAAGAACCTTCCCATTGGCATCAAGGATGACAAGGGTGGGAGTGCCCCTGGGCCAGAAAATATTTTCGAGTTTTCTTCTCATCCAACTGTCAGAAAATGGGATTGCAAACCATGGCATTTTTGAGAAGCACTCGTTGAAGGAATCCTCATCATCAGCAATAGATACAAAAATAATTTCAAAGCCATTATCCTGGGAAGAGAGCTCATTATACACTTCAATCAGCCTAAGAGTGAAGAGTTGGCAATGTGGAAGCGAGGAGTCTGAGAAGTAAAAAGCAATCATTTTCCCTTCAAGACTACCAATAGCCACCTAAACAAGTAAATAACTGATTAGTCGCATGATTTTCCAAACTGTTCATAAGCTCACTCATGTTAACATGCAAGAAGACATTGGCTATGAAGTGCAGATAAAAAGGATATTCTGATATGATTCAACAATGAAGAAAATATTTGCACGAGATAGAACACTGAAGTTGTGTTCCCTGCGTTCAAAGCTTGTGCATTTAACTTTGGCAATAAGCCACCTCCCAAGTTGTTACTAAGTTGTTAATAAAAGATTTGTGCATTCCATGTAGATAAATTATTCATTAAAGTTTGGATTGAATAATTTGTGAAATTTTGTTTTCATAAGTTGAGTGTGTCTCAGGATGTATACATTCTTTCGCCCAAACTTGAATCTTAACTCAGCGCAAGTACAATATGAAAAATAGTAGGGGATCTAGCATGATGAAAAACCCCTGCAATGAGTTTATGATGATTAGTATGTAATCCACTAATACAGTCAATAATGGACGAAAGGAACCAAGGGTAAGGCCGTTTACCAATAATTAGTTGGGTGAAATCTAGACACCTATATTATATATAAAAAAAATGGACAAGGGGAGCAGCTGTATATCGAATTAATTTGGAATTTTAAGCTTTCCTTTATTCTTAAAATATTGGATGGGCTGGATTGACAGCCAATCATAATGCTTGGAATTTCACAGGACGTAATTCAGAGGAGTAGGCTCGAGCTAAAAAATTTTGACAAAAGGAGAAACTAACATAATAAAACTCAGCTAAAAAGGAAATTCGAAGTGCAACGAAGAATGCTCAACTATCTCCATTTCTAAATAATTGAAGCTAAGAAAAAGGGAAGAAGAAGAAAAAATGTAACCAAAGTCCTCCAATTGTATCGTCCCTTCTCATCCAACTCCCACAAACTACTGTAAAATCTCTCATCAAAGATCAAATAGGATTGCTAGCATAGGTCAAAATTTTCACGCCGAAAGAGTACTTACCCTCAAGCAAAATCCAGTCCTCTGTTGAGTTTTAGTCAAATCGCTAACAATCAGATCAACCCATCGAAACATATCTCTTGAACCAAACAAAATCCCCAAAACCACGGCTTAGCTTAGAGTGATCGATATGCAAAGAACAAGATCCCAACATTCAATAGTGATCAACCTATATCTTACTCTACGGTCGCCAAACATGAGGTGAATAATCAATGTCATTACAAAGAGATAGGTTCCTCATAAACTACAACAGATCAGAATGCGTAGTGAAAGGGGACAAACCTTGTCGCCATTATTCCGGATGAGGAAGTTCCTCCCGTTGGTAGAGAGAAGCGATATGGCGTCTACCACATCCACCTCCCTCACATCCTCGTCTGCCATTTTCTTATCTCGATCGCTTACTTCCACAGCCTTCTTCGTTTTCTCATGGAAGAATTAGGGCGAGCCAAGTCGCCCATTTTATAGAAAATGCTTACCCTTCCGCCTTTCATTCCTTTCGGATTAAATTTTATAAAATCAAAAATTGTATTCAAAGAATAAAAAATTAATTTTAATTTTATCAAATATGAAATCTATATAAATGTAGATTATAGATTTTTTAATTTGGATTTCAATTTTGTAAATAGTAACTTTCATTTTATGAAATTTTAATAAAACCCGTAACCTTATTTCTGTGAATTTTTTGACATTAAATTTTAAAATAGAGTTTTATGAATTTAATTCTTCATACAAATCCAAACTTAATCGTTCGAATTTATTGAAATATAAATTTACATTTATATAAATGTTTATAAAAATTACTATAAAAGTTTAAATTTTATGGAAAATAAAAGTATTTTAATATTTTTTTATAGAAAAGATAGTCTTTTGTATTTTTAAAATAAAATTTATATTTGGTATTAATAAATATAAATTCATTAATTAGATTAACATATACGTCCTATTAAATTTAGTCAATATTGCTTTCAGTCAATATATATATGCCTAAAATAAATCGATAGTCTGTATCCTGAAAATTTAAAATTAAATAAAATTATTTACGAAAAAAATTAACTATTAGTGTGTCATCACAATGATCTCATTTAATACGAGATCTCAAATGACGTGGATTAGATTCTTATTTCTATTTATTAAATTATCGGTAAATTAGACTAAAATCCCTCTGCCCATGTTTATATTTGGATTCAGTCCCTATGTAAATTTTTTTAGGATTTGGTATCTGACAAACTCCCAAAACTTAGTTTTAACTCCCTATAAAGCTGAATTTCTATTTTTACCCTTATTATTTACATAGATTGATTAATTTTTTCATTCATTTTCTCCCACCGATTTATCTTGCAACAACTCATCTTCTTCCCTTCCCCTTAACAGAAACTCTCGGTTGATCCCGACCAAATCATTTGCTTCCGCCCTTGAAAACCATCGACTCTCCTACCTTGACCACTAGCGACTTTAGGCAGCAATTTTCTTCCCAACAAGTCATCGTCTTCTCTCCCCCAACGGTAACCCTAAACACTTGATTCATCCGACCAAACTGTTTGTTCGCCCCCTTGAAAACCATTTGTCTCCCTTATTTCAACCACTAACGACCCACGACATCAAGAAAATGCGATAGGAGTGAGCAAGGAGAGCAATGAGCAAGTGCGTAAAAAAGATTAAACAAGATAAATATGCTTAATTACATATAATTTTGGATAATTTTTTATGTTAATTACATATTTTTTTATTGATACAAAAGTCAATATGTATTTGATTTTTTGCCTAAAATAATCGAATTTGATTTTTGGGGATGTAAAGAAATTATATCTTGAAGTTAATAATAGTGACTTTTGTTTGACGTTCATGAAATAAAAATATGATACCTAATGTGAGTTAATAAGTACTTATTTTGGCTCCAAATTATTTTACTTAAAATTCAACCCCTATGTAATATAATTTGTGAATTGATATATATACCTAAATTTTACCAATAGTAACTTCATGGGTATGTCACTAGAAATTTCATTAATTTTTATAGCCTTTCTTAACTTTCCCTTTCAAATTCTAATGTTTTGAATTTTAATGGCAACCTATTCCATTTAAATTGGTTAAATTAGCATATAAAAAATTTGATTATGATTGTTTAAAGTTCAATGTTTGTTTGTTGAAGATGATGTTGTAGAAAGCATGATAAATTTTTTAATTTTTCAGATATTCCACGGTCATTGTATTGATGGAAGTCGGATCTGGAAGTGCTAATTTTTCATTTATTGGAAGTTGTCGTTATGTCAATGATCTTTATTTGATTTCAATTCCTAATGGTGCAACTCTAATAGAGATATTCCAGAGTCTAAAGCGAAAATGTAATGTTATTAATTCCGAGTTAATGATATTGCAATACATAGCACCACATGAGAAGATTGCAGTAACATTGAACGAAGATGATGATGTCCGAAATATGATAAATCTTCATAGTTGTCTGAAATTGAATATAATCAAATTGAGAGCAACTCCAAAAGATCATCAGAGTCAAGTTAACATAAATATTGAAAGGTAATTTTTATTTGTAATGTTGTTTTGGTTTGAGTGCAAGATTCAGAATTTGTAATGTTCATATATTTTTTTGCACTCGTTTTTTTTTGCAGCACATGACTATTATTTTTCATTATTGATTGTGTATATTAGTTAGTTAATAATTTTAAAATATCTAATATAATTTATATTGCAAGTTAAATTGTCATTAATTGAAAATTGAGTTGGTTGCTAATGTATTGTTTTGATTTGTATTAAAATGGTAAGGTTTGATTTTGATGATGAAGTTTGTTCGAACGGAGGCAATGAGCTTGAAGTTTGCACTATAAGTAATTCTATTGATTCTTGGATGCATTGCATATCTTATGAAGGTCAAACATTTAAAGATGCTACAGAGTTCAGGATTTGTCTTAAAAATTATGCTATTGCTACTAGACGATCATAGTTGTCTTAAAAATTTTCTTACAAGAAAAATGATAGTGATAAGATCATAGTTGTTTGCAGCAAAGAAAATTGTGAGTGGAGAATTTATGCCTCCAAATATAAATCAGACAATTTATTCGGCATAAGAAAATGCAACTTAATCCATAGTTGTGGGGATGATAATTTGAGGACTAGAGGTCACCCTAAAGCTGATTCAACTTGGGTAGCTAATGTGGTGAAGGAGAAGTTAAGGGGAGAGCCATCATATCATCCATGTACAATGATGAAGGACATTCAACGAGATTATGGAGTAGAACTTGAGTATCATAAAGTTTGGGCGGGCAAAGAAATGGCAATGCATGATATTCATGGGACTGATAAGGGGTCATATGATAAGTTGCGATGGTATTGTCATCTTTATCGAAGAAACAAATCCAGGAGTTATCTTTGAATGTGAAATTGATCCGATGACAAATAAATTTAGACGATTGTTCATATGTTTTCATGCATGTCTTATTGGTTTTATTAGTGGTTGTCGTCCATTAATTTTTTTGGATGGAACTCACATTAAGAACAAGTACAAAGGATGTCTATTAGTCGCTGTGGCTAAGGATGCGAATGATGATATTTTTACACCGCGTATCATTGTAGATCTGAAAAATGATTCTAATTGGGAATGGTTTCTTTGCCGGTTAAAACATGTCTTGGCTTCCCAATACATCATGATATTCCGTAACTATACTTTTTCTCGACCACATCTGGATTGATCAAGGCTATTCAATTTGTGTTCACCGTAGTCACCATGCTTATTGTCTGAGACATCTGGTCGATAACTTTGTCAAGCAGGTGCGTCGTATGTTGCTTTTCCAATATGTTAGCCATTTATTTTTTTTTATTTTCTATCAACTGGTTATTATATATATATATATTTTTTAAATTTTATTCTTGTAGGTATTGCGTAAATACCCTCTCCATAATAAAAAATATTGGTCTTCTGTTTTGAAGAAAGCTGCATACGCCCCATCAAGATATGAGTTCACTCAACATATGTTAAGTATAACAAATTCGATGCCACTTGCCCAGGAGTTTCTTGTGAACTCATCCCCTGAAAATTGGGCCAATGCTCTGTTTATGGGTGATCGATGGGGTGTCATTAATAATAATATTCTTTGAAAAGTCGAACAATTGGATAAAACCTGCTCGCTATCTACCTATTGTGGCTATGGTAGATAATATACGCATTCAAATTATGACCATGATGCACCAAAGGCGTGAAAAAATATTGGAGATGACACAAGAACTAAGTCCAAAAAAGGAGAAGGAAATGTCAGTTGCATATAGTAAATCTCGAACCTTAAAGGTGCACAAGTCTTGTGGAGTTCGGTTTGAAGTCATAGATGGGGACAAAAGTTTTGCAGTGGATTTGAATTCATGGCATTGTTCTTGTCGAGTTTGGAAAATCTATAGACTACCATGCAAGCATGTTTGCTCTTGCATAGAATCAAAATCCATGTCGGTTTATCAATTCTGTGATGGATATTTTAAGATAGACATGTACCGCCAAGCTTACAAAGGAATTATTAATCCCATTCTTGTAATATATCGGGAAAAAAAAATTTAAATAATATAATGTCATATACTAATCACATAACTAAAAACGAGATAAATAAATAAATTTATTTATTTATTTATTTTTCTTTAAGGAATTTAGTTATCAGTTGATTAAATTAATTAATATATGGTTATTAAATCCTAGGTTAGGATTTATAGGGAAAAAATAGAAATTAGGGATTTCTTCCCGTTTTCCTCTTTTCCTCCTCATCTTCTAGCGAGCCCAATCCGGTAGCCGCCTCTTCTTGCCGTCGCGCCGCCCCCTTTCCTAACTGCAGTCACGATCACGCTGCGAGCACAGCGATGACTCCATCGGGCGCCCGGCGAGCTCTTCCAACCGCCATAGGCTTGCGTTGTGTGTCCACCGCCGCCCTATTCAGTGATCCCCTGTTCCTTTCTCGCGCCGCCTCCAGCCGCTGCTCACACGACCGCATTGTGCGACCGCCGGTTGTGGCCGCCAGCCCCTGCCTCCACCCTTGCAGATGGCCCTGTGGCCACCCAACGCCGGCCCGGTGCATTGCGTTAGGTCGCCTACTGATATGCCCACCGCCCCTCTTTTGCGTTAGTTCTTGTTCTCTAGAGAGAGCTATAGCCGGATTTATGCGTTTGAGAGGTTGGCTTCAGAGCGAATTGAGAAATGGGATGATGGGCAATTTGACAAGGAAGACCCTTTCGCAGATTTCCTCTGCTTGTTCGGTAGTTCGAGATTTGGCTTTGCGAAGGTCCTTTTTGACCATTGCCGCTGTTTCTGAAAATGAATGTTGGTGTTGTGATCTTAAATTTCAATGCAGTAGAGACCTTTGGAATCATTTGCATCCAGTTTCTAGGTTTGATAAGGATGGGAGATTCTTATGGGAATAATCAGAGAGCTAATTAACCAGGTGATCAGAAACATAAGGACTAGCAATTAAAGTAGTCTTTTGCTAATGTCGCTGCCAAGGAGATTAGAAATGTAAATGAGAAATAGCTAAGATACTCTACAACCAAAGGTGAGTGATCGTTTTGGTGGATAGTTTAATCCATTAGGTTTTGGACTTGATATTAGGGTTGACAACATAATCTGAGTATATTATGTTTTATGCAGGTTTCGGTCACGAGGCAGGTCCCCGGTCGTGAAGATTTCATTAGTTCGAGCATTATATAAGGCGGGTATTTTGACTTATCTCCTAGATATAGTCAAATGTTGATATGCTAGTTAGGATAGCTTGCAATAATTTTCATGTTTATATGCCTAGTATGTTTTCTGTGCCTACTAGATACATGCATGTGATAGGTTATGATTATATCTTCCCTGTTTTATTTGGATCATAGTTACTTGGATTTTGGGTATGTACATATTGATTGTACATATTATTTGGATAGGTATTTTGAGTAGGATTTACATGCTTTAGTATCATGCATCATTTTTGCATGATTGCATCTTTGGTAGACGAGTTCCATTATTGTTGAGCCATGACGAGTTATGCACCCGCACATACCGCCACTCATGGGTTAGTGGTACATCGGAGAGTGTGTGCGATTGCTCTGTCGAGCTCATTGGTCCGCTCGTGGGTAGCGATGAGGGCGTGGTAGCGGCGAGATCCCTCCTCCGGTCTATGATCTGGGAGATGAGAGCTTAGCTCCCCACTCTGTTTGGCGGAAGGATAGGTGTACTCGGCAAAGATCCTCCCTCGGTCCACTCGGGCGATGATGGCGAGTGCAGCGATTGTCATAGCCCTACCCACTCGGCTTCACCATCAGCGTGTGAGGCGGTGTAGCGTCGGGGTGACCATGTCATTGGCACATGCACTTTGCAGATTGCATTTGTATTGTGTTTCTTTGCATTATTGTATTGATGCCTTGGATGTTGCATATGATTGCCATGCATACAGGATACATGTTTGTATATGGTGATGACTCTTATTGTAGGGCACTTGCTCCTATATCAGGGTAGGAGATTCAGGTGAGTACAGTCCTTTTGCATTTATTTCTTGCTTACCATATATATGAGATTGTACTGGCATGATAAGTATTGTTAGCTATACCTTACTTTGCATATCGACTATTATCCACTAAGTTCTTTGAACTTACCCCATGGTTTTATTTTTATTTTAGGATGAAGCTGTCAGGAGAGTCCAGTTGCCATATTCCCCCCCCCCTCGTAGTGACAGTTTATTAGTTGTTTGAGTTATGGTTTGGATTTTGTATAGAAGATATGTTTAGGCTTGGAATTGGATTTATGTACTCGTGGATTTTTGGGGTCTTTGTGGACCATTGGTCGGATCTTATTTTGATTGGTTTGGTTGGGTATTCCTGTCCAGATGACAGAAGGGGTAAGTCTAGTTAGGGTAGACTTTTATTTACCTAGATTTGTTGGCCTGAGGCCTTATTATTATCTGCGTGTGTTGTGGTATGTTCCGGTCGTGTTGACCGAAGTATAGTGGCCGTGTAGGCCTTGTATAAAAATTAGTATTGTCACCCGTGCAGGGGAGATGCTGTCGGATTTTCGTCTGGCGGAGACTCCCTCGGGGCGTGACAATTTATTTGGTATCAGAGCATAGGTTTCCGAGTTCCTTAGGGTCTTTAGGTTTTGGAGTTTGCCACGTTTGACGGGTTAACTAGGGTATTTCGGATTTGTACGGATTTCCGACGATTTTTATGTTTCGGAAATTCAAGGTATTATTGACGAGGTCAATTTGGGGATTTGGCGGCGACAGGACATCTCCAGACGGCTAACAGGTAAATAAATTCTAGAAAATTTTCTAGATTAAGTGCATATTTATATTGGTTATATTTGGTTATGCGGTGATATCATGTTTTATCTAGTATTGCTTTAACTTGATATCTGTTAGACTGTTAGATTTTTAGGTTGCTGGTTTATCGTTAGCATATGGTTATTAACTGCTATTACTGCTATACGTATCTAGTTATCATTGTGATATAAATGATTAGATTGGTAGATGTTTACCTCTTACTTTTTGGACTAGTATTTGGATTGGACTAGTATTAAGATTAGACTAGTTGAATAATATGACTAAGATGGATAAATTCGTAGAAGGTATACATAGAGGTTCTTTGACTTTCTAGATCCTAGTGCATGAGGACATGATTACATTGCTTACGTAGTTTAGGGTATATATAGGCACCTGATGGTTTATTGAGTATCACGTTGACTTTGTTCTGGCATGACCCTTTAGTTATACCCTAATAAATTTCCGCCATTAGTATGATTATGCTGACGTTTATTAGACAGTGTGTTATATGTTTATAAGGTTATGTGTTTTGTGGTGGATACCATGATTAAGAGGTAGAATAACTTTGATGAAGTTATTCTGTAGGAGCGGATCTCAGGAATGAAACAACATTAGTGGAATCCTAGGTGTTGGAACCCTAGGTGTAATAAACTGGATGTGCATATTGGTATATGTTTAGCCATTTACTGTTTCAGTGATATGGTGATCGGACTAGTAGAGTTCGTATGGTTAGGATGCAATTAATCCTTACTATATCTCTCATTCTTGGTTGAGAGAGAGAGTCTGCAGTAGAGTCTCTCTATAGGTAGGTGCTTTATATACATGTGGTCAATCATGCCTCCCAATCATGGTGGAGATGACCTACTGTAAGGTTATATTCTTACGTTATTCGTTCGGAGTTGGTAATAATCGGATTCGTATGACGCTGGTAGCTAGATAGCTACTTTACGTCTTAAGTACCCACGAGATATGTTCGTGGTAGCAGGTTGGGGTATGCATGATTGAACTGGTAGGACGATATAATTTAGGCTTAACCCTCTTGAAGGGCTTGATAGTAGATTTGTGGTCTTTATTGGCCTTGAAAGACGTTTCCTGTTAGTTGGGATGAAATCCTATGATTACTCGTCTCGACGAGTTTATTAGTGGACATATGACTTTTATCGACCTTGATAACCGTTTATATTAGAAGGGTTAGAACCTTAGACTAACCATCTGGAGGAATTTATTTATTAGTCGATGATCTTTACCGACTTTGGTAAACATTTCGTTTTAGAGGTGTTGAAACCCTCGCTTAACCGCCTCAATGGGTTTAATTGTAGATCGATGATCTTTGTCGACGTTGAAAGTCGATTTATGCGGGATGTATTGGATAACCCTAGGCTTAACAACCTAGGATAATCGACTGCTCACGCGACCTATTGGTGGTAGTAAGCCAGAGCGTGCAGTCAATAATTAGATATTTATATACAGCCTGTCTATCCATGAGTCTCATTCGTGGTAGCATATAGTTGCGCGTAGACCGTGCTATTGATTGTCGACCCATGGGTTACGTTCGCGGTAGCTCATAGATAGTTTCCTTTTTGTGTGAGAGCCACGAGACTTTGTCGTGGTATCCGGATGTGCACTGCTTGTTGCAGTGGTTGTGTATGTTGCGGGTATATTTGTTATACCGCTGACCAGGATGGTAGTAGACTGATATTGGTACTCTGAGGGTTGGGTTACTTTAGTTTGTTCCCTGTGACTTCCATTATGTGCATTATGATTATGCACTATTGTCAATATATCCACAGAGTGGTTGTATTCACCCCCTCCTTACTTATCCTCTAGGTTAGCTGATGGAGGACGTGTCCGGTTGACCTACCTTTGTGTCGCTCAGAGAGTTCCTTGCCGTGCTTGTCTCCCTGCATCGTCGGGATGCCGCTTTATTTACTTTATCGGTGTTGCATTTTGTTATGCACTTTGGATTTTGTCGCAATTGGATTTGGGGTCATAAAACTATTTTACTTTGATTGATATATGTTTAGTCGTGCATGCATGCAGTTATTAAAATACTTGTATTTCAATAATTATTTCAAGGTTTTTACCAGATCTGGTCCATGGATTTTGGAATATTGTCACTAAGGGGCTCCTTTATCATTTGGATGACGGCTATGACCCCAGGACGTGACAATTTTATTGGTTTGTGGGTTTTTTGTTTCGAGGATTGTATTTTCCTTGGATTTTTGGGACTTCTCGGGTTTTGGGAACATGCAAACTTAAGGATATCTCTGAGCTATAGGAAAAGTATCGTCTTTAGTAGTTACGGTACTTTAGTGGTTAGGAAAAGTAGTGACTTAGTGAAATTGCCCATACTCATGGTCGAGGACGAGGTCGATGACGTATTGACCTTGCGGAACCTAACGATGATTTCAAAAGTACGGACTCTTTAGAGGTGCCGACTGATGTTGAATTTTGAAACTAGGGATTTGGCCTGCTAGCCACCAATTTGAAGGACAAGGAGTAAACCCTCAGAGAATATCAGTCACTACTATTAGTGATTTTTTTCAAATAAAACATAGGATATCTAAAGTCATACAACGAGTATGTAATTTTTATCAAGTACTACTTGACGTGACCCCTTAAACACTTAAATACCAATAGCATACCTAAAGTGATAAAATAAATACCTAATTTTCATCAAGTAATACTTATTGTGACCTTTTAACTACTCGAATTCGGTTAAAAACTATACTTGAAATTTAATCTTGAATGACTTATTTGACATTCATCAAATAAATTATAGGATATCTAAAGTGATATAGCGAGTATATAATTTTTATCAAGTGCTACTTGACGTGACGTGACCCCTTAAACACTAAATAATAATAGAATACCTAAAGTGATACAACGAGTACCTAATTTTTATCAAGTGATACTTGTTATGACCCTTTAGCTACTCGATTCGGTTAAAAAACTACACTTAGAATTTAATCTTGAATGACTTATTTGACATTCATCAAATAAACTATAGGATATCTAAAGTGATACAACGAGTATGTAATTTTTGTCAAGTGCTACTTAGCGTGACCCCTTAAACACTTAAATAACACTAGCATACCTAAAGTGATACAACAAATTTCATCAAGTAATACTTGTTATAACCCTTTAACTACTCGAATTCAGTTAAAAAACTAAATTTGAAATTTAATCTTTAATGACTTATTTGACATTCATAAAATAAATTATAGGATATCTAAAGTGATACAATGAGTATCTAATTTTTATCAAGTGCTACTTGACGTGACCCCTTAAACACTAAATAATAATAGAATACCTAAAGTGATACAATGAGTACCTAATTTTTATCAAGTGATACTTGTTATGACCCTTTAACTACTCGATTCGGTTAAAAAACTACACTTAGAATTTAATCTCGAATGACTATTTGACATTCATCAAACATTAATCTTCGAGGACGGATAAGCTTGAAGGAGGGGGGGGGGTTAATTCGGTTCTTCATTTGAGGGGAGATTGTTGGAGTATTGAGAATACAATCAAAGTCCCACATTGGTAAGACATGAAAAAGATCATGTGCTTAGAAGATTAAAAGATATCTTCATTGGTATAAGCCCTTTTGGGTAAAGCCTAAAAATAAAACCATGAGGGCTTAGGCCTAAAGTGGACAATATCATGCCATTGTGGAGATATGTGAATCTTATAGGCACTGACACAACGAATATATATTTTTATTAAGTGTTACTTGACGTGACCCCTTAAACACTAAATAATAATAGAATACCTAAAGTGATACAACGAGTACCTAATTTTTATCAAGTGATACTTGTTATGACCCTTTAGCTACTCGATTCGGTTAAAAAACTACACTTAGAATTTAATCTTGAATGACTTATTTGACATTCATCAAATAAACTATAGGATATCTAAAGTGATACAACAAGTATCTAATTTTTATCAAGTGCTACTTGACGTGACCCCTTAAACACTAAATAATAATAGAATACCTAAAGTGATACAAGGAGTACCTAATTTTTATCAAGTGATACTTGTTATGACCCTTTAACTACTCGATTCGGTTAAAAAACTACACTTAGAATTTAATCTTGAATGACTATTTGACATTCATCAAATAAACTATAAGATATCTAAAGTGATACAACGTGTTGGAGTATTGGGAATACAATCAAAGTTTCACATTGTTAAGACATGAAAAAGATCATGTGTTTATAAGATGAAAAGATATCTCCATTGGTATGAGACCTTTTGGGTAAAGCCCAAAAATAAAACCATGAGGGCTTAGACCCAAAGTGGAGATTATCATGCCATTGTGGAGATATGTGAATCTTATAGGCACTAACAATTGGTATCAGAGTCATGGTCCATGTCAAGTCATGAACCTCGAACGAAGAAAGTTGAGCTCCCATGTCCGGATCAAGAGAACCAGACACCAGGCAAGAAGTCCAATTCGACCGGGAGGACTGAACAACTGGCAGGAAGTCCAGTTGGGCCAGATGGGTTGAACAACTAGAAGAAAATTCAGCTGAGTTAGGATTACCAGACAGTTGGCAGGAAGTCTTGATGGGTTGAGGATCAGACATCAAGCATAGGATGTCCTTCGAGGATGGATAGGCTTGAAGCAAACACTTTAGTCAATGTGGTCCTTCGTTTGAGGGGAGATTGTTGGAGTATTGGGAATACAATCAAAGTCCCACATTGGTAAGACATGGAAAAGATCATGTGCTTATAAGATTAAAAGATATCTTCATTCGTATGAGACCTTTTGGGTAAAGCCTAAAAACAAAACCATGAGGGCTTAGGCCCAAAGTGGACAATATCATGTCATTGTGGAGATATATGAATCTTATAAGCACTGACACAATGAATATCTATTTTTATTAAGTGGTACTTGATGTGACCCCTTAAACAATTAAATAATAATAGAATACTTAAAGTGATACAAAAAATGTCTAATTTTTGTCAAGTGATACTTGTTATATCCCTTTAACTACTCGAATTCGGTTAAAAAACTATACTTAGAATTTAATCTTGAATGACTTATTTGGCATTCATCAAATAAACCATAGAATATCTAAAGTGATACAACGAGTATGTAATTTTTATCAAGTGTTACTTGGCGTGACCCCTTAAACACTTAAATAACAATAGCATACCTAAAGGGATACAATAAATACCTAATTTTCATCAAGTAATACTTGTTATGACCCTTTAAAAGCTCAAGGGATCATCGGAGAAGATCCCCTAAAACACTGGACCAAAAATCGTGCTACTCTGCCAAACTAGAAAGAGAAGGCTCAAGTATTCATTCTCGGGAAAGAGTATGAGAAGGCTCATGCTCAAGTATGGAGTCTTGTACTTGGAAGAATCAGTCTGGAAACTCGAAATTAGGAGTGTCAGTACAAAGCACAAGTAATGTTGGGTACTCAATTAGTCGGAGAAAGCGATGTTTCTTTGGACAATGGTACTTTCGACCAAGGTTCCTCGTACTCGAAATTGGTGGGATGCACATCCCAAGATCCGAGTACGAGAGAATCAAATTTGGGAGTGATGAGTACAAATGTTCCGATAATGAAATAAACAAAATATAATACCTAAATTATTTTTAAAAATACCAAAATTTAGTCAATGGATACTTATTTTGGCTCATTAAATATTCTGGTTCAATTATTGAATGACTTTAATTTGTTTGTGGGATTCATGAAATAAACCTAAATATTAGTCAACCAATACTTGTTTTGACCCCTTAAATATACATTGAAGTTAATATTAGTGACTTTTGTTTGACAATCATGAAGTAAAAATATGATATATAAATTGTTAAAAATGATACCTAATTTTAGTTAATGGATACTTATTTTATCCCATTAAATACCCTGATTCGATTATTGTGTGTGTGATTCGTGAAATAAAAATATAATACCTAAATAGGTATAAGAAGTACTTAATATTAATCAATTGGTACTTATTTTGACCCCTTAAATATTAAAAAATTCGGCATGATCTTAACGCACGAATAACATACCATCACTACAAAAGTAGAAGAAGAAAAGGGCGAGACTAATACCATAAATCCAACACTCAAAGGTCAATTCATACATCAAACATGAAATTATCATCCCACCAAAATACTATTCTACAAATTCATAATATCAGGACACCAATTTAAAACATAATTATATCTCCATCATCACCAATACATAACAACTATCAGACAAGATCATTGAAACAACGCGACAACGAGCGATAAGTCATTTCAATCCTTTGAACAAGCCTCATTTATCAGATAAAATGGCCGAAGCAATCCGAGCTCTATACCCTTCGATTGATGTGTCCCATTCTTCTTTCCAAAATGTTAGATTATCTCGGGCAAAGCATTCACCCCATAGACAAATATAAACACCACAATTCAAATCATTTCCTTGTTGTCGACTCTTTACAGCAATTACTTCACCTATGCCAATATCACATTGTTCCACATTCCAAAGATATCTCGCCAAAAATTTTGCCTACACAACCAATTCAAACAAACATATTTATCAAATCAATCATAAAAGATGTGTACCAATTTTTAAAAAATAAAAATAACTTATTTTTTTATCCAGCTTACAAATTTCTTCGCTGCACCTTTGTAAATAGGGCTGCTAATAGAATTTTTCAGCGTGAAAGATTTTTTGCTTGGAGTATACACCAGCAAGAACCAATGTGCTTTATAATGCATAGGGAAAAGTATGTGTTTACAGTATTCTAGGAGCTCTTTCTTTAGCTCTGACAGCTTGACCAATGAACTCTTGGTCAACTTTGATAAAAATACTGAAAAATTGTTATCAGTAATCCTCTTCTGCTTGGTATTTTCGAGCATAGTAATCACATCATTCTATAAAAAATTTAAAAATAATCATTAACTATCACTATGATGATAATATAAATCAAATACTATTAAAAATATGTACCGGGACATTAGGAGACATGCAATATATTTCATGCCCATAGTTATTTTCTTTGTTGCTCAAAACATTGAAATAGGCATGAATGAGGTCAGATCGTAGTTCGGTGCCAAACAAACACTGCAATAACTCATACCCATACAATAATACATCATCATCTTGCCAGACTACACCACTACAAAGCCAAAATACCAAACTTAGCAACTAAAAAAATAAAATAGCAAAATAAGATTTCAGAAACATTAAAGTAATATAAGATGTTTTTACCCCAAAATATCTCCGCAGATGTACTTCTCAATAATATTTTTTTCTTTCGTTGAAATTTTATCATGCCCATGAAAGTCTAATCTTCCTCGGAACTCCTGTAGAGATTCCTCTACATCACTATCAACAATATTTTGAATATCTATACTCATATCATCCTATATAGAAACAACACAATATAGAAATACAAAATTCAATCAAAAAATTAAACACTACAATACTCGTCAAATATATAAAATATATGCAGGCATTGTAAAAAATATTTACTGAAACTACCTCATCCATGACTTGGGTCAAATGTCATTTACTCTTTCGCTTTGGGACAGTACTAGGGGGTGTCATGTAGTCCGGATGTTTCTTTTTTTTCAATCTATCTGTTCTTCTCTGAACAGTCTTCACAATAGATGATTTTGGATTATAAACAATCATCTCTTTTCCTTTTTCACTATTGCTACCTACATTATCATTATCTCTAGCATTTGTGTTTATTTGCACTTCATCTATAACCACTTTGAAAAAACTCTCCGACTTACCTTTGTAAATGCGTGTTCATTGGCACTTTGTCGTCAACAACTTTGTCGTCTGTGCTCAAGGGATCAGTATCCACAGCTACATCTTTCTTGGTATGACCTTCATCATGCATATGTGGGGAATCCTTAAAGTCATATTGGGTTGTATCCTCTTCAACCACTTTATTTTTTTCCTTCAACACTTTAATCTCATTTTCAAGCCTTTTTATGTGATCCAACAATTCTGAATCACCGAGTCGAGAATCAACCTGGAAATAGAAATGTTAATTAAGCATGCTAATTGGTTGAATAATAGACTCTTAATAAATTTGTTATCTTGGATTAAAAATTGTTACCTCACCAAACCTTTCTATATCATCAACAAGTACTTTTTCCTCTTGGAATGACTTGATTGGCACAATCTAAAAGTAAAAAAGATAAATTTTTAGTTCAATAACACATTTAAACCAAATTATACAATGATAAAGAATAAATTGCACCAACCTTATTTGACCTCACCGCCATTAATGCAACCTCTACACCTTTAGGATTAACAGGAATTTTGCTCTCTCCCCACTTGAATAATCGAGGAAAGCAATGTAAAACACGAGGTTGACCAAGCATAGGAACTCTTTCATAAACCCAACCCTATACAAATACAATGATTAGCATTTACTCACTCAACAAATAACACATATATCAAAATAATACCATCAGTCAACTATGCAACCTCCCATATATGTTTTCTCTTTTTGTCCACTTTGGAGTATCCAAGATGGTCTTGATTTGACATGCAAAAATCTAAAAGCTGCATCTCCCCAACCATACTCAAAAAATATTTCCAAATTGTCTAAGTATGGGAAAATAAAACTAGGTGTACCAAAATTGCTAATAGGAAATATAATACAATTAAAAAGTAGCAAAATAAAAAACCTAAAAAAATCATCAATTTCTAATTCTTTATCTGCCAACACAAATAACTTCTTTATGATGACATTTCTCTTAACACATTTCATCCCCTTGAAATGTCGCTCAAGGAAGTTAGAACCCAATTTCAAATCGATATTAACCGGTTGACCAATGCTAGGTAAACCAATAACGATTGAGAACTCCTTAGAAGTGAATGGCACCATGATATTATTTCCAAAACAAAAGCTGTATGTCTCTACTTCAAAGCGTTTAAGCATTGCATAAACTCTTGAGGTGCTTATAGAAAGCTTTTGAATCTTCAACCAAGGTGCAAGAGGTGAAGCCTTGATCTTCTTTAATTGTAGTTCACCTAGTTTGGGAACCAATTGTTCCATGACTGACATAAATTTTGTTGGAGAACACCTTGAATAACCTTCTTTTCTACTTGGTTCAACATCTCTATCATTATCATCCGTGTGTTTTTTAGTCCTTGTCATTTCTAATTCACAAAAAGCTTAATTAGCAATAATTTCAATAAATATTTCCATAAAATAAGTCAATAAGAAACACAACATGACATATTAATCTAGATAATGTATTAAGCAATATAGGACAAAATCAAGATTACAATGATAAGTATCGATTGACGAAAGCCACAAACACATGCCACTTAATATTAACTTTTAAATAATTTTTTTGACATCCTCAGATAATCGAATTTTGGTATTTAAATGGTCAAAACAAGTATCGATTGACTAACATTAAGTACTTTTTCTACCAATTTAGGTATCATTGTTTTATTTCATGAATAACACAAACAATAATCGAATCAGGGTATTTAATGAGCCAAAATAAGTACCTATTGACTCACATTAGATATAAAATCTTTTGTTGCAATTTAGGTATCATATTTTTATGTCATGAACGTCAAACAAAAGTCAATATTATTAACTTCAAAGTATAATTTATATTTATAACACCAAAATTTGGTTCAGAATATTTCAGGCACAAAATCAAATATCTATTGACTCAAATTAGATGCTCTTTGTACCAATAAAAAAATGGGTAAGTTTCACAAAAAATTTATCCAAAATTGTATGTAAAATCAGTACCACAATAAGAACCGATTGACGAAGGCTACGAACATAAGTCACTTAATATTAATTTTTAAATAATTTTTTTGACATTCTCAAATAATCAAATTTTGGTATTTAAATAGTCAAAACAAGTATCGATTGACTAACATTAAGTACTTTTTCTACAAATTTCGGTATCATTATTTTATTTCATGAATAACACAACTAATCGAATCAGGGTATTTAATGAGCTAAAATAAGTATCTATTGACTCACATTAGGTACAAAATCTTTTATAACAATTTATATATCATATTTTTACTTCATGAACATCAAACAAAAACCATTATTATTAACTTTAAAGTATAATTTTTTTACATCCTCAAAAATCAAATCAGAATATTTCAAGCACAAAATCAAATACATATTGACTCAAATTATATACTCTTTGTATCAATAAAAAAATGTAATTATCATAAAAAAATTATCCAAAATTGTATCTAATTAAGCATATTTACCTTGTTTAATCTTTTTTACGCACTTGCTCGTTAGTCTCCTTGCTCACTCCTATCGCATTTTCTTGATGCCGTGGGTCGCTAGTATAAGGGAGACAAAATGGTTTTCAAGGGGGCGAGCAAACGGTTTGGTCAAGTGAGGGATGAATCAAGTGTTTAGGGTTACCGTTGGGGGAGGGAAGACGATGACTTGTTGGGAAGAAAATTACTGCTATCACATTTGCTGCCTCAAGTTGCTAGTGGTCAAGGTAGGAGAGTCGATGGTTTTCAAGGGCGCAAGCAAATGATTTGGTCGGGACCGAGAGTTTCTGTTAAGGGGAAGGGAAGAAGATGGGTTGTTGCAAGATGAATCGGTGGGAGAAGATGAATGAAAAAATTAATCTATGTAAATAATAAGGGTAAAAATGGAAATTCAGCCTTATAGGGAGTTAAAACTAAGATTGGGTGGTTGTCAGGTATCAAATCCTAAAAAAAATTATATAGGGACTGAATCCAAATATAAACAAGAGCAGAGGGATTTTACTCTAACTTCCCCTTAAATTATCTCATTTTTATAAGAAAAATTTAAATAATAATAATAACAAACAAAAGTAAATTAAACCAATAAATATTAAATTCAAGTTTTTCTAAAATATTTAATACGACCAAAAACTTCTAATGGGCCGAGCCAGTGAATAATGAATCCCTTAAAGAGCCCGCCCAATAAAAGGAAGCATAAAAGTTTGAGGAAGCGACTCGGAGGGTGTAGGGTCTCAACATAGGCAATTGAGTATAACATGGCATGCACCCCAAGGCTACAGAAGGGCAGCAAATCAAGCATTCTCTGAGATAAGAGATTGGAATCGTCAATCTAGCGACCCTTCACAATCGATCCTATGATATTATGAGAGAAGGTAAATCATGAATGATCTATTACCTTGACACAAAACTTGACTAGTACAAAGAAGGATAAAACCCAAGCTGACATTTCCATACAATAATTGGAGATCGACTCTTGCTTCTCTGAGGCTATATTAATCAGTGTACCATCTCGGTGGGGACAAACAAATCAAGCCTTCTCGCAGATACTTAAGCCGACCATTCGACTATACTATAAGCCAGCCATTTGGCTACAATATAAGCCGACCATTTGGCTGCACTCTAAACACTACCAACTAGTCAATTGATTGTCGGTCACCCCACCACCCTTGTAGCTAAGCATTAAAGACCACAAGAAAAAGACCTACGTGGTACACCATGTGGCAATCCTGTACATAAATTATCCTCTAACGGCTTACCCAAAAAACATTTCTAGGTGGCCATGGAAAAAGGACAGATATCTTGGAGCTACTACTTAAGGACCAAGCCGAGGTAAGAGACGGGGTTGGAAAAAGCACATTTACATTTTTCTACTACTGTATATGGACTTTACTTTTTCTCCTCATCTTCTCTAATCTGACTTAGGTGTCGGAGGATTGTTAGCCGGGACATCGACAACTATCAAACCCATATTGATTTTGACAGGTAGAGATTGGATTACTCTTTCGACCAGGTCAAACCCATCCTCGGCATACAAAGGCTAATATCTAAGTTGCATCAATTGGTGATGTCTGTGGGAACTCTTTTGAGCGAGATGTTAAGATGCATCCTCAAGGAGCTCCCTCCTGGGTCTCTACTCATGAAGAGCCCCCCATCACACTAACCCCTTCCTAGCTGGCCTCGATGATCGACAAAGCGATGGCAGACTCGTGGGCTCAAGAAGGTCGGAGGATTGGATATCTTCATCCTCACTCTGCAGAACCACCCAGAAGGGTGCCGCCAGGTGAAGGGGAATCCCACATCCCAGCTTCTTGCCATCGCAACCAAGGGGATGCACCGATAGAGGAGCAAGCTGGAGGGGTTGGTCAACTTATCCTCCCCTTCACACCAGAGGAAAAGGAGGAACAAGAAGAGAGTCGCTCGACTAGGGCCCAAGATCAATACGAGTCATCCCTCTTTATAGAGGGCATACTTTTGGAGGATCCCCCTCTTCATTTTTGGTCTCCACATCTAAAAGAATACAATGGCATGACAGATCCAGAAGAGCACTTGTGTTGGTTCTAAAATGCTGCCCAACTCTATCGGTATATGGATGTTATCAAATGTCGAATGTTCATTACTACTATGGTATCCTCAGTGCAGAGGTGGTCTCAGTCACTGCACCCGAGCTCCATGACTTGTTTTAAGGATTTGAAGGGCGTCTTCCTTCAATATTTTGTCAGGCTGTTCCACTTGAAGTAGGAACCTACCGAGTCGCTGTGGAATTACATCAAGCGGTTCACCAGAGTCACCTTAGAGGTCTCGACGACCACCCTAGACATTCTTGTTAGTAATATATGAGAGATGTCCTAAGGCAATCGCCTTATGTATGAACCATTTATATGATAAATGAAGATTCACTATTTGAGTATACATATTTTGATGTATTTGATTGGATCTTAAACTCATTTACTGAATGTCCACGATACGATTCACAGCATGAGAGAATTTGTGATTGGATCACAACTAGTGAGTATCTCTACATGTGTAATTGTGATGTATCAAAATTATCCCTAGTCGATGAATTGATGGATTTGGACACCATCGATTCTATCGAGACTAGCACGAGGTATACTCCTTGGTGTATCCAAGCAGCTGATTCTCACTGGCTGGAGACATTGTGATGTCCGGAGTTAATCGTGGATGCTAGTTATGGTAACTAGTTCATTGGAGTGACCAGCCGTAAGACTTCATATGGTTCTCTGCATATATAGATATGTCAATGAAGTTCTTACTGTAGCTTAAGTGCGATGTTCCTTTGACTTGTGGTATTCAAGTCATCTTGATCATGAAGACTTATGCTTTGACATCTTAAGCAAGCATCTCTGAGGAGATGTGGACCCAGGATGATTGGGTATAAGTCGAAGTGATCGAAGGTGTTTGAATAGCCTATAAAGGATTCACCACTCCTTGCGAGGAGATGTATACCCATGGCCTCTCGTTGGATTGTTACTAAAGTCTTTGGCCAAAGCATTACATGTTTAGAGTAAGGTACTCTTCGATACATGTGGAGTAACTAGAATCCGTAGGACGAGGAAATGATACTTGGGCTAGGTGTGACGTAGTCAGTCTAGTGGGGACTGACACTATAGACCATGTCCTGAACCAAGTGGGTATAAGATGAGTGAAGGGAATGGGGCACGATTCATTCGAACTGCTGAAGGGTTTCAGAAATAGTTCTGGATCAACCGTTGATCTTTTCGGTTAATTGGAGATCATGATGTACTACTAGGTGTCACTCATGATCGTTCTATAATTAATGGTTAATTATAGACGGCCAACATAAACCGAGAACCTATTTGGTCACACGCACAACGAGCGTAATCTGAAGGATTTAAAACGAGCTTGAGAATGAGATTCTCAGATCGAGAGAAACTAGGTTTGGTTGGACCAAACAAGAAGCGAGCATGAAATCGTTTTAGTCGCAATGGAAGCGTGGATGGGCCGTATCTTATGAAGACATAATGGATGAACCAAAATGGTTTGGTTCTAATCCAATGGAGGATAATAAACCAAAGGGTTTGGTTTATTTTAAACGAATGAACCAAAAGTTGGTTCGGTTCGTTTTAACTTAAAATAAACCATCATGGTTTGATTTATTTTAACTTAAATTAATGGAGCGGGTTAACGGGCCTTATGGTTATGATCCAATAACCATTAAGAGAATTAGTTCTCTATAAAAGAGGTCTTAAGGTGGTGTTAAGCCCTAATCCAAAAAGCCCCTAACCTAGAGTTGCCACCCACCTCATTGAAGAAGTCGGTGCCAACCCTAGGCCGCCGCCCACCTCCTCCAACTGGCGACCAGATGCTGCCGTCTTCTCCCATTGGCGGTGTCGAGCTGCTGCTGGAGGAGCTCCGGTGATCTCCCTTGGGTTCGGTAATAAGGTGATCTTCCACCTTTCCTTTTTGGCCGACCCCTACTCCTCCACCAAAGTTGTCCAGTTTTCTGGACAGCTTGTTTGCCTCTCGTCGGAGCATCATTTGGATGACGTTTGGAGCTCCGACAGCGGTAGCCTTGCCAGGGATTCGATCTCCGGTAATCCTCATAGGTTGAGGACGAAGGATTCATCAAACGGTTGATGAATACCTCTCCGGAGAAGCGAGTTTTGAGGACTCGTCTTTGGATCCGAATTTGGATTCGGATCGTGATCTTCTCTCGATCACTTCGTCTTCAACACGAGGCTAGTAACCCGTACGAAGATGAGGCTCGTGACTAACGAAGTCATCCTGAAGATACTCGGCATGGATACGGATAGAGACGATTCTAGCGAGGATCATTCCGGTTGATGTCGTTCCCGCTACACGTGATACGAAAGGTATACGTAGTTAATTTTCTTTTATTGCAAAATTTAAATTTACGGTTATGTCTACACATATTGTACTATGCATGCGTGTGATGTGTGTGTTGTAATAAATGTAGATTTATTATTTTTATTTCTTCCGCTGTGCACATGTTTGCGAAACATGTTCGAACACCCACTCGCCGTAGTGCCGGAAACCCAACAGTGGTATCAGAGCCCAGGTTGTGTTTCGACATAATCGTAAAATGGTTTTGCGATAGTCATAATGATATTTCTGGAAATTTTCTACTTTTGGAAAGTTAGAAGTATTTATGGAAAATTTTCAATTTTGGAAAGTCTAGAAGTATTTATGGAAATCTTCCACTTTTTGAAAGTTGGAAGTATTTATGGAAATTGATATTTTCCATAAATAAAATATTTGATTAGATTTTGGAAATTTGTTTCCTAATTTAATCATGATTTGATTTGGGAAATCAACTCTTAAAATATTTTATTTCCATAAGTAGTTTTGATGATTTAGGAAATTGGTTTCCTAAATTTACTTTCCTTAATCAACTATTTTCACAAATACAATATATGATTAGATTTGGAAATTTATTTCCTAATTTAATCATGATTTGATTTGGAGAATCAAATCTTAAACATATTTTATTTCCATAAATAGTTATGACATATAAGGAAATAATGTACATGACATAATTGTATGCCATATAATTGCATTAGATGCATATCATTATGCCATACGTGTCGTGACATGTAGATGTATGCCATGTATGCCATGCCATATAGATAATAGTTATTTGCATGCAAAGAGGATGAGACATAAAAACCCTTACTCAATATTAAAGCCTATACCTTCCATTAATATGGTTAGAACCAGAGTTCCGTTTCTTGTTTGGGTTGTTGGACTCTCTCCAAGCCCGGCTCGAACCCGAATATGTTCAAACCATGGAATAGTTTAATACTAATATGGTAAGAGTCAGAGGTCAATCGTTAGCTTTGGTTGTTGGACTCTCTCCAAGGAGGGCTAATTGGTTGAATGCACTCTAACCATATTAAAACTATTTCTCGATTAATGGGTTGGTTTTAACCTGGAGCATCGGCTTGTTGGACTCTCTCCAAGGTCGATGTAAAGGGAGGTGAAGTTGGGTGCTATGCATATGATGCATATTTGTTAATGTGTTAACAACCCGATGTATGTGTGAACATTCAATTAGTTGATAGCACATTGTGATAGTTGCATATACGTGATATGCAATCGGTATAGTTGATACCTACCATCGTAGTTATGAATGGCTTGTTGGACTCTCTCCAAGGTTGTTCATATCTATGATGGATATCAGCCCATTAGGAGATGGACCTACGATCTCCCGAAGTGATTTTGGGGTTTTTGAAATTCAAAAAATGAATGGGATTTATAAATGTATATTGATGCATTTTAAAATCATTTTCTCATATATGCTCGTTTTGTATTTCTAGGTCAATCGATTGATCATGAGGTCTTTGAATTTGCGTTCCATTTTGGATTCAAATAAATTGACTATGCCGAACTTCTTGGACTGGCTTAGAAACTTGAGAATTGTTCTCAAGGCGAAAAGCTTGCGTATGTCCTCGAAGCGCCTCTTCCCGCCCGTCCTAGTGACGATGCAACTCCGGATCAATTGTTGGCCTATCAGAAACATGTGATTGATTCTGAACTAGTGAGTTGCATAATGCTAGCTGCGATGGTGCCCGAGCTATGGAAGTAGCATGAGCATATGAATGCTCATACCTTAGTCTTTCATCTTTATGAGTTGTTTGATGAGTAAGTGAGATTCGAAAGGTTCGAAGTCTCCAAGCTCCTCTTCACCTCTAAGATGCAAGACGGTTCATCTGTGGTACTGCTCAACATGTTGAAGACTGTGGAGCCTTCTGAGAAGCATGAGCAGGGGACGATGTTGTTAGTTGATTCCTCGAAGAAAGGTTCTAAGAGGAAGTCAAAGGAATAGCAGAAGGGGAAGAAAAGGGCTAAAAAGGCAGAACCAGCTCAAAAGGGCACTTGCCATCATTATGGCAAGGAGGGCCATTGGCGAAGAAATTGCAAGATTTATCTTGAGTTCATGAAGAAGAATAAGGCATCGGATGCCCCATCTTCTTCAGATATCTTCGTTATTGATTGTCATTCTATTTCCTCAGACACTTGGGTATTGGATACTGGGTGTGGCTCACATATATGTAATGACATACATGGGCTAAGGAATAGAAGAAGACTCGTCAAGGGAGAGTCAATTTTACGTGTTGGGAATGGAGCAAAGGTTGCTGCACTCGCCATCGGAATGTATTTGTTGAAACTTCCTGCAGGACTTGTCTTAGAACTGGACAATTGCTTTTATGTTCCTTCGTTGATAAAGAACATTTCTATTTCTTGTTTAAATAGAAATGAGTACCATTTGACTTTTAGTAACAATTGTTGTTACATAACTTTGAATGAAGTTCTTTATGGGACTGGAACTTTAAGCAATAGTGTTTATACGTTGGACGTATCCAGTGACATTTTCAATATCGAAGCGAGCAACAAGCGTGCTCGAAAGGATAATCAATTAGACTCCTACATGTGGCATTGTCGTCTTAGCCATGCAAGCAAGAAATGCATTTCCGAATTACACCGATGTGGAATTCTGGAATCGTTTGAATTGGATTCATACGATACATGCGAATCATGCTTAAAAGGCAAGATGACTAAGTTACCTTTTACAGGAAAAGGTGAACGAGTGGGAGAGTTGTTAGGTCTAATACATACTGATGTATGTGGACCTATGTCAACTCAAGCTTTAGGAGGCTATAGCTACTTCATTACCTTCACCGATGATCACTCATGGTATGGGTATGTCTTCTTGATGAAACACAAGTCTGAAGCCTTTGAAAGGTTCAAAGAATTCAGAAATGAAGTAGAGAAACAACATGACAAGAGTATTAAAATACTTCGATCGGATCGAGGTGGTGAATACTTAAGTCAAGAGTTTCTTGATTATCTAAGAGATAATGGTATATTGTCTCAATGGACTCCACCATATACACCACAGTATAATGGTGTATCTGAGAGGCATAATCGGACCTTGTTGGACATGGTCAGGTCAATGATGAATCATGCGAACCTTCCCAAGTCCTTTTGGGCCTATGCACTTCAGACAGCTGTTTACTTGTTAAACAGAATGCCAACCAAGGTAGTCTCTACTACTCCATATGAGATAAGGAATAGTAAGAAACCTCATATATCTTACTTGAAGATATGGGGTTGTCCTGCTTATGTGAAGCGGTCTGCATCAGACAAATTGGATGCTAAGTCTGATAAATGTCTATTTATTGGATACCCTAAGGAAACAAGGGGTTACCAATTCTATCATCATGTGGAACAAAAGGTGTTTGTTTTAAGGCATGCTGTGTTTCTAGAGAAAGAGTTTCTCTTGCAAGAAAACAGTGGGAGTATCGTCGAGCTTGAGGAGGCTCGAGAGACTCAAATAGACATTGATGAGATACCTGGTGAAGCACAACAGCCGACAACTCATAGTGATGAGCAATCGGCTGGACCTATTGTAACACCACATCTTCAGAGATCCGTAGAACACGCAATATTCCTGAGAGATATGGATTTCTCGTAAGTGAATCGAACGACGTGTTACTCATTGATGATGAGGAGCCTACCAGTTATGAAGAAGTGCTGACAAGTTCAGAAAGGGATAAGTGGCTTGAAGCCATGAAGTCAGAAATGGATTCCATGTATGAAAACCAAGTTTGGAACTTGGTTGACCCACCTGAAGGCATAAAGCCTATAGGGTGCAAGTGGGTTTTCAAGAAGAAAACCGACATGGATGGTAATGTGATTACCTATAAGGCTAGATTGGTGGCGAAAGGATATCGTCAAAAGCAAGGTGTTGATTATGACGAAACCTATTCGCCTGTAGCTATGCTTAAATCCATTCGGATGCTCCTGGCCGTAACAGCTCATTATAATTATGAGATATGGCAGATGGATGTGAAAACAACTTTCCTTAATGGAAACCTGCTCGAGGACGTGTATATGATACATCCTAAGGGTTTCACATCGGTTGATAAAACCAAGGTATGCAAATTGCGATGGTCCATTTATGGATTGAAGCAAGCATCCAGGAGCTGGAATAGTCATTTTGATGAGACAATCAAAAAGATTGATTTCTCACAAAATCCAGATGAACCTTGTGTGTACAAGAAGGTTAGTGGGAGTGCATTCGTGTTCCTAGTATTATATGTCGATGACATATTACTTATAGGAAACGATGTTTCAATCTTACAGTCAGTTAAGGTTTGGTTATCCAAGACATTCTCCATGAAAGACCTGGGAGAAGCAACCTACATCCTCGGAATTAAGATCTATAGAGATAGATCGAAACGGTTGCTTGGTCTTTCGCAGTCTACATATATAGACCGAGTGCTAAAAGAGGTTTAGCATGTCAGAATCCAAGAAAGGTTTCCTTCCCATCAGGCATGGGATACACCTTTCAAAGTCTATGTGTCCGCGCACAGAAGACGAGAGAATTTGCATGAGTAAGATTCCCTATGCATCCGCAATAGGATCTATCATGTATGTTATGTTATGTACGAGGCCCGATGTATCGTATGCTCTGAGTGTCACGAGCAGATACCAATCTGATCCAGGAATGGATCATTGGGTGGCTGTTAAGACGATCCTTAAGTACTTAAGAAGAACTAAGGATGCGTTCCTAATATATGGAGAAGGGTACATGGTGATACGTGGGTATACGGATGCCAGCTCCAGACAGACAAGGATGATTCCATGTCTCAGTCTGGGTATGTATTCACCTAGAATGGAGGCGCAATAAGTTGGAAAGGTTCCAAGCTTGACACTATAGCGGATTCTGCCACCAAGGCAGAATACATTGCAGCTTTGGAAGCAGCAAAGGAAGCGGTTTGGATCAAGAAGTTCATCTCTGAACTTGATGTTGTCTCATCAATGATCCAAACATGTGCTTCGCCGCTATCATTTGATAAGAGAGATCATTAGTAGGAAGGAAATATAAATCGATAAAATCCCCACTGAAAGGAACTTAGCGGATCCTTTGACTAAGACATTACCTCAAAGTAAGTTTGAGGGTCATGTTAGAGCTTATGGTATTGGATACCATAGCGATTGACATTAGGCCAAGTGGGAGTCTGTTAGTAATATATGAGAGATGTCCTAAGGCAATCGCCTTATGTATGAACCATTTATATGATAAATGAAGATTCACTATTTGAGTATACATGTTTTGATGTATTTGATTGGATCTTAAACTCATTTACTGAATGTCCACGATACGATTCACAGCATGAGAGAATTTGTGATTGGATCATAACTAGTGAGTATCTCTACATGTGTAATTGTGATGTATCGGAATTATCCCTAGTCGATGAATTGATGGATTTGGACACCATCAATTCTATCGAGACTAGCACGAGGTATACTCCTTGGTGTATCCAAGCAGTTGATTCTCACTGGCTGGAGACATTGTGATGTCCGGAGTTAATCGTGGATGCTAGTTATGGTAACTAGTTCATTGGAGTGACCAGCCGTAAGACTTCATATGGTTCTCTGCATATATAGATATGTCAATGAAGTTCTTACTGTAGCTTAAGTGCGATGTTCTTCGACTTAGTATTCAAGTCATCTTGATCATGGAGACTTATGCTTTGACATCTTAAGCAAACATCTCTAGGAGATGTGGACCCGGATGATTGGGTATAAGTCCGTGATCAAGGTGTTTGAATAGCCTATAAAGGATTCACCACTCTTTGCGAGGAGATGTATACCCATGGCCTCTCGTCGGATTGTTACTAAAGTCTTTGGCCAAAGCATTACATGTTTAGAGTAAGGTACTCTTCGATACATGTGGAGTAACTAGAATCCGTAGGACGAGGAAATGATACTTGGGCTAGGTGACGAAGAGTCGACCTAGTGAGTGACACTATAGACCATGTCCTGAACCAAGTGGGTATAAGATGAGTGAAGGGAATGGAGCACGATTCATTCGAGCTGCTGAAGGGTTTCAGAAATAGTTCTGGATCAACCGTTGATCTTTTCGGTTAATTAGAGATCATGATGTACTACTAGGTGCCACTCATGATCGTTCTATAATTAATGATTAATTATAGACGACCAACATAAACCGAGAACCTATTTGGTCACACGCACAACGAACGTAATCCGAAGGATTTAAAACGAGCTTGAGAATGGGATTCTCAGACCGAGAGAAACTAGGTTTGGTTGGACCAAACAAGAAGCGAGCATGAAATTGTTTCAGTCGCAATGGAAGCGTGGATGGACTGTGTCTTATGAAGACATAATGGATGAACCAAAATGGTTTGGTTCTAATCCAATGGAGGAGAATAAACCAAAGGGTTTGGTTTATTTTAAACGAATGAACCAAAAGTTGGTTCGGTTCATTTTAACTTAAAATAAACCATCATGGTTTGGTTTATTTTAACTTAAATTAATGGAGCGTGTTAACGGGCCTTATGGTTATGGTCCAATAACCATTAAGAGAATTAGTTCTCTATAAAAGAGGGCTTAAGGTGGTGTTAAGCCCTAATCCAAAAAGCCCCTAACCTAGAGTTGCCGCCCACCTCATTGAAGAAGTTGGCGCCAACCCTAGGCCGCCACCCACCTCCTCCAATCGGCGACCAGCT
The DNA here is from genome assembly GCA_025175895.1 of Wurfbainia villosa. Classification (NCBI taxonomy): domain Eukaryota; kingdom Viridiplantae; phylum Streptophyta; class Magnoliopsida; order Zingiberales; family Zingiberaceae; genus Wurfbainia; species Wurfbainia villosa. The sequence continues at coordinate 35,369,545 of CM045990.1, forward strand.
GCTGCCGTCTTCTCCCATTGTCGGCGTCGAGCTGCTGCCGGAGGAGCTCCGGTGATCTCCCTTGGGTTCGGTAATAAGGTGAGCTTCCACCTTTCCTTTTTGGCCGGCCCCTACTCCTCCACCAAAGCTGTCCAGTTTTTTGGACAGCTTGTTTGCCTCTCGTCAGAGCATCGTTTGGACGACGTTTGGAGCTCCGACAGTGGTAGCCTTGCCGGGGATTCGATCTCCGGTAATCCTCATAGATGGAGGACGAAGGATTCGTAAAGTTGATGAATACCTCTCCAGAGAAGCGAGTTTTGAGGACTCGTCTTTGGATCCGAATTTGGATTCGGATCGTGATCTTCTCTCGATCACATCGTCTTCAACACGAGGCTAGTAACCCGTACGAAGACGAGGCTCGTGACTTAGCGAAGTCATCCCGAAGATACTCGGCATGGATACGGATAGAGACGATTCTAGCGAGGATCATTCCGGTTGATGTCGTTCCTGCTACACGTGATACGAAAGGTATACGTAGTTAATTTCCTTTTATTGCAAAATTTAAATTTACGGTTATATCTACACATGTTGTACTATGCATGCGTGTGATGTGTGTGTTGTAATAAATGTAGATTTATTATTTTTATTTCTTCTGCTGTGTACATGTTTTCGAAACATGTTCGAACACACACTCGCCGCGGTGTCGGAAACCCAACAATTCTAATGGTCGTCATATCCCACGAAATGAGGGAGGAACCATTCCTCAGCTCCTTACTTAAGAAACCCCCTACAGGCTATGAGGAGCTAGTCGGCCGACTAGAGAAGTATATCAATGAAGAAGAAATTCTGAGGGCCCGTTGTTCCGCGAAGGGGCCTACCTTGGTTCCCGTGGAGAGGAATAATCCTCCCAGCCAGCAAGCTCCTCCCAAGCGCGACTATCCCAAACCTCTCCCCCTCGAAGCTCCACACGGCATACCCCTTAGAATTATGGCAACAGAGTGTATATTCCCACCCCGAACGACTCGAGAGAGAAAGAGAGCACTGGAAATCTATGAAAGGCACGACGTTCTCATCTGCCCAAATGGGTATATTGGGTCACCCTGCAACCCACCATTATTGGTGCAGTGGGCACCTAAGTCAAACTTAAGTTTTGATTATAGCAAACAATACAAAGTTAAGCTCATATCGTTATCTCACGAGCTAAATCGAGTGTGCAGAAAAGTGCTAAAGCTGGAGCTGAAGGCTAGCGACACCTGGAGGAAGCCGCGGTGGTCGGGCAACACTCGAGTGACTTCGGAGGGAGCCGAAGGAATTGAGTGAAAGGCCGGAAGCAAGAGCTACAAAGTAAGTATCGAGGTAAGCTCGTGTGTGTGAGCATAAGTGAGGTCGTATCCTCCTTATGGGGATGGTCTTAAGTGAAGATCCGACCAAAGATATCCCATGGATGGTCTAGGACGAGATCGGACGGTTGGCGACCGTCGAAATTATATTTTTGTTAAGCTAACTTGTGATTTCAGCTAGCATCAGTCAACTTCCCACAAGAGCCACTCGACTGCTTGAAATCAGTCGACTGTTGAGTGTTGCGACTTGACTGATGGCCATCAGTCGACTGATGGTCAAGGATCAGCTTCGAGGAGTCAAGTCTTATCACCTCATTCCAAGGAGCTTTTGTACCTATTTGTGATTGGTTGAAGACTCATTCGATGAGGGGCTCAAAGGCTATAAAAGGAGGGCTTCTCTAAGGGTTTTTCATCAATTCAAAAAGCCTCCAAGTGCTTCCGATACGCTACGACTCTCCGACATCCCTACGATGAAGCGCTATCGAGATGACAACTAGAGCTTCAACCTTCAACTTTTGAAGTCGTCGGTAATGAAAGTTTTAATTGTATTTCATTTTACTTATTTCGTAAAGCTTTCATTATAACGAGGAGAGAGGGAGTGTCCCTCTACCTCGAGCTTTTGTGATTTCGTGTATCCATTTAACTCCTACCTCCAACGAGGAGGAGTTCTTTAGTATTTTGCCCTCTGTGCGTGGTCAAGGACCACTAGGGCCTTGGAGTAGTAGCCTTCGGCTACGAACCAAGTAAAAGCCTTGTGTCTATTGTCTCTTTTTTTTTATTTTATCTTCTGCTATGTCTACTCGTGTTTTAACGAACGAAGTTGAACGAAAGATTTTATATCACTATTCACCCCCCTCTAGTGATCCGCTCGATCCAACAATTGATATCAAAGCCGGGGGTGCTAAGATTTGGTGAAACCACCAATCTAGTTTTTTTACAGATTTTTTTTCTTTTTTTTTCTGTTTATTTTGAATTTTTTTTACTCTTTCATTCGTTTAGTTTTTCTCCCGTACTACTAATCCAAGACGCGAGACTTGGTACATTTCGATCATTTGTGTCATTACTAGGTTTTTCTTCTTTATTCTCTTTTTTTTTTTATCAATGGCCCATCTTGAGGGTTTTAGCACCGTACGACCTCCATTTTACAACGGAGATGACTTCCGTTATTGGAAGGGTCGGATGGAATGCTTCCTTAAGACCCAAATCGAGATGTGGATCATAATCCAAACGGGATTCACACTTCCAACTAACGAAATGGGTGAATCTTTGGATTATGACCAATGGACCATTGCTACAAAAAGACAAGTCAAAGTCGTCGCTAAGGCAACTCAAATCCTCTAATGCGGCTTGTCCAAGGAGGAGCTCAATTGCGTCGGCCCATTCATCAATGCCAAATACTTATGGACAAAGTTGGTCGAATTACACGAAGGGACCGATGAAGCCAAGGTATGTAAGTGTGATCTCCTTTTCAATAGGTTGTATAATCTAAAAATGCAGGAACACAAGAAGATGACACAACTGCACGCTCGGGTTCATGATATCGTAACAACCTACACGCAATCGGACAAAAGGTCGAAAACTGCGACCTTATCAGGTATGTACTAAACTCATTTCCTAGGACCACCTTGTGGGCATCTATAGTCGATGCCTACAAGGTCTCCAAGGATCTTTCAAAACTTAGATTAGATGAGTTGTTTTTGGATTTTGAACTCCATGAACAGTCTAACTCGGAACCCGAGAAGGGTATAGCAACTTTTGTAGGTTCGAAGAAGAAAATCGCGAGCAAGCCACCCCCGAAGGAGGAAGAAGATGAGTCCGATTCGGTGGTCGACCCAAAAATGGAGGCCGAACTAGTCAACCTAGTTCGGAGGATGGTCAAGGGCCAGAAGCGAACCATCACTCATCCCAACGAAGGTAAGTCTAAAAGTTCTAATGTTAGGTGTTACAAATGCAACAGGTTTGGACATATCAAGTCCGAATGTCCGAAGCTCAAGAGCAAAGCACCGAAACTCAAGAAGGCACTCAACACTATGTGGGAAGAAGTGTCAGAGGAAGAAGATGATGATCACGTCTTCATGGCTAAACTGGCTGAATTGGAGACAAAGTCAGAGCCAAAACATGAGTCTGAACCCGAAGACAAATCGGACTACGAAGCTCTATTCAAGACAAGCCACGAATCCACATCCGGTTCAAGAGATACACTTAAGGTAAGTCGATCTCTTATTAGTACTCTTTACAATGCGATTAAATTCTTAACTAGGAAATTAGCTAAGTATGAGTCCAAGGTCGAGACCCTGGTTGAGGAGGTTAAACTCCTCAAACACGAGGTCTCCCTAACCTCTTCGACTAGTCGAGTTCGAGAGGAGGACTCAACTCAAGTTGAAAAGCTTGAAGTTGAGAACTCACTCTTGAAGAGTCAAGTCGAAGATCTTAGGAACACGTTGGAAAGGTTTACTTTGGGATCCAAAGGACTTGACCTCCACTTGGATCGCAAAGGGCCGTGTACAATAAGGCCAGACTAGAGTTTAACTCAAATACGACCAACAAGTCATATATATCGATTGTAAGTCAACATAAAAAATGTGTCCAAGCATGGGTCCCTAAGATCGCTTTGATTTCAAACTTAGGATCCAACCAGTACTGGGTTCCCAAGGACCAAATCCACTATGTGGAGAGACCGAACCGATTCAACGGTCCAGGAGGAGCCAGTACAAAACTTGTTTGTGCTTTAACTTAGAAATTGCATGCTTAGGTCATTTATTTAATTTTCTTTTTAGAATGGTTAGATAGGAATATAACTCATCAATACTTGGTAATATAGTATCAGGACGCGGTGAGATGATAGTACGCTAAGAAAGCAGAGTCTCGTGTATTCGGGATAGATAAGGCATATCTAGTTAGGTACACTTGACCGAGTGAAACTAGATGAAGCTACCTCGCCGTATCCTAGACTAGTTAGACCAGGAAGTGGTCTTAGGTAAGTCAAGTCTCTATTTTCTTGAAAATGGCTTTGTCTAAGGAAGTGGTCGCTTTTCCGATCAAAGAAGGCCCCTGTGCCTCGCCACGACCTGGAAGCCATGATCTTGAAAAGGTGACTTAATGAGCTTAAGGTCAAATACGAATCTAATGCAAGGTTGACAAGTGTTCAAATTATTAAATTTAAATCAAGTAAAATTGAAAGTCATCTCACAATAACATATAAGGTTAACATGCTTGATCATGTAGACATGGGTGAGATGATTTAGGTTTAATTTACAACCAACCTTTAATAATTCCAATATCCAATCCAACTACCTTGCATGTAGGATCAATGGATGTTGGACAGTGGTTGCTCCTGACACATGATCGGGGATCAACTCAAGTTTTTGAAGCTTCGATTAAAACGACAAGGATCGGTAGCCTTCAGAAACAACGACAAGCTCAAAATTATCGGATCAGGTGATATTGAGCTCAACTCTAACTTTATTATTCAAAATGTCTTATTGGTAGAGAATTTTCAATATAATTTACTTAGTGTAAGTCAATTGTGTGATAATAACTATAAGGTCATATTTCTAGAAAATGAATGCGTAATTTGTCACGCCCCGAGGGAGTCCCCACCAAACGAAAATCCGGCAGCATCTCCCCTGTACGAGTGACAATACCAATTTTCACATACAAGGCCTACACGACCACTATACATCGGTCAACACGACCGGAACATACCACAATACACTATATATAATATGCGGCCTCAGGCCATCAACCAAAATAAATAAAAGATCTAAAACATCGAGACCTACCCCTTCTGCCATCTGAGTAGGCACATACAACCAGACTAATCGAATAGTCCATAAGGACACAACAAATTGTTGGTGTAATAGGCCCAGGTCACGATTGACCAGACTCGAGTGATGTTTTGATGTTTGACAAAGTAGTTTGACAAAATGGTTTGACATTGATGTTTGACATTGATGTCGGTTAATATGTTGGGGAGATTGTTGGAGCAATCGACCCGGGTCATGATTGACCGGACTCGAGTTTGACTCGAGGGAGACTTTGATGGTTGACTAGGGTTGACCATGTGATTATGGAAAAGTCCAAGCATGGGTCTTGGCAAGGAAATTCCAAGTCTTGAGTACTTGGCATGGGAAGTCCAAGCATGAGTCTTGGCAAATGGAAAGTCCAAGCATGGGTCTTGGCATGGAAAGTCTAACATGGGTTGGCAAGGGAAAGTCCAAGCATGGTCTTGGCATGGAAAGTCCAACATGGGTTGGCAAGGGAAAGTCCAAGCTTGAGTCTTGGCATTTGAGAAGTCCAAGGGGATTGATATTGGCGGCGTAAAGTCCAAGCAGGAGTCTTGGCAGCATAAGTCTAATGGTTGGCGGCGTAAAGTCCAAGCGGAGTCTTGGCGGCGTAAGTCCAATATACCTTGGCGGTGTAGACACCGTTAGCATGACATAGCCGATGGAAGCACCTGAAGGCTAGCGCGATGGATGAACAAGTCATGGATGACTTGGAGGGATCCGAGAGGCGTGAGGCTAATGGAGGTGGCTAGAAGGCTTAGGTATAGGCTAAGGGTGGTCTAGCAAGTATGGGGGAACCATACTTGGGCTAAAATCTCATGTTTGAGGTGTGCCAGTCGACTGGTACCATGTGGCAGTCGACTGGTGAGAGTCAACTAGGGTTTGACTGTGGGAAGTGGCCTAGCAGTCGACTGCTAGAGGTGGGCAGTCGACTAATGGCTTGAGCAGTCGACTGATCGTGTGATCAGTCAACTGGTGCTCGAGAAATCGACCACAAAATAGAGTCGAGACTCGACTGGTCGAGTGAAGGCTCCATCAATTGACTGATGGTCATGATCAGTCGACTGATGATGGATCTGTTGGACTTATCCAGCGTGGATCTAGCCGTTGTCTCACAATAATAGTGGCAACAATCGACTGATGGTCCCGATCAGTCGATTGATCGACTTTCTCCAGCACAGGTTGAAGCTATAAAAGGAGCTCGTGATGAAGGAAAAAAGAAAGGGTTCTTTGAGGAGTTTTTGGGGTGAATTGTTGCTGCAATTCAGGGTCTCCAAGTGCCACTCAACCAACCAAACAAGCAAGCTCTCAAAAGATCGATTGTAAAGTTTCCTTTGCATTTCTTTTGTTGTATTCATGTTGTATTTGCTTGTTGCATTTTGATTATTGTTGTAATCATATTGTACGAGGTTTCTCCACCTCCGGATTGTTCTGAGAAGGAGTGTTTATTAGTGTTTGCGTGTGCATCACTAGAGCTCATAGAGCTCGATCCGTGGAGTAGGAACCTTGAGGTTCCGAACCACGTTAAACAATTATGTTTGCGTGTTTGTCTTGCCTTTCGTTATTACTATTATTATTCCGCTGCACATAACGAGTTTTGTAGAGACGAATGCAAACGAATTCTATCTATGTATGAGCACGACGCTATTCACCCCCCCTCTAGCGGCCTCAAATCCCCTACACAAATATCTCCAAACATCCACAAGTACATAACCAAAACATTAGGACCCAAACATATCTTCTATACAAAATCCAAAACCATAACTCAAATAACTAATAAACTATCACGACGAGGGGGGGGGGTATGGCAATTGGACTCTCCTGACAGCTTCATCCTGAAATAAATATAAAATCACGTGGTAAGTTTAAAGAACTCAGCGGATATAGTCGATATGCAAAGTGTTGGATCGATTTGAGCGCTAGAGGGGGGGGGGTGAATAGCGATAAAAAAACTTTTCGTAATCGTTCGAATTGACACGAGTAAACGCAGCGGAAAGATAGCAATAAATAAATAAAAACACGAGGGGTTTTTACTTGGTTCGTAGCCTACGGCTACTACTCCAAGGCCCTAATGGTCCTTGACCACGCACGGAGGGCAAATACTAAACGAACTCCTTCTCGATAGAGATAGGAGTTAAGCGAATACAAAAACTCAATAAAGATTCAAGGTAGAGGGACACTCCCCCTCTCCTTGATATGATTTAAAGCTTGAAAATAAAGACAACTTATACAAAATTAAAGATTATACCGATGACTTCAAGGATTGGAGGTTGAAGCTTTAGTCGTCGTCTCGGCAGCGCTTCATCGTAGGGATGTCGGAGAGTCGGAGCATATCGGAAGCACTTGGAAGCTTTTGAATTGATGAAAAACCCTAGGTTTGGCCCTCCTTTTATAGCCTTTAAGCCCCTCAACGAATGAGTCTTCAACCAATCACAAATGGGCACAAAACTCCTTGAAAAATGGTGATAAAGCTTGACTCCTCGAGGCTGATTTTTGACCACCGGTTGAACTGGCCGGTTGAACTGGCCGGTTGAACTGGCCGGTTGAACTGCCGCCGGTTGAACTGGCCGGTTGAACTGGCAGCCACGATTTTTGACTAAAAAAGGAGTTTAGCTCAAAATACAAGTGAATTCGACGGCCACTTGCCGTCCGATCTCAACATAGACCTTCCATGGGAAGTCTTGGGTTGGATCGTCGCCTAAGGACGTCCCCGTACAAAGGACACGACCTCACTTACGCTTGCACACATGAGCTTACCTCGATACTTACTTGTCGCTTTTGCTTCCGGCCTTCCACTCGATTCCTTCGGCTCCCTCCGAAGTAACTCGAGTGTCGCCCGACCACCGCGGCTTCCTCCGGGTGTCGCTAGCCTTCAGCTCCAGCATTGAGACTTTTCTGCACACTTGATTTAGCTCGTGAGATAACAATATAAGCTTAACTTTGTATCGTTTGCTATAATCAAAACATAGGTTCGACTTAGGTGCCCACTGCACCAACAATCTCCCCCTTTTTGATTTATGGCAAACCCACATAAGCAAGCATGAAGAATAATAATGTGCATGAGAGAAAAAAAATGAAGATTAAGTTGGAGTAGTAAGGATTTTCTTCAAGTACTCCCCCTTGAGGAAACCTCCCCCTTGACCGAGGGTGAGTCTTTGAAGAAAGACCTTAATCCTCCCCCTTGAGGGTTGCTTTAAGTAATTAACATTACTTAAAATTAGCTTTAGTAAAACGTTTTAGTTAAGCCCTTTCTCCCCCTTAAGTAAAACACTAACGACATAAATAAGTTAAGAATTCTCTTAACTTGGCCTTTTGTCAAAAGTTAAATAAGTTCTCAAAACCTAAAGTTAACTTTTGGTTTAAACATGAAGTAAGAGTTAAGTTATCAAAAAATTTGACCCCTTAACTTTGGCCTTTTTTCTAACTTTTGGTTTAAACATGAAGTAAGAGTTAAGTTATCAAAAAATTTGAAAAAATTTGACCCCTTAACTTTGGCCTTTTTCTCCCCCTTTTGCCGTATATCGAAAAGAGTAAGGGGTGTGTGGAAATCAAAATAATTGCTAAATTTAAAGTCCAAGCATGTTCCACATTTTTTTATTAAAAAAATAGTATATTGAAAATAAGCTCATCTATGAAATGTTCGACTCATATTTGGCTTGATTGATATGAAGGATCAACCAGTCCTGGTCGGAGTCGGTTAGTATGTATGATTATACTCCGTTGTTCATAGCGATGCACTAGCTCTACATCTGGAACCAGGAGTAAGGTCCTAACATCTCACGCCCATCTACGTGGCTAAGTACACAAACACATTAGTCCTATGTGTTGTGAGATGTATTGGCTCCTTAAATCTATAGGTGCATGATATCTAAGGTATGACCTATGCTAGTTTCATGAAAAAGTAAGAAATAGTAGTAATATAATTTGCAAAACCTATTCTATTACGCACATGCCCAATTTTCGTCTTAATAGACTAAATTCAGCTTCGGGTAGGGGTTTAGTAAATAGGTCTGCCAAGTTAGACTTCGATTCGACGTATTTGAGTTGTATGGCTCCGTTGGCTACATGTTCTCGAATGAAATGGTGTTTGACCTCTATATGTTTGGTCCTAGAGTGGCATATCGGATTCTTAGTAAGATTAATTGAACTAATATTATCTACGTGAAGTTTAGTATTCGTAAAGTCTAACTTAAAGTCGCGGAGGGTGTGCTTCATCCAAAGAAGCTGAGTGACACACTCACCCATCGCGATGTATTCGGCTTCGGTGGTAGATAAGGCAACACAATGTTGCTTCCTACTGCACCAACTCACTAGACTCGAGCCGAGTAGTTGACAACAACCACTCGTGCTCTTTCGATCGAGTTTACTACCGGCATAGTCCGAATCGGAGTAGCCGGTTAGTTCGAACTCGGTAGATCTAGGATACCAAATACCAACGTTAAGTGTACCCTTAAGATATCTAAGGATACGCTTAACTAGGGTTAGGTGAGACTCCTTAGCACAGGTTTGAAACCTGGCGCACATACTTACTGCGAATAGGATGTCGGGTCGACTCGCAGTTAAGTATAGGAGACTTCCTATCGCGCTCCTATAGTACTTTAAGTCAATGGACTTACTTTCTATGTCTTCTCCTATGTTAACATTAATCGCCATTGGGGTGTTTATTATCTTAGCGTCTTGCATTCCAAATCTTTTAATTAACTCCTTAGTGTATTTTTGTTGATATAGGTATATACCATCCTTAGTTTGTTTAATTTGTAGACCTAAAAAGAAACTTAACTCGCCTACTAAGTTCATTTCAAACTCACTTTCCATGAGTGAAACGAACTCATTTAGTAAGGCTGAGTTAGAGGTTCCAAAAATTATATCATCTACGTAAATTTGAGCTATGAATATTTCTTTACCTAAGGTTTTTACGAAGAGAGTTGGGTCAACTAAGCCTTGGTTAAACCCTTTTGACTTGAGATGGATTGAAAGTCTCTCGTACCAAGCTCGAGGAGCTTGTTTAAGTCCATAGAGAGCTTTCTTAAGTTTTAGAACATGGTCGGGTTTATCTAGATTTTCGAATCCGGGGGGTTGGCTAACATAAACTTCTTCTTTAATGTATCCATTTAAGAATGCCGACTTAACATCCATTTGAAACAACTTAAATCCTCGATGTGCGGCATAAGCTAGCAACATTCGAATGGATTCGAGTCTAGCTACTGGGGCATAGGTTTCGTCGTAATCTAAGCCTTCGACTTGACTAAACCCTTTGGCGACTAACCTAGCCTTGTTTCTAACTACTTCACCTTTATCATCAAGCTTATTTCGAAACACCCACCTTGTTCCAATTATTGTTTTGTCTTTAGGTGGTGGTACTAATTCCCACACTTCATTCCTCGTAAATTGAGCTAGCTCTTCTTGCATTGCAATAATCCAATCGGGATCAAGAAGAGCTTGTTCAATTGATTTGGGTTCTATCTTTGAAATTAAGGAAATTTGACTAAGATTCCTATAGGAGGCTCTAGTTCGAACTCCTAGATTAGGATCTCCTATCACTTGATCGATAGGGTGGTCAGTCTGAATCCTAGATTGGGTTGGGTTTGTGTCACCTAATGCTTGATCAATGGTGTGACTTGGTTGAACACTAGTTTGACTCGGATCACTTGTCACTTGGTCGATAAGAGAAGTTGGTTGATGTGGATGAGACTCGATCTCAGGGTCAGAGTTAGGTCTAGTATGAGTAGGCTCGCTAATTGGGGTTGCCGGGGGTTTTGTAGGTTCATGTCCTTCATCAAATACTACATTGATAGTCTCCTCAACTCTAAGGGTGTCATGGTTATATACTCTATAAGCTCTACTTGTAGTCGAGTATCCTAGAAAGATTTCGGTCGTGGTTTTGGATGTAAATTTACCTAGGTAATCCTTAGTATTTAGGATATGTACCTTACACCCAAATACCCTAAAGTAATTGATGTTAGGTACTTTATCGTGATAAATCTCGTACGAGGTCTTAAGGTGCCTCTTTACCATAAGGATCCTATTCTGGACATAGCAAGCCGTGCTAACGGCTTCTGCCCAAAACCTATCGGGTAGGTCGTATTCATTCAACATGGTCCTAGCGGCTTCTTGTAGAGTTCGGTTTTTCCGCTCCACTAGGCCATTTTGTTGAGGGGTCCTAGGGCAAGAGAATTCATGGTGGTATCCGTTTATGTTACAGAAGTCGGTGAACCTTTGATTTTCGAATTCACCACCATGATCGCTTCTAAGTCTTTTAACCTTAAGATTTTTCTGATTCTCGATTAATTTGAATAAATTGATTAATTGATCTAGGGTATCATTTTTATGTTTGATGAACCTAACCCAGGTAAACCTGGAGTAGTCGTCAATTATGACTAAGCAATATTGACTTTTATTGAGTGACTTGGCTCCATGTGAATCGAATAGATCCATATGTAGGAGCTCAAGTACACTTGAGGTTCGTTCTTGGTTAGTTAACTTGTGTTGTGTCCTAGGTTGTTTTCCTTGTTGACAAGCATTACATATTTTATTATCCAAGTTGTTGAGGTTAGGCAAACCTCTGACTAAGCCACTCTGACTCATCTTGTGGACGAGTCTTGGGTGCGAGTGACCGAGTCGTCGGTGCCACAACCATAATTCCTCTTGCCGTGTCATAAGACACTTAGTTGAGGAGTTAGTTAAGTTGATCGTATAAATGTTGTTATTTCTAGTTCCTTTAAGAATTATTTTAGCGGTTTCGCTGGTATTAATTATGCATTCATTTTCTAGAAATATGACCTTATAGTTATTATCACACAATTGGCTTACACTAAGTAAATTATATTGAAAATTTTCTACTAGTAAAACATTTTGAATAACAAAATTTGAATTGAGCTCAATATCACCTGATCCGATAATTTTGAGCTTGCCGTTATTTCCGAAGGCTACCGATCCTTGTCGTTTGAATCGAAGCTTTGAAAACTTGAGTTGATCCCCGGTCATGTGTCGGGAGCAACCACTGTCCAACATCCATTGATCCTACACACAAGGTGGTTGGATTGGATGTTAGATTTTTTATTTTTAAATTGGTTGTAAGTTGTTAAACCTAGGTCATCTCACCCGAGTCTATATGATCAAGCATGTTATACTTATGTGTTTTTTGTGAGATGACTCCCAATTAAATTTATTAAGTGGATTTAGGTTTAAGTGATTTTATGTTGAGATGATTTTCAATTAAATTGATTAAGTGGATTTAGGTTCAAGTAATTAGGATTTAGGTTCAAGTAATTTTATATTGAGATGATTTTCAATTAAGTTGATTAAGTGGATTTAGGTTCAAGTAATTTTATGTTGAGATGATTTTCAATTAAGTTTGATTAAGTGGATTTAGGTTCAAGTTAGATTTGGATTTAACCCAAGGCTTGTCAAGTTTACCTTTTCAAGATCATGGCTTCCAGGTCGTGGCGAGGCACAGGGGCCTTCTTTTATCGGATCATCGACCACTTCCTTAGACAAAGACATGTTCAAGAAAATGATGACTTGACTCACCTAAGACTATTTCCTAGTCTAACTAGTTATTTTTGAAAAGAGGCTCCCCGAGGCTCAATCTTTTCGAAGGATTTTAGTTGGTTATTTGAAAAGAGGCTCCCCGAGGCTCAATCTTTTCGAAGGATTTTTTAGTTGGTTATTTGTGTATTCCAAGTGAGTTAAAAAAACAACAAAAAAAAAAAACTAAGCATGCAATTTCTAAGTTAAAGCACAAACATGTTTTGTACTGGCTCCCCCTAGACGGTTGAATCGGTTCGGTCTATCCACATAGTGGATTTGGTCCTTGGGAACCCAGTACGAGTTAGATCCTAGAGTTGAAATCAAAGTGGTCTTAGGGACCCATGCTTGGACACATTTTTTATGTCTACTTACGATTGACATATACGACTTATTGGTCGTGTTTGAGCTAAACCCTAGTCCGGCCTTGTTGTACACGGCCCTTTGCGATCCAAGTAGGAGGTCAAGTCCTTTGGATCCCAAAGTAAACCTTTCCAACGTATTCCTAAGATCTTCGACTTGACTTTTCAAGAGTGAGTTCTCAACTTCGAGTTTTTCAACCCGAGTTGAGTCCTTCTCTTGAACTCGACTAGTCGAAGAGGTTAGGGAGACCTCGTGTTTGAGGAGTTTAACTTCCTCAACTAGGGTCTCGACCTTGGACTCGGACTTAGCTAACTTCCTAGACAAAAATCTAACCGTATTATGTAAAGTATTAAATAAAGTACGACTCACCTTAAGGGTATCTTTTGAACCGGATGCATATCCGTGGCTTGACTTGAAGGTTGCTTCGTAGTCCGAATCATCCTCCGGTTCTGACTCAAGTTCGGGTTCGGTCTCCGTGTCTGACTCAATTGATTTCGCCATGAAGACGTGGTCTTCGTCTTCTTTGGATGACGCTTCTTCCCATGTCGCGTTGAGGGCCTTCTTGTGCTTAGGTCCTTGGTGGTTGAGCTTGGGGCACTCGGACTTGATATGTCCAAACCTGTTACACTCATAACACCTAATATTAGAACTTTTAGGTTTACCTTGGTTGGGTCGAGTCGTGGTTCGCTTTCGTCCCTTGGCTATTCTTCGAGCTAGGTTCATTAGTTCGGCAGTCAATTCCGGGTCAACTTCTTCTTCGGACTCGTCTTCCTCCTCGGTTGGTGGTGGCTTGCTTGCGATTTTCTTCTTCTTTGATCCTGCAAATAAAGCTATACCCCTCTCGGGTTCCGAGTTGGATTGTTCATGTAATTCGAAATCGGAAAAGAGTTCATCTAACCTAATTTTAGAAAGATCCTTGGAGACCTTGTAGGCATCGACCATGGATGCCCACAAGGTAGTCCTCGAGAAAGAGTTTAGAACATACCTTATAAGGTCGCGGTTTCGACCTTTTGCCCGATGCGTGTAGGTTGTTGGCGATGTCACGGACACGGGCGTGGAGTTGCGTCGCGGATTCGTGTTCCTGCATTTTTAGTGTGTACAATTTATTGAATAACAAATCACGCCATACCTTGGCTTGATCCGATCCTTCGTAACTCGATTAGTTTAGTCCAAAGATCCTTTGCGCTTATGAAGGGGCCGACGCGATTTAACTCCTCCTTGGATAGGCCGCATTGGAGGATTTGTGTTGCCTTGGCGTCGGCTTCGACTTGTCGTTTTGTTGCAACGGTCCATTGATCATAATCCAAGGAGTCACCCACTTCATTAGTCGGAAGTGTGAAACCCGTTTGGATTATGATCCACATCTCGAGTTGGGTTTTGAGAAAGCATTCCATCCGACCCTTCCAATAACGGAAGTCATCTCCGTTATAAAACGGAGGTCGGACGGTGCTAAAACCCTCGAGATGGGCCATTAAAACAAAAAGACAAAAAGAGACGAAGACCGAAAAGCTAGCAAAGACAAAAACTCAAAAACAAGTACCAAGACTCGCGTCTTGGATTAGTAGTGAGTGAGAGAATTTAACAAACAAAATAAATAGAAATAAACAGAATTAAAAGAAAATAAATCTGTAAAAAAAAGCTAGATTGGTGGTTTCACCAAATCTTAGCAACCCCTGGCTCTGATACCAATTGTTGGATCGATTTGAGCGCTAGAGGGGGGGGGTGAATAGCGATAAAAAAACTTTTCGTAATCGTTCGAATTGGCACGAGTAAACATAGCGGAAAGATAACAATAAATAAATAAAAACACGAGGGGTTTTTACTTGGTTCGTAGCCTACGACTACTACTCCAAGGCCCTAATGGTCCTTGACCACGCACGGAGGGCAAATACTAAACGAACTCCTTCTCGATAGAGATAGGAGTTAAGCGAATACAAAAACTCAATAAAGATTCAAGGTAGAGGGACACTCCCCCTCTCCTTGATATGATTTAAAGCTTGAAAATAAAGACAACTTATACAAAATTAAAGATTATACCGACGACTTCAAGGATTGGAGGTTGAAGCTTTAGTCGTCGTCTCGGCAGCGCTTCGTCGTAGGGATGTCGGAGAGTCGGAGCGTATCGGAAGCACTTGGAAGCTTTTTAATTGATGAAAAACCCTAGGTTTGGCCCTCCTTTTATAGCCTTTAAGCCCCTCAATGAATGGGTCTTCAACCAATCACAAATGGGCACAAAACTCCTTGAAAAATGGTGATAAAGCTTGACTCCTCGAGGCTGATTTTTGACCACCGGTTGAATCGCTTGGCTGAACTCCACGCTGAATCGCCGTTGAACTATCACGGTTGAACTGGCTTGCTGAATCGGGCAGCCACGATTTTTGACTAAAAAAGGAGTTTAGCTCAAAATACAAGTGAATTCGACGGCCACTTGCCGTCCGATCTCAACATAGACCTTCCATGGGAAGTCTTGGGTTGGATCGTCGCCTAAGGACGTCCCCGTACAAAGGACACGACCTCACTTACGCTTGCACACACGAGCTTACCTCGATACTTGTCGCTTTTGCTTCCGGCCTTCCACTCGATTCCTTCGGCTCCCTCCGAAGTAACTCGAGTGTCGCCCGACCACCGCGGCTTCCTCTGGGTGTCGCTAGCCTTCAGCTCCAGCATTGAGACTTTTCTGCACACTTGATTTAGCTCGTGAGATAACAATATAAGCTTAATTTTGTATCGTTTGCTATAATCAAAACATAGGTTCGACTTAGGTGCCCACTGCACCAACACAAAGTAAGATATAGCTAACTATAACAATCATGCCAGTACAGTCTCATATATAGGGTATGCAAGAAAGAAATACAAAAGGACTGTACTTACCTGAATTTCCTATCCTGATATAGGAGCATGTGCCATACTAGATGAAATAAAGTCGCCGAACCATATACAAATATGTATCCTGTATGCATGGCAATCATATGCAACATCTAAGGCAGCAATAAAAATGCAGCAAACACAATACAAATGCTATCCATGCAAAATGCATGTTGTGCAAATGATATGGTCACCCCTGACGCCAGTCAGCCGCCTCACACGCGATGGTGAAGCCGAGTGGGTAGGGCTATAACAACTATGCACTCTGCCATCACTGCTCATGAGTGACCGAGTGGACAGGATGCCGTCGGAGAACACCTATCCTCCTACCCAAAACAGTGTGGGGGAGCTAAGCTCTCATCTCCTGGTGTCATAGACCAGAGGAGGAATCCCTACCCGCTACCACGCTGCCTCATCGCTACCCATGAGCGGACCAGCAGAGCCTGACAGAGCAACTACACACACCCTCCTGATGTACCACTAACCCATGAGTGGCAGCGTGTGCAGGCCATGTAACTGGCTACGGGCTCAATTATAAAGGAACCCCGTCCAGCCAGCATGCAATCATGCAAGATGGTGCATGATACTAAAGCATGTAAATCCAACTAAAATGCATAACCGAATAATATGCACCACCAATAAGTACATATCCATGATCTGAGTAAAACAGGGAAGATATAATCATAAACCGATCAAATGCATGTATCAAGTAGGCACAAAAAACATACTAGGCATATAAACATGAAAATTATTACAAGCTATCCTAACTAGCATATCAACAAGACTATATCTAAGAGATAAGTCAAAATACCCACCTGATATAATGCTCGAAATAATGCAATCTTTACGCTCGTGGACTTGCCTCGTGACCGAAACCTGCATATAACAACCGTTATGATTAAGTACAATCATACTGTTGGTGCAATCGGCCCAGGTCACGATTGACCAGGACTCGAGTTTGACTAGAGTGATGTTTTGACAAAAATATATGACAATGTGATTGTCATGGGAAAGTCCAAGTCATGGGTACTTGGCATGGAAAGTCCAAGTGGGACACTTGGCATTTGGGAAAGTCCAAGCATGGGTCTTGGCATGTAAAGTCCAAGTCTTGAGTACTTGGCATGGGAAGTCCAAGCATGGGTCTTAGCAAATGGAAAGTCCAACATGGGTTGGCAAGGAAAAGTCCAAGCATGGGTCTTGGCATGGAAAGTCCAACATGGGTTGGCAAGGAAAAGTCCAAGCTTGAGTCTTGGCATTTGAGAAGTCCAAGGGGATTGATATTGGCGGCGTAAAGTCCAAGCGGAGTCTTAGCAGCATAAGTCCAATGGTTAGCGACGTAAAGTCCAAGCGGAGTCTTGGCGGCGTAAGTCCAATATGCCTTGGCGGTGTAGACACCGTTAGCATGACATAGCCGAGGGAAGCACCTGGAGGCTAGCGCGATGGATGAACAAGTCATGGATGACTTGGAGGGATCCGAGAGACGTGAGGCTGATGGAGGTGGCTAGAAGGCTTAGGTCTAGGCTAAGGGTGGTCTAGCAAGTATGGGGGAACCATACTTGGGCTAAAACCTCATGTTTGAGGTGTGCCAGTCGACTGGTGCCATGTGGCAGTCGATTGGTGAGAGTCAACTAGGGTTTGACTGCGGGAAGTGGCCTAGCAGCGATCACGGAGGTGGGCGGTCATGCTGGCTGCTCAGCATTGGCCCGATCTTGTACATCATCGGGTGCTCGAGAAATTGGCCACAGAATTGAGTCGAGACTTGACTGGTCGAGTAAGGCTCCATCAGTCGACTGATGGGTATCATCAGTCGACTGATGATGGATCCGTTGGACTTATCCAGCGTGGATCTAGCCGTTGTCTCATGACAACAGTGGCATCAGTCGACTGATAGTCCCGAGCAGTCGACTGATCAACTTTTTCCATCACAGGTTGAAGCTTTATAAGGAGCTCGTGATGGAGGAAAAGGCATCCGATTTCTTGGATGTCTTGAGGCAATTTGCTGTTGCAAATCAGGGTCTTCAACCACGGTTCAAGCGATCAACAAGCAAGCAATCCAAAGGCATTTGTAAAGTTGTTTTCTTTACTAGTTTTGCATTGTATTATTGTTTATTGCTTGTATTCATCTCTTATTGTTGTAAGAGTAGTTTGTAAGAGGTTTCTCCGCCTCCGACTTGTGTCGAGAAGGAGTGTTTATCATAGTGGTGTGTGATTGGCATCACTAGGGTTCGTACGAACCCAATCCGTGGAGTAGGAACCGTTCGGTTCCGAACCACGTTAAATATTTGTGTTTGCGTGTTGTATATTTTGTTATCATTATTACTTTTCTATTTCCGCCGCACTAACGAAATTGTAGAGACAAACACAATGAATTCCATCTACGAACGAGCGCGATGCTATTCACCCCCCCTCTAGCGGCCACAAATCTCCTACAATTGGTATCAGAGCCCGGGGCTCTTCTACGGATTAACAACCCGGAGTCAAGATGCTAGAGGAAGAAGATGGAAGTTCAAGGACAATTGGGATGGGATATCAACACTCCAATTCCGTATGCCTTCTATGGACGAGAAGGTTTCAATTCTTAGAAGGCGAGAATTGAAATTTTTTTGATGATGAGAGACCTTGAGGAATGGTCCTTGTTAATGGAAGTATTTGAGTATCCAAGAGGACCAAAAGGTGGTTTCCTCAAAAAGAAGAGATGGAGTGAGGAGCAACTCCGACAATTCGATAAAAACAAGAAGGTAATCAAATTCATTTTCGATTTAATTCCTAATGACTTCTTCTGTAGCCTAGGTGAGTGCATGGATGCTAAAGAGCTTTGGAGCAATTTGGCCAAGCTCCATGAAGGTCCATCACCGGTCCAAGAGGAAGGGATAGAAGAGGCAAGCCCATCATCCTCACAAGGAAGTGGGGACTTGGAGGTTGAGAGACCATCAACATCCAAGGAGGAAGAGGAAGTAGAATTGGAGGAGACCTTCACCTCAAGGATTGAGGGGGAGGAGATTAGACCATCCTCAACACCGGAGCAAGAGCAAGAAGTCACTTCAACCTCCGGGAGGAACGAAGAATCCACTCCAATCACCACAACCACCCTAGGTAACTCAAACACCGTAATTCAAAATAAAAATAATATTATGTGTTTTGAGTGTAGGGAGTATGGGCACTACAAGAGCAAGTGCCCAAAGAAGGTTAAAAAGACTCCTCCGGCGCCTAAAGGTCAAAGGACATCGGTTCCCCATTACATAAAGACAAGGAGCACATCATATGCTTCAAATGCAATTCAAAAGGACATTATAGGAATCAATGTCCTAGGGGGAGCAAAAAGACCCAAGAAGGAGCATCACAAGTAGGGGGAGCTACTAAGACAAATCCTAAGGTATATCATTTCAATAATGCTCACTCTTCTAGGTTTAATGTCAAAAAGCATGCTAGAAATAACTTAAGTAATCTCGCAATTGTTCATGAAAAGCATGCTAAGAATAATAGATATATTTGTTTAGGAGCTAAAAATGTTAACCTTAGGAGTAAGGAGAAATTTGGGACTAATGTCCCTAAAAATATTTTACCTAAGGCATCAATTAGAAAAATAGGAGAACATCTAGGTCTTAACTCTAAGTGGACTAGGCATATGCCTAGGAAAAACAATGCCCAAAGATTAGATCAAAATTCAAAAATTGGGCAATTAGAAAAGGAAAATCAAGTCTTGAGGTCAAGGCTTGAAAATATAGAGAAGACCCTTGCAAAAATGCAAAATCAATTTCAAGGGTCAAGAGGTCAACATTTAGGGTCTAGAAGTCAAAGCCTAGGGTCAAATGGTCAAAAATCAAGACCTAGGAAACTAGATTCATCCAAGGGCAAACCTAAGCCCAAGGAAACCTATCACAATGTTAAATTTGATTATGGAACTAAACCTAGGAAAACCAAGGTATCTAGGGAAGTTATCCCTAAGAGTAACCAAGGTTTGTGCATAGTGGCTAAGGTTTCTAGGAAACCTAGGGTAGCCACTAATAAGGTTACAAGGGGAGTTACCTCTAGAGTCAACTTAGGCAAGACCCAAATGACCAAGGCTAATAAGCCTAGAAGGGTCATTAGGAAGGTATCTAGGGAGGTTATCCCTAAGGAATACCTAATTAACCCTAGGAGCTCAAATCGATTTTGGGTTCCTAAGAGCGTGATTGATTCACGCTAGATGGATTTAGGGTGTGTCAACCTTGATTGGATGAGTAGTTAACTCAACCATGATAAAGGTGGCACTTTAGGTTATTTTCAAGGTTATGGTTATCTTGGAAATACATTTGATTTGAAGTCTAAAGGTTTTTAGGATGTGCCAATATTAATTATGAAGTTTGATAAAATGATCAAATTGGCACATTTTAGGTTTAGAGGTTATAGTGTACCATTTTGGGTTTTTGGCACACTAGGGAGAAAGGTAATTTTATGGAAAAATATATTTAATCCCAACAAATGGAAATTAACACTAAAATTTAGGTATTATATACCTTTATATCCTATTTGCCATGATTTGTTTGCCATATGCCATGACATGACATTATATCTATTTTAAATCATTTATATGTCATGATCATGCTTAGGGTTTAGGATAAATGTCATGTGTTTTTAAATTTCATATTATGCCATGACATCATGATTATGAGCATATGCCAATTTATATCATCAATAATGCCATAATCATTCATGCATTAACTTGATTGAAAATTGAATTAAGGACAATGGCATGACTTGAAGTCCCATTTATAAGGGAATCAAGTAGGGTTGCCTTAGAAAATGCATGAAACCCTAGATTAGGGAGAAAAAAACCCACATCTCACATCAAATTGACATGTATGTGTATTTATACACCCTAGATACATGTGAGATGCTAGGATATGAGTTAAGTTCAAGGTGCATAGTTTTTGCATCTAGATGAACTAAAACTCATCTTATTTCAATTGTGGATCATTGGGAGAGCATGTGTACAAGTCATGTACATAGAGCCCAAGGAATATGATCCAAAATAAGGTTTTGAAAACATTTTAAAATCATTTTGAAAAACCTTGGTGAAGTCTATCTTTTGATAACAATCACCATTGATAGAGTTGATACAAAATAGGGCCTAAACATTGAAAATTTCAATGGTTTTGAGTTTTGTATCAAACTCTCTATTTTATGGGTAAAATAATTTTCAAATATTTTTCACCCATTGTATTGACTATAAGTAATATACGTATCAAATTTCGTGATTTTTCGATATACGTAGAATTACTTATGATTTTCTAAATTTCATTTCTGATAATTGAAATTAATTATCGACCGACTCGGGTGGCGATGATCGATGTGATGTGATCGATCGTAGTCGACGAGTCGACTGCCAATGCTGATTTCGGGAAAATAAGGTTTGTTTAGCCCGTGTTCAGCTGCGGTAAAGGTCCCTAACCACTCCTAACCCTAGGATATGCTTTGGAAAGCATTATAAAGAGTGAAAATCCATTGGATACGGATTAGGAGAGGTGTTAGGTCAAAGTATCAAATTTAAGGGTAAGAGTTCAATGTTGAACTCAAAACCTTAATTTTGATGTTTTAGAGTTCCTATTGGCTTAGGGACTTCCTAAGGACATTGTTGGTGCAATGGTCAAGGGGGAGAAAACCTTTAGGGGGAGTTATCCATCTTGGGATGATGGATGTGTTTCTCTTCTTGAATGAGGAGAAGTTATTGGGAGAGTATCATCAATTGGGAAAATTGATAGGATCTTGAGAGACCCAATTTGGAAATTGGGAGAGAGTATAGGATTGCCTCTCTTGAGTGATATGGGACTTATCACTAGGAAGATGGTAGGCATCCTAGGTAATTTTAGATTAAGGGGGAGATTGTAAGATCTCATTGGGACATGAGACATTGACCTCCTTGGAGAGATAACCTTTTTGATGTATGTCAAAAGGGGGAGAATGTTTGGGAAAATGTTTGGGATTACCAATTTGGAATAATTGGTAAGAGTTTTGAGTTAGTGGTCTAACTCAAATGGTTTGTTTGGTTTTTGTCAAACATCAAAAAGGGGGAGATTGGTGGTGCAATCGGCCTAGGTCACGATTGACCAGGACTTGAGTTTGACTCGAGTGATGTTTTGATGTTTCGACAAAAACATATGGCAATGTGATTGTCATGGGAAAGTCCAAGTCATGGGTACTTGGCATGGAAAGTCCAAGTAGGACACTTGACATTTGGGAAAGTCCAAGCATGGGTCTTGGCATGTAAAGTCCAAGTCTTGAGTACTTAGCATGGGAAGTCCAAGCATGGGTCTTGGAAAATGGAAAGTCCAACATGGGTTGGCAAGGAAAAGTCCAAGCATGGGTCTTGGCATGGAAAGTCCAACATGGGTTGGCAAGGGAAAGTCCAAGCTTGAGTCTTGGCATTTGAGAAGTCTAAGGGGATTGATATTGGCGGCGTAAAGTCCAAGCGGAGACTTGGCAGCATAAGTCCAATGGTTGGCAGCGTAAAGTCCAAGCGGAGTCTTGGCGGCGTAAGTCCAATATGCCTTGGTGGTGTAGACACCATTAGCATGACATAGCCGAGGGAAGCACCTGGAGGCTAGCACGATGGATGAACAAGTCATGGATGACTTGGAGGGATCCGAGAGGCGTGAGGATGATAGAGGTGGCTAGAAGGCTTATGTCTAGGCTAAGGGTGGTCTAGCAAGTATGGGGGAACCATACTTGGGCTAAAACCTCATGTTTTCGGTGGGAGTCAACTAGGGTTTGGCGGAAGTGGCCTAGTAGTCATCTAGAGGTTGGCGATCATCGGCTCGAGCGATCCGATGTGTTGTACATCAGTCGATTGGTGCTTGAGAAATTGGCCAAAGAATGGAGTCGAGACTCGACTGGTCGAGTAAGGCTCCAACAGTCAATTGATGGGTATCATCAGTCGACTGATGATAGATCCGTTGGACTTATCCAGCGTGGATCTAGCCGTTGTCTCACGACAACAGTGGCATCAGTCGACTGATGGTCCCGAGCAGTCGACTGATCGACTTTTTCCAGCACAGGTTGAAGCTTTTTAAGGAGCTCGTGATGGAGGAAAAGGCATCCGATTTCTTGGACCTCTTGAGGCGATTTGCTATTGCAAATCAGGGTCTTCAACCACGATTCAAGCGATCAACAAGCAAGCAATCCAAAGGCATTTGTAAAGTTATTTTCTTTACTAGTTTTGCATTGTATTATTGTATATTGCTTGTATTCATCTCTTATTGTTGTAAGAGTAGTTTGTAAGAGGTTTCTCCGCCTCCGACTTGTGTCGAGAAGGAGTGTTTTGTTGGTGCAATCGGCCCAGGTCACGATTGACCAGGACTCGAGTTTGACTCGAATGATGTTTTGATGTTCGACAAAAATATATGACAATGAAATTGTCAAGGTAAAGTCCAAGTCATGGGTACTTGGCATGGAAAGTCCAAGTTGAACACTTGGAATTTGGTAAAGTCCAAGTCTTGAGTACTTGGCATGAAAAGTCCAAGTGGGACACTTGGCACATGAAAAGTCCAAGCATGGGTCTTGGCAATGTAAAAGTCCAATGGTTGGTGGCGTAAAGTCCAAGCGGAGTCTTGGCGGCGTAAGTCCAAAGTGCCTTGGCGGTGTAGACACCGTTAGCATGACATAGCCGATGGAAGCACCTGAAGGCTTGCGCGATGGATGAACAAGTCATGGATGACTTGGAGGGATCCGAGAGGCGTGAGGCTGATGGAGGTGGCTAGAAGGCTTAGGTCTAGGCTAAGGGTGGTCTAGCAAGTATGGGGGAACCATACTTGGGTTAAAACCTCATGGTTGAGGTGTGTCAGTCGACTGATGCCATGTGGCAGTCGACTGGACCAAGTCAACTAGGGTTTGACTGCGGGAAGTGGCCTAGCGATCGCCGGCCGATCGGTGATTAAGCAGCGATCGATTTTGTGATCGGTCGTGATGCTCGATACGGCCCGCGAGAATGAGTCTAACTCGATCACCGAGATGAGCAGTCGAGTGATGGCTTATCAGTCGACTGATGGTCATGATCAGTCGACTGATGTCCTAGCCGTTGGATTTTTCCAGCGTGGATTACACCGTTGTCTCACAGCAACAGTTTGATCAGTCGACTGATGGTCCTGATCAGTTGACTGATCGACCTTTTCCAGCACAGGTTGAAGCTATATAAGGAGCTAGTGATGGAGGAAAAGATAGCGATTTTCTTGAGCGAAATTGAAGGGGGAAGTTGGTGCTTTCCAGTCCTTCAAAGCTAGTTCAAGGCAATCAAAGATCAAGCAATCCAAAGCTCTTGTAAAGTGTTTTTTCTTTACTTGCATTTGTATTTCATATTGTTTTTTTCTTATATCTACTTGATTATTGTTGTAATCATATTGTACGAGGTTTCTCCGCCTCCGGATTGTTCCGAGAAGGAGTTATTATTATAGTGGTGTGTGATTGACATCGCTAGGGTTCGTACGAACCCGATCCGTGGAGTAGGAACCGTGCAGTTCCAAACCACGTTAAATCTTCATGTCTTTGTGTTGTGATTGTGTTTCGTTATTGTCATTATATATATATATATATATATATATATATATATATATATATATATATATATATATATATATATATATATATATATATATTCCGCTGTGCTAACGAAACTTGTAGACACGATCACGATCGAATTCCATCTACGAACGAACACCCGCTATTCACCCCCCTCTAGCTGCGTCAAATCTTCTACAATTGGTATTAGAGCCAGGGGCTCTTCTACGGACTAACCGCCGGGAGCTAAGACAAAAGGCTAGAGGGTGAAGATGGAATTCAAAGACAAGCTTGGATGGGATATCAATACTCCACCTCCATATGATCCAGAAGATTTTCCGGCGTGCAGAGCAAGAATGGAAACATTCTTGATGATGAACATAGAGGATTGGTTCATCCTCGTTGAAGGCCTTGAACCCCCTAGGGATAAGAAAGGGAATGTCCTAAAATTGAAAAAGTGGACCCAAGAGCAACGCCAAAAGCTCAAGACCGAAGTTAAGGTAACGAAACTTTTGGAAGATTTAATCCCTAATGATGTTTTGTGCAAGCTAGGGGATTACATGTTTGCCAAGGAGCTATGGAGAAAATTGGCAAGACTCCATGAGGAGAGTTCATCCTCAAGTGAAAGTGAGGAATCGGAAGTTGAGATGGAGTCAACTTCCGGATCGGAGAAAGAAGAAGTAGAAGAGGTGGAAGAAGCATCTACTTCTAGGATTGAGGAGGAGAGACCATCCTCTACACCGGAGCAACCTCAAGAAGAGCCTTCAACATCCGATCAAGATGAGGAAGCTCAAAATTCAACTCCGGCACCTACCACCACCCTAGGTAACTCAAACACTTTATTTTCAAATAAAAATCATATAATGTGCTTTGAGTGTAGGGAGTATGGGCATTACAAGAGCAAATGCCCAAAGAAGGTTAGGAAAGCTTTTCCGATGCCCAAAAGTCAACAAAAGTCAACAAAAGTCAAAGGATGCCGGTTCCCCAAGTCAAAAGAGCAAGGAGCATATTATATGCTTCAAGTGCCATCAAAAGGGGCATTATAGAAGCCAATGCTCTAGGGGGAGGAAAAAGATCCAAGAAGAAGCATCACAAGTAGGGGGAGCTAAGGCTAACCCTAAGGTACATTTTAGTAGTACATCTTCTACTTTAAATGTTAAAAAGCATGCTAGGAATTTAAATTCTCTTGCAAGTTATGAAAATCATGCTAATAGGAATAAATATTTTTGTTTAGGAGCTAAAAGTGTCCATTTTAGTAATAAGGAGAAATTTGGGACTAATGTCCCTAGAAAAACCATACCTAGGGAATCTATTAAGAAAATACAAGAACATCTAGGTTTTAATCCAAAATGGACTAGGCATATGCCAAGAAAGTCAAATGCCCAAGATTTAAATCAAAATTCTAAAATTGGGCAATTAGAATTAGAAAACAAAGCCTTGAGGTCAAGGCTTGAAAAACTTGAGAAGACCCTCAATACTATGCAAAATCAATTTAAAGGGTCTAATGGTCAAACTCCTAGGTCAAGAAGTCAAAGTCAACATCTAGGACCTAAGAGTCAAAAGGCAACCAAGGGCAAGAATGGTTTGGGTCACAAATCTAAGTCCAAGGCGACTTATCATAGTGTTCCATTTGACTATGGAACACTAACTAGGTCTAGGAAGACCAAGGTCAATGGGGAAGTCATCCCTAGAGTTGACCAAGGGTTGTGCCTAGTGGCCAAGGTTTCGAAGAAACCTAGGGTGGCCACTAAGAAGGTTGTTAGGGAGGCAATCCCTAAGGTTAACCTAGGCAAGACCAAAATGACCAAGGCTAATAAGCCTAGAAAAGTCATTAGGAAGGTATCTAGGGAGGCTATCCCTAAGGAATACCTAATTAATTCAATGAGCTCAAATAGATTTTGGGTTCCCAAGAGCGTGATCGATTCACGTTAAATGGATTAAAATGTGCCAACCATGATTGGATGAGTAGTTAACTCAACCATGATAAAGGTTGCACTTTAGGTTATTTTCAAGGTTATGGTTACCTTGGAAATACCTTTGAGCCTTAATCTTAAAGGATTTTAGGATGTGTCAATATATATCTTGAAAACATGAAAATCAATAAAATTGGCACAATCTAGATTTAGAGGTCATAGTGTGTAACCTTGATTGTTGGCACACTTTAGAAGTTCATGTATCAAGAGATGTGTGTTTAATATGTAAAAGTAACATCTAGAGTGATACTCAAGTGCCACACAACTTGATGTCTTGTACTCACCATGCTTCATATGTTTCACCATATGGTTGCATGGAAGAAATGTCTAGGATGGATTGCATCTCACAAAACAAGTCTTTTACCTTGATTGTGTATTTCAACACTTAGAAAGGGTGAGATGATAGGATTTGGAAATCATTGAATGTTAATGTTTGCAAAAATGAAATAAAACATTAAAATACATTAACAAATACATGAATATAATTATAACATCAATATGTTCGATATACAAGAATAAACATGATAAAATGGAATAAATTAATGAAGAAATCGAGATTTTTAGAATTTCAGAACTGGAAATCAGATATCAGTCGACTGATACAGTTATCAGTCGACTGATAACACTATAGCACGATACGATGCGGTCATCAGTCGAGTGCTAGCTTCATGACTCGACTACTTGAACATCAGTCGACTGATGGGAATATATCAGTCGACTGATGGTAATGTTCACCGAGGCTGAGGGTCATCAGTCGAGTGCTCGACGAGCAGTCGAGTGATGCACATCACCGATCGATGAGCAACATCCCGATCGATGCTACTCAGAGCACGCCATAGAAGGTTCAAGAATGATTGTCGAGGCGAGTAGTCGATCACGGCCGCAGAAACCCGTAATTAAATCGATCACCGATCGATGCCCACATTAGTCGACTGCATCGCGATTTTATAACGCTAAACCGCTAGGGTTCGACGTCTTCACACAACTTGTTTTCATTCTCTTCTCCTTCTCCGATCGCCATCTTTTTTCTCCGACCGATCCTTCCGGCCGTGCCAGCCGCCCAAGGTGTTAGGTTTGTTAGATGAGCCCTAATTTTCCTTAGTTCACTTATTTCAAGCCGTGTTTCACTCGTTCTAGGGTTTATCTCCTTGTCTCTGATTAGGGTTCCGGCGTCTGAGTTTTCCAGCGAACCTTCCGGCGACTCCTCAGCAATATCTGAGCATTTCCTCCGGCCACACCTCCAAATGGCGCCTAAGTAACACTCTTCTTACCCAAGCCCTAATTTGTCTTTCCATTATAATTTAGTTTTTTTTCTAATCATGTATTATGTCCTTGCATGTCATATCATTACATTGCATTCATAATAGGAGAGCCCGTAGGAATGATCCACCCGAGGGTGAATCTCGATTGTACCAACCTATGTTGGTTAGGTACATCGATAGAGATTTTTTCAATCGCCATTGTAGTGATGTCATAGAATTAATTGCATACTACAATCTCATGAAAATCGTCTTATGCACGCATCCAATTAATGATGACCTTCTTAAGGAATTTTATCAAAACCTAAAAAAAGTGGATGACGGCCCTACCTACACTACTCGCATTGCAAAACGCGAGTTAGAGTTCACTCCTACGATACTGCAGGAGTTTCTCGAGTGTAGGCCCTCGGGTGACACCTTTATCTTTTTCCCTACCATGGATTTTCCTTTACCCGAGCCCTTTGACCATATCTCTATGGAGTCCATGCATGAGCATATCTTTGGTTATCCTCGTCCACCGGCCCAAAATTTATTCCCTATCACTGAATTATCTGCACCTGACAATGTACTTTACAAGGTCATTGTTGGGTGTTTTCTTCCTATCGTCACTCGGGGTCTAGCCAAGATTCGGCCTCCCCATCTCTTTCTTTTATACGCCATGCGTCATAGGTTAGACATTAACTTTTCACTAAACATGTTTCATTGCATTGTACATTTCACTTCTCCTGTACAAGGGAAAGTGCATATGCCAAATGGTCATATCATCACAGCATGACTAGAGTCCGTAGGCGTTAACATCCACAGGGGTTCTCTGAGAGCGCTATCGGAGGTGTATGACTGTATATCAATTCGTAACTTCTCGTTAGCAAAGCTACGGATGGGGGCTGGACAGATGGAGTTGGCGCCTCGACCACCACCCAGGGCACGCAGAGAGCCTCCTCCGGTACCCAGAGAGGCGACAGAGGACTACGAGGATGCAGACGCCACTGATGAGAATGATCAGATGCCGGCAGACACATCAACGGCGGGTCCATCAGATCGTCGTGGCCACCGAGTCCGATTTCGTGACTATCGCCAGCTTGATTGACTCTAGGTCAGAGAGAGATATTGGCGGCGAGGCATCCTTCTGCGCACGCCTTGATCGATGGAGGAGTCCCAGCCGATCGAGCGCACCGATATGTTTGAGATGATGCGGCTCGACTCAGTCAGCCTCCTCCACCGCCACCTCCTGCAGACGATTAGATATAGAGGATGTTAGATTTTCTTTGGTTGTCAGTTTTTGTAGTGAGATTGAGCATAGCCAATCTCCATTTTGAATGTAAAAGACTAAAATCCTTTAAGTTAAATGAAATTTTTGTTTGTAAAAATCTTGTGTGTTTGGATGAGTATTTGTATTATTGTATTGCTTATGAAGGTTGATATATCATGACATGTTTTTCATCCTATCATATACCGTTAGCATGTCATTGTTTAGAATTATTTTAGATGTCATGTGTTCTTAAATTTCATCATATGTCATGACATCATGATCATTGATCATGTTCTTATTTTGCCATCACTATGCCATGATCATTTCATGCATTAATTTGATTGAACATTGATTTAAGTAAAATGGCATGACCTGAAGTCTCACTTATAAGGGAATCAAGTAGGGTTGCCTAGGAAATGCATGAAACCCTAGATAAAGTGAATCCAAACCCACATCTCACATCACATTGACATGTATGTGTATTTATACATCCTAGATACATGTGAGATGCTAGGATAATAAGTTAGGTTCAAGGTGCATGGGTAGTGCATCTAGATGAACTCAAACTTATTTTAATTATCACCAAGAATCATAAGGAAAGCTAATATACAAGCTATGTATATTTATCCAATAAATTATGGTTCAAAATAGGCTTTCAAAAACATTTTAAAATCAATTTAGAAAACCTTGGTGAAATCTATCTTTTGATAGCCATCATCATTGTAGAAGTTGATACAAAGTGGATCAAAAACCTTAAAATTTTTATTAGTTTTGAACTTTGTATCAATTTCCTATTTCAATGGTAAAAATATTTTTCCAAAATTTTTCACCCATTGTATTGGTCATAAGTATTATACGTACCAAATTTCGTGATTTTTTGATATACGTATAATTATTTATGACTTTCTGAAATTCAACTCTGATAATCAAATTGAATTTGTTATCGACCGCCATTGGTGGCTGATCGATGGAGGTGCCAATGACCGATTTGAATCACTGATCGGTAAATGATTTCGGGGTAAACAAGGTTGTTTAACCCGATTTCAGCTACGGTTATGGTCCCTAATCACTCCTAACCCTAGGATATGCTTTGGGTAGCATTATAAAGGGTGAAAATCCATTGGATATGGATTAGGAGAAGTGTTTAGGGTTTGTATCAATTTTAAGGTGTTGGAAAGTTCTATATTGAATTTCTAACCTTAATTTTGATGGTTTAGAGTTCCTATTGGCTTAGGGACTTCCCAAGGACATTGTTGGTGCAATGGTTGAGGGGGAGCAAGCCTTTAGGGGGAGAGAAGTTATTAGGAGAATATGACATTAATTGGGAAATTGATGGGATTTTTGAGTGACCCAATTTGGAAATTGGGAGGGTAAATGGGATTGTCTCTCTTGAGTGATATTGGACTTATCACTAGGAAGATGGTAGGCATCCTAAGTATTTTTAACTAAGGGGGAGATTGTAAGATCTCATTAGGACATGAGACATTGACCTCCTTGGGGAGGAAACCTTTTTGATGTTAGTCAAAAAGGGGGAGAATGTTTGGGGGAGAACATTTGGAGAGTATTTACCAATTTGGGATAATTGGTAAGGGATTTGAGTTAGTGTTCTAACTCAATAATTTGTTTGGTTTTTGTCAAACATTAAAAAGGGGGAGATTGTTGGTGCAATCGGCCCAGATCACGATTGACCAGGACTCGAGTTTGACTCGAATGATGTTTTGATGTTCGACAAAAATATATGACAATGAAATTGTCAAGGTAAAGTCCAAGTCATGGGTACTTGGCATGGAAAGTCCAAGTTGAACACTTGGCATTTGGTAAAGTCCAAGTCTTGAGTACTTGGCATGAAAAGTCCAAGTGGGACACTTGGCACATGAAAAGTCCAAGCATGGGTCTTGGCAATGTAAAAGTCCAATGGTTGGTGGCGTAAAGTCCAAGCGGAGTCTTGGCGGCGTAAGTCCAAAGTGCCTTGGCGGTGTAGACACCGTTAGCATGACATAGCCGATGGAAGCACCTGAAGGCTAGCGCGATGGATGAACAAGTCATGGATGACTTGGAGGGATCCGAGAGGCGTGAGGTCACGGAGGTGGCTAGAAGGCTTAGTCAGGTTAGGTGGTCTAGCAAGTATGGGGAACCATACTTGGGTTAAAACCTCATGGTTGAGGTGTGTCACCGACCGATGCCATGTGGCAATGACCGACCAAGTCAACTAGGGTTTGATCGCTGAAGTGGCGGCACAATGATCGCCATCTAGGGCCGATCGATGGACAGCAATGATCGATTATGTGATCACCGATCCGATGCTCGATTTTCGCCACGATCGGAGTCTCACTGATCACGAGACGAGCAATCGAGTGATGGCTCATCAGTCGAGTGATGGTCATGATCAGTCGACTGATGTCCTAGCCGTTGGATTTTTCCAGCGTGGATTACACCGTTGTCTCACAGCAACAGTGTGATCAGTCGACTGATGGTCCCGATCAGTCGACTGATCGACCTTTTCCAGCACAGGTTGAAGCTATATATGGAGCTCGTGATGGAGGAAAAGATAGCGATTTTCTTGAGTGAAATTGAAGGGGGAAGTTGGTGCTTTCCAGTCCTTCAAAGCTAGTTCAAGGCAATCAAAGATCAAGCAATCCAAAGCTCTTGAAAAATTGGCGCTTACCTATTCCTGATGACAAACGACATTGGAACCCCCTCCTAATCTCCTCGGTATCGCTGCCCTAATTCACAGATCGCATCAACACTTCATTCAACACCGTCGATCCATAGAAAACATCATGAATAGAAGAGAAAAGAAGGAAACAAGGAAATATACCCAAATTTCAAACTTCGTCGGCAGAATTTGTCGCTGCCCTAACGCCAGGTTTTTGAGCTCCGACGAAGATGGCGACCTCCATTCAGATATCGCTGCAGTAAAAACTCACCACATCGACAGCCCAACCTACTTCCAATCCTGAGCTCCACACACGCGATCTTGCCCCAACTTCGATCGGGAAGAACAATTCCGACTTCGAACCTCCGCCTAGCCGCTGCCAGCCTCCGTCTGTTCCGGCAGAGACCTCCACCGCAGATCAATACACAGCAGCGACTCCTCTGACCTAACTTCTGGCCACGTGCTCGCTCGCCACCGGTGCAAGTCCGCCGCCCTTGCTTGACTGAGGGGAAGATCGCCAGGAGAAAGGGGCGTCAAGAGGGTCGGCAGCCAGGGGTGTTGCCGAAGTCGCGTGCGTGCGGGGCAGGGCTGACGACCACGAGAGCTTGGGCGAGCGACGTCGATGATTGCGGCTGCGGCGTGGAGAAGAGCGAGGCGGTGGTGATCTGGTGACTGTGAGCGAGAAGAGAGGAGAAGGTGTCGCGAGAGGAAACCGTAGCGAAGAGGGGGATCGGGCGCAACGGGGAAAAGAAAAGGGGGAAATAGAAAACCTAGGTTTTCTATTTAAAACTTTAGGTTAATAAAATTTATTAACCCCTCAAAATTGATATTTCAAATAGGCCATCCAAAAGCCTATTTATTTTATCCCCGTAAATATCTCGTACAAGCCTAATTTAATTTCAGAAAAAATTCCGAAAAAATTCCTAAAATTCCCTAAAAATCTCGAAAAAATTCCCAGGATTATTTTTCCTAAATTTTTGCCATTAAAATTTATATTTTAAATTTTTCGTATTTATCATTCTCCCCCACTAATAAAAATTTGGTCCCCAAATTTCCTACTCAGATGCCTAATGAGTAAGAGATACCATAAGTACTAAAAATATATGTCACGCACCCTAAGTAAACAGGTGGGGTATTGAGCTATGATCCTTTTTTCCTCAAACTCCCATGTAGCCTCCTCATCAGTGTGGTAACTCCACCCGACCTTGACAAGTCGCAAAATCTTATTCCGCAACTGTCGTTCTTTGTGATCCAGAATCCGTACCTAAGCCTCTTCGCAAGTAGCATCAGGTTGAATGAAACCTGACATATCTGACAGAATATGCATAAAGTCTGGCACATACTTCCTCAGCATGGACACATGAAACACATCATAAATACTAGCCAAAGACGGTGGTAGCGCTAGTTGATAAGTGACTGCTCCGATCCTCTCCAAAATCTCAAAAGGCCCAATGTACCTTGGAGCTAACTTACCACGGAGGCCAAATCTCTTTACCCCTTTCGTGGGTGAGACTCGCAGGAATACCTGGTCACTAATAGAGAACTCCAGAGGTCTCCGTTTCCGATTTGCATAACTCTTCTGACGATCCTGCGTCTCTGCCATCTTACATCTGATAGTTCAGATCAACTCTACCTCATGCTGAGCTCTCTAGGGTCCTAGCAACTGGGTCTCCCCAACCTCCTCCCAAAGGGTGGGTGTATGACACTGTCTACCATACCATGCTTCAAACGGGGTCATTGGGATAACCGAATGATAGCTGTTGTTAGGCAATTTCCACTAATGGCAAGTGGTCCTCCCAGTCGCCCTCGAAATCCATAACACAAGACCTCAGCAAATCCTCTAGAGTTTAAATGGTCCGCTCAGACTGTCCATCTACCGTCCAAAATCAACTCCACCACACACTCTGTAAGTGCATGGGAGGCTATTGCGACCAAACTTCCTTGTTACAACCGTTTGTGTTCCAGCCACTCTATAGTAGCTATCCAGTAGCTAGCCAAAACCCCATGAGCATTCATGCTCTTCACCTCTGCAATACAACATAATCACTGCTAAGTCCACGTCATATATATGACTTATCTCGTAGTTCTTTAACTGTCGTAAGCTTAGGATACGTCTTATTCTATAGCATCGGAATCGCTCCGATCCCCGAAATGATGCATCCATGCACACTACCCTTCCTTCCACACCAACATGACTAATCAACACTGGCGTAAAAGTCAACCATCATCTGAGCTCTGAAACTAGTTTCACAAGCTTCAGACCAAGTAAATTCCATCCCTTCCTGGTTCAACCAGTCAGTGATGTAGTATCGCTCGAGCATCCTATCCATATCTATAGCAATAATCAATTCACTACCAGGAAACCACCATCTATGGTGGCCGAGTGCGCAACTCCAACTACCACCATCAATAGTGGTCAAGTTCCGTAACTCCAACGACCACAACTGATCCAATCGTGTACAGAATACACGACTTCCCAAATCCTTGGACGACTAAGTCATCAATAAGTCTAATTAGATAATCATAAGCTCATACAATTCATACCAAGTATGGAATTGTCGTCGCTACACACCTGCATTCTCTTTACTCTAGGCTGATGATATAACAATCATCACAATGACAATGATAATTGTATGACACCATGTCACTGCAATATCAACACACCAGTCATAAATCAATCCTAGAGTATACATAGGTGTCCTATAGCTGATCTAAATAGATCCTCTATCTACAATGAAGGATATTCATTTCTTTCTACAACTATCGCATTCTATCATCGATAATCGATGCATAACCTCAAAGGTCCATCCCTCTTTTAACAAAGAGTTCCGGATCTTCTCTGGAAGAAATACTGGGACAGATAAATATCCCATCCAACACCTCCTATAATAAGGTAAAATGATCTTTCATCGTCCTGACCAGTGTAGGCATACACGCCTTATCCATAACCAAATCACTAATAGTAGGGACTGATATTCTCTGAGGGTTTACTCGTCCTTTAAATTGGTGGCTAGCATACCAAATCCCTAGCTTCCTAATTCGACATCAGTTGGCACCTCTAAAGAGTCCGTACTTCCAAAATCATCGTTAGGTTCTGCAAGGTCAATACGTCATCGACCTCGTCCCCGACCATGAGAAGGGGCAATTTCACTAAGTCAATACTGTTCCTAACTACTAAAGTACAGTAACCACTAAAGACAATACTTTTCCTATAGCTCAGAGATATCCTTCAGCTTGCTTGTGTTGGTGCAATCGACCCAGGTCACGATTGACCAGACTCGAGTTTGACTCGAGAGATATTTTGATGTTTGAAAAAGTAAGTTGACATTGATGTTTGACATTAATGTTTGTTGATATTTTGGGGAGATTGTTTATACAATCAACCTGGGTTATGTTTAACTGGACTCGAGTTTGACTCGAGGGAGACTTTGATGGTTGACTAGGTTTGACCATGTGATTATGGAAAGTCCAAGTGGGACACTTGGCATTTGGGAAAGTCCAAGCATGGGTCTTGGCATGGAAAGTCCAACATGGGTTGGCAAGGGAAAGTCCAAGCTTGAGTCTTGGCATTTGAGAAGTCCAAGGGGCTTGATATTGGCGACATAAAGTCCAAGCGGGAGTCTTGGCAGCATAAGTCCAATGGTTGGTGGCATAAAGTCCAAGCAGAGTCTTGGCGGTGTAGACACCATTAGCATGACATAGTCGATGGAAGCACCTGAAGGCTAGCGCGATGGATGAACAAGTCATGGATGACTTGGAGGGATCTGAGAGGCGTAAGGCTGATGGAGGTGTCTAGAAGGTTTAGGTCTAGGCTAAGGGTGGTCTAGCAAGTATGGGGGCACAATACTTGGGTTAAAACCTCATGTTTGAGGTGTGCCAGTCGACTGGTGCCATGTGGTAGTCGACTGGCATAGTCAACTAGGGTTTGACTGCGGGAATTGCCCTAGCACTCGACTGCCATAGATGGGCAGTCGACTGATTGGACAAGCAGTCGAATGATTTTGTGATCACTCGACTGATGCTCGGATTTTGGGGCACAGAATGGAGTCTCACTCGACCACTGGGATGAGCAGTCGAGTGATGGCTTGAACAGTCGACTGATGCTCATGATCAGTCGATTGATGTCCTAGCCGTTGGATTTTTCTAGCGTGGATTACACCGTTGTCTCACAGCAACAGTGTGATCAGCCGATTGATGGTCCCGAGCAGTCGACTGATCGACATTTTCTAGCACAGGTTGAAGCTATAAAAGGAGCGCGTGATGGAGAAAAATGGATCCGGTTTTTGAGAGCTTTAGGGGCAATTTGTTGCTGCAAATCAGGTCTCCAAGTGCTAATCAAACAACCAAGAATTCAAGCAATCAAAAGCAAGTGTTGTAAAGTTTTTCTTAATTATCTTTCACATTAATTGTTGTAATTACTTGTTTTTGTTTCTTACTATTGTAAGATCGCTTGTAAGGGGTTTCTCCGCCTCTGACTTATGTCGAGAAGGAGTGTTTATCATAGTGGTGTGTGATTGGCATCGCTAGGGTTCGTACGAACCAATCCGTGGAGTAGGAACTATTCGGTTCCGAACCACATTAAATATTTGTGTTTGCGTGTTGTATATTTCGTTATCATTATTATTTTTCTATTTCTGCTGCGCTAACAAAATTGTAGAGACAAATGCAACGAATTCTATCATCGTACGAATACGACGCTATTCACCCCCCCTCTAGCGGCCTCAAATATCCTACATTTGGTATCAGAGCCCGGGGCTCTTCTACGGATTAACCACCGGGAGCTAAAAGGCTAGAGGGAAGATGGAATTCCAAGACAAGCTTGGATGAGACATCAACACTCCACCACCATATGATCGAGAAGACTTTTCGGCGTGGAGAACAAGAATGGAGACATTCTTGATGATGGATATAGAGGATTGGTTCATCCTCGTAGAAGGCTTTGAACCTCCTCGGGATAAGAACGGAAACGTCTTGAAATTGAAGAAATGGACACAAGAGCAACGTCTCAAGTTCAAGACCGAAGTCAAGGTAACAAAGCTTTTAGAAGATTTGATACCTAATGACTTTTTGTCTAGTTTAGGTGAATTTCAAGATGCCAAGGAGCTATGAGAAAAATTGGCAAAGTTCCATGAGAAGCCTCACTTGGCACAAGTAGAAGAAGAAGAATCTTCATCGGCTCAAGCCGAGGAAGAATCATCATCGTCTTCACAATCGAGTGAGGACTCGGAAGTTGAGAAGGAATCAACTTCCAGATTGGTGGAAGAAGAGGAGACCTCCACCTCTAGGATTGAGGGGGAGGAGATTAGAGCATCTACACCGGAGAAATCTCAAGAAGAATTATCTACATCCGGTAGAGAAGAAGAGCAAGCTCAAGAGAACCTCACCACCACCATAGGTAACTCAAGCATGTCAATTAATAACAAAATTCATATAATATGCTTTGAGTGTAGGGAATTCGGACACTACAAGAGTAAGTGTCCAAAAAGGGTTAAGAAAGCTCCTCCGATACCAAAAGTCAATGAAAAAGTCAAGGATGTCGGTGTCCCCACCAAGAAGAGCAAGGAGCACGTGGTGTGCTTCAAATACCGACAACCGGGACATTATAGGAGCCAATGTCCTAGAAGAAAGGAGGGAGCTTCACAAGTAGGGGGAGTCTCTAAGACTAACCCTAAGGTATATTTTCATAATGCTCATTCTTTAAATTTTAAGCAAAAGCATGCTAGAATTAATTCAAATAATTTTGCTATTACTCATGAATCAAAGCATGCTAGAAATAATAATTATGGTTGTCTAGAAGCTAAACATGTTGGTTTTAGGTCTATTTCAAAGAAGGAGAAATTTGGGACTAATGTCCCTAGAAATGTCCTTCCTAAGAAGACAATTAAGAAAATCGAAAACCATTTAGGCATCAATCCCAATAAGGGTAGACATATGCCTAAAGTGAATGGTAATGCCCAAAAACCTAATCAAAAATCATTTGGGCAATTAGAGTTAGAAAATCAAGCCTTGAGGTCAAGGCTTGAGAAATTGGAAAAGACCCTTGCAAATATGCAAAATCAATTTAAAGGGTCAAAGTGTCAAACTCTAGGATCTAGAAGTCAACAAAAAGGGTGTAAGAGGCAAGAATCATCTAGGAGACAAGGTTTGGGTCACAAACCTATGTCTAAGAAAGTAATGCCTACTTATCACAATGTTCCATTTGATTATGGAACTAAACCTAGATCTAAGAAAACCAAGGTCTCTAGGGAAATTATTCCTAAGGCCAACCATAGTGTGTGCTTAGTGGCTAGGGTTTTTAAGAAACCTAAGGAAGCCATTAAGAAGGTTATTAGGGAGGCAATCCCTAAGACTAACCATGGCAAGACCATAATGACCAAGGCTAATAAGCCTAGAAGGGTCATTAGGAAGGTATCTAGGGAGGTTATCCCTAAGGAATACCTAATTAATCCAATGAGCTCAAATAGATTTTGGGTTCCAAAGAGCATGATTGATTCATGTTAAATGGGTTAGGATGTGCCAACTTTGATTGGATGGGTAGTTAACTCAACCATAACAAAGTTGATATGTTAGGTTATTTTCAAGGTTATGGATACCTTGGAAATAGGTTTGATATTCTATTCTAAAAGATTTTAGGATGTGCCAATATATTTTTGAAATCATGAAAAATCAATAAAATTGGCACAATCTAGATTTTAAGGTCATAGTGTGTCATTTTGATCTTTGGCACACTTTAGGAATTAATGTATCAAGAGAAGTGTTTTTAAGGTGTAGAAGTTACATCAAGAGTGATACTCAAGTGTCACACACATTGATGTCTTGCACTTACCATGCTTCATGTGTTTCACCATGTGTTTGCTTGGAAGGAATGTCTAGGGTGGATTGCATCTCACAAAACAAGTCTTTTACCTTGATTGTGTATTTCAACACTTAGAAAGGGTGAGATGTTAGAATTTTGAAACCATTGGATGTTAATGTTTGCTAAAATGAAATAAAATATCAAAATACATTAACGAATGCATGAATATAAGCATAACACTAATATATTCGATATACAAGATTAAACATGAGAAAATGAAACAAGTTGGATAAAGAAATATCTAGAAGTAGCATGATACGATGCGCCCGAAAGAGTCGAGTCGCTTTCCAGACTTGACTATTTGTACATCAGTTGACTGATGGTACTATTTATCTAGCTAGAGGGATCATCAGTCGAGTGGTCGCTGAGCAGTCGAGTGATTATCGTATCAGTCGACTGATGACCAACATCAGTCAATTGATGTTACTATAGTACGATCATGTAGAATGTTATCGATTGGACACGGTTTGCCAAATTGATCACGGCTCAGTAAAACCGCTCATAAGGCATAATCAGTCGACTGATGTTGCACATCATTCGACTGGAGTCACAATTTTATAACACCAAACCGCTAGGGTTCGGCGTCTTCACGCGTCGATCTCTCGCCTTCTTCCTCCTCTCCGATCGTCGCTTCTTTCTCCGACCAGCTTTTTCGACCGCGCTGGCCACCTAAGCCCTAGGTTTGATAGCCAAACTCCTCCACTCACATTTTTAGCATCTCATAGCCCTAATCTACTCATTTTCAGCGATGTTTTCTTCTTCGATTAGGGTTCCGGCGAAATCACTGCTCCGACGAACTCTCCAGCGCTCTTTTCAGTGGTGTCTGAGTACCCTCTCCTCATCATCCTAAATGACGCCAAAGTATAACCTTCTTACTCCTCTAAAACCCTAATTTTTTCATTATAACTCATTATGATCTAATCGTGCATTTGTGTCTTTGCATTTCATGTCACTGCATTGCATTCATATAGGCGATCCCATAGAAATGACCCGATTGAGGTTGAATCACGGTTGTACCAAACCATGTTGGTTAGGTACATTGATAGGGATTTCTTTACTCATTACTGCAGTGACGTCATGGAAATTTTATCATATTATCATCTCATGAAGATAGTATTATGCACTCATGCCATAAATGATGATCTCCTTAAGGAGTTCTATCAAAATCTGAAGAAAGTTGATGATGGTCCGACATACACCACTCAGGTCGCAAAACGCGACCTAGAGTTCACTCCTGCAATCCTGCAGGAGTTCCTGGAGTGTAAACCATCAAATGAAACTTTCATATTTTACCCTTCATTCGATGCCCCTTTACCGGAGCCCTTTGATCATATCTCCTTGGACTCCATGCATGAGCATGTCTTTCGCCATCCTCGCCCACCAGCTCAGAACTTATTTCCCATCAATGAGCTATCTGTGCCCGACAATGTACTCTACAAAGTCATTGTTGGGTGCCTTCTCCCGATTGTGACTCGGGGTCTGGCCAAGATTCGGCCTCCCAATCTCTTTCTCCTGTACGCCATGCGTCATAGACTAGACATAAACATTGCATTGAACATGTTTCATTGCATTGTACATTTCATATCCCCTGTGCAAGGGAAAGTGCATATGCCTTTTGGCCATATCATCACTGCATGGTTAGAGTCTTTAGGCATAAACATTAATAGGGGATCACTGAGGGCGCTATCTGAAGTTTATGACTGTATATCAGTTCGTAACTTCTCATTGGTGAAGCTGCGGATGGGACATGGGCAGATGGAGCTGGCACCTCGACCTCCGCCCAGGGCACGTGGGGAGCCACCTCTAGTGCCTAGAGAGAGGTCGCAAAGTTATGAGAATTGAGAATCGATCGATGAGGAGGACCATATGCTAGCGGATGCATCGAAGCAGTCCTTGGATCGATTTGGGACACGTGGAGGCCGATTCCAGACTACCGCACAGATTGACTCTCTCGAGCTTATAGTGGGGCAATCCTCTATGGGCGAGCATCTCAGTCGGATGGAGGAGCGCTACATTCGGATTCAGGAGTCACAGAGCTGCATTGAGCAGCGTCAGCTCGATATGTACGAGATGATGCGAGCCTGGACCTTGAGCCAGTAGCCTCCTCCACCTCCACCTTCTGCAGATGATTAGAGCTAGAGGATGTTAGGGTTTTTGTTTTTAGTTTTTGTAGTGAGATTGAGCGTCTCAAATCTTTATTTTGGATGTAAAAATTGAAGCTTTCTTAAATTGGATGAAATATTATGTTTATGAAAATCATTTGTGTCTGATTATGTGCTTGTATTATTGCATTGGTTTATGGAAAATTGCCATATCATGACATGAAATTTCATCTTATCATATAACATGTCATGCCATTGTTTAGGATTATTTTAAATGTCATATTTGTTTTTAGATTATATCATATGTCATGACATCATGATCATTGATCATGCGTTATTATTGATATCATTTATGCCATGATCATTCATGCATTTATTTTGATTAAAATTGATTTAAGGAAAAATGACATGACTTGGAGTCTCATTTATAAGAGAATCAAGTAGGGTTGCCTAGAAAATGCGTGAGGCCATAATAATCCTAACTCCACATCTCACATCTAAATTGACATGTATGTGTGTGTTTACATCTTAGATAACATGTGAGATGTTAGGATAATAAGTTAGGTTCAAGGTGCATAGGTAGTGCATCTAGATGGACTTAACTTATTTCAATCATCACTAAGAATTATGAGGAAAGCTAATATACAAGTTATGTATATTTAGCCAATAAATCATGGTTCAAAATAGGTTTTCAAAAACATTTTAAAATCACTTTAGAAAACCTTGGTGAAATCTATTTTTTGATAGCCATCATCATTGTAGAAGTTGATACAAAGTAGATCAAAAACTTTAAAGTTTTAACAGTTTTGAACTTTGTACTAATCTCCTATTTTAATGGTTAAAATAATTTTTCCAATATTTTTCACCGATTGTATGTGTGATAAGTAATATACGTATCAAATTTCGTGATTTTTCGATATATGTAGAATTACTTATGAATTTCCAAAAATAGATTCTGATAACTGAAATTCAGAAATTTCGATTATCGATCGCTCTCTGGTGGCGATCGTGTCGATCGGTAGTGACGGAGTCGATCAATGCTGATTTCGGGAAAACTAAGTTTGTTTAGCCCGATTTCAGCTACGGTTAAGGTCCCTAATCACTTCTAACCCTAGGATATGTTTTGGGAAGCATTATAAAGGGTGAAAATCTATTGGATATGGATTAGGAGAGGTGTTAGGATATTGCATCAAATTTAAGGTGGGGAGTGTTCATGTTTGAACTTTTAACCTTATTTTTGATGGTTTAGAGTTCTTACTAGCTTAGGGACTTCCCGAGGACATTGTTGGTGCAATGGTCTAGGAGGAGCAAGCCTTTAGGGGGAGGAATTCATCATGGGATGATGAATGATATTTTTCCTCATGAGGAGGAAAATGAGAGTTTGAGAGGCCCAATTTGGAAATTGGGAGAGCATATAGGATTGCCTCTCTTGAGTGATATGGGACTTATCACTAGGAAGATGGTAGGCATCCTAGGTATTTTTGGACCAAGGGGGAGATTGTAAGATCTTATTGGGACATGAGACATTGACCTCCTTGGAGAGATAACCTTTTTGATGTATGTCAAAAAGGGGGAGAACATTAAATTACCAATTTTGAAAATTGGTAAGGGAATTTGAGTTAGGGGCCTAACTCAAGATTTGTTTTGTCAAACATCAAAAAGGGGGAGATTGTTGGTGCAATCGACCCAGGTCACGATTGACCAGACTCGAGTTTGACTCGAGAGATGTTTTGATGTTTAACAAAGTAAGTTGACATTGATGTTTGACATTAATGTCTGTTGATGTTTTGGGGAGATTATTTATACAATCAACCCGGGTTATGTTTAACTGGACTTGAGTTTGACTCGAGGGAAACTTTGATGGTTGACTAGGTTTGACCATGTGATTATGGAAAGTCCAAGTGGGACACTTGGCATTTGGGAAAGTCCAAGCATGAGTCTTGGCATGGAAAGTCCAACATGGGTTGGCAAGGGAAAGTCCAAGCTT
This sequence comes from Wurfbainia villosa, assembly GCA_025175895.1. NCBI lineage: Eukaryota > Viridiplantae > Streptophyta > Magnoliopsida > Zingiberales > Zingiberaceae > Wurfbainia > Wurfbainia villosa. Next base: position 35,412,015 of record CM045990.1, read on the forward strand.
GAGTCTTGGCATTTGAGAAGTCCAAGGGGCTTGATATTGGCGGCGTAAAGTCCAAGCGGGAGTCTTGGAAGCATAAGTCCAATGGTTGGCGGCGTAAAGTCCAAGCGGAGTCTTGGCAGCGTAAGTCCAATGTACCTTGGCAGTGTAGAAACCGTTAGCATGACATAGCCGATGGAAGCACCTGAAGGCTAGCGCGATGGAGGAACAAGTCATGGATGACTTGGAGGGATCCGAGAGGCGTAAGGCTGATGAAGGTGGCTAGAAGGTTTAGGTCTAGGCTAAGGGTGGTCTAGCAAGTATGGGGGCACCATACTTGGGTTAAAACCTCATGTTTGAGGTGTGCCAGTCGACTGGTGCCATGTAGCAGTCGACTGGTGTAGTCAACTAGGGTTTGACTGCGGGAATTTCCCTAGCAGTCGACTTCCATAAATGGGAAGTCGACTGATTGGATGAGCAGTCGACTGATCTTGTGATCAGTCGACTGATGCTCGGTTTTGGGGCATAGAATGGAGTCTCACTCGACCGCTGGGACGAGCAATCGAGTGATGGCTTGAACAGTCGACTGATGCTCATGATCAGTTGACTGATGTCCTAGCCGTTGGATTTTTCTAGCGTGGATTACACCGTTGTCTCACAGCAATAGTGTGATCAGTCGACTGATGGTCCCGAGCAGTCGACAGATCGACATTTTCCAGCATAGGTTGAAGCTATAAAAGGAGCTCGTGATGGAGAAAAATGGATCCGGTTTTTGAGAGCTTTAGGGGCGATTTATTGCTGCAAATCAGGTCTCCAAGTGCTAATCAAACAACCAAGCATTCAAGAAATTAAAAGCAAGTGTTGTAAAGTTTTTCTTTACTTGTCTTTCACATTAATTGTTGTAATTGCTTATTTTTGTTTCTTACTATTGTAAGATCGCTTGTAAGGGGTTTCTCTGCCTCCGACTTGTGTCGAGAAGGAGTGTTTATCATAGTGGTGTGTGATTGGCATCACTAGGGTTCGTACGAACCCAATCCATAGAGTAGGAACCGTTCGGTTCTGAACTACGTTAAATATTTGTGTTTGCGTGTTGTATATTTCGTTATCATTATTATTTTTCTATTTTCGCTGCGCTAACAAAATTGTAGAGACAAACGCAACGAATTCCATCATCGTACGAACACGACGCTATTCACCCCCCTCTAGCGGCCTCAAATCTCCTATAGCTTGGTCCCAAAACACGAGAACTCCTAAAAATCCAAGGAAAATAAAATCCTCGAAACACAAAACCCACAAACCAAAACCATAAACCAATAAAATTGTCACGTCCTAGGGGCATATCCGTCATCCAAATGACAGAGGAGCCCCTTAGTGACAGTATTCCGAAATACATGGACAAGATCTGGTAAAATCCTCGAAATAATTATAGAAATACAAGTATTTTATTAACTGCATGCATGCACGACTAAACATATATCAATTAAAGTAAAATAATTTTATGACACCAAATCAAACTGCGACAAAATCCAAAGTGCATAAATAAAATGCAATACTGATAAAGTAAATAAAGTGGCATCTCGACGATGCAGTGGGACAAGCACAGCAAGAAACTCTCTGAGAGACACGAAGGTAGGTCAACCGGACACATCCTCCATCAGTTAACCTAGAGGATAAGTGAGGAGGGGGTGAGTACAACCACTCTGTGGATGTATAGACAATAGTGCATAATCATAATGCACATAATGGAAGTCACAAGGAACAAGCTAGAGTAACCCAACCCTCAGAGTACCAATATCAGTCTGCAACTATCCTGATCAGCGGTATAACAAATATACCCGCAACATATGCAACCACTGCAATAAGCAATGCACATCCGGATACCATGACAAAGCCTCGTGGCTCTCGCACAAAAAGGAAACTATCTATGAGCTACCGCGAATGTAACCCATGGGCCGACAATCAATAGCACGGTCTACGCGCAACTATATGCTACCATGAATGAGACTCGTGGATAGACATGTAGTATATAGATATCTAATTATTGACTGCACGCACTAGCGTACTATCACCAATAGGTCGTGTGAGCAGTCGATTATCCTAGGTTGTTAAGCCTAGGGTTATCCAATACATCTAGCATAGAACATCTATCAAAATCGATAAAGATCATCGATCTACAATTAAGCCCATTGAGACGGTCAAGCGAGGGTTTCAACACCTCTAATACGAAATGTTTACCAAAGTCGATAAAGATCATCGACTTATAAATAAATACGTCGAGATGGTTAAGTCTAGGGTTCCAACCCTTCTAACATGATCGGTTATCAAAGTCGATAAAAAAAATCATAAGTTCAGTCCACTCATAAACACGTCGAGACGATTAATCATAGGGTTTCGTCCCAGCTAACAGGAACGTCTATCAAGGCCAATAAGGACCACAAATCCACTATCAAGCCCTTCAAGAGGGTTAAACCTAAATTATACCATTCTACCAGTTCAATCATGCATGCTACAACATGTTACCACGAACAAATCTCGTGGGTACTTAAGATGTAAAGTAGCTATCTAGCTACAGGCATCATACGAATCCGATTATCACCAACTCCGAACGAATAACGCAAGGATATAACCTTACAGTAGATCATCTCAACCATGATTGGGAGGCATGATTGACCACAAATATACAAAGCACCTACCTATAGAGAGACTCTACTGCAGACTCTCTCTCAACTAAGAATGGGAGATATAGTAAGGATTAATCGCATCCTTACCATACAAACTCTACTAGTCTGATCACCATATCACTGAAACAGTAAATGGATAACCATATATCATTAAGCACATCCGAGTTATTATGCCTAGGGTTCCAACACCTAGGGTTCTACTAATGTTGTTTCATTCCTGAGATCCGCTCCTACAGAATAACTTCATCTAAGTTATTCTATCTCTACTAGTCTTAATCATGGTATCCACCGCAAAAACACATAACCATATAAACATATAACACGCTGTCTAATAATCGACAGCATAGTCATACTAATGGCAATCAATGATTGAAATTAATTAGGGTATAACTAAAGGGTCATGCCAGAACAAAATCAAGGCAATGCTAAATAAAGAATCAGATGCCTATATATACTCTAAACTACATAAGCAATGTAATCATGTCATCATGCACTAGGATCTTGAGAGTCAAAGAACCTATATGTATACCTTCCACAAATTTTTCTATCTTAGTCATATTATTCAACTAGTCTAATCCTAATACTAGTCCAAATAGTAAGAGGTAAACATCTACCAATAATATCTAATCATTTATATCACAATGATAACTAGCTACGTATAGCAGTAATAGCAATTAATAACCATATGCTAACGATAAACCAGCAACCTAAAAAAAATCTAATAGTCTAACAGATATAAGGTTAAAACAATACTAGACAAAACATGATACCACCGCATAACCAATATAACCAATACAAATATGCACTAAATCTAGAAAATTTTCTAGAATTTATTCACCTGTTAGCCGTCTGGAGATGTCCTATTGCCGCCAAATCCCCCATATTGACCTCATCAATAATACCTTGAATTTATGAAACATAAAAATTGTCGAAAATCCATACCAATCCAAAAATACCCCAGTTAACCTGCCAAACGTGGCGAACTCCTAAAACCCAAAGACCCTAAGAACTCAGAAACTTGGCTTTGATACCAAATAAATTGTCACGCCCTGAGGGAGTCCCCGCCAGATGAAAATCTGGTAGCATCTCCCCTGTACGGGTGACAATATCAATTTTCACATACAAGGCCTACACAACCACTATACATCGGTCAACACGACCGGAACATACCACAACACACTATACATAATATGCGGCCTCAGACCATCAACCAAAATAAATAAAAGATCTAAAACATCGAGACCTACCCCTTCTGCCATCTGAGTAGGAACATACAACCAAACTAATCGAATAGTCCATAAGGATACAACAAATATCTCCAAACTTCCACAAATACATAACCAAAACATTAGGACCCAAACATATCTTCTATACAAAATCCAAAACCATAACTCAAATAACTAATAAACTATCACGACGAGGGGGGGGGTGTATGGCAACGGGACTCTCCTCACAGCTTCATCCTGAAATAAATATAAAACCACGGGGTAAGTTCAAAGAACTCAGCGGATATAGTCGATATGAAAAGTAAGATATAGCTAACTATAACAATCATGCCAGTACAATCTCATATATAGGGTATGCAAGAAAGAAATACAAAAGGATCAGACGCATCAATCTCCTATCCTGATATAGGAGCATATGCCAAACTAGATGAAATAAAGTCGCCGAACCATATACAAATATGTATCATGTATGCATGGCAATCATATGCAACATCCAAGGCAGCAATAAAAATGCAGTAAACACAATACAAATGCTATCCATGCAAAATACATGTCGTGCAAATGACATGGTCACCCCTGACGCCAGTCAGCCGCCTCACACGCGATGGTGAAGCCGAGTGGGTAGGGCTATGACAACTGTGCACTTTGCCATCACTGCTCCTGAGTGACCGAGTGGACAGGATGCTGTCGGAGTACACCTATCCTCCTGCCCCAAACAGAGTGGGGGAGCTAAGCTCTCATCTCCCGGTGTCATAGACCAGAGGAGGGATCCCTGCCCGCTACCACGCTGCCTCATGACTACCCATGAGCGGACCAGCGGAGCCTGATAGAGCAATTACACACACCCTCCTGATGTACCACTAACCCATGAGTGGCAGCATGTGCAGGCCATGTAACTGGCTGCGGGCTCAACTATAAAGGAACCCCGTCCAGCCAGCATGCAATTGTAGGGATGTATACTTAAAAGTCTATCTTTTGTATGAACATTTTTATTTTGAAATAAGAATCACATGATCATTGTTTTCATATTTTTATGGTTATGCAATATTGTCTAATACTTTACATTGTAGATAACATGGTGTGTGGTGTCACACGGGAGATCATTTTATCGGCCCCTTAAAAAGTATAAGTAAAGGCTCACAACCGAGATGGCTTTGGACAAACCATCGGAATGGCTGTAGTGTGATTTGGTATTGGTTTGTTTTGACCATAGAATCACACTAGTGCACTTTGTGTGGATTGAGCAGGACCGACTTAGAGGTGATTCAATTTATTGCTGACTACATAATCAAATCGAACTTCAGATATTATTTAGTACATGCTCTTAATCCCGATATAATAACGGGCACATATACTTAGTACTCATCTCTTTAATTTACCAATGGACGAGATTTATAGATTAAATCGATAGGCTCGGTAAGTTGGGAGATGATATTATTTATATGATGCGCCGTTGATTATAGGAGGAAATCGTGTCCTATATATTAGTATGATGATGTACCCTTGAGGAGCTCATAAGGTTCATCATGTAAACCCTGCAGGTGGACTTGGTCCGGCATGATGAAAAGGTTGAGTGGTACTACTCAAGGAGTTAGATGTCGATTAATTAATGGTCAGTAAATTAATTAATCGACGGACATTCGAGATCTTAAACACGAGGAGAAAATGTACAAATATTATATGGAGCCCATATTATCATATGGGGGTTGGTGAGGTAGATCAATGATGATCCTTTAGTGGATTGGATCATCATTAGTGGATCGGACTTTATGTGGGCTTGATCCTTGGGTGTGTTGGATCGAAGCAGATCGCTAGAGGGGGGGGGGGTGAATAGCGATAGAAACTTTTCCGTACGAATTCGTTTCAAAACACTTATATGCAGCGAAAAGATAAATAAAAAATAAAAGAGACAAGTAGAGTTTTTACTTGGTTCGTAGCCTTCGGCTACTACTCCAAGGCCCTAGTGATCCTTGATCACGCACGGAGGGCAAATCACTAATAAACTCCTCCTCGTTGGAGGTAGGAGTTAATCAGATACAAAAACCACGAAAGAGACTCGAGATAGAGGGACACTCCCCCTCTTCTCGTTATGATAAAACCACAATAAAAAGAAGTACAGAATGGAATTAAACTAAGATTATACCGACGACTCATAGATGGAAAGATGAAACCCTAGTCGTCGTGTCTGCAGAGCTTCGTCGTAGGAATGTCGAAGACTCGTAGTGTACCGGAAGCACTTGGAAGTTTTTTTTTATGAAAAACCCTAGAACAAGCCCTCCTTTTATAGCCTTTGAGCCCCTCATCGAATGGTTCTTCAACCAATCACAAATGGGCACAAAACCTCCTTGAAAAATGGTGATAGAGCTTGACTCCTCGAGGCTGATCCTTGACCATCAGTCGACTGATGGTAACATCAGTCGAATGCTGACCGCAGACCGTCGACTGATGGACAGCAGTCGAGTCCTCCAAGCTAGCAGTCGACTAATGCTAGCTGCAAGGCAAAGTTAGCTTAACAAAAACATTATTTGGATGACCTCCGACCGTCCGATCTCGACCTAGACCATCGATGGGATATCTGAAGGTTTTGCCCGAAAGCTCTGATACCATTTGAAGGGATTTCCCTTGTCGAGTCCGTGAGGGGAAACTTCGCTTCCCCTTCACCTCGGTTGCTTGACCATGGTGATCCCTACGATGTCCCCGGATAAAAAAAAATTTAATCCTAGACAAAAGGGATTACCAAAGCAACCAAGTCATCATCGTGCTATTCGTTTAGAGAGGTCACTTGAACAAACTAGTTGTTCAAGCGACCATCCTCTATTCTACGAGTAGCCGCGGAATAGATGATGTCCGGATCGCCGGTTTTTGTGTTTATACTCGGGATACAAGTATTATTTATCCATTTACAGAAATATAACATGCTTATATTTGTAAAAAAAAACAAGCAATGAATAAAAGAGAAAGAAGAATAGGTATACCTCTTGGTCTTCTAATGTATGACCTTCCTCCTTTTGGACGTCGTGTGGGCGACGATCCACCAAAAGTCGAAGCTCCTAGATCGCAAAACTTCCTTCCTTGCTTTTCCCAAGCAAGAGGAAGAAGAGAAATAATGTTTTTCTCCTTCCAAAACTCAACCAACAAGGAGCTATGAAAGTCCTTGCCGCCGACCAACTAGAAGGAGAAGGAGATGGTAGAAAACTACCAAGACACCAAGGGAAACCCTATATCTTATTTCCACCACCTAAGGAGAAGAAGAAGGGGACTTTGGGCCCCGGCCAAGGCTGGAAAAGAGATGGAAAATCTGCTGGACGTTGGCCCAAAGAGGAAGAAGAAGAGAGAAAGAACCTTCCTTATTTGGTGCCACCCTAGCCTCAAAACCCTAATCCCAATCCTATCTCAAATAGGATTGCTCCTTGCTGCCCAAACCCTAGCTCTCCTCCTATTCATCATGTAATCCATGACCACTCCCAATGCCCTCCTTTTATAGAGTTAGGGATAAGTCATGAATTAATCTCCTCCATTGGTTCTAGGGATTTAATCTCAACCGTCGGATCTAGAGATTTAATCTCAACCGTCGGATCTTAGAGATTTGATCTCTACCAATGGATCTTAGAGTTTTGTTTCTATCCATTGGATCTAAGCTTCATGAGGTATTAATAGGCTACATTAGAGACCATGAGGAGGAGTTGGGTCTTGGCCACCCATGGATCAAGCCCACATAAAGTCCGATCCATTAATGATGATCCAATCCACTAAAGGTCCATCATTGATCTACCTCACCAACCCCCATATGATAATATGGGCTCCATATATTATTTGTACATTTTCTTCCCGTGTTTAAGATCTCGAATGTCCGTCGATTAATTAATTTACTGACCATTAATTAATCGACATCTAACTCCTTGAGTAGTACCACTCAACCTTTTCATCATGCCGGACCAAGTCCACCTGCAGGGTTTACATGATGAACCTTATGAGCTCCTCAAGGGGACATCATCATCCTAATATATAGGACACGGTTTCCTCCTATAATCAACGACACACCATATAAATAATATCATCTCCCAACTTACCGAGCCTATCGATTTAATCTATAAATCTCGCCCATTGGTAAATCAAAGAGATGAGTACTAAGTATATGTGCCCGTTATTATATCGGGATTAAGAGCATGTACTAAATAATATCTGAGGTCCGATTTGATTATGTAGTCAGCAATAAATCGAATCACTTCTATGTCGGTCCTGCTCAATACACACAAAGTGCACTAGTGTGATTCCTTGGTCAAGACAAAACAATACCAAATCACACTCAACCATTCCGATGGTTTGTCCAAAGCCATCTCGGTTGTGAGCCTTTACTTATACTTTACAAGGAGCCGATAACATGATCTCCCATGTGACACCACACACCATGTTATCTATAATGTAATGTATTAGACAATATGCATAAAAATATGCAAACAATGATCATGTGATTCTTATTTCAAAAATAAAGATGTTTATAGAAAAGATAGACTTTTCAGTATACATCCCTACAATCTCCCACTTATACTAAAAGACTAAGCTGTGCTCTTACTGCCATACATCTAATTCCCCTTACCTCCACATGCCTATCAAAGCTCTCGCTGGAAGGGCCTTAGTGAAAGGGTCTACCAGGTCATCCTCTGATGCAATCTAGGCGACAACAACTTCTCCTCTCTTTACGATTTCTCGTATCAGGTGGTACTTGCGCTCTATGTGTTTACTAGCCTTATGGGCTCGTGGTTCCTTCGAGTTTGCAACTGCACCACTATTATCACAATAAATTGTGATAGTTCTGGGCAAACTAGGAATCACATCCAAATCCATCAGGAAGTTCCTGAGCCATACAACTTCTTTGGCCGCCTCAGAGGCCGCCACATACTCAGCTTCCATGGTGGAGTCCGCCATGTACTTTTGCTTGACACTCCTCCATACAATGGCTCCACCTCCCAAAGTAAACACAAAACCTGAGGTAGACTTACTGTTATCCCTATCAGATTGGAAGTCGGAATCCGTGTAACCCACAGGGAGTAATTGATCTGCTCGGTAAACCAGCATATAATCCCTAGTCCTTCTCAGGTACTTCAATATATGCTTTATCGCAGTCCAATGTCCCTGTCCTGGATTACTCTGATATCTGCTGACCATGCCCACGACAAAGCAGATATCTGGTCTCGTACAGAGCATCGCATACATGAGGCTTCCTACTGTCGAAGCATAAGGAACCGCCTTCATCTCCTCTATCTCCTCAGATGATCTAGGACACATCTCCATAGATAAAGGAACTCCATGCCTGAAAGGTAGAAAACTCTTCTTGGAGTTTTGCATGATAAAACGCTCCATAATCGTGTCTATGTATGAAGCTTGGGATAAGCACAACATCCTTTTCCTGCGATCCCTTATAACCTTGATCCCAAGGATGTGTCCCACCTCTCCCAAGTCCTTTATATCAAATTGTTTGGACAACCATACCCTTACGTCCGATAACACCTTGATATTGTTGCCAATCAATAAAATGTTATCTACATATAGTACAAGAAATACCACTACGTTTTCGTCACATCTCTTGTATACACAAGACTTATCCGGACTTTGAATAAATCCATAAGACTGGATCACCTCATCAAACCGGATGTTCCAAGATCTCGAAGCTTGCTTTAATCCATAAATGGACCGATTAAGCTTACATACAAGATGCTCTTTTCCCTTAGCAATGAATCCCTCTGGTTACTTCATATAGATGTTTTCCTCAAGACTTGAAATAACCTAGTTTATCTGAGACTTGACGTCTTACATAAGCTTCACAACCCCAAATCTTTATAAAAGACATTTTGGGACTCTTCCCAGTCCATATCGTATATGGTGTCTTTTCTACGGCTTTTGATGGGACGCGATTAAGTGTGAAAGCGGCTGTCTCTAGAGCTAGTCCCCAAAAGGAAGTAGGTAGATCAGTCTGGCTCATCATTGATCGTACCATATCTAATAGAGTACGATTTCTCCTCTCAGATACACCATTCCATTGTGGTGTTCCAGGTGGAGTGAGTTGGGATATTATCCCACACTCAGCCAAGTGATCACGAAACTCTTGACTAAGGTATTCACCACCTCGATCTGATCGAAGTAGCTTAATACGCTTACCAAGTTGGTTTTGTACTTCATTCTTGAATTCTTTGAACTTTTCAAAGGATTCTGACTTATGTCTCATCAAATATAAGTAGCCAAATCTACTCATATCATCAGTGAAAGTAATAAAGTACTTATAGCCTCCTCTGGCTTCGATATTGAAAGGCCCACATACATCAGTATGTATGAGTCCTAACAAGTCCGTCGCTCTCTCGCCATGTCCACTAAATGGAGTTTTAGTCATCTTTCCTAAAAGGCAAGATTCGCATACCTCATATGATTCAAAATTAAATGAGTCCAATAATCCATCTTTATGGAGTTGGGATATGCGTTTTTCATTTATGTGACCTAGGCGACAGTGCCAGAGATATGTTTGGTTCAAATCATTCGATTTGAACCATTTGGTATTTACGTTATAAATTGGGTTTTCTAAATCTAGAACATAGAGACCATTCATAAGTGGTGCATTACAATAGAACATTTCATTCAAATAAATGGAACAACATTTGTCCTTTATTATAAAAGAAAAGTTTTTCTTGTCTAAACAAGACACAGAAATTATGTTCTTTGTCAATGCAGGTACATATAAGCACTCCTCTAGTTCTAAGATGAGCCCAGTGGGCAAAGACAAAGAATATGTTCCTACAGCTACAGCAACAACTTTTGCGCCATTGCCTACTCGTAGGTCCACTTCGCCCTTTGCCATTTGTCTACTATTTCTCAGTCCCTGCACATTAGTACAAATGTGAGATACACATCCGGTATCTAATACCCATGTAGAAGAAATAGATAGATTAACTTCTATAACGTGTATACCTGAGGCAGAAGTCCCACTTCTTTTATTCTTTACTTCCTCAAGGTAGACTTTGCAGTTCCGCTTCCAGTGTCGATCTCACAATGGAAAGCGATCCCCTTCCTTAGGTACTTTACCTTTACCCTTTGAAGTGGATGAATTGGCCTTGCCTTTGGCTTGGGTCTTACCCTTGCCTTTGCGCTTACCTTTGCCCTTCTTGACCATTAATACGTTACTAACTTTCTTGTTGAGATTCGGTTCAGCAGTTCTCAACATGCTGAGAATCTCAGGCAAAGGCTTATCAATTTCATTCATGTTATAATTCATGACAAATTGATTATATGCTTCCGGCAACGATTGCAGGATAACATCGGTTGCCAATTCTTGACTCAGTGGAAAACCTAGTCTTTCAAGGTTCTCAACGTACCCAATCATTTTAAGTACGTGAGTTCCTACAGGTGTTCCTTCTTGCATCTTGCATGCAAAAAGAGCCTTAGACACTTCAAAACGCTCGTGCCTAGCTTGTCCTTGATATAGTTGTTTCAAATGCTCAACCATATCATAGGCATCCATGTTCTCATGTTGCTTCTGAAGCTCAGAGTTCATGGTGGCAAGCATAAGACATGACACATCTAATGCGTCATCTTGATGCTTCTTATAAGCATCCTTTTCAGCATGAGTGGCCGCATGGGCGGGTGTTTCAGGGGTAGACTGCTCTAGGACATACAGTTTGCGTTCTTGCTTGAGGATAATCCTCAAGTTCCTATACCAGTCTAGAAAGTTAGCTCCATTGAGCTTATCTTTCTCAAGGATAGATCGCAAGTTCAGGGGGTGTGTCGTGTTAGATGACATGGTGATCTACAACAATAAAATGCAAAATTAAGTATCATACCTAAGTCATTTAATTAGGCCTTTAATTAAATGAGGCTCCCACTAAATTCTCATAGCTTTGATATGAGCTAATTATTGATGTAGGCAAACACATTTTGCTTACATCATTAGCTACTATTTAGCTATAAATTTATATGGGATAAAGATCCACATCATAATTCGTCTTGAGTTAGCTTTGGCTAATCGCCCAAGACGTAGTATGATTAGGTAGGCAATCTTTTGCCAATTACATCTGATGTAACTCTTTAATAGCTTTGGTTAAGTTTAGATTAGTTTAGTGCTTATTCCTAAACCAGCTTCCAGGCTGTGGCGAGGCATAGGGGCCTTCTTGGATATCGGAGCAACGACCACTTCTAAGACAAAGCTGATGTTCGGAAATCACATAAAACTAATTTTAAAACTTATGTTCAAAGCTAATATATGCCTCTACTTTCTTAACTAATTAAGAAAAACTTAATTAAGTCTTAACCAAGTTTGATAGCGGGACATCACGATTGTCCACTCGCACTCTTCCAAGATAAAATGCATTGCTTTGCTTTGGCAAACCCAATAACAAATGATCGAGGAAGTAGTGAGTACCAAACTTTGGTAGGCATATCGTTTAGACTTATTAAGAAATAAACTTAAACATGCATCATATACATATTAGCATACATCACATATAAGCTAAATTAACATGCATCACATACAAGCTAAATTATCATGCATCACATACATATTAAACTAAGCGTGTCATGGTTATGACCCTTATTCTACAATCTTCTCAAGCCAATGAGAAGATTGATTGGTCAACCTAGGGATAACATCTTCTCCCAAGTGCTTCCTTTTGGTTGTCTTGTGTGTTGACTTCCTCCTTGTAACGTCATCTTCCAATGGACCCTCCATCTTTATTTTGTATATTACAAAAGGAGAAATACTCGAGTTACATTTGAGTCTAAAACTAATTTTACAACAAGAATTTTAGGAGAAAGGCACGACACGCAGGCCGTATTAAGAATTACAACACACAATCACAAACCTTTTGGGACTAGGCCATAACCATGCACCATGTCAATTTTAACTTTTAAAAGACATCGGATATTTTATTATGTTTGAAAATTTGCTAATGCAATTATCAACTCATAATAAAATGCATCCTACTTCTATATCATATATAAAATAGAGAAAAACTATTTTTATACGATCTTTCGCAAGTGGCTCTGATACCACTGTAGGGAATTCTTTATGCCAAAATAGCATATGTGCAACGGAAAAATTAGGATCCCTTCCTAGTGATCCTTGCGAAAGAAAACCTCGTACAAAATAAATTTCTCTAAAACCAAACCTATCTTATAGGAGAGGATTACCTTTGTTGCGTTCCCTTTGCAATCCCGCTTTTCCTTGGATGTGTTGGATCTTTTAGCACGTTCAAATGTCCGTGCCTCTATATGTATCCACACGAGCAAGCTCTTGTCTCACAAAAGAAAATAGAAGAGCTCTCCTTTACTTCTTGCTAGAGAAGTCCCTAAAGGAGAGGAAGCTAGGGAAAAAGAGAAGGGAAGAAGAAGACTACTCTTCTTGCTACACTCACAAATGCCACACAACAAAAGCCTCTCACCACAAAGCTCTCTCCAAGCCTCAAGCTCCCAACAACCACACTCCTTTGGCCGACCACTCTATGTGGTGTTTTATAGGGTTGGAAAAACCCTTCACCTCCTATCATATTCAATGCAATTAATTGCATTGAAACACAATCAAACAAGGAGTTGCCTCCTTGTTTGGCCGGCCACATGTGGGGGAAATCCAAAGGTCAAAACCCTTTGTTTCCTTCCACCTCATCAAGCTTAGGTGGCATGCTTAGGTGACATGCTTATGTGGCATTCTTATGTGGCATTCATGCATGTTGAATTAATCTTATTAATTCAATTAAGCTTATGTTATCATATTGAATTAGTCTCATTAAATCAATAAGGTAACATATTGAATTAATCTCATTAAATCATTTAGCTAAAATTCTCATTAAGCTTAAAGTCCAAAAACCATTTTGTACTTAAGCTTATTCCCAAATTATTCTAGTCAAACTAGAATACTCTAATTCTTCTAATTATCATGCTCTTTGTGTGTGACCCTATAGGCTTTCATAACGTTGGCAGTGGATCTAAACTCTTTTAGATACACAAGCAATGAGCGGCATCTAGCAATACATCATTGCTACCCAAGTTACGAAATAAGTCAAGATCCGACTAACCTTTCCGTGACTACTATAATGTATGACCGTGTCCTTCTATCCTTGATATCAGATTGACCAATGAGGCATAGACCGTGTCATCCTCGATCAATCTATGTGTTTCTTGATCCCTGAGTAAACTAACTCAAACAAATGAGCTCAATATCTCATATTGACTTATTCGAGCATGGCCATGTGTTTTAGTAGTTCTACTCAATCAAGGGGCCCACAGATATCACTCCCGTCATATGGGAGGGATAGATCCCATCTACATCACTCACATCCCTCCGCATAATTTATTATATACCCAGTAATCGCCTTTATGGTCCACCCTGTTACGGGTGACGTTTGACGATACCAAAGTACATAACTCCTTATGTAGGGAACCGTAGTGACTTCAGGTTCGAGGACTATTCATACCAATAGTCACATGAGAAAGTTTATGACACTCATATAACGATCCATGAAACTTTCTCATGGCGGGTCAGTTCAGTATATATTCTCTAATATATACCCATGTGTCAACTTGATATCATATATCCATGACTTGTGAGATCAAGTCATCAATCGACCTACATGCTAGTCTTTATGTATTAATATTGCCCTTGCATATTAATACTTGACTAGGAACATTTAGGAAAGTGTTCTCTACAGCCTCTCATAATCAATTCTGCTAATTGATGTGCTGTAGATAAGAACCTACTTTTCTAGGGCATTATTATATATTTAATTTAGCTGGCACAAGCAAGACGTAAATATATAATAACCAATCCTTTGCCTTTATAGAATATGATACAAAATGTTCCCTATTCAACCATCACATGATTGGTTCTAGGGCTATAACTAACAGTTCTCTCCATCACGATCAGATCGTAGTGTCATCCATATCTTGAATAATCGTCTATAAAAGAGACGAAATATTCAAGACCACCTCTTGCCTGGATAGTCATAGGACCACACAAATCAGAATGAACCATTCCTAACACATCTTTGGCTCTATACCCCTTGGCCTTGAAAATGCCTCTTGGTCATCTTACCCTCCAAGCAAGATTCACAGGTTGGGAGATCCTCCACCACTAATGAACCCAAAAGTCCATCAGTTATCAACCTTTGAATTCTGCTTAGGTTAATGTGACCAAGCCTAAGATGCCAAAGATATGTTTGGTTCATCTTCGAAGGTTCTTTTCTCTTATTGGAATTAGAAGATGAGTTATTAACTTCAATTTGCATCGTGGGAGGTTTTAGTTCAAGTGTATACAAATTTCCTATCAATGTACCTGAACAAATATTCTTCCTATTCCTTTTTATAACATCTCTGTCATTAAAAGAAATAGAATATCCATCCATAAACAATTTAGGAACTGAAACTAAGTTCTTCCTAAATAAAGGTACATAAAGGGAATTTTCCAGAACCTAAGTTTTATTTTTCTCAAGAGATAAATAAAACTTCTCCCACTGTAATAGCCACCACCATCATGGCATTGCCCAAGTAAATGATAATCTCCCCTTTAGCTAGTCATCGGGTTTCCTGGAACCCCTGCAAAGTATTGCAGACATGATTAGTGGCTCCCGTATCTACTTGTCAGGTGCCGGTAGACATCACCGCTAATCATGTTTCAATGACTAGTCCAAAGGATATACCTTTGTTATATTTTGGATTGGGACAATCCTTCTTCTAATGTCCATCCTGCTTGCAAGTACTTGCCTTTCGGCTTATTCACTCCTCCCTGAGATCCTCCCACCACCTTTGCTCTACTTTGTTTCTCCTTCTTCTTGCCTTTCGGCTTAGAAGTAGAAACCCTTTTGAGCAACCATGGCTTGAGGACACTCTTCGAAGAGTGCATACTTGTACTCCTTAGCAGATAAGACAATATCTAGATTCTTTTCCAATCAACATTATTTGGGTACAGTAAGTTTATTTCCTTTAGTATCATAGTAAGTGGACTGAAAGTCATTTTTGAAAATCCTAAGAATCACATAGATCATTACTGTATATTTCTTATTGATTCCTCAAACAATAAAATTTTAAAATCAACCAACACCTCTAAACACCGAGAATATCGCATGCCACGATCGTGTGGATGTATATGAATTCTACATTTGTAAGATGAGATTTTACCCATTAATTTTACTATCTTTTCAACCTAACTTTTTGACAAGTAAAATTAATAGTTGGTTCCTCTTTGGCCCTACAAATAAAAGCAGTAACTCCGATGGAGAGGATACTTATATTTGTATCTAAATGTTCACCATTACTTGGTACCAAGGTAATTATCTCGGACTATGTGCCTTAAGATGGGCAAGTACACATGCTCCTTAATAATTTCCTATAACCATATTCGACCTTGTGATCCACAAACAAACCCATCTGATGTGGAGGAAGGCACTCAGAGCCGACGCGCAAGGGAAATTTTTTAAAATTTCCACGGCCTCCATTACGATTTGACAAGTGATGCAAACAAACTTGCACGTCGGCTCTGAGTGCCTTCCTCCCCATCGGATGAGTTTGTTTGTGGATCACAAGGTCGAATATGGTTATAGGAAATTGTTAAGGAGCGTGTGTACTTGCCCATTGTAAGGCACATAACCCGAATAATTACTTTAGTACCAAGTAATGGTGAACACATAGATACAAATATAAGTATCCTTCCCATCGGAGTCACTGCTTTTATTTGTAGGGCCAAAGAGGAACCAACTATTAATTTTACTTGTCAAAAAGTTAGGTTGACAAGATAGTAAAATTAATGGGTAAAACCTCCTCTTACAAATGTAGAATTCGTATACGTCCACACTATCGTGGCATACGATATTCTCGGTGTTTTGAGGTGTTGGTTGATTTTAAAATTTTATTGTTTGAGGAATCAATAATTTTTTGAAATCTAATGTTTTGATTTATGTGATTCTTAGGTTTTCTTTCAAAATGACTTTTAATCCACTTGCTATGATACTGAAAGAGAACAAACTTACTGGACCCAACTATGTAGATTGGAAGAGGAATCTAGACATTGTCTTGACTGCTGAAGAATATAAATATGTACTCCTCGAAGAGTGCCCTCCCAAGCCTGCATGCAGATGATTCTGGGGAAAAGGAGAGAGAGAGCTATAGGAAGTGGATCAAGGCCGATGAGATGGCGCGGTGTTACATTTTGGCATCTATGTCAAATGTACTCCAACATCAGCATCAAGCCATGCCCACTGCCTATGATATGATGCTCAATCTCAAGGAGCTTTTTGGACACCAGAATCGGGCTGCGAGGCAAGAAGCCATGAGAAACTTGATGACGACCACCATGATCGAGGGAACACCTGTGAGGGATCATGTTCTCAAGATGATGGCTCATTTTGTTGGATCGAAGCGGATCGCTAGAGGGGGGGGTGAATAGCGATAAACCTTTTATTTTTTATTCGTTCGTTAAAACCCAAGTAGATAATTAATTGAAGCGGAAATGCAAATGTAAAGTGAAAAGAGACAAAGGAGTTTTACTTAGTTCGTATCCTTCGGCTACTACTCAAAGGCCCTAGCGGTCCTTGACCATGTACGGAGGGAAAAAACACTAAAGAACTCCTCCTCGTTAGAGGTAGGAGTTGATCGATTAAAATAAAAACAAAGCTTGTGGTAGAGGAACACTCCCCCTCTCCTCGTTATGATAAAAGCTCCGAGAAATTACAGTAATGAACTGAAATAAAAGATTAAACCGACGTTACAAAAAGAAAGCAATCAAGACCTAGATGTCGGAAAGGAAGCACTTCGTTGTCGGAAAGTTGCAGCTTGGCGGAGGCTTTTGGAAGCTTAGAATTGATGAAGAAACCCTAGGATTGGCCCTCCTTTTATAACCTTTGAGCCCCTTCTCGAGAGGAACTTCACCCAATAGAGTTATGACACATGGCTCCTTGAAAAATGGTGATAAGGCTTGACTCCTCGAGGCTGATCCTTGACCATCAGTCGACTGATGGCCATCATCAGTCGACTGATGGTAGCATCAGTCGAATGCTGACCTCGGGCAGTCGACTGTTGGACAGCAGTCGAGTCCTCCAAGCTGACAGTCGACTGATGCTAGCTGCAAGGCAAAGTTAGCTTAACAAAAACATTAATTCGACGACCTCCGACCATCCGATCTCGACTTAGACCACCTATAAGATGTCTTTGGTCGGATCTACGCCTAAGATCATCCTCGTAAAGAGGATACGACCTCACTTACTCTTGCACACACATGAGCTTACCTCGATACTTACTGTGTTGCTTTCGCTTTCGACCTTCCACTCGATTCCTTCGGATCCCTCCGAAGTCACTCGAGTGTCGCCCGACCACCGCGGCTTCCTCCGGGTGTCGCTAGCCTTCAGCTCCAGCTATAGTAATTTTCTACACACTCGATTCAGCTCGTGAGATAATGACATGAGCTTAACTTTGTATTGTTTTCTATAATCAAAACTCAGGTTCGACTTAGGTGCCTACTGCACCAACACATTTAAATGAGCTGGAGGTCCTAGGAGATGAGATCGATGGGGAAACCCAGGTCGAAATCATACTCCAGTCTCTACCAAGGAGTTTTGAGCAGTTTCGCCTGAACTACAACATGAACAAGAGGTTGTATTCGTTGGCAGAACTTCTGACAAAACTCCAAGCGGCAGAGGGACTATTTCGTCAGAGTGCTCAGGTGCATGCCGTGGTGACCCAGAAAGTTTCTACTTCTAAGCCGAAAGGAAAGAAGAAGAAGAAATAAACCGGGGCGAAGGCGATGGGAGGTACTCAGGGAGGAGTGAAGAAGCCAAAAGGAAAGTGCTTCACTTGTAAGCAGACTGGACACTGGAAGAAGGACTGCCCCAACTGCAAGAACAAAGGTATATCTTTTAGTCTAGTCGTTGAAATATGTTTAGCGGTGTTATCTACTGGCACATGGTGTGTAGATATGGGAGCCACTGATCATGTCTGCAATACTTTACAGGGGTTCCAAGAAACCAGATGACTGGCTGAGGGGGAGATTACTGTGTACTTGGGCGATGCCACGAAGGTGGCGGCTATTGTAGTGGGAGACGTTCATTTGTCTTTTGAGAAAAATAAACTTTTGGTTCTTAAGAATTGCCTTTATGTACCCTTATTTAGAAAGAATTTAATTTCAGTTTCTAAATTGTTTATGGATAGATATTCTATTTCTTTTAATGACAGAGTTGTTATAAGAAGAGATAGGGACATTGTCCGTTCGGGTACATTGATAGGAAATTTGTACACACTTGAACCAAAACCTCCCACGATGCATATTGAAATTAATAGCTCATCTTCTAATTCCAATAAGAGAAAAGAACCTTCGAAGATGAACCAAACATATCTTTGGCATCTTAGGCTTGGTCACATTAACCTAAGCAGAATTCAAAGGTTGATAGCTGATGGACCTTTAGGTTCATTAGTGGTGGAGGATCTCCCAACCTGTGAATCTTGCTTGGAGGGTAAGATGACCAAGAGGCCTTTTATGGCCAAGGGGTATAGAGCCAAAGATGTGTTAGAATTGGTTCATTCTGATTTGTATGGTCCTATGTCTATCCAGGCTAGAGGTGGTTTCGAGTATTTCGTCTCTTTTATAGATGATTACTCGAGATATGGATACATTTACCTGATGCGCCACAAGTCTGAATGCTTTGACAAGTTCAAAGAATTCAAGGCTGATGTGGAGAAATGTCAAGGTAAAAGTATCAAGACACTACGATCTGATCGTGGTGGTGAGTACCTCTTGGGAGAGTTTAGGAACTACTTATCAGAGGCTGGGATTCAATCCCAATTGACTGCACCTGACACACCCCAGCAGAACGGTGTAGCAGAATGAAGGAATAGGACTCTTATGGAGATAGTTAGATCGATGATGAGTTATTCTGACTTGCAAGATTCATTCTGGGGATATGCTCTAGATACGGCGGTGTACATTCTGAACTTGGTTCCATCTAAATCAGTGCCTTCTACTCCCACAGAGTTGTGGACTGGGCGAAAGCCTAGTCTAAGACATATTCAGATATGGGGGAGTCTAACACATGTGCTGAAGGCATATGCTGGTAAGTTGGAACCTCGTACAGAAGTGCGCTTGTTCGTTGGCTATCCTAGAGGAACGAAGGGTGGATTGTTTTATAGTCCTAGAGATCAGAGGGTGATCGTTAGCATGAATGCCAGATTTCTAGAGGAAGACTATGTGATGAGCCACAAGCCCAAGAGTAAAATTATTCTAGAGGAGTTAAAAGGGGAAGTCACTTTTTTAGTACCACCGGAACAAGAGGATATACCACATGTCACTGCACCGCGTATCACAGAGGATACACAGGTGATACCTCGTCGTAGTGGGAGGGTTGTGAGACAACCTGATAGATTCATGTTTTTGGGAGAATCTTCTGATTTGGTCCCTGGCGAACATGAACCTGATCCCTTGACATATGACGAGGCAATCCAAGATAAAGATGCAGTATCTTGGCAAAGTGCAATAAATGATGAGATTGAATATATGGATTCAAATCAGGTCTGGGAGCTAGTAGAACCACCCGATGGTGTAAAAACCATTGGATGCAAGTGGATCTACAAGAGAAAGAGAGGAATAGATGGGAAGGTTGAGACCTTCAAAGCGAGGTTTGTTGCGAAAGGGTATACTCAGAAAGAGGGTATCAATTATGAGGAGACCTTTTCGCCGGTAGCCATGCTTAAGTCTATCTGGATTCTCTTATGCATAGCAGCTCATATGGATTATGAGGTGTGGCAGATGGATGTCAATACAACTTTCCTTAATGGAAGTCTTAAAGAAAACATCTACATGAAGCAACCAGAGAGATTCATTGCTAAAGGCAAAGAGCATCTTGTGTGTAAGCTTAATCGGTCCATTTATGGATTGAAGCAAGCTTCGAGGTCTTGGAACATCCGCTTTGATGAGGTGATCCAGCCTTATGGATTTATTCAAAGTCTGAATGAGTCTTGTGTATACAAGAGATATGACGGAAACGTAGTGGTATTTCTTGTACTATACGTAGATGACATTTTGTTGATTGGCAACAATATCAAAGTGTTATCGGACGTAAGGGTATGGTTGTCCAAACAGTTTGATATGAAGGACTTGGGAGAGGTAGGACACATCCTTGGGATCAAGGTTCTAAGGGATCGTAGGAAAAGATGTTGTGCTTATCCCAAGCTTCATATATAGACACGATGATGGAGCGTTTTAGCATGCAAAACTCCAAGAAGGGTTTTCTACCTTTCAGGCATGGAGTTCCTTTATCTAAGGAGATGTGACCTAGATCATCTGAGGAGATAGAGGAGATGAAGGCGGTTCCTTATGCTTCGACAGTAGGAAGGCTCATGTATGCGATGCTCTGTACGAGACCAGATATCTGCTTTGCCATGGGCATGGTCAACAGATATCAGAGTAATCCAGGACAGGGACATTGGACTGTGGTAAAACATATATTGAAGTACCTGAGAAGGACTAGGGATTATATCCTGGTTTACCGGGCAGACCAATTACTCCCTATGGGTTACACGGATTTCGACTTCCAATCTGATAGGGATAACAATAAGTCTACCTCAGGTTTTGTGTTTACTTTGGGTGGTGGAGCCATTGTATGGAGGAGTGTCAAGTAGAAGTGCGTGGCGGACTCCACCATGGAAGCTAAGTATGTGGCGGCCTCTGAGGTGGCCAAAGAAGCTGTATGACTCAGGAACTTCCTGATGGACTTGGATGTGATTCCTGATTTTCCCAGAACTATCACAATTTATTGTGATAATAGTGGTGCAGTTGCAAACTCGAAGGAACCACGAGCCCATAAGGCTAGTAAACACATAGAGCGCAAGTACCTCTTGATACGAGAAATCGTAAAAAGAGGAGAAGTTGTTGTGGCCAAGATTGCATCAGAGGATAACCTGACAGATACTTTCACTAAGGCCCTTCCGGCGAAAGCTTTTGATAGGCATGTGGAAGGAATGGGGATCAGATGTATGGCAGTTTGAAGACAACATAGTCTTTTAGTATAAGTGGGAGATTGTAGGGATGTATACTTAAAAGTCTATCTTTTGTATGAACATCTTTATTTTGAAATAAGAATCACATGATCATTGTTTGCATATTTTTATGGTTAGGCAATATTGTCTAATACTTTACATTGTAGATAACATGGTGTGTGGTGTCACACGAGAGATCATGTTATCGGCCCCTTGAAAAGTATAAGTAAAGGCTCACAACCGAGATGACTTTGGACAAACCATCAGAATAGTTGTAGTGTGATTTGGTATTGGTTTGTCTTGACCATAGAATCACACTAGTGCACTTTGTGTGTATTGAGCAGGACCGACTTAGAGGTGATTCGATTTATTGCTGACTATATAATCGAATCGGACCTCAGATATTATTTAGTACATGCTCTTAATCCCGATATAATAACGGGCACATATACTTAGTACTCATCTCTTTGATTTACCAATGGGCGAGATTTATAGATTAAATTGATAGGCTTGGTAAGTTGGGAGATGATATTATTTATATGGTGTGCTGTTGATTATAGGAGGAAACCGTGTCCTATATATTAGGATGATGATGTCCCCTTGAGGAGCTCATAAGGTTCATCATGTAAACCCTGCAGGTGGACTTGGTCCGACATGATGAAAAGGTTGAGTGG
The DNA here is from genome assembly GCA_025175895.1 of Wurfbainia villosa. Classification (NCBI taxonomy): domain Eukaryota; kingdom Viridiplantae; phylum Streptophyta; class Magnoliopsida; order Zingiberales; family Zingiberaceae; genus Wurfbainia; species Wurfbainia villosa. The sequence continues at coordinate 35,434,563 of CM045990.1, forward strand.
TACTCCTCAAGGAGTTAGATGTTGATTAATTAATGGTCAGTAAATTAATTAATCGACGCACATTCGAGATCTTAAACACGGGAAGAAAATGTATAAATAATATATGGAGCCCATATTATCATATAGGGGTTGGTGAGGTAGATCAATGAAGATCCTTTAGTGGATTGGATCATCATTAGTGGATCGGACTTTATGTGGGCTTGATCCATGGGTGGTCAAGATCCAACTCCTCCTCATGGTCCCTAATGTAGCCTATTAACACCTCATGATGCTTAGATCCAATGGATAGAAACAAAACTCAAAGATCTATAGGTAGAGATTAAATCTCTAAGATCCGACGGTTGAGATTAAATCTCTAGATCCGACGGTTGAGATTAAATCCCTAGAACCAATGGAGGAGATTAATTCATGACTTATCCCTAACTCTATAAAAGGAGGGCATGGGAGTTGGTGTGAACAACATGAAGGAGAGCTAGGGTTTGGGCGGCAAGAGAGGGAATCCTAGTTGAGATAGGATTAGGATTAGGGTTTGGAGGCAAGGGTGGCACCAATTAAGGAAGTTTTCTTTTCTCTTCTTCTTCCTTCATTGGCCGGCGTCCAGCTCTATTCCAGCCCTTTTTCCAGCCTTTGGCTGGTGGCCAAGCCCCTCCTTCTCTTTAGGTGGTGGAAACAAGATATAGGGTTTCCCTTGGTGTCTTGGCCGGATTCCACCACTTTCTCCTCCTTCTAGTTGGCCGGCGGCAAGGAGTTTGTGTGCTCCTTGTTGGTTGGTTTTGGAGAGGAGAAAAACCTTGTTTCTACTCTTCCTCTTGCTTTGGAAGATCAAGGAAGAAAGATTTGCGATCTAGGAGCTTCGACTTTTGGTAGATCGTCGCCCACACGACGTCCAAAAGGAGGAAGGTCATACATTAGAAGATCGAGAGGTATACCTATTCTTCTTTCTCTTTTTGTTACTTGATGTATTTGTTTTTCAATTATGAGCATGATATAAATCTGTAAATGGCTAAATAATACTTGGATCCCGAGCATAAACACGAAAATCAACGATCCGGACATCGTCTATTCTGTGGCTACTCGTAGAATAGAGGATGGTCGCTTGAACAACTAGTTTGTTCAAGTGACCTCTCTAAACGAATAGCACGACGATGACTTGGTGGTTTGGGCAATCCCTTTTGTCTAGGATTAAATTTTTTAATCCGGGGACATCGAAGGGATCACCATGGACAAGCTACCGAGGTGAAGTGGGAAGCGAAGTTTCCCCTCACGGATCAACCCAACAACAATCATGCAAGATGGTGCATGATACTAAAGCATGTAAATCCAACTAAAATGCATAACCGAATAATATGCACCACCAATAAGTACATATCCATGATCCGAGTAAAACAGAAAAGATATAATCATAAACCGATCAAATGCATGTATCAAGTAGACACAAAAAACATACTAGGCATATAAACATGAAAATTATTGCAAGCTATCCTAACTAGCATATCAACATGACTATATCTAAGAGATAAGTCAAAATACCCGCCTGATATAATGCTCGAAATAATGATATCTTCACGCTCGTGGACCTGCCTCGTGATCAAAACCTGCATATAACAACCGTTATGATTAAGTATAATCATACAATGACTAATCGAATTGAATCCTACATCGACTTCGTAGCCTGATCAACTAGATTGATCTAGTTACCCACATAACCTAAACAAGTCTACACATCAATCCCTATCGACCATTAAACCAATTAACAACCTAATCGTTGACCAAAATTCTGTATAGCCTATCCCAATCACACTACAGCCAGCCCAAACCTCCAACTCATGCTACCTTGACTCACATCCAAAACAATCTAGCAATTTACAATAAAAAGGAAACAGGGAATCGATCAATCTTACCAGCACTTGAGACTCCACCGATAGAATTTCCCCACCTTTGCCTTGTTCGCCGGGAAAGTCCACTGCCCAATTCACAAATTGAGCTCAAACACAGAAATTCATAGCTATGAACTATGTCTCGCCCAAGGTAAGGAGAAAAATTGGCGCTTACCTATTCCTGATGACAAACGACATTGGAACCCCCTCCTAATCTCCTTGGTATCGCTTCCCTAATCCACAGATCGCATCAACACTTCATTCAACACCGTCGATCCATAGAAAACATCATGAACAGAAGAGAAAAGAAGGAAACAAGGAAATATACCCAAATTTCAAACTTCGCCGGCAGAATTTGTCGCTGCCCTAACCCCAGGTTTTTGAGCTCCGGCGAAGATGGCGACCTCCGTTCAAATCTCCCTACAGCAAAAACCCACCACAACGATAGCCCAACCTACTTCCAATCCCGAGCTCCACACACGCGATCTTGCCCTAGCTTCAATCGGGAAGAACAACTCCCACTTCGAACCGCCGCCTAGCCGTTGCCAGCCTCCATATGTTCCGACAGAGACCTCCAACGCAGATCAATATGCAGCGGTGAATCCTCTGACCTAACTTTTGGCCACGTGCTCACTCGTCGCCGGTGCAACCCCGCCGCCCTTGCTTGACTGAGGGGAAGATCGCCAGGAGAAAGGGGCGTCGAGAGGGTCGCGGCCGAGTGTTCTGGAGTCGAGTCGCGTCGGCAGCGGTGGCGGCCGTGAGGGCTCCGCAGCGATCGATCGTGGTTGCGGCGTGGAGAAGAGCGAGGCGGTGGTGATCTGGTGACCGCGGGCGAGAAGAGAGGAGAAGGTGTCGCGAGAGGAAACCGTAGCGAAGAGGGGGATCAGGCGCAACGAGGAAAAGAAAAGGGGGAAATAGAAAACCTAGGTTTTTTATTTAAAACTTTAGGTTAATAAAATTTATTAACCCCTCAAAATTGATATTTCAAATAGGCCCTCCAAAAGCCTATTTATTTTATCCCCGTAAATATCTCGTACAAGCCTCATTTAATTCCAGAAAAAATTCCGGAAAAATTCCCTAAAAATCCCGAAAAAATTTCCAGGATTAATTTTCCTAAATTTTGGCCATTAAAATTTATATTTTAAATTTTCCGTATTTAACATAATTAATACAAATGAAACCTCTAAAATAATTCTTAAATGAACTAGAAATAACAATATTTATACTATTAATTTAACTAACTCCTCAACCAAGTGTCTTATGATACGGCAAGAGGAATCTTGATTGTGGCACTGACGACTCGGTCACTCGCACCCAAGACTCATCCACAAGATGAGTTAGAGTGACTTAGTCAGAGGATTGCCTAACCTCAACAACTTGGATAATAAAATATGTAATGCTTGTCAACAAGATAAACAATCTAGGACATAACATCAACTAACTAATCATGAACGAACCAAAAGTGTTCTTGAGCTCCTGCACATGGATCTATTTGATTCACACGGAGCTAAGTCACTATTCTAAATTTACTTGGGTTAGGTTCATCAAACACAAAAGTGATACCCTAGATCAATTAATCAACCTATTTAAACTAATAGAAAATCAACAAAACCTTAAAATCAAAAGACTTAGGAGTGATCATGGTGGTGAATTCGAGAACCACAGGTTTACAGAATTCTGTAACCTAAATGGATACTACCATGAGTTCTCATACCCTAGAACCCCACAACAGAATGACCTAGTAGAATGTAAAAATATAACCCTACAAAAAGCCGCTAGGACAATGTTAAACGAGTATAACCTACCCGATAGGTTTTGGACAGAAGCTATTAGTACAACATGCTATGTCCAAAATAGGATCCTTATGGTAAAGAGGCACCTTAAGATCTCGTATGAGATTTATCACAATAAAATACCTAACATCAAGTACTTTAGGGTATTTGGATGTAAGGTACATATCCTAAACACTAAGGATTACCTAGGGAAATTCACATCCAAAACCTCGATCGGAATCTTTCTAGAATACTCGACTACGAGTAGAGCCTATAGAGTATATAACCATGACATCCTTAGAGTCGAAGAGACTATTAATGTAGTGTTTGATGAAGGATACGAACCGACAAAACCCCTAGCAACCCCAATTAGCGAGCCGATTCATACCAAACTCAACTCCAATATCGAGATCAATCCTAACCGAAATCAACCAAGTCATCCTATCGACCAAGTGATAGGTGACTCTAACCCAAATCAAACTAGGACTCAAACTAGTCATCCTATCGACCAAGTGATAGATGACTCTAACCCAAATTAAACTAGGACTCAAACGAATCATCCTATCGACCAAATGATAGGTGATCCAAGCCTAGGAGTTCGAACTAGAACTTCATATCGAAACCTTAGTCAAATCTCCTTGATTTTCAAAATTGAACCCAAAACTATTGACCAAGCTCTTCTTGATCCCGATTGGATTATTGCAATGCAAGAATAGCTAGCTCAATTCACTAGGAACGAAGTATGGGAATTAGTACCACCACCAAAAGATAAAACAATCATTGGAATAAGGTGGGTGTTCAGAAATAAACTTGATGATAAAGGTGAAGTAGTTAGAAATAAAGCTAGATTAGTCGCTAAAGGGTTTTGTCAAGTTGAAGGTTTAGATTACAACGAGACCTATGCCCCAGTAGCTAGATTAGAGTCCATCCGAATGCTATTAGCATATGCTGCACATCGAGGATTTAAGTTGTTTCAAATGGATGTAAAGTCAGCATTCTTGAATGGATATATTAAGGAAGAGGTTTATGTTAGTCAACCCCCCGGTTTTGAAAGTCTAGATAAACCCGACCATATCCTTAGATTAAAGAAAGCTTTCTATGAACTCAAACAAGCTCCTCGAGCTTGGTACGAGAGGCTTTCGATTTATCTTAAGTCCAAAGGATTTAAAAACCATAGGGAAAGACATATTCATAGCCCAAATCTACGTAGATGATATCATCTTTGGAACCACCAACTCGATCCTACTAAATGAATTCATTTCACTTATGGAAAGTGAATTTGAAATGAATTTAGTAGGTGAGTTGAGTTTCTTCTTAGGTCTACAAATTAAACAAACTAAAGATGGAATATACCTACACCAATGCAAATATACTAGGGAATTAATTAAACGATTTGGAATGAAAGACACTAAAATTATTAATACCCCAATGACAACAAATGTAAATATAGAAGAAGATGTAACCGGAAATTCAATTAACTTAAAATACTATAGGAGCATGATAGGGAGTCTCCTTTTCTTAACTACGAGCCCACCTGATATCTTATTTGCAGTAAGTATGTGTGCAAGGTTCCAAACCTGTGCTAAGGAATCTCACCTAACTCTAGTCAAGTGTATCCTTAGATATCTAAAGGGTACACTTAATGTCAGTATTTAGTACCCTAGATCTACCGAGTTCAAACTAATCGGTTACTCCGACTCGGACTATGCCGGTAGTAAGCTTGATAGAAAGAGTACGAGTGGTTGCTGTCAACTTTTCGGCTCGAGTCTAGTGAGTTGGTGCAGTAGGAAGCTACACTATGTTGCCTTATCTACCACCGAAGCCGAATATATTACGATGGGTGAGTGTGTCACTCAGCTTCTTTGGATGAAGCACACTCTCCGAGATTTTAAGTTAGACTTTACAAACACTAAAATTCATGTAGATAACATTAGCTCAATTAACCTAACTAAAAATCCAATATGTCACTCTAGGACCAAACATATAGAAGTCAAACACCATTTCATTCGAGAACATGTGACCAACGGAGTCATACAACTCGAATACGTCGAATCGAAGTCGAACTTGGAAGATCTATTTACTAAACCCCTACTCGAAGCCGAATTCAGTCTATTAAGATGAAAATTGGGCATGTGCATAGTAGAATAGGTATTTACAAATTATATTTTCTTATTACTATTTTTACTTTTTCATGGAACTAGCATAGGACATACCTTAGATATCATGCACCTATAGATTTAAGGAGCCAATACATCTCACAACACATAGGACTAATGTGTTTGTGTACTTAGCCACGTAGATGGGTGTGAGATGTTAGGACCTTACTCCTGGTTCCAGATGTAGAGCTAGTGCATCATCATGAACCACAGAGTATAATCATATATATTAACCAACTCTGACCAGGACTTGTTGATCTTTCATATCAATCAAGTTAAATGAAAGTTGAACATTATATAGATGAGCTTATTTTCAGTATATTATTTTCAAAATAATATGGAACATGCTTGGACTTGAAACTTAAACTTAATACCTATATTTTCTTCTTTTTCAAAACGCCCCCACTCCTTTCGATATATGACAAAAGGGGGAGAAAAAGGCCAAAGTTAAGGGATCAATTTTTTTTTGATAACTTAACTTAGTACTTCATACTTATTCTCATGGCCAAAAGTTAAGTAAATGTTTACTTAACTTTTCTTTTTGCAAATTTAGTAAATGTTTACTTAACTTTAATTTTTGCAAATGGACTTAGCTTTAATTTTTGCAACTTAACTTGTTTTAGTTAACAAAAGGGAAATAAAGGCCAAGTTAAGAGAATTCTTAACTTAAACTTATTTTTAATACTATGGCCAAACGTTAATGTTTACTTAAGAAAGGAAGAGAAGGGGCCAAGTTAAGAAATTTTCTTAACTTAAATTTTCTTACTAAGGGCAACATTAAGTAATTGTTAATTACTTAAACTCTTCCTAAATAGCAAACATCAAGGGGGAGGATTAAGATCTTCTTCAAGACTCACCCTCGGTCAAGGGGGAGGTTTCCTCAAGGGAGAGACTTGGAAGAAAATCTCTACTACTCCTACTTAATCTTCATTATTCTTTGTGCATATTATTCTTCATGCATATTATTTCCTTAACTTTGTATGTGAGTTTGCCATAGATAAAAAAGGGAGAGATTGTTGGTGCAGTGGGCACCTTAGTCGAACCTAAGTTTTGATTATAGCAAACAATACAAAGTTAAGCTCATATCGTTATCTCACGAGCTAAATCGAGTGTGTAGAAAAGTGCTAAAGTTGGAGATGAATGCTAGCAACACCCAGAGGAAGTCGTGGTGGTCGGGCGACACTCGAGTGACTTCGGAGGGAACCGAAGGAATCGAGTGAAAGGCTGAAAGAAATAGCTACAAAGTAAGTATTGAGGTAAACTCGTGTGTGTGAGCATAAGTGAGGTCGTATCCTCCTTACGGGGATGATCTTAAGCGAAGATTCGACCAAAGACATCCCATGGATGGTCTAGGTTGAGATCGAACGGTCAGCGGCCGTCGAAATTATGTTTTTGTTAAGCTAACTTGTGATTTTAGCTAGCATTAGTCGACTGCCCACAAGAGCCACTCGACTGCCTGAAATCAGTCGACTGCTGAGTGTTGCGACTCGACTGGTGATGCCATCAGTCGACTGATGATGGCCATCAGTCGACTGATGGTCAAGGATCAACTTTGAGGAGTCAAGCCTTATCACATCATTTCGAGGAGCTTTTGTGCCTATTTGTGATTGGTTGAAGACCTATTCGATGAGGGGCTCAAAGGATATAAAAGGAGGGCTTCTCTAAGGGTTTTTCATCAATTCAAAAAGCCTCCAAGTGCTTCCGATATGCTACGACTCTCCGACATCCCTACGACGAAGTGCTGCCGAGACGATGACTGGAGCTTCAACCTTCAACCTTTGAAGTTGTCGGTAACGAAAGTTTTAATTGTATTTCATTTTACTTATTTTGTAAAGCTTTCATTATAACGAGGAGAGGGGGAGTGTCCCTCTACCTCGATCTTTTGTGATTTCGTTATTCGTTTAACTCCTACCTCCAATGAGGAGTTCTTTAGTATTTTCCCTCCGTACGTGGTCAAGGACCACTAGGGCCTTGGAGTAGTAGCCTTCGGCTATTAACCAAGTAAAACCCTTGTGTCTATTGTCTCTTTTGTTTTGATTTTATCTTTTGTTGTGTCTACTCGTGTTTTAATGAACGAAGTCGAACAAAAGATTTTATATCGCTATTCACCCCCCCTCTAGCGATCCGCTCGATCCAATAACCTGCCCATTTCTTTTTCCAGTATCATATAGAATATGGGCACTCCAATGAACAGTGTTTCAAATTCAGAAGAGAACTGGATCGGATTAAACACGACCATCCTCACATACTCCAACATTTGGAACTTCACTCAGGAGGACCTGTACCTCCCTGAGCTCCTCGTCTGCGACCCTATTCAAGAAGAGTGCCCCCCAGTTCTTGCAAGAGGAAACCTACTACCTCTACACCAGGTGGAAGTTCTGAGAGAAGTTGGCCAGAGCGGCGGGATCCCAACAGCTCCTGAGGATATCCCTACTCAAGGGATTATTAATGTCATCGTTGATGGCCCTACCAATGGGGATTCAAATTGGGCATGCAAGTCATATGCTCGATTGATGGAGAGTTTGTCCATGGGGGAGGCCAGAGCCATTTGGAAAGCACCTCAAGTGAGCTTCAGGTAAGAAGACTTGGAAGGTATTATCTTTCCTCATACTGATGCCCTGGTGATTCGGGCTACTATTGCCAACTATGAGGTGAGTCGAATCTTGGTGGACTTGGAAAGTTCAGTCAATATGCTCTTTCAGGAGGTCTTTAACCAGATTCATCTAAAGGACACACATTTGGAGAATGTGGCAACGCCTCTATTCGGATTTGTAGGGCACGTAGTACAACCAGAACCATTCGGGAGGCACCTTGGGTGAGATTCAGGCCAGAAGATTGGGAAGGTATTATCTTTCCTCATACTGATGCCCTGGTGATTCAGGCTACTATTGCCAACCTGTTCTCTTAATTTGATTATATCATATGATATATCCTTGACTTTGCGTCTTTTTCCATAATCAAAATACAGGTTCGACTTAGGTGTCTCTACACCAACACTTATGACCAATACAATGGGTGAAAAATGATAAGAAAATATTTTACCCGTAAAATATCGAAATTGGCACAAAGTTCAAAACCATTAAAATTTTCAATGTTTTGGCCCTACTTTGTATCGACTTCATCAATGGTGATTGCTATCAAAAGATAGACTTCACCAAGGTTTTATAAATTGATTTTAATTTTTTTTAAAACCTTATTTTGGATCATATTTCTTGGGCTCAATGTACATGACTTGTACACAAGCTTTCCCAATGATCCACAAATGATTTTAGATGAGTTTGAGTTCATCTAGATGCAAAAACTATGCACCTTGAACTTAACTCATATCCTATCATCTCACATGTATCTAGGGTGTATAAATACACATACATGTCAATGTGATGTGAGATGTGGGTTTTGTTCATCCTAATATAGTATTTCATGCATTTTCTAAAGCAACACTACTTGATCCCCTTATAAATGGAACTCCAAGTCATGTCATTGCCCTTAACATAATTTTAATTAAATGCATGAATGATCATGGCATAAATAATAACATAATTAAGCATGGCCAATGATCATGATGTCATGGCATATGATATAATCTAAAAACACATGACATTAAACCTTAATCCGAAACATGATCATGACATATTAAATGAAGTTGAAGTTTGATTAATGTGCTCTTTTAGGAGGCCTTTAACCAGATGTAGCTAGAAGATGCTTATTTAGAGGATGTGGTGATGCCTCTATTTGGTTTTTCTGGGAACATAATGCAGTCAGTTGTATAGATCTCCCTACCTCTCACCTTGGGAAAGGGACCCATCTAAAAGAATTGCATGACTCTTTTCTTGGTAGTGGATGCTCCCTTCACCTACAACGTCATACTAGGTCGACCATTCCTATCGATGTTTATGACAATAGCCTCCCCATACCATCAGAAGACCAAGTTCTCAGTTGGTTAGTTGGCAGGGGAGGTTATAGGTGAGCAAAAGCTGGCCCAGAGCTACTACGTGGAGATGGTTTGAGCATATTAGAAAAGGGCCTGAGTCGATGATCCGAAAGGCAAAGCATCGATGGGTTCTGAAGTTTACATGCTAGAAAAGCCAACCTTTGGAAGGAGCAACATAGAAGGAGAACTAGTGGAGATCTTCGAGGGGAAGATGACCAAAGTGGTGGGGGAGCTAAGTATCAAAGAAGATCTCATCGCTTGCCTCCAAAGAAATGAGGATGTTTTCACCAAGGAGGTCCATGACCTGAAGGGGATTGATCCATCAGTAGCTGAGCATCAGTTGATCATCATGTGAGGAGTGTGGCCCATCAAGCAAAAGAAGCATCATTTTGTGCCCAAAAAAGATAAAGTGATAGCCAAGGAGGTAGAGAAACTGCTGAGGGCAGGGCATGTGAGGGAAATACAATTCACTGAGTGGGTATCAAATGTTGTTCTAGTCCCCAAACCATCAGGACAATGGTAGATATGCATTGATTTTCATGACCTGAATAAAGTTTGCCCTAAAGACTACTACCTCTTGTCTCACATTGATCAGTTAGTTGATTCCACCATTGGGCATGAGGTGGTGTCACTCATGGAAGCTTACCAAGGATATCACCAAATCCCTTTAGCCCGAGAGGATCAGAGCAAGGTTAGCCTTATCACCTCGGGTGGACTCTATGATTATATGGTGATGCCATTCGGATTGAAGAATACAAGGGCTACTTACCAACATCTCATGGATAAGGTGTTCCCTGATCAAAAAGGAAGAAACCTAGAAGTGTATGTAGACGACATCTTAGTAAAATCCTAGCTCTTCCAAGACATAATTCCTGACTTAGAAGAAACCTTCGCCACCCTGTGACACTACAACATGAAGCTAAAATCGAAGAAGTTTTTGTTTGGGGTTCGAAACGACAAGTTCCTCGACTACATAGTAACCGAGCGAGGGATTCAAGCCAACCCAGAGAAAGTACAGGCTTTATGTAACATGAAGACCCCTAGTAATTTACAAGAAGCCTAGAGGCTAGACGGAAAAATAATTGCATTGTCTTAGTTCATCTCCCAATCTATAGATCAGGGTCTATCTTTTTTCAAGATCTTTTGGAAGGAGATTTGGTTCCAGTGGGACGAGACTTGCGAGAAGGCCTTTCGAGAATTGAAGGAATATTTAGCTTCGCTTCCCCTTCTTGCCAAACCCACACCTGAGGAGCCTTTATGGGTGTTTCTAGCCATGTCCAAGGGAGTAGTCAGTTCGGTATTGCTTCGAAAGTAAGGCTCTCAATAGCAGTCCATTTATTACACTAGTCATTCTGAAGGGAGCCGAGTTGCGGTATATTGAGTTGGAAAAAAGGGCTTATGTTTTGATTCTCACTACTTGGAAATTAAATCCTTATTTCCTGTCTCATCTGGTGATGAGACTTACTAACAACGAGTTAGGTAGGGTGGTCACCAAACCTCATTTCTCCGGTAGGTTGGCTAAGTGGGCAGTAGAGCTGAGTGAATATGACATGCAATACCAGCCACAGGCCACTATTAAAGTGCAAGACTTGGCAGACTTCCTAGCTGAGCTACCACGAGACGAAGTAGAAAACTCTAAGGAGGGGATGAGGCACTAGACTTTTGGCAAGCTTTTGTAGACGAGTCTTCTGAGGAAGAAGGAAGCAGGGTCGGTATACTCCTCATAGCCCCTTCGGGAGAGGAGACATAAATATTCATTTGGCTCGGGTACAAAGCCTCCAACAATAAAGTTGAGTATGAAGCGATACTGTTCGGGTTGCAAGCTGCTCAGGCGGAAGGAGCGACTCGAATCTCTGTACATTCAGACTCTCAGCTAGCTATCTCACAAATACTCAACACTTTCTCCATCAAGGAAGACAAATTGAGGAGGTACATAGAAGCTTTTGAAAAACTAAAACTCAATTTCTTAAAGTGTAAGTGGTGCAAATCCCTCGGGAGGAGAATCAGAAGGTTGACGAACTTGCTTGATTGGCTAGTACCTTGATCGAATGGGCCTTACATGACCCTATATATGTCGATTTATCTACCGCTTTGGCCATACAGAGTGGAGATGAAGTCGATGCAAAGGAGGAGGAGCTCCTCGATTGGAGGGTCGATATCATGGCGTATCTTAGTGAGGGGAAGCTCTCGGCAGATCCCAAGATAGCTTCTCCCTTGATAAGAAAGGCAAAGCATTTCATGCTGATGGAGGGAGTACTTTACAAAAAAATCTTTCGAAAGATCTCTACTGAAGTGTTTGGACTCGAAGAAGCCAATTGGAAACTCAGAGAAATCCATGAAGGATGCTATGACAACCATCTTGGGAGTCAAGCTCTAGCTAGAAAAACGCTACTAGCTGGCTATTTCTGGCCCACCATTCTTCAAGATGTCATTTGACTAGTCAAGACTTGCATGGCCTATAAATTCCATAGCAACATGTCCAATCAGCCGGTGTAGTTAATGAAGACTATAGTAGCATCTTGCCCTTTTGATCAGTGGGGAATGGATATATTCGAACTTATGCCCATAACTCCATTACAAAAGAAGATCCTATTGGTGGCGGTAGACTACTTCTCTTAATGAGTGTAAGCAAAGTCGTTGGCTAAGATCACTAAGGGAGTTGTGATTCAATTCTTATGGAAGAATATCATTTGTTGGTATGAAATTCCAAGGAAGCTGATAAGTGATAATGACTAGCAATTCCAGGGGTGAATCTAGGAATGGTGTCATAGTCTCCACATCAAGCAAGCTTTCACATCTGTGGCACACCCTCAATCCAATGGCCTGGTGGAAGTCACCAACATAATCTTGGTGCAAGGGTTGAAGGCGAGACTAGAAGCTTCCGACAGAAGCTGAGTGGATGAACTTCTAGGAATTCTTTAGGCTTACTGAACTAGATGTTGGGTTTCCGGCACCGCGGCGAGTGTGTGTTCGATCATGTTTCGTAAACATGTGCACAGCGGAAGCAATAAAAATAATAAATCTACATTTATTACAACACACACAACACACACATGCATAGTACAACATGTGTAGACATAACCGTAAATTTAAATTTTGCAATAAAGGAAATTTAACTACGTTATACCTTTCGTATTACGTGTAGCGGGAACGGCATCAACCGGAACGATCCTCGCTAGAATCGTCTCTATCCGTATCCACGCCGAGTATCCTTAGGATGACTTCGCTAAGCCATGAGCTTCGTCTTCGTACGGGTTACTAGCCTCGTGTTGAAGACGACGTGATCGAGAGATGATCATGATCCGAATCCAAATTCGGATCCAAAATGAGTCCTCAAAACTCGCTTCTTCGGAGAGGTATTCGTCAACCGATTGACGAATCCTTTGTTAGGGCAATCTCTTGCCGTAATATGGTTTTGATGGTGTGGCAAAGGGTTTAAGTTAGTGTGTTATGTTGATTTGATATGTGCGTTGAAGTCGTGCAGGACTTAGTAATTCGCACATGGAGCCGTGGCGAGTTTCACATCTCATGACTCGTGCCTTGAGTCGGTGAAGGATAGCTTTGCGGAAGCCGTGCGCTTGGAGCATCCGAGGGACCGCCGGACGAGAAGCTTGGAGTGAAGCAGGAGGAAGTAGACTTCGAGGCAAGAGACGCGAAGGAGCATTGCAGAGCCGTGCGCCTGATGCTGGCGAGGGACGTGGCCAAGAACGAAGAGAACTTCGAAGGCGAGGGACTCCGAGAAATGAGAGTGAGCGATTGTAACCCGGGGAGGGGTAGCTCTTAGGTGAAACTTGGCCATTTGGCCAAGTGTCGGATGGGTTTGACACCGGCCGAATGGAATGGCGATCGCGAGTCGAGTGTAGCTCGACCGTATACGATCGATCGGTTTGTGGCGCAGCCGATCGCGCCATACGCTAAGGCGCGACGTCACCAAGAAGCCGATCAAGGCGCGCGCAATGATCGTCAATAGGGTTTTGGCCATACCGCCAGAGCTCGTAGCCGGCGGGCCGACTACGGGTCGCAGCCGATCGGTGAGGTCCATCGCTGATCGCCAAGAGTTCCATGGACAACAACGGCCGGCATTCGACGACGTGTTCGAGGCCGCCAGAGGATTGCAATGATCGCCATGGGCGGCAGTCGACTGATGGCGGCCAACGGGAAGAAAACAGCCCTCTCTATAAAAAGGGAGGGTGTGAGCCTTTGAGAGGCTAATGCTCATACTCCAAACAATCTTCCTAGTGCCCCACAAGCTCTAAACTCTTCTTACTCGCTTTTACTCCATTCTATTTGTAAGAAGAGTGATCTTGATTGTAAAGGTTACCTCCACCTAGCTTGGTGCAAAGGAGAGACCATTTAGTGGATTGGTTTAGCGGAGTGATTCACCGAGGACGAATCGGGGACCGTGGATTAGCGGCGTAGCCGTGAACCACGTTACATCTCGTGTTTGTATTGCTTGTCTATTTTTGTGTTGTCTTTATTTGTATTTGTACATTCCGCTTGCGCTAACTTTTGTAGACGAGCAAATACCGGCATCCAAACGAACGAGGGCTATTCACCCCCCTCTAGCCGGCCATCCGATCCCGTACAAGTGGTATCAGAGCCAAGAAAAGCTTGTCGAGGACTAACCGCCACAACAAGCAATTTTCAAAATGGCCGGCTCCAACATCCACCCACCGAAGTTCGACGGCGAATTCTCTTGGTGGAAAAGGAGAATGGAGGTATTCTTCGAAACCGATTTCGATATTATGCTTATAATGGAAAATGGTTTCGAGTTGCCTAGGGATGAAAGGGGTGAGCCAATAGAGAAGTCAAGGTGGAATAAGAAGCAAAGAGAGGAGCACCTTGCAAACTCAAAGGCAAAACATCATCTTCTCAATGTGCTCCCTCAACAAGAGATCAACCGGATCGGAGAATGCACTAGCGCCAAAGAGATGTGGGAGAAGCTTGTAGAGCTTCATGAAGGCACCTCGGAGGCCAAGCTTGCAAGAAGAGACCTCCTCCGCTCCCAACTATCCAACATAAAATTAGAAAAGGGAGAAAAGGTAACTTCATTGCATTCTAGGTTTAAGGAAATTTTAATTGGGCTAACAAGTGTAGGAGAAAGGCTTTCAAACCGGGACATGCTCATGAAAGCCATAGATGCTTTTCCCCGGTCCTCAAAATGGAGTTCAATGGTGGACTCCTTCTATATGTCCAAGAACTTGGAAGTAAGTACCTTGGAGGAGTTCTTCTCGACAATGGAGCTCCATGAAACAAGGCTTGAAGGAATACAAGAAGAACCACGAATTCAACCTTCAAGAGGAGTAGCCTTGATAGCAAATAAGGGGAAGAAGAAGATGGAAGTCCCCTCCTCCTCCGATGATGAAGCCTCCTCCTCCTCCATGGATAGCACCGAGGAAGCCTACATGGTAAGGAAGGTGAGGCATGTATTTAAGAATTTTAGATTTGATAAATCTAATGATAGGAATAGAAGACCAAGGGGGAAGGTCATATGCTATAATTGCCAAGGGGAAGGACATATAAGGGACAATTGTCCCCTCCTAAACAAAAGCAAGGAAGAGAGGAAAAAGAAAGAAGAAAAGAAGAAGAAAAAGGGGAGCAAGAAAAAGAAGGAAGAGGAGAAGAAGGCAAAAGAAAAAGGGAAGGCCAAAGCATTCAAGGCCAAGACATGGGATGATCCTTCCTCATCCTCCTCCTCATCATCGGATGAGGAGAATGCCTTTGTCGCCAATTTGGCCTTGATGGCCTTTGACGACTTGGATTGCTCCTCCTCCGAAAATGAAGGATCAAGCTCAAGAGGAGAGAGCTCAAGTGAAGGGGGAGCCTCCTCCACATCATCATCATCCTCATCATCCGAAGAAGAAGAGGACATGGAGACTATGGTAACAAATCTAACCCCCAAGAAAATAGTTTCCATGGTTTCTAGTTTAACTAAGGACTTATTTAGAGCTAAGAAGAAGAACAAAAGCATGCTAGATCAAATTAAGGACCTAGAACAAAAGTTAGAAAATGCATGCTTAAATAATAATGATACCTCTTCTTGCCATGATGATGCATGCTCACATGATAATTATGTGCCTTTAGATGTTAGTGATGCATGTATAAATGAAAATAGGGCCCTAAGGGAAAAGGTAGACTATTTAACCAAAGCCCTAGAGAAATTCACAATAGGCTCCAATACCCTTAATATGATCATTGGGAGCCAAAGGGCTAGCTTCAACAAAAAAGGCCTAGGGTATAAAGAGAAGAAAAATGAGAAGGCCTATAAATGCCTAATTGCTAGGGGACAAGACAAAAACAAAGTAATAGCTAAGAAATGGATCCCCAAAGAATTTCTAGTGAACCCCATAGGCAAAAATCTATTTTGGGTTCCAAAATCCATCCTTAAGGGTTAGAAAACCCCTAGGGTAGTCAACCATATGAACTTGACCTATATCATATTTTGGTTGACTTAGGATGACGGGACAACATTTTTAGATAGTGTTGGGTGATGATAACGTGCCCATAAATAGATAATAATGCTTAAATCATGATGATTAATGTAATTTCTATGCATATGTTTGCAATCATGATTTATGATTCTGACATTTGGCACATTATCATGAGAAATAGGTTTAAATCATGCTTTAGGTGATACTTTACTTATAATCATCATATAATGCCTAATGCATGATTATAATTTAATGAAAACATGTATTTCATGATCATAATGTGAAATTAAATCATATATATCATTATGATCATGTAGGTTGTTAGATTGATACTTAACCTTAATAGAATTGCATGAATATGATGGTTAAGTATATACAAATACCCCCTAGGATATATCTCACACTCACTATAGGATAACTTGATTGCAAACTTAGCATGGGTGAGATATTAGGATGATACAAATGTCCACTAATGCCTATGGCATTTAGATGGTCATTTAAAGTATCAAAATATCAATAATAGACCAATCATGGGGAAGGCTTATGTTTAATTAATAGACATATTGCCCAAAGATCATGGCTGGATATTTCTAATGTTTTCAAAACAATTTCTTACCTTAAAATACATGTATTCATGTTTTGAAACAATTGGATGCAAAACTAGGTTGCTAACTTGATACTAAAATGATCAAAAACCTAGTGGTTTTTAGAGTTTTTGGATTTTTGGCAAAAACAAGAAAATATGATGAGTTTTCATGAAAAACTATTTTTCATTGATAGATATACTTAAAAGAAATATGTTCCCCAAAATTTCATGATTTTTAGAATTTTCTGGAATTTTTAATGCATTTCTGAAATTCATCCAGAAAATCAGAAATTCGGATTCATTTGTGCCAGTCGACTGCCATACTGATAGCAATCGACTGGTGGCCTGTAAATCAGAACATTGAAGGTCGATTTCAGTTTGTAAACCAACAAGTGGTCCCAATTTTATAACTTGTCATATTTTCCCTCAATTATACTTGATGTCATGAGCTTATAACTTAGTGATAATCTTTTTGATGGTGTCAAAGGGGGAGAAAATATTATGTTTAAGTTAATTATAAAAGGGGGAGAAATATATGATAGGGGGAGAAAATTTTTATAGAAAGTTTCATGGATTAAGGGGGAGTAGCATGTTGTTATATCATGTTTATCTTTACATGCTTTCTTACCTTAGAATTTATATCAAATGTTTTTACCTAACTTAAACGGATTGCCACACATCAAAAAGGGGGAGATTGTTAGGGCAATCTCTTGCCGTAATATGGTTTTGATGGTGTGGCAAAGGGTTTAAGTTAGTGTGTTATGTGCGTTGAAGTCATGCAGGACTTAGTAATTCGCACATGGAGCCGTGGCGAGTTTCACATCTCATGACTCGTGCCTTGAGTCGGTGAAGGATAGCTTTGCGGAAGCCGTGCGCTTGGAGCATCCGAGGGACCGCCGGACGAGAAGCTTGGAGTGAAGCCGGAGGAAGTAGACTTCGAGGCAAGAGATGCGAGCATTGCAGAGCCGCGCTGATCTAGGGACGTGGCCGAGAACGAAGAGAACTTCGAAGGCGAGGGACTCCGAGAAATGAGAGTGAGCGATTGTAACCCGGGGAGGGGTAGCTCTTAGGTGAAACTTGGCCATTTGGCCAAGTGTCGGATGGGTTTTCCCGACACCAGTCGACTGCCATGGAATGGCAATGATCGCTTCCGAGTCGAGTGTAGCTCGACCGTATACGATCGATCCCGGTTTTGGCGGGCGCAATGATCGCCATACGCTGGCGCCATTGCCAAGACAGCAATGATCGTGAAACAATGATCGGTAGTCAATAGGGTTTTAGCCACAGAACGCTGTAGTCGATCGGCCGAACTACGGGGTCGAATGATCGGGTGAGGTCCATCAGTCGACTGCCAAGAGTTACGTTGGACAACAACGATCGGCATCCGACGAGTTCGGAGGCCGCTAGATGGCAATGATCGCCATGGGCGTGATCGATGGCGCTAACAGAAGAAAACAGCCCTCTCTATAAAAAGGGAGGGTGTGAGCCTTTGAGAGGCTAATGCTCATACTCCAAACAATCTTCCTAGTGCCCCACAAGCTCTAAACTCTTCTTACTCGCTTTTACTCCATTCTATTTGTAAGAAGAGTGATCTTGATTGTAAAGGTTACCTCCACCTAGCTTGGTGCAAAGGAGAGACCATTTAGTGGATTTGTTTAGCGGAGTGATTCACCGAGGACGAATCGGGGACCGTGGATTAGCGGCGTAGCCGTGAACCATGTTACATCTCGTGTTTGTATTGCTTGTCTATTTTTGTGTTGTCTTTATTTGTATTTGTACATTCCGCTTGCGCTAACTTTTGTAGACGAGCAAATACCGGCATCCAAACGAATGAGGGCTATTCACCCCCCTCTAGCCGGCCATCCGATCCCGTACATCCTTCGTCCTCCACCTCAGTGGATTACCAGAGATCGAATCTCCGGTAAGTTAGCCGCTGTCGGAGCTCTAACCGTCGTCCAAACGATGCTCCGATGAGAGGAGAACAAGCTGTCTAGAAAACTGGACAGCTTTGGTGGAGGAGTAGGCGCCGGCCAACCAAGGGAAGATAAAGCTCACCTTGATGCCAAACCTAAAGGAGATCACCGGAGCAATAACCGACAACATCTCGACGCCGGCGAGGGGAAAGGAAAGCTCCTTCTGGATGCCGGTTGGAGGAGAAGTGGGCGGCAGCAAGGAGTTGGCGCCGAGAACTCCAATGAGGAGGTGGGCGGCAACTTCAAGCTAGGGTTTTGGATTAGGGCTTAATTATCCCTTAAGCCCTCTTTTATAGAGAACTAATTCTCTTAATGGTTATTGAATAATAACAATTAGGCCCGTTAACCCGCTCCATTAAGATAAGTTAAAATAAACCAAACCATGATGGTTTATTTTAAGTTAAAACGAACCGAACCAACTTTTGGTTCATTCGTTTAAAATAAACCAAACCCTTTGGTTTACTCTCCTCCATTGGATTAGAACCAAACCTTTTTGGTTCATCCATTACATCTTCATAAGACTCGACCCATCCACGCTTCCATTGCGACTGAAACGATTTCATGCTCGCTTTATGTTTGGTCCAACCAAACTTAGTTTCTCTCAGTCTGAGATTCCCATTCTCAAGCTCGTTTTAAATCCTTCGGATTATGCTCGTTGTGCATGTGACCAAATAGGTTCTCGGTTTATGTTGGCCGTCTATAATTAACCATTAATTATAGAATGATCATGAGTGGCACCTAGTAGTACATCATGATCCCCAATTAACCGAAAAGATCAACGGTTGATCCAGAACTATTTCTGAAACCCTTCAGTAGCTCGATTGAATCGTGCCCCATTCCCTTCACTCATCTTATACCCACTTGGTTCAGGACATGGTCTATAGTGTCAGTCCCCACTAGGCTGACTACGTCACACCTAGCCTAAGTATCATTTCCTCGTCCTACGGATTCTAGTTACTGCACATGTATCGAAGAGTACCTTACTCTAAACATGTAATGCTTTGGCCAAAGACTTTAGTAACAATCCGACGAGAGGCCATGGGTATACATCTCCTCGCAAGGAGTGGTGAATCCTTTATAGGCTATTCAAACACCTTCGATCACTTCGACTTATACCCAATCATCCCGGGTCTACATCTCCTTGGAGATGTTTGCTTAAGATGTCAAAGCATAAGTCTCCATGATCAAGATGACTTGAATACCGCAAGTCAAAGGAACATCGCACTTAAGCTACAGTAAGAACTTCATTGACATATCTATATATGCAGAGAACCATATGAAGTCTTACGGCTGGTCATTCCAATGAACTAGTTACCATAACTAGCATCCACGATCAACTCTGGACATCACTATGTCTCCATCTAGTGAGAATCAGCTGCTTGGATACACCAAGGAGTATACCTCATGCTAGTCTCGACAGAATTGATGGTGTCCAAATCCATCAATTCATCGACTCGGGATAATTCCAATACATCACAATTACACATGTAAAGATACTCACTAGTTGTGATCCAATCACAAATTCTCTCATGCTGTGAATCGTATCGTTGACATTCAGTAAATTAGTTTAAGATTCAATCAAATACATGAAACATGTATACTCAAATAGTGAATCTTCATTTATCATATAAATGGTTCATACATAAGGCGATTGCCTTAGGACATCTCTCATATATTACTAACAGACTCCCACTTGGCCTAATGCCAATCGCTACGGTATCCAATACCATAAGCTCTAACATGACCCTCAAACTTACTTTGAGGTAATGCCTTAGTCAAAGGATCCGCTAAGTTCCTTTCAGTGGGAATTTTCTGAATTTGTATTTTGTTCCTACTGATGATCTCTCTGATAAGATGATAGCGGCGAAGCACATGTTTGGATCGTTGATGAGACCTTGGCTCTTTCGCCTGTGCAATTGCTCCATTGTTGTCGTAGTAGACCGGTATTGCTTCAACAATGGCAGGAATCACACCAAGTTCATAAATGAACTTCTTGATCCAAACCGCTTCCTTTGCTGCTTCCGAAGCTGCAATGTATTCTGCCTCAGTGGTAGAATCCTCTACAGTGTCTTGTTTGGAACTTTTCCAACTCACTGCGCCCCCATTCAAAGTGAACACGTATCCAGACTGAGACCTGGAATCATCCTTGTCTGTCTGGAAGCTGGCATCCGTATACCCGCGTATCACCATGTCCCCTTCTCCATATATTAGGAACACATCCTTAGTTCTTCTTAAGTACTTAAGGATCGTCTTAACAACCACCTAATGATCCATTCCTGGATCAGACTGGTATCTGCTCGTGACACTCAGAGCATACGATACATCGGGCCTCGTACATAACATAACATACATGATAGATCCTATTGCGGATACATAGGGAATCTTACTCATGCAAATCCTCTGGTCTTCTGTGCGCGGACACATAGACTTCGAAAGGTGTACCCCATGCCTGATGGGTAAGAAACCTTTCTTGGATTCCGACATGCTAAACCTCTTTAACACTCGGTCTATATATGTAGACTGCGAAAGACTAAGCAACCGTTTCGATCTATCTCTATAGATCTTAATCCCGAGGATGTAGGTTGCTTCTCCCAGGTCTTTCATGGAGAATGTCTTGGATAACCAAACCTTCACTGACTGTAAGATTGAAACATCGTTTCCTATAAGTAATATGTTATCGACATACAATACTAGGAACACGACTGCACTCCCACTAACCTTCTTGTACACACTTCATGGCACCAAGCCATTTATCCCTTTCTGAACTTGTCAGCACTTCTTCATAACTGGTAGGCTCCTCATCATCAATGAGTAACACGTCATTCGATTCACTTACGAGAAATCCATATCTCTCAAGAATATTGCGTGTTCTACCAGATCTACGAAGATGTGGTGTTACAATAAGTCCAGCCGATTACTCATCACTATGAGTTATCGGTTGTTGTGCTTCACCAGGTATCTCATCAATGTCTATTTGAGTCTCTCGAGCCTCCTCAAGCTCGACGACACTCCCACTGTTTTCTTGCAAGAGAAACTCTTTCTCTCGAAACACAGCATACCTTGAAACAAACACCTTTTGTTCCACAGGATGATAGAATTGGTAACCCCTTGTTTCCTTAGGGTATCCAATAAATAGACATTTATCAGACTTAGCATCCAATTTTTCTGATACAGTCCGCTTCACATAAGCAGGACAACCCCATATCTTCAAGTAAGATACATGAGGTTTCTTACTATTCCATATCTCATATGGAGTAGTTGAGACTACCTTGGTAGGCATTCTGTTTAACAAGTAAACAACTGTCTTAAGTGCATAGCCCCAAAAGGACTTGGGAAGAGTCGCATGATTCATCATTGACCTGACCATGTCCAACAAGGTCCGGTTACGCCTCTCAGATACACCATTATGTTGTGGTGTATAGGGCGGAGTCCATTGAGACAATATACCATTGTCTCTTAGGTAATCAAGAAACTCCTGACCCAAGTATTCACCACCTCAATCCGATCGAAGTATTTTAATACGCTTGTCATGTTGTTTCTCTACTTCATTTCTGAATTCTTTGAACCTTTCAAAGGCTTCAGACTTGTGTTTCATCAAGAACACATACCCAAACCGTGAGTGATCATCGATGAAGGTAATGAAGTAGCTATAGCCTCCTAATGCTTGAGTTGACATAGGTCCACATACATCAGTATGTATTAGACCTAGTAACTCTCCCACTCGTTCACCTTTTCCAGTAAAAGGTAACTTAGTCATCTTGCCTTTTAAGCTTGATTCGCATGTATCGTATGAATCCAATTCAAACGATTCCAGAATTCCACATCGGTGTAATTCGGACATGCGTTTCTTACTTATATGGCCAAGACGACAATGCCACATATAGGAGTCTATTTGATTATCCTTTCGAGCACGCGTGTTGCACGCTTCGATATTGAAAATGTCACTGGATACGTCCAACGTATAAATGCCATTACTCAAAGTTCCAGTTCCATAAAGTACGCCATTCAAAGTTATATAACAACAATTGTTACTAAACGTAAAATGGAAACCATTTCTATTTAAACAGGAAATAGAAACAATGTTCTTTATTAGAGAAGGAACATAATAGCAATTGTCCAGTTCCAAGACTAGTCCACTAGGGAGCTTCAGCAAATAAGTTCCGATGGCGACCGCAGCAACCTTTGCTCCATTGCCAACTCACAAATTTGACTCCCCTCTGACAAGTCTTCTTCTATTCCTTAGCCCCTGTATGTCATTACATATATGTGAGCCACACCCAGTATCCAATACCCAAGTGTCTAAGGAAATAGAATGACAATCAATAACGAAGATACCTGAAGAGGATGGGGCATCGAATGCCTTCTTCTTCTTCATGGACTCAAGATAAATCTTGTAGTTTCTTCGCCAGTGACCTTCCTTGCCACAGTGATGGCAAGTGCCCTTTTGCGCTGGTTCTGCCTTCTTTGCCTTTTTGTTCTTCCCTTTCTTCTGTTCTTTTACCTTCCTCTTAGAACCTTTCCTTGAGGAATCAACTAACAGAACCGCCTTCTCCTCATGCTTCACAGAAGGCTCCACAGTCTTCAGCATATTAAGGAGATCGGGAATAGTGGATTCTAATTTGTTCATCCGATAGTTCATCATAAATTGTGAGAAACTCTTGGGCAAACAATGCAGAATTAAGTCAATACTTAACTCATGATCCATCACAAACCCGAGGGTGGCTAGCCGCTCGATGTACCCGTTCATCTTTAGCACAAACTGCACTACAGACGAACCTTCTTGCATCTTCGTGGTGAAGAGGAGCCTAGAGACCTCGAACCTTTCGGATCTCGCTTGCTCATCGAACAACTCATGAAGATGGAAGACCATAGTATTAGCATCCATATGCTCATGCTGCTTTTGCATCTCAGGTACCATCGCCGTTAGCATGATGCAACTCGCCAGCTCAGAATCTGCCACATGTTTCTGATAGACCAACATTTGGTCTGGAGTTGCATCGTCCTTAGGACGGTTGGGAAGAGGCTCTTCAAGGACATATGCAAGCTTTTCCGCCTTGAGAACAATTCTCAGGTTTCTAAGCCACCCAGAAGTTAGGCCCAATATTTGTTCGAATCCAAAATAGTGCGCAAATTCAAAGACGTCATGATCAATTTATTGACCTAGAAATACAAAACGAGCATATATGAGAAAATGATTTTAAAATGCATCAATATACATTTATAAATCCCATTCATTTTTCGAATTTCAAAAACCCCAAAATCACTTCGGGAGATCGTAGGTCCATCTCCGAATGGGCTGATATCCATCACAGATATGAACAATCTTGGTGAGAGTCCAACAAGCCATTCATAACTACGACGGTAGGTATCAACTATACCGATTGCATATCACATATATGCAACTATCACAATGTGCTATCAACTAATTGAATGTTCACACATACATCGGGTTGTTAACACATTAACAAGTATGCATCATATGCATAGCACCCAACTTCACCTCCCTTTACATCGACCTTGGAGAGAGTCCAACAAGCCGATGCTCCAGGTTAAAGCCAACCCATTAATCGAGAAATAGTTTTAATATGGTTAGAGCGCATTCAACCAATTAGCCCAACTTGGAGAGAGTCCAACAACCAAAGCTAACGATTGACCTCTAACTCTTACCATATTAGTATTAAACTATTCCATGGTTTGAACATGTTCGGGTTCGAGCCGGGCTTGGAGAGAGTCCAACAACCCAAACAAGAAACGGAACTCTGGTTCTAACCATATTAATGGAAGGTGTAGGCTTTAATATTGTTTAAGGGTTTTATGTCTCATCCTCTTTGCATGTAAATAACTATTATCTACATGGCATGACATACATGACATACATCTACATGTCACGACACGCATGACATAATGTTATGCATCTAATGCAATTACATGGCATACAATTATGTCATGTACATAATTTCCTTATATGTCATAACTATTTATGGAAATAAAATATGTTTAAGATTTGATTCTCCAAATCAAATCATGATTAAATTAGGAAACAAATTTCAAAATCTAATCACATATTTTATTTATGGAATTATTTGATTAAGGAAAATCTATTTAGGAAACCAATTTCCTAAATCATTAAAACTACCTATGGAAATAAAATATTTTAAGATTTGAATTCCCAAATCAAATAAAGATTAAATTAGGAAACAAATTTCCAAAATCTAATTAAATATTTTATTTATGGAAAATATCAATTTCCATAAAATACTTCCAACTTTCCAAAAGTGGAAGATTTCCATAAATACTTCTAGACTTTCAAAAATTGAAAATTTTCCATAAATACTTCTAAATTTCCAAAATTAGAAAATCTCCAGAAATAACATTATGACTATCACAAAACCAATTTACAATTATGTCGAAACACAACCTGAGCTCTGATACCACTGTTGGGTTTCCGGCACCGCGGCGAGTGTGTGTTCGATAATGTTTCGTAAACATGTGCACAGCGGAAGCAATAAAAATAATAAATCTACATTTATTACAACACACACAACACACGCATGCATAGTACAACATGTGTAGACATAACCGTAAATTTAAATTTTGCAATAAAAGAAATTTAACTACGTTACATGTCGTAGCGGGAACGACATCAACCGGAACGATCCTCGCTAGAATCGTCTCTATCCGTATCCACGCCGAGTATCCTTAGGATGACTTCGCTAAGCCACGAGCTTCGTCTTCGTACGGGTTACTAGCCTCGTGTTGAAGACGACATGATCGAGAGATGATCACGATCCGAATCCAAATTCGGATCCAAAACGAGTCCTTAAAACTCGCTTCTCCGGAGAGGTATTCGTCAACCGATTGACGAATCCTTTGTCCTCCACCTCAGAGGATTACCGGAGATCGAATCCCCGGTAAGTTAGCCACTGTCGGAGCTCTAACCGTCGTCCAAACGATGCTCTGACGAGAGGAGAACAAGCTGTCCAAAAAACTGGACAGCTTTGGTGGAGGAGTAGGCGCCGGCCAACCAAGGGAAGATAAAGCTCACCTTGATGCCAAACCTAAAGGAGATCACCGGAGCAATAACCGGCAGCAGCTCGACGCCGGCGAGGGGAAAGGAAAGCTCCTTCTTGACACCGGTTGGAGGAGAAGTGGGCGGCGACAAGGAGTTGACGCCGAGAACTCCAATGAGGAGGTGGGCGGCAACTTCAAGCTAGGGTTTTGGATTAGGGCTTAATTATCCCTTAAGCCCTCTTTTATAGAGAACTAATTCTCTTAATGGTTATTGAATCATAACCATTAGGCCCGTTAACCCGCTCCATTAAGATAAGTTAAAATAAACCAAACCATGATGGTTTATTTTAAGTTAAAACGAACCGAACCAACTTTTGGTTCATTCGTTTAAAATAAACCAAACCCTTTGGTTTATTCTCCTCCATTGGATTAGAACCAAATCTTTTTGGTTCATCCATTACGTCTTCATAAGACTCTGCCCATCCACGCTTCCATTGCGACTGAAACGATTTCATGCTCGCTTTATGTTTGGTCCAACAAAACTTAGTTTCTCTCGGTCTGAGAATCCCATTCTCAAGCTCGTTTTAAATCCTTCGGATTATGCTCGTTGTGCGTGTGACCAAATAGGTTCTCGGTTTATGTTGGCCGTCTATAATTCCATTAATTGTAGAATGATCATGAGTGGCACCTAGTAGTACATCATGATCCCCAATTAACCGAAAAGATCAACGGTTGATCCAAAACTATTTCTGAAACCCTTCAGTAGCTCGATTGAATCGTGCCCCATTCCCTTCACTCATCTTATACCCACTTGGTTCAGGACATGGTCTATAGTGTCAGTCCCCACTAGGCTGACCACGTCACACCTAGCCCAAGTATCATTTCCTCGTCCTACGGATTCTAGTTACTGCACATGTATCGAAGAGTACCTTACTCTAAACATGTAATGCTTTGGCCAAAGACTTTATTAACAATCCGACGAGAGGCCATGGGTATACATCTCCTCGTAAGGAGTGGTGAATCCTTTATAGGCTATTCAAACACCTTCGATCACTTTGACTTATACCCAATCATCCCGGGTCTACATCTCCTTGGAGATGTTTGCTTAAGATGTCAAAGCATAAGTCTCCATGATCAAGATGACTTAAATACCGCAAGTCAAAGGAACATCGCACTTAAGCTACAGTAAGAACTTCATTGACATATCTATATATGCAGAGAACCATATGAAGTCTTACGGCTGGTCATTCCAATGAACTAGTTACCATAACTAGCATCCACGATCAACTCTGGACATCACTATGTCTCCATCTAGTGAGAATCAGCTGCTTGGATACACCAAGGAGTATACCTCGTGCTAGTCTCGACAGAATTGATGGTGTCCAAATCCATCCATTCATCGACTAGGGATAATTCCGATACATCACAATTACACATGTAAAGATACTCACTAGTTGTGATCCAATCACAAATTCTCTCATGCTGTGAATCATATCGTGGACATTCAGTAAATGAGTTTAAGATCCAATCAAATACATGAAACATGTATACTCAAATAGTAAATCTTCATTTATCATATAAATGGTTCATACATAAGGCGATTGCCTTAGGACATCTCTCATATATTACTAACAGACTCCCACTTGGCCTAATGCCAATCGCTACGGTATCCAATACCATAAGCTCTAACATGACCCTCAAACTTACTTTGAGGTAATGCCTTAGTCAAAGGATCCGCTAAGTTCCTTTCAGTGGGAATTTTCTCGATTTGTATTTCATTCCTACTGATGATCTCTCTGATAAGATGATAGCGGCGAAGCACAAGTTTGGATCGTTGATGAGACCTCGGCTCTTTCGCCTGTGCAATTGCTCCATTGTTGTCGCAGTAGACTGATATTGCTTCAACAATGGCAGGAATCACACCAAGTTCATAAATGAACTTCTTGATCCAAACCGCTTCCTTTGCTGCTTCCGAAGCTGCAATGTATTCTGCCTCAGTGGTAGAATCCGCTACAGTGTCTTGTTTGGAACTTTTCCAACTCACTGCGCCCCCATTCAAAGTGAACACATATCCAGACTGAGACTTGGAATCATCCTTGTCTGTCTGGAAGCTGGCATCCGTATACCCGCGTATCACCATGTCCCCTTCTCCATATATTAGGAATACATCCTTAGTTCTTCTTAAGTACTTAAGGATCGTCTTGACAACCACCCAATGATCCATTCCTGGATCAGACTGGTATCTGCTCATGACACTCAGAGCATACGATACATCGGGCCTCGTACATAACATAACATACATGATAGATCCTATTGCGGATGCATAGGGAATCTTACTCATGCAAATCCTCTCGTCTTCTGTGCGCGGACACAAAGACTTCGAAAGGTGTACCCCATGCCTGATGGGTAAGAAACCTTTCTTGGATTCCGACATGCAAAACCTCTTTGCTTTTCTCTATATATGTAGATCACGAAGACCAAACAACCGCTTCGATCTATCTCTATAGATCTTAATCCCGAGGATGTAGGTTGCTTCTCCCAGTGTCTTTCATGGAGAATGTCTTGGATAACCAAACCTTCACGATCGTAAGATTGAAACATCGTTTCCTATAAGTAATATGTCATCGACATACAATACTAGGAACACGACTGCACTCCCACTAACCTTCTTGTACACACAAGGTTCGTCTGGATTTTGTGAGAAATCAAACCTTTGGATTGTCTCATCAAAATGGATATTCCAGCTCCTGGATGCTTGCTTCAATCCATAAATGGACCGTCGCAATTTGCATACCTTGGTTTTATCAACCGATGTGAAACCCTCAGGCTATATCATATACACGTCCTCGAGCAGGTTTCCATTAAGGAAAGCTGTTTTCACATCCATCTGCCATATCTCATAATCATAATGAGCCGCTATGGCCAGGAGCATCCGAATGGATTTAAGCATAGCTACAGGCGAATAGGTTTCATCATAATCAACACCTTGCTTTTGACGATATCCTTTCGCCACCAATCTAGCCTTATAGGTAATCACATTACCATCCATGTCGGTTTTCCTCTTGAAAACCCACTTGCACCCTATAGGCTTAATGCCTTCAGGTGGGTCAACCAAGTTCCAAACTTGGTTTTCATACATGGAATCCATTTCCGACTTCATGACACCAAGCCACTTATCCCTTTTTGAACTTGTCAGCACTTCTTCATAACTGGTAGGCTCCTCATCATCAATGAGTAACACGTCGTTCGATTCACTTATGAGAAATCCATATCTCTCAGGAATATTGCGTGTTCTACCAGATCTACAAAGATGTGGTGTTACAATAGGTCCAGCCGATTGCTCATCACTATGAGTTGTCGGCTGTTGTGCTTCACCAGGTATCTCATCAATGTCTATTTGAGTCTCTCGAGCCTCCTCAAGCTCAACGACACTCCCACTGTTTTCTTTCAAGAGAAACTCTTTCCCTGGAAACACAGCATGCCTTGAAACAAACACCTTTTGTTCCACAGGATGATAGAATTGTTAACCCCTTGTTTCCTTAGGGTATCCAATAAATACACATTTATCAGACTTAGCATCCAATTTGTCTGATACAGTCCGCTTCACATAAGCAGGACAACCCCATATCTTCAAGTAAGATACATGAGGTTTCTTACTATTCCATATCTCATATGGAGTAGTTGAGACTACCTTGGTAGGCATTCTGTTTAACAAGTAAACAGCTGTCTGAAGTGCATAGCCCCAAAAGGACTTGGGAAGAGTCGCATGATTCATCATTGACCTGACCATGTCCAACACGGTCTGGTTACGCCTCTCAGATACACCATTATGCTGTGGTGTATAGGGCGGAGTCCATTGAGACAATATACCATTGTCTCTTAGGTAATCAAGAAACTCCTGACTCAAGTATTCACCACCTCGATCCGATCGAAGTATTTTAATACTCTTGTCATGTTGTTTCTCTACTTCATTTCTGAATTCTTTGAACCTTTCAAAGGCTTCAGACTTGTGTTTCATCAAGAACACATACCCAAACCGTGAGTGATCATCGGTGAAGGTAATGAAGTAGCTATAGCCTCCTAATGCTTGAGTTGACATAGGTCCACATATATCAGTATGTATTAGACCTAGTAACTCTCCCACTTGTTCACCTTTTCCAGTAAAAGGTAACTTAGTCATCTTGCCTTTTAAGCATGATTCGCATGTTAGTTATAGCCCTAAGAACCAATCATGTGATGGTTGAATAGGGAACATTTTGTATCATATTCTATAAAGGCAAAGGATTGGTTATTATATTTACATCTTGCTTGTGCCAGCTAAATTAAATATAATAATGCCCTAGAAAAGTAGGTTCTTATCTACAGCACATCAATTGACAGAATTGATTATGAGAGGCTGTAGAGAACACTTTCTAAATGTTCCTAGTCAAGTATTAATATGCAAGGGCAATATTAATACATAAAGACTAGCATGTAGGTCAATTGATGACTTGATCTCACAAGTCATGGATATATGATATCAAGTTGACACATGGGTATATATTAGAGAATATATACTGAACTGACCCGCCATGAGAAAGTTTCATGGATCGTTATATGAGTGTCATAAACTTTCTCATGTGACTATTGGTATGAATAGTCCTCGAACCTGAAGTCACTACGGTTCCCTACATAAGGAGTTATGTACTTTGGTATCGTCAAACGTCACCCGTAACAGGGTGGACCATAAAGGCGATTACTGGGTATATAATGAATTATGCAGAGGGATGTGAGTGATGTAGATGAGATCTATCCCTCCCATATGACGGGAGTGATATCTGTGGGCCCCTTGATTGAGTAGAACTACTAAAACGCATGGCCATGCTCGAATGAGTCAATATGAGATATTGAGCTCATTTGTTTGAGTTAGTTTACTCAGGGATCAAGAAACACATAGATTGATCGAGGATGACACGGTCTATGCCTCATTGATCAATCTGATATCAAGGATAGAAGGACACGGTCATACATTATAGTAGTCACGGAAAGGTTAGTCGGATCTTGACTTATTTCGTAACTTGGGTAGCAATGATGTATTGCTAGATGCCGCTCATTGCTTGTGTATCTAAAAGAGTTTAGATCCACTGCCAACGTTATGAAAGCCTATAGGGTCACACACAAAGAGCATGATAATTAGAAGAATTAGAGTATTCTAGTTTGACTAGAATAATTTGGGAATAAGCTTAAGTACAAAATGGTTTTTGGACTTTAAGCTTAATGAGAATTTTAGCTAATTGATTTAATGAGATTAATTCAATATGTTACCTTATTGATTTAATGAGACTAATTCAATATGATAACATAAGCTTAATTGAATTAATAAGATTAATTCAACATGCATGAATGCCACATAAGAATGCCACATAAGCATGCCACCTAAGCATGCCACCTAAGCTTGATGAGGTGGAAGGAAACAAAGGGTTTTGACCTTTGGATTTCCCCCACATGTGGCCGGCCAAATAAGGAGGCAAACTCCTTGTTTGATTGTGTTTCAATGCAATTAATTGCATTGAATGTGATAGGAGGTGAAGGGTTTTTCCAACCCTATAAAACACCACATAGAGTGGCCGGCCAAATGAGGGTGTGGTTGTTGGGAGCTTGAGGCTTGGAGAGAGCTTTGTGGTGAGAGGCTTTTGTTGTGTGGCATTTGTGAGTGTAGCAAGAAGAGTAGTCTTCTTCTTCCCTTCTCTTTTTCCCTAGCTTCCTCTCCTTTAGGGACTTCTCTAGCAAGAAGTAAAGGAGAGCTCTTCTAGTTTCTTTTGTGAGACAAGAGCTTGCTCGTGTGGATACGTATAGAGGCACGGACATTTGAACGTGCTCAAAGATCCAACAAATCAAAGGAAGAAGCGGGATTAACAAGGGCACGCAACAAAGGTAATCCTCTCCTATAAGATAGGTTTGGTTTTAGAGAAACTTATTTTGTACGAGGTTTTCTTTCGCAAGGATCACTTGGAAGGGATCCTAATTTTTCCGTTGCGCATATGCTATTCTGCATATAGAATTCCCTACATCGCATGTATCGTATGAATCCAATTCAAACGATTCCAGAATTCCACATCGGTGCAATTCGGACATGCGTTTCTTACTTATATGGCCAAGACGACAATGCCACATATAGGAGTCTATTTGATTATCCTTTCGAGCACGCGTGTTGCTCGCTTCGATATTGAAAATGTCACTGGATACGTCCAACGTATAAATGCCATTACTCAAAGTTCCAGTTCCATAAAGTACGCCATTCAAAGTTATATAACAATAATTGTTACTAAACGTCAAATGGAAACCATTTCTATTTAAACAGGAAATAGAAACAATGTTCTTTATTAGAGAAGGAACATAATAGCAATTGTCCAGTTCCAAGACTAGTCCACTAGGGAGCTTCAGCAAATAAGTTCCGATGGCGACCGCAGCAACCTTTGCTCCATTGCCAACTCACAAATTTGACTCCCCTCTGACAAGTCTTCTTCTATTCCTTAGCCCCTGTATGTCATTACATATATGTGAGCCACACCCAGTATCCAATACCCAAGTGTCTAAGGAAATAGAATGATAATCAATAACGAAGATACCTGAAGAGGATGGGGCATCGGATGCCTTCTTCTTCTTCATGGACTCAAGATAAATCTTGCAGTTTCTTCGCCAGTGGCCTTCCTTGCCACAGTGATGGCAAGTGCCCTTTTGCACTGGTTCTGCCTTCTTTGCCTTTTTGTTCTTCCCTTTCTTCTGTTCTTTTGCCTTCCTCTTAGAACCTTTTCTTGAGGAATCAACTAACAGAACCGCCTTCTCCTCATGCTTCACAGAAGGCTCCACAGTCTTCAGCATATTAAGGAGCTCGCGAATAGTGGATTCTAATTTGTTCATCCGATAGTTCATCACAAATTGTGAGAAACTCTTGGGCAAACAATGCAGAATTAAGTCAATACTTAACTCATGATCCATCACAAACCCGAGGGTGGCTAGCCGCTCGATGTACCCGTTCATCTTTAGCACAAACTGCACTACAGACGAACCTTCTTGCATCTTCGTGGTGAAGAGGAGCCTAGAGACCTCGAACCTTTTGGATCTCGCTTGCTCATCGAACAACTCATGAAGATGGAAGACCATAGTATTAGCATCCATATGCTCATGCTGCTTTTGCAGCTCAGGTACCATCGCCGCTAGCATGATGCAACTCGCCAGCTCAGAATCTGCCACATGTTTCTGATAGACCAACATTTGGTCTGGAGTTGCATCGTCCTTAGGACGGTTGGGAAGAGGCTCTTCAAGGACATATGCAAGCTTTTCCGCATTGAGAACAATTCTCAGGTTTCTAAGCCAGTCCAGGAAGTTAGGCCTAGTCAGTTTGTTCGAATCCAAAATAGTGCGCAAATTCAAAGACGTCATGATCAATTTATTGACCAAGAAATACAAAACGAGCATATATGAGAAAATGATTTTAAAATGCATCAATATACATTTATAAATCCCATTCATTTTTCGAATTTCAAAAACCCCAAAATCACTTCGGGAGATCGTAGGTCCATCGCCGAATGGGCTGATATCCATCACAGATATGAACAACTTTGGAGAGAGTCCAACAAGCCATTCATAACTACGACGGTAGGTATCAACTATACCGATTGCATATCACGTATATGCAACTATCACAATGTACTATCAACTAATTGAATGTTCACACATACATCGGGTTGTTAACACATTAAAAAGTATGCATCATATGCATAGCACCCAACTTCACCTCCCTTTACATCGACCTTGGAGAGAGTCCCACAAGCCGATGCTCCAGGTTAAAGCCAACCCATTAATCGAGAAATAGTTTTAATATGGTTAGAGCGCATTCAACCAATTAGCCCAGCTTGGAGAGAGTCCAACAACCAAAGCTAACGATTGACCTCTGACTCTTACCATATTAGTATTAAACTATTCCATGGTTTGAACATGTTCAGGTTCGAGCCGGGCTTGGAGAGAGTCCAACAACCCAAACAAGAAACAGAACTCTGGTTCTAACCATATTAATGGAAGGTGTAGGCTTTAATATTGTTTAAGGGTTTTATGTCTCATCCTCTTTGCATGTAAATAACTATTATCTACATGGCATGACATACATGACATACATCTACATGTCACGACACGCATGACATAATGTTATGCATCTAATGCAATTACATGACATACAATTATGTCATGTACATAATTTCCTTATATGTCATAACTATTTATGAAAATAAAATATGTTTAAGATTTGATTCTCCAAATCAAATCATGATTAAATTAGGAAACAAATTTCAAAATCTAATCACATATTTTATTTATGGAATTATTTGATTAAGGAAAATCTATTTAGGAAACCAATTTCCTAAATCATTAAAACTACTTATGAAAATAAAATATTTTAAGATTTGAATTCCCAAATTAAATCAAGATTAAATTAGGAAACAAATTTCCAAAATCTAATCAAATATTTTATTTATGGAAAATATCAATTTCCATAAAATACTTTCAACTTTCCAAAAGTGGAAGATTTCCATAAATACTTCTAGACTTTCCAAAATTGAAAAATTTCCATAAATACTTCTAAATTTTCAAAATTAGAAAATTTCCAGAAATAACATTATGACTATCGCAAAACCATTTTACGATTATGTCGAAACACAACCTGGGCTCTGATACCACTGTTGGGTTTCTGGCACCGCGACGAGTGTGTGTTCGATCATGTTTCGTAAACATGTGCACAGCGGAAGCAATAAAAATAATAAATCTACATTTATTACAACACACACAACACACGCATGCATAGTACAACATGTGTAGACATAACCGTAAATTTAAATTTCGCAATAAAGGAAATTTAACTAGGTTATACCTTTCGTATTACGTGTAGCGGGAACGTCATCAATCGGAACGATCCTCGCTAGAATCGTCTCTATCCGTATCCACGCCGAGTATCCTTAGGATGACTTCGCTAAGCCACGAGCTTCGTCTTCGTACGGGTTACTAGCCTCGTGTTGAAGACGACGTGATCGAGAGATGATCACGATCCGAATCCAAATTCGGATCCAAAACGAGTCCTCAAAACTCGCTTCTCCGGAGAGGTATTCGTCAACCGATTGACGAATCCTTCGTCCTCCACCTCAGAGGATTACCGGAGATCGAATCCCCGGAAAGTTAGCTGCTGTCGGAGCTCTAACCGTCGTCCAAACGATGCTCCGACGAGAGGAGAACAAGCTGTCCAGAAAACTGGACAGCTTTGGTGGAGGAGTTGGCGCCGGCCAACCAAGGGAAGATAAAGCTCACCTTGATGCCAAACCTAAAGGAGATCACCGGAGAAATAACCGGCAGCAGCTCGACACCGGCGAGGGGAAAGGAAATCTCCTTCTGGATGCCGGTTGGAGGAGAAGTGGGCGGCGGCAAGGAGTTGGCGCCGAGAACTCCAATTAGGAGGTGGGCGGAAACTTCAAGCTAGGGTTTTGGATTAGGGCTTAATTATCCCTTAAGCCCTCTTTTATAGAGAACTAATTCTCTTAATGGTTATTGAATCATAACCATTAGGCCCGTTAACCCGCTCCATTAAGATAAGTTAAAATAAACCAAACCATGATGATTTATTTTAAGTTAAAACGAACCGAACCAACTTTTGGTTCATTCGTTTAAAATAAACCAAACCCTTTGGTTTATTCTCCTCCATTGGATTAGAACCAAACCTTTTTGGTTCATCCATTACGTCTTCATAAGACTCGGCCCATCCATGCTTCCATTGCGACTGAAATGATTTCATGCTCGCTTTATGTTTGGTCCAACCAAACTTAGTTTCTCTCGGTCTGAGAATCCCATTCTCAAGCTCATTTTAAATCCTTCGGATTACGCTCGTTGTGCGTGTGATCAAATAGGTTCTCGGTTTATGTTGGCCGTCTATAATTAACCATTAATTATAGAACGATCATGAGTGGCACCTACTAGTACATCATGATCCCCAATTAACCGAAAAGATCGACGGTTGATCCAGAACTATTTCTGAAACCCTTCAGTAGCTCGATTGAATCGTGCCCCATTCCCTTCACTCATCTTATACCCACTTGGTTCAGGACATGGTCTATAGTGTCAGTCCCCACTAGGCTGACTACGTCACACCTAGCCCAAGTATCATTTCCTCGTCCTACGGATTCTAGTTCATGTATCGAAGAGTACCTTACTCTAAACATGTAATGCTTTGGCCAAAGACTTTAGTAACAATCCGACGAGAGGCCATGGGTATACATCTCCTCGCAAGGAGTGGTGAATCCTTTATAGGCTATTCAAACACCTTCGATCACTTCGACTTATACCCAATCATCCCGGGTCCACATCTCCTTAGAGATGTTTGCTTAAGATGTCAAAGCATAAGTCTCCATGATCAAGATGACTTGAATACCCCAAGTCAAAGGAACATCGCACTTAAGCTACAGTAAGAACTTCATTGACATATCTATATATGCAGAGAACCATATGAAGTCTTACGGCTGGTCACTCCAATGAACTAGTTACCATAACTAGCATCCACGATTAACTCCGGACATCACAATGTCTCTAGCCAGTGAGAATCAGCTGCTTGGATACACCAAGGAGTATACCTCATGCTAGTCTCGACAGAATTGATGGTGTCCAAATCCATCAATTCATCGACTAGGATCACTAATATTGCCTAACTTAGATGATTATCCAAACATCAAAACATATAAATGCTTGGGGCGTTATTGTACCAACAATCTCCTCCTTTTTGATGTTTGACAATCATTTAATTTAGGTCTTTAACATATGAACATAATGAAAGCATCATATTTCCAATATGAATTCTAACTTAAGGTTTCCTTCTCCCCCTTTGACATACATAAAAAAAGAGAAGGATTCATACAATGATAAGTTCATGAAAGAATTAAATTGGTTATGTCTTGAACTAAGGTATAAGATAGGTGTGAGGCTCTTCCTTAATCCAAGACATGGTTCATGATGTGTGAATAACATGTGGAGCAAAATATAAACAAAAGATATAAAGTTATGTCCTAACTTTGCACCAACAATATAATTTTAGGGGATGAAAAGAGTTTACTATGTTGCTCCCTTTAAAACAATGCATTAATTAGTCCTATACCCTTTTAATTACTGAAATTATCATACCATAGGGTTAGGATACTCAAGAATGCACTTAGAACCAAGGAATAAGGCTGAACTATAGAAAAACTAGGGTGTCAGTCGACTGGTATCTGAGTCAGTCGACTGCCACACCTGAAACGGCAATTTCAGCCTTTTCAACCCAACTTCGAAAATGTGCTGAAAATTCCAGAAATATCGAAAAATCACAAAATTTTGTGTACATATTTCTGAAATCATTGTCTATCAAGGAAAAATAATTTGAAAAATATATGTTTTCCATATTTCGAAATTGATACAATTTTGAAAACTATCAGAAGCTTTAAGTATTTTGTAAATTTTGTATCACTTTTGCTTAGCAATTGAAAACTATTTTTTAAAGTATGATAAACATAGTTTAAAATATATTTTGTTTGACATTTCTAATCATATTCTTAGAGCTATATGCACATCAATTGTACATAAGTCTTCTCAATGATTGGTCCAATGAAGGATTAATGTCTCTAGATGACATTTTGATTTATAGTAATGCATCATAACAAGCATGATGAACCAAATGCATCTTCCTATCATCTCACATGTTATCTATGTGGATCAATACAAAAATCATGGTTGCTTAGGTCTATTGTGAGATGCTTAAAGGTATAAATCCTAGAATTTCTATAGGATCATGCAAACCTAGACCTCTATTCTACTAAGTACATTCCAAGTTCTCTCCTAAGTGATGAAAATTCTGCTTCGGGGAGAGCTTTGGTGAATATGTCGGCTAAGTTGGACTTAGATTCTATGTAATTAAGTTCAATGTTCCCCTTAGCCATATGATCTCTAATGAAGTGATGCTTCACTTCAATGTGCTTAGTCCTAGAGTGATGTACTGGATTTTTGGTCAAATTTATGGTACTCACATTATCATAATAAACTTTGACATTGGAGTAGTGTAGCTCATAATCTTCTAATGTGTGCCTCATCCAAAGTAATTGGGCTACACAACCACCCATAGCCACATATTCGGCCTCGGTAGTTGACAAAGCAACACAAGGTTGCTTTCTACTACTCCAACTCACTAGGGAGGATCCAAGAAATTGGCATCCACCGCTAGTACTCTTCCGATCTAACTTGCAACCTGCATAGTCAGAATTGGTGTACTCAATTAAATCAAAAGATTTTGTCCTAGGGTACCAAAGTCCTACATTTAGTGTGCCCTTGATATACCTTAAGATTCTCTTAACGACCACTAAATGGGACTCTTTGGCACATGATTGGTACCTTACACACATACCTACCGCAAATAATATATCGTGTCTACTAGCGGTTAGGTACAAAAGGCTACTAATCATACTCCTATAGAGTTTAAGGTCAATTTGTTTTCCTTCATGATCATTATCTATTTTTGTATTAGTTTCCATTGGGGTTGAAACTACCTTAGCATTTTCCAAACCAAATTTCTTATCATTTCCTTAGCATATTTGGTTTGGTATACATAGTTTCCTGTATTTGTTTGTTTGACTTGTAATCCTAAGAAGAATTTTAATTCTCCAACTAGAGTCATTTCTAATTCATTTTCCATATTTTTGAGGAAATCTTGAAGGAGTTCATCATTTGTTAACCCAAAAATTATGTCATCTACATATACTTGGGCTACAAATATGTCCTTTGATTTTGATTTAATAAAGAGAGTTGGATCTATTTTACCCCTTTTAAATCGTTTAGGCACTAAGAAAGATAACAATCTTTCATACCAAGCCCGGGGAGTTTGTTTTAACCTGTATAAGGCTTTTCTAAGCTTGTATACATGGTTAGGGTAATCTATATTTTCAAACCCGGGAGGTTGTTCTACATATACCTCTTCCTTAATGAACCCATTTAGGAATGCCGACTTTACATCCATTTGATGAAGTTTAAAACCCATGTATAATGCATATCCTAACAGGATTCTAATCGATTCTAACCTAGCTACCGGGGCATATGTTTCATCATAATCAAGTCCTTCAACTTAATTGAAACTCCTTGCAACTAAACTTGGCTTATTCCTAATTATATTGCCTTGATCATCTAGTTTGTTCCTAAAAACCCATCTTGTAGTAATGATGGTACTATCATTAGGTCTAGGAACTATCTCCCATACTTGACTCCTTTCAAATTGAGCCAATTCTCTTGCATTGCTAAGATCCAATCCGGATCAAGTAATGCATCATTGATTGTTTTAGGCTCAATTTGGGAGATGAGGGCTATATGACTAGAGGAAGTTCTATGGAATGACCTAGTTCTCACACCTTGAGATAATTCACCTACAACATAATCTAGAGGGTGATTTTGATGAACTCTTATTGTTCTAGGAGGTGTATTAAATTGATTTTGATCATGATTATCCTCAATCCTCCTTTCATCATCCAAATCTCCTCTTGATCCCCCTTGATTATTACCCCCCTAAGGTCATATTTTGAAATTTTTGGGTAATTTCTTGATTTTTGTCATTGATATCATCATCAATGGGGGATTTCCTAGGGTAAGTAGTAGAGGTCTCATCAAATTGAATATTTGAAGACTCCTCAACTATTTGAGTCCTTTTGTTATATACTCTATAGCCCCTACTAGTGGATGAGTATCCAACTAGGATTCCCTCATGCACTTTGGACTCAAATTTCCCAAATTATCTTTGGTGTTTAAGATATAAGTTTTACATCCAAAGACCCTAAAGTAGTGAATTGTTGGAATTGAGCTATTCCATAACTCAAATGGAGTTTTTCCTAATTGCCTCTGCAGTAGCCAAGAAAGGTCTCCCCAAAATGAGTGGAATGCATGGGTCTTCATCCATGTCAAGCACTACAAAATCGGCAGGAATAATAAAATTTCCCACCTGCACTGGTACATCTTCTAAGATTCCCAAAGGATATCTAATGGAGCGATCGGCTAACTGCAAGGCCATAGCCGTTAGTTTCATTTCTCCCAAATCCAATTTCTTGCATATGGAAAGAGGTATCAGATTGACACTGGCACCCAAATCGCAAAAAGCCTTATCAAAATTTAAGTCATTAATTATGCAAGGGATAGAAAAGCTACCCAGATCATTTAGTTTGGGAGGTACCATGTTCTTAATTAAAGCACTGCACTCCTCAGTAAGAGCCACTGTTACATGCTCCTCGACTTTTCTTTTATTGGTTAAGATATCCTTCAAGAACTTGGAGTATGTAGGCATTTGTTGAAGAGATTCTATAAAAGGTATATTGATATATAGCTTCCTAATTACCTCAAGGAACTTACCAAATTGTTCATCCAATTTTTCCTTAATCAACCTCTGAGGGAACGGGATAGGGGGCTTATATGTTCTTGGTTCCTTATTCGGCATGCCTGTGTCATTCGGCACAGGCCAATCGTGTTGGCTGCTGGAGTGACCTGACACGGGTGTGTCGGCTGACACACGCTCGCGGGCATTCTCTTCCCCAGGCGTGTTGCTATTTTCTTCCAAGTCTGACACGCTCGTGTCCTTTAGCACAGGGGCCGCTTGTTGAGCTCTGTCTCCTAAAGTCCTTCCACTTCTCAAACTTATGGAATTACAATGCTCAGCTGGGTTTACTTCTGAATTTCCAAGAAATCTGCCGGGCGTCCTTGATGCTGAGATGGCAATTTGGGAAATTTGATTTTCCAGCATTCTTGTGTGATTAGTTAAATTATCAACCTTGCCTCCCAATTGCTTGATTGCCTCGGTATTAATTTGATGTTGCCGATTTGATTCTACAATATGCTGTCGAAATTCATCATTTATCTTCCCCTGACACGTAATAAAATTCTCCATCATCTTTTCTAAGCTCGACTTGGGTCCTGGCTGAAATCCCGAAGGTGCTCCAAAACTGTTCTGTCCAGAAGAATTTTGGTTGGCTCTATACGAAAAGTTGGGATGATTCCTCCAACCGGGATTGTACATGTTCGAATAAGGGTTGCCACCATTAGGCTTCTGATTAAAATTATTTAGCGCATCTACTTGCTCAATCCCAGCTCCGGATGATGGTGCGTGTAGGATTTGGCAATTCATCGCTACATGTCCTGTTACACCACAGATCTCGCAAGTGACATTAGATGAGTTTATAGCTGATACATTAAAATGTTCGAGCTTTTGAGTTAACGCATCGACTTTTGCACTGAGTAGATCAAGGGTACTTACCTCAAACTTACCTGGCATTTTAGTTTGATATCCTCATTCTGTAGCCCATTGGTGAGAATTCATTGCCACATTCTCGATGATCTCAAATGCTTCATCCAACGTTTTGTTCATAAGAGCTCCTCCTGCAGCAGAATCAAGAGAAACTTTAGTAGCATACGAGATTCCATTGTAGAAAGTATGAACAATGAGCCACTTCTCCAACCCATGATGAGGGCATTGTTGTAGTAATCCCTTAAATCTATCCCAGGCTTCAAATAATGTTTCTCCATCCTTTTGCGCAAAATTAGTGATTTGATGATGAAGACTTACAGTTTTGATGGGTGGAAAATACTTGTCTAAAAATCTTTGCTCCAGCTGATCCCAGGTAGATATGCAATCTGCTGGAAGAGAGTGTAGCCAAGCTCTAGCTTTGTCCCGCAATGAGAAAGGAAACAAGCACAATCTAATAGCATCAGCTGAGGCTCCATTCAGTTTTAAAGTTTCGTAAAATTCCAAAAATACTTCCAAGTGCATATTTGGATCTTCAGTGGGTGCTCCTCCGAATTGATGCTGTTGGACCATAGATAGTAGAGCCGGTTTCAATTCAAAATTGTTCGCTTCAATAGGGGGTCTTCTAATACTCGATCTCAATCCCCTTGTACTAGGTGTTGCGTAATCCCTTAAAGGTTTATTCTCGTTCTGGTCAGCCATGTCGGAGGTCAGACTGTCTTCCTGATGTTGCTGAAATCGTCTTCTAGCAAGGAACGTTCTCTCTATCTCAGGATCAATATCGAGAATTTCCCTATTAAGTCTGTGCATGCAACAACAAGAGAGGCTCCCAAAACAAGAGTTCAGAATAGACACAAATAATAGAAACAAAAATAGAAATCTACATTAACTAAATCACGCTCAATTCAATATTGAGTGCCAATCCCCGGCAACGACGCCAAAAACTTAGTGTGTTATTTTCCGCAAGTGCACGGTTGTCGTCAAGTAATAAAAATATCGATCCCACAGGGATTGGGACAATTACCGAATGATCGTGATACCAAGTTATCTAGTCAATCAATTTGTGGATTAAGCAAAGAAACTGAGCAGTCAAGAACAATGAATGAGAAGAACGAGCTAAAAGTCAATAGTTGAGGAGAATCTCAGGATATGGGTTTCACCACATCAATGAT
The DNA here is from genome assembly GCA_025175895.1 of Wurfbainia villosa. Lineage (NCBI taxonomy): Eukaryota > Viridiplantae > Streptophyta > Magnoliopsida > Zingiberales > Zingiberaceae > Wurfbainia > Wurfbainia villosa. The sequence continues at coordinate 35,476,782 of CM045990.1, forward strand.
TTATAAGGTGATTTAATTCTTTCCTACTCCTATTAGGGTTGTTTTGATGGAACCTATCCTAAGGTAAATCAATGACCCCTTTCAAGGTCTACGCTAACTGTACCTATCAAACTCAATTTACCTATCACGGTATTCGAGCGTAGGGGATCATAATCAGCTAAGGGGACCTGTCACGAGACCCCCGTAAACCTCCGTAGTTTTACCTCCGTTACTTGGTAAAAACTGGATTTGATAGATCCATTAAGTCCATAAGAGTTCCTTTAGAGTCTAAATTTCCTTTTCACGATAGGTTTGCACACGGGACCATAATCAGCTAAGGGAACCTGTCACGAGACCCCCGCAAGCCCTCATAGATACACTACCGCTACTTGACAAGAGTTTATCCCTAGTTGGTTCTGGGTTTCGGGAACTTGGGTTCACCGTTAGGTACTTCCCCTTAGCTCCTTAGGTTTATCAATAAGAATTCAAAAATAGATCAAAACAAACAATAATTCAAGTAGTATAGATTACATCATCCATCATAAATCGTCAAGGGCTACTCCCCCATCCTAAGATTACAGGACACTACTCCATGGTCGAACAAGAATTGCTAGAGAAAGAAATTACGATACTTAGTGTCATCTGTGTTCCTCTGTCGTCGACTCCTTCCTTCTTCTGTCGTCCTTTTGACTCTCCGCCATCCTCCCTTTTAGGGTTAGAATATCTCCTCTTTTATAGCCTTGGCCTCCTCTTTAATTAAGGTAAAAGATTTTCCTTTAATTGAGACGAAGATCGTGGCTTCGTCGAGTTGCTCGTAGAAAAGGAAATCTGGAATCAAGCCAACACGCCCGTGCCAAATGAGGGCACAGGCGTGTCGCGGGCTTCCCACCGAGCGTGTTGTGCTTGAATTAGGGCGTGTCGAAGGCTGAACTGGGGCGTGTCGAACGCTGGAACTCCTGACACGGACGTGTCACTGATAACACACCTGTGTTGTTTTGATACGCCGGTCATGTCAACACTTTGAACGGGGCATGTCGGCTGCTGAACCAGAGCGTGTTGAAGGCTGGAACTCCTGACACGGACGTGTCACTGATGACACGCCTGTGTTGTTTTGATACGCATGCTTCTTTGCCCTGTTAACACGAAAAACACCCAAAAGCAGTCTCTTTGTCCAAAATATGCTAAACTTAACTAAATCATGATAAGATACATGCCTAGGACATGAAATGAGATAAAATGCATGCAAATGGAGTAGTGAAAATATAGCATGATTTACACACATCAAAGATCGACGCCCACACGATGTCTAAGAGGAGGATAGGAATACAATAGAAGATTAAGAGGTAAAACAAGATGTATAATCTTGTTTAGTTTTGATTCTAGTTCTTTTGTATTTTGCATGTTATTGATTAACATGGACCTCGATGATAAACAAAAAAATCGGCGATCCATTCATCTTCTATTCCACGGCTAATCGAGGAAAAGAGTTAGGTTGCTTGAACAACAAGTTTGTTCAAGAGACTACTCAAATCGATAGTACGATGATGAATCGATTGCTTGGGTAATCCATCTCTGTCCGTATTAGTTTTAGTTGATAAAATTTTAATCTGGGGATGCGTGATAGGATCGCTATGCACAAGCGACTGAGGGGAGAAGCAATATTCCCCTTCAAGTGGTATCAGAGCCATGATTTCCGATTTGGTGTATTTTGGATTCGGTTACTTTCATGCATTTATCATATATTTTATGCCGAATAATAGTAGGATGTGTGTAGGCTAACTTTTTTCTTGCAGGCATAAGATCCAACTATTATGGCTATATGGATGTATGTGATTGTATATGTGTGATTGTAATTATTTATTTGAATCCTCGGAGTTGACAAGGCTAATTAGTATTTAATTTTTATAATTAAATACGACACTGTTTAGTCACACATTTTAATTTACTTTTGATCTAGATATTTTGTACACTCCTTCATGGAGTATAGGATCGATGAATGTAAATTAAAATAGTTTATCTCGGCTCGGATCCCCTTATGGCTAGAGCATGGTAAAGGGAGGAGCAGACGAGGTGGCGACACGACGGGAGCATATTGGAAAACAAAAGTCATAATAGTTGGAATTTATTTTTCATGTTTATTGCTTATTCTTTGATATGCATGTTGTGTGAAAATTCCTCAATTTTAAATTACTAAGTGGGAGAGGGAAATTTTTTCCCGTGGCCTTCATTACAATTTGACATGTGATGTGAACAAACTTGCGTGTTGACTCTGAGTGCCTTCCTCTATATCAAATGAGTTTCTTTTGCAGATCACTAGGTCAAATATGGTTATAGGAAATTATTTAGGAGCGTGTGTACTTCCCCATCGGAAGGCACATAATCCGAGGTAATTGGCTTAGTATTGGGTAATGGTAAACACTTACATGCAAATAAAAGTATCCTCCCAATCGGAGTCACTGCTTTTATTTATAGGGCCGAAGAGGAACCAACTATTCATTTTATTTGTCAAAAAGTAAGGTTGATAGGATAATAAAATTAATGGGTAAAACCTCCTCTTACAAATATAGAATTCGTATATGTCCACACTATCGTGGCATGCGATATTTTCGGTGTTTTGAGGTGTTGGTTGATTTTAAAATTTTATTGTTTGAGGAATAAATAAATTTTGAAATCTAATGTTTTTGATCTATGTGATTCTTAGGTTTTTCAAAATGACTTTCAACCCACTTGCTTTGATTCTGAAAGAAAACAAACTTACTAGACCTAACTATGTTGTTTGGAAAAGGAATCTGGACATTGTCTTGACTGCTGGGAGTACAAATATGTACTCTTCGAAGAGTGTCCTCCTAAGCCTACGGATGATTCTAGTGAAAAGGAGAAAGAGTTATAGGAAGTGGATCAAGGCTGATGAGATGACACGGTGTTACATTTTGGCTTCCATGTCAAATGTATTTCAACATCAACATCAGACCATGACTACTGCCTATGACATGATGCTCAATCTCAAGGAACTTTTCGGACACCATAATCAGGCTGCTAGGCAGGAAGCTATGAGGAACTTGATGATGACCACCATGATTGAGGGAACACATGTGAGGGATCATGTTCTCAAGATGATGGCTCATTTGAATGAGTTGGAAGTCCTTGGAGCAGAGATCAATAGGGAAACCCAGGTCGATATCATTCTCCAATCTCTACCTAGAAGTTTTGAGCAGTTCCACCTGAACTACAACATGAATAAAAGGTTATATTTATTGGTGGAGCTTCTGACAGAACTCCAGGCGGAAGAGGGACTTTTTCGTCAGAGTGCCTAGGCTATTGTTACTCAGAAGGTTTCTACTTCTAAGCCGAAAGGCAAGAAGAAGAAGAAACAATGTGCAACAAAGGTGGCGAGAGGATCTCAGGGAGGAGTGAAGAAGCCGAAAGGCAAGTGCTTCACTTGTAGGCAGACTGGACATTTGAAGGCGAACTGTCCCAATCGCAAATAGAACAAAGGTATATCTTTTAGTTTAGTCATTGAAACATATTTAGTGGTGTTATCTACCGGTACATGGTGTGTAGATATTGGAGGCACTGATCATGTTTGCGATTCTTTGCAGGGGTTCCAGAAAAATCAGACAACTAGCTGGAGGGGAGATTACCGTCTACATGGGCAATGCTACGAAGGTGGAGGCTATTATAGTGGGAGATGTTTATTTATCTTGTGATAGGAATAAAACTTTGGTTCTGAGAAATTGCCTTTATGTACCTTCATTTAGAAAGAATTTGATTTCAATTTCTAAATCGTTTTTGGATAGATATTCTATTTATTTTAATGACAAAGTTGTTATAAAAATGAATAGGGAGATTATCTGTTCTGGTGCATTGATAGGAAATTTATACGCTCTTGAACCGAAAGCTCCCATGATGCAAATAGAAATAAATAACTCATCTTCTAAATCTAATAAGAGAAAAGAACCTTCGAAAATGAACCAAACGTATCTTTGGCATCTAAGGTTAGGTCATATTAACCTGAGTAGAATTCAAAAATTGATAGCTGATGGACCTTTGGGTTCATTGGTGGTTGAAGATTTCCCAACCTATGAATCTTGCTTGGAAGGAAAAAATGACTAAGAGGCCTTTTAAGGCCAAGGGGTATAGAGCCAAAGATGTGTTGGAATTGGTTCATTATGATTTGTGTGGTCCTATGTCTATCCAGGTTAGAGGTGGTTTTAAATATTACATCTCTTTTATAGACGATTATTCAAGATATGGATACATTTACTTGATGCATCGTAAGTCTGAATACTTTGACATGTTCAAAGAATTCAAGGCTGATGTGGAAAAATGTCAAGGTAAAAGTATCAAGACACTACGATCTGATCATGGTGGTGAGTACCTCTTGGGAGAGTTTAGGAGTTACTTATTGTAGGATATTTGATGCCGCTAGAGGGGGGTGAATAGCGTTTGATCGTTCGTAGATGGAATTTGTTCGCATTTGTTTCTACAATTTTGTTAGCGCAGCGGAAATAGAAAAGTAATAACGATAACGAAATGCACAACACGCTAACACAAGGATATAACGTGGTTCAGAACCACACGGTTCCTACTCCACGGATCGGGCTCAAACGAGCCGTAGCGATGCCACAAGCACACCACTATGTAATAACTCCTTCTCGAAACAATCCGGAGGTGGAGAAACCTCGTACAATGTATACAACAGTAATACAAGATGAATACAAGCAATATAATGAAATACAAAGCAATACAAGTAAAGAAAACACTTTACAAATGCTCTTTGAATGCTTGATCGCTAGGTTGATTGAGTAACACTTGGAGACCCTGAATTGCAGCAGCAACTCGCCCCAAATCGCCTCAAAGAACCATGCCAATTTCCTCCATCACGAGCTCCTTATAAAGCTTCAACCTGTGCTGGAAAAAGTCAATCAGTCGACTGATCGGGACCATCAGTCGACTGATGCCACTGTTGTCGTGAGACAACAGCTAGATCCACGCTGGATAAGTCCAACGGATCTACCATCAGTCGACTGATCATACCCATCAGTCGACTGATGGTGTACTCACTCGACGACTACCGAAGTCTCGACTCCATTCTCGGCCAATTTCGAGCACTGCCGATCGATCCACGATCACGATCGCCGCTGAGCCATCACGATCGTCCACCTCCGCAATGATCGCTAGGCTACTTCCCATAAACCCTAGTTGACGCCACATGGCACCCGACCGCACACCTCAAACATGAGGTTTTAGCCCAAGTATGGTTCCCCCATACTTGCTAGACCACCCTTAGCCTAGACCTAAGCCTTCTAGCCACCTCCATCAGCCTCACGCCTCTCGGATCCCTCCAAGTCATCCATGACTTGTTCATCCATCGCGCTAGCCTTCAGGTGCTTCCATCGGCTATGTCATGCTAACGGTGTCTACACCGCCAAGGCACATTGGACTTACGCCGCCAAGACTCCGCTTGGACTTTACGCCGCCAACCATTGGACTTATGCTGCCAAGACTCCCGCTTGGACTTTACGCCGCCAACCATTGGACTTATGCTGCCAAGACTCCCGCTTGGACTTTACGCCGCCAATATCAAACCCCTTGGACTTTCCAAATGCCAAGACTCAAACTTGGACTTTCCCTTGCCAACCCATGTTGGACTTTCCATTTGCCAAGACCAATGCTTGGACTTTTCCCAAATGCCAAGTGTCCCACTTGGACTTCCCATGCCAAGTACCCTTGACTTGGACTTTTCCCATGACAATTACATTGTCATATGTTTTTGTCGAAACATCAAAACATCACTCGAGTCAAACTCGAGTCCTGGTCAATCGTGACCTGGGCCGATTACACCAACAATCTCTCGCTTTTTGATGTTTGACAAAAACAAAACATTGAGTTAGAACACTAACTCAAATCCCTTACCAATTATCCCAAATTGGTAATCTTAAATGTTCTCCCCCAAACACTCTCCCCCTTTTTGACTAACATCAAAAAGGTCTTCTCTCCAAGGAGGTCAATGTCTCATGTCCTAATGAGATCTTACAATCTCCCCCTTGGTCTAAGAATACCTAGAATGCCTACCATCTTCCTAGTGATATGTCCCATATCACTCAAGAGAGGCAATCCTATACACTCTCCCAATTTCCAAATTGGGTATAAAAAACCCATCAATTTTCCCAATTGATGATACTCTCCCAATAACTTCTTCTTTTTAAGGAGAAAAAATACATCCATCATCCCAAGATGGATACCTCCCCCTAAAGGCTTGCTCCCCCTTGACCATTGATCCAACAATGTCCTTGGGAAGTCCCTAAGCCACTAGGAACTTTAAGCCATCAAAATTAAGGTTAGAAATTCAACATTGAACTTTCTAACACCTTAAAATTGATACAAACCCTAAACACCTCTCCTAATCCATATCCAAAGGATTTTCACCCTTCATCATGCTTCCCAAAGCATATCCTAGGGTTAGGAGTGGTTAGGGACCTTAACCACACTGAAATCGGGTTAAACACCCTTGGTTACCCCGAAATCAGACTATCAGTCGAGTGATTCAGAAATCGGATCGACACGCCATCATCGATCACGCCACCGAGCGTCCGATCGATCTTAATCTGGATTTTCGCCATCGTAAATGAGTTTTAGAAAATCATAACTAATTATATGTATATCAAAAAATCACGAAATTTGATACGTATAATACTTATGATCAATACAATGGGTGAAAAATGTTTAAAAAATATTTTATCCATAAAATAGCAAAATTGATACAAAATCCAAAAGTGACTAAAAACTTTAAAGTTTAAGCTCACTTTGTATCAATCTCATCAATGGTGATTGCTATCAAGAGATAGACTTCACTAAGGTTTTTCAAAATGATTTTAAAATAATTTCAAAACCTTATTTTGGATCATATTCCTTGGGCTCTATGCACATGACTTGTACACAAGCTTTTCCAATGATCCACATTGAAATTAAATGAGTTTCAGTTCATCTAGATGCAAAAACTATTCACCTTGAACTCAACTCATATCCTAGAATCTCACATGTATCTAGGGTGTATAAATACACATACATGTCAATTAGATGTGAGATGTGGGTTTTTGGTTCATTTAATCTAGGATTTCATGCATTTCCTAGGCAACCCTACTTGATTCCCTTATAAATGGTACTTCAAGTCATGCCATTGTCCTTAAATCAATTTTATTCAATTAAATGCATGAAATGATCATGGCATAATAATAGAAAATATAAATCATGGCCAATGATCATGATGTCATGACATATGATATAAAAATAAAACACATGAAATTAACCTAAAACCTAAGCATACTCATGACATATAAAATGATTAAAAATAGATATGATGTCATGACATGTTATATGGCAAACAAAGCATGGAATATAAAATATATAGGTATAATAATACCTAAATCTTAATATTAATTGGCATTTGATATAATTCATCATATTTTGCCATATTTCTACTTTTCTCCCAAGTGTGCCAAAAACCCAAAATGACACACCAACCTCTAAACCTCAATTGTGCCAATTTGATTATTTTATCAAACTTCTCAAATAATATTGTCACATCCTAAAATCTTTTAGGATTAAGACTCAAATGTATTTCCAAGGTGACCCTAACCTTGAAAATAACCTAAAGTGTCACCTTTATCATGGTTGAGTTAACTACCCATCCAATCAAGGTTGGCACACCCTAACCCCATCTAGCGTGAATCAATCACGCTCTTAGGAACCCAAAACCGATTTGAGCTCCTAGGGTTAATTAATTATTCGTTAGGGATAACCTCCCTAAATACCTTCCTAATGACCCTCCTAGGCTTGTTAGCCTTGGTCATTGTGGTCTTACCTAGGTTGACTCTAGGGGTAACTCCCCTTGCAACCTTCTTAGTGGCCACCCTAGGTTTCCTAGAAACCCTAGCCACTAGGCACAACCTTTGGTCAACCCTAGGGATGACTTCCCCATTGACCTTGGTCTTCCTAGACCTAGTTAGTGTTCCATAATCAAATGGAACACTATGGTAACCCACCTTAGGCTTAGGTTTGTGACCCAAACCTTGCTTGCCATTGGTTGACTTTTGACTCTTAGGTCCTAGGTGTTGACTTTGACTTTTGGACCCTTGAAATTGATTTTGGATGTTCTAAGGGTCTTCTCAAGTTTTTCAAGCCTTGACCTCAAAGCTTGATTTTCTAATTATAATTCCTCAATTTTAGAATGTTTATTTAAACTTTGAGCATTGTTTTTCTTAGGCATATGCCTAGTCCACTTGGGATTAAAACCTAAGTGTTCTTGTACCTTTCTAATTGTTTCCTTAGGTAGAATTGGTCTTGAGTTATTTGACCTAGGTTTGTCCTTAGATAAATTGTTTTTAGGGACATTAGTCCCAAATTTCTCCTTATTCCTAAGGTGAACATCCTTAGCTCCTAAACAAATATATTTGTTATTTCTACCATGCTCTTTATGATAAATAGCAAGATAGCTAGAATTAGTTCTAGCATGCTTTTGCTTATAATTAAAAGAAAGAGCATTATTAAAATGATATACCTTAGGGTTTGCCTTAAGGGCTCCCCCTACTTGTGAAGCTCCCCTTTGAGTTTTCTTCTCCCCCTTTGGGCATTGATTCCGGTAGTGTCCCAGTTGCCGGCACTTGAAGCAAATGACTTGCTCCTTGCTTTTGATAGTTGGGGGATCGGTCTCCTTGACCTTTGAAACCGGTTGAGCCTTCTTGACCCTTTTTGGATACTTATTCTTATAGTGTCCGGATTCCCTACACTCAAAGCAAATTATATGATTTTTATTTAAACCTAAATTGCTTGAGTTACCTAGGGTATTTGTGGTGATAGGTTCCGGAGTTGGAGCTTCTCCATCTTGACCGGATGTGGAAGCTTCTTCTTGTCGCTTCGGAGTGGAAATCCTTTCCTCCCCCTCAATCCTAGAGGTGGATGCTTCTTCCACTTCCTCCACCTCTTCCGATCCGGATGTTGATTCTCTATCAACCTCCGAATCCTCAAGCTCTTTGGATGACGATGTACTTGCTTCTTTTTGAACTTGAGAAGGTGAGCACTCTTCTTCTTCTTCTTTTTCTTGGACTGATGATGAGTTTCAATGGAGCTTTGCCACTTGGCTCGATAACTCGTTAGCATCTACATAATTACCTAACATACACAAGATATTGTTAGGCATTAAATCAATTAAAAATTTTATCACCTTATCATTTTTCTCGGATGCTTGAAATTGCTCCTCGGTCCATCTCTTCTTTTTGAGGAATCCACCTCTTGGTCCTCTTGGATATTCAAATCCGTCCATCAAAATTGGCCACTCTTCAAAATCCCTCATCATTAGGAAGTCTTCAATCCTTGCCTTCCATTGCCTAAAACCTTCTTGTCCATACAAGGAGTAAGGAATTGGGGTGTTAATATCCCATCCCAATTGTCCTTGAACTTCCATCTTCTTCCTCTAGCGTCTTGACTCTGGGTTGTTAATCCGTAGAAGAGCCCTGGGCTCTGATACCAATTGTAGAATATTTGACGATGCTAGAAGGGGGTGAATAGCGTTTGATCGTTCGTAGATGGAATTTGTTCGCGTTTGTTTCTACAATTTCGTTAGCGCAGCGGAAATAGAAAAGTAATAACGATAACGAAATGCATAACACGCTAACACAAGGATATAACGTGGTTCGGAACCGCACGATTCCTACTCCATGGATCGGGCTCAAACGAGCCCTAGCGATGCCACAAGCACACCACTATGTAATAACTCCTTCTCGGAACAATCCGGAGGTGGAGAAACCTCGTACAATGTATACAACAGTAATACAAGATGAATATAAGCAATATAATGAAATACAAAGCAATACAAGTAAAGAAAACACTTTACAAATGCTCTTTGAATGCTTGATCGCTAGGTTGATCGAGTAACACTTGGAGACCCTGAATTGCAACTGCAACTCGCCCCAAATCGCCTCAAAGAACCATGCCAATTTCCTCCATCATGAGCTCCTTATAAAGCTTCAACCTGTGATGGAAAAAGTCAATCAGTCGACTGATCAAGACCATCAGTCGACTGATGCCACTGTTGTCGTGAGACAACGGCTAGATCCACGCTGGATAAGTCCAACGGATCTACCATCAGTCGACTGATCATACCCATCAGTCGACTGATGGTGTACTCACTCGACCAGTCGAGTCTCGACTCCATTCTGTGGTCGATTTCTCGAGCACCAGTCGACTGATCACACGATCACGATCGCTGAGCCATCACCGATCGCCCACCTCGCGCAACATCGCTAGGCCACTTCCCAAACCCTAGTTGAGCCACATGGCACAACATGAGGTTTTAGCCCAAGTATGGTTCCCCCATACTTGCTAGACCACCCTTAGCCTAGACCTAAGCCTTCTAGCCACCTCCATCAGCCTCACACCTCTCGGATTCCTCCAAGTCATCCATGACTTGTTCATCCATCGCGCTAGCCTTCAGGTGCTTCCATCGGCTATGTCATGCCAACGATGTCTACACCGCCAAGGCACATTGGACTTATGCCGCCAAGACTCCGCTTGGACTTTACGCTGCCAACCATTGGACTTATGCTGTCAAGACTCCCGCTTGGACTTTACGTCGCCAATATCAAAACCCTTGGACTTTCCAAATGCCAAGACTCAAACTTGGACTTTCCCTTGCCAACCCATGTTGGACTTTCCATTTGCCAAGACTCATGCTTGGACTTTTCCCAAATGCCAAGTGTCCCACTTGGACTTCCCATGCCAAGTACCCATGACTTGGACTTTTCCCATAACAATTACATTGTCATATGTTTTTGTCGAAACATCAAAACATCACTCGAGTCAAACTCGTGTCCTGATCAATCGTGACCTGGGCCGATTGCACCAACACTTATCAGAGGATGGGATTCAATCCCAACTATCTGCACCTGGTACACCCCAACAGAATGGTATGGTGGAGCCAAGGAATAGGACTCTTATGGAGACGGTTATATCGATGATGAGTTATTCTGAGTTACCAGATTCGTTCTAGGGGTATGCTCTGGATACGACGATGTATATTCTGAACTTAGTGTTGGGATGTATACTGAAAAGTCTATCTTTTGTATGAACATCTTTATTTTGAAATAAGAATCACATGATCATTGTTTGCATATTTATGGTGATGCATATTGTCTAATACATTATATTGTAGATAACATGGTGTGTGGTGTCACACGGGAGATCATGTTATCGGCTCCTTGTAAAGTATAAGTAAAAGCTCACAACCGAGATGGCTTTGGACAAACCATTGGTATGGTTGTAGTGTGATTTGGTATTGGTTTGTCTTGACCATAGAATCACCATAGTGCACTTTGTGTGTATTGAGCATGACTGACTTAGAGGTGATTTGATTTATTGCTGACTACATAATCGAATTGGACCTCAGATATTATATTGTACATGCTCTTAATCCCAATATAATAACGGACACATATACTTAGTATTCATTTCTTTGATTTACCAATGGGCGAGATTTATAGATTAAATCGATAGACTTGGTAAGTTGGGAAATGATATTATTTATATGGTGTGCCATTTATTATAGGAGGAAACTGTGTCCTATATATTAGGATGACGATGCCCCCTTAAGGAGCTCATAAGGTTCATCATGTAAACCATGCAGGTGGACTTGGTCTGGCATGATGATAAGGATGAGTGGTACTACTCATGGAGTTAGATGTTGATTAATTAATGGTTAGTAAATTAATTAATTGACGGACATTTGAGATCTTAAACATGGGGAGAAAAATGTATAAATATTATATGGAGCCCATATTAACTTATGGGGGTTGGTGAGGTAGATCAATGATAATCCTTTAGTAGATTGGATTATCATTAATGGATTGGTGTTTATGTGGGCTTGATCCATTGGGTGGCCAAGATCCAACTCCTCCTCATGGTCCCTATTGTAGCCTATTAATACCTCATGAAGCCTAGATCCAATGGATGAAAACAAAACTCTAGATCCAACGGTAGAGATTAAATCTCTAGATCTGACAGTTGAGATTAAATCTCTAGATTCGATGGTTGAGATTAAATCCCTAGAACCAATGGTAGAGATTAAAACAAGGCTTATCCCTAACTCTATTAAAGGAGGCTTTAGGGTGGGCGGCAAGGAGGAATTCTAATTAGAGAAGGAATAGGATTAGGGTTAAGGGGTGGCAAGCTTGGGCGATTAGGGTTTGGGGTGTAGGCGACACGAAATAAGGAAAGGTTTTCCTTTTCTTCTTCTTCTTCCTTGGTGGCCGACGCCCAAACCAGCTTTTCCTCCCTTGGTCGGCATCAAAACCCCTTCATCCTCTTCTCCTTGGCCAGTGGAAACATAGCTTAAGGTCTTCCCTTGGAGCTTTTGGTCGGCATCCATCTTCCTCTTCTCCAATCCTTCTTGGCCGGTGGCAAGCACCAAGCTTGGAGCTTGGTGGTTGGTTGAAAGAAGGAAAAGGGTTTTGTTTCTATACTTCCTCTTTTCAGAGCGAGCAAGGAAGGAAGATTGGTGATCTAGGAGCTTCGACTATTGGTAGATAGTCACCCACACGACGTCCAAAAGGAGGAAGGACATACAATAGAAGATCGAGAGGTATATCGATTGTCTATTTTCTTTTATAATATGTTTATAATTGTTTTTCAATTATATATGCATGTAGTATTCTATTTTTATGGCTAAAATAACTTGGACCCCGAATATAAACACAAAAGCCGGCGATCCGTACATCGTCTATTCCGTGACTATTCGTAGAATAGAGGTCGGTGGCTTGAACAAAAAGTTTTTTCAAGTGACTACTCTAATCGAATAGCACGACGATGAAATGGTTACTTGGGTGATCCCTTTTGTCTAGGATTAAATTTTTTTTAATCCGAGGAAGTCGATGGGATCGCCATGAACAAGTGACCGAGTTGAAGTGGGAAGCGCAGTTTCCCCTTACCTTCAATTGGTATCAGAGCCATGGTTTCTTGTTTTGTGTGTTTTGGATTCGATTATTTTATGCACTTATCATATATTGTATGTGCCAGATGATAGTAGGATATGCATAGGTTAACTCTTTGGTTGCAGGCATAGGATCCAACTATTATGGCCATATGTGTGTATGTGATTGTATGTGTGTAATTGTATAATTTGTTGAATCCTCGGGGTTAACGAGGCTAGTATTTAATTTTTGTAATTAGATACGACATTGTTTAGCCACTCTTTTTATTTTAGTTTACATTCGATCTAGATTTCATGTACACTCCCTCGTGGATTATAGGATCGATGGATGTAAATTAAAATAGTTTTTAATCTCGGCTCGGATCTCCGGATGACTTGTATATGGCGTAGGGAGATGCGGACGAGATGGCGATACGACAGGAGACATAATGATGAAAAAAGACATAATAGTTGGAAAATTTTTATTTTTCATGTTTATTGCTTATTGTTTGATATGCATGTCGTAGGCTAGAAAATTCTTCAATTTTAAATTACTAAGTGGGAGAGGGATATTTTTTATAAATTCTCACGACCTCCATTATGATTTGACATGTGATGCAAACAAACTTGTGCGTCGGCTCTGAGTGCCTTCCTGCCCATTGGATGAGTTTGTTTGCGAATCACAAGGTCGAATATGATTATAGGAAATTATTAAGGAGCGTGTGTACTTCCCCATCGAAAGGCACATAACCCGAGATAATTACCTTTGTACCGAGTAATGGTGAACACTTAGATACAAATATAAGTATCTTCCCCATCGGAGTCACTGCTTTTATTTATAGGGCCAAAGAGGAAGCAACTATTAATTTTACTTGTCAAAAAGTTAGGTTGAAAAGATAGTAAAATTAATGGGTAAAACCTCCTCTTACAAATGTAGAATTCGTATACATCCACACTATCGTGACATACAATATTCTCGGTGTTTTGAGGTGTTGGTTGATTTTAAAATTTTATTGTTTGAGGAATCAATAATTTTTTGAAATCTAATGTTTTTGATCTATGTGATTCTTAGGTTTTCTTTTAAAATGACTTTCAACCCGCTTGCTGTGATACTGAAAGAAAATAAACTTACTGGACCCAACTATGTTGATTGGAAGAGGAATCTTGACATTGTCTTTACTTCTGAGGAATACAAATATGTACTCCTCGAAGAGTGCCCTCCTAAGCCTACGGATGATTCTGGGGAAAAGGAGAAGGAGAGTAATAAGAAGTGGATTAAGGTCGATGAGATGGCGCGGTGTTACATTTTGGCATCTATGTCAAATGTACTACAACATCAACATCAAGTCATGCCCACTGCTTATGACATGATGCTCAATCTCAAAGAGCTTTTCGGACACTAGAATCGGGCTGCTAGGCAGGAAGCCATGAGGAACTTGATGACGACCACCATGATTGAGGGAACACCCGTGAGGGATCATGTTCTCAAGATGATGGCTCATTTGAATGAGCTGGAAGTCCTCAGAGCTGAGATTGATGGGGAAACCCAGGTCGATATCATTCTCCAGTCTCTACCTAGGAGTTTTGAGCAGTTTTACCTGAACTACAACATGAACAAGAGGTTGTATTCGTTTGTGGAGCTTCTGAAAGAACTCCAGGCGGCAGAGGGGGTATTTCGTCAGAGTGCTCAAGTGCAAGCCATGGTGACCCAAAATGTTTCTACTTCTAAGCCGAAAGGCAAGAAGAAGAAGAAACAAGCTGGGGCAAAGGTGGTGGGAGGAACTCAGGGAGGAGTGAAGAAGCCGAAAGGCAAGTGCTTCACTTGTAAGCAGACTGGACACTGGAAGAAGGACTGCCCCAACCGCAAGCAGAACAAAGGTATATCTTTTGGTCTAGTCGTTGAAACATGTTTAGCGGTGTTATCTACCGGCACCTGGTGTGTAGATATGGGAGCCACTGATCATATCTGCAATACTTTGTAGGGGTTCCAGGAAACCATATGACTGACTGAGGGGGAGATTATCGTATACTTGGGCGATGCCACGAAGGTGGCGGCTATTGCAGTGGGAGATGTTTATTTATCTTTTGAGAAAAATAAAGTTTTGGTTCTTAAGAATTGCCATTATGTACCTTTATTTAGAAAGAATTTAATTTCGGTTTCTAAATTATTTATGGATGGATATTCTATTTCTTTTAATGACAGAGTTGTTATAAAAAGGAATAGGGAGATTATCTATTCAGGTACATTGATAGGAAATTTGAATACACTTGAACCAAAAGCTCCCACGATGCAAATAGAAGTTAATAACTCATCTTCTAATTCCAATAAGAGAAAAGAACCTTCAAAGATGAACCAAACATATCTTTGGCATCTTAGACTTTGTCATATTAACCTAAGCAGAATTCAAAGGTTGATAGCTGATGGACCTCTAGGTTCATTAGTGGTGGAAGATTTCCCTACCTACGAATCTTGCTTGGAGGGTAAAATGACCAAGAGGCCTTTTAAGGCCAAGGCGTATAGAGCCAAAGATGTGTTGGAGTTGGTTCATTCTGATTTGTGCGGTCCTATGTCTATCGAGGCTAGAGGTGGCTTTGAGTATTTCATCTCTTTTATAGACGATTATTCGAGATATGGATACATTTACTTGATGCGCCGCAAGTCTGAATGCTTAGGAATTCAAGGCTGATGTGGAGAAACGTCAAGGTAAAAGTATCAAGACGCTATAATCTAATCATGGTGGTGAGTACCTCTTGGGAGAGTTTAGGAATTACTTATCAGAGGCTGGGATTCCATCCCAATTGTTTGCACCTGGCACACCCCAGTAAAATGGTGTAGCAGAGCATAGGAATAGGACTCTTATGGAGATGGTTAGATCGATGATGAGTTATTCTGAGTTGCCAGATTCGTTGTGTGGATATGCTCTAGATATGACAATATATATTCTGAACTTGGTCTCATCTAAATCAGTGCCTTCTACTCCCACAGAATTGTGGACTGAGAGAAAGCCTAGTCTAAGACATATTTGGATTTGGGGGAGTCCAGCACATGTGCTGAAGGTAGATGTTGGTAAGTTGGAACCTCATACAGAAGTACGCATGTTCGTTGGATATCCTAGAGGAACGAAAGGTGATTTGGTTTATAGTCTTAGAGATCAGAGGGTGATCGTTAGCACGAATGCCAAATTTCTAGAGGAAGACTATGTGATGAACCACAAGCCCATGAGTAAGATTGTTCTGGAGGAATTGAAAGGGGAAGTCACTTCTTCAGTACCACAAGTACAAGAGGATATACCAAGAGTCACTGCATCGCGTGTCACAGAGAATACACAGGTGATACCTCGTCGTAGTGGGAGGGTTGTGAGATAGCCTGATAGATTCATGTTCTTGGGAGAATCTTCTAATTTGGTCTCTGGCAAATATGAACCTGATCCCTGGACATATGATGAGGCAATCCAAGATAAAGTTGCAGTATCTTGGCAAAGTGTAATGAATGCTGAGAATGAATCTACGGATTCAAATCAGGTCTGGGAGCTAATAGAACCACCTGATGGTGTAAAAACCATTGGATGCAAGTGAATCTACAAAAGAAAGAGAGGAATAGACGGGAAGGTTGAGACCTTCAAAGCGAGGCTTGTTGCGAAGGGGTATACTCAGAAAGAGGGTATCGATTATGAGGAAACCTTTTCGCCGGTAGCCATGCTTAAGTCTATCCGAATTCTCTTATGCATTGCTGCTCATATGTATTATGAGGTTTGGCAGATGGATGTCAAGACAGCTTTCCTTAATGGAAGTCTTGAGGAAAACATCTATATAAAGCAACCAGAAGGTTTCATTGCTAAGGGCAAAGAGCATCTTGTGTGTAAGCTTAATTGGTTCGTTTATGGATTGAAGCAAGCTTCGAGGTCTTGTAACATCCGCTTTGATGAGGTAATCCAGTCTTATGGATTTATTCAAAGTTCGGATGAGTCTTGTGTATACAAGAGATGTGATGGAAACATAGTGGTATTTCTTGTACTATACGTAGATGATATTTTGTTAATTGGCAACAATGTCAAGGTCTTATCGGACGTAAGGGTATGGTTGTCCAAACAGTTTGATATGAAGGACTTGGGAGAAGTGGGACACATCCTTGGGATCAAGGTTATAAGGGATCGCAGGAAAAGGATGTTGTGCTTATCTCAAGCTTCATACATAACACTATTATGGATCGTTTTAGCATACAGAACCCCAAGAAAGGTTTTATACCTTTCAGGCATGGAGTTCCTTTATTTAAGGAGATGTGTCCTAGAACATCTGAGGAGATAGAGGAGATGAAGGCGGTTTCTTATGCTTCGATAGTAGGAAGCCTCATGTATGTGATGCTATGTACGAGACCAGACATCTGCTTTGCCGTGGGCATGGTCAGCAGATATTAGAGTAATCCAGGATAGGGACATTGGACTGAGGTAAAGCATATATTGAAGTACCTGAGAAGGACTAGGGATTTATGCTAGTTCACCAGGCAGACCAATTACTCCCTATGGGCTACAGATTCCAACTTCCAATCAGATAGGGATAACAGTAAGTCTACCTTAGGTTTTGTGTTTACTTTGGGGGGTGGAGCCATTGTATGGAGGAGTGTCAAGCAGAAATGCGTGGCAAACTCTACCATGGAAGCTGTGTATGTGGCTGCCTCTGAGGCGACCAAAGAAGTTGTGTGGCTCAGAAACTTCCTGATGGACTTGGATGTGATTCCTGGTTTGCCCAGAACTATCACAATTTATTGTGATAATAGTGGTGTAGTTGCAAACTCGAAGGAACCACGAGCCCATAAGGCATGTAAACACATAGAGCGCAAGTACCACCCAATACGAGAAATCGTAAAGAGAGGAGAAGTTGTTGTGGCCAAGATTGCATCGGAGGATAACCTGACAGATCCTTTCACTAAGGCCCTTCCGGCGAGAGCTTTTGATAGGAATGTGGAAGGAATGGGGATCAGATGTATGGCAGTTTGAGGACAGCATAGTCTTTTAGTATAAGTGGGAGATTGTCGGGATGTATACTGAAAAGTCTATCTTTTGTACGAACATCTTTATATTGAAATAAGAATCACATGATCATTGTTTGCATATTTATGGTGATGCATATTGTCTAATACGTTACATTGTAGATGACATGGTGTGTGGTGTCACACGGGAGATCATGTTATCGACTCCTTGTAAAGTATAAGTAAAGGATCACAACCGAGATGACTTTGGACAAACCATTGGTATGGTTGTAGTGTGATTTGATATTTGTTTGTCTTGACCATAGAATCACACTAGTGCACTTTGTGTGCATTAAGAAGGACCGACTTAGAGGTGATTCGATTTATTGCTGACTACATAATTGAATCGGACCTCAGATATTATATTGTACATGCTCTTAATCCCGATATAATAACGGGCACATATACTTAGTGTTAAATTCTTTGATTTACCAATGGGCGAGATTTATAGATTAAATCGATAGGCTTGGTAAGTTGGGAAATGATATTATTTATATGGTGTGCCGTTGATTATAGGAGGAAACCGTGTCCTATATATTAGGATGATGATGTCCTCTTGAAGAGCTCATAAGGTTCATCATGTAAACCCTGCAGGTGGACTTGGTCCGGCATGATGATAAGGATGAGTGGTACTACTCATGGAGTTAGATGTTGATTAATTAATGGTCAGTAAATCAATTAATTGACGGACATTCGAGATCTTAAACACGGGGAGAAAAATGTACAAATAATATATGGAGCCCATATTAACTTATGGGGGTTGGTGAGGTAGATTAATGATAATCCTTTAGTAGATTGGATCGTCATTAATGGATCGAACTTTATGTGGGCTTGATCTATTGGGTGGCCAAGATCCAACTCTTCCTCATGGTCCCTATTGTAGCCTATTAATACCTCATGAAGCCTAGATCCAATAGATGAAAATAAAACTCTAGATCCAACGGTAGAGATTAAATCTCTAGATCCGACGGTTGAGATTAAATCTCTAGATCCGACGGTTGAGATTAAATCCCTAGAACCAATAGTGGAGATTAAAACAAGGCTTATCCCTAACTCTAAAAAAGCAGGCTTTAGGGTGGGCGGCAAGGAGGAATTCTAATTAGAGAAGGAATATGATTAGGGTTAAGGGGTGGCAAGCTTGGGCGATTAGGGTTTGGGGTGTAGGCGGCACCAAATAAGGAAAGGTTTTCCTTTGCATCTTCTTCTTCCTTGGTGGCCGGCGCCCAAACCAGCTTTTCCTCCCTTGGTCGGCATCCAAATCCCTTCATCCTCTTCTCCTTGGCCGATGGAAACATAGCTTAAGGTCTTCCCTTGGAGCTTTTTGCCGGGATCCATCTTCCTCATCTCCAATCCTTCTTGGCCGGAAGCAAGCACCAAGCTTGGAGCTTGGTGGTTGGTTGAAAGAAGAAAAAGGGTTTTGTTTCTATACTTCCTCTTGTTCGGAGCGAGGAAGGAAGGAAGATTGGTGATCTAGGAGCTTCGACTTTTGGTAGATCGTTGCCCACACGACGTCCAAAAGGAGGAAGGACATACAATAGAAGATCAAGAGGTATATCGATTGTCTATTTTCTTTTATACCATGTTTATAATTGTTTTTCAATTATATATGCATGTAGTATTCTGTTTTTATGGCTAAAATAACTTGGACCCCGAATATAAACACAAAAGCCGGTGATCCGTACATCGTCTATTCCGCGACTATTCGTAGAATAGAGGTTGGTGGCTTGAACAACAAGTTTGTTCAAATGACTACTCTAATCGAATAGCACGACGATGAAACGATTGCTTGGCTGATCCCTTTTTTCTAGGATTAATTTTTTTTTAATCCGGGGAAGTCGATGGCATCACCATGAACAAGCGACCGAGTTGAAGTGGGAAGCGAAGTTTCCCCTTACCTTGAATTGGTATCAGAGCCACGGTTTCCATTTTTGTGTGTTTTGGATTTAGTTATTTTATGCACTTATCATATATTGTATGTGCCGGATGATAGTAGGATATGCGTAGGTTAACTCTTTGGTTGCAGGCATAGGATCCAACTATTATTGTCATATGTGTGTATGTGATTGTATGTATGTAATTGTATAATTTGTTGAATCCTCGGGGTTGACGAGGCTAGTATTTAATTTTTGTAATTAGATATGGCATTGTTTAGCCACTCTTTTTATTTTTCTTTACTTTCGATCTAGATTTCATGTACACTACCTCGTGGAGTATAGGATCGATGGATGTAAATTAAAATAGTTTTTAGTCTCAGTTCGGATCTCCGGATGGTTTGTACATGACATAGAGAGGAGCGGATGAGATGGCGATACGACGGGAGACATATTGAAGACAAAAGCTATAATTGTTGGAATTTTTTTTTTTCATATTTATTGCTTATTGTTTGATATGCATGTCGTAGGCTAGAAAATTCTTCAATTTTAAATTACTAAGTGGGAGAGGGATATTTTTTATAAATTCTCACGACATCCATTACGATTTGACATGTGATGCAAACAAATTTGCGCGTTAGCTCTGAGTGCCTTCCTCCCCATCGGATGAGTTTGTTTGTGGATCACAAGGTCGAATATGGTTATAGGAAATTATTAATGAGCGTGTGTACTTCCCCATCGGAAGGCACATAACCCGAGATAATTACCTTGGTACCGAGTAATGGTGAACACTTAGATACAAATATAAGTATCCTCCCCATTGGAGTCACTGCTTTTATTTGTAGGGAAAAAGAGGAACCAACTATTAATTTTACTTGCCAAAAAGTTAGGTTGAAAAGATAGTAAAATTAATGGGTAAAACCTCTTCTTACAAATGTAGAATTCGTATACATCCACACTATCGTAACATACGATATTCTCGGTGTTTTGAGGTGTTGGTTGATTTTAAAATTTTATTGTTTGAGGAATCAATAAATTTTTGAAATATAATGTTTTTTATCTATGTGATTCTTAGGTTTTCTTTCAAAATGACTTTCAACCAGCTTGCTGTGATACTGAAAGAAAATAAACTTACTGGACCCAACTATGTTGATTGGAAGAGGAATCTTGACATTGTCTTGACTGCTGAGGAATACAAATATGTACTCCTCGAAGAGTGTCCTCCTAAGCCTGCGGATGATTCTGGGGAAAAGGAGAAGGTGAGTTATAAGAAGTGGATTAAGGCCGATGAGATGTCGCAGTGTTACATTTTGGCATCTATGTCAAATGTATTGCAACATCAACATCAAGTCATGCCCACTGCTTATGACATGATGCTCAATCTCAAAGATCTTTTCGGATACCAGAATCGGGCTGTTAGGCAAGAAGCCATGAGGAACTTGATGACGACCACCATGATCAAGGGAACACCTATGAGGGATCATGTTCTCAAGATGATGGCTCATTTGAATGAGATGGAAGTCCTCGGAGCTGAGATCGATGGGGAAACCCAGGTCGATATCATTCTCCAGTCTCTAGCTAGGAGTTTTGAGCAGTTTCGCCTGAACTACAACATGAACAAGAGGTTGTATTCGTTGGCGGAGCTTCTGACAGAACTCTAGGTGGCAGAGGGGCTATTTCGTCAGAGTGCTCAAGCGCAAGCCATGGTGACCCAAAAGGTTTCTACTTCTAAGCCGAAAGGCAAGAAGAAGAAATAAGCTGGGGCAAAGGCAGTGGGAGGAACTTAGGGAGGAGTGAAGAAGCCGAAAGGCAAGTACTTCACTTGTAAGCAGACTGGACATTGGAAGAAGGACTACCCCAACCGCAAGCAGAACAAAGGTATATCTTTTGGTCTAGTCATTGAAACATGTTTAGCGGTGTTATCTACCGGCACCTGGTGTGTAGATACGAGAGCCACTGATCATGTCTGTAATACTTTGCAGGGGTTCCAGGAAACCAAGCGACTGGCTGAGGGGGAGATTACCGTATACTTGGGTGATGTCATGGAGGTGGTGGCTGTTGTAGTGGGAGATGTTTATTTATCTTTTGAGAAAAATAAAGTTTTGATTATTAAGAATTGCCTTTATGTTCCTTTATTTAGAAAGAATTTAATTTCGGTTTCTAAATTGTTTATGGATGGATATTATATTTCTTTTAATGACATAGTTGTTATAAAAAGGAATAGGGAGATTATCTGTTCAGGTACATTGATAGGAAATTTGTATACACTTGAACCAAAAGCTCCCACGATGCAAATAGAAGTTAATAACTCATCTTCTAATTCCAATAAGAGAAAAGAACCTTCGAAGATGAACCAAATATATCTTTGGCATCTTAGGCTTGATCATATTAACCTAACCAGAATTCAAAGGTTGATAGCTGATGGACGTCTGGGTTCATTAGTGGTGGAAGATTTCCCAACCTGCGAATCTTGCTTGGAGGGTAAAATGACCAAGAGGCTTTTTAAGGCCAAGGGGTATAAATCCAAAGATGTATTGGAGTTGGTTCATTCTGATTTGTGTGATCCTATGTCTATCCAGGCTAGAGGTGGCTTTGAGTATTTCGTCTCTTTTACAGACGATTAATCGAGATATGGATACATTTACTTGATGCACCATAAGTCTGAATGCTTTGACAAGTTCAAAGAATTCAAGGCTGATGTGGAGAAACATCAAGGTAAAAGTATCAAGACGCTATGATCTGATCGTTGTGGTGAGTACCTCTTGGGAGAGTTTAGGAATTACTTATCAAAGGATGGGATTCCATCCCAATTGTCTGCACCTGGCACACCCCAGCAGAATGGTGTAGCAGAGTGAAGGAATAGGACTCTTATGGAGATGGTTAGATCGATGATGAGTTATTCTGAGTTGCCAGATTCGTTTTGGGGATATGCTCTAGATATGATAGTGTATATTCTGAACTTGGTCTCATCTAAATCAGTGCCTTCTACTCCCACAAAATTGTGGACTGGGTGAAAGCCTAGTCTACGACATATTCGGATTTGGAGGAGTCCAACACATGTGCTAAATGCAGATGCTGGTAAGTTGGAACCTCGTACAGAAGTCCGCATGTTCGTTGGCTATCCTAGAGGAACGAAAGGTGGTTTGTTTTATAGTCCTAGAGATCAGAGGGTGATCGTTATAACGAACGCTAGATTTCTAGAGGAAGACTATGTGATGAACCACAAGCCCATGAGTAAGGTTATTCTGGAGGAATTGAATGGGGAAGTCACCTCTTCTGTACCATCGGTACAAGAGGATATACCACAAGTCACTGCACCGCGTGTCATAGAGGATACACAAGTGATACCTCATCGTAGTGGGAGGGTTGTGAGACAGCCTGATAGATTCATGTTCTTGGGAGAATCTTCTGATTTGGTCCCTGGCAAACATGAACCTGATCCCTGGACATATGACGAGGCAATCCAAGATAAAGATGCAGTATCTTGGCAAAGTGCAATGAATGCTGAGATTGAATCTATGGATTCAAATCATGTCTGGGAGCTAGTAGAACCACCCGATAGTGTAAAAACCATTGGATGCAAGTGGATCTACAAAAGCAAGAGAGGAATAGACGGGAAGGTTGAGACCTTCAAAGAGAGGCTTGTTGCGAAGGGGTATACTCAGAAAGAGGGTATCGATTATGAGGAGACCTTTTCGCCGGTAGCCATGCTTAAGTCTATCTGGATTCTCTTATGCATTGCTGCTCATATGGATTATGAGGTATGGCAGATGGATGTCAAGATAGCTTTCCTTAATGGAAGTCTTGAGGAAAAAATCTATATAAAGCAACCAGATGGTTTCATTACAAAGGGCAAAGAGAATCTTGTGTGTAAGCTTAATCGGTCCATTTATGGATTGAAGCAAGCTTTGAGGTCTTGGAACATCCGCTTTGATGAGGTAATCCAGTCTTATGGATTTATTCAAAGTCCGGATGAGTCTTGTGTATACAAGAGATGTGACGGAAATGTAGTGGTATTTCTTGTACTATACGTAGATGACATTTTGTTAATTGGCAACAATGTCAAGGTCTTATCGGACGTAAGGGTATGGTTGTCCAAATAGTTTGATATGAAGGACTTGGGAGAAGTGGGACACATCCTTGGGATCAAGGTTATAAGGGATCGCAGGAAAAGGATATTGTGCTTATCTCAAGCTTCATACATAGATACTATTATGGATCATTTTAGCATGCAAAACTCCAAGAAAGGTTTTCTACCTTTCAGGCATGGAGTTCCTTTATCTAAGGAGATGTGTCCTAGAACATCTGAGGAGATAGAGGAGATGAAGGTGGTTCCTTATGCTTCGGCAGTAGGAAGCCTCATGTATGTCATGCTATGTATGAGACCAGATATTTGCATTGCCGTGGGCATGGTCAACAGATATCAGAGTAATCCAATACAGTGACATTGGATTACGGTAAAGCATATATTGAAGTACCTGAGAAGGACTAGGGATTTATGTTAGTTTACAAGGCAGACCAATTACTCCCTATGAGCTACACGGATTCCGACTTCTAATCAGATAGGGATAACAGTAAGTCTACCTCAGGTTTTGTGTTTACTTTGGGAGGTGGAGCCATTGTATGGAGGAGTGTCAAGCAGAAATGCTTGGCGGACTCTACCATGGAAGCTGAGTATGTGGCTGCCTATGAGGCGGCCAAAAAAGTTGTATAGCTCAGGAACTTCCTGATGGACTTGGATGTGATTACTGGTTTGCTCAGAACTATCACAATTTATTGTAATAATAGTGGTGCAGTTGCAAACTCGAAGGAACCACGAGCCCATAAGGCAAGTAAACACATAGAGCGCAAGTACCACCCGATACGAGAAATCGTAAAGAGAGGAGAAGTTGTTGTGGCCAAGATTGCATCGGAGGATAACCTGACAGATCCTTTCACTAAGGCCCTTCCGGCGAGAGCTTTTGATAGGAATGTGGAAGGAATGGGGATCAGATGTATGGCAGTTTGAGGACAGCATAGTCTTTTAGTATAAGTGGGAGATTGTTGGGATGTATACTGAAAAGTCTATCTTTTGTATGAACATCTTTATTTTGAAATAAGAATCACATGATCATTGTTTGCATATTTATGGTGATGTATATTGTCTAATACATTACATTGTAGATGATATGGTGTGTGGTGTCACACGGGAGATCATGTTATCGACTCCTTGTAAAGTATAAGTAAAGGCTCACAACCGAGATGGCTTTGGACAAACCATTGGTATGGTTGTAGTGTGATTTGGTATTGGTTTGTCTTTGCCATAGAATCACACTAGTGCATGTTGGGAATTTGACGCCCGCTAGAGGGGGGTGAATAGCGCGTTGTCGTACGATGATGGAATTCGATCGCGTGTTCGTGTCTACAAGTTTCGTTAGCACAGCGGAATATATATGTAATAACAATAACGAAACACAATCACAACCACAATAACACAAAGATATAACGTGTTTCAGAACCGCACGGTTCCTACTCCACGGATCGAGCTCTAATGAGCTCTAGTGATGCCAATGTAATCACTAATCAATAAACTCCTTCTCGACAACAAGTCGGAGGCGGAGAAACCTCGTACAAATGTTTACAATAATAAACAAAAGAAATACAAGCAAATACACAGGAAATGTAAAGAACACTTTACAAAACTAGGGTTTTGAGCGCTTACTTGTTGGTTTCTTGGATGAGCTTGAAGGACCCTGAAATGCACCTGCAAATCGCCTTCAAATCGCCTCACCAAAGCTCCCAAAAATCTGATTGTGAAATCCTCCACGAGCTCCTCTTTTTGACCTGCATCGGGTTGGATTTTCGCCTATCAGTCGACTGCCATAAGTCCCCAGTCGACTGATGCCACTGTTGTCGTGAGACAACGGCTCAATCCACGTCGGACAAGTTCCAACGGGACTCTTGGAAGTCGACTGCCAACATTATCAGTCGACCGCGCCGGCTACGGAGCGCTTCTGCCGACATTAGAACTAGCGATCGCCATCCCTTAGCGATCGTGCCGACCGGCGATCGATCCGATCGCTCAATGAGCAATCGATTGCCGAGCATTTCCACTCAAAACCGCAACAAACTCATGTCGACTCATGGCGCTTGAATCGCCATATCTTGTCTCGATCCAACCTCAAAAATGAGGTTTTAACCCAAGTATGGTGCCCCCATACTTGTTAGACCACCCTTAGCCTAGACCTAAGCTTTCTAGCCACCTCTATCAGCCTCACGCCTCTCGGATCCCTCCAAGTCATCCATAACTTGTTCATCCATCGCGCTAGCCTCCAGGTGCTTCCCTCGGCTATGTCATGCTAACGGTGTCTACACCGCCAAGGCACATTGGACTTACGCCGCCAAGACTCCGCTTGGACTTTACGCCGCCAATATCCATCCCCTTGGACTTCTCAAATGCCAAGACTCAAGCTTGGACTTTCCCTTGCCAACCCATGTTGGACTTTCCATGCCAAGACCCATGCTTGGACTTTTCCTTGTGCCAAGTACTCAAGACTTGGACTTTCCCAAATGCCAAGTGTCCCACTTGGACTTTCCATGCCAAGTACCTATGACTTGGACTTTCCCTTGCCAACCCATGTTGGACTTTCCATGCCAAGTACACATGACTTGGACTTTCCCTTAATCACATGGTCAACCCTAGTCAACCATCCTATGTCAAACATCAAAACATCACTCGAGTCAAACTTGAGTATGGTCAATCGTGACCTGGGCCGATTGCACCAACAATCTCCCCCTTTTTGATGTTTGACAAAACAAACCTTGAGTTATTCCCCTAACTCAAATTCCCTTACCAATTATCCTAAATTGGTAAACACTCTCCAAATGTTCTCCCCCAAACATTCTCCCCCTTTTTGACTAACATCAAAAAGGTTTTCTCTCCAAGGAGGTCAATGTCTCATGTCCCAATGAGATCTTACAATCTCCCCCTTGATCCAAAAATAAATACCTAGGATGCCTACCATCTTCCTAGTGATAAGTCACATATCACTCAAAAGAGGCAATCCTATACTCTCTCCCAATTTCCAAATTGAGTAACAAAAACCCATCAATTTTCCCAATTGATGATACTCTCCCAATAACTTCTCCTCTTCAAGGAGAAAAAAAACCCATCCATCATCCCAAGATGGATACCTCCCCCTAAAGACTTGCTCCCCCTTGACCATTGCACCAACAATGTCCTTGGGAAGCCCCTAAGCCAATAGGAACTCAAAACCATCAAAATTAAGGTTCTAAGTTCAACATAGAACTTTCACTCACCCTAAATTTGATACTTTGACCTAACACAGCTCCTAATCCATATCCAATGGATTTTCACCCTTTATAATGCTTCCTAAAATATGTCCTAGGGTTAGGAGTGATTAGGAACCTTTTCCATATCTGAACACGGGCTAAACAAACCTTGTTAACCCAAAATCGAGGCGTGATCGACTCAGCGGTAATCATTCGATGCCACTCTCATCATCGGCCACAAGAGCGATCGGTGATCAAAATCTCGATTTTCAGCTATCAGAAATGAATTTTGGAAATTCATAAATAATTATACGTAATTTGAAAAATCATGAAAATTCATACGTATAATACTTATGACACACACAATGGGTGAAAAATATTTGAAAATTATTTTACCCATAAAATATCGAAATTGATACAAAATCCAAAAATGAAGAAAAACTTCAATGTTTTAGCTCACTTTGTATCAATCTCATTAATGATGATTGCTATCAAAAGATAGGCTTCACCAAGGTTTTTCAAAATGATTTTAAAATGTTTTCAAAACCTTATCTTAGATCATATTCCTTGGGCTCTATGTACATGACTTGTACACATGCTCTCTCAATGATCCACATATAAAATTAGATGAGTTTTAGTTCATCTAGATGCAAAAACTATGCACCTTGAACTTAACTCATATCCTAGCATCTCACATGTGTCTAAGGTGTATAAATACACATACATGTCAATTGGATGTGAGATATGAGTTTTGTTCTCCCTAAACTAGAGTTTCATGCATTTTCCTAAGGCAACTCTACTTGATTCCCTTATAAATGGGACTTCAAGTCATGCCATTGTCCTTAAATCAATTTTAATCAAAATTTTCTTAAATGCATGAATGATTATGGCATTAATGATGATATAAATAAGCATATGCTCATAATCATGATGTCATGGACTAATATGAAATTTAAAACACATGACATTTAAATCCTTAAACCTAAGCATAATCATGACATATAAAATAATTAAAAATAAACATGATGTCATGACATGACATATGACAATAAAGGCATGGCATATAAAATATATAGGTATAGTAATACCTAAATTTTAATATTAATTGCCATTTGTTGGGATTAAGTTCATTTTGCCATAGTCCTAAACTATCCCCTAAACATGCCAAAAACCCAAAATGGCATACTAGCACTCTAAACCTAAATTGTGCCAATTTGATCATTTTATCAAACTTCTCAATTAACATTGGCACATCCTAAAAGCTTTTAGGATATTAATTTAAATCTATTTCCAAGGTAACCATAACCTTGAAAATATCCTAAAGTACCACTTTTACCATGGTTGAGTTAACTACCCATCCAATCAAGGTTGACACACCCTAAACCCATCTAGCATGAATCGATCACGCTCTTAGAAACCCAAAACCGATTTGAGCTCCTAGGGTTAATTAGGTATTCCTCAGGGATAACCTCCCTAGATACCTTCCTAATGACCCTCCTAGGCTTGTTAGCCTTGGTCATTTGGGTCTTACTTAGGTTGACTCTAGGGGTAACTCCCCTTGCAACCTTCTTAGTGGCCACCCTAGGTTTCCTAGAAACCCTAGCCACTAGGCACAACCTTTGGTCAACCTTAGGGATGACTTCCCTATTGACCTTGGTCTTTCTAGACCTAGTTTGTGTTCCATAATCAAATGGAACACTATGGTAAGCCACCTTAGGCTGAGGTTTGTGACCCAAACCATGCTTGCCCTTGGATGACTTTTGACTCTTAGGTCCTTGGTGTTGACTTTGACTTTTGGACCTTTGACTTTGACCATTAGACCCTTTAAATTGGTTTTGTATATTCCTAAGGGTCTTTTCTAGTTTATCAAGCCTTGACCTCAAGGCTTGGTTTTCTAATTCCAATTGCCCAATTGATTTTTGATTAGATTCCTGGGCATGGGACTTTCTAGGCATATGCCTAGTCCATTTAGGGTTTAGACCTAGATGTTCTTATACCTTCCTAATTGTCTCCCTAGGTAGGATTGGTCTTGAGTTATTTGACCTAGGTTTATCCTTAGATAAATTGTTTTTAGGGACATTAGTCCCAAATTTCTCCTTACTTTTGAAGTTAACACTTTTAGCTCCTAAAAAAAGTATATTTATCTCTAGCATGCTTTTCATGGTGAATTGCGAGAGAATTAAAATTTCTGGCATGCTTTTGACTTTTAAATTTGGAAGGTGCATTATTAATATATACCTTAGGGTTAGCTATAGAAGCTCCCCCTACTTGTGATGCTCCTCCTTGCCCCTTCTTCTTCCCCCTAGGGCATTGACTCCGATAATGCCCCTTTGAATTGCACTTGAAGCATATGATGTGCTCCTTGCCTTTAGGTGTTGGGGAACCGGCATCCTTGACTTTTGGTGCCGGTGGAGCCTTCCTAATCTTCTTTGGGCATTTGCTCTTATAGTGCCCAAATTCCCTACACTCAAAACACATAATATTATTTTTATTTGAAATTAGAGTGTTTGAGTTACCTAGGTTAGTGGTGAAGTTTGGAATTGACACTTCTTCATCTTGACCGGAGGTAGAAGCTTCTTCTTGATGCTCCAATGTTGAGGAAACTCTAATCTCCTCCTCAATCCTAGAAGTGGATGCTTCTTCCACTTCCTCCACCAACCCGGAAATTGACTCTCTCTCAACTTCCGATTCTACTTCCTCTTCCTCTTTGGATGTTGATGATCGCTCAACCTCCAAGTCCTCACTTCCTTGTGAGAATGATGCATTAGCCTCTTCGGTCTCTTTCTCTTGGACCATTGATGGGCTTTCATGGAGCTTGGCCACTTGGCTCCATAGCTCGTTTGCATCTACATAATTACCTAACATACACAAGATATTGTTAGGTATTAAATCAATTAACAACTTCATTACCTTCTCATTCTTTTCGAAGGCTTGGACTTGCTCTTCGGTCCATCTCTTTTTCTTGAGGAATCCACCTTTTGGTCCTCTTGGATAGCTATATCCTTCCATTAAGATAGACCATTCTTCGAAGTCCCTCATCATTAGGAAGTCTTCAATTCTTAACTTCCATTGCTTAAACCCTTCTTGTCCATAGAAGGAGTAAGAGATCGGTGTGTTAATATTCCATCCCAATTGTTCTTCCATCTTCACCCTCTAGCTTCTTTGTCCTAGCTCCCGGTGGTTAATCCGTAGAAGAGCCCCGGGCTCTGATACCACTTGTTGGGAATTTGATGCCCGCTAGAGGGGGGGGGTGAATAGCGCGTTGTCGTACGATGATGGAATTCGATCGCGTGTTCGTGTCTACAAGTTTCGTTAGCACAGCGGAATATATATGTAATAACAATAAAGAAACACAATCACAACCACAATAACACAAAGATATAACGTGGTTCGGAACTGCACGATTCCTACTCCACGGATCGAGCTCTAATGAGCTCTAGCGATGCCAATGCAATCACTAATCAATAAACTCCTTCTCGACAACAAGTCGGAGGCGAAGAAACCTCGTACAAACATTTACAATAATAAATGAAAGAAATACAAGCAAATACACAGGAAATGTAAAGAACACTTTACAAAACTAGGGTTTTGAGCGCTTGCTTGTTGGTTGCTTGGATGAGCTTGAAGGACCCTGAAATGCACCTGCAAATCGCCTTCAAATCGCCTCACCAAAGCTACCAAAAATCTGATTGTGAAATCCTCCACGAGCTCCTCTTTTTGACTTGCATCGGGCTGGATTTCCGCCTATCAGTCGACTGCCATAAGTCCCCAGTCGACTGATGCCACTGTTGTCGTGAGACAACGGCTCAATTCACGTCGGACAAGTTCCAACGGGACTCTTGGCAGTCGACTGCCAACATTGTCAGTCGATTGCCAACACCCGTAGTCGGCCGCCATTAGCTACGAGCGCTCGGGCTCGACAGAACTAGCATGATCGCCATCGCGATCGGCTGCCGACATCGCCGATCGCCCAATGAGCAATGACGCCGAGCATTTCGGCTCTAAAGCGTCAAACTCAAGTCGACTCACGGCAGTCAAACCAGCCATACTGCCAGTCGACTGCCAACCTCAAAAATGAGGTTTTAACCCAAGTATGGTGCCCCCATACTTGTTAGACCACCCTTAGCCTAGACCTAAGCCTTCTAGTCACCTCCATCAGCCTCACGCCTCTCGGATCCTTCCAAGTCATCCATGACTTGTTCATCCATCGCGCTGGCCTCCAGGTGCTTCCCTCGGCTATGTCATGCTAACGGTGTCTACACTGCCAAGGCACATTGGACTTACACTGCCAAGACTCCTCTTGGACTTTACGCCGTCAATATCCATCCCCTTGGACTTCTCAAATGCCAAGACTCAAGCTTGGACTTTCCCTTGCCAACCCATGTTGGACTTTCCATGCCAAGACCCATGCTTGGACTTTTTGTCAGGTCTCAAAAAAAAAAAAAAAAAATAATAATAATAATAATGATAATAATAAAATATCTAGATATATATATATATATATATATATATATATATATATATATATATATATATATATATATATATATATATATATATATATATATATATATATATATATATATATATATATATATATATATATATATATATATATATATATATATAGATATATATATATATATATATATATATATATATATATATATATAACAATAATATAAATAAACGGGTATGTATAGTCGGAATGGGAAGTCTGAGTTAAAAAGGGATTCATATGATCGGTTCGGAGAAATATTTGGGCCTGAAGGGAGTGTTTGGATTAACTGAGGTTAGCTTAGGTTAAACATGGGTTAAATATGGGTTAGCTTAGGTTTGGATTAACCTGATTTGGCTTAACCCCAACGGAACGGCATTTATAAGCCATCAGCCGACCCTTTTCTTCCGCGAACTAATCCCTCCGTCGTCTATTCGCCGCCAGCTCCCAGATCCACTGCTCTCGGCGATTTCTTCCGCCGAAGCTCGTCTCAACGCTGCCGGCGGCCATCCGATCGTCCTCCGTCGGTTGTACATTCCCTCCATCGCCTATTCGCCGCCCTCGGATAAGCTGCATGCGCGATTTCGTCCCGCCAAGACCGTCTCAACATCGGCTGCCATCCGATCGTCCCTCCGCATCGTAGGTAAGTAAATCTCTGGAAAATGGCTGGCGATAGAGGGATGGAGATTGGTTTTTAGAGGGTTAAATCTCTGGAGTTTGAACGGGATTTCATTGTTCGTGGTTAAGATTTGGGGATTTGTTGTCGAACGGATTTCTGGGTATATGTAGCTAGTTTAGGCATTTAAACCGGTGTTAATTGAGCTGAGGGTTTCTGCTAGTACGTGGGTTTACACTGGGCATTTTTCAGGGAGGGATTGCTAGGTGTTGTTAGAGATTTACCGTTGTGGATTAGGGGCAGAGGGCGGAGTAGGAACTGGATGAATGTTGCCAATCGGTGGGATTGGGAATCGTCACAGATGTTTGTGCGTTGGTGGACGGCGTGTGGGATTGAATGTTTCTGTTGGATCATTTACAAGATGGGAAGAGGGTGTAGTCCGGTTGTAGCTAGGGGGTAGGACAACTCCAGTTAAGGGTTCTCGGAGGGGGCTGTTTTATGGTTCCTGGGGCTCTATCGATGGAGATACAGTGAAATCGCGTTAGGTAAGAGCAAATTGTTAGTACAAAATGATGGTATCAAGGGGGGAGTTGGGATTGCTGGTTTATAGATGAGACTTAAATGTAATATATGAATTCTGTTATATTCTTAATTCCTCTACATGCTTATCTAATGATTCAGAAGATTCTTCTTTATGTGGTAGATGTTATGTAAAATATTATAATTATCATCTACCTGTGTATGAGGCTAGATGCTATATGTAAATGAGTGTCATTACCATCTAGCTGTGTAGATGCTATATGTAAATGGGTGTAATTACCATCTACCTGTGTATGAGGTTGGATGCTATGTATAAATATTTATGATCATTTATGATGTGCCATGTTATTAGTTTAGTTCATTGTTCATCAAATCTCTCAAATGCTTATCTGCTGTGTGAAATGGTTATAACTAACATCTACCTGTGTATGAGGTTAGATGCTATATATATGTATACATATATGCATGTTCATTTCTCTGTACTTAAAGTTAGATGCTAATTTATAATGTTCGGTGATATCATCCATTCGTATATTGGGTTAACTGCTAACTTAAAATGTTCAATGGTATATGAAGTGACAAATGTGATTGACTATGAGAGGAAGTGATAGAAGTTCTTTATCTAGCTAATTGTATGTACATGAGTATTAGTGGTGCTTGGACGGGTTGGGCATCCCGGGATGAGCTCCGGGAATGGCCCACCCAAATTGACAGATTGACTGATGACTGATGACTGATTTTCCTTAGTTCTTTCTAGAGGTACCTCAGGATTGCACAAGAATATAAGGTTTTTGACTGGCTCCGCATCTAAAAAATGCAAAAATGTGAGGTACCACGAAGATTTATGTTATATACAGTTAGCATGATAGAAAAACACGAATTCGGTTACTGATTTGTTACATTTACAAGTTCTTTTATAGGGAATGGTTGCGCTTCATGTTTATATACAGAAAGTGAACTGGAAATTTGATGTTGAACCTACCATGGTGCTATATTTGCGTGTCTTGATATGAGTTGTTGATGCTAGACCTGTGTATATGCTAGATATAAATATATATTTAATTTTACTATTCATGCTTGGTGCTTTGTATTATTTCCTCCTCTCCTTATGCTGTGTAATTATCCTTGATTTACTTACTGGGCTGTGAACTCATGATGTCACTAAATGTTTACAGGTCGGGAGCTCTCGACGAGTTGGACGAAGTGGGGTGGTGTAACTGAGGAGATGACGATGAGCATGCCACACACTGTCTGGGACTTCAATGATGCAGGACGGTCTGAGTTGTAGGGTTGGAATGGATGAATTACTGTCTGTGAGGTGCTGAGTGAAGAGACTGTAATTGAGACTCTTACTTGAATTTGAATAAAAAGAAGAGGATTTTCCAAATCATGTGTATGTAGTTTATGTGATAATTATTAGAGGTCGGACTAAGGGCTTGTACATATATATATATATATGTATCAGGTTGGGTCTTTTCAGTTGGTATCAGAGCATCGATTCCAAAGGACAGTGTTGGCATGCCATCTCATCAAGGACTCGGATACATTCATCCCCGCGGTTGTAGGTTTTATACTTATTTTTCAAGTAGTAATCTTAATGTAATCATGTTTGAGTTTATGTGCAAAACTGAAGATAACGGTGTAGGTATTGCGTTTATAGGTGAATGGCGGGTCGAAGGAACAATGGGGAAGTTGGGCAGAATAGTCAGTTTCTCACTGAGCTTGCCGCAATCATGCAGGAACAGAGTCGAATTCATGGAGAACAGATCCAACAGCTGTTGAGAGCTAGGGAACAAGGAAATCGCGCCTACGGCCTACATGTGAACCCGGTTTACAAGCAGTTCAAGGATCTTGGTCCGACGGAGTTTAAGGGAAATACAGATCCTATCGCTGCAGAAGGATGGATTCGATCATTGGAGACGATATACGACTTCATGCAGCTTACGGATGCTGACAAGGTGAGGTGTGCCATATTCATGTTGCGTGGCGATGCTCGGATATGGTGGGAGGGGGCACGCGCAGCAGTGGACCTAGCTACAGTTACTTGGGCTGAATTCAAAGAGGTATTCTATGGAAAGTATTTCACTGCTGACACCAGAACTCGAATGGCTAGAGAATTCTTAGAGCTTCGCCAAGGGGACCGGACAGTGGCTGAGTATGTCAGAGAATTTGAGAAGGGGCGGTATTTTGTACCTATGATTGCAAGTCAACCAGTAGAGGAGCTGAAACATTTCTTGAGGGTGAGGGCGTGATTCGACATGATGTCAGGGTGAGCCGAGTTACCACCTTCAGGGAGGCTGTGGATCAGGCTCTGATGTCAGAGAGGGACAGGAATGACATGATGAGGGAAGTACAGAACAAGAGACCGAGTTACCAGGGAAGGGAACCTCAGGCACCGAGTCAGAAGAAGTTTGCGCCTGCCCAGTTTCGAGGCAAGCAGCCACAGTTACAGACGCAGCCCCGACAGCGACCCCAGGAACCCCGACCAGTTGACCATACTGTTTCCAAGGGCGAAAGAAAAAGTCAGTGTCCCAAGTGTGAGAAAGCTCATGCAGGTCAATGTTTAGTGGGTACAGACGTGTGCTACAAGTGCAAGAAGTCGGGGCATTTTGCTATGAACTGCCCTCACCATCAGAGCCAACCAGAGGAAGGGTGTATGCCATGACACAAGAGCAGGTGGATCCAGAATCGACCATCATCACAGGTAGAATTTCTATTGTCAATCTACCCGCTCATGCTTTAATTGATTCTGGAGCTACACACTCTTTCATATCTGTGACTTATGTTGCAAGACTGGATATTTCATGTGATTGGATGGCTACTGGCTATCGCGTGTCCTTGCCTTCTGGGGAAGAACTGCCTAGCAATAGAATAGTGAGGAACTGTCCGATGAAGATGCAGAACTCTACCGTGTACGCCGACCTTATTGTGTTGGAAATGGTGGACTTCGATGTGATTCTGGGTATGGATTGGCTGACCCGGTACGAGGCAAT
The DNA here is from genome assembly GCA_025175895.1 of Wurfbainia villosa. Lineage (NCBI taxonomy): Eukaryota > Viridiplantae > Streptophyta > Magnoliopsida > Zingiberales > Zingiberaceae > Wurfbainia > Wurfbainia villosa. The sequence continues at coordinate 35,512,538 of CM045990.1, forward strand.
TATTGACTGTAGACAAAGGACGGTTAAATTGAAACTACAAAATGATGAATTTTTCATCTTCAATGCAACCTCCACACTGAGTCTCCCTCATATTGTATCCGCATGTAAAGCTCAGAAAATGTTGAGCAAGGGGTGTAACGGATTCCTAGTCAACATAATGAGTAGTACTGAGGCCCCTAGACCAAATCTGGAGGAGGTAGAGGTAATTCGGAATTTCCCCGAGGTGTTCCCAGAGGACATTGCAGGGTTACCCCCTGTCAGGGAAGTCGAGTTTGGGATAGAACTAATAGCGGGAACCACCCCTGTGTCTAAAGCACCGTATCGCCTAGCACCTACTGAAATGAAGGAACTGAAGGCGCAACTACAAGAACTATTGGATAAGGGTTTCATCCGACCCAGTGTGTCACCATGGGGAGCGCCAGTGTTGTTCGTCCGTAAGAAGGACGGGTCGATGCGGCTGTGCATTGACTACCGAGAGTTGAACCGGGTTACAGTAAAGAATAAGTACCCATTGCCTAGAATCGATGATCTGTTTGATCAACTACAGGGCGCAACTGTATTCTCAAAGATTGATTTGAGGTCGGGGTACCACCAACTGCGAGTGAAAGGAGAGGATGTTCATAAAACTGCATTCAGAACTCGATATGGTCACTACGAGTTTCTAGTTATGCCGTTTGGGCTTACTAATGCTCCCGCAGCCTTTATGGATTTGATGAATCGGATCTTCCAGCCATACTTGGATCAGTTTGTGATTGTCTTTATTGACAATATACTAATTTACTCCCAAAGTCGGGAAGAACACCGACAACATCTGACGCTGGTGCTGCAGACTTTAAAGGATAAGCGTTATATCGCTAAATTGACAAATACGATTTTTGGTTGAGGCGGATATCATTTCTAGGGCATATAGTCTCGAGAGAAGGGAATAGAGTGGATCGATAAAGTGGAGGCAATCCGGAGTTGGGATACTCCAAGAAATGTTACGAAATTGAGTTTCTTGGGACTAGCCGGGTATTATCGCAGATTCATTAAAAATTTTCACGCATTGCGCTACCTCGGACTTCAGACCAAGAAGGGGGTGAGGTATGAATGGGTGCTTTCGGTGTGAGAGGAGTTTTATGGAGTTAAAGGAAAGGCGCGATGGCACCGGTGCTTGCGATTCTGCATACATTGCGGTTGTGGTGTACACCGATGCCTCCAACACCGCTCTGGTCAGATCGATGCAGAATGGGAGGGTCATCGCCTATGCATCACGCCAGATTGAAGGTGCATGAGCGAATTATCCTACACGATTTAGAATTAGCGGTCATATTTGCTTTGAAGATTTGGCGACACTATCTTTACGGAGAAGCGTTGTGAGATCTACAGATCATAAAAGCTTGAAATATTTGTTTTCTCAGAAGGAACTGAATATGCGGCAGAGACGATGGTTGGAGTTGGTAAAGGATTATGATTGCAATATTAACTACCACCCGGGTAAGGCAAATGTGGTGGCGGATGCGCTGAGTCGTAAGTTGGCGATGCTGTCCCAGTTGACCACCCAACAAAGGTTGATATCAGAATTTCACTGAGTGGAGGTGATAGCACCAGTGGCGAGGCTAGATTGGCGCAGCGGTTAAATCGGATTTCACGGAATCAGATTCAGGCGAGAACAAAGCATCGGATCGACGATTAATGGAATGGAAGCGAGAGATGAGGCAAAGGGGGGCACCCTCTACTCAGTGGTTGATGGGATTGTGAGATACAAGGGCCGCATATGGGTGCCTAAAGAAGGATCTCTGAGAGAGAATCTCATGATGGAAGCCCACATTACCCCGTACTCGGTTCACCCCGGCAGCACGAAGATGTATAAAGATATCATTTGTTATATTGGTGGCGGGCATGAAGAGACATACTCAAGATGGTCCATGAGTGCCTTACATCAACAGGTGAAAGTGAGCACGAGGCCTGGATTGCTTGAACCGCTTAGATACGTCTGGAAGTGGGAAAATATTGCCATGGATTTCGTGGTAGGGTTACGTCTCGACTAAGGGATCAAATGCGTGTAGGTCATTGTGGATCGATTGTGAAGTCGGCACACTTCTGCCCGATGAAAACCACTTTCACTATGATACAATACGCGAGTGAAATAGTAAGGTTACATGGAATTCGGATCAGATTGTGTCGGATAGAGATCCAAAATTTACATCCGGATTACGGAAGAGTTTGCAGGGATTAGATCTGAAACTTACTTTTAGCACCGCTTTCCATCCCAGACCAGTGTCTGGCCAGTAATTCAGATTTTAGAAGATATGCTCTGAGCTTGCATTATAGATTTCAAAGGGAGTCTAAATTGCCCTTGGTGGAGTTCACCTATAATAATAGTTATCAAGCCACCATCGGTATGGCTCCTTATGCAGCGCTATACGGAAGAAGGTGTAGAACCCCATTGCATTGGGAAGAGGTGGGAGAGGCGGTTTGGGTCAGGAGATTGTGGCACAAGCTGTGGAATTAGTGGCGAGATCAGAGACGAGTCTGATCGGCCCAAAGTCGCCCAAAGAGTTACTGATTATCGAAGGAGGGACTTGGAGTTCACGGTGGGAGACCATGTATTTCTCAAGTGTCACCTATGAAGAAGTCTTGAGGTTTTGAGGAAGAAGCGAGCTAAATCGGAGTATATTAGGCCTTTGAGATTCTAGGCCGGATTGGGACAGGCATACGGTGCACTACCACCTTTCGGCAGAGTTCATAATGTGTTTCATGTATCCATGCTCCGGAGGTACCTATCCAACCCGCACATGTAATTGGGCATGAGGCCATACGTGGACACGGACCTATCTTACGAGGCAATACCGGAAGAAATCGGATCATCAAGTACTAAGCCGAGGAATAAAGAACCGAATGGTGAAAGTTTTATGGAGAAATCAAGAAAAGGAGGAAGCTACGTGGGAGATCGCAGACATGCGTCGCTACCGAATTATTTGGTAAGTCGAAGTTCGAGGACGAAATTCCTCTAAGGGGAGGAGAGTTGTCAGGTCTCAAAAAAAAAAAAAAAAAAAATAATAATAATAATGATAATAATAAAATATCTAGATATATATATATATATATATATATATATATATAACAATAATATAAATAAACGGGTATGTATAGTCGGAATGGGAAGTCTGAGTTAAAAAGGGATTCATATGATCGGTTCGGAGAAATATTTGGGCCTGAAGGGAGTGTTTGGATTAACTGAGGTTAGCTTAGGTTAAACATGGGTTAAATATGGGTTAGCTTAGGTTTGGATTAACCTGATTTGGCTTAACCCCAACGGAACGGCATTTATAAGCCATCAGCCGACCCTTTCTTCCGCGAACTAATCCTCCGCCGTCTATTCGCCGCCCGGCTCCCGGATCCGCTCTCGGCGATTTCTTCCGGCTTCGTCTCAGCGGCTGCGTCATCCGATCGTCCTCCGTCGGCTGTACATTCCCTCCATCGCCTATTCGCCGCCAGCTCCCAGATAAGCTGTACCCGGCGATTTCGTCCGCCGAAGATCGTCTCAACACTGCCGGCGGCCATCCGATCGTCCTCCGTCGACTGTAGGTAAGTAAATCTCTGGAAAATGGCTGGCGATAGAGGGATGGAGATTGGTTTTTAGAGGGTTACATCTCTGGAGTTTGAGTAGGGATTTACGATTGTTAAGTGGTTAAGATTTGGGGATTTGTTGTGAGCGGATTTACAGGTATATGTAGCTAGTTTAGGCATTTAAACCGCGGTGTTAATTGGTGAGGTTTACGCTGGTCATTGGGTTTACCTTTGGGCATTTTCAGGGAGGATTGCTAGGTGTTGTTAGAGATTTACCGTTGTGGATTAGAGGCGGAGGCGGAGTAAGGCCCGGATGAATGTTGCCAATCGGTGGGATTGGGAATCGTCACAGATGTTTGTGCGTTGGTGGACGGCGTGTGGGATTGAATGTTTCTGTTGGATCATTTACAAGATGGGAAGAGGGTGTAGTCCGGTTGTAGCTAGGGGGTAGGACAACTCCAGTTAAGGGTTCTCGGAGGGGGCTGTTTTATGGTTCCTGGGGCTCTATCGATGGAGATACAGTGAAATCGCGTTAGGTAAGAGCAAATTGTTAGTACAAAATGATGGTATCAAGGGGGGAGTTGGGATTGCTGGTTTATAGATGAGACTTAAATGTAATATATGAATTCTGTTATATTCTTAATTCCTCTACATGCTTATCTAACGATTAAGATTCTTCTTTATGTGGTAGATGTTATGTAAAATATTATAATTATCATCTACCTGTGTATGAGGCTAGATGCTATATGTAAATGAGTGTCATTACCATCTAGCTGTGTATGAGCGTAGATGCTATATGTAAATGGGTGTAATTACCATCTACCTGTGTATGAGGTTGGATGCTATGTATAAATATTTATGATCATTTATGATGTGCCATGTTATTAGTTTAGTTCATTGTTCATCAAATCTCTCAAATGCTTATCTGCTGTGTGAAATGGTTATAACTAACATCTACCTGTGTATGAGGTTAGATGCTATATATATGTATACATATATGCATGTTCATTTCTGTACTTAAAGTTAGATGCTAATTTATAATGTTCGGTGATATCATCCATTCGTATATTGGGTTAACTGCTAACTTAAAATGTTCAATGGTATATGAAGTGACAAATGTGATTGACTATGAGAGGAAGTGATAGAAGTTCTTTATCTAGCTAATTGTATGTACATGAGTATTAGTGGTGCTTGGACGGGTTGGGCATCCCGGGATGAGCTCCGGGAATGGCCCACCCAAATTGACAGATTGACTGATGACTGATGACTGATTTTCCTTAGTTCTTTCTAGAGGTACCTCAGGATTGCACAAGAATATAAGGTTTTTGACTGGCTCCGCATCTAAAAAATGCAAAAATGTGAGGTACCACGAAGATTTATGTTATATACAGTTAGCATGATAGAAAAACACGAATTCGGTTACTGATTTGTTACATTTACAAGTTCTTTTATAGGGAATGGTTGCGCTTCATGTTTATATACAGAAAGTGAACTGGAAATTTGATGTTGAACCTACCATGGTGCTATATTTGCGTGTCTTGATATGAGTTGTTGATGCTAGACCTGTGTATATGCTAGATATAAATATATATTTAATTTTACTATTCATGCTTGGTGCTTTGTATTATTTCCTCCTCTCCTTATGCTGTGTAATTATCCTTGATTTACTTACTGGGCTGTGAACTCATGATGTCACTAAATGTTTACAGGTCGGGATCTGAGCTCTCAGACAGAGTTGGACGAAGTGGGGGTGGTGTAACTGAGGAGATGACGATGAGCATGCCACACACTGTCTGGGACTTCAATGATGCAGGACGGTCTGAGTTGTAGGGTTGGAATGGATGAATTACTGTCTGTGAGGTGCTGAGTGAAGAGACTGTAATTGAGACTCTTACTTGAATTTGAATAAAAAGAAGAGGATTTTCCAAATCATGTGTATGTAGTTTATGTGATAATCATTAGAGGTCGGACTAAGGGCTTGTACATATATATATATATATATGTATCAGGTTGGGTCTTTTCACTTTTCCTTGTGCCAAGTACTCAAGACTTGGACTTTCCCAAATGCCAAGTGTCCCACTTGGACTTTCCATGCCAAGTACCCATGACTTGGATTTTCCCTTGCCAACCCATGTTGGACTTTCCATGCCAAGTACACATGACTTGGACTTTCCCTTAATCACATGGTCAACCCTAGTCAACCATCCTATGTCAAACATCAAAACATCACTCGAGTCAAACTCGAGTATGGTCAATCGTGACCTGGGCCGATTGCACCAACAGTGCACTTTGTGTGTATTGAGCAAGACCGACTTAGAGGTGATTCGATTTATTGCTGACTACATAATCGAATCAGACCTCAGATATTATATTGTACATGCTCTTAATCCCGATATAATAACGGGCACATATACTTAGTATTCATTTCTTTGATTTACCAATGGGCGAGATTTATAGATTAAATCGATAGGCTCGGTAAGTTGGGAAATAATATTATTTATATGGTGTGCCGTTGATTATAGGAGGAAACCGTGTCCTATATATTAGGATGATGATGTCCCCTTGAGGAGCTCATAAGGTTCATCATGTAAACCCTGCAGGTGGACTTGGTCCGGCATGATGATAAGGATGAGTGGTACTACTCATGGAGTTAGATGTTGATTAATTTATGGTCAGTAAATTAATTAATCGACGGACATTCGAGATCTTAAACATGGGGAGAAAAATGTACAAATTATATATGGATCCCATATTAACTTATGGGGTTTGGTGAGGTAGATCAATGAAAATCCTTTAGTGGATTGGATTATCATTAATGGATCAAACTTTATGTGGGCTTGATCCATTGGGTGGCCAAGATCCAACTCCTCCTCATGGTCCCTATTGTAGCCTATTAATACCTCATGAAGCCTAGATCCAATGGATGAAAACAAAACTCTAGATCCAATGGTAGAGATTAAATCTCTAGATCCGACGGTTGAGATTAAATCTCTAGATTCGATGGTTGAGATTAAATCCTTAGAACCAATGGTGGAGATTAAAACAAGGCTTATCCCTAACTCTATAAAAGGAGGCTTTAGGGTGGGCGGCAAGGAGGAATTCTAATTAGAGAAGGAATAGGATTAGGGTTAAGGGGTGGCGAGCTTGGGTGATTAGGGTTTGGGGTGCAAGCGACACCAAATAAGGAAAGGTTTTCCTTTTCTTCTTCTTCTTCCTTGGTGGCCGGTGCCCAAACCAGTTTTTCCTCCCTTGGTCGGCGTCCAAACCCCTTCATCTTCATCTCTTTGCCCGGTGGAAACATAGCTTAAGGTCTTCCCTTGGAGCTTTTGGCCGGCATCCATCTTCCTCATCTCCAATCCTTCTTGGCCGGCGACAAGCACCAAGCTTGGAGCTTGGTGGTTGGTTGAAAGATGGAAAAGGGTTTTATGTCTATACTTCCTCTTGTTCGGAGCGAGCAAAGAAGGAAGATTGGTGATCTTGGAGCTTCGACTTTTGGTAGATCGTCGCCCACACGACGTCCAAAAGGAGGAAGGATATACAATAGAAGATCAAGAGGTATATCGATTGTCTATTTTCTTTTATAACATATTTATAATTGTTTTTCAATTATATATGCATGTAGTATTCTGTTTTTATGGCTAAAATTACTTGGACCCCGAATATAAACACAAAAGTCGGCGATCCATACATCGTCTATTCCACGATTATTTGTAGAATAGAGGTTGGTGACTTGAACAACAAGTTTGTTCAAGTGATTACTCTAATCGAATAGAGCGACGATGAAACGGTTGCTTGGGTGATCCCTTTTGTCTAGGATTATTTTTTTTTAATCCGGGGAAGTCGATGGGATCGCCATGAACAAGCGATCGAGTTGAAGTGGGAAGCAAAGTTTCCCCTTACCTTCACTTAGTACCATCTAAATCAATACCTTCTACTCCCAAAGAATTGTGGACTGGGCAAAAGCCTAATCTGAGACATATTCGGATTTGGGGTAGTCTAACACTTCTACTGAAGGGAGATGCTGGTAAGTTGGAACCTCGTACAGAAGTGTGGTTGTTCGTAGGCTATCCTAAAGGAACGAAAGGTGGTTTGTTCTATAGTCCTAGAGATCAGAGGGTGATCGTTAGAACGAATGCCCATTTTTAGAGGAAGACTATGTGATGAACCACAAGCCCATGAGCAAGATTGTTCTGGAGGAATTAAGAGGGGAAGTCACTACTTCAGTACCAACGGTACAAGAGGACATACCACAAGTGACTGCACCGCGTGTCACAGAGGATACACAAGTGATACCTCATCGTAGTGGGAGGGTTGTTAGACAACCGATGGATTTATGTTTTGGGGAGAATCTTCTGATTTGGTCCCTGGCGAACATGAATCTGATCCCTGGACATATGACGAGGCAATCCAAGATAAAGATGCGGTATCTTGGCAAAAGGAGATGAATTCTAAGATAGAATCTATGAATTTAAATCAGGTCTGGGAGCTAGTAGAACCACCCAATGGTGTAAAAGCCATTGGATGCAAGTGGATCTACAAAAGAAAGAGAGGATCATACGGGAAGGTAGAGATCTTCAAAGTAAGGCTTGTTGCGAAAGGGTATACTCAGAAAGAGGGTATCGATTATGAGGAGACATTTTCACTAGTAGCCATGCTTAAGTCTATCTGAAATCTCTTATCTATTGCTGATCATATGGATTATGAGATTTGGCAGATGGATGTCAAGACAACTTTCCTTAATGGAAGTCTTGAAGAAAATATCTATATGAAGCAACCAGAGGGATTCATTGCAACGGGCAAAGAGCATCTTGTGTGCAAGCTTAATCGGTCCATTTATGGATTGAAACAAGCTTCAAGGTCTTGGAACATCCGCTTTGATCCAGTCATATGGATTTATTCAAAGTCCAGATGAGTCTTGTGTATACAAGAGATGTGATGGAAACGTAGTGATATTTCTTGTACTATACATATATGCGATTTTACTCATTGAAAATAATGTCAAAGTGTTATCAGACGTAAGGGTATGGTTGTCCAAACAATTTGATATGAAGGACTTGGGAGAAATGGGACACATTCTTGGGATTAAGGTTATAAGGGATCGCAAGAAAAGGATGATGTACTTATCTCAAGCTTCATACGTAGACACTATTTTGGCTCGTTTTAGCATGCAGAACTCAAAGAAAGGTTTTATACCTTTTAGGCATGGAATACCATTATCTAAAGAGATGTGTCCAAGAACATCAAAAGAGATAGAGGAGATAAAGATGGTTCCTTATGTTTCGGCGGTAGGAAGCCTCATGTATGTTATGTTATGTATAAGATCGGATATCTGCTTTGCCATGGGTATGGTTAGCAAATATCAGAGTAATCCAGAACAGGGAGATTGGATTGCAGTAAAGTATATATTGAAGTACCTGAGAAGGACTAGAGATTATATGCTGGTATACTAGATAGATCAATTACTCCCAGTGGGTTACACAGATTCTGACTTCCAATCAGATAGGGATAACAGTAAGTCTACCTTGGGTTTTGTGTTTACTTTGGGAGGTGGAGCCATTGTATGGAGGAGTGTCAAGAAGAAATGCGTGGTGGACTCCACCAAGGAAGCTGAGTATGTAGCAGCCTCTTAGGCAGCCAAAGAAACTGTATGGCTCTAGAACTTCTTGATGGACTTGGATATGATTCCTGGTTTGCCCAGAACTATCACAATTTATTGTGATAACAGTGGTGTAGTTGCAAACTCGAAGGAACCACGAGCCCATAAGGCAAGTAAATACATAGAGCACAAGTACTATCTGATACGAGAGATCGTAAAGCGAGGAGAAGTTTCTGTCACCAATATTGCATCAGAGGATAACCTGACATATCCCTTCACTAAGGCCCTTCTAGTGAGAGCTTTTGATAGGCATGTGGAGGGAATGGGAATCAGATGTATGATAGTTTGATGACAACATAGTCTTTTAGTATAAGTGGGAGATTTTTGGGATGTATACTGAAAGCCTAGCATTTGTATGAACATCTTCATTTTGAAATAAGAAACACATGATCATTATTTACATTTTATATTTATTCATATTGTCTGATACCTTACATTGTAGATAACATGGTGTGTGGTGTCACACAGAAGATCATGTTATCAGTTCCTTATAGAGTATAAGTAGAGGCTCACAACCAAGATGATTTTGCACAAACCATTGACATGGTTATAGTGTAATTTGGTAATGGTTTATCTTGACCATAGAATTACATTAGTACACTTTGTGTGTATTGAGCAGGACCGATTTAGAGGTGATTCAATTTATTGCTGACTATATAATTGAATCGGACCTCAGATATTATGGTGTACATGCTCTTAATTCCGATATAATAACGGACACATGTACTTTATTTATTTCTTTGATTTATCAATGGGTGAGATTTATCTATTAAATTGATGTTGGTGCAATCGCCCCAGGTTACGATTGACCAGACTCGAGTTTGACTCGAGCGATATTTTGATGTTCGACAAAACGTATGACAATGTGATTGTCATGGTAAAGTCCAAGCATGTGTCTTGGCATGGAAAGTCCAACATGGGTTGGCAAGGGAAAGTCCAAGCTTGAGTCTTGGCAATTGAGAAGTCCAAGGGGAATATTGGCGGCATAAAGTCCAAGGGTGGAGTCTTGGCAGCATAAGTCCAATGGTTGGTGGCATAAAGTCCAAGCGTAAGTCCAATGTGCCTTGACATTATAGACCGACTTAGCATGACAATAGTCGATGGAAGCACCTGAAGGCTAGCGTATGGATGAACAAGTCATGGATGACTTGGAGGGATCCGATAAGCATGAGGCTGACGGAGGTGGCTAGAAGGCTTAGGTCTATGCTACGGGTGGTCTAGCAAGTATGGGGGCACCATACTTGGGATAAAACTGTTGGGATGTATACTGAAAGCATAGCTCTTTAGTATGAACATGCCTCCTCCTTGTTTCTTGCCGCCCAAGCCATCCAACTCCATCTCCAAAAAAACCTTTTTTTTTTTTTTTTTTTTTTGCCGCCCAACCCAAGCCACCCTTTTTATAGAGTTAGGTTTAGGCCTTGGTTTAATCTCCACCGTCGGTTCTAGGGTTTTAATCTCAACCGTCGGATTTAGAGATTTAATCTCAACCGTCGGTTCTAGGAATTAATCCCAACCGTCGGATCTAGAGATTTAATCTCAACCGTCGGTTCTAGGAATTTAATCCCAACCGTCGGATCTAGAGATTTAATCTCAATCGTCGGTTCTAAGAATTTAATTCCAACCGTCGGATCTAGAGATTTAATCTCAACCGTCGATTCTAGGAATTTTAATCCAACCGTCGGATCTAGAGATTTAATCTCCACCGTCGGTTATAGGGATTCAATCCTAACCGTCGGATCTAGAGGTTTGTTTTCCATCATTTGATCTAGACTTCATGAGGTTTATATAAGGCTATGATAGGGACCATGAGGAGGAGTTGGGTCTTGGCCACCCGATGGATCGGAACCACACAAACTCGATCCATCAATGATGTTCCATTCCACTAGAGGATCATCATCGAACTACCTCACCAACCCCCATAAATTAATATGGGCTCCATATATTATTTGTACATTTATCTCCCCGTGTTTAAGATATCGAATGTCCATCAATCGATTGATTTACTGACCATCAATCAATTAACATCTAACTCCTCGAGTAGTACCACTCAACCTTATCATCATGTTGACTAAGTCAACCCGCGGGGTTTACATGATAAACCTTATGAGCTCCTCAAGGGGACATCATCAACCTAATATATAGGACACGGATTCCTCCTATAATCAACGGCACACCATGTAAATAATATCATTTCTCAACTTACCGGGCATATTGATTTAATCCATAGAAATCTCACCCTCTGGTAAATCAAAGAAATAAATACTAAGTACATGTGCCCGTTATTATATCGGGATTAAGAGCATGTACAATATAATATCCGATGTCCGATTCAATTATGTAGTCAGCAATAAATTGAATCACCTCTATGTCGGTCCTGCTCAATACACCTAAGTGTACTAGTGTAACTCTATGTTCAAGATAAAACAATACCAAGCTACACTACAACCATGCCAATGGTTTGTCCAAGACCATCTTGGTTGTGAGCCTCTACTTATACTCTACAAGGGACTGATAACATGATCTTCTGTGCCATCACCCAAGCACCATGTTATCTACAATGTAAAGTATTAGACAATATGCACAACATATAATAAATATAAAAGTGCAAACAATGATCATGTGATTCTTATTTCAAAATAAAGATGTTCATACTAAAGAGCTAGGCTTTCAGTATACATCCCAACAATCTCCCACTTATACTAAAATACTATGCTGTCATTATACTGCCATACATCTGATTCCCCTTCCCTCCACATGCCTATCAAAGCTCTTGCTAGAAGAGCCTTAGTGAAAAGGGTCTACCAGGTCATCCTCTGATGCAATCTAGGCGACAGCAACTTCTACCTCCTTAACGATTTCTCGTATCAGGTGGTACTTGCACTCTATGTGTTTACTAGCCTTATGGGCTCGTGGTTCCTTCGAGTTTGCAACTGCACCATTATTATCACAGTAAATTGTGATAGTTCTGGGCAAACCAGGAATCACATCCAAGTCCATCAGGAAGTTCCTGAGCCACCCAACTTCTTTGGCCGCCTAAGAGGCTGCCATATAGTCAGCTTCCATGGTAGAGTCCACCACGCATTTCTGCTTGACACTCTTCCATACTATGGCTCCACCTCCAAAAGTAAACACAAAACCTGAGGTAGACTTACTGTTATCCCTATTAGATTGGAAATCAGAATCTATGTAACCCACAGGGAGTAATTGGTCTGCCCGGTAAACTAGCATATAATCCCTAGTCCTTCTCAGGCACCACAATATATCCAATATCCTCCCGATTACTTTGATTCACTCTGCCCATGCCGTGAAAGCGGATATCCGGGTCTCGTACAGAGCATCGCATACATGAGCCTTCCTACTGCCGAAGCATAAGGAACCGCCTTCATCTCCTCTATCACCTCAGATGATCTAGGACACATCTCCTTAGATAAAGGAACTCCATGCCTGAAAGGTAGAAAACCCTTCTTGGAGTTTTGCATGCTAAAATGATCCAAAATCATGTCTATGTATGAAGCTTGGGATAAGCACAACAATCTTGATCCCAAGGTTGTGACCCACTTCTCCCAAGTCCTTCATATCAAACTGTTTGGACAACCATACCCTTACGTCTGATAACACTTCGATGTTGTCGCCAACCACCAAAATGTCATCTATGTATAGTACAAAAATACCACTTCGTTTCCGTCACATCTCTGATATACACAAGACTCATCCGAACTTTGAATAAATCCATAAGACTGGATTTACCTCCTCAAAGCAGATGTTCCAAGACCTCGAAGCTTGCTTCAATCCACAAATGGACCGATTAAGCTTACATACAAGATACTCTTTGCCCTTAGCAATGAATCCCTCTGGTCGCTTCATATAAATGGATTCCTCAAGACTTCCACTAAGGAAATCTATCTTGACATCCATCTTTCACACCTCATAAATTCATATGAGCTGCTATGCATAGGAGCTCCCAGACCTGATTGGAATCCATAGTTTCAATCTCAGTATTCATTGCACTTTGCAAAGATGCTGCATCTATATCTTGGATTACCTCGTCATATGTCCAGGGATCAGGTTCATGTTCGCCAGGGACCAAATCGGAAGATTCTCCCAAGAACATGAATCTATCAGGCTGTCTCACAACCCTCCCACTACGATGAGGTATCACCTGTATATCCTCTGTGACACGCGGTGCAGTGACATGTGGTATATCCTCTTGTACCAATGGTACTGAAGTCGTGACTTCCCCTATCAACTCCTCAAGAACAATCCTACTCGTGGGCTTGTGGTTCATCACATAGTCCTCCTCTAGAAATCTGGCATTCGTACAAACGATCACCCTCTGATCTCTATGACTATAAAACAAACCACCCTTCGTTCCCTTGGGATAGTCAACGAACATGCATACTTCTGTACGAGGTTCCAACTTACCAGTATCTGCCTTCAGCACATGTGCAGGACTCCCCATATCCGAATATGTCTTAGACTAGGCTTTCGCCCGGTCCACAACTCTGTGGGAGTAAAAGGCACTGATTTAGATGGAACCAAGTTCAGAATGTACACCGCCGTATCTTGAGCATATCCCCAGAACGAATCTGGCAAGTCAGAATAACTCATCATCGATCTAACCATCTCCATAAGAGTCCTCTTCCTTCGCTACGCTACACCATTCTGCTGGGGTGTGCCAGGTGCAGACAATTGGGATTGAATCCCAGCCTCTGATAAGTAATTCCTAAACTCTCCCAAGAGGTATTCACCACTACGATCAAATCTTAGTGTCATCTTGAATAATTGTCTATGAAAAAGACGAAATATTCAAAACTACCTCTTGCCTGGATAGACATAGGACCATACGAGTCAGAATGAACCAATTCCAACACATCTTTGGATCTATACCCCTTGGCCTTGAAAGGCCTCTTGGTCATCTTACCCTCCAAGCAAGATTCGCAGGTTGGGAGATCCTCCACCACTAATGAACCCCAAAGGTCCATCAGCTATCAACCTTTGAATTCTGCTTAGGTTAATATGACCAAGCCTAAGATCCGAAAGATATGTTTGGTTCATCTTCGAAGGTTTTTTCTCTTATCGGAATTAGAAGATGAGTTGTAAACTTTAATTTGCATCGTGGGAGCTTGTGGTTCAAGTTATAAATTTCCTATCTATGTACCTGAATAGATAATGTCCCTATTCCTTTTATAACATATCTGTCATCAAAAGAAATAGATTATCCATCCATAATTTAGAAATCGAAATCAATTCTTTCTAAATAAAGGTACATAAAGAAAATTTCTAAGAACCAAAAACTTTATTTTTCTCAAAAGATAAATAAAATATCTCCCACTGCAATAGCCGCCATCTTCATGGCATTGCCCAAGTAAATGGTAATATCCCCTTTGGCTAGTTGTCAGGTTTCCTGGAACCCCTGCAAAGTGTTGCAGACATGATTAGTGGCTCTCGTATCTACACACCAGGTTCCGGTAGATAACACCGCTAACCATGTTTCAACGACTAGACCAAAAGATATACTTTTGCTCTTGCTTCGGATTGGGACAATCCTTTTTCTTATGTCCAATCTGCTACTAAGTGAAGTACTTGCCTTTCGGCTTCTTCACTCCTCCCTGAGATCCTCCCACCACCTTTGCTCCACCTTGTTTCTTCTTCTTCTTGCCTTTCGGCTTAGAAGTAGAAACCTTTTTGAGCAACCATGGCTTGAGGATACTCTTCGAAGAGTGCATACTTGTACTCCTCAGTAGATAAGACAACATCTAGATTCTTTTCCAATCATCATTATTTGGGTACAGTAAGTTTATTTCCTTTAGTATTACAACAAGTGGACTGAAAGTCATTTTGAAAAACCTAAGAATCACATAGATCATTACTTTAGATTTCAAATATTATTGATTCCTCAAAACAATAAAATCCCGAAATCAACCAACACCTCAAAACACCGAGAATATCGCATGCCACGCTGTGTGGACGTATACGAATTCTGCATTTGTAAGAGGAGGTTTTACCCATTAATTTTATTATCTTGTCAACCTTACTTTTTGACAAATAAAATTAATAGTTGGTTCCTCTTTGGCCCTACAAATAAAAGCAGTGACTCCGATGGGGAGGATACTTTATATTTGCATCTAAGTGTGCACCATTACACGATACTAAGGGAATTATTTCGGATTATGTGCCTTACCGCTGTGGAAGTACACACGCTCCTAGATAATTTCCTATAACCATTATTTGACCTAGTGATCCGCAAACAAACTCATCCGCAGGGAGGAAGGCACTTTCGAGCCACGCAAGTTTGTTGCATCACACGTCAAATTGTAATGGAGGCCACGGAATTAATTAAAATATCCCTCTCCCACTTAGTAAATTGAAAATGAGAATTTTCAAGCACACAACATGCATATAAAACAAATAAGCAATAAATATGGAAAAATAGAATTTTTCCAACTATTATGGCTTTGTTCTCCAATACGCATCCCGTCGTGTTGCCACCTCGTCCGCTCCTCCTACGCCATGTACGAGCCATTCGGAGATCTGAGCCGAGTATAAAACCTATTTTTATTTTACATCCATCGATCCTATACTCCACGAGGGAGTGTACATGAAATCTAGATCGAAAGTAAAATAAAATAAAGAGTGGCTAAACAATGCCGTATTTAATTACAAAAATTAAATACTAATCTAGCCTCGTCAACCTCGAGGATTCAAATAATATACAATCATACACAAACAATCACATACACACATATAGCCATAATAGTTGGATCTTATGCCTGCAACCAAAAAGTTAGCCTACGCACATCCTACTATTATCCGGCATACAAAATATATGATATGTGCATGAAAGTAACCGAATCCAAAACACACAAAACCGGAAACCATGGCTCTGATACCATTTGTATGTCCTAACCTCCTTGTAGACTTCGTGTGGGCGAAGATCCTCCACAAGTTGAAGCTTCTTAGATCATCTTCAATCCAAAGAAAGAAGAACTCTCTTTCCCTTCTTGCTTGAGCTAACCACCAATCCACAAAGGATTGATGCCGTCGGCTCCAAGAATAGAGAGAACACAATGGAAACAAAACTCATCTCTTATCTAGGACCAACCATCAAGCTCCAAGCATGATGTTTGCCGCCGGTCCAAAGAGAAAAAAATGGAAACCAACCAAAAGAGAAACACCAAGGGTATGGGCACCGGCCAACACTTGGAGAATGGAAAGGAAAACAATCCTTCTCCTTGTTGCCGCCCAAACCCTATGAAAAGTTCTCCTAATTGCCGGCCAAGGATGAAATGAAGGTGAATGGGTTGAGCTCCGGCCAAGGTAAAGGGTACAAGGATAGTGGCCGGCCAACACTTAGAAGGAAGAAGAAATGAATCTTCTTCTCCTTGTTGCCGCCCAACCTAATCCCCAAAACCCTAACCCTAGCCGCCCAACACCAATCCTATCCTCTATAGGATTTGGTTGCCGCCCAAGGGAGACTCTCCTAATGCCATCCAACCTAAGCCATAGAAAGGATGGAGAAGCTTGGGCACCGGCCAAGCTAAGGAGGAAAAGGGAGGAAAGGTTTTGCCGGCCATCATTGGGAAGAAGAAGAAGAGAAGCCTCCTTCATGTTGCCGCCCAACACCATGAACCAAAACCTAACCCTAGCCTCCTCCTTGTTTCTTGCCGCCCAAGCCATCCAACTCCATCTTCAAAAACCTTTTTTTTTTTTCTGCCCAACCCAAGCCACCCTTTTTATAGAGTTAGGTTTAGGCCATGGTTTAATCTCCACCGTCGGTTCTAGGGT
Organism: Wurfbainia villosa; assembly: GCA_025175895.1. Lineage (NCBI taxonomy): Eukaryota > Viridiplantae > Streptophyta > Magnoliopsida > Zingiberales > Zingiberaceae > Wurfbainia > Wurfbainia villosa. Next base: position 35,529,531 of record CM045990.1, read on the forward strand.
TTTAATCTCAACCGTCAGATTTAGAGATTTAATCTCAACCGTCGGTTCTAGGAATTAATCCCAACCGTCGGATCTAGAGATTTAATCTCAACCGTCGGTTCTAGGAATTTAATCCCAACCGTCGGATCTAGAGATTTAATCTCAATCGTCGGTTCTAGGAATTTAATCCCAACCGTCGGATCTAGAGATTTAATCTCAACCGTCGGTTCTAGGAATTTTAATCCAAACCGTCGGATCTAGAGTTTTAATCTCAATCGTCGGTTCTAGGAATTTAATCCCAACCATCGGATCTAGAGATTTAATCTCAACCGTCGGTTCTAGGAATTTTAATCCAACCGTCGGATCTAGAGATTTAATCTCCACCGTCGGTTCTAGGGATTCAATCCTAACCGTCGGATCTAGAGGTTTGTTTTCCATCATTTGATCTAGACTTCATGAGGTTTATATAAGGCTACGATAGGGACCATGAGGAGGAGTTGGGTCTTGGCCACCCGATGGATCGGAACCACACAAACTCGATCCATCAATGATGTTCCATTCCACTAGAGGATCATCATTGAACTACCTCACCAACCCCCATAAATCAATATGGGCTCCATATATTATTTCTACATTTATCTCCTCGTGTTTAAGATATCGAATGTCCGTCAATCGATTGATTTACTGACCATCAATCAATTAACATCTAACTCCTCGAGTAGTACCACTCAACCTTATCATCATGTTGACTAAGTCAACCTGCGGGGTTTACATGATAAACCTTATGAGCTCCTCAAGGGGACATCATCAACCTAATATATAGGACACGAATTCCTCCTATAATCAACGACACACCATGTAAATAATATCATTTCCCAACTTATCGGGCATATTGATTTAATCCATAGAAATCTCACCCTCTGGTAAATCAAAGAAATAAATACTAAGTACATGTGTCCGTTATTATATCGGGATTAAGAGCATGTACAACATAATATCCGAGGTCCGATTCAATTATGTAGTCAGCAATAAATTGAATCACCTCTATGTCGGTCCTGCTCAATACACCTAAGTGTACTAGTGTAACTCTATGTTCAAGATAAAACAATACCAAGCTACACTACAACCATGCCAATGGTTTGTCCAAGACCATCTTGGTTGTGAGCCTCTACTTATACTCTACAAGGGACTGATAACATGATCTTCTGTGTCATCACCCAAGCACCATGTTATCTACAATGTAAAGTATTAGACAATATGCACAACATATAATAAATATAAAAGTGCAAACAATGATCATGTGATTCTTATTTCAAAATAAAGATGTTCATACTAAAGAGCTAGGCTTTCAGTATACATCCCAACAAAAACCTCATGTTTGAGGTGTATCAGTTGACTAGGACCTATGGTCAGTCGATTGATGAGAGTCGACTAGAGTTTGACTGCTGGGAATTGGCCTAGTAGTTGACTGCCAACATTGGGCAGTCGACTGATAGCCTGAGCAGTGGACTGATTTGGAGATCAGTCGACTGATGGTCGGGAATTCGGGCATAGAAGCTTCCCGAGTTGACTGTTAGGGGTTAATAATTGAGTGAAGGCTCGATCAGTCGACTGATGGGTATGATCAGTCGACTGATGGTCTAACCGTTGGACATATCCGACGTGGTTCATGCCGTTGTGAGACAATGGCTACAGGGGCAGTCGACTGATGGTCTCAATCAGTCGACTGCTAGGCGAAATCTAGCCCGAATGCAGGTTATAAAGGCAGCTTGGAAGGAGGGATTTTGGCATGGTTCTCTTGGGCGATTTGGAGGGGAATAGTTGGTGCTTTCCAGTCTTACAAGGCTAGTCCAAGGCAACCAAAGATCAAGCAATCAAAAGGGCATTTGTAAAGTTTTCTTTACATAGATAGTTGTATTCATTATTGTATTTGCTTGTATTCTTATTGTATTACTTTTGTAATCATTGTAAGAGGTTTCTCCGCCTTCGAATTGTTCTAAGAGGGAGTTATTTGAGTAGTGGTGTGTGATTGGCATCACTAGGGCTCTTACGAGCCCAATCCGTGGAGTAGTAACCATTCGGTTTCGAACCACGTTATATTGTTGTGTTTGCGTGTTTGCTTTATTATTTCTGAATTGTAGCAAGCACGCCATGGTATTCCATCGATAAGCCACGACGCTATTCACCCCCCTCTAGCGGTTAACGAATGTCCCTACAATTGGTATCAGAGCTTGGAGCTCTTCTACGGACTAACCGTCGGGAGCAAAAATGCTAGAAGGAAGAAGATAGATTTTGAAGAATAACAAGGATGGGATATCAACACACTGGTCCCATATGAGCTATATGGAAGAGAAGGCTTTAATTCATGGAAGGCAAGAATTGAAGACTTCTTGATGATGAGGGATATTGAGGAGTGGTCCGTCCTAATAGAAGGATTCGAATATCCAAGAGGACCAAAGGGAGGATTTCTCAAGATGAAGAGATGGAGTGAGGAACAACTCCAAAGATTCGAAAAAACAAGAACGTAGTAAAATTTATTATTGATTTGATTCCTAATGACATGGAGCCAAGTGGCAAGACTAAATGAGGAGGCCAAAGAACAAGAGTGCTCATCAGCTCAATTGGAGGAGGCCGAGGAAGCAAGAACATCATCCTCACAAGAAAGTGAGGATTTGGAGGTTGAGGAGGAGTCAACTTCCAGATCGGTGGAAGAGGAGGTGGAATTGGAAGAAGCCTCCACCTCTAGGATTGAGGGGGAGGAGATTAGATCTCCGGGTCAAGGGAAAGAGCAAGAAGAGCCATCTACTTCGGGGAGAAGTGATGTACAAGCTCAAGAGACCCTCACCATCACCCTAGGTAACTCAAACACTTTAATTTAAAATAAAATCCATATTATGTGATTTGAGTGTAGGGAAAATGGACACTACAAAAGCAAGTGTCCTAAAAGAGTCAAGAAGGCTCATCCGGTGCCAAAAGTCAAGGAAACCGGAGCCTCAATCATGAAGGGCAAGGAGCATATAGTGTGCTTCAAGTGCCACCAAAAGGGGCACTATAGGAGTCAATGCCCAAAGGGGGAGAAGAAGACTCAAAAGGGAGCTACACATGTAGGGGGAGCCTCTAAGGCAAATCCTAAGGTAACTTCTAATTTTGCTTCTTCCTCGATTAAATATCAAAAGCATGCTAGAAGTAATCTTGCAATTATTCATGAAAGACATGCTAGGAATAATAGTGTTGGGATGTATACTGAAAGCCTAGCCTTTGTATAAACATCTTCATTTTGAAATAAGAATCACATGATCATTGTTTGGATTTTATATTTATTATATGTGTGCATGTTGTCTGATAATTTACATTGTAGATAACATGGTGTGTGGTGTCACACAGAAGATCATGTTAGTAGTTCCTTATAGAGTATAAGAAGAGGCTCACAACCAAGATGGTTTTGGAAGAACCATTGGCATGGTTGTAGTGTAATTTGGTATTGGTTTATCTTGACCATAGAATTACACTAGTACACTTTGTGTGTATTGAGCAGGACTGATTTAGAGGTGATTCAATTTATTACTGACTACATAATTGAATCAGACCTCAGATATTATGGTGTACATACTCTTAATCCCGATATAATAACGGACACATATACTTAATATTTATTTCTTTGATTTACCAATGGGCGAGATTTATGGGTTAAATCGATAGGCCCGGTAAGTTAGGAAATAATATTATTTACATGGTGTGTCATTGATTATAGGAGGAAACCGTGTCCTATGTATTTGGATGATGATGTCCCCTTGAGGAACTCATAAGGATTATCATGTAAATCCTGTAGGTGGACTTGATCCAACATGATGATAAGGTTGAGTGGTACTACTCATGGAGTTAGATGTTAATTAATTAATTGTCAGTAAATTAATTAGTTAACGGACATTCAATATCTTAAACACGGGGAGATATTTGTACAATTAATATGCGGAGCCAATATATAATTATGGGGTTGGTGAGGTAGATCAATGATGATCGCTTTAGTGGAATGGATCATCATTAATGGATTAGGTTTGAATCCATTGCATGGCCAAGATCCAACTCCTCCTCATGGTCCCTATTATATCCTATTAAAACCCTCATGAAGCCTAGATCCAACGGACACGATTAAAAGGAGGCTTGGGTGAGATCTATAAATAAGGTTCCAAGGCTTGGGAGGCAACAATGAGTTTTTGGATGCTAGGGTTTGCTTCCAAGACTTGGGCGGCAAGCAAGGTTGGGTGTTAGGGTTTTGTGGTTTTCTTCCTAGCGCCAGCGACATCAAGAGAAGGCTAGGGTTTTAGTTTTTGTTTCTCTTCCCTTCACTTGGCCGGCACTCCTTCACCCTCTCCCCTTGGCCGGTGCCGCCCTTTCTCTCTCTCCTAAGGTCGGTGGCAACAAGAGCTTCTTCTCTCTTGGCCGACATCTCCTCTCCCTCTCCTAGGGTCGGCGACAACCTCACCTGGTGATTGGTGGTCGGTACAAGCAAGGAGAAGAAGGGAGTTTGTTCTTCCCTTGTTCGGAGCGAACAAGGAAGGGATGATACGAGATCTAGGAGGCTTCAATTCTTGGAAGATCGTTGCCCACACAACGTCCAAGAAGAGGATAGGTCATACAATAGAAGATCAAGAGGTAAATAAGAGGTATAATTCTTGTTTGTTTTGATTTAGTTCTTTTGTATCATGTATGTGGCTTATTCACATGGACCCCGAAGATAAATGCAAAAACCGGCGATCCGTACATCATCTATTCCGCGGCTAATCGAGGAAAAGAGTTAGGTTGCTTGAACAACAAGTTTGTTCAAGCGACCACTCAAATCAAATAGCACGATGATGGATCGATTGCTTGGGTAATCCATCTTTGTCTGGATTAAATTTTTTTTTTCCGGGGAGGCAAGATAGGATTGCCATGAACAAGTGACCGAAGCAAAGCGAGAAGCGAAGCTTCAACCTTCAAGTGGTATCAGAGCCACAGTTTTCGGTTTTGTGTGTTTAGGATTCTGTTACTTTTATGCACTTATCATATATTATGTGTGCCGGATAATAGTAGGATGTGTGTAGGCTAACTTTTTGGTTGCAGGCATAAGATCTAACTATTATAGCCATATGTGTGTGTATGTGATTGTATGTGTGTAATTGTAATATTATTTGAATCCTCGGGGTTGACGAGGCTAGTATTTAATTTTTGTAATTAAGTATGACATTGTTTAGCCACTCTTTTATTTTAGTTTACTTTCGATCTAGACTTCATGTACACTCTTTTGTGGAGTATAAGATCGATGGATGTAAATTAAAATAATTTTTCTCGGCTCGGATCTCCGGATGACTTGTATATAGCTTAGGGAGGAGCGGACGAGGTGCCAACACGACTGGAGGCATATTGGTGAAAAAAGCCATAATAGTTGGAAAATTTGTTATTTTTCATATTTATTGCTTTTGATTTATATGATTGTTGTGGTTGCATAGTTAAAATTCCTCAATTTTAAATTACTAAGTGGGAGAGGGATTTTTTTTAAATTCCCGCGACCTCTATTATAATTTGACATGTTATGCGAACAAACTTGTGCGTTGGCTCTGAGTTCCTTCCTCCATATCGGATGAGTTTGTTTTATGGATCACTAGGTCAAATATGGTTATAGAAAATTATTTAGGAGCATGTGTACTTCCCCATCGAAAGACACATAATCCAAGATAATTGCCTTAGTATCGGGTAATGGTGAACACTTAGATGCAAATAAGAGTATCCTCCCCATCGGAGTCACTGCTTTTATTTATAGGGCCGAAGAGGAACTAACTATTCATTTTATTTGTCAAAAAGTAAGGTTGACAGGATAATAAAATTAATGGGTAAAACCTCCTCTTACAAATGTAGAATTCGTATACGTCCACACTATCATGGCATACGATATTCTGGATGTTTTGAGTTGTTGGTTGATTTTAAAATTTTATTGTTTGAGAAATCAATAAATTTTTGAAATCTAATGTTTTGATCTATGCGATTCTTAGGTTTTTCAAAATGACTTTCAACCTACTTGCTGTGATACTAAAGGAAAACAAACTTACTGGACCTAACTATGTTGATTGGAAAACGAATCTAGACATTGTCTTAACTGCTGAGGAGTACAAATATGTACTCTTCGAAGAGTGTTCTCCTAAGCCTACAGATGATTTTGGTGAAAAGGAGAAAGAGAGTGGGCGATGAAGGGAAGAGGATTATGGTTGAGGAACACACATGTGAGGAAATGATTGAAGATGATGGCTCTTAAATGAGGGGAAACTCGATGGGGGAAATAAGCGAGTCATTCTTCAATCTCTACCTAGGAGTTTTGAGAAGTTTCGCTTGAACTACAACATGAATAAGAGGTTGTATTCGTTGGCAGAGCTTTTGACAGAACTCCAGGTGGCAGAGGGACTTTTTCGTCAGGGTTCTTAGGCTTTGGTTGCTCAGAAGGTTTCTACTTCTAAGCCGAAAGGCAAGAAGAAGAAGAAATAAGGTGCAACAAAGGTGCCGAGAGGATCTCTGGGAGGAGTGAAGAAGCCGAAAGGCAAGTGCTTCACTTGCAAGCAGACTGGACATTTGAAGGCGAACTATCCCAACCTCAAACAGAACAAAGGTATATCTTTTAGTTTAGTCGTTGAAACATGTTTAACGGTGTTATCTACCGGCACTTGGTGTGTATATATGGGAGCCACTGATCATGTCTGCAATTCTTTGTAGGGGTTCCAGGAAACTAGACGACTAGCTGAGGGGGAGGGTAATGCTGCGAAGGTGGCGGCTATTGCAGTGGGAGATGTTTATTTATCTTTTGACAGGAATAAAACTTTGGTTCTGAGAAATTACCTTTATGTACCTTCATTTAGAAAGAATTTGATTTCAGTTTCTAAATTGTTTTTGGATGGATATTCTATTTATTTTAATGATAGAGTTGTTATAAAAATGAATAGGAAGATTATCTGTTATGGTGCATTGATAGGAAATTTATACACTCTTGAACCGAAATCTTCTAAATCTAATAAGAGAAAAGAACCTTCGAAAATGAACCAAACATATCTTTGGCATCTAAGGTTAGGTCATATTAACCTTAGTAGAATTCAAAGGTTGATAGTTGATGGACCTTTGAGTTCATTGGTGGTGGAAGATTTCCCAACCCGCGAATCTTGATTGGAAGGTAATATGACCAAGAGGCCTTTTAAGGCCAAGGGGTATAGAGCCAAAGATATGTTGAAATTTGTTCATTCTGATTTGTGTGGTCCTATGTCTATCCAGGATAGAGGTGGTTTTGAATATTTCGTCTCTTTTATAGATGATTATTCAAGATTTTGATACATTTACTTGATGCGCTGCAAGTCTGAATGCTTTGACAGGTTCCAAAAATTCAAGGCTGATGTTGAGAAATGTCAAGGTAAAAGTATCAAGACACTACGATCTGATCATGGTGGTGAGTTACTTATCAGAGGCTGGGATTCAATCCCAACTGTCTGCACCTGATACACCCTAGCAGAATGGTGTGGCGGAGCGACGGAATAAAACTATTATGGAGATGGTTAGATCGATGATGAGTTATTCTGAGTTACCAGATTCGTTCTTGGGGTATTCTCTGGATATGACATTGTACATTTTGAACTTGGTACAATCTAAATCAGTACCTTCTACACCCACAGAATTGTGGACTGGGCGAAAGCCTAGTCTGAGACATATTCGGATTTCGGGTAGTCCAGCACATGTGTTGAAGGGAGATGCTGGTAAGTTGGAACCTCGTATAGAAGTGCGGCTGTTCGTAGGCTATCCTAGAGGAACGAAAGGTGGTTTGTTCTATAGTCCTAGAGATCAGAGGGTGATCGTTAGCACGAATGCCCGATTTTTAGAGGAAGACTATGTTGGGGATCCTTGGAACGCTAGAGGGGGGGGGGTGAATAGCATTGTGCTAGTGCGTTGATGGAAATCATTCACGTTTGTCTCTACACAATCGTTAGTACACAGTGGAATATAGAATTACAATATAAAGACAAATACGAATACACAATCACAAGACAAAGATGTAATGTGGTTCGAAACCTCAAGGTTCCAACTCCACGGATCGGGCTCAAACGAGCCCTAGCGATGCCAATCACACACCACTAATAAACACTCTTCTCGGAACAATCTGGAGGTGGAGAAATCTCGTACAATAGTTTACAACAATAAACTAAATACAACAAGCAAATACAATATGAAATACAATAAGAGATGCAAAGAAAACTTTACACAAAACTCTTTTGGAAGCTTGCTTGTTTGGTTGGTTGAGTGACACTTGGAGACCCTGAATTACACCAACAATTCGCCTAAAAAACTCCTCAAAGAACCATGTTGATTTCCACCTCCACGAGCTCCATTTAAAGTTGCTTCCTGGGATGGAAATCATTGATCAGTCGACTGGTCGGGACCATCAGTCGATTGATGACACTGTTGTTGTGAGACAACGGTGTAATCCATGCTGAAAAAATCCAACATATAGGACATTAGTCAACTGATCATGTCCATCAGTCGACTTATCGAGCTTCCACTCGACTACTAACCCCAGCAGTCGAGTCCGACTCCATTTTTTGCTCGAATTCTCGAGCACCAGTCGACTAATAACACGATCAGTCGACTGCTCGAGCCAGCAATCGACTGCCCACCTCTGGAAGTCGACTGCTGGGACACTTTGCACAGTCAAACCCTAGTTGACTCACACCAGTCGACTGCCATATGGCACCAGTCGACTGACACACCTCAAACATGAGGTTTTAACCAAAGTATGGTGCCCCCATACTTGCTAGACCACCTTAGCCTAGACCTAAGCCTTCTAGCCACCTCCAACAGTCTCACGCCTCTCGGATCCCTCCAAGTCATCCATGACTTGTTCATCCATTGTGCTAGCCTTCAGGTGCTTCCATTGGCTATGTCATGCTAACGGTGTCTACACCGCCAAGGCACATTGGACTTACGCTGCAAAGACTCTGCTTGGACTTTACGCCGCCAACCATTGGACTTATGCTGCCAAGACTCCCGTTTGGACTTTACGCCGCCAATGTCAAACCCCTTGGACTTCTCAAATGCCAAGACTCAAGCTTGGACTTTCCCTTGCCAACCCATGTTGGACTTTCCATGCGAAGACCCATGCTTGGACTTTTCCTTGCCAAGTACTCAAGACTTGGACTTTCCCAATGCCAAGTGTCCCACTTGGACTTTCCATGCCAAGTACCCATGACTTGGACTTTACCTTGCCAAGACCCATGCTTGGACTTACCAATAATCACATGGTCAACCCTTGTCAACCATCAAAATCCTCTCGAGTCAAACTCGAGTCTGGTTAATCATAACCCGGGTCGATTGTTTCAAAAATCTCCCCAAAACATAATCAGACATCAATGTCAAATATCAATGTCAAACTTCCATGTCAAACATCAAAACATCACTCGAGTCAAACTCGAGTCTGGTCAATCGTGACCTGGGCCGATTGCACCAACAATCTCTCCCTTTTTGATGTTTGACAAAAACACATACCTTTGAGTTAGAACACTAACTCAAATCTTCTTACCAATTATCCTAAATTGGTAATCCCAAACATTCTCCCCAATTCTCTGAATTGGCAATTGATAACATCAATTGTTAACATTCTCTCCCAAAACATTCTCCCCCTTTTTGACTAACATCAAAAAAGTTTACTCTCCAAGGAGGTCAATGTCTCATATCCAATGAGATCTTACAATCTCCCCCTTGGTCTAAAAATACCTACGATGCCTACCATCTTCCTAGTGATAAGTCCCATATCACTCAAGAGAGGTAATTCTATAAGCTCTCCCAATTTCCAAATTGGGTATCTCAAAATCCCATTTTCCCTCTCATGAGGAAAAATACCATCCATCATCCCATGATGGATACCTCCCCCTAAAGGCTTGCTCCCCTTTGACCATTGCACCAACAATGTCCTTGGAAAGTCCCTAAGCCAATAGGAATTCTAAACCATCAAAAATAAGGTTCAAATTTCAAACATGAACTTTCCCATATCTTAAATTTGATACATCACCCTAACACCTCTCCTAATCAATATTCAATAGATTTTCACCCTTTATAATGCTTCCCAAAGCATATCCTAGGATTAGGAGTGGTTAGAAAACTTTGCAATAGCTGAAAAAGGGCTAAACAACCTTGTTTTTCTCGAAATTAGCATTGGCAGTCGACTCTATCAGATATCAGTTGATTGCCTTGCACATCAGTCGACTGATAACTGAAAAATCTAATTTTCAATTATCAAAAATGGTTTTTGAAAATTCATAAATAATTATACGTAATTTGAAAAATTATGAAATTTCATACGCATAATACTTATGACCAATGTTGGTGCAGGGGCACCAGATGATCGAACCTGTATTTTGATTATGGCAAAGATGAAAAGTTAAGATTATATTGTTATCTCATGAGCTAAATCAAGTGTGCAGAAAAGTACCAATGGAAGTCACGGTGGTCGGGCGACACTCGAGTGATTTCAGAGGAAGTCGAAGGAATCAAGTGGAAGGTAGGAAGCGAAAGTGACATAGTAAGTATCGAGGTAAAGCTCGTGTGTGTGAGAGTAAGGGAGGTCGTATCCTCCTTACGGGGATGATCTTAAGCGTAGATCCGACCAAAGACATCCTATAGATGGTCTAGGTCGAGAATGGACGGTCAGCGGTCGTCCAAATAATGTTTTTGTTAAGCTAACTTTGCCTTGCAAGATCAGCATCACCAATCGGCTTGGAGGACTCGATTGTCATCCATCAGTTGGTATCTCGGTCGACATTCGGCCGATCTTGTCATCAATCGATCGATAATGGCCATCGATCCGATGATGGTCAAGGATCAGCTTCGAGGAGTCAAGGCTTATCACCTCATTTCAAGAGGAGTGGTGCTCAAACTCTATTGGCTGAAGTTCCTCTCAAAAAGGAGCTCAAGGGCTATAAAAGGAGGGTCTCTCCTAGGGCTTTTCATCAATTCTAAGTGCTCAAAAGCCTCTGCAACGCTGCGACTCTCCGACGACTCTACAACAACGAAGTGTTGTCAACAACCCTAGCTTAATTTCTATTCCCTAGTTGTCAGTATAACCTTACTTTGTCGTCTCTTTAATATTTCAATTCTTTTTGTTAATCGAGTTTTTCTATCATTGCATTTTACCTTAATAGAAGAGAGGGTCTCTATCTTTTGCTTTCAAAGGTTTTTGTAATCGTCAAACTCCTACCTCCAACGAGGAGGAGTGTTTTAGTGAATTGCCCTCCATACATGGTCTAGGACCATTAGGGCCTTGGAGTAGTAGCCAAAGGCTACGAACCAAGTAAAAAAAATACTATTGTCTCTTGTGTTTAATTTTATCTTCCGTTGTGTCTACTCGTGTTTTAACGAACGAAACAAAAAAGAAAAGTTTTATCTCTATTCACCCCCTCTAGCGATCTGCTCAATCCAACAACCAATACAATGGGTGAAAAATGATAGAAAAATATTTTACCCATAAAATATCAAAATTGATACAAAGTTCAAAAGTGAAGATAAACTTCAAAGTTTTAGCTCACTTTGTATCAACTTCATCAATGGTGATTGCTATCAAAAGATAGACTTCACCAAGGTTTCCTAAATTTATTTTAAAATGTTTTTAAAACTTTATTTTGGTATCAAATTCCTTTTTATCCCTTTTTATCCCTGATTTCGATATCAAATTCTTGAAGTAATAGAATTCAGCAAATAAGGCTGGGTTTAGCATCCTTCTTACTTAGCAAGTAACGAACTGCAGTATGGTCAGTGTAAACCACTACCTTCGAACCTACTAAGTATTGTCTAGACTTGTCGAATGCGAACACAACTGCTAGTAATTCCTTCTCAGTCATGACATAATTGATTTGTGCTCCGTTCAGCGTCTTACTGGCATAGTGAATGGTGTGTAGTTTTTTCTCCTTCCATTGTCCTAATACTGCCCCCACTGCATAATCACTAGCATCACACATGACCTCGAATAGTAGGCTCCAATCAGGCGGTTGTATTATCGGGGACGTCACTAAGGCTCTATTTATTTCTTCAAACGCTACTAAACATTGTCAGTCGAAAAAAAACTCTGTGTCCTTAGCTAGTAGATTTATCAAAGGTCTAGTTATCTGAGAAAAATTCTTTATGAACCTTCGATAAAAACCCGCATGCCCCAGAAAGCTCTGGACCCCCTTTACATCCTTGGGTGGTGAAAACTTTTCAATTACTTCTACCTTCGCCTTGTCTACTTCGATACCATTCCTTGATATCTTATGTCCTAGAACTATCCCTTCAGTTACCATGAAGTGACATTTTTCCCAATTCAGAATCAAGCTATTCTCCTCACACCTTTGCAGAACCCTTTCTAAATTCTTTAGACATGCATTGAAACTTGTTCCGTAGACTGAAAAATCATCCATGAATACCTCTATAATTTGTTCGATCATGTTCGAAAAGATAGCTGGAAGGTGGTTGGGGCATTACATAGGCCAAAGGGCATTCGTCTATATGCGAAGGTTCTGTACGGGCAGGTGAAGGTGGTCTTATCTTGGTCATTAGGGTGGATTGGGATTTGGAAAAACCCTGAGTACTCGTCAAGGTTGCAAAAAAAGGAATGTTTCGCGAGGCGTTCCAGCATCTGGTCAATAAACGAAAGTGGAAAATAATTCTTTCTTGTTACTTTGTTTAATTTACAGTAATCTATGCACATTCTCCACCCCGTTACTATTTGAACAGGGATCAACTCATTCTCCTCATTTTTGACTACTGTAGTGTCGTCTTTCTTTGGAACTATGTGTTGGTGCAATCGACCCAGGTCACGATTGACCTGACTCGAATTTGACTCGAGTGATGTTTTGATGTTTAACATAGAGAGTTGACATTGATGTTTGACATTGATGTCTAATAATGTTTTGGTGAGATTGTTGGAATAATCGACCCGGGTCATGATTGACCAGACTCGAGTTTGACTCGAGGGAGACTTTGATTGTTGACTAGGGTTGACCATGTGATTATGGGGAAGTCCAAGCATGGGTCTTGGCAAGGAAAAGTCCAAGTCATGGGTACTCGGCATGGAAAGTCCAAGAGGGACACTTGGCATTGGGAAAGTCCAAGTCTTGAGTACTTGGCATGGAAAGTGCAACATGGGTTGGCAAGGGAAAGTCCAAACATGAGTCTTGCCATTTGAGAAGTCCAAGGGGTTTGATATTGGCAGCGTAAAGTCCAAACGAGAGTCTTGGCAGCATAAGCCCAATGGTTGGCGGCGTAAAGTCCAAGCGGAAGTCTTGGCGGCATAAGTCCAATGTGCCTTGGCGGTGTAGACACCGTTAGCATGACATAGCCGATGGAAGCACCTAAAGGCTAGTGCAATGGATGAACAAGTCATGGATGACTTGGAGGGATCCAAGAGGCATGAGGCTGATGGAGGTGGCTAGAAGGCTTAGGTCTAGGCTAAGGGTGGTCTAGCAAGTATGGGGCACCATACTTGGGTTAAAACCTCATGTTTGAGGTGTGTCAATCGACTGGCGTGAGTCAACTAGGCTTTGACTGTGGTAATTGACCTAGTAGTCGACTGCCAGAGGTGGGCAGCCGACTGACTGGCCGAGTAGTCGACTGATATTGTGATCAGTCGACTGATGCTCAAGTAAAAGAGCACAGAATGGAGTCGAGACTTAACTGCGAGGTCAGCAGTCAAGTGAAGGCTCCATCAGTCGACTGATGGTCATGATCAGTCGACTGATGATGGATTCGTTGGATTTTTTCAGCATGGATCTAGCCGTTGTCTCACGACAATAGTGGCATCAGTCGACTGATGGTCCCGAGCAATCGACTGATCAGTAATTTCTAGACCAGGCAGAAGATTTAAATGGAGCTCATGGAGGAGGAAAAAACAACTGATTTTTTGGACGTTCTTGAGTCGATTTGTTGCTGCAAATCAGGGTCTTCAACCACGATTCAAGTGATTAACAAGCAAGCAATCCAAAGGCATTTGTAAAGTGTTTTCTTTACTTGTATTTCATTGTATTTCATATTATTTTCTTGTTGTATTTAGTTTATTGTTGTAAACTATTGTATGAGTTTTCTCCGCCTCCGACTTGTGTCGAGAAGGAGTATTTGTGATTAGTGAGTGTGTGTACATCACTAGAGCTCTTTAGAGCTCTATCCATGGAGTAGGAACCGTTCGGTTCCGAACCACGTTAAATACTTGTGTGGTTGCGTGTTTGTATATTCGTTATTGCTTTATTATCATTATTCCACTGCGCGCTAATGAAGTTTGTAGACGAACACGTGAACGTATTCCATCGTACGAGCACAATGCTATTCACCCCCCCCCCCTTCTAGCGTTCCAAGGATCCCCTTCAAGTGATATCAGAGCTCGGGGCTCTTCTACGACTTTACATCCGAGAGAGTATGCTAGAGGGTCAAGATGGAATTCCAAGACAAGCTTGGATGGGACATCAACACTCCACCAACATACGATCGAGAAGATTTCCCGGCATGGAGAGCAAGAATGGAAACATTCTTGATGATGGGCATAGAGGACTAGTTCATCCTCGTAGAAGACTTTGAACCTCCTAGGGATAAAAGGGAGAAGTTCTCAAGTTGAATAAATGGACCCAAGAGCAACAGCGAAAATTCTAGACCGAAGCCAAGGTAACAAAACTTTTAGAAGATTTGATACCTAATGTTGTTTTGTCTAGGCTAGGAGATTACATGGATGCCAAGGAGCTATGGAGCAAGTTGGCAAGATTTCATGAGGAGCTCAATGAACAAGAATCTTCATCGACTCAAGAAGAGGAAGAAGCCAAGGAAGAATCATCATCATCCTCACAAGAAAGTGAGGAGTCGGAAGTTAAGAAGGAGTCAACCTCCGAATCGGTGGAAGAAGAGGAGACCTCCACCTCTAGGATTGAGGGGGAGGAGATTAGAGCATCCTCAACACCGGAGCAACAAGAAGAACCATCTACATCCAGTCAGGAGGACGAACAAGCTCAAGAGACCCTCACCACCGAACTAGGTAACTCAAGCAATTTGGTTTTAAATAAAAAACATATAATTTGCTTTGAGTGTAGGGAAAGTGGGCATTACAAGAGTAAATGCCAAAGAGAGTAAGGAAAGCTCCTCCGGCACCTAAAAGTCAAGAAAAGTCAAAGGATACCGGTTCTCCAACAATCAAGAGCAAGGAGCAAGTGATTTGCTTCAAATGTCGGCTATCGGGTCATTACCAGAGTCAATGCCCAAAGGGGGAAAAGAAGGGGCAAGGGGGAGCATCACAAGTAGGGGGAGCCACCAAGGCAAACCCTAAGGTATATCATTTCAATAATGCTCATTCTTCTAGTTTTACTGTTAGAAAATATGCTAGAAATAACTTAAGTAATCTTGCAATTATTCATGAAAATCATGCTAGGAATAATAAATATTTTTGTTTAGGAGCTAAGAATGTCCACTTAGGAAATAAGGAGAAATTTGGGACTAATATCCCTAAAAATATTTTACCTAAGGCATCTATTAGAAAAATTGAGGATCATCTAGGCTTTAATCCTAAATGGACTAGGCATATGCCTAGAAAGGATAATGCCAAAGTTTAAATCAAAATTTTAAAATTGGGCAATTGGAGTTGGAAAATCAAGCCTTGAGGTCAAGGCTTGAAAAATTAGAAAAGACCCATAGGAATATACAAAATCAATTTAAAAGGTCAAATGATCAAAAACTTAGGTCCAATGGTCAAAGTCAAAGACCTAAAAATCAAGAACCAACCAAGGGCAAGAAAGGTTTGAGTCACAAACCTAAGCCTAAGGTGACTTATCATAGTGTTCTATTAGATTATGGAACACAAACTAGGTCTAGGAAGACCAAGGTCAATAGGGAAGTCATCCCTAAGGTTGACCATGGTAGATGCCTAGTGGCTAGGGTTTCAAAGAAACCTAGGGTGGCCACTAAGAAGGTTACTAGGGAGGCAATCCCTAAGGTTAACCTAGGCAAGGTCCAAATGACCAAGGCTACTAAGCCTAGGAGGGTCATTAGGAAGGTATCTAGGGAGGTTATCCCTAAGGAATACCTAATTAACCCTAGGAGCTCAAATAGATTTTGGGTTCCTAAAAGCGTGATTGATTCACGCTAGATAGGTTAGGGGTGCCAACCTTGATTGGAAGGGTAGTTAACCCAACCATGGTAAAGGTGGCACTTTAGGTCACTTTTCAAGGTTATGGTTACCTTGGGAATGTGTTTTGATTTTTAATCCTAAAAGATTTTAGGATGTGCCAATACACTCTTGGAATTATGAAAAATCAATCAAAATTGGCACAATTAGGTTTAGAGGTCTTTAGTGTGTCATTTTGGGGTTTTGGCACACTTGGGAGATTAGCAACAATATGACAAAATATACTTAATTATATCAAATGACAAATAATATTATACCTATACATTTTATTTGTCATGCCTTGATTGCCATATACCATGTCATGACATCATATTTATTTTTATCATTTATATGTCATGATCATGCTTTGAATTAAGGTTAATGTCATGTATGCTTAGATTTAATCATATGCCATGACATCATGATCATTGGCCATGTTTTAATTTTTCTATCATTATGCCATGATTATACATGCATTTAATTTGATTAAAATTGATTCAAGGACAATGACATGACTTGAAGTCCCATTTATAAGGGAATCAAGTAGAGTTGCCTTAGAAAAATGCATGAGGCCTTAGATAAACCAAAACCCACATCTCACATCTAGCTTAACATGTATGTGTATTATACACCCTAGATACATGTGAGATGCTAGGATATGAGTTAAGTTCAAGGTGCATAGTTTTTGCATCTATATGAACTAAAACTCATCTTATTTCATTTATGGATCATTGGAAAAGCTTGTGTACAAGTCATGTACATGGAGCCCAAGGAACATGATCCAATATAGGTTTTCAAAAACATTTTAAAATCAATTTAGAAAACCTTGGTGAAGTCTATCTTTTGATAGCAATCACCATTGATGAAGTTGATAAAAAGTGAGCTAAAACTTTGAAGTTTTTATTCACTTTTGGATTTTGTATCAATTTCAATATTTTGTTGGTAAAATATTTTTCTATCATTTTCCCTTATTGTATTGCCTATAAGTAATATACATATGAATTTTCTCGATTTTTCGATATACGTAGAATTACTTATGATTTTCTGAATTTTATTTTTGATAACTAAAATTTTGAAATTTCAGTTATCAGTCGATTGCCCTGGGTGGCAGTCGACTGATGAGGGTGGCAGTCGACTGGTAACTGAGAGAGTCGACTGCCAATGCTGATTTTGGGAAAAACAAGGTTGTTTAGTCCGTTTTCAGCTACAGTAAAGTTTCGTAACCACTTATAACCCTAGGATATGCTTTGGGAAGCATTATAAAGGGTGAAAATCCATTGGATATGGATTAGGAGAGGTGTTAGGTCGATGTATCAAATTTAAGGGTAAGAAAGTTCATGTTTGAACTTTGAACCTTATTTTTGATGGTTTAGAGTTCCTATCGGCTTAGGGACATCCCAAGGACATTGTTGGTGTAATGGTCAAGGGGGAGCAAACCTTTTATTGGTGCAGGGGCACTAGATAATCGAACTTGTGTTTTGATTATGGAAAAGACACAAAGTTAAGTTTACATCGTTATCTCACGAGCTAAATCGAGTGTGCAGAAAAGTACTAAAGCTGGAGCTGAAGGCTAGCGACACCCGGAGGAAGCTGCGGTGGTCGGGAGACACTCGAGTGACTTCGGAGGGAGCCGAAGGAATCGAGTGGAAGGCCAGAAACGAGAGCTACAAGGTAAGTATCGAGAAAAGCTCATGTGAGTGAGAGATTTTAAGGTCGTGTCCTCTTTACGGGGACGACCATAGGCGGTGATCTGACTAAAACTTCCTGTGGAAGGTCTAGGTCGAGATCGGACGATTAGAAACCGTCGTATTTATCATTTTCCGAGCTAACCTCTTATTGCGAAGTGGTAGCCAAGGTGCGATCATTTGGACATGGAAGCGATCGTGATGCCCATCGATCGATGGGAGGCATCAGTCGACTGATGGCGACGATTCAGCTTTTGCGCTAGGTCAAAACGGATAACGTTTGATGCGGCCACTTCGCGATAAAATTTGGACAACTTCATGATCCGTTCCAAAAAAAGAGGAGACAAATTCAGAGGCCAAAATCTATAAAAAGAGGGGAGGATTCCAACTCCAAATGACATCAAGTTTATTCATCAAGTGCTCCTACAATGCCAACGCTCCAACACCGTCATAACGCCGACGCGACGACAAGTTCAGATCTTCTTCGTTAGCAGCAACATCTAGTAATATATTTTCATATTGTATTCGTTGTTTTTATTCGTAACGAGGTGAGGTAGGCTTGTTGCCTCATCCTCGTACATTCGGTTTTGTGATCGTTGTCTCCTACCTCCAACGAGGAAGAGACGTTATAGTGCTTTGCCCTCCGTACGCGGTCTAGGACCGATAGGGCCTTGGAGTAGCAACCATTGGGTTGTGAACCAAGTAAAAATAAACTTGTCTTCTTTACTTTCCGCTGCTCTTACTTTGTGTATCGAACGAACGAAAAAGAAATTCTACGCTCGCTATTCACCCCCCCTCTAGCGACGCTTCTCGATCCAACAATTGGTATCAGAGCGGGGGTGCTAAGATTTGGTGAAACCACCGATCTAGCACGTTTTGGTTTTCTATTCGTATTTTTCGAGTCGTATTTTCTTTTAGGTCTTTTTCCTCCCGCACTACTAATCCAAGACGAAGTCATGGTACGTTTCTTTTGGTTGTGTGCTTGCAAGTTTTCTCTCTTGGAGTAGCCGACGGTAAAAGGACCATAACTTTTCGCACAAGTGGACTCACATAACGATATACCTACCAAATCGAAGCTCTCTGAGAGATCTACATTTCTTATGAGGGTTTACCCTCGTAACAAGCCATTTCCAGCTCCAACATCCAACGTCTAGTACCCTTTCGGGGACATCGAAGGTCATAAGTTGTTAGTTTCTTATTTTTCTCATTTAATTCGGTTTATTTCCTATTTATTTCCCACACTACTAATCCAAGACCAAGTCTTTGAATTCTCTTTGGTTTTTATTCGTGTTTTGCATGATATTTAATGGCTCACATTGAGGGGTATAGCACCACCCGACCTCCGTTCTTTAATGGAAGTGATTTCTGTTATTGGAAAGGTCAGATGGAGTGTTTTCTAAAAACACAAGTCGAGACTTGGATAATAATCCAAACCGGCTTTGCTCTACCCACCAATGATCAAGGAGAGCCCTTGGATTTCAACAAGTGGACAAATGCAACCAAGAGGCAAATCGAAGCCGATGCAAGAGCAACTCAAATATTACAATGTGGCTTGTCCAAGGAGGAGCTCAACCGCATCGGTCCATTCATTAGCGCCAAAGACGTTTGGAACAAATTGATTGATCTACATGAAGGGACGCCCGATGCTAAGGTATGTAAAAGAGATTTACTTTTAAATAAACTGTACAATCTAAAGATGTAGGATCGCGAGACCACCACCCAATTACATGCGCGGATCCAAGACATCGTCAACGGTCTTCACTCGATCGGGCAAGCCGTAGAGAACCGGGTTCTTATAAGGTACGCTTTAAATGCTTTCCCTAGGACTACCTTGTGGGCATCCATGGTCGATGTCTACAAGGTCTCTAAGGACCTTTCGAAGCTTAGGTTAGATGAATTATTTTCTGAGTTTGAACTTCACGAGCAAATTAACGTGGTCCAGGCTGAGAGAGGTATTGCTCTACTTGCAGGACAAAGAAGCAAGCCATCTACTAGGCAAGTAGATGAACTCGAACCCGAAGATGAATCAGAGTCCGAATCGGAAAAGGTGGAAGCAATAGTGAACGTAGTGCGAAAGATCGTTCGGAGGGAAAGGAGGCTACTAAAGAACCAAGAGAGGGCACAATTCAAATCAAATCAAAAGAAGCCTTTTTGTTCAACATGGGACAACGAAGAAGGCGTCAGCATAGCATGCATGGCAAGACCCGAAGAGTCCAAGTTCGAGTCCGAGTCAGAGTCCGAATCCGAATCCAATTACAACACCGACTCCGAACTCGAGGACTATTTCGAGAAGCAACTCAAAGCCAGATCAAAAGAGAAAATTAAGGTTAGCCGCTCACTAATTCATACGCTTTACAATACAATTAAAATGCTTAATAGGAAATTAACTAAGTCTGAGTCTAGGGTTGAGTCGTTACTTGAGGAGGTTGAAACCCTCAAGCAAGAGGCTACTCTAACCCCTTCAACTAGTCAAGTTCAAGAGGGAAACTCAACTCAAATTGAAAAACTTGAGGAGGAGAATTCTCTCTTGAAAGACCGAGTTCAAGAGGTTGAGGCTAGGTTTGAAAGGTTCACGTTGGGATCTAAGAACTTTAATCAACTACTTGGAACCCAAAGAGTTGTGTACAACTGTTGGCTTTCCGGCACCGCGGCGAGTGTGTGTTCGATCATGTTTCGTAAACATGTGTACAACGGAAGCAATAAAAATAATAAATCTACATTTATTACAACACACACATCACACGCATGCATAGTACAACATGTGTAGACATAACCGTAAATTTAAATTTGCAATAAAAGGAAATTTAACTACGTTATACCTTTCGTATTACGTGTAGTGGAAACGGAATCAACCGGAACGATCCTCGCTAGAATCGTCTCTATCTGTATCCACGCCGAGTATCCTTAGGATGACTTCGCTAAGCCATGAGCTTCGTCTTCGTACGGGTTACTAGCCTCGTGTTGAAGATGATGTGATCGAGAGATGATCACGATCCGAATCCAAATTCGGATCCTAAGACAAGTCCTCAAGACTCGCTTCTCCGGAGAGGTATTCGTCAAACGATTGACGAATCCTTAGTCCTCCACCTCAGAGGATTACCGGAGATCGAATCCCCGGTAAGTTAGCCGCTGTCGGAGCTCTAACCGTCGTCCAAACGATGCTCCGACGAGAGGAGAACAAGCTGTCCAGAAAACTGGACAGCTTTGGTGGAGATAGGCGCCGGCCAACCAAGGGAAGATAAAGCTCACCTTGATGCCAAACCTAAAGGAGATCACCGGAGCAACAACCGGCAGCAGCTCGACGCCGGCGAGGGGGAAGGAAGCCTCCTTCTGGACGCTGGTTGGAGGAGAAGAGGGGCGGCACTAGGGTTGGCGCCGAGAGTCTCCAAGGAGAGGGGCAGCAACTCTAGTTAGGGTTTTTTGGATTTAGGCTTAATTATCCCTTAAGCCCTCTTTTATAGAGAACTAATTCTCTTAACGGTTATTGGATCATAACCATTAGGCCCGTTAACCCGCTCCATTAAGATAAGTTAAAATAAACCAAACCATGATGGTTTATTTTAAGTTAAAACGAACCGAACCAACTTTTGGTTCATTCGTTTAAAATAAACCAAACCCTTTGGTTTATTCTCCTCCATTGGATTAGAACCAAACCATTTTGGTCCATCCATTATGTCTTCATAAGACACGGCTCATCCATGCTTCCATTGCGACTGAAACGATTTCATGCTCGCTTCTTGTTTGGTCCAACAAAACCTAGTTTCTCTCGGTCTGAGAATCCCATTCTCAAGCTCATTTTAAATCCTTCGGATTATGCTCGTTGTGCGTGTGACCAAATAGGTTCTCGGTTTATGTTGGCCGTCTATAATTAACCATTAATTATAGAATGATCATGAGTGGCACCTAGTAGTACATCATGATCCCCAATTAACCGAAAAGATCAACGGTTGATCGAACTATTTAAACCCTTGACTCGAATGAATCGTGCCCCATTCCCTTCACTCATCTTATACCCACTTGGTTCAGGACATGGTCTATAGTGTCGATCCCACTAGGGCCGACTCGTCACACCTAGCCAAGTATCATTTCCTTGTCCTATGGATTCTAGTTACTGCACATGTATCGAAGAGTACCTTACTCTAAACATGTAATGCTTTGGCCAAAGACTTTAGTAACAATCCGACGAGAGGCTATGGGTATACATCTCCTCGTAAGGAGTGGTGAATCCTTTATAGGCTATTCAAACACCTTCGATCACTTCGACTTATACCCAATCATCCCGGGTCCACATCTCCTTAGAGATGTTTGCTTAAGATGTCAAAGCATAAGTCTCCATGATCAAGATGACTTGAATACCGCAAGTCAAAGGAACATCGCACTTAAGCTACAGTAAGAACGTCATTGACATATCTATATATGCAGAGAACCATATGAAGTCTTACGGCTGGTCACTCCAATGAACTAGTTACCATAACTAGCATCCATGATTAATTCCGGACATCACAATGTCTCCAGCCAGTGAGAATCAGCTGCTTGGATACACCAAGGAGTATACCTCGTGCTAGTCTCGACAGAATTGATGGTGTCCAAATCCATCAATTCATCGACTAGGGATAATTATGATACATCACAATTACACATGTAGAAATACTCACTAGTTGTGATCCAATCACAAATTCTCTCATGTTGTGAATCGTATCGTGGACATTCAGTAAATGAGTTTAAGATCCAATCAAATACATGAAACATGTATACTCAAATAGTGAATCTTCATTTATCATATAAATGGTTCATACATAAGGCGATTGCCTTAGGACATCTCTCATATATTACTAACAGACTCCCACTTGTCCTAATGCCAATCGCTACGGTATCCAATACCATAAGCACTAACATGACCCTCAAACTTACTTTGAGGTAATGCTTTATTCAAAGGATCCGCTAAGTTCCTTTCAGTGGGAATTTTCTCGATTTGTATTTCATTCCTACTGATGATCTCTCTGATAAGATGATAGCGGCGAAGCACACATTTGGATCATTGATGACACCACATCAAGTTTAGAGATGAACTTCTTAATCCAAACCGCTTCCTTTCCTGCTTCCAAAGCTGCAATGTATTCTGCCTTAGTGGCAGAATCCGCTATAGTGTCAAGCTTGGAACCTTTCCAACTTATTGCGCCTCCATTTTAGGTGAATACATACCCAGACTGAGACATGGAATCATCCTTGTCTGTCTGGAGCTGGCATCCGTATACCCGCATATCACCATGTCCCCTTCTCCACATATTAGGAACACATCCTTAGTTCTTCTCAAGTACTTAAGGATCGTCTTAACAGCCACCCAATGATCCATTCCTGGATCAGACTGGTATCTGCTCGTGACACTCAGAGCGTATGATACATCGGACCTCGTACATAACATAGCATACATGATAGATCCTATTGCGGATGCATAGGGAATCTCACTCATGCAAATCCTCTCGTCTTCTGTGCGCAGACACATAGCCTTCGAAAGGTGTATCCCATGCTTGATGGGTAGAAAACCTTTCTTGGATTCCGACATGCTAAACCTCTTTAGCACTCGGTCTATATATGTAGACTGTGAAAGACCAAGCAACCGTTTCGATCTATCTCTATAGATCTTAATCCCGAGGATGTAGGTTGCTTCTTCCAGGTCTTTCATAGAGAATGTCTTGGATAACCAAACCTTAACTGACTGTAAGATTGAAACATCGTTTCCTATGAGTAATATGTCATCGACATATAATACTAGGAATACGACTGCACTCCCACTAACCTTCTTGTACACACAAGGTTCGTTTGGATTTTGTGAGAAATCAAATTTTTGATTGTCTCATCAAAACAGATATTCCAGCTCCTGGATGCTTGCTTCAATCCATAAATGGTCCATCGCAATTTGCATACCTTGGTTTTATCAACCGATGTGAAACCCTCAGGCTGTATCATATACATGTCCTCGAGCAGGTTTCCATTAAGGAAAGTTGTTTTCACATCCATCTACCATATCTCATAATCATAATGAGCTGCTATGGCCAGGAGCATCCGAATGGATTTAAGCATAGCTACAGGCAAATAGGTTTCGTCATAATCAACGCCTTGCTTTTGACGATATCCTTTTGCCACCAATCTAGCCTTATAGGTAATCACATTACCATCCATGTCGGTTTTCTTCTTGAAAACCCACTTGCACCCTATAGGCTTAATGCCTTCAGGTGGGTCAACCAAGTTCTAAACTTGGTTTTCATACATGGAGTCCATTTCCGACTTCATGGCACCAAGCCACTTATCCCTTTCTGAACTTGTCAGCACTTCTTCATAACTAGTAGGCTCCTCATCATCAATGAGTAACACGTCATTCGATTCACTTACAAGAAATCCATATCTCTCAGGAATATTGCGTGTTCTACCAGATCTACGAAGATGTGGTGTTACAATAGGTCCAGCCGATTGCTCATCACTATGAGTTGTCGGCTGTTGTGCTTCACCAGGGATCTCATCAATGTCTATTTGAGTCTCTCGAGCCTCCTCAAGCTCGACGACACTCCCACTGTTTTCTTGCAAGAGAAACTCTTTCTCTAGAAACACAGCATGCCTTGAAACAAACACCTTTTGTTCCACAGGATGATAGAATTTGTAACCCCTTGTTTCCTTAGGGTATCCAATAAATAAACATTTATCAGACTTAGCATCCAATTTGTCTGATACTGTCCGCTTCACATAAGCAGGACAACCCCATATCTTCAAGTAAGATACATGAGGTTTCTTACTATTCCATATCTCATATGGAGTAGTTGAGACTACCTTGGTAGGCATTCTGTTTAACAAGTAAACAGCTGTCTAAAGTGCATAGCCCCAAAAGGACTTGGGGAAGAGTTGCATGATTCATCATTGACTTGACCATGTCCAACAAGGTCCGGTTACGCCTCTCAGATACACCATTATGCTGTGGTGTATAGGGCGGAGTCCATTGAGACAATATACCATTGTCTCTTAGGTAATCAAGAAACTCCTGACTCAAGTATTCACCACCTCGATCCGATGAAGTATTTTAATACTCTTGTCATGTTGTTTCTCTACTTCATTTCTGAATTTTTTGAACCTTTCAAATGCTTCAGACTTGTGTTTCATCAAGAACACATACCCAAACCGTGAGTGATCATCGGTGAAGGTAATGAAGTAGCTATAGCCTCCTAATGCTTGAGTTGACATAGGTCCACATACATCAGTATGTATTAGACCTAGTAACTCTCCCACTCGTTCACCTTTTCCAGTAAAAGGTAACTTAGTCATCTTGACTTTTAAGCATGATTCACATGTATCGTATGAATCCAATTCAAACGATTCCAGAATTCCACATCGGTGTAATTCGGATATGCGTTTCTTGCTTACATGGCCAAGACGACAATGCCACATGTAGGAGTCTATTTGATTATCCTTTTGAGCACGCTTGTTGCTCGCTTCGATATTGAAAATGTCATTGGATACGTCCAACGTATAAATACCATTGCTTAAAGTTCCAGTCCCAAAAAGAACTCCATTCAATGTTATGTAACAACAATTGTTACTAAAAGTCAAATGATACCCATTTCTATTTAAACAAGAAATAGAAATGATGTTCTTTATCAATGAAGGAACATAAAAGCAATTGTGCAGTTCTAAGACAAGTCCTGTAGGGAGTTTCAACAAATACGTTCCGATGGCGAGTGCAACAACCTTTGCTCTATTCCCAACACGTAAATTTGACTCTCCCTTGACGAGTCTTCTTCTATTCCTTAGCCCATGTATGTCATTACATATATGTGAGCCACACCCAGTATCCAATACCCATGTGTTTGAAGAAATAGAATGACAATCAATAACGAAGATATTTGAAGAAGATGGGGCATCCAATGCCTTATTCTTCTTCATGGACTCAAGATAAATCTTGCACTTTCTTCGCCAATTGATCTCCTTGCCATAATGATGACAAGTTTCCTTTTGTGCTAGTTCTACCTTCTTAGCCCTTCTCTTCTTTCCCTTCTGCTATTCCTTTGACTTCCTCTTAGAACCTTTCTTCGAGGAATCAAATAACAAATCCCTACTCAAGCTTCTCGAAGACTCCCACGGTCTTGACATATTGGCGATACCACAGATGAACCTTCTTGCATCTCAGAGGTGAAGAGGAGCTTGGAGACTTCGAACCTTTCGAATCTCACTTGCTCATCAACCAACTCATAAAGATGAAAGACTATTGTATGAGCATCCATATGCTCATGCTGCTTCCGCAGCTCAGGTACCATCGTGGCTAGCATGATGCAACTCGCCATTTCAGAATCATTCACATGTTTCTGATAGACCAACAATTGGTCCAGAGTTGCATTGTCACTAGGACGGGCGGGAAGAGACGCTTCGAGGACATACGGAAGCTTTTCCACCTTGAGAACAATTCTCAAGTTTCTAAGCCAGTCCAAGAAGTTCGGCACAGTCAATTTATTCGAATCCAAAATGGAACGCAAATTCAAAGACATCATGATCAATCTTAGAAATACAAAAAGAGAATATATGAGAAAATGATTTTAAAATGGATCAATATACATTTATAAATCCCATTCATTTTTCGAATTTCAAAAACCCCAAAATCACTTCGGGAGATCGTAGGTCCATCTCCGAATGGGCTGATATCCATCATAGATATAAACAACCTTGGAGAGAGTCCAACAAGCCATTCATAACTACGATGGTAGGTATTAACTATACCGATTGCATATCACGTATATGTAACTATCACAATGTGCTATCAACTAATTGAATGTTCACACATACATCGGGTTGTTAACACATTAACAAGTATGCATCATATGCATAGCACCCAACTTCACCTCCCTTTACATCGACCTTGGAGAGAGTCCAAAAAGCCGATGCTCCAGGTTAAAGCCAACCCATTAATCGAGAAATAGTTTTAATATGGTTAGAGCGCATTCAACCAATTAGCCCGGCTTGGAGAGAGTCCAACAACCAAAGCTAACAATTGACCTCTGACTCTTACCATATTAGTATTAAACTATTCCATGGTTTGAACATGTTCGGGTTCGAGCCGAGCATGGAGAGAGTCCAACAACCCAAACAAGAAACGGAACTCTGGTTCTAACCATATTAATGGAAGGTGTAGGCTTTAATATTGAGTTAGGTTTTTTTTATGTCTCATCCTCTTTGCATGCAAATAACTATTATCTACATGGCATGACATACATGACATACATCTACATGTCACGACACGCATGGCATAATGATATGCATCTAATGCAATTACATGACATACAATTATGTCATGTACATAATTTCCTTATTTATCATAACTATTTATGGAAATAAAATATGTTTAAGATTTGATTCTCCAAATCAAATCATGATTAAATTAGGAAACAAATTTCCAAATCTAATCACATATTTTATTTATGAAAATAGTTGATTAAGGAAAATCAATTTAGGAAACCAATTTTCTAAATCATCAAAACTACTTATGGAAATAAAATATTTTAAGATTTGATTTCCCAAATCAAATCCTGATTAAATTAGGAAACAAATTTCCAGAATCTAATCAAATATTTTATTTATGGAAAATATAAATTTCCATAAATACTTCCAACTTTCCAAAAGTGGAAGATTTCCATAAACACTTCTAGACTTTCCAAAATTGAAAAATTTCCATAAATACTTCTAAATTTCCAAAATTAGAAAATTTCCAAAAATAACATTATGACTATCGCAAAACCATTTTACGATTATGTCGAAACACAACCTGGGCTTTGATACCACTGTTGGGTTTCCGGCACCGCGGCGAGTGTGTGTTCGATCATGTTTCGTAAACATGTGTACAGCGGAAGCAATAAAAATAATAAATCTACATTTATTACAACACGCACATCATACGCATGCATAGTAGAACATGTGTAGACATAACCGTAAATTTAAATTTGCAATAAAAGGAAATTTAACTACGTTATACCTTTCGTATTATGTGTAGCGGGAACGGCATCAACCGAAACGATCCTCGCTAGAATCGTCTCTATCCGTATCCACGCCGAGTATCCTTAGGATGACTTCGCTAAGCCATGAGCTTCGTCTTCGTACGGGTTACTAGCCTCGTGTTGAAGACGACGTGATCGAGAGATGATCACGATCCGAATCCAAATTCGGATCCTAAGACAAGTCCTCAAGACTCGCTTCTCCGGAGAGGTATTCGTCAACCGATTGATGAATCCTTCGTCCTCCACCTCAGAGGATTACCGGAGATCGAATCCCCGGTAAGTTAGCCACTGTCGGAGCTCTAACCGCCGTCCAAACGACGCTCCGACGAGAGGAGAACAAACTGTCCAGAAAACTGGACAGCTTTTGTGGAGGAGATAGGCGCCGGCCAACCAAGGGAAGATAAAGCTCACCTTGATGCCAAACCTAAAGGAGATCACCGGAGCAACAACCGACAGCAGCTCGACGCCGGCGAGGGGGAAGGAAGCCTCCTTCTGGATGCCGGTTGGAGGAGAAGAGGGGCGGCACTAGGGTTGGCGCCGAGAGTCTCCAAGGAGAGGTGGGCGGCAACTCTAGTTAGGGTTTTTTGGATTTAGGCTTAATTATCCCTTAAGCCCTCTTTTATAGAGAACTAATTCTCTTAACGGTTATTGGATCATAACCATTAGGCCCGTTAACCCGCTCCATTAAGATAAGTTAAAATAAACCAAACCATGATGGTTTATTTTAAGTTAAAACGAACCGAACCAACTTTTGGTTCATTCGTTTAAAATAAACCAAACCCTTTGGTTTATTCTCCTCCATTGGATTAGAACCAAACCATTTTGGTCCATCCATTATGTCTTCATAAGACACGGCTCATCCACGCTTCCATTGCGACTGAAACGATTTCATGCTTGCTTCTTGTTTGGTCCAACCAAACCAAGTTTCTCTCGGTCTGAGAATCCCATTCTCAAGCTCATTTTAAATCCTTCGGATTACGCTCGTTGTGCGTGTGACCAAATAGGTTCTCGGTTTATGTTGGTCGTCTATAATTAACCATTAATTATAGAACGATCATGAGTGGCACCTAGTAGTACATCATGATCCCCAATTAACCGAAAAGATCAACAGTTGATCCAGAACTATTTCTGAAACCCTTCAGCAGCTCGAATGAATCATGCCCCATTCCCTTCACTCATCTTATACCCACTTGGTTCAGGACATGGTCTATAGTGTCAGTCCCCACTAGGCTGACTACGTCACACCTAGCCCAAGTATCATTTCCTCGTCCTACGGATTCTAGTTACTCCACATGTATCGAAGAGTACCTTACTCTAAACATGTAATGCTTTGGCCAAAGACTTTAGTAACAATCCGACGAGAGGTCATGGGTATAAATCTCCTCGCAAGGAGTGGTGAATCCTTTATAGGCTATTCAAACACCTTCGATCACTTCGACTTATACCCAATCATCCCGGGTCCACATCTCCTTAGAGATGTTTGCTTAAGATGTCAAAGCATAAGTCTCCATGATCAAGATGACTTGAATACCGCAAGTCAAAGGAACATCGCACTTAAGCTACGATAAGAACTTCATTGACATATCTATATATGCAGAGAACCATATGAAGTCTTACGGCTGGTCACTCCAATGAACTAGTTACCATAACTAGCATCCACGATTAACTCCGGACATCACAATGTCTCCAGCCAGTGAGAATCAGCTGCTTGGATACACCAAGGAGTATACCTCATGCTAGTCTCGACAGAATTGATGGTGTCCAAATCCATCAATTCATCGACTAGGGATAATTCCGATACATCACAATTACACATGTAGAAATACTCACTAGTTGTGATCCAATCACAAATTCTCTCATGTTGTGAATCGTATCGTGGACATTCAGTAAATGAGTTTAAGATCCAATCAAATACATGAAACATGTATAGTCAAATAGTGAATCTTCATTTATAATATAAATGGTTCATACATAAGGCGATTGCCTTAGGACATCTCTCATATATTACTAACAACAAAAAAGCCGGACTCGGATTTAGGTCAACGACTACGAATAGGTCATATATGTCTATCGTAAATCGTAGTCATCAAAGAGTCCAAGCATGGGTCCCAAAGGTTTTATTGAATTCACATATAAGGACTAATAAGTTTTGGATTCCCCAGGATCAAGTTCATTATATGAATAGACCATATTGGTTCAATGGTCCAGGGGGAGCTAACACTAAAATAGTATACCCGCTTACTTAGCAAAATCATTGAATATTTTACTTTAATTTTTAGAATGGCTAGATAGAGAAAATAGTTAGTCAACTCTTGACAACATAGTATCAGGATGCGGCGAGATTATAGTACGTTAGGGAAACAAAGTCTCGTGTATTCGAGCTAGATAAGGCGTATCTAGCTTGGTGCACTTGACCAAGTGGAACTAGCTGAAGCTACCTCGCCGTATCCTAAACTAGTTAGACCAGGAAGTAACCCTAAGTGACTTAAGTGATATTTTCTTGAATTTGGCTTTGTCTAAGGAAGTGGTCGTTGTTCCGATCAAAGAAGGCCCCTGTGCCTCGCCACGACCTGGAAGCCAGTTTCTCGAAAAGTTACTTAACGATCTAAAGGTTAAATCCGAATCTAACCCAAGGTTGACTATCTTTAATTAATTTAAAATCATCTCACAAAACATATAAGGTGAACAAATTATGAGACATATAGAATGGGTGAGATGTTAAGGATAATTGAAATATAACCTCTTCAAAATACTACTTATTTTCTCAACTATTGTACTTAACAACTCTTAGGCCAAAGTTTAGCACCCCCTACATCTCTTATACTTCATATATTTGTCTAAGGGGTAGAGCAAACTAACCCTAAGGGTTATATTACAAACCTTT
The DNA here is from genome assembly GCA_025175895.1 of Wurfbainia villosa. Lineage (NCBI taxonomy): Eukaryota > Viridiplantae > Streptophyta > Magnoliopsida > Zingiberales > Zingiberaceae > Wurfbainia > Wurfbainia villosa. The sequence continues at coordinate 35,560,275 of CM045990.1, forward strand.
AGATTATTGGTGCAGAGAGACACACCTCGAACCAACCTATCTAACTACTACTAGATGCATGCTTGGACTCATATTTGATTTATCTAGATGCATGCATACACGATATTATTTTTAAACCCCTATTTTATACAAAAACCCCATTTTTTTTTATTTATGGCAAAAGGGGGAGAAGAGCACATGTTAAGGGGGAGTAACACAAAATTTATTTAATTTTGAACCAAAGTATCTCTTTCAAAACTAACCTAGGGTTAAGGAGGAGTTTTGGTTAAGGGGGAGTTTTTGAAAATGACATTCATCATTTACTATACTTGTTTTATGCTTTAATTTTCCTTAACTTTGTGTTGGTTTGCCATAGATCAAAAAGGGGGAGATTGTTGGTGCAGGGGCAATAGATAATCGAACCTGTGTTTTGATTATGGCAAAGACACAAAGTTAAGTTTACATCGTTATCTCACGAGCTAAATCGAGTGTGCAGAAAAGTACTAAAGCTGGAGCTGAAGGCTAGCGACACCCGGAGGAAGCCGTGGTGGTCGGGAGACACTCGAGTGACTTCGGAGGGAGCCGAAGGAATCGAGTGGAAGGCCAGAAGCAAGAGCTACAAGGTAAGTATCGAGAAAAGCTCATGTGAGTGAGAGATTGTAAGGTCGTGTCCTCTTTACGGGGACGACCATAGGCGGTGATCCGACTAAAACTTCCTGTGGAAGGTCTAGGTCGAGATCGGACGGTTAGAAACCGTCGTATTTATCATTTTCTGAGCTAACCTCTTATTGCAGGGAAGTGGCCAAGCTGGCAGTCGACTGCTGGTCATGGAGCAGTCGACTGATGCACATCAGTCTACTGATGGGAGGCATCAGTCGACTGATGGCGATGATTCAGCTTTTGCGCTAGGTCAAAATGGATAACATTTGACGCGGCCACTTTGCGATAAAATTTGGACAACTTCATGATCTGTTCTGAAAAAAGAGGAGACAAATTCAGAGGCCAAAATCTATAAAAGGAGGGGAGGATTCCAACTCCAAATGACATCAAGTTTATTCATCAAGTGCTCCTACAACGCCAACGCTCCAACACCGTCATAACATCGACGCGACGACAAGTTCAGATCTTCTTCGTCGGTAGCAACATCTAGTAATATATTTTCATATTGTATTCGTTGTTTTTATTCGTAATGAGGTGAGGTAGGCTTGTTGCCTTATCCTCGTACATTTGGTTTTGTGATCGTTGTCTCCTACCTCCAATGAGGAGGAGACGTTATAGTGCTTTGCCCTTCGTACGCGGTCTAGGACCGATAGGGCCTTGGAGTAGCAACCATTGGGTTGTGAACCAAGTAAAAATAAACTTGTCTTCTTTACTTTCCGCTGCTCTTACTTTGTGTATCAAACGAACGAAAAAGAAATTATACGCTCGCTATTCACCCCCCCTCTAGCGACGCTTCTCGATCCAACATCTTTAGGGTGAGATATCCATCATGCGATGATGGATGGTATTTTTCCTCATGAGGAGGAAAATGGGATTTTGAGATACCCAATTTGGAAATTGGGAGAGTGTATAGGATTGCCTCTCTTAAGTGATATGTGACTTATCACTAGGAAGATGGTAGGCATCCTAGGTTTTTTGGACCAAGGGGGAGATTGTAAGATCTCATTGGATATGAGACATTGACCTCCTTGGAGAGTGAACCTTTTTGATGTATGTCAAAAAGGGGGAGAAAGTGAGATTACCAATTTGGGAAATTGGTAAGGGAATTTGAGTTAGTGTTCTAACTCAAAGATATATGTTTTTGTCAAACATCAAAAAGGGGGAGATTGTTGGTGCAATTGGCCCAGGTCACGATTGACCTGACTCGAGTTTGACTCGAGTGATGTTTTGATGTTTTACATAGAGAGTTGACATTGATGTTTAATAATGTTTTGGGGAGATTATTGGAACAATCGACCCGGGTCATGATTGACCGGACTCGAGTTTGACTCGAGGGAGACTTTGATGGTTGACTAGGGTTGACCATGTGATTATAGGAAAGTCCAAGCATGGGTCTTGGCAAGGAAAAGTCAAAGTCATGGGTACTTGGCATGGAAATTCCAAGTGGGACACTTGACATTGGGATAGTCCAAGTCTTGAGTACTTGGCATGAAAAGTCCAACATGGGTTGGCAAGGGAAAGTCCAAGCTTGAGTCTTGGCATTTGAGAAGTCCAAGGGGTTTGATATTGGCAGCGTAAAGTCCAAGTGGGAGTCTTGGCAGCATAAGTCCAATGGTTGGCGACGTAAAGTCCAAGCGGGAGTCTTGGCAGTGTAAGTCCAATGTGCCTTGGCGGTGTAGACACCGTTAGCATGACATAGCCGATGGAAACACCTGAAGGCTAGCACAATGGATGAATAAGTCATGGATGACTTGGAGGGATCCGAGAGGCGTGAGGCTGATGGAGGTGGCTAGAAGGCTTAGGTCTAGGCTAAGGGTGGTCTAGCAAGTATGGGGGCACCATACTTGGGTTAAAACCTCATATTTGAGGTGTGTCAGTCGACTGGTGCCATGTGACAGTCGACTGGCGTGAGTCAACTAGGATTTAACTGCGACAATTGGCCTAGCAGTCGACTGCCAGAGGTGGGCAGCTGACTGACTGGTCGAGCAGTTGACTGATCTTGTGATTAGTCGACTGATGCTCGAGAAAATGAGCACAGAATGGAGTCGAGACTCGACTGCGAGGTCAGCAGTCGAGTGAAGGCTCCATCAGTTGACTGATGATGGATCCGTTGGATTTTTCCAACGTGGATCTAGCCATTGTCTCACGATAATAGTGGCATCAGTCGACTGATGGTCCCGAGCAGTCGACTGATCGACGATTTCTAGCCCAGGCAGAAGCTTTAAATGAAGCTCGTGGAGGAGGAAAAAACAACCGATTTCTTGGACGTTCTTGAGGCGATTTGCTGCTTTAAATCAGGGTCTTCAACCACGATTCAAGTGATTAACAAGCAAGCAATCCAAAGGCATTTGTAAAGTATTTTCTTTACTTGTATTGCATTGTATTTCATATTATTTGCTTGTTGTATTTAGTTTATTATTGTAAAATATTGTACGAGGTTTCTTCGCCTCCAACTTGTGTTGAGAAGGAGTATTTGTGATTAGTGAGTCTGCGTGCATCACTAGAGCTCTTTAGAGCTCGATCCGTGGAGTAGGAACCGTTCGGTTCCGAACAACATTAAATACTTGTGTGTTTGCGTGTTTGTATATTCATTATTGCTTTATTATCATTATTCTACTACGCGCTAACGAAGTTTATAGATGAACACATGAACGTGTTCCATCGTACGAGCACGACGCTATTCACCCCTCCCCTCTAGCATTTCAAGGATCCCCTTCACTATGTGTACTGTACTTACCCACTCACTATCTGAAATCGGGTAAATTATTCTGGCATCTAAGAGTTTAAGCACTTCCTTTTTTACTACCTCATGCATATGAGGATTAAGTCGCCTTTGGCGCTCCACGGTTGACTTACACCCATCCTCAAGTATTATCCTATGCATGCACAGAGACGGTCTTATCCCTTTTATGTCATCGATGGTATATCCCAGCACTTTTTTATATGTCCTGAGCACCCCTAGCCACTTTCTTGTCTCTTCCTCACTCAAGTTGGCATTTATAATCACCGGATGGGTTGCACTTGGTCTTAAAAATTCGTACTTTAGACTAGGGGGAAGCGGCTTCATCTCAAGCCCTGTGTGTTTCTCTTCTACCACCTCCTCGATTCTTCCTCTTCTTTTGATCCTGAGGATAGGGAAACTTCTTCCATCCAGTACTCTCTCTCCTTGTCCTCCCCCTGTACTTGGTAGGCTACTTCAGTGTTGTCTATCCCCTTGATCGGGAAAGCCTCCTGAAAATGTTGCTCGTTGTTTGCCCATATTTCGAGAGTCCCTACCACTGTCTCTATAATGCGATATACGTCGTCTGTGCTCTTTTTCATCAGCACACCCCTACGGCTGTGTTCTTTCAACGAGTTAGTTGTCTTGGCATTAAAAACATGGAGGAGTAACCAATCCTATAATCCATGGTGTGGGCAGTGAATAACCAGTCCTTGTAGCCTCTTCCATGCCTCGGCCAGAGTCTCTTCTTGCCCTTGCTCAAATGAAAGGATTTTATCCCTAAGATAGGCTATTTTGTGTGTGTGTGTGTGGAGGGGGGGGGGGAATTTACTTAGAAAAGTGTCTTCCATTTGTTCCCATGTCATTATACTCCCTTCTGGCAGCGCACGTATCCATTGCTTAGCCCCCCCTTTCAGTGAAAATGGGAACATGATGAGCTTAATGACATCTGCTAGGACTCCTTCATATTGCACTATGTCGTAGTATGCCAGAAATTCTTCAAGGTGTAAATAGGGTTCGTCAATCTGAGCCCCTCCAAACTATTTTTCTTGAATAAAACAGTGTCTGAGGTTTATTTCCCATTATGCTTTGAATTCGAGGAATAACTATGCAAGAGTTCCAAGCTTTTCGTCTAGGCACTATGTAATCTTTCAAGGGTCGAGCGGGCTGTGTTAACATTTCAATGTCCTTTGATGAGAGAGGATTAATAAATCATATACAATAGATAACTTGGAGGGTGGAACCAAAGTTTTAGTTAAGAAGAAAAGTTAGGAGTATTTACCTAATGCTTAGGAACAAGAAATAAACTAATCTAGTTACCAAAATCAAAGAGCCAATGAGGAAATAGAAAACTACTGCTAAAATGAAATAACAACTAAATCTAGATATGGAAAATCTAAAACTGAAGTAAAATGAATCAAAAGGAAATAAAGAAAGTAAGTAAATCTAATCCTAATTCAGATCCAATTATCCACTTCTTGATTCGATATCGAATCGATCAGTCCCCGACAATGGTGCAAAAAAACTTAATGCACGTGAATTCGACCTCAAATCTCGCGATGGAGACCATTGAGGACTCAAAGCGTGCGCTCGCGCTCAACGTCCGCAAGTGCATGGATGTCGTCAAGTAATAAAAAGATTATCGATCCCACAGGAACTGAGATTCGAGTACCGATTTGTTCGGTGGATGTAATTGTTCGGGACTAAACTCTAAGGGTTGTGAATGTGAGGGTTATCGGTGGTCCTACTCAATATGGTGTCACACGGAGGAAGAAAAGAGTTTGTCGCGAGATCTTTTTAAAGGGATTATAGGATTTCAATTTCGCTTGTGTGTCATAAAATATGCTATCAACTGGGCATTGTCTAAACGTCTAACTATGGTCTTGTGAAAGGGACATCATACACTCTTCTGATGAGACACTGCATCTATCGGGAGCTATCTCTGCCTTACAAGGACTGGATAGGCTGTACGAGGATGCCAAATCAATCCCTGCAATGAACCGTTTCCAGTTCTATCGCATCCTTCTACCCACGGTTATAGGAGATGAGGCCAACCCCTAGGTTCCTCGTATAAATCCCCTAAATCTTAGATACGAGGGCTATCACCCCTCGTATCGGCTAAGCACAGTAGATAGAAAACCAAATACACATAGATATCGGTATAAACTAATTCCAATTGCAAATTCAAACTCAATACCAGAATTCAATTTGAAGTAACATATCCTATGCACAAAATCTACTCCCTAATCCTAGAATCGAAGTAACTACTCCATAGATAGGAGAGGAGAAACACAAGGCATGTTCATGTTTGAATAAATAAAAGATAAAGTGCAAGAATAGAAATTTACAATGCCAATGTGGCCTTCTCTCTGGCGTTGAAGTGCAGAATCTTGACCTCTAGCGGCGTTCTTCCTCGTCTTTGCGAGTTCCCTAAGCTTTTTAGGGCTTCAGGGTGTCGTCCCAGTCGTCTTGCCTCCTCTCTAAGGTTTGGGTGGAGCTTTCCTTATATAGACATCACGCCGAATCGCTCTGAAACCTGGAAAATAACCGACTCTCATCGGAATCGTGCAGCGCCACACGACTGTGTGTTTCCACACGGCCAGGCCGTGTGTGGCGTTGGGGTGGCCGATTTTGCCCCTTGGACACGGTCGTGTGTAGCCACACGCCCTGACTGTGTCCCCTTCTGCGTCTAGATGAAAAATTCCCTTCTTTTGCTTCGAAAGTGCGCCTTTTCCCTCACAAAATGCTATCCTGCACATAAAAGTACAAAGAGCAGACCTCCGAACAAGAAAATAGGAAATGCATACAAAACAAAGTGACATATGCCTGAAACTAACATAAAATGTAATGAGATGTGAGCCAAAACTACTCATAAAACCCTATATGTTTTTCTCACATCAGGAAGCTACAGGGAAGCTTATTAAATGGGCTACTAAACTCAGTGAGTATGACATTACCTATCAGTCTCGTACCTCTATTAAAGCGCACATGTTAGTTGACTTTTTAGTGGAAACTGTACATAAGGAGGAATGTGACCCATGGATGGTATATGCAGATGAGTCTTCTAAAAAGGAGGGTTGCGGCGTAAGAGTAATTCTAATTTCACCCGAAGGAGAAGAAGTTAAGCTGGCAGTTAAACTGTATTTCAGAGCCTCTAATAACGAAGCTGAATACGAGGCTTTGTTGATAGCTTTGCAAGGTGCTAAAAATGTTGGGGCCGAGTGGGTGGTGATACATATGGATTCTCAGTTAGTGGTGCAACAAACTGTAGGAGGATTTGAAGTTAAGGATGATAAGTGCTGAAAGTACTGTGAATTGGTGGAAAAAGCTAAAGGGGATTTTTCGGAGATGTTGATAAAGAAAATAACTAGGGTAGAAAATCATAAAGTTGATGAGTTGGCTCAGTTGGCTAGCTCATTGAGGAATTGGAATACTCATGAGATAATTGTGTAGATTGAGCTATTGCCACAGAATGAAAGATCAAGAGAGGTGATCGAAGATGACTGGAGGAGAGAGTTGGTTTCGTTCTTTGTAAATAAAAGGATACCAGATGATCCTATAAAAGCTCGATAGTTTAAACATCAAGTGATTCATTTTTGCATGATGAAGGGAATTTTGTATAAAAGGACTTGTGTTGGGCCTCTGTTACGTTGTTTGGGGATAACGGAAGCAAATTACATGTTAAAGGAAGTACATGAAGGGGCTTGTGGCAGTCATATAGGTTGGCGGGCATTAGCTCGAAAGGTGTTATTAGCTAGGTATTTTTGGCCTACCCTGATGAGAGACTCTATACAGTTGGTACGACAATGTGAGAGCTGTCAGAAGCATCATAATTGGCAACATCAGCCAGCTGAATGTATGAAAGCAGTAGTAGTGGCTTGTCCTTTTGATCAATGGGGTATGGATATAGTCAAAAGAAGTTCTTGTTAGTAGCTATAGATTATTTTTATAAGTGGGTGGAAGTTGAGCCTTTAGCCTATATTACCGAATAGATGGTATTAAAATTCTTATGGAAGAGTATTGTATATTGCTTTGGTATTCCTAGAAGGTTGATATCCGATAATTGAAGGTTGAAGCTTCACTTCTCGCTTTGACTCGGTCGCTTGTGCATGGCGATCCTATCTCATATCCCCGGATTAAAAAAAATTAATCCGGACGAAGATGGATCACCCAAGCAACCGATCCATCATCATGCTATTCGATTTGAGTGGTCGCTTGAACAAACTTGTTGCTCAATCAACCTAACTCTTTTCCTCGATTAGCCGCGGAATAGATGATGTACGAATCACCGATTTTTGTGTTTATCATCGGGGTCCATGTTAATCAATAACATACAAGATACAAAAGAACTAGAATCAAAATAAACAAGATTATACTTCTTGTTTTACCTCTTGATCTTCTATTGTATTGCTATCCTCCTCTTGGACATCGTGTGGGTGACGATCTTCCAAGAGTCGAAGCCTCCTAGATCACGTGTCTTCCCTTCCTTGCTCGCTCTGAACAAGGGAAGAACAAAAGCTCCCTTCTTCTCCTTGCTTGCGTCGACCACCAACCACCAAGTCCTTGGTGGCCACTAGCCCTAAGGAGAGGGAGAAGATGGACCGGCCAAGACAAAAGAAGAAAGTACCCTTTCCTCCTTGCTTTGCCGCCGGCCAAAAGAGAGAGAGAGGAGGTGGCGCCGTCAACCTTTGGAGAAGAAGATGGTGCACCGACAATGAGATGGGATGAGGCATCGACTATGGAGAAGAAGAGAAGGATATACCTCTAAACCTCCTTGTGCTACTGACCTCAAGAAGCAAACCCTAGGTTGCCGCCCAAAGAGAGAAGCAAAACCCTAGCCACCACTTCTTGCCGCCCAAGCCTCTCACGCCAAGTCCAAAACCCTAGCACTTGGTATTTGTTCTCGCCCAAGCCTCTCCAACCCTTTCTTATATAGATCTAGGCTTCATGAGGTATTTATAATAGGCTACAATAGAAACCATGAGGAGGAGTTGGATCTTGGCTACCCAATGGATCCGAACCACACAAAACCCGATCCATTAATGATGATCCATTCCACTAGAGGATTATCATTGATCTACCTCACCAACCCCCATAATTAAATATGGGGTTCACATATTATTTGTGCAAAATATCTCCCCATGTTTAAGATATTGAATGTCCATTAATTAATTAAATTATTGACAATTTAATTAATTAATATCTAACTCCATCAGTAGTACCACTCATCCTTATCATCATGTTGGACCAAGTCCACCTGTAGGATTTACATGATGAACTTTATGAGCTCCTCAAGGGGACATCATCATCCTAGTATATAGGACACGGTTTCCTCCTATAATCAATGACACACCATGTAAATAATATTATTTTCCAACTTACCAGGCCTATCGATTTAACACATAAATCTCACCCATTGGTAAATCAAAAAAATAAATACTAAGTACATGTGTCGGTTATTATATCGGGATTAAGAGCATGTATACCATAATATCTGAGGTTCGATTCAATTATATAGTCAGTATAAATTGAATCAACTCTAAATCGGTCTTGCTCAATACACACAAAGTGTACTAGTGTAATTCTATGGTCAAGACAAACCAATACCAAATCACACTACAACCATGTCAATGGTTTGTCCAAAACTAACTTGGTTGTGAGCCTCTACTTATACTCTACAAGGAACTGATAACATGATCTTCTGTGCGACACCACACACTATGTTATCTACAATGTAAAGTATCAGACAATATGCATAAATATAAAATACAAACAATGATCATGTGATTCTTATTTCAAAATGAAGATGTTCATACAAAGGCTAGACTTTCAGTATACATCCCAACAATAATGAGCAGCAATTTCAGGGTAAGAAGTTAGTGAAATGGTGCTAAGATTTCAAAATTAAACAGGTATTTACATCTATGGAGTAACTCTTAACTTTTGAATCTCCAAGAACTTGAGATGAAGAGCATTCCTCCTTGGACTCCTCATCTTGTACTAAGGGTTCTTCTTTGGATTCATCATCATTTTGGTCCATGGTGGGTTCTTTATGAAGCTTGGCAAGTTTGCTCCATAGATCATTTGCATCCTTGAATTTTCCTATCTTATACAATAAGTCATTAGGAACCCCAATTCCTAATATGAACAAAATACAAGCACAATCACAACACATATTTTTGCGTGGTTCAGAATCTTAGTTCCTACTCTATAGCCTAGCCTCGGTCGATAGTCCCACTATCTCTTTTACCTTCTCGTAATCAAATTGGAGGTGGAGAAATTTCTTACAATCACCTGAAACTTACAATAGATGCAACTACAGCAATGTAAAGAAAACAAAGCGAATACAAATTGAAAGGAATGCTTTACACAAGAATGCTTTTGTTTCGATCACTTATTGATTGTTGTGGATGTTAGTGTCAGCCCTTAGTGTCAATCATGAAATGATTGATTAGGGATCATATGCATATTTCATTAATAAAAAGCAAGGTTTGCTTATTATTTTATTTCTTATATATGTTATATGAATAATATAATAGTGTCCTTGAATAGTAGGTTGAGGTTTACAGCATATCAATTGGTTGAATTGATATTGAGAGTCTGTAGATAGATCTATATATATATATAACACTACTCTTAACTATTCCTAGTCGAGTATTAATATGCAAGGACAATATTAATGCGTAGAGACTAGCATGTAGGTCAATTGATGACTTAATCTCACAAGTCATGGATATGTGATATCAAATTGACACATGGGTACATATTAGAGACTATGTACTGAATTGACCCACCATGAGAATATTTCATGGATCGTTATATGAGTGTCATAAACATTCTCATGTGACTATTGGTATGAATAATCCTTAGACCTGAAGTCACTACGGTTCCCTACATAATGAGTTGTATACTTTGGCTTTATCAAACGTCACCCATAACAAGGTGAGTATAAAGGTGATCACTAGGTATGCAATAAGTTATTCAGAGGGGTGTGAGTGATGTAGATGAGATCTATCCCTTCCATATAACAGAAGTGATATCTATGGGCCCCTTGATAGAGTAGGACTGCTAAAATGCATGGCCATGCTCGAATAAGTCAATATGAGATATTGAGCTTATTTGGTTGAGTAGTCTACTTGGAGATCAAGAAACTCTTGATTGATAAGAGGATGACACAATCTATGCCTCATTGATCAATCTAGATATCAAGGATAGAAGGACTGAGACATATACGATAATAGTCACGGGAAGGTTATGTCGGATCTCGACATTCTCGTCACTTTGGTAGAAATGATGTACTGCTAGATGTTGCTCATTGCTTATGTCTCTTAAAGGGTTTAAGAAACATTGTCAACATTACGAGAACCTATTGGGTCACACACTTAGTACATGTGAGTTAGAGATGTTAGAGATGACTCATGTGATGAGTCATTGGTCCATCGGATTGAGTCTAATGTAGATTAGACTCAATGAGTGGGACTCAAGGTATACCCAGTGAATTTGACTTGAGTTAGAGTCAAGAAAAATTCAGATTGAGTAGGACTCAAGGTATACCCAATGAATTTGACTCGATTTAGACTCAAGTCAAATTCAGATTGAGTAGGACTCAAGGTATACCCAATGAATCTGACTCGAGTTAGACTCAAGTCAGATTCAGATTGAGTGAGACTCACCATTAAGAAGGGTTGCATGGTCATTATATAAGATGGAATTAATGAGTTATTAATTCCATTGAAACCAAGAGTCACAAACCCTTCATATTCAATGGTTGAATATAAAAAAGGGATTGGATGAGACTTTGGTGATGTTTTTTTCCGGGTGATCTTCTCCTCCTTCTTCTTCTACCTTCTTGGCCGAACCAACGTTGTGGCTAGCACCACAGTTTGGTTCCTCTTCATCTCACGATTCGTGTGGATACTGTGGAGGCATGGACATCTTAATCGCGCTGAGATCTAGACACCTTAAACACAAGTGTTGCTGATGGGATTGTGAAGGGCTCCCATCGAAGGTAACTACTATTCTCATAGGATAGAACCGATCAAACGAGTATAGTTTTCGCATAGATCTCTGGAGGGATCTTATTTTTCCATTACTTTTTGCTTGTAAAATGTTTCTGAGCGCACGTAGATTCCCTACAGTGGAATGACTTTTGAAGATATGGAATTGCAGCAACACTTCCACTCAAAATCCCCCATGAATCGATAGATAAAACTCTTTGTGAAGCCTCCTTTTAAAATTTTGGCATCAGCCTGATTTCTGTCTACCAATTGACTGGCATTACCCCTAGTCGACTGGCCACTAGACCGTTGTCTCACAACGGCTCAATCCACGCTAGAATTTAGTCCATCAGTCAACTGCTTCTGTCCAGCAGTAGACTACCAGTCCACCAGTCGACTTAGAAACTTTTTGTATGCTTGTCTACTAAATCTAGTTGACTGCCCCACCACAGCAGTCGACTGTTGTGTCAAAACACTATTCCTGAGCACCAAGCACTGACAACTCGAGCACTGCTCTTTCGTTGCCTAAGCACCCTTGAGACTAGTCGATTGGTTCATACCTCCAATCGACTGCTCCCAAGCATAGTGCGTCCTAAGCACCACTCGACGCACCTCCCGAGTACTGCTTCCCCAGTGCCTGAGGACCCAAGTCTCTGACTTGGGATTTCCTAGTCATCCGAGCACTGGACCAGTCAAGGTCCCGGTCAAGGACAACTAGATTCTATTTAACTGAACAACACACCAGTCGACTAATACACCTTAAAACTAAGGTTTAACACATAAGTATGATCCTCTCATACTTATACTTACCCTTAGCATAAACATAAGCCTTCAAGCTACTTCCATCAGCCTCACACCCTTAGAATGCATTCGAGTCCTCCATGACTCCTCACCCTTTGTGGTAGCCTTCAAGTGCTTTCTTCGACTTTGTCATGCTATCGGGTTCCTTTGCTAAGAGGCAACACCTTCGGGACTTCATCTTTGCCAAGTATCCATACTTGGACTTTCTCTTGCCAACTCTCCACACTTGGACTTTTCCTTACCAAGTATCCATACTTGGACTTTCCCTTGACAAGTCTTTACACTCGGACTTTTCCTTGCTAAGTATTCATACTTGGACTTTCCCTTGCCAAGTCTTTACACTTGGACTTTTCCTTGCTAAGTATTCATACTTGGACTTTTCCTTACCAAGTCTTTACAGTTGGACTTTTCTTTTTACCAACTTCCCCATTGGCCTTTCTAACACCAAGTGTTTGGTCTCCCTTGACTGACCTGGATTTCCCTTGTCATCTCCCTGTTAGACTTTCCAACACCAAATGTCCAATTTCCCTTGATTAACTTTGATTTTCCTTGCCAGCTCCAACTTGAGTCTCACTCGAGCTTGTTCAATATTGACCTGAGATTGTTTGAACCAACAATCTCCCTCATCTCATCCTTTACCTCTAATTATATTGTCAAATATTGAAACTTTATTTGAGTCTCACTTCAACTTGGTCAACCTCGACCTGAGATTAATTGCACCAACAATCTTTAACATCCCATCTTTTACCTTTAATCATATTATTAAACATCAAAACTCCACTCGAATCTTACTCGAACTTGATCAACCTTGATCTGAAATTAATTGCACCAATAAATATCTAGTCGGGAGGAAGACCCTAGGGAAGGCAACGCACAAAGCCGTGGGGTGGTCAATGAAAGAGACGTCCCCCCAGGAGTGGGATAGCCTTGTGCCTCAAATTGCATAATAGCTCCTTCAAACACTTTTCGGAAAATGAAAGTGAACTGCTGAATCATCTAGTGTTGTGGTTTCTTCTCCTTGTCCTCGGTCACCTTATGGTATTCCCCAAATTAGAGACCCAACTCGGCATACCTTCGAGAGGCTTCCATGACTTCTTTCGCCAGACATTCTATTTTTAAGAAGGGACCTTTGGTTATCTTGAAGAAATGAAGTTAGGGTGATATCTCCTTGAGACACCGAGGAGAATATATCATTACACCAACTTAAATGTGTGAGAGTATGTGAAGTGGTGGCCAGCTGATGAACCTACCGAGTCTCTTGCTCCCTCATCCCCGACAGAGCCCTGTCTCTTTCCTCTTGAAGCTGCAAGCACTGGTCGTGTGCTCTGGAAATTTGGATACATAGGTGACCTAATTCAGAGTGATGTTGTTGTTTCCTAGCTAGGGACCCTCAAAGAAGGACTCACTGATGGTCTAGGTCTCATGACATAGCCTCCTCTCTATGGAGGCCCTCTTCATGATCTTGGGACAACAACCAACTTGCTCCTCCAGAGCTTGATAGGTAGCCTATGGAACTGATTGAGATGATTGATTCTCTAGATAAGCATAATGGTGGGCTATTTTGGCTCAATAGTCAGCCAAGGAGCGCAGTAATTCCTTGTGGTTGGTAAAGGTCTGCACGAGCAAAGCAAGGGACGCCTTAATCGGATGGGTCAATCAAGGCAAGAAGTGGGAGAGCCAACCCGATCCAAGCTATGGCACATGCTCTCTAATCGTGGTTGTATCTCCTCTTGATCAAGGACACGCAACTCTCAAAAGGGATTTTGGAGGTGAAGCTGACAGAGAAAGGAGGGGTGCGGGAGAAGACCTCCACTGGGGAGCCACCTCGGGAGAAGAGATATCTTCCTCCAGTTCAACTGGGAGGAGGGGGTCCCTCGAAGAATTCACTAGGAAAGGGGAATGATGTCGTATGAATTTTCTGTCTCTTTGGAATGGAGGTGTTGAAGAGACTTGGGGTCCTCTTCATCCACAATAGTAAATAAGAAAATGATGACAAGAGATTTAATGTGGTTCAAAATTCAGATTCTTACTCCATGAGTGAACTCGAGAGTGAGCTTCGGTGCTATATACTTTTACTATAATCCCTCCTTCTCAGAAGTACTTTCGAAGGTGGAGAAACCCCTTATAGACAAGAGTTGATACATGGTCAAAGAAAATAAAACACAGATGGTTCTTCCTCCTTCTTGCTCCATCCAAGATCCTCCCTCTTTCGCCGTCAGCCTTGGTTGAAAAACTAGATTAAAGAGTGAGCCTCCCATTCTTCTTCCATCCTCCCTTCCTTTTATCCTTGCCGCCCCTGAAGTCAGCTTTTGCGTAACAAACTGCCTGTATCATGGTCCACGTGGAGGGTCATGCAAGTTTGAAGAATAATGATGTTATGATGCTAACGAATGGGCCTACTAAGAATCTTTTGTGGGATCTACTAGATGTCTTGGTTTGTTATGCTGCGTAACAAATTCCCATGAGAAAACATAGTAAAGACCCACCTCCTTTACCTTCACTTTACTACTAAGCCCCTCTTTCTCTTAATCAATTCTTCTTATCCCTACTCAAACTCCGCTCTATTTCCCAAGTTATCCTTTTACTAACTCAGCTCATTTCCCCGAGTCACTATCCGATTTCACTCTAACCACCGAACTGATGTACTCTTACCTCCTCTTCCCTTCTCGAGTTATCATCTCACTGACTTAGCTCATTTCCCTGAGTCACTATCTGGTTTCACTCTAACCACCGAACTAACATACTCTTACCTCATCTTCCCTTCCCGAGTCGCCACCTCACTGACTCGACTCAACTCTCCAAACCAGGTCCCACTTGACTCGGTTGTATATCCTGCATTATGATCCCTTCCCTCCGATTTCACCCTCCAAGTTATGATTCCTTTCTCTATCTCCTAATTCATATTATAGAAGTATCATTAGTCACCCCCCAAAATAGTCAGACGAAGCCTTGAGTCTGTCTTTGATATCATGAGTACCTACTTACTATGCCTACTTGTTACCTTTGTAATGACTTACCCAACTTCTGACTCTTCCTGGTTTTCACCGGGTTTATTGGGTCGAGATACCCCTCCACGTTACTTATTTTTAAAAGCACTAATTACCTTACTGGGATAGTGGGCTCCATTTTCCATTTGTAACACTTTTTTCAAAAACTTAAAAATCCCAAAACCCTATTTCAGTGCAATAACTTCACCTTCTTCCACTCTCCTCCTTCTGATCTCTCCTGATAACCCTCACCGACATATGCCTCACTCCCTGATCTTCAACATCCAGAGGTTTCCTCCCTTCCCAGTAATAATCACCTTTTATCCACAAGTAAGTAACACCTCACCATTTACACTATGGCCCCAACTCTTCAGAACCCCATCTAACCCCCCTGGTTCGAAACTACCTTTTCCATTATAGATAGTCGCCATTATTTTGTGATGTTAAGAAGTTGTATATGAATTCTTCTATAAAGTGCATCTTCGCCTTGCCCTCCTACAAGTCGCACCTTCCCCTTGGTCATCATTTCTTCTTTGTAGATCATCTAGAGAATGGTCTCCGTCTTCCAGTTCCCCCAATCTATTTTGAACTTTTTGACTTCTATAAAATAGTTGTTAACCAGCTAGCCCTCAATGCCTTTCGGTTGCTAGCAAGCACTATCATAGTTTTTGTTAGGATTCCCAATTTAGACAATTGGGAAATTTGAGTTAGGGGTCCTAACTCAAAGATGTTGGTTTTTGTCAAACATCAAAAAGGGGGAGATTGTTGGTGCAATCAACCCAGGTCACAATTGACTAGACTCGAGTAGTGTTTTGATGTTTGATAATGTTTTAGGGAGAATTATTTGGTGCAATCTTCCCAGATCATGATTGACCGGACTCGAGTTTGACTTGAGGAGTATATCATTGTTTGACAATGATTTGGGAAGATGGTTGACAAGAGATTGACCATATGATGGAGATGTCCAAGTGGGACACTTGGCAAGGGTATGTCCAACATGTAGTTGGCATGGAAAGTCCAAGCATGAGTCTTGGCATTGGGAAAGTCCAAGCATGGGTCTTGAAATTTGAGAAAGTCCAAGGGTGTAGTCTTGGCCATGTAAGTCCAAGTGTGTAGTCTTGGCGGTGAAAGTCCAAGTTATGGGTACTTGGCAATTGGGAAGTCCAAGGGTTAATATTGGTGGCATAAAGTCCAAGGGTGGAGTCTTGGCAGCATAAGTCCAATGGTTGGCGACGTAAAGTCCAAGTGTGTGTCTTGGCAGCGTAAGTCCAATGTGCCTTGGCGGTGCAGACCCGATTAGCATGAAAATAGCCGATGGAAGCACTTGAAGGCTAGCATATGGATGGATAAGTCATGGATGACTTGGAGGGATCAGATAGGCATGAGGCTGATGGAGGTGGCTAGAAGGCTTAGGACTAGGCTAAGGGTGGTATAGCAAGTATGAGGGCATCATACTTGAGTTAAACCTCATGGTTGAGGTGTATCAGTTGACTGGTCAAGTGTTTTGACACTTGGTAGCTAAGTCGACACATAGCAGTCGACTTAAATTATGACTAATCGACTGTGGCAAATGGACTTGGCAGTCGACTGCCAACATTGGGTAGTTGACTGGCCATGAGCAGTCGGCTGCCATAGACGGCAGGTGACTGCTAGTTTTGGTCGTAAGCACAGAACATTCGATAGTTGATTAAGCAGTCAGCTACAGGCATTGGCAGTCGACTGCTAGAACTGGCAGTCGACTACCAGTGTATCCGTTGGCTTTGATGCAAATGTGGATCAAGTTCGTTGTGAGACAACGATACTGTTGATAGTTGACTGCAAGGCAGAAATCCAGGTCACACGGAGGAATAAAAGGAGCTTAGGGGAGGGATTTCAGGTCGCATTTCTTGAGGATTTGAAGGGGAGTTGCTGCTGCAATTCCAGTCCTTCAAGTCATCCTAAAGCAACCAAAAGCTCAAGCATTCAAAATCTCAATTGTGTAAAGTCATAAGGAGAATGCTAGAAATAAATACTTTTGCTTAGGTGCTAAGAGTTGTAATTTTAGGTCTAAGGATCATACTAGACCTACTTTACCTAACGACAAACCTAGAAACAACAACACTAGACCTATTCTACCTAGGGAGTCCATTAGGAAGGTAGAAGACCACTTAGGCATTAACCCTAAGAAGGGTATACATATGCATAAGAGGAAAAACTATAGACAAAGAATAGATGAAAAATCAAAAATTGGGCAATTGGAATTAGAGAACCAAGCATTGAGGTCAAGGCTTGAGAAATTAGAGAAGACCCTTAGGAAGATGCAAAATTCAATTCAAGGGTTAAATGATAAAAACTAAGGCCTAGGAAACAAGAAAAATCCAAGGGCAAGAAAGGTTTGGGTCACAAACCTAAGCCCAAAAAGACCTACCACAATGTTCCATTCGATTATGGAACTTAATCTAGGTCTAGGAAAGCCAAAGTTACTAGGAAAGTTATCCCTAAGGTTAACCATGGTAGGTGCCTAGTGGCTAAGGTTTCAACGAAACTTAGGGAAGCCACTAAGAAGGTTACAAGGGGAGTTACCCCTAGAGTTAACCTAGGTAAGACCCATTTGACCAAGGCTTCAAAGCCCAGAAGAGTAATTAGGAAGGTATCTAGGGAAGTTATCCCTAGTGAATACCTTGCTAACCCAAGGAGCTCTAATAGGTATTGAGTTCCTAGGAGCATGATCGATTCACGCTAAATGAGTTTAGGTGTGTCAACCTTGAATGGATAGGTAGTTAACCTAACCATGGTAAAGGTGGCACTTTAGGTCATTTCCAAGGTTTTAGGATTCCTTGGAAATAAGCTTGAATTTAATCCTAAAGGATTTTAGGATGTGACAATATAATTTATGAAAGTTGAAAAATAAGCAAATTGGCACAAATTAGGTTTATAAGTCTTGGTGTGCCATTTTGGATTTTTAGCACACTTGGTAGATTTTGGTAATATGGAAAAAAGAATTTAATCATAACAAATGGCAAAAGACATTAAAATTTAGGTATTCTTATGCCTTATACTTTATTTGCCATGCTTTGATTGTCATATACCATGTCATGACATCATATCTTATTTTTATCATTAAATGTCATGATAATGTTTAAGTCTAAGTTATTATGTCATGTTATTTTTTAGATTTCACCTTTATCCCATGACATCATGATTATTGGTATATGTTCTTTATTTATGCTATCATAAATGCCATAATCATCATTCATGCATTTAAAGTTAATCAAAATTGATTTAAGGACTATGACATGATTGGAAGTACCATGTATAAGGGAATCAAATAGTGTTGCCTTAGAAAAATACATGAGACCTTAGTTTAGGATGAACAAAACTCACATCTCACATCAAATTGACATGTGTGTGTATTTATACACCCTAGACACATGTGAGATGCTAAAAAATGAGTTAAGTTCAAGGTGCATAGTTCTTGCATCTAGATGAACTCAAACTCATCTTATACCATGGATAAATCATGAGGAAAGCTTATGTACAAGTCATGTGCATTAAGCTCATAGACCATTGTTCAATATAAGATTTTAAAATAATTCAAAATCATTTTGAAAAACCTTGGTGAACTTTTGATAGCAATAACCATTGATAGAGTTGATGCAAAGTAGGCTCAAAACAATGAAGTTTTTCTTATTTTTGAACTTTGTATCAATCTCACTATTTTGTGGGTAGTTTATTTTTCCAATATTTTTCACCCATAATATTCTATATAAGTAATGTATTTATGAATTTTCAAGATTTTTCAAAATACATATAATTACTTATGTATTATCAAATTTTGATTCTGATGTTTGATTTAAGACATGTAGAATCGATCGCTAATGGATGGCATCGGGCGCCAAGACAATCGGTCGATGATCGAAAGAGTTGACTGCCAAGGTTGATTTCGGGTAAGCAAGGATATTTAGCCCATGGTTCAGCTATGTTAGGCTACCCTAACTGCTCCTAATCCTAGGATATGCTTTGGAAAGCATTAGAAAGTGTGAAAATCCATTGTGTTGGGTTTTTCCGAGCCACAAAAACCGCTTTTTGCGTTGCGGAAACCTCGGAAGCCCCGGCCACGGATCCGTGCGAAGTATAAAAATATAAAAACATGTATGTGCTTACAAAAACCCTAGATCTACCTTAGATCTAAGAGGTTAGAACATTACCCTCGTAGCGATGCCCTTCGCTTATCCCGCTCGTCCAAAAGTTCGTCGGAACTCGAGAGTGTCAAGTGCACACTCCTCTATGGTATCCACACAAGCAATAGGTGGAGAAAGAGACAAACTTGAGTGTGCTAGCACTCCTAGAAGATCTTGGAAAGATGAGGTTGGGAGAGGTAGAGAGCTTGAGAGAAAAATTCCAAGGAAGAAGATGAAGTTAAGAGTGTAACTCACCAAAAATGAATTCACCACACATAACCCCCAAAGTGGTCGGCCACTTCATGGAAGGGGGGTTACATGCATGCATGTAACTCCCATGACCCTTGGTCTCCCTCATGATGTGGAACCAATTGACCAAGTCAATGATGATGTGGAGCATCATCATTGGCCGGCCATGCCATGTCATCATCATGACATGGCATTTGGTCAAGTCAAACTTGACCTTTCATCTTCCCTCTCAAGTCAAGTCAAACTTGACCTCTAATCTCCCATGGTTGATCAAATCTAACCATTTGACTCAAGTCAATTTAATTTAATGAATCTCTATTCATTAATTTAAATTGATTTGATGAATCAAATATAAATTAGACTCATTCAACACTTGAATCAACTTGAGTCTAACTCAATTAGTCTAATTTGGATTACTCTTAATCCAATTTGGTTCATCCCATGAACCTAATCCTCATGGTTCATCATATGAACCTAATCTCCACCTAATTTCTCTTATGTGTGTGACCCTATAGGTTCTTGTAACGTTGGCAATGTCCCTAAACCGATTTAGGAACATATGCAATGAGTGGTATCTAGCAACACATCATTGCTACCCAAGTTACAAGAATGTTGAGCTCCAACATCACCTTTGTGACTACTAATTGTGACTCTCACAATATGTGATAATGTCCCTCTATCCTTGACATCTAGATTGACCAATCGAGGCATAGACCGTGTCATCCTCGGTACAATCTAAATCTTGAACCCCAAGTAGACTCACTCTAATCAAATGAGCTCAATATCTCATATTGACTCATTTGGGCATGGCCATGCACTTCGTGGTCTCACTCTATCAAGAATATCGATGTCACCCCCGTCATATAGGAGGGATAGATCTCATCTACATCACTCACATCCCTCCACATAATTTGTTACATACCCAGTAATCGCCTTTATAGTCCACCCATTTACGGGTGACGTTTGACGAAGCCAAAGTATGCAACTCCTTATGTAGGGAACCATGGTGACTTCAGGTCTAAGGACTAATAGTCATACTAATAGCCACATGAGAAAGTATATGACACTCATATAACGATCCATGATACTTTCTCATGGCGGGTCATTCAGTATACATTCTCCAATGCATACCCATGTGTCAACTTGATATCTCATATCCATGACTTGTGAGATCAAGTCATCTTGTTGACCTACATGCTAGTCTCTACGCATTAACATTGTCCCTTAATGTTAATACTCGACTAGGAATGATTAAGAGTAGTGTTCTCTATATCATCTCATTATCGATTCAACCAATCGATTGATATAGATAAGAACCTACTACTCAAGGACATTATTATATTTAGTTATTTGGCACCAATACAAGTAAATATAATAACCATGCCTTTATAAATAGGAATATGATACAATAAAGTCCATACAACAATCATCACATGATTTGCTCTAGGGCTTTCACTAACAATCTCCCACTAGCACTAGTGCCATTCACCGTAGTATCTAATACCCAATGACCTAGTGTGACCATCATGTTTTTTCTGTGCCAAAGCCTTGGTCAAGGGATCTGCGATGTTAGCCTCTGTGGGTACTCTGCAAATCTTCACATCTCCTCTATCGATAATCTCTCGAATGAGATGGAAACACTGATATATATTCAACCTCTGTTGTAGAATCAGCAATCGTGTCCTGCTTGGAACTCTTCCAGCTCACAGCGCCACCATTCAAGCAAAACACGAACCCTGACTGCGATCTATAATCATCCTGGTCAGTTTGGAAGCTGGCATCGCTGTAACCCTTTACAGCTAGCTCCTCATCGCCTCCAAATATCAAGAAATATTCTTTAGTCATTCTCAAGTACTTAAGAATATTCTTGACTGCTTCCAGTGATGCTCACCATGATCTGACTGGTATCTACTCGTCATACTCAAAGCATACGAGATATCAGGACGAGTACATAGCATGGCGTACATGATAGATCCTATAGCAGATGCGTAAGGGATCTTATCCATGCGGTCTCTCTCCTCTCTAGAAGAGGGACTTTGAGTCTTCGAAAGACTCACACCATGTGACATAGGCAGAAGTCCTTTCTTGGAATTTTGCATGGCAAACTGAAGTAAAGGCAGTGGTGTCAATATCCCCGGGATATAGGAAGATCTCTGTGATCATCATAGATCTTGATGCCTAGAATAAGTACGATTCTCCTTTTCGGATACAGTCTTCATTGTGGTGTTCCAGGAGGAGTGAGTTGATAGAATGTCATTCAATGAGCAGAAACATCATGGCATACAATATTCAAGGAAGATCTGTGTTCCCATTAATACCCTCTTGCCACAGTTGGTTCATCTTCATTCTTGATGAAACCAAACTTTTCAAAGGATCGATCATCAATCGAAGATTCACATAACGAATCTTTAGCCCATAGATGTAATGAAGTACTTGTAACCTTCTAAGATACTGTGGATCTACAAAACATCACTATGTTGTGTCATGTAAACATCCTCGAGCAAGTTTCCACTAAAGTGATTTTGACATCTTGCCTAAAAGGCAAGATTCGCATGTCTCATATGATTCAAAATCAAGCAAGATCCGATGGACTTAAGATAATCGACTCTCATTTATGTGAAAAGGTTTCATAGTCAATACCATGAATTTGCTTTTGAAACCTTTGGTACTAAGTTATAGATAGGGCTCTCTAAGTCTAGAAAGTAGAGTCCGTTCATTCTCCTAAAGAACATATCATTACACCCAATGAACATTTGTTCTTTATTATAAATGAAAATCCTTTCTTGGTTGGTGTACATGGATGATGTTCTTGGATCTAAGGCCTACATAACCATTCATCTAATTCTCAATACAAGCCCATAGGAGGTGGGCTCATTCTCAATGAGCATTACGTCATGGTCGGACAAAGAAATGAATATTGCTCACTCGACGACCCACCTATCGATCTGTCAAGAGGTATTTCTACACACCATTTGGTACGCTCTATGTGCACATCCAAAGATCTAATACCCATGATGAAGAAATAGATAGATTGTTCTATAACCTCCATCAAGGCCTCAGTGAAGTGGTCACTTATCTTTAATTTCTTAAGATCTTGTACTCACTAGTTTTTCTAGAAACAAAATCCTACTTCTAGAAAAGCCCCTTCTTGGCTACCCTCCTTTGGGTTTAAGTAATATCCCTTTGTATCCTTGGGATATCCAACAAAACACCTATCGGATTGGGTCCTAGTTTTCCGACTTTTGACGTCAAAGCTTCATAACCCAAAAATCCTCATGAAAGACATCATGGATTTCTCAACATCTGCCCATATTGTATATGGTGTCTTTATTAATGTTATATGGTACAAATTGATTGAAGGGTAAAGGCAAAGATTGAGATATCCCCAAAAGGATATAGGAAGAATCCCAACCTTGTAGGTTTTCATCATAATCATCTTGAGTACATATGTACCTCGGAGTCCCTTCTTGCATACATTCCCAAATAATGCCCAGAGGAGTGAGACTTCATAGAATCTCTCACCTAGATTGTCCGATAAACTCATGGCTAAGATGTCACCATATCATCATTCATGTATCTTAATACTCTTGCCAAGTTGGTTTTGCTTCATTCATGAATTCTTTGAACTTTTCAAAGGATCTTGATGCTGTCATGAGATACACATAACCATATCTGAAGTCAAGTGAAAATGTAATGAAGTACTTGTAACCACTCGGGGCAAGAATTCAAAGGACCACATACATCACTATGTATAAGTCCTAACAAATCAGAAATTTGCTTCCATTGTCCACTAAAGGGAGTCTTGGTCATCTTGCCTAAAAGGCAAGATATAGTTATCTCATAACATACAATCAAATGAGTCTAATATCATATTCCTTTTATCATTTAATTAGGCCTTTAATCAAATGATGCTCCCACTGAATTATAGGAATTTTGTAGAATCGAGTTATGGATGTGGTCAAACCACATTTACTAGATTCATACAAACTAGCTATAATTCTTAAGTTATAGATCCACATCATACTAAGCCTTTAGCTAGATAAGTAGAGTCCCAAGACTTCATTAGAGGTGCATAACACATTACCGATTATCATTTAAATCAACATTTGCTTTAAATGAATAGCGATCCTTTCTTAAAAAAACTTTTGCAATAAGTAAAAGCAAGTAGGTTACAGCGAAATATAAATAACAACATTCACAAGATTCTAATACAAGCGTGGAGATAGATCATAAGTTCTAATCGACGGCCCTAGTGATCCTTGCTCCATTGCCTACTAAAACCACTCCTCCTCGTTGGAAGTAGGAGCAACGATCACAAACATTGGTACAATGTGAGAGGACATCCCCTTTCCTTGTTACGATTAAAGCACAAAGACAATAAAGAAGTAGACTTCTATAACATTTATACCAAGTAGAAGTCTCACTTCTCTTCTTAAGATCTTCCGTTGTCGGCGCTTACGCGTAGCAAATGTGAGTACTTCCTTGCAGCGAAGCAAGCCCCTTCCTTGGCTACCCCTCCTTTGGGTTTCTTAATTCTTGCTTGGCGTGGGACTTTCTTACCTTTAGGCTTGCCTTCTTTCTTCTCGCACCATCAAAATGGTGTCGATTTATCCCTTCTTAAGGTTAAGCTCATCCATCCTTCTGCGCGAGCATTACTCAAGGATGAGGTGCTTTCATCCAACCACCTTGTGCCACAACTCAAGGATGAGGTGCTCATCCAACCACCTTGTGCCACCTCAAGGCCTTCACGCAACTTGTTGGAGCCATCCAACTTGTGCCACATCATGTGGGAATCCCAACCATCTTGTAGGTTCTCCTCATACGTCCAATCATCTTGAGTACATTGCCAAAGTCCATCTTGTGCCAACTCACCCAAATAATGCCTGATGGTTTTGATGTACACCTTGATGCCACTTCAACTATTTTTGGGTGTCCAAGCTTGGTGATGGTTTGGATGTCCACCTTGATGCACATCACTCGTGTTGTAAGCTCGAGTTCATGGTCCAGCATAAGACATCACACATCTAATGCATCATCTTGATGCTTCTGTAAGCATCTTTGACCAGCGAGGCAAAGTGAGAGTAATGGGCCGCTCCGGACGCATACAACTTCCTTTCTTAAAATATAAAGGATGGTTCTAACCAGAAATTTGCTCGAGCTTGTCCTTCCAAGGAGAGAGAGAGAGTGTTCATGGTTGTCGATATAGTTATCTACAACATACAATGCAGAGAATTAATATCATATTCCTTTTATCATTTAATTAGGCCTTTAATCAAATGATGCTCCCACTGAATTATAGGAATTTTGTAGAATCGAGTTATGGATGTGGTCAAACCACAGTTACTAGATTCATACAAACTAGCTATAATAATTGCGGGACAAGATCCACATCATACTAAGCCTTGAGTTAGCCTTTGCCATAATCAAAAGACTTCGACTTTGGGTAACACATTACATACATCTCTATGCAACTCTTGTTTATAGGATCAAGACCCACATTTACAAAAGACCTTGAGTTAGCTTTGGCTAAATCGCCCAAGATTTAGTGTAAATGCGATCTTGACCTATCGTTCCAACGATTGGAATATGCCTATAGTTCTACTCGATCCAATTGAGTTTAACTAGTTTTGCTCAATCTAATTGAGCTTACTCTAACCCAAGCATGATAGGCGGGACCAAGATTGTCCCTCCGTACCCTACCAAGATAATATGCGTTGCTCTGCTTTGGCAGATTCAACAACAACAAATGATCGAGGTAGTGATGGGTATCAAGGCTCGGTAGGCATTTTCGAGTTGATTCGATTATGATCTAATCTAATCGTAATGTGTATCTTATACGCATTTAGGCCTTTATTATCCTATATTAGCATGCATCATATACATACATTCATTATTCTAGCATGCATCATATACATACAAGAAAATTATCCTAGCATGCATCATATACATACAAGCATTATTTT
This sequence comes from Wurfbainia villosa, assembly GCA_025175895.1. Lineage (NCBI taxonomy): Eukaryota > Viridiplantae > Streptophyta > Magnoliopsida > Zingiberales > Zingiberaceae > Wurfbainia > Wurfbainia villosa. Next base: position 35,585,790 of record CM045990.1, read on the forward strand.
ACTAGCATGCATCACATACATACAAGCAAAATCAATTAAATATACATATATATATCAACATATATATATATAATTAAATGTGATATAGTCATGGCCCTACTACGATCTTCTCAAGCCAATGAGAAGATCGGACGGTCAACCTAAGGCTAGCGGCTTCTCCAAGCGCTTCCTTTGACCGCCATGTGTCGTCGTCACCCTTCTCGTAATCTCGTCTTCGAGTGTACTTTCCACCGCTCCATTTTGTACATTACAAATATGAAACTCGAGTTACATTCGAGTCTAAAAACTAATTACAACTAGAATATCAAAAGAAGAGGTACGACGCGCAGGTCGCATACACTATACAACACGCACAACCACAAAATGGCACGCAGGCCGTATTATGAATTACAACACACATAATCCAATCAAATTGGGGTCATTGGGCCATGAAAATCACAGAATAATAAATAATTCTAAATTATGTATTTTTACAGAAATTTTTATAATTTTTCTAATTTTGTTTTTCAAATTAATGAGTCACCTCTCCGTAACGGTCCCGCTAAGCGATTTCCGGGCGCGATCGCGGGACAAAGCCCCTTTTGGGGATAGAACAGTGCTCATACTCGTAAAATTAACTTTGCGAGTGTCCCTACTATGATTCTACAGCGACTTAAGTCGCTGTCCCAAAAACCTAAAGCAAGAACTTGCCGTTTCGGAGAGTTTTTCTCGACGGTGGAAGCCTACAAGTATCCCAACACTTGTTGCTTCGACTCTTTGAGAAAAATACCCAAAAATTCTATAAAATTAGGAAATTTACAGAAACATATAAATCTGTAATTTTTATATCTAATATAAAAACTACAAAAATGAAACACATACATGCTTCGCACGTGACTCTGATACCACTGTTGGGTTTTACAGCGCAAACCGCTTTGCGTTGCGAAACCTCGAAGCCCGCTACCACGGATCCGCGCGTATAAAAATATAAAAACATGTATGTGCTTACAAAAACCCTAGATCTACCTTAGATCTAAGAGGTTAGAACATTACCCTCGTAGTGATGCCCTTCGCTTATCCCGCTCGTCCAAAAGTTCGCCGGAACTCGAGAGTGTCAAGTGCACACTCCTCTATGGTATCCACACAAGCAATAGGTGGAGAAAGAGACAAACTTGAGTGTGCTAGCACTCCTAGAAGATCTCGGCAAGATGAGGTTGGGAGAGGTAGAGAGCTTGAGAGAAAAATTCCAAGGAAGAAGATGAAGTTAAGAGTGTAACTCACCAAAATGAATTCACCACACATAACCCCCAAAGTGGCCGGCCACTTCATGGAAGGGGGGTTACATGCATGCATGTAACTCCCATGACCCTTGGTCTCCCTCATGATGTGGCACCAATTGACCAAGTCAATGATGATGTGGAGCATCATCATTGGCCGGCCATGCCATGTCATCATCATGACATGGCATTTGGTCAAGTCAAACTTGACCTTTCATCTTCCCTCTCAAGTCAAGTCAAACTTGACCTCTAATCTCCCATGGTTGATCAAATCTAACCATTTGACTCAAGTCAATTTAATTTAATGAATCTCTATTCATTAATTTAAATTGATTTGATGAATCAAATATAAATTAGACTCATTCAACACTTGAATCAACTTGAGTCTAACTCAATTAGTCTAATTTGGATTACTCTTAATCCAATTTGGTTCATCCCATGAACCTAATCTCCATCTAATTGCTCTTATGTGTGTGACCCTATAGGTTCTTGTAACGTTGGCAATGTCCCTAAACCGATTTAGGAACATAAGCAATGAGCGGTATCTAGCAACACATCATTGCTACCCAAGTTACAAGAATGTTGAGCTCCAACATCACCTTTGTGACTACTAATTGTGACTCTCACAATATGTGATAATGTCCCTCTATCCTTGACATCTAGATTGACCAATCGAGGCATAGACCGTGTCATCCTCGGTACAATCTAAATCTTGAAGCCCAAGTAGACTCACTCTAATCAAATGAGCTCAATATCTCATATTGACTCATTTGGGCATGGCCATGCACTTCGTGGTCTCACTCTATCAAAAATATCGATGTCACCCCCGTCATATAGGAGGGATAGATCTCATCTACATCACTCACATCCCTCCGCATAATTTGTTACATACCCAGTAATCGCCTTTATAGTCCACCCTTTTACGGGTGACGTTTGACGAAGCCAAAGTATACAACTCCTTATGTAGGGAACCATGGTGACTTCATATCTAAGGACTAATAGTCATACTAATAGCCACATGAGAAAGTATATTACACTCATATAACGATCCATGATACTTTCTCATGGCAGGTCATTCAGTATACATTCTCCAATGCATACCCATGTGTCAACTTGATATCTCATATCCATGACTTGTGAGATCATGTCATCTTGTTGAAAAGAGTTGCACGTAAAGGAAAGAGAGAAAAAAACAATCAATTTTGACCGTTGACTAAAATGGAAAAGAAATGCGTTTTTTTGGGCATTTTCAAATCTCAGACATCTTTTAAATAATCCCAAAAATTTAAGTCCTCCATGTGATAAATTATTATTTTTTATAATTCAAAATTTTGATTAATTTTGAAGATATATAATTTATTTATTTATGAGATAAATTTAGTACAGACCCAACCTTATGCACCCAGCTAAGGAGTTCTGTCTCCATTTGAGAGGCTTATGCTCCAATATTTTCATTTAGCATAAAAAGAATACCTCATTGTAGACCCGATCAAGGTCCGGCTTGAATCCGGATCCGACTCAGAATCGGATCATGGTTAACGGTCCGATTAACCGAATCAACGGATTTGACCAAGACCCGTGACCGGACCACCTAATAGGCGGTCCGGTCACGATTTTTTAAAAAATCGTGCCGTCGATTTTTTTTTTTAAATTGAACGGGAAATTGGGCGACACGCGAGTCAGGCATGAGACATGGGTGTGTTAGCCGATACGTCCGGGGTATATTGAGGAACATATATGTATCGGCTAACACACTCGGAGTGTGTTGAGGAACATGGGCATGTCGGACATGAGACGTGGGCGTGTCGGCTAACGCACCTGGGGTGTGTTGAGGAATATGGGTGTGTTGGCTAACACACCATGGGTGTGTTGAGGTCTGGAAGTTCTGACACGGATGTGTCTCTGATGACACGACTATGTTATTTTGATACGCCTCGATAATTTCCGATTCTTCATCCTGTTAACATGAAAAATATCCCAAAATAATTTTTTTGTCCAAAATATGTCCAAAATACCTCGATAGAGTTCGCTCATACTCGTAAAATTAACTTTGCGAGTGTCCCTACTATGATTCTACAGCGACTTAAGTCGCTGTCCCAAAAACCTAAAGCAAGAACTCGCCGTTTCGGAGAGTTTTTCTCGACGGTTGAAGCCTACAAGTATCCCAACACTTGTTGCTTCGACTCTTTGAGAAAAATACCCAAAAATTCTATAAAATTAGGAAATTTACAGAAACATATAAATCTGTAATTTTTATATCTAATATAAAAACTACAAAAATGAAACACATACATGCTTCGCACGTGACTCTGATACCACTGTTGGGTTTTTCTGAGCCGCAAAAACCGCTTTTTGCGTTGCGGAAACCTCAGAAGCCCCGGCCACGGATCCGTGCGAAGTATAAAAATATAAAAACATGTATGTGCTTACAAAAACCCTAGATCTACCTTAGATCTAAGAGGTTAGAACATTACCCTCGTAGTGATGCCCTTCGCTTATCCCGCTCGTCCAAAAGTTCGCCGGAACTCGAGAGTGTCAAGTGCACACTCCTCTATGGTATCCACACAAGCAATAGGTGGAGAAAGAGACAAACTTGAGTGTGCTAGCACTCCTAGAAGATCTCGGCAAGATGAGGTTGGGAGAGGTAGAGAGCTTGAGAGAAAAATTCCAAGGAAGAAGATGAAGTTAAGAGTGTAACTCACCAAAAATGAATTCACCACACATAACCCCCAAAGTGGCCGGCCACTTCATGGAAGGGGGGTTACATGCATGCATGTAACTCCCATGACCCTTGGTCTCCCTCATGATGTGGCACCAATTGACCAAGTCAATGATGATGTGGAGCATCATCATTGGCCGGCCATGCCATGTCATCATCATGACATGGCATTTGGTCAAGTCAAACTTGACCTTTCATCTTCCCTCTCAAGTCAAGTCAAACTTGACCTCTAATCTCCCATGGTTGATCAAATCTAACCATTTGACTCAAGTCAATTTAATTTAATGAATCTCTATTCATTAATTTAAATTGATTTGATGAATCAAATATAAATTAGACTCATTCAACACTTGAATCAACTTGAGTCTAACTCAATTAGTCTAATTTGGATTACTCTTAATCCAATTTGGTTCATCCCATGAACCTAATCTCCATCTAATTGCTCTTATGTGTGTGACCCTATAGGTTCTTGTAACGTTGGCAATGTCCCTAAACCGATTTAGGAACATAAGCAATGAGCGGTATCTAGCAACACATCATTGCTACCCATGTTACAAGAATGTTGAGCTCCAACATCACCTTTGTGACTACTAATTGTGACTCTCATAATATGTGATAATGTCCCTCTATCCTTGACATCTAGATTGACCAATCGAGGCATAGACCGTGTCATCCTCGGTACAATCTAAATCTTGAAGCCCAAGTAGACTCACTCTAATCAAATGAGCTCAATATCTCATATTGACTCATTTGGGCATGGCCATGCACTTCGTGGTCTCACTCTATCAAGAATATCGATGTCACCCCCGTCATATAGGAGGGATAGATCCCATCTACATCACTCACATCCCTCCGCATAATTTGTTACATACCCAGTAATCGCCTTTATAGTCCACCCATTTACGGGTGACGTTTGACGAAGCCAAAGTATACAACTCCTTATGTAGGGAACCATGGTGACTTCATATCTAAGGACTAATAGTCATACTAATAGCCACATGAGAAAGTATATTACACTCATATAACGATCCATGATACTTTCTCATGGCAGGTCATTCAGTATACATTCTCCAATGCATACCCATGTGTCAACTTGATATCTCATATCCATGACTTGTGAGATCAAGTCATCTTGTTGACCTACATGCTAGTCTCTATGCATTAACATTGTCCCTGAATGTTAATACTCTACTAGGAATGATTAAGAGTAGTGTTCTCTATATCATCTCATTATCGATTCAACCAATCGATTGATATAGATAAGAACCTACTACTCAAGGACATTATTATATTTAGTTATTTGGCACCAATACAAGTAAATATAATAACCATGCCTTTATAAATAGGAATATGATACAATAAAGTCCATACAACAATCATCACATGATTGGCTCTAGGGCTTTCACTAACACATTGGATATGGATTAAGAGAGTTGTTTAGGGAGAGAATCAATTTTAAGGTGTATGAAAGTTCTAATTTGAACTTTTGACCATAATTTTGATGGTTTAGTGTTCCTATAGGGTTAGGGACTCTCCAAGGACATTGTTGGTACAATGGTCAAGGGGGAGCAAGCCTTTAGGGGGAGTTTATCCATCAAGGGATGATGGATGTGTTCTTCCTCATGAGGGGGAGAATTTAGAAATTAGGAGAATGTTAGGGAGAATGTGAGAATTTTCAATTTGGGGAATTGAGAGATTGGAGGATTGCCTCTCTTTAGTGATATGGGATTTATCACTAGGAAGAGTGAAGACATTTTAAATGTTTTTGGACCAAGGGGGAGATTGTAAGATCTCATTGGGATATGAGACATTGACACCCTTGGAGAGAACCTTTTTGATGCATGCTTTTTAACATAAAAATTTGAAGGTGCTTTATTAAAATATACCTTAGGGTTTCTTTTAGAAGCTCCTCCTACATATGGTGCTCCTTCTTGGCTCTTGGTTGTCTTCCTCCCCCTAGGTCATTGACTCCTATAATGCCCTTTTTGTTGACATTTGAAGTAAATGATGTGCTCCTTGCTTTTAATTGTTAGGGGACCGAGTTCATTGGACTTTGGCATGACTTGTGTCGTCTTCTTGACATGTTTCGAACACTTACTCTTGTAGTGTTTGGCTTCCCTACACTCAAAGCATACAATATGAATTTTATTTTTAATTTGAATGCTTGAGTTACCTAGGTCAATGGTGGTCGGTGCCATAGTTGATTCTTCACTTCTTCCAGAGGCTGAAGCTACTTCTTGATTTTGTTCCGGCTCCGATGATCTAATATCCTCCCCCTCAATCCTAGAAGTGGAGGCTTCCTCCAATTCTTCCTCTTCCACTGATCCGGATGTTGACTCCTTCTCAACTTCCGAATCCTCACTTTCTTGTGAGGATGAACTTGCTTCTTCGGCCTCTTCCTCCAATTGAGTTGATGAGCATTCTTGTTCCTTAAGCTCCTCTATTTCTTGAGCCATTGAGGGTTCTTCATGGAGCTTAGCTAGCTTGCTCCAAATCTCCTTGGTATCCTTACAATCTCCTAATCTACACAAAACATCATTAGGAATTGCACTAAGAAATATACCCATTACCTTATTGTTTATGTTGTAGTATCAGAGTTTTTCTTGGCTCCACTTCTTCTTCTTAAGCCTTTTTTCCTTCTTCGTCCTTCAAAGCGTTGAATCCTACCATCACACTAATTCAATTATCATAATCACACATAAGGAAATATTTCATTCTTACCGCCCATAGCTCAAAATTCTTTGCTCCATAGAGTTCATATGGTGGCGACACGTTGATATCATCACCCAATCTTTCTTCAACCACCATCTTCTTCCTCTAGTGTGCTCCCTTAGTTGTTAAACCTTGAAGAGCAGCCTCGCTCTGATACCACTCGTTGGAACCTTGAGGATTGGCTAGAGGGTGGTGAATAGCAATTCTTCATTTTCTACAAAAATTGGTAGCGGAAGCAATAGAAAAATTACAATTAAAGGAAAACAAGAACACAATGCTAATAAGGATTTTTAACGTGGTTTGGAGATGACGCTCCTACTCCACGACAATTCGTAAGGTCGATCACCCCTAACAATCTTCCACTAGAAATCTCCTTTCGATGCAATCACCAAGGTGGAGAAGCCTTTTACAATCACTCCTCTTCTTCTCACAAGGTAATGGATTTGAACTTAGGAAGAAGAGGTTAGAACACTTGGAAGCTAAGGAAAGGACTTGAGGAGCTTAGTATGATCGTTTAGAATGAAAGCATTAACCTTCTCCAAGCTTCTATAACTTTTATTTATAGAGAAAGACTATTTTTGCCCGTTGAGTCCGATAGCAGTCGACTGGTGAATATCATCAGTTGACTGTTGTTACTATTCCCAAAATCCAATGACTTCTAACAAAGCCTAATTGCAATCGTCATGGCTCAACATCTACTTGACCAGTCGACTGCCACAATCATTAGTTCGACTGGTGTCTCCGTAGCCGACTGATTAGTGGGCTACCAGCCTTTCTGTGCTCATGACAGCCGACTGCCCATAATGGTAGTCGACTGTCAGCTTATGTTCGATAGTTTGGTCCATAGTCGATTGCCCATAATGACAATCGACTGCTAGCTTATGTTCGACAGTTTGGTCCGTAGTCAACTACCATCAGTTCGACTAGGGTATAACCCCAGTCGACTGTTAATGTCTTCCGAACCTCAAGTGCTTAACACTCGAGACCAGTTCGACTGTCACAATATGCCAGTCGACTGGCACACCTCAAGTATGACTAATTCATACTTGAAACCATACCCTAAGCCTAGACTTAACCTTCTAGCTTCTCCATCAACCTTGTGTCTTTAGCATTCTTCCGAGTCCACGACTCCATCCTTGTGCTTGCCTTCAAAAGCTTCCTTCGATTTCGTCATGCTTTGTCTTCTTCTTTGCCAAAGTTTGCTTGGACTTTACACCGCCAAGACTACATGCTTGGACTTACGCTGCCAAGACCTTGCCTTTAGACTTTCCTTGCGAAGATCACACTTGGACTTCTCTTTACAAAATCTTCATACTAGGATTTTTCTATCACTTAACACATTCTCAATTATATCACAAATATTGCCTAACTATAAATAATTATCCAAACATCGAAATACATAAGTACTTGGAGCCTTGTTACACAAAAAATCTCCTCCTTTTTGATGTTTGACAATCATTTAAGTTAGATCTTGAAATATGAAATAATGAAGGCATCATAAACCATAAATGCATCATACATCCAATGTCCAATAAGCAATTCTAACTTAAATTCTCCTTTCTCCCCCTTTAACACACATCAAAAAGAGAAAGGAATCATAGAGAATGAGTGCATGAATGACTAACATATGTTATGCCTTGAACGAAGGTAGAAAATATACATAAAACTCCCCCTTAATTCAAAACATAGGTTATCATGTGTAAATGATAAGTTGAGCAAAAGTAGAATATCATACATTAGAATTGAGCCAAACTTTGCACCAACAGTTTTTAGGCATTTGAGCCTTCTCCTATCCCCCCTAATGTTTCACTGCTTATTCCAACTAAAGTCTTCAAAGGTAGGTATTTTTTACATCGCTAGTCATCCAGACTACCAATTCTTGACCAATAAACCTACCTCTCATAAAGGCTGGTGAGAGTCATACTTTTTTGCCCAATTTGCCACTCCCCTTCCTTATTCCGACACTTGGAAGATGGAGCTTCCTGACCTACCCTCCTTCCACGACTATCGGCTCCAATGCCCCTTTGCCAAAGTCCACAAGGTGCTATAGGATCACCATTACAATTTTGAAATCCTATTGAAGCCTTCTCTCCTGAGTCATCATGGATTATCCCCTTTCCCTTTAGATGGCCCTGTTGCAATAGGTAGGTGATAACGAACGATGAATTGTCGCAATACCATTCCCAAATTATTTACCGAACCCTTTAACTACACTAATGCAGTATAGGACTGACTCGGGTCATCTCCCAACGAACCTAATGGCTAGACGTTTGTTTTTAAACAGAAGTAAACATTGGGAGGTTTTTACAATTATCAGAACAATTGAACATGCAAAAAGTAAACCTAACTACCAATTATTAATTCCCGGGAAGTGATCCTAATGCAAGAACGATCCAACCTTGCACCGCACTGTCACTATACGATGCAATGGTCAAACAATTCTGGTAAACAGACATGGAAATTAAATCTGCAGGAAGTAAATCTAACTACCAAATAACAATTAACAAGTAACTATCCTAATGCGCAAAAGTAAGTAATCACGCACCGCACTGTCACTATACGGTACAATGATCACGAAATAAAGGTGAATAATTCAACCAAGCACCGCACTGTCACTATACGGTACATTGATCAAACAGCCACTGAAAACTGCAATAAACGAAATGCAATAAACGAAAGCAATTCAACCAAGCACCGCACTGTCACTATACGGTACATTGGCCAAATGTAAATGAAATCTAAACTAATAACGAAAGCACTCCAACCAAACACCGCACTGTCACTATACGATGCCTGGATTGGACAATTTTAATTGATGGGGTTAGTATATAAGCAACAAGAAATTAAACTAACCTACAAATGCATGACGAACAAAATTAAACAACTAAGCAACAACTAAACCTACAAACATAGCAAAACAAACTATCCAATTAAATGGACTAAATCCAAACATAAGCAATCGGTAACCCCATGATGGCGACAATAAACCGAACAGCCCCTCCGTCGATGGATTACGGATGCGGTCCTAATCCCGGCACCGCGAAAAAGAGCTGAATGTGGAGGGATGCGAACACTGCTCCGGCGGCTGTGGATGGCGGAGCTCCTAGTCCCGGTAGCTAGTGGATGGAATGTTGAAGCGGTGCGGCCTAATCAGTCGGAATGGGAATGGATGGGAGCAGTGGTGGAAAGTCTCTTCACCGGCGGCTGACAAGCTGAAACTTCCTAATCCCGGCAGCTGATGATGGCGGAGATGAAGCGGCCTAATCTCGGTCGCCGGAAAGTAATGGAATCGCCCGTGATAGAGCTGGACTCGCCAGAATCCCGCGCTCGCCCCGCTTCTGGTCAGCTGTCCGAATCACGACATCTGATCGTCCGTCGAGGCTCGCCTGGGATCATCTCCGACTGTCGGAGGGAAGATCGCCGGAATGGGCTGCCGGACTGTCGCCGCCGATCGTGGGGAAGAAATACTCTGCCGCGCGTTAAAATGGGGGGGGGGGGAATGCCTCGGCTCGAGTTGCGCTGCTCGTCGAGATATAGAAGGACCTTCTTCCTGCTTCGCCGCCGGCTTCCTGTGTGATCCCATCGCCGGAATGGAAACGGAAGAGGACGCCGCCGTTCGTCGCGAGGAAGGAGACCTTTCGTGATGTTTCTGCGCCGCCGATTCTGTGGAGTGTAGGAAAGTTAGGTTTTATTAAATGAATTCTTTGAGCCATCCGATCTGAGCTTCATCTGATCCCAGCCGTCCATTTGAAGCTAGGGCTTGATGATATATATTAACTGCTTAATTAGGCTGCTCCATCAAACGGCTAAAATCAGTCTGATTTACAATGGACAGATCTGATCCGTCTGAAGGTATAATCACGATCCAACGGTCCGGATGAATGGCAAAGACGTGTAGATCTTAATGTACGGGCCGGATCGCTCCAGATCCAGATGGATGGCTCAGAATCAATCACTTTCCTCGAATGGTCTATAATGCTCAGATCTGAACCCTTGATTTGATTTGCCTTCTGATCTGGATGAAGGGCTCAGATTAAATCATTTTGAAATATCCATTACGACCCCAGATGAAGCCATATTTGATCTAACTTGAGTCTAGTCCATTGGCTCATCTCGATCTCCTACAAATAAAGATAAAATTCACAAATAAGTCCAAAATATAGGAGAATTTACAAAAAGGTCCAAAATGAATCCAAACTCATAAAACATGCAAATAATCAATAATAAATCACTCAAGAGGATAAAAACAGTGATATTAAGGACCAAAATAATACAACAAAATGACAGTTATCAATTCCCCCACACTTATTTTTGCACGTCCCGAGCAATAATGAAAATAAAGAAAGACTAACACCCTAACTCATTCCCCTAGCAATACCTAAATCAATAATTCAGAGACAGGAAAAATAAGTTACTTAGGATCACCAAATCGATCCGGATCCTAGGTAGTCAAAAGATCCGACTCCTACAACAATCAATATGTATGATGATTTACAGTCAAATCAAATAGACTAAGCCTGATACAAAACCTCCCAAAAATGGATAAATGCACTGATGCTCACATAATAACATAGGAGTGGGGCGCCCTCAAAACAACATGCAATTTTGTACTACCATATGCTTGCTTATCATCTACTTCTCTACTGCTATCAATACATCTCATACATGAATCAAAAGGATTTATCATGAATCAGAATAAGATCAAAAGTAGATTGCAGATAAAGTATGCAAAGAGAAGTACAAGACAAAGGTGCAAATGAATAGGGAACAAGAGAAGAATTGGAGAAATAAACCTGATGAGTTGCTATGTGAAATACTCAGTAACCAGCAATATGGGAAGAGGCTAGGACAATTGGAAACTTTAGAATTGGATTCAGGATCAAATGGCTCTATCTAACACATTGCAATCCTATTTGCCTGCATTACAATTGCACTTTTTTTTTCTTTTTTTTCTTTTTTTTTCTTTCTTTTTTTTTTGTGCAGAAAATCAAGTACTAATCACAGACAAATATATCTCAGGATCAATGACCTCTGAAAACTATTCCTTCCATATCATGTTTCCAACAAAAAATAATATAGCTCCTCCCCCACACTTAAAAATTTTGTCCGTCTCGGACAATACAACCCATCAAACTATTCCTCCAATATGGAAAATAATAGATATGCAAAAGACAATGCACAAAGATACAAAGACAATGGATAGCAAATGAAAAGATAAGACAAGTAAGACATGGAAGATGGAAGTATCAAGTGGATTAGACAATCAAACCAAGTCAGGAAAAGAGTCAAAGAATGAAATCCTTCATCATATTCATGCAAGTAAATGTTACTGCAGTTTTGAAAAAACTCAAAGCAAGTTCTAGAGTAACAAGAATCACATGTGTTATCACACAAAAGTGGGTAGATGATAAGAATGGCTTGCAACCTCACTAGGTGAATCAAAATCAAGCTTAGACTATCAATAAAAAGTTCACCATCATAACAAGTGACTGCATGCAAGTGAAGTCTCTTATCATACACAAAAATCCATAAGTTGATGATCAAACTTAACTAATTTTTACCACATTTGAAATGATACTAAGGCATGCATAGAGAATATTATTTGACTCAACAACATACAAACAAACCTAGGTAAACAGGCAAACAAACACACAACCCATACAAATCATTCCGAACATGAAAGGAAGAAAATAAATGCAGTAAATAAAGGAACACACTCCCCTTTCAAATCGAAGAAGAAGCATCATCATGTCTGACCCCATCGTATTCTCGAAAGGAATAACAGTGGGTTGGCAAGAGTCTCCTTTTTTTACTGGAGCACTACTAAAAACTGAAAGAAAGAAAGATGTAATTAATCTAAACTGAAAATTGAATAGAAAAAATCTAAAATGAAATAAAACTGTAATAACATAAAATAAAACACGAAAATAAATCTAGCCTAAGTCCGATCCAACTGTCCACTTTCGATTCGATATCGATGTTGGGATGTATACTGAAAGCCTAGCTCTTTGGTATGAACATTTTATTTTGAAATAAGAATCACATGATCATTGTTTGCACTTTATATTTATATATGTGCATATTGTCTAATACTTTACATTGTAGATAACATGGTGCTTGGATGTGGCACAAAAGATCATGTTATCAGTCCCTTGTAGAGTATAAGTAGAGGCTCACAACCAAGATGGTTTTGGACAAACCATTGGCATGGTTGTAGTGTAACTTGGTATTGTTTTATCTTGAACATAGAGTTACACTAGTACACTTAGGTGTATTGAGCAGGACCGACATAGAGGTGATTCAATTTATTGCTGACTGCATAATTGAATCGGACCTCGGATATTATGTTGTACTTGCTCTTAATCCCGATATAATAACGGGCACATGTACTTAGTATTTATTTCTTTGATTTACGAGAGGGTGAGATTTCTATGGATTAAATCAATATGCCCGGTATGTTGGGAAGTGATATTATTTACATGGTGTGCCGTTGATTATAGGAGGAATCTGTGTCCTATATATTAGGTTGATGATGTCCCCTTGAGGAGCTCATAAGGTTCATCATGTAAACCCTGCAGGTTGACTTAGTCAACATGATGATAAGGTTGAGTGGTACTACTCGAGGAGTTAGATGTTAAATAATTGATGGTCAGTAAATCAATTAATTGACGGACATTCGATATCTTAAACACGGGGAGATGAATGTACAAATAATATATGGAGCCCATATTAATTTATGGGGGTTGGTGAGGTAGTTCAATGATGATCCTCTAGTGGAATGGAACATCATTGATGGATCAAGTTTGTGTGGTTCCGATCCATCGGGTGGCCAAGACCCAACTCCTCCTCATGGTCCCTATCGTAGCCTAATATAAACCTCATGAAGTCTAGATCAAATGATGAAAAACAAATCTCTAGATCCGACGGTTGGGATTAAATCCCTAGAACCGACGGTTGAGATTAAATCTCTAGATCCGACGGTTGGGATTAAATTACTAGAACCGACGGTTGAGATTAAATCTCTAGATCCGACGGTTGGGATTAAATTCCTAGAACCGACGGTTGAGATTAAATCTCTAAATCCGACGGTTGGGATTAAAACCCTAGAACCGACGGTTGAGATTAAATCTCTAGATCCGACGGTTGAGATTAAATCTCTAGAACCAATGGAGGAGATTGAACCAAGGCCTAAACCTAACTCTATATATATGGGCTTAGGCTTGGGCGGCAAAAAAAAAAAAAAAAAGATCAAAAACCTAATTGAGACAAGGTGGCTTGGGCGGCAAGAAAAGGAGATTAGGGTTAGGGTTTGGTTGATGGTGTTGGGCGGCAAGGCTTCTCCTTCTTCCAATTGTTGGCCGGCAACCCATCCTCCCTATTCCTCCTTGATTTGGCCGGCGCCCAAGTTTTACCTTTCCTTCTATGGCTTAGGTTGGATGGAATTAGGATGGCTTCCCTTGGGCGACAACCAAAACCTAGATGGGATAGGGTTGGGGTTGGGCGGCTAGGGTTAGGGTTTTGGGATTAGGGTGGGCGGCAATATAGAGATGAAGATCTTTTTCTTCTTCCTTCTAAGTGTTGGCCGGCCACTATCCATGTTCCCTATACCTTGGCCGGAGCTCAACCTATTCTCCTTCCCTTCATCCTTGGCCGGAAATTAGGAAAGCTTTGTCTAGGGTTTGGGCGGCAACAAGGAGGAGGATTGTTTTCCTTTCCTTTCTCCAAGTGTTGGCTGGCGCCCATACCCTTGGTGTTTCTCTTTCGGTTGGCTTCCATACTCACTTCCATCTTCTCTTTGAACCGGCGGCAAACATCATGCTTGGAGCTTGATGGTTGGTCCTAGATAAGAGATGAGTTTTGTTTCCATTTTGTTCTCTCTATTCTTGGGGCCGACGACATCAATCCTTTGTAGATTGGTGGTTGGCTCAAGCAAGAAGGGAAAGAGAGTTCTTCTTTCTTTGGATTGAAGAAGATCTAGGATGCTTCAACTTGTGGAGGATCTTCGCCCACACGAAGTCTACAAGGAGGTTAGGACATACGATAGAAGATCAAGAGGTATAAAAGTTTCACAACTTTTATTATTGTTCTTTGCATGTTCTTATTTGATATGGTAGCTTATGTTCTTTATGTTAGTATATGTTGATTATACTAGTTTACATTTGCATGTATTTGTATAATCATGGACCCCGATAAGAAACACAAAAATCGGCGATCCGTCCGTCGTCTCTTCCACGGCTAACCGACTAGAAGAGCTTGGTTGCCTGAACAACTAGTTTGTTCAAGCGATCGCTCGAGTCGTTAGCACGACGACGAATTGATTGTTCTTAGGAAACTCATCCCATCCGGATTAGTTTTCATTAGTGAAAATTTTAATCCGGGGACATGGGAGCCAATGAGCATTCCGAGGAGTAGCACATTGCCAACAAATGGTATCAGAGCCACGGTTTCCGGTTTTGTGTATTTTGGATTCGGTTACTTTTCATGCACTTATCATATATTGTGTATGCCGGATAATAGTAGGATGTGCGTAGGCTAACTTTTTGGTTGCAGGCATAAGATCCGACTATTATGGCTATATGTGTGTATGTGATTGCATGTGTGTGTGATTGTATATTATTTGAATCCTCGGGGTTGATGAGGCTAAATTAGTATTTAATTTTTGTAATTGAATACGACATTGTTTAGCCACTCTTTATTTTATTTTACTTTCGATCTAGATTTCATGTATACTCCCTCGTGGAGTATAGGATCGATGGATGTAAAATAAAATAGGTTTTATTCTCGGCTCGGATCTCCGGATGGCTCGTACATGACGTAGGAGGAGCGGACGAGGTGGCGACACGACGGGACGCATATTGGAGAACAATGCCATAATAGTTGGAAAAATTCTGATTTTTCCATATTTATTGCTGATTTGTTTTATATGCATGTTGTGTGTGCTTGAAAATTCCTCATTTTCAATTTACTAAGTGGGAGAGGGATATTTTAATTAATTCCCGCGGCCTCCATTACAATTTGACGTGTGATGCAACAAACTTGCGCATCGGCTCTGAGTGCCTTCCTCCCCATCGGATGAGTTTGTTTGTGGATCACTAGGTCAAATAATGGTTATAGGAAATTATTTAGGAGCGTGTGTACTTCCCCATCGGTAAGGCACATAATCCGAGATAATTCCCTTAGTATCGTGTAATGGTGCACACTTAGATGAAAATAAAAAGTATCCTCCCCATCGGAGTCACTGCTTTTATTTGTAGGGCCAAAGAGGAACCAACTATTAATTTTATTTGTCAAAAAGTAAGGTTGACAAGATAATAAAATTAATGGGTAAAACCTCCTCTTACAAATGTAGAATTCGTATACGTCCACACTATCGTGGCATGCGATATTCTCGGTGTTTTGAGGTGTTGGATGATTTCGGAATTTTATTGTTTTGAGGAATCAATAATATTTGAAATCTAATATTTTGATCATTGTGATTCTTAGGATTTTCAAAATTGACTTTCAGTCCACTTATTATGATACTAAAGGAAATAAACTTATTGTACCCAAATAATGTTGATTGGAAAGAATCTAGATATTGTCTTATTTGCTAAGAAGTACAAGTATACACTCTTCAAAGAGTGTCCTCAAGCCATGGTTGCTCAAAAAGGTTTCTACTTCTAAGCCGAAAGGATAGAAGAAGGAGAAACAAGGTGGAGCAAAGGTGGTGGGAGGATCTCAGGGAGGAGTGAAGAAGCCGAAAGGCAAGTACTTCACTTACTAGCAGACTGGACATAAGAAGAAGGATTGTCCCAATCCGAAGCAAGAACAAAAGTATATCTTTTGGTCTAGTCGTTGAAACATGGTTAGCGGTGTTATCTATCGGAACCTGGTGTGTAGATATGAGAGCCAATAATCATGTCTGCAACACTTTGCAGGGGTTCCAGGAAACCTGACGACTAGCCAAAGGGGATATTACCATTTACTTGGGAAATGCCATGAAGATGGTGGCTATTGCAGTGGGAGATATTTTATTTATCTTTTGAGAAAATAAAGTTTTTGGTTCTTAAGAATTTTCTTTATGTACCTTTATTTAGAAAGAATTGATTTCGGTTTCTAAATTATGGATGGATAATCTATTTCTTTTGATGACAGATATGTTATAAAAGGAATAGGTACATTATCTATTAAGGTACATAGATAGGAAATTTATAACTTGAACCACAAGCTCCCACGATGCAAATTGAAGTTTGTTAGGAAATTCGTAACGGCTAGAGGGGGGGGGTGAATAGCGTTGACTGTTCGTAGATGGAATTCTTTCGCGTTCGTGTCTACAATTTCGTTAGTACGCAGCAGAAATAGAAAAGATAACAATAACAAAATAGACAATTACACACGAACACGAGTATGTAACGTGGTTCGGAACTGCACGGTTCCTACTCCACGGATCGAGCTCTACGAGCTCTAGTGATGCACACGCAACCACTAATAAATACTCCTTCTTGGAACAATCCGGAGGCGGAGAAACCTCGTACAAGGTGATTACAACAATAATCAAAAGCTACAAGCAAATACAATGAAATACAAAGCAAAACTAGTAAAGGAAAACACTTTACAAATGCTCTTGAATGCTTGATCGCTAGGTTGATCGAGTAGCACTTGGAGACCCTGAATTGCAGCAGCAACTCGCCCCAAATCGCCTCAAAGAACCATGCCAAAATCCTCCATCACGAGCTCCTTATAAAGCTTCAACCTGTGCTGGAAAAAGTCGATCAGACGACTGATCGGGACCATCAGTCGACTGATGCCACTGTTGTCGTGAGACAACGGCTAGTTCCACGCTGGATAAGTCCAACAGAACTACCATCAGTCGACTGATTATGACCATCAGTCGACTGGTCATGCCTCCACTCGACTGCTGACCGCAGCAGTCGAGTGAGACTCGATTTTGTGGATGAATTCATGAGCATCAGTCGACTAATCCCATGATCAGTCGACTGATAGGCTGATCAGTCTACTACCATGCTTCGGCACTCGACTGTTTGGCCATAACCCGCAGTCAAACCCTAGTTGACTACGGTCCAGTCAACTACCACATGACACCAGTCGACTGGCACACCTCAAACATGAGGTTTTAGCCCAAGTATGGTTCCCCCATACTTGCTAGACCACCCTTAGCCTAGACCTAAACCTTCTAGCCACCTCCATCAACCTCACGCCTCTCGGATCCCTCCAAGTCATCCATGACTTGTTCATCCATCGCGCTAGCCTTCAGGTGCTTCCATCGGCTATGTCATGCTAACGGTGTCTACACCACCAAGGTACATTAGACTTACGCCGCCAAGACTCGGCTTGGACTTTACGCCGCCAACCATTGGACTTATGCTGCCAAGACTACCGCTTGAACTTTACGCCGCCAATATCAAACCCTTGGACTTCAAATGCCAACCCATGTTGGACTTTCCATGCCAAGACCATGCTTGGACTTTCCTTTCCAAGACCATGCTTGGACTTTCCATGCCAACCCATCTTGGACTTTCCATTTGCCAAGACCCATGCTTGGACTTTCCCTTGCCAACCCATGTTGGACTTCTCAAATGCCAAGACCAAGTTTGGACTTTTCATGTGCCAAGTGTCCCACTTGGACTTTCCATGCCAAGTACTCAAGACTTGGACTTTACCATGACAATTACATTGTCATATGTTTTTGTCGAACCATCAAAACACATCAAAACATCACTCGAGCCAAACTCGAGTCCTGGTCAATCGTGACCTGGGCCGATTGCACCAACAATCTCCCCCTTTTTGATGTTTGACAAAAACCAAACAAATTATTGAGTTAGAACACTAACTCAAATCCCTTACCGATTATCCCGAATTGGTAATCACTCTCCAAATGTTCTTCCCAAACATTTCCAAACATTCTCCCCCTTTTTGACATACATCAAAAAGTCTTCTCTCCAAGAAGGTCAATGTCTCATGTCCCAATGAGATCTTACAATCTCCCCCTTGGTTTAAAAATACCTAGGATGCCTACCATCTTCCTAGTGATAAGTCCCATATCACTTAAGAGAGGCAATCCTATTCACTCTCCCAATTTCCAAATTAGGCATCAAAAGTCCATCAATTTCCCAATTGATGTCATATTCTCCCATAACTTCTCCTTTTCAAGGAGAAAAACATATCCATCATCCCAAGATGGATACCTCCCCCTAAAGGCTTGCTCCCCCTTGACCATTGCTCCAACAATGTCCTTGGGAAGTCCCTAAGCCAATAGGAACTCTAAACCATCAAAATTAAGGTTAGAAATTCAACATTGAACTTTCCAACACCTTGAATTTGATACAAACCCTAAACATCTCTCCTAATCCATATCCAATGGATTTTCACCCTTCATCATGCTTCCCAAAGCATATCCTAGGGTTAGGAGTGATTAGGGACCATAACCGCACCTGAAATCGGGTTAAACAACCTTGGTTACCCCGAAATCAGGCTACGATCAGTGATTCAGAAATCGATCGACACCTCGATAGTCATCGCCACCAATGGCGGTGATCGATAATAAATTTCAATTTGATTATTAGAGTTAATTTGAAAAATCATAAATAATTATCATTATATCGAAAAATCACAAAATTTGGTACGTATAATACCTATGACAAATACAATGGGTGAAAAATGTTTTAAAAATATTTTACCCATAAAATAGTGAAATTGGCACAAAGTTCAAAACCATTGAAATTTTCAATGTTTTGGCCCTACTTTGTATCAACTTCATCAATGGTGATTGCTATCAAAAGATAGACTTCACCAAGGTTTTTCAAAATGATTTTAAAATGTTTTCAAAACCTTATTTTGGATCATATTCCTTGGGCTCAATGTACATAACTTGTACACATGCTTTCCCAATGATCCACAATTAAAAATAAGATGAGTTTTGGTTCAAATAGATGCAAAAACTATGCACCTTGAACTTAACTCATATCCTAGCATCTCACATGTATCTAGGGTGTATAAATACACATACATGTCAATGTGATGTGAGATGTGGGTTTTTGGTTCATTTAATCTAGGGTTTCATGCATTTTTCTAGGCAACCCTACTTGATTCCCTTATAAATGGGACTCCAAGTCATGCCATTGTCCTTAAATCAATTTTAATCAAATTATCTTAAATGCATGAATGATTATGGCATTTGAAATGATATAAATAAGCACATGCTCATAATCATGATATCATGACACAATATAAACTTTTAAAAACACATGACATTAATCCTTAATCCTAAAACATGATCATGACATTTTAAATGATTAAAATAAACATGATGTCATGGCATGTTATATGGCAAACAAAGCATGGAATATAAAATATATAGGTATAGCAATACCTACATTTTAATATTAATTGCCATTTCATATAATTAATTGCATTTTGCCAAATTTTCACTAATCTCCCTAGTGTGCCAAAAACCCAAAATGACACACTAACCTCTAAACCTAAATTGTGCCAAATTGATCATTTTAACAAACTTCTCAAATAATATTGGCACATCCTAAGATCTTTTAGGGTTAACACTCCAATGTATTTCCAAGGTAACCATAACCTTGAAAATAACCTAAAATGCCACCTTTGTCATGGTTGAGTTAACTACCCATCCAATCAAGGTTGGCACACCCTAAACCCATTTTAGCGTGAATCAATCACGCTCTTAGGAACCCAAAATCGATTTGAGCTCCTAGGGTTAATTAGGTATTCCTTAGGGATAACCTCCCTAGATACCTTCCTAATGACCTTCCTAGGCTTATTAGCCTTGGTCATTTTGGTCTTGCCTAGGTTAACTTTAGGGATTGCCTCCCTAACAACCTTCTTAGTGGCCACCCTAGATTTCTTCGAAACCTTGGCCACTAGACACAAACCTTGGTCAACTCTAGGGATGACTTCCCCATTGACCTTGGTCTTCCTAGACCTAGTTAGTGTTCCATAGTCAAATGAAACACTATGATAAGCCACCTTAGGCTTAGGTTTGTGACCCAAACCTTGCTTGCCCTAGGTTGACTTTTGACTCTTAGGTCCTAAGTGTTGACTTTGAGAATTTGACCTAGAGGTTTGACCATTTGACCCTTTGAAATGATTTTGTATGTTCCTAAGGATCTTTTCTAGTTTTTCAAGCCTTGACCTCAAGACTTGATTTTCCTTTTCTAGTTGCCCAATTTTAGAATTTTGATTTAAATCTTGGGCATTGGACTTTCTAGGCATATGCCTAGTCCTTTTAGGGGTAGAACCTAAGTGTTCTTGTATTTTCCTAATAGATTCCTTAGGTAAGGTTTTTCTAGGGACATTAGTCCCAAATTTCTCCTTATCTCCTAAGTGGACCTTTTTAGCTCCTAAGCAAATATGTCTATCTCTAGCATGCTTTTCATGATGAATTGCAAGAGAATTAAAATTATTCCTAGCATGCTTCTTATCCCTAGAAATTGAAGGTGCATTAATAAATTTTACCTTTGGGTTTGCCTTGGAGGCACCCCCTACTTGTGTTGCTCCTTCTTGCCCTTTCTTCTTCCCCTTCGGGCATTTACTCCGATAATGTCCCGGTTGTCGGCATTTGAAGCAAATCAGTTGCTCCTTGCTCTTTTGTGTTGAGGCACCGGTTTCCTTGACTTTTGGCACGGGTGGAGTCTTCTTAACCCGTTTAGGACACTTACTCTTGTAATGTCCTTGCTCCCTACACTCAAAGCATATAATATGGATTTTATTATTAATACATATACTTGAGTTACCTAGGGTGATGGTAGATGCCGGAGTTAAATTTTGAGCTTCCCCATCTTGACCGGATGTCGAAGCTTCTTCTTGATGTTCCGGTGTGGAAATTCTCTCCTCCTCAATCCTAGAGGTGGATGCTTCTTCCACTTCCTCCACCGATCCGGAAGTTGACTCCCTATCAACCTCCGAATCCTCAAGCTCTTTAGATGATGATGTACTTGCTTGAGCTTGAGAGGGTGAGCACTCCTCTTCTTCTTCTTCTTCTTGGATTGATGATGGATTTTCATGAAGCTTTGCAACTTGGCTCCACAACTCCTTAGCATCCATAAAATTGCCTAACATGCACAAGATATTTTTAGGTATTAAATCAATTAAAAACTTCACTACCCTATCATCTTTCTCGAAGGCTTGGACTTGCTCTTCGGTCCATCTCTTCTTTTTAAGGAAATCACCCCTTGATCCTTTTGGATATTCGAATCCATCCATTAACATTGACCATCCCTCAAAATCTTTCATCATTAAAAAATCTTCAATCCTTCTCTTCCAAGCATTGAAGCCTTCTCGTCCATAGAATGAATAAGGGACCGGTGTGTTGATGTCCCATCCTAATTGTTCTTGGACTTCCATCTTTCCCTCTAGCGTTTTGACTCCGGGTTGTTAATCCGTAGAAGAGCCCCGGGCTCTGATACCACTTGTTAGGAAATTCGTAACAGCTAGAGGGGAGGGTTAATAGCGTTGACCGTTCGTAGATGGAATTCTTTCGCGTTCGTGTCTACAATTTCGTTAGTACGCAACAGAAATAGAAACGATAACAATAATGAAATAGACAATTACACACGAACACGAGTATGTAACGTGGTTCGGAACCGCACGGTTTCTACTCCACAGATCGAGCTCTACGAGCTCTAGTGATGCACACGCAACCACTAATAAATACTCCTTCTCGGAACAATCCGGAGGCGGAGAAACCTCGTACAAGGTGATTACAATAATAATCAAAAGCTACAAGCAAATACAATGAAATACAAAGCAAAACTAGTAAAGGAAAACACTTTACAAATGCTCTTGAATGCTTGATCGCTAGGTTGATCGAGTAGCACTTGGAGACCCTGAATTGCAGCAGCAACTCGCCCCAAATCGCCTCAAAGAACCATGCCAAAATCCTCCATCATGAGCTCCTTATAAAGTTTCAACCTGTGCTGGAAAAAGTCGATCAGTCGACTGATCGGGACCATCAGTCGACTGATTCCACTGTTGTCGTGAGACAACGGCTAGTTCCACGCTGGATAAGTCCAACGGAACTACCATCAGTCGACTGATTATGACCATCAGTCGACTGGTCATGCCTCCACTCATTCGCGACGCGCGATGAGTGAGACTCGATTCTGTGGCTGAATTCACGAGCATCAGTCGACTGATCCCAAGATCAGTCGGTGATAAACTAATCGATCGACTATCGTGGCCGACACTCATTTTGGCCATAACCCATCAAACCCTAGTTGACTACGATCCGGTCATTGCCACATGACACCTCAAACATGAGGTTTTAGCCCAAGTATGGTTCCAACGTGCTAGACAACCCTTAGCCTAGACCTAAGCCTTCTAGCCACCTCCATCAGCCTCACGCCTCTCGGATCCCTCCAAGTCATCCATGACTTGTTCATCCATCGCGCTAGCCTTCAGGTGCTTCCATCGGCTATGTCATGCTAACGGTGTCTACACCACCAAGGCACATTAGGCTTACGCCGCCAAGACTCCGCTTGGACTTTACGCCGCCAACCATTGGACTTATGCTGCCAAGACTACCGCTTGGACTTTACGCCGCCAATATCAAACCCTTGGACTTCAAATGCCAACCCATGTTGGACTTTCCATGCCAAGACCATGCTTGGACTTTCCTTGCCAAGACCATGCTTGGAATTTCCATGCCAACCCATGTTGGACTTTCAATTTGCCAAGACCCATGCTTGGACTTTCCCTTGCCAACCCATGTTGGACTTCTCAAATGCCAAGACCATGCTTGGACTTTTCATGTGCCAAGTGTCCAACTTGGACTTTCCATGCCAAGTACTCAAGACTTGGACTTTACCATGACAATTACATTGTCATATGTTTTTGTCGAACCATCAAAACACATCAAAACATCACTCGAGCCAAACTCGAGTCCTGGTCAATCGTGACCTGAGCCGATTGCACCAACAATCTCCCCCTTTTTGATGTTTGACAAACACCAAACAAATTATTGAGTTAGAACACTAACTCAAATCCCTTACCGATTATCCCGAATTGGTAATCACTCTCCAAATGTTCTTCCCAAACATTTCCAAACATTCTCCCCCTTTTTGACATACATCAAAAAGTCTTCTCTCCAAGAAGGTCAATGTCTCATGTCCCAATGAGATCTTACAATCTCCCCCTTGGTTTAAAAATACCTAGGATGCCTACCATCTTCCTAGTGATAAGTCCCATATCACTTAAGAGAGGCAATCCTATTCACTCTCCCAATTTCCAAATTGGGCATCAAAAGTCCATCAATTTCCCAATTGATGTCATATTCTCCCATAACTTCTCCTTTTCAAGGAGAAAAACATATCCATCATCCCAAGATGGATACCTCCCCCTAAAGGCTTGCTCCCCCTTGACCATTGCACCAACAATGTCCTTGGGAAGTCCCTAAGCCAATAGGAACTCTAAACCATCAAAATTAAGGTTAGAAATTCAACATTGAACTTTCCAACACCTTGAATTTGATACAAACCCTAAACATCTCTCCTAATCCATATCCAATGGATTTTCACCCTTCATCATGCTTCCCAAAGCATATCCTAGGGTTAGGAGTGATTAGGGACCATAACCGCACCTGAAATCGGGTTAAACAACCTTGGTTACCCCGAAATCAGGCTACCAGTCGAGTGATTCAGAAATCACGATCATTGCACCTATCGATCATTGCCACCAATGGCGATCGATAATCAAATTCAATTTGATTAGAGTTAATTAAATAATTATACGTATATCGAAAAATCACAAAATTTGGTACGTATAATACCTATGACAAATACAATGGGTGAAAAATGTTTTAAAAATATTTTACCCATAAAATAGTGAAATTGGCACAAAGTTCAAAACCATTGAAATTTTCAATGTTTTGGCCCTACTTTGTATCAACTTCATCAATGGTGATTGCTATCAAAAGATAGACTTCACCAAGGTTTTTCAAAATGATTTTAAAATGTTTTCAAAACCTTATTTTGGATCATATTCCTTGGGCTCAATGTACATAACTTGTACACATGCTTTCCCAATGATCCACAATTAAAAATAAGATGAGTTTTGGTTCAACTAGATGCAAAAACTATGCACCTTGAACTTAACTCATATCCTAGCATCTCACATGTATCTAGGGTGTATAAATACACATACATGTCAATGTGATGTGAGATGTGGGTTTTTGGTTCATTTAATCTAGGGTTTCATGCATTTTTCTAGGCAACCCTACTTGATTCCCTTATGAATGGGACTCCAAGTCATGCCATTGTCCTTAAATCAATTTTAATCAAATTATCTTAAATGCATGAATGATTATGGCATTTGAAATGATATAAATAAGCACATGCTCATAATCATAATGTCATGGCACAATATAAACTTTTAAAAACACATGACATTAATCCTTAATCCTAAAACATGATCATGACATTTTAAATGATTAAAATAAACATGATGTCATGGCATGTTATATGGCAAACAAAGCATGGAATATAAAATATATAGGTATAGCAATACCTATATTTTAATATTAATTGCCATTTCATATAATTAATTGCATTTTGCCAAATTTTCACTAATCTCCCTAGTGTGCCAAAAACCCAAAATGGCACACTAACCTCTAAACCAAAATTGTGCCAAATAGATCATTTTAACAAACTTCTCAAATAATATTGGCACATCCTAAGATCTTTTAGGGTTAACACTCAAATGTATTTCCAAGGTAACCATAACCTTGAAAATAACCTAAAATGCCACCTTTGTCATGGTTGAGTTAACTACCCATCCAATCAAGGTTGGCACACCATAAACCCATCTTAGCGTGAATCAATCACGCTCTTAGGAACCGAAAATCGATTTGAGCTCCTAGGGTTAATTAGGTATTCCTTAGGGATAACCTCCCTAGATACCTTCCTAATGACCTTCCTAGGCTTATTAGCCTTGGTCATTTTGGTCTTGCCTAGGTTAACCTTAGGGATTGCCTCCCTAACAACCTTCTTAGTGGCCACCCTAGATTTCTTCGAAACCTTGGCCACTAGACACAAACCTTGGTCAACTCTAGGGATGACTTCCCCATTGACCTTGGTCTTCCTAGACCTAGTTAGTGTTCTATAGTCAAATGAAACACTATGATAAGACACCTTAGGCTTAGGTTTGTGACCCAAACCTTGCTTGCCCTTGGTTGACTTTTGACTCTTAGGTCCAAAGTGTTGACTTTGAGAATTTGACCTAGAGGTTTGACCATTTGACCCTTTGAAATGATTTTGTATGTTCCTAAGGGTCTTTTCTAGTTTTTCAAGCCTTGACCTCAAGACTTGATTTTCCTTTTCTAGTTGCCCAATTTTAGAATTTTGATTTAAATCTTGGGCATTTGACTTTCTAGGCATATGCCTAGTCCATTTAGGGTTAGAACCTAAGTGTTCTTGTATTTTCCTAATAGATTCCTTAGGTAAGGTTTTTCTAGGGACATTAGTCCCAAATTTCTCCTTATCTCCTAAGTGGACCTTTTTAGCTCCTAAGCAAATATGTCTATCTCTAGCATGCTTTTCATGATGAATTGCAAGAGAATTAAAATTATTCCTAGCATGCTTCTTATCCCTAGAAATTGAAGGTGCATTAATATATTTTACCTTTGGGTTTGCCTTGGAGGCTCCCCTACTTGTGTTGCTCCTTCTTGCCCTTTCTTCTTCCCCTTCGGGCATTTACTCCGATAATGTCCTGGTTGTCGGCATTTGAAGCAAATCACTTGCTCCTTGCTCTTTTGTGTTGAGGCACCGGTTTCCTTGACTTTTGGCACGGGTGGAGTCTTCTTAACCCGTTTAGGACACTTACTCTTGTAATGTCCTTGCTCCCTACACTCAAAGCATATAATATGGATTTTATTATTAATACATATACTTGAGTTACCTAGGGTGATGGTAGGTGCCGGAGTTAAATTTTGAGCTTCCCCATCTTGACCGGATGTCGAAGCTTCTTCTTGATGTTCCGGTGTGGAAATTCTCTCCTCCTCAATCCTAGAGGTGGATGCTTCTTCCACTTCCTCCACCGATCCGGAAGTTGACTCCCTATCAACCTCCGAATCCTCAAGCTCTTTAGATGATGACGTACTTGCTTGAGCTTGAGAGGGTGAGCACTCCTCTTCTTCTTCTTCTTCTTGGATTGATGATGGATTTTCATGAAGCTTTGCAACTTGGCTCCACAACTCCTTAGCATCCATAAAATTGCCTAACATGCACAAGATATTTTTAGGTATTAAATCAATTAAAAACGTCACTACCCTATAATCTTTCTCGAAGGCTTGGACTTGCTCTTCGGTCCATCTCTTCTTTTTAAGGAAACCACCCCTTGATACTTTTGGATATTTGAATCCATCAATTAACATTGATCATCCCTCAAAATCTTTCATCATTAAAAAATCTTCAATCCTTCTCTTCCAAGCATTGAAGCCTTCTCGTCCATAGAATGAATAAGGGACCGGTGTGTTGATGTCCCATCCTAATTGTTCTTGGACTTCCATCATTCCCTCTAGCGTTTTGACTCCGGGTTGTTAATCCGTAGAAGAGCCCCGGGCTCTGATACCACTTGTTAAGAAATTCGTAACGGCCAGAGGGGGGGTGAATAGCGTTGACCGTTCATAGATGGAATTCTTTCGCGTTCGTGTCTACAATTTCGTTAGTACGCAGCAGAAATAGAAATGATAACAATAACGAAATAGACAATTACACACAAAAACGAGTATGTAACGTGGTTCGGAACCGCACGGTTTCTACTCCACGGATCGAGCTCTACGAGCTCTAGTGATGCACACGCAACCACTAATAAATACTCCTTCTCGGAATAATCCGGAGGCGGAGAAACCTCGTACAAGGTGATTAACACAATAATCAAAAGCTAAAAGCAAATACAATGAAATACAAAGCAAAACTAGTAAAGGAAAACACTTTACAAATGCTCTTGAATGCTTGATCGCTAGGTTGATCGAGTAGCACTTGGAGACCCTGAATTGCAGCAGCAACTCGCCCCAAATCGCCTCAAAGAACCATGCCAAAATCCTCCATCATGAGCACCTTATAAAGCTTCAACCTGTGCTGGAAAAAGTCGATCAGTCGACTGATCGGGACCATCAGTCGACTGATTCCACTGTTGTCGTGAGACAACGGCTAGTTCCACGCTGGATAAGTCCAACGGAACTACCATCAGTCGACTGATTATGACCATCAGTCAACTGGTCATGCCTCCCTCCACTGGCGGGCCGACCGAGTGAGAGACTCGATCGTGGTGAATTCCACGAGCATCGGTCGATTGATCCCATGATCGATCGATAGGCTATCGATCGCGCCATGCTTCGACACTCGACTGTTTGGCCATAACCCACAGTCAAACCCGAGTTGACTACGGTCCAGTCGACTGCCACATGGCACCAGTCGACTGGCCCACCTCAAACATGAGGTTATAGCCCAAGTATGGTTCCCCCATACTTGCTAGACCACCCTTAGCCTAGACCTAAGCCTTCTAGCCACCTCCATCAGCCTCACGCCTCTCAGTTCCCTCCATGTCATCCATGACTTGTTCATCCATCGCGCTAGCCTTCAGGTGCTTTCATCGGCTATGTCATGCTAACGGTGTCTACACCGCCAAGGCACATTGGACTTACGCCGCCAAGACTCAGCTTGGACTTTACGCCGCCAACCATTGGACTTATGCTGCCAAGACTACCGCTTGGACTTTACGCCGCCAATATCAAACCCTTGGACTTCAAATGCCAACCTATGTTGGACTTTCCATGCTAAGACCATGCTTGGACTTTCCTTGCCAAGACCATGCTTGGAATTTCCATGCCAACCCATGTTGGACTTTCCATTTGCCAAGACCCATGCTTGGACTTTCCCTTGCCAACCCATGTTGGACTTCTCAAATGCCAAGACCATGCTTGGACTTTTCATGTGCCAAGTGTCCCACTTGGACTTTCCATGCCAAGTACTCAAGACTTGGACTTTACCATGACAATTACATTGTCATATGTTTTTGTCGAACCATCAAAACACATCAAAACATCACTCGAGCCAAACTCGAGTCCTGGTCAATCGTGACCTGGGCCGATTGCACCAACAATCTCCCCCTTTTTGATGTTTGACAAAAACCAAACAAATTATTGAGTTAGAACACTAACTCAAACCCCTTACCGATTATCTCGAATTGGTAATCACTCTCCAAATGTTCTTCCCAAACATTTCCAAACATTCTCCCCCTTTTTGACATACATCAAAAAGTCTTCTCTCCAAGGAGGTCAATGTCTCATGTCCCAATGAGATCTTACAATCTCCCCCTTGGTTTAAAAATACCTAGGATGCCTACCATCTTCCTAGTGATAAGTCCCATATCACATAAGAGAGGCAATCCTATTCACTCTCCCAATTTCCAAATTGGGCATCAAAAGTCCATCAATTTCCCAATTGATGTCATATTCTCCCATAACTTCTCCTTTTCAAGGAGAAAAACATATCCATCATCCTAAGATGGATACCTCCCCCTAAAGGCTTGCTCCCCCTTGACCATTGCACCAACAATGTCCTTGGGAAGTCCCTAAGCCAATAGGAACTCTAAACCATCAGAATTAAGGTTAGAAATTCAACATTGAACTTTCCAACACCTTGAATTTAATACAAACCCTAAACATCTCTCCTAATCCATATCCAATGGATTTTCACCCTTCATCATGCTTTCCAAAGAATATCCTAGGGTTACAAGTGATTAGGGACCATAACCGCACCTGAAATCGGGTTAAACAACCTTGGTTACCCCGAAATCAGGCTACCAGTCGAGTGATTCAGAAATCAGTCGACTGGCACCACCATCAGTCGACTGCCACCAATGGCAGTCGACTGATAACTGAAATTTCCGAATTTCAGTTATCAGAGTTGAATTTCAGAAAATCATAAATAATTATACGTATATCGAAAAATCACAAAATTTGGTACGTATAATACCTATGACAAATACAATGGGTGAAAAATGTTTTAAAAATATTTTACCCATAAAATAGTGAAATTGGCACAAAGTTCAAAACCATTGAAATTTTCAATGTTTTGGCTCTACTTTGTATCAACTTCATCAATGGTGATTGCTATCAAAAGATAGACTTCACCAAGGTTTT
Organism: Wurfbainia villosa; assembly: GCA_025175895.1. Classification (NCBI taxonomy): domain Eukaryota; kingdom Viridiplantae; phylum Streptophyta; class Magnoliopsida; order Zingiberales; family Zingiberaceae; genus Wurfbainia; species Wurfbainia villosa. The sequence continues at coordinate 35,615,641 of CM045990.1, forward strand.
TCAAAATGATTTTAAAATGTTTTCAAAATCTTATTTTGGATCATATTCCTTGGGCTCAATGTACATAACTTGTACACATGTTTTCCCAATGATCCACAATTAAAAATAAGATGAGTTTTGGTTCAACTAGATGCAAAAACTATGCACCTTGAACTTAACTCATATCCTAGCATCTCACATGTATCTAGGGTGTATAAATACACATACATGTCAATGTGATGTGAGATGTGGGTTTTTGGTTCATTTAATCTAGGGTTTCATGCATTTTTCTAGGCAACCCTACTTGATTCCCTTATGAATGGGACTCCAAGTCATGCCATTGTCCTTAATTCAATTTTAATCAAATTATCTTAAATGCATGAATGATTATGGCATTTGAAATGATATAAATAAGCACATGCTCATAATCATGATGTCATGGCACAATATAAACTTTTAAAAACACATGACATTAATCCTTAATCCTAAAACATGATCATGACATTTTAAATGATTAAAATAAACATGATGTCATGGCATGTTATATGGCAAACAAAGCATGGAATATAAAATATATAGGTATAGCAATACCTACATTTTAATATTAATTGCCATTTCATATAATTAATTGCATTTTGCCAAATTTTCACTAATCTCCCTAGTGTGCCAAAAACCCAAAATGGCACACTAACCTCTAAACCTAAATTGTGCCAAATTGATCATTTTAACAAACTTCTCAAATAATATTGGCACATCCTAAGATCTTTTAGGGTTAACGCTCAAATGTATTTCCAAGGTAACCATAACCTTGAAAATAACCTAAAATGCCACCTTTGTCATGGTTGAGTTAACTACCCATCCAATCAAGGTTGGCACACCCTAAACCCATCTTAGCGTGAATCAATCACGCTCTTAGGAACCCAAAATCGATTTGAGCTCCTAGGGTTAATTAGGTATTCCTTAGGGATAACCTCCCTAGATACCTTCCTAATGACCTTCCTAGGCTAATTAGCCTTGGTCATTTTGGTCTTGCCTAGGTTAACCTTAGGGATTGCCTCCCTAACAACCTTCTTAGTGGCCACCCTAGATTTCTTTGAAACCTTGGCCACTAGACACAAACCTTGGTCAACTCTAGGGATGACTTCCCCATTGACCTTGGTCTTCCTAGACCTAGTTAGTGTTCCATAGTCAAATGAAACACTATGATAAGCCACCTTAGGCTTAGGTTTGTGACCCAAACCTTGCTTGCCCTTGGTTGACTTTTGACTCTTAGGTCCTAAGTGTTGACTTTGAGAATTTGACCTAGAGGTTTGACCATTTGACCCTTTGAAATGATTTTGTATGTTCCTAAGGGTCTTTTCTAGTTTTTCAAGCCTTGACCTCAAGACTTGATTTTCCTTTTCTAGTTGCCCAATTTTAGAATTTTGATTTAAATCTTGGGCATTGGACTTTCTAGGCATATGCCTAGTCCATTTAGGGTTAGAACCTAAGTGTTCTTGTATTTTCCTAATAGATTCCTTAGGTAAGGTTTTTCTAGGGACATTAGTCCCAAGTTTCTCCTTATCTTCTAAGTGGACCTTTTTAGCTCCTAAGCAAATATGTCTATCTCTAGCATGCTTTTCATGATGAATTGCAAGAGAATTAAAATTATTCCTAGCATGCTTCTTATCCCTAGAAATTGAAGGTGCATTAATAAATTTTACCTTTGGGTTTGCCTTGGAGGCTCCCCCTACTTGTGTTGCTCCTTCTTGCCCTTTCTTCTTCCCCTTCGGGCATTTACTCCGATAATGTCCCGATTGTCGGCATTTGAAGCAAATCACTTGCTCCTTGCTCTTTTGTGTTGAGGCACCGGTTTCCTTGACTTTTGGCTCGGGTGGAGTCTTCTTAACCCGTTTAGGACACTTACTCTTGTAATGTCCTTGCTCCCTACACTCAAAGCATATAATATGGATTTTATTATTAATACATATACTTGAGTTACCTAGGGTGATGGTAGGTGCCGGAGTTAAATTTTGAGCTTCCCCATCTTGACCGGATGTCGAAGCTTCTTCTTGATGTTCCGGTGTGGAAATTCTCTCCTCCTCAATCCTAGAGGTGGATGCTTCTTCCACTTCCTCCACCGATCCGGAAGTTGACTCCCTATCAACCTCCGAATCCTCAAGCTCTTTAGATGATGATGTACTTGCTTGAGCTTGAGAGGGTGAGCACTCCTCTTCTTCTTCTTCTTCTTCTTGGATTGATGATGGATTTTCATGAAGCTTTGCAACTTGGCTCCACAACTCCTTAGCATCCATAAAATTGCCTAACATGCACAAGATATTTTTAGGTATTAAATCAATTAAAAACTTCACTACCCTATCATCTTTCTCGAAGGCTTGGACTTGCTCTTCGGTCCATCTCTTCTTTTTAAGGAAACCACCCCTTGATCCTTTTGGATATTCGAATCCATCCATTAACATTGACCATCCCTCAAAATCTTTCATCATTAAAAAATCTTCAATCCTTCTCTTCCAAGCATTGAAGCCTTCTCGTCCATAGAATGAATAAGGGACCGGTGTGTTAATGTCCCATCCTAATTGTTCTTGGACTTCCATCTTTCCCTCTAGCGTTTTGACTCCGGGTTGTTAATCCGTAGAAGAGCCCCGGGCTCTGATACCACTTGTTAGGAAATTCGTAACGGCTAGAGGGGGGGGGGGTGAATAGCGTTGACCGTTCGTAGATGGAATTCTTTCGCGTTCGTGTCTACAATTTCGTTAGTACGCAGCAGAAATAGAAATGATAACAATAACGAAATAGACAATTACACACGAACATGAGTATGTAACGTGGTTCGGAACCGCACGGTTTCTACTCCACGGATCGAGCTCTACGAGCTCTAGTGATGCACACGCAACCACTAATAAATACTCCTTCTCGGAACAATCCGGAGGCGAAGAAACCTCGTACAAGGTGATTACAACAATAATCAAAAGCTACAAGCAAATACAATGAAATACAAAGCAAAACTAGTAAAGGAAAACACTTTACAAATGCTCTTGAATGCTTGATCGCTAGGTTGATCGAGTAGCACTTGGAGACCCTGAATTGCAGCAGCAACTCGCCCCAAATCGCCTCAAAGAACCATGCCAAAATCCTCCATCACGAGCTCCTTATAAAGCTTCAACCTGTGCTGGAAAAAGTCGATCAATCGACTGATCGGGGCCATCAGTCGACTGATGCCACTGTTGTCGTGAGACAACGGCTAGTTCCACGCTGGATAAGTCCAACGGAACTACCATCAGTCGACTGATTATGACCATCAGTCGACTGGTCATGCCTCCACTCGACTGCTGACTGCAGCAGTCGAGTGAGACTCGATTCTGTGGCTGAATTCACGAGCATCAGTCGACTGATCCCATGATCAGTCGACTGATAGGCTGATCAGTCGACTGCCATGCTTCGACACTCGACTGTTTGGCCATAACCCACAGTCAAACCCTAGTTGACTATGGTCCAGTCGACTGCCACATGGCACCAGTCGACTGGCACACCTCAAACATGAGGTTTTAGCCCAAGTATGGTTCCCCCATACTTGCTAGACCACCCTTAGCCTAGACCTAAGCCTTCTAGCCACCTCCATCAGCCTCACGCCTCTAGGATCCCTCCAAGTCATCCATGACTTGTTCATCCATCGCGCTAGCCTTCACGTGCTTCCATCGGCTATGTCATGCTAACGGTGTCTACACCGCCAAGGCACATTGGACTTACACCGCCAAGATTCTGCTTGGACTTTACGCCGCCAACCATTGGACTTATGCTGCCAAGACTACCGCTTGGACTTTACGCCGCCAATATCAAACCCTTGGACTTCAAATGCCAACCCATGTTGGACTTTCCATGCCAAGACCATGCTTGGACTTTCCTTGCCAAGACCATGCTTGGACTTTCCATGCCAACCCATGTTGGACTTTCCATTTGCCAAGACCCATGCTTGGACTTTCCCTTGCCAACCCATGTTGGACTTCTCAAATGCCAAGACCATGCTTGGACTTTCATGTGCCAAGTGTCCCACTTGGACTTTTCATGCCAAGTACTCAAGACTTGGACTTTACCATGATAATTACATTGTCATATGTTTTTGTCGAACCATCAAAACACATCAAAACATCACTCGAGCCAAACTCGAGTCCTGGTCAATCGTGACCTGGGCCGATTGCACCAACAATCTCCCCCTTTATGATGTTTGACAAAAACCAAACAAATTATTGAGTTAGAACACTAACTCAAATCCCTTACCGATTATCCCGAATTGGTAATCACTCTCCAAATGTTCTTCCCAAACATTTCCAAACATTCTCCCCCTTTTTGACATACATCAAAAAGTCTTCTCTCCAAGGAGGTCAATGTCTCATGTCCCAATGAGATCTTACAATCTCCCCCTTGGTTTAAAAATACCTAGGATGCCTACCATCTTCCTAGTGATAAGTCCCATATCACTTAAGAGAGGCAATCCTATTCACTCTCCCAATTTCCAAATTGGGCATCAAAAGTCCATCAGTTTCCCAATTGATGTCATATTCTCCCATAACTTCTCCTTTTCAAGGAGAAAAACATATCCATCATCCTAAGATGGATACCTCCCCCTAAAGGCTTGCTCCCCCTTGACCATTGCACCAATAATGTCCTTGGGAAGTCCCTAAGCCAATAGGAACTCTAAACCATCAAAATTAAGGTTAGAAATTCAACATTGAACTTTCCAACACCTTGAATTTGATACAAACCCTAAACATCTCTCCTAATCCATATCCAATGGATTTTCACCCTTCATCATGCTTCCCAAAGCATATCCTAGGGTTAGGAGTGATTAGGGACCATAACCGCACCTAAAATCGGGTTAAACAACGACACCTACATCGAGTGATTGCCACCAATGGCGGTCATTGATAACGAAATTTCAATTTAAGTTATCGAGTTGAATTCAAAAATCATAAATAATTATCGTATATCGAAAAATCACAAAATTTAGTGCATTATAATACCTATGACAAATACAATGGGTGAAAAATATTTTAAAAATATTTTACCCATAAAATAGTGAAATTGACACAAAGTTCAAAACCATTGAAATTTTCAATGTTTTGGCCCTACTTTGTATCAACTTTATCAATGGTGATTGCTATCAAAAGATAGACTTCACCAAGGTTTTTCAAAATGATTTTAAAATGTTTTCAAAACCTTATTTTGGATCATATTCCTTGGGCTCAATGTACATAACTTGTACACATACTTTCCCAATGATCCACAATTAAAAATAAGATGAGTTTTGGTTCAACTAGTTCCAAAAACTATGCACCTTGAACTTAACTCATATCCTAGCATCTCACATGTATCTAGGGTGTATAAATACACATACATGTCAATGTGATGTGAGATGTGGGTTTATGGTTCATTTAATCTAGGGTTTCATGCATTTTTCTAGGCAACCCTACTTGATTCCCTTATGAATGGGACTCCAAGTCATGCCATTGTCCTTAAATCAATTTTAATCAAATTATCTTAAATGCATGAATGATTATGGCATTTGAAATGATATAAATAAGCACATGCTCATAATCATGATGTCATGGCACAATATAAACTTTTAAAAACACATGACATTAATCCTTAATCTTAAAACATGATCATGACATTTTAAATGATTAAAATAAACATGATGTCATGGCATGTTATATGGCAAACAAAGCATGACATATAAAATATATATGTATAGCAATACCTACATTTTAATATTAATTGCCATTTCATATAATTAATTGCATTTTGCCAAATTTTCACTAATCTCCCTAGTGTGCCAAAAACCCAAAATGGCACACTAACCTCTAAACCTAAATTGTGCCAAATCATTTTAACAAACTTCTCAAATAATATTGGCACATCCTAAGATCTTTTAGGGTTAACGCTCAAATGTATTTCCAAGGTAACCATAATAATGAAATTAACCTAAAATGCCACCTTTGTCATGGTTGAGTTAACTACCCATCCAATCAAGGTTGGCACACCCTAAACCCATCTTAGCGTGAATCAATCACGCTCTTAGGAACCCAAAATCGATTTGAGCTCCTAGGGTTAATTAGGTATTCCTTAGGGATAACCTCCCTAGATACCTTCCTAATGACCTTCCTAGGCTTATTAGCCTTGGTCATTTTGGTCTTGCCTAGGTTAACCTTAGGGATTGCCTCCCTAACAACCTTCTTAGTGGCCACCCTAGATTTCTTCGAAACCTTGGCCACTAGACACAAACCTTGGTCAACTCTAGGGATGACTTCCCCATTGACCTTGGTCTTCCTAGACCTAGTTAGTGTTCCATAGTCAAATGAAACACTATGATAAGCCACCTTAGGCTTAGGTTTGTGACCCAAACCTTGCTTGCCCTTGGTTGACTTTTGACTCTTAGGTCCTAAGTGTTGACTTTGAGAATTTGACCTAGAGGTTTGACCATTTGACCCTTTGAAATGATTTTGTATGTTCCTAAGGGTCTTTTCTAGTTTTTCAAGCCTTGACCTCAAGACTTGATTTTCCTTTTCTAGTTGCCCAATTTTAGAATTTTGATTTAAATCTTGGGCATTGGACTTTCTAGGCATATGCCTAGTCCATTTAGGGTTAGAACCTAAGTGTTCTTGTATTTTCCTAATAGATTCCTTAGGTAAGATTTTTCTAGGGACATTAGTCCCAAATTTCTCCTTATCTCCTAAGTGGACCTTTTTAGCTCCTAAGCAAATATGTCTATCTCTAGCATGCTTTTCATGATGAATTGCAAGAGAATTAAAATTATTCCTAGCATGCTTCTTATCCCTAGAAATTGAAGGTGCATTAATAAATTTTACCTTTGGATTTGCCTTGGAGGCTCCCCCTACTTGTGTTGCTCCTTCTTGCCCTTTCTTCTTCCCCTTCGGGCATTTACTCTGATAATGTCTCGGTTGTCGGCATTTGAAGCAAATCAGTTGCTCCTTGCTCTTTTGTGTTGAGGCACCGGTTTCCTTGACTTTTGGCACGGGTGGAGTCTTCTTAACCCGTTTAGGACACTTACTCTTGTAATGTCCTTGCTCCCTACACTCAAAGCATATAATATGGATTTTATTATTAATACATATACTTGAGTTACCTAGGGTGATGGTAGGTGCCGGAGTTAAATTTTGAGCTTCCCCATCTTGACCGGATGTCGAAGTTTCTTCTTGATGTTCCGGTGTGGAAATTCTCTCCTCCTCAATCCTAGAGGTGGATGCTTCTTCCACTTCCTCCACCGATCCGGAAGTTGACTCCCTATCAACCTCCGAATCCTCAAGCTCTTTAGATGATGATGTACTTGCTTGAGCTTGAGAGGGTGAGCACTCCTCCTCTTCTTCTTCTTCTTGGATTGATGATGGATTTTCATGAAGCTTTGCAACTTGGCTCCACAACTCCTTAGCATCCATAAAATTCCCTAACATGTACAAGATATTTTTAGGTATTAAATCAATTAAAAACTTCACTACCCTATCATCTTTCTCGAAGGCTTGGACTTGCTCTTCGGTCCATCTCTTCTTTTTAAGGAAACCACCCCTTGATCCTTTTGGATATTCGAATCCATCCATTAACATTGACCATCCCTCAAAATCTTTCATCATTAAAAAATCTTCAATCCTTCTCTTCCAAGCATTGAAGCATTCTCGTCCATAGAATGAATAAGGGACCAGTGTATTGATGTCCCATCCTAATTGTTCTTGGACTTCCATCTTTCCCTCTAGCGTTTTGACTCCGGGTTGTTAATCCATAGAAGAGCCCCGGGCTTTGATACCACTTGTTAGGAAATTCATAACGGCTAGAGGGGGGGTGAATAGCATTGACCGTTCGTAGATGGAATTCTTTCGCGTTCGTGTCTACAATTTCGTTAGTATGCAGCGGAAATAGAAATGATAACAATAATGAAATAGACAATTACACACGAACACGAGTATGTAACGTGGTTCGGAACCGCACGGTTCCTACTCCACGGATCGATCTCTACGAGCTCTAGTGATGCACACGCAACCACTAATAAATACTCCTTCTCGGAACAATCCGGAGGCCGAGAAACCTCGTACAAGGTGATTACAACAATAATCAAAAGCTACAAGTAAATACAATGAAATACAAAGCAAAACTAGTAAAGGAAAACACTTTACAAATGCTCTTGAATGCTTGATCGCTAGGTTGATCGAGTAGCACTTGGAGACCCTGAATTGCAGCAGCAACTCGCCCCAAATCGCCTCAAAGAACCATGCCAAAATGCTCCATCACGAGCTCCTTATAAAGCTTCAACCTGTGCTGGAAAAAGTCAATCAGTCGACTGATCGGGACCATCTGTCGACTGATGCCACTGTTGTCGTGAGACAACGATTAGTTCCACACTGGATAAGTCCAACGGAAGTACCATCAGTCGACTGATTATGACTATCGATCGTGGTCCTCTCGGCTCATTGGCTGCGGCGGTCGAGTGAGACTCGATACGTGGTGAATTCACGAGCATCGATCAGCTGATCCCATGATCGATCGTGATAAGTCGATCGAATGCCATGTCTCTCGGCTTGTTTGGCCATAACCCACAGTCAAACCCTAGTTGACTACGGTCCAGTCGACTGCCACATGGCACCAGTTGACTGGCACACCTCAAACATGAGGTTTTAGCCAAGTATGGTTCCCCCATACTTGCTAGACCACCCTTAGCCTAGACCTAAGCCTTCTAGCCACCTCCATCAGCCTCACACCTCTCGGATCCCTCCAAGTCATCCATGACTTGTTCATCCATCGCGCTAGCCTTCAGGTGCTTCCATCGGCTATGTCATTCTAACGGTGTCTACACCGCCAAGGCACATTGGACTTACGCCGCCAAGTCTCCGCTTGGACTTTACGCTGCCAACCATTGGACTTATGCTGCCAAGACTACCGCTTGGACTTTACGCCGTCAATATCAAACCCTTGGACTTCAAATGCCAACCCATGTTGGACTTTCCATGCCAAGACCATGCTTGGACTTTCCTTGCCAAGACCATGCTTGGCTTTCCATGCCAACCCATGTTGGACTTTCCATTTGCCAAGACCCATGCTTGGACTTTCCCTTGCCAACCCATGTTGGACTTCTCAAATGCCAAGACCATGCTTGGACTTTTCATGTGCCAAGTGTCCCACTTGGACTTTCCATGCCAAGTACTAAAGACTTGGACTTTACCATGACAATTACATTGTCATATGTTTTTGTCGAACCATCAAAACACATCAAAACATCACTCGAGCCAACGAGTCCCGGTCAATCGTGACCTGGGCCGATTGCACCAACAAAGTTTACAACTCATCTTCTAATTCCGATAAGAGAAAAGAACCTTCGAAAATGAACCAAACATATCTTTTGGCATTTTTGGCTTGGTCACATTAACCTAAGCAGAATTCAATAGGTTGATAGCTGATGGACCTTTGGGTTCATTAGTGGTGGAGGATCTCCCAACCTGTGAATCTTGCTTGGAGGGTAAGATGACCAAGAGGCCTCTCAAGGCCAAGGGGTATAGATACAAAGATGTGTTGGAATTGGTTCATTCTGATTCGTATGGTCCTATGTCTATCCAGGCAAGAGGTAGTTTTGAATATTTCATCTTTTTCATAGACAATTATTCAAGATGGCACTACGATCTGATCGTAGTGGTGAGTACCTCTTGGGAGAGTTTAGGAACTACTTATCAGAGGATGGGATTCAATCCCAATTGACTGCACCTGGCACACCCCTGCAGAACGGTGTAGCAGAGCGAAGGAATAGGACTCTTATGGAGATGGTTAGATCGATGATGAGTTATTCTGACTTGCAAGATTCATTTTGGGGATATTCTCTAGATACGGCGGTGTACATTCTGAACTTGGTTCCATCTAAATCAGTGCCTTCTACTCCCACAGAGTTGTGGACTGGGCGAAAGCCTAGTCTAAGACATATTCAGATATGGGAGTCCAGCACATGTGCTGAAGGCAGATACTGGTAAGTTGGAACCTCGTACAGAAGTACGCATGTTCGTTGACTATCCCAGGGGAACGAAGGGTGGTTTGCTTTATAGTCCTAGAGATCAGAGGGTGATCGTTAGTACGAATGCCAGATTTCTAGAGGAGGACTATGTGATGAACCACAAGCCCACAAGTAGGATTGTTCTTGAGGAGTTGATAGGGAAAGTCCCGACTTCAGTACCACCGGTACAAGAGGATATACCACATGTCACTGCACCGCGTGTCACAGAGGATACATAGGTGATACCTCATCGTAGTGGGAGGGTTGTGAGACAGCCTCTCAGATTCATGTTCTTGGATGAATCTTCTGATTTGGTCCCTGGCGAACATGAACCTGATCCCTGGACATATGACGAGGCAATCCAAGATATAGATGCAGCATCTTTACAAAGTGCAATGAATACTGAGATTGAATCTATGGATTCAAATCAGGTCTGGGAGCTCTTATGCATAGCAGTTCATATGGATTATGAGGTGTGGCAGATGGATGTCAAGACATCTTTCCTTAATGGAAGTCTTGAGGAAAACATCTATATGGAGCAACCAGAGGGATTCATTGCTAAGGGCAAAGAGCATCTTGTATGTAAGCTTAATCGGTCCATTTATGGATTGAAGCAAGCTTCGAGGTCTTGGAACATCCGCTTTGATAAGGTAAATTCAGACTTATGGATTTATTCAAAGTCCAGATGAGTCTTGTGTATACAAGAGATGTGACGGAAATGTAGTGGTATTTCTTGTATTATACGTAGATAATATTTTGGTAGTTGGCAACAATATCAGAGTGTTATCAGACGTAAGGGTATGGTTGTCCAAACAGTTTTGAAGGACTTGGGAGAAGTGGGACACATCCTTGGGATCAAGGTTAGTGTGCTAATCCCAAGCTTCATACATAGACACGATTATGGATAGTTAGCATGCAAAACTCCAAGAAAGGTTTTCTACCTTTCAGGTATGGAGTTCCTTTATCTAAGGAGATGTGTCCTAGATCATCTGAGGTGATAGAGGAGATGAAGGCGGTTCTTTATGCTTCGGTAGTAGGAAGCCTCATGTATACGATGCTATGTACGAGACCCGATATCTGCTATGCCGTGGGCATGGTCAGAAGATATCAGAGTAATCTAGGACAGGGACATTGGACTGCGGTAAAGCATATATTGTAGTGCCTGAGAAGGACTAGGGATTATATGCTAGTTTACCGGGCAGACCAATTACTCCCTGTGGGTTACATAGATTCTGATTTCCAATCTGATAGGGATAACAATAAGTCTACCTCAGGTTTTGTATTTACTTAGGGAGGTGGAGCCATTGTATGGAGGAGTGTCCAGCAGAAATGTGTGGCGGACTCAACCATGGAAGCTGAGTGTATGACAGCCTCTTAGGCAGCCAAAGAAGCTGGGTGGCTCAGGAACTTCCTGATGGACTTGGATGTGATTCCTGGTTTGCCCAGAAAAATCACAATTTATTGTGATAATAATGGTGCAATTGCAAACTCGAAGGAACCACGAGCCCATAAGGTAAGTAAATACATAGAGTGCAAGTACCACCTGATACGAGAAATCGTAAAGGAGGTAGAAGTAAGCTGTCGCCTAGATTGCATCAGAGGATGACCTGGTAGACCCTTTCACTAAGGCCCTTCTGGCGAGAGCATTGATAGGCATGTGGAGAGAAGGGGAATCAGATGTATGACAGTATGATGACAGCATAGTCTTTTAGTATAAGTGGGAGATTGTTGGGATGTATACTGAAAGCCTAGCTCTTTGGTATGAACATTTTATTTTGAAATAAGAATCACATGATCATTGTTTGCTCTTTATATTTATATATGTGCATATTGTCTTTTTACATTGTAGATAACATGGTGCTTGGATGTGGCACAGAAGATCATGTTATTAGTCCCTTGTAGAGTATAAGTAGAGGCTCACAACCAAGATGGTTTTGGACAAACCATTGGCATGGTTGTAGTGTAGCTTGGTATTGTTTTATCTTGAACATAGAGTTACACTAGTACACTTAGGTGTATTGAGCAGGATCGACATAGAGGTGATTCAATTTATTGCTGACTGCATAATTGAATCGGACCTCGGATATTAAGTTGTACATGCTCTTAATCCCGATATAATAACGGGCACATGTACTTAGTATTTATTTCTTTGATTTACCAGAGGGTGAGATTTCTATGGATTAAATCAATATGCCCGGTAAGTTGGGAAGTGATATTATTTACATGGTGTGCCATTGATTATAGGAGGAATCCGTGTCCTATATGTTGGTGCAGGGGCACTAGATAATCGAACCTGTGTTTTGATTATGGCAAAGACACAAAGTTAAGTTTATATCGTTATCTCACGAGCTATCGAGTGTACAGAAAAGTATTAAAGCTGGAGCTGAAGGCTAGCAACACCCGGAGCACTCGAGTGACTTCGGAGGGAGCCGAAGGAATCGAGTGGAAGGCCGAAAGCAAGAGCTACTATCGAGGTAAGCTCGTGTGAGTGAGAGATTGTAAGGTCGTGTCCTCTTTACGGGGATGACCGTAGGCGACGATCCGACTAAGACTTCCTGTGGAAGGTCTAGGTCGAGATCGGACGGTTAGAAACCGTCGCATTTATCATTTTCCGAGCTAACCTCTTGCTGTAGGGTAGCGGCAAGATCGGACATTGCTGGACATGGGCCGATGATGCCCATCACCGATCGATGGGAGGCATCATTCGACTGATGGCGACGTTTCAGCTTTCGCGCTAGGTCAAAACGGATAACGTTTGACGCGGCCACTTCGCGATAAAAATTTGGAAAAATTCATGATCCGTTCCAAAGAAATAGGATACAAATTCAGAGGCTAAAGTCTATAAAAGGAGGGGAGGATTCATCTCCAAATATCATCAATTTTATTCATCAAGTGCTCCTACAACGCCAACGCTCCAACACCGTCATAACGCCGACGCGACGCCAAGTTCCAATCTTCTTCGCTTCGACAGATTCAAGTAATATTTTTGATATTGTATTCTTTGTTTTTCTTCATAACGAGGTGAGGTAGGCTTGTTGCCTCATCCTCGTATATTCGGTTTTGTGATCGTTGTCTCCTACCTCCAACGAGGAGGAGACGTTATAGTGCTTTGCCCTCCGTACGCGGTCTAGGACCGATAGGGCCTTGGAGTAGCAACCGCTGGGTTGTGAACCAAGTAAAATAAACGTGTCATTTTATTTTCCGCTGCTTACTCGCTTACTCGTGCCTTAACGAACGATTACGAACGAAAGATTTTCGATCGCTATTCACCCCCCCCTCTAGCGATGCTTTTCGATCCAACAATTGGTATCAGAGCGGGGGCGCTAAGATTTGGTGAAACCACCAATCTAGCACGTTTTGGTTTTCTTTTCGTATTTTTCGATTCGTATATTTCTTAGGTTTTGTTTCCCGCACTACTAATCCAAGACCAAGTCTTGGTACATAGTTATATTGTTGTGTTTTTGCAAGTACTAATCTCCTTCGGAGTACCTCACGATCAAACGAGCATAACTTTTGCTACAAGTGGACTCACGAAACGATCTACCCACCAAATCAAAGCTCTCTGAAAGATCTACACTTCTTACCAGGGGTTTACCCCTGTAACAAGCTGTTTCCAGCCCCAAAATCCAATGTTTAGTACCCTTTCGGGGACATCGAAGGTCGTAAGTTTCAAATTTTTTAGTTTCTTATCCTCCTTATTTATTTCTGTTTTTTTTTTCCTATTATTTCCCGCATTACTAATCCAAGACCAAGTCTTGGAATTCTCTTTGGTTTTTATTTGTGTTTTTGCAAGATACTTAATGGCTCACATTGAGGGATATAGCACCACCCGACCTCCGTTCTTTAACGGAGATGATTTCCGTTATTGGAAAGGTCGGATGGAGTGTTTCTTGAAAACACAAGTCGAGACTTGGATAATAATCCAAACCGGCTTTGCTTTACCCACCAATGATCAAGGAGAGCCCTTGGATTTCAACAAGTGGACAAATGCAACCAAGAGGCAAATCGAAGTCGATGCAAGAGCAACCCAAATATTGCAATGCGGCTTGTCCAAGGAGGAACTCAACCGCATCGGACCATTCATTAGCGCCAAGGACCTATGGAATAAATTAATCGAGCTACACGAAGGAACGTCCGATGCTAAGGTATGTAAACGTGACCTTCTTTTCAATAAGTTGTATAAGCTCAAGATGCAGAAACACGAGACGACAACGGAACTACACGCCCGCGTCCAGGATATTGTCAACGGCCTACACACCATTGGACACAAGGTCAAAAACCGTGACCTACTAAGGTACGTTCTTATTTCATTTCCTAGGACTACCTTGTGGGCATCCATGGTCGATGCCTACAAGGTCTCTAAGGACCTATCGAAGCTTAGGTTAGATGAATTATTTTCCGAGTTTGAACTTCATGAGCAAACTAACGTGATCCGGGCCGAGAGAGGTATTGCTCTACTTGCAGGACAAAGAAGCAAGCCACCTACTAGGCAAGTAGATGAACTCAAACCTGAAGACGAATCCGAATCCGAAGAGGAGGCCATAATAGTCAACATTGTGCGGAGAATAGTTCGACAAGAAAGGAGGAAATTGAAGAATGAGAACCAAAAGAAAAAGGGAGCAAGGAAAGCCTTCCATGCAACTTGGGACAACAAAGAAGACATAGCTTTCATGGCGAAATCGATTGAGTCAGAATACCGAATCGAACTCAACTCGAGAACTCGAGGATGACTCTTGACTCGGTTACCTTCAAGTCAAGCCCTGATCGCATCCTTCAAAAGATACCCTTAAAGTGAGTCGAACTTTATTTAATACTTTACATAATACGGTTAAGTTTTTGTCTAGGAAATTAACTAAGTCCGAGTCTAGGGTTGAGTCATTACTTGAGGAGGTTGAAACCCTCAAGCAAGAGGCTACTCTAACCTCTTCAACTAGTCAAGTTCAAGAGGGAAACTCAACCCAAATTGAAAAACTTGAGGAGGAGAATTCTCTCTTGAAAGAACGAGTTCAAGAGGTTGAGGCTAGGTTGGAAAGGTTCACATTGGGATCTAAGAACCTTAATCGACTACTTGGAACCCAAAGAGTCGTATACAACAAAGCCGGACTCGGATTTAAGTCAAAGACTACGAATAGGTCTTATATGTCTATTGTAAATCGTAGTCATCAAAGAGTCCAAGCATGGGTCCCAAAGGTTTTATTAAATTCACATATAAGGACTAACAAGGTTTGGATTCCCCAGGATCAAGTTCATTATTTGAATAGACCATATTGGTTCAATGGTCCAGGGGGAGCTAACACTAAAATAGTATACCCGCTTACTTAGCAAAATCATTGCATGCTTAGAATTTTTGTTAACTTGAGAACTTACTTAGAACACGTACATAACCAACTAAAATCCTTCGAAAAGATTGAGCCTCGGGGAGCCTCTTTTCAGTTAGACTAGGAAATAGTCTTAGGTGAGTCAAGTCATCATTTTCTTGAAAATGGCTTTGTCTAAGGAAGTGGTCGATGATCCGATAAAAGAAGGCCCTCGTGCCTCACGACACGGAAGCCATGATCTTGAAAAGGTAAACTTGACAAGCCTAGGGTCAAATCCAAATCTAACATAAAATTACTTGAACCTAAATGCACTTAATCAACTTAATTTTAAAATCATCTCACAAAACACATAAGGTGAACAAATTCTGAGACACATAGAATGGGTGAGATGTTAAGGATAATTGAAATATACTTAAAACAATCTCTTCAAAATACTACCTATTTTCTCAACTATTGTACTTAACAACTCTTAGGCCAAAGTTTAGCGCCCCCTACATCTCTTATACTTCATATATTTGACTAAGGGGGAGAGCAAACTAACCCTAAAGGTTATATTATAAATCTTTAGATTATTGGTGCAGAGGGGCACACCTCGAACCAATCTATCTAACTACTGCTAGACGTATGCTTGGACTCATATTTGATTTATCTAGATGCATGCATATACGATATTGTTTTCAAACCCCTGTTTTATACAAAAACCCAAAAAAAATTTTGATTTATGGAAAAAGGGGGAGAAGAGCAAAAGTTAAGGGGGAGTAACATAAAATTTGGGGGAGTAACATAAAATTATTTCTTTCAACACTCACCTAGGGTTAAGGGGGAGTTTTGGTTGAGGGGGAGTTTTTGAAAATGACATTCATCATTCACTATACTGGTTTTATGCTTTAATTTTCCTTAACTTTGTGTTGGTTTGCCATAGATCAAAAAGGGGGAGATTGTTGGTGCAGGGGCACTAGATAATCGAACCTGTATTTTGATTATGGCAAAGACACAAAGTTAAGTTTATATCGTTATCTCACGAGCTATCGAGTGTACAGAAAAGTATTAAAGCTGGAGCTGAAGGCTAGCAACACCCGGAGCACTCGAGTGACTTCGGAGGGAGCCGAAGGAATCGAGTGGAAGGCAGAAAGCAAGAGCTACTATCGAGGTAAGCTCGTGTGAGTGAGAGATTGTAAGGTCGTGTCCTCTTTACGGGGATGACCGTAGGCGACGATCCGACTAAGACTTCCTGTGGAAGGTCTAGGTCGAGATCGGACGGTTAGAAACCGTCGCATTTATCATTTTCCGAGCCAGGAAGCCGGACATGGAGCAAGCCGATCGATGCCCATCACGATCGATGGGAGGCATCAGTCGACTGATGGCGATGATTCAGCTTTTGCGCTAGGTCAAAACGGATAAGGTTTGACGTGGGCACTTCGCGATAAAAATTTGGAAAAATTCATGATCCATTCCAAAGAAATAGGAGACAAATTCAGAGGCTAAAGTCTATAAAAGGAGGGGAGGATTCATCTCCAAATATCATCAATTTTATTCATCAAGTGCTCCTACAACGCCAACGCTCCAACACCGTCATAATGCCGATGCGACGCCAAGTTCCAATCTTCTTCGTCGGCAGCAGATTCAAGTAATATTTTTGATATTGTATTCTTTGTTTTTCTTCATAACGAGGTGAGGTAGGCTTGTTGCCTCATCCTCGTATATTCAGTTTTGTGATCGTTGTCTCCTACCTCCAACGAGGAGGAGACGTTATAGTGCTTTGCCCTCCGTACGCGGTCTAGGACCGATAGGGCCTTGGAGTAGCAACCGCCGGGTTGTGAACCAAGTAAACTAAACGTGTCATTTTATTTTCCGCTGCTTACTCGCTTACTCGTACCTTAACGAACGATTACGAACGAAAGATTTTCGATCGCTATTCACCCCCCCCCCTCTAGCGACGCTTTTCGATCCAACACTATATATTAGGTTGATGATGTCCCCTTGAGGAGCTCATAAGGTTCATCATGTAAACCCTATAGGTTGACTTAGTCAACATGATGATAAGGTTGAGTGGTACTACTCGAGGAGTTAGATGTTAATTAATTGATGGTCAGTAAATCAATTAATTGATGGACATTTGATATCTTAAACACGGGGAGATGAATGTACAAATAATATATGGAGCCCATATTAATTTATGGGGGTTGGTGAGGTAGTTCGATGATGATCCTCTAGTGGAATGGAACATCATTGATGGATCAAGTTTGTGTGGTTCCGATCCATCGGGTGGCCAAGACTCAACTCCTCCTCATGGTCCCTATCGTAGCCTAATATAAACCTCATGAAGTCTAGATCAAATGATGAAAAACAAATCTCTAGATCCGACGGTTGGGATTAAATCCCTAGAACCGACGGTTGAGATTAAATCTCTAGATCCGACGGTTGGGATTAAATTACTAGAACCGACGGTTGAGATTAAATCTCTAGATCCGACGGTTGGGATTAAATTCCTAGAACCGACGGTTGAGATTAAATCTCTAAATCCGACGGTTGGGATTAAAACCCTAGAACCGACGGTTGAGATTAAATCTCTAGATCCGACGGTTGAGATTAAATCTCTAGAACCAATGGAGGAGATTGAACCAAGGCCTAAACCTAACTCTATATATATGGGCTTAGGCTTGGGCGGCAAAAAAAAAAATATGAAAAACCTAATTGAGACAAGGTGGCTTGGGCGGCAAGAAAAGGAGATTAGGGTTAGGGTTTGGTTGATGGTGTTGGGCGGCAAGGCTTCTCCTTCTTCCAATTGTTGGCCGGCAACCCATCCTCCCTATTCCTCCTTGATTTGGCCGGCGCCCAAGTTTTACCTTTCCTTCTATGGCTTAGGTTGGATGGAATTAGGATGGCTTCCCTTGGGCGGCAACCAAAACCTAGATGGGATAGGGTTGGGGTTGGGTGGCTAGGGTTAGGGTTTTGGGATTAGGGTGGGCGGCAATATGGAGATGAAGATCTTTTTCTTCTTCCTTCTAAGTGTTGGCCGACCACTATCCATGTTCCCTATACCTTGGGCGGAGCTCAACCTATTCTCCTTCCCTTCATCCTTGGCCGGAAATTAGGAAAGCTTTGTCTAGGGTTTGGGCGGCAACAAGGAGGAGGATTGTTTTCCTTTCCTTTCTCCAAGTGTTGGCCAGCGGCCATACCCTTGGTGTTTCTCTTTCGGTTGGCTTCTATACTCCATTCCATCTTCTCTTTGGACCGGCGGCAAACATCATGCTTGGAGCTTGATGGTTGGTCCTAGATAAGAGATGAGTTTTGTTTCCATTTTGTTCTCTCTATTCTTGGGGCCGGCGGCATCAATCCTTTGTGGATTGGTGGTTGGCTCAAGCAAGAAGGGAAAGAGAGTTCTTCTTTCTTTGGATTGAAGAAGATCTAGGATGCTTCAACTTGTGGAGGATCTTCGCCCACACGAAGTCTACAAGGAGGTTAGGACATACGATAGAAGATCAAGAGGTATAAAAGTTTCACAACTTTTATTATTGTTCTTTGCATGTTCTTATTTGATATGGTAGCTTATGTTCTTTATGTTAGTATATGTTGATTATACTAGTTTACATTTGCATGTATTTGTATAATCATGGACCCCGATAAGAAACACAAAAACCGGCGATCCGTCCGTCGTCTCTTCCGCGGCTAACCGACTAGAAGAGCTTGGTTGCCTGAACAACTAGTTTGTTCAGGCGATCGCTCGAGTCGTTAGCACGACGATGAATTGATTGTGCTTAGGAAACTCATCCCATCCGGATTAGTTTTCATTAGTAAAAATTTTAATCCGGGGACATGGGAGCCAATGAGCATTCCGAGGAGTAGCACATTGCCAACAATCGAATCAATCAGTCCCCGACAACGGTGCCAAAAACTTGATGCATGCGAATGCGACCTCAAATCTCGTGACAAAGTCCATCGAGGGCTCAAAGTGTGTGCTCACGCTCAACGCCCGCAAGTGCACGAGTGTCATCAAGTAATAAAGAATATCGATCCCAAAGGGACTGAGATGTCGAGAATCGATTTGCCCAATGGACGTGTTGTTGTTCAGATTGGTAATCCTAGGGTTCACGAATGAGAGGTCGTCAGTGGTCCAAACTCAGTACGGTGTCACACGAAGGAAGAGAAGGTTTGCTATGAGTCCTTGGGATCGATTCTAGGATTTCGGTTTTGTTTGTGTCGCAGAACACGTTGTCAATTGGGTTTTGTCTAGGTTTCTAGCTACAGTTTTGTGGAAAGGACATCATACACTACCCCAATGAGCCTTCGCATCTATCAGAAGCTACCTCTACCATACCAGGTCAACCCCTGGCTTTAGGATGGGATAGTTAGTACGAGGATGTCGAATCGATCCTTGCGATGAGTCAAAAATGGGGCACATTTCCTACTCTATCACATCCTTCTACCCATAATTATCGACGATGAGGACAACCCCTAGGTTCCTCTTTAAATTCTCCTAAATCTTTGATACGAGGGCTGTCACCCCTCGTATCGGCTAAGCACACTGACTAGAAAACCAAAACAAAAGCTATAGATCTAAACCAAATGCCAATTGCAAATATAGATTCAAGAACAAAAAGATATTTGAACCAACATGTTCTAACTCAACACAAATTACTCCCTAGTCCTAGAATCAGAGAATCGACTCTATGAATGCAAGAAAAGAAACACAAGGCATTGTCGAATTCATATATGCAAGATAAAGTAAGGAAAGAATATAGATTACAATACGTTGAGGCTCTTCTCTCTGGCGTTGAGGTGTAGAACTTGGATCTCGAGTGGCTTCCTTCCTCCCCATTATGATTTTTCGGTGCTTTTTAGGGCACCAGTGTGCCGTCCCGACCGTCGGGCCTTCCCTTAGGGTTTGGACGTAGCTTCCTTTATATAGACATGAAGCTGGATCTTCAAGAAATCTGTAAAAAAACCCTGATTGCGTCAAGTTGTTTGGCCGCCACACGACCATGTGAAAACACAAGGCCAGGTTGTGTGTGAGGCTATGACGACCATTTTCAAACCCTGGACACAGCCGTGTGTAGGCACATGCCCTGGTCATGTGCCCTACTACATCCAGCTGCCAACTGCTCTTTTTCGCTCCGAAAGTACATCGTTTCCCCTGTGAAATGCTATCCTGCACACAAAAGTACAACGAGCAGATCTCCGAACCAAAAAATAGGAAATGCATGCAAAATAAAGTAAAATATGCATGAAACAAACATAAAATGAAATGGGATGTGAGCGAAAACTAATCCTAAAATTTTGTATGTTTTGCTCACATCATGCGTGTGACCAAATAGATTCCCGGTTTATGTTGGTCATATATAATTAACCATTAATTATAGAAAGATCATGAGTGGCACATAATAGTACATCATTATCCCCAATTAATCAGAAAATCAATGGTTGATCCCAGAACATCTTCTGAAATCTTTCAGCAGCTACAATGAAAATGTGCTTCATTCCCTTCACTCATCTTATACCCACCTAGTTCAGGACATGGTCTATTGTGTCAGTCCCCACTAGGCTGACTATGTCACACCTAGCCTAAGTATTACTTCCTCGTCCTACGGGTTCTAGTTATTGCACATGTATCCAAGAGTACCATACTCTAAACATGTAAAGCTTTGGCCAAAGACTTTAGTAACAATCCGACGAGAGGTCATAGGGTATACATCTCCTCGCAAGGAGTGGTAAATCCTCTGTAGGCTATTCAAACACCTTCGGGCACTTCAACTTATACCCAATCATCTCGGGTCCACATCTCCTTAGAGATGCTTGCTTAAGATGTCAAAGCATAAGTCTTCATGACCAAGATGACTTGAATACCGCAAGTCGAAGGAACATCGCACTTAAGCTGCAGTAAGAACTTCATTGACATATCCATATATGCAGACAATCATATGAAGTCTTACAGCTGATCACTTCAATGAACTAGTTACCCTAACTAGCATCCACAGTTATCTCTAGACATCCCAATGTCTTCAGCTAGTGAGAAATAGCTGCTTAGATAAACCAAAGAGTATAACTCGTGCCAATCTCAATAGAATTAATGGTGTTCGAATACATCAATTCATCGACTAGGGATAATTTTCAATACATCACAATTACACATGTAGAGATACTCACCAGTTGTGATTCAATCATAAATTCTCTCCTGCTATGAATTGTATTATGGACATTCAGTAAATGAGTTTAAGATCCAATCAAATATATGAAAATATGTATACTCAAATAGTGAATCTTCATTTATCAAATAAATGGTACAACCATAAGGCGATTGCCTTAGGACATCTCTCATATATAACTAACAAACTCTCACTTGTCCTAATGCCAATCGCGATGGTATCCAATACCATAAGCTCTAACATGGTCCTCAAACTTACTTTGAGGTAAGGCCTTAGTGAAAGGGTCTGCTAAGTTCCTTTCGGTTGGAATCTTCTCGATTTGTATTTCTTTCCTACTGATGATCTCTTTGATCAAATGATAGTGATGAAGCACATGTTTGAATCGTTGATTAGACCTTGGCTCTTTTTCCTATGCAATCACTCCATTGTTGTCATAGTAAACTAGTATTGCTTCAACAATGGTTGGAACCACACTAAGTTCAGAGACAAACTTTTTGATCCAAATCACTTCTTTTGTTGCTTCCAAAGCTGCGATGTATTTTGCCTCAATGGTAGAATCCACTACAGTATCTTGCTTGGAACTTTTCCAACTTACTACGCCTCCACTCAAGGTGAATATGTATCCAGACTTAGACCTGAAATCATCCTTGTATGTCTGAAAGCTAGCATCCGTATACCCCCGTATTACCATATCACCCACTCTATATATTAGAAATACATCCTTAGTTCTTCTTAGGTACTTAAGGATTGTCTATACAGTCGCTCAATGATCCATTCCTGGATCAGACTGGTATCTGCTCGTGACACTCAGAGCATACGATACATCGGGCATCGTACATAACATAGCATACATGATAGATCCTATTGCGAATGCATAGGGGATCTTACTTATGTAAATCCTCTCGTGTTCTGTGTACAAACACATAGACTTCAAAAGGTGTATCCCATGCCTGATGGGAAGGAAAGCTTTCTTGGATTCCGACATGCTAAACCTCTTTAGCACTCGGCATATATATGTAGACTGTGAAAGACCAAGCAACCGTTTCGATGTATCTCTATAGATCATAATTCTGAGGATATAGGTCGCTTCTCTCAGGTCTTTAATGGAGAATGTTTTGGATAATCAAGTTTTGATCGACTGTAAGATAGATATATCATTTCCTATAAGTAATATGTCATCGACATACAACACTAGGAATACGACTGCACTCCCACTAACCTTCTTGCACACACAGGGTTCGTCTGAATTTTGTGAGAAATCAAACCTTTTGATTGTCTCATCAAAATGGATATTCCAACTCCTGGATGCTTGCTTCAGTCCATATATGGACCGTCGAAGCTTGCATACCTTAGTTTTATCAATTGATGTGAAACCCTCGAGTTGTATCATATACACGTCCTCGAGTAGGTTTCCATTAAGGAAGGCCATTTTCACATCCATCTATCATATCTCATAGTCATAATGAGCCGCTATGGCCAGGAGCATCTGAATGGATTTAAGTATAGCTATAGGAGAATAGGTCTCATCATAATCAACACCTTGCTTTTGACGATAACCTTTCACCACTAATCTAGCCTTATAGGTAATCACATTACCATCCATGTTGGTTTTCTTCTTGAAAACCCACTTGCATCCTATAGGCTTAATGCTTTCATGTGGGTCAACCAAGTTCCAAACTTGATTTTCATACATTAAACCAATTTCTGACTTCATGGCTTCAAGTCATTTGTCCCTTTATGAACTCTTCAGAACTTCTTCATAACTGGTAGGCTCCTCATCGTCAATGAGTAACACATCATTCGATTCGCTTATGAGAAATTCATATCTCTCAGGAATATTACGTGTTCTACCAAATCTATGAAGATGTAGTATCACAATAAGTTCAACCGATGTCTCATCACTATGAGTTATCAATTGTGGTGCTTGGCCAGGTATCTCATCAATGTCTATTGGAGTCTTTTGAACCTCCTCAAGTTCAATGCCACTCCCACTGCTTTCTTAGAAGAGAAACTCTTTCTCTAGAAACACAGCATGCCTTGAAATAAACACCTTTTGTTCCATAGGATGATAGAATTGGTAACCTCTCGTTTCCTTAGGATATCCAATAAATAGACATTTATCAGACTTAGCATCCAATTTATCTGATACAGTATGCTTCACATAAGCAGGACAACTCCATATCTTCAAGTAAGATAAATGAGGTTTCTTACTATTTCATATCTCATATGGAGTAGTAGAGACTACCTTGGTCAGGACTCTATTTAGCAAGTAAACAGCTGTCTAAATTGCATAGCCTCAAAAGGACTTGGGAAGATTCGCATGATTCATCATCGACCTAACCATGTCCAATAAGGTTCGGTTTCACCTCTCTGATACACCATTATGCTGCGGTGTATACGACGGAGTCCATTGAGACAATATACCATTGTCCTTTAGAAAATCCAGAAACTCTTGACTCAAGTATTCACCACCTCAATCAGATCAAAGCATTTTAATACTTTTTCCAAGTTGTTTCTCTACTTCATTTCTGAATTCTTTGAACCTTTCAAAGGCTTCAGACTTGTGTTTCATCAAGAACGCATACCCAAATCGTGAGTGATCATCGATAAAGGTAATAAAGTAGCTATAGCCTCCTAGAGCATGAGTTAACATAGGTCCGCATACATCAGTAAGTATTAGACCAAGCAACTCTCCCACCGGTTGACCCTTTCCAGTTAAAGGTAACTTAGTCATCTTCTCTTTTAAGCATGATTTACATGTATCGAATGAATCAAATTCAAACGATTCCAGAATTCCACATCGATGTAATTCGGACATGTGTTTCTTGCTTACATGGCCAAGACGACAATGCCACATATAGGAGGTTAATTGATTATCTCTTCGAGCACGTTTGTTGCTCGCTTCGATATTGAAAATGTCACTGGATATGTCTAACATATATATACCATTGCATAAAGTTCCAATCCCATAAAGAACGTCATTCAAAGTTATGTAACAACAATTGTTACTAAAAGTCAAATGGTACCCATTTTTATTTAAGCAAAAAATAGAAACAATGTTCTTTATTAACGAAGGTACATAATAGCAATTGTCTAGTTCTAAGACAGGTTTTGTAGGGAGCTTCAACAAATATGTTCCGATGGTGACTGCAACAACTTTTGCTCCATTGTCAACTCACAAATTTGATTCTCTCCTAACGAGTTGATGTACACGATAGCGACCATAAATCTCGCGATAGAGACCATCGAGGACTCGAAGCGTGCGCTCGTGCTCAATGCTCGCAATTGCACGGATGTCGTCAAGTAATAAAAAGATTATCGATCCCACAAGGACTGAGAATCGAGTACCAATTTGTTAAGTGGACGTTATTGTTTAGAATTCAGTTCTAATGGTTGTGATTACGAGGGTTGTCGTCAGTCCTAACTCAGTACGGTGTCACACGGAAGAAGAAAAGACTTGTTGCGAGTCTTTGGAAGGAATTCTAGGATTTCGATTTCACTTGTGTGTCATAAAATATGCTATCAATTGAGTGTTGTCTAAACGTCTAACTATGGCCTTGTGGAAGGGACATCATACACTCCCTCGATGAGCCTTCGCATCTATCGGGAGCTATTTCCGCCTTACCAGGTCGACCCCTGGCATTAGAATGGGATTGGTAGTACGAGGATGCCAAATCAATCCTTGTGACAAATCATTTCCAATTCTATCACACTCTTCTATCCAGAGTTATAGGAGATGAGGCCAACCCCTAGGTTCCTCCTTAATTCTCATAAATCTTAGATACGAGGGTTGTCAGCCCTCGTATCGGCTAGCACAGTAGATAGAAAACCAAAACACATAGATATCGGTCTAAACTAATACCAATTGCAAATACAAACTCAAGAATAGAATTTAATTTGGAATAACATGTTCTATGCACACAAACTACTCCCTAATTCTAGAATCGAAGAATTTACTCCATAAATATGAGAGGAGAAACACAAAGCATGATCATATTCGTATAAATAATGTTAGTGCAATCAATCCTTGATATGGTTTTGATGTGTGTGTCAAAGGGTTTAAGTTAGGTTAGTTATTATGATTTGATATGTGTGTTGGAGTCTTGCAGGACTTAGTAATTCGCACATGGTGTCTTGGCGAGTTTCACCTCTCATGACTCGGTCCTTGAGTCGGTGAAGGATGGCTTTGCGGAAGCCGTGCGCTTGGAGCATCTGAGGGACCGCCGGACGAGGAGCTTGGAGTGAAGCCGGAGGAAGTAGACTTCAGGGTGAGACGCGAAGGATGGCGCTGCAGAGCCGTGCGCTTGGCGCATCCGAGGGACGTGGCCGGACGAAGATAACCTCGAAGGCGAGGGACTCCGAGGGATGAGAGTGAGTGAATGTAACCCGGGAAGGGGTAGAGCTCCTAGGTGAAACTTGGACATTTGGCTAAGTGTCAGATGGGATTTCCCGACACCAGTCGATTGTCATGTAATGGTAGTCGACTACTCTAAGTCGACTATGACTCGACTAGTGTTCGAGTCCAGTCCAAGTGCCAATAGTGGACTGCCATGGATTGGCAGTCGACTGATGAGGGGTTTGTCAAGCACATAATGGAGTCGAGCTCGCAAGCACTCGACTGATGGTAAGATTAGTTGACTGATGATGTTGCCGTTGGATGAAATCCAACGTTGAAAGCAGCCGTTATTGGGCAACGGCTACAGGACCAGTCGACTGATAGGGACATCAGTCGACTGCTCCTGTGTCAATGGGAAGAAACCCTCTTCCTCTATAAAGAGGAAGGGTGTGGGGCTTTGGGGGCTTAATGCTTCAACTCATAACATCTCCCAAAGTGCTCTAAGTGTTTTTCCACTCTTCTTCTAGTGCTACTCATTCTATTGTAGAAGAGTGATCCTTGTGTAAAGAGGTTACCTCCACCTAGCTTTGTGCAAAGGAGAGATCTAGTGGAAAGATTGAGGAGTGATTCACCTTGGACGAATCGGATTGTGGATTAGCGGCGTAGCCGTGAACCACGTTATATTCTTTGTGTTAGCATTGGTTTTGTTCTTATTGTTTTTATTTGCTTGTTTATTAGTATTCCGCTTGCGCTAACATTTTGTAGACGAGCAAATTACGTCATCCAACGAAAGAGGGCTATTCACCCCCCTTTAGCCGAGCACTTCGATCCCCTACAAGTGGTATCAGAGCCAAGGAAAGCTTGTCGAGGACTAACCGCCACAACAAGCACAATCAAAAGATGGCTGACTCAAACATTCACCCACCGAAATTCGAAGGTGAATTCTCTTGGTGGAATAAGAGAATGGAGGTATTTTTCGAGACCGATTTTGAAATTCTTTTGATTATGGAAAACGGTTTCGAATTGCCTAGGGATGAAGAAGGGGAGCCCTTGGAGAAATCAAGGTGGAGCAAGAGGCAAAGAGAAGAATACTTGGCAAATTCAAAGACCAAGCACCACCTCTACAATGTACTCCCCCAACAAGAAGTGAATAGGATAGGGGAGTGCTCTAGTGCCAAAGAGATGTGGGAGAAGCTAGTAGAGCTTCATGAAGGTACCTCGGAGGCCAAACTTGCAAGAAGAGACCTCCTCCGCTCCCAACTATCAAACATAAAATTAGAAAAGGGAGAAAAGGTAACCTCACTACACTCTAGATTTAAAGAGATAATAACCGGTTTATCTAGTGTAGGAGAGAAGCTTTCAAATAGGGACATGCTCATGAAGGCAATAGATGCCTTCCCTCGATTCTCAAGGTGGAGCTCAATGGTGGACTCATTCTACATCTCCAAGAACTTGGAAGTGAGTACCTTGGAGGAATTTTTGTCAACAATGGAGCTCCACGAAATGAGGCTTGAAGGAATAATAGAAGAGCCAAGAATTCAACCTTCAAGAGGAGTGACACTTTTGGCCAACAAGAGGAAGAAGAAGATGGAGACTCCTTCCTCCTCCGATGAAGCATCCTCATCCTCCTCCATGGATAGCACGGAAGAAGCCTATATGGTAAGGAGGGTAAGGCGTTCATTAAAAGGTTTTCAATTTAATAAATCTAATGATAGGAGAAGAAGACCAAGGGGGAAGGTAATTTGTTATAATTGCCAAGGAGAGGGCCATATAAGGGATAATTTTCCCCTCTTGAACAAGAGCAAAGAGGAGAAGAAAAAGAAAGAAGAAAAGAAGAAGAAGAAGGGGAGCAAGAAGAAGAAGGAAGAAGAGAAGAAGGCCAAAGAAAAAGGGAAGGCCAAGGCATTAAAAGCAAGGACATGGGATGACCCTTCTTCGTCATCTTCATCATCATCGGAAGAGGAGAATGCCTTTGTCACCAATTTGGCATTGATGGCCTTCGACGACCTAGACTCCTCCTCCACCGATAATGAAGAAGCAAGCTCAAGTGGAGAGAGCTCAAGTGAAGGGGGAGCCTCCTCTACATCCTCATCCGAAGAAGAGGACATGGAAGCTATGGTAACGAACCTTTCACCTAGTAAAATAGTTTCCATGATTTCTAGTCTTACTAAGGATCTATTTAGAGCTAAAAAGAAAAATAAAAGCATGATTGATCAAATTAAAGATTTAGAACAAAAATTAGAAAAAGCATGTTTTAATGATGATAATGATGATGCATGCTCACATGATAACTATATGCCTTTGGATGTTAGTGATGCATGTATAGAGGAAAATAGGGTCCTAAGGGAAAAGGTAGATCATTTGACCAAGACCCTAGAAAAATTTACAATAGGCTCCAATACCCTTAACATGATCATAGGGAGCCAAAGGGAAAGTTTCAACAAGAAAGGCTTAGGATATAAAGAAAATAAAAATGAAAAGGCCTATAAGTGTTTAATAGCTAGGGGTCAAGACAAAAAGAAGGTAATAGCTAGAAAATTGATCCCTAAGGAATTTTTAGTGAACCCCATAGGCAAGAATTTATATTGGGTTCCAAAATCCATCCTTAAGGGTTAGGAAAACCCTAGGGTAGTCAACCATAAGGACTTTATCTATATCATATTTTGGTTAACTTAGGATGGCGGGACAACATTTTTGAAATAGTGTTAAGTGATGATAATGCACCTATAAATAGGTTAAATCATGTTCAACACTTAGTGTAATGTGATACTCATGACCTATACATTTTTAGCAAAATGTTGGGTGATGATAATGTTCCCATAAATTGATAATAATGCTTAAATCATGATAGTTACTAAAATTCCTATGTATATTTGCAATCATGATTTATGATCTTGATATTTGACACATAATCATGGGCATTAGGGTTCAAATCATGCTTTGGGTGATATTTTATCTTTTATCTTGATATAATACCTAATGCATGATTATAAATTAATGAATACGTTTGTATCATGATCATAATGTGAAATTAATTCATATATATCTTTATGATCATGTAGATTGTGAAGGTTGGATGCTTCGGAGGCTCATTGGCTCCCATGTCCCCGGATTAAAATTTTCACTAATGAAAGAATTAATCCGGATGGGATGAGTATCCTTAGCACAACCAATTCGTCATCGTGCTAACAACTCGAGTGGTCGCTTGAACAAACTAGTTGTTCAAGCAACACATCTCTTTTTGTTGGTTAGCCGTGGAAGAGACGACGGACGGATCGCCGATTTTTGTGTTTGGCTTCGGGGTCCATGATTATACAAAATGTTTACTAATTTACACATGTATAATCAACACATAAAATAACATGCTCAGATCTGAAAATAAAGTTATAAAACTTTATACCTTACGATCTTCTACCGTATGTCCTATCCTTCTCGTGGACGACGTGTGGACGAAGATCCTCCACGAGTAGAAGCCTTCTAGATCGCGTTCTTCCCTTCCTTGTCCGCTGCGAACAAAAAGAAGAACCAACAAATACCTATCCTTTCTAGAACCGGCCACCAAGATAGAATATTTGATGCAACCGCCGACCAAGGAACAAGTGGATGATGCGCTGGCCACCAATGGAAGGAGAAACCGCCGGCCCACCTCGGAGAGTATGGAGGAAGATGAACGCCGGCCACCAATGGAAGGAGAACCACCGGCCAAGGAATAAGAGAGAGGCCTAGAAGATGGGCACCAGCCAAGTCTTGATGGAGGAAGATGGGCGCCGACAACAATTTGATGGAAGAAGATTGCCGCCCAAACCCTAATTCCAAAAACCCTAGCCGCCCACTTTGAGAAGAGCCAAACCCTAACTCCCTTTCAATTATCCTTGCCGTCCAAGCCTAAGCCTCTATTTATAGAATTGGGCTTAAGCCTCCTTTAATCTCCACCGTCGGATCTAGGGATTTAATCTCCACCGTCGGATCTAGGGTTTCATCCCAACCGTCGGATCTAGGATTTCATCCTAACTGTCGGATCTAGGGTTTCATCCCAACCGTCGGATCTAGGATTTTAACCCAACCGTCGGATCTAGGGATTTAATCCCAACCGTCGATTCTAGGGTTTCATCCTAACCATCGTATCTAGGGATTTAATCCCAACCGTTGGTTCTAGGGTTTCATCCTAACCATCGGATCTAGGGATTTAATCCCAACCGTTGGTTCTAGGGTTTCATCCTAACCATCGGATCTAGGGATTTAATCCCAACC
Organism: Wurfbainia villosa; assembly: GCA_025175895.1. Taxonomy (NCBI): domain Eukaryota; kingdom Viridiplantae; phylum Streptophyta; class Magnoliopsida; order Zingiberales; family Zingiberaceae; genus Wurfbainia; species Wurfbainia villosa. The sequence goes on from CM045990.1 coordinate 35,645,707, forward strand.
GTTGGTTCTAGGGTTTTGTTTTACATTCTTGGATCTAGACTTCATAAGGATTATTTTAGGCTACGATAGAGACCATAAGGAGGAGTTGGATCTTGGCCACCCGATGGATCAGAACCACACAAACTTGATCCATCAATGATGTTCCATTCCACTAGAGGATCATCATTGAACTACCTCACCAACCCCCATAAATCAATATGGGCTCCATATATTATTTGTACATCCATCTCCCCGTGTTTAAGATATCGAATGTCCGTCAATTAATTGATTTACTGACCATCAATTAATTAACATCTAATTCCTCGAGTAGTACCACTCAACCTTATCATCATGTTGACTAAGTCAACCAGCTGGGTTTACATGATGAACCTTATGAGCTCCTCAAGGGGACATCATCAATCTAATATATAGGACACAGTTTCCTCCTATAACCAACGACACACTATGTAAATAATATTATTTCCCAACTTACCGGGCATATTGATTTAATCCATCTAAATCTCACCCACTGGTAAATCAAAGAAATAAACACTAAGTACATGTGCCCGTTATTATATCGGGATTAAGAGCATGTACAACATAATATCCGAGGTCCGATTCAATTATGTAGTCAGCACTAAATTGAATCACCTCTATGTCAGTCCTGCTCAATACACCTAAGTGTACCAGTGTAACTCTATGTTCAAGACAAAACAATACCAAGCTACACTACAACCATGCCAATGGTTTGTCCAAAACCATCTTGGTTGTGAGCCTCTACTTATATTTTTCAAGGGACTGATAACATGATCTTCTGTGCCACACCAAGCACCATGTTATCTACAACGTAAAATATTAGACAATATGCACACATATAATAAATATATAAAGTGCAAACAATGATCATGTGATTCTTATTTCAAAATAAAAATGTTCATACAAAAAGAGCTAGGCTTTCAATATACATTCCAACAGATTGTTAGGTTGATACTTAACCTTGGGTAGAATTGCATGAAATTGAAGGTTAAGTATATACAAATATCTTTAGGATGCATCTCACACTCACCATAGGCTACCTTGATTGAAAACTTAGCATGAGTGAGATGTTAGGATGATACAAATGTTCACTAATGCCTATGACATTTAGATGGTCATTTAAGGTATCAAAATAGCAATAATAAACCAATCATGGGGAAGACTGTTAGTAATATATGAGAGATTTCCTAAGGCAATCGCCTTATGTATGAACCATTTATATGATAAATGAAGATTCACTATTTGAGTATACATGTTTCATGTATTTGATTGGATCTTAAACTCATTTACTGAATGTCCACGATACGATTCACAGCATGAGAGAATTTGTGATTGGATCACAACTAGTGAGTATCTCTACATGTGTAATTGTGATGTATCAGAATTATCCCTAGTCGATGAATTGATGGATCTGGACACCATCAATTCTGTCGAGACTAGCACGAGGTATACTCCTTGGTGTATCCAAGCAGCTGATTCTCACTGGCTGGAGACATTGTGATGTCCGGAGTTAATCGTAGATGCTAGTTATGGTAACTAGTTCATTGGAGTGACCAGCCGTAAGACTTCATATGGTTCTCTGCATATATAGATATGTCAATGAAGTTCTTACTGTGGCTTAAGTGCGATGTTCCTTTGACTTGCGGTATTCAAGTCATCTTGATCATGGAGACTTATGCTTTGACATCTTAAGCAAACATCTCTAAGGAGATGTGGACCCGGGATGATTGGGTATAAGTCGAAGTGATCGAAGGTGTTTGAATAGCCTATAAAGGATTCACCACTCCTTGCAAGGAGATGTATACCCATGGCCTCTCGTCGGATTGTTACTAAAGTCTTTGGCCAAAGCATTACATGTTTAGAGTAAGGTACTCTTCGATACATGTGGAGTAACTAGAATCCGTAGGACGAGGAAATGATACTTGGGCTAGGTGTGACGTAGTCAGCCTAGTGGGGACTGACACAATAGACCATGTCTTGAACCAAGTGGGTATAAGATGAGTGAAGGGAATGGGGCACGATTCATTCGAGCTACTGAAGGGTTTCAGAAATAGTTCTGGATCAACCGTTGATCTTTTCGGTTAATTGGGGATCATGATGTACTACTAGGTGCCACTCATGATCGTTCTATAATTAATGGTTAATTATAGACGGCCAACATAAACCGAGAACCTATTTGGTCACACGCACAACGAGCGTAATCCAAAGGATTTAAAACGAGCTTGAGAATGGGATTCTCAGACCGAGAGAAACTAGGTTTGGTTGGATCAAACATAAAGCGAACATGAAATTGTTTCAGTCGCAATGGAAGCGTGGATGGGCCGTGTCTTATGAAGACATAATGGATGGACCAAAATGGTTTGGTTCTAATCAAATGGAGGAGAATAAACCAAAGGGTTTGGTTTATTTTAAACGAATGAACCAAAAGTTGGTTCGGTTCGTTTTAACTTAAAATAAACCATCATGGTTTGGTTTATTTTAACTTATCTTAATGGAGCGGGTTAACGGGCTTTATGGATATGATCCATTAACCATTAAGAGAATTAGTTCTCTATAAAAGAGGGCTTAAGGGATTGTTAAGCCCTAACTAATCCAAAACCCTAGCCTTTGAGTTGCCGCCCACCCCTTGAAGGAGTTTTCGGTGCCAACCCTAGGTGTGCCGCCGCCCAACCTCTTGTGCCACTGTCCAACTTGTTGCCGGCGTCCAAGCTTCAGCCGGCGATCCTCCGGCGACCCTTCGGTGATCTCTTTTGGGTTCGGTGATAAGGTGTGCTCCACCTCTCCTTTGGCCGGCCTCTATTCCTCCACCAAAAGCTGTCCAGTTTTTCTGGACAGCTTGTTTCTTTGTTGTCGGAGCGTCGTTTGGACGACGGTTAGTGCTCTGACAGCGGCTAACTTACCGGGGATTTGATCTCCGGTAATCCTCTGAGGTGGAGGACGAAGGATTCGTCAATCGGTTGACGAATACCTCTCCGGAGAGGCAAGTTTTGAGGACTCGTCTTAGGATCCGAATTTGGATTCGGATCGTGATCATCTCTCGATCACGACGTCTTCAACACAAGGCTAATAACCCGTACGAAGACGAAGCTCGTGGCTTAGCGAAGTCATCCCGAGGAGCTCGGCATGGATACGGATAGAGACGATTCTAGCGAGGATCGTTCCGATTGATGCCGTTCCCACTACACGTCATACGAAAGGTATAACGTAGATAAATTTCCTTTTATTGCAAATTTAAATTTACGGTTATGTCTACACTTGTTGTAATTTGCATGCATGTGATGTGTGTGTTGTAATAAATATAGATTTATTATTTTTATTGCTTCCGCTGTGTTCATGTTTACGAAACGTGATCGAACACACACACGCCGCGGTGCCGGAAACCCAACAGTGTATCAGAGCCCAGGTTGTGTTTCGACATAATCGTAAAAATGATTTTGCGATAGTCATAATGTATTTCTGGAAATTTTCTAAATTTTGGAAATTTAGAAGTATTTATGGAAATTTTTCAATTTTGGAAAGTCTAGAAGTATTTATGGAAATCTTCCACTTTTGGAAAGTTGGAAGTATTTATGGAAATTGATATTTTCCATAAATAAAATATTTGATTAGATTCTAGAAATTTGTTTCCTAATTTAATTATGATTTGATTTGGGAAATCAAATCTTAAAATATTTTATTTCCATAAGTAGTTTTAATGATTTAGGAAATTGGTTTCCTAAATAGATTTTCCTTAATCAAATAATTCCATAAGTAAAATATGTGATTAGATTTGAAAATTTATTTCCTAATTTAATTATGATTTGATTTGGAGAATCAAATCTTAAACATATTTTATTTCCATAAATAGTTATGACATATAAGGAAATTATACACATGACATAATTGTATGTCATGTAATTGCATTAGATGCATAACATTATGCCATGCGTGTCGTGACATGTAGATGTATGCCATGTATGCCATGCCATGTAGATAATAGTTATTTGCATGCAAAGAGGATGAGACATAAAAACCCTTAAACAATATTAAAGCTTACACCTTCCATTAATATGGTTAGAACCAGAGTTCTGTTTCTTGTTTGGGTTGTTGGACTCTCTCCAAGCCCGGCTCGAACCTGAATATGTTCAAACCATGGAATAGTTTAATACTAATATGGTAAGAGTCAGAGGTCAATCATTAGCTTTGGTTGTTCGACTCTCTCCAAGCTGGGCTAATTGGTTGAATGCGCTCTAACCATATTAAAAATATGTCTTGATTAATGGGTTGGCTTTAACCTGGAGCATCGGCTTGTTGGACTCTCTCCAAGGTCGATGTAAAGGGAGGTGAAGTTGGGTGCTATGCATATGATGCATACTTGTTAATGTGTTAACAACCCGATGTATGTGTGAACATTCAATTAGTTGATAGCACATTGTGATAGTTGCATATACGTGATATGCAATCGGTATAGTTGACACCTACCGTCGTAGTTATGAATGGCTTGTTGGACTCTCTCCAAGGTTGTTCATAACTATGATGGATATCAGCCCATTTGGAGATGGACCTATGATCTCCCGAAGTGATTTTGGGGTTTTTTGAAATTCAAAAAATGAATGGGATTTATAAATGTATATTGATGCATTTTTAAAATCATTTTTTCATATATGCTCGTTTTGTATTTCTAGGTCAATAAATTGATCATGATGTCTTTAAATTGCGTTCCATTTTGGATTCAAATAAATTGACTGGGCCGAACTTCTTGGACTAGCTTAGAAACTTGAGAATTGTTCTCAAGGTTGAAAAGCTTGCAAATGTCCTCGAAGCGCCTCTTCCCGCCCGTCCTAGTGACAATGCAACTCTGGACCAATTGTTGGCCTATCAGAAACATGTGAGTGATTCTGAACAAATGAGTTACATCATGCTAGCCATGATGGAACCCAAGCTACGAAAGCAGCATGAGCATATGGATGCTCATATCGTAGTTCTTCATCTTTATGAGTTGGTTGATGAGCAAGTGAGATTTGAAAGGTTCGAAGTCTCCAAGCTCCTCTTCACCTCTGAGATGCAAGAAGGTTCATCTGTGGTACTGCTCAACATCTTTGAAGCTGTGGAGTCTTGAGAAGCATGAGCGAGGGGTGTTTGTTAGTTGATTCCTCGAAGAAAGGTTCTAAGAGGAGTCAAAGGAACAATGAAGGGAAAGAAGAGAAGGGCTAAGAAGGTAGAACTAGCACAAAAGGAAACTTGCCATCATTATGGCAAGGAGAGCCATTTGCGAAGAAAGTGCAAGATTTATCTTAAGTCCGTGAAGAAGGATAAGGCATCGGATGCCCCATCTTCTTCAGAAATCTTCTTTATTGATTGTCATTCTATTTCCTTAGACACTTGAGTATTGGATACTGGGTGTGGCTCACATATATGTAATGACATACATGGGCTAAGGAATAGAAGAAGACTCGTCAAGGGAGAGTCAAATTTACGTGTTGGGAATGGAGCAAAGGTTGCTGCACTCGCCATCGGAACGTATTTATTGAAACTCCCTGCAGGACTTGTCTTAGAACTGGACAATTGCTTTTATATTCCTTCGTTGATAAAGAACATCATTTCTATTTCTTGTTTAAATAGAAATGGTTTCCATTTGACGTTTAGTAACAATTGTTGTTACATAACTTTGAATGGGGTTCTTTATGGGACTGAAACTTTAAGCAATGGTGTTTATACGTTGGACGTATCCAGTGACATTTGCAATATCGAAGCGAGCAACAAGCGTGCTCGAAAGGATAATCAAATAGACTCCTACATGTGGCATTGTCGTCTTGGCCATGTAAGCAAGAAACGCATGTCCGAATTACACCGATGTGGAATTCTGGAATCGTTTGAATTGGATTCATACGATACATGCGAATCAAGCTTAAAAGGCAAGATGACTAAGTTACCTTTTACGGGAAAAGGTGAACGAGTGGGAGAGTTGCTAGGCATAATACATAGTGATGTATATGGCCCTATGTCAACTCAATCTTTAGGAGGCTATAGCTACTTCATTACCTTCACCGATGATCACTCACGGTTTGGGTATGTGTTCTTGATGAAACACAAGTCTGAAGCCTTTGAAAGGTTCAAAGAATTCAGAAATGAAGTAGAGAAACAACATGACAAGAGTATTAAAATACTTCGATCGGATTGAGGTGGTGAATACTTAAGTCAAGAGTTTCTTGATTATCTAAGGGACAATGGTATATTGTCTCAATGGACTCTACCCTATACACCACAGCATAATGGTGTATCTGAGAGGCGTAACCAGACCTTGTTGGACATGGTCAGGTCAATGATGAATCATGCGACTCTTCCCAAGTCCTTTTGGGGTTATGCACTTGCATATTGTTTACTTGTTAAATGTAATGCCTACTAAGGTAGTCTCAACTACTCCATATGAGATATGGAATAGTAAGAAACCTCATGTATCTTACTTGAAGATATGGGGTTGTCTGCTTATGTGAAGCGGACGATGTCGACAAATTGGATGCTAAGTCTGATAAATGTCTATTTATTGGATACCCTAAGGAAACAAGGGGTTACCAATTCTATCATCCTGTGGAACAAAAGGTGTTTGTTTCAAGGCATGTTGTGTTTCTAGAGAAAGAGTTTCTCTTGCAAGAAAACAGTGGGAGTGTCGTCGAGCTTGAGGAGGCTCGAGAGACTCAAATAGACATTGATGAGATACCTGGTGAAGCACAACAACCGACAACTCATAGTGATGAGCAATCGACTGGACCTATTGTAACACCACATCTTCGTAGATCTGGTAGAACACGCAACATTCCTGAGAGATATGGATTTCTCGTAAGTGAATCGAACGACGTGTCACTCATTGATGATGAGGAGCCTACCAGTTATGAAGAAGTGCTGACAAGTTCAGAAAGGGATAAGTGGCTTGGTGCCATGAAGTCAGAAATGGATTCCATGTATGAAAACCATGTTTGGAACTTGGTTGACCCACCTGAAGGCATAAAGCCTATAGGGTGCAAGTGGGTTTTCAAGAAGAAAACTGACATGGAAGGTAATGTGATTACCTATAAGGCTAGATTGGTGGCGAAAGAATATCGTCAAAAACAAGGTGTTGATTATGACGAAACCTATTCGCCTGTAGCTATGCTTAAATCCATTCGGATGCTCCTGGCCATAGCGGCTCATTATGATTATGAGATATGGCAGATGGATGTGAAAATAACTTTCCTTAATGAAACTTGCTCGAGGACGTGTATATGATACAACCTGAGGGTTTCACATCGGTTGATAAAACCAAGGTATGCAAATTGCGACGGTCCATTTATGGATTGAAGCAAGCATCCAGGAGCTGGAATATCCGTTTTGATGAGACGATCAAAAAGTTTGATTTCTCACAAAATTCAGACGAACCTTGTGTGTACAAGAAGGTTAGTGGGAGTGCAGTCGTGTTCCTAGTATTGTATGTCGATGACATACTACTTATAGGAAAAGATGTTTCAATCTTACAGTCAGTGATGGTTTGGTTATCCAAGACATTCTCCATGAAAGACCTGGGAGAAGCAACCTACATCCTTGGGATTAAGATCTATAGAGATAGATCGAAACGGTTGCTTGGTCTTTCGCAGTCTACATATATAGACCGAGTGCTAAAGAGGTTTAGCATGTTGGAATCCAAGAAAGGTTTTCGACCCATCATGCATGGGGTACACCTTTCGAAGTCTATGTGTCCGCGCACAGAAGACGAGAGGATTTGCATGAGTAAGATTCCCTATGCATCTGCAATAGGATCTATCATGTATGCTATGTTATGTACGAGGCCCGATGTATCGTATGCTCTGAGTGTCACGAGCAGATACCAATCCGATCCAGGAATGGATCATTGGGTGGCTGTTAAGATGATCCTTAAGTACTTGAGAAGAACTAAGGATGTGTTCCTAATATATGGAGAAGGGGACATGGTGATACGCGGGTATACAGATGCCAGCTTCGCATGACAAGGATGATTCCGTGTCTCACCGATACGTGTTCACCTAGAATGGAGGCGCAATAAGTTGGAAAGGTTCCAAGCTTGACACTATAGCGGATTCTGCCACTAAGGCAGAATACATTGCAGCTTTGGAAGCAGCAAAGGAAGCGGTTTGGATCAAGAAGTTCATCTCTGAACTTGATGTTGTCTCATCAATGATCCAAACATGTGCTTCGCCGCTATCATCTTATCAGAGAGATCATCAGTAGGAATGAAATACAAATCGAGAAAATTCCCACTGAAAGGAACTTAGTGGATCCTTTGACTAAAGCATTACCTCAAAGTAAGTTTGAGGGTCATGTTAGAGCTTATGGTATTGGATACCGTAGCGATTGGCATTAGGCCAAGTGGGAGTCTGTTAGTAATATATGAGAGATGTCCTAAGGCAATCGCCTTATGTATGAACCATTTATATGATAAATGAAGATTCACTATTTGAGTAAACATGTTTTATGTATTTGATTGGATCATAAACTCATTTACTGAATGTCCACGATACGATTCACAGCATGAGAGAATTTGTGATTGGATCACAACTAGTGAGTATCTCTACATGTGTAATTGTGATGTATCGGAATTATCCCTAGTCGATGAATTGATGGATCTGGACACCATCAATTCTGTCGAGACTAGCACGAGGTATACTCCTTGGTGTATCCAAGCAGCTGATTCTCACTGGCTGGAGACAATGTGATGTCCGGAGTTAATCGTAGATGCTAGTTATGGTAACTAGTTCATTGGAGTGACCAGCCATAAGACTTCATATGGTTCTCTGCATATATAGATATGTCAATGAAGTTCTTACTGTGGCTTAAGTGCGATGTTCCTTTGACTTGCGGTATTCAAGTCATCTTGATCATGGAGACTTATGCTTTGACATCTTAAGCAAACATCTCTGAGGAGATGTGGACCCGGGATGATTGGGTATAAGTCGGAGTGATCGAAGGTGTTTGAATAGCCTATAAAGGATTCACCACTCCTTGCGAGGAGATGTATACCCATGGCCTCTCGTCGGATTGTTACTAAAGTCTTTGGCCAAAGCATTACATGTTTAGAGTAAGGTACTCTTCGATACATGTGGAGTAACTAGAATCCATAGGATGAGGAAATGATACTTGGGCTAGGTGTGACGTAGTCAGCCTAGTGGGGACTGACACAATAGACCATGTCCTGAACCAAGTGGGTATAAGATGAGTGAAGGGAATGGGGCACGATTCATTCGAGCCATCAAGGGTTTCAGAAATAGTTCTGGATCAACCGTTGATCTTTTCAGCTAATTGGGGATCATGATGTACTACTAGGTGCCACTCATGATCGTTCTATAATTAATGGTTAATTATAGACGGCCAACATAAACCGAGAACCTATTTGGTCACACGCACAACGAGCGTAATCCAAAGGATTTAAAACGAGCTTGAGAATGGGATTCTCAGACCGAGGGAAACTAGGTTTGGTTGGACCAAACATAAAGCGAGCATGAAATCGTTTCAGTCGCAATGGAAGCGTGGATGGGCCGTGTCTTATGAAGACATAATGGATGGACCAAAATGGTTTGGTTCTAATCAAATGGAGGAGAATAAACCAAAGGGTTTGGTTTATTTTAAACGAATGAACCAAAAGTTGGTTCGGTTCGTTTTAAATTAAAATAAACCATCATGGTTTGGTTTATTTTAACTTATCTTAATGGAGCGGGTTAATGGGCTTTATGGATATGATCCATTAACCATTAAGAGAATTAGTTCTCTATAAAAGAGGGCTTAAGGGATTGTTAAGCCCTAACTAATCCAAAACCCTAGCCTTTGAGTTGCCGCCCACCCCTTGAAGGAGTTTTCGGCGCCAACCCTAGGTGTGCCGCCGCCCAACCTCTTGTGCCGCCGTCCAACTTGTTGCCGGCGTCCAAGCTTCGGCCGGCAATCCTCCGGCGACCCTCCGGTGATCTCTTTTGGGTTCGGTGATAAGGTGAGCTCCACCTCTCCTTTGGCCTGCCTCTATTCCTCCACCAAAAGCTGTCCAGTTTTTCTGGACAGCTTGTTTCTTTGTTGTCGGAGCGTCGTTTGGACTACGGTTAGTGCTCCGACAGCGGCTAACTTACCGAGGATTTGATCTCCGGTAATCCTCTGAGGTGGAGGATGAAGGATTCGTCAATCGGTTGACGAATACCTCTCCGGAGAGGCGAGTTTTGAGGACTCGTCTTAGGATCCGAATTTGGATTCGGATCGTGATCATCTCTCGATCACGACGTCTTCAACACGAGGCTAGTAACCCGTACGAAGACGAAGCTCGTGGCTAAGCGAAGTCATCCCGAGGAGCTCGGCGTGGATACGGATAGAGACGATTCTAGCGAGGATCGTTCCGATTGATGCCATTCCCGCTACACGTCATACGAAAGGTATAACGTAGATAAATTTCCTTTTATTGCAAATTTAAATTTATGGTTATGTTTACACTTCTTGTAATATGCATGCGTGTGATGTGTGTGTTGTAATAAATGTAGATTTATTATTTTTATTGCTTCCGCTGTGTTCATGTTTACGAAACGTGATCGAACACATACAGGCCGCGGTGCCGGAAACCCAACAAAGACTTATGTTTAATTCATAGACATATTTCCCAAAGATCATGGTTGGATATTTCATATGTTTTCAAAACAATTTCTTACTTTAAAATCTGAGTGTTCATGTTTTGAAACAATTCAAACCAAAACTACGTGTTAAATGTGATACTAACTTGATCAAAAACCTATTTATTTTTAAAGCTTTTAGATTTTTGGCAAATCTTTGAAAATACAATGATTTTTCATGGAACACTATTTTTCATTGATAAATATACTTACAAGAAATATGTTCCCCAAATTTCATGATTTTTTGAATTTTTTGAAATTTCTAATGCATTTCTGAAATCCATTTTGAAAACCTGAAAAACCCGAAATACATGTGCCAGTCGACTGGTAGTCTGAACCAGTCGACTGGTAGTTTGATAACATGCCCAATAACCTTTTGTATCCGATTTTAAGGCATGTTTTGGGTTTTGTTTCCCTCTAAACTTGATGCTATGATTAGATAAACTGTGTTTAATATTTTTGATGGTGTCAAAGGGGGAATATATTTAGGGGGAGTTTCATGTATTAAGGAGGAGAGTTGCTAATCATGTTTATTTACATGCTTTCTTTCCTTAATATTTTATCAAATGTTTTTACCTAACTTAAATAGATTGCCACACATCAAAAAGGGGGAGACTGTTAGTGCAATCAATCCTTGATATGGTTTTGATGTGTGTGTCAAAGGGTTTAAGTTAGCTTGGTTATTATGATTTGATATGTGCGTTGGAGTCTTGCAGGACTTAGTAATTCGCACATGGTGTCTTGGCGAGTTTCACCTCTCATGACTCGGTCCTTGAGTCGGTGAAGGATGGCTTTGCGGAAGCCATGCGCTTGGAGCATCCGAGGGACCGTCGGACGAGGAGCTTGGCAGTCGACTGATGAGGGGTTTGTCGGGCACAGAATGGAGTCAAGCTCGTGAGCACTCGACTGATGGTAAGATTAGTCGACTGGTGATGTTGCCATTGGATGAAATCCAACGTGGAAAGCAGCCGTTATTGGGCAATGGCTACAGGACCAGTCGACTGATAGGGACATTAGTCTACTGCTCCTGTGTCAACGGGAAGAAACCCTCTTCCTCTATAAAGAGGAAGGGTGTGGGGCTTTGGGGGCTTAATGCTTCAACTCATAACATCTCCCAAAGTGCTCTAAGGGTTTTTCCACTCTTCTTCTAGTGCTAATACTCATTCTATTGTAGAAGAGTGATCCTTGTGTAAAAGAGGTTACCTCCACCTAGCTTTGTGCAAAGGAGAGATCTAGTGGAAAGATTGAGGAGTGATTCACCTTGGATTAATCGGATCGTGGATTAGCGGCGTAGCCGTGAACAACGTTATATTCTTTGTGTTAGCATTGGTTTTATTCTTATTGTTTTGATTTGCTTGTTTATTAGTATTCTGCTTGCGCTAACATTTTGTAGACGAGCAAATTACGTCATCCAACGGAAGAGGGCTATTCACCCCCCTAGCTGGCCACTTCGATCCCCTACAAATAATGGATATTATGTAAAGAATAGAAATTACAATACAATGTGGCTCTTCTCTCCGACGTTGAAGTGCAGAACTTAGATCTCCGACGGCTTTCGTCCTCCCCATTGTGAGTTCCTGAAGCTTTTTAGGGCATCAGAGTGTTGTCCCAACCATCATGACTCTCTCCTAGGGTTTGGGCATAGCCTCCTTTATATAGACATCAGCTTGGATATCCCCAAAACCTAGAAAATAACTAAATCGCTTCAGAATCACACAGCGCCACACGACCATGTGGATCCACAGTCAAGACCATGTGTGGCGCTGTGAAATAGGCTGTGTGTTTTCACAGGGCCAGGGTGTGTGTCATTCTGTTCTAGCTCTCAAATGTCTTATTTTTGCTCCAAAAGTGCACCATTTTCCCCGTATAATGTTGTCCTGCACACAAAAGTACAACGAGTAGATCTCTAAACCAGAAAATAGGAAATGTATGCAAAATAAAATTAAATATGCATGAAACAAACATAAAATGAAATGAGATGTGAGTGAAAACTATTCCTAAAACCTGATATGTTTTGCTCACATCAATTCCCTCAGACTTAGATCTTTGTTTGTTCTCAAGCAAACCTCAGTGCCATGAAATTAATTTTTTTTTTAAAAAAAGATATTGCTCCATACTTAGCATGTTAACTAGATTTATCAAGTAGTATTTGCAATCAAAGTAAAATAGATATGTTCTAGAAATTCACTAAGTTAGCACCTCGTGTTCGTGCCAAGTGAATCTTCTTAGGGGATACTCATTCCATGGTAAATTAAGTCGTCATCCTATAGCTTTCCTAAGGTATCCGGTTCTTAGACACTTACTGTTGGGAGGATCGAATGGCCGACTAGAGGGGGTGAATAGCCCTCGTTCTTTGGATGTCGTATTTCGTTCGTTCTCGTGTGCTCGTCTACAATTGTCGTTAATATACGCAGCGGAATAACAATAGAAATGACAACAATACAAGCACAATCAATACACAAGCATATACGTGGTTCGGAACCGAATGGTTCCTACTCCACGGGGTGAGCTCAACGAGCTTGTGTTATGCTCACGACACTAACAACACTCCTTATCGACTACACGTCGGAGGTGGAGAAACCTCTCACAAACTATTACAACAAGTAATATGAAATACAACAAGAAATATAAAGACAATACAAAAGAAAACTTTTACAAAATTGCTTTGATCGCTTTCTTGTTGCTTGCTTTTGCTTTCTCTTGAAGGTCTGGAATGCAACAGCAATTCCCCTCCAAAATCACCCAAAAAGCCTTGGCGAAATTCTCCAACTCGTGCTCCATTTATAACCTGCATCAAGCTATTTTCGTGCCCATCAGTCGACTGATCGTGACCATCAATCGACTGGTCTCGTAGCCGTTGTCTCACAACGGCCAGATCCACGTTGGTTAAGTTCCAACGGATCACACATCAGTCGACTGATGGCACTCATCAGTCGACTGATCATCCATCAGTCGAGTGCTGGCGAGCTCGACTCCATTCTGCGTTCGCTCACGAGTCATCACGATCGCTACCCATTAGCATCGATCGATTCTCCCAACAATGATCGACTCCTAGGCAATGATCGATCACGACTTGATTCAATGAACACCGGTCGAACCCTCGATACGATTTGAGCAATGATCCGCACCTATGCTACGATCGATGTCGGCTAAAACCTCAAACATAACAATGTTTGAGCCTCCGACACTTAGTCTTAGCCACTTGGCCAAGTCCACCTTATCCCTCATGGAGTCCCCCATCGAAGCTCTCTTCCCTCGGCCTACGTCCCTCGGATGTGCCAAGCGCACGGCTTCGCAACGCCATCCTTTGCGTCTCATGCCCTCGAAGTATGCTTCCCCTCCGAGCTCACTCCATTCGCTCCCCGTCCGGCGGTCCCTCGGATGCACCAAGCGCACAGCTTCGCAATGCCATCCTTCACCGACTCAAGGACCCCGAGCCTAGTGAACTTACCAAGTCCTCAAGACTTCCCAAATGCACCAAGCGCACGGCTTCGCAATGCTTTGGATTTCCCATGCCAAGCACCAAGCGCACGACTTCGCAATGCTTTGGACTTTCCCATGCCAAGGCTTCCCCCTTGGACTTCCACACCAAGCTCTATGCTTGGATTTTCCATGCCAACCCCATGTTGGACTTTCCCATAACAATCCCATGTCATGAGTTTTGTCTATCATCAAAATCCTATCAAGGTACTGATCGAGTCAAACTCGAGTCAACCTGGGCCGATTGCACCAACAATCTCCCCCTTTTTGATGATTGACAAAACTGCCATCTCAAGTCTACCAATTCTCCCATATTGGCAATTCTCATATCCCAATGAGAATTCTAACGAACCCTAATTGGTAACTTGGTAACTTCTCCCCACTTTTGACATTACATCAAAAAGGTCCTCCCCAAGGGTATGAATGTCTCATATCCCAATGAGATCTTATATCTCTCCCTTGGAGGAACTCATGCCTACAATCTTTCTAGTGATCCCATATCACTTAAAGAGAGGCAATCCAATTTCCTCCCGGGAGGAAATACACATCCATCTTCCCATGATGGATACCTCCCCCTAGAGGCCTGCTCCCCCTTGACCATTGCACCAACAATGTCCTTGGAGAGTCCCTAAGCCAATAGGAACATTTAACCAATCAAAATTAAGGCAAAGTTCAACAATGAACTTTCTTCCACCTTAAAATTGATACTCACCCTTAACCCAACTCCTAATCCATATCCAATGGATTTCCACCCTCTCTAATGCTCTCCCAAGCATATCCTAGGGTTAGGAGTGGTTAGGGGACCAAAACACAGCTGAACATGGGCCTAACCAACCTACGATCTGGACTTGCCATTAGTCGACCGCCATTGCATAGCGATCGATAATCGATTCTGCAGTTTTCAATTTCAGAAAGTGGATTTTTGAAATCCATAAGTAAATATACGTAATTTTAAAAATCTTGAAAAAGCATACGTATAATACTTATCCTAAACACTATGGGTGAAAAATATTGGAAAATTATTTTACCCATTAAATTAGGAGATTGATACAAAGTTCAAAAGTTTAGAAAAGCTTCAATAAAGAGCTCTCTTTGTATCATCCCATTCAATGGCGATGGCTATCAAAAGATAGACTTCACCAAGGTTTTTCAAAATGTTTTCAAAATGTTTTTCAAACCTTTATTTTCTTTTTCCTAAACATCTCACCAATATCTAGATGTATAAAACACATTCAAGGCAATTAATCTAGTGAGATGTGGGTTTTTGTTCTTCAAATGGTCTCATGCATATTTCTAGGCAATATTATTTGATTCCCATCAAATCATGCCATAGTCCTTAATTTCATTTTAATTTATGCATGATATGATTATGGCATAAGTGTGATTTAGATAAAAACATATGCCAATATCATGATGTCATGGCATGTGAATGACATCTAAAAATAATTCTAAACATGATTATAGATAAAAATGAAAATGATGTCATGACATGGCAAGGCAAACAAATCATGGCAACTAAAATATACTAAGGTATAGAATACCTAAGTGTTAAAGTCAAATTGCCATTTCTAAGGATTAAACCAATTTGCCTTAATGCCATTCATTTCCCTAGTGTGCCAAAAAACCCAAAATGGCACACCATGACCTCTATTGTGCCAATTTAAATCAATTTTTTTTAACTTCTCAAGCATATTGGCACACCCTAATGTGTCAACTCTACTATGGTTAGGTTAACTACCCATCCACTTAGGGTTGACACACCCTAACCCATTTAGCGTGAATCGATCACGCTCTTAGGAACCAATACCTATTGGAGCTCCTTGGGTTAACAAGGTATTCCCTAGGGATAACTTCCCTAGATATCTTCCTAATGACCCTTTTAGGCTTTGAAGCCTTAGTCAAATGGGTCTTACTTGGGTCAACTCTAGAGGTAACTCCTCCATTGACCTTCTTAGTGGCTTTCTTGATTTTTCTTAAGTCCTTAGCCACTAAACACACACCATGGCTATACTTAGGGATAACTTCCCTATTAGCCTTGGTTTTCCTAGACCTAGAAATTGTTCCATAATTAAATGGAACATTATGATAAGTCTCCTTGGGCTTTGGTTTGTGACCCAAATCTTCCTTGCCCTTAGACCGTTCTTGTCTCCTAGGTTTTGACTTTTGGACATTAGACCCTTGAACCGAATTTGATATTAAAGCTAGGGTCTTCTCCAATTTTCCTAGCCTTGACATCAAGGCTTGATTCTCCATCTCCAATTTCCTCAATTTAGAATTTTCATTAGATTTTTGGGAAATGTTTTTCTTTTTAGGCATGTGCCTAGATTTCTTGGGATTAATACCCAAATTTTCTTCTACTCTCCTAATTGACTCCCTAGGCAAGATATTTCTAGAATTATGAATCCTAGGTTTGTCCTTAGAGAAACTAACATGCTTAGCACCTAAGCAATAAACCTTATTGTTTCTCCTAGCATGCTTTTCATTGATAATAGCAAGAGAACTAAAATAATTTTTGGCATGCTTTTTGACTTTAGGAATTAAATGTGTATTATTTAAATTTACCTTAGGGTTAGCTTTAGGAGCTCCCCCTACATGAGTTGCACCTTCTTGCCCTTTCTTCCTCCCCCTAGGGCATTGGCTTCGGTAGTGCTCCTTTTGATTGCATTTAAAGCACATAATGTGCTCTTTGCTCTTGATTTTGGGAACACCGGCATCGTTTGACTTTGGTTTGACTTTTGGTGTTGATGCCTACTTCTTAGCCAATTTAGGACATTTGCTCTTGTAATGCCCTTTCTCCCTACACTCAAAGCATATTATGTGATTTTTATTCAAAATAATAACGCTTGAGTTACCTAGGGAGGTGGTGGAGGCCTCTTCTTGATCTTCACTTCTCCCGGATGTGGATGCTTCTTGTTCTTGCTCCGGGATGGAAGATTGCCTTTCCTCCCCCTCAATGCTAGAGGTGGAGGTCTCCACCAAATCATCCACATCTTCAAAGGTGGATGGTGATTCTTCTTCGGCATCTTCCTCTACTTGTGTCAATTGGGAGTTTTCTTGAAATTTCATTATCTTCTCCCATAACTCCTTGGCATCCCTATAGTCACCCAATCTAGACCAAATAGTGTTAGGTAACAAATCACTAAGCAACTTGATTACCTTGAGATTTGTCTTGAAATCTTGGATTTGGTCTTGGGTCCATTTTGATTTTTCCATGGGCTTGTTCTCTTTGTCCCTAGGCATCTTAAAACCATTTTCTACAATTAACATAGAATCAAAATCGGGTTCAAGATATACCTCCATCCGTTTTCTCCACCACGCAAAATCTCCATCGAATTTCGGTGGATGGATGAAGCCGGCCATTTGTAGTGCTCTCGCGGCGGTTAGTCCTCGAAGAGCGACCTCGGCTATGATACCACTAGTTGGAAGGATCGAATGGCCGGCTAGAGGGGGGTGAATAGCCCTCGTTCTTTGGACGTCGTATTTCGTTCGTTCTCGTGTGCTCGTCTACAATTGTCGTTAATATACGCAGCGGAATAACAAAAGAAATGACAACAATACAAGCACAATCAATACACAAGCATATACATGGTTCGGAACTGAATGGTTCCTACTCCACGGGGTGAGCTCAACGAGCTCGTGTTATGCGCACGACACTAACAACACTCCTTATCGACTGCACATCGGAGGTGGAGAAACCTCTCACAAACTATTACAACAAGTAATATGAAATACAACAAGAAATATAAAGACAATACAAAAGAAAACTTTTACACAATTGCTTTGATCGCTTTCTTGTTGCTTGCTTTTGCTTGCTCTTGAAGGTCTGGAATGCAACAACAATTCCCCTCCAAAATCACCCAAAAAGCCTTGCCGAAATCCTCCAACTCGTGCTCCATTTATAACCTGCATCAAGCTATTTTCGCGCCCATCAGTCGACTGATCGTGACCATCAGTCGACTGGTCTCGTAGCCGTTGTCTCACAACGGCCAGATCCACGTTGGTTAAGTTCCAACGGATCACACATCAGTCGATTGATGGCACTCATCAGTCGACAGATCATCCATCAGTCGAGTGCTGGCGAGCTCGACTCCATTCTATGCCCGTTCACAGTGTCATCAGTCGACTGCTACCCATTAGCAGTCGACTGATTCTCCCAACAGTCGACTTACCTCCCTAGGCAGTCGACTGATCAGCCAGACTTGATTCAGTCGAACACTGGTCGAACCCATACGACCTAGAGCAGTCGACTGGCACCTATGCCAGTCGACTGATGTCGGCTAAAACCTCAAACATAACAATGTTTGAGCCTCCGACACTCAGTCTTAGCCACTTGGCCAAGTCCACCTTATCCCTCATGGAGTCCCCCATCGAAGCTCTCTTCCCTCGGCCTACGTCCCTCGGATGCGCCAAGCGCACGGCTTCGCAACGCCATCCTTCGTGTCTCATGCCCTCGAAGTATGCTTCCCCTCCGGGCTCACTCCATTCGCTCCCCGTCCGGTGGTCCCTCGGATGCACCAAGCGCACAGCTTCGCAATGCCATCCTTCACCGACTCAAGGACCCTGAGCCTAGTGAACTTACCAAGTCCTCAAGACTTCCCAAATGCACCAAGCGCACGGCTTCGCAGTGCTTTGGATTTCCCATGCCAAGCACCAAGTGCACGGCTTCGCAATGCTTTGGACTTTCCCATGCCAAGGCTTCCCCCTTGGACTTCCACACCAAGCTCCATGCTTGGATTTTCCATGCCAACCCCATGTTGGACTTTCCCATGACAATCCCATGTCATGAGTTTTGTCTATCATCAAAATCCTATCAAGGTACTGATCGAGTCAAACTCGAGTCAACCTGGGCCGATTGCACCAACACTTACCTGCCCAAAGCAAGGGGCGTTCCCTAAATCTAACACAAAGTCTCAAAGGCATGCTCAGTATTGAGAGAAATTGATAGGTGTTTCCCCAGTAACCTAACTCGGTTTCAAAGGGGCACCTAACCATTTCCACCCATGACAACTATTTTTTTATCCCTCATAAATATTTTATTTTTCTTTCATTTCTCTCTCTCTTTTTTTCTTTTCTCTCTTTTATTTTTTTTCTCACGAGGATTTTGATTTTTTCAAATGGGCTTACACAATCCGAGCATCTCCAGTAACTAAAATGCTAAACTTAGGGTCACCTATGGATTCTAAAGTACTAGACTACTAAGATGAATCATAACTAGGTATGTACTAGACTCTCCCTTTCAGAATGTTCGTCATGTGTAGGTGTAGAAATAAAAGCTTACCAGTGTAAGACTAGAACATTCATTAGAGTAAATAAAATAAAATACCACGAGGTAAATGAAGTTAAGCTACCCAGGGAAACAACTCATGAAGAAAACTTTAGCAATACTACTGAGGTAGCTTAAAGATTGCAAAAATTAAGTACTGAAGAAACTAAAAACTCTATGTATGAACAAATGAATGCTAACTAAAAATGAAAATGATAGGAAAGAAACTACAACTAGAAACAAAATAAATCAAGACTTGTGGTCCCCCCAGACTTAAGCGAAGCATACCTCTAGTATGGTGGACGCGGTGAAAAGTCTGGTAGCCTCGGCATCTCGGGGACCTAGGAGAATATGGCATTGAGCCACTGATGCCACATGTACATGTGGTCTATCTGAGAGCTGGTGGATGCAGCAGCTGCTCGGTGCTCTTCCTCCCTAGCCCACTATGCATGTTGGGCATGCATGTGCTGCCGCATCTCCTGGCGGTAGGTGGCCTCCTCCTGGTGACGGGCAGCCTCCTCCTAGAAGTAGACGCGGGCCTCGTCGTAGAACTCCTCAGCCCGCTAGAAGTGCTCCAGGAAGCCCTGAAACTCTGCCTACGTGTAGGCACTCTGCTTCTCCCATCACTGCCTCTGCGTCTGTTGCTCGGCATATATGTCATCGAGGCATGATCGGAACTCCAAAAAATCATAGGCAGATGTACCTGCATCCTGTTCAAAAGTAGAAAAAAGTAGTGGTGCAGGTGCAAGCTCATGTCGACGTGGACTAGGTGGGCTCCTAATGATCAAGTTTTCCCTAATCCCAAGCTATTTGCAAAGAGAATAAGCGACAATAAATCAAAGTCTAGATTTGTACACATGAATGAAGAAAGATTAAAACATGTAAAATAAACTTGGGTTGCCTCCCAAGAAGCGCTTTGTTTAAGGTCTTTTAGCTCGACCACTCTCCATTATCTCAACTTGGCTCCAGAGGTTCTGTGAACCTCCATTCATCCGTCTTAGGAACTTTATATATGGTTTCCTCCTTAGCTCTAGCTGGAATCATGGACTTTCTTGACGTGGGTCCATGACTTTCCGTACTAGCAGGCTCAAATTCCATCTTATCCTCTTCTACTTTGAGGGCCAGCTTGTGATTCTTAACGTCAATGACCAATCCAATAGTTACTAAAAATGGTCGCCCAAGGTTGACAGGTATATTCGGATCCTCTTCCATCTCCATGACCATAAAGTCAGTTGGAAGTGTAAAGTTTCCCACCTTTACAGTCACATCTTCTATAATCCCCAGTGGGTATCGGTATGTGTGGTCAGCTAGTTGTAATGTCATAGCGGTGAATTTTAAATTTTCCAACCCTAGCTTTTTGCATAAGGCATAGGGCATCAGGCTCACACTTGTACCCAAGTCATAGAAGGCTTTGCTAATCAGGGTTGTCCCTATATAACATGGAATATAGAAACTCCCCGAATCTTTTAGTTTCTGAGTGGTCTCGTTCCGGAGATAAGCGCTTGATTCCTCCTTGAGGGCTACTATTTCAAACTTTTTGACCTTCCTACAATGCGTTAGAATATCTTTCATGAATCTTGCGAATTGGGGCATTTGGTGCAGCGCTTCGAGTATCGGCACCTCTACTGAGATCGACTTCAGCATGTCTAGAAATTTATGTTAGGGAAATCTGTTGCCGTGATATGGTTTTGATGTGTGTGGCAAAGGGTTTAAGTTAGGTTGTTATTGTGATTTGATATGTGCGTTGGAGTCTTGCAAGACTTAGTAATTCACACATGGAGCCTTGGCAGGTTCACCACTCACAACCTCATGCTTGGGTCAGAGAAGGAGCATTGCAGAGTCGTGCGCTTGATGCTACTGAGGGACCGCCAGACGAGATGACTTGAAGCGAAGCCAAGGAAGCAAACTTTGGAGGCAAGAGACGCGAAGGAGCATTGCAAAGCCGTGCGCCTGATGCTGCCGAGGGACGTGGCCATGAATAAAGAGAGCTTCGGCGAGAGACTTCGAGTGAGATGAGATAATGAGTGAAATGTAAGTAGCTCATTAGGTGAACTTGGCCAAATGGCTGAGTGTCGGAGGCTTGACCGCAAGGGTTAAGGTTTACCCGACTGCCGGAAGCTCAAACGAATGTTAAGTTTCCGACCGCCATGATGAAATGGTCGCCGATCGCCTCGAGTCAAACGGGTTCGACCGTATCCGATCGATGGGTTTGGCCCGTGAATGATTGCCATGGAATGACAATGATCGGCAGATTATCGATCGCCATGGAATGGCAGTCGATTGATGAAGGAAATGTCGGGCACAGAAGCGAGTCGAGCTCGTGAGCACTCGACTGATCGGAGCATCAGTCGACTGATGGCAATATCAATCGACTGATGATGTTGTCGTTGGATGAAATACAACGTGGAAAGCCACCGTTATTGGGCAACAGCTACAGGACCTATCGACTGATAGGGACATCAGTCGACTGCTCCTGTGTCAACGGGAAGAAACCCTCTTCCTCTATAAAGAGGAAGGGTGTAGGGCTTTGGGAACCTAATGCTTCAACTCATAACATCTCCCAAAGTGCTCTAAGGGTTTTTCCACTCTTATACTTGTGTTAATTCTCATTCTATTGTAAGAAGAGGGATTGTAAAGAGGTTACCTCCACCTAGCTTTGTGCAAAGGAGAGATCTAGTGGATTTGGCAAAGGAGTGATTCACCTTAGACGAATCGGGATCGTGGATTAGCGGCGTAGCCGTGAACCATGTTATATTCTCTTGTTAGCATTGTTTGTTTCCTTTGCTTTATCTTTGCATTATTTATTTGCTTGTTTAGTCTTGTTTCCATTGCACTAATCATATTTGTAGACAAGCAAATTCCACCATCAATGAAAGAGGGCTATTCACCCCCCTCTAGTTGGCCAATACACATCGACCAATCCCTCACAAGTGGTATCAGAGCCAAGGAAAGCTTGTCGAGGACTAACCGCCACAACAAGCACATTTAAGAATGGCCGGCTCCAACATTCACCCACCGAAATTTGAAGGAGAATTCGCTTGGTGGAAGAAGCGAATGGAGGTATTCTTCGAAACCGATTTCGAAATTCTTTTAATTATGGAAAATGGTTTCGAAATGCCTAGGAATGAAGAAGGGGAGCCATTGGAGAAATCGAGGTGGAGCAAGAGGCAAAGGGAAGAGTACTTGGCAAACTCAAAAGCCAAACATCACCTCTACAACGTACTCCCCCAACAAGAAGTTAACCGGATTGGGGATTGCTCTAGTGCCAAGAAGATGTGGGAGAAGCTAGTAGAGCTTCATAAAGGCACTTCGGAGGACAAGCTTGCAAGAAGAGACCTCCTCCGCTCCCAACTATCAAACATCAAGCTTGAAAAGGGAGAAAAGGTAACCTCCTTACATTCTAGATTCAAAGAAATTTTAATTGGGCTAACAAGTGTAGGAGAAAGACTCTCGAACCGGGACATGCTCATGAAAGCAATTGATGCCTTTCCCCGGTCATCAAAATGGAACTCAACGGTGGACTCCTTCTACATGTCCAAGAATTTAGAAGTGAGCACCTTGGAGGAGTTCTTCTCAACTATGGAGCTCCACGAAACAAGGCTTGAAGGAATAGTAGAAGAGCCAAGGTTTCAACCTTCAAGAGGAGTAGCCTTGATGGCTAGCAAAGGGAAGAAGAAGATGGAGAACCCCTCCTCCTCCGATGAAGCATCCTCCTCCTCCTCCATGGATAGCACGGAAGAAGCTTATATGGTAAGGAGGGTAAGGCATGCATTAAAAGGTTTTAAATTTAATAAATCTAATGATAGGAGGAGAAGACCAAGGGGGAAGGTTATTTGCTACAATTGTCAAGGGGAAGGACATATAAGGGATAATTTCCCCCTCTTGAACAAGAGCAAAGAGGAGAAGAGAAAGAAGGAAGAAAAGAAGAAGAAAAAGGGGAGCAAGAAGAAAGAAGAAGAGAAGAAAGCCAAAGAAAAGGGAAAGGGAAAGGCACTAAAGGCAAGGACTTGGGATGACCCTTCTTCCTCATCATCATCATCATCCGAGGAAGAAAATGCCTTTGTCACAAATTTGGCATTAATGGATTTTGATGATCTAGACTCATCCTCCTCCGAAAATGAAGGATCAAGCACAAGTGAGGAAAGCTCTAGTGAAGGGGGAGTGTCTTCACCATCCTCATCCGAAGAAGAAGAAGACATGGAGACTATGGTAATGAATCTCTCACCCCATAAGATAGTTTCCATGATTTCTAGTCTTACTAAGGATTTATTTAGAGCCAAGAAAAAGAACAAAAGCATGCTTGAGCAAATTAAGGATCTAGAAGATAAATTAGAACAAGCATGTCTAAATAATAATAATGATGATGCATGCTCATATGATCTTTATGTGCCATTAGATGTTAATGATGCATGCATAGAGGAAAATAGGGTCCTAAGGGAAAAGGTAGATCACTTGACCAAGGCCCTAGAAAAATTCACTATAGGATCCAACACCCTTAACATGATCATAGGGAGTCAAAGGGCTAGTTTCAACAAGAAAGGCCTAGGATATAAGGAAAACAAAAATGAAAAGACCTATAAATGCTTAATTGCTAGAGGTCAAGACAAAAAGAAGGTAATAGCTAGAAAATAGATCCCTAAGGAGTATTTAGTGAACCCCATAGGAAAGAACTTATTTTGGGTTTCTAAATCCATCCTAAAGGGTTAGGAAAACCCTAGGATAGTCAACCATATGAAATTCATCTATATCATATGTTTTGGTTGACTTAGGATGGCGGGACAATATTTTTGAAATAGTGTTAGGTGATGATAATGCACCTATAAATAGATAAATCATGCTTTAGGTGATATTTGCCTTATTATCATGATGTAATACCTAATGCATGATCACAATTTGATGAATACATTTGTTTCATGATCATAATGTGAAATAAATTCATATATGTCTTTATGATCATGTGGGATAGTGGGATGATACTTAACCTTGTATAGAATTGCATGAAATTAATGGTTAAGTATATACAAATACTTTTAGGATACATCTCACACTCACCATAGGCTACCTTGATTGAAAACTTAGCATGGGTGAGATGTTAGGATGATACAAATGTCGACTAATGCCTATGACATTTAGATGATCATTAAAGGTATCAAAATAGCAATAATAGACCAATTATGGGGAAGGCTTATGTTTAATTCATAGACATATTGCCCAAAGATCATGGTTGGATATTTCATATGTTTTCAAAACAATTTCTTACTTTAAAATCTGTGTGTTCATGTTTTGAAACAATTCAAACTAAAATTAGGTGTTAAAATGGATACAAACTTGATCAAAAACCTAGTTGATTTTGAAACTTTTGGATTTTTGGAAAATCTTTGAAAATACAATGTTTTTTTCATGGAAAACTATTTTTCATTGATAAATATACTTACAAGAAATATGTTCCCCAAATTTCATGATTTTTTGAATTTTATAGATTTTCTAATGCATTTCTGAAATCCACCCTGAAAACTTGAAAAACCCGAAATGCATGTGCCAGTCGACTGGTAGTCTGAACCAGTCGACTGGTAGTCTAATAACATGCCCAATAACCTTTTGTATCCAATTTTAATGCATGTTTTGGCTTTTGTTTCCCTCTACACTTGATGCCATGCTTGTATAAACCTTATTTAAATATTTTTGATGGTGTCAAAGGGGGAGAAATGTATATGTTTAAGTAAGGGGGAATGTATTTAGGGGGAGTTTCATGTATTAAGGGGGAGAATTGCTAATCATGTTATTCACATGCTTTCTTTCCTTAATGTTTTATCAAATGTTTTACCTAACTTAAACGGATTGCCACACATCAAAAAGGGGGAGATTGTTAGGGCAATCTCTTGCCGTGATATGGTTTTGATGTGTGTGGCAAAGAGTTTAAGTTAGGTTGTTATTGTGATTTGATATGTGTGTTGGAGTCTTGCAGGACTTAGTAATTCGCACATGGAGCCTTGGCGGGTTCACCACTCACAACCTCGTGCTTGAGTCGGAGAAGGAGCATTGCAGAGTCATGCACTTGATGCTATCGAGGGACCGCCGGAAGAGATGACTTGAAGCAAAGCCAAGGAAGCAGACTTCGGAGGCAAGAGACGCGAAGGAGCATTGTAGAATTGTGCGCCTAATGCTACCGAGGGACGTGGCTGCGAACGAAGAGAGCTTCGGTGAGGGACTTCGAGTGAGATGAGAGAATGAGTGAAATGTAAGTAGCTCATTAGGTGAACTTGGCCAAATGGCTGAGTGTCGGAGGCTTGACCGCAAGGGTTAAGGTTTACCCAACTGCTGAAAGCTCAAATGAATGTTAAGTTTGAGTTTCACACGGCACCAGTCGACTGCCATGAAATGGAAGTCGACTGCTCTGAGTCGAATGGGGTTCGACTGGTATCTGACTGATAGGTTTTTGTGATCAGATCGCCATGGAATGACAATGATCGGTAGATCGATCGATCGCCATGGAATGGCTCGATGAAGGAAATGTCGTACGTGGCGAGTCAAGCTCGCGAGCACTCGATTGATCGGAGCATCAGTCGACTGATGATGTTGCCATTGGATGAAATCCAACATGGAAAGCAGCCGTTATTGGGCAACGACTATAGGACCAATCGACTGATAGGGACATCAGTCGACTGCTCCTGTGTCAACGGGAAGAAACCCCTCTTCCTCTATAAAGAGGAAGGGTGTGGGGCTTTGGGAACCTAATGCTTCAACTCATAACATCTCCCAAAGTGCTCTAAGGGTTTTTCCACTCTTCTACTTGTGTTAATTCTCGTTCTATTGTAAGAAGAGGGATTGTAAAGAGGTTACCTCCACCTAGCTTTGTGCAAAGGAGAGATCTAGTGGATTTGGAAAAGGAGTGATTCACCTTGGACGAATCGGGATCGTGGATTAGCGACGTAGCCGTGAACCACGTTATATTCTCTTGTTAGCATTGTTTGTTTCCTTTGCTTTATCTTTGCATTGTTTATTTGCTTGTTTAGTCTTGTTTCCGTTGCGCTAATCATATTTGTAGACAAGCAAATTCCACCATCAACGAAAGAGGGCTATTTACCCCCCTCTAGCCGGCCAATACACACCGATCGATCCCCCACAATTTACCGAACTCAACATCCTTCTTTGCATTGGTCAACTGCTGTGGGAAAAGTACAGCAAGGAGTGGTTGAGTTTTTGCGGCAGGTTCCCTATTTATTTCTTTGGCTTCTTCCTTCTCAACCTCCCTCAAAGGTTCCCAAATTTCGGGTCCTAGCTCCGCTCCAACAACCAACCGGCCCGACATCTCTTTCTGAATCCTTCCACTTCACAACATCACTACCTTGCACTGCTCTACCGGATTGACCTCTGATTTTCTTGGCAATTCCCTTGGTACCTTGGAGATCTGGTTAGCAATCTGAGCTACTTGAATTTCTAGTGACTTTTCCCTGTTGGCAAAATCCCTTACAGAAGATCCTAACTCATCGATCATCATATCCGTCTGTGAATGTTGCCGTTAAAATTCAATATTCACCTCCCATTACGTCCGAATGATGTTCTCTATCATATTCTCTAGACATATGTCAAGCGGCTGCGGCTGCCCATTTCCTCCGGATTATTGGAAATTTCTCGAGTTATTCCTATAGTAAAAATTTGGGTGGTTCCTCTATCCGGGATTGTAGGTACTAGAGTATGGGTTATTGGCCCTTTGATTTTGGTCGCCAACCGCATTGACATGTTCGATCTGCTCTTCTAAGCCACCTTGCCCTCCATAGTAGTCTTCTCGATACACTGTTGCTCCTTGTCCAAAGTCCAAAAACAAGATTGAAAGAGTCAAACTATCTGCTAAGCGTGTCCAACCTCACTACCATGTGGTCCACGGAGTTGAAAACATATCATCCCACCGCAAGAGCTGGGTGACTACGTTTGGAAGCCCATTGATGGTGGTTTTGGGCCACCTCTTCTATTAGCTCCTCCACTTCCTCAATAGTCTTGTTCATAAGAGCTACTCCTATAGTAGAATCGAGGGATATCTTTGTGGCATACGTGATCCCATTATAGACGATGTGGATCAACAACCACCTTTCCAATCCATGATGGGGGCATTGGTAGAGTTATTAGTAATATATGAGAGGTGTCCTGAGGCAATCGCTTTATGTTTGAATCATTTATATGATAAATGAAGATTCACTATTTGAGTATACATATTTTCATGTATTTGATTAGATCTGAAACTCATTTACTGGAAGACCACGATACGATTCACAACATGAGAGAATTTGTGATTGGATCACAACTAGTGAGTATCTCTACATATGTAATTGTGATGTATTGGAATTATCCCTAGTCGATAAATTGATGGATTTGGACACCATCAATTCTGTCGAGACTAGCATGAGGTATACTTCTTGGTGTATCCAAGCAGCTGATTCTCACTGGGTGGAGACATTGTGATGTCCGGAGTTAATCGTGGATGCTAGTTATGGTAACTAGTTCATTGGAGTGACCAGCTATAAGACTTCATATGGTTCTCTGCATATATGGATATGTCAATGAAGTTCTTACTGCAGCTTAAGTGCGATGTTCCTTTGACTTGCAGTATTCAAGTCATCTTGGTCATGAAGACTTATGCTTTGACATCTTAAACAAGCATCTCCAAGGAGATGTGGACCCGAGATTATTGGGTATAAGTCGAAGTGACCGAAGGTGTTTGAATAGCCTATAAAGGATTCACCACTCCTTGTAAGGAGATGTATACCCATGGCCTCTCGTCGGATTGTTACTAAAGTCTTTGGACAAAGCATTACATGTTTAGAGTAAGGTACTCTTGGATACATGTGTAGTAACTAGAATCCGTAGGATGAGGAAATGATACTTGGGTTAGGTGTGACATAGTCAGCCTAGTGGGGATTGACACTATAGACCATGTCCTGAACCAAGTGGGTATAAGATGAGTGAAGGGAATGAGGCACGAATCATTATAGTTGTTGAAGAGTTTCAGAAATGGTTCTAGAATTAATCGTTGATTTTTCGATTAATTGGGGATCATGATGTACTACTAGGTGTCACTCATGATCATTCTATAATTAATGGTTAATTATAGACGACTAACGTAAATCGGGAACCTATTTGGTCACACACACAACGAGCGTAATCCGAAAGATTTAAAACGAGCTTGAGAATGAGATTCTTAGACCGAGAGAAACTAGATTTGGTTGGACCAAACAAGGAGCGAGCAAGAAATTATTTCAGTTGCAATGGAAGCATGGATGGGCCGCGTCTTATGAAGACATAATGGATGAACCAAATTGGTTTGGTTCTAATCCAATGGTGAAGAATAAACGAAATGAGTTTGGTTTGTTTTAAATGAATGAACCAAAATTGGTTCGGTTCATTTTAACTTAAAATAGACCAAGACGGTTTGGTTTATTTTAACTTAAGTTATTGGAGTGGGTTAACGAGTTTTTGGTTATGAACCAATGACCGTTAGGAGAATGAGTTCTCTATAAAAACATGGCTTAAGGGTTTTTCGTGGACAACTTGTGTGTTCGAAACCCTAGCCACCCTCTCCCTCTCTTCTCCATGCCGCCGCCCAAGAAATCCACACCGCCAGCCCTTGTGCCGCCGTCCACCTTGCTGTCAGCATCCAAGATACTACCGGTCATCCTTTGGCTCTGGTGACCAAGGTGTAGTCGGCCTTCCTCCTTTGGGCCGGCGCAACTCCTCCACCAAGCTGTCCAATTTTTTGGACAGCTTCTTTCCTTTCATGTCGGAGCGTCATTTGGATGACATTTGGAGCTCCAACAGCGGCTACCTTGTCGGGGATTCGATCTCTGGTAATCCTCATAGGTGGAGGACGAAGGATTCATCAATCGGTTGATGAATACCTCTCCGGAGAAGCGAGTTTTGGGGACTCATTTTCGAATCCGAATTTTGATTCGGATTGTGATCTTCTCTCGATAACATCATCTTTGACATGAGGCTAGTGGCTCCTACGAAGACAAGGCTAGTAGCTTGGTGAAGCTATCCCGATGATACTCGACGTGGATACGGATAGAGGCAATTCTAGCGAGAGTTGCTCCGGTTGATGGCTTTCCCGCTGCACGTGATACATTAGGTATAACTAGCGTAGTTTCCTTTTATTGCAAAATTTGAAATTGCGATTATGTCTACACATGTTGTACTATGCATGCATGTGGTGTGTGTGTTGTAATAAATTAGATTTATTTCTTTTTAATTCTTCTGTTGTGCACATGTTTATGAAATATATTCGAACGCACACTCGCCGCGGTGCTAGAAACCCAACAGTGGTATCAGAGCCCATGTTGTGTTTCAATATAATCGTAAAATTGTTTTGCGATAGTCATAATTGTATTTATGGAAATTTTCTACTTTTTGAAAGTTTAGAAATATTTATGGAAATCTTCTACTTTTGGAAAGTTTAGAAGTATTTATAGAAATTAACACTTTCTATAAATAAAATATGTGATTAGATTTGGAAATTTATTTCCTAATTTGATCACGATTTGATTTGGGGATCAAATCTAAAACATCTTTTATTTCCATAAATAGTTTTGCCAATTTAAGAAATTTATTTCCTAAATTAAATTTGACTTTCCTTAATTAAGACCTTCCATAAATAAAATATGTAATTAGATTTGAAAATTTGTTTGCTAATTTAATCATGATTTGATTTTAGGAATCAAATCTCAAATATATTTTATTTTCATAAATAGTTATGACATATAAGGAAATTTTTGTACATGTCATAATTGTATGTCATGTAATTGCATTAGATGCATATCATTATGTCATGCGTGTCATGACATGTAGATGTATGTCATGTATGTCATGCTATATAGATAATAGTTATTTGCATGCAAAGAGGATGAGACATAAAAATCCTTATTCAATATTAAAGCCTACACCTTCCATTAATATGGTTAGAACCAGAGTTTTGTTTCTTGTTGGGGGTGTTAGACTCTCTCCAAGCTCGGCTCGAACCCGAACAAGTTCAAACCATGAAATAGTTTAATACTAATATGGTAAGAGTGAGAGGTCAATTGTTAGCTTTGGTTGTTGGACTCTCTCCAAGCCGGGCTAATTGGTTGAATGTGCTCTAACCATATTAAAACTATTTCTTAATTAATGGTTGACTTTAACCTGGAGAATCGACTTGTTGCACTCTCTCCATGGTCGATGTGAAGGGAGGTGTTGTTAGTGAAAGCCCTAGAGAAAATCATGTGATGATTGTTGTATAAACTTTGTTGTATCGTATTCATATTTATAAAGACATTTCTTTATGGTTATTATACTTACTTGTATTGGTGCCAAATAACTAAGTATAATAACGTCCTTGAGTAGAAGGTTCTTATCTATATCAATCGATTAGTTGAATCGATAATGAGATGATATAGAGAACACTACTCTTAATTATTCCTAGTCAAATATTAATATTCAGGGACAATGTTAATACGAAGAGACTAGCATGTAGGTCAACTCGATGACTTGATCTCACAAGTCATGGATATGAGATATCAAGTTGACACATGGGTATGCATTGGATAATGTATACTGAATGACCCGCAATGAGAAAGTATCATGGATCATTATATGAGTGTCATATACTTTCTCAAGTGACTATTAGTATGACTATTAGTCCTTGGGCCTCAAGTCACCATGGTTCCCTACATAAGGAGTTGCACACTTTGGCTTCGTCAAACGTCACCCGTAAATGGGTGGACTATAAAGGCGATTACTGGGTATGTAACAAATTATGCGGAGGGATGTGAGTGATGTAGATGAGATCTATCCCTCTTATATGACGGGAGTGACATCATGATTCTTGATAGAGTGAGACCACTAAGTGCATGGACATACCCAAATGAGTCAATATGAGGTATTGAGCTCATTTGATTAGAGTGAGTCTACTTGGAGTTCAAAATATAGATTGTACAGAGGATGACATGGTCTATGCCTCAATTGGTCAATCTAGATGTCAAGGATAGAGGGACATTGTCACATATTGTGAGAGTCACAATTAGTAGTCACAAAGATGATGTTGGATCTCAACATTCTTGTAATTTGGGTAGCAATGATGTGTTGCTAGATATCGCTCATTGCTTATGTTTCTAAATCGGTTTAGGAGCATTGCCAACATTACAAGAACCTATAGGGTCACACACAAAGGGAAATTAGATGGAGATTAGATTCATATGATGTACCATGAGGATTAGGTTCATGTGATGAACCAAATTGGATTAAGAGTAATCCAAATTAGACTAATTGAGTTGGACTCAATTTGATTCAAGTGTTGAATGAGTCTAATTTAGATTTGATTTATCGAGTCATTTTAAACTAATGAATAGAGATTCATTAAATTAAATTGACTTGAATCAAATGGTTGGATTTGATCAACCATGAGAGATAAGAGGTCAAGTTTGACTTGACTTGAGAGGGAAGATGAAAGGTCAAGTTTGACTTGACCAAATGCCACATCATGGTGACTTGGCATGGGACCGGCCTATGATGATGTTCCACATCATCATGGACACATCATAGTGTGCCACCTCATGAGGGAGACCAAGATCCATGGCTCTTGGTATTACATGGAGGTATTAAACCCTCCATGAAGTGGCCGGCCACTTTAAGTGATGAGCATTAGTGTGAAGTTAGTGGGAATTAACTTCATCATCTTCTTCCTCCTTTCCTCTCCTCTCAAGCTCTCTCCCTCATCCTTCTTGCCATGGGTTTCTAGGAGTTCTATCACACTCTAAGTTGCCTTCTCCACCTATTGTTCATGTGGATACTTGTAGAGGAGTGTACGCTTAACACTCTACGAGATCCGGCAAGCCGTTTAGACGAGCGGGTTGAGCGAAGGGTGTCACTACATGGGTAAACCTCTTCACATGTAGATCTAAAGTAGATCTAATGTTTTTAACACATACATATATATTTTGTTTTATCTTCGTACGGATCCGTGGCCGACTTCTGAGGTTTCTGCAACGCAAAAAGCGGTTTTTGTGGCTTGGATAGTCCAACTGTGGTATCAGAGCCATGTGAGAAGCATGTATATGTTTAATTTTGTAATTTTTGTATTAGATATGAAAAATTATAGATCTATAAGTTTCTGTAAATTTCCTATTTTATAGATTTTTGTAAGTAGTTTTCTCGAAGAGTCGAAGCAACAAGTGTTGGGACACTTGTAGGCTTCAACCACCGAGAAAAAAAACTCTCCGGAACGGCGAATTCTTGCTCTAGTCTTTTGGGATAGTGACTTAAGGCACTGTAAGATCAAGATGGGACACTCGCGAGATTCATTTTGTGAGAAGGGGCACTGCCCCTAACCCCACAAGGGGCATTGTCCCGCGATTGTGCTCGGAAATCGATTAGCGGGACCATTACGGAGATGTGACTCATAAAATTGAAAAAAAAGGAAAAATTATAGAAATTTCTGTAAAACACATAATATAGAATTATGTATGATATAGTGATTGTAAGATATTAAAAAAAATAATATAAAATATCCTTTATTATATTGAGAAATTGTCTTATATAATTTTTCAGGAATTCATAGAAATTTTTTCGGATTCAAAAGGAGTCCATATGAGGAAGATTTAAGTATAAATGGGAGTTGAGTCGACTTGAGTTAACTCAAACTTAACCTAGGTTAGCTTTGAGTCAAGCTTGAGCCAACCCAACCGAACCGGTTAGCCTTAAGAACCCAATCACAATTTCTCGATCGCATTCCTTCTCCCTTCCTCTGTTCGGCGCGATCCCCTTCTTCACTGCGCGATTTCTTCTTCATCACTGGCTTCTTTCTATTTTTCTTGATTCGAGCTGCTCCTTCTCGCCAAGAGCTCTTCGGCACTTCTCCTCCTTTCCTCAAGCATCGCCAGAGTGGTCGCCAGCTCCATCGAACGCCTGCAGCATCAGCATCGATCGATTTGCCATCACCGATGCTTGAGCCAATCGCCGGATCACGTCACTGCCATCCGGTTCCTTCTCTTCTTCATCCACTGTAGCTTCTTCTTCCTCCATTTTGGTGTCAGGGATCTCAATTCCCACAGCCACCTGCTCACCATCTCGAATAGCTCGGCGGCCGACCACCTCTGCTGCTAGCAGAGACACTGCCATTGTTGGATCTCCTTGTGCAAGTGGGTTGATTGAGCTATGATCTACGATTTATGGAAGGTGACTGTGCTGCTGGTGTGGTCGGGAAGCACAGTACAGCTGTGGCTCGCGATGGTCTGGATCTGATTGACAGATTCGGGAGAGGAAGGTATGCTACGGTGATAGCTTCAATTTAGGGTATTATCAATGGTTTTATACTGATCTGTTTGAATTCGAGGGATGTGTTTGGGCAGTGTTTTGTGTTGGTGCAATCGGCCCAGGTCATGATTGACTTGACTCGAGTTTGACTCGAGTGATGTTTTGATGTTTGACATAGAGAGTTGACATTAATGTTTGACATTAATGTCTAATTATGGTTTGGGGAAATTGTTGGAACAATCGACTCGGGTTATGATTAACCAGACTCGAGTTTGACTCGAGGGAGACTTTGATGGTTGACTAGGGTTGACCATGTGATTATGGGAAAGTCCAAGCATGGGTCTTGGCAAGGTAAAGTCCAAGTCATGGGTACTTTGCATGGAAAATCCAAGTGGGACACTTGGCATTGGGAAAGTCCAAGTCTTGAGTACTTGGCATGGAAAGTCCAATATGGGTTGGCAAGGGAAAAGTCCAAGCTTGAGTCTTGGCATTTGAGATGTCCAAGGGGTTTGATATTGGCGGCGTAAAGTCCAAGCAGGAGTCTTGGCAACATAAGTCCAATGGTTGGCGGCGTAAAGTCCAAGCGGGAGTCTTGGCAGCATAAGTCGAATGTGCCTTGGCGGTGTAGACACCGTTAGCATGACATAGCCGATGGAAGCACCTGAAGGCTAGCGCAATGGATGAACAAGTCATGGATGACTTGGAGGGATCCGAGAGGAGTGAGACTGATGGAGGTGGCTAGAAGGCTTAGGTCTAGGCTAAGGGTGGTCTAGCAAGTATGGGGGCACCATACTTGGGTTAAAATCTCATGTTTGAGTTGTGTCAGTCGACTGGTGCAATATGGCAGTCGACTGGTGTGAGTCAACTAGGGTTTGACTACGGGAATTGCCCTAGCAATCGACTGACATAGGTGGGCAGTCGACTGATTTGCTTATCAGTCGACTGATGCTCGAGAAAATGAGCACGGAATGGAGTCGAGATTCGACTGCGGGGTCAGCAGTCGAGTGAAGGCTCCATCAGTCGACTGATGGTCATGATCAGTCGATTGATGATGGATCCGTTAGATTTTTCCAGCGTGGATCTAGCCGTTGTCTCACGACAACAGTGGCATCAGTCGACTGATGGTCCCGAGCAGTCGACTGATCGGCGATTTCTAGCCCAAGTTACAGCTTTAAAGGGAGCTCATGGAGGAGGAAAAAGCAAGCATTTCTTGAGGGCTTTTGGGGCGATTTGCTACTGTAAATCAGGGTCTCCAAGTGCAATTCAAGCAACCAAAGATCAAGCATTCAAATGAGCAATTGTAAAGTAGTTTTCTTTACTTGCATTGTATTTCATTATTGTAATTGCTTGTATTTGTTTTCTTATTGTTGTAAGAATATTTGTACGAGGTTTCTTCGCCTCCGACTTGTGTCGAGAAGGAGTATTTATGATTAATGAGTGCGTGTGCATCACTAGAGCTCTTTAGAGCTTGATCCATGGAGTAGGAACCGTTCAGTTTCGAACCACGTTAAATACTTGTGTGCTTGCGTGTTTGTATATTCGTTATTGCTTTATTATCATTATTCCGCTGCGCGCTAATGAAGTTTGTAGACGAACACGTGAACGTATTCCATCGTACGAGCACGACACTATTCACCCCCCTCTAGCGTTCCAAGGTTCCCCTACATTTTGGAGTTTTGATTGCTGCGATGAACAGGAGAGGTAGTTGCCGGTGGAGATTTGGGTCGGTAAGCTTTGATTTCCCTTTTCCTTTTCAATGGTAATTGTTGTAGTTTTGTGGTGTGTCGGTGTGATTTGGAATTCGATGGGTTCTGTTCATGGATTATCGTGTGGTGTCGGCTGTGTGTGTGGAAGAAGGCAGCTGGGTTTGATTGGCTCAGATTGGGAAGGTAGTTTGGCTATCGTTGAGTCAGTGATGTTGGAGCGATGGAACGTGCTTGTGGTGAGCTTGGAATGTTTGTGTGTGTTGTTGTGTTGCAGTGGGAGGATGCAGGTGTGTTGATAGTGGTTGTATTGGTTGAGGTGGTGGTTTGATCTTTTGGTAAGCTACCATTCAGCTCAAATTTGTGTGTTGTTCATCGGTTGTGTTTGGTATTAGATCTGTGAATATGCAGGTTGATTTAGTTGTTGTTTAGACTTTCATTTTTGTTGTGGTTGATTTTGGGGATGTTGGTGATCTATTGTGAGTTTGGTTATGTTGTATTAGAATGGGATAATCGAGATTTCTAACTCGTAGACAAGGAAGGGATGCAAACATAGAAACGAAGTAGTGTTTTGTTCGTATACTTATCAGAGTCTTGTACTTAATCATAGTTTGTTATTATGTGCAGGTTTGGGGTACGAGGCAGGTCCCCGGGCTTGAGGATCATTATTTCGAGCTTCGTGTCAGGTGGGTAATATCTACCATGGTCAGGTAGTTTTGACTTATTCCGGTGCATGAATTTAGAGGATGATACCTTTGATCTTAAATCCACTCTTATTTAATCATATGCTTGTACTGCCTTTGACCTTTGAGATATATTGTTATTACTTCATTGATTATCTATCACAGATATGAACTATAAACCCTATTATGTGTTAGCTGATGGATGTTCAATAAGTACAGGTGGTTAAGGTTATCTTTGTGACCTCAGATTGGGTTACTATGTTACATCACTAGGGTTAGGTGATGGATTAGATTATGGAGTCGATTGTTGTATCGTACACATATTAGTTGTGCATCTATAGTGGATCTAGTTGTCTGTGCATAGATAAGTGTATGGTTGTCAGTATGTGGCTATGGACTGGAGGTCCTAGTGTGATTGTATATCCGTTATGGATCGTGTATCTGTGTATGGTTATATGAATTGTCGATAGTATATCGCTACGGACTAGAGGTCTTAGCGTTGTTGACTGTTAGTTGTGTATGACTCTCTCTATGGTAGAGAGAGTGCCTTGCGGATTAGTAGTCCTTTCATAGTTGACTTTTGGTTGACTAGGACTCCCCGTGGGATAGGGAGTGTTGCGAGGATACTTGTGTGGAGTTATGCATCATTACATTGCATGCATGCTAGCAATTAGGTCTCTCTTATGGTTGAGAGGGTCGCTAGTCATCCTGCCTTCCCGGCCACTCAAGGTAGTGGTAGCAGGGTTGAGTGCAGAGCATTGTTGTGTGTGCCGTTCTCGGCCACTATGGATGGTGGTAACTGGAGATGTGCATTTGGCCACTGTGCGGAGTGGTAGTTAGTGCACTCACCCACTATAGACGGTGGTCGTGTGATGTGCAGTTGTCCTAGGTGCGGTGCTCATCTACTCATGGGTAGGGACGGAGCGATTAGCAGCAGAGACCCCCGTGTGAGTAGCATATAACTCTATGGCGGCTAGCTACTATTTCATACTACCCAACTCGGTCACTCGAGAGTGGTGGCGACTGGAGTCGGAATAGTTGTCATGTCATGCCACCCATGCCATACTGGGGTCGTGGTTGGATGGGTCCACAAACATGACCATGCATATGCATTGCTGATATATATATGTATGCATGTTTTCGATATATGTTTTACATATGCCTGTGAGATGTTGCATTTGGTTGCTACATATGTTTGTACATCATGATACCTGCCATTTGCATATTACATACTGCTATGTGTTGAGCATGATATATGTGTTGGTCCAGACTATTGTATGCATTTGATTAGCATCATGTCATAGTGTGGTATGGACCGGGATGTTATTACATGTGATTATATATTGTTCATATGTCTGAGTGTTGGTCAGATATGGGATTGACTTTGTAGGTTATATGAGTTATGTTATTGCATATCTGTTCAGGATAATATAGCTTATGGTGTTTTAGACCGTCAGGTATGTTGGTACATTACTTCGTGTTAGTTGATCAGTTTAGCATATGCATTGAGTATGACTATACTGTGGTTACTTGTTATTAGATTTGGATAGGATTGTATGTCTATTGGACATATTATGTATACTTGTAGATCTCTATATCCTATATGTTGTTCATGTACTTTTTATATATTACCCCTGAGTTTCTTGTCGCCCAGGTAACAGGTAGAAGATTTTCTTGGACGTTTGGAGCTCCGCCAGCTGATCCCATCTCACACCGAACTAATGGATGTTTACTACGATTTGTGGTGTTCGGTTGGATTATTGTTTTGGGATTTTATCCTATATCATTTTCGTATTTGTGGTATATTGATGTGTTGTATGTATTTGGGCTTTGTTGTGGTTTTAGTTTGTATATGGTTTCAATTATGATTTTTGTTGTATCAAAGTCACTCCGGAGTGCATAGTTGGGTCTTTGTATCTGGTTTATATGTTAGTATGTTTCCGCTATGTTTATTGGATTATATCCATGTATGTCATGTGATTGTGGCCGAAAGGCTTTATGTATATTAGGGAATTGTATCACGTACTAGGGAGATGTTGTCCGATTATTTTCGGCTCGGCATACTCTCGGAGCGTGACAATTTTATTGGTATCAGAGCCCTAGGTTACGAAGTCCACTTTCGGATTTTATTTCATTCGGACATCGAGTTTTTCTTTACTCGATTTTGGTTTTGTGAGTTCTTGGATCTGGCAGTTGCGGGACATCTTCGAGCTATAAGGTTTAGGGTATGATAACTGTTATCACATATCCTTCTGTTGGCTACACATTTAGTTGCTTATAATAGGGATGACTTGTAGTGTGTTAGTCACTATTTGTAACCGTAGTTTGAGTTGACCACGGGAACGACTGGATGAGTCTTGTACCTGCTTTCGAAAACGTAAATTACCTTTGAGAGCCGATTGATACCGAGTCAGAAAGCAGGGGTTAAGTAGTCACATTTCATGCGGAAATCAAAGATTTCAGTCTTACGAATTTTCACTAATTATGCTTGTCAGATTATTACCTGTGGGGTAATGGACTAAGCGAGTATACTATTACTTATGCAGATAGTAGAAAATCAGTGGATGGTGTTTCATAGGAAATTTTGATCCCTGAATTGTTCGTGCATGGTTGTATAACGTTGAAGGTACTTTTGAGTACTTAACTCGTGTCATATAGAGAAAGTGGAGTTAGTTGTATACCATTATCGGGATCAAGTCGGTATTTGGTGGAAGACAAACATGTTGGGTATTGTATCTCAGTTTAGCAGTTGATTTCAGTTCCTCCATGGTAGTCCTCTGCACCTACATGAGCTCAACTATCAAGAACAGATATTGGGCGAGTTTACATGGTTACTCGAGAGGAGGTATCGAAGACCGAAGAAGTGGTCATTTGGGGTGTTACTTTTAGGTTACCCTATTTGCGGATATGTCGAGAGATACCGGTAGTTTACAGGTATCTAGGTTTAGAATATTTTTAGATAGGATTAGAAGGGTTCCTATCGACATGTGGGTTGGTGGTATCTCTACCGTCAGGTGAGATGTTGACCAACGATCACAAAGTCAAGGGATGCCCTGACACTTTGATAGATATACTTTTACCATAGGTATATCCTTACAGATAGTTAAATTGTTGAAACGAGGGTATAACTTGTATCTCGGATGTGCATATAATCCGAGAGTATTCAGATGTAGTTTTGGATAAACTCCCGGGTTTGCCACTGCATGGGCAAGTGGAATATGCGATTGGGGGTGATTTCGGGAATAGTTCCGATATTGGAGACCTCATACTGGGAGATGATTTTATTGGTATCAGTGTTGCTAAATACTATAGGAAATGGAGGAATGAAAGTTGCAATTATAAGAGGTATTGGAGGGAATATTTATCCGTCTCGGTATTTCTCTTGAGAGGATTCGGAACTCTTTGTTAAAAGAGAGACAGACCTTTGTGGTTATGCATTGATTATCAATGGTGGTATGCAGTAGTTGTTGAAAATGGATATCCTTCGTTGTGGATATATGATCTATTTAGATCAGCTAAAGGATACCAGGGTATACCCTAGGATTGATCTATAATTAGGGTGTTGATATTGTAGTAAAATGATGTCATACAATTACCCTTGTGGGTGTGATGATTGAGATATCATCTGCTTGAAGTAAAAAGAATGCAGGTATGTAGAAAAACATTTCATACTTGGTATGAATTTTAGGAGATGTTGATAATGTTGTTAGATTTAGTCATTCAGGGAGTTGAGGAATCAAGTACTCTTGGAGTCGGATTGATTTGGTTATTATGGTAGAGGTGGATAGGCTGCTCTAGCGTTACTATACCATTGACTTGATGGACCAAGAAGGTGATGGAATTCACTAGGTCAGAAGCTTGTGAAGCTAGGTTTCAGGGCCTAGGCAGTGACTGACTTTTGCATCAGTGTTAGTTAATCCTTCCGGTGTGGCTGGAAGGGTACTGTACATGGATGTATCATTTCAGGGATTGGAACGATTCCGATGTAGTTGTATGAGACGTGTCTTATGCTTACATCAGTTGAGGAACTGTGAGATAGACTGTCATATACATGACGTGGATTTAGCAGTTATTATCTTGAGTAGTAGATGTATAGAGCAGGGGTGCTCATGGAGTTTTGGCTAGCTACTAGGTAGCTGCTATAGGGTTGCTAGAATATGGACAGATGCAACTAGGGAGATTAGTCATTATAGTCTCTTAGTCATTTCCAGTTCTATGTGTCAGAGTGGTTTTTGGACAGTAGAGTGATTTCTCTTGTGAGAATAATTCTCCGTCTCTGAGGAGTATAGTGGTTCCCTGAGTTGCATTCAATTCAGGAAGAGTTGATTCAGGGGTTTCGACATTAGAGACCGGTGATTTATTCGGAGTGGATCCAAATATGGTTGTGTTGAAACGTTCTTGTTGGTAGAATGACATGTAGGACATGGTTGATTTCGTAGTTCGATGTTGGGTGGGCCAACAAATAAAGGTGGAATATTAGTGACTAGTAGGGTTACATACCGTGATGGAAGTGGTAGCCTAGTACAATGGACAACATTGGGAGATTATCTAGAATTCGGAAAGGACTTGATAGGATTTGGGTAATCGATGATCGATTAGCTAGATCCGCTCATTTTCTTCCAAGCCGTAAGATGGATTTCGTTGGATCGCTTGATGGAATTATATCCATGGAGTATCCTTGAGTATCATTTCTGATAGTGATTCATGATTCATCTTACAACTCTGGCAAAGTCTCCCACAGGTCACGGTTATAGAGCTTCACTCGGGTACAGTTATTTACCTCTTAAGGGATTGGTCGAGAGTATATATAAGAGCTGGAATATAATATTCGAGTTCAGTACCCCACTTAGTCGCTTAAGGTGTGTGACTTTTCTCCAGATATTTGAGATGGTTTTTGTGACATCTCATACTCATACGTGAGTCGGAAATTTGGGGACCAAATTTTTATTAGGGAGGGAGAATGTAAGATATATATATATATATATATATATATATTGAGAAATTGTCTTATATAATTTTTCATAAATTCATAGAAATTTTTTCAGATTCAAAAGGAGTCCATATGAGGAAGATTTAAGCATAAATGGGAGTTGAGTCGACTTGAGTTAACTCGGACTTAACCTAGGTTAGCTTTGAGTCAAGCTTGAGCCAACCCAACCGAACCGGTTAGCCTTAAGAACCCAATCCCAATTTCTTGATCGCATTCCTTCTCCCTTCCTCTGTTCGACGCGATCCCCTTCTTCACCGTGCCATTTCTTCTTCGTCGCCGGCTTCTTCCTATTTATCCCGATTTGAGTTGCTCCTTCTCGCCAAGAGCTCTTCGGCGCTTCTCCTCCTTTCCTCAAGCATCACCGGAGTGTTGGAGATCGATTGGCCGGCTAGAGGGGGGTGAATAGCCCTCTTTCGATGTATGTCGGTATTCTCTCGATCGTTTGCTCGTCTAAACAATCGTTAGCGCAAGCGGAAGCATAAACAATAAAGACAAAGCGATAAATGAAAATACAAACGCTAACACAAGGTCGTAACGTGGTTCACGGCTACGCCGCTAATCCACGGTCCCCGATTCGTCCTCGGTGAATCACTCCGCCAAAACCAATCACTATTGGTCTCTCCTTTGCACCAAGCTAGGTGGAGGTAATCTTTACAATCTCTCTTCTTACAATAGAATGGAAATAAAACAAGTAAGAAGAGTGGAAGAACACTTAGAGCACTTTGGGAGCAAATTGGAGTTCAAGCATTATCCTCCCAAAGCCCCATCCCCTTCCTTTTTATAGAGGAAGAGGGTTTCTTCCCGTTAACACAGGAGCAGTCGACTGATGTCCCTATCAGTCGACTGGTCTTGTAGGCGTTACCCAATAACGGCCGCTTTCCATGTTGGATTTCAGCCAATCGATGCGGCATCACCGATCGATATTACCATCACGACCGGTGCTCGATCGATCAGTCGTCAACGGTCGACTCCATTCTCGCTCGCACGTGCCATCGATCGATCGTCCCTTGCGCGACGATTGATCAAGCCATCATCGATCGCCATATGCGTAGTCGATCGATCAACTTGATTCAACCACATTAAACCGACCAATCGAACCATCGACTGGAAGCGATCATTGCCACCATGGCGATCGGCGGTATCGAAAACTCATCCGACACTTAGCCAAATGGCCAAGTTTCACCTAGGAGCTACCCTTTTCCGGGTTACATTCGCTCACTCTCATCCCTCGGAGTCCCTCACCTTCGAAGTTCTCTTCGTTCGCAGCCACGTCCCTCGACAGCATCAGGTGCACGGCTCTGCAATGCTCCTTCACGTCTCTTGCCTCGAAGTCTACTTCCTCCGGCTTCACTCCAAGCTTCTCGTCCGGCGGTCCCTCGGATGCTCCAAGCGCACGGCTTCCACAAAGCAATCCTTCACCGACTCAAGGACCGAGTCATGAGATGTGAAACTCGCCACGGCTCCATGTGCGAATTACTAAGCCCTGCAAGACTCCAACACACATATCAAATCACAATATCATCCTAACTTAAACCCTTTGCCACACACATCAAAACCTTATCATGGCAAGAGATTGCCCTAACAATCTCCCCCTTTTTGATGTGTGGCAATCTGTTTAAGTTAGGTAAAAACATTTGATAGAAATTATAAGGTAAGAAAGCATGTAAGCATAAACATGATATAGCAACATGCAACTCCCTCTTAATCCATGAAACTCCCCATATAATTTTTCTCCCCTATCATAATTAACTTAAACATAATCATTTCTCCCCC
This sequence comes from Wurfbainia villosa, assembly GCA_025175895.1. Lineage (NCBI taxonomy): Eukaryota > Viridiplantae > Streptophyta > Magnoliopsida > Zingiberales > Zingiberaceae > Wurfbainia > Wurfbainia villosa. The sequence goes on from CM045990.1 coordinate 35,688,516, forward strand.
TTTGACACCATCAAAAAGATTAACACTAAGTTATAAACTCATGGCATCAAGTATAATAGAAGGAAAATACCAAAAATTGAATTAAAACCTGAATTCGGCCTTCACTGTTCTGATTTTCAGGCCACCAGTCGACTGGTTCAGACTACCAGTCGACTGGCACACAGTTTTCAGAACTTTCTGATTTTCGGATCGAATTTCAGAAATGCATTAAAAATTCCAAAAAATTAGAAAAATCATGAAATTTTGGGAACACATTTCTTTTAAGTATATCTATCAGTGAAAAATAGTTTTTCATGAAAAGTCATTATATTTACTGATATTTGCCAAAAATCGAAAAGCTTTAAAAACTACTAGTTTTTTATCATGAAAGTATCCATTTTGACACCTAGTTTTGCTTTGGATTGTTTCAAAACATGAATACATAGATTTTAAAGTAAGAAATTGTTTTGAAAACATATGAAATATCCAACCATGATCTTTGGGCAATATGTCTATGAATTAAACATAAGCCTTCCCCATGATTGGTCTATTATTGCTATTTTGACACATTTAATGACCATCTAAATGCCATAGGCATTAGTGGACATTTGTATCATCCTAACATCTCACCCATGCTAAGTTTTCAATCATGGTAGCCTATGGTGAGTGTGAGATGTATCCTAGAGGTATTTGTATATACTTAACCATTAAATTCATGCAATTCTATCAAGGTTAAGTATCACCCTAACAATCTACATGATCATAAAGATATATATGAATTAATTTCACATTATGATCATGAAACACATGTATTCATTAAGTTATAATCATGCATTAGGTATTATATGATGATAATAAGCAAAGTATCACCCAAGCCATGATTTAAATCCTATTTCTCATGATTATGTGCCAAAAATCAAAATCATAAATCATGATTGCAAACATATGTAACAATTACATCAAACATCATGATTTAAGCAATATTATCTATATATGGGCACATTATCATCACCCAATACTATTTCAAAAATGTTGTCCCGCCATCCTAAGTCAACCACTATATGATTTAGGTCAATTGCATATGGTTGACTATCCTAGGGTGTTCATAACCCTTAAGGATGGATTTTGGAACCCAAAATAGATTTTTACCTATGGGGTTCACTAAATATTCTTTGGGGATCCATTTCCTAGCAATTACCTTCTTCTTGTCTTGTCCCCTAGCTATTAGGCATTTGTAGGTCTTTTTATTTTTCTTTTCTTTATATCCTAGGCCTTTCTTATTGAAACTTGCCCTTTGGCTCCCTATGATCATGTTCAAGGTGTTGGAGCCTATTGTGAATTTTTCTAGGGCTTTTGTCAAATAGTCTACCTTTTCCCTTAAAACCCTATTTTCTTCTATGCATGCATCACTTACATCTAATGGCATATAATTATCATGTGAGCAAGCATCATTATTATCATGACTAGAAGAATTATCATCATTTAAGCATGCTTTTTCTAACTTCTCTTCTAAGTCCTTAATTTGCTCTAGCATGCTTTTGTTCTTCTTCTTAGCTCTAAATAAATCCCTAGTTAAGCTAGAAACCATGGAAACTATTTTCTTGGGAGTTAGATTTGTTACCATAGCTTCCATGTCTTCTTCTTCTTCGGATGAGGAGGATGTAGAGGAGGCTCCCCCTTCACTTGAGCTCTCTCCACTTGAGCTTGATTCTTCATTTTCGGTGGAGGAGCAATCCAAATCGTCGAAGGCCATCAATGCAAGGTTGGAGTAGACATGTTCTTCTTCATCGGATGAGGAGGAGGATGAGGGATCATCCCATGTCTTGGCTTTGAATGCTTTGGCCTTCCCCTTTTCCTTGCTCTTCTTTTCTTCTTCCTTTTTCTTGCTCCTCTTTTTCTTCTTCTTTTCTTCTTTCTTCTTCTTCTCTTCTTTGCTCTTGTTTAGGAGGGGACAATTGTCCCTTATGTGCCCCTCCCCTTGGCAATTATAGCAAATAATTTTTCCTCTTGGTCTTCTATTCCTATCATGAGATTTGTTAAATCTAAAACCTTTTAAAGCACGTCTTACCCTCCTTACCATATATGCTTCTTCCGTGCTATCCATGGAAGAGGAGGAAGAGGCTTCATCATCGGAGGAGGAGGGGATCTCTATCTTCTTCTTCCCCTTGTTTGCCATCAAAGCTACTCCTCTTGAAGGTTGAATTTTTGGCTCTTCTTGTATTCCTTCAAGCCTAGATTCATGCAATTCCATAGTGGAGAAAAATTTATCTAGAGTACTTACCTCTAGATTCTTTGAAATGTAAAATGAGTCCACCATTGAACTCCACTTGGATGATCTCGGAAAGGCATCTATAGCCTTCATAACCATATCCCGGTTTGATAGCTTCTCACCTACACTCGTTAGCCCAATCAAAATTTCTTTGAATCTAGAATGCAAAGAAGTTACCTTTTCTCCCTTTTCTAATTTAATGTTGGATAATTGGGAGCGGAGGAGGTCTCTTCTTGCAAGTTTAGCCTCCGAAGTGCCTTCATGGAGCTCTACTAGCTTCTCCCACATCTCCTTGGCACTTAGGCATTCTCCAATTCTATTTATTTCTTGTTGAGGAAGCACATTGTAGAGATGGTGCTTGGCTTTTGAGTTTGCAAGGTGCTCCTCTCTTTGCCTCTTGGTCCACCTTGACTTCTCTATTAGCTTTCCCTCTTCATCCCTAGGCAAAACGAAACCGGATTTAATTGTAATCATAATATCAAAATCCGTTTCAAAAAATACCTCCATTCTCTTCTTCCACCAAGCGAATTCCCCTTCGAACTTCGGCGGATGAATGTTCGAGCCGGCCATCCTTGAATGTTGCTTGTTTTGGAGGTTAGTCCTTGACAAGCTTTCCTTGCTCTGATACCACTTGTTGGAGATCGATTGGCCGGCTAGAGGGGGGTGAATAGCCCTCTTTCGATGTATGTCGGTATTCTCTCGATCGTTTGCTCGTCTACACAATCGTTAGCACAAGCGGAAGCATAAACAATAAAGACAAAGCGATAAATGAAAATACAAACGCTAACACAAGGTCGTAATGTGGTTCACGACTACGCCGCTAATCCACGGTCCCCGATTCGTCCTCGGTGAATCACTCCGCCAAAACCAATCACTATTGGTCTCTCCTTTGCACCAAGCTAGGTGGAGGTAACCTTTACAATCTCTCTTCTTACAATAGAATGGAAATAAAACAAGTAAGAAGAGTGGAAGAACACTTAGAGCACTTTGGGAGCAAATTAGAGTTCAAGCATTAGCCTCCCAAAGCCCCATCCCCTTCCTTTTTATAGAGGAAGAGGGTTTCTTCCGTGTAACACGGAGCGGTCGGTGATGCCCCTATCGATCGGTCTATGTAGATCGTTAATAACGGCCGCTTTCCCGCGTTGGATTTCATCCAGCATCGATCGATGCGATATCGGTCGGTGATATTACCATCGATCGGTGATGCCGATCGTCGAGTTGTCAGCGTCGACTCCATTACGTACTGTGCCGCGGTGCCATCGATCGTATCGTCCCTTGGCGGTCGATTGATTCATCGATCACAGACACTTAGCCAAATGGCAAAGTTTCACCTAGGAGCTACCCCTTCCCGGGTTACATTCGCTCACTCTCATCCCTCAGAGTCCCTCGCCTTCGAAGTTCTCATCGTTTGCGGCCACGTCCCTCGGCAGCATCAGGCACATGGCTCTGCAATGCTCCTTCGCATCTCTTGCCTCGAAGTCTACTTCCTCCGGCTTCACTCCAAGTTTCTTGTCCGACGGTCCCTCGGATGCTCCAAGCGCACGGCTTCCGCAAAGCAATCCTTCACCGACTCAAGGACCGAGTCATGAGATGTGAAACTCGCCACGACTCCATGTGCGAATTACTAAGCCCTGCAAGACTCCAACACACATCAAATCACAATATCATCCTAACTTAAACCCTTTGCCACACACATCAAAACCTTATCATGGCAAGAGATTGCCCTAATGCGAAGTGGTCGCCAGCTCCGTCGAACGCCTGCAGCATCAGCATCGGTCGATTTACCACCACCGATGCCTGAGCCAGTCGCCAGATCGTGTCGCTGCCATCCGATTCCTTCTCTTCTTCATCCACTATAGCTTCTTCTTCCGCTATTTTGGTGTCAGGGATCTCAACTCACACAGCCACCTGCTCACCATCTCGAATAGCTCGGCGGCCGACCACCTCTACTGCTAGCAGAGACACTCCCATCGTTGGATCTCCTTGTGCAAGGTGAGTTGATTGAGCTGTGATCTACGATTTATGGAAGGTGGCTGTGTTGCTGGTGTGGTCGAGAAGCACAGTACAGCTGTGGCTCGCGATGGTCTGGATCTGATTGACAGATTTGGGAGAGGAAGGTATGCTACGGTGATAGCTTCGATTTAGGGTATTATCAATGGTTTTATACTGATCTGTTTGAATTTGAGGGATGTGTTTGGGCAATGTTTTGGAGTTTTGATTACTCTGGTGAACAGGGGAGGTAGCTGCCGATGGAGATTTGGGTCGGTAAGCTTTGATTTCCCTTTTCCTTTTCAATGGTAATTTTTGTAGTTTTGTGGTGTGTCAGTGTGATTTGGAATTCGATGGGTTCTGTTCATGGATCGTCGTGTGGTGTTGGCTGTGTGTGTGGAAGAAGGCAGCTGGGTTTGATTGGCTCAGATCGGTAAGGTAGTTTGGCTATCTTGAGTCAGTGATGTTGGAGCGGTGGAATGTGCTTGTGGTGAGCTTGGAATGTTTGTGTGTGTTGTTGTGCTGCGGTGGGAGGATGCAGGTGTGTTGATAGTGGCTGTATTGGTTGAGGTGGTGGTTTGATCTTTTGGTAAGCTGCCATTACAACTCAGATTTGTGTGTTGTTCATTGGTTGTGTTTGGTATTAGATCTGTGAATATGCAGGTTGATTTAGATGTTGTTTAGACTTTCATTTATTTTGTGGTTAATTTTGTGGATGTTGGTGATCTATTGTGAGTTTGGTAATGGTGTATCAGATTGGGATAATCGATATTTCTAACTCGTAGACGAGGAAGGCATGCGAACATAGAAACGAAGTAGTGTTTTGTTCGTATACTTATTAGAGGCTTGTACTTAATCATAGTTTGTTATTATGTACAGATTTGGGGTACGAGGCAGGTCCCCAGGCTTGAAGATCATTATTTCGAGCTTCGTGTCAGGTGGGTAATATCTACCCGGGTTAGGTAGTTTTGACTTATTCCGGTGCATGAATTTGGAGGATGATACCTTTGATCTTAAATCCACTCTTATTTAATCATATTCTTGTACTGCCTTTGACCTTTGGGATATATTGTTGTTACTTCATTGATTATCTTTCACGGATATGAACTATAAACCTTAATATGTGTTAGCTGATGGATGTTCAATAAGTACAGGTGATTAGGGTTATCTTTGTGACCTCAGATTGAGTTACTGTGTTACATCACTAGGGTTAGGTGATAGATTAGATTATTGAGTTGATTGTTGTATCATACACATATTAGTTGTGCATCAATAATGGATCTAGTTGTCTGTGAATAGATAAGTGTGTGATTGTCAGTATGTGGCTATGGACTAGAGGTCTTAGCGTGATTGTATATCCATTATGGATCGTGTATCTGTGTATGGTTATATGGATTGTCGATAGTATATCGCTACGAACTGGAGGTCTTAGCATGGTTGACTGTCAGTTGTGTATGACTCTCTCTGTGGTAGAGAGAGTGCCTTGTGGATTAGTAGTCCTTGCATAGTTGACTTTTGGTTGACCAAGACTCCCCGTGGGATAGGGAGTATTGCGAGGATACTTGTGTGGAGCTATGCATCATTACATTGCATGCATGCTGGCGATTAGGTCTCCCTTGTGGTAGAGAGGGTCGCTAGTCATCCTGCCTTCCCGGCCACTCAGGGTAGTGGTAGCAGGGTTGAGTGCTGAGCATTATTGTGCGTGCCATTCTCGACCACTATGGATGGTGGTAGCTGGAGATGTGCACTTGGCCACTGTGCGGAGTGGTAGTTAGCGCACTCGCCCACTATAGACGGTGGTCGTGTGATGTGCAGTTGTCCTGGGTGTGGTGCTCTTCTACTCATGGGTAGGACGAGCGACCAGCAAAGCAGGACCCCGGTGAGTAGCATATAGCTCTACGGGCGGCTAGCTACTATTTCATACTACCCAACCCTGGCCACTCGAGAGTGGTGGCGATCGAGTCGGATAGTTGTCATGTCGCGGCCATTACAATCGCCTAATGCCAACCCTCGTAATGTCGTTTATACGCACTATAGCAATACGTAACCGAACGAAATATATATATATATATGCATGTATTCGATATATGTTTTACATATGCCTGTGAGATGTTGCATTTGGTTGCTATATATGTTTGTACATCATGATACCTGCCATTTGCATATTACATACTGTTGTGTGTTGAGCATGATATATGTGTTGGTCCAGACTGTTGTATGCATTTGATTAGCTTCATGTCATAGTGTGGTATGGATCGGGATGTTATTACATGTGATTATATACTATTCATATGTCTGAGTGTTGGTCAGATATGGGATTGACTTTGTACGTTATATGGGTTATGTTATTGTGTATCTGTTCAAGATGATATAGCTTATGGTATTGCAGACCGTCAAGTACGTTGGTACATTACTTCATGTTCAGTTGATCAGTTTAGCATATGCATTGAGTATGACTATACTGTGGTTACTTGTTATTAGATTTGGATAGGACTGTATGTCTATTGGATATATTCTGTATACTTGTAGATCTTCACATGTATACTTGTAGATATCTATATCCTATATGTTGTTCATGCACTTTCTATATATTACCCCTGAGTTTATACTCACCACCATGGATCCTGGGTTTCTTGTCGCCCAGGTAACAGGTAGAAGATTTCCTTGGACGTTCGGAGCTTTGCCAGCTGATCCCATCTCACACCGAACGGATGGATGTTTACTACGATTTGTGGTGTTCGGTTGGATTATTGTTTCAGGATTTTATCCTGTATTGTTTTCGTATTTGTGATATATGGATGTGTTGTATATATTTGGGCTTTGTTGTGGTTTCAGTTTGTATATGGTTTCAATTATGATTTTTGTTGTGTCAAAGTCACTCTGGAGTGCATAGTTGGGTCTTTGTATCTGGTTTATATGTCAGTATGTTTCCGCTATGTTTATTTGATTATATCCATGTATGTCATGTGATTGTGATCGAAAGGCTTTATGTATATCAGGGAATTGTATCACGTACAGGGGAGATGTTGTTCGATTATTTTCGACTCGGCATACTCTCGAGGCGTGACAGTGATGGTCATGGCCCAAGAACCCCAATGTGATTGGATAAAATGTATTGTAATTCATAATACGACTTGCGCACCATATTTTTGTTGTGCATGTTGTATATGATATGTGACCTGCGTGTCGTGCCTTTTCTTTTAATATTCCTATTGTAGATAGATTTTGACTCAAATATAACTCGAGTTTCATGTTTGTAATGTACAAAAACAAAGTGGTGGAAGATCCACTAGTTGACGGAGTTATGAGGAGGGCACCGACAACACATGGCGGTCAAAGGAGGAGCTTGGAGAAGCCGCTAACCCTAGGTTGACCATTCGATCTTCTCATTGGCTTGAGAAGATCGTAGTAGGGCCATGACCTCATCACAATATATATATATATATATATATATATATATATATATATATATATATATTGCTTGTATGTATGTGATGCATGCTAGTAAATGTTGCTTGTATGTATATGATGTATGCTGGGATATTTTGCTTGTATGTATATGATGTATGCTAGTATATTTTGCTTGTATGTATGTGATGCATGCTAGTGTAGGGTAATTAAGGCCTTAATGCGTATATGATACACATTCACGATTAGATTAGATCTTAATCGAATCAACTCGAAATGCTTACCAAGTTTTGATACCGATCACTACCTCGATCATTTATTGTTGTTAAATCTGCCAAAGTAAAGCAACGTATATTATCTTGGTAGGGTGCAGAGGGACAATCTTGGTCCCGCCTATCATAGCTTGGGTGAGAATAAGCTCAATTAGATTGAGTAAAACTAGTTAACTCAATTGGATCGAGTAAAACTATAGGCATATTCCAACCATTGGAAAGGTAGGATAAGATTACATTTACACTAAATCTTTGGTGATTTAGCCAAAGCTAACTCAAGGTATTTTGTAAATGTGGATCTCGATCCTATAAACAAGAGTTGCATGGAGATGTAATTGGTAATTTGTTACCTACCGATCATACTAAGTCTTGGCCAATTTAGCCAAAGCTAACTCAAGATATAATATGATGTGGATCTTGTCCCGCGAGAATTATAGCTAGTTTGTATGAATATAGTAATGTAGTTTGACCACATCCATGACTCGATTCTACAAAAGTCCTATAATTCAGTGGGAGCATCGTTTAATTAAAGGCCTAATTAAATAATAAATGGAATATGATATTTACTTTCTGCATTGTTTATGTTGCAGATTACCATGTCGTCAAACACAAACACACTCTCCCTGCGTTCTGTCTTTGAGAAGGACAAGCTCAATGGAGCTAATTTCCAGGACTAGTATAGGATTATGAGAATCGTTCTCACTCAAGAAAAAAATTATACATCCTGGAGTAGCCCATTTCGGAAGCACCTCTTGCCACTGCCTCATGAGCTTACCGAGATGATTACAAGAAGCATCAAGATGATGCATTAGATGTGTCATGCCTCATGCTCATGACCATGAACTCTGAGCTTCAGAAGCAACACGAGTTCATGAATGGTTTTGATATGGTTGAACATCTTCATCAACTGTATCAAGGACAAGCAAGGCATGAGAGATACGAGATCTCTACGACACTGTTTCAGTGCAAGATGCAAGATGGGACTCCAATAGGTCCATATATACTCAAGATGATTGGGTACATAGAGAACCTACAGAGTTGGGATTCCCACTTGGCCAAGAACTGGCCACTGACTTGATCTTGCAATCTTTGCCAGAAAGCTACAGTCAAATCGTCATGAATTACAACATGAATGAAATTGATAAGCCACTGCCTGAGATGCATAGCATGTTGAGAACTGTTGAACTCAACCTTAAGAAGGGAAAACTTGACTCCATTTTGATGGTGCAAAAGAAGAAAGGCAAGGGCAAGCCTAAAGGTAAGGGAAAGTCCCAGGCCAAGGGAAAAGGCAAGGCACTGTAACCGAAAGGAGGGGTGGCCAAGGAAGGGACTTGTTTCTACTGTAAGGAAGCTGGACACTGGAAGCGTAACTGCAGAGCATACCTGGAAGATCTTAAGAAGAAGAGAAGTGAGACTTCTACTTCAGGTATATATGTTATAGATGTCAATCTATCTATTTCTTCATCATGGGTATTAGATACCGGATGTGCATCTCACATTTGTACTAATATGCAGGCACTGAGAAATAGCAGGCCATTGACGAAGGGTGAGGTAGACCTACGAGTAGGCAATGGAGCAAGGGTTGCTGCTGTTGCTGTAGGAACTTATTTTCTATCTCTGCCCTCTTGGCTTGTATTAGAATTAGATAAATGTTGTTTTGTGTCTGCTCTGACTAAGAACATAATTTCAGTTTCTTGTTTAGACAAGAAAGGCTTTTCATTTATAATAAAGAACAAATATTGTTCAGTTTATTTAAATGATATGTTCTATTGTAGTTCACCTCTGATAAACAGACTCTACATTCTAGACTTAGAGAGCCCCATCTATAACATAAGTACCAAAAGGTTCAAGTCAAATGAGTTGAACCAAACCTATCTCTGGCATTGTCGCTTAGGTCACATAAATGAGAGTCGCTTATCCTAACTCCATAAGGATGGGTTACTGGATTCATTTGATTTTGAATCATATGAGACATGCGAGTCTTGCCTTCTAGGCAAGATGACCAAGACTCTCTTTAGTGGACATAGCAAGAGAGCAACAGACTTATTAGGACTTATACATAGTGATGTATGTGACCCTTTCAATGTTGCTGCTAGAGGTGGTTATAGTTACTTCATTACATTTATTGATGACTTCAGTAGATATGGTTATGTGTATTTGATGACACATAAGTCAGAATCCTTTGAAAAGTTCAAAGAATTCAATAATGAAGTACAAAACCAGCTTGGCAAGAGTATTAAGATACTTTGATCAAATCGAGGTGGTGAATAACTTAGCCATGAGTTTCGTGACTATCTAGCTGAGTGTGAGATTCTATCCCAACTCACTCTTCCTGGAACACCACAGTGGAATGATGTATCCAAAATGAGGAATTGTATCCTATAAGATATGGTACGATCTATGATGAGTCACACAGATCTTCCTATATTCTTTTGGGGATATGCTCTAGACACAGCAGCCTTCACTCTTAACGTGTTCCATCCAAAGCTGTGATAAAGACACCATATACGATATGGACAGGGAAAAATCCCAAGATGTCTTTCATGAGGATTTGGGGTTGTGAGGCTTACGTTCGACATCAAGTCTCAGACAAACTGGGACCCAAATCCGATAAGTGCTATTTTGTTAGATATCCCAAGGAAACGAAGGAATATTACTTCTACATTCCCAGTCAGCGCAAAGTGTTTGTGGCAAAGACTGGGGTATTTCTAGAAAGGGATTTTGTTTCTAGAAAAACTAGTGGGAGTACGTTCGATCTTGAAGAAATTCAAGATATGGACTATAGCACTGAGGCCGAGATGGAGGTTGAACAGGAACCACAAAGTGTTGTGGGTGATGAGATTGTTGCACAAAGAGTTGTGGAACAACAACCTGTTCAGGTAAACCTACATCTTCGTAGGTCTGATAGAGTACGTCGTCAGCCTGAGAGATACTCATTTCTCTTGTCTGACCATGATGACGTATGCTCATTGAGAATGAGCCTACCTCCTATCAGGAAGCTGTGATGAGCCCAGATTCTGAGAAATGGATAGAGGCCATGAGATCCGAAATGGAATCCATGTACACCAACCAAGTATGGACTTTGGTTGATCCAACTGAAGGCATCAAACCCATTGGGTGTAAGTGGGACATTAAGAGAAAGACTTACATGGATGGACTTACGCATACCTATAAGGGCCGATTGGTAGCTAAAGGTTTCAAGCAAATTCATGGTATTGACTATGATGAAACCTTTTCTCCAGTGGCGATGTTTAAGTCCATTCGGATCATGCTTGCTATTACAGCGTACCACGATTATGAGGTCTGACAGATGGATGTCAAGATCGTGTTTCTGAATGGAAACTTTCTCGAGGATGTGTATATGACACAACCTGAGGGTTTTGAAGATCCACAGCATGCTGGCAAAGTATGCAAGCTGTAAAGGTCCATTTATGGTCTAAAGCAAGCTTCTCGGAGATGGAATCTTCGATTCGATGATGCGATCAAACAGTTTGATTTTATCAAGAATGAAGATGAACCCTGTGCCTACAAGAGGGTTAATGGGAACACAGTTGTCTTCCTTGTATTGTATGTGGATGACATACTACTCATTGGGAATGACATCCCTTCGCTATAGTCTGTGAATACTTGGCTGGGGAAGTGTTTCTCAATGATGGTGAAGCAGCCTGTATTCTAGGCATCAAGATCTATAGAGATAGATCTAAGAGATTGCTTGGCCTAAGTTAGAGTACATATATTGACACAGTATTACTACGGTTTGCCATGCAGAATTACAAGAAGGGACTTCTGCCGATGTCACATGGTGTGAGTCTTTCGAAGACTCAAAGTCCCTCTTCTAGAGAGGAGAAAGACCGCATGGATAAGATCCCTTATGCATCTGCCATAGGATCTATCATGTATGCCATGCTATGTACTTGTCCTGATGTCTCATATTCTTTGAGCATGACGAGTAGATACCAGTCATATCCAGGTGAGCGTCACTGGATAGCAGTCAAGAATATTCTTAAGCACTTGAGAAGGACTAATGAATATTTCTTAATATTTGGAGGTGATGAGGAGCTAGCTGTAAAGGGTTACAGTGATGTCAGCTTCCAAACTGACCAGAATGATAGATCGCAGTCAAGTTTCGTGTTTTACTTGAATGGTGGCACTGTGAGCTGGAAGAGTTCGAAGCAGGACATAATTGTTGATTCTACAATAGAGGCTGAGTATATTGCTGCATCAGAGGCAGCAAAGGAGGCAGTTTGGATCCGCAAGTTCATTACTGAGCTTGGGGTGGTTCCTAGCATAGCAAATCTTATAGAACTCTATTGTGACAACAATGAAGCGATTGCGCAAGCTAAGGAACCTCGCTCACACCAGCGGACCAAACACATACTACGGTGCTTCCATCTCATTCGAGAGATTATCAATAGAGGAGATGTGAAGATTTGCAGAGTACCCACAGAGGCTAACGTCACAGATCCCTTGACCAAGGCTTTGACACAAAAAAAGCATGATGGTCACACTAGGTCATTGGGCATTAGATACAGTGATTGACACTAGTACTAGTGGGAGATTGTTAGTGAAAGCCCTAGAGTCAATCATGTGATGATTGTTTTATGGACTTTGTTGTATCATATTCCTATTTATAAAGGCATTTCTTTATGATTATTATACTTACTTGTATTGGTGCCAAATAACTAAGTATAATAACGTCCTTGAGTAGAAGGTTCTTATTTATATCAATCAATTGGTTGAATCGATAATGAGATGATATAGAGAACACTACTCTTAATCATTCCTAGTCAAGTATTAATATTCAGGGACAATGTTAATGCGAAGAGACTAGTATGTAGGTCAACTCGATGACTTGATCTCACAAGTTATGGATATGAGATATCAAGTTGACACATGGATATGCATTGGAGAATGTATACTGAATGATCCGCCATGAGAAAGTATCACGGATCATTATATGAGTGTCATATACTTTCTCATGTGACTATTAGTATGACTATTAGTCCTTGCACCTGAAATCACCATGGTTCCCTACATAAGGAGTTGCATACTTTGGCTTCGTCAAACGTCACCTGTAAATGGGTGGACTATAAAGGTGATTACTGAGTATGTAACAAATTATGCGGAGGGATGTGAGTGATGTAGATGGGATCTATCCCTCCTATATGATGGGAGTGACATCATGATTCTTGATAGAGTGAGACCACTAAGTGCATGGCCATGTCCAAATGAGTCAATATGAGATATTGAGCTCATTTGATTAGAGTGTGTCTACTTGGAGTTCAAGATATGGATTGTACAGAGGATGACACGGTCTATGCCTCAATTGGTTAATCTAGATGTCAAGGATAGAGGGGCATTGTCACATATTGTGAGAGTCACAATTAGTAGTCACAAAGGTGATGTTGGATCTCAACATTCTTGTAACTTGGGTAGCAATGATGTGTTGCTAGATACCGCTTATTGCTTATGTTTCTAAATCGGTTTAGGAGCATTGCCAACGTTACAAGAACCTATAGGGTCACACACAAAGGGCTATTAGATGGAGATTAGGTTCATATGATGACCATGAGGATTAGGTTCATGTGATGAACCAAATTGGATTAAGAGTAATCCAAATTAGACTAATTGAGTTGGACTCAATTTGATTCAAGTGTTGAATGAGTCTAATTTAGATTTGATTCATCGAGTCAATTTAAACTAATGAATAGAGATTTATTAAATTAAATTGACTTGAATCAAATGGTTGGATTTGATCAACCATGGGAGATAAGAGCAAGTTTGACTTGACCAAATGTCACGTGATGGTGACTTGGCATGGGACTGGCCTATGATGATGTTCCACATCATCATGGACAGATCATGTTGTGCCACCTCATGAGGGAGACCAAGAGCCTTGGCTCTTGGTATTACATGGAGGTATTAAACCCTCCATGAAGTGGCTGGCCACTTTAAGTGATGAGCATTAGTGTGAAGTTAGTGGGAATTAACTTCATCATCTTCTTCTTCCTTTCCTCTCCTCTCAAGCTCTCTCTCTCATCCTTCTTGCCGTGGGTTTCTAGGAGTGCTAGCACACTCTAAGTTGCCTTCTCCACCTATTGTTCGTGTGGATACTTGTAGAGGAGTGTATGCTTGACACTCTACGAGATCCAACAAGCCATTTGGACGAGCAGGATAATCGAAGGGCGTCGCTACAAGGGTAAAGATCTTCACATGTAGATCTAAGGTTTTTAACATGTACATGTATATTTTTGTTTTATCTTCACACTGATCCATGGCCAACTTTCGAGGTTTCTGCAATGCAAAAAGCTATTTTTGTGGCTCGGATAGTCCAACAGAAGTTGGGTGGTATGCATATGATGCATACTTGTTAATGAGTTAACAACCCAATATATGTGTGAACATTCAATTAGTTGATAGCACATTGTGATAGTTGCATATATGTGATATACAATCGGTATATATGATACCTACCATTGTAGCTATGAATAGCTTGTTGGACTCTCTCTAAGGTTGCTCATATCTATGTTGGATATCATCCCATTCGGAGATGGACCTACGATCTCCCAAAGTGATTTTGGGGATTTTGAAATTCAAAAAATGAATGAGATTTATAAATGTATGTTGATGCATTTTAAATCATCTTTCTCATATATGCTCATTTTGTATTTCTTGGTTAATTGATTGATCATGATGTTTTTGAATTTACACTTTATTTTTGATTCAAATAAATTGACTGGGTCAAACTTCTTGGACTGACTTTTGGATTCAACCTGAGGATTGTTCTCAAGGTTGAAAAGTTTGCGAATGTCCTCGAAGCGCCTCTTCCCGCCCATCCTAGTGACAATGCAACTCCGGACTAATTGTTGGCCTATCAAAAATATGTTACTGATTCTGAAATGGGGAGTTGCATCATGCTAGCCACGATGGTACCTATGCTGCGAAAGCAGCATGAGCATATGGATGCTCATACCATAGTCTTTCATCTTTATGAGTTGTTTGATGAGCAAGTGAGATTCGAAAGGTTCGAAGTCTCCAAGCTCCTCTTCACCTTTGAGATGCAAGAAGGTTCATCTGTGGTATTGCTCAACATGCTGAAGACTATGGAGCCTTCTATAAAGCATGAGCAAGGGATGATACTGTTAGTTGATTTCTCGAAGAAAGGTTCTAAGAGGAAGTCAAAGGAACAACAGAAGGGGAAGGAAAAGGCTAAGAAGGAAGAACCAGCACAAAAGGGTACTTGCCATCATTATGGCAAGGAGGGCCATTAGCGAAGAAATTGCAAGATTTATCTTGAGTCCGTAAAGAAAAATAAGGCATCAGATGCCCCATCTTCTTCAGATATCTTCATTTTTGATTGTCATTCTATTTCCTCAAACACTTGGGTATTGGATACTCGGTGGGTCGAACTTCTTGGACTGGCTTTTGGATTCAACCTGAGAATTGTTCTCAAGGTTGAAAAGCTAGCAAATGTCCTCAAAGCACCTCTTCCTACCCATCCTAGTGACAATGCAACTCCAGACCAATTATTAGCCTATCAAAAATATATTAGGGCAATCAACCCGTGATATGATTTTGATGTATGTGGCAAAGGGTTTAAGTTAGGATGATTAGATTTGATATATGCGTTGGAGTCTTGCAGGACTTAGTAATTCACACATGGAGCATTGGCGAGTTTCACCTCTCATGACTCGGTCCTTGAGTCGGTGAAGGATAGCCTTGCGAAAGTCATGCGCTTGGGACATCCAAGGGACCACCGGACAAGGAGCATTGGAGTGAAGCTGGAGGAAGTAGACTTCAGGGCGAGACGCGAAGGATGGCGCTGCAGAGCCGTGTGCTTGGCGCATCCGAGGGACATGGCCGGACGAAGACAACTTCAAAGGCGATGGACTCCAAGGGATGAAAGTTAGCGAATGTAACCCGGGACGGGGTAGTGCACTTAGGTGAAACTTGGCCAATTGGCTAAGTGTTGGATGGGATTTTCCGACATCAGTCGACTGCCATGTCATGGTAGTCGACTGCTTCAAGTCGAATGGGTTCTACTGGTGTTCGACTGATGGGTTTCTAGCTTAGCAGTCGACTGCCATGGAATGGCAATCGACTGCTAGGCCATCGGTCGACTGCCAAGGGTGGCAGTCGATTGATGAAGGTAGTCGTGGGCACAAAACCTCCCGTAGCCGACTGATCAGTCGGCTACAGAGGCATCAGTCGACTAATGGATATATCAGTCGACTGCCAAGTTTCCCGTTGGACTACAACGGTCGGGATCTGACGTGTTCAGAGGTCATTGTAATGGCGGCAGTCGACTGCCAAAGGCAGCAGTCGACTGATGGCGGTCAATGGGAAGAAATCAACCCTCTATAAAAAGAGAGGGTGTGACTTTTGGATGGCTAATGCTTATGCTCTAAGTGATCATCCAAGTGCCCCACAAGCTTCCAACTCCTTCTCCTAGTTTTCTTTAACATCTATTGTAAAAGAAGGAGTGTTCTCATTGTTGTAAAGGTTTACCTCCACCTTGCTTGGGCTAAATTGAGAAACCAATAGTGGATTGGTTTTGGAGTGATTCATCGGAGATGAATCAGACCGTGGATTAGCAGTGAGGCCGTGAACCACATTATATCGTGTGTTAGCATTGATTTTGTTTTTGCTTATCATTATTGCTTGTTTAGATTTGTTTCCGTTGCGCTAATTATATTTGTAGACAAGCAATTTCATCGTACGAAGAAAGAGGGCTATTCATCCCCTCTAGCCGGCCACCTACGTTCCTACAAGTGGTATCAGAGCCAAGGTAGCTTGTCGAGGACTAACCGCCGCAACAAGCACTACATCAAGGATGGCCGGCTCTAACATTCACCCACCGAAGTTCAAGGGAGAATTTGCATGGTGGAAGAAATGCATGGAGATATTTTTTGAAACCGACTTTGAAATTCTATTAATAATGAAAAATGGTTTCGAGATACCTAGGGATGAAGATGGGGAGCAAATAGAGAAGACAAGATGGACCAAGAGACAAAGGGAAGAAGAAGATGGAGACTCCATCCTCCTCCGATGAAGCATCCTCCTCCTCTATGGATAGCACGGAAGAAGCCTACATGGTAAGGAAGGTAAGGCGTGCTTTAAGAAATTTAAAATTTAATAAATCTTATGATAGGAGAAGGCACAAGAGGAAGATAATTTGCTATAATTTCCAACAAGAGGGACATATAAGAGATAATTGTCCCCTCTTGAACAAGAGCAAAGAAGAGAGGAGGAAGAAAGAAGAAAAGAAGAAGGGGAGCAAGAAGAAGGAAGAAGAGAAGAAGGCCAAAGAAAAAGGGAAGGCCAAAGCACTCAAAGCAAGGACATGGGATGATCCTTCCTCATTATCATCATCGGAGGAATAAAATGCTTTTGTCACAAACCTTGCATTGATGGCGTCTGATGATCTAGACACCTCCTCCTCCGAGCAAGAAAAATCAAGCACAAGTGAGGAGAGCTCTAGTGAAGGGGGAGGCTCATCATCATCCTCTTCATCCGAAAAAGAAGACATGGAAACTATTGTAACGAATCTAACTCCCAAGAAAATAGTTTCCATGATTTCTAGCTTAACTAGGGATTTATTTAGGGCCAAAAAGAAAAATAAGAGCATGCTAGATCAAATTAAGGCCCTAGAAAATAAATTAGAACAAGCATGTTTAAATGTTAATGATGATGATGCATGCTCACATGATAACTACATGTCTTTTGATGTAAATGATTCATGCATTGAAGAAAATAGGGCTTTAAGGGAAAAGGTAGACCATTTGACTAAAGCCCTAGAAAAATTTACAATAGGCTCAAATACCTTGAACATGATCATAGGGAGCCAAAGGACAAGCTTCAATAGGAATGGCCTAGGATATAAGGGAAATAAAAATGAAAAGGCCTACAAATGTTTGATTGCTAGGGATCAAGGCAAGAACAAGACAATAGCTAGAAAATATATCCCTAAGGAATTCTTAGTGAACCCCATAGGAAAGAACTTGTATTGGGTTCCTAAATCCATCCTTAAGGGTTAGAAAAACCCTAGGATAGTCAACCATGTGGACTTTACCTATATCATATTATTTGGTTGACTTAGGATGGTGGGACTTAATTTTTGAAATAGTGTTGGGTGATGATAATGCACCCATAAATAGTTTAAATCATGCTCAACACTTAGTGTTATATATGTTGATACTCATGACCTATAAATTTCTAGCATGGTGTTGGGTGATGATAATGTACCCATAAATTAATAATAATGCTTAAATCATGATAGTTAATGTAATTGTTATATATGTTTGCAATCATGATTTATGATCTTGACATTTGATATATAATCATGAGCAATAAGGTTTCAAATCATGCCTTGGCTGATACTTGACTTATTATCATGATCTCATACCTAATGCATGATTACAAATTGATTGATACATATGTTTCATGATCATAATGTTAAATCAATACATATATATCTTTATGATCAAGTGGTATGTTAGGGTGATACTTAGCCTCGAGTAGAATTGCATGAATTTGAAGGTTAAGTACATAAATACCTTTAGGAACATCTCACATTCACCATAAGGGTAACTTTGATTGAAAACATATTATGGGTGAGATGATAGGATGATACAAATTGTCCACTAATGTCTATGGCATTTAGATGGTCATTTAATGTATCAATAGAGGAATAATAGATCAATCATGGGGAAGGCTTATGTTTAATTCATAGACATATTGCCCAAAGATCATGGTTGGATATTTCAAATGATATTAAAACCATTTTATGCTTTTCAAATAGTGAGTTCATGTTTTTAAAAGTTACAAGGCAAAACTAGTTTTAAAAGTGGATACAAAGTTTAGATATTTTTGTAACTTTTGAGTTTTTGCCTAACCTTCAAAAATAAAATGAATTTTCATGAAAAATAATTTTTCACTAATAAAGGAACTCACAATAAATATGTATTTCAAATTTCATGAATTTTTGAATTTCCTAGAATTTTTAATGCATTTTTGATCGATTGGTAATCAGTGATATCTTGTGCATGAGCACAGTAACCTAATTTTATCAGGTTTTATTTTGGTTTTTGGTATCTTTTCTTCCTTAGAGTTGATACCTTGGGTGATAACATTTAGGAAATGTTTTTGATGGTGTCAAAGGGGGAGAATTGATAAGGTTTAAGTTAATCATGCTAAAAAAGAAAATTTAGCATGTCTTAAGGGGGAGTTGCATGTTTAAGGGGGAGTTTTGATGCTCATAGTATTTACATGCTTTCCTTGCTTATGTTGTGATTGTTTTTTGGTTTACCTAACTTAAACGGATTGTCACACATCAAAAAGGGGGAGATTGTTAGGGCAATCAACCCGTGATATAGTTTTGATGTGTGTGGCAAAGGGTTTAAGTTAGGATGATTAGATTTGATATGTGTGTTGGAGTCTTGCAGGACTTAGTAATTTGCACATGGAGCATTGGCGAGTTTCACCTCTCATGACTCAGTCCTTGAGTCGGTGAAGTATAGCCTTGCGGAAGATGTGCGCTTGAGGCATCCGATGAACCGTCGGACGAGAAGCATTGGAGTGAAGCCAGAGAAGTAGACTTTAGGGTGAGACGCGAAGGATGGTGCTGCAGAGCCATGCGCTTGGCGCATCTGAGGGACGTGGCGGAACAAAGACAACTTTAAAGGCGAGGGACTCCAAGGGATGAGAGTGAGCGAATGTAACCCGGGACGGGGTAGTGCACTTAGGTAAAACTTGGCCAATTGGCTAAGTGTCGGATGGGATTTCCCGACATTAGTCGACTGCCATGTCATGATAGTCGACTGCTCCAAGTCGAATGGGTTTGACTGGTCGGTTTCTGGCTCAGTAGTCGACTACCATGGAATGGCAGTCGATTGCTAGAGGGTGGCAGTCGACTGATGAAGGTAGTCGCAGGCACAGAACCTCCCGTAGACGACTGATCAATCGGCTGCGGAGGCATCAATTGACTGCTAAGATTCTTGTTGGACTACAACGGTCGAGATCTGACGTGTTTAGAGGTAATTGTAACAGCGGCAGTCGACTGCCAAAGGTAGCAGTCGACTGATGGCGGCCAACGGGAAGAAATCAACCCTCTCTATAAAAAGAGAGGGTGTGGGCTTTTGGATGGCTAATGCTTATACTCTAAGTGATCATCCAAGTGCCCCACAAGCTTCCAACTCCTTCTCCTAGTTTTCTTTCACATCTATTGTAAAAGGAGTGTTCTCATTGTTGTAAAGGTTTACCTCCACCTTGCTTGGGCTAAAGGGAGAGACCAATAGCGGATTGATTTCAGAGTGATTCTTCAGAGACGAATCGGATCGTGGATTAGCGACGAGGCCGTGAACCATGTTATATCGTGTGTTAGCATTGATTTTGTTTTTGCTTATCATTATTGCTTGTTTAGATTTGTTTTTGTTGCGCTAATTATATTTGTAGATAAGCAATTTCATCGTATGACGAAAGAGGGATATTCACCCCCTCTACCTGGCCATCTACGTTCCAACAAAATATGTGACTGATTCTGAAATGGCGAGTTGCATCATTCTAGCCATGATGGTACCTAAGCTGTGGAAGCAGCATGAGCATATGGATGCTCATACCATAGTCTTTCATTTTTATGAGTTGTTTGATGAGCAAGTGAGATTCGAAAGGTTCGAAGTCTCCAAGCTCCTCTTCACCTCTAAGATGTAAGAAGGTTCATCTGTGGTACTGCTTAACATGTTGAAGACTATGGAGTCTTATGTAAAGCATGAACAGGGGATGGTACTGTTAGTTGATTCCTCGAAGAAAGCTTCTAAGAGTAAGTCAAAGGAACAACAGAAGAGGAAGGAAAAGGATAAGAAGGCAGAACCAGCACAAAAGGGTACTTACCATCATTATGACAAGGAGGGCCATTGGCAAAGAAATTGCAAGATTTATCTTGAGTTCGTAAAGAAAAATAAGGCATTGGATGCCCCATCTTCTTCAGATATCTTCGTTATTGATTGTCATTCTATTTCCTCAAACACTTGGGTATTGGATACTGGGTGGGTCGAACTTCTTGGACTGACTTTTGGATTCAACCTGAGAATTATTCTCAAGGTTGAAAAGCTTGCGAATGTCCTCGAAGCGCCTCTTCCCGCCCATCCTAGTGACAATGCAACTTCGGACCAATTGTTGGCCTATCAAAAATGTGACTGATTCTGAAATGGCGAGTTGCATCATGCTAGCCACGATGTTACCTAAGGTGCGGAAGCAGCATGAGCATATGGATGCTCATACCATAGTCTTTCATCTTTATGAATTGTTTGATGAGCAAGTGAGATTTGAAAGTTTCGAAGTCTCTAATCTCCTCTTCACCTCTGAGATGCAAGAAGGTTCATCTGTGGTACTGCTCAACATGCAGAAGATTGTGGAGCCTTCTATAAAGCATGAGCAAGGGATGGTACTATTAGTTGATTCCTCGAAGAAAGGTTCTAAGATGAAGTCAAAGGAACAACAAAAGGGGAAGGAAAAGGCTAAGAAGGTAGAACCAGCACAAAAGGATACTTGCCATCATTATGGCAAGGAGGGCCATTGGCGAAAAAATTGCAAGATTTATCTTGAGTCCGTAAAGAAAAATAAGGCATTGGATGCCCCATCTTCTTTAGATATTTTCGTTATTGATTGCCATTCTATTTCCTCAAACACTTGGGTATTGGATATTGGGTGTGGCTCACATATATGTAATGACATACATGGGCTAAGGAATAGAAGAAGACTCGTCAAGAGAGAGTCAAATTTACATGTTGGGAATGAAGCAAAGGTTGCTGCACTCGCCATTGGAACATTTTTGTCGAAACTCCCTACAGGACTTATCTTAGAACTAGATAATTGGTTTTATGTTCCTTCAATGATAAAGAACATCATTTCTATTTCTTGTTTAAATAGAAATGAGTATCATTTGACTTTTAGTAACAATTGTTGTTACATAACTTTGAATGGTGTTCTTTATGGGATTGGAACTTTAAGCAATGGTATTTATACATTGGACGTATCCAGTGACATTCTCAATATCAAAGCGAGCAACAAGCGTGCTCGAAAAGATAATCAATTAGCCTCCTACATGTGGCATTGTTGTCTTGGCCATGTAAGCAAGAAACGCATATCCGAATTACACTGATGTGGAATTTTAGAATTGTTTGAATTGGATTCATACCATACATGCGAATCATGCTTAAAACACAAGACTTTTACAGGAAAAGGTGAACGGGTGGGAGAGTTGCTTGGTCTAATACATACTGATATATGCAGACTTATGTCAACTCAAGCTCTAGGAGGCTATAGCTACTTCATTACCTTCACCGATGATCACTCACAATTTGGGTATGTGTTCTTGATGAAACACAAGTCTGAAGCCTTTGAAAGGTTCAAAGAATTCAGAAATGAAGTAGAGAAACAACATGACAAGAGTATTAAAATCCTTCGATCGGATCGAGGTGGCGAATACTTAAGTCAAGAGTTTCTAGATTATCTAAGAGACAATGGCATATTGTCTCATTGGACTCCGCCATATACACCGCAGCATAATGTGTATCTGAGAGGCGTTATTGGACTTTATTGGACATGGTTAGGTCAATGATGAATCATGCGAATCTTCCCAAGTCCTTTTGGGGCTATGCACTTCAAACAGTTGTTTACTTGCTAAACAGAATGTCAACCAAGGTAGTCTCTACTACTCCATATGAGATATGGAATAGTAAGAAACCCCATGTATCTTACTTGAAGATATGAGATTGTCCTGTTTATGTGAAGTGGACTGTATCAGATAAATTAGATGCTAAGTCTAATAAATTTCTATTTATTGGATACCCTAAGGAAACAAGGGTTTACCAATTCTATCATCATGTGGAACAAAAGGTGTTTGTTTCAAGGCATACTGTGTTTCTAGAGAAAGAGTTTCTCTTGTAAGAAAACAGTGGGAGTGTTGTTGAGCTTGAGGAGGCTCGAGAGACTCCAATAGACAATGATGAGATACTTGGTGAAGCACCACAACCGATAACTCATAGTGATGAGCCATCGACTGGACCTATTATGACACCACATCTTCATAGATCTGGTAGAACACGCAACATTCCTGAGAGATATGGATTTCTTGTAAGTGAATCGAATGATGTGTTACTCATTGATGATGAGGAGTCTACCAGATATGAAGAAGTTTTGAAAAGTTCAAAAAGGGATAAGTTGCTTAAGGCCATGAAGTCAGAAATGGATTCCATGTATAAAAATCAAGTTTGGAACTTGGTTGACCCACTTGAAGGCATAAAGCCTATGGGGTACAAGTGGGTTTTCAAGAAGAAAAACAACATAGATGGTAATGTGATTACCTATAAGGTTAGATTGGTGGTGAAAGGGTATCGTCAAAAGAAAGATATTGATTATGACGAGAACTATTCACCTGTTACTATGCTTAAATCCATTCAGATGCTCCTAACCATAGCAGCTCATTATGATTATGAGATATAACAGATGAATGTGAAAACAGCTTTCCTTAATGGAAACCTACTCGAGGACGTGTATATGATACAACCTGAGTGTTTCACATCGATTGGTAAAAACAAGATATGAAAACTGTGATGGTCCATATATGGACTGAAGCAAGCATCCAAGAGCTAGAATATCCATTTTGATGAGACAATCAAAAAGTTTGATTTCTCACAAAATCTGGATGAACCTTGTGTGTACAAGAAGGTTAGTGGGAGTGCAGTCATGTTTCTAGTATTATATGTCGATGACATATTACTTATAGGAAATAGTGTTTCTGTCTTACAGTCTGTTAAAATTTGTTTGTCCAAGACATTCTCCATGAAAGACTTAGGAGAAGCAACCTACATCCTCGGGATTAAGATCTATAGGGATAGATCGAAACGGTTGTTTGGTCTTTCACAGTCTACATATATAGATCAAGTGTTAAAGAGGTTTAGCATGTCGAAATCCAAGAAAGGTTTCCTACCCATCAGGCATGGGATACACCTTTCGAAGTCTATGTGTCTACACACAGAAGATGAGAGGATTTGCATGAGTAAGATTCCCTATGCATTCGCAATAGGATCTATTATGTATGTTATGTTATGTACGAGGCCCGATGTATCGTATGCACTGAGTGTCACGAGCAGATACCAGTATGATCTAGGAATGGATCATTGGGTGGCTTTTAAGATGATCCCTTTGTACTTAAGAAGAACTAAGGATGTGTTCCTAATATATGGAGAAGGGGATATGATGATACTCAGGTATACGGATCTCAGCTTCTAAACAGACAAGGATGATTCCAGGTCTCAGTCTGGCTATGTATTTACCTTAAATGGAGGTGCAATAAGTTGGAAAGGTTTCAAGCAAGACACCGTAGTAAATTCTGCCACTAAGGCAGAATACATTGTAGCTTTGGAAGCAACAAAGGAAGCGGTTTGGATCGAGAAGTTCATCTCTGAACTTGATGTGGTCTCATCAATGATCCAAACATGTGCTTCACCGCTATCATTTGATTAGAGAGATCATTAGTAGGAAGAAAATACAAATCGAGAAGATTCCCACTGAAAGGAACTTAACAAATCCTTTAACTAAGGCATTACCTCAAAGTATGTTTGAGGGTCATGTTAGAGCTTATGGTATTGGATACTGTGGCGATTGACATTAGGTCAAGTGAGAGTTCTTTAGTAATATATGAGAGTGCAATCGCCTTATGTTTGAATCATTTATATGATAAATGAAGATTCACTATTTGAGTATATATATTTTCATGTATTTGATTAGATCTTAAACTCATTTACTGGAAGTCCATGATACGATTCACAACATGAGAGAATTTGTGATTGGATCACAACTAGTGAGTATCTCTACATGTGTAATTGTGATGTATTGGAATTATCCCTAGTTGATGAATTGATGGATTTTGACACCATCAATTCTATTGAGACTAGCACGAGGTATACTCCTTGGTGTATCCAAATAGCTGATTCTCACTGGTTGGAGACATTGTGATGTCTGGAGTTAATCGTGGATGCTAGTTATAGTAACTAGTTCATTGGAGTGACCAGCTGTAAGACTTCATATGATTCTTTGCATATATGAATATGTTAATGAAGTTCTTACTACAACTTAAGTGTGATGTTCCTTTAACTTGCGGTATTCAAGTCATCTTGGTCATGAATACTTATGCTTTGACATCTTAAGCAAGCATCTCCAAGGAGATGTAGACCCGGGATGATTGGGTATAAGTCGAAGTGACCGAAAGTATTTGAATAGCCTATAAAGGATTCACCACTCCTTGTGAGGAGATGTATACCCATGGCCTCTCATCGGATTGTTACTAAAGTCTTTGGTCAAAGCATTACATGTTTAGAGTAAGATACTCTTGGATACATGTGCAGTAACTAGAATCCATTGGATGAGGAAATGCTACTTGAGCTAGGTGTGACATAGTCAGCCTAGTGTAGACTGACACTATAGACCCTGTCCTGAACCAAGTAGGTATAAGATGAGTGAAGGGAACGGAGCACAAATCATTATAGCTGCTGAAGGGTTTCAGAAATGGTTCTGGAATCAACCGTTGATTTTCCGGTTAATTGGGGATCATGATATACTACTACGTGCCACTTATGATCGTTCTATAATTAATGGTTAATTATAGACGACCAACATAAATCGGGAACCTATTTGGTTACATGCACAACGAGTGTAATCCGAACGATTTAAAATGAGCTTGAGAATGAGATTCTCAAACCGAGAGAAACTAGATTTGGTTGGACCAAACAAGGCGTAATAGAAGCATTGATGGGTCGTGTCTTATGACGACATGATGGATGAACCAAATTGGTTTGGTTCTAATCCAATGGTGAAGAATAAACCAAAGGGGTTTGGTTTGTTTTAAACGAATGAACCAAAATTGGTTCGGTTCATTTTCACTTAAAATAGACCAAAACGGTTTGGTTTATTTTAACTTAAGTTATTGGAGTGGGTTAACGGGTTTTTAGTTATGAACCAATAACCGTTAGGAGAATGTGTTCTCTATAAAAACATGGTTTAAAGGTTTTTCATGGATAACTTGTGTGTTGGAAACCCTAGCCACCCTCTCCCTCTCTTCTCCTTGCCACCACCCAAGCAATCCACGCCGCCAGCCCTTGTGCTAGCGTACACCTTGCTGTCGGTGTCCAAGTTGCTGTCGATCATCCTCCAGTGACATCCCTTGGCTCCAGTGACCAAGGTGCAACCGGCCTTCCTCCTTTGGGCCGGTGCAACTCCTCCACCAAGTTGTCCAGTTTTTTGGACAGCTTCTTTCCTTTTGTGTCGGAGCGTTGTTTAGATGGCGTTTGGAGCTCCAACAGCGGCTACCTTGCTGGAGATTCAATTTCTGGTAATCCTCATAGGTGGAGGACAAAGGATTCGTCAATCGGTTGACAAATACTGTTGGATCGATTTGAGCGCTAGAGGGGGGGGGGGTGAATAGCGATAAAAAAAACTTTTCTTAATCGTTCGAATTGGCACGAGTAAACGCAGCGGAAAGATAGCAATAAATAAATAAAAACACGAGGGGTTTTTACTTGGTTCGTAGCCTACGGCTACTACTCCAAGGCCCTAATGGTCCTTGACCACGCACGGAGGGCAAATACTAAACGAACTCCTTCTCGATAGAGATAGGAGTTAAGCGAATACAAAAACTCAATAACGATTCAAGGTAGAGGGACACTCCCCCTCTCCTTGATATGCTTTAATGCTTGAAAATAAAGACAACTTATACAAAATTAAAGATTATACCGACGACTTCAAGGATTGGAGGTTGAAGCTTTAGTCGTCGTCTCGGCAGCGCTTCGTCGTAGGGATGTCGGAGAGTCGGAGCGTATCGGAAGCACTTGGAAGCTTTTGAATTGATGAAAAACCCTAGGTTTGGCCCTCCTTTTATAGCCTTTGAGCCCCTTTTCAAGTGGGTCTTCAACCAATCACAAATGGACACCAAACCGCTTTGAGGTGGAGTGATAAGCCTTGACTCCTCGAATCTGATCATTGACCATCAATCGACTGATGGCCATCATCAGTCGACTGATGGCAGCATCAGTCGATTGATGACCTTTAGCGGTCGGTGATACCACGGTCGAGTCCTCAAGTGATCGGTGATGCTTGCGCAAGTCAAGGTTAGTTCCACAAAAACATAATTGACGGTCTTGACCGTCGAGTCTCGACCTAGACCACCTATGAGATGTCTTGGGTCGGATCTACGCTTAAGATCATCCCCGTAAAGTGGATACAACCTTACTTACTCTCGCACACACGAGCTTACCTCGATGCTTACGTGTTGCTTTTGCTTCCGGCCTTCCACTCGATTCCCTCGGCTCTCTCCGAAATCACTCGAGTGTCGCCCGACCACCGCGGCTTCCTCCGGGTGTCGCTAGCCTTCAGCTCCAGCTATATCAATCTTCTGCACACTCGATTCTCGTGAGAAAACAAAATAGACTTAACTTTGTGTCTTTGCTATAATCAAAATCTGAGTTGATTTGATTGCCTCACTTTGCACCAACAATCTCCCTCTTTTGATCTATGGCAAAAACACACAAAGTTAAGAAATTAATGCGTAAACGATAAATACAAGCAAAAATAGGAGCAGAAAAATATTTCTCAAGTTCTCCCTTAGAGGAACCCTCCCCTTAATGAGGATGAGTACTTAAAAAGACTTTTATTTCTCCAAACACAAAAGATAACGAGTTAAGTAAAATGACATACTTAACTTAGGCTTCTTAGAGTCAAAAAAAAAAAAGTGCAAGTTAAGTAATCAAAAGTTAAGTCAAAAGGTTAATTATTCAAAAGATTTAACTTTTGATTTCTTAACTGAGCCTTTAGAGTTTTCAATTCCGAAGAGTTGAAACCTAAACATTACTCCCCCTTAACTTAGGCCAGAATCAAAGTTTTAAGTTAAGTTATCAATTTCAACAAAAATTTGAAATTGATCCTTAACTTTGGCCTTTTCTCCCCCTTTTGCCGTATATCGAAAAGAGTAAGGGGTGTGTGGAAACCAAAATAAGTACTAAATTTAAAGTCCAAGCATGTTCCACATTTTTTATTAAAAAATAGTATATTGAAAATAAGCTCATCTATGAAATGTTTGACTCATATTTGGCTTGATTGATATGAAGGATCAACCAGTCCTGGTCGGAGTCGGTTAGTATGTATGATTATACTCCATGGTTCATAGCGATGCACTAGCTCTACATCTGGAACCAGGAGTAAGGTCCTAACATCTCACGCCCATCTACGTGGCTAAGTACACAAACACATTAGTCCTACGTGTTGTGAGATGTATTGGCTTCCTTTAAATCTATAGGTGCATGATATCTAAGGTATGTCCTATGCTAGTTCCATGAAAAAGTAAGAAATAGTAGTAAGAAAATATAATTTGCAAGTTCCTATTCTATTACGCACATGCCTAATTTTCGTCTCAAGAGACTAAATTCGGCTTCGGGTAGTGGTTTAGTAAATATGTCTGCTAGGTTAGACTTCGAGTCAACATATTCGAGTTGTATGGAGCCGTTGGCTACATGTTCTCGAATGAAATGGTGTTTTACCTCTATATGCTTTGTTCTTGAATGGCATATAGGGTTCTTAGTTAGATTTATCGAACTTATGTTGTCTACAAAAATTTTAGTTTTGGTGAAGTCCAACCAAAAGTCTCGGAGAGTGTGCTTCATCCAAAGAAGCTGAGTTACACACTCACCCATCGCAACGTATTCGGCTTCGGTGGTAGATAAGGCAACACAATGTTGCTTCCTACTGCACCAACTCACTAGACTTGAGCCGAGTAGTTGACAACAACCACTCGTGCTCTTTCTATCGAGTTTACTACCGGCATAATCCGAATCGGAGTAGCCGATTAGTTCGAACTCCGTAGATCTAGGGTACCAAATACCAACGTTAAGTGTACCCTTAAGATATCTAAGGATACGCTTAACTAGGGTTAGGTGAGACTCCTTAGCACAGGTTTGAAACCTGGCGCACATACTTACTGCGAATAGGATGTCGGGTCGACTCGCAGTTAAGTATAGGAGACTTCCTATCGTGGACTTACTTTCTAGGTCTTCTCCTATGTTAACATTAATCGCCATTGGGGTGTTTATTATCTTAGCATCTTGCATTCCAAATCTTTTAATTAACTCCTTAGTATATTTTTGTTGATATAGGTATATACCATCCTTAGTTTGTTTAATTTGTAGACCTAAAAAGAAACTTAACTCGCCTACTAAGTTCATTTCAAACTCACTTTCCATGAGTGAAACGAACTCGTTTAGTAAGGCTGAGTTAGAGGTTCCAAAAATTATATCGTCTACGTAAATTTGAGCTATGAATATTTCTTTACCTAAGGTTTTTACGAAGAGAGTTGGGTCAACTAAGCCTTGGTTAAACCCTTTTGACTTAAGATGGATTGAAAGTCTCTCGTACCAAGCTCGAGGAGCTTGTTTAAGTCCATAGAGAGCTTTCTTAAGTTTTAGAACATGGTCGGGTTTATCTAGATTTTCGAATCCGGGGGGTTGGCTAACATAAACTTCTTCTTTAATGTATCCATTTAAGAATGCCGACTTAACATCCATTTGAAACAACTTAAATCCTCGATGTGCGGCATAAGCTAGCAACATTCGAATGGATTCGAGTCTAGCTACTGGGGCATAGGTTTCGTCGTAATCTAAGCCTTCGACTTGACTAAACCCTTTGGCGACTAACCTAGCCTTGTTTCTAACTACTTCACCTTTATCATCAAGCTTATTTCGAAACACCCACCTTGTTCCAATTATCGTTTTGTCTTTAGGTGGTGGTACTAATTCCCACACTTCATTCCTAGTAAATTGAGCTAGCTCTTCTTGCATTGCAATAATCCAATCGGGATCAAGAAGAGCTTGTTCAATTGATTTGGGTTCTATCTTTGAAATTAAGGAAATTTGACTAAGGTTCCTATAGGATGCTCTAGTTCGAACTCCCAGATTAGGATCTCCTATCACTTGATCGATAGGGTGGTTAGTCTGAATCCTAGATTGGGTTGGGTTTGTGTCACCTAATGTTTGATCAATGGGGTGACTTGGTTGAACACTAGTTTGGTTGGAGTCATCTATCACTTGATCAATAGAGTGACTTGGTTGACTTAGGTTAGGATTAACACTAGACCTGATCTCCGGATCAGAGTTAGGTCTAGTATGAATCGGCTCGCTAATTGGGGTTGCTGGGGGTTTTGTAGGTTCATGTCCTTCATCAAATACTACATTGATAGTCTCCTCGACTCTAAGGGTGTCATGGTTATATACTCTATAAGCTCTACTTGTAGTTGAGTATCCTAGAAAGATTCCGGTCGTGGTTTTGGATGTAAATTTCCCTAGGTAATCCTTAGTGTTTAGGATATGTACCTTACACCCAAATACCCTAAAGTACTTGATGTTAGGTATTTTATCATGATAAATCTCGTACGAGGTCTTAAGGTGCCTCTTTACCATAAGGATCCTATTTTGGACATACGCACACGCTTCGCCCAAAACCTATCGGGTAGGTCGTATTCGCTCAACATGGTCCTAGCGGCTTCTTGTAGAGTTCGGTTTTTCCGCTCCACTAGGCCATTTTGTTGAGGGGTCCTAGGGCAAGAGAATTCATGGTGGTATCCGTTTAGGTTACAGAAGTCGGTGAACCTTTGATTTTCGAATTCACCACCATGATCGCTTCTAAGTCTTTTAACCTTAAGGTCTTTTTGATTCTCGATTAATTTGAATAGATTGATTAATTGATCTAGGGTATCATTTTTATGTTTGATGAACCTAACCCAGGTAAACCTGGAGTAGTCGTCAATTATGACTAAGCAATATTGACTTTTATTGAGTGACTTGGCTCCATGTGAATCAGCTCAAGTACACTTGAGGTTCGTTCTTGGTTAGTTAACTTGTGTTGTGTCCTAGGTTGTTTTCCTTGTTGACAAGCATTACATATTTTATTATCCAAGTTGTTGAGGTTAGGCAAACCTCTGACTAAACCACTCTGACTCATCTTGTGGACGAGTCTTGGGTGCGAGTGACCGAGTCGTCGGTGCCACAACCATGATTCCTCTTGCCGTGTCATAAGACACTTAGTTGAGGAGTTAATTAAGTTGATAGTGTAAATGTTGTTATTCCTAGTCCCTTTAAGAATTGTTTTAGAGGTTTCGTTTGTATTAATTATGCATTCATTTTCTAGAAATACGACCTTATAGTTATTGTCACATAATTGGCTTACGCTAAGCAGGTTATATTCAAAATTCTCTACAAGTAATACATTTTTAATAACAAAATTCGAGTTAAGCTCGATATCACCTGAACCGATGATTTTGAGCTTGCCGTTATTCCCAAAGGCTACCGATCCTTGTCGTTTGAATCGAAGCTTTGTGAATTTGAGTTGATCCCCGGTCATGTGTCGGGAGCAACCGCTGTCCAACATCCATTGATCCTACACACAAGGTGGTTGGATTGGATGTTAGATTTTTTATTTAAAAGAAATGATTGTAAGTTGTTAAACCTAGGTCATATCACCTATGTCTATATGATCAAGCATGTTATGTGTGTTTTTTTTTTTTGTGAGATGACTTCCAATTAAGTTGATTTAGTGCATTTAGGTTCAAGTAACTTTATGTTGAGATGATTTGCAATTAAATTGATTAAGTGAATTTAGGTTCAAGTAAATTTATGTTAGATTTGGATTTAACCCAAGGCTTGTCAAGTTTACCTTTTCAAGATGATGGCTTCCAGGTCATGGCGAGGCACAGGGGCCTTCTTTTATCGGATCATCGACCACTTCCTTAGACAAAGTCATGTTCAAGAAAATGATGACTTGACTCACCTAAGACTATTTCCTAGTCTAACTAGTTATTTTTGAAAAGAGGCTCCCCGAGGCTCAATCTTTTCGAAGGATTTTTTAGTTGGTTATTTGAAAAGAGGCTCCCCGAGGCTCAATCTTTTCGAAGGATTTTTTAGTTGGTTATTTGTGTATTCCAAGTGAGTTAAAAAAAAACAAAAAAAACTAAGCATGCAATTTCTAAGTTAAAGCACAAACATGTTTTGTACTGGCTCCCCCTAGACGGTTGAATCGGTTCGGTCTATCCACATAGTGGATTTGGTCCTTGGGAACCCAGTACGAGTTAGATCCTAGAGTTGAAATCAAAGTGGTCTTAGGGACCCATGCTTGGACACATTTTTTATGTCTACTTACGATTGACATATACGACTTATTGGTCGTATTTGAGCTAAACCCTAGTCCGGCCTTGTTGTACACGGCCCTTTGCGATCCAAGTAGGAGGTCAAGTCCTTTGGATCCCAAAGTAAACCTTTCCAACGTATTCCTAAGATCTTCGACTTGACTTTTCAAGAGTGAGTTCTCAACTTCGAGTTTTTCAACCCGAGTTGAGTCCTTCTCTTGTACTCGACTAGTCGAAGAGGTTAGGGAGACCTCGTGTTTGAGGAGTTTAACTTCCTCAACCAGGGTCTCGACCTTGGACTCGGACTTAGCTAACTTCCTAGACAAAAACCTAACCGTATTATGTAAAGTATTAAATAAAGTGACTCACCTTAAGGGTATCTTTTGAACGGATGCGTGTCAGTGGCTTGACTTGAAGGTTGCCGTGGTCGAATCATCCTCCGGTTCTGACTCAAGTTCGGGTTCGGTCTCCGTGTCTGACTCAATTGATTTCGCCATGAAGACGTGGTCTTCGTCTTCTTCGGATGACGCTTCTTCCCATGTCGCGTTGAGGGCCTTCTTGTGCTTAGGTCCTTGGTGGTTGAGCTTGGGGCACTCGGACTTGATATGTCCAAACCTGTTACACTCATAACACCTAATATTAGAACTTTTAGGTTTACCTTGGTTGGGTCGAGTCGTGGTTCGCTTTCGTCCCTTGGCTATTCTTCGAGCTAGGTTCATTAGTTCGGCATCAATTCCGGGTCAACTTCTTCTTTGGACTCGTCTTCCTCCTTGGTTGGTGGTGGCTTGCTTGCGATTTTCTTCTTCTTTGATCCTGCAAATAAAGCTATACCCCTCTCGGGTTCCGAGTTGGATTGTTCATGTAATTCGAAATCGGAAAAGAGTTCATCTAACCTAATTTTAGAAAGATCCTTGGAGACCTTGTAGGCATCGACCATGGATGCCCACAAGGTAGTCCTCGGAAAAGAATTTAGAACATACCTTATAAGGTCGCGGTTTTCGACCTTTTGCCCGATTGCGTGTAAGTTGTTGACGATGTCCTGGACACGGGCATGGAGTTGCGTCGCGGATTCGTGTTCCTGCATTTTTAGTGTGTACAATTTATTGAATAACAAATCACGCTTACATACCTTGGCTTGATCCGATCCTTCGTGTAACTCGATTAGTTTAGTCCAAAGATCCTTTGCGCTTATGAAGGGGCCGACGCGATTTAACTCCTCCTTGGATAGGCCGCATTGGAGGATTTGTGATGCCTTGGCGTCGGCTTCGACTTGTCGTTTTGTTGCAACGGTCCATTAATCATAATCCAAGGAGTCACCCACTTCATTAGTCGGAAGTGTGAAACCCGTTTGGATTATGATCCACATCTCGAGTTGGGTTTTGAGAAAGCATTCCATCCGACCCTTCCAATAACGGAAGTCATCTCCATTATAAAATGGAGGTCGGACGGTGCTAAAACCCTCGAGATGGGCCATTAAAACAAAAAGACAAAAAGAGACGAAGACCGAAAAGCTAGCAAAGACAAAAAACTCAAAAACAAGTACCAAGACTCGCGTCTTGGATTAGTAGTGCGGGAGAGAATTTAACAAACAAAATAAATAGAAATAAACAGAATTAAAAGAAAATAAATCTGTAAAAGAAACTAGATTGGTGGTTTCACCAAATCTTAGCAACCCCCGGCTCTGATACCAATTGTTGGATCGATTTGAGCGCTAGAGGGGGGGGGTGAATAGCGATAAAAAAAACTTTTCTTAATCGTTCGAATTGGCACGAGTAAACGCAGCGGAAAGATAGCAATAAATAAATAAAAACACGAGGGGTTTTTACTTGGTTCGTAGCCTACGGCTTCTACTCCAAGGCCCGAATGGTCCTTGACCACGCCGCGGAGGGCAAATACTAAACGAACTCCTTCTCGATAGAGATAGGAGTTAAGCGAATACAAAAACTCAATAACGATTCAAGGTAGAGGGACACTCCCCCTCTCCTTGATATGATTTAATGCTTGAAAATAAAGACAACTTATACAAAATTAAAGATTATACCGACGACTTCAAGGATTGGAGGTTGAAGCTTTAGTCGTCGTCTCGGCAGCGCTTCGTCGTAGGGATGTCGGAGAGTCGGAGCGTATCGGAAGCACTTGGAAGCTTTTGAATTGATGAAAAACCCTAGGTTTGGCCCTCCTTTTATAGCCTTTGAGCCCCTTTTCGAGTGGGTCTTCAACCAATCACAAATGGACACCAAACCGCTTTGAGGTGGAGTGATAAGCCTTGACTCTCGAATCGATCATTGACCATCGATCGGTGATGGCCATCATCGATCGGTGATGGCGACATCGGTCGATTGATGACCTTTGGCGATCGGCGATACGGCAGCGGTCCTCCTCAATGGCGATCGTGATGCTTGCTGCAAGTCAAGGTTAGCTCCACAAAAACATAATTCCGACGGTCTTCGACCGTCCGATCTCGACCTAGACCACCTATGAGATGTCTTGGGTCGGATCTACGCTTAAGATCATCCCCGTAAAGAGGATACAACCTTACTTACTCTCGCACACACGAGCTTACCTCGATGCTTACGTGTTGCTTTTGCTTCCGGCCTTCCACTCGATTCCCTCGGCTCTCTCCGAAATCACTCGAGTGTCGCCCGACCACCGCGGCTTCCTCCGGGTGTCGCTAGCCTTCAGCTCCAGCTATATCAATCTTCTGCACACTCGATTCAGCTCGTGAGAAAACAAAATAGACTTAACTTTGTGTCTTTGCTATAATCAAAATACAGGTTCGATTTCGGTGCCTCACTGCACCAACAATCTCCCTCTTTTTGATCTATGGCAAAAACACACAAAGTTAAGGAAATTAAGTGCATGAAACAGTAAATACAAGAAGCAAAAATAGGAGCAGTAAAAATATTTCTCAAGTTCTCCCCTTAGAGGAACCCTCCCCCTTGACCGAGGATGAGTACTTAAAAAAGACTTTTATTTCTCCAAACACAAAAGATAACGAGTTAAGTAAAATGACATACTTAACTTAGGCTTCTTAGAGTCAAAAAAAAAAAAGTGCAAGTTAAGTAATCAAAAGTTAAGTCAAAAGGTTAATTATTCAAAAGATTTAACTTTTGATTTCTTAACTGAGCCTTTAGAGTTTTCAATTCCGAAGAGTTGAAACCTAAACATTACTCCCCCTTAACTTAGGCCAGAATCAAAGTTTTAAGTTAAGTTATCAATTTCAACAAAAATTTGAAATTGATCCTTAACTTTGGCCTTTTCTCCCCCTTTTGCCGTATATCGAAAAGAGTAAGGGGTGTGTGGAAACCAAAATAAGTACTAAATTTAAAGTCCAAGCATGTTCCACATTTTTTATTAAAAAATAGTATATTGAAAATAAGCTCATCTATGAAATGTTCGACTCATATTTGGCTTGATTGATATGAAGGATCAACCAGTCCTGGTCGGAGTCGGTTAGTATGTATGATTATACTCCATGGTTCATAGCGATGCACTAGCTCTACATCTGGAACCAGGAGTAAGGTCCTAACATCTCACGCCCATCTACGTGGCTAAGTACACAAACACATTAGTCCTATGTGTTGTGAGATGTATTGGCTCCTTAAATCTATAGGTGCATGATATCTAAGGTATGTCCTATGCTAGTTCCATGAAAAAGTAAGAAATAGTAGTAAGAAAATATAATTTGCAAGTTCCTATTCTATTACGCACATGCCTAATTTTCGTCTCAAGAGACTAAATTCGGGTAGTGGTTTAGTAAATATGCTAGGTTAGACTTGAGTCAACATATTGAGTTGTATGGAGCCGTTGGCTACATGTTCTCGAATGAAATGGTGTTTACCTCTATATGCTTTGTTCTTGAATGGCATATAGGGTTCTTAGTTAGATTTATCGAACTTATGTTGTCTACAAAATTTTAGTTTTGGTGAAGTCGACCCAAAAGTCTCGAGAGTGTGCTTCATCCAAAGAAGTGAGTTACACACTCACCCATCGCAACGTATTCGGTGTGGTAGATAAGGCAACACAATGTTGCTTCCTCTGCACAAACTCAATAGACTCGAGCCCAGTAGTTGACAACAACCACTCGTGCTCTTTCTATCGAGTTTAATACTCGCATAATCCGAATTGGAGTAGACGATTAGTTCCAACTCCGTAGATCTAGGGTACCAAAAACCAACGTTAAGTGTACCCTTAAGATATCTAAGGATACGCTTAACTAGGGTTAGGTGAGACTCCTTAGCGGGTTTGAAACACAGCGCACATACTTACTATGAATAGGATGTCGGTCGAATTAGGCTACTTAATTAAGTATAGGAGACTTCCTATCGCACTCCTATAGTACTTTAAGTCAATGGACTTACTTTCTAGGTCTTCTCCTATGTTAACATTAATCGCCATTGGGGTGTTTATTATCTTAGCATCTTGCATTCCAAATCTTTTAATTAACTCCTTAGTATATTTTTGTTGATATAGGTATATACCATCCTTAGTTTGTTTAATTTGTAGACCTAAAAAGAAACTTAACTCGCCTACTAAGTTCATTTCAAACTCACTTTCCATGAGTGAAACGAACTCGTTTAGTAAGGCTGAGTTAGAGGTTCCAAAAATTATATCGTCTACATAAATTTGAGCTATGAATATTTCTTTACCTAAGGTTTTTACGAAGAGAGTTGGGTCAACTAAGCCTTGGTTAAACCCTTTTGACTTAAGATGGATTGAAAGTCTCTCGTACCAAGCTCGAGGAGCTTGTTTAAGTCCATTGAGAGCTTTCTTAAGTTTTAGAACATGGTCGGGTTTATCTAGATTTTCGAATCCGGGGGGTTGGCTAACATAAACTTCTTCTTTAATGTATCCATTTAAGAATGCCGACTTAACATCCATTTGAAACAACTTAAATCCTCGATGTGCGGCATAAGCTAGCAACATTCGAATGGATTCGAGTCTAGCTACTGGGGCATAGGTTTCGTCGTAATCTAAGCCTTCGACTTGACTAAACCCTTTGGCGACTAACCTAGCCTTGTTTCTAACTACTTCACCTTTATCATCAAGCTTATTTCGAAACACCCACCTTGTTCCAATTATCGTTTTGTCTTTAGGTGGTGGTACTAATTCCCACACCTCATTCCTAGTAAATTGAGCTAGCTCTTCTTGCATTGCAATAATCCAATCGGGATCAAGAAGAGCTTGTTCAATTGATTTGGGTTCTATCTTTGAAATTAAGGAAATTTGACTAAGGTTCCTATAGGATGCTCTAGTTCGAACTCCCAGATTAGGATCTCCTATCACTTGATCGATAGGGTGGTTAGTCTGAATCCTAGATTGGGTTGGGTTTGTGTCACCTAATGTTTGATCAATGGGGTGACTTGGTTGAACACTAGTTTGGTTGGAGTCATCTATCACTTGATCAATAGAGTGACTTGGTTGACTTAGGTTAGGATTAACACTAGACCTGATCTCTGGATCAGAGTTAGGTCTAGTATGAATCGGCTCGCTAATTGGGGTTGCCGGGGGTTTTGTAGGTTCATGTCCTTCATCGAATACTACATTGATAGTCTCCTCGACTCTAAGGGTGTCGTGGTTATATACTCTATAAGCTCTACTTGTAGTCGAGTATCCTAGAAAGATTCCGGTCGTGGTTTTGGATGTAAATTTCCCTAGGTAATCCTTAGTGTTTAGGATATGTACCTTACACCCAAATATCCTAAAGTACTTGATGTTAGGTATTTTATCATGATAAAATTCGTACGAGGTCTTAAGGTGCCTCTTTACCATAAGGATCCTATTTTGGACATAGCAAGCCGTGCTAACGGCTTCTGCCCAAAACCTATCGGGTAGGTCGTATTCGTTCAACATGGTCCTAGCGGCTTCTTGTAGA
This sequence comes from Wurfbainia villosa, assembly GCA_025175895.1. NCBI lineage: Eukaryota > Viridiplantae > Streptophyta > Magnoliopsida > Zingiberales > Zingiberaceae > Wurfbainia > Wurfbainia villosa. The sequence goes on from CM045990.1 coordinate 35,726,528, forward strand.
GTTCGGTTTTTCCGCTCCACTAGGCCATTTTGTTGAGGGGTCCTAGGGCAAGAGAATTCATGGTGGTATCCGTTTAGGTTACAGAAGTCGGTGAACCTTTGATTTTCGAATTCACCACCATGATCGCTTCTAAGTCTTTTAACCTTAAGGTCTTTTTGATTCTCGATTAATTTGAATAGATTGATTAATTGATCTAGGGTATCATTTTTATGTTTGATGAACCTAACCCAGGTAAACCTGGAGTAGTCATCAATTATGACTAAGCAATATTGACTTCTATTGAGTGACTTGGCTCCATGTGAATCGAATAGATCCATATGCAGGAGCTCAAGTACACTTGAGGTTCGTTCTTGGTTAGTTAACTTGTGTTGTGTCCTAGGTTGTTTTCCTTGTTGACAAGCATTACATATTTTATTATCCAAGTTGTTGAGGTTAGGCAAACCTCTGACTAAGCCACTCTGACTCATCTTGTGGACGAGTCTTGGGTGCGAGTGACCGAGTCGTCGGTGCCACAACCATGATTCCTCTTGCCGTGTCATAAGACACTTAGTTGAGGAGTTAATTAAGTTGATAGTGTAAATGTTGTTATTCCTAGTCCCTTTAAGAATTGTTTTAGAGGTTTCGTTTGTATTAATTATGCATTCATTTTCTAGAAATACGACCTTATAGTTATTGTCACATAATTGGCTTACGCTAAGCAGGTTATATTCAAAATTCTCTACAAGTAATACATTTTTAATAACAAAATTTGAGTTAAGCTCGATATCACCTGAACCGATGATTTTGAGCTTGCCGTTATTCCCAAAGGCTACCGATCCTTGTCGTTTGAATCGAAGCTTTGTGAATTTGAGTTGATCCCCGGTCATGTGTCGGGAGCAACCGCTGTCCAACATCCATTGATCCTACACACAAGGTGGTTGGATTGGATGTTAGATTTTTTATTTAAAAGAAATGATTGTAAGTTGTTAAACCTAGGTCATATCACCTATGTCTATATGATCAAGCATGTTATGTGTGTTTTTTTTTTTTGTGAGATGACTTCCAATTAAGTTGATTTAGTGCATTTAGGTTCAAGTAACTTTATGTTGAGATGATTTGCAATTAAATTGATTAAGTGAATTTAGGTTCAAGTAAATTTATGTTAGATTTGGATTTAACCCAAGGCTTGTCAAGTTTACCTTTTCAAGATCATGGCTTCCAGGTCATGGCGAGGCACAGGGGCCTTCTTTTATCGGATCATCGACCACTTCCTTAGACAAAGTCATGTTCAAGAAAATGATGACTTGACTCACCTAAGACTATTTCCTAGTCTAACTAGTTATTTTTGAAAAGAGGCTCCCCGAGGCTCAATCTTTTCGAAGGATTTTTTAGTTGGTTATTTGTGTATTCCAAGTGAGTTAAAAAAAAACAAAAAAAACTAAGCATGCAATTTCTAAGTTAAAGCACAAACATGTTTTGTACTGGCTCCCCCTAGACGGTTGAATCGGTTCGGTCTATCCACATAGTGGATTTGGTCCTTGGGAACCCAGTACGAGTTAGATCCTAGAGTTGAAATCAAAGTGGTCTTAGGGACCCATGCTTGGACACATTTTTTATGTCTACTTACGATTGACATATACGACTTATTGGTCGTATTTGAGCTAAACCCTAGTCCGGCCTTGTTGTACACGGCCCTTTGCGATCCAAGTAGGAGGTCAAGTCCTTTGGATCCCAAAGTAAACCTTTCCAACGTATTCCTAAGATCTTCGACTTGACTTTTCAAGAGTGAGTTCTCAACTTCGAGTTTTTCAACCCGAGTTGAGTCCTTCTCTTGTACTCGACTAGTCGAAGAGGTTAGGGAGACCTCGTGTTTGAGGAGTTTAACTTCCTCAACCAGGGTCTCGACCTTGGACTCGGACTTAGCTAACTTCCTAGACAAAAACCTAACCGTATTATGTAAAGTATTAAATAAAGTACGACTCACCTTAAGGGTATCTTTTGAACCGGATGCGTATCCGTGGCTTGACTTGAAGGTTGCTTCGTAGTCCGAATCATCCTCCGGTTCTGACTCAAGTTCGGGTTCGGTCTCCGTGTCTGACTCAATTGATTTCGCCATGAAGACGTGGTCTTCGTCTTCTTCGGATGACGCTTCTTCCCATGTCGCGTTGAGGGCCTTCTTGTGCTTAGGTCCTTGGTGGTTGAGCTTGGGTCACTCGGACTTGATATGTCCAAACCTGTTACACTCATAACACCTAATATTAGAACTTTTAGGTTTACCTTGGTTGGGTCGAGTCGTGGTTCGCTTTCGTCCCTTGGCTATTCTTCGAGCTAGGTTCATTAGTTCGGCATCAATTCCGGGTCAACTTCTTCTTCGGACTCGTCTTCCTCGGTTGGTGGTGGCTTGCTTGCGATTTTCTTCTTCTTTGATCCTGCAAATAAAGCTATACCCCTCTCGGGTTCCGAGTTGGATTGTTCATGTAATTCGAAATCGGAAAAGAGTTCATCTAACCTAATTTTAGAAAGATCCTTGGAGACCTTGTAGGCATCGACCATGGATGCCCACAAGGTAGTCCTCGGAAAAGAATTTAGAACATACCTTATAAGGTCGCGGTTTTCGACCTTTTGCCCGATTGCGTGTAAGTTGTTGACGATGTCCTGGACACGGGCATGGAGTTGCGTCGCGGATTCGTGTTCCTGCATTTTTAGTGTGTACAATTTATTGAATAACAAATCACGCTTACATACCTTGGCTTGATCCGATCCTTCGTGTAACTCGATTAGTTTAGTCCAAAGATCCTTTGCGCTTATGAAGGGGCCGACGCGATTTAACTCCTCCTTGGATAGGCCGCATTGGAGGATTTGTGTTGCCTTGGCGTCGGCTTCGACTTGTCGTTTTGTTGCAACGGTCCATTGATCATAATCCAAGGAGTCACCCACTTCATTAGTCGGAAGTGTGAAACCCGTTTGGATTATGATCCACATCTCGAGTTGGGTTTTGAGAAAGCATTCCATCCGACCCTTCCAATAACGGAAGTCATCTCCATTATAAAATGGAGGTCGGACGGTGCTAAAACCCTCGAGATGGGCCATTAAAACAAAAAGACAAAAAGAGACGAAGACCGAAAAGCTAGCAAAGACAAAAAACTCAAAAACAAGTACCAAGACTCGCGTCTTGGATTAGTAGTGCGGGAGAGAATTTAACAAACAAAATAAATAGAAATAAACAGAATTAAAAGAAAATAAATCTGTAAAAGAAACTAGATTGGTGGTTTCACCAAATCTTAGCAACCCCCGGCTCTGATACCAATTGTTGGATCGATTTGAGCGCTAGAGGGGGGGGGTGAATAGCGATAAAAAAAACTTTTCTTAATCGTTCGAATTGGCACGAGTAAACGCAGCGGAAAGATAGCAATAAATAAATAAAAACACGAGGGGTTTTTACTTGGTTCGTAGCCTACGGCTACTACTCCAAGGCCCTAATGGTCCTTGACCACGCACGGAGGGCAAATACTAAACGAACTCCTTCTCGATAGAGATAGGAGTTAAGCGAATACAAAAACTCAATAACGATTCAAGGTAGAGGGACACTCCCCCTCTCCTTGATATGATTTAATGCTTGAAAATAAAGACAACTTATACAAAATTAAAGATTATACCGACGACTTCAAGGATTGGAGGTTGAAGCTTTAGTCGTCGTCTCGGCAGCGCTTCGTCGTAGGGATGTCGGAGAGTCGGAGCGTATCGGAAGCACTTGGAAGCTTTTGAATTGATGAAAAACCCTAGGTTTGGCCCTCCTTTTATAGCCTTTGAGCCCCTTTTCGAGTGGGTCTTCAACCAATCACAAATGGACACCAAACCGCTTTGAGGTGGAGTGATAAGCCTTGACTCCTCGAATCTGATCATTGACCATCAGTCGACTGATGGCCATCATCAGTCGATGGCGACATCGATCGATTGATGACCTTGTCGATGATACAGAGTCCTCCAAGCCGGATGCTTGGTTAGCTCCACAAAAACATAATTCCGACGGTCTTCGACCGTCCGATCTCGACCTAGACCACCTATGAGATGTCTTGGGTCGGATCTACGCTTAAGATCATCCCCGTAAAGAGGATACGACCTTACTTACTCTCGCACACACGAGCTTACCTCGATGCTTACGTGTTGCTTTTGCTTCCGGCCTTCCACTCGATTCCCTCGGCTCTCTTCGAAATCACTCGAGTGTCGCCCGACCACCGCGGCTTCCTCCGGGTGTCGCTAGCCTTCAGCTCCAGCTATATCAATCTTCTGCACACTCGATTCAGCTCGTGAGAAAACAAAATAGACTTAACTTTTTGTCTTTGCTATAATCAAAATACAGGTTCGATTTCGGTGCCTCACTGCACCAACAAATACCTCTCCAGAGAAGCGAGTTTTGGGGACTTATTTTCGAATCCGAATTTTGATTCGGATTGTGATCTACTCTCGATCACATCATCTTCGACACGAAGCTAGTGACTCCTACGAAGACAAGGCTAGTAGCTTGGTGAAGTTATTCCGACGATACTCGGCGTGGATACGAATAGAGGTAATTCTAGTGAGAGTTACTCCGGTTGATGTCTTTCCCGCTGCACGTGATACGTCAGGTATAACTAGCGTAGTTTCCTTTTATTGCAAAATTTGAAATTGTGATTATGTCTACACATGTTGTACTATGCATGCATGTGGTGTGTGTGTTGTAATAAATTAGATTTATTTCTTTTTAATTCTTCCGTTGTGCACATATTTACGAAACATGTTCGATCACACACTCGTCGCGGTGCCGGAAACCCAACAAGAGTAGCCCCTTGTAGCGATCCCAGGCTTCAAATAGGGACTCCCCTTCCTTCTGACGGAAGCTCATGATTAGAAGGTGCATGTGAGCAGTCTTCCTTGGTGGGAAGTATTTATTCAAGAACTGCTGCTCACATTGCTCCTATGTTGTAATGCTTCCGTAAGGCAGGGAGTGAAGTCATGCCTTAGTCTTATCCCGCAATGAGAACGGGAATAGGCTCAGGCGGATCGCGTCTGCAGGGACTCCATTGATCTTCATTGTCGAGCAGATTTCTAAAAATGTCTCCAAGTGTCAGTTCGGGTCTTCTGTCGTAGCTCCCCCAAATTGAATCTGCTAGACCATGTGTATGAGTGATGGTTTCAGCTCAAAGTTGTTTGTTGAAATGGACGGTCCAGCTATACTCGGCCTAAATCCTATAGCACTAGGGGTTGTGTAATCCCGCAAAGGTCAGCTACCTATATTCACCTTGGATGTAGCTTGGTCCTCCATCCTCTTCTATTCAGGTTTTCGACGATGATAGGTTCGTTCGATTTCTAGATCGATCGGAATAAGGCCTTCCGATCTTAGGCATCTAAGCATACAAAGAACCGAGCCACAAAATTAGGAGTATTACCTAATACTTAATTAAAACAGAAAATAAACTGAACTAAATACTGAATCAAATTCAGAAAAGCTAATTATAAAATAAAATGTGAAACTACTGCTAAAATAAAAAAAACTAAATCTAGATATGGAAAATCTAAAACTGAAGAAAATAAAGTAAAATAAAAATAAAAGGCAGTAATAAAAGTAAAGCAAGTAAATAAATCTAATCCTAAGTTCGATCCAATTCACTTTTGACTAATCAATCAATCTCATAAGGCGCTAAAATGATATAAATTTAATTTCAAATTTAGGCACTCGTTGATACCAAGGGAGCTCAAAGCAATACGTAACTGAACGAAGTACAATCAAGTGCATAATAAAGATTATCGATCCTAATTATCGATCGAGAGATTCGAGTGTCGATTCGTTAAGTGGGCGATATTGTTCGGAATTCAGTTTTAATGGTTGTCATTGCAAGGGTTGTCGATGGTCCTAACTCAATATGGTGTCACACGGAAGAAGAAAAGGCTTGCTGCGAGTCTTTGGAAGGAATTCTAGGATTTCGGTTTCGCTTGTGTGTCGCAAAACATGCTATCAATTGGGTGTTGTCTAAATGTCTAACTATGGCCTTGTGGAAGGGACATCATACACTCCCCCGATAAGCCTTCACATCTATCAAGAGCTATCTCTACCTTACCAGGTTGACCCCTGGGGTTAGGATGGGATAGGCGATACGAGGATGGCAAATTAATCCCTGCAACAAATCATTTCCAATTCTATCGCACCCTTCTATCCACAGTTACAGGAGATGAGGCCAACCCCTAGATTCCTCCTTAATTCTCATAAATCTTAGATAGATGTCACCCCCAGCTTTTCAAGAGATGGAACCAAACACATGATTTTCAACCACTAGCATATAAAACCTCCACAATGGACCGAATTAGCTACGCTTTTTTTTTTACAATACAATAGCAATACGTAACTGGAACGAAGTACATCCTACTCCATAAATATGAGAGGAGAAACACAAAGCTTGATCATATTCGTATAAACAATGGATATTATATAAAGAATAGAAATTACAATGCAATGTGGCTCTTCTCTCTGGCGTTGAAGTGCAGAACTTGGATCTCTGGCAGCTTTCTTACTCCCCGTTGTGAGTTCCCGAACCTTTTTAGGGCGTCGGAGTATCATCCTAGTCGTTGTGCCTCTCCCCTAGGGTTTTGGCATAGCCTAGATCTCCCTGAAATCTAAAAAATAATCGAATCGCGTCAGAATCGCACAGCACCACATGGTTGTGTTGATCCACACAGCCAGGTCGTGTGTGGTGTTGTGGCACAGGCCGTGTGTTTTCACAGGGCAAGGGTGTGTATCATTCTGTTCTAGCTGCCAAATGTCTTCTTTTCGTTCGAAAAGTATGCTATTTTTCTTGTATAATGATGTCCTGCACACAAAAGTACAACGAGCATATATCTGAACCAGAAAATAGGAAATGCATGCAAAATAAAGTAAAATATGCATGAAAAAAATATAAAACAAAATGAGATGTGAGTGAAAACTACTCCTAAAATCCTATATGTTTTGCTCACATCACGAGTCTTCTTCTATTCCTTAGCCCCTGTATGTCATTACATATATGTGAGTCACACCCGGTATCCAATACCCAATTGTCTAAGGAAATAGAATGACAATCAATAACGAAGATACCTGAAGAGGATGGGGCATCATATGCCTTCTTCTTCTTTGCAGACTAAAGATAAATCTTGCAGTTTCTTAGCCAATGGCCCTCCTATTGGGATGTATACTGAAAAGTATATTTTTTTGTATGAACATCTTTATTTTTGAAATAAGAATCACATGATCATTGTTTGCATATTTATAGTTATGCATATTGTTTGATACATTATATTGTAGATAACATGGTGTGTGGTGTCACACGGGAGATCATGTTATCAGTTCCTTATAGAGTATAAGTAGAGGCTTACAACCGAGATAGTTTTGGACAAACCATTGGTATGGTTGTAGTGTAATTTGGTATTGGTTTGTCTTGACCAAAGAATTACACTAGTACACTTTGTGTGTATTGAGCAGGACCGACTTAGAGGTGATTCAATTTATTGCTGACTACATAATTGATTCGGACCTCGGATATTATGGTGTACATGCTCTTAATCCCGATATAATAACGGACACATGTACATAGTATTTATTTCTTTGATTTACCAATGGGCGAAATTTGTAGATTAAATCGATAGGCTCGGTAAGTTGGGAAATGATATTATTTACATGGTGTGTCATTGATTATAGGAGGAAACCGTGTCCTATGTATTAGGATGATGATGTCCCCTTGAGGAGCTCATAAGGATCATCATGTAAACCCTGCAGGTGGACTTGGTCCGGCATGATGATAAGGTTGAGTGGTACTACTCATTCAGTTAGATGTTGATTAATTAATTGTCAGTAAATTAATTAATTAATGGACATTCAATATCTTAAACATGGGAAGACATTTGTACAATTAATATATGAAACCCATATTTATTTATGGAGGTTGGTGAGGTAGATCAATGATAATCCTCTAGTTGAATGGATCATCATTAATGGATCGGATTTGTGTGGTTCGGATCCATTGGGTGGCCAAGATCCAACTCCTCCTCATGGTTCCTATTGTAGCCTAATATAAATACCTCATGAAAGCATAGATCTGATGGTGGAAAATGAAACCCTAGATCCAACGGTGGAGATTGAAAGGAGGCTTAAGCTTAACTCTATAAAAGGAGGGCTAGGGCTTGGGCGGAAAACAGAATTTGGATTCATTGGTCTTGGGCGGCAATAGAAGCAAGGAAAGGATTAGGGTTAGGGTTGCCTTCTCTTGGTATCCTCTCCCTATTGTCGGTGCCCATCACCACCTCTTCTTAGGCAGTGCCTATCTTCTTCCAAGAAGGGGCGGCACCACCTTCTCCTCCACCCAAGGTCGATGGTTTTCCTTCTCCATTGGTCATCACTCATTCATCTCCCTCTCCTTGGTGGCCGGCGGCAAAAACAAAGAGGAGGAAGAGGTTTGATCTTCGTCCAAAGGGATTATGTATAGAACTAGATAGGAGAAGAAGGGAGCTTTCATCTTCCCTTTGTTCGGAGCGAGCAAGGAAGGGATGAACATGATCTAGGAGGCTTCATCTCTTGGAGGATCGTTGCCCACACAACGTCCAAGAGGAGGATAAGACATACAATAGAAGATCAAGAGGTATAATCTTGCTTATTTTGATTTAGCTCTTTTGTATAATGCATGTGGCTAATTTACTTGGACCCCGAAGATAAACACAAAAATCGGCAATCCGTACATCATCTATTCCGCTGCTAAAGGAGTTAGGTTGCTTGAACAACAAGTTTGTTCAAAAGACCACTCTAATCGAATAGCACGATGATGGAGCGATTGCTTGGGTAATCCGTCTTCGTCAAGGATTAATTTTTTAATCCGGGAACGTAGAGAGGATCGCCATGCACAAGCAACTGAGGTGGGAAGCGAAGCTATGGGCCACACCTTCAAGTGGTATCAGAGCCACATTTTTCGGTTTTGTGTGTTTATGATTCGGTTATTTTTATGCACTTATGATATATTATGTGTCGAATGATAGTAGGATGTGCGTAGGCTAACTTTTTGGTTGCAGGCATAAAATCCAACTATTATGGCCATATGTGTGTGTATGTGATTGGATGTGTGTAATTGTAATATTATTTGAATCCTCGGGGTTGACAAGGCTAGTATTTAATTTTTATAATTATGTACAACATTGTTTAGCCATTCTTTTATTTTAGTTTACTTTCGATCTAGATTTCATGTACACTCCTTTGTGGAGTATAGGATTGATGGATGTAAATTAAAATAATTATTCTCAATTTGGATCTCTGGATGGCTTGTACATGGCGTAGGGAGAAGCGGACGAGATGGCGACACGACGAGAGGAATATTGGAAAACAAAAGCCATAATAGTTGGAAAATATTTTTTTTCATATTTATTGCTTCTTGTTTGATATGCATGTTGTGTGCTAGGAAAATTCCTCATTTTAAATTACTACATGGGAGAGAGATATTTTTTTAAAAATTCCCATGGCCTCCATTATAATTTGACATGTGATGCAAACAAACTTGCGCGTCGGCTCTGAGTGCCTTCCTCCCCATCAGATGAGTTTATTTTACGGATCACAAGGTCAAATATGATTATAGGAAATTATTTAGGAGCGTGTGTACTTCCCCATCGGAAGGCACATAATCCGAGATAATTGCCTTGGTATCGAGTAATGGTAAACACTTAGATGCAAATAAGAGTATCCTCCCCATCAGAGTCACTGCTTTTATTTGTAGGGACAAAGAGGAACCAACTATTAATTCTATTTGTCAAAAAGTTAGGTTGACAGGATAATAAAATTAATGGGTAAAACCTCCTCTTACAAATGTAGAATTTGTATACGCCCACACTATCGTGACGTACGATATTCTTGGTGTTTTAAGGTGTTAGTTGATTTTAAAATTTTATTATTTGAGGAATCAATAATTTTTTGAAATCTAATGTTTTGATCTATGTGATTCTTAGGTTTTTTAAAAATGACTTTCAACCCATTCGCTGTGATACTAAAGGAAAATAAACTTACTGGACCCAATTATGTTAATTGGAAAAGGAATCTAGATATTATCTTCACTGCTGAGGAGTACAAGTATGTACTCTTCGAAGAGTATCCTCCTAAGCCAATGGATGATTCTGGGGAAAAGGAGAAAGAGAGTTATAAAAAGTGGATTAAGGCTGATGAGATGGCACGGTGTTACATTTTGGCTTTTATGTCAAATGTATTGCAACATCAGTATTAAGCCATACCCATTGCTTATGACATGATGCTCAATCTCAAGGAACTTTTTGGACACCAGAATCGGGCTGCGAGGCAGGAAGCCATGAGGAACTTGATAATGACCACCATAATCGAGGGAACACCTGTGATGGATCATGTTCTCAAGATGATGCTCATTTGAATGAGCTGGAAGTCCTTGGAGATGAGATCGATGGGGAAACCCAGGTCGATATCATGCTCCAATCTCTACCTAGGAGTTTTGAGCAGTTTTGCCTGAATTACAACATGAATAAGAGGTTGTATTAGTTGGCGGAGCTTCTGACAGAACTCCAGGCGGCAGAGGAGCTTTTTCGTCGGAGTTCTCAGGCTCAGGCCATGGTTTCTTAGAAGGTTTCTACTTCTAAGCCGAAAGGCAAGAAGAAGAAAAAAACAAGGTGGAGCAAAGGTGGCGGGAGGATCTCAGGGAGGAGTGAAGAAGCCGAAAGGTAAGTGTTTTACTTGCAAGAAGACTGGACATTGGAAGAAGGACTGCCCCAACCGGAAGCAAAATAAAGGTATATCTTTTGGTTTAGTCGTTGAAACATGTTTAGCAGTGTTATCTACCAGCACCTGGTGTGTAGATACGGGAGCCACTGATCATATCTGCAATACTTTGCAAGGGTTCCAGGAAACCAGATGACTAGTTGAAGGGGAGATTACCGTTTACTTGGGCGATGCTACGAAGGTTGTGGCTATTGCAGTGGGAGATGTTTATTTATCTTTTGATAGGAATAAAACTTTGGTTCAAAAAAATTGTCTTTATGTACCTTTATTTAGAAAGAATTTGATTTCAATTTATAAATTATTTTTGGATGGATATTCTATTTCTTTTAATGACAGAGTTGTTATAAAAAAGAATAGGGAGATTATCTGTTCTGGTGCATTGATAGAAAATTTATATACCCTTGAACCAAAAGCTCCCACGATGCAAATAGAAGTAAATAACTCATCGTCTAAATCTAATAAGAGAAAAGAACCTTTGAAAATGAACCAAACGTATCTTTGGCATCTAAGGTTATGTCATATTAACCTAAGTAGAATTCAAAGGTTGATAGTTAATGGACCTTTGGGTTCATTAGTGGTGGAAGATTTCCCGACCTGCGAATCTTGCTTAGAAGGTAAAATGACCAAGAGGCCCTTTAAGGCCAAGAGGTATAGAGCCAAAGATGTGTTGGAATTGGTTCATTCTGATTTGTGTGGTCCTATGTCTATCCAGGCTAGAGGTGGTTTTGAATATTTCATCTCTTTTATAGACGATTATTTAAGATATGGATACATTTACTTGATGCGCCGCAAGTCTGAATGCTTTGACAAGTTCAAAGAATTCAAGGCTGATGTGGAGAAATATCAAGGTAAAAGTATCAAGACACTATGATCTGATCGTGGTGGTGAGTACCTCTTGGGAGAGTTTAGGAATTACTTATCAAAGGCTGGGATTCAATCCCAATTGTTTGCACCTGGCACACCCCAACAGAATGTAGTGGAGTGAAGGAATAGGACTCTTATGGAGATGGTTAGATCGATGATGAGTTATTCTGAGTTGCCAGATTCGTTCTGGGGGTATGCTCTGGATACGACAGTGTATATTCTGAACTTGGTACCATCTAAATTAGTGACTTCTAATCCCACAGAATTGTGGACTGGGCGAAAGCCTAGTCTGAGGCATATTCGGATTTGGGGGAGTCTAGAACATGTGCTGAAGGCAGATGCTGGTAATTTTGAACCTCATACAGAAGTGCGCATGTTCATAGGCTATCCTAGAGGAACGTAAGGTGGTTTGTTCTATAGTCCTAGATATCAAGGGTGATCGTTAGCACGAACGCCAGATTTTTAGAGGAAGACTATGTGATGAACCACAAGACCATGAATAAGATTATTCTGGAGGAATTGAGAGGGGAAGTCACTACCTCAGTACCACCAGTACAAGAGGATATACCATAAGTAACTGCACTGCATGTCACAGAGGATACATAGGTGATACCTCATTGTAGTGGGAGGGTTGTTAGACAGCCTGATAGATTTATGTTCTTGGGAGAATCTTCTGATTTGGTCCCTGGCGAACATGAACCTGATCCCTGGACATATGACGAGGAAATCCAAGATAAAGATGTGGTATCTTGGCAGTGCAATGAATTCTGAGATAGAATCTATGGATTCAAATCAAGTCTAAGAGCTAGTAGAACCACCTAATGGTGTAAAAACCATTGGATGCAAGTGGATCTACAAAAGAGAGGAATAGATGGGAAGGTTGAGATCTTCAAAGCAAGGCTTGTTGCAAAAGGGTATACTCAGAAAGAGGGTATCGATTATGAGGAGACCTTTTCGCCGGTGGCCATGCTTAAGTCTATCCGGATTCTCTTATGTATTGTTGCTCATATGGATTATGAAGTGTGGCAGATGGATGTCAAGACAACTTTCCTTAATGGAAGTCTTGAGGAAAACATCTATATGGAGCAACCAGAGGGATTCATTGCAAAGGGCAAAGAGCATCTTGTGTGCAAGCTTAATCGGTCCATATATGGATTGAAGCAAACTTCGAGATCTTGGAACATCTGCTTTGATGAGGTAATCCAGTCTTATGGATTTATTCAATGTCCGGATGAGCCTTGTGTATACAAGAGATGTGATGGAAACATAGTGGTATTTTTTGTACTATACGTAGATGACATTTTGTTAATTGGCAACAATGTCAAGGTGTTATAAGATGTAAGGGTATGGTTGTCCAAACAGTTTAATATGAAGGACTTGGGAGAAGTGGGACACGTCCTTGGGATCAAGATTATAAGGGATCGCAAGAAAAGGATGTGTGCTTGTCTCAAGCTTCATACATAGACACTATTTTGGCTCATTTTAGCATGCAGAACTCCAAGAAAGGTTTTCTACCTTTTAGGCATGGAGTACCTTTATCTAAAGAGATGTGTCCTAGAACATCAAAGGAGATAGAGAAGATGAAGGTGGTTCCTTATGCTTCGGCAGTAGGAAGCCTCATGTATGCTATGTTATGTACGAGGTCAGATATCTGCTTTGTTGTAGCCATGGTTAGCAGATATTAGAGTAATCCAGGACAAGGACATTGGACTGTGGTAAAGCATATATTAAAGTACCTGAGAAGGACTAGGGATTATATGCTAGTATACCAGGCAGATCAGTTACTCCCTGTGGGTTACACAGATTCCGACTTCCAATCAGATAGGGATAACAGTAAGTCTACCTCGGATTTTGTGTTTACTTTGGGAGGTGGAGCCATTGTATGGAGGAGTGTCAAGCAGAAATGCATCACAGACTCCACCATGGAAGTTGAGTATGTGGCAGCCTCTGAGGCAGCCAAAGAAGTTGTATGGCTCAGGAACTTCTTGATGGACTTAGATGTGATTCCTGGTTTGCTCAGAACTATCACAATTTATTGTGATAACAGTGGTGCAGTTGCAAACTCGAAGGAACCACGAGCCTATAAGGCAAGTAAAAACATAGAGCGCAAGTACCACCAGATACGAGAAATTGTAAAGCGAGGAGAAGTTACTGTAGCCAAGATTGCATCAGAGGACAACATGACAGATCCTTTCACTAAGGCCCTTCCAGCGAGAGCTTTTGATAGGCATGTGGATGGAATGGGAATCAGATGTATGACATTATAAGGACAGCATAGTCTTTCAGTATAAGTGGGAGATTGTTGGGATGTATACTGAAAAGTCTATTTTTTGTATAAACATCTTTATTTTTAAAGCAAGAATCACATGATCATTGTTTGTATATTTATGATTATCTATATTATCTGATACATTACATTGTAGATAACATGGTGTGTGGTGTCACATGGGAGATCATGTTATCAGTTCCTTGTAGATTATAAGTAGAGGCTCACAATCGAGATGGTTTTCGACAAACCATTGGTATGGTTGTAGTGTAATTTGGTATTGGTTTGTCTTGACCATAGAATTACACTAGTACACTTTGTGTGTATTGAGCATGACCGACTTAGAGGTGATTCAATTTATTGCTGAATACATAATTGAATTGGACCTCGGATATTATAGTGTACATGCTCTTAATCCCAATATAATAATGGACATATGTACTTAGTATTTATTTCTTTGATTTACCAATGGACGAGATTTATAGATTAAATCGATAGGTTCAGTAAGTTGGGAAATGATATTATTTACATGGTGTGTCATTGATTATAGGAGGAAACCGTGTCCTATGTATTAGGATGATATGTCCCCTTGAGGAGCTTATAAGGATCATCATGTAAACCCTACAAGTGGACTTGGTCCGACATGATGATAAGTTGAGTGGTACTACTCATAGAGTTAGATGTTGATTAATTAATTGTCAGTAAATTAATTAATTGACGGACATTCGATATCTTAAACACGGTGAGACATTTGTACAATTAATATATGGAGCTCATATTTATTTATTGGGGGTGGTGAGTTAGATCAATAATAATCCTCTAGTGGAATGGATCATCATTAATGGATCGGATTTGTGTGGTTCGGATCCATTGGGTGGCCAAGATCCAACTCCTCCTCATGATCCCTATTGTAGCCTAATATAAATACCTCATGAAAGCCTAGATTCGATGGTGGAAAATGAAACCCTAAATTCAACGGTGGAGATTGAAAGGAGGCTTAAGCCTAACTCTATAAAAGGAGGGCTAGGGCTTGGGCGGAAAACAGAATTTGGATTCATTGGTCTTGGGCGGAAATAGAAGCAAGGAAAGGATTAGGGTTAGGGTTGCTTTCTCTTGGTATCCTCTCCCTATTACCGACGCCCATCACCACCTCTTCTTAAGTGGCGCCTATCTTCTTCCAAGAAGGGGCGGCGCCACCTTCTCCTCCACCCAAGGTCGGCGATTTTCCTTCTCCATTGGTCGTCGCTCATTCATCTCCTTCTCCTTGGTGGCCGGCGGCAACAACAAAGAGGAGGAAGAGATTTGATCTTCCTCCAAAGGGATTGTGTCCGGAACTAGATAGGAGAAGAAGGAAGCTTTCATCTTCCCTTTGTTTTGAGCGAGCAAGGAAGGGAAGAACGTGATCTAGGGGGCTTCATCTCTTGGAGGATCGTTGCCCACACAACGTCCAAGAGGAGGATAGGATATACAATAGAAGATCAAGAGGTATACAAGAGATATAATCTTGTTTATTTTGATTTAGTTCTTTTGTATAATTCATGTGACTAATTTACTTGGACCCCAAAGATAAACACAAAAACCGGTGATCCGTACATCATCTATTCTGCGGCTAATCGAGGAAAAGAGTTAGATTGCTTGAACAACAAGTTTGTTCAAGAGACCACTCTAATCGAATAGCATGATGATGGATCGGTTGCTTGGGTAATCCATTTTCATCAAGGATTAATTTTTTAATCTGGGGATGTAGAGAGGATCGCCATTCACAAGCGACTGAGGTGGGAAGTGAAGCTACGGGCCACACCTTCACCTCCTTGCCACAATGATGGCAAGTGCCCTTTTGAGCTGGTTCTACCTTCTTAGCCTTCTTCTTCACCTTATGTTGTTCCTTTGTCTTCCTCTTAGAACCTTTCTTTGAGGAATCAACTAACAACAATGTCTTCTCCTTATGCTTCATAGAAGGTTCCATAGTCTTTAGCATGTTGAGGAGTTCAGGAATGGTAGTTGTAATTTTGTTCATCCGGTAGTTCATCACAAACTATGAGTAACTCTTGAGCAAACAATGTAGAATTAAGTCAATACTTAATTCATAATCCATCACAAACCTGAGTGTAACTGAATGCTCGATGCACCCATTCATCTTTAGCATAAATTGCACTACAGATGAACCTTCTTGCTATTGGAATGTCGGTGGCCAGCTAGAGGGGGGTGAATAGCTCTCTTTTGTCGTACGGTGGAATTCGTTAGTCGATTACTTGTCTACAAACAATATTAGAACAACGAAAGCAAAACTAAATAAGCAATTAAGACAAAGTAAAGAGAGAATAGATGCAAACGCTAAAAACGCGATGTAACGTGGTTTACGACCCTTGCTGCTAATCCATGACCAATTCGTCCAAGGTGAATCACGCCTACACAATTCCACTAATCTCTCCTTTGCACAAAGCTAGGTGGAGGTAACCTTTCTTACACAAGATCTCTCCTCTTACAATATCATAGAAATAAGCTCAAGGAAGAGGATTGAAAATGTTTGGGCACTTGAGAAGATGTTTAGAGTAGAAGCATTAGGCTCCCCAAGTGTCCAAAGGCCCCATTTTATAGAGAAGAACTCATTCTTCCCATTGGGCACCTGGCAGTCGACTGATGCCCTGATCAGTCAACTGCCCCTATAGTCGTTGCCCTATAACGACTTCTTCCATGTTGTATTCCAACAACGACTCCCACATCAGTCGACTGATGGAGCTAACAGTCAAGTGTCGGAAGCGAGCACTCGACTAATCAACATTTTGTTCCTGAAACCCTTGCGATCAGTCAATTGTAGCCATCGTGATCGATAGATGGTTTTGGATCGTATCACAACCCTTGGCAACATTTTTTGTTGAAACTCCCTACAGGACTTATCTTAGAACTAGATAATTGGTTTTATGTTCCTTCATTGATAAAGAACATCATTTCTATTTCTTGTTTAAATAGAAATGGGTATCATTTGACTTTTAGTAACAATTGGTGTTACATAACTTTGAATGGCGTTATTTATGGGATTGGAACTTTGAGCAATGGTATTTATACATTAGACATGTCTAGTGACATTCTCAATATCAAAGCGAGCAACAAGCGTGCTCGAAAAGATAATCAATTAGCCTCCTACATGTGGCATTGTTGTCTTGGCCATGTAAGCAAGAAACGCATGTCCGAATTACACCGATGTGGAATTTTAGAATCGTTTGAATTGGATTCATACAATACATATGAATCATGCTTAAAAGGAAAGACTTTTACAGGAAAAGGTGAATGGGTGGGAGAGTTGCTTGGTCTAATACATACTGATATATGCAGACCTATGTCAACTCAAGCTCTAGGAGGCTATAGCTACTTCATTACCTTCACCGATAATCACTCACGGTTTGGGTATGTGTTCTTGATGAAACACATGTCTGAAGCCTTTGAAAGTTTCAAAGAATTCAGAAATGAAGTAGAGAAACAACATGACAAGAGTATTAAAATCCTTCGATCGTATCGAGGTGGCGAATATTTAAGTAAAGAGTTTATAGATTATCTAAGAGACAATAGCATATTGTCTCAATGGACTCCGTCATATACACCGCAGCATAATGTGTATCTGAGAGGCGTTACCGGACCTTGTTGGACATGGTCAGGTCGATGATGAATCATGCAAATCTTTCCAAGTCCTTTTGGGGCTATGCACTTCAGACAGTTGTTTACTTGCTAAATAGAATGTCAACCAAGGTAGTCTCTACTACTCCATATGAGATATGGAATAGTAAGAAACCCCATGTATCTTACTTGAAGATATGGGGTTGTCCTGCTTATGTGAAGTGGACTGTATCAGATAAATTGGATGCTAAGTCTAATAAATTTCTATTTATTGGATACCCTAAGGAAACAAGGGGTTACCAATTCTATCTGTTGGTGCAACAATGCTCCAAGCATTTATATGTTTTGATGTTTGGGTAATCATTTAAGTTAGGCAATGTGTTGTGATCTAATTGCGAATATGTTTTAGTGACAGGTAAAAGAGAAGTACAAGTATGATCTTGGCAAAGGAAGTCCAAGGGATGGACTTGGCAGCATAAGACCAAGCTTGTAGTCTTGGCAGCGTAAAGTCCAAGTGAACCTTGGCAAAGGAAGTCCAAAGTAAGGTCTTGGCAGCATAAGTCCAAGCTTGTAGTCTTGGCAGCGTAAAGTCCAAGTGAACCTTGGCAAAGAAAGTCCAAAGTAAGGTCTTGGCAGCATAAGTCCAAGCTTGTAGTCTTGGCGGCGTAAAGTCCAAGCATTTGGCAACCCAAGACATGACGAAACTGAAGGAAGCTCCTGGAAGCAAAGCGCAAAGGATGAACAAGTCGCGGACTCGGAGGGATCCTGAAGGCGCAAGGCTTAATACGGAGCTAGAAGGTTGAGTCTAGGTCTAGGGTATAAAAACAAGTATGAATTATTCATACTTAATGAGTATCGATCGATACGATGTATCGTCATCGGTCGTCGGTTTACCGAGTCGGTGAAATTGACCATCGACCATCGATCGCTTTGGGCATGTCGTCATCGATCGATCGATCACCGATCGATATGGGCAACGATCGGTGATCAAGGAAAGAAATGCCACAGAATGCAGTCTCACTCGACTGCTGCCGTGATCACTCGACTGATCACTCCATCAGTCGACTGATGGAGAGATCAGTCGACTGATCACCTGGCCGTTGGAGATTGCGGCTACGAATCTCCGCGGAGATCGCACGAAGCCGTTGGCCGGCGTGATCGGCCGATGGCATGCATCGGTCATGATCGAGGCCCAACGGGAAAAACAGCCCCTCTTCTATAAAAAGGGGTCATGGGGAGCATGGTGAGGCTAGTGCTCTAACTCCTAACTTCATCCTCGTGCTCACCAAGTTTTCTAAGTGCTTTTAGCAATCCAAAACCTCCTCTTCTCTTGTTCTTCATCATCCATCATTGTAAAGAAGAGGAGTGTATTGTAAGAAAGGTTTCTCCACCTTGGTTCATCCAAAGGAGAAGATAGTAAAGCTTGGCTAGGGCTAATCCACCTTACGGATTGCCGTGGAGTAGGAGCGTCATCTCCGAACCACGTAAATTGGGTGTTAGCGTTTGGTTTCTTATTTCGTATTTGTATTCGTTTTGTATTTGTATTGCTTCCGCTAACTTGATTGTAGAAACGAAGAAACGCTAATCACCCCCCCTCTAGCGTTACAAAGGTCCTAACAAGTGGTATCGAGCAGGATCGCTTGGAAGATCTCACCATCAACCAAGGCATCAATGGCTCTTCAAGAGGGATATAGCATCGCCAAGCCACCACTCTTGATGGGAGTCACTGCATATTGGAAAGGTAGGATGAAGTACTATTTAATGAGTAATATTGAAATTTGGCATAGTGTTGTAGATGGCTTGAGGAACCGGTGGATGAGCGTGGAAACCCTATTCCAAGCAAGGATTGGACAAGGGAGATGAACCGCAATTTGAGTCAAATGCAAAAGCCGTCCTCACCATCCAATGCGGCGTCACAATGGAGCAACTCAACAAGGTGGGGCCTTTTGAATCCGCCAGGAGCTATGGGAAAAGCTCATTGAGCTAAATGAAGGTTCAAGGAGTCAAAGAGGGCAAAGAAGGACCTTCTAATTGGACAACTTCAAGCCTTCCAAATGAAGATGCATGAAACCGTAAGCCAAATGCATGGAAGGTTCAAGGAAATTGTGAACGGACTCCATATCATAGGTGAGCGAGTTGACAACCGGGATTTAGTAAGGTATATTTTACAAGCTTTTCCTAGAAATTCTTTATGGACCTCTATAGTTGATGCCATTAAGGTAACTAGGGATCTCTCACAAATTAAAATTGATGAACTATTTTGTGAGTTTGAATTGCATGAACAAACTAACATGTCTTCTAAGGAAAAGGGTTTGGCCCTATTTGTTGAAAAGAAAGAAAAGAAGAAGAAAGAAAGGAAAGAGGTGTCATCTTCATCCGAGACGAGCAAGAGTCAAGTAGTGATGGAGACTCGGCTAGTGAGGTGGCCCATTTTGTCAAGAAGTTCCTTAGAAAATCAAAGGAATTCAAGAATAGAGAAGCAAGGAAGGGTCCTACTCATCAAGATGTAAAAGTTGTGGTAATTCAAATTTTAACAATAATGTGATTTGTCATGCTTGCAATAAGAAGGGGCACATAAAGCCAAATTGCCCGGAGCTAAAGAAGAAGGAGGAAAAAGAAAAGAAGAAGAAGGACCAGAAGGAGAAGAAGAAGAAGGAGGCAATGGTGGCGCAAACCACATGGGACACCAAGCGTTGAAGACTCATCTTCCGATGATGAGCTTTGCCACATCACTCGCCATGTGGCACTTATGGCACTAGGAGATGATTCGGGCGTCAAGCCAAGAAGAAAGCTCCTCAAGTGATGAATCGTCATCTAGTGACGATGAGGTAATGAATTCTCCTAAAGTAGAACTTCTTTATAAATCAATTGCATATCTTCAAGAAGCTCTAGATAAATCTAAATCTAAGGTTAAGAGCATGAGGATAGAATTAAAAGCCATTAGGGATGAAAAACTTGTACATATTGACTCTTGCATGCTTAGGGAAGAAAATGAAAAACTTAAGGATGAGGTTAGTAAATTGAAAACATGTTTAGAAAAATTTTCAAATGGCTCAAAAGGTCTTGACATGATCCTTAGTGGGCAAAGAGCGGTTTATAACAAGGCGGTTTAGGATATACGCCAAAAGAGAAAGAGGTTGCTTATATTTCATTAATCAATAGGAAAGGAACCATTAAGGGTAAGGTTAAGAAAGCTTGGGTACCTAAGAAGTTTTTAATTAATGTTACCGGTCCAAATGTTTGGGTACCAAAAGCTTGTGTTTTTCATGTGATTTAGGTAGGAGAGCGAGTATGTGGATTGTGGATAGCGGTTGCTCAACACATATGACCGGGGATGTGAGCAAGTTCTCCACAATTAAATATGTGAAGAAGGGAGCGGTATCTTTTGGGAATAGTGGAAAACTCAAGATACTAGGTAGAGGTACAATTGAGGTATCCCCTAAAATTGTTATTCACAAAGTCTTGCTAGTTGAAAATATGAAGTTTAATTTATTAAGTGTTAGTCAACTTTGTGATGCAAACTATCATGTTTCGTTTGAATCCTCTAAATGCATGATTAAACACAAGGAATTAAATGATTGCATGTTAGTTGGATATAGGAAATCAAACATCTATTATGTTGATCTTTCATATGCTTCTAACATTTCTACTAAGTGTCTTGTGGCAAAAGAAGAAGAATGTTGGCTATGGCATAGAAGATTGGGGCACGTCAACATGAAAAACATAGCCAAGGTAGCCAAGATGGAGTTGGTCAAAGGGTTACCAAAGATCAAGTATGTCAAGAACAAAATGTGTGATGCATGCCAAGAAGGAAAACAAACAAAAGCATCACACAAAGGTAAAACCTTAACTAATACGTCTTTACCATTAGAACTATTGCATCTTGATTTATTTGATTGCCATAGCACTCCATCTTTAAATGGTAACAAATATTGTTTAGTCATTGTGGATGATTTTTCTAGGTATACTTGGGTTTACTTTATGAAACATAAGGATGATACCTTAGAAATAATCATAGGATTTAGTAAAAGGGTTGAAAATGAAAAGAAACTCAAAATCAACCGGATCCGTAGTGATCATGGTGGTGAATTTGAAAACTTTAAATTTTCACAATTTTGTTTAGAGCAAGGGTACAAGCATGAGTTCTCTTGTCCTAGAACACCCCAACAAAATGGGGTGGTGGAAAGGAGAAATCGTGCCCTACAAGAAGCGGCTAGGACTATGCTAAATGCATATTCTCTACCTAGCTACTTGTGGGCGGAAGCGGTTAATACCGCTTGCTATATCCAAAATAGGGTTCAAATCCATAGGTTTTTAGGAAAGACACCTTTTGAACTATGGAATGGAACTATTCCCACAATTCACTATTTCAAAGTCTTTGGATGTAAAGTTTATATCTTAAATACCAAAGACAACTTAGGGAAATTTGAATCTAAAGCGGATGAGGGAATTCTAGTTGGATACTCATCCACAAGTAAAGGGTATAGAGTCTACAATAAGAGAGCAAGGGATTGAGAGTCCTCAAATGTTAAATTTGATGAAACTACAGTACCTACCTAGAAAGTCCTCCATTGATAAGGATATTAATGACAATAATCAAGACATTACCCAAAAACTTTTGACTATTAGGGGCAATGATCAAGGGAGGAAAAGAAGATTTCGATGATGAAAGAAGGGTGAAGGATAACAATGATCAATTTGAAACCCCTTCTAGAAACCTAAGAATTCATCAAGATCATCCACTTGACCAAGTAGTAGGAGATCTATCTCAAGGAGTAAGAACTAGGTCATTTCATAGGACTCCTACTAGTCAAGTTGCTCTCATCTCACAAATTGAGCCTAAATCGATCAATGATGCACTCCATGATCCGGATTGGATTTTGGCAATGCAAGATGAATTGGCTCAATTTGAGAGGAGTCAAGTTTGGGAGTTAGTACCTAGACCCAATGATAGCACCATAATTACTACAAGATGGGTCTTTAGGAATAAGTTAGATGACCAAGGAATATCACTAGAAATAAGGCTAGGTTGGTTGCTAGAGGATTTAATCAAGTTGAGGGGCTTGACTATGATGAGACTTATGCCCCGGTTGCTAGATTAGAATCTATTAGAATTCTCTTAGGGTATGCTTCCTACATGGGATTTAAACTTTACCAAATGGATGTTAAATCGGCATTTTTAAAGCGGTTTTATTAAGGAGGAAGTGTATGTAGAGCAACCACCGGGTTTGAGAACATAGATTATCCAAATCATGTATATAAGCTTAGGAAAGCATTATATGGGTTAAAACAAGCTCCTAGGGCATGGTATGAAAGATTGTCATCCTTCTTAATTTCTAAGGATTTTAGAAGAGGACAAGTAGATCAAACCTTATTTATAAAGTCAACATTGAAAGATATATTCATAGCCCAAGTATATGTTGATGATATCATCTTTGGGTCTACAAATGATGATCTACTTCAAGACTTTATAAAAATATGGAAAATGAATTTGAAATGAGTTTAGTTGGAGAACTCAATTTTTCCTAGGATTACAAGTAAAACAAACAAATGAGGGTATCCATATTTATCAAACCAAATATGCAAATGAAATGATCAAGAAATTTGGTTTGGAAAATGCCAAAATTGTAAGCACTCCTATGGCCACTAGCACTAGAATAGATAGTGATCATGATGGTAAATCAATCGATCTTAAACTTTATAGGAGTATGATAGGTAGCCTACTATACCTAACCGCTAGTAGACCCGATATTTTATTTGCGGTAGGTATGTGTGCAAGATACCAATCTTGTGCCAAAGAATCACATTTAGTAGCCACAAAAGAATTTTAAGATATATTAAAGGTACTCTAAATGTAGGACTTTGGTATCCTAGGACTAGGTCATTTGAATTGCTTGGTTATACCGATTCGATTATGCCGGGTGCAAATGGGATAGGAAAAGTACTAGTGGTGGATGCCAATTTCTTGGGTCCTCCCTAGTTAGTTGGAGTAGTAGGAAGCAACATTGTGTTGCTTTATCAACCACCGGGAATATGTGGCTATGGGTGGTTGTGTAGCTCAATTGCTTTGGATGAGACATACTCTTGTGGACTATGAGCTACACTACTCTAACATTAAGGTTTATTGTGACAATGTGAGTACCATCAACTTGACCAAAAATCCGGTACATCACTCTAGGACCAAGCACATTGAAGTGAAACATCACTTCATAAGAGATCATGTGGCAAGAGGGGACATTGAACTTAATTATGTAGAATCTAAGTCCAACCTTGCCGATATCTTCACCAAAGCTCTTCCAAAATGAATTTTCATCTTTAAGGAGAGAGCTTGGTATGTGCTTTAATGGAGTAAAATTCTAGGCTTGCATAATCCCATGTTTATATGTTATCTTTATACCTTGTTACATCTCACAAAAAGCCTTAAGAACCTTGATTTTTGTATTGAGACACCTAGAACCATGTGAGATAATAGGGAAGGTGTACTTGGCTCATCATGCTTGTTATGATGCATTACTATGAGCCAATGACATGCCTAGAGACATAAACACCTTATGGACCAATCATTGGGAAGGCTTGTATTCAAGTAATGGATACATAGCTCAAAGAACATGGTTGGAAATTCTAAATAATATATATTTTAAACTATGTTCATCATATTTTGAAAAACAATTTCCAAATGAACCACAAAAGTGATACAAAGGTTGCAAACTCTTTAGAACTTTTGTTAGATTCCAAGGTTGTATCAATCTTGAAATCTGAAAAACATATATTTTTCAAATTATTTTTCCTTCATCAAGTATGATTTCAGAAATGTGTACGCGAAATTTCGTGATTTTTCAAGATTTCTGGAATTTCTACCGCATTTCTAAAGTTAATGAAAAGGTGAAATTTCGATTTGTGTCTAGCTGATCGTTCGTAAACCAATGACCGATACACTGCATTTTCTGATATTTAGTGTATCCTTGATGTCCTAAAACTATGGTATGATAATGTTGCAATAAACAAAGTTTTAGGACAGATTAATGCAGTGTTTTAGGGGGAGTTTCATATATAATATCGTTTTCTTCCCTAAAATCCATTGTTGGTGCAAAGTTAGAACTTCATGTTTAATTCATTGATATGCTTTGCTTCAAATATGGTTTACACATCATATCTTGGATTAAGGGGGAGCTTAATTTCAATCTTATACCTTAGTCCAAGATCCAATACCCTTAACTCTTTCATTTATGAATCCTTCTCTTTTTGATGTCTGTCAAAGGGGGAGAAGGAATGTTTAAGTTAGAATCTATATTGGAAATATGATTATATTTTAAAAGACCTAAACTTAAATGATTGTCAAACATCAAAAAGGGGGAGATTGTTGGTGCAACAATGCTCCAAGCATTTATATGTTTTGATGTTTGGGTAATCATTTAAGTTAGGCAATGTGTTGTGATCTAATTGCGAATATGTTTTAGTGACAGGTAAAAGAGAAGTCCAAGTATGATCTTGGCAAAGGAAGTCCAAGGGATGGACTTGGCAGCATAAGACCAAGCTTGTAGTCTTGGCAGCGTAAAGTCCAAGTGAACCTTGGCAAAGGAAGTCCAAAGTAAGGTCTTGGCAGCATAAGTCCAAGCTTGTAGTCTTGGCAGCGTAAAGTCCAAGTGAACCTTGGCAAAGGAAGTCCAAAGTAAGGTCTTGGCAGCATAAGTCCAAGCTTGTAGTCTTGGCGGCGTAAAGTCCAAGCATTTGGCAACCCAAGACATGAAAACCAAGGAAGCTCCTGGAAGCAAAGCGCAAAGGATGAACAAGTCGCGGACTCGGAGGGATCCTGAAGGCGCAAGGCTTAATACGGAGCTAGAAGGTTGAGTCTAGGTCTAGGGTATAAAAACAAGTATGAATTATTCATACTTAATGAGTATCGATCACGATCGATACGATGTATCGATCGACCGTCGTCGGTACCGAGTCGTGAAACTCGACCATCACCGATCGCTTGGGCATGTCCGATCGATGTTACGATCGATCGATAGGCAACAATGATCGATCAAGGAAAGAAATGCCGCGAATGCACGCTCACTCACCGCGCCGTGATCACTGATCGATCACTCCATCACGATCGATGGAGAGATCACCGACCGATCACCCGGCCGTTGGAGATTGCGGCTCTACGAATCTCCGCGGAGATCGCGTTCGGCCGTTGGTGACGGCCGATCGATGGCATGCATCAGTCGACTGATCGAGGCCCAACGGGAAAAACAGCCCCTCTTCTATAAAAAGGGGTCATGGGGAGCATGGTGAGGCTAGTGCTCTAACTCCTAACTTCATTCTCGTGCTCACCAAGTTTTCTAAGTGCTTTTAGCAATCCAAAACCTCCTCTTCTCTTGTTCTTCATCATCCATCATTGTAAAGAAGAGGAGTGTATTGTAAGAAAGGTTTCTCCACCTTGGTTCATCCAAAGGAGAAGATAGTAAAGCTTGGCTAGGGCTAATCCACCTTACGGATTGCCGTGGAGTAGGAGCGTCATCTCCGAACCACGTAAATTGGGTGTTAGCGTTTGGTTTCTTATTTCGTATTTGTATTCGTTTTGTATTTGTATTGCTTCCGCTAACTTGATTGTAGAAACGAAGAAACGCTAATCACCCCCCCTCTAGCGTTACAAAGGTCCTAACACTATCATCATGTGGAACAAAAGGTGTTTGTTTCAAGGCATACTGTGTTTCTAGAGAAAGAGTTTCTCTTGTAAGAAAACAGTGGGAGTGTCGTTGAGCTTGAGGAGGCTCGAGAGACTCCAATAGACATTGATGAGATACTTGGTCAAGCACCACTATCGATAACTCATAGTGATGAGCCATCGGCTGGATCTATTGTGACACCACATCTTCATAGATCTGGTAGAACACGCAACATTCCTGAGAGATATGGATTTCTCGTAAGTGAATCGAATGATGTGTTACTCATTGATGATGAGGAGTCTACCAGTTATGAAGAAGTTATGAAAAGTTCAGAAAGGGATAAGTGGATTAACGCCATGAAGTCAAAAATGGATTCCATATATGAAAATCAAGTTTGGAACTTGGTTGACCCACCTGAAGGCATAAAGCCTATCGGGTACAAGTGGGTTTTCAAGAAGAAAAACAACATAGATGGTAATGTGATTACCTATAAGGTTAGATTAGTAGTCAAAGGGTATCATCAAAAGCAAGATGTTGATTATGATGAGACCTATTCACCTGTTGCTATGCTTAAATCCATTCGGATGCTCCTGGCCATAGCAGCTCATTATGATTATGAGATATAGCAGATGGATGTGAAAACAGCTTTCCTTAATGGAAACCTACTCGAGGACATGTATATGATACAGCCTGAGCGTTTCACATCGATTGGTAAAAACAAGATATAAAAACTATGACGGTCCATATATGGACTGAAGCAAGCATCCAGGAGCTAGAATATCCGTTTTGATGAGACAATCAAAAAGTTTGATTTCTCACAAAATCTGGATGAACCTTGTGTGTACAAGAAGGTTAGTGGGAGTGCAGTTATGTTTCTAGTATTATATATCGATGACATATTACTTATAGGAAATAGTGTTTCTGTCTTACAGTCAGTTAAAATTTGGTTGTCCAATACATTCTCCATGAAAGACTTGGGAGAAGCAACCTACATCCTCGGGATTAAGATCTATAGGGATAGATCGAAACGGTTGCTTGTTCTTTCGCAGTCTACATATATAGATCAAGTGTTAAAGAGGTTTAGCATGTCGAAATCCAAGAAAGGTTTCCTACCCATCAGGCATGGGATACACCTTTCGAAGTCTATGTGTCCATGCACAGAAGACGAGAGGATTTGCATGAGTAAGATTCCCTATGCATCTGCAATAGCATCTATCATGTATGCTATGTTATGTACGAGGCCCGATGTATCGTATGCACTGAGTGTCACGAGCAGATACCAGTATGATCTAGGAATGGATCATTGGGTGATTGTTAAGATGTTCCTTATGTACTTAAGAAGAACTAAGGATGTGTTTCTAATATATGGAGAAGGGGACATGGTGATACTCAGGTATATGGATGTCAACTTCTAGATAGACAAGGATGATTCCAGGTCTCAGTCTGGCTATGTATTTACCTTAAATGGAGGCGCAATAAATTGGAAAGGTTTCAAGCAAGACACCGTAGCAAATTTTGCCACTAAGGCAGAATACATTGCAGCTTTGGAAGCAACAAAGGAAGCGGTTTGGATCGAGAAGTTCATCTCTGAACTTGATGTGGTCTCATCATGTTGGACTTTCCGAGCCGTAAAAACCGCTTTTTGCATTGCGAAAACCCCGAAAATTCGGCCACGGATCCGTGCAAAGATATATTAAAATAACATCATATATGTGCTAAGTAAACCTAGATCTACCTTAGATCTAGAAGTTGAGAGTGTTACCCTCGATGTGACGCCCTTCGCAAATCCCGCTCATCCAAATAGCTTACTGGAACTCTAGAGTGTCAAGTGAACACTCCTCTATTGGCAATAGGTGGAGAAAACACAACCTTGAGTGTGCTAGCACTCTTTGGATGGTTCGACCAAGGAGGAGAGGGAGCTTGAGAGGATTATCCAAGGAAGAAGATGAAGTTCTAGTAACTCACAAAATCAATTCCATCTAATGGAATAAAGTGGCTGACCACCATCTCTTGGGGGGTTACATGCATACATGTAACTCCAAGAGCCAATGGCTCTTGGTCTCCCTCATGAGGTGGCACCACATGAAAAGTCAATGATGATGCAGCCGGCCATGCCAAGTCATCATCGTGACATGGCATTTGGTCAAGTCAAACTTGACCTTTCATCTTCCCTCTCAAGTCAAGTCAAACTTGACTTCTTATCTCCCATGGTTGATCAAATCCAACCACTTGATTCAAGTCAATTTAATTTAATGAATCTCTATTCATTAATTTAAATTGATTTGATGAATCAAATCTAAATTAGACTCATTCATCACTTGAATCAAATTGAGTCCAACTCAATTAGTCTAATTAGGATTACTCTTAATCCAATTTGGTTCATCACATGAACCTAATCCTCATGGTTCATCATATGAACCTAATCTCCATCTAATTGCCCTTTGTGTGTGACCCTATAGGTTCTTGTAACATTGACAATGTCCCTAAACTGATTTAGGAACTTAAGCAATGAGCAGTATCTAGCAACACATCATTGCTACCCAAGTTACAAGAATGTTGAGCTCCAACATCACCTTTGTGACTACTAATTGTGACTCTCACAATATGTGACAATGTCTCTCTATCCTTGACATCTAGATTGACCAATTGAGGCATAGACCGTGTTATCCTCAGTACAATCTATATCTTGAACTCTAAGTAGACTCACTCTAATCAAATGAGCTCAATATTGTTGGTGCAATCGACCCTGGTTAACTCGAGTTTGACTTGATCAGTACCTTGATAGTATTTTGATGATAGACAAAACTCATGACATGGGATTGTCATGGGAAAGTGCAACATGGTGTTGGCATAGAAAATCCAAGCATGGAGCTTGGTGTGGGAAAATCCAAAGCATTGCAAAGTCGTGCGCTTGGTGCTTTGTGAGAAATGCATTGCGAAGCCGTGCACTTGGTGCATGTGGGAAGTTTTGAGGACTTGGTAAATTCACTAGGCTCGGGGTCCTGAGTCAGTGAAGGATGGCATTGCGAAGCGGTGTGCTTGGTGCATCCGAGGGACTGTCGGACGGGGAGTGAATGGAGTGAGCCCAAAGGGAAGCATACTTCGAGGGCATGAGATGCGAAGGATGGCATTGCGAAGTCATGCGCTTGGCGCATCCGAGGGACGTAGGCCGAGGGAAGAGAGCTTCGGTGGGGAACTTCATGAGGGATGATGTGGACTTGGCCAAGTGGCTAAGACTGAGTGTCGGAGGCTCAAACTTAATGTTTGAGGGTTTACCCGACGGTCGGATGCTCAAACAACTTGGTGTTTGAGGGTTTGCCCGACATCAGTCGACTGGCATAGATGTCAGTCGACTGCTCTAGGTCGTATGGGTTCGACCAATGTTCGACTGAACAGAAGTCTGGCTGATCAGTCGACTGTTGACACTATCAGTTAACTGCTAATGGGTAGCAGCCGACTGATCACACTGTGCACGGGCATAGAATGGAGTCAAGCTCGCCAGCACTCGACTGATGGGGATCAGTCGATTGATGGGTGCAATCAGTCGATTGATGTGTGATCCGTTGGAACATAACCAACGTGGATCTGGCCGTTGTGAGACAATGGCTACAGGACCAGTCGACTGATGGTCACGATCAGTCGACTGATGCGTGCGAAATCTGCTTGATGCAGGTTATAAATGGAGCTCAAGTGGGAGGATTTTGCCAAGACTTTAAGGAAGCGATTGGAGGGGAATTGCTGCTGCATTCCAGTCCTTCAAGAGCCATCCAAAGCAAGCAACAAGAAAGGGTTTAAAGCAAAGATTTGTAAAGCGTTCTTTACTTGTATTTCTTGTGTCTTTGTATTTCTTGTAGTATTACTGTTGTAATAGCTTGTACGAGGTTTCTCCACCTCCGACGTGTTGTTGAGAAGGAGTTTGAGTATTGTCGTGTGCATCTCTAGAGCTCGTTGAGCTCACCCCGTGGAGTAGGAACCCTAAGGTTCCGAACCACGTATATGCTTGCGTATTTTGTGTGCTTGTATTGTTGTTATCATTATTATTGTTATTCTGTTGCCCTAACGACAATCGTAGACAAGCAATGGAAGAAGAACGAGTAAATTCTACCATCCAACGAAAGAGGGCTATTCACCCCCTCTAGCCGGCCAATCCGATCCCCTACAAGTGGTATCAGAGCCAAGTCGCTCTTCAAGGACTAATCGCCGCGAGAGCACTACAAAATGGCCGGCCTCGTCCATCCACCAAAATTCGATGGAGATTTTGCTTGGTGGAAGAAACGGATGGAGGTATATCTCAAAATTGACATTGATCTTATGATTATTGTAGAAAAAGGTTTTGAGATGCCTAGGGATAAATACAACAAGCCAATTGAGAAGTCAAGGTGGACCCAAGACCAAATTAAGGATTTCAAGATAAATCTCAAGGTAATCAAGTTGCTTAGTGATTTGTTACCTATGAAGGGAGTCGCATCGGAGGCTCATTGGCTCCCATGTCCCCGGATTAAAATTTTCACTAATGAAAGAATTAATCCGGATGAGATGAGCTTCCTTAGCACAACCTATTCGTCATCGTGCTAACAACTTGAGTGGTCGCTTGAACAAACTAGTTGTTCGAGCGACACAACTCTTCTAGTTGGTTAGCCGCGGAAGAGACGACGGATGGATCACCGGTTTTTGTGTTTGTCTTCGGGGTCCATGATTATACAATATATATTCATACACACACATGCATAATCACAACAAATAAGAACATGCTCAGATCTGTACATAAAGTTAAAATAACTTTTATACCTTACGATCTTCTACCGTATGTCCTATCCTTCTCGTGGATGACGTGTGGACGAAGATCCTCCACGAGTAGAAGCCTTCTAGATCGCTTTCTTCTCTACCTTGTCCGCTACGAACAAAGAGAAGAAACAACAAATACCTTCCTATCTAGAACTGGCCACCAAATTATGGAACTTGGTGCAACCACCGGCCAAGGAACAATTGGATGCGCCACTTCAACTTAAGTAGTGTTGCCAAAGCCACTTTGGAGAATGGGGAGGAGGAAGAGAACCAGACACCAATGGGAGGAGAACCGCCGGCCAAGGAAGAAGGTAGAGGGCTCTATGATGGGCGCCGGCCAAGGAATGATAGAGGAGGATGGGCGCCGGCAATCAACTTGAAGGAAGAAGCTTGCCGCCCAAGCTTTGCTCCAAAAACCCTAGCCGCCCAATGAACCCTAGTCGCCCACTTGTGGATGAGCCAAACCCTAACTCCAATTCAAAACCAATACTTGCCGCCCAAGCCTAAGCCCCCTATTTATAGAATTAGGCTTAAGCCTCCTTTAATCTCCACCGTCGGATCTAGGGATTTAATCTCCACCGTCGGATGTAGGGTTTTATCCCAACCGTCGGATCTAGGGTTTAATCCCAACCATCGGATCTAGGATTTCATTCCAACCGTCGGATCTAAGGTTTCATCCCAACCGTTGGATCTAGGGTTTTATCCCAACCATCGGATCTAGGGATTTAATCCCAACCGTCGATTCTAGGGTTTCATCCTAACCATCGGATCTAGGGATTTAATCCCAACCGTTGGTTCTAGGGTTTCATCCAACCATCGGATCTAGGGATTTAATCCCAACCGTTGGTTCTAGGTTTTATTTTACATTCTTGGATCTAGACTTCACAAGGATTATATTAGGCTACGATAGGGACCATAAGGAGGAGTTGGGTCTTGGCCACCCGATGGATCGGAACCACACAAACTTGATCCATCAATGATGTTCCATTCCACTAGAGGATCATCATTGAACTACCTCACCAACCCCCATAAATCAATATGGGCTCCATATATTATTTGTACATTAATCTCCCCATGTTTAAGATATCGAATGTCCGTCAATTAATTGATTTACTGACCATCAATTAATTAACATCTAACTCCTCGAGTAGTACCACTCAACCTTATCATCATGTTGACTAAGTCAACCAGTTGGGTTTACATGATGAACCTTATGAGCTCCTCAAGGGGACATCATCAACCTAATATATAGGACACGGTTTCCTCCTATAATCAACGACACACCATGTAAATAATATTATTTCCCAACTTACCGGGCATATTGATTTAATCCATCTAAATCTCACCCACTGGTAAATCAAAGAAATAAATACTAAGTACATGTGCCCATTATTATATCGGGATTAAGAGCATGTACAACATAATATCCGAGGTCCGATTCAATTATGTAGTCAGTGCTAAATTGAATCACCTCTATGTCGGTCCTACTCAATACACCTAAGTGTACTAGTATAACTCTATGTTCAAGATAAAACAATACCAAGCTACACTACAACCATACCAATGGTTTGTCCAAAACCATCTTGGTTGTGAGCCTTTACTTATATTTTACAAGGTACTGATAACATGATCTTCTGTGCCACACCAAGCACCATGTTATCTACAATGTAAAATATTAGACAATATGCACACATATATAATGAATATATAAAATGCAAACAATGATCATGTGATTCTTATTTCAAAATAAAATGTTCATACAAAAAGAGCTAGGCTTTCAGTATACATTCCAACAATCTCCCACTTATACTAAAAGACTATGCTGTCATCACTCTGCCATACATCTGATCCCCATGTCCTCCACATGCCTATCAAATGCTTTCGCTGGAAGGGCCTTAGTGAATGGATCCGCCAGGTTATCCTCTGATGCAATCTTGGCGACAGCAACTTCTCCTCGCTTTACGATCTCTCGTATGAGGTGGTACTTGCGCTCTATGTGTTTACTCGCCTTATGGGCTCGTGGTTCCTTCGAGTTTGCAACTGCACCACTATTATCACAATAAATTGTGATAGTTCTGGGCAAACCAGGAATCACATCTAAGTCCATCAAGAAGTTCCTGAGCCATACAGCTTCCTTGGCTGCCTTAGAGGCTGCCACATACTCAGCTTCCATGGTAGAGTCCATACATGCATTTACCTTGACACTCCTCCATACTATGGCTCCACCTCCAAAAGTAAACACAAACCCAGGTAGACTTACTCTTGTCCCTATCTGATTGGAAATCCGAATCCGTGTAACCCACAGGGACCAATTGATCTGCCCGGTAAACCAGCATATAATCCCTAGTCCTTCTCAGGTACTTCAATATATGCTTTACTGCATTCCAATGTCCCTGTCCAGGATTACTCTGATATCTGCTAACCATGCCCACGACAAAGCAGATATCCGGTCTCGTACATAGCATAGCATACATAAGGCTTCCTACTACCGAAGCATAAGGAACCGCCTTCATGTCCTCTATCTCCTTTGATGTTTTGGGACACATCTCTTTAGATAAAGGAACTCCATGCCTAAAAGGTAGAAAACCTTTCTTGGAGTTCTGCATGCTAAAACGAGCAAGGATAGTGTCAATGTATGAAGCTTGAGATAAGCACAACATCCTTTTCTTGCGATCCCTTATAACTTTGATCCCAAGGATGTGTCCCACTTCTCCCAAGTCCTTCATGTCAAATTGTTTGGACAACCATACCCTTACGTCTGATAACACTTTGATATTGTTGCCAACTAACAAAATGTCATCTACGTATAGTACAAGAAACACCACTACGTTTTCGTCACATCTCTTGTATACACAAGGCTCATCCGGACTTTGAATAAATCCATATGACTGGATTACCTCATCAAAGCGGATGTTCCAAGATCTAGAAGCTTGCTTCAATCCATAAATGGACCGATTAAGCTTACATACAAGATGCTCTTTGCCTTTAGCAATGAATCCCTCTGGTTGCCGCATATAGATGTTCTCATCAAGACTTCTGTTAAGGAAAGCTGTCTTGACATCCATCTACCAAATCTCATAATCCATATGAGCAGCTATAGATAAGAGAATCCGGATAGACTTAAGCACAGCTACCGGCGAAAAGGTCTCCTCATAATCGATACCCTCTTTTTGAGTATACCCTTTCGCAACAAGCCTAGCTTTGAAGGTCTCAACCTTCCCGTCTACTCCTCTCTTTCTCTTGTAGATCCACTTGCATCCAATGGTTTTTACACCATCGGGTGGCTCTACTAGCTCCCAGACCTGATTAGAATCCATAGATTCTATCTCTGAATTCATCGCTCTTTGCCAAGATACTGCATCTCTATCTTGGATTGCCTCGTCATATGTCCAGGGATCAGGTTCATGTTCACCAGGGACTAAGTTCGAAGACTCTCCCAAAAACATGAATCTGTCGGGTTGTCTAACAACCCTCCCACTACGACGAGGTGCCTCCTGTGTATGCTCTGTGACACGCGGTGCAGTGACTTGTGGTGTCTCCTCTTGTATCGGTGGTACTGAAGTCGGGACTTCCCCTGTCATCTCCTCAAGAACAATCCTACTCGTGGGCTTGTGGTTCATCACATAGTCCTCCTCTAGAAATCTGGCATTCGTACTCACGATCACCTTCTGATCTCTAGGACTATAGAATAAACCACCCTTCGTTCCCTTAGGGTAGCCAACAAACAAGCGCACTTCTGTACGAGATTCCAACTTACCAGCATCTCCCTTCAGCACATGTGCTGGACTACCCCAAATCCGAATATGTCTTAGACTAGGCTTTCGCCCAGTCCACAACTCTGTGGGAGTAGAGGGTACTGACTTAGATGGAACCAAGTTCAGAATGTGTGCTGCTGTTTCCAGAGCAAACCCCCAGAATGAATCAGGTAACTCAGAATAACTCATCATAGATCTGACCATCTCCATAAGAGTCCTGTTCCTTCGCTCCGCCACACCATTCTGCTGGGGTGTGCCAGGTGCGGACAATTGGGATTGAATCCCAGCCTCTGATAAGTAACTCCTAAACTCTCCCAAGAGGTACTCGCCACCATGATCAGATCGTAATGTCTTGATACTTTTACCTTGACGGTTCTCCACATCAGCCTTGAATTCTTTAAACCTGTCAAAGCATTCAGACTTGCGGCGCATCAAGTAAATGTATCCATATCTTGAATAATCATCTATAAAAGAGATGAAATATTCAAAACCACCTCTTGCCTGGATAGACATAGGACCGCACAAATCAGAATGAACCAATTCTAACACATCTTTGGCTCTATACCCCTTGGCCTTGAAAGGCCTCTTGGTCATTTTACCTTCCAAGCAAGATTCGCAGGTTGGGAGATCCTCCACCACTAATGAACCCAAAGGTCCATCAGCTATCAACCTTTGAATTCTACTTAGGTTAATATGACCAAGCCTTAGATGCCAAAGATATGTTTGGTTCATTTGCGAAGGTTCTTTTCTCTTATTAGATTTAGAAGATGAGCTATTTACTTCTATTTGCATCGTGGGAGTTTTTGGTTCAAGAGTATATAAATTGCCAACCAATGTACCAGAACAGATAATCTCCCTATTCCTTTTTATAACCACCTTGTCATTAAAAGAAACAGAATATCCATCCATAAACAATTTAGAAATTGAAATTAAATTCTTTCTAAAAGTAGGTACATAAAGATAATTTCTTAAAACCAAAATTTATTCCTATCAAAGATAAATAAAGCGTCTCCCCTATGATAGCCGCCACCTTTGAAGCATTGCCCATGAAGACGGTAATCTCTCCCTCAGCTAGTCGTCGGGTTTCCTGGAACCCCTGCAAGGAATTGCAGACATGGTCAGTGGCTCCTGTATCTACACACCAGGCACTGGTAGATAACACCGCTAAACATGTTTCAACAACTAAACAAGAAGATATACCTTTGTTCTTTCGGCGAGGACGGTCCGCCTTCCAATGTCCAGTCTGCTTGCAAGTGAAGCACTTGCCTTTCGGCTTCTTCTCTCCTGCCTGAGGTCCCATTGCCACCTTCTTCGCTCCACCTTCCTTCTTCTTCTTCTTACCGTTCGGTTTAGAGGAAGAAACCTTCTGAGCGACCATGGCTTGAGAACTCTGACGAAAAATCCCCTCTGCTCGCTGGAGTTACAGTGAAGCTCCGCTCTTGTTCATGTTGTAGTTGGGCGGAGCTGCTCAAAACTCCTAGGCGGGGAGAATGATATCGACCTAGGTTTCCCCATCGATCTCTCAGGGACTTCCATCTCATTAAGATGAGCCATCATCTTGAGAACATGATCCCTAACGGTGTTCCCTCGATCATGGTGGTCGTCATCAAGTTTCTCATTGCCTCTGCTAGCCTAGCCGCCCTACTCGATGTCAGAAAAGTTCCTTGAGATTGAACATGCGTGCATAAGCGATGGCTATGGCACGATCGATGTTGCGCAAAGACATTTGACATAGATGCCAAAATGTAACACCGCGCCATCTCATCTGCCTTAACCCATTTCTTATAATGTTCTTTCTCCTTTTCATCAGAGTCATCGGTGGGCTTAGGAGGACAGACCTCGAAGAGTACAAATTTGTACTCTTCCGCAGTTAAGACAATATCCAGGTTTCTTTTCCAATCAATGTTGTTTGGACCAGTAAGTTTGTTTTCTTTTAAAATCACAGCAAGTGGGTTGAAAGACATTTGAAAATCCTAAAAATCACAATGATAAAAAAATATTAGATTTCAATTATTATTGATTCCTCAAAACAATAAAATCCTGAAATCAACCAACACCTCAAAACACCGAGAATATCGCATGCCACGATAGTGTGGACGTATACGAATTCTACATTTGTAAGAGGAGGTTTTACCCATTAATTTTATTATCTTGTCAACCTTACTTTTTGACAAATAAAATTAATAGTTGGTTCCTCTTTAGCCCTACAAATAAAAGCAGTGACTCCGATGGGGAGGATACTTTTATTTGTATCTAAGTGTGCACCATTACACGATACTAAGGGAATTATTTCGGATTATGTGCCTTACCGATGGGGAAGTACACACGCTCCTAAATAATTTCCTATAACCATTATTTGACCTAGTGATCCACAAACAAACCCATCCGATGGGGAGGAAGGCACTCAAAGCCAACGCGCAAGTTTGTTGCATCACACGTCAAATTGTAATGGAGGCCGCGAGAATTAATTAAAACATCCCTCTCCCACTTAGTAAATTGCAATCGAGGAATTTTAAACATACACAACATGCATATAAAACAAATAAGCAATAAATATGGAAAAAAATAGAATTTTTTTCCAACTATTATGGCATTGTCCTCCAATATGCATCCCGTCGTGTCGCCACCTCGTCCGCTCCACCTTTTCCCGTGCGCAAGTCACCAAAGATATCCGAGCCGAGATAAATCATTTTATTTACATCCATCGATCCTATACTCCACGAAGGAGTGTACAAATAATCTAGATCGAAAGTAAACTAAAATGATCGGCTAAACAATGCCGTATTTAATTACAAAAATTAAATACTAATCTAGCCTCGTCAACCCCGAGGATTCAAATAATAAATTTTTACACACATCCATTCACATACACACACATGGCCATAATAGTCGGATCTTATGCCTGCAACCAAAGAGTTAAACTACACATATCC
Organism: Wurfbainia villosa; assembly: GCA_025175895.1. Lineage (NCBI taxonomy): Eukaryota > Viridiplantae > Streptophyta > Magnoliopsida > Zingiberales > Zingiberaceae > Wurfbainia > Wurfbainia villosa. Next base: position 35,764,159 of record CM045990.1, read on the forward strand.
TACTATTATCCGGCACATATAATATATGAAAAATGCATAAAAAAATTAACCGAATCCTAAACACACAAAACCGGAAACCGTGGCTCTGATACCAATTGAAGGGAGTCGCATCGGAGGCTCATTGGCTCCCATGTCCCCGGATTAAAATTTTCACTAATGAAAGAATTAATCCGGATGAGATGAGCTTCCTTAGCACAACCTATTCGTCATCGTGCTAACAACTTGAGTGGTCGCTTGAACAAACTAGTTGTTCGAGCGACACAACTCTTCTAGTTGGTTAGCCGCGGAAGAGACGACGGATAGATCACCGGTTTTTGTGTTTGTCTTCGGGGTCCATGATTATACAATATATATTCATACACACACATGCATAATCACAACAAATAAGAACATGCTCAGATCTGTACATAAAGTTAAAATAACTTTTATACCTTACGATCTTCTACCGTATGTCCTATCCTTCTCGTGGATGACGTGTGGACGAAGATCCTCCACGAGTAGAAGCCTTCTAGATCGCTTTCTTCTCTACCTTGTGCGCTACGAACAAAGAGAAGAAACAACAAATACCTTCCTATCTAGAACTGGCCACCAAATTATGGAACTTGGTGCAACCACCGGCCAAGGAACAATTGGATGCGCCGGCCAACTTCAAGAAGTGTTGCCGCCGGCCACTTTGGAGAATGGGGAGGAGGAAGAGAACCGGACACCAATGGGAGGAGAACCGCCGGCCAAGGAAGAAGGTAGAGGGCTCTATGATGGGCGCCGGCCAAGGAATGATAGAGGAGGATGGGCGCCGGCAATCAACTTGAAGGAAGAAGCTTACCCAAGCTTTGCTCCAAAACCCTAGCCGCCTAATGAACCCTAGTCCCACTTGTGGATGAGCCAAACCCTAACTCCAATTCAAAACCAATACTTGCCGCCCAAGCCTAAGCCCCTATTTATAGAATTAGGCTTAAGCCTCCTTTAATCTCCACCGCCGGATCTAGGATTTAATCTCCACCGTCGGATCTAGGGTTTTATCCCAACCGCTTGGATCTAGGGTTTAATCCCAACCGCCGGATCTAGGATTTCATTCCAACCCCGGATCTAAGGTTTCATCCCAACCGCTGGATCTAGGGTTTTATCCCAACCATTGGATCTAGGATTTAATCCCAACCGCCGATTCTAGGGTTTCATCCTAACCATCGGATCTAGGATTTAATCCCAACCGCTGGTTCTAGGGTTTCATCCAACCATCTGATCTAGGATTTAATCCCAACCCGGGTTCTAGGTTTTGTTTTACATTCTTGGATCTAGACTTCACAAGGATTATATTAGGCTATAGGGACCATAAGGAGGAGTTGCGTCTTGGCCACCCGATGGATCTGAACCACACAAACTTGATCCATCAATGATGTTCCATTCCACTAGAGGATCATCATTGAACTACCTCACCAACCCCCATAAATCAATATGGGCTCCATATATTATTTGTACATTAATCTCCCCGTGTTTAAGATATCGAATGTCCGTCAATTAATTGATTTACTGACCATCAATTAATTAACATCTAATTCCTCGAGTAGTACCACTCAACCTTATCATCATGTTGACTAAGTCAACCAGCTGGGTTTACATGATGAACCTTATGAGCCCCTCAAGGGGACATCATCAACCTAATATATAGGACACGGTTTCCTCCTATAATCAACGACACACCATGTAAATAATATTATTTCCCAACTTACCGGGCATATTGATTTAATCCATCTAAATCTCACCCATCGTAAATCAAAGAAATAAATACTAAGTACATGTGCCCGCTATTATATCGGGATTAAGAGCATGTACAATATAATATCCGAGGTCCGATTCAATTATGTAGACTAAATCAATCACCTCTATGTCGGTCCTACTCAATACACCTAAGTGTACTAGTGTAACTCTATGTTCAAGATAAAACAATACTAAGCTACACTACAACCATGCCAATGGTTTGTCCAAAACCATCTTGGTTGTGAGTTTCTACTTATATTTTACAAGGTATGATAACATGATCTTCGTGCTACACCAAGCACCATGTTATCTACAATGTAAAATATTAGACAATATGCACACATATATAATGAATATATAAATGCAAACAATGATCATGTGATTCTTATTTCAAAATAAAATGTTCATACAAAAGAGCTAGGCTTTCATACATTCCAACAATCTCCCACTTATACTAAAAGACTACGCCATCACGCCATACATCCGATCCCCATGTCCTCCACATGCCTATCAAACGCTACCGAAGGGCCTTAGTGAATGGATCCGCCAGTTATCCTCTCGATGCAATCTTGGCGATAAAGAATTTCTCCTCGCGATGATCTCTCCGTATAGGTGGTACTTGCGCTCTATGTGTTTACTCGCTTATGGGCTCGTGGTTCCTTCGAGTTTGCAACTGCACCACTGTTATCACAATAAATTGTGATAGTTCTGGGCAAACCAGGAATCACATCCAAGTCCATCAAGAAGTTCCTGAGCCATACAGCTTCCTTGGCTGCCTCAGAGGCTGCCACATACTCAGCTTCCATGGTAGAGTCCGCCACGCATTTCTGCTTGACACTCCTCCATACTATGGCTCCACCTCCAAAAGTAAACACAAACCCCGAGGTAGACTTACTCTTGTCCCTATCTGATTGGAAATCTGAATCCGTGTAACCCACAGGGACTAATTGATCTGCCCGGTAAACCAGCATATAATCCCTAGTCCTTCTCAGGTACTTCAATATATGCTTTACCGCAGTCCAATGTCCCTGTCCAGGATTACTCTGATATCTGCTAACCATGCCCACGGCAAAGCAGATATCCGGTCTCGTACATAGCATAGCATACATAAGGCTTCCTACTGCCGAAGCATAAGGAACCGCCTTCATGTCCTCTATCTCCTTTGATGTTTTGGGACACATCTCTTTAGATAAAGGAACTCCATGCCTAAAAGGTAGAAAACCTTTCTTGGAGTTCTGCATGCTAAAACGAGCAAGGATAGTGTCAATGTATGAAGCTTGAGATAAGCACAACATCCTTTTCTTGCGATCCCTTATAACTTTGATCCCAAGGATGTGTCCCACTTCTCCCAAGTCCTTCATGTCAAATTGTTTGGACAACCATACCCTTACGTCTGATAACACTTTGATATTGTTGCCAACTAACAAAATGTCATCTACGTATAGTACAAGAAACACCACTACGTTTCCGTCACATCTCTTGTATACACAAGGCTCATCCGGACTTTGAATAAATCCATATGACTGGATTACCTCATCAAAGCGGATGTTCCAAGATCTAGAAGCTTGCTTCAATCCATAAATGGACCGATTAAGCTTACATACAAGATGCTCTTTGCCTTTAGCAATGAATCCCTCTGGTTGCCGCATATAGATGTTCTCATCATGACTTAGTTAAGGAAAGGTGTCTTGACATCCATCTGCCAAATCTCATAATCCATATGAGCACTATAGATAAGAGAATCGGATAGACTTAAGCATAGCTCCTCATAATCGATACCCTCTTTCTGAGTATACCCTTTCGCAACAAGCCTAGCTTTGAAGGTCTCAACCTTCCCGTCTACTCCTCTCTTTCTCTTGTAGATCCACTTGCATCCAATGGTTTTTACACCATCGGGTGGCTCTACTAGCTCCCAGACCTGATTAGAATCCATAGATTCTATCTCTGAATTCATCGCTCTTTGCCAAGATACCGCATCTCTATCTTGGATTGCCTCGTCATATGTCCAGGGATCAGGTTCATGTTCACCAGGGACTAAGTCCGAAGACTCTCCCAAAAACATGAATCTATCGGGTTGTCTAACAACCCTCCCACTACGACGAGGTGCCTCCTGTGTATGCTCTGTGACACGCGGTGCAGTGACTTGTGGTGTCTCCTCTTGTACCGGTGGTACTGAAGTCGGGACTTCCCCTGTCATCTCCTCAAGAACAATCCTACTCGTGGGCTTGTGGTTCATCACATAGTCCTCCTCTAGAAATCTGGCATTCGTACTCACGATCACCTTCTGATCTCTAGGACTATAGAATAAACCACCCTTCGTTCCCTTAGGGTAGCCAACAAACAAGCGCACTTCTGTACGAGATTCCAACTTACCAGCATCTCCCTTCAGCACATGTGCTGGACTACCCCAAATCCGAATATGTCTTAGACTAGGCTTTCGCCCAGTCCACAACTCTGTGGGAGTAGAGGGTACTGACTTAGATGGAACCAAGTTCAGAATGTGTGCTGCTGTTTCCAGAGCAAACCCCCAGAACGAATCAGGTAACTCAGAATAACTCATCATAGATCTGACCATCTCCATAAGAGTCCTGTTCCTTCGCTCCGCCACACCATTCTGCTGGGGTGTGCCAGGTGCAGACAATTGGGATTGAATCCCAGCCTCTGATAAGTAACTCCTAAACTCTCCCAAGAGGTACTCGCCACCACGATCAGATCGTAATGTCTTGATACTTTTACCTTGACGGTTCTCCACATCAGCCTTGAATTCTTTGAACCTGTCAAAGCATTCAGACTTGCGGCGCATCAAGTAAATGTATCCATATCTTGAATAATCATCTATAAAAGAGATGAAATATTCAAAACCACCTCTTGCCTGGATAGACATAGGACCGCACAAATCAGAATGAACAAATTCTAACACATCTTTGGCTCTATACCCCTTGGCCTTGAAAGGCCTCTTGGTCATTTTACCTTCCAAGCAAGATTCGCAGGTTGGGAGATCCTCCACCACTAATGAACCCAAAGGTCCATCAGCTATCAACCTTTGAATTCTACTTAGGTTAATATGACCAAGCCTTAGATGCCAAAGATATGTTTGGTTCATTTGCGAAGGTTCTTTTCTCTTATTAGATTTAGAAGATGAGCTATTTACTTCTATTTGCATCGTGGGAGTTTTTGGTTCAAGAGTATATAAATTGCCAACCAATGTACCAGAACAGATAATCTCCCTATTCCTTTTTATAACCACCTTGTCATTAAAAGAAACAGAATATCCATCCATAAACAATTTAGAAATTGAAATTAAATTCTTTCTAAAAGTAGGTACATAAAGACAATTTCTTAAAACCAAAAATTTATTCCTATCAAAAGATAAATAAACGTCTCCTACTGCAATAGCCGCCACCTTTGAAGCATTGCCCATGAAGACGGTAATCTCTCCCTCAGCTAGTCGTCGGGTTTCCTGGAACCCCTGCAAGGTATTGCAGACATGATCAGTGGCTCCTGTATCTACACACCAGGCACTGGTAGATAACACCGCTAAACATGTTTCAACAACTAAACAAGAAGATATACCTTTGTTCTTTCGGCGAGGACAGTCTGCCTTCCAATGTCCAGTCTGCTTGCAAGTGAAGCACTTGCCTTTCGGCTTCTTCACTCCTGCCTGAGGTCCCATTGCCACCTTCTTCGCTCCACCTTCCTTCTTCTTCTTCTTACCTTTCGGTTTAGAGGAAGAAACCTTCTGAGCGACCATGGCTTGAGAACTCTGACGAAAAATCCCCTCTGCCGCCTGGAGTTCTGTCAGAAGCTCCGCCAACGAATACAACCTCTTGTTCATGTTGTAGTTTAGGCGGAACTGCTCAAAACTCCTAGGCAGAGACTGGAGAATGATATCGACCTAGGTTTCCCCATCGATCTCAGCTCCGAGGACTTCCATCTCATTAAGATGAGCCATCATCTTGAGAACATGATCCCTAACGGGTGTTCCCTCGACCATTGTGGTCGTCATCAAGTTTCTCATTGCCTCCTACCTAGCCGCCCTACTCTGATGTCCGAAAAGTTCCTTGAGATTGAACATCATGTCATAAGCAGTGGCTATGGCCTGATGCTGATGTTGCAGCACATTTGACATAGATGCCAAAATGTAACACCGCGCCATCTCATCTGCCTTAACCCATTTCTTATAATGTTCTTTCTCCTTTTCATCAGAGTCATCGGTGGGCTTAGGAGGACAGACCTCGAAGAGTACAAATTTGTACTCTTCCACAGTTAAGACAATATCCAAGTTTCTTTTCCAATCAATGTAGTTTGGACCAGTAAGTTTATTTTCTTTTAAAATCACAGGAAGTGGGTTTAAAGACATTTGAAAATCCTAAAAATCACAATGATAAAAAAATATTAGATTTCAATTATTATTGATTCCTCAAAACAATAAAATCCTGAAATCAACCAACACCTCAAAACACCGAGAATATCGCATGCCACGATAGTGTGGACGTATACGAATTCTACATTTGTAAGAGGAGGTTTTACCCATTAATTTTATTATCTTGTCAACCTTACTTTTTGACAAATAAAATTAATAGTTGGTTCCTCTTTAGCCCTACAAATAAAAGCAGTAACTCCGATGGGGAGGATACTTTTATTTGTATCTAAGTGTGCACCATTACACGATACTAAGGGGATTATTTCGGATTATGTGCCTTACCGATGGGGAAGTACACACGCTCCTAAATAATTTCCTATAACCATTATTTGACCTAGTGATCCGCAAACAAACCCATCCGATGGGGAGGAAGGCACTCAAAGCCAACGCGCAAGTTTGTTGCATCACACGTCAAATTGTAATGGAGGCCGCGAGAATTAATTATAACATCCCTCTCCCACTTAGTAAATTGCAATCGAGGAATTTTAAACATACACAACATGAATATAAAACAAATAAACAATAAATATGGAAAAAACAGAATTTTTTTTCTAACTATTATGGCATTGTCCTCCAATATGCATCCCGTCGTGTCGCCACCTCGTCCGCTCCACCTTTTCCCGTGCGCAAGTCACCAAAGATATCCGAGCCGAGATAAATCATTTTATTTACATCCATCGATCCTATACTCCACGAAGGAGTGTACAAATAATCTAGATCGAAAGTAAACTAAAATGATCGGCTACACAATGTCGTATTTAATTACAAAAATTAAATACTAATCTAGCCTCGTCAACCCCGAGGATTCAAATAATAAATTTTTACACACATCCATTCACATACACACACATGGCCATAATAGTCGGATCTTATGCCTGCAACCAAAGAGTTAAACTACACATATCCTACTATTATCCGACACATATAATATATGAAAAATGCATAAAAAAATTAACCGAATCCTAAACACACAAAACCGGAAACCGTGGCTCTGATACCAATTGAAGGGAGTCGCATCGGAGGCTCATTGGCTCCCATGTCCCCGGATTAAAATTTTCACTAATGAAAGAATTAATCCGGATGAGATGAGCTTCCTTAGCACAACCTATTCGTCGTCGTGCTAACAACTTGAGTGGTCGCTTGAACAAACTAGTTGTTCGAGCGACACAACTCTTCTAGTTGGTTAGCCGCGGAAGAGACGACGGATGGATCGCCGAATTTTGTGTTTGTCTTCGGGGTCCATGATTATACAATATATATTCATACACACACATGCATAATCAAAACAAATAAGAACATGCTCAGATCTGTACATAAAGTTAAAATAACTTTTATACCTTACGATCTTCTACCGTATGTCTTATCCTTCTCGTGGACGACGTGTGGACGAAGATCCTCCACGAGTAGAAGCCTTCTAGATCGCTTTCTTCTCTACCTTGTCCGCTGCGAACAAAGAGAAGAAACAACAAATACCTTCCTATCTAGAACCGGCCACCAAATTATGGAACTTGGTGCAACCACCGGCCAAGGAACAATTGGATGCGCCGACCAACTTCAAGAAGTGTTGCCGCCGGCCACTTTGGAGAATGGGGAGGAGGAAGAGAACCGACCACCAATGGGAGGAGAACCGCCGGCCAAGGAAGAAGGTAGAGGGCTCTATGATGGGCACTGGCCAAGGAATGATAGAGGAGGATGGGCGCCAGCAATCAACTTGAAGGAAGAAGCTTGCCGCCCAAGCTTTGCTCCAAAAACCCTAGCCGCCCAATGAACCCTAGCCGCCCACTTGTGGATGAGCCAAACCCTAACTCCAATTCAAAACCAATACTTGCCGCCCAAGCCTAAGCCCCCTATTTATAGAATTAGGCTTAAGCCTCCTTTAATCTCCACCGTCGGATCTAGGGATTTAATCTCCACCGTCGGATGTAGGGTTTTATCCCAACCGTCAGATCTAGGGTTTAATCCCAACCGTCGGATCTAGGATTTCATCCCAACCGTCGGATCTAAGGTTTCATCCCAACCGTTGGATCTAGGGTTTTATCCCAACCATCGGATCTAGGGATTTAATCCCAACCGTCGATTCTAGGGTTTCATCCTAACCATCGGATCTAGGGATTTAATCCCAACCGTTGGTTCTAGGGTTTCATCCAACCATCAGATCTAGGGATTTAATCCCAACCATTGGTTCTAGGTTTTGTTTTACATTCTTGGATCTAGACTTCACAAGGATTATATTATTCTACGATAGGGACCATAAGGAGGAGTTGGGTCTTGGCCACCCGATGGATCGGAACCACACAAACTTGATCCATCAATGATGTTCCATTCCACTAGAGGATCATCATTGAACTACCTCACCAACCCCCATAAATCAATATGGGCTCCATATATTATTTGTACATTAATCTCCCCGTGTTTAAGATATCGAATGTCCGTCAATTAATTGATTTACTGACCATCAATTAATTAACATCTAACTCCTCGAGTAGTACCACTCAACCTTATCATCATGTTGACTAAGTCAACCAGTTGGGTTTACATGATGAACCTTATGAGATCCTCAAGGGGACATCATCAACCTAATATATAGGACACGGTTTCCTCCTATAATCAACGGCACACCATGTAAATAATATTATTTCCCAACTTACTAGGCATATTGATTTAATCCATCTAAATCTCACCCACTGGTAAATCAAAGAAATAAATACTAAGTACATGTGCCCGTTATTATATCGAGATTAAGAGTATGTACAACATAATATCCGAGGTCCGATTCAATTATGTAGTCAGTGCTAAATTGAATCACCTCTATGTTGGTCCTACTCAATACACCTAAGTGTACTAGTGTAACTCTATTTTCAAGATAAAACAATACCAAGCTACACTACAACCATACCAATGGTTTGTCCAAAACCATCTTGGTTGTGAGCCTTTACTTATATTTTACAAGGTACTGATAACATGATCTTCTGTGCCACACCAAGCACCATGTTATCTACAATGTAAAATATTAGACAATATGCACACATATATAATGAATATATAAAATGCAAACAATGATCATGTGATTCTTATTTCAAAATAAAATGTTCATACAAAAAGAGCTAGGCTTTCAGTATACATTCCAACAACCTAACACTATTTGGTCTAGATTGGGTGACTATTGTTAGGGCAATCTCTTGCCGTAATATGGTTTTGATGGTGTGGCAAAGGGTTTAAGTTAGTGTGTTATGTTGATTTGATATGTGCGTTGAAGTCGTACAGGACTTAGTAATTCACACATGGAGCCGTGGCAAGTTTCACATCTCATGACTCGTGCCTTGAGTCGGTGAAGGATAGCTTTGCGGAAGCTGTGCTCTTGGAGCATCCGAGGGACCGCCGGACGAGAAGCTTGGAGTGAAGCCGGAGGAAGTAGACTTCGAGGCAAGAGACGCGAAGGAGCATTGCAGAGCCGTGCGCCTAATGCTGCCGAGGGACGTGGCCGAGAACGAAGAGAACTTCGAAGGCGAAGGACTTCGAGAGATGAGAGTGAGCGATTGTAACCCGGGGAGGGGTAGCTCTTAGGTGAAACTTGGCCATTTGGCCAAGTGTCGGATGTGTTTCAGACACGATCGCTGCCATGGAATGGCGATCGCTTCGAATCGAGTGTAGCTCGTATCTATTGGGATTGTGGCGGCGATCATTGCCATACATTAGCGATCATTGCGACCAACGATCAGGGCTGATCAACCAGACTCGTCAATAGGGTTTTGGCCCGCGCCGCTCGTAGCCGATCAGGCGGTCGACTACGGTCGGCCGATCGATCGGGTGAGGTCCATCAGTCGACTGCCAAGAGTTCCGGGGGCCAACAACGGTCGGCATCCGACGTGGTCGGAGGCCGTTGTAGTGACGGCGATGATCGCCATGGCGGCGGATCGATGGTGGCTAAACGGGAAGAAAACAGCCCTCTCTATAAAAAGGGAGGGTGTGAGCCTTTGAGAGGCTAATGCTCATACTCCAAACAATCTTCCTAGTGCCCCACAAGCTCTAAACTCTTCTTACTCGCTTTTACTCCATTCTATTTGTAAGAAGAGTGATCTTGATTGTAAAGGTTACCTCCACCTAGCTTGGTACAAAGGAGAGACCATTTAGTGGATTGGTTTAGCGGAGTGATTCACCGAGGACGAATCGGGGACCGTGAATTAGCGGCGTAGCCGTGAACCACGTTACATCTCGTGTTTGTATTGCTTGTCTATTTTTGTGTTGTCTTTATTTGTATTTGTACATTCCGCTTGCGCTAACTTTTATAGACGAGCAAATACCGGCATCCAAACGAAAAGGGCTATTCACCCCCCTCTAGCCGGCCATCCGATCCCCTACAAGTGGTATCAGAGCCAAGGAAAGCTTGTCGAGGACTAACCGCCACAACAAGCAACGTTCAAAATGGCCGGCTCAAACATCCACCCACCGAAGTTCGACGGCGAATTCTCTTGGTGGAAAAAGAGAATGGAGGTATTCTTCGAAACCGATTTTGAAATATTGTTAATTATGGAAAACGGTTTCGAGTTGCCTAGGAATGAAGATGGGGAGCCTTTGGAAAAATTGAGATGGAACAAAAGACAAAGAGAAGAGTATTTGGCAAATTCAAAGGCCAAGCACCATCTATACAACGTACTCCCTCAACAAGAAGTCAACCGGATAGGAGAGTGTGCTAGCGCCAAGGAAATGTGGGAGAAATTAATAGAGATCCATGAAGGCACATCCGAGGCAAAGCTAGCAAGGAGAGATGTCCTTCGCTCCCAATTGTCCAATATCAAACTCGAAAAGGGAGAGAAGGTAAAATCTCTACACTCTAGATTTAAGGAAATTCTAACCGGTTTGACAAGTGTAGGTGAAAAGCTCTCCAACCGGGATATGGTAATGAAGGCCATAGATGCCTTTCCCCGGTCCTCAAAGTGGAGCTCCATGGTGGACTCCTTCTACATCTCCAAGAATTTAGAAGTGAGCACTTTGGAGGAGTTCTTCTCAACAATGGAGCTCCACGAAACGAGGCTTGAAGGAATTCAAGAAGAGCCAAGAATTCAACCTTCAAGAGGAGTAGCTTTGATGGCAAACAAGGGGAAGAAGAAGATGGAGATCCCTTCCTCCTCCGATGATGAAGCATCTTCCTCCCCCTCCATGGATAGCACCAAAGAAGCGTATATGGTAAGGAGGGTAAGACGTGCTTTAAAGGGTTTTCATTTTAATAAATCTAATGATAGGAATAGAAGACCAAGGGGGAATGTCATATGCTATAATTGCCAAGGGGAAGGACATATAAGGGACAATTGTCCTCTTCTAAACAAGAGCAAGGAAGAGAAGAAAAAGAAAGAAGAAAAGAAGAAGAAAAAGGGGAGCAAGAAAAAGAAGGAAGAAGAAAAGAAGACAAAGGAAAAGGGGAAGGCCAAAGCATTCAAGGCCAAGACATGGGATGACCCTTCCTCATCCTCTTCATCATCATCGGATGAGGAGAATGCCTTTGTCGCCAATTTGGCCTTGATGGCCTTTGATGATTTGGATTGCTCTTCCTCCGAAAATGAAGGATCAAGCTCAAGAGGAGAGAGCTCAAGTGAAGGGGGAGCTTCTACATCCTCCTCATCCGAAGAAGAAGAAGAAGATATGGAAACTATGGTAACGAAAGCTTCTCCTAGTAAAATAGTTTCCATAATTTCTAGTTTAACTAAGGACTTATTTGGAATGAAAAAGAAAAATAAATGCATGCTTGAACAAATTAAGGACTTAGAAAATAAGTTAGAAAATGCATGCTTAAATGATAATATTTCTTCTTGCCATGATGATGCATGCTCACATGATCTTTATGTGCCATTAGATGTAAATGATGCATGCATAGAAGAAAATAGGGCATTAAGGGAAAAGGTAGACTACTTAACAAAAGCCCTAGGAAAATTCACAATTGGCTCAAACACATTGAACATGATCTTAGGGAGCCAAAGAGCTAGTTTCAACAAGAAAGGCCTAGGATACAAAGAAAAGAAAAATGAAAAGGCCTATAAATGCCTAATAGCTAGGGGACAAGATAAAAAGAAGGTAATAGCTAGAAAATGGATCCCCAAGGAATTTCTAGTGAACCCCATAGGCAAAAATCTATTTTGGGTTCCAAAATCCATCCTTAAGGGTTAGGATAACCCTAGGGTAGTCAACCATATGAACTTGACCTATATCATATTTTGGTTGACTTAGGATGACAGGACAACATTTTTTAGATAGTGTTGGGTGATGATAACGTGCCCATAAATAGATAATATTGCTTAAATCATGATGATTAATGTAATTTCTATGCACATGTGCAATCATGATTTATGATTTTGACATTTGGCACATTATCATGAGAAATACATTTAAATCATGCTTTAGGTGATACTTTACTTATAATCATCATATAATGCCTAATGCATGGTTATAATTTGATGAAAACATGTATTTCATGATCGTAATGTAAAATTAAATCATATATGTCATTATGATCATGTAGGTTGTTAGATTAATACTTAACCTTGATAGAATTGCATGAATATTTTGGTTAAGTATATACAAATACCCCCTAGGATGCATCTCACACTCACCATAGGCTACTTTGATTGAAAACTTAGCATGAGTGAGATGTTAGGATGATACAAATGTCCACTAATGCCTATGGCATTTAGATGGTCATTTAAAGTATCAAAATAGCAATAATAGACCAATCATGGGGAAGGCTTATGTTTAATTAATAGACATATTGCCCAAAGATCATGGTTGGATATTTCATATGTTTTCAAAACAATTTCTTACCTTAAAATACATGTATTCATGTTTTGAAACAATTGGATGCAAAACTAGGTAACTAACTTGATACTAGAATGATCAAAAACCTAGTGGTTTTTAGAGCTTTTGAATTTTTGGCAAAAACAAGAAAATATGATGAGTTTTCATGAAAAAATATTTTTCATTGATAGATATACTTAAAAGAAATATGTTCCCCGAATTTCATGATTTTTAGAATTTTCTGGAATTTTTAATGCATTTCTGAAATTCATCCAGAAAATCAGAAATTCGGATTCCTTTGTGCCAGTCGACTGCCATACTGATAGCAGTCGACTGATGGCCTGAAAATCAGAACATTGAAGGCCGAATTCAGATGTTAAACCAACAAGTAGTATCCAATTTTAAATCAACTTGTGGTAGTTTCTTTCTATTAGACTTGATGCCATGGGTTCTTAACTTAGTGATAATCTTTTTGATTGTGTCAAAGGGGGAGAAAATATTATATTTAAGTTAATTATAAAAGGGGGAGAAATATATGATAGGGGGAGAAAATTTTTTAGAGAAAGTTTCATGGATTAAGGGGGAGTAGCATGTTGTTATATCATGTTTATCTTTACATGCTTTCTTACCTTAGAATTTATATCAAATGTTTTTACCTAACTTAAATGGATTGCCACACATCAAAAAGGGGGAGATTGTTAGGGCAATCTCTTGCCGTAATATGGTTTTGATGGTGTGGCAAAGGGTTTAAGTTAGTGTGTTATGTTGATTTGATATGTGCGTTGAAGTCGTGCAGGACTTAGTAATTCGCACATGGAGCCGTGGCAAGTTTCACATCTCATGACTCGTGCCTTGAGTCGGTGAAGGATAGCTTTGCGAAAGCCGTGCGCTTGGAGCATCCGAGGGACCGCCGGACGAGAAGCTTGGAGTGAAGCCGGAGGAAGTAGACTTCGAGGCAAGAGACGCGAAGGAGCATTGCAGAGCCGTCGCTGATCGCCGAGGGGCGTGGCGAGAACGAAGAGAACTTCAAGGCGAAGGACTCCGAGATGAGAGTGAGCGATTGTAACCCGGGGAGGGGTAGCTCTTAGGTGAAACTTGGCCATTTGGCCAAGTGTCGGATGAGTTTTCCCGACACCAGTCGACTGCCATGGAATGACAGTCGACTTCTCTGAGTCGAGTGTAGCTCGGTATCGATTGGCCGGATTGTGGCGGTGCCGATCGCCATTATAAGACCGGCGATCACTGAAAGGCCGATCGGCCGTCAATAGGGTTTTGGCCCTAGAACCGCTCGTAATGGCCGGTAGGCGGTCGACTCTGTCGTGATCGTGAGGTCCATCGATCGCCAAGAGTTCCGTTGGACAACAACGGTCATCCGGCGTGTTCGTAGTAATGACGGTCAGCCATGGCGGCGATGGCGGCGGAAGAAAACAGCCCTCTCTATAAAAAGGGAGGGTGTGAGCCTTTGAGAGGCTAATGCTCATACTCCAAACAATCTTCCTAGTGCCCCACAAGCTCTAAACTCTTCTTACTCGCTTTTACTCCATTCTATTTGTAAGAAGAGTGATCTTGATTGTAAAGGTTACCTCCACCTAGCTTGGTGCAAAGGAGAGACCATTTAGTGGATTGGTTTAGCAGAGTGATTCACCGAGGACGAATCGGGGACCGTGGATTAGCGGCGTAGCCGTGAACCACGTTACATCTCGTGTTTGTATTGCTTGTCTATTTTTGTGTTGTCTTTATTTGTATTTGTACATTCCGCTTGCGCTAACTTTTATAGACGAGCAAATACCGGCATCCAAACGAAAAGGGCTATTCACCCCCCTCTAGCCGGCCATCCGATCCCCTACAACTATAGGGATGCAAGGGAATTATGGAGTAAGATAATGAAGTTTCAAGAAAATTCCCAACCAGCACAAGTAGAGGAGAATGTCGTAGAAGAAGCACCATCCGCTTTTGAAGATGTGGATGACTTGGTGGAGACCTCCACCTCTAGCATTGAGGGGGAGGAAAGGATTTCGATTCCGGAGCAAGATCAAAATGAAGCTTCTACCTCCGGAAGAAGTGAAGAGGCCTCCACCAACTCCCTAGGTAACTCAAGTGTTGTAATTTTAAATAAAAATCACATAATATGCTTTAAGTGTAGGGAGAAAGGGCATTACAAGAGCAAATGTCCTAAATTGGTTGAGGAAAAGGCATCGGCATCAAAAGTCAACTCAAAGTCAAAGGATGCCGGAGTTCCCTCAATTAAGAGCAAAGAGCACATTGTGTGCTTTAAATGCAATCAAAAGGGGCACTACCGAAGCCAATGCCCTAGGGGGAGGAAGAAAGGGCAAGAAGGTGTAATTCATGTAGGGGGAGCTTCCCAAGCTAACCCTAAGGTATATTTAAATAATGCACCTTTAATTCCTAAAGCTAAAAAGCATGCCAAAAATTATTTTAGTTCTCTTGCTATTATCAATGAAAAGCATGCTAGGAGAAACAATAAGGTTTATTGTTTAGGTGCTAAGCATGTTAGTTTCTCTAAGGACAAACCTAGGACTCAAAACACTAGACCTATTTTATCTAAAGAGTCCATTAGGAGAGTTGAAAACCATTTAGGCATTAACCCTAAGAAGGGTAGACACATGCCTAAGAAGAAGAACATTTCCCAAAAGACAAATGAAAATTCAAAATTGGGAAAATTAGAGCTAGAGAGTCGAGCCTTGAGGTCATGGCTAGAAAAATTGAAAAAGACCCTAGCAATAATAACAAATTTGGTTAAGGGGTCTAATATACAAAAGTCAAGACCTAGGAAACAAGAAATGTCTAAGGGCAAGAAAGTTTTGGGTGACAAACCTATGTCCTACCATAATGTTCCATTTAATTATGGAACCACATCTAGGTCAAGAAAAACCAAAGCTAATAGGGAAGTTATCCCTAAGAATAGCCATGGTGTGTGCTTAGTGGCTAAGGACTTAAGGAAAACCAAGAAAGCCACTAAGAAGGTCAATGGAGGAGTCTCCTCTAGAGTTGACCTAGGAAAGACCCAATTGACTAATGTGTCAAAACCTAAAAGGGTAATTAGGAAGGTATCTAGGGAAGTTATCCCTAGAGAATACCTTGTTAACTCAAGGAGCTCCAATAGGTATTGGGTTCCTAGGAGCGTGATTGACTCACGCTAGATGGGTTAGGGTGTGTCAACCCTAAGTGGATGGGTAGTTAACCTAGCCATGGTGAGTTGACACATTAGGATGTGCCAATATGCTTGAGAAGTTGAAAAATGATTAAATTGGCACAATTAGGTCATAGAGGTCATGGTATGTCATTTTGGGTTTTTGGCACACTAGGGGGAATGATGGTATTAAGGCAATATGAGATTAATTCCTAGAAATGACATTTTAGATTTAACACTTAGGTATTTTATACCTTAGTATATTTTACTTGCCATGATTTGTTTGCCTTTCCATGTCATGACATCATTTTCATTTTTATTTCTAAAAATGTCATGATCATGTTTAGACTTATCTTTATATGTCATGTATGCTAAAACATCATTCACATGCCATGACATCATGATTTTGGCATATGCTTTTATCTATATCATATCTATGCCATAATCATATCATGCATAAATTAAAATGGAGTTAAGGACTATAGCACAATTTGAAGGGAATCAAATAGAGATGCCTTAGCAATATGCATGAGAACTTAAAGAACAAAAACTCACATCTCACTAAGACATTTGACTTGTATGTGTTTTACACATCTAGATATTGGTGAGATGTTTAGGAAAAAGAAAATAAAGGTTTCAAAAACATTTTGAAAAACCTTGGTGAAGCCTATCGTTTGATAGCTATCACCATTGAATGGGATGATACAAAGAGGGCTCTTTATTGAAGCTTTTCTTAAATTTTGGACTTTGTATCAATCTCCTAATTTAATGGGTAAAATAATTTTCCAATATTTTTCACCCATAGTGTTTAGGATAAGTATTATACGTATGCATTTTCAAGATTTTTAAAATTATGTATATTTACTTATGGATTTTAGAAATCCATTTTTGAAATTGAAAAATTACAGAATGCAGTTATCAGTCGACTGATGGTAAGTCCAGTCGACTGGTATCTGACGGAGTCGACTGGCACAGGCTGATTTCGGGTAAACTTGATGGTTAGGCCCATGTTCAACCATGTTTTAGTCCCCTAACCACTCCTAATCCTAGGATATGCTTGGGAGAGCATTAGAGAAGGTGGAAATCCATTGGATATGGATTAGGAGAAGGGTTGAGGGTGAGTATCAATTTTAAGGTGGATGAGAGTTCATTGTTGAACTTTGCCTTAATTTTGATTGGTTTAATGTTTCTATTGGCTTAAGGACTCTCCAAGGACATTGTTGGTGCAATGGTCAAGGGGGAGCAAGCCTCTAGGGAGAGGTATCCATCATGGGAAGATGGATATGTGTTTCCTCATGGGAGGAAAATTGGGTTGCCTCTCTTAAGTGATATGAGATCACTAGAAAGATTGAGGGCATGCCAAGGGGAAAATTGTAAGATCTCATTGGGATATGAGATATTGAAACCCTTGAGGACCTTTTTGATGTAATGTCAAAAAGGAGGAGAAGTTACCAAGTTACCAATTAGGGTTCGTTGGAATTCTCATTGGGATATGAGAATTGCCAATATGGGAGAATTGGTAGACTTGAGATGGCAGTTTTGTCAATCATCAAAAAGGGGTAGATTGTTGGTGCAATCGGCCCAAGTTGACTCGATCAGTACCTTGATAGTATTTTGATGATAGACAAAACTCATGACATGGGATTGTCATGGGAAAGTCCAACATGGTGTTGGCATGGAAAATCCAAGCATGGAGCTTGGTGTGGGAAAATCCAAAGCATTGCGAAGTCGTGCACTTGGTGCTTGGTGAGAAATGCATTGCGAAGCCGTGCGCTTTGTGCATGTGGGAAGTCTTGAGGACTTGGTAAGTTCACTAGGCTCGGGGTCCTGAGTCGGTGAATGATGGCATTACGAAGCCGTGCGCTTGGTGCATCCTAGGGACCGCCAGACGGGGAACGAATGGAGTGAGCCCAAAGGGAAGCATACTTCGAGGGCATGAGACGTGAAGGATGGCGTTGCAAAGTCGTGCGCTTGGCACATCCGAGGGACGTAGGCTGAGGGAAGAGAGCTTCGGTGGGGGACTTCATGAGGGATGATGTGGACATGGCCAAGTGGCTAAGACTGAGTGTTGGAGGCTCAAACTTGATATTTGAGGGTTTACCCGACGGTTGGATGCTCAAACAACTTGGTGTTTGAGGTTTTACCCGACATCAGTCGACTGCAATAAGTCGTATGGGTTCGACCAGTTATTGACGAATGAAGTTTGGCTGATCGACCGACCGCCATGGGAGGCGATCAACTATTGACACTATCACGCTAATGGTTAGCAATGATCGATCACACCGCACGAAAGACGCGAGAATGGAGTCGAGCTCACCAGACTGATCGTGATGGGGATCGATTGGTGATGGGTGCCATCAGTCGACTGATGTGTGATCCGTTGGAACTTAACCAATGTGGATCTGGCTGTTGTGAGACAACGACTACAGGACCAGTCGACTGATGGTCATGATCAGTCGACTAATGCGCACGAAATTAGCTTGATGCAGGTTATAAATGGAGCTCAAGTGGGAGGATTTCACCAAGACTTTAAGGAAGCGATTGGAGGGGAATTGCTGCTGCATTCCAGTCCTTCAAGAGCCATCCAAAGCAAGTAACAAGAAAGGGTTCAAAGCAAAGATTTGTAAAGCGTTCTTTACTTGTATTTCTTGTGTCTTTGTATTTCTTGTAGTATTACTGTTGTAATATCTTGTACGAGGTTTCTCCACCTCTGACGTGTTATCGAGAAGGAGTTTGAGTATTGCCGTGTGCATCTCTAGAGCTCGTTGAGCTCACCCCGTGGTGTAGGAACCCTAAGGTTCCGAACCACATATATGCTTGCGTATTTTGTGTGCTTGTATTGTTGTTATCATTATTATTGTTATTCCACTGCGCTAATGACAATCGTAGACAAGCGACGCAAGAAGAACGAGTAAATTCCACCATCCAACGAAAGTGGGCTATTCACCCCCCTCTAGCCGGCCAATCCGATCCCCTACAAATATCTCATATTGACTCATTTGGGCATGGCCATGCACTTCGTGGTCTCACTCTATCAAGAATATCAATGTCACTCCCGTCATATAGGAGGGATAGATCCCATCTACATCACTCACATCCCTCCACATAATTTATTACATACCCAGTAATCGCCTTTATAGTCCACCCATTTACGGGTGACGTTTGACGAAGCCAAAGTATGCAACTCCTTATGTAGGGAACCATGGTGACTTTAGGTCTAAGGACTAATAGTCATACTAATAGCCACATGAGAAAGTATATGATACTCATATAACGATCCACGATACTCTCTCATGGCGGGTCATTCAGTATATATTCTCTAATATATACCCATGTGTCAACTTGATATCTCATATCCATGACTTGTGAGATCAAGTCATCGAGTTGACCTACATGCTAGTCTCTACGCATTAATATTGTCTCTAAATGGTAATACTTGACTAGGAATGATTAAGAGTAGTGTTCTCTATATCATCTCATTATTGATTCAACCAATCGATTGATATAGATAATAACCTACTACTCAAGGATGTTATTATATTTAGTTATTTGGCACCAATACAAGTAAATATAATAACCATGCCTTTATAAATAGGAATATGATACAATAAAGTCCATACAACAATCATCACATGATTGGCTCTAGGGCTTTCACTAACAATCTCCCACTAGCACTAGTGCCAATCACCGTAGTATCTAATACCCAATGACCTAGTGTGACCATCATATTTTTTCTATGCCAAAGCCTTGGTCAAGGGATCTACGATGTTAGCCTCTGTGGGTACTCTGCAAATCTTCACATCTCCTCTATCGATAATCTCTCGAATGAGATGGAAGCATCGATATATTTGGCCTCTGTTGTAGAATCAGCAACTGTGTCCTGCTTGGAACTCTTCCAGCTCACAATGCCACCATTCAAGCAAAACACGAACCCTGACTACGATCTATAATCATCCTGGTCAGTTTAGAAGTTGGCATCGCTGTAACCCTTTACAGCTAGCTCCTCATCGCCTCCAAATATCAAGAAATATTCTTTAGTCCTTCTTAAGTACTTAAGAATATTTTTGACTGCTATCCAGTGACGCTCACCTCGATCTGACTGGTATCTACTCGTCATGCTCAAAGCATACAAGACATCAGGACGAGTACACAACATGGCGTACATGATAGATCCTATAGCAGATGCGTAAGGGATCTTATCCTTGCAGTCTCTCTCCTCTTTAGAAGAGGGACTTTGAGTCTTCGAAAGACTCACACCATGTGACATCGGCAAAAGTCCCTTCTTGGAATTCTGCATGGCAAACCGTAGTAATACCGTGTCAATGTATATACTCTAACTTAGGCCAAGCAATCTCTTAGATCTATCTCTATAGATCTTGATGCCTAGAATACAGGCTGCTTCACCTAAGTCCTTCATTGAGAAGCACATCCCCAACTAAGTCTTCACAGACTGTAGCGAAGGGAAGGCATTCTCAATGAGTAATATGTCATCCACATACAATACAAGGAAGACAACTGTGTTCCCATTAACCCTCTTGTAGACACAGGGTTAATCTTCATTCTTGATGAAACCAAACTGTTTGATCGCATCATCAAATCGAAGATTCCAGCTCCGAGAGGCTTGCTTTAGCTCATAAATAGACCTTTGCAGCTTGCATACTTTTCCAGTATGTTGTGGATCTTCAAAACCCTCAGGTTGTATCATGTACACATCCTCGAGTAAGTTTCCATTCAGAAATGCGATTTTGACATCCATCTGCCAGATCTCATAATCGTGGTATGCTGCAATAGCAAGCAAGATCCGAATAGACTTAAACGTCGCCACTGGAGAAAAGGTTTCATCATAGTCAATACCATGAATTTGCTTGAAACCTTTAGCCATCAATCGTCCCTTATAGGTATGCGTAAGTCCATCCATGTCAGTCTTTCTCCTAAAGACCCACTTACACCCAATGGGTTTGACCCCTTAAGGTGGATCAACCAAAGTCCATACTTGGTTGGTATACATAGATTCCATCTCGGATCTCATGGCCTCTAGCCATTTCTCAGAATCTGAGCTCATCACAGCTTCCTGATAGGAGGTAGGCTCATTCTCAATGAGCATAACGTCATCATGGTCAGACAAGAGAAATGAGTATCTCTCAGGCTGACGACGTACCCTATCAGACTTGCGAAGAGGTAGGTCTACATGAATAGGTGGTTGTTCCACAACTCTTTGTGCAACAATCTCATCACCCACAACACTTTGTGGTTCATGTTCAACCTCCATCAATGCCTCAGTGCTATGGTTCTTATCTTGAATTTCTTCAAGATCGAACGTACTCCCACTAGTTTTTCTAGAAACAAAATCCCTTTCTAGAAAAACCCCAGTCTTTAGCACAAATACTTTGTGCTGACTGGGAATGTAGAAGTAATATCCCTTTGTGTCCTTGGGATATCCAACAAAATAGCACCTATCGGATTTGGGTCCCAATTTGTCTGAGACTTGACGTCGAACGTAAGCCTCACAACCCCAAATCCTCATGAAAGACATCTTGGGATTTCTCCCTATCCATTTCGTATATGGTGTCTTTATCACAGCCTTGGATGGTACATGGTTAAGGGTAAAGGCTGTTGTGTCTAGAGCATATCCCCAAAATGATATAGGAAGATCTGTGTGACTCATCATAGATCATACCATATCTAATAGGGTAAGATTCCTCCTTTCGGATACACCATTCCACTGTGGTGTTCCAGGAGGAGTGAGTTGGGATAGAATCCCACACTCAGCTAGATAGTCACGAAACTCATGGCTAAGGTATTCACCACCTCGATCTGATCGAAGTATCTTAATACTCTTGCCAAGCTGGTTTTGTACTTCATTCTTGAATTCTTTGAACTTTTCAAAGGATTCTGATTTATGTGTCATGAGATACACATAACCATATCTACTGAAGTCATCAGTAAATGTAATGAAGTACTTGTAACTGCCTCTAGCAGCAACATTGAAAGGGCCACATACATCACTATGTATAAGTCCTAACAAGTCTGTTGCTCTTTCGCTGTGTCCACTAAAAGGAGTCTTGGTCATCTTGCCTAAAAGGCAAGACTCACATGTCTCATAGGATTCAAAATCAAATGAGTCTAGCAGCCCATCCTTATGGAGCTGAGATAAGCGACTCTCATTTATGTGACCTAAGCGACAATGCCAGAGATAGGTTTGGTTCAACTCATTTGACTTGAACCTTTTAGTACTTATGTTATAGATAGGGCTCTCTAAGTCTAGAAAGTAAAGTCCATTCATTAGAGGTACACTACAATAGAACATATCATTTAAATAAACTGAACAACATTTATTCTTTATTATAAATGTAAATCCTTTCTTGTCCAAACAAGAAACTGAAATTATGTTCTTAGTTAAAGCAGGATCATAAGTTCCTACAGCAACAACAGCAACTCTTGCTCCATTGCCTACTCGTAGGTCCACCTCGCCCTTTGTCAATGCCCTGCTATTTCTCAGTGCCTGCACATTGGTACAAATGTGAGATGCACATCCGGTATCTAATACCCATGATGAAGAAATAGATAGATTGACTTCTATAAAATTTATACCTGAAGTAGAAGTCTCACTTCTCTTCTTCTTAAGATCTTCCAGGTAAGCTTTGCAGTTATGCTTCCAGTGTCCAGCTTCCTTGCAGTGGAAGCAAGCCCCTTCCTTGGCCACCCCTCCTTTGGGTTTCAGTTCCTTGCCTTTGCCCTTGGCTTGGGACTTTCCCTTACCTTTAGGCTTGCCCTTGCCTTTCTTCTTTTGCACCATCAAAATGGAGTCAGATTTTCCCTTCTTAAGGTTGAGCTCAGCAGTTCTCAACATGTTGAGCATCTCAGGCAGTGGCTTATCAATTTCATTCATGTTGTAATTCATAACAAATTGATTGTAGCTTTGCGGCAAAGACTGCAAGATCAAGTCAGTGGCCAGCTCTTGGCCAAGGGGGAATCCTAATCTCTATAAGTTTTCTACGTACCCAATCATCTTGAGTACATATGGACCTACGGGAGTCCCATCTTGCATTTTGTGTTAGGACCTGTGCGCCCGCTAGAGGGGGGGGGTGAATAGCGCGTGCTTGTGCGTAGATGAAAATCGTTCGCGTTCGTCTCTACAAAACTCGTTATGCGCAGCGGAATAGTAATAATAAAAGCAATAACGAATTGAAACAAACATGAACATAAAGATATAACGTGGTTCGGAACCGCACGGTTCCTACTCCACGGATCGAGCTTTAAAGAGCTCTAGCGATGCCAATCACACACCACTATGCAAACACTCCTTCTCGACACAAGTCGGAGGTGGAGAAACCTCGTACAAATGATTACAACAGTAATTCTAAGTACAACAAGCAAATACAATGAAATATAACAAAAGAAATGCAAAGAAAACTTTACAATCAATCTTTTGAGAGCTTGCTTGTTTGGTTGGTTGAGTGGCACTTAGAGACCCTGAATTGCAGCAATAATTCGCCCCAAAAACTCCTCAAAGAACCCTTTGCTTTTTCTTCCATCACGAGCTCCTTATAAAGCTTCAACCTGTGCTGGAAAAAGTCGATTTGTCGACTGATCGGGACCATCAGTCGACTGATGCCACTGTTGTCGTGAGACAACGGCTAGATCCACATTGGATAAGTCCAACGGATCCATCATCAGTCGACTGATCATGACCATCAGTCGACTGATGGAGCCCTCACTCGACCAGTCGAGTCTTGACTCCATTCTATGGCCAATTTCTCGAGCACCACGGATCGGTGATCACACGATCGTTGATCGCTCGAGCCATCGATCGGCCCCATCCACCTCGCTGATCGCTAGGCTACTTCCCCATGATCAAACCCTAGTTGACTCGGGCCAGTCGACTACCACATGACACCAGTCGACTGGCACACCTCAAACATGAGGTTTTAGCCCCAAGTATGGTTCCCCCATATTTGCTAGACCACCCTTAGCCTAGACCTAAGCCTTCTAGCCACCTCCATCAGCCTCACGCCTCTCCGATCCCTCCAAGTCATCCATGACTTGTTCATCCATCGCGCTAGCCTCCAGGTGCTTCCATCGGCTATGTCATGCTAACGGTGTCTACACCGCCAAGGCACATTGGACTTACGCCGCCAAGACTCCGCTTGGACTTTACGCCACCAACCATTGGACTTATGCTGCCAAGACTTCACCCTTGGACTTTACGCCGCCAATATCCCCTTGGACTTTACGCCGCCAATATCCCCTTGGACTTTCCAAATGCCAAGACTCAAGCTTGGACTTTCCCTTGCCAACCCATGTTGGACTTTCCATGCCAAGACCATGCTTGGACTTTCCTTTGCCAACCCATGTTGGACTTCTCAAATGCCAAGACCATGCTTGGACTTTCCCTTGCCAACCCATGTTGGACTTTTACATTGCCAAGACCCATACTTGGACTTTCCATGTGCCAAGTAC
Organism: Wurfbainia villosa; assembly: GCA_025175895.1. Lineage (NCBI taxonomy): Eukaryota > Viridiplantae > Streptophyta > Magnoliopsida > Zingiberales > Zingiberaceae > Wurfbainia > Wurfbainia villosa. The sequence goes on from CM045990.1 coordinate 35,788,731, forward strand.
TCAAGACTTGGACTTTCCCAAATGCCAAGTGTCCCACTTGGACTTTCTATGCCAAGTACCCAAGATTTGGACTTTACCATGACAATTACATTGTCATATGTTTTTATCGAACATCAAAACATCACTCGAGTCAAACTCGAGTCCTGGTCAATCGTGACCTAGGCCGATTGCACCAACAATCTCCCCCTTTTTGATGTTTGACAAAAACCCAACAAAACATTGAGTTAGAACACTAACTCAAATCCCTTACCAATTATCCCAAATTGGTAATCTTAAACATTCTCCAAATATTCTTCCCCAAACATTCTCTCCCTTTTTGACTAACATCAAAAAGGTTATCTCTCCAAGGAGGTCAATGTCTCATGTCCCAATGAGATCTTACAATCTCCCCCTTGGTCCAAACATACCTAGGATGCCTACAATCTTCCTAGTGATAAGTCTCATATCACTCAAGAGAGGCAATCCTATTCACTCTCCCAATTTCCAAATTGGGTCTCTCAAAAACCCATCAATTTTCCCAATTGATGACTCTTCCCATAACTTCTCCTCTTTAAGGAGAAAAACACATCCATCATCCCAAGATGGATACCTCCCCCTAAAGGCTTGCTCCCCCTTGACCATTGCACCAACAATGTCCTTGGGAAGTCCCTAAGCCAATAGGAACTCTAAACCATCAAAATTAAGGTTAGAAATTCAACATTGAACTTTTCAACACCTTAAATTGATACAAACTCTAAACAACTCTTCTAATCCATATTCAATGGATTTTCACCCTTTATAATGCTTCCCAAAGCATATCCTAAGGTTAGGAGTGGTTAGGGACCTTAACCGTAGCTGAACACGGGCTAAACAAACCCAGTTTTCCCAAAATCAGCATTGGCAAATGACTCAAGTCAGCTACGATCGTTGCCACTCATCGATCCGATCGCCACCGAGGCAATGATCGATAACTCAAAAAAAAATCCAATTTTCAATCATTAGAAACGAATTTCAAAAAATCATAAATAATTATACGTATATCGAAAAACCATGAAATTTGGTATGTATAATACCTATGACCAATACAATGGGTGAAAAATATTGGAAAATTATTTTACCCATAAAATAGTGAGTTTGATACAAAACTCAAAACCATTGAAATTTTCAATGTTTTGGCCCTATCTTGTATCAACTCCATCAATGGTGATTGCTATCAAAAGATAGACTTCACCAAGGTTTTTCAAAATGATTTTAAAACGTTTTCAAAACCTTATTTTGGATCATATTCCTTGGGCTCTATGCACATGACTTATACACAAGCTTTCTCAATGATCCACCATTGAAATTAGATGAGTTTTAGTTCATCTAGATGCAAAAACTATGCACCTTGAACTCAACTCATATCCTAGCATCTCACATGTATCTAGGGTGTATAAATACACATATATGTCAATGGGATGTGAGATGTGGGTTTTGTTCTCCCTAAACTACTTGATTCCCTTATAAATGGGACTTCAAGTCATGTCATTGTCCTTAAATCAATTTTAATCAAGTTAATGCATGAATGTATGATCATGGCATAAATAATAGCATTATTAAAACATGACCAATAATCATGATGTCATGGCATATGATAAAATCTAGAACACATGACATTTAAATCCTTAATCCTAAACATGATCATGACATATAAATGATACAAATAAACATGATGTCATGGCATGTTATATGGCAAATCAAGGCATGGCAAATAAAAGGTATAAAGGTATATAATACCTAAATTTTAATATTAATTGTCATTTGATATAATTAGATATATTTTGCCATATTTCTATTTTTCTCCCAAGTGTGCCAAAAATCCAAAATGGCACACTAACCTCTAAACCTAAATTGTGCCAATTTTAATTGATTTTTCATAATTCCAAAAATGCATTGGCACATCCTAAAATCTTTTAGGATTAAATATCAACCCTATTTCCAAGGTACCCAAAACCTTGAAAATGACCTAAGGTGCCACCTTTGTCATGGTTGAGTTAACTACCCATCCAATCAAGGTTGGCACACCCTAAACCCATCTAGCGTGAATCAATCACACTTTTAGAAATCCAAAATCTATTTGAGCTCCTAGGGTTAATTTGGTATTCCTTAGGGATAACCTCCCTAGATACCTTCCTAATGACCCTCTTAGGCTTGTTAGCCTTGGTCATTGTGGTCTTACCTAGGTTGACTCTAAGGGTAACTCCCCTTGCAACCTTCTTAGTGGTCACCCTAGGTTTCCTAGAAACCCTAGCCACTAGGCACACCCTTTGGTCAACTCTAGGGATGACTTCCCTATTGACCTTGGTCTTCCTAGACCTAGTTTGTGTTCCATAATCAAATGGAACACTATGGTAAGCCACCTTAAGCTTAGGTTTGTGACCCAAACCTTGCTTCCCCTTGGTTGACTTTAGTTTCTTAGGTCCTAAGTGTTGACTTTGAGATTTGGACCTAGTAGTTTGACTGATTGACCCTTGCATTTGATTTTGCATAACCGTAAGGGTCTTTTTCAAGTTTTTCAAGCCTTGACTTCAAGGCTTGGTTCTCTAATTCTAATTGCCCAATTTTAGAATTTTTATTTAATCCTTGGGCATGATTCTTCCTAGGCATGTGCCTAGTCCATTTGGGATTAAAGCCTAGGTGCTCTTGCACCTTTCTAATTGTCCCCCTAGGTAGAATTAATCTTGAATTATTTGACCTAGGTTTGTCCTTAGATAAATTGTTCTTAGGGACATTAGTCCCAAATTTCTCCTTATTATCTAAGTGGATATTTTTAGCTCCTAGGCAAAAATATTTATTGCTCCTAGCATGCTTTTCATGATAAATAGCAAGTGAATTGAAATTCCTAGCATGCTTTTTGACATTGAACCTAGAAGAATGAGCATTATTGAAATAATATACCTTAGGGTTTGCCTTAGTAGCTCCCCCTACTTGTGATGCTCCTTCTTGGGTCTTTTTGCTCCCCTTAGGACATTGATTCCTATAATGTCCTTTTGAATTGTACTTGAAGCATATGATGTGCTCCTTGCCTTTAGGTGTTGGGGAACCGACGTCCTTGACTTTTGGTGCCGGTGGAGCTTTCCTAATCCGTTTAGGACACTTACTCTTGTAGTGTCCTTGCTCCCTACACTCAAAGCATATAATATTCATTTTATTATTAATTGACATGCTTGAGTTACCTAGGGTGGTGGTGGAATTCTCTTGAGCTTGCTCTTCCTCTCTACCGGGTGTAGATGGTTCCTCTTGTTGCTCCGGTGTTGAGAATGTTCTCTCCTCCCCCTCAATCCTAGAGGTGAAGGTCTCCTCCAATTCATCCACCGATCCAGAAGTTGATTCTTTCTCAACTTCTGAATCCTCACTCGCTTGTGAGGATGATGATTCATCTTCGGCCTCCTCTTCTTGAGCTGGTGATGGATCATCATGGAGCTTTGCCACTTGGCTCCATAGCTCCTTGGCATCTACATAATTTCCTAACATGCACAAAATATTGTTAGGTATTAAATCGATTAAAAACTTCAATACCTTATCATTTTTCTCGAAGGCTTGGACTTGCTCTTCGGTCCATCTCTTCTTCTTAAGGAACCCTCCCTTTGGTCCTATCGGATAGCTATATCCCTCCATTAAAATTGACCATTCTTCGAAGTCCCTCGACATTAGGAAGTCTTCGATCCTTGCCTTCCATTGTCTAAACCCTTCTTCTCCATAGAAGGAATAGGGAATTGGGGTGTTGATATCCCATCCCAATGGTTCTTCCATCTTCACCCTCTAGCTTCTTTGTCATCGCTCCCAGCGATTAGTCCGTAGAAGAGCCCCGAGCTCTGATACCACTTATTAGGACCTATGCGCCAACTAGAGGGGGTGAATAGTGCATGCTTATACGTAGATGGAAATCGTTCGCGTTCGTCTCTACAAAACTCGTTATGCACAGCGGAATAGTAATAATAAAAGCAATAACGAATTGAAACAAACACGAACACAAAGATATAATGTGGTTCGGAACTGCACGGTTTCTACTCCACGGATCGAGTTCTAAAGAGCTCTAGCGATGCCAATCACACACCACTATGCAAACACTCCTTCTCGACACAAGTCGGAGGTGGAGAAACCTCATACAAATGATTACAACAGTAATTCTAAGTACAACAAGTAAATACAATGAAATACAACAAAAGAAATGCAAAAAAAACTTTACAATCAATCTTTTGAGAGCTTGCTTGTTTGGTTGGTTGAGGGGCACTTAGAGACCCTGAATTGCAGCAACAATTCACCCCAAAAACCCCTCAAAGAACCCTTTGCTTTTTCCGCCATCACGAGCTCCTTATAAAGCTTCAACCTATACTAGAAAAAGTCGATCAGTCGACTGATCGGGACCATCAGTCGACTGATGCCACTATTGTCGTGAGACAACGGCTAGATCCACGTTGGATAAGTCCAACGAATCCATCATCAGTCAACTGATCATGACCATCAGTTGACTGATGGAGCCCTCACTCGACCAGTCGAGTCTCGACTGTTGGATCGAGAAGCGTCGCTAGAGGGGGGGTGAATAGCGATCGTAAATCTTTTCTTTTTCGTTCGTTCGATACGCAAAGTAAGCACAGCGGAAAATAAATGAACACGTTTATTTTACTTGGTTCACAACCCAGCGGTTGCTACTCCAAGGCCCTATCTGTCCTAGACCGCGTACGGAGGGCAAAGCACTAAAATGTCTCCTCCTCGTTGGAGGTAGGAGACAACGATTACAAAAACCGAATATACGAGGATGAGGCAACAAGCCTACCTCACCTCGTTATGAAGATAAAAATACAGAATATAATATCAAAAATATTACTTGAATCTGCTGCCGACGAAGAAGATCAAAACTTGGCGTCGCATCGGCGTTATGACGGTGTTGAAGCGTTGGCGTTGTAGGAGCACTTGATGAATAATTGATGTGATTTAGAGATGAATCCTCCCCTCCTTTTATAGACTTTAGCCTCTGAATTTGTCTCCTATTTCTTTGGAACAGATCATGAATTTTTCCAAATTTTTATCGCGAAGTGGCCGCGTCAAACGTTATCCGTTTTGACCTAGCGCAAAAGCTGAATCGTCGCCATCAGTCGACTGATGACTCCATCATCGTGATGACGGATCGATGCCTCTCATCGATCAGCGATAACGATCGCCTAATGTCCAATGTCGGCCTCATTGCCGGCTCCACTTCCTGCAGTAAGAGGTTAGCTCGGAAAACAGTAAATGCGATGGTTTCTAACCATCCGATCTCGACCTAGACCTTCCACAGGAAGTCTTAGTCGGATCGCCGCCTACGGTCATCCCCGTAAAGAGGACACGACCTTACAATCTCTCACTCACACGAGCTTACCTCGATAGTAGCTCTCGCTTCCGGCCTTCCACTCGATTCCTTCGGCTCCCTCCGAATTCACTCGAGTGTCGCCCGACCACCGCGGTTTCCTCCGGGTGTCGCTAGCCTTCAGCTCCAGCTTTAGTACTTGTCTGCACACTTGATTTAGCTCGTGAGATAACAATATAAACTTAACTTTGTGTCTTTGCCATAATCAAAACACAGGTTCGATTATCTAGTGCCCCTGCACCAACATCGACTCCATTTTGTGGCCAATTTCTCGAGCACCAGTAGAATGATCACACGATCAGTCGACTGCTCGAGCCATCAGTCGACTGCCCACCTCTGGCAGTCGACTGCTAGGCCACTTTCCGCAGTCAAACCCTAGTTGACTCGGGCCAGTCGACTGCCACATGGCACCAGTCGATTGGCACACCTCAAACATGAGGTTTTAGCCCCAAGTATGGTTCCCCCATACTTGCTAGACCACCCTTAGCCTAGACCTAAGCCTTCTAGCCACCTCCATCAGCCTCACGCCTCTCGGATCCCTCCAAGTCATCCATGACTTGTTCATCCATCGCGCTAGCCTCCAGGTGCTTCCATCGACTATGTCATGCTAACGGTGTCTACACCGCCAAGGCACATTGGACTTACGCCGCCAAGACTCTGCTTGGACTTTACGCCGCCAACCATTGGACTTATGCTGCCAAGACTTCACCCTTGGACTTTACGCTGCCAATATCCCCTTGGACTTTCCAAATGCCAAGACTCAAGCTTTGACTTTCCCTTGCCAACCCATGTTGGACTTTCCATGCCAAGACCATGCTTGGACTTTCCATGCCAAGACCATGCTTGGACTTTCCCTTGCCAACCCATGTTGGACTTCTCAAATGCCAAGACCATGCTTGGACTTTCCCTTTCCAACCCATGTTGGACTTTCCATGCCAAGACCATGCTTGGACTTTCCCTTGCCAACCCATGTTGGACTTTTACATTGCCAAGACCCATGCTTGGACTTTCCATGTGCCAAGTACTCAAGACTTGGACTTTCCCAAATGCCAAGTGTCCCACTTGGACTTTCTATGCCAAGTACCCAAGACTTGGACTTTATCATGACAATTACATTGTGATATGTTTTTGTCGAACATCAAAACATCACTCGAGTCAAACTCGAGTCCTGGTCAATCGTGACCTGGGCCGATTGCACCAACATTTTGGACCCAAACAATGCCTTAGAGACTTCATATCTCTCGTGACTTGCTTGTCCTTGATATAGTTGACGAAGATGTTCAACCTTATTATAAGCATTCATGAACTCATGTTGCTTCTGAAGCTCAGAGTTCATGGTCGCAAGCATTAGACATGACACATCTAATGCATCATCTTGATGCTTCTTGTAAGCATCTTTGTCAGCTCGCAAGGCAGTGGCAGGAGGTGCCTCCGGAATGGGCTGCTCCAGGACGTATAGTTTCCTTTCTTCGGTGAGAACGATTCTCAGGTTCCTATACCAGTCTAGGAAATTTTATCCATTGAGCTTTTCCTTCTCAAGGACAGAATGCAGGGAGAGAGTGTTCGTGTTTGTCGACATAGTAATCTATAACATACAATGCAAAGAATTAATATCATATTCCTTTTATCATTTAATTAGGCCTTTAATCAAATGATGCTCCCACTGAATTATAGGAATTTTGTAGAATCGAGTTATGGATGTGGTCAAAACACATTACTAGATTCATACAAACTAGCTATAATTCCTGCGGGACAAGATCCACATCATACTAAGCCTTGAGTTAGCTTTGGCTAAATCGCCCAAGACTTAGTATGATCGGTGGGTAACACATTACCGATTACATCTCTATGCAACTCTTGTTTATAGGATCAAGACCCACATTTACAAAAGACCTTGAGTTAGCTTTGGCTAAATCGCCCAAGATTTAGTGTAAATGCGATCTTATCCTATCTTTCCAACGATTGGAATATGTCTATAGTTCTACTCGATCCAATTGAGTTAACTAGTTTTATTCAATCTAATTGAGCTTACTCTAACCCAAGCCGTGATAGGCGGGACCAAGATTGTCCCTCCGCACCCTACCAAGATAATATGCGTTGCTCTGCTTTGGCAGATTCAACAACTACAAATGATCGAGGTAGTGATGGGTATCAAGGACTTGGTAGGCATTTACGAGTTGATTCGATTAAGATCTAATCTAATCGTAATGTGTATCATATACGCATTAAGGCCTTTATTATCCTATATTAGCATGCATCACATACATACAAGCATTATTCTAGCATGCATCATATACATACAAGAAAAATATCCTAGCATGCATCATATACATACAAGCATTATTCTACTAGCATGCATCACATACATACAAGCATAACAAATATATATACATACATATATATATATATATATATATATCAACATATATACACACATATATATATATATATATATATATATATATATATATATATATATATATATATATATATATATATATATATATATATATATATATATATATATGTATATATATTTGTTATGCTTGTATATATATTAATTGTGATTAGGTCATGACCCTACTATGATCTTCTCAAGCCAATGAGAAGATCGGACGGTCAACCTAGGGTTAGCGACTTCTCTAAGCGCCTCCTTTGACCGCCATGTGTCGTCGGCACCCTCCTTGTAACTCCGTTCACAAGTGGACCTTCCACCACTCCATTTTGTACATTACAAACGTGAAACTCGAGTTACATTTGAGTCTAAAACTATTTACAACTAGAATTTTAAAAGAAGAGGCACGACGTGCAGGTCGCATACACTATACAACACGCACAACCACAAAAAGGGCACGCAGGCCGTATTATGAATTAGAACACAACATCATCCAATCATATTGGGGTTCTTGGGCCATAACCATCAAAGAATTATACATAATTCAAAATTATGTATTTTACATAAAATATCTATAATTTTTCCTTTTTTTTCAATTTTATGAGTCACCTCTCCGTAACGGTCTCGCTAAGCGGTTTCCAGGTGCGATCGCGGGACAAGGCCCCTTTCGAGGATAGGGGCAGCGCCCATTCTTGCAAAATAAACTTTGCGAGTGTCCCTGATACAATCTTACAGCGACTTAAGTCGCTGTGCCAAAAACCTAAAGTGAGAACTCGCCGTTTTGGAGAGTTTTTCTCGATGGTTGAAGCCTACAAGTGTCCCAACACTCGTTGCTTCGACTCTTTGAGAAAAATACCCAAAAATTCTATAAAAATAAGAAATTTATAGAAACATAAAAATATGTAATTTTTACATCTTATACAAAAACTACAAAAAAAAATGAAACACATACATACTTTGCACATGGCTCTGATACCGCTGTTGGGATTTCCGAGCTGCAAAAATCGCTTTTTGCGCTGCGGAAACCTCGGAAGCCCGGCCATGGATCTGTGCGAAGATATATAAAACATAAAACATTCATGTGTTTATAAAACCCTAGATCTACCTTAGATCTAGAAGTTGAGAGTGTTACCCTCAATGTGACGCCCTTCGCAAATCCTGCTCATCCAAATAGCTTGCCGGAACTCTAGAGTGTCAAGTGAACACTCCTCTATTGGTATCCACACAAGCAATAGGTGGAGAAAACACAACCTTGAGTGTGCTAGCACTCTTTGTATGGTTCGGCCAAGGAGGAGAGGGAGCTTGAGAGGATGATCCAAGGAAGAAGATGAAGTTCTAGTAACTCACAAAATCAATTCCCTCTAATGGAATAAAGTGGTCGGCCACCATCTCTTGGGGGGTTACATGCATGCATGTAACTCCAAGAGCCAATGGCTCTTGGTCTCCCTCATGAGGTGGCACCACATGATAATTCAATGATGATGTGGAGAATCACCATTGGTCGTCCATGCCAAGTCATCATCATGACATGGCATTTGATCAAGTCAAACTTGACCTTTCATCTTCCCTCTCAAGTCAAGTCAAACTTGACCTCTTATCTCCCATGGTTGATCAAATCCAACCATTTGATTCAAGTCAATTTAATTTAATGAATCTCTATTCATTAATTTAAATTGATTTGATGAATCAAATCTAAATTAGACTCATTCAACACTTGAATCAAACTGAGTCCAACTCAATTAGTCTTATTAGGATTACTCTTAATCCAATTTGGTTCATCACATGAACCTAATCCTCATGGTTCATCATATGAACCTAATCTCCATCTAATTGCCCTTTGTGTGTGACCCTATAGGTTCTTGTAATGTTGGCAATGTCCCTAAACTGATTTAGGAACATAAGCAATGAGCGGTATCTAGCAACACATCATTGCTACCCAAGTTACAAGAATGTTGAGCTCCAACATCACCTTTGTGACTACTAATTGTGACTCTCACAATATGTGACAATGTCCCTCTATCCTTGACATCTAGATTGACAAATTGAGGCATAGACCGTGTCATCCTCGGTACAATCTATATCTTAAACTCCAAGTAAACTCACTCTAATCAAATGAGCCCAATATCTCATATTGACTCATTTGGGCATGGCCATACACTTCGTGGTCTCACTCTATCAAGAATATCGATGTCACTCCCGTCATATAGGAGTGATAGATCCCATCTACATCACTCACATCCCTCCGTATAATTTGTTACATACCCAGTAATCGCCTTTATAGTCCACCCATTTACGGGTGACGTTTGACGAAGCCAAAGTATGCAACTCCTTATGTAGGGAACCATGGTGACTTCAGGTCTAAGGACTAATAGTCATACTAATAGCCACATGAGAAAGTATATGACACTCATATAATGATCCACGATACTCTCTCATGGCGGGTCATTCAGTATGCATTCTCTAATGTATACCCATGTGTCAACTTGATATCTCATATCCATGACTTGTGAGATCAAGTCATCGAGTTGACCTACATGCTAGTCTCTACGCATTAACATTGTCCCTGAATGTTAATACTCGACTAGGAATGATTAAGAGTAGTGTTCTCTATATCATCTCATTATCGATTCAACCAATCGATTGATATAGATAAGAACCTACTACTCAAGGATGTTATTATATTTAGTTATTTGGCACCAATACAAGTAAATATAATAACCATGCCTTTATAAATAGGAATATGATACAATAAAGTCTATACAACAATCATCACATGATTGACTCTAGGGCTTTAGCTAACAGAGATTCATTAAATCAAATTGACTTGAACAACACATCAATGATCCAAACATGTGCTTCGCCGCTATCATTTGATCAGAGAGATCATTAGTAGGAAGGAAATACAAATCGACAAGATTCCCACTAAAAGGAACTTAGCGGATCCTTTAACTAAGGCATTACCTCAAAGTATGTTTGAGGGTCATGTTAGAGCTTATGGTATTGGATACCGTGGCGATTGGCATTAGGCCAAGTGGGAGTTCTTTAGTAATATATGAGAGTGCAATCGCCTTATGTTTGAATCATTTATATGATAAATGAAGATTCACTATTTGAGTATACATGTTTTCATGTATTTGATTAGATCTTAAACTCATTTACTGGAAGTCCACGATACGATTCACAGCATGAGAGAATTTGTGATTGGATCATAACTAGTGAGTATCTCTACATGTGTAATTGTGATGTATTGGAATTATCCCTAGTTGATGAATTGATGGATTTAGACACAATCAATTCTGTTGAGACTAGCATGAGATATACTCCTTGGTGTATCCAAACAGCTGATTCTCACTGGCTAGAGACATTGTGATGTCTGGAGTTAATTGTGGATGCTAGTTATAGTAACTAGTTCATTGGAGTGACCAGCTATAAGACTTCATATGATTCTCTGCATATATGGATATGTCAATGAAGTTCTTACTACAACTTAAGTGTGATGTTCCTTTAACTTGTGGTATTCAAGTCATCTTGGTCATGAAGACTTATGCTTTGACATCTTAAGCAAGCATCTCCAAGGAGATGTGGACCCGGGATGATTGGGTATAAGTCGAAGTGACCGAAAGTGTTTTAATAGCCTATAAAGGATTCACCACTCCTTGCGAGGAGATGTATACCCATGGCCTCTCATCGGATTGTTACTAAAGTCTTTGGTCAAAGCATTACATGTTTAGAGTAAGGTACTCTTGGATACATGTGCAGTAACTAGAATCTGTAGGACGAGGAAATGCTACTTGAGCTAGGTGTGACATAGTCAGCCTAGTGTAGATTGACACTATATACCATGTCCTGAACCAAGTGGGTATAAGATAAGTGAAGGGAATGTTAGTGAAAGCCCTAGAGCCAATCATATGATGATTGTTGTATGGACTTTATTGTATCATATTCCTATTTATAAAGGCATGGTTATTATATTTACTTGTATTGGTGCCAAATAACTAAATATAATAATGTCCTTGAGTAGTAGGTTCTTATCTATATCAATCGATTGGTTGAATCGATAATGAGATGATATAGAGAACACTACTCTTAATCATTCCTAGTCGAGTATTAACATTCAGGGACAATGTTAATGCGTAAAGACTAGCATGTAGGTCAACATGATGACTTGATCTCACAAGTCATGGATATGAGATATCAAGTTGACACATGGGTATTTATTGGAGAATGTATACTGAATGACCCGCCATGAGAAAGTATCATGGATCGTTATATGAGTATCATATACTTTCTCATGTGGCTATTAGTATGACTATTAGTCCTTAGACCTGAAGTCACCATGATTCCCTACATAAGGAGTTGCATACTTTGGCTTCGTCAAACGTCACCCGTAAATGGGTGGACTATAAAGGCGATTACTGGGTATGTAACAAATTATGCGGAGGGATGTGAGTGATGTAGATGGGATCTATCCCTCCTATATTACGGGAGTGACATCGATATTCTTGATAGAGTGAGACCACGAAGTGCATGGCCATGCCTAAATGAGTCAATATGAGATATTGAGCTCATTTGATTAGAGTGAGTCTACTTGGAGTTCAAGATTTAGATTGTACCGAGGATGACACAGTCTATGCCTCGATTGGTCAATCTAGATGTCAAGGATAGAGGGACATTGTCACATATTGTGAGAGTCACAATTAGTAGTCACAAAGGGGATGTTGGAGCTCAACATTCTTGTAACTTGGGTAGCAATGATGTGTTGCTAGATATCGCTCATTGCTTATGTTCCTAAATCGGTTTAGGGACATTGCCAACGTTACAAGAACCTATAGGGTCACACACATAAGAGCAATTAGATGGAGATTAGGTTCATATGATGAACCATGAGGATTAGGTTCATGGGATGAACCAAATTGGATTAAGAGTAATCCAAATTAGACTAATTGAGTTAGACTCAAGTTGATTCAAGTGTTGAATGAGTCTAATTTTGATTTGATTCATCAAATCAATTTAAATTAATGAATAAAGATTCATTAAATTAAATTGACTTGAGTCAAGTGGTTAGATTTGATCAACCATGGGAGATTAGAGGTCAAGTTTGACTTGACTTGAGAGGGAAGATGAAAAGTCAAGTTTGACTTGACCAAATGCCATGTCATGATGATGACTAGGCATGGCCGGCCAATGATGATGCTCCACATCATCATTGACTTGGTCAATTGGTGCCACATCATGAGGGAGACCAAGGGTCATGGGAGTTACATGCATGCATGTAACCCCCCTTCCATGAAGTGGCCGGCCACTTTGGGGTTATGGGTGGTGAATTCATTTGGTGAGTTATTCCAATTACTTCATCTTCAACCTTGGTGCTCTTCCTCTCAAGCTCTACCTCTCCAAACCTCATCTTGCCGAAATTCCTAAGGGAGTGCTAGCACACTCTAAGGCATTTCTCTCCACCTATTGCTTGTGTGGATACCATAGAGGAGTGTGCACTTGACACTAACTTTTGGACGAGCGGGATAAGCGAAGGGCGTCGCTACGAGGGTAACGTTCTAACCTCTTAGATCTAAGGTAGATCTAGGATTTCTGTAAGCACATACATGTAATTATAATTTTTATACTTCGCACGGATCCGTGGTCGGGGCTTCCGAGGTTTCCGCAACGCAAAAAGCGGTTTTTGCGGCTCGGAAAAACCCAACAGTGGTATCAGAGCCACGTGCGAAGCATGTATGTGTTTCGTTTTTGTAATTTTTGTATTAGATATAAAAATTACAGAATTATATGTTTCTGTAAATTTCCTAATTTTATAGAATTTTGGGTATTTTTCTCAAAGAGTCGAAGCAACGAGTGTTGGGACACTCGTAGGCTTCAACCGTCGAGAAAAACTCTCCGAATCGGCGAGTTCTCGCTTTAGGTTTTGGGGACAGCGACTTAAGTCGCTGTAAGATCATTGTAGGGACACTCGCGAAGTTTATTTTGCGAGTAGGGGCACTGCCCCTATCCCCGAAAAGGGCCATGTCCCGCGATCGCGCCCGGAAACCGCTTAGCGGGACCGTTTCGGAGAGGTGACTCATAAATTCAAAATAAATTAGGAAAAATTATAGAAATTTTTTGTAAAAATACATAATTTAGAATTATGTATAATTCTGTGATTGTCATGGCCTAATAACCCAATTGGATTGGATTATGTGTGTTGTAATTCATAATACGGCCTGCGTGCCATTTTGTGGTTGTGCGTGTTGTAAAGTGTTTGCGACCTGCGCGTCGCACCTCTTCTTTTAATATTCTAGTTGTAAATAGTTTTAGACTCGAATGTAACTCGAGTTTCGTATTTGTAATGTACAAAATGGAGCGGTGGAAAGTCCACTTGAAGTCAAGCTTACGAGAAGGGTGACGACGACACATGGCGGTCAAAGGAAGCGCTTGGAGAAGCCGCTAGCCTTAGGTAGACCGTCCGATCTTCTCATTGGCTTGAGAAGATCGTAGTAGGGCCATGACTATATCACATTTAATTATATATATATATATATATATATATATATATATATATATATATATATATATATATATATATATATATATATATTTAATTGATTTTTGCTTGTATGTATGTGATGCATGCTAGTAGAAAAAAATGTTTGTATGTATATGATACATGCTAGGTTAATTTTCTTGTATGTATATTATGCATGCTAGAATAATTAATGTATGTATATGATGCATGCTAATATAGGATAATAAAGGCCTAAATGCGTATAAGATACATATTACGATTAGATTAGATCATAATCGAATCAACTCGAAAATGCCTACCGAGCCTTGATACCCATCACTACCTCGATCATTTGTCGTTGTTGAATCTGCCAAAGCAGAGCAACACATGTTATCTTGGTAGGGTACGGAGGGACAATCTTGGTCCCGCCTATCACGACTCGGGTTAGAGTAAGCTCAATTAGATTGAGCAAAACTAGTTAACTCAATTGGATCGAGTAGAACTATAGGCATATTCCAATCGTTGGAAAGATAGGTTAAGATCGCATTTACACTAAATCTTGGGCGATTTAGCCAAAGCTAACTCAAGGTCTTTTGTAAATGTGGGTCTTAATCCTATAAACAAGAGTTGCATAGAGATGTAATCGGTAATGTGTTACCCACCGATCGTACTAAGTCTTGGGCGATTTAGCCAAAGCTAACTCAAGGCTTAGTATGATGTGGATCTTGTCCCTCAAGAATTATAGCTAGTTTGTTTGAATCTAGTAATGTGGTTTGACCACATCCATAACTCGATTCTACAAAATTCCTATAATTCAGTGGGAGCATCATTTGATTAAAGGCCTAATTAAATGATAAAAGGAATATGATATTAATCCTCTGCATTGTATGTTGTAGATTACTATGTCAACAAACACGAACACTCTCTCTCGTGATCTCGCCCTTGAGAAGGACAAGCTCAATGGAGCAAATTTCCGGATCGCACAGAACTCGAGAATTGTTCTCACCCAAGAAAGGAAGTTGTACGCCCGAGCAGCCCATTCCGAGGCACCTCCCGCCACGCCTCGAGCGATGACAAAGATGCTTACAAGAAGCATCAAGATGATGCATTAGATGTGTCATGTCTAATGCTCGCGACCATGAACTCGAGCTTCGAAGCAACACGAGTTCATGAATGCTTATGATATGGTTGGACATCTTCACAACTATATCAAGGACAAGCTAGGCATGAGAGATATGAAGTCTCTAAGGCATTATTTGGGTCCAAAATGCAAGAAGGGACTCAGAGGTACATATGTACTCAAGATGATTGGGTACGAGAAAACCTACAAAGGCCGGGATTCCCACTTGGCCAAGAGCCGCCACCGACCTAATCTTGCAATCTTGCCAAGAGCCTTCAATCAATTTGTCATGAATTATAACATGAATGAAATTGATAAGCCATCGAAATGCTCAAAGATGTTGAGAATCGCAGAGCTTAACCTTAAGAAGGGTAACTGACACCATTTTGATGGTGCAAAAGAAGAAAGGCAAGGGCAAGCCTAAAGGTAAGGGAAAGTCCTGCCAAGGGCAAAGGCAAAGAACTTAAACCCAAAGGAGGGGTAGCTAAGGAAGGGGCTTGCTTTCTGCAAGGAAGCGTGACATCGGAAGCGAATCGCAAGGCATACCCGAAGATCTTAAGAAGAAGAGAAGTGAGACTTCTACTGTATAAATGTTATAGAAGTCAATCTATCTATTTCTTCATCATGGGTATTAGATACGATGTGCATCTCACATTTGTACCAATGTGCAATGAGAAATAGCAGGGCATTGACAAAGGGCGCAGGTGGACCTACGAGTAGGCAATGGAGCAAGGGTTGCTCGCTTATCGTAGGAACTTATGATCTATCTCGCCTCCGGGCTTGTACTAGAATTAGATGAATGTTGTTATGTGTCCGCCTTAACTAAGAACATCATTTCAGCTTTCTTGTTCGACAAGAAAGGTTTTTCATTTATAATAAAGAACAAATGTTGTTCAGTTTATTTAAATGATATGTTCTATTGTAGTGCACCTCTAATGAACGGACTCTACTTTCTAGACTTAGAGAGCCCTATCTATAACATAAGTACCAAGAGGTTCAAGTCAAATGAGTTGAACCAAACCTATCTCTGCATTGTCACGCTAGGTCACATAAATGAGAGTCGCTTATCTCACCCATAAGGATGGCTAGACTCATTTGATTTTGAATCATATGAGACATGCGAGTCTTGCCTTTTAGGCAAGATGACCAAGACTCCCTTTAGTGGATACAGCGAAAGAGCAACAGATTTGTTAGGACTTATACATAGTGATGTATGTGGTCCTTTCAATGTTGTCGCTAGAGGTGGTTAAGGTGTACTTCATTACATTTATCTGATGACTTCAAGAGATATGGTTATGTGTATCTTATGACATAAATCAATCCTTTGAAAAGTTCAAAGAATTCAAGAATGAAGTACAAAACCACTGCAAGAGTATTAAGATACTTCGATCAGATCGAGGTGGTGAATACCTTAGCCATGAGTTTCGTGACTATCTAGCTGAGTGTGGGATTCTATCCCAACTCACTCCTCCTGGAACACCACAGTGGAATGGTGTATCCGAAAGGAGGAATCGTACCCTATTGGATATGGTACGATCTATGATGAGTCACATAGATCTTCCTATATCCTTTTGGGGATATGCTCTAGACACAGCAGCCTTTACCCTTAACCGTGTACCATCCAAGGCTGTGATAAAGACACCATATACGATATGGACAGGGAAAAATCCCAAGATGTCTTTTATGAGGATTTGGGGTTGTGAGGCTTACGTTCGACGTCAAGTCTCAGACAAACTGGGACCCAAATTTGATAGGTGCTATTTTGTTGGATATCCCAAGAATACAAAGGGATATTACTTCTACATTCCCAGTCAGCACAAAGTGTTTGTGGCAAAGACTGGGGTTTTTCTAGAAAGGGATTTTGTTTCTAGAAAAACTAGTGGGAGTACCTTCGATCTTGAAGAAATTCAAGATAAGGACCATAGCACTGAGGCCTTGATGGAGGTTGAACAGGAACCACAAAGTGTTGTGGGTGATGAGGTTGTTGCACAAAGAGTTGTGGAACAACCACCTGTTCAAGTAGACCTACCTCTTCGCAGGTCTGATAGGGTACGTCGTCAGCCTGAGAGATACTCATTTCTCTTGTCTGACCATGATGACGTTATGCTCATTGAGAATGAGCCTACCTCCTATCAGGAAGCTGTGATGAGCCCAGATTCTGAGAAATGGCTAGACGCCATGAGATCCAAGATGGAATCCATGTACACCAACCAAGTATGGACTTTGGTTGATCCACCTGAAGGGGTCAAACCCATTGGGTGTAAGTGGGTCTTTAGGAGAAAGACTGACATGGATGGACTTACGCATACCTATAAGGGCCGATTGGTGGCTAAAGGTTTCAAGCAAATTCATGGTATTGACTATGATGAAACCTTTTCTCCAGTGGCAATGTTTAAGTCCATTCGGATCTTGCTTGCTATTGCAGCATACCACGATTATGAGATCTGGCAGATGGATGTCAAAACCGCGTTTCTGAATGGAAACTTACTCGAGGATGTGTACATGACACAACCTGAGGGTTTTGAAGATCCACAGCATACTGGGAAGGTATGCAAGCTGCAAAGGTCCATTTATGGGCTAAAGCAAGCTTCTCGGAGCTGGAATCTTCGATTCGATGATGCGATCAAACAGTTTGGTTTCATCAAGAATGAAGATGAACCTCGTGGTCTACAAGAGGGTTAATGGGAACACAGCTTGTGTTCCTTGTATTGTATGTGGATGACATACTACTATTGGGAATGACATCCTTCGCTACATCGGAAGACTTGGGGGACGTGCTTTCAATGAAGGACTTAGGTGAAGCACCGTATTCTAGGCATCAAGATCTATAGAGATAGATCTAAGAGATTGCTTGCCTAAGTCGAGTACATACATCGACACGATATTACTTTGCCATGCGTAATTCCAAGAAAGGACTTCGCCGATGTCACATGGTGTGAGTCTTTCAAGACTCAAAGTCCTCTTCTAGAGAGGAGAGAGACCGCATGGATAAGATCCCTTACGACCGCTATAGGATCTATCATGCACGCGCCATGCTATGTACTGCTCCGATGTCTCGTATGCTTTGAGCATGACGAGTAGATACCCGATCCGTGAGCGCCATCGATAGCAATCCAAGAATATTCTTAAGTACTTGAGAAGGACTAAAGAATATTTCTTGATATTCGAGGCGATGAGGAGCTAGTCAGAAGGGTTACAATGATGCCACTTCCAAACCCACCAGATGATTACAGATCATAATCGTGGTTTGTGTTTTGCTTGAATGGTGGCGCTGTGAGTCGGAAGAGTTCAAGGTGACACAGCTTGCGATTCTACAACATGGTTTAGTATATCTGATCCGAGGCAAAGAAAGGAGGCAGCTGATCCGCAAGTTCATTATCGAGCTTGGGGTGGTTCCTAGTATAGCAGATCCTATAGAGCTCTATTGTGACAACAATGGAGCGATTACAATGTGCTAAGGAATCGATCACACCAAATGACCAAACACATACTACGGCGCTCCCATCTCATTCGAGAGATCATCGATAGAGGAGATGTGAAGATTTGCAGAGTACCCACAGAGGCTAACATCGCAGATCCTCGACCAAGGCTTTGCACGTAAAAAGCATGATGGTCACACTAGGTCATTGGGTATTAGATACTATGGTGATTGGCACTAGTGCTAGTGGGAGATTGTTAGTGAAAGTCGTAGAGCCAATCATATGATGATTGTTGTATGGACTTTATTGTATCATATTCCTATTTATAAAGGCATGGTTATTATATTTACTTGTATTGGTGCCAAATAACTAAATATAATAATGTCCTTGAGTAGTAGGTTCTTATCTATATCAATCGATGGGTTGAATCGATAATGAGATGATATAGAGAACACTACTCTTAATCATTCCTAGACGAGTATTAACATTCAGGGACAATGTTAATGCGTAGAGACTAGCATGTAGGTCAACAAGATGACTTGATCTCACAAGTCATGGATATGAGATATCAAGTTGACACATGGGTATGCATTGGAGAATGTATACTGAATGACCCGCCATGAGAAAGTATCATGGATCGTTATATGAGTGTCATATACTTTCTCATGTGGCTATTAGTATGACTATTAGTCCTTAGACCTGAAGTCACCATGGTTCCCTACATAAGGAGTTGCATACTTTGGCTTCGTCAAACGTCACCCGTAAATGGGTGGACTATAAAGGCGACATCGGGTATGTAATAAATTATGGAGGGATGTGAGTGATGTAGATGGATCTATCCTCCTATATGATGGGAGTGACATCGTTATTCTTGATAGAGTGAGACCACGAAGTGCATGGCCATGCCCAAATGAGTCAATATGAGATATTGAGCTCATTTGATTAGAGTGAGTCTACTGGGAGTTCAAGATTTAGATTGTACCGAGGATGACACGGTCTATGCCTCGATTGGTCAATCTAGATGTCAAGGATAGAGGGACATTGTCACATATTGTGAGAGTCACAATTAGTAGTCACAAAGGTGATGTTGGAGCTCAACATTCTTGTAACTTAGGTAGCAATGATGTTTTGCTAGATACCGCTCATTGCTTATGTTCCTAAATCGGTTTAGGGACATTGCCAACGTTACAAGAACCTATAGGGTCACACACATAAGAGCAATTAGATGGAGATTAGGTTCATATGATGAACCATGAGGATTAGGTTCATGGGATGAACCAAATTGGATTAAGAGTAATCCAAATTAGACTAATTGAGTTAGACTCAAGTTGATTCAAGTGTTGAATGAGTCTAATTTTGATTTGATTCATCAAATCAATTTAAATTAATGAATAAAGATTCATTAAATTAAATTGACTTGAGTCAAGTGGTTAGATTTGATCAACCATGGGAGATTAGAGGTCAAGTTTGACTTGACTTGAGAGGGAAGATGAAAGGTCAAGTTTGACTTGACCAAATGCCATGTCATGATGATGACTAGGCATGGTCGGCCAATGATGATGCTCCACATCATCATTGACTTGGTCAATTGGTGCCACATCATGAGGGAGACCAAGGGTCATGGGAGTTACATGCATGCATGTAATCCCCCTTCCATGAAGTGGCCGGCCACTTTGGGGTTATGGGTGGTGAATTCATTTGGTGAGTTATTCCAATTACTTCATCTTCAACCTTGGTGCTCTTCCTCTCAAGCTCTACCTCTCCAAACCTCATCTTGCCGAAATTCCTAAGGGAGTGCTAGCACACTCTAAGGCATTTCTCTCCACCTATTGCTTGTGTGGATACCATAGAGGAGTGTGCACTTGACACTCTCGAGTTCCGGCGAACTTTTGGACGAGCGGGATAAGCGAAGGGCGTCGCTACGAGGGTAACGTTCTAACCTCTTAGATCTAAGGTAGATCTAGGATTTCTGTAAGCACATACATGTAATTATAATTTTTATACTTCGCACAGATCCGTGGCCGGGGCTTCCGAGGTTTCCGCAACGCAAAAAGCGGTTTTTGCGGCTCGGAAAAACCCAACAGGGAATGGAGCACGAATCATTATAGTTGCTGAAGGGTTTCAGAAATGGTTCTGGAATCAACCGTTGATTTTCCGATTAATTGGGGATCATGATGTACTACTACGTGCCACTTATGATCGTTCTATAATTAATGGTTAATTATAGATGACCAACATAAATCGGGAACCTATTTGGTTACATGCACAATGAGCGTAATCCGAAGGATTTAAAATGAGCTTGAGAATGAGATTCTCAAACCGAGAGAAACTAGATTTGGTTGGACAAAACAAGGAGCAAGTATGAAATTATTTCAGTCGCAATGGAAGCATTGATGGGTCATGTCTTATGACGACATGATGGACGAACCAAATTGGTTTGGTTCTAATCCAATGGTGAAGAATAAACCAAAGGGGTTTGGTTTGTTTTAAACGAATGAACCAAAATTGGTTTGGTTCGTTTTCACTTAAAATAGACCAAAACAGTTTGATTTTTTTTAACTTAAGTTATTGGAGTGGGTTAACGGGTTTTTAGTTATGAACCAATAACCGTTAGGAGAATGTGTTCTCTATAAA
Organism: Wurfbainia villosa; assembly: GCA_025175895.1. Lineage (NCBI taxonomy): Eukaryota > Viridiplantae > Streptophyta > Magnoliopsida > Zingiberales > Zingiberaceae > Wurfbainia > Wurfbainia villosa. Next base: position 35,810,157 of record CM045990.1, read on the forward strand.
AACATGGCTTAAGGGTTTTTCGTGGATAACTTGTGTGTTGGAAACCCTAGCCACCCTCTCCCTCTCTTCTCCTTGCCACTGCCCAAGCAATCCACGCCGCCAGCCCTCGTGCTGCCGTCCACCTTGCTGTCGGCATCCAAGCTTCTGCCGATCATCCTCCAATGACATCCCTTGGCTCCAGTGACCAAGGTGCAGCCGGCCTTCCTCCTTTGGGCCGGCGCAACTCCTCCACCAAGCTGTCCAGTTTTCTGGACAGCTTCTTTCCTTTTGTGTCGGAGCATTGTTTAGATGGCGTTTGGAGCTCCGACAGTGGCTACCTTGCCGGGGATTCAATCTCTGGTAATCCTCATAGGTGGAGGACAAAGGATTCGTCAATCGGTTGACGAATATCTCTCCAGAGAAGCGAGTTTTGGGGACTCATTTTTGAATCCGAATTTTGATTCGGATTGTGATCTTCTCTCAATCACATCATCTTCAACACGAAGCTAGTGACTCCTACGAAGACAAGGCTAATATCTTGGTGAAGCTATCCCGACGATACTCGGCGTGGATACGAATAGAGATAATTCTAGTGAGAGTTGCTCCGATTGATGTCTTTCCCGCTGCACGTGATACGTCAGGTATAACTAGCGTAGTTTCCTTTTATTGCAAAATTTGAAATTGTGATTATGTCTACACATGTTGTACTATGCATGCGTGTGGTGTGTGTGTTGTAATAAATTAGATTTATTTCTTTTTAATTCTTCCGTTGTGCACATGTTTATGAAACATGTTCGATCACACACTCGCCGCGGTGCTGGAAACCCAACAAGAGTAGCCCCTTATAGCGATCCCAAGCTTCAAATAGGGACTCCCCTTCCTTCTGACGGAAGCTCATGAATAGATGGTGCATGTGAGCAGTCTTGCTTTGTGGGAAGTATTTATTCAAGAATTGCTGCTCACATTGCTCCTATGTTGTAATGCTTCCGTAAGGCAGGGAGTGAAGTCATGCCTTAGCCTTATCCCGCAATGAGAACGGGAATAGGCTCAAGCGGATCACGTCTGCAGGGACTCCATTGATCTTCATTGTCGAGCAGATTTCTAAAAATGTCTCCAAGTGTCAGTTCGGGTCTTCTGTCGTAGCTCCTTCAAATTGAATCTGCTAGACCATGTGTATGAGTGTTGGTTTAAGCTCAAAGTTGTTTGCCAAAATAGACGGTCCAGCTATACTCAGCTTAAATCCTCTAGCACTAGGGGTTGTTTATTCCCGCAAAGGTCAGCTACCTATATTCACCTCGGATGTAGCTTGGTCCTCCATCCTCTTCTGTTCAACTTTCCGACGATGATAGGTTCGTTTGATTTCTAGATCGATCGGAATCAGGCCTTCCGATCTTAGGCGTCTAAGCATACAAAGAATCGAGCCACAAAATTAGGAGTATTACCTAATACTTAATTAAAACAGAAAATAAACTGAACTAAATACTGAATCAAATTCAGAAAAGCTAATTATAAAATAAAACGTGAAACTACTGCTAAAATAAAAAAAAAAAACTAAATCTAGATATGAAAAATCTAAAACTGAAGTAAATAAAGTAAAATAAAAATAAAAGGCAGTAATAAAAGTAAAGCAAGTAAATAAGTCTAATCCTAAGTCCGATCCAATTATCCACTTCTTGATTCGATATCGAATCAATCAGTCCCCGGCAATGGCGCCAAAAACTTGATGCACGCAATCACGACCTCAAATCTCACCACGAAGACCGTCGAGGACTCGAAGTATGCGCTCGCACTCAATGCCTGCAAGAGCATGGATGTCGTCAAGTAATAAAAAGATTATCGATCCCACATGGACTGAGATTCGAGTGTCGATTCGTTAAGTGGGCGATATTGTTCGGAATTCAATTTTAATGGTTGTCATTGTGAGGGTTGTCGGCGGTCCTAACTCAATATGGTGTCACACGAAAGAAGAAAAGGCTTGCTGCGAGTCTTTGGAAGGAATTCTAGGATTTCGGTTTTGCTTGTGTGTCGCAAAACATGCTATCAATTGGGTGTTGTCTAAACGTCTAACTATGGCCTTGTAGAAGGGACATCATACACTCCCCCAATGAGCCTTCGCATCTATCAGGAGCTATCTCTGCCTTACCAGGTTGACCCCTGGGGTTAGGATGGGATAGGCGGTAAGAGGATGTCAAATTAATCCCTGCGACGAATCATTTTCAATTCTATCGCACCCTTCTATCCACAGTTACAAGAGATGAGGCCAACCCCTAGGTTCCTCATTAATTCTCATAAATCTTAGATACGAGAGTTGTCACCCCTCGTATCTGTAGGGGATCGGATGGCCGGCTAGAGGGGGGGTGAATAGCCCTTTTCGTTTGGATGCCGGTATTTGCTCGTCTATAAAAGTTAGCGCAAGCGGAATGTACAAATACAAATAAAGACAACACAAAAATAGACAAGCAATACAAACACGAGATGTAACGTGGTTCACGGCTACGCCGCTAATCCACGGTCCCCGATTCGTCCTCGGTGAATCACTCCGCTAAACCAATCCACTAAATGGTCTCTCCTTTGCACCAAGCTAGGTGGAGGTAACCTTTACAATCAAGATCACTCTTCTTACAAATAGAATGGAGTAAAAGCGAGTAAGAAGAGTTTAGAGCTTGTGGGGCACTAGGAAGATTGTTTGGAGTATGAGCATTAGCCTCTCAAAGGCTCACACCCTCCCTTTTTATAGAGAGGGTTGTTTTCTTCCCGTTGGCCGCCATCAGTCGACTGCCGCCCATGGCGATCACTGCCATCCTAGCGGCCTCCGAACACGTCGGATGCACCGTTGTTGTCAGCGGAACTCTTGGCGATCGGCATGATGGACCTCACCATCATGCGACCCATCGGGCCTGATCGGCTCAGCGGCGATGCGTCAAAACCCTATTGACGATCATTGCCGCTTCAGCGATCATTCGGCCGGTCTTTGATCGCCAGCGTATGCGATCATTCTGCCACAATCGATCGATCGATCGTATACCGGTCGAACTACACTCGACTCGGGCGGTCATTGCCATTCCATGGCGGTCGGCGGTGTCGAAAACTCATCGACACTTGGCCAAATGGCCAAGTTTCACCTAAGAACTACCCCTCCCGGGTTACAATCGCTCACTCTCATCCTCGAGTCCTTCGCCTTGAAGTTCTCTTCGTTCTCGGCCCGTCCCTCGGCGGCATCGGTATGCGGCTCTGCAATGCTCCATTCGTCTCTTGCCTCGAAGTCTACTTCCTCGGCTTCACTCCAAGCTTCTCGTCCGGCGGTCCCTCGGATGCTCCAAGCGCCGCGGCCGCAAAGCTATCCTTCACCGACTCAAGGCACGAGTCATGAGATGTGAAACTCGCCACGGCTCCATGTGCGAATTACTAAGTCCTGCACGACTTCAACGCACATATCAAATCAACATAACACACTAACTTAAACCCTTTGCCACACCATCAAAACCATATTACGGCAAGAGATTGCCCTAACAATCTCCCCCTTTTTGATGTGTGGCAATCCGTTTAAGTTAGGTAAAAACATTTGATATAAATTCTAAGGGTAAAAAAAAAAAAAAAAAGCATGTAAAGATAAACATGATATAACAACATGCAACTCCCCCTTAATCCATGAAACTTTCTATAAATATTTTCTCCCCCTATCATATATTTCTCCCCCTTTTATAATTAACTTAAACATAATATTTTCTCCCCCTTTGACACCATCAAAAAGATTATCACTAAGTTAAGAACCCATGGCATCAAGTCTAATAGAAAGAAACTACCACAAGTTGATTTAAAATTGGATACTACTTGTTGGTTTAACATCTGAATTCGGCCTTCATTGTTCTGATTTTCAGGCCATCAGTCGACTGCTATCAGTATGGCAGTCGACTGGCACAAAGGAATCCGAATTTCTGATTTTCTGGATGAATTTCAGAAATGCATAAAAAATTCCAGAAAATTCGAAAAATCATGAAATTCGAGGAACATATTTCTTTTAAGTATATCTATCAATGAAAAATAGTTTTTCATGAAAACTCATTATATTTTCTTGTTTTTGCCAAAAATCCAAAAGCTCTAAAAACCACTAGGTTTTTGATCATTCTAGTATCAAGTTAGCTACCTAGTTTTGCATCCAATTGTTTCAAAACATGAATACATGTATTTTAAGGTAAGAAATTGTTTTGAAAACATATGAAATATCCAACCATGATCTTTGGGCAATATGTCTATTAATTAAACATAAGCCTTCCCCATGATTGGTCTATTATTGATATTTTGATACTTTAAATGACCATCTAAATGCCATAGGCATTAGTGGACATTTGTATCATCCTAACATCTCACCCATGCTAAGTTTGCAATCAAGTTAGCCTATAGTGAGTGTGAGATGTATCCTAGGGGGGGTATTTGTATATACTTAACCAATGTATTCATGCAATTCTATCAAGGTTAAGTATCAACCTAACAACCTACATGATCATAATGACATATATGATTTAATTTCACATTATGATCACGAGATACATGTTTTCATCAAATTATAACCATGCATTAGGCATTATATGATGATTATAAGTAAAGTATCACCTAAAACATGATTTAAACCTATTTCTCATGATAATGTGCCCAATGTCAAAATCATAAATCATGATTGCAAACATGTGTAGAAGTTACATTATTCATCATGATTTAAGCAATATTACCTATTTATGGGCACGTTATCATCACCCAACACTATCTAAAAATGTTGTCCCGTCATCCTAAGTCAACCAAAATATGATATAGGTCAAGTTCATATGGTTGACTACCCTAGGGGTTTTCTAACCCTTAAGGATGGATTTTGGAACCCAAAATAGATTTTTGCCTATGGGGTTCACTAGAAATTCTTTGGGGATCCATTTCTTAGCTATTACTTTGTTTTTGTCTTGTCCCCTAGCAATTAGGCATTTATAGGCCTTCTCATTTTTCTTCTCTTTATATCCTAGGCCTTTTTTGTTGAAGCTAGCCCTTTGGCTCCCTATGATCATGTTCAAAGTGTTGGAGCCAGTTGTGAATTTTTCTAGGGCTTTTGTTAAATAATCTACTTTTTCCCTTAAGGCCCTATTTTCATTTATACATGCATCACTAACATCTAAAGGCACATAATTATCATGTGAGCATGCATCATCATGGCAAGAAGAGGTATCATTATTATTTAAGCATGCATTTTCTAACTTATTTTCTAAGTCCTTAATTTGTTCAAGCATGCATTTATTTTTCTTCTTTGCTCTAAACAAATTCCTAGTTAAACTAGAAATCATAGAAACTATTTTACTAGGAGAGGCTTTCGTTACCATAGTTTCCATGTCCTCTTCTTCTTCTTCGGATGAGGAGGATGTAGAAGCTCCCCCTTCACTTGAGCTCTCTCCTCTTGAGCTTGATCCTTCATTTTCGGAGGAAGAGCAATCCAAATCATCAAAGGCCATCAAGGCCAAATTGGCGACAAAGGCATTCTCCTCATCCGATGATGAGGAGGAGGATGAGGAAGGATCATCCCATGTCTTGGCCTTGAATGCTTTGGCCTTCCCTTTTTCTTTTGCCTTCTTCTCCTCTTCCTTCTTTTTCTTGCTCCCCTTTTTCTTCTTTCTTTTTCCTCTCTTCCTTGCTTTTGTTTAGGAGGGGACAATTGTCCCTTATGTGTCCCTCTCCTTGGCAATTGTAGCATATGACCTTCCCCCTTGGTCTTCTATTCCTATCATTAGATTTATCAAATCTAAAATTCTTAAATACACGCCTCACCTTCCTTACCATGTAGGCTTCTTCGGTGCTATCCATGGAGGAGGATGAGGCTTCATCATCGGAGGAGGAGGGGATCTCTATCTTCTTCTTCCCCTTGTTTGCCAACAATGCTACTCCTCTTGAGGGTTGAATTCTTGGCTCTTCTTGAATTCCTTCAAGCCTCGTTTCGTGGAGCTCCATTGTTGAGAAGAATTCCTCCAAGGTGCTCACTTCTAGGTTCTTGGAGATGTAGAACGAATCCACCATGGAGCTCCACTTTGAGGACCGGGGAAAGGCATCTATAGCCTTCATGAGCATGTCCCGGTTTGATAGCTTCTCACCTACACTTGTTAGCCCAATTAAAATTTCTTTAAACCTAGAGTGTAGTGAGATTACCTTTTCTCCCTTTTCTAGTTTTATATTGGATAGTTGGGAGCGGAGGAGGTCTCTCCTTGCTAGCTTGGCCTCGGATGTGCCTTCATGGAGTTCTACAAGCTTCTCCCACATCTCTTTGGCGCTAGCACATTCTCCGATCCGGTTGATCTCTTGTTGAGGGAGCACATTGTAGAGATGGTGCTTGGCTTTGGAGTTTGCAAGGTGCTCCTCCCTTTGCTTTTTGGTCCACCTAGATTTCTCTATTGGCTTCCCTTCTTCATCCCTAGGCAAAACAAAACCGGATTCCATTGTAATCATTATATCAAAATCCGTTTCGAAAAATACCTCCATTCGCTTCTTCCACCAAGCGAATTCTCCTTCAAACTTTGGAGGATGGATGTTGGAGCCGGCCATTTTTGATGTAGGGCTTGTTGCGGCGGTTAGTCCGGTGACAAGCCCGGCCTCGATACCACTTGTAGGGATCGATGGCCGGCTAGAGGGGGTGAATAGCCCTTTCGTTGATGCCGATTTGCTCGCCTACAAAAATTAGCGCAAGCGAAATGTACAAATACAAATAAAGACAAGCAAATAGAAATACAAGAAATACAAACGCTAACAAAGAATGTAACGTGGTTCACGGCTACGCCGCTAATCCACGGTCCCCGATTCGTCCTCGGTGAATCACTCCGCTAAACCAATCCACTAACTGGTCTCTCCTTTGCACCAAGCTAGGTGGAGGTAACCTTTACAATCAAGATCACTCTTCTTACAAATAGAATGGAGTAAAAGCGAGTAAGAAGAGTTTAGAGCTTGTGGGGCACTAGGAAGATTGTTTGGAGTATGAGCATTAGCCTCTCAAAGGCTCACACCCTCCCTTTTTATAGAGAGATGGACCCGATCACGATCGCCGGCTAGTCGATCGCCGATCCGGCTACGAGCGCTTCGTGGTCAAACCCTATTGATGACCGATCACGCTTCGTCAGCCGATCTTGATCATTGCGGGTCGATCGCGATCGGCGCTTAGCGTATGGCGATCGGCTGCGCCACAATCGATCGATCGTATACGGTCGAACTACACTCGACTCGAGCGATCATCGCCATTCCATGGCGCGATCGGGTGTCAGGAAAACTCATCCGACACTTGGCCAAATGGCCAAGTTTCACCTAAGAGCTACCCCTCCCCGGGTTACAATCGCTCACTCTCATCTCTCGGAGTCCTTCGCCTTCGAAGTTCTCTTCGTTCTCGGCCACGTCCCTCGGCAGCATCAGGCGCACGGCTCTGCAATGCTCCTTCGCGTCTCTTGCCTCGAAGTCTACTTCCTCCGGCTTCACTCCAAGCTTCTCGTCCGGCGGTCCCTCGGATGCTCCAAGCGCACGGCTTCCGCAAAGCTATCCTTCACCGACTCAAGGCACGAGTCATGAGATGTGAAACTCGCCACGGCTCCATGTGCGAATTACTAAGTCCTGCACGACTTCAATGCACATATCAAATCAACATAACACACTAACTTAAACCCTTTGCCACACCATCAAAACCATATTACGGCAAGAGATTGCCCTAACAGTATCGGCTAGCACAGTAGATAGAAAACCAAAACACATAGATATTGGTCTAAACTAATACCAATTGCAAATACAAACTCAAGAATAGAATTTAATTTGGAATAACATGTTCTACACACACAAACTACTCCCTAATCCTAGAATCAAAGAATCTACTCCATAAATATGAGAGGAGAAATACAAAGCACGATCATATTCGTATAAAAAATGGATATTATAAAAAGAATAGAAATTACAATGCAATGTGGCTCTTCTCTCCGGCGTTTAAGTGCAGAACTTGGATCTCCGGCGGCTTTCTTACTCCCCATTGTGAGTTCCCGAACCTTTTTAGGGCGTCGAAGTATCATCCCAGTCGTCATGCCTCTCCCCTAGGGTTTTGGCATAGCCTCCTTTATATAGACATCAGCCTAGATCTCCCCGAAACCTAAAAAAAATCGAATCGCGTCGGAATCGCACAGCGCCACATGGCGGTGTTGATCCACACGACCAGGCCATGTGTGGTGTTGTGGCGTAGGCCGTGTGTTTTCATAGGGCAAGGGTGTGTATCATTCTGTTCTAGCTGTCAAATGTCTTCTTTTCGTTCGAAAAGTATGCTATTTTCCTCGTATAATGATGTCCTGCACACAAAAGTACAACGAGCAGATCTTTGAACCAAAAAATAGGAAATGCATGCAAAATAAAGTAAAATATGCATGAAAAAAATAAAATGAAATGAGATGTGAGTGAAAACTACTCCTAAAATCCTATACATTTTGCTCACATCACGAGTCTTCTTCTATTCCTTAGCCTCTTATGTCATTACATATATGTGAGTCACACCTGGTATCCAATACCCAAGTGTCTAAGGAAATAGAATGACAATCAATAACGAAGATACCTGAAGAGGATGGTGCATCAAATGCCTTCTTCTTCTTTGCAGACTAAAGATAAATCTTGCATTTTCTTTGCCAATGTCCCTCCTATTGGGATGTATACTGAAAAGTCTATTTTTTATATGAACATCTTTATTTTTGAAATAAGAATCACATGATCATTGTTTGCATATTTATAGTTATGCATATTGTTTGATACAATATAATGTAGATAACATGGTGTGTGGTGTCACACCGGAGATCATGTTATCAGTTCCTTGTAGAGTATAAGTAGAGGCTCACAACCGAGATGGTTTTGGATAAACCATTGGTATGGTTGTAGTGTAATTTGGTATTGGTTTGTCTTGACCATAGAATTACACTAGTACACTTTGTGTGTATTGAGCGGGACCGACTTAAAGGTGATTCAATTTATTGCTGACTACATAATTGAATCAAACCTCGGATATTATGGTGTACATGCTCTTAATCCCGATATAATAATGGCACATGTACTTAGTATTTATTTCTTTGATTTACCAATGGGCAAAATTTATAGATTAAATCGATATGCTCGGTAAGTTGGAAAAAGATATTATTTACATGGTGTTTCGTTGATTATAGGAGAAAACCCTGTCCTATGTATTTGGATGATGATGTCCCCTTGAGGATCTCATAAGGATCATCATGTAAACCCTACAGGTGAACTTGGTCCAACATGATGATAAGGTTGAGTGGTACTACTAATGGAGTTAGATGTTGATTAATTAATTGTCAGTAAATTAATTAATTGACGGACATTCAATATCTTAAACACGGGGAGACATTTGTACAATTAATATATGGAGCCCATATTTATTTATGGAGGTTGGTGAGATAGATCAATGATAATCCTCTAGTTGAATGGATCATCATTAATGGATCGGGTTTGTGTGGTTCGGATCCATTGGGTGGCCAAGATCCAACTCCTCCTCATGGTTCCTATTGTAGCCTAATATAAATACCTCATGAAAGCATAGATCCGATGGTGGAAAATGAAACCCTAGATCCAACGGTGGAGATTGAAAGGAGGCTTAAGCCTAACTCTATAAAAGGAGGGCTAGGGCTTGGGTGGAAAACAGAATTTGGATTCATTGGTCTTGGGCGGCAATAGAAGCAAGGAAAGGATTAGGGTTAGGGTTGCCTTCTCTTGGTATCCTCTCCCTATTGTCGGTGCCCATCACCACCTCTTCTTAGGCAGTGCCTATCTTCTTCCAAAAAGGGGCGGCGCCACCTTCTCCTCCACCCAAGGTCGGCGGTTTTCCTTCTCCATTGGTCATCGCTCATTCATCTCCCTCTCCTTGGTGGCCGACAACAACAACAAAGAGGAGGAAGAGGTTTTATCTTCCTCCAAAGGGATTATGTATAGAACTAGATAGGAGAAGAAGGGAGCTTTCATCTTCCCTTTGTTCGGAGCGAGCAAGGAAGAGAAGAACATGATCTAGGAGGCTTCATCTCTTGGAGGATTGTTGCCCACACAACGTCCAAGAGGAGGATAGGACATACAATAGAAGATCAAGAGGTATAATCTTGTTTATTTTGATTTAGTTCTTTTGTATAATGCATGTGGCTAATTTACTTGGACCCCGAAGATAAACACAAAAATCGGCAATCCGTACATCATCTATTCCGCTGCTAAAAGAGTTAGGTTGCTTGAACAACAAGTTTGTTCAAAAGACCACTCTAATTGAATAGCACGATGATGGATCGATTTCTTGGGTAATCTGTCTTCGTCAAGGATTAATATTTTAATCTGGGAACGTAGAGAGGATCGCCATGCACAAGCGATTAAGGTGGGAAACGAAGCTATGGGCCACACCTTCAAGTGGTATCAGAGCCATGGTTTCCGATTTTGTGTGTTTAGGATTCGGTTACTTTTATGCACTTATCATATATTATATGTGCCGAATGATAGTAGGATGTGCATAGGCTAACTTTTTGGTTTCAGGAATAAGATCCAACTATTATGGTCATATGTGTGTGTATGTGATTGGATGTGTGTAATTGTAATATTATTTGAATCCTCGGGGTTGACGAGGCTAGTATTTAATTTTTATAATTAAGTACGACATTGTTTAGCCACTCTTTTATTTTAGTTTACTTTCGATCTAGATTTCATGTAGACTCCTTTGTGGAGTATAGGATTGATGGATGTAAATTAAAATAATTATTCTCGATTTGGATCTCTGGATGGCTTGTACATGGCGTAGGGAGAAGCGGACGAGATGGCGACACGACGAGAGGAATATTGGAAAACAAAAGCCATAATAGTTGAAAAATATATTTTTTTCATATTTATTGCTTCTTGATTGATATGCATGTTGTGTGCTAGGAAAATTCCTCATTTTAAATTACTACGTGGGAGAGAGATATTTTTAAAAAAAATTCCCATGGCCTCCATTATGATTTGACATGTGATGCAAACAAACTTGCGCGTCGGCTCTGAGTGCCTTCCTCCCCATTGGATGAGTTTATTTTATGGATCACAAGGTCAAATATGGTTATAGAAAATTATTTAGGAGCGTGTGTACTTCCCCATCAGAAGGCACATAATCCAAGATAATTGCCTTGGTTTCGAGTAATGGTAAACACTTAGATGCAAATAAGAGTATCCTCCCCATCAGAGTCACTGCTTTTATTTGTAGGGACAAAGAGGAACCAACTATTAATTCTATTTGTCAAAAAGTTAGGTTGACAGGATAATAAAATTAATGAGTAAAACCTCCTCTTACAAATGTAGAATTTGTATACGTCCACACTATCGTGGCATACGATATTCTTGGTGTTTTGAGGTGTTGGTTGATTTTAAAATTTTATTGTTTGAGGAATCAATAATTTTTTGAAATCTAATGTTTTGATCTATGTGATTCTTAGGTTTTTTAAAAATGACTTTCAACCCACTTGCTGTGATACTAAAGGAAAATAAACTTACTGGACCCAATTATGTTGATTGGAAAAGGAATCTAGATATTGTCTTGACTGTTGAGGAGTACAAGTATGTACTCTTCGAAGAGTATCCTCCTAAGCCTATGGATGATTCTGGGGAAAAGGAGAAAGAGAGTTATAAAAAGTGGATTAAGGCTGATGAGATGGCACGGTGTTACATTTTGGCTTCTATGTCAAATGTATTGCAACATCAGCATTAAGCCATACCCACTGCTTATGACATGATGCTCAATCTCAAGGAACTTTTCGGACACCAGAATCGGGCTACGAGGCAGGAAGTCATGAGAAACTTGATAATGACCACCATGATCGAGGGAACACCCATGAGGGATCATGTTCTCAAGATGATGCTCATTTGAATGAGCTGGAAGTCCTTGGAGCTGAGATCGATGGGGAAACCCAGGTTGATATCATGGTCCAATCTCTACCTAGGAGTTTTGAGCAGTTTCGCCTGAATTACAACATGAATAAGAGGTTGTATTAGTTGGTGGAGCTTCTGACAGAACTCCAGGCGGTAGAGGAGCTTTTTCGTCAGAGTGCTCAGGCTCAGGCCATAGTTGCTTAGAAGGTTTCTACTTCTAAGCCGAAAGGCAAGAAGAAGAAAAAACAAGGTGGAGCAAAGGTGGTGGGAGGATCTCAGGGAGGAGTGAAGAAGCCGAAAGGTAAGTGTTTTACTTGCAAGAAGATTGGACATTGGAAGAAGGACTGCCCCAACCGAAAGCAGAATAAAGTTATATCTTTTAGTCTAGTCGTTGAAACATTTTAGCAGTGTTATCTACCAGCACCTGGTGTGTAGATACGGGAGCCACTGATCATATCTGCAATACTTAGCAAGGGTTCTAGGAAACTAGATGACTAGCTGAAGGAGAGATTACCGTTTACTTGGGCGATGCTACGAAGGTGGTGGCTATTACAGTGGGAGATGTTTATTTATCTTTTGATAGGAATAAAACTTTGGTTCTGAAAAATTACCTTTATGTACCTTTATTTAGAAAGAATTTGATTTTAGTTTCTAAATTATTTTTGGATGGATATTCTATTTCTTTTAATGACAGAGTTGTTATAAAAAAGAATAGGGAGATTATCTGTTCTGGTGTATTGATAGGAAATTTATATACTCTTGAACCAAAAGCTCCCACGATGCAAATAGAAGTAAATAACTCATCGTCTAAATCTAATAAGAGAAAAGAACCTTCGAAAATGAACCAAACGTATCTTTGGCATCTAAGGTTAGGTCATATTAACCTAAGTAGAATTCAAAGGTTGATAGTTGATGGACCTTTGGGTTCATTAGTGGTGGAAGATTTCCCGACCTACGAATCTTGCTTGGAAGGTAAAATGACCAAGAGGCCCTTTAAGGCCAAGAGGTATAGAGCCAAAGATGTGTTGGAATTGGTTCATTCTGATTTGTGTGGTCCTATATCTATCCAGGTTAGAGGTGGTTTTGAATATTTCATCCCTTTTATAGACGATTATTTAAGATATGGATACATTTACTTGATGCGCCGCAAGTCTGAATGCTTTGACAAGTTCAAAGAATTCAAGGCTGATGTGGAGAAATATCAAGGTAAAAGTATCAAGACACTATGATCTGATCGTGGTGGTGAGTACCTTTTGGGAGAGTTTAGGAATTACTTATCATAGGCTGGGATTCAATCCCAATTGTCTACACCTGGCACACCCCAGTAGAATGGTGTAGTGGAGCGAAGGAATAGGACTCTTATGGAGATTGTTAGATCGATGATGAGTTATTCTGAGTTGCCAGATTCGTTCTGGGGGTATGCTCTGGATACAACAGTGTATATTCTGAACTTGGTACTGTCTAAATCAGTGACTTCTACTCCCACAGAATTGTGGACTGGGCGAAAGCCTAGTCTGAGACATATTCGGATTTGGGGGAGTCCAGAACATGTGTTGAAGGCAGATGCTGGTAAGTTAGAACCTCGTACAGAAGTGCACATGCTCGTAGGCTATCCTAGAGGAACGTAAGGTGGTTTGTTCTATAGTCCTAGATATCAGAGGGTGATCGTTAGCACGAACGCCAGATTTTTAGAGGAAGAATATGTGATGAACCACAAGACCATGAGTAAGATTGTTCTGGAGGACTTGAGAGGGGAAGTCACTACTTCAGTACCACCAGTACAAGAGGATATACCACAAGTAACTGCACCGCGTGTCACAGAGGATACACAGGTGATACCTCATCGTAGTGGGAGGGTTGTTAGACAGCCTGATAGATTTATGTTCTTGGGAGAATCTTCTGATTTGGTCCCTGGCGAACATGATCCTGATCCCTGGACATATGACGAGGCAATCCAAGATAAAGATGCGGTATCTTGGCAAAGTGCAATGAATTCTGAGATAGAATCTATGGATTCAAATCAGGTCTAGGAGCTAGTAGAACCACCCAATGGTGTAAAAACCATTGGATGCAAGTGAATCTACAAAAGAGAGGAATAGATGGAAAGGTTGAGACCTTCAAAGCAAGGCTTGTTGCGAAAGGGTATACTCAGAAAGAGGGTATCAATTATGAGGAGACCTTTTCGCCGGTGGTCATGCTTAAGTCTATCCGGACTCTCTTATGTATTGTTGCTCATATGGATTATGAGGTGTGGCAGATGGATGTCAAGACAACTTTCCTTAATGGAAGTCTTGAGGAAAACATCTATATGGAGCAACCAGAGGGATTCATTGCAAAGGGCAAAGAGCATCTTGTGTGCAAGCTTAATCGGTCCATATATGGATTGAAGCAAACTTCGAGATCTTGGAACATCTGTTTTGATGAGGTAATCCAGTCTTATGGATTTATTCAAAGTCCAGAAGAGTCTTGTGTATACAAGAGATGTGACAAAAACGTAGTGGTATTTTTTGTACTATACGTATATGACATTTTGTTAATTGGCAACAATGTAAAGGTGTTATCAGACGTAAGGGTATGGTTGTCTAAACAGTTTGATATGAAGGACTTGGGAGAAGTGGGACACATCCTTGGGATCAAGGTTATAAGGGATCACAGGAAAAGGATGTGTGCTTGTCTCAAGTTTCATACATAGACACTATTTTGGCTCATTTTAGCATGCAAAACTCCAAGAAAGGTTTTCTACCTTTTAGGCATGGAGTACCTTTATCTAAAGAGATATGTCCTAGAACATCAAAGGAGATAGAGGAGATGAAGGTGGTTCCTTATGCTTGGGCAGTAGGAAGCCTCATGTATGCTATGTTATGTACGAGGTCGGATATCTGCTTTGTTGTGGCAATGGTTAGCAAATATTAGAGTAATCCAGGACAAGGACATTGGACTATGGTAAAGCATATATTAAAGTACCTGAGAAGGACTAGAGATTATATGCTAGTATACCAGGCAGATCAATTACTCCCTGTGGGTTACACAGATTTCGACTTCCAATCAGATAGGGATAACAATAAGTCTACCTCGGATTTTGTGTTTACTTTGGGAGGTGGAGCCATTGTATGGAGGAGTGTCAAGCAGAAATGCATGGTAGACTCCACCATGGAAGTTGAGTATCTGAGGCAGCCAAAGAAGTTGTATGGCTCAGGAAATTCTTGATGGACTTAGATGTGATTCCTGGTTTGCTCAGAACTATCACAATTTATTGTGATAACAGTGGTGCAGTTGCAAACTCGAAGGAACCACGAGCCTATAAGGCAAGTAAAAACATAGAGCGCAAGTACCACCAGATACGAGAAATCATAAAGCAAGGAGAAGTTGTTGTAGCCAAGATTGCATCAGAGGACAACCTGACAGATCCTTTCACTAAGGCCCTTCCGGCGAGAGCTTTTGATAGCCATGTGGAGGGAATGAGAATTAGATGTATGACATTATGAGGACAACATAGTCTTTCAGTATAAGTGGGAGAATGTTGGGATGTATACTGAAAAGTTTATTTTTTGTATAAACATCTTTATTTTTGAAGCAAGAATCGCATGATCATTGTTTGTATATTTATGATTATCTATATTGTCTGATACATTACATTGTAGATAACATGGTGTGTGGTGTCACACGGGAGATCATGTTATCAGTTCCTTGTAGATTATAAGTAGAGGCTCACAATTGAGATGGCTTTCGACAAACCATTGGTATGGTTGTAGTGTAATTTGGTATTGGTTTGTCTTGACCATAGAATTACACTAGTACACTTTGTGTGTATTGAGCAGAACCGACTTAGAGGTGATTCAATTTATTGCTGAATACATAATTGAATTGGACCTCGGATATTATAGTGTACATGCTCTTAATTCTGATATAATAACAGACACATGTACTTAGTATTTATTTCTTTGATTTACCAATGGACGAGATTTATAGATTAAATCGATAGGCTCGGTAAGTTGGGAAATGATATTATTTATATGGTGTGTCGTTGATTATAGGAGGAAATCGTGTCCTATGTATTAGGATGATATGTCCCCTTGAGGAGCTTATAAGGATCATCATGTAAACCCTGCAGGTGGACTTGGTCCGACATGATGATAAGGTTGAGTGGTACTACAACTGGAGTTAGATGTTGATTAATTAATTATCAATGAATTAATTAATTGACGGACATTCGATATCTTAAACACGGGGAGACATTTGTACAATTAATATATGGAGCTCATATTTATTTATTGGGGGTGGTGAGGTAGATCAATGATAATCCTCTAGTGGAATGGATCATCATTAATGGATCGGGTTTGTGTGGTTCGGATCCATTGGGTGGCCAAGATCCAACTCCTCCTCATGGTCCCTATTGTAGCCTAATATAAATACCTCATGAAAGCCTAGATTCGACGGTGGAAAATGAAACCCTAGATCCAAAGGTAGAGATTGAAAGGAGGCTTAAGCCTAACTCTATAAAAGGAGGGCTAGGGCTTGGGCGGAAAACAGAATTTCGATTCATTGGTCTTGGGCGGCAATAGAAGCAAGGAAAGGATTAGGGTTAGGGTTGCTTTCTCTTGGTATCCTCTCCCTATTGCCGGCGCCCATCACCACCTCTTCTTAGGTGGCGCATATCTTCTTCCAAGAAGGGGCGGCGCCACCTTCTCCTCCACCTAAGGTCGGCGGTTTTCCTTCTCCATTGGTCGTTGCTCATTCATCTCCTTCTCCTTGGTGGCCGGCGGCAACAACAAAGAGGAGGAAGAGGTTTGATCTTCCTCCAAAGGGATTGTGTCCGGAACTAGATAGGAGAAGAAGGAAGCTTTCATCTTCCCTTTGTTCGAAGCGAGCAAGGAAGGGAAGAACGTGATCTAGGGGGCTTCATCTCTTAGAGGATCGTTGCCCACACAACGTCCAAGAGGAGGATAGGATATACAATAGAAGATCAAGAGGTATACAAGATGTATAATCTTGTTTATTTTGGTTTAGTTCTTTTGTATAATTCATGTGGCTAATTTACTTGGACCCCGAAGATAAACACAAAAACCGGTGATCCATACATTATCTATTCCACGGCTAATGAAGGAAAAGAGTTAGATTGCTTGAACAACAAGTTTGTTCAAGAGACCACTCTAATCGAATAGCATGATGATGGATCGGTTGCTTGGGTAATCCGTCTTTGTCAAGGATTAATTTTTTAATCCGGGGACGTAGAGAGGATCGTCATGCATAAGCGACTGAGGTGGAAAGCGAAGCCACAGGCCACACCTTCACCTCCTTGCCACAATGATGGCAAGTGCCCTTTTGAGCTGGTTCTACCTTCTTAGCCTTCTTCTTCCCCTTATGTTGTTCCTTTGTCTTCCTCTTAGAACCTTTCTTTGAGGAATCAACTAACAACAATGTCTTCTCCTCATGCTTCACAGAAGGTTCCATAGTCTTTAGCATGTTGAGGAGTTCTTGAATGGTAGTTGTAATTTTGTTCATCCAGTAGTTCATCACAAACTATGAGTAACTCTTGGGCAAACAATGTAGAATTAAGTCAATACTTAATTCATAATCCATCACAAACCCGAGTGTAACTAAATGCTCGATGCACCCATTCATCTTTAGCACAAATTGCACTACAGATGAACCTTCTTGCTATTGGAACATCGTGGCCAGGTAGAGGGGGGTGAATAGCTCTCTTTCATCGTATGGTGGAATTCGTTAGTCGATTACTTGTCTACAAACAATATTAGAACAACGAAAACAAAACTAAATAAGAAATTAAGACAAAGTAAAGAGAGAATAGATGCAAACACTAACAATGCGATGTAACATGGTTCACGGCCCTTGCTGCTAATCCACGATCGATTCGTCTAAGGTGAATCACGCCTACACAATTCCACTAATCTCTCCTTTGCACAAATCTAGGTGGAGGTAACCTTTCTTACACAAGATCTCTCCTCTTACAATATCATAGAAATAAGCTCAAGGAAGAGGATTGAAAATGTTTGGGCACTTGAGAAGATGTTTAGAGTAGAAGCATTAGGCTCCCCAAGTGTCCAAAGGCCCCATTTTATAGAGAAGAACTCATTCTTCCCGTTGGGCACCTGGCAGTCGACTGATGCCCCAATCAGTCAACTGCTCCTGTAGTCATTGCCCTATAACGACTTCTTCCACATTGTATTCCAACCAACGACTCCCACATCAGTCGACTGATGGAGCTAACAGTCAAGTGTCGAAAGCGAGCACTCGACTGATCAACATTCTGTGCTCGAAACCCTTGCGATCAGTCGACTGCCAACCCTTGGCAGTTGACTGCTGGGACACAAACCTGACTCGAACACCAATCGATTCACAGTCGACTTGGAGTAGTCGACTTCCCATTCACAGCAGTCGACTGATGCCGGGTAAACCTCAAACTTCACATCCGTTTGAGCGTCCAGTGGTCGGGTAAAACCTTAACCCTTTCGGTCGAGCCTCCGACATTTAGTCATTTAGGCCAAGTTCACCTAATGACCTACTTACATTTCACTCATTCTCTCATCTCACTTGAAGTCCCTCATCAAAGCTCTCTTCGTTCACGGCCACATCCCTCGGCAGCACTAAGCACACGGCTTTGCAATACTCCTTCGCGTCTCTTGCCCTCGAAGTCTGGTCCCTTGGCTTCGCTTCAAGTCATCTCGTCCGATGGCCCCTCGGATGCATCAAGCGCATAGCTTTGCAATGCTCCTTTGCCAACTCAAGCACGAGGTTGTGAGTTGGGGAAACTTGCCAATGCTCCATGTGCGAATTACTAAGTCCTGCACGACTTCAATGCACATATCAAATCCAATATAGTCCTAACTTTAATCCTTTGTCACACACATCAAAACCATATCACATGGGTTGATTGCCCTAACAATCTCCCCCTTTTTGTTGTGTGGCAATTCGTGTAAGTTAGGTAAAAACAATAACATAAAACATAAGGCAAGAAAGCATGTAAGTAAAAAACATGAGTATCAAACTCCCCCTTAAACATGCAACTCCCCCTTAAGACATGCTAAAATTTCCCCCTTAGCATGATTAACTTAAACCTATCAATTCTCCCCCTTTGACACCATCAAAAACATTAATATAATGTCATAATCCAAGGCATCAAAGTCCAAGGGTCGAAAATCCATCAAAAATAGCTTGAAAACACTAAAATCAGGCTATGAACAGTGCCACCAGTCGACTGAATCAAACATCAGTCGACTGGCATGCTAGTTTCAGTAATTTCTGATTTTCGAACCGAAATTCAGAAATGCACCATAAATTCCAGAAAAAATAAAAAATTGTGAAATTTTGAAAACACATTTCTTTTAAAGTCCTTTATTAGTGAAAAATGAGTTTTCATGAAATTACTTATATTTTCAATGATTTGCCAAAATTCCAAAAATTTCAAAAACAACTAGTATTTGATCAAGTTTGTATCAATTTTAACACCTAGTTTTGCTTTAGATTGTTTCAAAACATGAAAACACAAATTTTAAAGTAAGGAATGATTTTGAAAACATATGAAATATCCAACCCTGATCTTTGGGCAATATGTCTATGAATTAAACATAAGTCTTCCTCATGATTGGTCTTTTATTGCTCTATTGATACACTTAATGATCCATCTAAATGCCATAAGCATTAGTGAACCATTTGTATCATCCTATCATCTCACCAATGCTATGTTTTCAATCAAAGTTAGCCTTATAGTGGGATGTGAGATGTTTCTAAAGGTATTTGTACTTAACCAAAAATTTCATGCATTTATACCCATGGTTAAGTATCACCCTAAAAAACCAAAACATGAACATGCATCAAGAATTGTCAATCATGATCATAAATCATCAATCATTGCATATCATGATTATAAATTATAAAATTGAGCATGAATCATGATTCAAACT
This sequence comes from Wurfbainia villosa, assembly GCA_025175895.1. Taxonomy (NCBI): domain Eukaryota; kingdom Viridiplantae; phylum Streptophyta; class Magnoliopsida; order Zingiberales; family Zingiberaceae; genus Wurfbainia; species Wurfbainia villosa. Next base: position 35,829,974 of record CM045990.1, read on the forward strand.
TTTAATTTATGGGTTATACATTATCATCACCCAACACTATGTTAAAAATTTATAACTCACACCATCCTAAGTCAACCAATCAACATGATACAAGTTATGTCCACTATGGTTGACTAACCTAGGGTTTTTCTAACCCTTAAGGATAGATTTAGGAACCCAATACAAATTCTTTCCTATAGGGTTCACTAAATATTCCTTAGGGATCCATTTTCTAGCAATTGTTTTGTTTTTAGCTTGACCCCTAGCAATTAAACAATGATAGACCTTTTCATTTTTGTTTCCCTTATATCCTAGGCCTTTTCTATTAAAACTTTCCCTTTGGCTCCCAATTATCATGTTCAAAGTATTGGAGCCTATTGTGAATTTTTCTAAGGCTTTAGTTAGGTGATCTACCTTTTCCCTTAAAGTCTTATTTTCCTCAATGCATGCATCATTCACATCAAAAGAAATATAATCATTAACATTAATGCATGCATTTCCTAGTTTTTCCTCTAGGGCCTTAATCTCATTTTGCATGCATTTATTTCTATTTTTCATCTTAAATAAGTCCCTAGTTAAACTTGAAATCATGGAAACTATTTTCTTAGGAGAAAGATTCGTTACCATAGTTTCCATGTCTTCTTCCTCCGATTCCGATGAGGATGAGGATGAAGCTCCCCTTCACATGAGCTCTCCTCACTTGTTCTTCTTTCTTCTTTCTCGGAGGAGGAGGTGTCCAAATCATCTATTGCCATTAGGGCAAGGTTTGTGAAGGCATCTTCTTCGGATGATATGAATAGCACGATGATGGATCAGTTGCTTGGGTAATCCTTCTTCGTCAAGGATTAATTTTTTAATCTGGGAACGTAGAGAGGATCGCCATGCACAAGCGACTGAGGTGGGAAGCGGAGCTACAGGCCACACCTTCACCTCCTTGCCACAATGATGGCAAGTGCCCTTTTGAGCTAGTTCTACCTTCTTAGCCTTCTTCTTTCCCTTATGTTGTTCCTTTGTCTTCCTCTTAGATCCTTTCTTTGAGGAATCAACTAACAACACTGTCTTCTCCTCATGCTTCACAGAAGGCTCCATAGTCTTTAGCATGTTGAGGAGTTCAGGAATGGTAGTTGTAATTTTGTTCATCCGGTAGTTCATCACAAACTGTGAGTAACTCTTGGGCAAACAATGTAGAATTAAGTCAATACTTAATTCATGATCCATCACAAACCCGAGTGTAACTAAATGCTCAATCCACCCATTCATCTTTAGCACAAATTTCACTACAGATGCACCTTCTTGCTATTGGAATGTCGGTGGCCAGCTAGAGTGGGGTGAATAGCCCTCTTTCATCGTACGGTGGAATTCGTTAGTCGATTACTTGTCTACAAACAATATTAGTGCAACGGAAACAAAACTAAACAAGCAATTAAGACAAAGTAAAGAGAGAATAGATGCAAACGCTAACACCGTGATGTAATGTGGTTCACAACCCTCGCCGTTAATCCATGACCAATTCGTCCAAGGTGAATCACGCCGACACAATTCCACTAATCTCTCCTTTGCACAAAGCTAGGTGGAGGTAACCTTTCTTACACAAGATCTCTCCTCTTACAATATAATAGAAATAAGCTCAAGGAAGAGGATTGAAAATGTTTGGGCACTTGAGAAGATGTTTAGAGTAGAAGCATTAGGCTCCCCAAGTGTCCAAAGGCCCCATTTTATAGAGAAGAACTCATTCTTCCCGTTAGATGCTTGGCAGTCGACTGATACCCCGATCAATCGACTGCCCCTTTAGCTGTTGCCCTATAATGACTTCTTCCACATTGGATTCCAACCAACGGCTCCCACATCAGTCGACTAATCATCCCATCAGTCGACTGATGGAGCTAACAGTCCAGTGTCGGAAGCGAGCACTGGACTGATCAACATTTTGTGCTTGAAACCCTTGCGATCAGTCGACTTCTGCCATCAACAGTCGACTGATGGTTTTGGTAGTCGACTGCCATCCCTTGGTAATCGAATGTTGGGACACAAACCTGACTCAAACACCAGTCGAGTCACAGTCGACTTGGAGCAGTCGACTACCCATTCACAGCAGTCGACTGATGCCGGGTAAACCTCAAACTTCACATCCATTTGAGCGTCCGACAGTCGGGTAAAACTTCAACCCTTTCGGTCGAACCTCCGACACTTAGCCATTTCGGCCAAGTTCACCTAATGAGCTACTTACATTTCACTCATTCTCTCATCTCACTTGAAGTCATTCGCCGAAGCTCTCTTCGTTCGTGGCCACGTCCCTCGGTAGCACCAAGCGCACAACTTCGCAATGCTCTTTCGCGTCTCTTGCCCTCGAAGTCTGGTTCCTTGGCTTCGCTTCAAGTCATCTCGTCCGGAGGTCCCTCAGATGCATCAAGCGCACGGCTTTGCAATTCTCCTTTGCTGACTCAAGCATGAGGTTGAGTTGGTGAAACTTGCCAATGCTCTTAAACCCTTTGCGACACACATCAAAATCATATCACATGGGTTGATTGCCCTAACACTTGCATCTTAGAGGTGAAGAGGAGCTTGGAGACTTCGAACCTTTCGGATCTCACTTGCTCATCAAATAGCTCTTGAAGATGAAAGACTATCGTATTAGCATCCATATGCTCATGCTACTTCTGAAGCTTGAGTACCATCCCAGCTAGCATGATGCAACTCGCCAGTTCAGAATCATTCACATGTTTCTGATAGGTCAACATTGTTGGATCGAGATAATCGCTAGAGGGGGGTGAATAGCGTAAAACAAATTCTTCTTTTTCGTTCGATAAAGACACAAGTTTAGTGCAGCGGAAAGTAAATTAAGATTCAAGGAATTTACTTGGTTCACAGCCTATGGCTGCTAATCCAAGGCCCTAACAATCCTAGACTATGTACGAAGGGCAATCAACTATAATACTCCTCCTCGTGAGAGGTAGGAGTGAACGAGTACAAGAAGATACAAAAACCTTGAGGTAGAGGGACACTCCCCCTCTCCTCTTTACGATTAAAGCTCCGAAAATATAAACTTTAAAAAGAATATACTGAGTAGATGACTTTAAGTATTACTGACAACTTGTGGAGTTGAATCTTGAGCTTAGGTCATCGGTGTTTCGGCAATGCTTCGTCGTCGTAGAGTTGTTGGAGAGTCGCAGCATTATGGGAGAAATTTGGAGCACTTGGAATACATAAAATGGTGAGGAATGGACTTCTTTTATAGCCCTAGAAGTCCCCTCCTTGAGCACATCAAGATCCTACATCAATGGCCAACTCACCCTTGACCAGCGGGTGAACTGATTCATTGGCCAGCGGGTGAACTGATTCATTGGCCAGTTGAACTAATGGCTCAACAGTTGAACTGATCCTTGGCTGGTTGAACTGATGGCCCAGTAGTTGGACTGATCCTTGGTCAGTTGAACTGATGGCCATAATTTTTTACTACAATAAAGAGTTAGCTCTAAATATAAGTGAATTCGACGGCCACTTGCTGTCCGATCTCGACATAGACCTATCATGGGAAGTCTTGGTCGGATCATCACCTAAGGATGTCCCCGTGTGAAGGACACAGCCTTAATTCACTTTACTCACTCGAGCTTACCTCAACATTTAACTTTGAAGTCTTGCTTCCGGTCTCCACTTGATTCCTTCGGCTCCCTCCGAAGTCCTCCCGGTGTCACCCGACCACCATGATTCCCTCTGGGTGTCGCTGACCTTCAGCTTTAGCTTAGCATTTTCTACACACTTGATTTAGCTCGTAAGATAATAAAATAACCTTGACTTTGTATCTTTGTCATAATCAAAATATAGGTTCGATTATCTGGTGCCCCTACACCAACAATCTCTCCCTTTTTGATCTATGGTAAACCAACACAAAGTTAAGGGAAATTTAAAGCATAAGGCATAAAACAAGTAATAAATGATAAACCCACTTTAAAGAACTCCCCCTTAACCCTAGGTGAATTTTGAAAGAAATACTTTAATTTTTTTAAATTTTGTGGTACTCCCTCTTAACTTACTCTCTTCTCCCCCTTTTGCCATGAATCAAAAACAAGGTTGGGGGTTTTATAAAACATAGGGGTAATATTATAGCATTCATAAAAAAATTGAGTAAGAGTCCAAGCATGCGTCTCGAATTGGTTAAATTCATTGGTTCGAGGTATATCCCTCTACACCAACGATAAGTTTTTGAAACTAGTTTTGATTTTCAAAATACTTATAAGCTAATTTTCAAGAATAACTTTTTGAAAATTTATAACCCTTAGGGTTAGTTTACTCTCCCCCTTAATTAAGTATATAAGGTATAAAAGAGTTAGGGGGCGCTAAACTTTTGCCTAAAGGGTTGTATATTTAGTGTTGGCTGATAATTATCCGTTAGGTGTAATAATTGAAAAATAGATAGCTTTTGAAAAGGTTATGTATATTAAAATTGTTCCTTAATCATCTCACCCATTCTATGTATCTCAGGATTGTGTTAGCCTTATATGTTTTGTGAGATGATTTGTGTTGGTGCAGGGGCACTAGATAATCGAACCTGTGTTTTGATTATGGCAAAGACACAAAGTTTAGTTTACATCGTTATCTCACGAGCTAAATCGAGTGTGCAGAAAAGTACTAAAGCTGGAGCTGAAGGCTAGCGACATCCGGAGGAAGCCGCGGTGGTCGGGCGACACTCGAGTGACTTCGGAGGAATCGAGTGGAAGGCCGAAAGTGAGAGCTACAAGGTAAGTATCGAGGAAATCTCGTGTGAGTGAGAGATTGTAAGGTCGTGTCCTCTTTACGGGGACGACCGTAGGCGGCGATCCGACTAAGACTTCCCGTGGAAGGTCTAGGTCGAGATCGGACGGTCAGAAACCGTTGCATTTATCATTTTCCGAGCTAACCTCTTACTGCAGGGAAGTGGCCAGGCTGGCAGTCGACTGTTGGACGTTGGGCAGTCGACTGATGGCGATGAATCAGCCTTTGCGCTAGGTCAAAATGGATAAGGTTTTGACGCGGCCACTTCACGATAAAATTTATTACAACTTCGTGATCTGTTCCGAAAAAAGAGGAGACATATTCAGAGGCCAAAATCTATAAAAGGAGGGGTGGATTCCAACTCCAAAAATCATCAAGTTTATTCATCAAGTGCTCCTACAACGCCAACGCTCCAACACCGTCATAACGCCGACGCGACAACAAGTTCAGATCTTCTTCGTCGACAGCAGCATCTAGTAATATATTTTGATATTGTATTCATTGTTTTTATTCATAATGAGGTGAGGTAGGATTGTTGCCTCATCCTCATACATTCGGTTTTGTGATCGTTGTCTCCTACCTCCAACGAGGAGGAGACGTTATAGTCCTTTGCCCTCCGTACGCAGTCTAGGACCGATAAGGCCTTGGAGTAGCACCCGCTGGGTTGTGAACCAAGTAAAAATAAATGTGTTTATTTATTTTCCGCTGCTCTTACTTGTATATCAAATGAACTAACGAAAGGATTTACGATCGCTATTCACCCCCCCCCCTCCCTCTAGCGACGCTTCTCGATCCAACAATTGGTATCAGAGCGGGGGCGCTAAGATTTGGTGAAACCACCAATCTAGCACGTTTTGGTTTTCTTTTCGTATTTTTCGATTCATATCTTTCTTATTTTTTTTTCTCCCGCACTACTAATCCAAGACAAAGTCTTGGTACGCTTCTTTTGGTTGTGTGTTTGCAAGTATTCTATTTTGGAGTAGTCGACGGTAAAACGACCATATCTTTTCGGACAAGAGGACTCTCAAAACGATCTACCTACCAAATCGAAGCTCTTTGAAAGATCTACATTTCTTACAGGGTTTACCCTCGTAACAAACTGTTTCCAGCCCCAAAATCCAACGTTTAGTACCCTTTCGGGGACATCGAAGGTCGTAAGTTTCTAGTTTTTGTTAGTTTCTTATTCTTCTTATTTTTTTCTATTTATTTTCTATTATTTCCCACACTACTAATCCAAGACCGAGTCTTGGAATTATCTTTGGTTTTTATTCATATTTTGCAAGATATTTAATGGCTCACATTGAGGGGTATAGCACCACCCGACCTCTGTTCTTTAACGGAAGTGATTTCCGTTATTGGAAAGGTCGGATGGAGTGTTTTCTAAAAACACTAGTCGAGACTTGGATAATAATCCAAACCGGCTTTGTCTACCCACCAATGATCAAGGAGAGCCCTTGGATTGCAACATGGGACAATGAAGAAGGCGTCGGCATAGCATGCATGGCAAGACCCGAAGAGTCCGAGTCCGAGTCCGAGTCAGAATCCGAAGCCGAGTCCAACTATAACACCGACTCCAAACTCGAGGACTACTTCGAGAAGTAACTCAAAGCCAAACCAAAAGAGAAAATTAAGGTTAGCCACTCACTAATTCATACGCTTTACAATACAATTAAAATTCTTAATAGGAAATTAACTAAGTCCGAGTCTAGGGTTGAGTCGTTACTTGAGGAGGTTGAAACCCTCAAGCAAGAGGCTACTCTAACCTCTTCAACTAGTCAAGTTCAAGAGGGAAACTCAACCCAAACTTGAGGAGGAGAATTCTCTCTTGAAAGACCGAGTTCAAGAGGTTGAGGCTAGGTTGGAAAGGTTCACGTTGGGATCTAAGAACCTTAATCGACTACTTGGAACCCAAAGAGTCGTGTACAACAAAGCCGAACTTGGATTTAAGTCAAAGACTATGAATAGGTCTTATATGTCTATTGTAAATCGTAGTCATCAAAAAGTCCAAGAATGGGTCCCAAAGGTTTTATTGAACTCACATATAAGGACTAATAAGTTTTGGATTCCCCAGGATCAAGTTCATTATTTGAATAGACCATATTGGTTCAATGGTCCAGGGGGAGCTAACACTAAAATAGTATACCCGCTTACTTAGCAAAACCATTGAATATTTTACTTTAATTTATAGAACGGCTAGATAGGGAAAATAGTTAGTCAACTCTTGACAACATAGTATCCTAAACTAGTTAGACCAGGAAGTAACCCTAAGTGACTTAAGTGATATTTTCTTGAATTTGGCTTTGTCTAAGGAAGTGGTCGTTGTTCGGATCAAAGAAGGCCCCTGTGCCTCGCCACAACCTAGAAGCCAGTTTCTCGAAAAGTTACTTAACGATCTAAAGATTAAATCCGAATCTAACCCAAGGTTGACTATCTTTAATCAATTTCAAATCATCTCACAAAACATATAAGGTGAAGAAATTCTGAGACATATAGAATGGGTGAGATGTTAAGGATAATTGAAATATACTTAAAACAATCTTCAAAATACTACTTATTTTCTCAACTATTGTACTTAATGACTCTTTAGGCCAAAGTTTAGCGCCCCCTACATCTCTTATACTTCATATATTTGACTAAGGGGGAAAGCAAACTAACCCTAAGGGTTATATTATAAGCCTTTAGATTATTGGTGCAGAGGGACACACCTCGAACCAATCTATCTAACTACTGATAGACGCATGCTTGGACTCATATTTGATTTATCCAGATGCATGCATACACGATATTGTTTTTAAACCCCTATTTTATATAAAAACCCCAACATTTTTTTTTATTTATGGCAAAAGGGGGAGAAGAGCAAAAGCTAAGGGGAAGTAACATAAAATTTAATTTTGAAAATTAAATTATTTCTTTCAAAACTCACCTAGGGTTAAGGGGGAGTTTTGGTTGAGGGGGAATTTTTGGAAATGACATTAATCTTCACATTCATACCTGTTTTATGCTTTAATTTAACTTAACTTTGTGTTGGTTTGCCATAGATCAAAAAGGGGGAGATTGTTGGTGCAGGGGCACAAGATAATCGAACCTGTGTTTTGATTATGGCAAAGACACAAAGTTAAGTTTACATCGTTATCTCACGAGCTAAATCGAGTGTGTAGAAAAGTACTAAAGTTGGAGCTGAAGGCTAGTGACACCCGGAGGAAGCCGCGGTGGTCGGGCGACACTCGAGTGACTTCGGAGGAATCGAGTGGAAGGCCGAAAGAGAGAGCTACAAGGTAAGTATCGAGGAAAGCTCGTGTGAGTGAGAGATTGTAAAGTCGTGTCCTCTTTACGGGGACGACCGTAGGTGGCGATCCGACTAAGACTTCCCGTGGAAGGTCTAGGTCGAGATCGGACGATCAAAAACCGTTGCATTTATCATTTTCTGAGCTAACCTCTTACTGCAGGGAAGTGGCCAGGCTGGCAGTCGACTGATGCTCATCAGTCGACTGATGGCGACGAATCAGCCTTTGCGCTAGGTCAAAATGGATAAGGTTTGATGCGGCCACTTCGTGATAAAATTTATTACAACTTCATGATTTGTTCCGAAAAAAGAGGAGACATATTCAGAGGCCAAAATCTATAAAAGGAGGGGTGGATTCCAACTCCAAAATCATCAAGTTTATTCATCAAGTGCTCCTACAACGCCAACGCTCCAACACCGTCATAATGCCGATGCGACAACAAGTTCAGATCTTCTTCGTCGGAAGCAACATCTAGTAATATATTTTGATATTGTATTCGTTGTTTTTATTCATAACGAGGTGAGGCAGGCTTGTTGCCTCATCCTCGTACATTCGGTTTTGTGATCGTTGTCTCCTACCTCCAACGAGGAGGAGACGTTATAGTGCTTTGCCCTCCGTATGCGGTCTAGGACCAATAGGGCCTTGAAGTAGCAACCGCTGGGTTGTGAACCAAGTAAAAATAAACGTGTTTCTTTATTTTCCGCTGCTCTTACTCGTATATCGAACGAACTAACGAAAGGATTTACGATCGCTATTCACCCCTCCCCCCTCCCTCTAGCGATGCTTCTCGATCCAACAATTTGAACTCAATTAAAGCTAGTCAACCTTGGGTTAGATTCGAATTTAACCCTAAGCTCATCAAGTCACCTTTTCAAGAAGTTGGCTTCTAGGTTGTGGCAAGGCACAGGGGCCTTCTTTGATCGGAACAACTGTTGGTGAAACAATGCCCCAAGCATTTATATGTGTTGATGTTTGGATAATCATCTAAGTTAGACAATGCTTTGTGATCTAATTGTGAACGTGTTTAAGTGACAGGAGAATCCAAGTATGAAGACTTGGTAAAGACAAAGTCCAAGTGCGATCTTGGCAAAGGAAGTCCAAAGGCAAGTCTTGGCAGCATAAGTCCAAGCATGTAGTCTTGGCGGTATAAAGTCCAAGCACGTTTTGGCAAAGGGAAACCCAAGACATGACAAAACTGAAGGAAGCACTTGGAAGCAAAGCACAAAGGATGAACAAGTCGCGGACTCGGAGGGATCCTGGAGGCGCAAGGTGTAGGGATGTATACTGAAAAGTCTATCTTTTGTATGAACATCTTTATTTTGAAATAAAAATCACATGATCATTGTTTGCATATTTTATGGTTATGCATATTGTCTAATACTTTACATTGTATATAACATGGTTTGTGGTGTCACACGGGAGATCATGTTATCGGCTCCTTGTAAAGTATAAGTGAAGGCTCACAACCGAGATGGCTTTGGACAAACCATCGGAATGGTTGTAGTGTGATTTGGTATTGGTTTGTCTTGACCATAGAATCACACTAGTGCACTTTGTGTGTATTGAGCAGGACCGACTTAGAGGTGATTCGATTTATTGCTGATTACATAATCGAATCGTACCTCATATATTATGTTGTATATACTCTTAATCCCGATATAATAATGGGCACATATACTTAGTATTCATCTCTTTGATTTACCAATGGGCGAGATTTATAGATTTAATCAATAGACTCGGTAAGTTGGGAGATGATATTATTTATATGGTGTGTCATTGATTATAAGAGGAAACTGTGTCCTATATATTAGGATGATGATGTCCCCTTGAGGAGCTCATAAGGTTCATCATGTAAACCCTGCAGGTGGACTTGGTCCGACATGATGAAAAGGTTGAGTGGTACTACTCATGGAGTTAGATGTTGATTAATTAATGGTCAGTAAATTAATTAATCGATGGACATTCGAGATCTTAAATACGGGGAGAAAATGTACAAATAATATATGGAGCCCATATTATCTTATGGGGGTTGGTGAGGTAGATCAATGATAATCCTTTAGTGGATTGAATTATCATTAGTGGATCGGACTTTATGTGAGCTTGATTCATGGGTGGCCAAGATCCAACTCCTCCTCATGGTCCCTATTGTAGCCTATTAACACCTCATGAAGCTTAGATCCAATGGATAGAAACAAAACTCTAGATCAAAAGGTAGAGATTAAATCTCTAAGATCCGACGATTGAAATTAAATCTCTAGATCCGACGGTTGAGATTAAATCCCTAGAACCTATGGTGAAGATTAAATCATGGCTTATCCCTAACTCTATAAAAGGAGGTGATAGGGTTGGGCGGCAACTTGATGTCTTAGGAGATTAGGGTTTGCTTCCTTTGGAGGCTAGGAATCCTAGTTTGTTTAGGATTAGGTTTGGGCGGCTAGGGTTTGGGAGCTAGGGGTGGGCGGCAACATGAGGAAGAGCTCTTTTCTTCTTCTTCCCAAGTTGTTGCCGGCACATATACTTCTCCCCTCTACCTTGGCCGGTGCTCATCCTATTCTTCTTCCCCTCTTCCATGGCCGGCAATTAGGAGAGATAGGATTAGGGTTTGGAGGCTTAGGGTTTTGGAGGCATGGACGGCACCAAATAAGGAAGTATTTTCCTTTCTTCTTCCTCTCCCTTTGGTAGCCGGCGCCCACAACCTTCTTTCCAACCCTTGGCCGGCATCCAAACTCCTTCTTCTCCTTCTCCTTGGCTGGTGGAACAAAGGCTTAGGGTCCTCCCTTGAAGCTTTTGGCCGGCAACCATTAATCTCCTCCTCCTTCTTGGCCGATGGCAAGCTCCTTCCTTGGAGGTTGTTGGTTGGTTGAAAGAAGGAATAGAGCTTTGTTTCTATTCTTCCTCTTGCTCGGAATGGGCAAGGAAGGAAATTGGCGATCTAGGAGCTTCAACTTTTGGTAGATCGTCACCCACACGACGTCCAAAAGGAGGAAGGTCATACATTAGAAGATCGAGAGGTATACCAATTCTCTATTCTCTTTTGTAACATGTTTGTTTTTGTTTTTCAATTATGAGCATGATATAATTCTGTTTGTGGCTAAATAATACTTGGATCCCGAGCATAAACATGAAAGCCGGCGATCCGGACATCGTCTATTCCGCGGCTACTCGTAGAATAGAGGGTCGCTTGAACAACGAGTTTGTTCAAGTGACCTCTCTAAACGAATAGCATGACGATGACTTGGTTGTTTGGGCAAACCCTTTTGTCTTAAATTAATTTTTTTTTAATCCGAGGACATCGATGGGATCGCCATGAACAAACGACCAAGGTGAAGTGGGAAGCGAAGTTTCCTCTCACAGATCAATGAAACCAAACCTTCAATTGGTATCATAGCCAAGGTTTCCGGTTTTGTGTGTTTAGGATTCGGTTAATTTTTATGCACTTTTCATATATTATATGTGCCGGATAATAGTAGGATATGCGTAGTTTAACTCTTTGGTTGCAGGCATAAGATCCGACTATTATGGTCATATGTGTGTATGTGATTGTATGTGTGTAAATGTTTATTTTGTTGAATCCTCGGGGTTGACAAGGCTAGTATTTGATTTTTTGTAAATTAGATACGACATTGTTTAGCCACTCTTTTTTTTAGTTTACTTTCGATCTAGATTTCATGTACACTCCCTCGTGGAGTATAGGATCGATGGATGTAAATTAAAATAGGTTTTAGTCTCGACTCGGATCTCCGGATGGCTCGTACATGGAGTAGGAGGAGCGGACGAGATGGCGATGCGACGGGAGACATATTGAAGACAAAAGCCATAATAGTTGGAAAATAATTTATTTTTCATATTTATTGCTTATTGTTTGATATGCATGTCGAAGGCTAGAAAATTCCTCATTTTCAAATTAATAAGTGGGAGAGGGAAATTTTTTTTTCCCACAGCCTCCATTACAGTTTGACAAGTGATGCAAACAAACTTGCGTGTCGGCTCTGAGTGCCTTCCTCCCCATCAGATGAGTTTGTTTGCGGATCACTAGGTCAAATATCGTTATAGGAAATTATCGAGGAGCGTGTGTACTTCCCCATCGGAAGGCATATAACCCGAGATAATTATCTTGTTACCACGTAATGATGAATACTTAGATACAAATATAAGTATCCTCCCCATCGGAGTCACTGCTTTTATTTGTAGGGCTAAAAAGGAACCAACTATTAATTTTACTTGTCAAAAAGTTAGATTGACAAGATAGTAAAATTAATGGGTAAAACCTCCTCTTACAAATGTAGAATTCATATACGTCCACACTATCATGGCATACGATATTCTCGGTGTTTTGAGGTGTTGGTTGATTTCAAAGTTTTATTGTTTGAGGAATCAATAATTTTTTAAAATCTAAAGTAATGATCTATGTGATTCTTAGGATTTTCAAAAATGACTATCAGTCCACTTGCTGTGATACTAAAGGAAAATAAACTTACTGTACATAATTATGTTGATTGGAAAAAGGAATCTAGATATTGTCTTAACTGCCTAGGAGTACAAGTATGTACTCTTCAAAGAGTATCCTCCTAAGCCTGTGAATGAGCTGGAAGCCCTTGGAGCTGAGATCGATGGGGAAACCCAGGTTGATATCATTCTCCAGCCGACAGAAAGGCTTGCTCAGACTCAGGCCATGGTTGCCCAAAAGTTTTCTACTTCTAAGCCGAAAGGCAAGAAGAAGAAGAAATAAGCTGGAGCAAAGGTAGTGGGAGGAACTCAGGGACAAGTGAAGAAGCCGAAAGGCAAGTGCTTCACTTACAAGCAGGATGGACATTGGAAGAAAGACTATCCCAATTGGAAACAGAGCAAAGGTATATCCTTTGGTCTAGTCGTTGAAACATGGTTAGCAGTGTTATCTACCGGCACCTGGTGTGTAGATACGAGAGCCTTTGATCATGTCTGCAATACTTTGCAAGGGTTCCAGGAAACCCGACGACGAGATGAGGGAGAGATTACCGTTTACTTGGGCAATGTCATGAAGGTGGCGGCTATTGTAGTGGGAGATGTTTTATTTATCTTTTGAGAAAAATAAAACTTTGGTTCTGAAAATTCCCTTTATGTACCTTTATTTAGAAAGAATTTAATTTCGGTTTCTAAATTGTTTATGGACAGATAATCTATTTCTTTTAATGACAGAGTTGTTATAAAAAGGAACAGGGAGATTATCTGTTCTAATACATTGATAGGAAATTTGTATATACTCAAACCAAAAGCTCACACGATGCAAATAGAAGTTAATAACTCATCTTCTAATTCCAATAAGAGAAAAGAACCTTCGAAGATGAACCAAACATATATTTGGCATCTTAGGCTTGGTCATATTAACCTAAGCAAAATTCAAAGGTTGATAGCTGATGAACCTCTGGGTACATTAGTGGTGGAAGATTTCCCAACCTGCGAATCTTGCTTGAAGGGTAAAATGATCAAGAGGCCTTTTAAGGCCAAGGGGTATAGATCCAAAGATGTATTGGAATTGGTTCATTCTGATTTGAATGGTCCTATGTCTATCCAGACAAGAGGTGGTTTTGAATATTTCATCTCTTTCATAGACGATTATTCAAGATATGGATGACACTACGATCTGATCGTGGTGGTGAGTACCTCTTGGGAGAGTTTAGGAATTACTTATCAGAGGCTGGGATTCAATCCCAATTGTCTACACCTGGCACACCCCAGCAGGATGGTGTAGCAGAACGAAGGAATAGCACTCTTATGGAGATGGTTAGATCGATGATGAGTTATTTTGAGTTACCAGATTCGTTCTGGGGATATGCTCTAGATACAGTGGTGTACATTCTGAACTTGGTTCCATCTAAATCAGTGCCTTCTACTCCCACAGAATTGTGGACTGGGTGAAAGCCTAGTCTAAGATATATTCGGATATAGGGGAGTCCAGCACATGTGCTGAAGGCATATGCTGGTAAGTTGGAACTACGTACAGAAGTATGCATGTTCGTTGGTTATCCTAAAGGAACGAAGGGTGGTTTGTTTTATAGTCCTAGAGATCAGAGGGTGATTGTTAGCATGAACGCCAGATTTCTAGAGGAAGACTGTGTGATGAGCCACAAGCCCAAGAGTAAAATTGTTCTGGAGGAATTAAAAGGGGAAGTCACTTCTTCAGTACCACCGGTACAAGAGGATATATCACATGTCACTGCACCGCATGTCACAAAGGATACACAGGTGATACCTCGTCATAGTGGGAGGGTTGTAAGATAGCCTGATAGATTTATGTTCTTGGGAGAATCTTCTAATTTGGTCCCTGGCGAACATGAACCTGATCCCTGGACATATGACGAGGCAATCCAAGATAAAGATGAAGTATCTTGGCAAAGTGCAATGAATGCTGAGATTGAATCTATGGATTCAAATCAGGTCTGGGAGCTAGTAGAACCACCCGATGGTGTAAAAACCATTGGATGTAAGTGGATCTACAAGAGAAAGAGAGGAATAGATGGGAAGGTTGAGACCTTCAAAGCGAGGCTTGTTGCGAAGGGGCATACTCAGAAAGAGGGTATCGATTATGAGGAGACTTTTTCACCGGCAGGCATGCTTAAGTCTATCCGGATTCTCTTATGCATAGCAGCTCATATGGATTATGAGGTGTGACAGATGGATGTCAAGACAGCTTTCCTTATTGGAAGTCTTGAGGAAAACATCTATATGAAGCAACCAGAGGGATTCATTGCTAAAGGCAAAGAGCATCTTGTATGTAAGCTTAATCGGTCCATTTATGGATTGAAGCAAGCTTCAAGGTCTTGGAACATCCACTTTGATGAGGTAATCCAGTCTTATGGATTTATTCAAAGTTCGGATGAGTCTTGTGTATACAAGAGATGTGACGGATCGTAGTGGTATTTCTTGTATTATACGTAGATGACATTTTGTTGATTGGTAACAATATCAAGGTGTTATCAGACGTAAGGGTATGGTTGTCCAAACATTTTGATATGAAAGACTTGGGAGAAGTGGGACACATTCTTGGGATCAAGGTAATAAGGGATCGCAAGAAAAGGATGTTGTGCTTATCCCAAGCTTCATACATAGACACGATTATGGAGTGTTTTAGCATACAGAACTCCAAGAAGGGTTTTCTACCTTTTAAGCATGGAGTTCCTTTATCTAAGGAGATGTGTCCTAGAACATCTGAGGAGATAGAGGAGATGAAGGTGGTTCCTTATGCTTCGGCAGAAGGAAGCCTCATGTATGTGATGCTCTGTATGAGACCAGATATCTGCTTTGTCATGGGCATGGTCAACAAATATCAGAGTAATCTAGGACAAGGACATTGGACTGTGGTAAAGCATATATTGAAGTACCTGAGAAGGACTAGGGATTATATGCTAGTTTACCATGAAGACTAATTACTCCCTGTGGGTTACATGGATTTTGACTTCCAATCAGATAGGGATAACAGTAAGTCTACCTCAGGTTTTGTGTTTACTTTGGGAGGTGGAGCCATTGTATGGAGGAGTGTCAAGCAGAAATACGTGGCAGACTCTACCATGGAAGATGAGTATGTGGCGGCCTCTGAGGTGGCCAAAGAAGCTGTGTGGCTCAGGAACTTTCTGATGAACTTGGATGTGATTCCTAGTTTGCTCAGAATTATCACAATTTATTGTGATAATAGTGGTGTAGTTGCAAACTCGAAGGAACCACGAGCCCATAAAGCTAGTAAACACATAAAGCGTAAGTACCACCTGATACGAGAAATTGTAAAGAGAGGAGAAGTTGTTGTGGCCAAGATTGCATCAGAGGATAACCTGACAGATCCTTTCACTAAGGCTCTTCTGGCGAGAGCTTTTGATAGGCATGTGGAGGGAATGGGGATCAGATGTATGGCAGTTTGAGGACAGCATAGGCTTTTAGTATAAGTGGGAGATTGTAGGGATGTATACTGAAAAGTCTATCTTTTGTATGAAGATCTTTATTTTGAAATAAGAATCACATGATCATTGTTTGCATATTTTATGGTTATGCATATTGTCTAATACTTTACATTGTAGATAACATGGTGTGTGGTGTCACACGGGAGATCATGTTATCGGCTCCTTATAAAGTATAAGTGAAGGCTCACAACCGAGATGGCTTTGGACAAACCATCGGAATGGTTGTAGTGTGATTTGGTATTGGTTTGTCTTGACCATAGAATCACACTAGTGCACTTTGTGTGTATTGAGCAGGACCGACTTAGAGGTGATTCAATTTATTACTGACTACATAATCGAATCAGACCTCAGATATTATGTTGTACATACTCTTAATCCCGATATAATAACGAGCACATATACTTAGTATTCATCTCTTTGATTTACCAATGGGCGAGATTTATAGATTAAATCGATAGGCTCAGTAAGTTGGGAGATGACATTATTTATATGGTGTGTCGTTGATTATAGGAGGAAACTGTGTCCTATATATTAGGATGATGATGTCCCCTTGAGGAGCTCATAAGGTTCATCATGTAAACCCTGCAGGTGGACTTGGTCCGGCATGATGAAAAGGTTGAGTGGTACTACTCATGGAGTTAGATGTTGATTAATTAATGGTCAGTAAATTAATTAATCGATGGACATTCGAGATCTTAAACACGGGGAGAAAATGTAGCCATATTATCTTATGGGGGTTGGTGAGGTAGATCAATGATAATCCTTTAGTGGATTGGATTATCATTGGTGGATCGGACTTTATGTGGGCTTGATTCATGGGTGGCCAAGATCCAACTCCTCCTCATGGTCCCTATTGTGACCTATTAACACCTCATGAAGCTTATATCCAATGGATAGAAACAAAACTCTAGATCCAAAGGTAGAGATTAAATCTCTAAGATCCGACGATTGAGATTAAATCTCTAGATCCGATGGTTGAGATTAAATCCCTAGAACCTATGGTGGAGATTAAATCATGGCTTATCCCTAACTCTATAAAAGGAGGTGATAGGGGTGGGCGGCAACTTGATGGCTTTGGAGATTAGGGTATGCTTCCTTTGGAGGCTAGGAATCCTAGTTTGTTTAGGATTAGGTTTGGGAGGCTAGGGTTTGGGAGCTAGGGTGGGCGGCAACATGAGGAAGAGCTCTTTTCTTCTTCTTCCCAAGTTGTTGCCAGCACATATACTTCTCCCCTCTACCTTGGCCGGTGCTCATCCTATTCTTCTTCCCCTCTTCCATGGCCGGCAATTAGGAGAGATAGGATTAGGGTTTGGAGGCTTAGGGTTTTGGAGGCATGGGCGGCACCAAATAAGGAATTATTTTCCTTTCTTCTTCCTCTCCCTTTGGTAGCCGGCGCCCAAAACCTTCTTTCCAGCCCTTGGCCGGCGTCCAAACTTCTTCTTCTTCTTCTCCTTGGCCGGTGGAACAAAGCCTTAGGGTCCTCCCTTGAAGCTTTTGGCCAGCAACCATTAATCTCCTCCTCCTTCTTGGCCGGCAGCAAGCTCCTTCCTTGGAGGTTGTTGGTTGGTTGAAAGAAGGAATAGAGCTTTGTTTCTATTCTTCCTATTGCTCGGAACAAGTAAGGAAGGAAGATTGGCGATCTAGGAGCTTCAACTTTTGGTAGATCGTCGCCCACACGACGTCCGAAAGGAGGAAGGTCATACATTAGAAGATCGAGAGGTATACCGATTCTCTATTCTCTTTTGTAACATGTTTGTTTTTGTTTTTCAATTATGAGCATGATATAATTCTGTTTGTGGCTAAATAATACTTGGATCCCGAGCATAAACACGAAAGTCGGCGATCCGGACATCGTCTATTCCGCGGCTACTCGTAGAATAGAGGTTGGTCGCTTGAACAACGAGTTTGTTCAAGTGACCTCTCTAAACAAATAGCATAATGATGACTTGGTTGTTTGGGCAATCCCTTTTGTCTAGGATTAATTTTTTTTTAATCCGGGGACATCGATGGGATCGCCATGAACAAACGACCAAGGTGAAGTGGGAAGCGAAGTTTCCTCTCACGGATCAATGAAACCAAACCTTCACAAGGCTTAAGGAAGAGCTAGAAGGTTGAGTCTAAGTCTAGGGGGTAAAATCAAGTATGAATTATTCACACTTGATGAGAGACGATCGAGTTGGTAGATCGTGATCAATCAATCGATCGCTATCGGGCAATCGGTGATCTCGCCAAAGATAGGCACAGAATGGAGTCTCACTCGACTTCGCGCGGTGATCACTCACTGATTGATTCATCGATCGATGAAGTGATCAGCGACCGATTGGAAATTGCGGCGCGTATCTCCGCGATTTGCACGGGTCGAAGCCATTGGCGGCTGGCGGTTGATCGATGTTGTACATCAGTCGACTGATGGAAGCCCAACGGGAAAAACAGCCCTTTCTCTATAAAAGGAGGGATGGTGGTGGCTTTGAGGGCTAATGCTTATTCTCTGATCTTTCTCTCAAGCCCCCACAAGTTTTCTAAAGCTTTCAAGTGTTTAATTCTCCTCCTCCTCTTTAATCTTCATCTACATCCTTTGTAAGAAGAGGAGGGTTTGTAAAAGAGAAAGCTTCTTAGTGGAATCGCTTGGGTTGATCCACCTTAAGGATCACCGTGGAGTAGGAGCGTTATCTCCAAACCACGTAAAAAGGCTTTGCGTTAGCATTGTGTTCATTCTCATTTATATTGTATTTATTGTGCTTCCTCTAACAATTTTTGTAGGAACGAAAACAAGCTATTCCCCCCCCCCTCTAGCTTCCAACGATCTTCTACAAGTGGTATCAGAGATCGGATCGCATCGGAAGATCTAACAATCAACCGGAGCAAAATGGCTTTTCAGGAGAGGTATAGCACGGTGAGGCCTCCGTTCTTCGATGGCAACGACTTCGGCTACTGGAAAGGTAGGATGGAGTATTATTTAATGAATGATATTGAAAATTGATTTAGCGTTGTAGATGGTTTCGAGAAGTCGGTCGACGAACACGGAGCGCCTATACCGACCAAGGATTGGACAAGGGACATGGCCAAGAAGGCTCAAGCCAACGCCAAGGCAACAACCACACTTCAATGTGGGTTGTCAAAAGAACAACTAAGCAAGGTGGGGCCATTTGAATCGGCAAAGGAGCTTTGGGAGAAGTTGATAGAGCTCAACGAGGGATCCAAGGAAACAAGGAGAGCCAAGAGAGATCTCCTAATTGGTCAACTTCAAAGTTTCTCCATGAAGACAAATGAAACCGTGAGCCAAATGCACGGTCGCTTCAAAGAAGTAGTCAACGAACTACATGTAATAGGTGAGAAGGTCGACAACCGAGACCTTGTAAGGTATGTGCTTCAAGCTTTCCCTAGAACAACATTATCGGCTTCAATGGTAGATGCCTATAAGGTTTCTAGGGATCTCTCTTTAGTTAAGTTAGATGAGTTATTTTGTGAATTCGAATTGCATGAACAAGCTAACACTTCATCCAAAGAGAAGGGTATAGCTCTTTTTGTAGGAAAGAAAGACAAAAAGAAGAAGGAGAAAAAAGAAGTATCCTCCTCATCCGAATCCGAGGAAGACTCATCTAGTAGTAAAGATGAGCTATCGGCAAGCAAGGTGGCTCATTATGTCAAAAAGTTTGGTGGGAAGTCAAGGAAACTCACCAAGAAAGATGTGAGGAGGATGTTCCAATCCTCAAGAGGTAAGTCTTCAAATAGTTCAAATTCTACACCTAACGTAACTTGCTATGGTTGTAACAAGAAAGGGCACATCAAGCCAAATTGCCCGGAACTAAAGAAGAAGGAGGAGAAGGAAAAGAAAAAGAAGGAAAAGAAGGAGAAGAAGAAGGAGGAGGCAATGGTGGCACAAACATGGGACACCCTAAGCATGGAGGACTCTTCCGATGATGAAGAAGTATGTCATGCCACCCGGAATCTAGCCCTCATGGCCTTGGAGGAAGAAGCCGGGAGCTCAAGTGAGGAGTCCTCATCTTCTTCTTCAAGCGACGAATCATCATCAAGTGATGATGATGAGGTAAACAACTCCCCTAGGGTAGATTTACTTTACAAGACAATTGCATGCCTTCAAAATGCATTGAATAAATCGAAAACTAGGATTAAGGACTTAAAAGTAGAGATTAAATCACTTAAGAATGTAGAACCATCTTATGATAAATTATCTTGTGATAATGATGCATGTATCCTTAGAGATGAAAATGATGAATTGAGAAAAGAAATAGGTAACTTAAGAGCATGTTTAGAAAAGTTTACTAATGGCTCTAAATACCTAGACATGATAATTAAGGATCAAAGGGCTATTTACAACAAGGTCGGATTAGGATATAGGCCTAAGGAAAAGGAGGTAGCATTTACATCTCTTGTTAGTAGAAAATCCATAATTAAAAGCAAGGGTAGAAAGGCTTGGGTCCCTAAGAAATTTCTAATTGATGCTAGTGGTCCTAAAATTTGGGTACCTAAGGAGTGTATTTTTCATGTGATATAGGTAGAAGAACTAAGCTTGTGGATTGTTGATAGTGGATGTTCAAAACACATGACCGGTGATGAGAGAAAATTCTACACTATCAACCACACTAGCAAGAGAAAGGTATCATTTGGTAATAGTGGCAAACTTAAGATTCTAGGAAAGGGCACAATTGAGGTATCCTCCAACCTTGTCATTCATAAAGTGTTATTAGTTAAGAATATGAAATTTAATTTACTTAGTGTAAGACAACTATGTGATGCAAATTTTGATGTTAAATTTGACTCTACAAAATGTTTTATAAAACACAAAACTTTAAATGATTGCATGCTAGTAGGTTTTAGGAAATCAAACATATACTATGTTGATCTATCCTATGCTACTAATGCCTCTACTAAGTGTTTTATTGCAAAAGAAGAGGAGAGTTGGCTTTGACATAGGAGGCTAGGGCACATAAACATGAAGAACATAGCCAAAATAGCAAAAACGAAGTTAGTCAAAGGGTTTCCTAAAGTCAAATTTCTCAAGGAAAAAATATGTGATGCATGCCAAGAAGGGAAACAATCAAAAATATCACACAAAGGTAAAACTTTACTTAGTACCGCTTTACCTTTAGAACTTTTACATATGGACTTATTTGATTGTCATAGTACTCCTTCTATGATTGGTAGTAGCTATTGCTTAGTAATAGTAGATGATTTCTCTAAATTTACTTGGGTATTTTTCATGAAAAATAAGGATGAAACCCTAGGAATAATTATAGGATTTAGCAAGAGAGTAGAGAATGAAAGAAAACTCAAAATCAACTGGATCCGTAGTGATCACGGTGGAGAATTTGAGAATTCTAATTTCTCAACCTTTTGCTTAGAACAAGGGTACAAGCACGAGTTTTCTTGTCCTAGAACACCCCAATAAAATGGGGTTGTGGAAAGGAAAATTTGTGCCCTACAAGAAGCAGTTAGAACTATGCTAAATGCATATTCTTTACCTAGCTACTTATGGGCGGAAGCGGTTAATACCGCTTGCTATATCCAAAATAGGGTGTTAATCCATAGGTTTTTAGGCAAAACCCCATTTGAATTGTGGAATGGTACAATTCCAACAATTCATTATTTTAAGGTTTTTGGATGCAAAGTTTACATTTTAAATACTAAAGAAAACTTAAGTAAATTTGAGTCCAAAGCGGATGAGGGAATTCTAGTTGGATACTCATCCACTAGTGTAGGATATAGAGTTTATAATAAAATGACTCAAAAGATTGAGGAATCTTTAAATGTCCAATTTGATGAAACTTCCAATACATATCCTAGGAAATCCCCTATTGATAATGATATTAATAATGAAAATCAAGAAATTACCCAACAATTTCAAGATTTAACCTTAGGGGGTAATGATCAAGGGGGAGGTTTGAATCAAGGGGGAGTAAGAGGTGATTCCGATGATGAGCAAAGGTTTGAGATTAATTATTGTTGGGAATCAATTGGACGCTAGAGGGGGGATGAATAGTGACGTGCTCGTACGTTGATGGAATTCTTTCGCGTTTGATCGTCTATAATCTTGTTAGCACAGCAGAATAGTAATAACAAATAAATATAACAAGATACACAATCACAACACGGTCATATAACGTGGTTCGAAACCTCAAGGTTCCTACTCCACGGATCAGGCTCAAACGAGCCCTAGCGATGTCAATCACACACCACTAATAAACACTCCTTCTCGAAATAATCCGGAGGCGGAGAAACCTCGTACAATAGTTTACAACAATAAACTAAAAGCTACAAGGAAATACAATGAAATGCAAAGCAATACAAGTAAAGAAAACACTTTACAAATGCTCTTTGAATGCTTGATCGCTAGGTTGATCGAGTAGCACTTGGAGACCCTGAATTGCAGCAGCAACTCACCCCAAATCGCCTCAAAGAACCATATCATTTTCCTCCATCACGGGCTCCTTTTATAGCTTTAACCTGTGCTGGAAAAAGTCGATCAGTCAACTGGTCGGGACCATCAATCGACTGGTGTCATTGTTGTCGTGAGACAACGGCTAGATCCACATTGGATAAGTCCAACGGATCCATCATCAATTGACTGATCATGACCATCAATCGACTGATGGAGCCTTCACTCGACCATCGAGTGTCGACTCCATTCTGTGGCCGATTTCTCGAGCACCAGTTGATTGCCCACCTCTGGCGGTCGACTGCTAGGCCACTTCCTGCAGTCAAACCCTAGTTGACTCAGGCCAGTCGACTGCCACATGGCACCAGTCGATTGGCACACCTCAAACATGAGGTTTTAGCCCAAGTATGGTTCCTCCATACTTGCTAGACCACCCTTAGCCTAGACCTAATCCTTCTAGCCACCTCCATCAGCCTCACGCCTCTCGGATCCCTCCAAGTCATCCATGACTTGTTCATCCATCGCGCTAGCCTCCAGGTGCTTCCATCGGCTATGTCATACTAACGGTGTCTACACCGCCAAGGCACATTGGACTTACCCAGCCAAGACTCCGCTTGGACTTTACACCGCCAACCATTGGACTTATGCTGCCAAGACTTCACCCTTAGACTTTACGCTGCCAATATTCTCCTTGGACTTCTCAAATGCCAAGACTCAAGCTTGGACTTTCCCTTGCCAACCCATGTTGGACTTTCCATGCCAAGACCCATGCTTGGACTTTCCCATGACAATTACATTGTCATATGTTTTTGTCGAACATCAAAACATCACTCGAGTCAAACTCGAGTCTTGGTCAATCGTGACCTGGGTCGATTGCACCAACAATCTCCCCCTTTTTGATGTTTGACAAAAAACCAAACAAACCATTGAGTTAGAACACTAACTCAAATCCCTTACCAATTATCCCAAATTGGTAATCTTATCTTTCTCCAAAACATTCTCCCCCAAACATTCTCCCCCTTTTTGACTAACATCAAAAAGGTTTTCTCTCCAAGGAGGTCAATGTCTCATGTCCCAATGAGATCTTACAATCTCCCCCTTGGTCCAAAAATACCTAGAATGCCTACCATCTTCCTAGTGATAAGTCTCATTGTTGGGTTTCCGGCACCGCGGCGTGTGTGTGTTCGATCATGTTTCGTAAACATGAGCACAGCGGAAGTAATAAAAATAATAAATCTACATTTATTACAACACACAAAACACACGCATGCATATTACAACAAGTGTAGACATAACCGTAAATTTAAATTTGCAATAAAAGGAAATTTATCTACGTTATACCTTTCGTATGACGTGTAGCGGGAACGACATCAACCGGAACGATCCTGGCTAGAATCGCCTCTATCCGTATCCACGCCGAGTTCCTCGGGATGACTTCGCTAAGCCACGAGCTTCGTCTTCGTAAGGGTTACTAGCCTCGTGTTGAAGACGACGTGATCGAGAGATGATCACGATCCGAATCCAAATTCGGATCCTAAAACGAGTTCTCAAAACTCGCTTCTCCGGAGAGGTATTCGTCAACCAATTGACGAATCCTTCGTCCTCCACCTCAGAGGATTACCGGAGATCGAATCCCGAGGTTAGCCACTTTGAGTTTCCAACCGTGCCCAAACGATGTCGAGAGGAGAAGAAGCTGTCCAGAAAACTGGACAACTTGGTGGAGGAGTATGCGCCGGCCAAAACAAGGAAGTCAAGTGCTCACCTTTTCACCGAGGCCTAGGAAGATCACCGAAGGGTCGCCGGAGGGTTCACCGGCTGAAGCTTGGTCGCCGGCAAGGACTTGGACGGCGGCACAAAAACTGGGCGGCGGCAATGGAGTTGACGCCAACAAGAGGAAGGGGTTTGGGCGGCCAAGCTTGATTAGGCCTTTGGATTAGGGTTTAAGCCCTATTTTATAGAGAACTAATTCTCTTAATGGTTAATGGATCATATCCATAAAGCCCGTTAACCCGCTCCATTAAGATAAGTTAAAATAAACCAAACCATGATGGTTTATTTTAAGTTAAAACGAACCGAACCAACTTTTGGTTCATTCGTTTAAAATAAACCAAACCCTTTGGTTTATTCTCATCCATTGGATTAGAACCAAACCATTTTGGTTCATCCATTACGTCTTCATAAGACACGGCCCATCCACGCTTCCATTTCGACTGAAACGATTTCATGCTCGCTTTATGTTTGGTCCAACCAAACATAGTTTCTCTCGGTCCGAGAATCCCATTCTCAAGCTCGTTTTAAATCCTTTGGATTACGCTCGTTGTGCGTGTGACCAAATAGGTTCTCGGTTTATCTTGGCCGTCTATAATTAACCATTAATTATAGAACGATCATGAGTGGCACCTAGTAGTACATCATGTTCCCCAATTAACTGAAAAGATCAACGGTTGATCCAGAACTATTTCTGAAACCCTTCAGTAGCTCGAATGATTCGTGCCCCATTCCCTTCACTCATCTTATACCCACTTGGTTCAGGACATGGTCTATTGTGTCAATCCCCACTAGGCTGACTACGTCACACCTAGCCCAAGTATCATTTCCTCGTCCTACGGATTCTAGTTACTCCACATGTATCGAAGAGTACCTTACTCTAAACATGTAATGCTTTGGCCAAAGACTTTAGTAACAATCCGACGAGAGGCCATGGGTATACGTCTCCTCGTAAGGAGTGGTGAATCCTTTATAGGCTATTCAAACACCTTCGATCACTTCAACTTATACCCAATCATCCCGGGTCCACATCTCCTTAGAGATGTTTGCTTAAGATGTCAAAGCATAAGTCTCCATGATCAAGATGACTTGAATACCGCAAGTCAAAGGAACATCGCACTTAAGCCACAGTAAGAACTTCATTGACATATCTATATATGCAGAGAACCATATGAAGTCTTACGGCTGGTCACTCCAATGAACTAGTTACCATAACTAGCATCCACGATTAACTCTGGACATCACAATGTCTCCAGCCAGTGAGAATCAACTGCTTGGATACACCAAGGAGTATACCTCGTGCTAGTCTCGACAGAATTGATGGTGTCCAGATCCATCAATTGATCGACTAGGGATAATTCCGATACATCACAATTACACATGTAGAGATACTCACTAGTTGTGATCCAATCACAAATTCTCTCATGCTGTGAATCGCATCGTGGACAATCAGTATATGAGTTTAAGATCCAATCAAATACATGAAACATGTATACTCAAATAGTGAATCTTCATTTATCATATAAATGGTTCATACATAAGGCGATTGCCTTAGGACATCTCTCACATATTACTAACAGACTCCCACTTGGCCTAATGCCAATCGCTACGGTATCCAATACCATAAGCACTAACATGACCCTCAAACTTACTTTGAGGTAATGCTTTAGTCAAAGGATCCGCTAAGTTCCTTTCAGTGGGAATTTTCTCGATTTGTATTTCGTTCCTACTGATGATCTCTCTGATAAGATGATAGCGGCGAAGCACATGTTTGGATCGTTGATGAGACCTTGGCTCTTTCGCCTGTGCAATTGCTCCATTGTTGTCGTAGTAGACCGGTATTGCTTCAACAATGGCCGGAATCACACCAAGTTCATGAACGAACTTCTTGATCCAAACCGCTTCCTTGCGCCCGCCGCAATATATTCACCTCGCGTGGTAGAATCCGCTACGCCTCTTGTTTGGAACTTTTCCAACTCATCGCGCCCCCTATTCAAGGTGAACACGATCCATCGAGACCGAATCATCCTTGTCTTCGAAGCCGCATCCGTATACCCGCGTATCACCATGTCCCCTTCTCCATATATTAGGAACACATCCTTAGTTCTTCTCAAGTACTTAAGGATCATCTTAACAGCCGCCCAATGATCCATTCCTGGATCGGACTGGTATCTGCTCGTGACACTCAGAGCGTATGATACATCGGTCCTTGTACATAACATAGCATACATGATAGATCCTATTGCGGATGCATAGGGAATCTTACTCATGCGGACACATAGACTTGAAAGGTGTACCCATGCCATCGATGGGTAAGAAACCTTTCTTGGATTCTCGACATGCTAAACCTCTTTAGCACTTGGCCTATATATGTAGACTGCGAAAGACCAAGCAACCGTTTCGATCTATCTCTATAGATCTTAATCCCGAGGATGTAGGTTGCTTCTCCCAGGTCTTTCATGGAGAATGTCTTGGATAACCAAACCTTCACTGACTGTAAGATTGAAACATCGTTTCCTATAAGTAGTATGTCATCGACATACAATACTAGGAACACAACTGCACTCCCACTAACCTTCTTGTACACACAAGGTTCGTCTGGATTTTGTGAGAAATCAAACTTTTTGATTGTCTCATCAAAACGGATATTCCAACTCCTGGACGCTTACTTCAATCCATAAATGGACCGTCGCAATTTGCATACCTTGGTTTTATCAACCGATGTGAAACCCTCAGGTTGTATCATATACACGTCCTCGAGTAGGTTTTCATTAAGGAAAGTTGTTTTCACATCCATCTGTCATATCTCATAATCATAATGAGCCGCTATGGCCAGGAGCATCCGAATGGATTTAAGCATAGCTACAGGCGAATAGGTTTCGTCATAATCAACACCTTGCTTTTGACGATATCCTTTCGCCACCAACCTAGCCTTATAGGTAATCACATTACCATCCATGTCGGTTTTCTTCTTGAAAACCCACTTGCACCCTATAGGCTTTATGCCTTCAGGTGGGTCAACCAAGTTCCAAACTTGGTTTTCGTACATGGAATCCATTTCTGACTTCATGGCACCAAGCCACTTATCCCTTTCTAAACTTGTCAGCACTTCTTCATAACTGGTAGGATCCTCATCATCAATGAGTAACACGTCGTTCGATTCACTTACGAGAAATTCATATCTCTCAGGAATATTGCGTGTTCTACCAGATCTACGAAGATGTGGTGTTACAATAGGTCCAGCCGATTGCTCATCACTATGAGTTGTCGGCTGTTGTGCTTCACCAGGTATCTCATCGATGTCTATTTGAGTCTCTCGAGCCTCCTCAAGCTCGACGACACTCCCACTGTTTTCTTGCAAGAGAAACTCTTTCTCTAGAAACACAGCATGCCTTGAAACAAACACCTTTTGTTCCACAGGATGATAGAATTGGTAACCCCTTGTTTCCTTAGGGTATCCAATAAATAGACATTTATCGGACTTAGCATCCAATTTGTCTCGATACAGCTTCACATAAGGTGATAACCCCATATCTTCAAGTAAGATACATGAGGTTTCTTACCATTCCATATCTCATATGGAGTAGTTGAGACTACCTGTAAGCATTCGCTTAACAAGTAAACAAATGTCAAGTGCATAACCCCAAAAGGACTTGGGAAGAGTCGCATGATTCATCATTGACTGACCATGTCCAACAAGGTCCTAAGACGCCTCGGATACACCATTATGCTGTGGTGTATAGGGCGGAGTCCATTGAGACAATATGTCATTGTCTCTTAGATAATCAAGAAACTCTTGACTTAAGTATTCACCACCTCGATCCGATCAAAGTATTTTAATACTTTTGTCATGTTGTTTCTCTACTTCATTTTTGAATTCTTTGAACCTTTCAAAGGCTTCAGACTTGTGTTTCATCAAGAACACATACCCAAACCGTGAGTGATCATCGGTGAAGGTAATGAAGTAGCTATAGCCTCCTAAAGCTTGAGTTGACATAGGTCCACATACATCAGTATGTACTAGACCTAGTAACTCTCCCACTCATTCACCCTTTCCAGTAAAAGGTAACTTGGTCATCTTGCCTTTTAAGCATGATTCGCATGTATCGTATGAATCCAATTCAAACGATTCCAGAATTCCACATCAGTGTAATTCGGACATGCGTTTCTTGCTTATATGGCCAAGACGACAATGCCACATATAGGAGTCTATGTGATTATCCTTTCGAGCACGCGTGTTGCTCGCTTCGATATTGAAAATGTCACTGGATACGTCCAACGTATAAATGCCATTACTCAAAGTTCCAGTTCCATAAAGTACGCCATTCAAAGTTATATAACAACAATTGTTACTAAACGTCAAATGGAAACCATTTCTATTTAAGCAGGAAATAGAAACAATGTTCTTTATTAGAGAAGGAACATAATAGCAATTGTCCAGCCCAAGACTAGTCCACTAGGAGCTTCAAAGAAATAAGTTCCGATGGCGATCAAAGAACCTTTGCTCCATTGCCAACTCGCAAATTTGACTCCTCGACAAGTCTTCTTCTATTCCTTAGCCCCTGTATGTCATTACATATATGTGAGCCACACCCAGTATCCAATACCCAAGTGTCTAAGGAAATAGAATGACAATCAATAACGAAGATACCAGAAGAGGATGGGGCATCGGATGCCTTCTTCTTCTTCATGGACTCAAGATAAATCTTGCAGTTTCTTCGCCAGTGGCCTTCCTTGCCACAATGATGGCAAGTGCCCTTTTCATACCGGGTTCCGCCTTTCTTTGCCTTTTTGTTCTTTCCTTTCTTCTCGTTCTTTTGCCTTCCTCTTAGAACCTTTCTTTGAGGAATCAATAATGAACCGCCTTTCTCCTCATGCTTCATGTAAGGCTCCAAGCTTCAAAGATATTGAGGAGCTCTGAATGGTGGATTCCAATTTGTTCATCCGATAGTTCATCACAAATTGCGAGAAACTCTTGGGCAAACAATGCAGAATTAAGTCAATACTTAACTCATGATCCATCACAAAACCGAGGGTAGCTAGCCGCTCGATGTACCCGTTCATCTTTAGCACAAACTGCACTACAGACGAACCTTCTTGCATCTTCGTGGTGAAGAGGAGCCTAGAGACCTCGAACCTTTCGGATCTCGCTTGCTCATCGAACAACTCATGAAGATGAAAGACCATAGTATTAGCATCCATATGCTCATGCTGCTTTTGCAGCTCAGGTACCATCGCCGCTAGCATGATGCAACTCGCCAGCTCAGAATCTGCCACATGCTTCTGATAGACCAACATTTGGTCTTGAGTTGCATCGTCCTTAGGACGGTCAGCAAGAGGCTCTTCAATGACATATGCAAGCTTTTCCGCCTTGAGAACAATTCTCAGATTTCTAAGCCAGTCCAGGAAGTTAGGCCCAGTCAGTTTGTTCGAATCCAAAATAGTGCGCAAATTCAAAGACGTCATGATCAATTTATTGACCTAGAAATACAAAACGAGCATATATGAGAAAGATGATTTTAAAAATGCATCAATATACATTTATAAATCCCATTCATTTTTTGAATTTCAAAAACCCCAAAATCACTTCGGGAGATCGTAGGTCCATCTCCGAATGGGCTGATATCCATCATAGTTATGAACAACCTTGGAGAGAGTCCAACAAGTCATTCATAACTACGACGGTAGGTATCATCTATACCGATTGCATATCACGTATATGCAACTATCACAATGTGCTATCAACTAATTGAATGTTCACACATACATCGGGTTGTTAACACATTAACAAGTATGCATCATATGCATAGCACCCAACTTCACCTCCCTTTACATCGACCTTGGAGAGAGTCCAACAAGCCGATGCTCCAGGTTAAAGTCAACCCATTAATCAGGACATAGTTTTAATATGGTTAGAGCGCATTCAACCAATTAGCCCAGCTTGGAGAGAGTCCAACAACCAAAGCTAATGATTGACCTCTGACTCTTACCATATTAGTATTAAACTATTCCATGGTTTGAACATATTCGGGTTCGAGCCGGGCTTGGAGAGAGTCCAACAACCCAAACAAGAAACAGAACTCTGGTTCTAACTATATTAATGGAAGGTGTAGGCTTTAATATTGAGTTAGGGTTTTTATGTCTCATCCTCTTTGCATGCAAATAACTATTATCTACATGGCATGGCATACATGGCATACATCTACATGTCACGACACGCATGGCATAATGTTATGCATCTAATGCAATTACATGGCATACAATTATGTCATGTACATAATTTTCTTATTTGTCATAACTATTTATGGAAATAAAATATGTTTAATATTTGATTCTCCAAATCAAATCATAATTAAATTAGGAAACAAATTTCCAAATCTAATCACATATTTTATTCATGGAATTATTTGATTAAGGAAAATCTATTTAGGAAACCTAATTTCCTAAATCATTAAAACTACTTATGGAAATAAAATATTTTAAGATTTGATTTCCCAAATTAAATCATGATTAAATTAGGAAACAAATTTCTAGAATCTAATCAAATATTTTATTTATGAAAAATATCAATTTCCATAAATACTTCCAACTTTCCAAAAGTGGAAGATTTCCATAAATACTTCTAGACTTTCCAAAATTGAAAAATTTCCATAAATACTTCTAAATTTCCAAAATTAGAAAATTTCCAGAAATACATTATGACTATCGCAAAACCATTTTTACGATTATGTCGAAACACAACCTGGGCTCTGATACCACCGTTGGGTTTCCGGCACTGCGGCGTGTGTGTGTTCGATCATGTTTCGTAAACATGAGCACAGCGGAAGCAATAAAAATAATAAATCTACATTTATTACAACACACACAACACACGCATACATATTACAACAAGTGTAGACATAACCGTAAATTTAAATTTGCAATAAAAGGAAATTTATCTACGTTATATCTTTCGTATGATGTGTAGCGGGAACGGCATCAACCGGAACGATCCTCGCTAGAATCGTCTCTATCCGTATCCACGCCGAGTTCCTCGGGATGACTTCACTAAGCCACGAGCTTCGTCTTCGTACGGGTTACTAGCCTCGTGTTGAAGACGACGTGATCGAGAGATGATCACGATCCGAATCCAAATTCGGATCCTAAAACGAGTTCTCAAAACTCGCTTCTCCGGAGAGGTATTCGTCAACCAATTGACGAATCCTTCATCCTCCACCTCAGAGGATTACCGGAGATCGAATCTCCGGTAGGTTAGCCGCTGTCGGAGCTCTAACCATCATCCAAACGATGCTCCGACGAGAGGAGAAGAAGCTGTCCAGAAAACTGGACAGCTTGGTGGAGGAGTAGGCGCCGGCCAAAACAAGGAAGCCAAGTGCTCACCTTTTCACCGAGGCCTAGGAAGATCACCGGAGGGTCACCGGAGGGTTCACCGGCTGAAGCTTGGTCGCCGGCAAGGACTTGGACGGTGGCACAAAAACTGGGCGGCGGCAATGGAGTTGACGCCAACAAGAGGAAGGGGTTT
The DNA here is from genome assembly GCA_025175895.1 of Wurfbainia villosa. Classification (NCBI taxonomy): domain Eukaryota; kingdom Viridiplantae; phylum Streptophyta; class Magnoliopsida; order Zingiberales; family Zingiberaceae; genus Wurfbainia; species Wurfbainia villosa. Next base: position 35,861,600 of record CM045990.1, read on the forward strand.
GGGCGGCCAAGCTTGATTAGGCCTTTGGATTAGGGTTTAAGCCCTATTTTATAGAGAACTAATTCTCTTAATGGTTAATGGATCATATCCATAAAGCCCGTTAACCCGCTCCATTAAGATAAGTTAAAATAAACCAAACCATGATGGTGTATTTTAAGTTAAAACGAACCGAACCAACTTTTGGTTCATTCGTTTAAAATAAACCAAACCCTTTGGTTTATTCTCATCCATTGGATTAGAACCAAACCATTTTGGTTCATCCATTATGTCTTCATAAGACACGGCCCATCCACGCTTCCATTGCGACTGAAACGATTTCATGCTCGCTTTATGTTTGGTCCAACCAAACCTAGTTTCTCTCGGTCCGAGAATCCCATTCTCAAGCTCGTTTTAAATCCTTTGGATTACGCTCGTTGTGCGTGTGACCAAATAGGTTCTCGGTTTATCTTGGCCGTCTATAATTAACCATTAATTATAGAACGATCATGAGTGGCCCCTAGTAGTACATCATGATCCCCAATTAACCGAAAAGATCAACGGTTGATCCAGAACTATTTCTGAAACCCTTCAGTAGCTCGAATGATTCGTGCCCCATTCCCTTCACTCATCTTATACCCACTTGGTTCAGGACATGGTCTATTGTGTCAGTCCCCACTAGGCTGACTACGTCACACCTAGCCCAAGTATCATTTCCTCGTCCTGCGGATTCTAGTTACTGCACATGTATCGAAGAATACCTTACTCTAAACATGTAATGCTTTGGCCAAAGACTTTAGTAACAATCCGACGAGAGGCCATGGGTATACATCTCCTCGCAAGGAGTGGTGAATCCTTTATAGGCTATTCAAACACCTTCGATCACTTCGACTTATACCCAATCATCCCGGGTCCACATCTCCTTAGAGATGTTTGCTTAAGATGTCAAAGCATAAGTCTCCATGATCAAGATGACTTGAATACCGCAAGTCAAAGGAACATCGCACTTAAGCCACAGTAAGAACTTCATTCACATATCTATATATGCAGAGAATCATATGAAGTCTTACGGCTGGTCACTCCAATGAACTAGTTACCATAACTAGCATCCACGATTAACTCCGGACATCACAATGTCTCCAGCCAGTGAGAATCAGCTGCTTGGATACACCAAGGAGTATACCTCGTGCTAGTCTCGACAGAATTGATGGTGTCCAGATCCATCAATTGATCGACTAGGGATAATTCTGATACATCACAATTACACATGTAGAGATACTCACTAGTTGTGATCCAATCACAAATTCTCTCATGCTGTGAATCGCATCGTGGACATTCAGTATATGAGTTTAAGATCCAATCAAATACATGAAACATGTATACTCAAATAGTGAATCTTCATTTATCATATAAATGGTTCATACATAAGGCGATTGCCTTAGGACATCTCTCACATATTACTAACACTCATATCACTCAAGAGAGGTAATCCTATACACTCTCCCAATTTCCAAATTGGGTCTCTCAAAGTCCCATCAATTTTCCCAATTGATGTCATTCTCCCCATAACTTCTCCTCTTCAAGGAGAAAAACACATCCATCATCCCAAGATGGATACCTCCCCCTAAGGGCTTGCTCCCCCTTGACCATTGCACCAACAATGTCCTTGGGAAGTCCCTAAGCCAATAGGAACTCTAAACCATCAAAAATAAGGTTAAAAGTTCAAACATGAACTCTCCCCACCTTAAATTTGATACAAACCCTAAACAACTCTCCTAATCCATATCCAATGGATTTTCACCCTTTATAATGCTTCCCAAAGCATATCCTAGGGTTAGGAGTGGTTAGGGACCTTAACCGCAGCTGAACACGGGCTAAACAAACTTGTTTTTCCCGAAATCAGCATTGGCAGTCGACTCCATCAGCTACCAGTCGACTGCCACTCACATCAGTCGACTGCCACCAAGGGCAGTCGACTGATAACTGAAATTTCCGAATTTCAGTTATTAGAGTCGAATTTCAAAAAATCATAAGTAATTCTATGTATATCGAAAAATCATGAAATTTGATACATATATTACTTATAGTCAATACAATGGATGAAAAATATTTGAAAATTATTTTATCCATGAAATACCGAAATTGATACAAAATTCAAAAGTGAAGAAAACTTCTAAGTTTTTGGCTCACTTTGTATCAATCTCATCAATGGTGATTGCTATCAAAAGATAGACTTCACCAAGGTTTTTCAAAATGATTTCAAAATGTTTTCAAAACCTTATTTTGGATCATATTCCTTGGGCTCTATATACATGACTTGTACACAATCTTTCCTAATAATCCACCTTTGAATTAAGATGAGTTTTAGTTCATCTAGATGCAAAAACTATGCACCTTGAACTTAACTCATATCCTAGCATCTCACATGTATTTAGGGTGTATAAATACACATACATGTCAATGTAATGTGAGATGTGGGTTTTGTTCTCCCTAATCTAGGATTTCATGCATTTTCTAAGGCAACTCTACTTGATTCCCTTATAAATGGGACTCCAAGTCATGCCAAAGTTCTTAACTCAATTTTAATCAATTACATGAATGATTATGGCATTAATGATGATATAAATAGGCATATGCTCATAATCATGATGTCATGACATAAAATAAAATCTAAGCATACATGACATAATCCTTAATCCTAAACATGATCACGACATATAAATGATAAGAATAAACATGATGTCATGGCATGTTATATGGCAAACAAAGCATGGCATATAAAAAGTATAGGTATAATAATACCTAAATTTTAATATTAATTGTCATTTCATATAATTAATTATATTTTGTCATATTATCACTTTTCTCCCTAGTGTGCCAAAAACACAAAATGACACACTAACCTCTAATCCTAATTGTGCCAAATTAATTGATTTTTCATAATTCCAAAAATGTATTGGCACATCCTAACATCTTTTAGGATTATAACATCAAATCTATTTTCAAGGTACCCATAACCTTGAAAATGACCTAAAATGTCACCTTTACTATGGTTAGGTTAACTACCCATCCATTTAAGGTTGGCACACCCTAACCCATCTAGCATGAATCAATCACGCTCTTAGGAACCCAAAACTTATTTGAGCTCCTAGGGTTAATTAGGTATTCCTTAGGGATAACCTCCCTAGATACCCTCCTAATGACCCTCCTAGGCTTTTTAGCCTTGGTCATTTGGGTCTTACCTAGGTTGACTCTAGGGGTAACTCCCCTTGCAACCTTCTTAGTGGTCACCCTAGGTTTCCTAGAAGCCCTAACCACTAGGCACTTACCATGGTTACTCTTAGGGATAGCTTCCCTAGTAACCTTGGTTTTCCTAGGTTTAGTTCCATAATCAAATGGAACATTGTGATAGGTTTCCTTGGGCTTAGGTTTGCCCTTGGATGAATTTTGTTTCTTAGGTCCTAGGTGTTGACTTTTACTTTTGGACCCTTGACTTTGACCACTAGACCCTTGAACTTGATTTTGTATATTCCTAAGGGTCTTTTCCAATTTCTCAAGCCTTGACCTCAAGGCTTGGTTCTCTAATTCTAATTGCCCAATTTTAGAATTTTGATTTAGTCTTTAGGCATGGGACTTCCTAGGCATATGCCTAGTCCACTTGGGATTAAAACCTAGGTGTTCTCCTATTTTCTTGATAGATTCCCTAGGTAAAATATTTTTAGGGACATTAGTCCCAAATTTCTCCTTATTTCCTAAGTGGACATTCTTAGCTCCTAAACAAAAATATTTATTTCTATTAGCATACTTTTCATAAATTGCAAGAGAATTAAAATTCCTAGCATGCTTTTTAACATTAACTAAAGAAGGAGCATTATTAACATGATATACCTTAGGGTTTACCTTAGTGGCTCCCCCTACTTGTGATGCTCCATTTTGCCTCTTCTTTTCCCCCTTCAGGCATTGATTCCGGTAATGTCCCGGTTGTCGGCATTTGAAGCAAATGACTTGCTCCTTGCTTTTAGTTGTTGGGTAATCGGCTTCTTTTACCTTTGGAGCCGATGGAGCTTTTCTTACTCTTTTTGGGCATTTTCTCTTGTAATGCCCACTTTCCCTACACTCAAAGCAAATTATATGATTTTTATTTAAACCTAAATTGCTTGAGTTACCTAGGGTGGTGGTGGAAAGTGTCGGAATTGGATTTTGAGCTTCTTCATCTTGACCGGATGTTGAAGGCTCTTCTTGGGGTTGCTCCGGTGTAGATGTTCTAATCTCCTCCCCCTCAATCCTATAGGTTGAAGTTTCTTCTAATTCTACCTCTTCCACCACTTCTTCCTCCTCAGATGTCGAACACTCCTTGACCTCCGAATCCTCACTTTCTTGTGAGGATGAGCTCTCTTCCTCATCCTCCACACCTTCTTGGATTGAGTGAGGCTCTTCATGGAATTTTTCCAATTTGTTCCATACCTCCTTGATGTCTTTACAATCCCCTATCTTGATCAAAACATCATTAGGGATTATATTAAGCAAAATACCCATTACCTTATTGTTGATGTTATAGTATCGGAGTTGTTCTTGACTCCAATTCTTCTTCTTGATTTTTCTTCCTTCTTCATCTTTTGGAGTGTCAAAACCTACTAAGACACTAATCCAATTATCAAAGTCACACATTAGAAAATGCATGATTCTACCTTTCCAATACGCGAAATCTTCGCGGTCGAAGGAAGGCGGAACGTTGATATCGTCACCCAATCTCTCCTTGAATTCCATCTTGTTCCTCTAGCGTGCTCCCTTAGTTGTTAAACCTTGAAGAGCGGCCTCACTCTGATACCACTTGTTGGGAATCGATTGGACGCTAGAGGGGGAGTGAATAGCGATGTGCTCGTACGTTGATGGAATTCTTTCGTGTTTGATCGTCTACAATCTTGTTAGCATAGCGGAATAGTAATAACAAATAAATATAACAAGATACACAATCACAACACGGTCATATAACGTGGTTCGGAACCTCAAGGTTCCTACTCCACGGATCGGGCTCAAACGAGCCCTAGCGATGTCAATCACACACCACTAATAAACACTCCTTCTCGGAACAATCTGGAGGTGGAGAAACCTCGTACAATAGTTTACAACAATAAACTAAAAGCTACAAGCAAATACAATGAAATGCAAAGCAATACAAGTAAAGAAAACACTTTACAAATGTTCTTTGAATGCTTGATCTCTAGGTTGATCGAGTAGCACTTGGAGACCCTGAATTGCAGCAGCAACTTGTTGGGTATTTGACGCCCGCTAGAGGGGGGTGAATAGCGTTGACCGTACGAAGATGGAAATCGTTCGCGTGCTTGTCTACAATTCGTGTTAGCGCAACGGAATAAAAATAATAAAAGCAATACACGAAATACAATCACACACGAACACGATGATATAACGTGGTTCGGAACCGTAACGGTTCCTACTCCACGAATCGGGCTCAAACGAGCCCTAGCGATGCCAAACACACACCACTATCCAATAACTCCTTCTCGACACAAGTCGGAGGTGGAGAAACCTCTTACAATAAGATTACAACAATAATCTAAATACAACAAGCAAATATAATAGGAAATACAACAAGAGAAGTAAAGAACACTTTACAAAAACTCTTTAGATCGCTTGTTTGTTGATCGCTTGAATCGTGGTTGAAGACCCTAATTTGCAGTAGCAAATCACCTCAAAAACGTCCAAGAAATCGCTGCAAAAATCCTCCTTCCGAGCTGGCTTTATAACCTGCGTCGGGCTAGATTTCCGCCTATCAGTCGACTGCCATAAGTCACCAGTCGACTGATGCCACTGTTGTCGTGAGACAATGGATCGATCCACGCTGGAAAAACTCCAACGGATCTCTATCGCGCCAACGCCCGTGAGTCGATCGCCACCGGCCACGGAGCGCTGCGGCTCGACACTGACGGCAATCGATCGCCATCCCTTGGCAATGATCGCGAGCATTTTCAGCCTCAAATTTGCAGTCGAACTCAAGTCGACTCCCGGAAGTCGAACCGGCCATAATGCCAGTCGACTGCCAACCTCAAGAATGAGGTTTTAACCCAAATATGGTGCCCCCATACTTGCTAGACCACCCTTCTAGCCACCTCCATCAGCCTCACGCCTCTCGGATCCCTCCAAGTCATCCATGACTTGTTCATCCATCGCGCTAGCCTCCAGGTGCTTCCCTCGGCTATGTCATGCTAACGGTGTCTACACCGCCAAGGCACATTGGACTTACGCCGCCAAGACTCTGCTTGGACTTTACGCCGCCAACCATTGGACTTATGCTGCCAAGACTCCCGCTTGGACTTTACGCTGCCAATATCAAACCCTTGGACTTCTCAAATGCCAAGACTCAAGCTTGGACTTTCCCTTGCCAACCCATGTTGGACTTTTCATGCCAAGACCATGCTTGGACTTTCCTTGCCAACCCATGTTGGACTTTACATTGCCAAGACCCATGCTTGGACTTTTCATGTGCCAAGTGTCCCACTTGGACTTTTCATGCCAAGTACTCAAGACTTGGACTTTACCAAATGCCAAGTGTCCATGACTTGGACTTTACCTTGCCAAGACCCATGCTTGGACTTTCCATGCCAAGTACACAAGACTTGGACTTTCCCATGACAATTACATTGTCATATGTTTTTGTCGAAACATCAAAACATCACTCGAGTCAAACTCGAGTCCTGGTCAATCGTGACCTGGGCCGATTGCACCAACAATCTCCCCCTTTTTGATGTTTGACAAAACTAAATAAAATCATTTGAGTTAGACCACTAACTCAAATCCTTTACCAATTATCCCAAATTGGTAAACACTCTCCAAATGTTCTCCCCCAAACATTCAAGTGAAAATGTAAACCAAATGTTCTCCCCCAAACATTCTCCCCCTTTTTGACTAACATCAAAAAGGTTATCTCTCCAAGGAGGTCAATGTCTCATGTCCCAATGAGATCTTACAATCTCCCCCTTGATCCAAAAATACCTAGGATGCCTACCATCTTCCTAGTGATAAGTCCCATATCACTCAAGAGAGGCAATCCTATTCACTCTCCCAATTTCCAAATTGGGTATCAAAAACCATCAATTTTCCCAATTGATGATACTTTCCCAATAACTTCTCCTTTTCAAGGAGAAAAACACATCCATCATCCCAAGATGGATACCTCCCCCTAAAGGCTTGCTCCCCCTTGACCATTGCACCAACAATGTCCTTGGGGAGTCCCTAAGCCAATAGGAACTCTAAACCATCAAAATTAAGGTTGGAAATTCAACATTGAACTTTTCACCACCTCAAATTGATACTTTGACCTAACACCTCTCCAAATCCATATCCAATGAATTTTCACCCTTCATAATGCTTCCCAAAGCATATCCTAGGGTTAGGAGTGGTTAGGGACCTTTACCATGGCTGAAAATGGGCTAAACAACCTTGTTAACCCAATGACTGATAGTAATCAATGATTGTTACATACATCACATGACCGCCACCAATGGCAATGATCGTAATGAATTTTCTGAAATTCAGCTATCAGAATCCAATTTCAGAAAATCATAATTAATTATACGTCTATCTAAAAATCACGAAATTTGATACGTATAATACTTATGACCAAAACAATGGGTGAAAAATGTTTGAAAAATATTTTACCCATAAAATAGTGAGTTTGATACAAAACTCAACCATTGAAATTTTCAATGTTTTGGCCCTATTTTGTATCAACTTCATCAATGGTGATTGCTATGAAAAGATAGACTTCACCAAGGTTTTCTAAATTGATTTTAAAATGATTTCAAAACCTTATTTTGGATCATATTCCTTGGGCTCTAAGTACATGACTTGTACACAAGCTTTCCCAATGATCCACCAATAAAATTAGATGAGTTTTGGTTCAACTAGATGCAAAAACTATGCACCTTGAACTCAACTCATATCCTAGCATCTCACATGTATCTAGGGTGTATAAATACACATACATGTCAATTGGATGTGAGATGTGGGTTTTGTTCTCCCTAAACTAGGGTTTCATGTATTTTTCTAAGGCAACTCTACTTGATTCCCTTATAAATGGGACTCCAAGTCATGTCATAGTCCTTAAATCAATTTCAACCAAATTGTCTTAAATGCATGAATGATTATGGCATTAATGATGATATAAATAAGCATATGCTCATAATCATGATGTCATGGCATAAGATGAAATCTAAAAACACATGACATTTAAAACCTTAATCCTAAGCATACTCATGACATATAAAATCATAGAAATAGGCATGATGTCATGACATGGCATATGGCAATCAAGGCATGGCATATAAAATATATAGGTATAGTAATACCTAAATTTTAATATTAATTGTCATTTTATATCATTAGATATATTTTTCCATATTATCATTAATCTCCCTAGTGTGCCAAAAACCCAAAATGGCACACCAACCTCTAAACCTAAATTGTGCCAATTTAATTGATTTTTCTTAATTTTAACAATGCATTGGCACATCCTAAAATCTTTTAGGATATTAATTCTAATATATTTCCAAGGTAACCATAACCTTGAAAATATCCTAAAGTGTCACCTTTACCATGGTTGAGTTAACTACCCATCCAATCAAGGTTGACACACCCTAAACCCATCTAGCGTGAATCAATCATGCTCTTAGGAACCCAAAACCGATTTGAGCTCCTAGGGTTAATTAGGTATTCCTTAGGGATAACCTCCCTAGATACCTTCCTAATGACCCTCCTAGACTTGTTAGCCTTGGTCATTTGGGTCTTACCTAGGTTGACTTTAGGGGTGACTCCCCTTGCAACCTTCTTAGTGGCCACCCTAGGTTTCCTAGAAACCCTAGCCAATAGGCACACCCTTTGGTCAACTCTAGGGATGACTTCCCCATTGACCTTGGTCTTCCTAGACCCAGTTAGTGTTCCATAGTCAAATGGAACACTATGATATGTCACCTTGGACTTAGGTTTGTGACCCAAACCTTGCTTGTCCTTGGTTGACTTTTGACTCTTAGGTCCTAGGTGTTGACTTTGAGATTTGGACCTAGACTCTTGATCATTTGACCCTTTAAATTGGTTTTGTATATTCCTAAGGGTCTTTTCTAGTTTTTCAAGCCTTGACCTCAAGACTTGATTCTCTAATTCTAATTTCCCAATTTTTGAATTTTGATTTAAATCATGGGCATGGGACTTTCTAGACATATGCCAAGTCCACTTGGGATTGAAACCTAGATGATCCCCTATTTTCTTAATTGATTCCCTAGGTAGAATATTTTTAGGGACATATGACCTAGATTTGTCCTTAGATAAGTTGTTTTTAGGGACATTAGTCCCAAATTTTTCTCTATTTCCTAAATGGACACTTTTAGCTCCTAAGCAAAAATATTTATTCCTATTAGCATGCTTTTCATAAATTGCAAGAGAATTAAAATTATTTCTAGCATGCTTTTGCCTATTAACTAAAGAGGGTGCATTATTTAAATGATATACCTTAGGGTTTGCCTTAATGGCTCCCCCTACTTGTGAAGCTCCCTTTTGCCCCTTCTTCTCCCCCTTCAGGCATTTACTCCGGTAATGTCCCGGTTGTCGGCATTTGAAGCAAATTACTTGCTCCTTGCTCTTTTGTGTTGAGGCACCGGTTTCCTTGACTTTTGGCACGGGTGGAGTCTTCTTAACCCGTTTAGGACACTTACTCTTGTAATGTCCTTGCTCCCTACACTCAAAGCAGATAATATGAATTTTATCATTATTTGAAATGCTCGAGTTACCTAGGTCCGTGGTAGGTGCCGGAGTTGAATTTTGGGCTTCTTCATCTTGTCCGGATGTCGAAGCTTCTTGGTATTGCTCCGGTGTTGAGGATGGTCTCTCCTCCTCAATTCTAGAAGTGGATACTTCTTCCACTTCTTCCACCTCTTCTACCGATCCGGAAGTTGATTCCCTATCAACCTCCAAATCCTCACTTCCTTGCGAGGATGATGCATTCGCCTCTTCGGTCCCTTCCTCTTGGACCGGTGATGGACTTTCATGGAGCTTTGCCACTTGGCTCCATAGCTCCTTGGCATCTATATAATTACCTAGCATACACAAGATATTGTTAGGTATTAACTCAACCAAAAACTTTATTACCTTGGTGTTTTTCTCGAAGGCTTGGACTTGCTCTTCGGTCCATCTCTTCTTTTTGAGGAAGCCACCTTTTGGTCCTCTTGACAATTCAAAGCCTTCCATTAAGATAGCCCATTCCTCAATGTCCCTCATCATTAGGAAGTCTTCAATTCTTGACTTCCATTGTTTAAACCCTTCTTGTCCATAGAAGGTATAGGGGATAGGTGTGTTGATATCCCATCCAAGCTTGTCTTGGAATTCCATCTTCCCTCTAGCCTTTTAGCTCCCGGCGGTTAGTCCGTAGAAGAGCCCCGGGCTCTGATACCACTTGTTGGGTATTTGCCGCCCGCTAGAGGGGGGGATGAATAGCGTTGACCGTACGAAGATGGAAATCGTTCGTGTGCTTGTCTACAATTCGTGTTAGCGCAGCGGAATAATAATAATAAAAGCAATACACGAAATACAATCACACACGAACACGATGATATAACGTGGTTCGGAACCGTAACGGTTCCTACTCCACGAATCGGGCTCAAACGAGCCCTTGCGATGCCAAACACACACCACTATCCAATAACTCCTTCTCGACACAAGTCGGAGGTGGAGAAACCTCTTACAATAAGATTACAACAATAATCTAAATACAACAAGCAAATATAATAGGAAATACAACAAGAGAAGTAAAGAACACTTTACAAAAACTCTTTAGATCGCTTGCTTGTTGATCGCTTGAATCGTGGTTGAAGACCCTGATTTGCAGCAGCAAATCACCTCAAAAACGTCCAAGAAATCGCTGCAAAAACCCTCCTTCTGAGCTGCCTTTATAACCTGCGTCGGGCAGGATTTCCGCCTATCAGTCGACTTCCATAAGTCACCAGTCGACTGATGCCACTGTTGTCATGAGACAACGGATCGATCCACGCTGGAAAAATTCCAACGGATCTCTTGGCAGTCGACTGCCAACATTGGCGGGGCCGATCGCTAACGCTCGTAGTCGACGCCCTCGGCTCACGGAGTGTTCTGCGGCTCGATAATCGACCGGGCAATACGATCGCCATATCCCTTGGCCGATCGCAGAGCATTTTCAGCCTCAAACTTGCAGTCGAACTCAAGTCGACTCCCGGCAGTCGAATCGGTCATAATGTCAGTCGACTGCCAACCTCAAGAATGAGGTTTTAACCCAAATATGGTGCCCCCATACTTGCTAGACCACCCTTAGCCTAGACCTAAGCCTTCTAGCCACCTCCATCAGCCTCACGCCTCTCGGATCCCTCCAAGTCATCCATGACTTGTTCATCCATCGCGCTAGCATCCAGGTGCTTCCCTCGGCTATGTCATGCTAACGGTGTCTACACCGCCAAGGCACATTGGACTTACGCCGCCAAGACTCCGTTTGGACTTTACGCCGCCAACCATTGGACTTATGCTGCCAAGACTCCCGCTTAGACTTTACGCTGCCAATATCAAACCCTTGGACTTCTCAAATGCCAAGACTCAAGCTTGGTCTTTCCCTTGCCAACCCATTTTGGACTTTTCATGCCAAGACCATGCTTGGACTCTCCTTGCCAACCCATGTTGGACTTTACATTGCCAAGACCCATGCTTGGACTTTTCATGTGCCAAGTGTCCCACTTGGACTTTTCATGCCAAGTACTCAAGACTTGGACTTTACCAAATGCCAAGTGTCCATGACTTGGACTTTACCTTGCCAAGACCCATGCTTGGACTTTCCATGCCAAATACACAAGACTTGGACTTTCCCATGACAATTACATTGTCATATGTTTTTGTCGAAACATCAAAACATCACTCGAGTCAAACTTGAGTCCTTGTCAATCGTGACCTGGGCCGATTGCACCAACACAACTCACCTCAAATCGCCTCAAAGAACCATATCATTTTTCTCCATCACGAGGTCCTTTTATAGCTTCAACCTGTGCTGGAAAAAATCGATCAGTCGACTTGTCGGGACCATCAGTCGACTGATGCCACTGTTGTCGTGAGACAACGGCTAGATCCACATTGGATAAGTCCAATGGATCCATCATCAGTCGACTGATCATGACCATCAGTCGACTGATGGAGCCTTCACTCGACCAGTCGAGTGTCGACTCCATTCTGTGGTCGATTTCTCGAGCACCCCGATCGATCACACGATCGGGCCGATCGCCGCAATCGATCGCCACCGCTACCGATCGCTAGGCTACTTCCCGCAATAAACCCTAGTTGACTCAAGCCGATCCGTCACATGGCACTACCAATCGCACACCTCAAACATGAGGTTTTAGCCCAAGTATGGTTCTCCCATACTTGTTAGACCACCCTTAGCCTAGACCTAAGCCTTCTAGCCACCTCCATCAGCCTCACGCCTCTCGGATCCCTCCAAGTCATCCATGACTTGTTCATCCATCGCGCTAGCCTCCAGGTGCTTCCATCGGCTATGTCATGCTAATGGTGTCTACACTGCCAAGGCACATTGGACTTACGCCGCCAAGACTCCGCTTGGACTTTACGCCGCCAACCATTGGACTTATGCTGCCAAGACTTCACCCTTGGACTTTACGCCGCCAATATTCCCCTTGGACTTCTCAAATGCCAAGAGTCAAGCTTGGACTTTCCCTTGCCAACTCATGTTGGACTTTCCATGCCAAGACCCATGCTTGGACTTTCCCATGACAATTACATTGTCATATATTTTTGTCGAACATCAAAACATCACTCGAGCCAAACTCGAGTCCTGGTCAATCGTGACCTGGGCCGATTGCACCAATAATTATGATCAAACTCAAATTAATACACCTCCTAGAACTATAAGAGTTCATCAAAATCACCCCTTAGATCAAATTGTGGGTGAATTATCTCAAGGTGTTAGGACTAGGTCATTTCATAGGGATCCAACTAGTCATATAGCTCTAATTTCTCAAATTGAGCCCAAAACAATCAAAGATGCATTACTTGATCCGGATTGGATCTTAGCAATGCAAGATGAATTGGCTCAATTTGAAAGGAGTCAAGTATGGGAGTTAGTTCCTAGACCAAATGAAAATACCATTATTACTACAAGATGGGTCTTTAGGAACAAACTAGATGACCAAGGGAATATTACTAGAAATAAAGCAAGATTAGTTGCAAGGGGATTTAATCAAGTTGAAGGACTTGACTATGATGAAACATATGCCCCGGTTGCTAGATTAGAGTCTATTAGGATACTATTAGGGTATGCCTCCTATATGGGTTTCAAACTCCATCAAATGGATATTAAATCGGCATTCCTAAATGGTTTTATTAAGGAAGAGGTATATGTAGAACAACCTCCCGGGTTTAAGAATATGGACTATCCAAACCATGTATACAAACTTAGGAAAGCTTTGTATGGTTTGAAACAAGCTCCCCGGGCTTAGTATGAAAGATTATCTTCTTTATTAATTTCTAAGGACTTTAAAAGGGGTAGTGTAGATCAAACTCTATTTATAAAGTCAACATCAAAGGACATCTTTGTAGCCCAAGTATATGTTGATGACATTATCTTTGGGTCAACAAATGATGAACTTCTTCAAGACTTCATTAAGAATATGGAAAAAGAGTTTGAAATGAGTCTAGTTGGGGAATTAAATTTCTTTCTATGATTACAAGTCAAACAAACAAGTGAAGGGATTTATATTTACCAAACCAAATATGCTAAGAAAATGATTAAGAAATTTGGTTTGGAAAATGCTAAGGTAGTTTCAACTCCAATGGCAACCAATACAAAAATAGATAGTGATAATGAAGGAAAACAAATTGATCTTACACTCTATAGGAGCATGATTGGTAGCCTTTTGTACCTAACCGCTAGTAGACCCGACATATTGTTTGTGGTTGGTATGTGTGCTAGGTATCAATCATGTGCAAAAGAATCTCATTTAGTTGTCGTTAAGAGAATCTTAAGATATATTAAAGGCACACTAAATGTAGGACTATGGTACCCTAGGACTAGGTCTTTTGATTTGGTTGGGTACACCGATTCTGATTATGTCAGTTGCAAATTGGATCGGAAGAGTACTAGTGGTGGATGCCAATTCCTTGGGTCCTCCCTAGTTAGTTGGAGTAGTATGAAGCAACCTTGTATTGCCCTATCCACCACCGAGGCCGAGTATGTGGCTATGGGTGGTTGTGTAGCTCAACTACTATGGATGAAACATACCTTAGAGGATTATGAGCTATCTTACTCCAACATGAAAGTATTTTGTGATAATGTGAGCACCATAAATTTGACTAAAAATTCGGTGCATCACTCTAGGACCAAACACATTGAAGTGAAATATCACTTCATTAGAGATCATGTGGTAAGGGGGACATTGAGCTTAATTACATTGAATCCAAGTCCAACCTAGCTGACATATTTACCAAGGCTTTCCCCGAGGTAGAATTTTCATCACTTAGGAGAGAACTTGGGATGTGCTTGGTTGAATAAAGGTGTAGGTTTGCATGATCCTATAGAAATCTTAGGATTTATACCTTTAAGCATCTCACAAAATACCTAAGAAACCATGATTTTTGTATTAAGCCACTTAGACAACATGTGAGATGTTAGGAAGATGCACTTGGTTCATCATGTTTGTTATGATGCATTACTATGGACCAAAGTGTCATCTAGAGACATTAATCCTTCATTGGACCAATCATTGGGAAGGCTTATACACAATTGATGTGCATATAGCTCCAAGAACATGATTGGAAATGTCAAATAAAACATATTTTAAACTATGTTTATCATATTTTGAAAAACAGTTTTCAAGTGGAACACAAAAGTGAAACAAAGTTTGCAAAAATATTAGAACTTTTATTAGTTTTCAAGTTTTTCTCAATCTTGAAATCTAGAAAACATATATTTTTCAAATTATTTTTCCTTGAAAAAAAATGATTTTAGAAATGTTTACACAAAATTTCATGATTTTTCGAGGTTTATAGAATTTCTAATGTATTTCTGAAGTTGGGCTAAAAAGGCTGAAATTTGGATTTCAGGTGTATCAGTCGACTGCATCAGTAATCAGTCGACTGATACATTGTATTTTCTGATAAACAGCTTTATTTCTTGCATTGAAATGTATCTTGGAATGTCCTAAAACTATAATATGATAATCTTCAGTATAAACAAGTCTTTAGGTTGTTTCTATACAATGTTTTAGGGGGAGTTTCATAATATATATCTTTTCATCCCCAAACTTACATTGTTGGTGCAAAGTTAGGATATAACCTTCAATTTTTTGTTAGGCTTTATTCCACAAGTTAGTCATTCATCATGAACCATATCTTGGATTAAGGGGGAGCTTAATTTCAATCTTATACCTTAGCTCAAGATTACAACAACATTAATTTCTTTATGGTTTTTATGAATCTTTCTCTTTTTGATGTGTGTCAAAGGAGAAGAAGGGATGTTTAAGTTAGAATTCATACTGAAAATATGATGGAAATATGATTATGTGCATAAATGTTATAGAAATATGATTATGTGCAATGTCTAAAAGATAGAATTCATATTGGAAATATGATTATGTGCATATTTTAAAGACCTAACTTAAATGATTGTCAAACATCAAAAAGGGGGAGATTGTTGGTGCAACAATGCCCCAAGCATTTATATGTGTTGATGTTTGGATAATCATCTAAGTTAGGCAATGTTTTGTGATTTAATTGTGAACATGTTTAAGTGACAGGAGAATCCAAGTATGAAGACTTGGTAAAGACAAAGTCCAAGTGCGATCTTGGCAAAGGAAGTCCAAAGGCAAGTCTTGGCAGCGTAAGTCCAAGCATGTAGTCTTGGCGGCATAAAGTCCAAGCACGTTTTGGCAAAGGGAAACCCAAGACATGACAAAACCGAAGGAAGCTCTTGGAAGCAAAGTGTAAAAGATGAACAAGTCGCGGACTCGAAGGGATCCTGGAGGCGCAAGGCTTAAGGAAGAGCTAGAAGGTTGAGTCTAGGTCTAGGGGGTAAAATCAAGTATGAATTATTCATACTTGATGAGTATCAGTCGACTGATATGATGTATCCGATCGATCGTGCTCAAGAGTCGGTGAAACTCGACGATCAATCGACTACTGTGGTCGGTGATCGATCATCGATCCGATCGCCAATCGCGGCGATCGATTGTGTCGAAGATAGGCACAGAATGGAGTCTCACTCGACTCCACGCGGCGATCACTCGACTGATTGCTTCATCAGTCGACTGATGAAGTGATCAGTCGACTGATTAGGCAACCGTTGGAAATTGCGGCTGCGTATCTCCGCGGATTTGCCTGGTCAGAAGTCGTTGGCTTCGGTGGCAGTCGACTGATGTTGTACATCAGTCGACTGATGGAAGCCCAACGGGAAAAATAGCCCTTTCTCTATAAAAGGAGGGCTGGTGGTGGCTTTGAGGGCTAATGTTTATTCTCTGATCTTTCTCTCAAGCCCCCACAAATTTTCTAAAGCTTTCAAGTGTTTAATTCTCCTCCTCCTCTCTAATCTTCATCTACATCCTTTATAAGAAGAGGAGGGTTTGTAAAAGAGAAAGCTTCTTAGTGGAATCGCTTGGGTTGATCCACCTTAAGGATCACCGTGGAGTAGGAGCGTTATCTCTGAACCACGTAAAAAGGCCTTGCATTAGCATTGTGTTCATTCTCATTTATATTGTATTTGTTGTGCTTCCGCTAACAATTTTTGTAGGAACGAAAACAAGCTATTCACCCCCCCTCTAGCTTCCAACGATCTTCTACAACAACGACCACTTCCTTAGACAAAGCCAAATTCTAGAAATTGAAAACTTGAGTCACTTAAGATCACTTCCTGGTCTAACTAGTTTAGGATACGACGAAGTAGCTTTAGCTAGTTCCACTCGGTCAAGTGCACCAAGCTAGATACGCCTTATCTAGCCCGAATACACGAGACTTCGCTTCCCTAACATACTATCATCTCATCGCATCCTAATACTATGTTATCAAGAGTTAACTAACAATTTTCCCTATCTAGCCATTCTAAAAAGTAAAACAAAAGTTTGATCATGCTAAGATAGTGGGTATTAGCTCCCCCTAGATCATTGAACCAAGATGGTCTAGTCAAGTAATGAACTTAATCTTGGGGAATCCAATACTTGTTTTTCCTTATATGTGAATTTAGTAAGACCTTTGGGACCCAAGCTTGGACTCGTTGATGACTACGATTTACGATAGACATATATGATCTATTCGTAGTCTTTGAGCTAAACCCGAGTCCGACTCTGTTGTACATGGCTCTCTTAGTTCCAAGAAGTTGGTTAAGATTTTTGGATCCCATCAAGAACTTGTTCAACCGAGCTTCGAGCTCTTGGACTTGACTAGTCGAAGAGGTTAGGGTGGCCTCTTTCTTGAGAGTTTCAACCTTCTCAAGCAAGGACTCAACCCTAGACTCGTACTTAACTAATTTCCTAGTAAGAATTTTAATTGTAAGATACAAAGTACTAATTAAAGAACGGCTAACCTTTACTTTTTCTTTCAGTCCAACATTGAGTTTCTTCTCGAAGTAGGCTTCGGGGTCAAAGTCGAAGTTAGACTCGTACTCGGCTTCGGACTCTGACTTGGACTCTTCCAGTCTTTCCATGTAAGCTATGTCGGCATCTTCTTCTTCGTTCTCCCAAGTTGCATGAAGAGCCTTCTTTGGTCCCTTTTGTTTTGGCCTCCTTCTTGACTTGAATTGCTCCTTGTTCTCATTCTCTAATTGCCTCCTTTCTTGTCGAACTATTCTCTGCACCATGTTGACTATTGTGGCCTCCTCTTCGTATTCAGATTTGGATTCGGACTTGGGTTCGGATCCATCTTCTTGCTCGGGAGGTGGCTTATTCTTCTCCTTTCTTCTTCATCCTGCAAGTAAAGCAACACCTCTCTCGGGCCAGACCACGTTAGTTTGTTCATGAAGTTCAAACTCAGAAAATAACTCGTCTAATCTAAGTTTAGAAAGATCCTTATAAACCTTGTAGGCATCGACCATGGATGCCCACAAGGAAGTCCTAGGGAAAGCATTTAAAACATACTTTATTAGGTCTCGATTCTCGACCTTTTGTCCGATGGCGTGCAAGCAATTGATGATGTCTTGAATGCGGGCGTGTAGTTGTGTCGCTGTCTCGTGTTCCTGTATTTTTAAGTTATAAAATTTATTAAATAGTAGGTCACGCTTACATACCTTCGCGTCGTCATTTCCTTTGTGTAGCTCTATGATTTTGGTCCATAAGTCCTTTGCACTGATGAAGGGGTCGACGCGTTTAACTCCTCTTTGGACAAGCCACACTGAAGGATTTGAATAGCCTTTACGTCGGCTTCCACTTGTCTTTTCATGGCATTAGTCCACTGATTGTAATCCAAGGATTCACCCACTTCATTAGTAGGAAGCGAGAATCCAATTTGGATTGCGATCCACATCTCGATCTGGGTCTTAAGGAAGCACTCTATCCGACCCTTCCAATAACGGAAGTCATCTCCATTGTAAAATGGAGTTCGGACGGTGCTAAACCCTTCATGATGGGTCATTTAGACAAAATAAAGAAAACAAGTACCTCGCAAAACAAAAACAATTAAAATGTACCAAGACTTTCATCTTGGATTAGTAGTGCGGGAGAATGAATTTAAACAAAATGAAAAACTCATAAAACGAAAAGAAAAATCTAAAAAAAATCTGCTAGATTGATGGTTTCACCAAATCGTAGTGCCCCTGGCTCTGATACTAATTGTTGGATCGAGATAAGCGCTAGAGGGGGTGGAAAGTGCAAAATAAATTCTTCTTTTTCATTCGATAAAGACACGAGTTTAGTGCAGCGGAAAGTAAAGTAAGAGACCAGGAATTTACTTGGTTCATAGCCTATGGCTGCTAATCCAAGTCCCTAATGGTCCTAGACCATGTACGGAGGGCAATCAACTATAATACTCCTCCTCGTTAGAGGTAGGAGTGAACGAGTACAAGAAGATACAAAAACCTTGAGGTAGAGGGACACTCCTCCTCTCCTCTTTACGATTAAAGCTTCGGAAATATAAACTTTAAAAAGAATATACTGAGTAGACAACTTTAAGTATTACCGACGACTTGAGGAGTTGAAGCTTGAGCTTGGGTTGTCGGTGTTTTGGTAGCGCTTCGTCACCGTAGAGTTGTTGGAAAGTCGCAGCATTACGAGAGCAATTTGGAGCACTTGGAATACATAAAATGGTGAGGAATGGACCTTCTTTTATAGCCCTAGAAGTCCCCTCCTCGAGCACATCAAGATCCTACATCAATGGCCACCTCACCCTTGAAGAAAGGGATGAGTTTTGACTCTCCTCGAAGCTGATCCTTGACCAGCGATTGAATGATTCATTGGCCGGTTGAACTGATGGTTCAGTGTAGGAGAATTGAAGCCGCTAGAGGGGGGTGAATAGCGCGTGTTTGTTCGTTGATGGAATTTGATCGTGATCGTGTCTACAAGTTTCGTTAGCACAGCGGAATATATATAATAACAATAACGAAACACAATCACAAACACAATAACACGAAGATTTAACGTGGTTCGGAACCGTACGGTTCCTACTCCACGGATTGGGTTCATACGAATCCTAGCGATGCCAAACACACACCACTATAAAACACTCCTTCTCGACACAAGTCGGAGGCGGAGAAACCCCTTACAAACTACTCTTACAACAATAAGAGCAAAATACAAGCAATATACAATGTAAATACGAAAGAGAAGTAAAGAAAAGACTTTACAACACTTGTTTTGCTTGCTTGAATGCTTGGTTGCTTGCTTGCACTTGGAAACCAGATTTGCAGCAACAAATCACCCCAATAGCCCTCAAGAACCGGATGCCATTTTCTCCATCACGAGCTCCTTTTATAGCTTAGGACCATCGGTCGGTGATCAGCTTGCTTTATTGAGACAATGGTGTAATCCATGCTGGAAAAAATCCAACGGCTAGGACATCAGTCGACTGATCATGAGCATCAGTCGATTGATGAGCCATCACTCGACTGCTCGTCCCAGCGGTCTAGTGAGACTTCATTCTGTGCCCTAAATCCCGAGCATCAGTCGACTGATCACAAGATCAGTCGACTGCTCGTCTAATCAGTCGACTGCCCACCTATGGCAGTCGACTACTAGGGCAATTCCCACAGTCAAACCCTAGTTGACTCGGTCCAGTCGACTGCCACATGGCACCAGTCGACTGGCACACCTCAAACATGAGGTTTTAGCCCAAGTATAGTGCCCCCATACTTGCTAGACCACCCTTATCCTAGACCTAAGCCTTCTAGCCATCTCCATCAGCCTCACGCCTCTCGGATCCCTCCAAGTCATCCATGACTTGTTCATCCATCGCGCTAGCCTTTAGATGCTCCCATCGGCTATGTCATGCTAACGGTGTCTACACCGCCAAGGCACATTGGACTTACGCCGCCAAGACTCCGCTTGGACTTTACGCCGCCAATCATTGGACTAATGCTGCCAAGACTCCTGCCTAGACTTTACGCCGCCAATATCAAACCCCTTGGACTTCTCAAATGCCAAGACTCAAGCTTGGACTTTTCCCTTACCAACCCATGTTGGACTTTTCATGCCAAGACCATGCTTGGACTTTCCCTTGCCAACCCATGTTGGACTTTTCATGCCAAGACCATGCTTGGACTTTCCATGACAATTACATTGTCATATGTTTTTGTCGAACATCAAAACATCACTCGATTCATACTCGAGTCCTGGTCAATCATGACCTGGGCCGATTGCACCAACAATCTCCCCCTTTTTGATGTTTGACAAAAACCAAACAAACCATGAGTTAGGCCCCTAACTCAAATTCCCTTACCAATTTTCCAAATTGGTAATTTAACGTTCTCCCCCTTTTTGACATACATCAAAAAGGTTATCCCTCCAAGGAGGTCAATGTCTCATGTCCCAATGAGATCTTACAATCTCCCCCTTGGTCCAAAAATACCTAGGATGTCTTCCTAGTGATAAGTCTCATATCACTCAAGAGAGACAATCCTATACACTCTCCCAATTTCCAAATTGGGTTTCTAAAAATCCATCAATTTTCCCAATTGATAACATTCTCCCCTTCAAGAAGAAAAAAACTACATCCATCATCCCAAGATGGATAACTCCCCCTAAAGGCTTGCTCCCCCTTGACCATTGCACCAACAATGTCCTTGGGAAGTCCCTAAGCCAATAGGAACTCTAAACCATCAAAATTAAGGTTAGAAATTCAACATTGAACTTTCCAACACCTTAAATTTGATACAAACTCTAAACACCTCTCCAAATCCATATCCAATGGATTTTCACCCTTTATAATGCTTCCTAAAGCATATACTAGGGTTAGGAGTGATTAGGGACCTTAACCGTAGCTGAAATCGGGCTAAACAAACCTAATTTTCATCGATCGGCATGCGACGCAATGAAAGCGAGTGATCACGCTACAATGAGTCCAACGCTGCCCATCACCGATCGCTCAGAGGCAAATGACTAATAATCAAAACCTGATTTTCAAATATCAGACTCGACTTTTGGAAATCCATAAGTAATTCTACGTAAATCAAAAAATCACGAAATTTGATACGTATATTACTTATCACACATACAATCAGTGAAAAATTTTGGAAAAATATTTTTACCATAGAAATAGGATATTGGTACAAAGTTCAAAAATTATTAAAACTTTAAAGTTTTTGATCTACTTTGTATCAACTTCTACAATGATGATGGCTATCAAAAGATAGACTTCACCAAGGTTTTTTAAAAACCTATTTTGAACCATGGTTTATTGGCTAAATATACATAACATGTATAGTAGCTTTCCTCATGATTCTTAGTGATGATTGAAATAAGTTTGAGTTCATCTAGATGCACTACCTATGCACCTTGAACCTAACTTATTATCCTAGCATCTCACATGTATCTAGGGTGTATAAATACACATACATGTCAATGTGATGTGAGATGTGGAGTTAGGATTATTATGGCCTCATGCAATTTCTAGGCAACTCTACTTGATTCCCTTATAATGGGACTCCAAGTCATGCCATTTTTCCCTTAAATCAATTTTAATCACAATAGATGCATGAATGATCATGGCATAAATAATATCAATAATAACGCATGGCCAATGATGTCATGACATATGATATAATCTAAGAGCAAACATGACATCTAAAATAATCATAACCAATGGCATGACATGTTATATAATAAGATGAAATTTCATGTCATGATATAGCAACTTTCATAAACCAATACATTAATACAAATACATAATCAAACACACATGATTTTCACAAACAGAAATTTCATTCAATTTAAGAAGATTTCAGTTTTTACATCCAAAATGGAGATTTGATATGCTTAATCTCACTACAAAACTGAAAAACAAAAATTCTAACAGCCTCTAGATCTAGTCATTTGCAGACGGTGGAGGTGGAGGCTGCTGGCTCAAAGTCCAGGCCCGCATCATCTCATACAAGTCGAGCTGACGCTGCTCGATGCGGCTCTGGGACTCTGCGATCTGAAAGTATCTCTCCTCCATCCGACTAAGATGTGTGCCCATGGAGGCTTGCCCTGCTAAGAGC
This sequence comes from Wurfbainia villosa, assembly GCA_025175895.1. Lineage (NCBI taxonomy): Eukaryota > Viridiplantae > Streptophyta > Magnoliopsida > Zingiberales > Zingiberaceae > Wurfbainia > Wurfbainia villosa. The sequence continues at coordinate 35,884,284 of CM045990.1, forward strand.
TCTGACAGCCGTGAGTCGACTGTCTGCTGATAGTCCTGGAATCTGGCCTCCATCTGGCCAAGCCAATCCGATGAACCTGCTGCTGATGCATCTGCTGGCATCTGATCCTCCTCATCAGCAGCGTCTGGGTCCTCATAGTTCTCAGCAGCCTCTCTAGGCACCAGAGGCGGCTCTCCACATGCCCTAGGCGGAGGTCGAGGTGCCAACTCCATCTACCCCTGCCCCATCCTCAGCTTCGCCAGCGAGAAGTTACGAACTGATATGCAGTCGTACACCTCTAAAAGCGCCCGCAGTGATCCCCTGTGAATGTTGATGCCTACTGACTCTAACCATGCAGTGATAATATGGTCGTAAGGCATATGCACTTTCCCCTGTACAGGGGATATGAAATGTACAATGCAATGAAACATGTTCAATGCAATATTTATGTCTAATCTATGGTGCATGACGTATAGGAGAAAGAGATGAGGAGGCTGAATCTTGGCCAGACCCCGTGTCACAATCGGAAGAAGACACCCAACAATGACTTTGTAAAGTACATTGTCATGTGCCGATAGCTCGGAGATAGGAAATAGGTTTTAGGCTAGTGGACGAGGATGACCAAAAACATGCTCATACATGGAATCCATAGAGATATGGTCAAAGGGCTCGGGTAAGGGGGCATCGAAGGTAGGGTAGAAGATGAACGTGTCAGCCGTGGCCTACACTTAAGAAACTCCTGCAATATCGCAGGAGTGAACTCTAAATCACGTTTTGGAACGCGAGTAGTGTAGGTAGGGCCATCGTCTACCTTCTTCAAATTCTGACAGAACTCCTTTAGGAGATCATCATTTATGACATGCGTGCATAACACTATTTTCATGAGATTATAATATGCAAATAACTCCATGATGTCACTACAGTAACGGTTAAAGAAGTCCCTATCAATGTACCTAACCAACATAGGTTGGTACAATCGTGACTCAACCTCGGGTGGGTCATTTCTACGGGGTCGCCTATATGAATGCAATGTAATGAAATGGAATGCAAATGCGTAGATACACCATTAGATTATAATAGATTATAATGAAAAGGAAAAATTAGGGTTTTTGAGTAAGAAAATTTTACTTTGGTGCCATTTGGAGGGATGATGAGAGGAATACGCGGATATCGCTGAAAATGTCGTCGGAAAGTTCACCGGAGGACTGGACGCCGGAACCCTAATCGAAAAGGATGAAACAACCACTGGAAATGAGTGAGTTAGGGTTGTGAGATGAGTGAAAACGTGAGAGGAAGAGTTTGGCTATCAAACCTAGGACTTAGGTGGCCGGCGTGGTCGGAAAATCTCGTCGGAGAAGGGAGAGGCGACCGGAGAGGAAAAAGAAAACGAGAGCTTGACGCGTGAAGACGCCGAACCCTAGTGGTTCAGCGTTATAAAATCGCGACACCAGTCGACTAATGTGCGATCGGATCGAGAAGTGGCTTATTAGCGGGTTTATCAACCGATAGTCGATCGCTTCCACCAAAGAATCGATCAACATTCTGCGTGACGTGCTATAGTAACATCACGATCGATGTAATCATCACTGATCGCCACGAGCACTCGATCGATGATCCTCGCCTCGATGAGCGACCATTAGTCAATCGATGTATCCCATCACGATCGATGATGCAAACAATGAGTCGAGTCTCGAAGCGAGACTCGATCGCTGGATGCATCATATCGCGCTACAGTGTGATCAGTCGACTAATATCTGATTTCCAGTTCTGAAATTCTGAAAATCTCGATTTCCTTATCCAACTTATTTAATTTTCTCATGTTTAATCTTGTATATCGAATATTTTGATGTTATGCTTATATTTATGTATTCGTTAATGTATTTTGATATTTTATTTCATTTTAGCAAACATTAACATCCAATGATTTTAAAATCCTAACATCTCACCCTTTCTAAGTGTTGAAATACACAATCAAGGTAAAAGGTTTATTTTGTGAGATGCAATCCACCCTAGACATTCCTTCCATGCAAATGCATGGTGGAACACATGAAGCATGGTAAGTGCAAGACATCAAGGTGTGTGACACTTGAATATCACTCTTGATGTAACTTCTACACCTTAAACACACTTCTCTTGATACATTGATTCCTAAAGTGTGCCAAAGATCAAAATGACACACTATGACCTCTAAATCTAGATTGCGCCACTTTTATTGATTTTTCATGATTTCAAATATATATTTACACATCCTAAAATCTTTTAGGATAGAATATCAAAACTATTTCCAAGGTATCCATAACCTTGAAAATAACCTAAAGTGTCACCTTTGTCATAGTTGAGTTAACTACCCATCCAATCAAGGTTGGCACATCCTAACCCCATCTAGCGTGAATCAATCACGCTCTTTGGAACCCAAAATCGATTTGAGCTCCTAGGGTTAATTAGGTATTCCTTAGGGATTACCTCCCTAGATACCTTCCTAATGACCCTCCTAGGCTTGTTAGCCTTGGTCATTGTGGTCTTACCTAGGTTGACTCTAGGGGTAACTCCCCTTGCAACCTTCTTAGTGGCCACCCTAGGTTTCCTAGAAACCCTAGCCAATAGACACAAACTATGGTTACTCTTAGGGATAGCTTCCCTAGTAACCTTGGTCTTCTTAGACCTAGTTTGTGTTTCATAATCAAATGGAACACTATGGTAAGCCACCTTAGGCTTAGGTTTGTGACCCAAACCTTGTTTGCCCTTGGTTGACTTTTGACTCTTAGGTCCTAGGTGTTGACTTTGACTTTTGGACCTTTGACTTTGACCATTAGACCCTTTAAATTGATTTTGTATATTCCTAAGGGTCTTTTCTAGTTTTTCAAGTCTTGACCTTAAGACTTGATTTCCTTTTCTAATTGCCCAATTTTTGAGTTTTGACTTAAAACATGAGCATTGTCCTTTCTAGGCATATGCCTAGTCCATTTAGGGTTAAAATCTAAGTGTTCTTATATTTTCCTAATAGATTCCTTAGGTAAAGTTTTTCTAGGGACATTAGTCTCAAATTTCTCCTTACTCCTAAGGTTAACATTTTTGGCTTCTAAACAAGAGTATTTATTTCTATTAGCATGCTTTTCATGACTTGCAAGAGAATTAAAATTCCTAGCATGCTTTTTAACATTCAAATTAAAAAGAGCATTACCAAAATATACCTTAGGGTTAGCCTTAGCTCCCCCTACATACGATGCTCCATTTTGGGTCTTCTTTTCCCCCTTCGGGCATTGATTCCGGTAATGTCCCGGTTGTCTGCATTTGAAGCAAATGACTTGCTCCTTGCTCTTAGTTGTTGGGGCACCGGTTTCCTTGACTTTTGGTATGGGTGGAGTCTTCTTAACCCGTTTAGGACACTTACTCTTGTAGTGTCCTTGATCCCTACACTCAAAGCATATAATATGAATTTTATTATTATTTGAAATGCTCAAGTTACCTAGGTCCGTGGTAGATGTTTCTTGAGCTTTCTCTTTCTCTCGACCGGATTCGGATGACTCCTCTTGTTGCTCCGGTGTTGAGGATGCTCTAATATCCTCCCCCTCAAACCTAGAGGTGGAAGTCTCCTCTTCTTCTAATTCCTCTTCCTCCTTGGATGTTGATGACCTCTCAACATCCAACTCCTCACTTCCTTGTGAGGATGATGCATTCACCTCTTCGGTCCCTTCCTCTTGGACCGGTGATGGACTTTCATGGAGCTTTGCCACTTGGCTTCATAGCTCCTTGGCATCTATATAATTACCTAACATACACAAGATATTGTTAGGTATTAAATCAACCAAAAACTTAATTACCTTGGTATTTTTCTCGAAGACTTGGACTTGCTCTTCGGTCCATCTTTTCTTTTTGAGGAAGCCACCTTTTGGTCCTCTTGGGTATTCAAAACCATTCATTAAAATGGACCATTCTTCGAAGTCCCTCATCATTAAGAAATCTTCGATTCTTGTCTTCCATTGTCCAAAGCCTTCTTGTCCATAGAAGGCATAAGGGATAGGTGTGTTGATATCCCAACCTAGTTGTCCTTCCATCTTCACCCTCTAGCTTCTTTGTCTTAGCTCCCGGCGGTTAGTCCGTAGAAGAGCCCCGGGCTCTGATACCAATTGTAGGAGAATTGAAGCCGCTAGAGGGGGGTGAATAGCGCGTGTTCGTTCGTTGATGGAATTTGATCGTGATCGTGTCTACAAGTTTCGTTAGCACAGCGGAATATATATAATAACAATAACGAAACACAATCACAAACACAATAACACGAAGATTTAACGTGGTTCGGAACCGCACGGTTCCTACTCCACGGATCGGGTTCGTACGAACCCTAGCGATGCCAAAAACACACCACTATAAAACACTCCTCGACACAAGTCGGAGGCGGAGAAACCCCTTACAAACTACTCTTACAACAATAAGAGTGAAATACAAGCAATATACAATGTAAATACGAAAGACAAGTAAAGAAAAGACTTTACAACACTTGTTTTGCTTGCTTGAATGCTTGGTTGCTTGCTTGCACTTGGAGACCTGATTTGCAGCAACAAATCGCCCCAATAGCCCTCAAGAACCGGATGCCATTTTCTCCATCACGAGCTTCTTTTATAGCTTCAACCTATGCTAGAAAAAGTCGATCAGTCGACTGCTCAAGACCATCAGTCGACTGATCACACTGTTGCTGTGAGATAACGGTGTAATCCACGCTGGAAAACATCCAACGGCTAGGACATCAGTCGACTGATCATGAGCATCAGTCGACTGATGTGCCATCACTCGACTACTCGTCCCAGCGGTCGAGTGAGACTCCATTCTGTACCCTAAATCCCGAGCATCAGTCGACTGATCACAAGATCAGTCGACTGCTCATCCAATCAGTCGACTGCTAGGGCAATTCCCACAGTCAAACCCTAGTTGACTCGGTCCAGTCGACTGCCATATGGCACCAGTCGACTGGCACACCTCAAACATGAGGTTTTAGCTCAAGTATGGCGCCCCCATACTTGCTAGACCACCCTTAGCCTAGATCTAAGCCTTCTAGCCATCTCCATCAGCCTCACGCCTCTCGAATCCCTCCAAGTCATCCATGACTTATTCATCCATCGCGCTAGCCTTCAGATGCTCCCATCGGCTATGTCATGCTAACGGTGTCTACACCGCCAAGGCACATTGGACTTACGCCGCCAAGACTCCGCTTGGACTTTACGCCGCCAATCATTGGACTTATGCTGCCAAGACTCCCGCCTAGACTTTACGCCGCCAATATCAAACCCCTTGGACTTCTCAAATGCCAAGACTCAAGCTTGGACTTTTCATGCCAAGACCATGCTTGGACTTTCCCTTGCCAACCCATGTTGGACTTTTCATGCCAAGACCATGGTTGGACTTTCCATGACAATTACTTTGTCATATGTTTTTGTCGAACATCAAAACATCACTCGATTCAAACTCGAGTCCTAGTCAATCGTGACCTGGGCTGATTGCACCAACATTCGGCAGTTGAACTGATCCTTGGCCAGTTGAACTGATGGCCCAACAGTTGGACTGATCCTTGGCCAGTCGAACTGATAGCCAGAATTTTTGACTGCAATAAAGAGTTAGCTCGAAATATAAGTGAATTCGACGGTCACTTGTCGTCCGATCTCGACATAGACCTTCCATGGGAAATCTTGGTCGATCGTCACCTAAGGATCACTTCGCTTTACTCACTCGAGCTTACCTCAACATTTATCTTTGGAACCTTGCTTCCGATCTCCACCTTGTTAGTAATATATGAGAGATGTCCTAAGGCAATCGCCTTATGTATGAACCATTTATATGATAAATGAAGATTCACTATTTGAGTATACATGTTTCATGTATTTGATTGGATCTTAAACTCATTTACTGAATGTCCACGATGCGATTCACAGCATGAGAGAATTTGTGATTGGATCACAACTAGTGAGTATCTCTACATGTATAATTGTGATGTATCGGAATTATCCCTAGTCGATGAATTGATGGATCTGGACACCATCAATTCTATCGAGACTAGCACGAGGTATACTCCTTGGTGTATCCAAGCAGCTGATTCTCACTAGCTGGAGACATAGTGATGTCCGGAGTTAATCGTGGATGCTAGTTATGGTAACTAGTTCATTGGAGTGACCAGCCGTAAGACTTCATATGGTTCTCTGCATATATAGATATGTCAATGAAGTTCTTACTGTGGCTTAAGTGCGATGTTCCTTTGACTTGCGGTATTCAAGTCATCTTGATCATGGAGACTTATGCTTTGACATCTTAAGCAAACATCTCCGAGGAGATGTGGACCCGGGATGATTGGGTATAAGTCGAAGTGATCAAGGTGTTTGAATAGCCTATAAAGGATTCACCACTCCTTGCGAGGAGATGTATACCCATGGCCTCTCGTCGGATTGTTACTAAAGTCTTTGGCCAAAGCATTACATGTTTAGAGTAAAGTACTCTTCGATACATGTGGAGTAACTAGAATCCGTAGGACGAGGAAATGATACTTGGGCTAGGTGTGACGTAGTCAGCCTAGTGGGGACTGACACAATAGACCATGTCCTGAACCAAGTGGGTATAAGATGAGTGAAGGGAATGGGGCACGATTCATTCGAGCTACTGAAGGGTTTCAGAAATAGTTTTGGATCAACCGTTGATCTTTTCGGTTAATTGGGGATCATGATGTACTACTAGGTGCCACTCATGATCATTCTATAATTAATGGTTAATTATAGATGACCAACATAAACCAAGAACCTATTTGGTCACACGCACAATGAGCGTAATCCAAAGGATTTAAAACGAGCTTGAGAATGGGATTCTCAGACCGAGAGAAATTAGGTTTGGTTGGACCAAACATAAAGCGAGCATGAAATCGTTTCAGTCGCAATGGAAGCGTGGATGGGCCGTGTCTTATGAAGACGCAATGGATGAACTAAAATGGTTTGGTTCTAATCCAATGGATAAGAATAAACCAAAGGGTTTGGTTTATTTTAAACGAATGAACCAAAAGTTGGTTCGGTTCGTTTTAACTTAAAATAAACCATCATGGTTTGGTTTATTTTAACTTATCTTAATGGAGCGGGTTAACGGGCTTTATGGATATGATCCATTAACCATTAAGAGAATTAGTTCTCTATAAAAGAGGGCTTAAGGGATTGTTAAGCCCTAACTAATCCAAACCCTAGCCCCTTGAGTTGCCGCCCACCTCCACCTTGGAGTTTTTCGGCGCCAACCCTAAAGCTGCCGCCGCCCAGCTTGTGTGCTGCCGTCCAAGTCTTTGCCGGCGTCCAAGCTTCAGCCGGAGAACCTCCGGCAACCCTCCGGCGATCTCTTTTGGGTTCGGTGATAAGGTGAGCTCCACCTCTCCTTTGGCCGGCCTCTATTCCTCCACCAAAAGCTGTCCAGTTTTTCTGGACAGCTTGTTTCTTTGTTGTCGGAGCGTCGTTTGGACGACGGTTAGTGCTCCGATAGCGGCTAACTTACCGGGGATTTGATCTCCGGTAATCCTCTGAGGTGGAGGACGAAGGATTCGTCAATTGGTTGACGAATACCTCTCCGGAGAAGCGAGTTTTGAGAACTCGTTTTAGAATCCGAATTTGGATTCGGATCGTGATCATCTCTCGATCACGTTGTCTTCAACACGAGGCTAGTAACCCGTATGAAGACGAAGCTCGTGGCTTAGCGAAGTCATCCTGAGGAGCTCGGCATGGATACGGATAGAGACGATTCTTACGAAGATCGTTCCGGTTGATGCCGTTCCCGCTACACGTCATACGAAAGGTATAACGTAGATAAATTTCCTTTTATTGCAAATTTAAATTTATGGTTATGTCTACACTTGTTGTAATATGCATGCGTGTGTTGTGTGTGTTGTAATAAATATAGATTTATTATTTTTATTGCTTCCGCTGTGTTCATGTTTACGAAACGTGATCGAACACACACACGCCGCGGTGCCGGAAACCCAACACACCTGATTCCTTCGCCTCCCTTCAAAGTCTTCCCGGTGTCGCCCGACCACCACGGTTCCCTCCGGGTGTCATTGACCTTCAGCTTTAGCTTAGCATTTTCTACACACTTGATTTAGCTCGTGAGATAACAAAATAACCTTGACTTTGTGTCTTTTCCATAATCAAAACATTGGTTCGATTATCTGGTGCCCATGCACCAACAAACAATTGGTCTGGAGTTGCATCATCCTTAGGATGGGTGGGAAGAGGCTCTTCGAGGACATATGCAAGTTTTTCCACCTTGAGAACAATTCTCAGGTTTCTAAGACAGTCTAAGAAGTTCGGCCCAGCCAATTTATTCGAATCCAAAATAGAGCGCAAATTCAAAGACGTCATGATCAAGTGATTAACCTAGAAATACAAATCGAGCATATATGAGAAAATGATTTAAAATGCATCAACATACATTTATAAATCTCATTCATTTTTCGAATTCAAAAAACCACTAAAATCAATTCGGGAGATCGTAGGTCCATCTCCGAATGGGCTAATATCCAACATAGATAAAAACAACCTTGGAGAGAGTCCAACAAGTCGTTCATATCTACGATGGTAGGTATCAAATATACCAATTACATATCACATATATGTAACTATCACATTGTACTATCAACTAATTGAATGTTCACACAAACATTGGATTGTTAACTCATTAACAAGTATGCATCATATGCATAGCACCCAACTTCACCTCCCTTCACATCGACCTTGGAGATAGTCCAACAAGTCGATGCTTCAAGTTAAAGCCGACCCATTAATCGAGAAATAGTTTTAATATGGTTGGGTGCATTCAATCGTTTATCCAGGCTTGGAGAGAGTCCAACAACCCAAACTAAAGATTGACCTCTGACTCTTACCATATTAGAATTAAACTATTTCAATGGTTTGAACATGTTCAGGTTCGAGCTAGGCTTGGAGAGAGTCCAATAACCCAAACAAAAAATGGAACTCCGGTTCTAACTATATTAATGGAATGTGTAGGTTTTAATATTTTATAAGGATTTTGAAGTCTCATCCTCTTTTCATGTAAATAACTATTATCTACATAGCATAGCACGCATGACATACATATGTGCAACTAATGCATCTACATGTCACGGCATGCATGACATAATGATATGCATCTAATGCAATTACATGACATACAATTATGATATGTTCAAGTAATTTTCATATTGTCATAATTAATTTTGGAAATAAAATATGTTTGCGATTTGATTTCTCAAATCAAATCTCATTGATTAAATTAGGAAACAAATTTCCACATCTAATCACATACTTTATTTATGGAAATATTAATTAAGGAAATTCAAATTTAATTTAGGAAATAAATTTCCTAAATTCTAGTTTCCTAATCACATTAGAAAATTCCTAATTTGAATTCCTTAACTAATTCAAATTTCCATAATTTTTCTAACCTTTCCAAAAGTAGAAAATTTCCAAAATTACAATTATGATAAAACATTTATTGCAAAATAATTTTACAATTATGTCGGAACACAGCCAGGCTCTAATACCACTATTGGGATTCCGAGGCACCGACGTGGGTGTGTGTTCGAACATGTTTCATAAATATGCACAGCGGAAGAAAATAAAACAATGCATAATAACTAACTTATTACAATACACACACCACACCATGCAGGATACAATAGTATTGACATAATCATACATTTAAATTTTATAATTAAGGAAATTACACTAGGTATACCTGATGAATAACTCGCAGTGGAAAGGGCATCAACCTTAGCGACTCTCGTAAGTTTCATATCTATCTGAGTCCACACCGAGTATCGTCGGGATAGCTTCTCAAGCTACGAGCCCCGTCTTAAAGAGAGATACTAGTCTCGTGTCGAAGACGTTGTGATCCAAGAGACGATCACGAAACAAGTTCCACACAAATTGGTCAAAGAAGGAGGCCGAGTCATTGCTGTCGATCGACGGTGATGTTGTTGGCCAGTGACTGGGGCTGCTGGTCGATAGTGGTGGCTGGCGAATGGCTAGAGGAGAGGTGGCCAAGGGTTGGGCGGCGCACAAACTAATGAGTCGGCACACAAGAGAGGAAGAGGAGAAGAGAAAAATGGCTAGGGTTTCACAAAACCTAATTCGTTCATGAAATATTTCTCAACCCTGTTATTTATAGAGAAAATGTTTCTTAACCATTAAGAGACCTTTTCTCAAAAGTTATTGGTTCACAACCAAAACCCATTAACCCTCTCCATTAACTTAAGTTAAAATAAACCAAACCACGTTGGTCTATTTTAAGTTAAAATAAATCAAATAAATTTTGGTTCATTCGTTTAAAACAAACCAAACCCCTTTGGTTTATTTTCCACCATTGGATTGAACCAAACCAATTGGTTCAACCATCATGTCTTCAAAAGACTCGGCCCATCCATGCTTCCGATGCGACTGAAATAATTTCATGCTCGCTCCTTGTTTGGACCAACCAAACCAAGTCTCTCTTGATTTGAGAATCTCATTCTCAAACTCATTTTAAATCCTTCAGATAACACTCATTATGCGTGTGACCAAATAGGCTCCTTGTTTATGTTGATCATCTATAATTAACCATTAATTGTATAACGATCATGAGTGACACCTAGTAGTACATCATGATCCCCAATTAACCAAAAAATCAATTGTTGATCCCAGAACATCTTCTGAAAGCTTTCAGCAGCTACAGTGAAAACGTGCCCCGTTCCCTTCACTCATCCTATACCCACTTGGTTCAGGACAAGGTCTATTGTGTCAGTCCCCACTAGGCTGACTACGTCACACCTAGCTCAAGTATTACTTCCTCGTCCTGCGAATTCTAGTTACTGCACATGTATCTAAGAGTATCATACTCTAAACAAGTAATTCTTTGGCCAAAGACTTTAGTAACAATCTGACGAGAGGTCATAGGGTATACATCTCCTCGCAAGGAGTAGTGAATCGTCTATAGGCTATTCAAACACCTTCAACCACTTCGACTTATACCCAATCATCTTGGGTCCACATCTCCTCAAAGATTCTTGCTTAAGATGTCAAAGCATAAGTCTTCATGACCAAGATGACTTGAATACCGCAAGTCGAAGGAACATCACACTTAAGTTATAGTAAGAACTTCATTGACATATCCATATAGGAAGAGAACCATTGAAGTCTTACAGCTGGTCACTCCAATGAACTAGTTACCCTAACTAGCATCCACAGTTAACTTCGGACATCCCAATGTCTCCAGCCAGTGAGAAACAACTGCTTAGATAAACCAAAGGGTATAACTCGTGTCAGTCTCAACAGAATTGATAGTGTCCGAATACATCAATTCATTGACTAGGGATAATTTTCAATACATTACAATTACACATGTTGAACTACTCACCAGTTATGATCCAATCATAAATTCTCTCATTCTATAAATCATATTGTGGGCATTCAGTAAATGAGTTTAAGATCCAATCAAATACATGAAAAATGTATACTCAAATAGTGAATCTTCATTTATCAAATGAATGGTACAACTATAAGGTGATTGCCTTAGGACACCTCTCATATATAACTAACACCCTGACCATTCAAAGTGGGGAAATAATTGATGTTGAAGAGGGAGTGATCCTTGATTAGAGGGATGAGATTACAACTTATCTTAGGGATGGTAAAACCCCCATGGATCCTAAGGTGACTTCCCTCTCGCTGAGAAGGGTGAGGCATTTTCTATTAGTGGATGGAATTTTGTACAAGAAATCCTTTGGGAGGCCCCTACTGATGTGTCTGAAGTCGAAAGATGACAATTGGATGCTCAGATAAATACATGAAGGGTGTTGTGACAATCACCTTGAAAGTTTGGCCCTAGCTAGAAAGGTGATACTCGTCGACTACTTCTTGCCCATAATCCATCAAGATGTCATCTGCCTAGTTAAAACTTGTCGGGCCTACCAATTACACAATAACTTATTAAATAGGTCGACTGAGTTGATGAAAGTCATGGTGGTGTCCTACCCTTTCGACTAATAGGTGATTGATATAGTGGGGACCATACCCATGGCCTCCTATAGAAGAAGTTCTTATTGGTGGCTATCAACTACTTCTTTAAATGGGTGGAAGTTGAGCCACTGACCCGAATTACAGAGGGAATGGTGATTCAGTTCCTCTAGAAGAATATCATATGCAAGTACAAGATACCTCAAAGGCTAATAAGTGACAATGACCATCAATTCTAGGGATGGTGGATTCAAGAATGGTGCCAAAGTCTTTGGATAGAGCAAGCTTTTACCTTCGTTGCACATCATCAAGCCAATGGCCAAATAGAGGTAACCAACTAAACCCTCATGCAAGGGTTGAAGACAAAATTAGAGGTTGCCCGTGGATGTTGGGTGGACGAACTCGTAGGAGTCTTATGGGCCTATCTCACCACGACCTGATCTCCGACGGGTGAGACACATTTCAGTATGGTCTATGGGACCAAAGCAGTCATCCTAACTGAAGTTCTTGTCGATAGCGCTTGAGTTCATGTTTACGACTCCAACAATAGTGATGCGCTAGATAGACAGAGCTGGATTTGATAGAAGAAAAATGGGAGCAGGCCAGGAAATGCACGGAGGCCTATCGACGAAGGGTTCAACAATCCTTTAACAAAAGGATAACATTCCAAGTCAGGGACTTGGTTCTGTGCAAGGTGAATCCCGTGGGAGATGTCAGAAAGCTCGCTCCTAAGTGAAAGGGCCCTTACAAAGTCACTCGGTGGGTGGCAAGGGTGCCCTACTATCTGCAAGATGTCGAAGGCAAAGATCTAGTATGGACCTAGGATATCATACATCTACGATGTTTCTATCGTTAAGGGGCGCTAAAAGTCTTCAACTATGACATTTGTAACTTTATGATGCAACTAATGAAGTTTGTGGAAACCCGAGTTGATGATAAACCATATTTCTTAGTGTGAATGTGCTAGCAAGTTGTTAAGACCCTTGGAACTGCTAGAGGGGGGGTGAATAGCGTCGTTCTCATTCTTGAATGGAAATCGTTCGCGTTTCTATAAGTTTCGTTAGCGCAGCGGAATATAGATAATAAGAGCAATAACGAAATGTACAAGCACACACGAACACAATGATATAACGTGGTTCGGAACCGCACGGTTCCTACTCCACGGATCGAGCTCTAAAGAGCTCTAGTGATGCACACGCACTCACTAATCACAAATACTCCTTCTCAGAATAATCCGGAGGTGGAGAAACCCCTTACAAGTAATCTTACAACAATAAGATACAAATACAAGCAATTACAATAATGAAATACAATGCAAGTAAAGAAAACTACTTTACAATTGCCTTTGGATTGCTTGATTGCTTGGTTGCTTGAAAACACCTTGGAGACCCTGATTTGCAACAGCAAATCGCTCCAAAACCCTCAAGAAACCGATGCCTTTTTCCTCCATCACGAGCTCCATATATAGCTTCAACCTGTGCTGGAAAAAGTCGGTCAGTCGACTGATCGGGACCATCAGTCGACTGATGCCACTGTTGTCGTGAGACAACGGCTAGATCCACGCTGGATAAGTCCAACGGATCTACCATCAGTCGACTGATTGTGACCATCAGTCGACTGATGGAGTCCTCACTCGACCAGTCGAGTCTCGACTCCATTCTATGGCCGATTCGCACCGGTCGGTGATCACACGATCGATCGGCGCCGAGCCATCACGATCGGCGCGGCCTGGCATCGATCGGGCCATAACCTGCATAAACCCTAGTTGCTCGGTTGATCGCCACATGGCACGATCGGCACACCTCAAACATGAGGTTTTAACCCAAGTATGGTTCCCCCATACTTGCTAGACCACTCTTAGCCTAGACCTAAGCCTTCTAGCCACCTCCATCAGCCTCACGCCTCTCGGATCCCTCCAAGTCATCCATGACTTGTTCATCCATCGCGCTAGCCTTCAGGTGCTTCCATCGGTTATGTCATGCTAACGGTATCTACACCGCCAAGGCTCATTGGACTTACGCCGCCAAGACTCTGCTTGGACTTTACGCCGCCAACCATTGGACTTATGCTGCCAAGACTACCGCTTGGACTTTACGCCGCCAATATCAATCCCCTTGGACTTCAAATGCCAAGACCATGCTTGGACTTTCCTTGCCAACCCATGTTGGACTTCTCAAATGCCAAGACCATGCTTGGACTTTCCCTTGCCAACCCATGTTGGACTTTTACATTGCCAAGTACTCAAGACTTGGACTTTACCAAATGCCAAGTGTTCCACTTGGACTTTCCATGCCAAGTACCCATGACTTGGACTTTACCTTGACAATTACATTGTCATATGTTTTTGTCGAAACATCAAAACACGTCACAACATCACTCGAGCCAAACTCGAGTCCTGGTCAATCGTGACCTGGGCCGATTGCACCAACAATCTCCCCCTTTTTGATGTTTGACAAAAACCAAACAAAAACCAAACAAATAATTGAGTTAGAACACTAACTCAAATCCCTTACCAATTATCCCAAATTGGTAATCTTAAATGTTCTCCCCAAACATTCTCCCCCTTTTTGACTAACATCAAAAAGGTCTTCTCGCCAAGGAGGTCAATGTCTCATGTCCCAATGAGATCTTACAATCTCCCCCTTGGTCTAAAAAATACCTAGGATGCCTACCATCTTCCTAGTGATAAGTCTCATATCACTCAAGAGAGGCAATCCTATTCACTCTCCCAATTTCCAAATTGGGTATCAAAAACCCATTTTCCTCCTCATGAGGAAAAATACCATTCATCATCCCATGATGAATTCCTCCCCCTAAAGGCTTGCTCCCCCTTGACCATTGCACCAACAATGTCCTTGGGAAGTCCCTAGGCCAATAGGAACTCTAGACCATCAAAATTAAGGTTAGAAATTCAACATTGAACTTTCCAACACCTTAAAGTTGATACAAACCCTAAACATCTCTCCTAATCCATATCCAATGGATTTTCACCCTTCATCATGCTTCCCAAAGCATATTCTAGGGTTAGGAGTGGTTAGGGACCTTAACTGCAACTGAAATCGGGTTAAACAACTTTGGTTACCCCGAATCAAAGTATCAATGATTTCGTTACCTACCGATCGATATAAACCATCACGATCGGCACCAATGAGTGATACAATAGCAAATGAGTCCGAACGCTGCCCATCACGATCAGATCAGAGTATAAGCAATGATCGATAATCAAAACCTGATTTTCAGAAATCAGACTCGACTTTTGGAAATTCATAAGTAATTCTACGTAAATCAAAAATTCACGAAACTTAATACGTATATTAATTAACACACATACAATCAGTGAAAAATTTTGGAAAAATATTTTTACCATTGAATTAGGAGATTGATACAAAATCCAAAAGTGACTAAAAACTTTAAGGTTTAAGCGCACTTTGTATCAATCTTATCAATGGTGATTGCTATCAAAAGATAGACTTCACCAAGGTTTTTCAAAGTGATTTTAAAATGTTTTAAAACCCTATTTTGGATCATTTTCCTTGGGCTCTATGCACATGGCTTGTACCCAAGCTTTCCTAATAATCCAAATGTTGAATTAATATGAGTTTGGGTTCAACTAGATGCAAAAACTATGCACCTTGAACGTAACTCATATCCTAGCATCTCACATGTATCTAGGGTGTATAAGTACACATACATGTCAATTTGATGTGAGATGTGGATTTTGGTTCATTTAATTTAGGATTTCATGCATCTTCTAAGGCAACCCTACTTGATTCCCTTATGAATGGGACTTCAAGTCATGCCATTTTCCTTAAATCAATGTTCAATCAAATTAATGCATGAAATGTATGATCATGGCATAGTTATGGCGAAATAAAAACATGACCAATAATCATGATGTCATGACATATGATGAAATTTAAGAACACATGACATCTAAAATAACCCTAAACAATAACATGACATGGTATATGATAGAATGCAATTTCATGTCATGATATATCATCTTTCATAAGCAATACAATTATACAAATATTCATCCAGACACACAAGACATTTAGAAACAAAGATTTCATTTAACTTAAGAATTTGTCTTTTACATTCAAAATGGAGAT
Organism: Wurfbainia villosa; assembly: GCA_025175895.1. Classification (NCBI taxonomy): domain Eukaryota; kingdom Viridiplantae; phylum Streptophyta; class Magnoliopsida; order Zingiberales; family Zingiberaceae; genus Wurfbainia; species Wurfbainia villosa. The sequence goes on from CM045990.1 coordinate 35,900,374, forward strand.
TGGCTATGCTCAATCTCACTACAAAAACTGACAACTACAGAACATCTAATATCCTTAATATCTAATCGTCTACAGGAGGTGGTGGTGGAGGAGGCTGCTGACTAAGGGTCCAGGCCCGCATCATCTCTAACATATCAAGCTGATGCTGCTCTATGCGGCTCTGGGACTCCTCCATCCTATCAAGATGTGCGTCGAAGGCTGCCTAGCCTGCCAATAACTCTGACAGCCTGGAGTCAACCGACTGCTGATAATCCTGAAATCTAGACTCCAGCCGGCCACGACGATCTGATGGACCCGCCGCAGATGTGTCTGCCGGTATCTAGTCATCCTCATAAGTGGTGTCCGCATCCTCGTCGTCCTCTGCTGCATCTCTGGGTACTGGAGGATGCCCTCTGCGTGCCCTGGGTGGTGGTCGTGGCGCCAACTCCATCTGGTCATGCCCCATCCGTAGCTTTGCTAACAAGAAGTTACGAACTGATATACAGTCGTACACCTCCGATAGTGCTCTCAGAGAACCCCTGTGGATGTTGACGCCTACGGACTCTAACCATGCGGTAATGATATGACCAAAGGGCATATGCACTTTCCCTTGTACAGGGGAAATGAAATGCACAATGCAGTGGAACATATTTAATGCAAAGTTAATTTCTAACCTATGACGCATGGTGTATAGTAGAAAGAGATGGGGAGGCCGAATCTTAGCCAGACCCCGAGTGACAATGGGAAGAAAACACCCAACAATGACCTTGTAAAGGACATTGTCAGGTGCAGACAACTCAGTGATAGGAAATAAGTTTTGGGTCGGTGGACGAGGATAACCAAAAATGTACTCATGCATGGACTCCATAGAAATATGGGCAAAGGGCTCTGGTAGAGGGAAGTCCATGGTAGGGTAACAGATAAAAGTGTCATCTGAGGGCCTACACTCGAGAAACTCCTGCAGTATCGCAGGAGTGAACTCTAACTCGCATTTTGCAATGCGAGTAGTGTAAGTAGGGTCGTCATCTACTTTCTTTAGGTTTTGATAAAATTCTTTAAGAAGGTCGTCGTTAATAGGATGGGTGCATAGGACGACCTTCATGAGACTATAATATGAAACTAACTCAATAACATCACTACAATGACGGTTGAAAAAATCTCTATCTATGTACCGAACCAACATAGGTTGGTATAATCTAGATTCACCCTCGGAGGGATCATTCCTACGGGATCTCCTATTATGAATGCAATGTTATGATATGACATGCAAGGCAATAATTCATGATTAGATAACCCCAAATTATAACGGAAAGGGAAAATTAGGGCTTGAAAAAGAAATGTTACTTAGGCGCCATTTGAAAGTGTGGCCGGAGGGAAGACTCAAATGTTGCTGGGGTCGCCGGAAAAGTCACCGGAGAACGTCAAACGCCGGAACCCTAAACGGAGCAAGGAAACAAAAACCTAAATCGCGTGAACTAGGGCTCGAAACAGTGAAACATGGAAGAGGAAGGACTTATCTATCAAACCTAATATCTTGGACGGTTGGCACGGCTGGAGGAGTCGATCGGAGAGGGAGACGGCGATCGGAGAAGGAAAGAAGAAGAAAGGGCCCGTCGCGTGAAGACGCCGAACCCTAGCGGTTTGGCATTATAAAATCGCGATCTGGGTGATGTGAGCATCGATCGATCGCGATTATCGGGTTTAGATCGCCCGGCTCGCAATCGATCATTCTTGAACTCTCTGTGACGTGCTACAGTAGCATTAGTCGACTGATGTGCGCATCACTCGACTGCTCGTCGAGCACTCGACTGATGCTCCTCAGCGTCGGTGAACAGTACCATCAGTCGACTGATGTTCAATCAGTCGAGTCATGAAGCTATCACTCGACTGATGATACCGATCGTAACGCTACTAAGATGTTATCGATCGTGATAAGCACGTATCGATCGTGATATCTGATTTTCAGTTCTGAAAATCAGAAGATCTCGATTTCATCATCTAATTATTCCATTTTATCACGTTAGATCTTGTATATCGAATGTATTGATGTTATACTTTTATTCATGTATTCGTTAATGTATTTTAATGTTTTATTTCATTTTTGCAAACATTAACATTCAATGATTTCCAAAACCTAACATCTCACCCTTTCTAAGTGTTAAAATACACAATCAAGGTAAAAGACTTGTTTTGTGAGATGTAATCTATCCTAGACATTCCTTCCATGCAAACATATGGTAAAACATATGAAGCATGGTGAGTACAAGACATCAAGTTGTGTGGCACTTGAGTATCACTCTAGATGTTACTTTTACATCTTAACCACACATCTCTTGATACATGACCTCCCAAAGTGTGCCAACAATCAAAGTTACACACTATGACCTCTAAATCTAGATCGTGTCAATTTTATTGATTTTCATGTTTTCAAGATATATATTGACACAACCTAAGATTCTTTGAAATTAAGGCTCAAGGATATTTCCAAGGTAACCATAATCTTGAAAGTAACCTAAAGTGCCACCTTTATCATGGTTGAGTTAACTACCCATCCAATTAAGGTTGGCACACCCTAACCCATCTAGCGTGAATCAATCACACTCTTAGGAACCCAAAACCGATTTGAGCTCCTAGGGTTAATTAGGTATTCCTTAGGGATAACTTCCCTAGATACCTTCCTAATGACCTTCCTAGGCTTATTAGCCTTGGTCATTTTGGTCTTGCCTAGGCTAACCTTAGGGATTGCCTCCCTAACAACCTTCTTAGTGGCCACCCTAGATTTCTTCGAAACCTTGGCCACTAGGCACAAACCTTGTTCAACTCTAGGGATGACTTCCCCATTGACCTTGGTCTTCCTAGACCTAGTTAGTGTCCCATAGTCAAATGGAACACTATGGTAAGTCACCTTGGACTTAGGTTTGTTACCCAAACCATTCTTGCCCTTGGTTGACTTTTGACTCTTAGATCCTAGAGTTTGACAATTAGACCCTTGAAATTGATTTTGTATCTTGTTTAGGGTCTTTTCCAATTTCTCAAGCCTTGACCTCAAGGCTTGGTTCTCTAATTCTAATTTCCCAATTTTAAAATTTTTATTTAAATCTTGGGCATTATACTTTCTTGGCATATGCCTAGTCCATTTTGGATTAAAACCTAGATGTTCTTGTATTTTCTTAATAGATTCCCTGGGTATTGTTTTTCTAGGGACATTAGTCCCAAATTTCTCCTTATTCTTAAGGTGAACATTCTTAGCTCCTAAACAAATATGTTTGTTATTTCTAGCATGCTCTTTATGATACATAACAAAATTGCTAAAATTAGTTCTAGCATGCTTTTTAATATTTAAATTAGACGGAGCATTATTTAAATATACCTTAGGGTTTGCCTTAGTGGCTCCTCCTACTTGTGATGCTCCCCTTTGCCCCTTCTTCTTCTTCTTTGGGCATTGACTCCGGTAATGACCCGGCAGTCGGCATTTGAAGCAAATGACATGCTCCTTGCTCTTTTGACTTGGAGAACCGGCGTCCATTGACTTTTGTTGACTTTTAGGCACCGGAGGAGCTTTCTTGATCCTCTTTGGGCATTTGCTCTTGTAATGCTCATACTCCCTACACTCAAAGCACATAATATGTTTTTTATTTAAAACTAAATTGCTTGAGTTACCTCGTTCGGTGGTGGAGACCGGAATTTGACTTTGGGCTTCTTCATCTTGACTGGATGTCGAAGCTTCTTCTTCTCGATGTTCTGGTATAGATGATCTCTCCCCCTCAATCACGGAGGTGGATGCTTCTCCCACCTCTTCTATTTCCTCTTCCGATCCGGAAGTTGATTCCTCACTTTCTTCCGATTCCTCACTTTCACTTGAGGATGAGCTCTCTTCTTCGATCTCCTCCTCTTCCAAATCTTCTTGGATCGATCCGGGATTTTTATGGAGCTTGATCAACTTGTTCCACAATTCCTTTGCATCCCTATAGCTTCCTAATCTAGACAAAATATCGTTAGGTATCAAATCAATTAACATTTTTGTTACCTTAACGGTTGTCTTGAATTTTTTCCGTTGCTCCTCGGTCCATCTCTTCATCTTGAGGATTTTGCCGTTTTCTCCTCTCGGAGCATCAAAACCTATAGTCACGGCAAACCAATTTTCTATATTTGTCATTAGAAAATATTGCATTCTACCTTTCCAATACGTGAAATGTTCGCGGTCGAAGGTAGGTGGAATGTTGACGTCGTCACCCAATCTTTCCTCGAATTCCATCTTGTTCCTCTAGCTTTTTGTCTTAGCTCCCGGCGGTTAGTCCGTAGAAGAGCCCCGGGCTCTGATACCACTTGTTAAGACCCTTGGAACGGCTAGAGGGGGGGTGAATAGCGTCGTTCTCGTTCTTGAATGAAAATCGTTCGCGTGTCTACAAGTTTCGTTAGCGCAGCGGAATATAGATAATAAGAGCAATAACGAAATGTACAAGAACACACGAACACAATGATATAACGTGGTTCGGAACCGCACGGTTCCTACTCCACGGATCGAGCTCTAAAGAGCTCTAGTGATGCACACGCACTCACTAATCACAAATACTCCTTCTCGGAATAATCCGGAGGTGGAGAAACCCCTTACAAGTAATCTTACAACAATAAGATACAAATACAAGCAATTACAATAATGAAATACAATGCAAGTAAAGAAAACTACTTTACAATTGCCTTTGGATTGCTTGATTGCTTGGTTGCTTGAAAACACCTTGGAGACCCTGATTTGCAACAGCAAATCGCTCCAAAACCCTCAAGAAACCGATGCCTTTTTCCTCCATCACGAGCTCCATATATAGCTTCAACTCAGGCCTTTGGAAAAAGTCGGTCACCGATCGATCGGGACCATCACGATCGATGCCATCATTGTCGTGAGACAACGGCTAGATCCACGCCGATAAGTCCAACGGATCTACCATCACGATCGACAGACCATCACGATCGATGGAGTCCTCACGCGACCAGTCGAGTCTCGACTCCATTCTATGGCCGATTCGAGCACCGGGCCGATCGATCACACGATCACCACGCTCGAGCCATCACGACCGACACCGGCAATGATCATTGGCCATAACCCACAAACCCTAGTTGACTCGGTTCACGATCGCCACATGGCACCTCAAACATGAGGTTTTAACCCAAGTATGGTTCCCCCATACTTGCTAGACCACCCTTAGCCTAGACCTAAGCCTTCTAGCCACCTCCATCAGCCTCACGCCTCTCGGATCCCTCCAAGTCATCCATGACTTGTTCATCCATCGCGCTAGCCTTCAGGTGCTTCCATCGGCTATGTCATGCTAACGGTGTCTACACCGCCAAGGCTCATTGGACTTACGCCGCCAAGACTCTGCTTGGACTTTACGCCGCCAACCATTGGACTTATGCTGCCAAGACTACCGCTTGGACTTTACGCCGCCAATATCAATCCCCTTGGACTTCAAATGCCAAGACCATGCTTGGACTTTCCTTGCCAACCCATGTTTGGACTTCTCAAATGCCAAGACCATGCTTGGACTTTCCCTTGCCAACCCATGTTGGACTTTTACATTGCCAAGTACTCAAGACTTGGACTTTACCAAATGCCAAGTGTTCCACTTGGACTTTCCATGCCAAGTACCCATGACTTGGACTTTACCTTGACAATTACATTGTCATATGTTTTTGTCGAAACATCAAAACACGTCACAACATCACTCGAGCCAAACTCGAGTCCTGGTCAATCGTGACCTGGGCCGATTGCACCAACACAAGTATCCAGATTCGAGAGAAATGACTAAGCATAGATTCTTTGTTCAAAAAGGCATACCACAACATAATTAAAAGAATAATTTCATTATAATGCAAATTTTATAAAGAGAGTAGGAGGCAAGATAAAAAAATGGTAATTAAATGTTACTTACGAGAATAACTTCTATTAAAGTGTTTTTGGCTATTGTTGCTTTGTTGAATATGAAAGTACATCAATGAATATAAAAGCAACTTCTAAACAAGAATTTAAAAGAGAAAATCTACATGAAACAATTTGTTGGTGCAGGAAATACCACATTATCAAACTTGTACTTAGATGTAAGAAATAAAAGTTTAAAGTTAGGTTATTTGGGATCTAACAAGTTTATGTCAAGTGTGCAAGTGCAGTAAGATTTGAGAGTGAAAGTCTTGGTAGGTTAGGTGATTGAATATTGAGCAGCCGAATACTTGATGGGTCAAGTGACAAAACATTAGGTAGAGAAAGTGTAAATGGGTCAAGAAGACTAGACAATTGACAAGTAGGTCCAAGTGGATTAGACACCAAATGGAGAAATCTTGATAGGTTAGGTGACCCAAAATCAAGTAGCAAAGGTAAATCTTGGAAGTGCTAGGTAAGGAAAGTCTATAGAGACCCTTTTGACACATAGGGTGGTGAGGAGTTTTCTCATCTTTGGACAAGGGCAGATTTGTTTAACTAGGTGCTTCCTTGATAGAGAAATCGCTTTGTATTTCGAAGTTAAGGTGGACAATGTTTCTTGTCCAACCTTAGTTTTTTACTTGTACAAATTCTTGTAGACTAATTTTATGATGTATGATGCTAGCTAAAATTAGATAGTCAGACTAAAGTGGTATGAGCAATCGAAGTAGGTCCGAGTGATCAGATGGTCTAGGAGCTCGGAGTGGTCCAAGCAATCAGAGTTCAAATCTAGATTTACCAAAGGAATAAATGTTGACATGGCATAGGCCTAGGTGATTGAAAAGGATTTGGGCGACTATAAGGATACACCACTTGATTTGTTGGATCATTCTAACCGTTGGAATAAACCATGTAAACGTCCAAGCACCTGAAAGTCTTATAGGTGAACGAAGTGTGGATAAACACAGGTTAACTAGGATTACATTATGGTCAAGTTCGAGGTGCTCAGAAGGCTTCTAAGTCAATCTTAAATGCTTCCGTTTAATGTTTCAAGTGCTCCTGCTTATCCAAAGCTTCCATGCTTTCATTTTTCAATTTTAGTTGTCTTAATTGCTTTAATTCTTCAAGTATTTGTTTGTGCATATTTTCATATTTGTGTAACAAATACTATAAGATCTTTCTTCACCTTCATAATTCTTCTAGAAAAGAGAAGATATAGTGTGATTTGGGATTGATCTACCTAACAGATCATATGCCATGGACATAAGAAAATTGGAGGGAAGTTGAACCACGTTAAATCTCTAAGTCCTTGCATTTGATTTAATTTTTGTTTTGCTATGCACTTTATTATGTTTAAATTTTTGTTGTTCTTACTTTGAATGTATATTTGTTTACTATTATCTCTTAAAATTCTACATAATGCTATTCATCTCCCAACTTATCTCAATCCTATTAATTGATATCAGAGTAGGTTAAGATGATAATACTTTAGGAAAATATGTTAATAGATATCTAGACTTAATAAGGAGTAATCTACCTAATGCATTTAACTCGGTGGAATTAATTGAAACTACCTCACCCTACTTTAAACTAATTAGACCAAGACTTAGTACTAAGTCTCTTGGGTTAGTTGTTTCAGAAAAGTCCTATCTAAGGCACATAGTTATTTTAAGAAGATCCCCTGAGACTCGCTACAGCTTGTAAACTTATTCCAAAAACACTAATTTGGTAGACCCATAGTTAAGTTTAAATCTAATCTAGGTCGATATGAAATTCAAATTTGGTTTTAACTTTAAATTCTAAAATACAATCCAAACCAATCCAAGCCCAAACCTAAGCCAAGCCCTAAACCTTATCCCAACCTAACCTTACATCTAAAACCCTAACAACCAAATCACACTTGTTCGCTATATTATTTGTGCTACTTATCTAAGAACATTAAAACTCAAATTTCAAATCTTAGAAAATATACTCTAATAACTTTTTCAGTATGGTTATAGTACCTATCACCTATACTTTTTTTTGTATGACAATAACTTAGTTTATTGGAAGGGAATGATGAAATATTATTTGATGAATGAGATTGAAAACTGGATTGTGATCAAGATAGGGTTTAATGTTAGTAATATATGAGAGATGTCCTAAGGCAATCGCCTTATGTATGAACCATTTATATGATAAATGAAGATTCACTATTTGAGTATACATGTCTTCATGTATTTGATTGGATCTTAAACTCATTTACTGAATGTCCACGATACGATTCACAGCATGAGAGAATTTGTGATTGGATCACAACTAGTGAGTATCTCTACATGTGTAATTGTGATGTATCGGAATTATCCCTAGTCGATGAATTGATGGATTTGGACACCATCGATTCTGTCGAGACTAGCACGAGGTATACTCCTTGGTGTATCCAAGCAGCTGATTCTCACTGGCTGGAGACATTGTGATGTCCGGAGTTAATCGTGGATGCTAGTTATGGTAACTAGTTCATTGGAGTGACCAGCCGTAAGACTTCATATGGTTCTCTACATATATAGATATGTCAATGAAGTTCTTACTGCAGCTTAAGTGCGATGTTCCTTTGACTTACGGTATTCAAGTCATCTTGATCATTGAGACTTATGCTTTGACATCTTAAGCAAGCATCTCTGAGGAGATGTGGACCCGGGATGATTGGGTATAAGTCGAAGTGATCGAAGGTGTTTGAATAGCCTATAAAGGATTCACCACTCCTTGCGAGGAGATGTATACCCATGGCCTCTCGTCGGATTGTTACTAAAGTGTTTGGCCAAAGCATTACATGTTTAGAGTAAGGTACTCTTCGATACATGTGCAGTAACTAGAATTCGTAGGACGAGGAAATGATACTTGGGCTAGGTGTGACGTAGTCAGCCTAGTGGGGACTGACACTATAGACCAAGTCCTGAACCAAGTGGGTATAAGATGAGTGAAGGGAATGGGGCACGATTCATTCGAGCTGCTGAAGGGTTTCAGAAATAGTTCTGGATCAACTGTTGATCTTTTCGGTTAATTGGGGATCATGATGTACTACTAGGTGCCACTCATGATCGTTCTATAATTAATGGTTAATTATAGATGGCCAACATAAACCGAGAACCTATTTGGTCACACGCACAACGAGCGTAATCCGAAGGATTTAAAACGAGCTTGAGAATGGGATTCTCAGACCGAGAGAAACTAAGTTTGGTTGGACCAAACATGGAGCGAGCATGAAATCATTTCAGTCGCAATGGAAGCGTGGATGGGTCGTGTCTTATGAAGACATAATGGATGGACCAAAATGGTTTGGTTCTAATCCAATGGAGGAGAATAAACCAAAGGGTTTGGTTTGTTTTAAACGAATGAACCAAAGGTTGGTTCGGTTCGTTTTAACTTAAAATAAACCATCATGGTTTGGTTTATTTTAACTTATACTAATGAAGCGGGTTAACGGGCTTTATGGATATGATCCAATAACCATTAAGAGAATTAGTTCTCTATAAAAGAGGGCTTAAGGTGTTGTTAAGCCCTAATCCTAATCCAAAAACCCTAGCAAGAGTTGCCGCCCACCCCATTGAAGGAGTTGGCGCCAACCTCCATTGCCGCCCATCCCCTTGTGCCGCCGTCCAACTTGTTGCCGGCGTCCAAGCTCCGGCCGGTGATCCTCCGGCAACTCTCCAGTGATCTCCTTTGGGTTTGGCATCAAGGTGAGCTTCATCCTACCTTTTTGGCCGGCCCTAATTCCTCCACCAAAGCTGTCCAGTTTTCTGGACAGCTTGTTCTCCTCTCGTCGGAGCATCGTTTGGACGACGTTTGGAGCTCTGACAGTGCCTTACTTACCGGGGATTCGATCTCCGGTAATCCTCTGAGGTGGAGGACGAAGGATTCGTCAAACGGTTGACGAATACCTCTCCGGAGAAGCGAGTTTTGAGGACTCGTTCTTGGATCCGAATTTGGATTCGGATCGTGAAAACCTCTCGATCACGTCGTCTTCAACACGAGGATAGTAACCCGTACGAAGACGAAGCTCGTGGCTTAGCGAAGTCATCCTAAGGATACTCGGCGTGGATACGGATAGAGACGATCCTAGCAAGGATCATTCTGGTTGATGTCGTTCCCGCTACACGTCATACGTAAGGTATAATGTAGTTAAATTTCCTTTTATTGCAAATTTAAATTTACGGTTATGTCTACACAGGTTGTTGTTAGTGATATATGAGAGATGTCCTAAGGCAATCGCCTTATGTATGAACCATTTATATGATAAATGAAGATTCACTATTTGAGTATACATGTCTTCATGTATTTGATTGGATCTTAAACTCATTTACTGAATGTCCACGATACGATTCACAGCATGAGAGAATTTGTGATTGGATCACAACTAGTGAGTATCTCTACATGTGTAATTGTGATGTATCGGAATTATCCCTAGTCGATGAATTGATGGATTTGGACACCATCGATTACGAGACTAGCACGAGGTATACTCCTTGGTGTATCCAAGCAGCTGATTCTCACTGGCTGGAGACATTGTGATGTCCGGAGTTAATCGTGGATGCTAGTTATGGTAACTAGTTCATTGGAGTGACCAGCCGTAAGACTTCTTATGGTTCTCTACATATATAGATATGTCAATGAAGTTCTTACTGCAGCTTAAGTGCGATGTTCCTTTGACTTACGGTATTCAAGTCATCTTGATCATTGAGACTTATGCTTTGACATCTTAAGCAAGCATCTCTGAGGAGATGTGGACCCGGGATGATTGGGTATAAGTCGAAGTGATCGAAGGTGTTTGAATAGCCTATAAAGGATTCACCACTCCTTGCGAGGAGATGTATACCCATGGCCTCTCGTCGGATTGTTACTAAAGTGTTTGGCCAAAGCATTACATGTTTAGAGTAAGGTACTCTTCGATACATGTGCAGTAACTAGAATTCGTAGGACGAGGAAATGATACTTGGGCTAGGTGTGACGTAGTCAGCCTAGTGGGGACTGACACTATAGACCAAGTCCTGAACCAAGTGGGTATAAGATGAGTGAAGGGAATGGGGCACGATTCATTCGAGCTGCTGAAGGGTTTCAGAAATAGTTCTGGATCAACCGTTGATCTTTTCGGTTAATTGGAGATCATGATGTACTACTAGGTGCCACTCATGATCGTTCTATAATTAATGGTTAATTATAAATGGCCAACATAAACCGAGAACCTATTTGGTCACACGCACAACGAGCGTAATCCGAAGGATTTAAAACGAGCTTGAGAATGGGATTCTCAGACCGAGAGAAACTAAGTTTGGTTGGACCAAACATGGAGCGAGCATGAAATCATTTCAGTCGCAATGGAAGCGTGGATGGGTCGTGTCTTATGAAGACATAATGGATGGACCAAAATGGTTTGGTTCTAATCCAATGGAGGAGAATAAACCAAAGGGTTTGGTTTGTTTTAAACGAATGAACCAAAGGTTGGTTCGGTTCGTTTTAACATAAAATAAACCATCATGGTTTGGTTTATTTTAACTTATACTAATGGAGCGGGTTAACGGGCTTTATGGATATGATCCAATAACCATTAAGAGAATTAGTTCTCTATAAAAGAGGGCTTAAGGTGTTGTTAAGCCCTAATCCTAATCCAAAAACCCTAGCAAGAGTTGCCGCCCACCCCATTGAAGGAGTTGGCGCCAACCTCCATTGCCGCCCATCCCCTTGTGCCGTCGTCCAACTTGTTGTCGGCGTCCAAGCTCCGGCCGGTGATCCTCCGGCAACTCTCCAGTGATCTCCTTTGGGTTTGGCATCAAGGTGAGCTTCATCCTACCTTTTTGGCCGGCCCTAATTCCTCCACCAAAGCTGTCCAGTTTTCTGGACAGCTTGTTCTCCTCTCGTCGGAGCGTCGTTTGGACGACGTTTGGAGCTCTGACAGCGCCTTACTTACCGGGGATTCGATCTCCGGTAATCCTCTGAGGTGGAGGACGAAGGATTCGTCAAACGGTTGACGAATACCTCTCCGGAGAAGCGAGTTTTGAGGACTCGTTTTTGGATCCGAATTTGGATTCGGATCGTGAAAACCTCTCGATCACGTCGTCTTCAACACGAGGATAGTAACCCGTACGAAGACGAAGCTCGTGGCTTAGCGAAGTCATCCTAAGGATACTCGGCGTGGATACGGATAGAGACGATCCTAGCAAGGATCATTCTGGTTGATGTCGTTCCCGCTACACGTCATACGTAAGGTATAACGTAGTTAAATTTCCTTTTATTGCAAATTTAAATTTACGGTTATGTCTACACAGGTTGTTGTTAGTGATATATGAGAGATGTCCTAAGGCAATCGCCTTATGTATGAACCATTTATATGATAAATGAAGATTCACTATTTGAGTATACATGTCTTCATGTATTTGATTGGATCTTAAACTCATTTACTGAATGTCCACGATACGATTCACAGCATGAGAGAATTTGTGATTGGATCACAACTAGTGAGTATCTCTACATGTGTAATTGTGATGTATCAGAATTATCCTAGTCGATGAATTGATGGATTTGGACACCATCGATTCTCCGAGACTAGCACGAGGTATACTCCTTGGTGTATCCAAGCAGCTGATTCTCACTGGCTGGAGACATTGTGATGTCCGGAGTTAATCGTGGATGCTAGTTATGGTAACTAGTTCATTGGAGTGACCAGCCGTAAGACTTCATATGGTTCTCTACATATATAGATATGTCAATGAAGTTCTTACTGCAGCTTAAGTGCGATGTTCCTTTGACTTACGGTATTCAAGTCATCTTGATCATTGAGACTTATGCTTTGACATCTTAAGCAAGCATCTCTGAGGAGATGTGGACCCGGGATGATTGGGTATAAGTCAAAGTGATCGAAGGTATTTGAATAGCCTATAAAGGATTCACCACTCCTTGCGAGGAGATGTATACCCATGGCCTCTCGTCGGATTGTTACTAAAGTCTTTGGCCAAAGCATTACATGTTTAGAGTAAGGTACTCTTCGATACATGTGCAGTAACTAGAATTCGTAGGACGAGGAAATGATACTTGGGCTAGGTGTGACGTAGTCAGCCTAGTGGGGACTGACACTATAGACCAAGTCCTGAACCAAGTGGGTATAAGATGAGTGAAGGGAATGGGGCACGATTCATTCGAGCTGCTGAAGGGTTTCAGAAATAGTTCTGGATCAACCGTTGATCTTTTCGGTTAATTGGAGATCATGATGTACTACTAGGTGCCACTCATGATCGTTCTATAATTAATGGTTAATTATAGATGGCCAACATAAACCGAGAACCTATTTGGTCACACGTACAACGAGCGTAATCCGAAGGATTTAAAACGAGCTTGAGAATGGGATTCTCAGACCGAGAGAAACTAAGTTTGGTTGGACCAAACATGGAGCGAGCATGAAATCATTTCAGTCGCAATGGAAGCGTGGATGGGTCGTGTCTTATGAAGACATAATGGATGGACCAAAATGGTTTGGTTCTAATCCAATGGAGGAGAATAAACCAAAGGGTTTGGTTTGTTTTAAACGAATGAACCAAAGGTTGGTTCGGTTCGTTTTAACTTAAAATAAACCATCATGGTTTGGTTTATTTTAACTTATACTAATGGAGCGGGTTAACGGGCTTTATGGATATGATCCAATAACCATTAAGAGAATTAGTTCTCTATAAAAGAGGGCTTAAGGTGTTGTTAAGCCCTAATCCTAATCCAAAAACCCTAGCAAGAGTTGCCGCCCACCCCATTGAAGGAGTTGGCGCCAACCTCCATTGCCGCTCATCCCCTTGTGCCGCCGTCCAACTTGTTGCGGGCGTCCAAGCTCCGGCCGGTGATCCTCCGGCAACTCTCCAGTGATCTCCTTTGGGTTTGGCATCAAGGTGAGCTTCATCCTACCTTTTTGGCCGGCCCTAATTCCTCCACCAAAGCTGTCCAGTTTTCTGGACAGCTTGTTCTCCTCTCGTCGGAGCGTCATTTGGATGACGTTTTGAGCTCTGACAGCGCCTTACTTACCGGGGATTCGATCTCCGGTAATCCTCTAAGGTGGAGGACGAAGGATTCGTCAAACGGATGACGAATACCTCTCTGGAGAAGCGAGTTTTGAGGACTCGTTTTATCATCCGTATTTGGATTCGGATCGTGAAAACCTCTCGATCACATCATCTTCAACACGAGGATAGTAACCCGTATGAAGACGAAGCTCGTGGCTTAGCGAAGTCATCCTCAGGATACTCGGTGTGGATACGGATAGAGACGATCCTAGCAAGGATCATTCTGGTTGATGTCGTTCCCGCTACACGTCATACGTAAGGTATAACGTAGTTAAATTTCCTTTTATTGCAAATTTAAATTTACGGTTATGTCTACACAGGTTGTCGTTAGTGATATATGAGAGATGTCCTAAGGCAATCGCCTTATGTATGAACCATTTATATGATAAATGAAGATTCACTATTTGAGTATACATGTCTTCATGTATTTGATTGGATCTTAAACTCATTTACTGAATGTCCACGATACGATTCACAGCATGAGAGAATTTGTGATTGGATCACAACTAGTGAGTATCTCTACATGTGTAATTGTGATGTATCGGAATTATCCTAGTCGATGAATTGATGGATTTGGACACCATCGATTACTTCGAGACTAGCACGAGGTATACTCCTTGGTGTATCCAAGCGGTGATTCTCCGGTGGAGACATTGTGATGTCCGGAGTTAATCGTGGATGCTAGTTATGGTAACTAGTTCATTGGAGTGACCAGCCGTAAGACTTCATATGGTTCTCTACATATATAGATATGTCAATGAAGTTCTTACTGCAGCTTAAGTGCGATGTTCCTTTGACTTACGGTATTCAAGTCATCTTGATCATTGAGACTTATGCTTTGACATCTTAAGCAAGCATCTCTGAGGAGATGTGGACCCGGGATGATTGGGTATAAGTCGAAGTGATCGAAGGTGTTTGAATAGCCTATAAAGGATTCACCACTCCTTGCGAGGAGATGTATACCCATGGCCTCTCGTCGGATTGTTACTAAAGTCTTTGGCCAAAGCATTACATGTTTAGAGTAAGGTACTCTTCGATACATGTGGAGTAACTAGAATCCGTAGGACGAGGAAATGATACTTGGGCTAGGTGTGACATAGTCAGCCTAGTGGGGACTGACACTATAGACCATGTCCTGAACCAAGTGGGTATAAGATGAGTGAAGGGAATGGGGCACGATTCATTCGAGCTGCTGAAGGGTTTCAGAAATAGTTCTGGATCAACCGTTAATCTTTTCGGTTAATTGGAGATCATGATGTACTACTAGGTGCCACTCATGATCGTTCTATAATTAATGGTTAATTATAGACGGCCAACATAAACCGAGAACCTATTTGGTCACACGCACAATGAGCGTAATCCGAAGGATTTAAAACGAGCTTGAGAATGAGATTCTCAGACCGAGAGAAACTAGTTTTGGTTGGACCAAATAAGGAGCGAGCATGAAATCATTTCAGTGCAATGGAAGCGTGGATGGGCCGTGTCTTATGAAGACATGATGGATGAACCAAATTGGTTTGGTTCTAATCCAATGGTGAAGAATAAACCAAAGGGGTTTGGTTTGTTTTAAACGAATGAACCAAAAGTTGGTTCGGTTCGTTTTAACTTAAAATAAACCATCATGGTTTGGTTTATTTTAACTTATACTAATGGAGCGGGTTAACGGGCTTTATGGATATGATCCAATAACCATTAAGAGAATTAGTTCTCTATAAAAGAGGGCTTAAGGTGTTGTTAAGCCTAATCCTAATCCAAAAACCCTAGCAAGAGTTGCCGCCACCACCCCATTGAAGGAGTTGGCGCCAACCTCCATTGCCGCCCATCCCCTTGTGCCGCCGTCCAACTTGTTGCCGCGTCCAAGCTCGGCCGGTGATCCTCCGGCAACTCTCCAGTGATCTCCTTTGGGTTTGGCATCAAGGTGAGCTTCATCCTACCTTTTTGGCCGGCCCTAATTCCTCCACCAAAGCTGTCCAGTTTTCTGGACAGCTTGTTCTCCTCTCGTCGGAGCGTCGTTTGGACGACGTTTGGAGCTCTGACACGCCTTACTTACCGGGGATTCGATCTCCGGTAATCCTCTGAGGTGGAGGACGAAGGATTCGTCAAACGGTTGACGAATACCTCTCCGGAGAAGCGAGTTTTGAGGACTCGTTTTTGGATCCGAATTTGGATTCGGATCGTGAAAACCTCTCGATCACGTCGTCTTCAACACGAGGATAGTAACCCGTACGAAGATGAAGCTCGTGGCTTAGCGAAGTCATCCTAAGGATACTCGGCGTGGATACGGATAGAGACGATCCTAGCAAGGATCATTCTGGTTGATGTCGTTCCCGCTACACGTCATACGTAAGGTATAACGTAGTTAAATTTCCTTTTATTGCAAATTTAAATTTACGGTTATGTCTACACAGGTTGTTGTTAGTGATATATGAGAGATGTCCTAAGGCAATCGCCTTATGTATGAACCATTTATATGATAAATGAAGATTCACTATTTGAGTATACATGTCTTCATGTATTTGATTGGATCTTAAACTCATTTACTGAATGTCCACGATACGATTCACAGCATGAGAGAATTTGTGATTGGATCACAACTAGTGAGTATCTCTACATGTGTAATTGTGATGTATCGGAATTATCCTAGTCGATGAATTGATGGATTTGGACACCATCGATTACATCGAGACTAGCACGAGGTATACTCCTTGGTGTATCCAAGCAGCTGATTCTCACTGGCTGGAGACATTGTGATGTCCGGAGTTAATCGTGGATGCTAGTTATGGTAACTAGTTCATTGGAGTGACCAGCCGTAAGACTTCATATGGTTCTCTACATATATAGATATGTCAATGAAGTTCTTACTACAGCTTAAGTGCGATGTTCCTTTGACTTGCGGTATTCAAGTCATCTTGATCATAGAGACTTATGCTTTGACATCTTAAGCAAGCATCTCTGAGGAGATGTGGACCCGGGATGATTGGGAATAAGTCGAAGTGATCGAAGGTGTTGTAGGGAATGGCATGCTAGCTAGGAGGCTCATTGGCTCCCATGTCCCCGGATTAAAATTTTCACTAATGAAAACTAATCCGGATGGGATGATTTTCCTAAGCACAACCATTTCGTCGTCGTGCTAACGACTCGAGCGATCGCTTGAACAAACTAGTTGTTCAAGCAACCAACTCTTCTAGTCGGTTAGCCGCAGAAGAGACGACGGACGGATCGCCGGTTTTTGTGTTTATCTTCGGGGTCCATGATTATACAAATACATGCAAATGTAAACTAGTATAATCAACATATACTAACATAAAGAACATAAGCTAGCATATCAAATAAGAACATGCAAAGAACAATAATAAAAGTTATAAAACTTTTATACCTCTTGATCTTCTATCGTATGTCCTAACCTCCTTGTAGACTTCGTGTGGGCGAAGATCCTCCACAAGTTGAAGCTTCCTAGATCTTCTTCAATCTAAAGAAAAAAGAACTCTCTTTCCCTTCTTGCTTGAGCCAACCACCAATCCACAAAGGATTGATGTCGCCGGCCCCAAGAATAGAGAGAACATAATGGAAACAACCAAGGAACCGAACTAGGGACAAACCCTAGCTCCTTTGTGCCGCCGGCCAAGAGGAAATGAAGAGGAGAAGAGGAATATGTTGAGCGCCGGCCAAGGTAGAGGGAATAGAGATAGGGGCCGGCAACACCTTAGGAAGAAGAAGGAAACCTCTCCTTTTGTTGCCGCCCACTCCATCTTCCAAACCCTAGCCGCCCAACACCTATCCTCCTTTGGATTCCTTGCCGCCCATGCAATGAGAGGCAAAACCCTAATCCTCTTGATTTGATTGCCGCCCATGGAAGAAGGGAAGAAGAAGAATAGGATGAGCACCGCCTAAGGTAGAGGGGAGAAGGAAGGGACCGGCCATGCCTTAGGAGGAAGAAGAAGACATCCTCCACTTGTTGCCGCCCACCTTAGCCCCCAAACCCTAGCCGCCCAAACCCTCTCCTCCTTTGGATTCCTTGCCGCCCAAGCAATGAGAGGCAAAACCCTAATCCCCTAATCCATTCAACATGAACCAAAAAACTTGTTGCCGCCCAACCCATAGCCACCCTTTTATAGAGTTAGGGTTAGGCCTTGGTTTAATCTCCACCGTCGGATCTAGGGTTTCATCCCAACCGTCGGATCTAGGATTTTATCCCAACCGTCGGATCTAGGGTTTCATCCCATTCGTCGGATCTAGAGATTTAATCTCAACCATTGGTTCTAGAGATTTAATCTCAACCATCGGTTCTAGGGTTTTAATCCCAACCGTCGGATCTAGAGATTTAATCTCAACCGTCGGATCTAGAGATTTAATCTCAACCGTCGATTCTAGAGATTTAATCTCAACCGTCGGTTCTAGAGATTTAATCTCAACCGTCGGATCTAGAGATTTAATCTCAACCGTCGATTCTAGAGATTTGTTTTCCATCATTTGATCTAGACTTCATGAGGTTTATATTAGGCTACGATAGGGACCATGAGGAGGAGTTGGGTCTTGGCCACCCGATGGATCGGAACCACACAAACTTGATCCATCAATGATGTTCCATTCCACTAGAGGATCATCATCGAACTACCTCACCAACCCCCATAAATCAATATGGGCTCTATATATTATTTGTGCATCCATCTCCCCGTGTTTAAGATATCGAATGTCCGTCAATTAATTGATTTACTGACCATCAATTAATTAACATCTAACTCCTCGAGTAGTACCACTCAACCTTATCATCATGTTGACTAAGTCAACCTGCAGGGTTTACATGATGAACCTTATGAGCTCCTCAAGGGGACATCATCAACCTAATACATAGGACACGGTTTCCTCCTATAATCAACGGCACACTATGTAAATAATATCATTTCCCAACTTACCAGGCATATTGATTTAATCCATAGAAATCTCACCCTCTGGTAAATCAAAGAAATAAATATTAAGTACATGTGCCCGTTATTATATCGGGATTAAGAGCATGTACAACATAATATCCGAGGTCCGATTCAATTATGTAGTCAGCACTAAATTGAATCACCTCTATGTCGGTCCTGCTCAATACACCTAAGTGTACTAGTGTAACTCTATGTTCAAGACAAAATAATACCAAGCTACACTACAACCATGTCAATGGTTTGTCCAAAACCATCTTGGTTGTGAGCCTCTACTTATACTCTACAAGGAACTGATAACATGATCTTCTGTGCCATCACCCAAGCACCATGTTATCTACAATGTAAAGTATTAGACAATATGCACATATATAATAAATATAAAAGTGCAAACAATGATCATGTGATTCTTATTTCAAAATAAAGATGTTCATACAAAAGAGCTAGGCTTTCAGTATACATCCCAACAATCTCCCACTTATACTAAAAGACTATGCTGTCATCATACTGCCATACATCTGATTCCCCTTCCCTCCACATGCCTATCAAAGCTCTCGCCAGAAGGGCCTTAGTGAAAGGGTCTACCAG
Organism: Wurfbainia villosa; assembly: GCA_025175895.1. NCBI lineage: Eukaryota > Viridiplantae > Streptophyta > Magnoliopsida > Zingiberales > Zingiberaceae > Wurfbainia > Wurfbainia villosa. The sequence goes on from CM045990.1 coordinate 35,919,846, forward strand.
GTCATCCTCTGATGCAATCTAGGCGACAGCAACTTCTACCTCCTTTACGATTTCTCATATCAGGTGGTACTTGCGCTCTATGTGTTTACTAGCCTTATGGGCTCGTGGTTCCTTCGAGTTTGCAACTGCACCATTATTATCACAATAAATTGTGATAGGTCTGGGCAAACCAGGAATCACATCTAAGTCCATCAGGAAGTTCCTGAACCACACAGCTTCTTTGGCCGCCACAGGGGCTTCCATATACTCAGCTTCCATGGTAGAGTCCACCACGCATTTCTGCTTGACACTCTTCCATTCTATGGCTCCACCTCCAAAAGTAAACACAAAACCTGAGGTAGACTTACTGTTATCCCTATATGATTGGAAATCAGAATCCGTGTAACTCACAGGGAATAATTGGTCTGCCCGGTAAACTAGTATATAATCCCTAGTCCTTCTCAGGCATTACAATATATGCTTTACCGCAGTCCAATATCCCTGTCTTGGATTACTTTGATATCTACTGACCATGCCCACGGCAAAGCAGATATCTGGTCTCGTACAGAGCATCGCATATATGAGGCTTCCTACTGCCGAAGCATAAAGAACCGCCTTCATCTCCTCTATCACCTCAGATGATCTAGAACACATCTCCTTAGATAAAGGAACTCCATGCCTGAAAGGTAGAAAACCCTTCTTGGAGTTTTGCATGCTAAAACGCTCCATAATCATGTCTATGTATGAAGCTTGGGATAAGCACAACATCCTTTTCCAGCGATCCCTTGATCCCAAGGATGTGTCTCACCTCTCCCAAGTCCTTCATATCAAACTATTTGGACAACCATACCCTTACGTCCGATAACACCTCGATGTTGTCGCCAACCACCAAAATGTCATCTACGTATAGTACAAAAATACCACTACGTTTTCGTCACATCTCTTGTATACACAAGACTCATCCGAACTTTGAATAAATCCACAAGACTGATTTATCTCATCAAAGCGGATGTTCCAAGACCTCGAAGCTTGCTTCAATCCATAAATGGACCGATCAAGCTTACATTCAAGATGCTCTTTGCCCTTAGCAATGAATCCCTCTGGTTGCTTCATATAGATAGATTCCTCAAGACTTCCACTAAGGAAAGCTGTCTTGACATCTATCTGTCACACCTCATAAATTCATATGAGCTGCTATGCATAAGAGCTCCCAGACCTGATTTGAATCCATAGATTCAATCTCAGTATTCATTACACTTTGCAAAGATGCTGCATCTTTATCTTGGATTGCCTCGTCATATGTCCAGGGATCAGGTTCATGTTTGCCAGGGACCAAATCAGAAGATTCTCCCAAGAACATGAATCTATCAGGCTGTCTCACAACCCTCCCACTACGATGAGGTATCACCTGTGTATCCTCTGTGACACGCGGTGCAGTGACATGTGGTATATCCTCTTGTACCGGTGGTACTAAAGAAGTGACTTCCCTTTTTTAACTCCTCCAGAACAATTTTACCCTTGGGCTTGTGGCTCATCACATAGTCTTCCTCTAGAAATCTAGCGTTCGTGCTAATAATCACCCTCTGATCTCTAGAACTATAAAGCAATCCACCCTTCGTTCCCTTGGGATAGCCAACAAACATGCGTACTTTTGTACGAGGTTCCGACTTACCAGCATCTGCCTTTAGCACATGTGCTGAACTCCCCATATCCGAATATGTCTTAGACTAGGCTTTCGCCCAGTCCACAACTCTGTGGGAGTAGAAGGCACTGATTTAGATGGAACCAAGTTCAGAATGTACACCTCCGTATCTAGAGCATATCCCCAGAACGAATCTGGCAAGTCAGAATAACTCATCATCGATCTAACCATCTCCATAAGAGTCCTATTCCTTCGCTCCGCTACACCATTCTGCTGGGGTGTGCCAGGTGCAGACAATTGGGATTGAATCCCAGCCTCTGATAAGTAATTCCTAAACTCTCCCAAGAGGTATTCACCACTACGATCTGATCGTAGTGTCATCTTGAATAATTGTCTATGAAAAATACGAAATATTCAAAACTATCTCTTGCCTGGATAGACATAGGACCATACGAATCAGAATGAACCAATTCCAACACATCTTTGGATCTATACCCCTTGGCCTTGAAAGGCCTCTTGGTCATCTTACCCTCCAAGCAAGATTCGCAGGTTGGGAGATGCTCCACCACTAATGAACCCACAGGTCCATCAGCTATCAACCTTTGAATTCTGCTTAGGTTAATATGACCAAGCCTAAGATCCCAAGGATATGTTAGGTTCATCTTCGAAGGTTCTTTTCTCTTATTGGAATTAGAAGATGAGTTAATAACTTTTATTTGCATCGTGGGAGCTCGTGGTTCAAGTTATAAATTTTCTAACTATGTACCTGAATAGATAATATCCCTATTCCTTTTATAACAAATCTGTCATTAAAAGAAATAGATTATCCATCCATAATTTAGAAACCGAAATCAATTCTTTCTAAATAAAGGTACATAAAGAAAATTCCTAAGAACCAAAAACTTTATTTTTCTCAAAAGATAAATAAAACATCTCCCACTACAATAACCGCCATCTTCATGGCATTGCCCAAGTAAATGGTAATATCCCCTTTAGCTAGTCGTCGGGTTTCCTGGAACCCCTGCAAAGTATTGCAGACATGATTAGTGGCTCTCGTATCTACACACCAGGTGCCGGTAGATAATGCCTCTAACCATGTTTCAACGACTGGACCAAAAGATATACATTTGTTCTTGCTTCGGGTTGGGATAATCCTTCTTCTTATGTCCAGTCTACTTGCAAGTGAAGTACTTGCCTTTCGGCTTCTTCACTCCTCCCTGAGATCCTCCCACCACCTTTGCTCCACCTTGTTTCTCCTTCTTCTAACCTTTCGGCTTAGAAGTAGAAACTTTTTTGAGCAACCATGGCTTGAGGACACTCTTTGAAGAGTGTATACTTGTACTTCTTAGCAGATAAGACAATTTTTGGATTCTTTTCCAATCAATATTATTTGGGTACAGTAAGTTTATTTCCTTTAGTATTACAACAAGTGGACTGAAAGTCATTTTGAAAATCCTAAGAATCACAATGATCAAAATATTAGATTTCAAATGTTATTGATTCCTCAAAACAATAAAATTCTGAAATCAACCAACACCTCTAAACACCGAGAATATCGCATGCCACGATAGTGTGGACGTATACGAATTCTACATTTGTAAGAGGAGGTTTTACCCTTTAATTTTATTATCTTGTCAACCTTACTTTTTGACAAATAAAATTAATAGTTGGTTCCTCTTTGGCCCTACAAATAAAAGCAGTGACTCCGATGGGGAGGATACTTTTTATTTGCATCTAAGTGTGCACCATTACACGATACTAAGGGAATTATCTCGGATTATGTGCCTTACCGATGGGGAAGTACACACGCTCCTAAATAATTTCCTATAACCATTATTTGACCTAGTGATCCGCAAACAAACTCATCCGATGGGGAGGAAGGCACTCAGAGCCGACGCGCAAGTCTGTTGCATCACATGTCAAATTGTAATGAAGGCCGCGGGAATTAATTAAAATATCCCTCTCCCACTTAGTAAATTGAAAATGAGGAATTTTTAAGCACACACAACATGCATATAAAACAAATCAGCAATAAATATGGAAAAAAATAGAATTTTTCCAACTATTATGGCATTGTTCTCCAAAATGCGTCCCGTCGTGTCGCCACCTCGTCCGCTCCTCCTACGCCATGTACAAGCCATCCGGAGATCCGAGCCGAGACTAAAACCTATTTTATTTTACATCCATCGATCCTATACTCCACGAGGGAGTGTACATGAAATCTAGATCGAAAGTAAAATAAAATAAAGATAAACTATTTTAATTTACATCCATCGATCCTATACTCCAAGGAGTGTACAAATAATCTAGATCGAAAGTAAACTAAAATAAGTGGCTAAACAATGTCGTATTTAATTACAAAAATTAAATACTAATTTAGCCTCATCAACCCCGAGGATTCAAATGATATATATACAATCACACACAAACAATCACATACACACATATAGCCATAATAATCGGATCTTATGCCTGCAACAAAAAAATTAGCCTACGCACATCCTACTATTATCCGGCATACTCAATATATGATATGTGCATGAAAGTAACCGAATCCAAAACACACAAAATCGGAAATCATTGCTCTGATACCAATTGTAGGGAATGGCATGCTAGCTAGGAGGCTCATTGGCTCCCATGTCCCCGGATTAAAATTTTCACTAATGAAAACTAATCCGGATGGGATGAGTTTCCTAAGCACAACCATTTCGTCATCGTGCTAACGACTCGAGCGATCGCTTGAACAAACTAGTTGTTCAAGCAACCAACTCTTCTAGTCGGTTAGCCGCGGAAGAGACGACGGACGGATCGCCGATTTTTGTGTTTATCTTCGGGGTCCATGATTATACAAATACATGCAAATGTAAACTAGTATAATCAACATATACTAACATAAAGAACATAAGCTAGCATATCAAATAAGAACATGCAAAGAACAATAATAAAAGTTATAAAACTTTTATACCTCTTGATCTTCTATCGTATGTCCTAACCTCCTTGTAGACTTCGTGTGGGCGAAGATCCTCCACAAGTTGAAGCTTCCTAGATCTTCTTCAATCTAAAGAAAGAAGAACTCTCTTTCCCTTCTTGCTTGAGCCAACCTCCAATCCACAAAGGATTGATGTCGCCGGCCCCAAGAATAGAGAGAACATAATGGAAACAACCAAGGAACCGAACTAGGGACAAACCCTAGCTCCTTTGTGCCGCCGGCCAAGAGGAAATGAAGAGGAGAAGAGGAATATGTTGAGCGCTGGCCAAGGTAGATGGAATAGAGATAGGGGCCAGCAACACCTTAGGAAGAAGAATGGAACCTCTCCTATTGTTGCCGCCCACTCCATCTTCCAAACCCTAGCCGCCCAACACCTATCCTCCTTTGGATTCCTTGCCGCCCATGCAATGAGAGGCAAAACCCTAATCCTCTTGATTTGATTGCCGCCCATGGAAGAAGGGAAGAAGAAGAATAGGATGAGCACCGCCTAAGGTAGAGGGGAGAAGGAAGGGACCGACCATGCCTTAGGAGGAAGAAGAAGACATCCTCCACTTGTTGCCGCCCACCTTAGCCCCCAAACCCTAGCCGCCCAAACCCTCTCCTCCTTTGGATTCCTTGCCACCCAAGCAATGAGAGACAAAACCCTAATCCGATAATCCATTCAACATGAACCAAAAAACTTGTTGCCGCCCAACCCATAGCCACCCTTTTATAGAGTTAGGGTTAGGCCTTGGTTTAATCTCCACCGTCGGATCTAGGGTTTCATCCCAACCGTCGGATCTAGGGTTTTATCCCAACCGTCGGATCTAGGGTTTCATCCCATCCGTCGGATCTAGAGATTTAATCTCAACCATTGGTTCTAGAGATTTAATCTCAACCGTCGGTTCTAGGGTTTTAATCCCAACCGTCGGATCTAGAGATTTAATCTCAACCGTCGAATCTAGAGATTTAATCTCAACCGTCGGTTCTAGATATTTAATCTCAACCGTCGGTTCTAGAGATTTAATCTCAACCGTCGGATCTAGAGATTTAATCTCAACCGTCGATTCTAGAGATTTGTTTTCCATCATTTGATCTAGACTTCATGAGGTTTATATTAGGCTACGATAAGGACCATGAGGAGGAGTTGGGTCTTGGCCACCTGATGGATCAGAACCACACAAACTTGATCCATTAATGATGTTCCATTCCACTAGAGGATCATCATCGAACTACCTCACCAACCCCCATAAATCAATATGGGCTCTATATATTATTTGTACATCCATCTCCCCGTGTTTAAGATATCGAATGTCCGTCAATTAATTGATTTACTGACCATCAATTAATTAACATCTAACTCCTCGAGTAGTACCACTCAACCTTATCATCATGTTGACTAAGTCAATCTGCAGGGTTTACATGATGAACCTTATGAGCTCCTCAAGGGGACATGATCAACCTAATACATAGGACTCGGTTTCCTCCTATAATCAACGGCACACCATGTAAATAATATCATTTCCCAACTTACCGGGCATATTGATTTAATCCATAGAAATATCACCCTCTGGTAAATCAAAGAAATAAATATTAAGTACATGTGCCCGTTATTATATCGGGATTAAGAGCATGTACAACATAATATCCAATGTCCGATTCAATTATGTAGTCAGTACTAAATTGAATCACCTCTATGTCGGTCCTGCTCAATACACCTAAGTGTACTAGTGTAACTCTATGTTCAAGACAAAATAATACCAAACTACACTACAACCATGCCAATGGTTTGTCCAAAACCATCTTGGTTGTGAGCCTCTACTTATACTCTACAAGGGACTGATAACATGATCTTCTGTGCCATCACCCAAGAACCATGTTATCTACAATGTAAAGTATTAGACAATATGCACATATATAATAAATATAAAAGTGCAAACAATGATCATGTGATTCTTATTTCAAAATAAAGATGTTCATACAAAAGAGCTAGGCTTTCAGTATACATCCCATCAGGTGTTTGAATAGCCTATAAAGGATTCACCACTACTTGCGAGGAGATGTATACCCATGGCCTCTCGTTGGATTGTTACTAAAGTCTTTGACCAAAGCATTACATGTATAGAGTAAGGTACTCTTCGATACATGTGCAGTAACTAGAATTCGTAGGACTAGGAAATGATACTTGGGCTAGGTGTGACGTAGTCAGCCTAGTGGGGACTGACACTATAGACCATGTCCTGAACCAAGTTGGTATAAGATGAGTGAAGGGAATGGGGCACGATTCATTCGAGCTGCTGAAGGGTTTCAGAAATAGTTCTGGATCAACCGTTGATCTTTTCGGTTAATTGGGGATCATGATGTACTACTAGGTGTCACTCATGATCGTTCTATAATTAATAGTTAATTATAGACGGCCAACATAAACCGAGAACCTATTTGGTCACACGCACAACGAGCGTAATCCGAAGGATTTAAAACGAGCTTGAGAATGGGATTCTCAGACCGAGAGAAACTAAGTTTGGTTGGACCAAACATGGAGCGACAAGAAATCGTTTCAGTCGCAATGGAAGCGTGGATGGGCCGTGTCTTATGAAGACATAATGGATGGACCAAAATGATTTGGTTCTAATCCAATGGAGGAGAATAAACCAAACGGTTTGGTTTGTTTTAAACGAATGAACCAAAGGTTGGTTCGGTTCGTTTTAACTTAAAATAAACCATCATGGTTTGGTTTATTTTAACTTATACTAATGGAGCGGGTTAACGGGCTTTATGGATATGATCCAATAACCATTAAGAGAATTAGTTCTCTATAAAAGAGGGCATAAGGTGTTGTTAAGCCCTAATCCTAATCCAAAAACCCTAGCAAGAGTTGCCGCCCACCCCATTGAAGGAGTTGGCGCCAACCTCCATTGCCGCCCAGCCCCTTGTGCCGCCGTCCAACTTGTTGCCGGCGTCCAAGCTCCGGCCGGTGATCCTCCGGCAACTCTCCGGTGATCTCCTTTGGGTTTGGAATCAAGGTGAGCTTCATCCTACCCTTTTGGCCGGCCCTAATTCCTCCACCAAAGTTGTCCAGTTTTCTGGACAGCTTGTTCTCCTCTCGTCGGAGCGTCGTTTGGACGACGGTTAGAGCTCCGACAGCGCCTAATTTACCGGGGATTCGATCTCCGGTAATCCTCTGAGGTGGAGGACGAAGGATTCGTCAAATGGTTGACGAATACCTCTCCGGATAAGCGAGTTTTGAGGACTCGTTTTTGGATCCGAATTTGGATTCGGATCGTGATCATCTCTCAATCACGTCGTCTTCAACATGAGGCTAGTAACCCGTACGAAGACGAAGCTCGTGGCTTAGCGAAGTCATCCTAAGGATACTCGGCGTGGATACGGATAGAGACGATTCTAGCAAGGATCGTTCCGGTTGATGTTGTTCCCACTACACGTCATACGAAAGGTATAACGTAGTTAAATTTCCTTTTATTACAAATTTAAATTTACGATTATGTCTACACATGTTGTACTATGCATGCGTGTGATGTGTGTGTTGTAATAAATGTAGATTTATTATTTTTATTTCTTCCGCTGTGCACATGTTTACGAAACATGTTCGAACACACACTCGCCGCGGTACCGAAAACCCAACAGTTGTACTATGCATGCGTGTGATGTGTGTGTTGTAATAAATGTAGATTTATTATTTTTATTTCTTTCGCTGTGCATATGTTTATGAAACATATTCGAACACACACTCGCCGCGGTGCCGGAAACCCAACATTTAATCTACCAACGAATGAAAATGATCAACTATTAAGTTTCAAGACATGGATAAGTGAAATCAAAAGAAAGGCTCAAGGCAATTCTAGGGCCATGACAACTTTACAATACGAGCCAACTAAAGAACAACCAGAAGTGTCAAGGAACTATGGAAAAAGTTGATTGAGCTCAATGAAGAAATAATTGATTTAGAAGAATTAAATTAAATCAATTGTACAACACTCATGACCATGGAAAAGTATTACAACTCATAATCCAAGTCAAAGTTAAAATTCATATCAAACTCAGATCAAATAGTTGATAAGATTCAAGATAAGAGGATGCTAGACAATGGATGTTCCAGACATGCAACCAGGGACCATGGAAAGTTTTCTAACCTAAAGCTCAAAGAAATGGGAATAATATGCTTCGGAAACAATGACAAACTACAAGTACTCGGTCAAGTAACATCAATTTAAATTCTAATTTATTTATTAAAAAGGTTCTATTTGCTGAAAATATTAAATTCAATTTTCTTAATATAAGGCAACTTTGTGATGTCTAATATAAAATAGTTCATTCCACCAAATGCTTTGTTAAATCCATTAAAGAACTAGGTGTAACTTTAATAGAAACTAGAAAAGAAAATGCATACACTGGTAACTGTTGGGTTTTCGGCATCGCAGCGAGTGTGTGTTCGAACATATTTCGCAAACTTGTGCGCAGCGAAAGAAATAAAAATAATAAATATAATTTATTACAATACACACACCACACGCATGCATAGTACAACATGTGTAGACATAACCGTAATTTCAAATTTTGCAATAAAAGAAAATTATTCTACGTATACCTGACGTATCACGTGTAGCGGGAAAGATATCAACTGGAGCGACTCTCGCTAGAAGCACCTCTATCTGTATCCACGCCGAGTATCTTCGGGATGACTTCACAAAGCCACGAACCTCCTCTTCGCACGAGTCACTAGCCTCATGACGAAGACGATGTGATCGAGAGAGGATCACAATCCAAATCAAAATTCGGATTCAAAACGAGTCCTCAAAAACTCGCTTCTCCGAAAAAGTATTTGCCCATCGTTTGACGAATCATTTGTCCTCCACCTATGAGGATTACCGAAGATCGAATCTTCGGCAAGGTAGCCGCTGTCGAAGCTCCAAACGTCGTCTAAATGACACTCCAACAAGAAGGAAACAAGCTATCTAGAAAATTGGACAGCTTTGGTGGAGGAGTTGCGCCAGCCAAATAAAGAAAGTTAGATGCTCACCTTGTCGCCGGGGCCAAGGAAGATCACCGGAGGTCGCCGGAGGATCGCCGACAGAAGCTTGGATGTCGGCAACAACTTGGACGGCGGCTCAAGGGCTGGGCAGCGGCAATGGGTTGGGCACCAGCTACACAAGGAGAAGAAGGAGAGGGGGCGGCAACTTCATTAGGGTTTTCACAAAACCCTTAAGCCCTATTTTATAGAGAACATATTCTTCTAATGGTTATTGGTTCATAACCAAAAATCCGTTAACCAGCTCTGTTAACTTAAGTTAAAATAAACCGAACCAAGTTGGTCTATTTTAAGTTAAAATGAACCGAACCAATTTTGGTTCATTCGTTTAAAACAAACCAAACCCCTTTGGTTTATTCTTCACCATTTGATTAGAATCAAACCAATTTGGTTCATCCATCATGTCTTCATAAGACACGGCCCATCCACGCTTCCAATGCGACTGAAACGATTTCATGCTCGCTCCTTGTTTGGTCCAACCAAACCTAGTTTCTCTCGGTCTGAGAATCTCATTCTCAAGCTTGTTTTAAATCCTTCGGATTACACTCATTGTGCGTGTGACCAAATAGGTTCTCGGTTTATGTTGGTCGTCTATAATTAACCATTAATTATAGAATGATCATGAGTGGCACCTAGTAGTACATCATGATCCCCAATTAATCGAAAAGATCAACGGTTGATCTAGAACTATTTCTGAAACCCTTCAAAAGCTACAATGAATTGTGCCCCATTCCCTTCACGCATCTTATACCCACTTGGTTCAGGACATGGTCTATAGTGTCAGTCCCCACTAGGTTGACTACGTCACACCTAGCCCAAGTATCATTTCCTCGTCCTACGGATTCTAGTTACTGCACATGTATCCAAGAGTACCTTACTCTAAACATGTAATGCTTTGGCCAAAGACTTTAGTAACAATCCGACGAGAGACCATGGGTATACATCTCCTCGCAAAGAGTGGTGAATCCTTTATAGGCTATTTAAACACCTTCGATCACTTCGACTTATACCCAATCATCCCGAGTCCACATCTCCTCAAAGATGCTTGCTTAAGATGTCAAAGCATAAGTCTTCATGACCAAGATGACTTGAATATCGCAAGTCAAAGGAACATCGCACTTAAGCTGCAGTAAGAATTTCATTGACATGTCCATATATGCAGAGAACCATATAAAGTCTTACAGCTGGTCACTCCAATGAACTAGTTACCATAACTAGCATCCACGATTAACTCCGGACATCACAATGTCTCTAGCAAGTGAGAATTAGCTGCTTGGATACACCAAGGAGTATACCTCGTGCTAGTCTCGATAGAATTGATGGTGTCCAAATCCATCAATTCATTGACTAGGGATAATTCCAATACATCACAATTACACATGTAGAGATACTCACTAGTTGTGATCCAATCACAAATTATCTCATGTTGTGAATCGTATCGTGGACATTCATTAAATGAGTTTAAGATCTAATCAAATACATGAGAACATGTGTACTCAAATAGTGAATCTTCATTTATCATATAAATGGTTCAAACATAAGGTGATTACCTTAGGACATCTCTCATATATTACTAACAAACTCCCACTTGGCCTAATGTCAATCGCTACGGTATCCAATACCATAGGCTCTAACATGACCCTCAAACTTACTTTGAGGTAATGCCTTAGTCAAAGGATCCGCTAAGTTCCTTTTAGTGGGGATCTTCTCGATTTGTATTTCCTTCCTACTAATGATCTCTCTGATCAAATGATAGCGGCGAAGTACATGTTTGGATCATTGATGAGACCTTGGTTCTTTCACCTGTGCAATTGCTCCATTGTTGTCGTAGTAAACCGATATTGCTTCAACAATGGCCGGAGCCACACCAAGTTCATAAATGAACTTCTTGATCCAAACCGCTTCCTTTGCTTCTTCCGAAGCTGCAATGTATTTTGCCTCAGTGGTAGAATCCGCTATAGTATCTTGTTTGGAACTTTTCCAACTCACTGCGCCCCCATTCAAGGTGAACACGTACCCAGACTGAGACCTAGAATCATCCTTGTCTGTCTGGAAGTTGGCATCCCTATACCCGCATATCACCATGTCCCCTTCTTCATATATTAGGAACACATCCTTAGTTCTTCTTAATTACTTAAGGATCATATTAACAGCCACCCAATGATCCATTCCTAGATCAGACTGGTATCTACTCATGACACTCAGAGCATATGATACATTGGGCCTCATACATAACATAGCATACATTATAGATCCTATTGCGGATGCATAGGGAATCTTACTCATGAAAATCCTCTCGTCTTATGTGCACGGACACATAGACTTCGAAAGGTGTATCCCATGCCTGATGGGTAGGAAACCTTTCTTGGATTTCGACATGCTAAACCTCTTTAGCACTCGGTCTATATATGTAGACTGCAAAAGAACAAGCAACCATTTCAATTTATCTCTATAGATCTTAATCCCTAGGATGTAGGTTGCTTCTCCCAGGTCTTTCATGGAGAATGTCTTGGACAACCAAATCTTAACTGACTTTAAGACTGAAACATCGTTTCCTATAAGTAATATGTCATCGACATACAATACTATGAACACGACTGCACTCCCACTAACCTTCTTGTACACACATGGTTCGTCGGGATTTTGCGATAAATCAAACTTTTTGATTGTCTCATCAAAACAGATATTCCAACTCCAGATGCTTGCTTCAATCCATATATAGATCATTGCAATTTGAATACCTTGGTTTTATTAATCGATATGAAACCCTCAGGTTGTATCATATACACATCCTCGAGTAGGTTTCCATTAAGGAAAGTTATTTTCATATACATCTGCCATATCTCATAATGATAATGAGCTGCTATGGTCAGGAGCATCCGAATGGATTTAAGCATAGCTACAGGTGAATAGGTTTCGTCATAATCAACACCTTATTTTTGATGATATCCTTTCGCCACTAATCTAGCCTTATAGGTAATCACATTACCATCCATGTCAGTTTTCTTCTTGAAAACCCACTTGCACCCTATAGGCTTTGTTCCTTCAGGTGGGTCAACCAAGTTCCAAACTTGGTTTTCATACATGGAATCCATTTCCGACTTCATGGCTTCAAGCCACTTATCCCTTTCTGAACTTGTCAGAACTTCTTCATAACTGGTAGGCTCCTCATCATCAATGAGTAACATGTCGTTCGATTCACTTACGAGAAATCCATATCTCTCAAGAATATTGCGAGTCTACCAGATCTACGAAGATGTGGTGTCTCAATAGGTCCAGCCGATGGCTCATCACTATGAGTTATTGGCTGTTGTGCTTCACCAGGTATCTCTTCAATGTCTATTTGAGTCTCTCGAGCCTCCTCAAGCTCAACGACACTCCCACTATTTTCTTGCAAGAGAAACTCTTTCTCTAGAAACACAGCATGTCTTGAAACAAACATCTTTTGTTCCACAGGATGATAGAATTAGTAACCCCTTGTTTCCTTAGGGTATCCAATAAACAGACATTTATCAGACTTAGCATCCAATTTGTCTGATACAGTCCACTTCACATAAGCAAGACAATCCCATATCTTCAAGTAAGATACATGAGGTTTTTTACTATTCCATATCTCATATGGAGTAGTAGAGATTACCTTGGTTGGCATTCTATTTAACAAGTAAACAGCTGTCTGAAGTGCATAGCTCCAAAAGGACTTGGGAAGATTCTCATGATTCATCATTGACCTGACCATGTCCAACAAGGTTCGGTTATGACTCTCAGATACACCATTATGCTACGGTGTATACGGCGGAGTCCATTGAGACAATATACCATTATCTCTTAGATAATCTAGAAACTCTTGACTTAAGTATTCACCACCTCGATCCGATCGAAGTATTTTAATACTCTTGTCATGTTGTTTCTCTACTTCACTTTTGAATTCTTTGAACCTTTCAAAGGCTTCAGACTTGTGTTTCATCAAGAACACATACCCAAACCGTGAGTTATCATCGGTGAAGGTAATGAAGTAGCTATAGCCTCCTAAAGCTTGAGTTGACATAGGTCCACATACATCAATATGTATTAGACCTAGCAACTCTCCCACCCGTTCATCTTTTCCTGTAAAAGGTAATTTAGTCATCTTGCCTTTTACGTATGATTCGCATGTATCGTATGAATCCAATTCAAACAATTCCAGAATTCCACATCGGTGTAATTCGGACATGCATTTCTTGCTTGCATGGCCAAGACGACAATGCCACATGTAGGAGTCTAATTGATTATCCTTTCGAGCATGCTTGTTGCTCACTTCGATATTGAAAATGTCACTGGATACGTCCAACGTATAAATACAATTACTTCAGTCCCATAAAGAACGTCATTCAAAGTTATGTAACAACAATTGTTACTAAAAGTTAAATGGTACCCATTTCTATTTAAACAAGAAATAGAAATGGTCTTCTTTATCAACGAAGGAACATAAAAGCAATTGTCCAGTTCTAAGACAAGTCCTATAGGGGGTTTCAACAAATACGTTCCGATGGCGAGTGCAGCAACCTTTGCTCCATTCCCAACACGTAAATTTGATTCTCCCTTGACGAGTCTTCTTCTATTCCTTAGCCCATGTATATCTTTACATATATGTGAGTCACACCCAGTATCCAATACCCAAGTGTCTAAGGAATTAGAATGACAATCAATAACGAAGATATCTGAAGAATATGGGGCATTTGATGCCTTATTCTTCTTCACAGACTCAAGATAAATCTTGCAGTTTCTTCGCCAATGGCCCTCCTTGCCACAATGATGGCAAGTGCCCTTTTGAGTTGGTTCTGCCTTTTTAGCCTTTTTCTTCTTACCCTTCTATTGTTCCTTTGACTTTCTCTTAGAACCTTTCTTCGAGGAATCAACTGACAACACTGTCCCCTGCTCATGCTTCACAGAAGGCTCCACAATCTTCAGCATGTTGAGCAGTACCACAGATGAACCTTCTTGCATCTCAGAGGTGAAGAGGAGCTTGGAGACTTCGAACCTTTCGGATCTCACTTGCTCATCAAATAACTCATTGAGATGAAAGACTACAGTATGAGCATCCATATGCTCATGCTGCTTCTATAGCTCGGGTACCATCATTGCTAGCACGATGCAACTCGCCAGTTCAGAATCAGTCACATGTTTTTGATAGGCCAATAATTGGTCCGAAGTTGCATCGTCACTAGGACGGGTGGGAAGAGGCGCTTTGAGGATATTCGCAAGCTTTTCAACCTTGAGAACAATTTTCAAGTTTCTAAGTTAGTCCAAGAAGTTCGGCCGAGTGAATTTATTTGAATTTAAAATAGAGCGCAAATTCAAAGACATCATGATCAATCGATTAAACTAGAAATACAAAACGAGCATATATGAGAAAATGATTTTAAAATGCATATACATACATTTTTCGAATTTCAAAACCCCAAAATCACTTCGGGAGATCGTAGGTTCATCTCCGAATGGGCTAATATCCGACATAGATATCAACAACTTTAGAGAGAGTCCAACAAGTCATTCATAGCTATGATGGTAGGTATCAAATATACCAATTGCATATCACATATATGCAACTATCACAATTTGCTATCAACTAATTGAATGTTTACACATACATCAGGTTGTTAACTCATTAACAAGTATGCATCATATGCATAGCACCCAACATCACCTCCCTTCACATCGACCTTGGAGAGAGTCCAACAAACTGATGCTCCAGGTTAAAGCCAACCCATTAATCGAGAAATAGTTTTAATATGATTAGAGTGCATTCAACCAATTAGACCGATTTGGAGAGAGTCCAACAACCAAAGCTAACGATTGACCTCTGACTCTTACCATATTAGTATTAAACTATTCCATGATTTGAACATGTTCAGGTTCGAGCCGGGCTTGGAGAGAGTCCAACAACCCAAACAAGAAACAGAACTCTGATTCTAACCATATTAATGGAAGGTGTAGGCTTTAATATTGTGTAAGGGTTTTTATGTCTCATCCTCTTTGCATGCAAATAACTATTATCTACACGGCATGACATACATGATATACATCTACATGTCATGACATGCATGGCATAATGATATGCATCTAATGCAATTACATGATATACAATTATGGCATGTACAAAATTTCCTTATATGTCATAACTATTTATGGAAATAAAATATGTTTGAGATTTGATTTCCCAAATCAAATCATGATTAAATTAGGAAATAAATTTCCAAATCTAATCACATATTTTATTTATGGAAGGTCTCTATTAAAGAAAGTCAATTTAATTTAGGAAATAAATTTCCTAAATTGTCAAAACTATTTATGAAAATAAAATATATTTTAGATTTGATTTCCCAAATCAAATCATGATTAAATTAGGAAATAAATTTCCAAATCTAATCAAATATTTTATTTATGAAAAAGTTAATTTTCATAAATACTTCTAACATTCCAAAAGTAGAAGATTTCCATAAATACTTCAAACTTTTCAAAAGTAGAAAATTTCCATAAATACAATTACGACTATGGCAAAATAATTTTACGATTATGTCGAAATACAACCTGGGCTCTAATACCACTGTTGGGTTTCCGGCACCGCAGTGAGTGTGTATTCGAATATGTTTCGCAAACATATGCACAGTGGAAGAAATAAAAATAATAAATATAATTTATTACAACACACACACCACATGCATGCATAGTACAACATGTGTAGACATCATCATAATTTTAAATTTTGCAATAAAAGGAAATTATTCTACGTATACCTGACGTATCACGTGTAGCAGGAAAGATATCAACCGAAGCGACTCTCGCTAGAAGCGCCTCTATCTGTATCCACGCCGAGTATCTTCGGGATGACTTCACAAAGCCACGAACCTCCTCTTCGTACGAGTCACTAGCCTCGTGATGAAGACGATGTGATTGAGAGAGGATCACAATCCGAATCAAAATTCGGATTCAAAATGAGTGCTAAAAAACTCGCTTCTCCGGAGAAGTATTCTCCCACCGTTTGACGAATCATTCGTCCTCCACCTATGAGGATTATTGGAGATCGAATCCCCGGCAAGGTAGCCGCTGTCGGAGCTCCAAACGTCGTCCAAACGATGCTCCGACAAGAAGGAAGCAAGCTGCCCAGAAAACTGGACAGCTTTGGTGGAGGAGTTATGCCGGCCAAATAATGAAAGATAGATGCTCACCTTGTCACCGGGGCCAAGGAAGATCACCGGAGGATCGCCGGCAGGAGCTTGGACACCGGCAACAACTTGGACGGCGGCTCAAGGGTTGGGCGACGGCAATGGGTTGGGCACCAGCTGCACAAGGAGAAGGAGAGGGGGCAGCAACTTCATTAGGGTTTTCACAAAACCCTTAAGCCCTATTTTATAGTGAACATATTCTCCTAATGGTTATTGGTTCATAACCAAAATTCCGTTAACCCGCTCTGTTAACTTAAGTTAAAATAAACCAAACCAAGTTGGTCCATTTTAAGTTAAAACGAACCGAATCAATTTTGGTTCATTCGTTTAAAACAAACCAAACCCCTTTGATTTATTCTTCACCATTGGATTAGAACCAAACCAATTTGGTTCATCCACCATGTCTTCATAAGACATGGCCCATCTACGCTTCCAATGCGACTGAAACGATTTCATGCTCGCTCCTTGTTTGGTCCAACCAAACCTAGTTTCTCTCGGTCTGAGAATCTCATTCTCAAGCTCATTTTAAATCCTTTAGATTACGCTCGTTGTGTGTGTGACCAAATTGGTTCTCGGTTTATGTTGACCGTCTATAATTAACCATTAATTATAGAACGATCATGAGTGGCACCTAGTAGTACATCATGATCCCCAATTAACCAAAAATATCAAGGGTTGATCTAGAACTATTTCTGAAACCCTTCAACATCTACAATGAATCGTGTCCCATTCCCTTCACGCATCTTATACCCACTTGGTTCAGGACATGGTCTATAGTGTCAGTCCCCACTAGGTTGACTACGTCACACCTAGCCCAAGTATCATTTCCTCATCCTACGGATTCTAGTTACTGCACATGTATCCAAGAGTACCTTACTCTAAACATGTAATGCTTTGGCCAAAGACTTTAGTAACAATCCGACAAGAGGCCATGGGTATACATCTCCTCACAAGGAGAGGTGAATCCTTTATAGGCTATTCAAACACCTTCGATCACTTCGACTTATACCCAATCATCCCGGGTCTACATCTCCTCAGAGATACTTGCTTAAGATGTCAAAGCATGAGTCTTCATGACCAAGATGACTTGAATACCGCAAGTCAAAGAAACATCGAACTTAAGCTACAGTTAGAACTTCATTGACATATCCATATATGCAGAGAACCATATAAAGTCTTACAGTTGTTCACTCCAATGAACTAGTTATCATAACTAGCATCAACGATTAACTCCGGACATCACAATGTCTCTAGCCAGTGAGAATCGGCTGCTTGGATACACCAAGGATTATACCTCATGCTAGTCTCGACAAAATTGATGGTGTCCAAATCCATCAATTCATCGACTAGGGATAATTCCGATACATCATAATTACACATGTAGAGATACTCACTAGTTGTGATCCAATCACAAATTCTCTCATGCTGTGAATCATATCATGGATATTCAGTAAATGAGTTTAAGATCTAATCAAATACATGAGAACATGTATACTCAAATAGTGAATCTTCATTTATCATATAAATGGTTCAAACAAAAGGCGATTGCCTTAGGACATCTCTCATATATTAGTAATAGTAACTTACCTCGTGTTTCACTTAAATGTGTAGGAACGTTGGTGGTCGGCTAGAGGGGGGTGAATAACCCTCTTTCGTACGATGATGGAATTCGCTTCTTTGATTGTCTATAAATTCTATTACCGCAAGCGGAAAGTAAAGATAATACAACAATAAAGATAAGCAAAATAAAAAACAATGCTAACAAAGGATATAACGTAGTTCATGGCCTCGCCGCTAATCTACGATTTGATTCGTCTCCGGTGAATCACTCTGAAACCAATCCACTATTGGTCTCTCCCTTTAGCCCAAGCAAGGTGGAGGTAAACCTTTACAACAATGAGAACACTCCTTCTTTTACAATAAATGTGAAAGAAAACTAGGAGAAGGAGTTGGAAGCTTGTGGGGCACTTGGATGATCACTTAGAGCATAAGCATTATCTATCCAAAAGCCCCCACACTCTCTTTTTATAAAGAGGAAGCAAATCTTCCCGTTGGCCGCCATCCGTCGACTGCTGCCTTTAGCAGTCGACTGCCGCCGTTACAACGGCCTCTAAACATGTCAGATCCTGACCGTTGTAATCCAACGGGAACCTTGGTAGTCGACTGATGTATCCATCAGTCGACTGATGCCTCCGTAGCCGACTGATCAGTCGACTACGGGAGGTTTTGTGCCCGCAACTGCCTTCATTAGTCGATGCCACCCTTGGCAGTTGACTGATGGTCTGGCAATCGACTGTCATTCCATGGCAGTCGACTGCTGGGCTAGAAACCCACCAGTCGAATCCATTCGACTTAGAGCAATCGGCTGCCATGTCATGGCAGTCGACTGATGTCGGGAAATCCCATTCGACACTTAGCCAATTGGCCAAGTTTCACCTAAGCGTACTACCCCATCCCGGGTTACATTCGCTCACTCTCATCCCTTGGAGTCCCTCGCCTTTGAAGTTGTCTTCATCCGGCCACGTCCCTCGGATGCGCCAAGTGCACGGCTCTGCAGTGTCATCCTTCGCGTCTCGCCCTAAAGTCTACTTCCTCCGGCTTCACTCCAATGCTCCTCGTCCGATGATCCCTCGGATGCCCCAAGTGCACGGCTTCCGCAAAGCTATACTTCACCAACTCAAGGACTGTGTCATGAGAGGTGAAACTCACCAATGCTCGATGTATGAATTACTAAGTCCTGCAAGACTCCAATGCACATATCAAATCCAATCATCCTAACTTAAACCCTTTTCCACACACATCAAAACCATATCACGGGTTGATTGCCCTAACAAAATGTTTTACAACACATCGAGAAAAAACTTAGTTATGGCATAAGTAAAGTGAATATATTTAATAGGAGAAGTCTTAGTATACCAAGTGATCAGATATCAAGTAAAAAAAACTTTAGTAGGTTCAGAAGATAGGACACTAGGCAAAGCGGATGCAGCTCTAGTAGGTTAGGGAGATTGGATACTAAGTAGATAATGAGAAGTTTTCGTAGGTCAGGTGACCGAATACCAAATAAAAAAAGTCCAGATGGATTAGAAAGATCAGACATCTAACAGGTAGGTCAGGTGACCAAACACTAAGTGAAGAAATTCTGATGGATTAGAAAGATTAGACATCAAATAGTAATGGAAGTCCTGATAGATCAAGTGACCTGACATGAGGCAAAGGTAAGTTTTTGAAGTACCAAACAAAGTAAACTTCGAAAGATATTCTGAGATAGAAGGTCGTGAGGAGAGCATTATCTTTTTACGATGAGAGTAGGCCCTTGAGTTAGACATAAGAACACTAGAGGTTTCGAAGTCAAGATGGACAATGGTTATTGTCCAAACTTAGTTGTGTCATGTATTGTGGACTAACTTCATGGTGTAGGAAGTACGTCAAGGTGATTAGAATCAAGTCAAGGCGACTTATTGTCCGGGTGACAAGAAGAGGTCTTAACGACTTAAGGATGAGATTCAATGTCCAGGATGAGTTAGCTACCAATCCGAATTCGATTGAGCTTCCGCACCACTGGATAAGTCTAAGAAACTTGATGATCTAGGCAACTAGAAAGTGTCCGAGTGATTGGAAGATCATATTGAGCTGATCCGAGCAAGTTAATTGAGGATTAGATTGACCAAGCTTCCGATCCACGAGAGTTGGTCCGAGCAATTGGAAGTCACCATGTCAACAAAATTCGATTTCTACATTGATAGAATCGGCAATCGAGTCAACAAGACTCTAGTCGACCAAAATGCTTTTGAGCGATCAGGAAGACTTTCGAACTATCAGTGAAAGCCCTAGAGTCAATCATATGATGATTGTTGTATGGACTTGTTGTATCATATTTCTATATATATTTATAAAGGCATTTCTTTATGGTTATTATACTTACTTGTATTTGTGTCAAATAACTAAGTATAATAACGTCCTTGAGTAGAAGGTTCTTATCTATATCAATCGATTAGTTGAATCGATAATGAGATGATATAGAGAATACTACTCTTAATCATTCCTAGTCAAGTATTAACATTCAGGGACAATGTTAATGCGAAGAGATTAGCATGTAGGTCAACTCGATGACTTGATCTCACAAGTCATGGATATGAGATATCAAATTGACACATGGATATGCATTGGAGAATGTATACTGAATGACCCGCCATGAGAAAGTATCATGGATCGTTATATGAGTGTCATATATTTTCTCATGTGACTATTAGTATGACTATTATTCCTTGGACCTGAAGTCACCATGGTTCCCTACAAAAGGAGTTGCATACTTTGGCTTCATCAAATGTCACCCATAAATGGGTAGACTATAAAGGCAATTACTGGGTATGTAACAAATTATGCGGAGGGATGTGAGTAATGTAGATGGGATCTATCCCTCCTATATGACGGGAGTGATATCATGGTTCTTGATAGAGTGAGACCACTAAGTGCATGGTCATGCCCAAATGAGTCAATATGAGATATTGAGCTCATTTGATTAGAGTGAGTCTACTTGGAGTTCAAGATATAGATTGTATAGAGGATGATACGATCTATGCCTCAATTGTTCAATCTAGCTAGATGTCATGGATAGAGGGACATTGTCACATATTGTGAGAGTCACAATTAGTAGTCACAAAGGTGATGTTGGATCTCAACATTCTTATAACTTGGGTAGCAATGATGTGTTGCTAGATACCGCTCATTGCTTATGTTTCTAAATCGGTTTAGGAACATTGCCAATGTTACAAGAACCTATAGGGTCACACACAAAGGGCAATTAGATAGAGATTAGGTTCATATGATGGACCAAAAGGATTAGGTTCATGTGATGAACCAAATTGGATTAAGAGTGATCCAAATTAGACTAATTGAGTTGGACTCAATTTGATTCAAGAGTTGAATGAGTCTAATTTAGATTTGATTCATTGGGCCAATTTAAACTAATGAATAGAGATTCATTAAACTAAATTGACTTGAATCAAATGGTTGGATTTGATCAACCATGGGAGATAAGAGGTCAAGTTTGACTTGACTTGTGAGGGAAGATGAAAGGTCAAGTTTGACTTGACCAAATGTCACATCACGATGACTTGGCATGGGGCCGGCCAATGATGATGTTCTGTAGGGGATCGAAGTGAAGTGGTTGGCCGGCTAGAGGGGGGTGAATAGCCCTCTTTCGTTTGATGACGTAATTCGTTCGTTCTTCTTGTGTTTCTTGTGTATGATTGTTGTTAGCGCAGCATAATACTAATACAAATATGAATACTAACAACAAATACAATCACATGCAAACACACATGATATACGTGGTTCGGAACCGAATGGTTCCTACTCCACGGGCGAGCTCACCGAGCTCTAGTTATGCGCACGACACTAACTATAACACTCCTCGACTACACGTCGGAGGTGGAGAAACCTCTCACAAGCAATTACACTAAGTAATGA
The DNA here is from genome assembly GCA_025175895.1 of Wurfbainia villosa. NCBI lineage: Eukaryota > Viridiplantae > Streptophyta > Magnoliopsida > Zingiberales > Zingiberaceae > Wurfbainia > Wurfbainia villosa. The sequence continues at coordinate 35,942,156 of CM045990.1, forward strand.
AATACAAGAAATACAAAGACAAATACGAAATACACGTAAAGAACACTTTACAACACTTGCTTTGAACCCTTTGCTTGTTGCTTGCTTTGGATGGCTTTTGAAGGACTGGAATGTAGCAGCAATTCCCCTCCAATAGCTTCCTTAAAGTCTTGGCGAAATCCTCCCTCTTGAGCTCCTTTTATAACCTACATCAAGCTGATTTCGCGCCCAGCATTCGACTGCCAAAAGGCTCCAGTCGACTGCCCCTATAGTCGTTGTCTCACAATGGCCAGATCCACGTTGGACAAGTTCCAACGGATCACCTACCAGTCGACTGATGATGCCCATCAGTCGATCGGTGACCTAGTAGTCGACTGTCCAGTCGGCTACGGAGCGTTCTATGCTCGCGACATTCCCATCAGTCGATTGCCATCCCTCGTCACCAACTCACGCCGACATCGATCAGCTCGATCCATGGCGGATCCAAGCACAAAAGCTGATCTTACACCAGTTGAACCCCAGTCGACTTGGATCAGTCGAACCGGCACCTGTGCCAGTGGACTGCTATCGGGCAAAATCTCAAACACCAAGTTGTTTGAGCATCCGACCATCGGGTAAACCCTCAAACATCAAGTTTGAGCCTCTGACACTCAGTCTTAGCCACTTGGCCAAGTCCACCTTATCCCTCATGGAGTTCCCCACCGAAGCTCTCTTCCCTCGGCCTACGTCCCTCGGATGCGCCAAGCGCACGGCTTCGCAACACCATCCTTCGCGTCTCATGCCCTAGAAGTATGCTTTCTTTGGGCTCACTCCATTCGCTCCCCGTCCGGCGGTCCCTCGAATGCACCAAGCGCACGGCTTCGCAATGTCATCCTTCACCGACTCAAGGACCCCGAGCCTAGTGAACTTGCCAAGTTCTCAAGACTTCCCAAATGCACCAAGCGCACGGCTTCGCAATGCATTTCTCACCAAGCACCAAGCGCACGGCTTCGCAATGCTTTGGATTTCCCATGCTAAGCACCAAGCGCACGGCTTCGCAATGCTTTGGACTTTCCCATGCCAAGGCTTCCCCCCTTGGACTTTCACACCAAGCTCTATGCTTGGATTTTCCATGCCAACTCCATGTTGGACTTTCCCATGACAATCTCATGTCATGAGTTATGTCTATCATCAAAATACTATCAAGGTACTACTCAAGTCAAACTTAAGTCAACCTGGGCTGATTGTACCAACATGTTCCACATCATCATGGTCACATCATGGGGTGCCACCTCATGAGGAAGACCAAGAGCCATGACCTTCATGTAGTGGCCGGCCACATTAAGGAGAATTAGTGGTGAATTGAAGTGGATTAACTTCATATTCTTCCTCCTCTCCTCTCTAGCTCTCTCCCTCATCCCCCTTGTCATGACCTCCAAGAGTGCTAGCACACTCAAGGTGGTTCTTTCCACCTATTGTTCGTGTGGATACGTGTAGAAGATTGTACACTTGACACTCTACGAGATCCGACAAATCGTTTGGACGAGTGGGATAAGCGAAGGGCGTCGCTATAACGGTAACGCTCTTTTCATGTAGATCTAAGGTAGATCTAGGATTTTTTTAATCTTCACACTGATCCGTGGCCGACTTCCGAGGTTTCCGTAATACAATAAGCGATTTTTATGGCTCGGATAGTCCAACAGTGATATCATAGCCACGTGTGAAGCATGTGTTGGTGCAATCGACCCAGGTCACGATTGACCGAACTCGAGTTTGACTCGAGTGATGTTTTGATGTTTGACATAGAGAGTTGACATTGATGTTTGACATTGAGGTCTAATAATGTTTTGGGGAGATTGTTGGAATAATATGTTGGTGCAATCGGCCCAGGTCATGATTGACCAGACTCGAATTTGACTCGAGTAATGTTTTGATGTTTGACAAAGTGGTTTGACAAAGTGAGTTGACATTGATGTTTGACATTAATGTCAGTTAATATGTTTTGAGGAGATTGTTTATACAATCGACCCGGGTTATAATGATAGGACTCGAGTTTGACTCGAGGGAGACTTGGATGGTTGACTAGGGTTGACCATGCGATTATGGGAAAGTCCAAGTGGGACACTTGGTATTTGGGAAAGTCCAAGCATGGGTCTTGGCAATATAAAGTCCAAGCATGGGTCTTGGCATGGAAAGTCCAACATGGGTTGGCAAGGAAAGTCCAAGCATGGGTCTTGGCATGGAAAGTCCAACATGTTTTGGCAAGGAAAAGTCCAAGCTTGAGTCTTGGCATTTGAGAAGTCCAAGGGAAATATTGGCAGCGTAAAGTCCAAGGGTGAAGTCTTAGCAGCATAAGTCCAATGGTTGGCAGCGTAAATTCCAAGCGGAGTCTTGGCGGCGTAAGTCCAATATGCCTTAACGGTGTAGACACCAGATGACTTGGAGGGATCGGAGAGGCGTGAGGCTGATGGAGGTGGCTAGAAGGCTTAGGTCTAGGCTAAGGGTGGTCTAGCAAGTATGGGGGAACCATACTTGGGTTAAAACCTCATCTTTGAGGTTGTGATCGTAGCATTATGGTGATTTGTCATGGATTCGACTAAACTCATGCCATTTAGAGCTGAAATTGTCTTGGCAGTCGACTGCTAATTAGAGTAGTTATCTTGGTAGTATCGCCGATTGAGTCGCGAGCAGAATGCTCCGTAGGGCCAGACGATCGCCTACGAACCTTAGCGATCGTATCAATGTTAGCGATCATTGGTGAGAGTCCCGTTGGAACTTTTCCAATGTGGATTAAGTCGTTGTATCACAGCTACAGTGTTGGCAGTCGACTAGGGCCTTATGGCAGTCGACTGCCAAGCGAAAATCTAGCCCGACGCAAGATATAAAGGTAGCTCGGATGGAGGGTTTTTGAAGCGATTTTCTTGGGCGAAATTGAAGGGGAGAGTTGGTGCTTTCCAATCCTTCAAAGCTAGTTCAAGGCAATCAAAGATCAAGAAATCAAAAGCTCTTGTAAAGTGTTTTTTCCTTTACTTGCATTGTATTTCATTATCGTATTTGCTTGTATCTATTTGTTTATTGTTGTAAACAATTGTAAGAGATTTCTCCACCTCCGACTTGTGTCGAGAAGGAGTTAGTTTTGATTAGTGAGTGTGTGTGCATCACTAGAGCTCTTTAGAGCTCAATCCGTGGAGTATGAACCATGCGGTTCTGAACCACGTTAAATATTCGTGTCATTGTGTTTGTGATTGTATTTTGTTTTATTGCTTTTATTATTATTATTCCTCTACGCTAACATGATTTGTAGACGCAATCACGATCGAATTCCATCAACTTACGAGCACGATGCTATTCACCCCCCCTATAGCGGTCAATAATCCCCAACACAATCAACCTGGGTCATGATTGACCGGACTTGAGTTTGACTCGAGGGGATTTTGATGGTTGACCATGTCATGGAAAGTCCAAGTCTTGAGTACTTGGCAAGGAAAAGTCCAAGCATGGGTCTTGGCATGGAAAGTCCAACATGGGTTGGCAAGGGAAAGTCCAAGCTTGAGTCTTGCCATTTGAGAAGTCCAAGGGGTTTGATATTGGCGGTGTAAAGTCCAAGTGGGAGTCTTAGCACCATAAGTCCAATGGTTGGCGGCGTAAAGTCCAAGCGGAGTCTTGGCAGCGTAAGTCCAATGTGTCATGGTGGTGTATACACCGTTAGCATGACATAGCCGATGGAAGCACCTGAAGGCTAGCGCATGGATGAACAAGTCATGCATGACTTAGAGGGATCTGAGAGGCGTAAGGCTGACGGAGGTGTCTAGAAGACTTAGGTCTAGGCTAAGGGTGGTCTAGCAAGTATAGGGGCACCATACTTGGGTTAAAATCTTGTGTTTGAGGTGTGTCAGTCGACTGGTGTCATATGGCAGTCGACTAGTGTGAGTCAACTAGGGTTTGACTGCGGGAAGTGTCCTAGTAGTCGATTGCCAGAGGTGGGCAGTTGACTGATCGTGTGATCAGTCGACTAGTGCTCGAGAATTTGGGCACATAATGGAGTCGGAATCGACCGCTAGGGTTAGCAGTCGAGTGAAGGCTCGATCAGTCGACTGATGGACATGATCAGTTGACTGATGATGAATCCGTTGGATTTTTCCAGCGTGGATCTAGCCGTTGTCTCATGACAACAGTGGCATCAGTCGACTGATGATCCCGAGCAGTCGATTGATCGGTGATTTCCAGCCCAGGCAGCAGCTTTAAAGGGAGCTCGTGGAGGAGGAAATCACAAGCATTTTCTTGAGGGGTTTTGGAGTGAATTGTTGGTGTGATTCAGGGTCTCCAAGTGCAACTCAAGTAACCAAACAAGCAAACATCCAAAAGCGCGATTGTAAAGTTTTCCTTACGTGTTTTTGTTGTATTCATTTGTATTTTCTTGTTTACTTCGTGAATTACTTTTGTAATATGTTGTAAGAGGTTTCTCCGCCTCTGGACTATTCTGAGAAGGAGTTATTATTGATTAGTGGTGTGTGGTCGCATCGCTAAAGCTCGTTCGAACTCGATCCATGGAGTAAGAACCATTTAGTTCCGAACCACGTTATATTGTTATGTAGTGCTTGGAATTGTGTTGTATTTATTTTATTATTTCTATTTTCGCTGCGTATAATACAATTTGTAGACAAGCACGCAACAAATTCCATCACCCAACGAAAACAAGCTATTCACCCCCTCTAGCGGTCACATTTCCTCTACAGCATGTACGTGTTTGGTTTTGTAATTTTTTGTATTAGATATGAAAATTACAGATCTGTAAGTTTCTGTAATTTTCCTAATTTTATATATTTTGTGAGTATTTTTCTTGTAGAGTCGAAGCAACAAGTGTTTGGACACTTGTAGGCTTCAACCACCGAAAAAAACTCTCCGAAATAGCGAAGTCTCGCTTTAGTCTTTTGGGACAATGACTTAAGGTGTTGTAAGAACAATATGGGACACTCACGGGATTTATTTTGCGAGAAGGTTGTCCCACGATCGTGCCCGGAAATCGCTTAGCAGGACCGTTGTAGAGATGTGGCTCATAAAATTGAAAAAAAAATGAAATTTATAGAAATTTATGTAAAATATATAATTTAGAATTATGTATGATACTGTGATGGTCATGACCCAAGAACTTCAATGTGATTGGATAAAATGTGTTGTAATTTATAATACGGCTTGCGCGTCATTTTTTGTGTTGTGCATGTTGTATATCATATGTGACCTGTGCGTCGTGCCTCTCCTTTTTATATTCCTGTTGTAAATAGTTTTTAGACTCGAATGTAACTTGAGTTTCATGTTTGTAATGTACAAAAATGAAGAGGTGGAATGTGTAGGGATGTATACTGAAAAGTCTATCTTTTGTATGAAGATCTTTATTTTGAAATAAGAATGACATGATCATTGTTTGCATATTTTATGGTTATGCATATTGTCTAATACTTTACATTATAGATAACATGGTGTGTGGTGTCACACGGGAGATCATGTTATCGGCTCCTTATAAAGTATAAGTGAAGGCTCACAACCGAGATGGCTTTGGACAAACCATCGGAATGGTTGTAGTGTGATTTGGTATTGGTTTGTCTTGACCATAGAATCACAACTAGTGCACTTTGTGTGTATTGAGCAGGACCGACTTAGAGGTGATTCGATTTATTACTGACTACATAATCGAATCGGACCTCAGATATTATGTTGTACATACTCTTAATCCCGATATAATAACGAGCATATATACTTAGTATTCATCTCTTTGATTTACCAATGGGCGAGATTTATAGATAAAATCGATAGGCTCGATAAGTTGGGAGATGATATTATTTATATGGTGTGCCGTTGATTATAGGAGGAAACCGTGTCCTATATATTAGGATGATGATGCCCCCTTGAGGAGCTCATAAGGTTCATCATGTAAACCCTGCAGGTGGACTTGATCCGGCATGATGAAAAGGTTGAGTGGTACTACTCATGGAGTTAGATGTCGATTAATTAATGGCCAATAAATTAATTAATCGACGGACATTCGAGATCTTAAACACGGGGAGGAAATGTACAAATAATATATGGAGCCCATATTATCATATGGGGGTTGGTGAGGTAGATCAATGATGATCCTTTAGCGGATTGGATCATCATTAGTGGATCGGATTTTATGTGGGCTTGATCCATGGGTGGCCAAGATCCAACTCCTCCTCATGGTCCCTAATGTATCCTATTAACACCTCATGAAGCTTAGATCCAATGGATAGAAACAAAACTCTAGATCCAAAGGTAAAGATTAAATCTCTAAGATCCGACGGTTGAGATTAAATCTCTAGATCCGACGGTTGAGATTAAATCCCTAGAACCAATGGTGGAGATTAAACCAAGGCTTATCCCTAACTCTATAAAAGGGTGGACTAGGGGTGGGCAGCAAGAACAAGAGAAAAGGGGCTAGGGTTTGGGCGGCAAGAAGAAAGGGAGGTTAGGGTTTTTGGGTGGCCACAATTAAGGAAAGTTTTTCTTCTTCTTCTTCCTTAGGTGGCCGAAACCCTTTCTCCTTCTTCTCTCCATGGTTTTGGCCGGCGCCCAAGCTTCTCCCTTTCATCTATGGCTAATGATGGATTGGGATTAGGGCTTGTCTTTTGGGCGGCAACCAAATCCTAGTTGGGATAGGATTGGGGTTGGGCAGCTAGGGTTAGGGTTTTGGGATTAGGTTGGGCGGCAACAAGAAGATGAAGCTCCTTTCTTCTTCTTCCTAAGGTTGGCTGGCCACTATCCTTGTACCCTCTACCTTGGCCAGAGCTCAACCTATTCTTCTTCCCTTCATCCTTGGCCGGAAATTAGAAGAGCTTAGTCTAGGGTTTGGGCGGCAACAAGGAGGAGGATTGTTTTTCTTTCTCTTCTCCAAGTGTTGGTCGGCGCCCATGTCCTATTTGATTCTCTTTTGGTTGGTTTCCATACTCCATGTTCTCTTCCTTGGCCAGTGGCAACATCGAGTTTATTGACTTGGTGGCCGGTTCTAGATAGGAAGATGAGTTTTGTTTTATGATCTTCCTTTGTTCGGAGTGAACAAGGAAAGGAAGATTGGTGATCTAGGAGGCTTCAACTTTTGGTAGATTGTCGCCCACACGACGTCCAAAAGGAGAAAGGACATACAATAGAAGATCAAGAGGTATAACAAGAGGTATAATCTTGTTTATTTTGATTAATGTTCTTTTGTATTATGTTTATAATTATTTTTCAATTATATACATATTTTGTGTGGATGGTTACTTGTTTGTATTTGTTTTTCCAATTATGAGCATGTTATAAATCTGTAAATGGCTAAATAATACTTAGATCCCGAGCATAAACACAAAAACCGGTGATCCAGACATCGTCTATTCCGTGGCTACTCGTAGAATAGAGGATGGTCGCTTGAACAACTAGTTTGTTCAAGTGATCTCTCTAAACGAATAGCACGACGATGACTTGGTTGTTTGGGCAATCCTTTGTGTCTAGGATTAAATTTTTTTAATCCGGGGATATCGATGGGATCGCCATGAACAAACAACCAAGGTGAAGTGGGAAGCGAAGTTTCCCCTCACGGATCAACCCCAACAGAATGTCCACTAGTAGACGGAGTTACGAGGAGGGTGCCGACGACACATGGTGGTCAAAGGAGACGCTTGAAGAAGCCGCTAACTCTAGGTTGACCGTCCGATCTTCTCATTGGCTTGAGAAGATCATAATAGGGCCATGACCTCATCACATATTAATTAAATAGTATATATATATATATATATATATATATATATATATATATATATTTGTTTCTGCTTGTATGTATGTGATGCAAGCTAGTATGTTTTTGTTTGTATGTATGTGATGCATGCTAGTATGTTTTTTTGCTTGTATGTATATGATGCATGCTAGTATATTTTGCTTGTATGTATGTGATGCAGGCTAGTATAAGGTAATTAATGCCTTAATATGCATATGATACACATTCACGATTAGATTAGATCTTAATCAAATCAACTCGAAATGCCTATCAAGTTTTGATACCCATCACTACCTCGATCATTTGTTGTTGTTGAATCTGCCAAAGCAGAGCAATGCATATTATCTTGGTAGGGTGTGGAGGGACAATCTTGTGTTGGGTTTCCGGTACCGCGGCGAATGTGTGTTCGAACATGTTTTGTAAACATGTGCACAGCGAAAGGAATAAAATAATAAATCTAATTTATTACAACACACACACCACACGCATGCATAGTACAACATGTGTAGACATAATCATAAATTCAAATTTTGCAATAAAAGGAAATTTATACTACGTATACCTGACGTATCACGTGTAGCAAAAAAGGCATCAACCGGAACGATCCTCGCTAGAATCGTCTCTATCCGTATACACGCCGAGTATCTTCGGGATGACTTCACAAAGTCACGAGCCTCATCTTCGTACGAGTTACTAGCCTCGTGTTGAAGATAATGTGATTGAGAGAATATCACGATCCGAATCAAAATTTGGATCCAAAACGAGTCCTCAAAAACTCGCTTCTCCGGAGAGGTATTCGTCAACCGTTTGACGAATCCTTCGTCCTCCACCTATGAGGATTACCAGAGATCAAATCCCCGGCAAGTTGTCAGTGAAAGCCCTAGAGCCAATCATGTGATGATTGTTGTATGGACTTTATTGTATCATATTCCTATTTATAAAGGCATGGTTATTATATTTACTTGTATTGGTGCCAAATAACTAAATATAAAAATGTCCTTGAGTAGTAGGTTCTTATCTATATCAATCGATTGGTTGAATCGATAATGAGAAGATATAGAGAACACTACTCTTAATCATTCCTAGTCGAGTATTAACATTCAGGGACAATGTTAATGCGTAGAGACTAGCATGTAGGTCAACACGATGACTTGATCTCACAAGTCATGGATATGAGATATCAAGATGACACATGGATATGCATTGGAGAATGTATACTGAATGACCCACCATGAGAAAATATCATGGATCGTTATATGAGTGTCATATACTTTCTCATGTGGCTATTAGTATGACTATTAGTCCTTAGACCTGAAGTCACCATGGTTCCCTACATAAGGCATTGCATACTTTGGCTTCGTCAAACGTCACCCGTAAATGGGTGGACTATAAAGGCGATTACTAGGTATGTAACAAATTATGCGGAGGGATGTGAGTGATGTAGATGGAATCTATCCCTCCTATATGACGGGAGTGACATCGATATTCTTGATAGAGTGAGACCACGAAGTGCATGGCCATGCCCAAATGAGTCAATATGAGATATTGAGCTCATTTGATTAGAGTGAGTCTACTTGGAGTTCAAGATTTAGATTGTACCGAGGATGACATGGTCTATGCCTCTATTGGTCAATCTAGACATCAAGGATAGAGGGGCATTGTCACATATTGTGAGAGTCACAATTGGTAGTCACAAAGGTGATGTTGGAGCTCAACATTCTTGTAACTTGGGTAGCAATGATGTGTTGCTAGATACCGCTCATTGCTTATGTTCCTAAATCGGTTTAGGGACATTGCCAACGTTACAAGAACCTATAGGGTCACACACATAAGAGCAATTAGATGGAGATAAGGTTCATATGATGAACCATGAGGATTAGGTTCATGGGATGAACCAAATTGGATTAAGAGTAATCCAAATTAGACTAATTGAGTTAGACTCAAGTTGATTCAAGTGTTGAATGAGTCTAATTTAGATTTGATTCATCAAATCAATTTAAATTAAATGAATAGAGATTCATTAAATTAAATTGACTTGAGTCAAGTGGTTAGATTTGATCAACCATGGGAGATTAGAGGTCAAGTTTGACTTGACCAAATGTCATGTCATGATGATGACTTGGCATGGCCGGCCAATGATGATGCTCCACATCATCATTGACTTTGTCAATTGGTGCCACATCATGAGGGAGACCAAGGGTCATGGGAGTTACATGCATGCATGTAACCCCTTTCCTTGAAGTGGCCGGACACTTTAGGGGTTTTGATGTGGGAATTCATTTGGTGAGTTACTCATTCCATCATCTTCAACCTTGGATCATCTTCCTCTCAAGCTCTCTCCCTCTCCCAACCTCCTTGCCCAAAATTCCTAAAGGAGTGCTAGCACACTCTAAGGCATTTTTCTCCACCTATTGCTTGTCGCAATGGAAGCGTGGATGAGCCGTGTCTTGTGAAGACATAATGGATGAACCAAAATGGTTTGGTTCTAATCCAATGGAGGAGAATAAACCAAAGGGTTTGGTTTATTTTAAACGAATGAATCAAAGGTTGGTTCGGTTCGTTTTAACTTAAAATAAACCATCATGGTTTGGTTTATTTTAACTTATCTTAATGGAGCGGGTTAACGGGCCTAATGGTTATGATCCAATAACCATTAAGAGAATTAGTTCTCTATAAAAGAGGGCTTAAGGGATAATTAAGCCCTAATCCAAAAACCCTAGCAATAGTTGCCGCCCACCTCTCCTTGGAGGCTCTCGGCGCCAACCCCTATTGCCGCCCAGCCCCTTGTGCCGCCGTCCAGCTCCTTGCCGGCGTCCAAGATTCAGCCGGTGATCCTCCGGCGACCCTCCGGTGATCTCCTTTAGGTTTGGCATCAAGGTGAGCTTTATCTTCCCTTGGTTGGCCGGCGCCTATCTCCTCCACCAAAGCTGTCCAGTTTTCTGGACAGCTTGTTCTCCTCTCGTCGGAGCGTCGTTTGGACGACGGTTAGAGCTCCGACTGCGACTAACTTACCGGGGATTCGATCTCCGGTAATCCTCTGAGGTGGAGGACGAAGGATTCATCAAACGGTTGACGAATACCTGTCCGGAGAAGCGAGTTTTGAGGACTCATCTTTGGATCCGAATTTGGATTCGGATCGTGATCATCTCTCGATCACGTCGTCTTCAACACGAGGCTAGTAACCCGTACGAAGAGGAAACTCGTGGCTTAGCGAAGTCATCCTAAGGATACTCGGCGTGGATACGGATAGAGACGATTCTACCGAGGATCGTTCCGGTTGATGCCGTTCCCGCTACACGTGATACGAAAGGTATAACGTAATTAAATTTCCTTTTATTGCAAATTTAAATTTATGGTTATGTCTACACATGTTGTACTATGCATGCGTGTGATGTGTGTGTTGTAATAAATGTAGATTTATTATTTTTATTTCTTCCGCTGTGCACATGTTTGCGAAACATGTTCGAACACACACTCGCCGCGGTGTCGGAAACCCAACAGTGGTATCAGAGCCCAGGTTGTGTTTTGACATAATCGTAAAATGGTTTTGCGATAGTCATAATGTTATTTCTGGAAATTTTCTAATTTTGGAAATTTCGAAGTATTTATGGAAATTTTTCAATTTTGGAAAGTCTAGAAGTATTTATGGAAATTGATATTTTCCATAAATAAAATATTTGATTAGATTCTGGAAATTTGTTTTCTAATTTAATCATGATTTGATTTGGGAAATCAAATCTTAAAATATTTTAATTTCCATAAGTAGTTTTGATGATTTAGGAAATTGGTTTCCTAAATTGATTTTCCTTAATCAATTATTTCCATAAATAAAATATGTGATTAGATTTGGAAATTTGTTTCCTAATTTAATCATGATTTGATTTGGAGAATCAAATCTTAAACATATTTTATTTCCATAAATAGTTATGACAAATAAGGAAATTATGTACATGACATAATTATATGCCATGTAATTGCATTAGATGCATAACATTATGTCATGCGTGTCGTGACATGTAGATGTATGTCATGTATGTCATGCCATGTAGATAATAGTTATTTGCATGCAAAGAGGATGAGACATAAAAACCCTTACTCAATATTAAAGCCTACACCTTCCATTAATATGATTAGAACCAGAGTTCCGTTTCTTGTTTGGGTTGTTGGACTCTCTCCAAGCCCGGCTCGAACCCGAACATGTTCAAACCATGGGATAGTTTAACACTAATATGGTAAGAGTCAGAGGTCAATCGTTAGCTTTGGTTGTTGGACTCTCTCCAAGTCGGGCTAATTGGTTGAATGTGCTCTAACCATATTAAAACCATTTCTTGATTAATGGGTTGGCTTTAACCTGGAGCATCGGCTTGTTGGACTCTCTCTAAGGTCGATGTTAAGGGAGGTGAAGTTGGGTGCTATGCATATGATGCATACTTGTTAATGTGTTAACAACCCGATGTATGTGTGAACATTCAATTAGTTGATAGCACAATGTGATAGTTGCATATATGTGATATGCAATCGGTATATTTGATACCTACCGTCGTAGTGGATTCTACCACTGAGGCAGAATACATTGCAGCTTCGGAAGCAGCAAAGGAAGCAGTTTGGATCAAGAAGTTCATTTATGAACTTGGTGTAGTTCCAGCCATTGTTGAAGCAATACCGGTCTACTGCGACAACAATGGAGCAATTGCACAGGCAAAAGAGCCAAGGTCTCATCAACGATCCAAACATATGCTTCACCGCTATCATCTGATCAGAGAGATCATTAGTAGGAAGGAAATACAAATCGAGAAAATCCCCACTGAAAGGAACTTAGCGGATCCTTTGACTAAGGCATTACCTCAAAGTAAGTTTGAGGGTCATGTTAGAGCTTATGGTATTGGATACCATAGCGATTGGCATTAGGCCAAGTGGGAGTTTGTTAGTAATATACGAGAGATGTCCTAAGGCAATCGCCTTATGTTTGAACCATTTATATGATAAATGAAGATTCACTATTTGAGTATACATGTTTTCATGTATTTGATTAGATCTTAAACTCATTTACTGAATGTCCACGATACGATTCACAGCATGAGAGAATTTGTGATTGGATTACAACTAGTGAGTATCTCTACATGTGTAATTGTGATGTATCGGAATTATCCCTAGTCGATGAATTGATGGATTTGGACACCATTGATTCTGTCGAGACTAGCACGAGGTATACTCCTTGGTGTATCCAAGCAGCTGATTCTCACTGGCTGGAGACATTGTGATGTCCGGAGTTAATCGTGGATGCTAGTTATGATAACTAGTTCATTGGAGTGACCAGCCGTAAGACTTCATATGGTTCTCTGTATATATAGATATCTCAATGAAGTTCTTACTGCAGCTTAAGTGCGATGTTCCTTTGACTTGCGGTATTCAAGTCATCTTGATCATAAAGACTTATGCTTTGACATCTTAAGCAAGCATCTCTGAGGAGATGTGGACCCGAGATGATTGGGTATAAGTCGAAGTGATCGAAGGTGTTTGAATAGCCTATAAAGGATTCACCACTCCTTGCGAGGAGATGTATACCATGGCCTCTCGTCGGATTGTTACTAAAGTCTTTGGCCAAAGCATTACATGTTTAGAGTAAGGTACTCTTCGATACATGTGCAGTAACTAGAATCCGTAGGACGAGGAAATTATACTAGGGCTAGGTGTGACGTAGTCAGCCTAGTGGGGACTGACACTATAGACCATGTCCTGAACCAAGTGGGTATAAGATGAGTGAAGGGAATGGGGCACGATTCATTCGAGCTGCTGAAGGGTTTCAGAAGTAGTTCTGGATCAACCGTTGATCTTTTCGGTTAATTGGGGATCATGATGTACTACTAGGTGCCACTCATGATCGTTCTATAATTAATGGTTAATTATAGACGGCCAACATAAACCGAGAACCTATTTGGTCACACGCACAATGAGCATAATCCGAAGGATTTAAAACGAGCTTGAGAATGGGATTCTCAGACCGAGAGAAACTGAGTTTGGTTGGACCAAACAATAAGCGAGCATGAAATCGTTTCAGTCGCAATGGAAGCGTGGATGAGCCGTGTCTTGTGATGACATAATGGATGAACCAAAATGGTTTGGTTCTAATCCAATGGAGGAGAATAAACCAAAGAGTTTGGTTTATTTTAAACGAATGAACCAAAAGTTGGTTCGGTTCGTTTTAACTTAAAATAAACCATCATGGTTTGGTTTATTTTAACTTATCTTAATGGAGAGGGTTAATGGGCCTAATGGTTATGATCCAATAACCATTAAGAGAATTAGTTCTCTATAAAAGAGGGCTTAAGGGATAATTAAGCCCTAATCCAAAAACCCTAGCAATAGTTGCCGCCCACCTCTCCTTGGAGGCTCTCGGCGCCAACCCCTATTGCCGCCCAGCCCCTTGTGCCGCCGTCCAGCTCCTTGCCGGCGTCCAAGCTTCAGCCGGTGATCCTCCGGCGACCCTCCAGTGATCTCCTTTAGGTTTGCTATCAAGGTGAGTTTTATCTTCCCTTGGTTGGCCGGCACCTATCTCCTCCACCAAAGCTGTCCAGTTTTCTGGACAGCTTGTTCTCCTCTCGTCGGAGCGTCGTTTGGACGACGGTTAGAGCTCCGACAGCGGCTAACTTACCGGGGATTCGATCTCCGGTAATCCTCTGAGGTGGAGGACGAAGGATTCGTCAAACGGTTGACGAATACCTCTCCGGAGAAGCGAGTTTTGGGGACTCGTCTTTGGATCCGAATTTGGATTCGGATCGTGATCATCTCTCGATCACGTCGTCTTCAACACGAGGCTAGTAACCCGTACGAAGATGAAGCTCGTGGCTTAGCGAAGTCATCCTAAGGATACTCGGCGTGGATACGGATAGAGACGATTCTAGCGAGGATCATTCCGGTTGATGCCATTACCGCTACACGTGATACGAAAGGTATAACATAATTAAATTTCCTTTTATTGCAAATTTAAATTTATGGTTATGTCTACACATGTTGTACTATGCATGCGTGTGATGTGTGTTGTAATAAATGTAGATTTATTATTTTTATTTCTTCCGTTGTGCACATGTTTGCGAAACATGTTCGAACACACACTCGCCGCGGTGCCGGAAACCCAACATGGATACCAATAGAGGAGTATGCACTTGACACTCTCGAGTTCCAGCGAACTTTTGGACGAGCGGGATTTGCGAAGGGCATCGCATCAAGGGTAACATCCTTATCTTGTAGATCTAAGGTAGATCTAGGATTTTAGTAAGCACATACATGTTCTTATTTTAATATATCTTCGCACGGATCCATGGCCAGGGATTCCGAGGTTTCCGCAACGCAAAAAGCGGTTTTTGCGACTCGAAAAAACCCAACAGAAGTAAGCCACTGTCGGAGGTCCAAACGTCGTCCAAACGACGCTCCGACATGAAGAAGACAAGCTGTCCAGAAAACTGGATAGCTTTGGTGGAGGAATAGGGGCCGGCCAAATAAGGAAGTTTGATGCTCACCTTGTCGCCAGACCCAAAGGAGATCACCGGAGGGTCACCGGAGGATCACCGGCTGAAGCTTGGACGCCGGCAACTAGCTTGGACGGCGGCACAAAGCTGGGCGACAGCTAGGGTTGGGCGCTGACCACTAGAGGAGAGGAGGGGTGGGCGGCAACTTGTGGATTGCTTGGATTAGGGCTTAACAAAACCCTTAAGCCCTATTTTATAGAGAACAAATTCTCTTAATGGTTATTGGATCATAACCAAAAGCCCGTTAACCCGCTCCATTAATTTAAGTTAAAATAAACTAAACCATGATGGTCTATTTTAAGTTAAAACAAACCAAACCAACTTTGGTTCATTCGTTTAAAACAAACCAAACATCCTTGGTTTATTCTCCTCCATTGGATTAGAACCAAACCAATTTGGTTCATCCATCACGTCTTCATAAGACACGGCCCATCCACGCTTCCATTGCGACTGAAATGATTTTATGCTCGCTCCATGTTTGGTCCAACCAAACCTAGTTTCTCTTGGTCTGAGAATCTCATTCTCAAGCTCGTTTTAAATCCTTCGGATTACGCTCGTTGTGCGTGTGACCAAATAGGTTCTTGGTTTATGTTGGTCGTCTATAATTAACCATTAATTATAGAACGATCATGAGTGGCACCTAGTAGTACATTATGATCCCCAATTAACCGAAAAGATCAACGGTTGATCCAAAACTATTTCTGAAACCCTTCAGCAGGTCAAATGAATCGTTCCCCATTCTCTTCACTCATCTTATACCCACTTGGTTCAGGACATGGTATATAATGTCAGTCCCCACTAGGTTGACTACGTCACACCTAGCTCAAGTATCATTTCCTCGTCCTACGGATTCTAGTTACTGCACATGTATCCAAGAGTACATTACTCTAAACATGTAATGTTTTGGCCAAAGACTTTAGTAATAATCCGACGAGAGGCCATGGGTATACATCTCCTCGCAAGGAGTGGTGAATCCTTTATAGGCTATTCAAACATCTTCGATCACTTCAACTTATACCCAATCATCCCGGGTCCACATCTCCTTAGAAATGCTTGCTTAAGATGTCAAAGCATAAGTCTTCATGATCAAGATGACTTGAATACCGCAAGTCAAAGGAACATCGCACTTAAGCTGCAGTAAGAACTTCATTGGCATATCTATATATGCAGAGAACCATATGAAGTCTTACGACTGGTCACTCCAATGAACTAGTTACCATAACTAGCATCCACGATTAACTCCGGACATCACAATGTCTCCAGCCAGTGAGAATCAGCTGCTTGGATACACCAAGGAGTATACCTCATGCTAGTCTCGACAAAATTGATGGTGTCCAAGTCCATCAATTCATCGACTAGGGATAATTCCGATACATCACAATTACACATGTAGAGATACTTACTAATTATGATCCAATCACAAATTCTCTCATGCTATGAATCGTATCGTGTGTTAGGGCAATCTCTTGCCATGATAAGGTTTTGATGTGTGTGGCAAAGGGTTTAAGTTAGGATGATATTGTTATTTGATATGTACGTTGGAGTCTTGCAGGACTTAGTAATTCGCACATGGAGCCTTGGCGGGTTCACCCTCACAACCTCGTGCCTGAGTCGGAGAAGGAGCATTGCAGAGTCGTGCACTTGATGCTGCCAAGGGACCGCCGGACGAGATGACTTGAAGTGAAGCCAAGGAAGCAGACTTCGGAGGCAAGAGACGCGAAGGAGCATTGCAGAGTCGTGCGCCTGATGCTGCCGAGGGACGTGGCCGCGAACAAAGAGAGCTTCGGCGAGGGACTTCGAGTGAGATGAGAGAATGAGTGAAATGTAAGTAGCTCATTAGGTGAACTTGGCCGAATGGCTGAGTGTCGGAGACTTGACCACAAGGGTTAAGGTTTACCCGACCGCCGGAAGCTCAAACTTATGTTAAGTTTCGATTTACCATATAGGCGGTCGCCAAAGCATCGATCATTCGAAAACGACGTGATCGGTAGTCGTAAGAGTTTTGGCCACGGAGAACCACTCGTGGCCTAGGCGATCGACGAGGCGTGATCGTGATGGGATCCATCGATCGGCTATGTTCCGTTGGACTACAACGGTCGGGATCCGACATGTTCGGAGGTTGTTGTAGTGACGGTAGTCGACTGCCAAGGGCAGCAGTCGACTGGTGGTGGCCAACGGGAAGAAAAGCTTCCACTCTATAAAAAGAGAGGGTGTGGAGCTTTGGGAGGCTAATGTTCATGCTCTAAGTAATCCTCCAAGTGCTCCACAAGCTTTAAACTCTTCTTACTTGTTTTTATTCCATTTCTATTGTAAGAAGAGTGATATTGATTGTAAAGGTTACCTCCACCTAGCTTGGTGCAAAGGAGAGACCAATAGTGGATTGGTTTTGGCGGAGTGATTCACCGAGGACGAATCGGGTCGTGGATTAGTGGCGTAGCCGTGAACCACGTTATACCATCGTGTTAGCGTTTGTTTTATTGTTTATCTTTTGCTTTGTCTATTTGTATATTCCGCTTGCGCTAATCTTTTGTAGACGAGCAAATATCGACATCCAACGAACGAGGGCTATTCACCCTCCTCTAGTCGGCCAACCGATCCCCAACATCGTGAACATTCAGTAAATGAGTTTAAGGTCTAATTAAATACATGAGAACATGTTTACTCAAATAGTGAATCTTCATTTATCATATAAATGGTTCAAACATAAGGCGATTGTCTTAGGACATCTCTCATATATTACTAACATCTTGGTCCCGCCTATCACAGCTTGGGTGAAAATAAGCTCAATTAGACTGAGTGAAACTAGTTAACTCAATTGGATCGAGTAAAACTATAGGCATATTCCAACGGTTAGAAAGATAGGATAAGATCACATTTACACTAAATCTTGGACGATTTAGCCAAAGCTAACTCAAGATGGGACTCCCGTAGGTCCATATATACTCAAGATGATTGGGTACATAGAGAACCTACAGAGGTTGGGATTCCCACTTGGCCAAGAACTGGCCACTGACTTAATCTTGCAATCCTTGCCAGAAAGCTACAATCAATTTGTCATGAATTACAACATGAATGAAATTGATAAGCCACTGTCTGAGATGCTTAGCATGTTGAGAACTGCTGAGCTCAATCTTAAAAAGGGAAAGCCCAACTCCATTTTGATGGTGCAAAAGAAGAAAGGCAAGGGCAAGCATAAAGGTAAGGGAAAGTCCCAAGCCAATGGCAAAGGCAAGGCACTGAAACCTAAAGGAGGGGTTGCCAAGGATGGTGAATGCTACCACTGCAGTCAGACCGGTCACTGGAAGCGAAACTGCAAAGGATACTTGGAAGATCTTAAGAAGAAGAGAAGTGAGACTTCTACTTCAGGTATATATGTTATAGAAGTAAATCTATCTATTTATTCATCGTGGGTATTTGATACCGGATGTGCTTCTCACATTTGTACTAATGTGCAGACACTGAGAAGTAGCAGGGAATTGACGAAGAGCGAGGTAGACCTATGAGTAGGCAATGGAGCAAGGGTTGCTGCTGTAGGAACTTATTTTCTATCTCTGCCCTCTGGGCTTGTACTAGAATTAGATGAATGTTGTTATGTGTCTGCTCTTACGAAGAACATAATTTCAATTTCTTTTTTAGACAAGAAAGGCTTTTCATTTATAATAAAGAACAAATGTTGTTCAGTTTATTTAAATGATATGTTCTATTATAGTGCACCTCTGATGAATGGACTCTACATTTTAGACTTAGAGAATCTCATCTATAATATAAGTACCAAAAGGTTCAAGTCAAATGAGTTGAACCAAACATATCTCTGGCATTGTCGCTTAGGTCACATAAATGAGAGTCGCTTATCCCAGCTCCATAAGGATGGGTTGCTGGACTCATTTGATTTTGAATCATATAAGACATGTGAGTCTTGCCTTCTAGGCAAGATGACCAAAACTCCCTTTAGTGGACACAGCGAGAGAGTAACAAACTTATTAGGACTTATACATAGTGATGTATGTGGCCTTTTCAATATTGCTGCTAGGGGTGGTTATAGGTACTTCATTACATTTACTGATGACTTCAGTAGATATGGTTATGTGTATTTGATGACACATAAGTCAGAATCCTTTGAAAAGTTCAAAGAATTCAAGAATGAAGTACAAAACTAGTTTGGCAAGAGTATTAAGATACTTCTATCAGATCAAGGTGGTGAATACCTTAGCCATGAGTTTTGTGACTATCTAGCTAAGTGTGAGATTCTATCCCAACTCACTCCTCCTAGAACACCATAGTGGAATGGTGTATCCAAAAGGAGGAATCATACCCTATTAGATATAGTATGATCTATGATGAGTCACACAGATCTTCCTATATCCTTTTGGGGATATGCTCTAGACACAATAGCCTTCATACTTAACCGTGTTCCATCCAAAGCTGTGATAAAAATACCATATACGATATGGACAGGGAAAAATCCCAAGATATCTTTGATGAGGATTTGGGGTTGTAAGGCTTACGTTCGACGTCAAGTCTCAGACAAACTGGGACCCAAATTCGATAAGTGCTATTTTGTTGGATATCCCAAGGAAATGAGGATTTGGAAGTTGACATCACTGTAACCCTTTACAGCTAGCTCCTCATCGTCTCCAAATATCAAGAAATATTCTTTAGTCCTTCTCAAGTACTTAAGAATATTCTTGACTGTTATCTAGTGACTGTAATGAAGAGTTCATGTTTTGCTTGAATGGTGGCGCTATGAGCTAGAAGAGTTCGAAGCATGACACAGTTGTTGATTCTACAACAGAGGCCGAGTATATTGCTGCATCAGAGGCAGCAAAGGAGACAGTTTGGATCCACAAGTTCATTACTGAGCTTGGGGTGGTTCCTAGCATAGCAGATCCTATAGAGCTCTATTGTGACAACAATGGAGCGATTGCGCAGGCTAAGGAACCTCGCTCACACCAGCGGACCAAACACATACTATGGCGCTTCCATCTCATTCGAGAGATTATCAATAGAGGAGATGTGAAGATTTGCAAAGTACCCACAGAGGCTAACATCTCAGATCCCTTGACCAACGCTTTGGCACAGAAAAAGCATGATGGTCACACTAGGTCATTGGGTATTAGATACTACAGTGATTGGCACTAGTGCTAGTGGGAGATTGTTAGTGAAAGTCCTAGAGTCAATCATATTATGATTGTTGTATGGACTTGTTGTATCATATTCCTATATATATTTATAAATGATTTATTTATGGTTATTATAGTTACTTGTATTGGTGTCAAATAATTAAGTATAATAACGTCCTTGAGTAGAAGGTTCTTATCTATATCAATCGATTAGTTGAATCGATAATTAGATGATATAGAGAATACTACTCTTAATCATTCCTAGTTAAGTATTAATATTCAGGGACAATGTTAATGCGAAGAGACTAGCATGTAGGTCAACTCGATGACTTGATCTCACAAGTCATGGATATGAAATATCAAGTTGACACATGGGTATGCATTGGAGAATGTATTCTGAATGACCCGCCATGAGAAAGTATCATGGATCATTATATGAGTGTCATATACTTTCTCATATGACTATTGGTATGACTATTAGTCCTTGGATCTGAAGTCACCGTGGTTCCTTACATAAGGAGTTCCATACTTTGGCTTCGTCAAACGTCACCCGTAAATGGGTGGACTATAAAGGCGATTACTGGGTATATAACAAATTATGCGAAGGGATGTGAGTGATGTAGATAGGATCTATCCCTCCTATATGACAGGAGTGATATCATGGTTCTTGATAGAGTGAGACCACTAAATGCATGGTCATGTCCAAATGAGTCAATATGAGCTCATTTGATTAGAGTGAGTCTACTTGGAGTTCAAGATATATATTGTACAGAGGATGACACGGTCTATGCCTCAATTGTTCAATCTAGCTAGATGTCATCGATAGAGAGACATTGTCACATATTGTGAGAGTCACAATTAGTAGTCACAAAGGTGATGTTGGATATCAACATTCTTGTAACTTAGGTAGTAATGATATGTTTCTAGATATCGCTCATTGCTTATGTTTCTAAATTGGTTTAGGAACATTGTCAACATTACAAGAACTTATAGAGTCACACACAAAGGGTAATTAGATGGATATTAGGTTCATATTATGGACCAAGAGGATTAGGTTCATGTGATGAACTAAATTGGATTAAGTGTAATCCAAATTAGACTAATTGAGTTGGACTCAATTTGATTTAAGTGTTGAATGAGTCTAATTTAAATTTGATTCATTAGGTCAATTTAAACTAATGAATAGAGATTCATTAAATTAAATTGACTTGAATCAAATGGTTGGATTTGATCAACCATGGGAGATAAGAGGTCAAGTTTGACTTGACTTGAGAGGGAAGATGAAATGTCAAGTTTGACTTGACCAAATATCATGTCACGGTGACTTGGCATGGGGCCAGCTAATAATAATGTTCCACATCATCATAATCACATCATAGGGTGTCATCTCATGAGGAAGACCAAGAGCCTGGCTCTTGGTATTACATGCATGTATTTAATCTTCATGTAGTGGTCAGCCACATTAAGGAGAATTAGTGGTGAATTAAAGTGGATTAACTTCATCTTCTTCCTCCTCTCCTCTCTAGCTCTCTCCCTCATCCTCCTTGTCGTGACCTCCAAGAGTGCTAGCACACTTAAGGTGGTTCTCTCCACCTATTGTTCGTGTGGATACATACAGAAGAGTGTACACTTGACACTCTACGAGATCCGATAAACCGTTTGGACAAATGGAATAAGTGAAGGGCATCACTACAAGGGTAATATTCTTTTCATGTAGATCTAAGGTAGATCTAGGATTTCTAAATATGTACATGTATTATATTTTTATTAATCTTCGCATGAATTCGTGACCAACTTTCAAGATTTACGCAATGCAAAATACGATTGGATAGTCCAACACGAACAATTGGAAAGGTGTCACGTCAACGGTCAACATCAATCTATTAAAGAAGTGAGGGCCTCATCGTTCTGCATTAGTACTCACTCATAGATCAATCTATTCATCATGTTACATTGTTCAGACGTGCTCTGATCACTCAAGTTTCATATTAGGAATTCGTTCTAATTTTGATATATTTTATTGTTGACTAATTTTTATATTTACATTTCTATACTCATCTTTTATTCTGTCACAAGTTTCTTTATTTTTGGAACCATTCTAGTAAAGAAGAAAATATAAAGATGATTTTCGAAATCGATCTACTTAACATATCATCATGTGTCATGAAATAGGAATCCCAAAAAGAAATTGAACCACATTAAATTGATTTATCTTTATTATGTGTTTTGTTTTGCATTATACTTGTTAATATTTAATATACATAATTGCTGTTTTATTTTACTCCGATTTAATTAGAATAGATTAAAAATAATTATAATCTATTAAAATTTAAGTAATACTATTCACTGCTTTCTGGCGTTAATTGGATCTTACAGTCTCGATAGTTGTAACACTTCATCTCACGTAAAGAATTGTGGGCTAATGTAAAGGTTTTGAACTTTAGATGATTGGCTACAGTTAACTTAGGTCTTAAGCGTTTTACATCAATGATTGAGTGTCATAAGTTTCGGAATCATCAATGCTTTCATCTATGCAAATTACGATTATGATTTTACACCTTTGTCAAATACTTGTATCATAGTTCAACCAACATAGATTATAAGAACAAATCTAAGCTAGATGAAGTGTTGGAAAAGATTCCTTGTGCGACGATCATTAAATTTCATTTGTTGTTTATTAAACTGATTTGGAGATGCCAAATTTCGGATCTTGACGAGGACGTAATGGGGGGTAATTCAAAGATTTTTTTTTTTTTTTTAGTGCCACTCAATGAATTGAATACGACAAATGAACACTATTATTGGCTTGGGCTTATGCATTTGGCCACTTTGAATTAAGGAGAGCCATAGCGAGAGTTTAGGAGGCTGCAACAGTGATTTTAATGGTTAAGGATTATATGAAGAAATTCGTGTTTCAGAGGAAGCAATAGGATGTGTGCTCAGATTTTATCTTTTAATTTGAGATTTACTTATTTTGATCTTAACTTAAAAAAAATGGAGTGTCAAAAACATTTTAATGGAATTTTCACCAGTGTATATAAATTATTCTTGATTTGTTCCATAAACGAATCAAATGAAAAGACTATCTACCTCCAAGCCATGGATTAATCTGATGAAAAACAGATACTTTAATTATAAAAAAACACAGACACACATCCATGAATTGTTTACATAATCATTGGAAACGATGTAATAATTATCCTCATTCAGGCGACCATAATCAGTTTTAATAGAATTGCAAAAAACTCTGAGAACAAGAGAGAATAAAATTTTGAACAAGACAAACGCAGCAATGCATTATTCTCATTCCTACTGCAGGGCATACCCAAGCACAAGGTTCATCATCCATACAGTAAAATAGACTTTGAGTAAACAGTCAAAAATCAAAGGTTTAAGAACATGAACAAGATAGATCAAATCGGATTTGCTTTTCTTTCACCATCACACACACATTCTTCCTTCTTTTGTCACTCCGCCATAGTGCACATTTTGGGTGCAGGTCGAAATCGCATTTTATGCAACAGTAGGACCAACTATGTCCGCTCTCCTCGCAAACACCACAGCGATAAGCCGAGCAACAACGGATAAGGAGAAGCTCATGCTTATGGAGGTCATGCACTATCTTCTTAGGCCACAGCTCTGGCATTTCCCTTTTTTGATGCTCCAACTCTTTGAGTTTCTCCTCAGTGAATGGGTAAGCTTCGGCTCCATGTATCATCAATAATTTCTGAGCTTCGGTAATTGTTCGTCCTGTAGGACCTATTGCAACCAGGGAAAGTTCGTCATGGATTTTGAATCTACCGCTCAAAAATTCAACCCTCTCATCATCTAAAGGTAGTGCCAACCATAACATGCGTGAGAAGAATCTATCAAATACACTCTCATTATCGCCGCTGGGGATGTAGATAACCTCAAAATCAGGATCCACATTCTTGATCTTGGGATACTCTTTGATCAGTTTAGGGAGGAAATCAGTAGGATCCCCACAATCAGCTGAGAATTGCAGGAGGATGGTCTTTCCAACAAGCTCTTTTACTGGAACCTAATGGAAGAATATTACCACACAGGATTAACTACCAGATTATGACGAAAAATTTACTCCAACAAAAAATAAGGAAGATGCAGAAGCTGTTTAAATGTTAATCAAAAAATTCAATACCTTCAATCCATTTTTTCCAATGACATAGTCCAGATCACCCAAAACAAGAAGTGACTCCAGTGTCTGTGACTCCAGTTTGGTCTTTGCTTTCTCTGACAACTCATGCAACTTCTCTTGAGAAAATGGGAATGCTTCCCATGCGTCAAATTCATACTCTTGAATAAGATCAATTAAATCGACATTCATAGTTTTCCCATCTGATCCAATCAAGATGACTGTAGCGCATTTATATTCCTGGATACCAAAATAGCAAAAAAGCTTATCACAGCTTTTGTCATTGAAAGGAAATGAAAGCCAGGGCATGTTTTTTATGGCTTCATCGTAATAGGATTCGTCGTCTTCCAAGCACACTAGCACAACCTCAAAGCTCTCTCCAATTTCCTTGAGCTTCCTATAGATTTGTGCAAGTACTGAAGTGAACTCACAGCAACAAGTGTTGATGCATGAGAAGTATAGAGCCACTATTTTTCCTTTGAGATCTGAAACAGAAACCTGCATCAAAATCAGCATATATCACTAAAAAAAAAAGACTAATACACAATAATTATAGGCATAAGTGATTAAGCATTTAGTGTATCAGTTAACAGTAATTTTAAACAACTCAAACATCAATCGTTTGCAATCAAGTAGTCACGGGAACATGAAACTAAGACACTTCGAAGAGTTTGATGCTTCTTAGCATTCTCTGCTTCCTCTCTCAATTTACTGATCTTTTCGACAATAAATGGATAACCCTCTGTACCATATCCTCTTACAGTTTGAACACCTTCTCTATTAAGAACCTTCCCATTGGCATCAAGGAAGGGCGGGATGTGTGCTGACCTTGAAAAGCTCATGAAGTTTTTTTTTATTATCAGAAAATGGGATCGTAAGCCATGGGATTTTGGAGAAGTATTCATTAAAGGACTTTTCACAACTATTACAACAATAATAAAAAAAAGTACAATCCGGTGCACGAAGCTTCCGCCACGCGGGGTACCGGAGAAGGAATCCATTATACGCAATCTTACCTTGCATTTTTTTTTTTTTTTTGCAAGAGACTGTTTCCAGGATTTGAACCTGTGACCTCTTGGTCACAAGGCAACAACCTTACCGTTGTGCCAAGGCTCCCTTCTATTCACAACAATAATAAGGTAGAAAAATAATTCAAAGTTATTATCCTGGGAGGTGAGCTCATTATACACTTCAATCAGCCTCAGAGTGAAGCGTTTGCACCATGGACGCCTTGAGCTTGAGAAGTAAAGAGCAATCATTTTCCCTTCAAGACTACCAATAGCCACCTAAACAAGTAAATAACTGATTTGTCGCATGATTTTGTTCATAAGCTCACTCATGGTAAATGCAAGAGGACATAGGCTATGAAGTGCAGATCAAGTAGAAATATCATTGAAAGGATATTCTGAAATGGTTTACGAATGAAGAAGATATTTGCAAAACAGAACTGTGTTCCCTAAGTTTAAAGTTATATTCAATAATTTTTGGTGAGAAGCTATCCAACCCCCCCCCCACCCCCCAAGTTGTTACTGTTATTTCGTAAAAGAACTACCGCTAATATTCTAACACTCCCCCTCAAGTTGAAGAATATAAATTATATGTAGTGAATTCAGGGACCTTTCAGTGACTTGGTAAATATATCTGCTAGCTGATCGTGTGAGTTAACAAAACTAGTAGATATTTCTCCAGATATGACTTTCTCTCTGACAAAGTGATAGTCGACTTAAATATGTTTTGTCCTCTCATGAAAAACTAGATTTGAGGCGATATGCATGGCGGCTTGGTTATCACATATAAGTGACATTTGTATAATATTTCCAAACCTTAGTGTTGGTGCAATCGGCCCAGGTCACGATTGACCAAACTCAAATTTGACTCAAGCAGTATTTTGATATTTGACATTGATGTCTGACAATATTTTGGGGAGATTGTTGGTGCAATCGACCCAGATCATGATTGACCGGACTCGAGTTTGACTCGAGAGGGACTTTGATGGTTGACTAGGGTTGACCATGTGATGAAAAAAGTCTAAGTCATGGGTACTTGACATGGAAAGTCCAAATGGGATACTTGACATTTAGAAAAGTCCAAGTCTTGTGTACTTAGCATGAAAAGTTCAAGCATGGATCTTGGCAAGAGAAAGTCCAAGCTTGAGTCTTGGCAATTGGAAAGTCCAACATGGATTGACATGGAAAGTTCAATATGGGTTGGCAAGGGAAAGCCCAAGCTTAAGTATTGGCAATTGAAAAGTCCAAGTCATGAGTACTTGACAATTGAGAAGTCCAAGGGGAATATTGACGGCGTAAAATCCAAGGGTGGAAGTCCAATGGTTGACGGCGTAAAGTCTAAGTGTGGTCTTGGCAGCGTAAGCCCAATGTGTCTTGGCGGTGTAGACATCGTTAGCATGACAATAGCCGATGGAAGCATCTGAAGGCTAGCATAAGGATGAACAAATCATAGATGACTTGGAGGGATCCGATAGGCGCGAGGCTGACGGAGGTGGCTAGAAGACTTAGGTCTAGACTAAAGGTGGTCTAACAAGTATGGGGGCACCATACTTGAGGTTAAAACCTCATGTTTGAGGTCGGGCATCGATCGCATTATGGCGGTACCGAATCGCTAGAAGTCGATCACGCCGACCGCAACTCGAAGCGAGAAAAAGCCGTGGCTGATCATTGCTCAACAGTAAGCCCAATGTATCTGCTTATTGAAAAGTCCAATAATGGCAATGATCGGTGATGGAGCAGAGCGCTCGTAGGCCGGCGAGCATGGGCGCTGCAATCGAATCGCCATCGCTGTTGGCGCGATCGCCAAGTGATCCGCTGAATTTTCAGAGATCGAGCGTTGTCTCACAACAGTGGTGGCAAAATAACTAGGGTTTGGGCAATGATCGTAGTAGGCGAAAATCAAGCCCGAGTGAAGCTTTAAAAGGAGCTCGTGGAGAAGATTTTTAGCAAGGTTTTTTGAGGAGTTTTTTAGCGATTTGTTGCTGTAATTCAGAGTCTCCAAGTGCAACTCAAGCAAGCATCTAAAAGCTCTTTGTAAAGTTTTCTTTACTTCAGTCTATTGTATTTGCTTGTATTCTTATTATATTACTATTGTAATCCTTATACGAGGTTTCTCCGCCTCCGACGTGTTGTCGAGAAGGAGTTATTAGTGGTGTTATCATCACTCGAGCTCGTAGAGCTCGATCCGTGGAGTATGAACCATACGGTCCCGAACCACGTTATATCATTGTGTAATTGTGTGCTTGTATTTTGTTATTGTTTTATTTCTATTATTCCGCTGCGCACTAACTGAATTGCAGCAAACACGCGATCATAATCCATCGACACGCAATCACCGAGGTCCTAACAATTGGTATTAGAGCCCGGGGCTCTTCTACGGATTAACAATTGGGAGCAAAGATGCTAGAGGGAAGAAGATGGATTTTCAAAAAAAATTAGGATGGGACATCAACACACGGCCACCATACGACCAAGAAGATTTGGCAACATGGAAGGCAAGAATGGAGACATTTTTGATAATGGACATAGAAGATTGGTTCATCATCATAAAATATTTTGAGCCTCCTAAGGACAAGAGGGGAGATATCCTATATTTGAAGAAGTGGACCCAAGAGTGACGTCTAAAGTTCAAAACCGAAATTAAGGTAACAAAACTTTTAGAAGATTTGATACCTAATGATGTTTTGTCTAGACTAGGTGAATATCAAGATGCCAAGGAGCTATGGAGCAAATTGGCGAAATACCATGAAGACCCATCCTTGGCTCAAGTGGAAAGAGAGCCTAAAGAAGAGGAAGAAAGGTCATCCTCACAAGCGAGTGAGGATTCGGAAGTTGATAAAGAATCAACATCCGAATCGGGATCAATGGAAGAAGAGGGAGAAATGGAAGAAGCCTCCACCTCTAGGATTGAGGAGGAGGAGACTAGGTCATCTTCAATACCGGAGCCAACTCAAAAGGAACCATCTACCTCCGATCAAGAAGATGAAGAAGTCCACAATTCCACCACCATTGACCTAGGTAACTCAAACACCTAATTCAAAATAAAAATCATATTATATGTTTTGAGTGTAGGAAATTTGGGCACTATAAGAATAAGTGCCCAAAGAAGGTCAAAAAGGTTCAACCGGCTCCAAAGGTCAAGAATGTCGGTGCCCCCACAATTAAAAGCAAGGAGCACGTGATTTGCTTCAAGTGCAACCAACAGGGTCATTACCGGAGTCAATGCCCTAAAGAGAAGAAAAAGACCCAAGAAGGAGCATCACCAGTAGGGGGAGCTTCTAAAGCTAACCCTAAGGTATATTTCAATAATTCACATTCTTTAATTAATAGGCAAAAGCATGCTAGAAATCTTATTGCTATTACTCATGAACAAAAGCATATTAGAAATAAATTTTATTGCCCAAGTGTTAAACATATCAATCTTAGAAATAAGGAAAAATTTGAGACTAATATCCCTAAAACAATTTTACCTAAGAAATTCATTAGGAAAGTAGAAGACCATTGAGGCATTAACCCTAAGAAGGGTAAGCATATGCTTAAGAAATAGAACAATGTCCAAAGAATAGATAAAAAATTAAAAATTAGACAATTAGAGTTGGAAAATCAAGTCTTGAGGTCAATACTTGAGAAATTAGAAAAGACCCTTAAGAAAATACAAAATCAAATGAAATGGTCAAATAGTCAAAGCCTAAGGTTTAGGAATCAAGGTCAAAGGCCTAGGGACAAGAATCATCCAAGGACAAGCTTAAGCCCAAAAAGACCTATCATAATATTCCATTCGATTATGGAACACAACCTAAGTCTAGGAAAACCAAGGTTAATAGGGAAGTCATCCCTAAAGTTGACCAAGGTAGATGCCTAGTCGCTAGGATTTTAAAGAAACCTAGGAAAGCCACTAAGAATGTTACAAGGGAAGTTGCCCCTAAAGTTGACCTAGGCAAAACCAAAATGACCAAGGCTTCTAAGTCTAGGAAGATTATTAGGAAGGTATCTAGGGAAGTTATCCCTAGCGAATACCTAGTAAATCCAAGGAGCTCCAATAGGTATTGGGTTTCTAGGAGCGTGATCGATTCACGCTAAATGGGTTTAGGTGTGTCAAACTTGAATGGATAAGTAGTTAACCTAACCATGGTAAAGGTGACACTTTAGGTCATTTCCAAGGTAATGGGGTACTTTGAAAATAAGAATGATTTTTAATCCTAAAGGTCTTTAGGATGTGTCAATGCAATTTATGGAAGTTGAAAAATCAATCAAATTTGCACAATTAGAGTTAGAGGTCATAGTGTGTCATTTTAGATTTTTGACACACTTGGAGATAATTGACAATATGGCAAAATGAACTTAACAATAACAAATGACAATTAATATTAAAATTTAGGTATTGTCATACCTATACATTTTATTTGTCATGTTATGATTGTCATATACCATGTCATGACATCATATTCATTTAAATCATATAAATGTCATGATTATGTTTAGGGTTTATTTTTTAATGTCATGTATATTTAGATTATATCATATGTCATGGCATCATGATCATTGGTCATGTTTATTTATATTATCTTTTATGTCATGATCATTCATGCATTTATGAAAATTGATTTAAGGATGATTGACATAACTTGAAAGTCTCATTTATAAGGGAATCAAGTAGTGTTGTCTTAGAAAAATGCATGTGACCCTAGTTTAGGATGAACAAAATCCACGTCTCACATCAAATTGACTTATATATGTTTTCATCCACTTTAAACATATGTGAGATGTTATGGGTTAAGAGCAAGTTTATGTTCAACACATGTTTCGTAAATACGCAAGACAATGAAGAATTAAAAGCAATAAATCTAATTTATTACAACACACACACCACACGCATGCAAAATACAATATGTGTAGACATAATCGCAGTTTCAAATTTTTTGCAATAAAAAGAAATTACGCTAGTTATACCTGACGTATCACGTGCAGCGGGAATGATATCAACCGGAGCAGCTTATGCTAGAGTTGCCTCTATCCGTATCCATGCCGAGTACCGTCGAGATAGCTTCGCCAAGCTACGAGCCTCGTCTTCGTAGGAGTCACTAGCCTCGTGTCGAAGACGATGTGATCGAGAGAAGATCACAATCCGAATCAAAATTCGAATGCAAAAATGAGTCCCCAAAACTCGCCTCAAGAGGTATTCACAACCGACGATTTAATCCTCGTCCTCCACCGATGAGGATTACCGAGATCTAATCCCGGAAGTCGCATTGAGCTCCAAACGCCATCTAAACGATGTCCGGCAAGAAGGAAACATCGACAAATGGAGGACTCAAGGCCTAAAAAGGAAGAGGGTCTACCGGTCCTCGTCACCGGAGCTAAGGAGGATCGCCGAGGGTAGCAAGAGTCGACGCCGGCGCACAAGGTCGACGGCAAGACAAGTGTGGCTTCCTTAAAAATGACAAGGAGAAGAGAGGGAGAGGAGAGGAAGAGAAGTTTCCAAAAATAAAACTTAGAGTTCTCCAAACCTCTAGTCGTGCTTTTATAGAGTGCATGTTTCTTAACCATCAAGAAACCTTCTCCTTAGAGTTATTGATTCCTAACCAAAACCCATTAATCCGCTCCATTAACTTAAGTTAAAATAAATCGAACCGGGTTGGTCTATTTTAAGTTAAAACGAACCGAACCAACTTTGGTTTATTCGTTTAAAACAAACTAAATCACTTTGGTTTATTTTTCACCATTAGATTAAAACCAAACCAATTTGGTTCATCCATCATGTCATCATAAGACTCGGCTCATCCATGCTTCAATTACGACTGAAACGATTTCATGCTCGCTCCTTGTTTGGTCTAACCCAACATAGTTTCTCTCAATCTGAGAATTTCATTCTCAAGCTCGTTTTAAATCCTTTGGATTACGCTCGTTGTGCGTGTGACCAAATAGGTTCCCGATTTATATTGGTCGTCTATAATTAATTATTAATTATAGAACGATCATGAGTGGCAACTAATAATACATCATGATCCCCAATTAATCGGAAAATCAACGGTTGATCCAGAACCATTTCTGAAACCCTTTAGCAGCTACAATGAATCGTGTCTCGTTCCTTTCACTCATCTTATATCCACTTGGTTCAGGACATGGTCTATAGTGTCATTCCCCACTAGGCTGACTATGTCACACCTAGCCTAACTATCATTTCCTCGTCCTACGGATTCCAGTTACTGCACATGTATCCTAGAGTACCTTACTCTAAACATCTAATGTTTTGGCCAAAGACTTTAGTAACAATCCGACAAGAGGCCAAAGGTATACATCTTCTCGCAAGGAGTGGTGAATCCTTTATAGGCTATTCAAACACCTTCGGACATTTCGACTTATACTCAATCATCCCGGGTCCACATCTCCTTGGAGATGCTTGCTTAAGATGTCAAAGCATAAGTCTCTCTGACCAAGATGACTTAAATACTGCAAGTCAAAAGAACATCGCACTTAAGCTGCAGTAAAAACTTCATTGACATATCCATATATGCAGAGAACCATATGAAGTCTTACAGCTGGTCACTCCAATGAACTAGTTACCATAACTAGCATTCACGATTAACTCTGGACATCACAATATCTCCAACCAGTGAGAATCAGTTGCTTGGATATACCAAAAAGTATACCTCGTGCTAGTCTCGACAAAATTGATGGTGTCCAAATCCATCAATTCATCGACTAGGGATAATTCCAATACATCACAATTACACATGTAGAGATACTCACTAATTGTGATCCAATCACAAATTTTCTCATGCTGTGAATCGTATTGTGGACATTCAGTAAATGAGTTTAAAATCTAATCAAATACATGAAAATATGTATACTTAAATAGTGAATCTTTATTTATCATATAAATGGTTTAAACATAAGGTGATTGTCTTAGTACACCTCTCATATATAACTATGAGCTCGGCAGCAATGTCGATCGCGATATCGATACCGTAAGCTCTGTGGCCCTCAAACTTACTTTGAGGTAAGGCCTTAGTTAAAGGATCCGCTAACTTCTTTTCAGTGGGAATCTTCTCGATTTGAATTTCGTTCCTACTGATAATCTCTCTGATTAGATGATAGCGACGAAGCACATGTTTGGATCATTGATGAGACCTTGGCTCTTTTGCCTGTGCAATCGCTCTATTGTTGTCGCGATGAGCGATATTGCTTAATGATGGTTGGAGAACCGAGTTCGAAATGAACTTCTTAATCGAACCATTTCCTTTCTTTGCTTAGAAGCTACTGATGTATTACATCTCTGTGGTAGAATCCTCAGCTCGGTGTCTTGATTAGAACTTTTCGACTCAACTGCGCCTCCGTTCGAGGTGAACACGTACGGTGAGACTTAGAATCATCCTTATGCATGCGAAGGTGACGTCAAGTATATCACGCGTATCGCGTGTCTCCTCCGTATATTAGAAACCACGTCCTTAATTCTTCTCGAGTACTTATGAATCGTCTTAATAAGCGTGATGATCCGTTCTGGATCGGTGAGTATCTATTCGTGACACTCAAGCGTCTGATATATCGGGCCTCATACATAACATAACATACATGATAGATCTATCATGCGGATCATGAGAATCTTATTAAACGCAAATCCTCTCGTCTTACGTGTCGGACACATAGACTTGAAAAATGTATCCCGTACGATGGGTAGGAAACCTTTCTTGGATTTCGACGCTAAACCTCTTTGCTTGGCCTATATATGTGATGCGAAGACTGCAACCGATTCGATCTATCCCTATAGATCTTAATTCCGACAATGTAGGTTGCTTCTCCCAGATCTTTCATGGAGAACGTCTTGGACAACCAAATTTTAACTGACTGTAAGATAGAAACATCGTTTCCTATAAGTAATATGTCATCGACATACAATACTAGGAACACGACTGCACTCCCACTAACCTTCTTGTACACACAAACTGCGTCCGAATTTTGTGAGAAATCAAACCTTTTGATTGTCTCATCAAAATAGATATTCCAGCTCCTGAATGCTTACTTCAGTCCATATATGGACCGTCGCAGTTTGCATACCTTAGTTTTATCAACCGATGTGAAACCCTCAGGTTGTATCATATACACGTCCTCGAGTAGGTTTTCATGAAGGAAAGTTGTTTTCACATTCATCTGTCATATCTCATAATCATAATGAGTCGCTATGGTAAAGAGCATCCGAATGAATTTAAGCATAACAACAGGTGAATAGGTCTCGTCATAATCAACACCTAGCTTTTAACGATACCCTTTCGACACCAATCTAGCCTTATAGGTAATCACATTACCATCCATGTCGGTTTTCTTCTTAAAAACTCACTTGCACCCTATAGGCTTTATGCCTTCAGGTGGGTCAACCAAGTTTCAAACTTGATTTTCATACATGGAATCCATTTCCGACTTCATGATGTTAAGTCATTTATCCCTTTCTGAACTTTTCAGAACTGGTAGGCTCCTCATCATCAATGAGTAACACATCGTTCGATTCACTTACGAGAAATACATATCTCTCAGGAATATTACGTGTTATACCAGATCTACGAAGATGTGTCACAATAAGTCCAACCGATGGCTCATCACTATGAGTTATCGGTTGTGGTGCTTCACCAGGTATCTCATCAATGTCTATTGGAGTCTCTTAAGCCTCCTCAAGCTCAACGACACTGCCACTATTTTCTTGCAAGAAAAACTCTTTCTCTAGAAACACAGCATGCCTTGAAACAAACACCTTTTGTTCCACAGGATGATAGAATTGGTAATCCCTCGTTTCCTTAGGGTATCCAATAAATAGACATTTATCAGACTTAGCATTCAATTTGTCTGATACAGTTCGCTTCACATAAGCAGGACAACCTCATATCTTCAAGTAAAATAAATAAGGTTTCTTACTATTCCATATTTCATATGGAGTAGTTGAGACTACTTTGATCGGCATTCTGTTTAGCAAATAAATAGCTGTCTGAAGTGCATAGCCCCAAAAGAACTTGGGAAGATTCGCATGATTCATCATCGACCTGACCATGTCCAACAAGGTTCGGTTACGTCTCTCAAATACACCATTATGTTGCGGTGTATACGGCGGAGTCCATTGAGACAATATACCATTGTCCCTTAGATAATCTAGAAACTCTTGACTCAAGTATTCACCACCTCGATCCGATCGAAATATTTTAATACTCTTGCCAAGTCGTTTATCTACTTCAATTTTGAATTTTTTTAAACCTTTCAAAGGCTTCAGACTTTTATTTCATCAAGAACACATACCCAAACCGTGAGTGATCATTGGTGAAGGTAATGAAGTAGTTATAGCCTCCTAGAGCATGAGTTGTCATAGGTCCGCATACATCCATATATATTAGACCAAGTAACTCTCTCGCCGGTTCACCTTTTCCAGTAAAAGGTAACTTGGTCATCTTGCTTTTTAAGCATGATTAGCATGTATCGAATGAATCAGATTCAAACGATTCCAAAATTCCATATCGATGTAATTTGGATATGCGTTTCTTACTTGCATGGCCAAGACGACAATGTCACATGTAGGAGTCTAATTGATTATCCTTTCGAGCACGCTTATTGCTCGCTTCGATATTGAAAATGTCACTAGATATGTCCAACGTATAAATATCATTGCTAAAGTTCTAATTCCATAAAGTACGTCATTCAAGGTTATATAACAATAATTGTTACTAAACGTCAAATGGTAATCATTTCTATTTAAGCAGGAAATAGAAACAATGTTCTTTATTAGAGAAAGAACATAATAGCAATTGTCCAGTTCTAAGACTAGTTTACTAGGGAGCTTCAGTAAATAAGTTCCTATGGCGACCGTAGCAACCTTTGCTCCATTGTCAACTCGCAAATTTAACTCCTCTTTGATGAGTCTTCTTCTATTCCTTAGCCCTTGTATGTCATTACATATATGTGAGTCACACCCAGTATCCAATACCCAAGTGTCTAAGAAAATAGAATGACAATCAATAACGAAGATACCTGAAGAGGATGGAGCATCGGATGTCTTCTTCTTCTTTATAGACTCAAGGTAAATCTTGCAGTTTCTTCGCCGGTGGCCCTCCTTACCACAATAATGGCAGGTGCCCTTTTGTATTGGTTCTGCCTTCTTAGCCTTTTTCTTCTTCCCTTTCGTCTGTTCCTTTGACTTCCTCTTAGAACCTTTCTTTGAGAAATCAACTAACAGAACCACCTTCTCCTCATGCTTCACAGAAGGCTCTACAGTCTTCAGCATATTGAGGAGCTCAGGAATAGTAGATTCAAGTTTGTTCATCCGATAGTTCATCACAAATTATGAGAAACTCTTGGGCAAACAATGCAGAATTAAATCAATACTTAATTCATGATCCATCACAAATCCGAGGATAGTCAGTCGCTCGATGTACCCATTCATCTTTAGCACAAACTGCACTACAGATGATCTTTCTTGCATCTTAGAGGTGAAGAGGAGCCTGGAAACTTCGAACCTTTCGGATCTCGCTTGCTCATCAAACAACTCATGAAGATGGAAGATTATGGTATTAGCATTCATACGCTCATGTTTCTTTTGCAGCTCGGGTACCATCGCGGCTAACATGATGCAACTCGCCAGTTCAGAACCAGCCACATGTTTCTGATAGGCGAACAATTGGTCTAGAGTTGCATCGTTCTTAGGACGGTTGGGAAGAGGCTCTTCGAGGACATACGCGAGGTTTTCTGTCTTGAGAACAATTCTTAAGTTTCTAAGTCAGTCCAAGAAGTTAGGGTCAGTCAATTTATTCGAATCCAAAATAGAGCATAAATTCAAAGACGTCATTATCAATCGATTAATTTAGAAATACAAAATCGAGCATATATGAGAAAGATGAAAAAAATGCATCAACATACATTTACAAATCTCATTCATTTTTCGAATTTTAAAACCCCAAAATCACTTCGGGAGATCATAGGTCCATCTCCGAATGGGCTGATATCCAATATATATATGAACAATCTTAGAGAGAGTCCAACAAGTCATTCATAGCTACAATGGTAGGTATCGAGTATACTGATTGCATATCACATATATGCAAATATCACAATGTGCTATCAACTAATTGAATGTTCACACATACATCAGGTTGTTAATTCATTAACAAGTACGCATCATATACATAGCACCCAACTTCACTTCCCTTCACATCGACCAATAAGCAAATGCTCAGGTTAAAGCCAACCCATTAATTAAGAAATAGCTTTAATATGGTTAGAACGCATACAACCAATTAGCTCAAATTGGAGAGAGTCTAACAACCAAAGCTAATGATTGACCTCTGACTTTTACCATATTAGTATTAAACTATTTCATGGTTTGAACATGTTCAAGTTCGAGTCGAGCTTAGAGAGAGTCCAACAACCCAAACAAGAAACAGAACTCTTGTTCTAACAATATTAATGGAAGGTGTAGACTTTAATATTGTGTAAGGGTTTTAATATCTCATTCTCCTTGCATGCATGTTATTTCGTAACTTAGAGATACCTAACTTACATGAAAGAAGCCCTATTTATAGACAAGATTAGGGCTTATTCAAAAGAATAAATCAAACCCTATCCTAGGAATAAATCAAAATTCTATCCTAAGAAATAATTATTCCTAATGATATTTAGGGATAACAATTATCCCTAATCATATCTACAATATTCTAACACTCCCCTCGGCGGGGCGTATAAATTATACTGCACTATTGTAATAGTCGTTCGGGGACCTCTCGGAGACTTAGTAAACATATCTGCTAGTTGATCATGCGAGTTAACAAAATTAGTAGATATTTCTCCGATGACTTTCTCTAAGTGATCGACTTGATATGCTTTCTCTCGAAAAACTGGATTGTGATGCGTGGCGGCTGGTTATCACATAAGTGTTTGTGTAACATCTCCAACTGAGCTCAAGCAATTGTTTGAGTCATATAAGCTTCGATTGGTATGGCTGGCTCATAAATATCTCACTCCGCTGGATCTCGCGCACAACATTCGCTTTTGCTTTTCAGAAACAAGGTTACCTCAGATAAATATACAAAACTGAGGTGGATCTCTATCGATTGGAGATCCCGCCAATCTGCATCGAATACCTATAACTCGAGTATGTCCTTTGTTTTCGAACAGACCTTTTCTGGAGCGCCTTTGGTATATCGAATATCGAATCACAGCATCCCAATGTTCTTTACACGGAGAGTTGAGAAACTGACTTACTACACTTACGGCAAATGAGATATCTGGACGAGTAACAGTAAGGTAGCTTAGTCTCCCTACTAATCGCCTATATCGTTCAGGATCTGGTAGAGGCTCCCCCTGATTTGGCAGGAGCTTAACATTAGGATCCATAGAGTTGTCAACTGTCTTTGAGTTTAACATTCCTGTTTCTTCTAGAATATCCATTGCATATTTCCTTTGGGATATAATGATCCCATTTCTGGACTGTGCTACTTCTATCCCCAAGAAATATTTGAGTTTGCCGAGATCTTTTGTCTGGAAATGTTTGAAAAGATGTTGTTTCACCTGTGAAATCCCAAGATGATTACTGCCTGTGATGACAATATCATCAACATAAACCACTAGGGCTGCGTTTGGTAGGGCGTAATGTAATCCAAGTTGTAATGTAATCTAAGTTGTAATGGAATGCAATGTAATCTTGATTACATTACTATGTTTGGATACAAATTATATGTAATCTTGGATTACAAAGGTCATTACATTCTTTTGTTTGGTGTCCATTCTGAAAGCATAGGATATGAATCGGCGACGATGTCAGCAGCAGCGAACGACGGCGCAACTAGCGATCGATCGGTCGGCCAAACCGACCGACGCCGGTCACGGCATCGATCGTCGACGACGGCCATCGCCGATCGGCCGATCACCCACGCCATGACGACCGGTCACGCCATCGCTGATCGCCGACGCTGCCATCACGGCCGTCTTCGTCGACACCGTCCGCGCCCGACGATCGTCGCCTAATCACCGCGACCCGACTACCGCCGATCGATCGTTGATCGCCGTGGTTGTCGATCACGGCCGTCGGTCACGGTCCATTATCGGGCCGACACCGCGCCGATCGCAAACACAATCTAAATCTCATTTGATAAATCACATTTACATCGATAAATTACATTCGTGCACGAAATGTAATTTTATTAAAGTGGAAGCTTGTAATGTAATCCGGATTACATGGTTTTGTAATCCGACTGAAAACTTTAGTACCTTTGTAATCCATATTACATTCACATTACAAACTCTAAGACAATAACAAACATGCGCCTTGTAATGTAATTTGGATTACATTACATAGCATCTGGCATACCAAACGTGCTAGATAGATAATAAGATAAGTGGCGATAAAAGAGAATGGTCGACCTCGCTCGAGTCACGCCGAATGAATTACAATACTAAATCTACTAACCACGCTCTGTAGAGCTTGAGACCGTATAAAGATTTTCGCGGCGTACAAGAGGAAGACTCCGAGCAACAAAACACGGAGGTTGCTCAGTATGAACTTCTTGAGCGGATCACCATGTAAGAACGCATTCTTGATGTCTAATCGATAAAGAGGCGGTGTTGAATCGCGATGGGCGTGAATAGGCGTATCGAAGATTTTTAGCAGCGGGAAAAAGTATCCCCGTAATCCAATCCAAAGATCCGAGTATAGCCTTTAGCAATGAAGCGAGCCTTAAGTCTTTCAACTGCCTGGCTGAACCAACCTTCACCGTATATACCCATCGGCTGACCAACAACCGATTTTCACTGGTGGTAGAGGAGGCGAGTCTAAGTCAGCGACTCAGTAAGGCTCTCATTTCGTTTGCAGCATAGCTTTGTTTCCATCTGGATGGGCAACGTCTCTCCCGATTTTGGAAGAGCAGGCAGCGAAGGAGGAAAGCAAGAATAATAGGAAGAAGAAAGGCGATGATAACTCGAGACACATAATGGGAGAAGGATTACGAGTGGGAACGTATACCTTTCTGATAGGAATATCGGTTCGTAAGATTGATCTTGGAGGAAGGGGCGGAGGATCTGCTCCGACATGATTCATGAGAATCAGTGTTAGGCGTGCAAAGAGCAAGACGACGCTAATAAACTGCGCGGAGGAGAAAGTAGGGTGATAAAGAGTCCTCCGGAGGATAAAAGACTGGCGTAGGCACAGAAGGAGGAAACTCGGACGACTCTGAAGGTCCAAAGAAAGGAACCGAATCAAAGAACGTGACATCAACAGAGATGAAATCTGACGGAGAATAGGAGAATAACACTTGTACCCTTTTGAGGCCGGATATCGAGAAAACACATTTATGATCGTAGAGAGTTTATCAATGTCGGGATCAAGAGCGAGCAAAAATACGTAGAACCAGACCTTAAGTGGTAAAGGATGAAGGGACTGATTTGGATAAAGTCATGATGGGTATTTGACCTCAGTAAAATAGAGGAAGGCGTCGATTGATAAGATAACGCAGTAAGTCGACTTCTCCCAAAAACGAAGAGGAACATGAGTGATGAAGAAGAGTCGCGGTCTCGAGAAGATGTCGATTCTTGCGTTGACTCCGTTACGTTGGGGAGTATGAGGACAAGCGTTCGATGTAATACGCCCGAGACGCAGAAGGTCGAAACGGAGTAGATAGATACTCGCGTCGTTATCACTTGCGAGGATCGAAGAGGATACCAAATTGTGTTTGACTTCATTAAAAAAATTGAAAAATAAAAATTACGAGCGATCCTTCATCGATATAAACCTGTGCAAAAATCGTCTATGAAGGTAATAAATATCGTGATCCGAATGTAGAAGAAACACGACTTCGGACCCGAATATCGGAATGAACCAAAGCAAAAGGAGACGAAGGACTTATAATGCGAGGAGAAAATGAACTACGAACATGCTTGCTTAATCGATACGACTACAAGATAAAGACTTTAAGTGAGAAAGACTAGGATGTAATTGTTTTAACTTATCAAGACTAGATGTCCCAACCGAGCATGAATAACAAGTGAGATCGCCAACGAACCAACAAAAGAGGCTCAGTGAAATCGATATAGGACTATATCCGACGATCATCCTCCCTGCAAAGATTTAGTAAACGGAACATTATGAATGGAAAGAGATGGAAGGATGAGCAATGCGATACCTTAAAATTTGAGATTCGAGAACCATTTGTCGTGGTAATGAATGGTAAATAACCGAAGTAGATAGTGAAGAAAAAGAGATCTATTACGGTGATATGATCGGTGGCCCCAGTCAGTATCGAGGACTCGCGAAGCGAGATATACGATAAAGGAAATATCGGACTTGTTATGCGTGAGGAATTAAAGCGGTCATCCTGGCGTATTGGGTTGTCGGAAAGGGTCAAATCTTGTGTTATTATTCGGAGGACTTCTTTGGAAGAAGATGGCGGACTTTTTGATGGAGAAGATGGCGTCGGCGCGAGAGAGAAAGGTGGAGGAGCAGTGCGAGCTACGGATCGCAGCGCTTGCGGGAGGAGAAAAGAACTTCGCCGTGGAGTTTGGCGTTAGGCTATTGGCGCTGGAAGCTGGAGCCAGAGATTGGCGCTGCCTGGCCCGAGCGATCTTTGGACCCATAGAAGCCGTGAAGAAAGAGGCTACTGGCCGGCGAGGATCTGGTCAGCGTGAGCAGCGACCCTCGGCCCGAAGGTGGCGTCGGCGAAGAACTGCCGGGGCTCGTCTTCTGCGACACCAGAGGCTGGCCATTGTAGAGAAGCGGAGGGCGAGGAGGAAGACCTCGTGGTAGGAGTTGGCCGGGATAGCCCGGTAGCCTGCGTCGGGCCAGCGCGACGGAGCGAGCCGAGGAGGTGGGTCGGTCTCGATAAATCTCGCCGAGCGAATGGCTCGAGCGGCGTCGGTTCGCCCGATTTGGAGGGCGTCGGTCAGTCGCCAGCGCGAATCGCGATCCTTCCGCGAAGCAGCCGGGAAGGGCCAGTCTTGTGATGGAGAACACCAATCCGCTCAGTCCGAGTCCGAGGCGAAGAAGGCGGCTGCGGAGAAAGATGGCGGAAAAGAAGAAGCTCATGAAGTGCGTCGCGGGGAAAGATATTGCGGCGTGGAAAGGCTGCGCTCGGGAGAAGAGCAGCGGCGGCGAGGAAAAATTACGAAAGAGGGAAACCTAGAGCTCTGATACCATGTTATTTCGTAACTTAGAGATACCTAACTTACATGAAAGAAGCCCTATTTATAGACAAGATTAGGGCTTATTCAAAAGAATAAATCAAACCCTATCCTAGGAATAAATCAAAATTTTATCCTAAGAAATAATTATTCCTAATGATATTTAGGGATAACAATTATCCCTAATCATATCTACAATATTCTAACAATGCAAATAACTATTATCTACATGGCATGACATACATGACATACATCTACATGTCACGACGCGCATGCCATAATAATATGCATCTAATATAATTAAATGGTATACAATTATGACATATACAAAAATTTCCTTATATATCATAACTATTTATAGAAATAAAATATGTTTGAGATTTGATTCCCCAAATCAAATCATTATTAAATTAGAAAATAAATTTTCAAATCTAATCACATATTTTATTTATGGAAAGTGTTAATTAAGGAAAGTCAAATTTAATTTAGGAAATAAATTTCCTAGATTGTCAAAATTATTTATGAAAATAAAATATGTTTTAGACTTAATTCCCCAAATCAAATCATGATTAAATTAGGAAATAAATTTTCAAATCTAATCACATATTTTATTTATGGAAAGTGTTAATTTCCATAAATACTTCTAAACTTTACAAAAGTAGAAAATTTCCATAAATACTTCTAAACTTTCTAAAAGTAGAAAATTTTCATAAATACAATTATAACTATCACAAAACAATTTTACGATTATGTCGAAACACAACCTGGCTCTGATACCACTATTGGGTTTCCCAGACACCGCGACGAGTGTGTGTTCAAATATGTTTCGTAAACATGTGCACAGTGGAAGAATTAAAAACAATAAATCTAATTTATTACTGACACACACGCCACGCGCGTACGAATCTGATATGTGTAGACATAATCGCGATTTAATTTTTTTGCAATAAAGGAAATTACGCTAGTTATACGGCGTATCATGTCTGTGGTATGGCATCATTGGAGCGACTCGCTAGAATTGTCTGTCTAGTATTCGCCGTCATCGGGATAGTTTCATGAGCTCGAGCCTCGTCTTCGTAGGAATCACTAGCCTTGTGCCGAAGGCGATGTGATCGAGAGAAGATCGATCGAATCAAAATTCGGATCAAAAATGAGTCCTCAAAGCTTCACTTCTCAGAAGAGGTATTCGTTGACCGATTGTGAATCTTTGGTCCTCCCACTTATGAGGATTACGGAGATCGATCCGGGAAGGAAGTAGTTATCGGGCTCAAGCGCAAATCGAATGGCGCTCAGACAAGAAGGAAATAAGCTGTCTAAAAAATTGGACAGCTTGGTGGAAGAACTTAGCGTCGGCGAAAGAAAGATGAGTCGGTCCTTGGTCGCGGAGGAGGTCGGGAGGATTCTTAGGAGAATGGCCAGGCGTATTGGGCCCCAGGCAGAGGAGAGGAAGAAGTTTCAAAATAAAACTTAGGGCTCTCAGACCTCTGGCTGCGCTTTTATAGAACACGTGTTTCTTAACCTTCTCCTTAGAGTTATTGGTTCCTAACCAAAACCCATTAACCCGCTCCATTAACTTAAGTTAAAATAAACCGAACCGGATTGGTCTATTTTAAGTTAAAACGAACCGAACCAACTTTGGTTCATTCGTTTAAAACAAACCAAACCACTTTAATTTATTTTCCACCATTGGATTAGAACCAAACCAATTTGGTTCATCCATCATGTCTTCATAAGACTCGACCCATCCAAGCTTCCGTTGCGACTGAAACGATTTTATGCTCGCTCCTTGTTTGGTCCAACCAAACCTAGTTTCTCTCGATCTGAGAATCTCATTTTCAAGCTCGTTTTAAATCCTTCGGATTACGCTCGTTGTGCGTATGACCAAATAGATTCCCGATTTATGTTAGTCATCTATAATTAACCATTAATTATAGAACGATCATGAGTAGCACCTAGTAGTACATCATGATCCCCAATTAATCGAAAAATCAACGGTTGATCCCAGAACCATTTCTGAAACCCTTCAGCAACTACAATGAATCGTGCCCCATTCCCTTCACTCATCTTATACCCACTGGTTCGTAATACGTCTATAGTGTCAGCTTCCTACTAGTCGACTACGCCATACCTAACCCAAGTATCATTTCTCCCACTAATTCCACCATCGTGATATGTATCCTAGAGTACCTTACTCTAAACATGTAATATTTTGGCCAAAGACTTTAGTAACAATCCGACGAAAGGCCAAAGGTATACATCACCTCGCAAGGAGTGGTGAATCC
This sequence comes from Wurfbainia villosa, assembly GCA_025175895.1. NCBI lineage: Eukaryota > Viridiplantae > Streptophyta > Magnoliopsida > Zingiberales > Zingiberaceae > Wurfbainia > Wurfbainia villosa. The sequence continues at coordinate 35,986,101 of CM045990.1, forward strand.
TTTATAGGCTATTCAAACACCTTCGGACATTTCGACTTATACTCAATCATCCCGGGTCCACATCTCCTTGGAGATGCTTGCTTAAGATATCAAAGCATAAGTCTTTCTGACCAAGATGACTTAAATACCGCAAGTCAAAGGAACATCGCACTTAAGCTACAGTAAGAACTTCATTGACATATCCAAATATGCAGAGAACCATATGAAGTCTTACAGCTGGTCACTCCAATGAACTAGTTACCATAACTAACATCCACGATTAACTTCAGGCATCACAATGTCTCCAGCCAGTGAGAATCAGCTGCTTGGATACACCAAAGAGTATACCTTGTGCTAGTCTTGACAGAATTGATAGTGTCAAAATCCATCAATTCATCGACTAAGGATAATTCCAATACATCACAATTACACATATAGAGATACTCACTAGTTGTGATCCAATCACAAATTCTCTCATGCTGTGAATCGTATTGTGGACATTCAGTAAATGAGTTTAAGATCCAATCAAATACATGAAAACATGTATACTCAAATAGTGAATCTTCATTTATCATATAAATGGTTTAAACATAAGATAATTGCCTTAGGACACCTCTCATATATAACTAACAATTAACAAATGAGTTAAGTTCAAGATGCATAGTTTTTCATCTAGATAAACTCAAACTCATCTAAAATCATGTGTGGATCATTGGAAAAGCTAAATGTTCAAGTCATGTACATTGAGCCCAAAAAAACATAATCCAATATAAGGTTTTAAAATCATTTTAAAAAACCTTGGTGAAGTCTATCTTTTGATAGCAATCATCATTGATAGAGTTGATACAAGATAGGGTCAAAACATTGAACTTTTCAATGGTTTTGAGTTTTGTATCAAGCTCACTATTTTATGGGAAAATTATTTTTCAAATATTTTTCACTCATTGTATTTGTCATAAGTATTATACGTATAAAGTTTCAGAATTTTTCAAATTACGTATAATTATTTGTGAATTTCCAAAGTTTGATTTCTGAAACTGGAAATCGGAATTTTCAGTTATCAATCGATTGCCGATGCAGTGAAGTTCGACTGTTGACTGTAAGAGTCGACTGCCATGTCTAATTTCGGATAAACAAGGTTTATTTAACCCGATTTCAGCTATGGTAAGATTCTCTAACCACTCCTAACCCTAGGATATGCTTTGGAAAGCATTAAAAAGGGTGAAATTTCATTGAATATGGATTAAGAGAGTTGTTTAGGGTGTGTATCAATTTAGAGTAAGTGAAAGTTCAAGTTTGAACTTTTAACCTTAATTTTGATGGTTTAGAGTGCCTATAGGCTTAGGAACATCCCAAGGACATTGTTGATATAATAGTCAAGGGGGAACAAACCTTTAAGGGGAGATATTCATCATGGGATGATGGATGTATTTTTCCTCATGAGGGGGAGAAATGGAAATTTGAGATGCCCCAATTTAGAAATTAGGAGAGTTTGTAGGATTGCTTCTCTTTAGTGATATGGGACTTATCACTAAGAAGAGTGAAGACATCCTAGATGCTTTTGGACCAAGGGAGAAATTGTGAGATCTCATTGAGATATGAGACATTAACCTCCTTGAGGAGAACATTTTTAATGTATGTCAAAAAGGGGGAGAAAGTGAGATTACCAATTTGGGAAAATTGGTAAAGAGTTTTGAGTTAAGTGACCTAACTCAAAGGTGTTTGATTTTTGTCAAACATCAAAAAAGAGAAGATTATTGGTGCAATCGACCCAGGTCACGATTGACCGCACTGAGCCCGAGTTGCAACGACATTCGACATCGATATCCGATAACATTGGGAGATTATCGCTGAATCGACCCAGCCGCGATCAATCAACTCGAGTTCGACGAGGGATTTCACGGTCGACTAGTGGTTAACCACTGACGAAGAAAGTCTAAGTCACGGGTACTGATTGGAAAGTCAAAGTCGCTGACACTCGCATTCGGGAAAGTCCAAGTCGCGCAGATTTAGATTTAAAAGTTCAAGCACGGATTCGCAAGGAAAGTCCAAGTCAATCTTAGTAATCGGAAAGTCCAATACGGGTCGTACGGAAAATCTAATACGGGTCAAGGAAAAGTTCAAGCTCGAGTCTCGCAATTGTAAAGTCCAAGTGAGTACTGCAATCAAAAGTCCAAGAGGAATATCAGCGCAGAAAGTCCAAGGTGAGTCTCGCAAGATAAGTCCAACGGTCAAGCACAGAAAGTTCAAGCTACGTCTCGGCAAAGATAAGTCCAACGTGTCTCGACGGCAGACAACGTTAGACGACAATAAAATACGGAAGCATCTCAAGGCTACAGATAGATTTAACAAGTCATGGATGACTGAGGGATCCAATAGCGCGAGGTCGATAGAGGTGGCTGTAAGGGCAGTTCAGGCTAAGGGTGGTCTAGCAAGTATGGGGCACCATACTGGAAGTTAAAACCTCATGTTTCGAGTCGGCAATGACCGATATTATGGCCGAATCGCAAAGTCGGGCCGCCGATCGTAGCTTAGGCAAAGCCTCGCGCTAATCCGCTATCAAGCCCGACTACAATGAAAGGCTGATCGCCGCGCCGATCGCTAATAATGAATAATGACGATCGACGGAGCATAATGCCCGTAGAATGACGTTACGGGCGCGCGGCACCAATCGTTAATGCCGCAATGATCGCGCCAAGTGATCCATTAGAATTTTCCAACATGAATCGAGTCGTTGTGTCGACAACAGGGTTGGCAGTCGAACTGGGGATTTTGGCAATCGACTATCAGGCGGAAATCCAGCCAGAGTGAAGCTTTAAAAGGAGCTCATGGAGAAGATTTTTGGCAAAGTTTTTTGAGGAGTTTTGGGGCGATTTGCTGCTGCAATTCAGGGTCTCCAAGTGCAACTCGAAAAACCAAACAAGCAAGCATCTAAAAGTTCTTTGTAAAGTTTTCTTTACTTCATTCTATTGTTGATCACCGGTACGATCGCAATAATGATAATGATCGATGGAGATATAATGCCCGTGAAATGACGAACGGCAGCGCCGCAAATGAATCGGTTATCGTCGGGCAATGATCGCTGGCGATCCATTGAATTTTCCAATACGAATCGAGTCGTGGTTGATACAATGTGGTCGGAAATGAATCGGGATTTCGATAATCGACTATCGTGAAATCCAGCCAGAGTGAAGCTTTAAAAGGAGCTCATGGAGAAGATTTTTGGCAAAGTTTTTTGAGGAGTTTTGGGGCGATTTGCTGCTGCAATTCAGGGTCTCCAAGTGCAACTCGAGAAACCAAACAAGCAAGCATCTAAAAGTTCTTTGTAAAGTTTTCTTTACTTCATTCTATTGTATTTGCTTGTATTCTTATTATATTACTATTGTAATCCTTGTACGAGGTTTCTCCGCCTCCGACGTATTGTCGAGAAGTTCTATTAGTGGTGTTGTCATCACTCGAGCTCGTAGAACTCAATCCGTGAAGTAGGAATCATACAGTTCTGAACCACGTTATATCGTTGTGTAATTGTGTGCTTGTATTTTGTTATTATTTTATCTCTATTATTCCGCTGCGCACTAACCGAATTGTAGCAAGTACGCGATCGTAATCCATCGACAAGCGATAAAATGCTATTCACCCCCCCCCCTCTAACAGTCACCGAGGTCCTAACACTTAGCTCTTAAAGCAACTGTTTGAGTCATATAAGCTCTTGACCGGTACGGTCATACCGATACATCCAGACCGGATCTCGCCACAACATTCTCGCTATTTAAAACCAGTGTTCCCGACAAATATACAAAAACCAAAGGTAGATCTCCTATCAATGGGAAATTCTGCCCAATCTGCATCAAAATACTCTATGACTCGAATATGTCCTTTGTCTTCGTACAAAAAACTCTTTCCTGAGGCGCCTCTAATATATCGAACAATGCAAATCACAGCATCCCAATGTTCTTTATACGGAGAGCTGAGAAATTGACTTACTACACTCGTCAGATTGCTCAGATACGGCAGAGCTCTCCCGATTCGGGCAGAGCTGACATTAGGATCCATAGGGTCACAATCTGCTGAGTTTAACATTCCTATTTCTTCTAGAATATCCATTGCATTTTTCCTTTGGGATATAATGATCTCATTTCTAGACTGTGCTACTTCTATCCCAAAAAATACTTGAGTCTGTCGAGATCCTTTGTCTGGAAATGTTTAAAAAGATGTTTCACCTGTGAGATCCCAAGATGATCACTATCTGTGATGACAATATCATCAACATAAACTACTAGGTAGATGCAACCAGTAGATGAGTGGCGATAAAAGACAGAGTAGTCAACTTCGCTCTGAGTCATGCCGAACTGTGAATTACAATACTGAATCTACCGAACCATGCTCTGGGTAACTGCTTAAGACCTCCTGTGAGATCCCGAGATGATCACTACCTGTGATGACAATATCATCAACATAAACTACTAGGTAGATGCAACCAGTAGATGAGTGGCAATAAAAGACAGAGTAGTCAGCTTCGCTCTGAGTCATGCCGAACTGTGAATTACAATACTGAATCTACCGAACCATGCTCTGGGTGGCTGCTTAAGACCATATAAAGATTTTCGCAAGCAGCACATAAGACCAGAAGACTCCCTCTGAGCAACAAAACACGGAGGGTGCTCCATGTAGACTTCTTCGAGCAGGTCACCATGTAAGAACGTATTTTTGATGTCCAACTGATAAAGAGGCCAGTGTTGAATTGCCGCAATGGACATGAATAAGCGTATAGAGGACATCTTGGCAACAAGAGAAAAGTGTCCCCATAATCCAATCTAAAGATCTGAGTATAGCCTTTAGCAACAAGACGAGCCTTAAGCCGATCAACCGTTCTGTCTGGACCAACCTTCATCATATATACCCATCGACAACCAACAACTGACTTTCCTAGTGGTAGAGGAACGAGGTCCCAAGTCCCTCTGCTCCGTAAAGCGCTCATTTCGTCCATCATAACCTGTTTCAATCCTAGGTGGGCAAATGCATCTCCTATAGTCTTTAGAAGAGAAACAGACAACAAAGAGGAAAGACAAGAATAATAGGAAGGAGAAAGACGATGGTAACTCAAAGACACATAATGAGGAGAAGAATTACAAGTGGAACGTATACCTTTCCGAAGTGCAATAGGAATATCATATTCAGAAGACTGTACCTGAAGAAGGGACGGAGGACTTGGCTCCAGAGATGATTCCATGGCAGAGTCAATGTTGGGCACCGGTAAAGCAGGCTGAGGACGACAATGATAAACCTGCAATAGAGAAGAAATTGGGATCGGGGTGATAGAGAATCCTCCGGAGGATAAAAGACTAACGCAAGCATAGAAGGAGAAAACTTGAACAACGGCTCTAAAGGCCCAAAGAAAGGAACCGAATCAAAGAACGTGACATCAGCAGAGATGAAATACCAACTGAGTAGGAGAATAACACTTGTACCCTTTCTGAGACCGTGGGTACCCAAGGAAAACATATTTATATGACCGAGGAGAGAGTTTTCAATGTCAGGATCAAGAGCATGAGCAAAACATGTAGAACCAAAAACCCTAAGTGGTAAAGGATAAAAGGACCGATTTGGATAAAGTAAATGATGAGGTATTTAACCCTGTAAAGCAGAGGAAGACATACGATTGATGAGATAATACGCAGTAAGTACGACGTCACCCCAAAAATGAAGAGAAACATGAGAGTGGAAGAGAAGAGTCCGAGTGGTCTCGAGAAGATGACGATTTTTGCGTTTTGCAATTCCATTCTGTTGGGTGGTATGTGGACAAGACGTTTGATGTAACACGCCGTGAGATGCCAAGAAGGTCCGAAATGGAGTAGATAGATACTCACGCGCATTATCACTTTACAAGGATCGAAGAGGGATACCAAATCAGAGCCAATTTCATTAAAAAGATCGAAAATGTAAAACAATTCCAAATACGATCTTTCATCGATATAACCAAGTACAATGGAAAATCATCTATAAAGGTAACAAAATATCGCGACAATGTAGAAGAAACACGACTTGACCCCAAACATCGAACGAACCAAAGCAAAGGGAGACATAAAACTTATAACGCGAGGAGAAAATGAACTATTTAATATATTCCTTAATCGACACGACTCACAAGATAAAAACTCTAAGTGAGAAAGACTATGATGTAATTGTTTTAACTTATCAAGACCAGGATATTCCAACTAAGCATGAATAACAAGTGAAGATGCCAGATACGCGAACTAACAAACAGCAGAGGCCGCACGCTCGATATAGTTTACGAGACTCATATTCGTCAATCATCCTCTATGATTCTCGTCCTGTGAGACAAAATGGCTAGTACGTAAGATTTATGAACAAGAAATAAAGAAGTAAGTTAACTTATTGATAACAAATTAAAGGGAGCTCCGAGAACATAAAGAACATTATGAATGAAAAGAGATGGAGAAGGATGAACAACACCAACACCTTAGGAGTTAGGACCGAGTTTGGGAACCATTTGCCATGGTGACAAAGAGTAAATAACCGGAAGTAGATAGTGAAGAAAAAAAAAGATCTATTACCAATGATATAATCGGTGGCCCCAGAGTCAAGTACCCAAGGACCCGAAGAGCGAGATATGCCAGCAAATGAATTATCAGCTTGTATAACGCAGCAAGGGACCTCATATCATTTTAGAAAATCATCATAGGAAGGTGATAGAGTCGGATCCGGGGTCAACTGTGAAGTGGAAGTTAAAGAAGTAACATAACTCTTGGCGATCTGAGCAACACGAGAAGGTCGAACATGGAGACTCCAACATTTATCAATCGTGTGTCTTGGTCGGTGACAATGATCATACCAAGGATGTCCTTTGCCACCCTTACGAGGTGGAGGTCTGTTGTTGTTTCGAGAGACCAAAGCCGAAGAGTCAATAGGAACAGAAGATGGCAATGTCAAGACTTTGGCAGGATACGGAGGAGAGTCGCCCAGGTAGAGTCCATGGTGGCCTCTATGGGGCTACCCAAAATCTGATAACGAATATGAGAGTAATTTGTGGGCAGACCATATAAGGCCAGAGACAAAAAAATTTCTTCCGATTTTCAAGCTCTACAATAGGAGTGGCCATAAGTGGGAGCAGGTCATTGAACTCGCATAGAAGGCTAGAAACTGATCCCAGATAAGTTGACATAGAATCTTTGATCTGATGGGCACTAAGGATATTCATGAGGTCTTCACAAACTTGATAGAGTCGCCGAGAAGTGTTTGTAAAAAGTCATTGAGCCTGTGTCCAAATATCCTTGTAGGTCATGTGAGTGCAGAAGACATCCCTAAGAGATGGATGGATGATGGCTCGGATAATGCAACACAATTAAGCATCAACCTTTTTCCATAAAGGACGATCGGCGACTTGAATATCCTCCTCAGTTTGGGTGAGATGTGTCTTATAACCTTGTCCGACAAGCCAAATCTCAATGTGGAGGCCCAAGAGGAGTAGCTCTTACCATCCAACAGCTCAAACGACAGCGGTGTCGTAACGTGGTTGGTAAAAATTGAGAAATCTGACTTCTAAGTGTCGGAGCTAGCTATGACTGATGAGACAGGTCCTGATCAGATGGAGAAGATGAGGGTTGGACGGTCCGACTTCGAAGTGCCTGAGAAAGACTGTCGGAGTTGGATGATGGTTGATCGGAGATTGTAAATGGGCTGCCGAAGGAAGTGCAACAAAGAAGCTGCGGGAAACCGAAATGATTGAGGAAGATGTTGTCCAACTGAAGAGAAGGGGTTGTTGTGGTTGTCCATAACCGTGGGAAACCCCTTCACTGATGTCGTCGACGGCGGATTTAGGGTTGTCGGAGCTGTGATGGATGAGAACCACCACCGTCGGCCTTGATGGAGGAGATGGATGGTCGGCGGCGCTTGGAAGAAGTGGAAGGAGAAGGCGGCGACGTGCGGTGAAGAAGAGTTACGTGGATCTAACTACGAGAAAGGAGGCCGCGACAGGGAGTCTGCGTCCACGAGCTGCAGGGCAGGCCGGAAGCGGTGGGCATCGCGTGCAAGCAGCCGAAGAAGCTGACTGTGAAGGAGGAGGCCACGGGGTCGTCGCGTGCCGCGAGGGAGGAGGTCGTGGGGGCGTGTGTGCGAGGCAACCGGAGAAGTTGACCACAAGGGAGGAGGTCGCGAGGTCGTCGCGGTGGGTGGAGGGATGCAGATCACGTGGCGAAAGATGCGAGGAGCTTGCGGCGAGTGGAGAAAGAAAAAGAAAAAAAAAGCTTAATCTGATAGCATGTTATTTCATAAAAGAACTACCGCTATTATATGGAAGAAGCTCTATTTATAAAGTTAGGACCTATTCTAAGAAACAGATCAAACTCTATCCTAAGAAATAAAATAATAGATTAAACTTTATCCTAGGAGATAAAATAATTATCCCTAACTATATTTAGGGATATCAAATTATCCCTAGAATATTCTAACAGTTACTAAGTCGTCAATAAAAGATTTGCGCATTCCATGTAGATAAATTATGAACAGTGCAACAAAGAATGCTCAACAACCTCCACTTTTAAATTAATAAAGATAAATTAAAAAAAAAAGAGAGAGAGACACAAGAGAGAGAGAGAGTAGAAGAAGAAGAAGAAAAGAAATGTAAGCACAAGTGTTCCTCCATTTGTATCCTCCCTTTTCATCCAACGCTACAAACTACTGTAAAATCTCTCATCAAAGATAAATAGGATTGGCAACAAAAGTCAAAATTTTCCAGCAAAGTGTGCTTAGCCTCAATCAAAATCCAGTCCTCAGTTCATTCTAGTCAAATCGCGAACAACCATATCAACCCATCGAACATATCTCTTGAACCAAACAAAATCCCCAAAACCAAGGTTTAGCTTAGAGTGATCGATATGCAAAGAACAAGATCCCAACTTTCTATAGTGATCAACCTATATCTAACTCTACGATCGCCAAAACATGAGATGAATAATCAATATCATTTCGAAGAGACAGGTTCCTTATAAACTACAATAGAACAGAGTGCGTAGTGAAAAGGAACAAACCTTGTCGCCATTATTCCGGATAAGGAAGTTCCTCTCCTCGGTGGAGAGAAGCGATACGATGTCTCCTACCTCCTCGGCGGCCATTTTCTTATCTCGAGCACCTAGGTCTCACGGATGAATTATTAGAAAGAGCTGAGACGCCCTTGTTACCCAAGATGGAAGTACCGAAGTACATCAAAGTCCTTCCTCCTTTTATAGAAACATTCCAGGAAAAGATAATTTTTATTTTATGAAATCTGAATTCTATAATAAATATAAAATGTAGATTTTTTAATTTGGATTTCAATTTTGTAAATATTAACTTTCATTTTATGAGATTTTCATAAAACCCATAATCTTATTTTTGTGAATGTTTTGACCTTGAATTTTAAAATAGAGTTTTAAGAGTTTAATTTCTTATAAAAATATTTTCAAAAAATCCAACACTTAATTGTTGTAAAAATAGGTTATATTTCATGGAAAGTAAGAGTATTTTAATAATTTTTTAAAAATTAGGTAGTCTTTTTATATTTCTTAGAAATTAATTTTAATTTTAATTTAATTTTTTATTAATAAACACAAGTTCATTAATTAAATTGACATATATGTCTTATCAGATTTATCAATATATTCTTAAAATAGACAGATAAATTTAAAATTAAATAAATTATTTGGGAAAAAACAACTACACCACAATGCCCTCATTTGCATCTGATTATCAGGTCTCCGTGAGGGGAAAGACACTTGTTTTTTATGTATTGAATTATTTGAATAGAGTTTCAACTCAATTTTCAATAAACACATGTTAAATATTATTTTTTTATAAAAAATTTCAAATAATAATAATATTAACCGATGGTGTCTTTTTTCCACGGTCTTGAACTCCTTTTCTTTCGCCTCTATAGAGTAAAGTATGATAATTTTTCGATTGAGGTGCCATGGTCAATCTCGATCTATGAATTGAAAGAGCATTAATGGTGGACCGACTTTACCAACATGGTGCCCTGATGTTCAAATTAGCATCCATCAAGAAAAAGAGAAAATTTGATAGAGAAGAGAAGAAAAAGCAAAAGAAGAGTAAAGAAAATTAGAGAAGAAGAATTATCTTCGCACTTAAAAAAAGAAAATTAATCATCCTCTTCCCTTTACCTTCTTTGGACCTTATATAGTAGATTAGAATTGTCTCGTAGGCCAACCCTATCCATTAGCTATACTTCTTAAAGGGTTGTTAGCCACATACTTTAGTGTTATCTGTTTGCTATGCATTGAGGAGACCAGAATACATATGTGGATTATCATGTAGTTAGGAGTTATCATTTGGCAGAGCAATTAGGAGATCAGATATGACAACCGTTACAAAGAATAACATCGGTGGTCCCTGAGCCTTCCTACTAGAAAGTGGGTGTTCATACAAGTATTTGCTACCTCGAGAAGTGCTTAGATAGAACAGACGGTCTAAATGTCGGACAAGCAAGCAATCGGGCAAACTCGCAATGAACAAAAAAGATCATTACAATTCTAAGAGTGCTCGCGTGAAAGTAGATGGAATGAGTATTCAAGAAAAATATCTAGCTAACATGATGGTGCTCGACCAAGCTAATGGTTACCCAATTAAGAAACGAACATGATGGTGCTCGAGAAAGCTGATAATGCTCAAGAAACCCAAGAGATAGTAATAAATCCTTAAACAAAAACATTGGATACCATCATATGTCCCTCCTTAAAGTCAAATTAAAGAGTGAAGTCAAATAAAGTCTGATAAGTATATAATTAAAGAATAGTTACTCGGTCAAGAAGCGAATATGATGATGCTCGGGGAAAGGTGGTAGTGCTTGGGAAAGCTAGCAGTGCTCAGGAAATCAAGAGATAGCAATAAATACTTAAACAGAAACTCCAGATACAATTATATATCCCTCCTTTAAAGTCAAATTGAAGAGTGAAGTCGAATAAAGTCTGATAAGTATATAATTAAAGAATAGTTACCAGATTAGGAAGCAAACATGATGATGCTCGGGAAAGTTAGCAATGCTCGGGAAAGTCGAAAGTGCTCAAGAAAGTCGAAAGATAGCAATAAATCCTTAAATGGAAACTCCGATTTGGAAGTGAACATGATGATGCTTGAGAAAGTTGGCAGTGCTCAGGAAAGTCGACAATGCTCAGGAAAGTTGACAGTGCCCAGGAAACCCAAGAGATAGTAATAAATCCTTAAACAAAAAATCTGAATACCATCATATGTCCCCCCCTTTCAGTTAGACTGACTTGAACCCTGTATATCACCTTTGCTCAAGGCTTCGGATGTTATTGTATGCCCCTCCTCCAAGATGAAGTCCATATTAAGTATATAAGGTCTAGAAAACCTTTAAGTTATCATTCACTTACTCTATTTGGTATGTAGAATTTGAGTGTTGTAATGAACTTTTGCTGAGTTATGTGATAATGGGTATAGAGTACTATTTGCAAAATAAGGACTAATAGTGTTTCCTTTGGGAAAGAAAAAGTAGAAGAAGAGTGAAGAAAGCTAGAGAAGAAAAGTTGTCTTCGTACCCAAACTTTCTATGTCTCTTTTTTTTCTTTTCAAAAATTAGGTCCGTAGCAGAAGTATAAAGCAAAAGATACAAAAAAACAACATGAAAACAAGGGACACAAACACAAACAATTTTTACTTGGTTCACATCTCCGCGACTACTAATCCAAAGCTCATAACCCCTTGGGATATTTCCGATGGACAATCCACTAAGCATCTCCTTCGGAAAAGAGGTTGAGTACAATTGTATAAGGTAGTAACATCCCTACTATCTTCTTAATGTAGTAGAAAATATGGAAATTAAAATGTTACCAACATTGGATGAAGATTGAGCTTTTTGTGCTTTGCATGTTGGTGAGAGCTTTGGCTGAGCATCTACTTGAGGTCTAGATTTTGGCACAGAGAGAAGTGGCAAGAGCACACATGGAAATGAAGGAATAAAAGAAGTAGAAAAATTTTCATGTACTTGAAGGTTGCTCGACACCTTCTTTTATAGGACATCCAAGCTGCTAATCCGATCTGACTTTGCCAGCTTCTATCCACTCGGATGTGCCTCCCATATTTTGAGACATCTTCGATGCTGATATGGCTGCACCACAGCAAAGCTTGTCCTTTTGCTCTTATCATTATTGTTTATCCAGATCCAGATAAGGACACCTCCAATTCTGATGTATTGAAGTATCAGAGAAATCTTATCTTCGTTGTTTATCCAGATCTAGATGAAGACACCTCCAGTGCTAACGTGTCAAAGCATTGGAGAAAATTTATCTTCATTGTTTATCTAGATGAGGACACCTTCAGTGCGGATGTGTCGAAGTATCGAAGAAGGCTTATCTTTACCATTTTACATATCTGCAACATATGGTAACACAAAAACACAATTTTGCATGAATAGATTTATGACTTAGATCCTTTTTACACAAGACCAGGATCTAGTCTTGGTCTCATCTTGGATTCTAAGTTGAATTTGAGTTGGAACAATGGCTACAGTCCCATTAAAACTTGTCCTCACTGTTAGGACCTTGATTCCGCTAGAGGAGGTGATCGAATAGCATCGATTCGATTTGTACTTCGATCTCGATTGCATCGTCCTTGTCTACAAGTTGTTAGTGTGCAACGGAAACAAAATAAACAAAAACAAAAACAAACAACACCATTTTTACGTGGTTTGGAACCCTAGTTCCTACTCCACAACCGAGCTCTAGTGATGCACCACAACTAAAACTTTTCCTTATCGAAATAACATCGAAGGTGGAGAAACCTCTTACTTGTATCTATAGCTTATACAAGAATACAATAACCAAATACAAATGAAATGAGAAAAAACTAAACAAAAACACTTTACAAGTAAACTTTGCTTGATCTTTGAGTTTGGTTGCTTTGGAAAGGCTTGGAAGGTTTGGAACGCAGCAGCAATTTTTCTTTAAAATCACCAAAAAAATGGCAACTATAAATCCTCCCATCGTCCTCCTTTTATAAGCTGTGTTGGGCTAATTTTTTGCCTATCATTCGACTCGTCTTACCCCCCCAATTGACTGGCCACAATATCATTGTCTCACAACGGCTTAATCCACGTTAGATTATGATAGATCAGTCGACTGCTTATATCCATCAATTAATTGTCATAGGACAGCAGTCAACTAGAAAATATTTTGTGCTCTATCTACTTAAAACCAATATACTACCCAAACCAACAGTTGACTAACAGTGCCCAGTTGACTCGTTCAACACACCAGTTGCTGCCTAAGCACTAGTCAATTTTCTCGAGTCACAATCAACCAAGCACCAGCTCGGGCTGAGCTGACCACTCGACTAGTCTATAACCCTAGTTGATTGCTCGAGTCTTCTGAGCTCTCGAGTGTCAAGCACTCGACCAGTCGAGGTGCCACCTCGACTCCTATCTTAATTGAGACACTGGTCGAAGTCACCTTACTTTTGTTTTCCTACAAACAAAGCTTAGTCGACTGGAGTGAATCGTCAGTCGATTGTTACACCTCAAAACTGAGGTTTAGCACCCCAAGTATGATCCTCTCATACTTGACTCTTACCCTTAGCCTATACCTAAACCTTCAATCCACTTCCATCAGTCTCATGCTCTCAAGTTGAGTCCACGACTCCTCACCCTTTGTGCTAACCTTCAAGTATTTCCTTCAGCCTTGTCATGCTATCAGATCTATCTTTTCCAAGAGGCCACGCCTTCGGGATTTCTATTGTCAAGTCTTCATATTTGGACTTTCCTTTGCTAAGTCTCCATACTTGGACTTTCTTTTTCTAATACTACACATTTGAACTTTCCCTTTATCAAGTATCCATACTTGGACTTTTCTTTGCCAAGACTACACACTTGGACTTTTCCTTTGTCAAGTATTCATACTTGTGTTGGTGCAATCGGCCCAAGTTGACTCGAGTTTGACTCGATCAGTACCTTGATGGTATTTTGATGATAGACAAAACTCATGACATGGGATTGTCATGGGAAAGTCCAACATGGAGTTGGCATGGAAAATCCAAGCATGGAGCTTGGTGTGGGAAAGTCCAACATGGGGTTGACATGGGAAGTCCAAAGCATTGCGAAGCCGTGCGCTTGGTGCTTGGCATGGAAAGTCCAAAGCATTGCGAAGCCGTGCACTTGGTGCTTGGCATGGAAAGTCCAAAGCATTACGAAGTCGTGCGCTTGGTGCTTGGCATGGGAAAGTCCAAAGCATTGCGAAGTCGTGCGCATGGTGCTTGGCATGGGAAAGTCCAAAGCATTGCGAAGCCGTGCGCTTGGTGCTTGGCATGGGAAATCCAAAGCATTGCGAAGCCGTGCGCTTGGTGCATTTGAGAAGTCTTGAGAACTTGGCAAGTTCATTAGGCTCGGGGTCCTTGAGTCGGTGAAGGATGACATTGCGAAGCCGTGTGCTTGGTGCATCCGAGGGACCGCCGGACGGGGAGCGAATGGAGTGAGGCCCAAAGGGAAGCATACTTCGAGGGCATGAGACGAGAAGGATGGCATTGCGAAGCCGTGAGCTTGGCGCATCCGAGGGACGTAGGCTGAGGGAAGAGAGCTTCGGTGGGGAACTCCATGAGGGATGAGGTGGACTTGGCCAAGTGGCTAAGACTGAGTGTCAGAGGCTCAAACTTGATGTTTGAGGGTTTACCCGACGGGCGGAGGCTTAAACAACTTGGTGTTTGAGAGTTTACCCGATAGCAGTCGACTGCCATAGGTGGCAGTCGACTGATCCAAGTCGACTTGGGTTCGACTGGTGTTAGACCTGTGGTTTTGTGCTTGGCAGTCGACTGCCATGGACTGGCAGTCGACTGATGTCGACAGCAGTCGACTACCGAGGGATGACAGTCGACTGATGGGAATGTCGCGAGCACATAATGCTCCGTAGCTGACTGGCCAGTCGACTACTAGGTCACCAGTCGACTGATGAGGCCCATCAGTCGACTGGTAGGTGATCCGTTGGAACTTGTCCAACGTGGATCTGACCGTTGTGAGACAACGGCTACAGGGGCAGTTGACTGGGGCCTTTTGGCAGTCGACTGCTAGGCGCGAAAATAGCTCGATGCAGGTTATAAATGGAGCTCGAGATGGAGGTTTTTGCCAAGCCTTTTGTGAAGCTATTGGAGGAGAATTGCTGCTGCATTCCAGACCTTCAAGAGTCATCTAAAGCAAGCAACAAGCAAAGCGATCAAAGCAATCGGTGAAAGTTTTCTTGTGTATTGTATTTGTGTATTTGCTTGTATTTCTATATTACATTGTAATTGCTTGTGAGAGGTTTCTCCGCCTCCGACGTGTAGTCGAGAAGGAGTTTAGTTAGTGTCGTGCGCATAACTAGAGCTCGAGGAGCTCACCCATGGAGTAGAAACCATTCGGTTCCGAACCACGTATATCTTGGTGTATTGCATGTGATTGTTGTGTATTTGTGTATCTTGTTAGTATTATTATTGTTATTCTGCTGCGCTAACAAGAATTGTAGACGAGCACGAAACGAGAACGAGAGAATTCCACCATACAATGAAAGAGGGCTATTCACCCTCCTCTAGCCGGTCACCGCGATCCCCCACAAGTGGTATCAGAGCCAGGTTGCTCTTCGAGGACTAACCGCCGCGAGAGCACTACAAATGGCCGGCTTCGTCCATCCACCGAAATTTGAAGGAGACTTTCTATGGTGGAGAAGAAAAATAGAGGTATACCTAGAAATCGATTTTGATTTTATGCTTATTGTAGAAAATGGTTTTGAAATGCCTAGGGATAAATACAACAAGCCCATTGAGAAGTCAAGGTGGACCCAAGACCAAATCAAGGACTTCGAGACAAATCGCAAGGTAATCGAATTACTTAGTGATTTGATTCCTAATCATATTTGGTCTAGATTGAGTGACTATAGGGATGCAAAGGAATTATGGGAGAAAATAATGAAATTTCAATAAAACTCCCAACCGGCACAAGTAGAGGAGAATGCCGAGGAAGAAGCACCCACAACATTTGAAGATGTTGATGATTTAGTGGAGACCTCCACCTCTAGCATTGAGGGGGAGGAAAGGGTTTCTACTCCGGAGAAAGATCAAGATGAAGCTTCTACCTCCGGAAGAAGTGAAGAGGCCTCCACCACCTCCCTAGGTAACTCAAGTGTCATTATTTTAAATAAAGATCATATAATATGCTTTGAGTGTAGGGAGAAAAGGCATTACAAGAGCAAATGCCCTAAGTTGGCTAAGGAAAAGGCATCGACACCAAAAGTCAACCCAAAGTCAAAGGATGTCGGTGTTCCCACAATCAAGAGCAAAGAGCACATTGTGTGCTTCAAATGCAACCAACGGGGACATTATCGAAGCCAATGCCCTAGGGGGAGGAAGAAAGGGCAAGAAGGTGTGACTCATGCAGGGGGAGCTTCTCAAGCTAACCCTAAGGTATATTTAAATAATGCACATTTAATTCCTAAAGTCAAAAAGCATGCTAAAAATTATTTTAGTTCTCTTGCTATTATCAATGAAAAGCATGCTAGGAGAAACAATAAGGTTTATTGCTTAGGTGCTAAGCATGTTAGTTTCTCTAAGGACAAACCTAGGACTCAAAACACTAGACCTATTTTACCTAGGGAGTCCATTAGGAGAATTGAAAATCATTTAGAAGTCAACCCCAAGAAATCTAGGCATATGCCTAAGAAGAAAACCATTTCCCAAAAGATAAATGAAAATTCAAAATTGGGAAAATTAGAGTTAGAAAACAAAGCCTTGAGGTCAAGGCTAGAAAAATTGGAGAAGACCCTAGCTATAATCAAAAATTCGGTTAAGGGGCCAAACATACAAAAGTCAAGACCTAGGGTTCAAAAATGGTCTAAGGGCAAGGAAGGTTTGGGTCACAAACCTATGTCCTATCATAATGTTCCATTTAATTATGGAACCACATTTAGGTCTAGAAAAACCAAGGCTAATAGGGAAGTTATCCCTAAGTCTAGCCATGATATGTGTTTAGTGGCTAAAACCTCAAAGAAATCAAATGTAGCCACTAAGAAGGTCAATGGAGGAGTCACCTCTAGAGTTGACCCAAGTAAGACCCATTTGACTAAGGCTTCAAAGTCAAAAAGGGTCATTAGGAAGGTATCTAGGGAAGTTATCCCTAGGGAATACCTTGTTAACCCAAGGAGCTCCAATAGGTATTGGGTTCCTAGGAGCGTGATCGATTCACGCTAGATGGGTTAAGGTGTGTCAACCCTAAATGGATAGGTAGTTAACCTAACCATAGTAGAGTTGACATATTAGGATGTGCCAATGTGTTTGAGAAGTTTAAAATGATATAAATTGGCACAATTAGGTCATAGAAGTCATGGTGTGCCATTTTGGGTTTTTGGCACACTAGGGAAATGAATGACATTAAGGCAAAATGGAATTAACTTATAGAAATGACAATTTGGGTTTAACACTTAGGTATTTTATACCTTAGTATATTTTACTTGCCATGATTTGTTTACCTTGCTATGTCATGACATCATTTTCATTTTTATCTATAAAAATATCATGGTCATATTTAGATTTATTTTTAGATGTCATGTATACTTAGTTCTCATTCACATGCCATGACATCATGATTTTGGCATATGCTTTTATTTATATCATATCTATGCCATAATCACATCATGCATATAAATAAAATGAAATTAAGGACTATGACATGATTTGATGGGAATCAAATAATATTGCCTAGAAATATGCATGAGACCAATAAAAGAACAAAAACCCACATCTCACTAAGATATTTGACTTGTATGTGTTTTACACATCTAGATATAAGTGAGATGTTTAGGAAAATGAAATTAAAGGTTTCAAAAACATTTTGAAAACATTTTGAAAAACCTTGGTGAAGTCTATCTTTTGATAGTTATCACCATTGAATGAGATGATACAAAGAGGGCTCTTTATTGAAGCTTTTCTTAACTTTTAGACCTTGTATCAATCTCCTAATTTAATGGGTAAAATAAATTTCCAATATTTTTCACCCATAGTGTTTAGGATAAGTAATATACATAACAAATTTCAAGACTTATCAACTTATATATATTTACTTATGGATTTGAAATCCATTTTAAATTGAAAAAGAATCGATTATCGATCGACCAATTGCCAGGAGGGTCGATCGATGATGGTGTCGGTCGATTGGTTTACGATCGATCGGTAGCAATCTTGATTTCGGGTAAACCTTGTTGGTTAGGCCCATGTTCAACTAGGTTAAGGTCCCCTAACCACTCCTAACCCTAGGACATGCTTGGGAGAGCATAAGAAAGGGTGGAAATCCATTGGACATGGATTAGGAGTTAGGTTGAGGGTGAGTATCAATTTTAAGGTGGATGAGAGTTCATTGTTGAACTTTGCCTTAATTTTGATTCGGTTAATGTTCCTATTGGCTTAGGGACTCTTCAAGGACATTGTTGGTGCAATGGTCAAGGGGGAGCAAGCCTCTAGGGGGAGGAATCCATCATGGGAAGATGGATGTGTATTTCCTCATGGGAGGAAAATTTGGGTTGCCTCTCTTTAAGTGATATGGGATCACTAGAAAGATTGTAGGCATGTGTTCCTCCAAGGGAGAGATTGTAAGATCTCATTGGGATATGAGACATTCATACCCTTGGGGAGGACCTTTTTGATGTAATGTCAAAAAGGGGGAGAAGTTACCAAGTTACCAATTAGGTTTGGAATTCTCATTTGGGATGTGAGAATTGCCAATATGGGAGAATTGGTATACTTGAGATGGTAGTTTTGTCAATCATCAAAAAGGGGGAGATTGTTGGTGCAATCGACCCAGATTGACTCGAGTTTGACTCGATCAGTACCTTGATGGTATTTTAATGATAGACAAAACTCATGACATGGGATTGTCATGGGAAAGTCCAACATGGAGTTGGCATGGAAAATCCAAGCATGGAGCTTGGTGTGGGAAAGTCCAACATGGGGTTGACATGGGAAGTCCAAAGCATTGCGAAGCCGTGCGCTTGGTGCTTGGCATGGAAAGTCCAAAGAATTGTGAAGTCGTGCGCTTGGTGCTTGGCACGGAAAGTCCAAAGCATTGCGAAGCCGTGCGCTTGGTGCTTGGCATGGGAAAGTCCAAAGCATTGCGAAGCCGTGCGCTTGGTGCTTGGCATGGGAAAGTCCAAAGCATTGCGATGCCGTGCGCTTGGTGCTTGGCATGGGAAATCCAATGCATTGCGAAGCCATGCGCTTGGTGCATTTGGGAAGTCTTGAGAACTTGACAAGTTCACTAGGCTCGGGGTCCTTGAGTCGGTGAAGGATGGCATTGCGAAGCCGTGCGCTTGGTGCATCCGAGGGACCGCCGGACGGGGAGCGAATAGAATGAGGCCCAAAGGGAAGCATACTTGATGTTTGAGGGTTTACCCGACGGTCGGAGGCTCAAACAACTTGGTGTTTGAAAGTTTGCCGAATGAGTCGGCCATGCGATAGGTGGCGATCGTGATCAAGTCGACACGGTTCGATTGGTGTTAGACCTGTGGTTTTGTCTTTGAGCGCTGTATCGTAGGCCCGGATCGGCTAGCGATACGAGATGATGATCGATGGGAATGTCGCGAGACGCAGCGCTCCGTAGATATTTGAGGCGTCGACTACTAGGTCACCAGTCGACTGATGAGGCCCATC
This sequence comes from Wurfbainia villosa, assembly GCA_025175895.1. NCBI lineage: Eukaryota > Viridiplantae > Streptophyta > Magnoliopsida > Zingiberales > Zingiberaceae > Wurfbainia > Wurfbainia villosa. Next base: position 36,005,763 of record CM045990.1, read on the forward strand.
AGTCGACTGGTAGACGATCCGTTGGAACTTGTCCGATGTGGATCTGGCCGTTGTGAGACAACGACTACAGGGGCAGTCGACTGGGGCCTTTTGGCAGTCGACTGCTAGGCGCGAAAACAGCTCGATGTAGGTTATAAATGGAGCTCGAGATGGAGGTTTTTGCCAAGGCCTTTGTGAAGCTATTGGAGGGGAATTGCTGTTGCATTCCAGACCTTCAAGAGCCATCTAAAGCAAGCAACAAGCAAAGCGATCAAAGCAATCGGTGAAAGTTTTCTTATGTATTGTATTTGTGTATTTGCTTATATTTCTATATTACATTGTAATTGCTTGTGAGAGGTTTCTCCACCTCCGACGTGTAGTCGAGAAGGAGTTTAGTTAGTGTCGTGCGCATAACTAGAGCTCGAGGAGCTCACCCGTAGAGTAGGAACCATTCGGTTCCGAACCATGTATATCTTGGTATATTGCATGTGATTGTTGTGTATTTGTGTATCTTGTTAGTATTATTATTGTTATTCCGCTGCGCTAACAAGAATTGTAGACGAGCACGAAACGAGAATGAGAGAATTCCACCATACAACGAAAGAGGGCTATTCACCCCCCTCTAGCCGGTCACTGCGATCCCCCACAACTTGGACTTTTTTTATTAAGACTACACACTTGGACTTCCCATTTTTCAAGTATTCATACTTGGATTTTTCTTTGCCAAGCTCCACTCTTGGACTTTTCCTTGCCAAGCATCCATACTTAGACTTGAGGTTGATTGCACCAGTAATATTCTCCTAACAATCACTCTCATATGACCTTGGATGTCCCAAGCTATCCAATAGTCATATGACCATACATATGGTCAAACATATTGCCAATCCTATTGTTAAACATTAAAACTCTATTCGAGTCTCATTCGAGTCTAGTCAACCTTAACCTAAGAATGATTGTACCAACAATCTCCCCAACACTCACTTGATTCCTCTCTCTAGTTTCTTACCTCGACTTACCACTTGGAGACTTGTCTCTTTGACATCTGATCTCTTGACCCATCAGGGTTGTTAGGGATCCCTGGAAAGCTAGAGGGGGTGAATAGCCTCTTTTCATTTCTACAAGAAATGTTAGCGAAAGCAAAATACTAAATGAAATTAAGAATCTAAACACAATCGCTAACACGAAGGTTTTTACGCGGTTCAGAGATTAAGCTCCTACTCCACGGTGATCCTTGAGGTGAATCAATCCAATCAAATCTCCACTAGAAAGCTTTCCTTACAACACTCTCCTCTTCTTTACAATTGATGAAGATGAAGTTTAGAGAAGAGGAGGATTAGAACACTTAAAAAGCTTGGAAAAATCGTAGGGAGCTTGAGAATGAAGTTGGAAGATAAGCACTAGCCTCTTCAAGCACCCCATGCCCTCTTTTTATAGAGAGAGGGTTGTTTTTCTCATTGAGCCTCGATCAGTCGACTGATGATCTCCATCAGTCAACTGTCACCACAGCCAACGGCTTCTGACAAGGCGGATCCGTAGGGATTTATAGTTGTCATTTCCAATGGCAGGCTGATCAGTCGACTGATTACTTCATCAATCGACTAATGAAGTGATCAGTCAAGTGATCATTGCGAGGAGTCGAGTCTGACTCCATTCTATGTCCAATGCCAACTTGATCAGTCGACTGATGGTGGAATCAGTCGACTGATGACTTTCTTTCTCAGTTGCATCAGTCGAGTATCCTATCAGTTGACTGCTACAGCATATCCGTTGACTGATACTCGTCAAGTATAAGTAATTCATACTTGAATTGACTCCCTAGACCTAAACTCAACCTTTTAGCTCTTCCTTTAGCCTTGCGCCTCCAAGATCCCTCCGAGTCCATGACTTGTTCATCCTTTGCGCTTGCTTCCAAGAGCTTCTTTCGGTTTCGTCATGTCTTGGGTTTCCCATCTCCAAAGTAAGGTTGGACTTTATGCCGTCAAGACTACACGTTTGGACTTACGCTGTCAAGACTTACCTTTGGACTTCCTTTGCCAAGGTCCGCTTGGACTTTACGTCGCTAAGACTCCATGCTTGGACTTACGCTGCCAAGATCTTTCCTTGAACTTCTCTTGCCAAGCTCACACTTGGACTTTTCTTTTACCAAGTCTTCATACTTGAATTTTCCTGTCACTTAAACATGTTCACAATTAGATCACAAATATTGTCTAACTTAGATAATTATTCAAACATCAAAACATATAAAAGCTTGGGCCATTGTTGCACCAATAATCTTCCCCTTTTCGATGTTTGACAATCATTTAAGTTAGGTCTTCAAATATTCTCAAAAATAAACATCATCATATATCAATGTAAATTTTAACTTAAATCTTCCTTCTCCCCCATTGACATACATCAAAAAGAGAAGGATTCATATTCATAAAAGAATTGAATTGATTATGTATTGAACTAAGGTATAAGATAGATATGGGGCTTCCCCTTTTTAGCACACATAAAAAAATCTACCAAGGGTTATCATATCTTATTTTACAATGAGATTCTCCCACTAAGAGCTTACTACCCCTAAATCATATGTCCTTGGCGAGTTCCCAGGTAGTTTGGACCCAAATCAGTGCGGTATGTTTATGTTAGGGATGGTTCGCATGTTTCCAGGGTAGTGAAGTCAGGGTAGTTTTGCCAGGGCAGTTTGGCCAGGACAGTTTTGCCAAGGAAGTTTTGCCAGGGTAGTTTGGCGAGCGATGTCGCGGTCGGTTTGCGAGGCAATTTGCGAAGCGATTCGCGAGCGATTTGCGAGTAGTTTTGCGAGGCGGTTTGCGAAGAAGATTGACCGTAGTTTTGCCGAGCAATTTTGGAGTGGTAAATCCTAAACTTTAATCGGTTCTTATGTGTGAATAAAACTATGTCCTAACTTTGCACCAACAATATAAATTTAGGAGATGAAAAGATTTTACAATGAAGCTCCTCCTCAAACAATGCATCAATCAGTCCTATACACTTTTAATTACTTAAGTTAACATAACATAGGGTTAGTGATCGAACGATTTTTTAATTGTTGCAATATCATTCCCAAATTATTTACCGAACCCCCTAACTACACTAATGCAGTATAAGACTGACTCGGATCGTCTCCCAACGAACCTAATGGTTGGACGTTTATTTTTAAACAGAAGTAAACACTGGGGGTTTTTATAATTATCAAAATAATTAAAATGCAAAATCAAATTGCAAACCTGAGAATTAAATCTGCAAGAAGTAAACCTAACTACCAATTATTAATTCCCAGGAAACTAACCTAATGCAAGAATGATCCAACCTTGCACCGCACTGTCACTATACGATGCAATGGTCAAACAATTCTGGTAAACAAACAAACATGGAAATTAAAGCTGTAGGAAGTAAATCTAACTACCAAACAACAAGTAACAAGTCACTATCCTAATGCGCAAAAGTAAGTGATCACGCACCGCACTGTCACTATACGGTACAATGATCAAACAAATGTGAACAATTCAACCATGCACCGCACTGTCATTATACGACACAATAGTCAAACAGTCACTAAAAACTAAACTAATAGACAGAAAAGAAAGCGACCAAGCACCATACTATCACTATACGGTACACTGATCAAACAAATGTGAGAAATTCAATCATGTACTGCACTGTCACTATACGACACAGTAGTGAAACAGTCACTAAAAACTGCAGTAAACGAAATGCAATAAACGAAAGCAATTCAACCAAGCACCGCACTATCACTATACGGCACACTGGCTGAAGATGAACTAAAACAAGAAAGGACAATTACACTAAAGGAAATAAATCTAACTACTAGATAAACACTGTAAACGAATAACAAGACTCACTAAACTATCAACTAATTACCACGTGCACGATTTACCACACAGACATATTACGACTAAACATCAGTGAAACACTATTGCACACTAAGAAATCAATACTAGAATAATACTGATAAAATATAGTGCACATTAGGGAGCCAACGATGTAAAAATACTAAAATACCCAAAGTGAGCAATGCAGTAAAAGAAATAGGAAATCCAATACTGAATCAACAGTAAATCAATAAAATACGTCAACAGTCATCCACAAACACTGGAAAGGTACCACCCTCTCCGGTGACCTACAACAATACCGAACACTCCAAGGATCTCAGGGTGCGGATCTCTCGTCGGATTCCAACGAGAGTTGGATCGATGCGGTAGTTCATAGCTCCGATGTGGATGCGGGACTACCGTGACCACGAGTAGTCAATGTGGATGGAATTGGATCTGGGAACTGATACTTGTCGTCACCAGCTGCTGTTGAAGACCACCCAGAGTTGGAAGTAATGCTGTCGTCAGAGCTGGAAACAGATTTTGCGGGATCCCGACAGTAGCAAGTCACCCCTAGCTTCGCGTGACCACGTCCCACTAGGGTAGCTCAACTCCGTCGGTGAGGGCTCTGAAGATCGCCGGTGAAGACAGGTGAACTCCACTGCTCGATCGATGGAGTTCCGCCGCCCAAATGCTGCCGAGAGCTCTGCCTGACCGAAGAGGGAAAAGTCCGCTGGGTGGAATGGACTGGGGAAGAACCTGGGATTGTTGGAATTATCGCCGAAATGCTGTAGTGGGTATCGCGCCGAGAGGAAGACGACGCGTTCAACGTTTCTATGTCGCGCTTCTAAGCGCGGTGGGAAGTTGGATTTTATCTCCAATTTTCTCAGCCGTCCGATTGTGCCAATTTTGATCTTAGCCGCCAAAATGCATCTAGGTTAATTGACTTCAATTAAAAAGCTGGTCCATTTCATCCAACGGTTGAGATGAATTTAATCTTGATCAACGGCTATCATTGCTCCGATTTGGCTCTTTCATGTTCCCTACAAAATCACATTCATCCGTGAAAAATAATACTGAAATTGTAGGGAATAAACAATTAATTTCAATTAAATACAATATGCCAAAGACGTCATGAATAACCATAATTACCCAAATCAAATAGCCTAAAATCCTCAAATGTGAATAAAAGTCACGCGATAAAAATGCGACTATCAAATTCCCCCACACTTATTTTTGTGCGTCCCGAGCAATAATAAAAACACAGAAACACTGACTCCCTAACTCGTTTCCCAAACAGTACTTAGATCAATAATTCAGAGAGAAAAAATAAGTTACTTAGGATCACCAAATTCATCCGGATCTAGGGTAGTCAAAAGATCCGACTTCTACAACAGTCAACATGCATGATGATTTACAGTCAAATCAAATAAACCAAGTCTGATACAAAACCTCCCAAATGGATATATGCACTCATGCTCACATAATGATCGTAGGAGTGGAGTACCCTCAAAACAACATGTAATCTTGTCCTACCATATGCTTGCTTATCATCTATTTCTCTACTACTATCAATACATTCCATACATGAATAAAAAAGATTTATCGAGATCTAAACAAGATCAGAAATAGATTGCAACAGAGAAATACAAAGAAGATCAAGATGAAATAAACAAGACAATAGTAGAATTGGAAGACTAAACCTGATTAGTTACAATTAGAAGTGTGTAGGGAGATTTCCAATATGATCTAAGAAAATATCTCCATTCTATTTCCATAAGCCACAACTTTAGCTAGCTGGAGTAATCACCAAATTAAGGATATCTCAAGTCTGAAACTGTAGTAAACATGAATAATAGACAACACATTTAAATCCTTTGCAATCAGATTCAAAGGGCATCAGCTCCAACTGGAGCACTTCAAGCAATAAGTGACCTTAATCCTATCATCTTGTCCCTACCGTAAATGATACCCAAGCTTGCACATTCAGCTTCAAAGGCAAGCAAACAAGATCACGACAAGTATGTTTCTGGTGCTTTCAGAAATGTACTGCTCAGAACATTCTGCAGCCGGTGATTCAGAAATTGCAAGCAACTCTAGCTCCAATTTAAGTGCACAAATTAATTGCAAATATAAACATCTCCATAGAGATGCAGAAACTCTGAATTAGACCTTCCATTTCACAGCCTCTGCCAATTCCTGAGACACTGCTATCCATGGTTGAACAACAATTTACAGATTTCCTATTAGCTTCCACTAGTTTTACAGCAATTACTTCAAGGTTTGTGAACAACATTGATCCAAGCCTCTTATCCAGACCGTATCTAGCTATCTAAGCTTGCGATTTCAGTGTATCAAAACAGGTAAACATGAACCCTACAAATCTTTTTCCAATTTATATCTCAGGTAATTCCAATTCTACAAATCTGAACATTGCAGAAATGTTCAGATCAGAATTGCATTTCCCTTGAATTTGCAGCTTTCGGGAGGACTCTACACCATTGAAACTCTCCAACCAATCTCTGAATTGCAACAGCTTTTATCTCTGAATTTGGATTTCCCTTTCAATTTCCTGTAGTTAACCTTGATACTTTCATCAAATTTTTGATTGGCTGTTGATACTCTGCCGAGCAGCTGTGGAAATTCAGCAACTTCAATAGCTGCTGTATCAGATAAAATTTCAGAAACTTCCCTTAATCAGCCTTAATCATCCTTAATCTGATCCAGTTTGATGGCCTCGACATGAGTTATAGGCCTTTAGATTGAAGTGGGCCCAGTGTTAGACTGACATCAGCTACCCAAATTTAAGTAGAGCCATCCCAATGTCCTTGAATTCTAAAAATTTGTTATAACCTCCAATAGCTATTCCTTGAATCCACGTGTAAGCTCAGCCTTTTATAGCTTGGTGAATCATGCATTTTCCCAGAGATTTTTTTTCAAATTGTAACTACTCCTCTATACTTACACGTGCAGCTTCTCCAAGGTTACAATTCCTTGACATTTTTCAGGTTTTTCATGAAGTGAACATGCAGGGTCTCTCTACACTGCTGGTGTAGCACTTGGCAAGAATATCTCATCCACGTGTAAGCATAACTCATTGGATCTTTGGTGACTTATGTTTTTCTAGAATGTGGACCAACCCATAGCTGTATCAATGCAGCTTTGATTAAAATAGAACTGTTGACTGTTTTCTTTACAGTGTCTACTTGTGAACCAATTTCTGTAGCTTCCCTTTTAGTGAATCAGTTAGAGAAAGATCCCATATATGTTTTGATATCCTTATGGAATGCAGAATGTCCTCAGTCCACCTTCTGTAACATGTCTGATGTTGGAATTAGCTTGGGACTTAAAATCTAAAATTGCATTAACTGATTTCAGAAGTTTCAACTCCAATTCAGGTAGCACTTCATGTAGCTTCAACAACAATTTGATTCTCGGTGATACTTGCAAATAGATCCCATGTCCTGAAGCAAGAAAGAATACCGCAGCTGTATCCAATGGCTAAACATCAAATAGAACTCAAAAGGTCTCAAAAATGCTCCATCCCACATTCCAGTTTCTCTTTTCATAGATTTTTCCACAGCCACCAATTTTCCTTCTTGTTCTTTCTTCTCTAAGCTTGCACATGCATCTTATTCCAATCTGAAACTGATCAACAAGGTTTGCTGTGAACAATTTCCAGGTGATACCATTTTCCTTCAATTCAAAAATTTCCTTAGATCTTTTCAAAAATTCCAATTCCAATTCATGCAGCACTTGTGCTTTCTTCGATAAATTTCTAACTTACGTTCAGTGAACTCAGATTTAAGACCCCTTCCAAGCTACACTTTGAGTATCTTCCACCTGTGCACATTTTTCAGCTACCGTTGCATGCAATCCAAATAAATAGCCACTGTTTTACCAGGAAATTGACTTTGGGAGTTGTACACACTTGCCAACCTGTGCCATGAACAAGGTCTTTACAGAATCAACACACGTTTGCTCCAAGTATCCAGCTAACCAACATTTATGCTGCCGCTGATGACTTCTGTCACATCAATTTTTCTGCACCCTTGATTTCTTCATATTCAGAAATTCTAACAAAACTAAATTCCGCAAAGCAATCAAATCAATACCATAAATGGTTGACTGAGATTGTTGCTGTTCCTGTCCTAAATCTGCAATTCCAGAATCCAATCAATCAATCTAAGGCTGCCATCTCTTTCTTTCCATGTCAATTCCAACAAAACAATATCTCCTCCCCACACTTAAGAATTTTGTCCGTCTCGGACAAACAATTTAACAAGTTATTCTTCCAATATGGGAATAAAAGATATGAGAGAAAATAATCTACGAATGTAACAAAGACAATAAATGACAATTGTAAGACAACATGAAAGGATCAAGTGGATTAGACAAGCAATACAAGTAAAGAAAAGAGTCAAGAGTAAAATTCTTCATCATATTCATGCAAATAAATGCTATTGCAGTTGTGAAAAGACTCAGAGCAAGTTTTGGAGTAACAAGTATCACACGTGTATCACACCAAAGTGGGTAAATGATGAAAATGGCTTAAACCTCACTAGGTGAATAAAAATCAAACTTGGTCTATCAATAAAAAGTTCACCATCATAACAAGTGACCGCATGTAAGTGAAGTTTCTTAACATACACCAAAAGAATCCATAATTCGATGATCAAACTTAACTAATTTTTACTATCTCTGAAATGATACAAAAGCATGCATAGGGAATATTATTGGACTAAACAACAACTGAACAAACAAACAACCTAACAAACAAATAACCTACGTCATCAGGCCAATAAACAACCAACACTACTAAATCAGAACATGCAAGGAAAGAAGGAAATACAGTAAGGAGAGGAACACACTCCCCTTTCATGTCGGAGAAGAAACATCGGCAAAGTGCACTTCCTCTACAAAGGCATCGCTCGGCCCCTCGTGAAATATTTTGAGACAATATCCATTCACTCTATAAGTGTTCCCTGACGAAGGTTCCTGCACCTCTACAACACCATAGGGAAATACATTAGTAACAAGGAAAGGACCGTTCCACCTGGATCTCAACTTACCTCTGATCAACTTGAGACGAGACTGGTACACTAGAACTTTATCACCGATATGGAACTCCTTCTTCACAAGCCTCTTATCATAAAAATTCTTAGTCTTCTCCTTGTAAATGCTGGAGTTCTCGTATGCTTCTAACCTTGTCTCCTCAAGTTCCTGAAGTTGGAGCTTTCTCTCTCTCCCAGCTCTGTAAGCATCCATGTTGCAAGCTTTCCTTGATAAGCTCATGCTCAATCTTCACCGGCTAGTGACATGCTTTGCCATAAACCAATCTGTATGGGGACATGCCTGTGGGAGTCTTATAGGTAGTCCTGTAGGCCCACAGAGCATCTTCCAACCTTTTGCTCCAATCTTTCCTGTCTGGTTCCACTGTCTTCTCCAGTATTGATTTTATCTCTCTGTTCGACACTTCAGCCTGTCCATTCATCTGAGGGTGATATGGAGTAGAAATCTTATGACACATCCCATACTTGCTTAACATAGCTTTCATGCGTCTGTTGCAAAAGTGAGACCCTTGATCACTGATGATCGCCCTGGGTACCCCAAATCTGCAAAATATGTTAGACCTGACAAAATTCACAACAACTGGAGAATCATCAGTCCTGGTGGGGATGACCTCCACCCATTTGCAAACATAATCAACAACCAACAAAATATATAAAAATCCGAAAGATACAGGAAATAGACCCATAAAATCAATACCCCAAACATCGAAAATCTCACAGAATAACAAAGGTTGCTGAGGCATTTCGTTTCTACGTCCTATGTTCCCTGTTCGTTGACATTGCTCACAAGACTTATAAAATTCATAGGCATCACGAAATAAGGTGGGTCAATACAAACCAGACTCTAAAACTTTCCTAGCAGTCCTTTGGGGTCCAAAATGCCCCCCACAAGCCAGAGTATGACAAAAGGTAAGTATGGAATGAAACTTATAATCAGAAACACATCTCTTAATAATCTGATCACTACAAAACTTCCAAAGGTAAGGATCATCCCATACATAATATTTTGCATCACTTTTTAATTTTTGGACTTGTGCATGAGAAAAAAATGAAGGTACAACACGAGCAACTAAATAGTTAGCAATATCTGCATACCATGGTGTCTTACCCTGCAGGTGAAAAAGCTGCTCATCTGGAAAAGAGTCTGCTATGGGGGTGGAATCTATCTCCGTCACAATCCTACTCAGATGGTCTACTACCAGGTTCTCCCTTTCGCTCCTATCGTGTATCTCTACGTTGAATTCTTGAAGCAGAAGCATCCATCTAATCAGTCTCGATTTTGCATTAGGCTTCTTCAGGAGGAATTTCAAAGCTGCATGATCAGAAAAACAACCACATGAGAACATAGCAAATAAGATCTGAATTTATCCAAAGCAAAAACAATAGCTAAAAGCTCTTTTTTTGTGGTGGTGTAGTTGGATTGTGCAACATCCAATGTCCTCGAGGCATAGCAGATCACATGAGGCACTCTGTCTACTCTCTGTGCCAAGACTACTCCCACCGCGTAGTTCGAGGCATCACACATCAACTCGAACGGGAGAGTCCAATCCGGTGGTCTAAGGATCGGTGCTGATATCAAAGCCTACCTGAGCTGGTTAAAAGAGTCCTTGCACCTCTGATCAAACTGAAATACCACCTCCTTCTGTAGCAAGTTGGTCAGGGGTAGGGCAATCTTGCTGAAATCTCTGATGAAACGTCTGTAAAAACCTGCATGTCCCAGAAAAGCACGTACTTCCCGCACAGAAGAAATAGCATGAATTTTAGCAGGATCTACTTCAATACCATGCACAGAGATAATATGACCTAAAACTATCCCATGCCCGACCATAAAATGACATTTTTCAAAATTCAAAACCAAATCTGTATCAATGCATCTCCTTAACACTCTCGACAAACTATCCAGACATGAATCAAAAGAAGAACCATACACAGAAAAATCGTCCATAAAAACCTCCATGCAATGCTCTAATAAATCACCAAAAATACTAACCATACATCGCTGGAATGTCCCGGGAGCGTTGCAAAGTCCGAAAGGCATACACCGATATGCATACGTCCCGAAAGGGCAAGTAAAAGTAGTCTTCTCCTGATCCTCTGGAGCAATATAGATCTGGAAATACCCAGTGTAACCATCTAGGAAGTAATAGTGTGACTTGCCTGCCAACCTCTCTAGCATCTGATCAATAAAAGGTAGGGGGTAGTGGTCTTTCCTACTGGCCTAATTAAGCTTCCTGTAGTCTACACAAACTCTCCAAGAGTTCTGAACTCTGGTGGGAATCAACTCATTATCTGCATTGGCAACCACTGTAATACCAGACTTCTTCAGAACCACCTGAACAGGACTTACCCATTTGTTGTTTGAAATAGGATAGATGATGCCAGCCTGTAAAAGCCTTGTCACCTCCTTCTTTACCACATCGAGAATCAGTGGGTTAAGCCTTCGCTGTGGTTGTCTGACTGGTTTCACATCCTCTTCCAAGTGAATTCTGTGCATACAGATTGAAGGACTGATACCCGGAATATCTGCAAGCGTCCACCCAATAGCTTTCCTGTGCTACCTCAGAAGATCTACTAATCTGTACTCCTGATATGACTCTAGATCTCAGGCAATAATAACAGGTCGCTGCTCATCCTTATCCAAATACACATACTTCAAATGCTCCGGAAGAGATTTCAATTCAAGCTTCTGTGGTTGCGCATCTGATGGAAGTGATTCTTGGGGCGTTGCCTGAAGATCGCAAGTCCCTACACATTCCATGTCCCTGTCCGAATCAAAGGGCCCACAGATAGGTCCTATCATATCATCAATTATATCAGAATTGACAGATTCACTAAAATCAGTACACAAAACAGAAGGTATAGAGATATCCAACTGAAAAACTGATTCAGAAATGAAACCCATGTAATTCAACTCATACTCTAAATCCATGCTAAGAATAGAATGATCCTCTATTAGATGCTTCATTGCGTCCAAAATCCTGAACTGAACTACAGTATCTCCTACCTCCATGGAAAGTGTACCTGCATGCACATCAATCTTAGTCTTGGCAGTCTTGAGGAAAGGTCTGCCCAGAATAAGCGGAGCTCTGCTGCTCTGTGAATCACCCTCCATGTCAAGAATGTAGAAATCTACAGGAATTATCAGCTCTCTCACCTTAACCAACACATCCTCGATCACCCCAGCTGCATGAGTCTGACTGCGATTGGCTAACTGAATCACTACACCTGTCGGCTACAAGGATCCAATACCTAGTGAACAAAAAACTGACCTTGGCATCACATTAATGGAAGCTCCTAGATCTAGCATAGCATCCTCGAACACCTGGCTCCCAATCACACAAGGTACAGTGAAAACTCCTAGATCCTCGCACTTCTGGGGCAAAGGCTGAATAAGTGCTGAAACATTCTTTCCAACTCTGATTAACTCATTTCCTTTCAGCTTCTTCTTATGCACATACAATTCTTTCAGAAACTTGGCATACTTGGGAATCTGCTCGATCATTGTCAATAAAGGGACATTAACTTCCACCTTACTGAACAAATCCATAAGCTCCTGAAATTCCATAGCCTTTTCTTCACTCACCCCCTTCCTGCATTACGGCCTATGAGGGAAAGGTAATGATGGCTAGCGACTCAGATCATCGCTGTGTGGATCTGCTCTGCTCTGCCTTTGCTCAGAACTACTCGAATCGGCAAGCTGGATCTAGTCACGAGTCTGAGCACAGAAGTCTGAAGTAACTCTACCACTCCGTAGTGTAATCAAATTGATGTTTCCTTTAGGATTCGGGATGGTCTGAGATGGTAGCTGACTAGATCCCTGTGACTGCAGTTGGTTAATGTTGGATGCAAGTTGGCTAAGCTGTCTCTCTATGTTCTGAATAGATGCATCCGTCTTCTGCTGAAACTGCTGCTATTGTACCAAAAACTGCTGCACAAGATTCTCCATCTTTGAATTTGAACTCGAACTGGAAGACTCAGCTCTAACCGACTGAACAGAAGGTCTGACCTGTACTGGGTTACTCTGGATGGCTAGGGGTCTCTGAAATGCTGGTCCTAGCTGAAACGACTACTGATATAAGGAGTTCCCATATCTCAGATTTGGATGATCCCTCCATCCTGGATTATAAGTGGCAAACATCGGATCATATCTGGAATGTTGTTGCTGATACTGAGGTTGATATCGATGCTGATATGGAGGCTGATACTGAGGTCTGGAAGGAAACTGATTAGCTGCTGCTACTATTTCATCTTATTGGAGTGAAGGACATGAATCAGAAGGATGCTCTGGACTCGAACAAATACCACAAACTCTCATAGGCTGCATAGGCCCTATAGAAGATTGGCTTGCCTGGTTCAGAGCCAATTGCCTAACTAAGGATGTGAGCTCCTGTATAGAATTCTTCATCTCCGCCTGATCAGTATAAGCCAGGTGAGCCTCACTCACCCCTCTAGTCACTATAGCTCTGCTCCCAAACTGCTGTGAGTTCTCTGCTATATTTGCAATAAGTTCTCTAGCCTTGGTAGGAGTCTTGTTCACTAGTGCCCCTCCACTAGCTGCATCTATCATACTCCTGTCCATGGAAAACAGTCCCTCATAGAAGTACTAAACAAGCAACTGGTCACTGATCTGATGCTGGGGGCAACTGGAACATAGTTTCTTGAATCTCTCCCAGTACTCATACAACGTCTCTCCGATGTAGATTCTTTGGATCTGCAGATGCTTTCTGATGGTAGCGATTCGGATCTTTGGGAAGAACTTTTCCAAGAATGCTTTCTTCAATTCAAGCCAACTGTTGATACATCCAGGTGGAAGATAGTATAACCAATCCTTAATTGCTCCAGCCAGTGAAAATGGAAAAGCTCTCAATTTTATATCTTCCTCTGAAATGCCCTGTGGCTTCATAGTAGAGCATACCACATGGAACTCGTGCAAGTGCTTGTTGGGATCTTCGCCAGATAATCCATGAAACTTAGGAAGCAAATGAACTGTACCTGATCTGAGCTCAAAATCCTCCTCTAAAGCTGGGTAGCTAATGCAAGAATACTGGTATGTCGCATTAGGGGTTGCAAGCTCCTTCAGAGTCCTATTGTTATCTGCCATGACTATCTCGACTCGATGGGTATGGCAGTATATCGGTGACCTTCCCTGTACTCTCTGCAGTGCATGAAAAGTCCTATCAATCTCAGGATCCAGCTCAAAGAGTTTATCACCTGAAGACCTGGTCATTTTCAAAACAAACAACACAATGAGTAACAAATATAAATAATAAGAAAGACAATAATAACAAAAGAAAAAAGAAAACAAACAAACAAACAAACAAACTACAGTTTAAAGACAAATGAACCCATTAAAGATCCCCGGCAATGACGCCAAAATTTTGATCGAATGATTTTTTAATTGTCGCAATACCGTTCCTAAATTATTTACTAAACCCCCTAACTACACTAATGCAGTATAGGACTGACTCGGATCGTCTCCCAACGAACCTAATGGTTGGACGTTTGTTTTTAAACAGAAGTAAACACTAGGGGTTTTTATAATTATCAAAACAATTAAAATGCAAAATCAAATTGCAAACCTGAGAATTAAATCTGCAAGAAGTAAAACTAACTACCAATTATTAATTCCCGGGAAACTAACCTAATGCAAGAACGATCCAACCTTGCACCTCACTGTCACTATACGATGCAATGGTCAAACAATTCTGGTAAACAAACAAACAAGGAAATTAAAGCTGCAGGAAGTAAATCTAACTACCAAACAACAAGTAACAAGTCACTATCCTAATGCGCAAAAGTAAGTGATCATGCACCGCACTGTCACTATATGGTACAATGATCAAACAAATGTGAACAATTCAACCATGCACCGCGCTATCGCTATACGACACAGTAGTCAAACAGTCACTAAAAACTAAACTAATAGACAGAAAAGAAAGCGACCAAGCATCGCACTGTCACTATACGGTACACTGATCAAACAAATGTGAGCAATTCAACTATGCACCACACTGTCACTATATGACCCAATAGTCAAACAATCACTAAAAACTACAGTAAACGAAATGCAATAAACGAAAGCAATTCAACCAAGCACTGCACTATCACTATACGACACACTGGCTGAAGATTAACTAAAATGGGAAAGGACAATTACACTAAAGAAAATAAATCTAACCACTAGATAAACACTGTAAATGAATAACAAGACTCACTAAACTATCAACTAATTACCACGTGCACAATTTACCACACAGACATGTTATGACTAAACGTCAGTGAAATACTACTGCACACTAAGAAATCAATACTAGAACAATACTGATAAAATATAGTGCACATTAGGGAGCCAACGATGTAAAAATACTAAAATACCCAAAGTGAGCAATGCAATAAAAGAGATAGGAAATCCAATACTGAATCAACAGTAAATCAATAAAGTACGTCAACAGTCTATTGGATCGGTCGGATGGCCGGCTAGAGGGGGGTGAATAGCCCTCGTTCGTTGCGTGGTGGAATTTGCTCGTCTACACAAAGATTAGCGCAAGCGGAAACAATAAACTAAGACAAGCAAATACAAAACAATAAAGACAATACAAACACGGAGATGTAACGTGGTTCACGGCTACGCCGCTAATCCACGGTCCGATTCGTCCTCGGTGAATCACTCCGCCAAAACCAATCACTATCGGTCTCTCCTTTGCACCAAGCTAGGTGGAGGTAACCTTTACAAACACTCCTCTTACAAATAGAATGGAAATAAACTTGAGTAAGAGGTTGGAAAGCTTTAGGGAACTTTGGGAGAGTATTAGAGCATAAGCATTAGGCTCCCAAACCCTTACCCCCTTCATTTTTATAGAGGAAGAGGGTTTCTTCCCGTTGACACAGGATCAGTCGACTGATTCCCTCGATCAGTCGACTGATCCCGTAGCCGTTGCCCAATAACGGCCGCTTTCCACGTTGGATTCCATCCAACGGTATTATATCGATCGTGATGGGACCATCGATCAATCGATGCTCGATCGATCGAGTGCTCGGTCGAGTCGACTCCATTACATGCCGTGCATAGTTCCATCGGATTGCCTTCACTGGCGATCGGCTGCTCGGCTATCGATCATCGGCCGATCATGTCGATCATTGCCAGTTCCATGCGATCGTGCCAAAATCGCGGTCTTATACGATCGATCAACCCATCGACTCGGAAGCGATCATTGCCAAGACATAGCGGTCGGTGGTGTCGAAAACCCATCACACTTGGCCAAATGGCCAAGTTTCACCTAAAACTACCCTTCGGGTTCTGATCGCTCACTCTCATCTCTCGGAGTCCCTCACCTTCGAAGTTCTCTTCGTTCTCGGCCACGTCCCTCGGCAGCATCAGGCGCACGACTCTACAATGCTCCTTCGCGTCTCTTGCCTCGAAGTCTACTTCCTCCGGTTTCACTCCAAGCTTCTCGTCCGGCGGTCACTCGGATGCTCCAAGCGCACGGCTTCCGCAAAGCAATCCTTCACCGACTCAAGGCCTGAGTGATGAGTTGGTGAAACTCGCCATGGCTCCATGTGCGAATTACTAAGTCCTGCACGACTTCAACGCACATATCAAATCAACAATACCAACCTAACTTAAACCCTTTGCCACACCATCAAAACCATATCACGGCAAGAGATTGCCCTAACAATCTCCCCCTTTTTGATGTGTGACAATCCGTTTAAGTTAGGTAAAAATATTTGATATAAATTTTAAGGAAAGAAAGCATGTAAACATAAACATTTGATAGCAACTTGCAACTCCCCCTTAATCCATGAAACTCCCCCTTAATCTCTCCCCATATCATAATTAACTTAAACATATTCATTTCTCCCCCTTTGACACCATCAAAAATATGAATACTAAGTTAGAAACATATGACATCAAGTCTAATAGAAAGAAAATACCACAAATTGATAAAAAATTCCATCGATCTGGTTCAGATCGGTCGACCCGATCGTGATTCGGAATTTCTGATTTTTCTGGCCGAATTTCAGAAATGCATAAAAAATTCCAGAAAATTTGAAAAATCATGAAATTTGGGGAACACATTTCATTTAAGTGTATCTATCAGGGAAAAATAGTTTTTCATGAAAAATCATTATATTTCCACATTTTTGCCAAAAATCCAAAAGCTTTAAAAACCACTAGATTTTTTATCATGATAGTATCAAGTTTAACACCTAGTTTTGGTTCCAATTGTTTCAAAACATGAATACATGGATTTTAAAGTAAGAAATTGTTTTGAAAACTTATGAAATATCCAACCATGATCTTTGGGCAATATGTCTATGAATTAAACATAAGCCTTCCCCATGATTGATCTATTATTGCTCTTTTGATACTTTAAATGACCATCTAAATGCCATAGGCACTAGTGGACATTTGTACCATCCTAACATCTCACCCATGCTAAGTTTGCAATCAAGTTAGCCTATAGTGAGTGTGAGATGCATCCTAGGGGGTATTTATATATACTTAACCAACATATTCATGCAATTCTATCATGGTTAAGTATCAACCTAACATCCTACATGATCATAATGACATATATGATTTAATTTCACATTATAATCATGAAATACATGTTTTCATCAAATTATAATCATGCATTAGGTATTATATTATGATAAGCATGATTTAAACCTATTTCTCATGATAATATGCCCAATCTCAAAATCATAAATCATGACTACACATATATATAGCAATCATGATTTAAGCAATATTATCTATCTATGGGCACGTTATCATCACCCAACACTATCTAAAAAAAATGTTGTCCCGTCATCCTAAGTCAACCACAATATGATATAGGTCAAGTCCATATGGTTGACTACCCTAGGGGTTTTCTAACCCTTAAGGATGGATTTTGGAACCCAAAATAAGTTCTTTCCTATTGGGTTCACTAAGTATTCCTTGGGGATCCATTTTCTAGCTATTTCCTTCTTCTTATCTTGTCCCCTAGCAATTAGGCATTTATAAGCCTTCTCATTTTTCTTCTCTTTATATCCTAGGCCCTTCTTGTTAAAGCTAGCTCTTTGGCTCCCAATGATCATGTTAAGGGTATTGGAGCCTATTGTGAATTTCTCTAGGGCTTTGGTTAAATAATCTACCTTTTCCCTTAATGCCCTATTTTCTTCTATGCATGCATCACCAATATTTAAAGGCACATAATTATCATGTGAGCATGCATCATTTAGACTAGAAGAAATATTTTCATTTTCATTTAAGCATGCTTTTTCTAATTTTTGTTCTATGTCCTTAATTTGATCTAGCATGCTTTTGTTCTTCTTCTTAGCTCTAAATAAGTCCTTAGTGAGGCTAGAAATCATAGACATAATTTGCTTAGGGGGTAGATTCGTTACCTCACTTACCAAGTCCTCTTCTTCCGATGAGGATGATGTAGAAGCTCCCCCTTGACTTGAGCTCTCTCCACTTGAGCTTGATTCTTCATTTTCGGTGGAGGAGGAGCAATCCGGGTCATGAAGAGCCATTAGTGCTAGATTTGAGTAGACATGCTCTTCTTCTTCAGATGAGGATGAGGAAGCAATGTCATCCCATGTCTTTGCCTTGAGAGCCATGGCCTTTCCTTTTTCCTTAGCCTTCTTCTCCTCTTTCTTCTTGCTCCCCTTTTTCTTCTTCTTTTCTTCTTTCTTCTTCCTTTCTTCCTTGCTCTTGTTTAGAAGGGGACAATTATCCCTTATGTGCCCTTCTCCTTGGCAATTGTAGCATATCACCTTCCCCCTTGGTCTTCTACTCCTATCATTTGATTTGTTAAAATGAAAACCCTTTAAAGCACGTCTTACCCTCCTTACCATATATGCCTCTTCGGTGCTATCCATGGAGGAGGAGGAAGATGCTTCATCGGATGAGGAGGAAGGGATTTCCATCTTCTTTTTCCCTTTGTTGGCCATCAAGGCTACTCCCCTTGAAGTTTGGACTCTAGGCTCTTCTTGAATACCTTCAAGCCTTGTCTCATGAAGCTCCATGGTTGAAAAGAATTCCTCCAAGGTGCTCACTTCTAGGTTCTTGGAGATGTAAAATGAGTCCACCATGGAGCTCCATCTTGAGGACCGGGGAAAAGCATCTATGACCTTCATTACCATATCCCGGTTTGATAGCTTCTCACCTACACGCGTTAACCCAATTAATATTTCTTTAAATCTAGAATGTAGGGAAGTTACCTTTTCTCCCTTTTCAAGCTTGATATTTGATAATTGGGAGCGGAGGAGATCTCTTCTTGCTAGCTTTGCCTCCGAAGTGCCTTCATGAAGTTCAACCAACTTCTCCCACATCTCCTTGGCACTTGAGCACTCCCCTATTTTATTTACTTCTTGTTGAGGGAGCACATTATATAGGTGGTGCTTGGCCTTTGAATTTGCCAAGTATTCTTCTCTTTGCCTTTTGCTCCACCTAGATTTCTCCAATGGCTCCCCATTCTCGTTCCTAGGCAACTCGAAACCGTTTTCCATTATTAAAAGGATTTCAAAGTCGGTTTCGAAGAATACCTCCATTCTCTTTTTCCACCAAGAGAATTCACCGTCGAACTTCGGAGGGTGGATGTTTGAGCCGGCCATTTACTTGTTGAAGTGCTCTCGCGGTGGTTAGTCCTTGAAGAGCGACCTCGGCTCTGATACCACTTGTTGGATCGGTCGGATGGCCGACTAGAGGGGGGTGAATAGCCCTCGTTCGTTGCATGGTGGAATTTGCTCGTCTACACAAAGATTAGCGCAAGCGGAAACAATAAACTAAGACAAGCAAATACAAAACAATAAAGACAATACAAACACGGAGATGTAACGTGGTTCACGGCTACGCCGCTAATCCACGGTCCGATTCATCCTCGGTGAATCACTCCGCCAAAACCAATCACTATCGGTCTCTCCTTTGCACCAAGCTAGCTGGAGGTAACCTTTACAAACACTCCTCTTACAAATAGAATGGAAATAAGCTTGAGTAAGAGGATGGAAAGCTTTAGGGAACTTTGGGAGAGTATTAGAGCATAAGCATTAGGCTCCCAAACCCTTACCCCCTTCATTTTTATAGAGGAAGAGGGTTTCTTCCCGTTGACACAGGATCAGTCGACTGATTCCCTCGATCGATCGGTGATCCGTGGCGTGCCCAATAACGATCGCTTTCCACGTTGGATTCCATCCAGCGGCATTAGTCGTGATGGGACCATCGGCCCGATGCTCGATCGATCGAGTGCTCGGTCAGTCGACTCCATTCTGCGTGCAGTTCCATCACTCGAGCCTTCCACTGGGTCGTCATTCTATCGACATCGATCATTGCCAGATTCCATGGCGATCGCCAAGCCCTAAACCGGTCTTATACCAGTCGATCAACCCATCGACTCAGAGCAGTCGACTGCCAAGACATGGCAGTCGACTGGTGTCGGGAAAACTCATCCGACACTTGGCCAAATGGCCAAGTTTCACCTAAGAGCTACCCTTCCCGGGTTACAATCGCTCACTCTCATCTCTCGGAGTCCCTCGCCTTCGAAGTTCTCTTCGTTCTCGGCCACGTCCCTCGGCAGCATCAGGTGCACGACTCTACAATGCTCCTTCGCGTCTCTTGCCTCGAAGTCTACTTCCTCCGGCTTCACTCCAAGCTTCTCGTCCGGCGGTCCCTCGGATGCTCCAAGCGCACGACTTCCGCAAAGCAATCCTTCACCGACTCAAGGCCCGAGTGATGAGTTGGTGAAACTCGCCATGGCTCCATGTGCGAATTACTAAGTCCTGCACGACTTCAACGCACATATCAAATCAACAATACCAACCTAACTTAAACCCTTTGCCACACCATCAAAACCATATCACGACAAGAGATTGCCCTAACACAGTCATCCACAAACACCGGAATGGTGCCACCCTCTCCTATGACCTACAACAATACCGAACACTCCAAGGATCTCAGGGTGAGGATCTCTCGTCGAATTCCGACGAGAGTTGGATCGATGCGGTAGTTCACAGCTTCGATGTGGATGCGGGTCTGCCGTGACCATGAACAGTCAATGTGGATGGAATCGGATTTGGGAACTGATACTCGTCATCACCAGCTGTTGTTGAAGACCGCCCAGAGTTGGAAGTAACGCTGCCGCCAGAGCTGGAAACAGATTCTGCGAGATCCCGACAGTAGCAAGTCACCCCTAGCTTCGCGTGACCACGTCCCACTAGGGTAGCTCAACTCCGCCGGTGAGGGCTCTGAAGATCGCCGGTGAAGATAGGTGAACTCCACTGCTCGATCGATGGAGTTCCGCCGGCCAAATGCTGCTGAGAGCTCCGCCTGACCGAAGAGGGAAAAGTCCGCAGGGTGGAATGGACTGGGGAAGAACCTGGGATTGTTGTAATTGTCGCCGGAATGCTGTAGTGGAGCTGTCGCCGCGCTCGCGAGAGGAAGATGACGCCGCGTTCGCTGTTCTGTGTCGCGCACTTCTGGCGCAGCTGGGAAGAAGTTGGATTTTATCTCCAATTTTCTCAGCCGTCCGATTGTGCCAGTTTTGATCTCAGCCGCCCAAATGCATCTAGGTTAATTGACTTCAATTAAAAAGCTGATCCATTTCATCCAACGATTGAGATGAATTTAATCTTGATCAACGACTATCATTGCTCCGATTTGGCTCTTTCATGTTCCCTACAAAATCACATTCACCTATGAAAAATAATACTGAAATTGTAGGGAATAAACAATTAATTTCAATTAAATACAATATGCCAAAGACGTCATGAATAACCATAATTACCCAAATCAAATAGCCTAAAATCCTCAAATGTGAATAAAAGTCACGCGATAAAAATGCGACTATCAGTTAGGACACTTAAGAGTACACTCAAGACCAAGAAATAGGGCTGATCTGTAGAAAAATCATAGTAACAATCGACTGAAATCTAACACAATCGACTGTCACACCCAAAATGTCATTTTCAGCATTTTCAGTTCAACTTCAGAAATGTGCCAAAAATTCAAGAAACATCGAAAAATCACAAAATTTTGCGTACAAATTTCTGAAATCATTTTCTATCAAGAAAAAATAATTTGAAAAATATATGTTTTCCAGATTTCAAAAATGATACAATTTTGAAAACTAGCAAAAGCTTTAAGTATTTTGCAAACTTTGTATCACTTTTGCTTAACAATTGAAAACTATTTTTCAAAGTATGATAAAAATAGTTTAAAATATATTTTGTTTGACATTTCCAATCATATTCTTAGAGCTATATGTACATCAATTATACATAAGTCTTCCCAATGATTGGTTCAATGAAGGATCAATGTCTCTTGATGACATTTTGGTTCATAGTAATGCATCATAACAAGCATGATGAACCAAATGCATCTTCCTAACATCTCACATATTGTCTAAGTGCCTCAATACAAAAATTATAGTTTCTTAGGTCTTTTGTGAGATGCTTAGAGGCATAAATCCTAAAATTTCTATAGGATCATGCAAACCTAGACCTCTATTCTACTAAGCACATTCCAAGTTCTCTCATAAGGGATGAAAATTCCACTTTGGGGAGAGCCTTGGTGAATATGTCGGCTAGGTTAAACTTGGATTCTATGTAATTGATTCAATGTCCCCCTTAGCCACATGATCTCTAATGAAGTGATGCTTCACTTAAATGTACTTAGTCCTAGAGTAATGTACCGGATTTTTGGTCAAATTTATGGTACTCACATTATCACAATGAACTTTGACATTGGAGTAGTGTAGCTCATAATCTTCTAAGGTGTGTCTCATCCAAAGTAATTGAGCCACACAACTACCCATAGCCATATATTCGGCCTCGGTGGTTGACAAAGTAACACAAGGTTGCTTTCTACTACTCCAACTCACTAGGGAGAATCCAAGAAATTGGCATCCACCAGTAGTACTTTTTCGATCCAACTTGCAACCTGCATAGTCGGAGTTGGTATATCCAATCGAATCAAAAGACTTAGTCCTAGGGTACCAAAGTCCAACATTTAGTGTACCTGTCACGCCTTGAGGGAGTCCCCGCCAGATGAAAATCTGGCAGCATCTCCCCTGTATGGGTGACAATATGAATCTTGTATACAAGGCACACACGACCCACTATACATCGGTCAACATGACTAGAAAAAAAACCACACATACAGATCATATATAGGCCTCAGGCCAACAACCAAAGTAAATAACAAAAGTCTACAATATCTAGACTTACCTCTTCTACCATCTGAGTAGGAATACACCACCAAAACGAATCGAATAAAAGTCCATAAGGATATACCAAGTACAACCAAAACATCCACGAGTATATAACCAAAACACAAGTCCTATATATGTCTTCTAGTCAATAAACCAAAACCATAAGATCAAAAACAAAACCATTACGATGAGGGGGATTGAAAGCTGGACTCTCCTGACAGTGTCAACCTGAAATAGATGTAAAGCAACGGGGTAAGTTCAACGAACTCAGTGGGTATCAAGTCGACATACATAGTAAGATATATATAACAATAATAATCATGCTAGTACAGTCTCCTGATCAATAATAGAAAAATGCAAGGAAGAGATGCGGAAAGACTCTACATACCTGAATCTCCTATCCTGACATAGGAGTATGAGCCATACTAGCAGAAATAAGATCGTCAGACCAAATACATAATGTATCCTGTATGCATGTCAATCATATGCAACAACCAAGGCAGCAACCAAAATGCAACAAATACAATACAAATGTCATCCATGCAATATGCAAGCGATGCAAATGACATGGTCACCCATGACGCCAGTCAGCCGCCTCACACGCGATGGTGAAGCCGAGTGGGTAGGGCTATGACAAATGTGCACTCTGCCATCACTGCTCCTGAGTGACCGAGTGGACAGGATACTGTTGGAGTACACCTATCCTCCTACCCCAAACAGAGTGGGGGGAGAAAAGCTCTCATCTCCCGGTGTCGTAGACTAGAGGAGGGATCCCTGTTCCCTACCACGCTGCCTCACCGCTATCCATGAGCGGACCAGCGGAGCTTGACAGAGCTACTGCACACACCCTCCTGATGTACCACTAACCCATGAGTGGTTGTGTGTGTAGATCATGTAACTGGCTACGGGCTCAACTACAAAGGAACCGCCGTCCAGCTAGCATGCAATCATGCAAGATGGTGCATGACACTAAAGCATGTAACACCAACAAATATACGTCTCCAAATAATATGTACAAAATAAAATGAGTACATATCAATGACCTAGGTATACAAGGAAAGTATATCTAAAAGCTAATCAAGTGCATGTCACAACTCCCAAAATAAGTACACATGGCAAGTATCAAGACAATATCGACTAAGATAGAAATGCATGCATCATGTATGACATAGTGACATACAAGGGAAGATAAGACATAAAAATTACTGTGAGCAATAGCTAACTAAGCATATCAACCTGACAATATCTAAAAGATAAGTCAAAGTACCTGCCTGCTAAAATGCTCGAAATAATGAAATCTTCACACCCGTGGACCTATCTCGTGACCGAAACCTGCATAAAACATAATATACTCAGCTTATATTGCCAACCCTAATATCAAGTCCAAAACCTAATGGATTAAGCTATCCACTTAACCGATCACTCATTGCCGTCATATATCCACACAATAACAGGATCCATAACCATCCCTCCGATCACACTCATTCACAGCTTGCAAAACCCCAAAAATCAGCCCATTCATAGTCAATCTAGTCTTCTCCTCTCACTCATCGCCACCACAGCCGTGCAAACCCCCAATTTATAGCCCCTAATCGACCAAAACTCCGGTTCACAACCGTGCACAGCCGACGCTCCTTGCTCTCAGCCGTACGACCATTCATAGCTCACTCACACAACACCTCACAACCAACCCAAAATTAACAACAAGGGAAGAAGGAGATGGATCATGCTTACCAGCGCTAGCAAAACTCCACCGGCAGCTAATCCTTCCCCCAAATCTATCCTGTTCGCCGAAAAAAGCCTCGGCTGGCCCTAAATCAATGGATTAAGCTAAGTGAAGGAAAAATCTCATCTTAAACCTAGATCTCATCCAAAATAAGGAGAGGAGCAGAGCTTACCTATCTTCGGCGACCATCAATAGTCCTTCCCTTGTCCCCTATTCACCGACGCAACTCAGCACCGAATCCCCTGCTCCGACAGAGAAATCGTGGCTTTGACAGAACAAGGTGCAGACGTCGCGTGGGAACAGATCGCGAGAGAAGATCGTGAGGGAGAGGTGTGGTCGCGAGAGGAAACAACGAGGGAGAAGAGGCGGCGGTGGTCCTGTGGCTGCGGACGTGAGCAGTGGCCTGGCCGTCGACGCGTGCGGCTCGGGCGGGCAGCGACAGAGAGGGGAAACTCGCGGCGACCTGGGCACAGGGAAGGGCAGCGATGGCGATCTTGGCGTGGGCGGCGTCGAGCTGCTGGCTGCGGCGAGAAGAAGGTTTTCACGAAGGAATGGGGTTCGCGAAGAGGGAAGAGTCGGGTCATGAGGAAGAAAAGTTGGTGCGGCGGGGAAAATTGAGACCAGTCCAAAATAAACCAAATTACCCCTTTATATAAGAATTAACCTAGGTTAGGTTTCTATTAATCCCCCAGTAATTTAATTATCCCCGTAAATCACGTACATGCCCCATTTAATTCCAAAAAAATTCTGAAATTTTTTTAAAATTCTGAATTTTTTTTAAAATTCTCCAAAAATCCCAAAATAATTCCCCGAATTATTTTTCCTAATTTTTGTCCATTTGATTTAGTATTTTAAATTTCCATATTTAACATTCTCCCCCATCAATAAAAATTTGGTCCCAAAATTTCCAACTCAAATGCAAAATGAGTAAGAGATACCACAAGTACTAAAAAAATATATCTCACATATCTTAAGCAAACAGGTGGGGGATATTGATCTTTGATCTTTTTCTAAAGATCCCAAGTAGCCTCCTCATTGGTGTGGTGACTCCACCCGACCTTGACAAGTCGCACAATCTTATTCCGCAACTGTCGTTCTTTGTGATCCAGAATCCGTATCGGAACCTCTTTGTAAGTAGCATCAGGTTGAATGGAACCTGACACATATGACAGAATATGTGTAGAGTCTGGCACATACTTGCTCAACATGGACACATGAAACACATCATGGATACCAACCAAGGATGGTGGTAGCGCTAGGCGGTAAGCGACTGCTCCAATCCTCTCCAAAATCTCAAAAGGCCCAATGTACCTTGGAGCTAACTTACCATGGAGGTCAAATCTCTTCACCCCTTTCATGGGTGAGACTCGTAGGAATACATGGTCACTAATAGAGAACTCGATCTCGCATAACTCTCGACGATCCTCGCCTCGCCATCCTTCCGTCGCAATAATGCGGACCAACTCTGCCTCATGCTGAGCTCTCTGGGGTCCTAGCAACTGGGCCTCCCCAACCTCCTCCCAGAGGGTGGGTGTACGACACTGTCTACCATACAACGCTTCAAACGAGGCCATTTGGATAGACGAATGATAACTGTTGTTGTAGGCGAATTCCACTAATGGCAAGTGGTCCTCCCAGTTGCCCCCGAAATCCATAACACAGGACCTTAGCAAGTCCTCTAGTGTCTGAATGGTGCCGCATCGGCCCATCTATCTGCGGATGGAATGCGATTACTAAAAGCGTGTGCCTAAGGCTCGCTCTGACTACGCAAACGATCCAAAGAGTCGGTCTTTCGAATTGCTAAGAAGTGAACGGATTTGGTTAGTCGGTCAATGACTACCCAAATCGCGTCATGGCCTTGACGTGTCTTAGGCAAACCCACCACAAAATCCATGGTAATGTGATCCCACTTACACTCGGGAATAGGATTCCTTTGAAGTAGTCCGGTTGGTCTTTGATGCTCAGCCTTTACCTGTTGACAAACTAGACATCTAGCAACAAAATCTGCGATGTCTTTCTTCATGCCGTTCCACCAATACAAACGCCTTAAATCTCGATACATGCGGGTTCCACCTGGGTGGATCGTAAATCGAGAGCGATGAGCCTCCTGGAGTAATTCCTCCATGACAAGGTGAGACTGAGGTACGCATAATTTGCTCTGGAAATAAATAATACCTTCATCATCTCGGGTGAACTCAATCTGCTGTCCAGAGGTTATCTGACTGCCAATGAACCGTAAGTACTTATCATTGGCCTGAGCCTCCCGGACTCTCGTCCTGATAGATGACTGAGCAACCATGGTAACAAGAACACCCTGCTCTATCGGTCCCTGCTCCTCAAGGCCCAACTCGGAGAAACCTTGAATCAAATCCGTGACTAAAACTCGGTAGCAAGCTAAAGTCCCTCGGGCTTCCGGCTAAGTGCATCGGCAACCACATTGGCTTTCCCTGGGTGGTAGCTAATGGTACAGTCATAATCCTTCAGAAACTCCATCAATTCACGGTTCATCAAATCCATGAATACTACTGGAGCATTGGTAATAATAAAATCAATACCAGGAAACCACCATCTACGGTGGCCGAGTGCGCAACTCCAACTACCACCATCAACAGTGGCCAAGTTACGCAACTCCAACGACAACAACTGATCCAATCGTATCCAGAATACACGACTTCCCAAATCCTTGGACGACTAAGTCGTCAATAAGTCTAATAAGATAATCATAAGCTCATACAATTCATACCAATTATGAAATTATCGTCGCTACACACCTGCATTCTCTTTACTCTAGGCTGATGATATAACAATCATCACAACGACAATGATAATTGTATGACACCATGTCACTACAATATCAACACACCAATCATAAATCAATCCTAGAGTATACACAGGTGTCCTATAGCTGATCTAAATAGATCCTCTATCCACAATAAAGGATATTCATTTCCTTCTACAACTACCGCATTCTATCATCGATAATCGATGCATAATCTCAAAGGTCCATCTCTCTTTTAACAAAGAGTTCCAGATCTTCTCTAGAATAAATACTGGGATAGATAAATATCCCATCCAACACCTCCTACAATAAGGTAAAATGATCTTTCATCGTCTTGACCAGTGTAAGTATACATGCCATATCCATAACCAAATCACTAATAGTAGGGACTGATATTCTCTGAGGGTTTACTCCTTGACCTTCAAATGGGTGGCTAGCAGGCCAAATCCCTAGCTTCCTAATTCGACATCAGTCGGCACCTCTAAAGAGTCCATACTTCTGAAATCATCGTTAGGTTCCGCAAGGTCAATACGTCGTCGACCTCGTCCATGACCATGAGTAGGGGCAATTTCACTAGGTAGCATTTCCTACAATGAGTATGTATCTAACAAGAACATACTGACAACTTCCTATTACATAAGAAAAATATAGTAACAACTAAAGACAATACTTTTCCTATAGCTCAGAGATATCCTTCAGCTTGCCTGGTCCCAAAACACGAGAACTCCCAAAAATCCAAGGAAAAGAAAATCCTTGAAACATAAAACCCACAAACCAAAATCGTAAACCAATCTGCGACAATATTCAGAAATACATGGACCAGATATGGTAAAAACCTCGAAATAATAATAGAAATACAAGTATTTTATTAACTGCATGCATGCACGACTAAACATAAATCAATTAAAGTAAAATAGTTTTATGACACTAAATCAAATTGCGACAAAATCCAAAGTGCATAAACAAAATGCAATACCGATAAAGTAAATAAAGCGGCATCTCGACGATGCAGTAGGACAAGCACAACAAGGGACTCTCTGAGCAACATGAAGGTAGGTCAACAGGACACGTCCTCCATCAGTTAACCTAGAGGATAAGTGAGGAGGGGGTGAGTACAACCACTCAGTGGATGGATAGACAATAGTGCATAATCATAATGCACATAATGGAAGTCAAAGGAAACAAACTAAAGTAACCCAACCCTCAGAGTGCCAATATTAGTCTGTAACCAACCTGAGCAGTAGTATAACAAATATACGCGCAACATATACAACCACCGCAATCTATAAGCAATGCACATCTGGATACCATGATAAAGCCTCATGGCTCTCGAGGTAATACAAAGAGAACTATCTATGAGCTACCGCGAACGGAATTCGTGGGTTGACAATCAATACACAAAGCACTGTTTACGCACAACTACATGCTACCACGAATGGGACTCGTGGGTAAACAGGCAGTAAAAAGACTCAATGTATGCGAGCAATGACATGCTACCACAAATTGGTCTCGTGGGCAGACAACATATATAGATATCTAGTTATTGACTGCATGCAACAATATGCTACCACTAATGGGTCACGGGGGCAGTCAATTATCCTAGGTTGTTAAGCCTAGGGTTATCCAATACATCTAGCATAGAACATCTATCAAAGTCGATAAAGATCATCGATCTACAATTAAGCCCATTGAGGCGGTCAAGCGAGGGTTTCAACACCTCTAATACGAAATGTTTACCAAAGTCAGTAAAGATCATCGACTTATAAATAAATACGTTGAGATGGTCAATCATAGGGTTTCGTCCCAGCTAACAGGAAATGCCTATCAAGGCCAATAAGGACAACACATCTACTAACAAGCACGACAAGTGGGTTAAGCCTAAATTATATCATTTCTACCAGTTTAATCATACATGCTACAACATGCTACCATGAACAGATCTCGTGGGTACTTAGATGTAAAGTAGCTATCTAGCTATAGACGTCATACAAATCCGATTATCACCAACTCCGAACGGATAACACAAGAGTATAACTTTACAATAGATTATCTCAACCATGCATGGGAGACATATTCGACCACAGATATACAAAGCAACCATAGGGAGTCCCTACTGCAGACTCTCTCTCAATCAAGAATAGGAGATATAGTTGGCAGCCGATAGATATGAACAACGTTATATACCCTCTAAGGATTAATCGCATCCTAATCATACGACCTCGACTAGTTCGATCACCATATCAACTGAAATAGTAAATGGATAAACATATACCAATAAGCACATCCGGGTTATTACGCCTAGGGTTCCAACACATAGGATTTTACTAATGTTTCATTCCTGAGATCCACTCCTACGGAATATCCTCATCTAAGTTATTCTATCTCTACTAGTCTCAATCATGGTATCCACCGCAATAACACATAACCAAATAAACACATAACAATGATATCTAATAAACGACAGCATAGTCATACTAATGGAAATCAATGGCTGAAATTAATTAGGGTATAACTAAAGGGGGTCCTGCCAATACAAAGTCAAAGCAATATGCTATAGAGCATCAAGTGCAAATATACCCTAAACCACGTAAGCAACGTAATCATATCATCATGCACTAAATCTAGAGAATTTATCTCTAGAATTTATTTACCTGTTAGCCGTCTGGAGATGTCCTGTCGTTGCCAAGTCCCCAATACGATCTTGTCGATAATACCTCGAAATTCTGAAACATAAAAATCGTCAAAAATCTGTACAAAATCCAAAAAGTGCACAGGTTGACCTGCCAAACGTGGCGAACACCGAAAATTCAAAAACCCTTAGGAACTCAAAAACCTAGGCTCTGATACCAAATAAATTTTCACGCCCTGAGGGAGTCCCCGCCAGACGAAAATCCGGCAGCATCTCCCCTGTACGGGTGATAATACGAATCTTGTATACAAGGCACATACGACCCACTATACATCGGTCAACACGACCAGAACAAAAACCACACATACAGATCATATATAGGCCTCAGGCCAACAACCAAAGTAAATAACAAAAGTCTACAATATCTAGACTTACCTCTTCTACCATCTGAGTAGGAATACACCACCAAAACGAATCGAATAAAAGTCCATAAGGATATACCAAGTACAACCAAAACATCCACGAGTACATAACCAAAACACAAGTCCTACACATGTCTTCTAGCCAATAAACCAAAACCATAAGACCAAAAACAAAACCATTACGACGAGGGGGATTGACAGATGGACTCTCCTGACAGTGTCAACCTGAAATAGATGTAAAGCAACGGGGTAAGTTCAACGAACTCAGCGGGTATCAAGTCGATATGCATAGTAAGATATATCTAGTAATAATAATCATGCTAGTACAGTCTCCTGATCAATAATAGAAAAATGCAAGGAAGAGATGAGGAAAGATTGTACATACCTGAATCTCCTATCCTGACATAGGAGTATGAGCCATACTAGGAGAAATAAGATCGTTAGACCAAATACATAATGTATCATGTATGCATGTCAATCATATGCAACAACCAAGGCAGCAACCAAAATGCAGCAAACACAATACAAATGCCATCCATGCAATATGCATGCAATGCAAATGACATGGTCACCCCTGACGCGAGTCAGCCGCCTCACACGCGATGGTGAAGCCGAGTGGGTAGGGCTATGACAACTGTGCACTCTGCCATCACTACTCCTGAGTGACCGAGTGGACAGGATGCTGTTGGAGTACACCTATCCTCCTACCCCAAACAGAGTGGGGGGAGTAAAGCTCTCATCTCCCGGTGTCGTAGACCAGAGGAGGGATCCCTGTTCCCTACCACGTTGCCTCACCGCTATCCATGAGCGGACCAGCGGAGCTTGACAGAGCTACTGCACACACCCTCCTGATGTACCACTAACCCATGAGTGATTGTGTGTGTAGATCATGTAACTGGCTACGGGCTCAACTACAAAGGAACCGCCGTCCAGCTAGCATGCAATCATGCAAGATGGTGCATGACACTAAAGCATGTAACACCAACAAATATACGTCTCCAAATAATATGTACAAAATAAAATGAGTACATATCAATGACCTAGGTATACAAGGAAAGTATATCTAAAAGCTAATCAAGTGCATGTCACAACTCCCAAAATAAGTACACATAACAAGTATCAAGACAATATCGACTAAGATAGAAATGCATGCATCATGTATGGCACAGTGACATACAAGGGCAGATAAGACATAAAAATTACTGTGAGCTATAGATAACTAAGCATATCAACCTGACAATATCTAAAAGATAAGTCAAAGTACCCGCTTGCTAAAATGCTCAAAATAATGAAATCTTCACACCCATGGACCTGTCTCGTGACCGAAACCTGCATAATACATAATATACTCAGCTTATATTGCCAACCCTAATATCAAGTCCAAAACCTAATGGATTAAGCTATCCACTTAACCGATCACTCATTGCCGTCATATATCCACACAATAACAGGATCCATAACCATCCCTCCGATCACACTCATTCACAACTTGCAAAACCCCAAAAATCAGCCCATTCATAGTCAATCTAGTCTTCTCCTCTCACTCATCGCCACCACAGCCGTGCAAACCCCCAATTTACAGCCCCTAATCGACCAAAACTCCGGTTCACAACCGTGCACAGCCGGCGCTCCTTGCTCTCAGCCGTACGACCATTCATAGCTCACTCACACAACACCTCACTGCCAACCCAAAATTAACAACAAGGGAAGAAGGAGATGGATCATGCTTACCAGCACTAGCAAAATCCACCAGCAGCCAATCCTTCCCCTAAATCTGTCCTGTTCGCCGGAAAAAGCCTCGGCTGGTCCTAAATCAATGGATCAAGCTAAGTGAAGGAAAAATCTCATCTTAAACCTAGATCTTGTCCAAAATAAGGAGAGGAGAAGAGCTTACCTATCTCCGGCGACCACTGGCAGTCCTTCCCTTGTCCCCTATTCGCCGGCGCAACTTAGCATCGGATCCCCTGCTCCGACAGAGAAATCATGGCTTCAGTAGAATAAGGTGCGGACATCGCGTGGGAACAGATCGTGAGAGAAGATCGCGTGGGAGAGGTGTGGTCGCGAGAGGAAACAGCGAGGGAGAAGAGGCGGCGGTGGTCGTGTGGCTGCGGACGTGAGCAGTGGCCTGGCCGTCGGCGCGTGCGGCTCGGGCGGGCAGCGGCGGAGAGGGGAAACTCGCGGCGGCCTATGCACAGGGAAGGGCAACGACGGCAATCTTGGCGTGGGCGACGTCGGGCTGCTGGCTACGGCGAGAAGAAGGTTTTCGCGAAGGAATGGGGTTCATGAAGAGGTAAGAGTCAGGTCGCGAGGAAGAAAAGTCGGCGTGGCGGGGAAAATTGGGATCGGTCTAAAATAAACCAAATTACCCCTTTATATAAGAATTAACCTAGGTTAGGTTTCTATTAATCCCCCAGTAATTTAATTATCCCCGTAAATCACGTACAGGCCCCATTTAATTCCAAAATTTTTTTGAAAAATTTCTAAAATTCTCAAAAAATCCCGAAATAATTCTCAGGATTATTTTTCCTAATTTTTAGCCATTTAATTTCGTATTTTAAATTTTCATATTTAACAATGCCTTTGATATATCTTAGAATTCTCTTAACGACCACTAGATGGGACTCTTTGGCACAAGATTTGTATCTTGCACACATACCTACCGCAAATAAAATGTTGGGTCAAAGTATAAAAGACTAGCAATCATACTCCTATATAGTTTAATGTTAAATATGGAAAATATAAAATACTAAATTAAATGGCCAAGGAATTAAGAAAATAATCCTGGAATTTTTTTGGGATTTTTAGGAAATTTTAGGAATTTTTCTAGATTTAAACGGAGCTCATACGAGATAATTACGGGGATAAAATAAATAGGTTTTAGGTGGAGTCTATTTAAGGGGATTAATAGGCGATAATAACCTAAAGTTTTCAAATATCTAAACCTAGGTTTGGTTTTTTTCCGGTTTGCGCCGCACCCCTCCTTTCTTCGTGATAACTCTTTTTCCCCAATGCCGTAGTTTTTTTTTTCTTCTCTTCTCTTCTCCCCGCGCATCGGCCACGCTGACGCCGAGGTCACACCGTGGTTGCTGCTCACAGGCAGTGCTCGCCTTCACCATTATCGCCGAGCCAGCCTTGCTGACCTCAATCGCCCGAGAGCCTGCAGTCGGCCGTCCCTCTGCAAGCGTTGGCAAACGCGACGCCTGCCTTCTGTCGAGCCTTCTTTTTCTCGCGCCCGAGCCTTGCGGTCGCTACTTTCTCCGTAGCAGCTGGCGCCGCCCTCCTCGCCTCTGACCACCGCCCTTCCTGGTGCCCAGGCCGTCGTCTCCTCGCCTTTGATCGCTGCACAAGCCGCTACTTCTTCTTCCCCAGCGCTTGCAGCCACAGGACTGTCACCGCAAGCCCTAAGTGTCGCCGGTGAAGTGGAAATTTCGGTATATATCGTGTTTCTGTTTTTTTTTCGTTCGTCTGTTCAAGTGGAGTTGTTGTGAATTTGAGGGGGGTTGTCGGCTGAGAGGGCTGTGAGGGTTAGGGTTGGAGGTGGTCATGCAAGGTTGGCTGTAAGTGGGCTGCGAGTTGGGGATATTGGCTGCCGATGGAATCTTAAGGCAAGTAGGCAACATTCATAGTATGATTAGATTGTTGGTTGGTTTCGGATAAATTTAGGGTTGTGGGATGGATCCATTTGGGTGTTGTTGGCTATGCACGATTAGGTGTTGGAGTTTTATGCAGATTTACTGTGATGTGGGTTTTTGGCCGACTGTGAAAGGGTTAGATAAATTAGTGGAATTGGAAATTGATTTGGGTTAATTGGTTTATGTAAGAAATTGATTAAGTATTCGATTTGTCGGTGAATTGCATTTTTGTGCTTAACAATAGTTATGCTGTATGCAGGTTTCGGTCACAAGGCAGGTCCGCAGTCGTGACAGTTTCATTTTTTTCGGGCATTTTATCAGGTGGATATTTTGAATTATCTCTTAGATATATAGTCATGTTGATATGCTAGTTAGGATAGCTTGCAATAATTTTCATGTTTATATGCCGAGTATGTTTTTGTGCCTACTTGATACATGCATTTGATCGGTTATGATTATATCTTCCCTGTTTTACTTGGATTATAAATATGTACTTATTGGTTGTGCATATTATTCGGATATGTGTTTTAGTTGGATTTACATGCTTTAGTATCATGCACCATCTTGCATGATTGCATGCTGGCTGGATGAGGTTCCTTTGTAGTTGAGCCCGCAACCAGTTACATGGCCTGCACACGCTGCCACTCATGGGTTAGTGGTACATCAAAGGGGTGTGTGCAGTTGCTCTGTCAGGCTCCGCTGGTCCGCTCATGGGTAGCGATGAGGCAGCGTGGTAGCGGGCAGGGATCCCTCCTCTGGTCTACGACACCGGGAGATGAGAGCTTAGCTCCCCCACTCTGTTTGGGGTAGGAGGATAGGTGTACTCTGACAGCATCCTGTCCACTCGGTCACTCAGGAGCAGTGATGGCAGAGTGCACAGTTGATGCAGGATGGTGAGACGGCAAGCCAACTACACACAAGGATCAAAGACATCCTCAATGGGCTTCACCTAATCGGCCATCAACTAGAGAACCGGAATATCATCAGGTATTCCTTAAACTCATTTCCACGAAACACATTGTGGACATCTATATTAGATGCCTATAAAATTTGGAGAAATCTTTCAAAGTTAAAATTAGGTGAATTATTTTGCGAATTATAGTTGCACAAATAGATTAACGCTAAACAAGACTAAAAGGGTATAGCCTTTCTTGCAAGGTCAACCAAGGAGGTGAAATTAAAATCCTGAACCAAACCCATCTGAGGATGAGTCTGATTCAAACTCAAATGAAGAACAACTAGTGAACTTGGTAAGAAAGATGTTCACTAGAAGGAAGACAGATTTCACCAAGAAGGACCTACAAAAGGTGATCAAATCGACACCCAAAAAAAACAAAGGCCACATTACTTGCTATGGATGCAATAAGAAAGGTCATTTCAAGCATCAATGCCCCAATTTAAAAGAAGACAAACCCAAGAAAACAAGAAGAAAGAAGACACTCAAAGTCACCTAGGACGAATCCTCTTCAAAAGAATCAAAAGTCGAAGAACCAAAGCAGACCAACTACCTGGCACCGATGGCAACAGGACATGAGTCAGAATCTGAATAAGATCAAGAAGATGAGTCTGAGTATGAGTCTAGCCAAGGATCCATATCCAGTTTAGAAGGTTCCGAAGAGCTAAAACTTAATTTAACTACAAGGTTTTACAAAATAATAGTATGTCTAAATAAAAAAGTAACCAAATTTGAGGAGCAAAATAAATTTCTCCTTAAAGAAAATCAAGAGCATAAGGAACAATTTAACTCGAATTTCTCAACTAACCAATCTGAAGATGGAAACTAAACTCAAGTTGTAAGACTTGAGGAAGAAAATTCCATTTTGAATGGTCAAGTTGAGGAACTCAAAGAAATATTGGAAAAGTTCACAAAGGGATCCAAGTATCTAGACATGATACTTGGAACTCAAAAAGCTATGTACAACAAGTTCGATCTTGAATACAAATCTAACTCAACCAATAAAACTTTCATATCACTTGTTAGTCAAAATAAAAAACAAACTAAAGCATGGGTTCCGAAAGCTTACTTGACTAAGCAAGTTGGACAAAACTAGTTTTATGTACCAAAAGATGAAATTTATTATTTAAATAAAAATCATAAAATATATGATTCAGGGGGAGGCAACAAACTAGTTGTCACTTAAAAAAACTAAACTTATATACTCGGGTAATTAGGACTAATAGGTATAATTCTAACTTGGTAAATAGTATTGGAAAAGATTGGGATAATAGTAGGTTAAGGAAGGACTGTCTAAAGCATGTCTAGGAAGAATCATATATGTTCGACCTAATGCAATCGGCTTAGTGGAATTAGCTAAAGCTACCCTAGTCCAGTCTAAACTAGTTAGACCAAGGTTGAGTACTAAGTTCCTTGGGCAAGACTATTTGAAAAAGTTGTCTTAGGCACATGGTTACTTTAATAATGTCCAAGTGACTCCCCACAACCTAAAAGCTTAGTCAAAGAAACTTGCTTGGTTGACCCCAAACCAAACCTAAATCTAACACAAGCTAAAACCATATCAAATTAATAATTCAATTTCAACTCATCTCACAAAACTATAGGATCTCCTTAATTGATAAATTAGACCAGGTGAGATGAATAAAGATAAACTCTAAAGTAATTAAATTTGAAATTAAATCAACAAATTAAAATGAAATTAAAAAATTTATTTAATTTTAAACAAATTAATTATTAAAACTATAATTCTAATCAAACTTAATTTAATTTTAAACTTAATTCATTTCAAAAAACTATCATTTTAAATCTTAACTAATTTTGAACTGAAATTGATTTTAAACTTTAATTAATTTTAATCAAGTTCAAAAATTAAATTAAAATGCAAAATAAAATTCCTACTTTGTGTATAGGAATCTAAATGGATACCAGATAGTGGATGCTCCAAATACATGACTAGAGATCACACCAAGTTCAACAACAACAACAAAGTGTTATCCCACTAGATGGGGTCGGCTACATAGATCCTTCTATGTCATTGGGCTCTCTCCTACTATATCATCATCTATATTTAAATAAATTTTAACTTGTTTTATTATTTCTAACCAAGTCTTTTTTGGTCTTTTTCTTCCTCATTTAGTGTGTATATTTGTTATCGTTTCACATCGCCTAACTGAAGCATTTATTGGTCGTCTAAGTACATATTCGTACCACCTTAAACATACCTCTCGGAGCTTTCCTTCAATAGATGCAACTCAGACTTTCTCTCTAATGCTCTCATTTCTTATTTTGCCCATCCTCGTATGTCCGCACATCCACCTTAACATCTTCGTCTCTGTAACTCTCATCTTTTTCTCATGTGCTCGAATAGTCTAACATTCAGCGTCATATAATATAGTAGGTCTAACCGCCATTTTGTAGAACTTCTCTTTAAGTTTTAGAGGCACTTTATGATCACATAAAACACCCGGCACTTTCCTCTATTTCAACCATCCTGCTTATATTCTATGTAAGACATCTCTCTCAATCCCTCCATTAACTTGCAAAAATGATCCTAAATATCTAAAGCTCTCAGTTCTGGATAACTTGTCATCTCCTATCTTAAAACTTGTTTCATTACGTCTAATATTTCTAAACTTAAATTTCATATATTGTCTTTACTCTACTAAGTCTAAAACCTTTCACTTCTAGTGTTTTTCATCAAGATTCTAGTTTAGCATTTACTCCTTCACATGTCTCATCTACCAAAATAATATCATTTGCAAATAACATGCACCACGATATCGTCCATGATTAGTATAAAAAGATAGAGACTTAGAGTTGATCCTTGATGTAACCCTATCTTTATTAGAAATGCTTCAGTTAATCCGCCTAAAGTCTTTACTCTGGTTGTTACTTCCTCATACATATACTTAATTAGTTCAATATATGTTACACTAACACCTCTCTTTTCTAGAATTCTCCATATAATTTCTATTGAGACTCTATCATAAACTTTTTCTAAGCTAATGAATACCATGTGTAGATCTTGCTTTTTCTCTCGATACTTTTCAATTAGTTGCCTAAGAAGATGTATAGTTTCTATTGTCGACCTTCCTAGCATGAACCCAAATTGATTTTCAAGAACTTTGGTCTTCTTTCTTAATCTTTTTTATATTACTCTTTTCCAAAGTTTCATGGTATGACTCATTAGTTGAACACCCCTATAGTTTGCACAAGTTTGTATGTCTCTCTTGTTCTTATATAAATGAATTAGAGTACTTACCCTCCATTGTGTTAGTGAGAGCCCTAGAGTCAATCATTTGATAATTGTTGTATGGACTTTATTGTATCATATTCCTATTTATAAAGGCATGGTTATTATATTTACTTGTATTAGTGCCAAATAACTAAATATAATAATGTCCTTGAGTAGTAGGTTCTTATCTATATCAATCGATTGGTTGAATCGATAATGAGATGATATAGAGAACACTACTCTTAATCATTCCTAGTCAAGTATTAACATTCAGGGACAATGTTAATGCATAGAGACTAGCATGTAGGTCAACTCGATGACTTGATCTCACAAGTCATGGATATGAGATATCAAGTTGACACATTGGTATACATTAGAGAATGTATACTGAATGACCCGCCATGAGAAAGTATCGTGGATCATTATATGAGTGTCATATACTTTCTCATGTGGCTATTAGTATGACTATTAGTCCTTAGACCTGAAGTCACCATGGTTCCCTACATAAGGAGTTGCATACTTTGGCTTCGTCAAATGTCACCCGTAAATGGATGGACTATAAAGGTGATTACTAGGTATGTAACAAATTATGCGGAGGGATGTGAGTGATGTAGATGAGATCTATCCCTCCTATATGACGGGAGTGACATCGATATTCTTGATAGAGTGAGACCGCGAAGTGCATGGCCATGCCCAAATGGGTCAATATGAGATATTGAGCTCATTTGATTAGAGTGAGTCTACTTGGAGTTTAAGATATAGATTGTACCGAGGATGACATGGTCTATATCTCAATTGGTCAATCTAGATGTCAAGGATAGAGGGACATTGTCATATATTGTGAGATTCACAATTAGTAGTCACAAAGGTGATGTTGGAGCTCAACATTCTCGTAACTTGGGTAGCAATGATGTGTTGCTAGATACCGCTTATTGCTTATGTTCCTAAATCGGTTTAGGGACATTGCCAACATTACAAGAACCTATAGGGTCACACACAAAGGGAAATTAGATGGAGATTAGGTTCATATGATGAACCATGAGGATTAGGTTCATGGGATGAACCAAATTGGATTAAGAGTAATCCTAATTAGACTAATTGAGTTGGACTCAATTTGATTCAAGTGTTGAATGAGTCTAATTTAGATTTGATTCATCAAATCAATTTAAATTAATGAATAGAGATTCATTAAATTAAAATTGACTTGAATCAAATGGTTGGATTTGATCAACCATGGGAGATAAGAGGTCAAGTTTGACTTGACCAAATGTCATGTCATGATGATGACTTGGCATGGCCGGCCAATGATGATGCTCCACATCATCATTGACTTATCATGTGGTGCCACCTCATGAGAGAGGGCCACTCCATTTGATGGGGAAATTCATTTCGTGAAGTTACTCGAACTTCATCTTCTTCCTTGGATCATCCTCTCAAGCTCCCCTCTCCTCCTTGGCCGAAACTTCTAAGGGTGCTAGCACACTCTAGGTTTCTTTTCTCCACCTATTGCTTGTGTGGATACCAATAGAGGAGTGTACACTTGACACTCTAGAGTTCCGGCAAGCTATTTGGACGAGCGGGATTTACGAAGGGTATCACATCGAGGGTAACACTCTCAACTTATAGATCTAAGGTAGATCTAGGTTTACTTAGCACATACATGTTTTTTTATTTTAATATATCTTCGCACGGATCCGTGGCTGGACTTCCGGGATTTCTGCAATGCAAAAAGTGGTTTTTGCAGCTCGGAAAGTCCAACAGTGGTATCAGAGCC
Organism: Wurfbainia villosa; assembly: GCA_025175895.1. Classification (NCBI taxonomy): domain Eukaryota; kingdom Viridiplantae; phylum Streptophyta; class Magnoliopsida; order Zingiberales; family Zingiberaceae; genus Wurfbainia; species Wurfbainia villosa. The sequence continues at coordinate 36,045,997 of CM045990.1, forward strand.
ACGTGCGAAGCATGTATGTGTTTCATTTTTGTAGTTTTTGTATTAGATATAAAAATTACAGATTTTTATGTTTCTGTAAATTTCCTATTTTTATCGAATTTTTGGGTATTTTTCTCGAAGAGTCGAAGCAACGAGTGTTGGGACACTTGTAGGCTTCAACCATCGAGAAAAACTCTCTGAAACGGCGAGTTCTCACTTTAGGTTATTGGGACAACGACTTAAGTCACTGTAAGATCATAGTAGGGACACTCGCAAAGTTTATTTTGCGAGTAGGGGCGCTGCCCCTATCCCCAAAAGGGGCCTTGTCCCGCGATCGCGCCCGGAAACCGCTTAGTGGGACTGTTACGGAGAGGTGACTCATAAAATTGAAAAAAAAATAGGAAAAATTATAGAAATTTTCTGTAAAAATATATAATTTAGAATTATGTATAATTCTATGATTGTCATGGCCCAAGAACCCCAATATGATTGGATGATGATGTGTTGTAATTCATAATACGGCCTGCATGCCGTTTTTGTGGTTGTGCGTGTTGTATAGTGTATGCGACCTATGCGTCGTACCTCTTCTTTTGAAATTCTGGTTGTAAATAGTTTTAGACTCGAATGTAACTCGAGTTTCATATTTTTAATGTACAAAATGGAGCGGTGGAAAGTCCACTTGTAGACGAAGTTACGAGAAGGGTGTCGACGACACATGGCGGTCAAAGGAAGCGCTTGGAGAAGCCGCTAGCCCTAGGTTGACCGTCCGATCTTCTCATTGGCTTGAGAAGATCGTAGTAGGGCCATGACCACATCACAGTTAATTTTATATATATATATATATATATATATATATATATATATATATATATATATATATATATATATATATATATATATATATATATTTGTTTTTGGTGGTTTGTCTGTGATGCATGCTAGTAGAATAATGCTTGTATGTATATGATGCATGCTAGGATATTTTTCTTGTATGTATATGATGCATGCTAGAATAATGCTTGTATGTATGTGATGCATGCTAATATAGGATAATAAAGGCCTTAATGCGTATATGATACACATTACGATTAGATTAGATCTTAATCGAATCAACTCGTAAATGCCTACCAAGTCCTTGATACCCATCACTACCTCGATCATTTGTAGTTGTTGAATCTGCCAAAGCAGAGCAACGCATATTATCTTGGTAGGGTGCGGAGGGACAATCTTGGTCCCGCCTATCACGTCTTGGGTTAGAGTAAGCTCAATTAGATTGAGTAAAACTAGTTAACTCAATTGGATCGAGTAGAACTATAGGCATATTCCAACCATTTGAAAGATAGGATAAGATCGCATTTACACTAAATCTTGGGTGATTTAGCCAAAGCTAACTCAAGGTCTTTTGTAAATGTGGTCTTGATCCTATAAACAAGAGTTGCATAGAGATGTAATCGGTAATGTGTTACCCACCGATTGTACTAAGTCTTGGGCGATTTAGCGAAAGCTAACTCAAGGCTTAGTATAATGTGGATCTTGTCCCGCAAGAATTATAGCTAGTTTGTATGAATCTAGTAATGTGGTTTAACCACATCCATAACTCGATTCTACAAAATTCCTATAATTCAGTGGGAGCATCATTTAATTAAAGGCCTAATTAAATGATAAAAGGAATATGATATTAATTCTCTGTATTGTATGTTGTAGATTACTATGTCGACAAACACGAACACTCTCTCTCTGCGTTCTATCCTTGAGAAGGACAAGCTCAATGGAGCAAATTTCCTGGACTGGTACAGGAACCTGAGAATTGTTCTCACCCAAGAAAGGAAACTGTACGTCCTGGAGCAGCCCATTCTAGAGGCACCTTCTGCCACTGCCTCGCGAGCTGACAAAGATACTTACAAGAAGCATCAAGATGATGCATTAGATGTGTCATGTCTAATGCTCGAGACCATGAACTCTGAGCTTCAGAAGCAATATGAGTTCATGAATGCTTATGATATGGTTGAACATCTTTGTCAACTATATCAAGGACAAGCAAGGCACGAGAGATATGAAGTCTCTAAGACATTGTTTGGTTCCAAAATGCAAGATGGGACTCCCATAGGTCCATATGTACTCAAGATGATTGGGCACGTAGAAAACCTACAGAGATTGGGATTCCCCCTTGGCCAAGAGCTGGCCACTGACTTGATCTTGTAGTCTTTGCTGCAAAGCTACAATCAATTTGTCATGAATTAGAACATGAATGAAATTGATAAGCCACTGCCTGAGATGCTCAGCATGTTGAGAACTGCTGAGCTCAACCTTAAGAAGGGAAAAATCTGACGCCATTTTGATGGTGCAAAAGAAGAAAGACAAGGGCAAGCCAAAAGGTAAGGGAAAGTCGCAAGCCAAGGGCAAAGGCAAGGAACTGAAACCCAAAGGAGAGGTAGCCAAGGAAGGGGCTTGCTTCCACTGCAAGGAAGCTGGACACTGGAAGCGTAACTGCAAAGCATACCTGGAAGATCTTAAGAAGAAGAGAAGTGAGACTTCTACTTCAGGTATAAATGTTATAGAAGTCAATCTATCTATTTCTTCATCATGGGTATTAGATACCGGATGTGCATCTCACATTTGTACCAATGTGCAGGCGCTGAGAACTAGCAGGGCATTGACAAAGGGCGAGGTGGACCTACGAGTAGGCAATGGAGCAAGGGTTGCTGCTGTTGCTGTAGGAACTTATGATCTATCTCTGCCCTCTGGGCTTGTACTAGAATTAGATGAATGTTGTTATGTGCCTGCCTTAACTAAGAACATCATTTCAGTTTCTTGTTTAGACAAGAAAGGATTTACATTTATAATAAAGGACAAATATTGTTCAGTTTATTTAAATGATATGTTCTATTGTAGTGCACCTCTAATGAATGGACTCTACTTTCTAGACTTAGAGAGCCCTATCTATAACATAAGTACCAAAAGGTTCAAGTCAAATGAGTTGAACCAAACTTATCTCTGGCATTGTCGCTTAGGTCACATAAATGAGAGTCGCTTATCTCAGCTCCATAAGGATGGGTTGCTAGACTCATTTAATTTTGAATCATATGAGACATGCGAGTCTTGCCTTTTAGGCAAGATGACCAAGACTCCGTTTAGTGGACAAAGCGAAAGAGCAACAGACTTGTTAGGACTTATACATAGTAATGTATGTGGCCCTTACAATGTTGCAGCTAGAGGTGGTTACAGGTACTTTATTACATTTACTGATGACTTCAGTAGATATGGTTATGTGTATCTCATGACACATAAATCAGAATTCTTTGAAAAGTTCAAAGAATTTAAGAATGAAGTACAAAACCAGCTTGGCAAGAGTATTAAGATACTTCGATCAGATCGAGGTGGTAAATACCTTAGCCATGAGTTTCGTGACTATCTAGCTGAGTGTTGGATTCTATCCCAACTCACTCCTCCTGGAACACCACAGTGGAATAGTGTATCCGAAAGGAGGAATCGTACCCTATTAGATATGGTACGATATATGATGAGTCACACAGATCTTCCTATATCCTTTTGGGGATATACTCTAGACACAGCAGCCTTTACCCTTAACCGTGTACCATCCAAGGCTGTGATAAAGACACCATATACGATATGGACAGGGAGAAATCCCAAGATGTCTTTCATAAGGATTTGGGGTTGTGAGGCTTACGTTCGACGTCAAGTCTCAGACTAACTGGGACCCAAATCCGATAGGTGCTATTTTGTTGGATATCCCAAGGATACAAAGGGATATTACTTCTACATTCCCAGTCAGCACAAAGTGTTTGTGGCAAAGTCTGGGGTTTTTCTAGAAAGGGATTTTGTTTCTAGAAAAACTAGTGGGAGTACATTCGATCTTGAAGAAATTCAAGATAAGGACCATAGCACTGAGGCCTTGATGGAGGTTGAACAGGAACCACAAAGTGTTGTGGGTGATGAGATTGTTGCACAAAGAGTTGTGGAACAACCACCTGTTCATGTAGACCTACCTCTTCGCAGGTCTGATAGGGTACGTCGTCAGCCTGAGAGATACTCATTTCTCTTGTCTGACCATGATGATGTTATGCTCATTGAGAATGAGCCTACCTCCTATCAGGAAGCTGTGATGAGCTCAGATTCTGAGAAATGGCTAGAGGCCATGAAATCCGAGATGGAATCCATGTACACCAACCAAGTATGGACTTTTGTTGATCCACCTGAAGGGGTCAAACCCATTGGGTGTAAGTGGGTCTTTAGGAGAAAGACTGACATGGATGGACTTACGCATACCTATAAGGGTCGATTGGTGGCTAAAGGTTTCAAGCAAATTCATGGTATTGACTATGATGAAACCTTTTCTCCAGTGGCGATGTTTAAGTCCATTCGGATCTTGCTTGCTATTGCAGCATACCACGATTATGAGATCTGGCAGATGGATGTCAAAACTGCATTTCTGAATGGAAACTTAATCGAGGATGTGTACATGACACAACCTGAGGGTTTTGTAGATCCACAGCATACTGGGAAAGTATGCAAGGTGCAAAGGTCCATTTATGGGCTAAAGCAAGCTTCTCGGAGCTGGAATCTTCGATTCGATGATGCGATCAAACAGTTTGGTTTCATCAAGAATGAAGATGAACCCTGTGTCTACAAGAGGGTTAATGGGAACACAGTTGTCTTCCTTGTATTGTATGTGGATGACATACTACTCATTGGGAATGACATCCCTTCGCTACAGTCTGTGAAGACTTGGCTAGGGACGTGCTTCTCAATGAAGGACTTAGGTGAAGTAGCCTGTATTCAAGGCATCAAGGTCTATAGAGATAGATCTAAGAGATTGCTTGGCCTAAGTCAGAGTATATACATTGACACGGTATTACTACGGTTTTCCATGCAGAATTCCAAGAAGGGACTTCTGTCGATGTCACATGGTGTGAGTCTTTCGAAGACTCAAAGTCCCTCTTCTAGAGAGGAGAGATACCACATGGATAAGATCCCTTATGCATCTGCTATATGATCTATCATGTATGCCATGTTGTGTACTCGTCCTGATATCTCATATGCTTTGAGCATGACGAGTAGTTACCAGTCAGATCCAGGTGAGCGTCATTGGATAGCAGTCAAGAATATTCTTAAGTACTTAAGAAGGACTAAAGAATATTTCTTGATATTTGGAGGCGATGAGGAGCTAGCTGTAAAGGGTTACAGCGATGCCAACTTCCAAACTAACCAAGATAATTATAGATCGCAGTCAGGGGTTCATGTTTTGCTTGAATGGTTGCGTTGTGAGCTGGAAGAGTTCCAAGCAGGACACAGTTGCTGATTCTACAACAGAGGCCGAATATATCGGCGGTTCCATCTCATTCGAGAGATTATCGATAGAGGAGATGTGAAGATTTGCAGAGTACCCACAGAGGCTAACATCGCAGATCCCTTAACCAAGGATTTGGCACAGAAAAAGCATGATGGTCACACTAGGTCATTGGGTATTAGATACTACGGTGATTGGCACTAGTGTTAGTGGGAGATTGTTAGTGAGAGCCCTAGAGCCAATCATGTGATGATTGTTGTATGGACTTTATTGTATCATATTCCTATTTATAAAGGCATGGTTATTATATTTACTTGTATTGGTGCCAAATAACTAAATATAATAATGTCCTTGAGTAGTAGGTTCTTATCTATATCAATCGATTAGTTGAATCGATAATGAGATGATATAGAGAACACTACTCTTAATCATTCCTAGTCAAGTATTAACATTCAGGGATAATGTTAATGCGTAGAGACTAGCAGGTAGGTCAACTCGATGACTTGATCTCACAAGTCATGGATATGAGATATTAAGTTGACACATGGGTATACATTAGAGAATGTATACTGAATGACCCGCCATGAGAAAGTATCGTGGATCGTTATATGAGTGTCATATACTTTCTCATGTGGCTATTAGTATGACTATTAGTCCTTAGACCAGAAGTCACCATGGATCCCTACATAAGGAGTTGCATACTTTGGCTTCGTCAAACGTCACCCGTAAATGGATGGACTATAAAGGCGATTACTGGGTATGTAACAAATTATGTGGAGGGATGTGAGTGATGTAGATGGCATCTATCCCTCCTATATAACGGGAGTGACATCGATATTCTTGATAGAGTGAGAGCACGAAGTGCATGGCAATGCCCAAATGAGTCAATATGAGATATTGAGCTCATTTGATTAGAGTGAGTCTACTTGGAGTTCAAGATATAGATTGTACCGAGGATGACACGGTCTATGCCTCAATTGGTCAATCTAGATGTCAAGGATAGAGGGACATTGTCACATATTGTGAGAGTCACAATTAGTAGTCACAAAGGTGATGTTGGAGCTCAACATTCTTGTAACTTGGGTAGCAATGATGTGTTGCTAGATACCGCTCATTGCTTATGTTCCTAAATCAGTTTAGGGACATTGCCAATGTTACAAGAACATATAGGGTCACACACAAAGGGTAATTAGATGGAGATTAGGTTCATATGATGAACCATGAGGATTAGGTTCATGGCATGAACCAAATTAGATTAAGAGTAATCCTAATTAGACTAATTGAGTTGGATTCAATTTGATTCAAGTGTTGAATGAGTCTAATTTAGATTTGATTCATCAAATCATTTTAAATTAATGAATAGAGATTCATTAAATTAAAATTGACTTGAATCAAATGGTTGGATTTGATCAACTATGGGAGATAAGAGGTCAAGTTTGACTTGACTTGAGAGGGAAGATGAAAGGTTAAGTTTGACTTGACCAAATGCCATGTCATGATGATGACTTGGCATGGTCGGCCAATGATGATGCTCCACATCATCATTGACTTATCATGTGGTGCCACCTCATGAGGGAGACCAAGATCCATTGGCTCTTGGAGTTACATGCATGCATGTAACCCCCCCAAGTTATGAAGTGGTCGGCCACTCCATTTGATGGGGAAATTCATTTTGTGGAGTTACTTGAACTTCATCTTCTTCCTTGGATCATCCTCTCAAGCTCCCCTCTCCTCCTTGGCCGAAACTTCTAAGGGTGCTAGCACACTCTAGGTTTCTTTTCTCCACCTATTGCTTGTGTGGATACCAATAGAGGAGTGTACACTTGACACTCTAGAGTTCCGGCAAGCTATTTGGACGAGCGAGATTTGCGAAGGGTGTCGCATCGAGGGTAACACTCTTAACTTCTAGATCTAAGGTAGATCTAGGTTTACTTAGCACATACATGTTTTTTTTTATTTTAATATATCTTCGCACGGATTCGTGGCCGGACTTCTGGGGTTTTCGCAACGCAAAAAGCGGTTTTTGCGGCTTGGAAAGTCCAACACATTGATCATCCATCTTTTTTGTTTTCAATATCATGTTAAATAATCTTGTAAGTCATTCAATACTGTATTTACCTAGGCACTTCCATACCTCTATCAGAATATCATCTGGTCCAATGATTTTTCCATTTTGCATTCCATTTTAAGCTTATTCTACTTCTAAAATTTGAATTCTAGATAAAATATAAAATTCTATATTCGTTTGACCTACTTAAATTACCTAAATTAAGTTGGTCATCTAAATCTTCATTCAAAAGATGATAAAAATATCTCTTCTACCTCTCTTTTATTTCTTCATCATTTACTAGTACTCTATTGCATTCATCTTTAATACATCTTATTTGAGCAACATCTTTTGTTTTCCTCTCTCTCATTTTAGTTATTCTATAAATGTCTCTTTCCCCTTCTTTTGTATCTAATTTTCGGTATAATTGTTTAAAAGTTTCATTCTTAGCTTCATTCACAGCTTTTTTTATCCTCTTTCTTAGCTATTGTATATTTTTTTCAAGTTTTCTTCATTCTTATAAATATATAATTCTTTATAGGTTGTTCATTTTGTCTTCACTTTCTCTTGTACTTTCTCATTCTACCACTAAGATTCTTTACTTGATGGTGCATAACCCTTTGACTCATGGAGTACAATCTTAACTATTATTTTCAACTTTGATATCATCTTATTCCATGTCGTATTAGGGTCACCGTATATTTCATCTAATACTTGTATTCCTACTTTCTCCTTAAATATATTTTGTTTCTCATCCTTTAACTTCCATCACTTAATTCTAGGAATTATGTATAATTTTCTTTTATTAATATTATGTTTGAGGTGTATATCTAATACTACTATCTATGTTAGGTAGTTAAACTTTCTCGAACAATGATCTTATAATCTTTACAAATCTTTCTATCTCTCTTCCTAGCCATAAGAAAGTTAATTTACGATTTATTATTTTCACTTTTGAACGTAATCAAGTGTTCTTCTCTTTTTTTAAAAAACATATTATCTAGTATAATATCATATGCTATCACAAAATCCAATATAGTTTTATCTTCTTTATTTCTTATTCTAAATCCATAACCCCCATGCACCCTCTCATATTCCTTATTTTTCACTCCAACATGTCCATTTAAATCACCTCCTATTAAAATCATTTCATTTAACGGAATATAGATTCTTTCTCTACTACTATTTTGAGAGTTATAATTCTATCCCCTTTTTTAACTACTCCTACAACTTCACCCTTTAACAAACTATCTACAATAATATCCACTCTATTTCTTGTTTTACTCTTTTCTATATACCATAACTTAAAACTCGAGTTCTCTATCATTTTTGTCTTCTCACCTACCCATTTTGTCTATTGTATGCACAATATTTATTCTTCTTCTAATCATCATATCTACTACCTCCATTGCTTTACCAGTGAGGGTTCCTATGATCCATGTATCAAAATTTAGACTATTAGTTTTCCTATAATATTTATTCTTACCCAACCTATGGTGTGAGAACTCTTGCTTATTTAACACTATATCCGAGTTCTCATGGAGATGTAGTGGTCCTTGCCAATACGTTACAGTCGGACCCTACAATGTGAACTCTTGTATATTTATCACTACACCTGAGTTATGGAGATGTAGCAGTCCTTGTTGAGATGTTATAGTCAGACCCTATAACATGTTCCTTCCGGAGAACTTCCTAGCATTAGCACAATAATTTGATGGATTCATGCATTGAACATTTGTCTTAGTTTAACGTTGGCTGGCAACCTAATGCAACCCTCCTCCTTTATCCGAGTTTGGGACCGACCACAACAAGATTAACTCATCATGGGCAGAGTTAGATAACACCAAGTTCACTAAACTAAAATTCAAAACCCTAGGATCAGTTGCTTTTCACTGAAATAAAATTTAAAAATCTAGGATTAGTTGCCTTTGGAAATAATGACAAACTTAAGGAAATCGAGATAGGTAACATCGAACTCGAATCCGATTTCATTATTCAGAAAGTGTTACTTATCAAAAAATCCAATTTTAATTTACTTAGCATTAGTCAACTGTTTGACTTTGGATATAAGGTTAAATTTCTAGCATCTAAATGCTTAATTAAGCGTGAAGTCAATCCCAATATAAGACAAGGGTTATAGATAAAATAATATATATAAAATTAACCTAGCTAGCTCCTCACTTAAGTGTCACTTGACACAACTAGAGAAAACCTGATTGTGACATAGAAGACTAACCCACACCCACTTTAGGAATCTCACTAAATTAAATGGCTTAGTTAGAGGATTACCAAAATTATCTAACTTGGAGCAAACAATTTGTAATGATTGCCAACAAGGAAAACAAACCAAATAAACTCATAAACTAACTAACCAAAACTCAACTAATAACATACTAGAGTTAATACACTTAGACTTATTCAACTCACATGGAATTAAATCGATTAATGGTAGTCTATATTGTTTAGTAATAATTGATGATTATTCGAGATTTACTTAGGTAAAATTTTTAAAAATTAAAGATGAAACTTTTGAAATATTCAACAATTTTTGTAAACAAGTAGAAAATGAAAAGGGAATGAAAATTAAAAGAATTAGGAGTGATAACCCTTAAGTAGAATGATGGTGAATTCAAAAACCTTAAGTTTAATAAATTTTGTTTATAAAACAATTATCACCACGAATTTTCATGCCTTAAAATACCACAACAAAATGGACTAGGAAAATGCTTAACGAATATAAATAACCTAACTATTTTTTGGCCGAAGCCATTAGTATGACATGTTACATCCAAAATAGAACAACAATAAACAAAAATAATAATAAAGCCTTTTTTGAAATTTATTATGAAAAAATACCTAATATTAAATATTTTAAAGTATTTGGATGCAATGTATCTATAATAAATACTAGAGAACATTTAGGAAAATTTACTTCAAAAATAGAAAATGGAATCTTTGTAGTATACTCACTAAATAGTAGGGCATATTGAGTATACAACAAAAATACACTTAACATTAAGGAAACTACTAACGTTAAATTTGATAAAAACTCTAACTCTAAAAAACTTAACAAAAATCAAAGTCAATATCAACCAATAGATTTTAATGAACCTGACACTAATCAAGGAGGAGCTAATAATATCCAAAATCTAGTAGAAGATGAACAAATTCAATAACAAGAACAAATTGATTCAAGAACAATAAGGGTAAACCCAAATCATCCAAAAGAACAAATATTAGGTGACCCAAACCTAAGGGTCCAAACTAGATCTGCATTTAGGAACTCAAGTCAAATCATATTAATAGCTAATATTGAGCCAAAAACAATAGAAGAGGCTTTGCCTTATCCAGATTAGGTTATAGTCATGCAAGAAGAGTTAGTTCAGTTTGAATAGAATAATGTCTGGGAATTAGTATCCTTGCCCAAAGACAAAAAAATTTATAAAAACTAAATGGGTATTTAGAAACAAATTAAATGAAAAGGGTGAAATAGTTAGAAATAAGGCTAGATTAGTTATTAAAGGATTTAGTCAAGTGGAGGGACTTGATTATGACGAAACCTATGCTTCGATAGCTAGACTTGAATCCATTAGAATGTTGCTAGCTTATGCAGTACATAAAGGATTCAAGCTCTACCAAATGGATGTTAAATCAATATTCTTAAATGGGCTAATCAAGGAAGAGATCTATGTAGGTCAACCACCTGAGTTTGAAAGCATAAACCATCCTGACCATGTATTTAAGTTAAATAAAGCACTATATGGACTAAAACAAGAACTTAGAGCCTGATATGAATGATTATCAAGACATCTAATATCCAAGAGATTCGATCAAGGATGAGTTGATCCAACATTAGTCGTCAAAATCCTTAAGTCAGATATATTTTTAGCCTAAATATATGTAGATGATATAATTTTTGAGTCAACAAATTCAAAAATTTTAAAAGATTTTTAACTCTAATGGAACACGAATTTGAGTCTACTAGGTGAGTTATTTTTTTCCTTAGATTTACAAATCAAACAAACTAAAGAAGGTGATTATGTACATCAACAAAAATACACAAAAGAATTACTTAGGAAATTTGGAATGGAAAACACTAAGGAAACAAAAACACCAATGACAACTAATATAATTCTAGATAGTGATTTAAATGGAAAACCCGTTGACCTTAAGTACTATAGAAGTGCAATAAGCAACCTATTATATCTAACTAGAAGCAGACCAGATATATTATTTGCAGTTAGTATGTGAGCAAAATATCAAACTTGTGCTAAAGAATCTAACTTAACTAATGTTAAAAGAATTTTTAGATATTTAAAAGGAATAACTAATGTAAGTATGTGGTGCCCTAGAACAAACAATTTTGAACTTATAAGATTCTCTAACTCAGACTATGTCAGTTGTAAATTGGACAGAAAAAGTACAAGTAGTGGATGCCAACTACTTGGTCCATCACTTATCAGTTGGTTTAGTAGAAAGCAACATTATGTTGCTTTATCTACTACTGAGGCAGAATATATAACAATGGGAGAATGTGTTGCACAACTCCTATGGATGATGGACACATTAAAAGATTTTAACTTAAAATGTAGAAATGTAAAAAAAATTTATCGATAATATATGCTCAATTAACTTAACTGAAATCTCGTACACCATTCAAGAACTAAACACATAGAAATAAAACATCACTTTATTAGGGATCACGTTGCCAAAAGAGATGTTGAACTCAACTATGTTGAGTCCAAGTTAAATTTAGCTAACATATTCACTAAACCATTATCAGAATCCGAATTTAGTAGTCTACGAAGACAATTAGGATTGTGTGTAATAGAATAGGCATTAATGCTAAATGTAAACATGCCTTTTTTTCGCTAAAAGAAGTTATTATTTTTCTACATATTAAAACTAACGAACTGATTGGATTTAGCCTAGGTCAGACCCCCTAGAATCCATGTTCCTAAAGATTTAAAGCCTTGGCATCTCACAAGCACCTAGGAATTACCTTACTTGTGTATTAAGAAACATAGAATGGTGTGAGATGCATAGGGTTTATCCAAGGTTCCAGATGTCGATCAAGTGCATCAACATGAACCAAAAGGTATTTTTTGTTGTGAAAAAAATAACCAATTGTGGCTAACATTTTCATAAGACTTAATGATCTTCTATATCAATTAAGTCAGAAAAAATTATATATTTATCTATGGATGATTTTTTTTATGAATGAATATTTTCTAAGTAAACTGAGGAATACCCTTAAAATTTCCATAAAACATGAGAACTCTAAAGGAATGCCCAATTAAGGGGGAGGATTATTTTGATAACCTAAAAATTATTTAACTTTAATACATTTTAAAATGTTAAGACAGTTAATTTTTTTCTAATTAATTTTTTTAAACAATGTAGTATAACTTGTTTAATTTTTACAACTTAAATAGTTTGACTTGTTTGGTTTGCCATCCTTATGTGTATAATTTTTTATGAATGTCAACGGGGGAGGATAAGGGTTAAATGATATAAAAATGGTAGTATGACTTAAAATACAAACAATACACATTCTGAGCAAACAATACACATCCTGAGCATATTGCTTTAAAACATACTGGTTTTCACTTAACTAAATATGGCTTATTTTCTAACTTTAACCTTGGTTGTTATTGCATAAAAAAAGGGGAGATTGTTGGTGCAATTTTGCATTAATAATCAAATTCGTATTTTGATGAATGACAATAGGTTAAAGTTAGATTTTTTTTTTGTTATTTAACCTCTTGAACTAAGTGTGCAGACTAAAAGTTCTTATTGTCCCTACGGGGATGGTGTGGTGGCTAAGGCACGGCGGTGCTTGTAGAAGTGGCATGGGTCGATTCCGAAGGAGGTCTAAAGCTCTTTCCTAGATTTAGATAACCCCCACGTGTCTTCGCCACCACATCAAGGGTCATAGAGCCCTCCGTGATTTATCTCCCTCACAATGGTTGTGGGGTAGGCCAGTGGGGGTCGCTAGGTTAGCGGTTCCAACTTTTTGCAGACTAAAAGACTTGATGGGTCTAGAGGACCAGATACCAAGTTGAAATCTAGCTAGGTCAGGAGGACCAGATGACTGGTTGAAGTCCATGTGGGACATTTGGCAGGAAACCCTTGTTGGTGCAATAATGCCCCAAGCTTTTATATGTTTTGATGTTTAGATAATCATCTAAATTAGACAATATTTGTGGTCTAATTGTGAACATGTTTAAGTGACAGGAAAATCCAAGTATGAAGACTTGGTAAAAGAAAAGTACAAGTGTGATATTGGCAAGAGAAGTCCAAGGAAAGGTCTTGGTGGCGTAAGTCCAAGCATGGAGTATTTGCGACGTAAAGTCCAAGCGGATCTTGGCAAAGGAAGTCTAAAGGCAAGTCTTGGCAGCGTAAGTCCAAGTGTGTAGTCTTGGCGGCGTAAAGTCCAAGCGTACTTTGGCAAAGGGAACCCCAAGACATGACGAAATCAAAGGAAGCTCTTGGAACCAAGCGCAAAGGATGAACAAGTCGTGGACTCGGAGGGATCCTGGAGGCACAAGGCTAAAGGAAGAGCTAAAGGGTTGAGTCTAGGTCTAGGGAGTCAATTCAAGTATGAATTACTCATACTTGACGAGTATCAGTCGACTAATACGCCGTAGCAATCGACTGATAGGAAACTTGACTGATGCAGCTGAGAAAGCAAGCCATCAGTCGACTACCTAGAGTTGGCAGTTGACTGATTCCGCCATCAGTTTACTACCATGCCTAGGCAGTTAACTGATCAAGTTGGTGTTAGGATCTTTGTAACGGCTAGAGGGGGGTGAATAGCAGTTGACCGTTCGTAGATGGAGTTTGTTCGCGTTTATTTCTACAATTTCGTTAGCGCAGCGGAAATAGAAAAGTAATAATGATAACGAAATGCACAACACGCTAACACAAGAATATAATGTGGTTAGGAACCTCAAGGTTCCTACTCCACGGATCGGGTTCGTATGCACCCTAGTGATGCACACGCAACCACTAATCACAAATACTCCTTCTCGACACAAGTCGGATGTGGAGAAACCCCTTACAAGTAATCTTACAATAATAAGATACAAATACAAGCAATTACAATAATGAAATACAATGCAAGTAAAGAAAACTACTTTACAATTGCCTTTGGATTGCTTGGTTGCTTGAAATCACCTTGGAGGCCCTGATTTGCAACAGCAAATCGCTCCAAAACCCTCAAGAAACCGATGCCAAAATCCTCCATCACGAGCTCCTTATAAAGCCTCAACCTGTGCTGAAAAAAGTCGATCAGTCGACTGCTCGGGACCATCAGTCGACTGATGCCACTGTTGTCGTGAGACAACGGCTAGATCCACGCTGGATAAGTCCAACGGATCTACCATCAGTCGACTGATGATGACCATCAGTCGACTGGTCAAGCCTCCACTCGACTGCTGACCGCAGCAGTCGAGTGAGACTCCATTCTGTGGCCATTTTCTCGAGCATCAGTCGACTGATCACATGATCGGGCCGATCGCCGAGCCATCACCAACCGCCTCCTCCGGATCGCTAGGCCACTTCCGCAAATAAACCCTAGTTGACTCGGTCCAGTCGACTGCCACATGGCACCAGTCGACTGGCACACCTCAAACATGAGGTTTTAGCCCAAGTATGGTGCCCCCATACTTGCTAGACCACCCTTAGCCTAGACCTAAGCCTTCTAGCCATCTACATCAGCCTCACGCCTCTCGGATCCCTCCAAGTCATCCATGACTTGTTCATCCATCGCGCTAGCCTTCAGATGCTTCCATCAGCTATGTCATGCTAACGGTGTCTACACCGCCAAGGCACATTGGACTTACGCCGCCAACCATTGGACTTATGCTGCCAAGACTCCCGCTTGGACTTTACGCCGCCAATATCAAATCCCTTGGACTTCTCATGCTAAGACTCAAGCTTGGACTTTCCCTTGCCAACCCATGTTGGACTTCTCAAATGCCAAGACCATGCTTGGACTTTTCCCTTGCCAACCCATGTTGGACTTTTCATGCCAAGTACTCAAGACTTGGACTTTACCTTGCCAAGACCCATGCTTGGACTTTCCATGCCAAGTACTCAAGACTTGGACTTTACCTTGACAATTACATTGTCATATGTTTTTGTCGAAACATCAAAACATCACTCGAGTCAAACTCGAGTCCTGGTCAATCGTGACCTGGGCCGATTGCACCAACAATCTCCCCCTTTTTGATGTTTGACAAAAACCAAATAAATCATTGAGTTAGAACACTAACTCAGAACCCTTACCAATTATCCCAAATTGGTAAACACTCACCAAATGTTCTCCCCCAAACATTTCCAAACATTCTCCCCCTTTTTGACTAACATCAAAAAGGTTATCTCTCCCCAAGGAGGTCAATGTCTCATGTCCCAATGAGATCTTAGAATCTCCCCCTTGGTCCAAAAATACCTAGGATGCCTACCATCTTCCTAGTGATAAGTCTTATATCACTTAAGAGAGGCAATCCTATTCACTCTCCCAATTTCCAAATTGGGTTTGTAAAAGTCCCATCAATTTCCCAATTGATGTCATATTCTCCCATAACTTCTCCTCTTCAAGGAGAAAAACACATCCATCATCCCAAGATGGATACCTCCCCCTAAAGGCTTGCTCCCCCTTGACCATTGCACCAACAATGTCCTTGGGAAGTCCCTAAGCCAATAGGAACTCTAAACTATCAAAGATAAGGTTAGAAATCCAACATTGAACTTTCCAACACCTTAAATTTGATACAAACCCTAAACTACTCTCCTAATCCATATCCAATGGATTTTCACCCTTTATAATGCTTCCCAAAGCATATCCTAGGGTTAGGAGTGGTTAGGGACCTTAACCGTAGCTGAAATCGGGTTAAACAACCTTGGTTACCCCGAAATCAGGCTACCAGTCGAGTGATTCAGAAATCAGTCGACTGGCACCTCCATCAGTCGACTGCCACCAATGGCAGTCGACTGATAACTGAAATTTCCGAATTTCAGTTATCAGAAATGAATTTCAAAAAATCATAAATAATTATACGTAATTCGAAAAATCCTGAAATTTGATACGTATAATACCTATGACAAATACAATGGGTGAAAAATGTTTTAAAAATATTTTACCTATAAAATAGTGAAATTGGCACAAAGTTCAAAACCATTGAAATTTTCAATGTTTTGGCCCTACTTTGTATCAACTTCATCAATGGTGATTGCTATCAAAAGATAGACTTCACCAAGGTTTTTCAAAAAGATTTTAAAATGTTTTCAAAATCTTATTTTGGATCATATTCCTTGGGCTCTATGCACATGACTTGTACACAAGCTTTCCCAATGATCTAAAATTAAAAATAAGATGAGTTTTGGTTCAACTAGATGCAAAAACTATGCACCTTGAACTCAACTCATATCCTAGCTTCTCACATGTATCTAGGGTGTATAAATACACATACATGTCAATTGAATGTGAGATGTGGGTCTTGTTCTTCCTAATACTAGGGTTTCATGCATTTTTCTAGGCAACTCTACTTGATTCCCTTATAAATGGGACTCCAAGTCATGCCATTGTCCTTAAATCAATTCTCAATCAAGTTAATGCATGAATGTATGATCATGGCATAAATGATAGCATTATTAAAACATGGCCAATGATCATGATGTCATGTCATATGATAAAAACTAGAACACATGACATTTACCTAACCCTAAGCATAATCATGACATATAAAATGATTAAGAATAAAACATGATGTCATGACATGGCATATGACAAACAAATCATGGCAAGTAAAAAGTATAGGTATAAGTATACCTAAATTTTAATATTAATTGCCATTTGATATAATTAATTATATTTTGCCATATTTCTACTTTTCTCCCAAGTGTGCCAAAAACCCAAAATGGCACACTAACCTCTAAACCTAAATTGTGCCAAAATGATCATTTTATCAAAACTTCATAATTAATATTGGCACATCCTAAAAGCCTTTTAAGATTAAAATCAAACCACATTCCCAAGGTAACCATAACCTTGAAAATGACCTAAAATGCCACCTTTGCCATGGTTGAGTTAACTACCCATCCATTCAAGGTTGGCACACCCTAAACCCATTTAGTGTGAATCAATCACGCTCTTAGGAACCCAAAACCGATTTGAGCTCCTAGGGTTAACTAGGTATTCCTTAGGGATAACCTCCCTAGATACCTTCCTAATGACCCTCCTAGGCTTATTAGCCTTGGTCATTTGGGTCTTACATAGGTTGACTCTAGGGGTAACTCGCCTTGCAATCTTCTTAGTGGCCACCCTAGGTTTCCTAGAAACCCTAGCCACTAGGCACACCCTTTGGTCAATCTTAGGGATGACTTCCCTATTGACCTTGGTCTTCCTAGACCTAGTTAGTCTTCCATAGTCAAATGGAACACTATGATAAGTCACCTTGGACTTAGGTTTGTGACCCAAACCATTCTTTCCCTTGGTTGACTTTTGACTCTTAGGTCCTAAATGTTGACTTTGACTTCTTGACCTAGGAGTTTGACCATTAGACCCTTTAAATTGATTTTGCATAGTGTTAAGGGTCTTCTCAAGTTTTTCAAGCCTTGACCTTAAGGCTTGGTTCTCTAATTCTAATTGCCCAATTTTAGAATTTTGATTTAAACCATGGACATTGGACTTCCTAGGCATGAGCCTAGTCCATTTAGTGTTAAGGCCTAGATGTTCTCCTATTTTCCTAATTGATTCCCTAGGTAAGATATTTTTAGGGACATTAGTCTCAAATTTCTCCTTATTCCCAAGGTGAACCTTCTTAGCTCCTAGACAAAATTCCTTATGTCTAACATGCTCTTTGTGATAAATAGCAAGATTGCTAAAATTATTTCTAGCATGCTTTTTACTAAAATTTAAGGAATGAGCATTGTTTAAATATACCTTAGGGTTTGCCCTAGAGGCTCCCCCTACTTGTGATGCTCCATCTTGTTCCTTCTTCTTCCCCCTAGGACATTGACTCCGGTAATGCCCCTTTGAGTTGCATTTGAAGCATATGATATGCTCCTTGCTCTTTTGACTTGGGGAATTGGCATCCTTTGACTTTTGTTGACTTTTGGACGCCGGAGGAACTTTCTTAACCTTCTTTGGACATTTGCTCTTGTAATGTCCACTCTCCCTACACTCAAAGCAAATTATATGTTTTTTTATTTAAAACCAAATTGCTTGAGTTACCTAGTTCGGTGGTGGAGACCGGAATTGGACTTTGGGCTTCTTCATCTTGACCGGATGTCGAAGCTTCTTCTTGATGTTCCGGTATGAAAATTCTCTCCTCGCCCTCAATCCTTGAGGTGGATGCTTCTTCCACTTCCTCCACCTCTTCCGATCTGGAAGTTGACTCCTCACTTTCTTGTGAGGATGATGATGATTCTTCTTCGGTCTCCTCCTCTTCCAAGTCTTCTTGGACCGATTCAGGATTGTCGTGGAACTTGACCAACTTGTTCCACAATTCCTTGGCATCCCTATAGCTTCCTAATCTAGACAAAATGTCGTTAGGTATCAAATTAATCAACATTTTTGTTACCTTAACGGGATGAACAAGTCATGGATGACTTGGAAGGATCCGAGAGGCATGAGGCTGATGGAGGTGGCTAGAAGGCTTAGGTCTAGGCTAAGGGTGCTCTAGCAAGTATGGGGGCACCATACTTGGGTTAAAACCTCATGTTTGAGGTTGGCAGTCGACTGGCATTATGGCCGGTTCGACTTCCGTAAGTCGACTAGAGTTCGACTGCCGGTTTAGAGCAAAATGGCTGGCAATGATCGCTCATTGGAGCGATCGATGATGATGTTGACAGCAATGATCGCCAAGGGACGGCGCAATGATCGCTAGTTCAGTCACGAGCAAAGAATGCTCCGTAGCCGACTGGGCAGTCGACTACGCGGCTGGCAGTCGACTGCCAATGTTGGAAGTCGACTGTCAAGAGATCCGTTAGAGTTTTTCCAGTGTGGATCGACCTGTTGTCTCACGACAACAGTGGCATCAGTCGACTGGTGACTTATGACAGTCGACTGATAGGTGGAAATCCAGCCCGATGTAGGTTAAAAGCAGCTATTCATGGAGGGTTTCAAGCAAGCATTTTCTTGGGCGATTTGAAGAGGAAAAGTTGGTGCTCTTCTAGTCCTTCAAGGCTAGTCCAAGGCAACCAAAAGCAAGCAATCCAAAGAGCGATTTGTAAAGTTTTCTTTGCATAGATTGTTGTATTATTGTTGTATTTGCTTGTCTTACTTTGTATTACTTAGTGTAATCTTTGTACGAGGTTTCTCCACCTCCGACGTGTTGTCGAGAAGGAGTTTATTGTGCTTAGTGGTGTTTGTGGCATCACTAGGGTTCGTACGAACCCAATCTGTGGAGTAGGAACCATTTGGTTCCGAACCACGTTATATCTCGTGTTGTGCTTGTGTTCTTGTTGTATTTTCATTATTGTTTATTCCGTTGCGTACTAACAAGAATTGTAGCAAGCAAATGCGATCGAATTCGATCAACATACGACAATGCTCTATTCACCCCCCTCTAGCGTCCAATCGATCCCATACAAGTGGTATCAGAGAAAGGCTACTCTTCAAATTTTAATAACTGAGGGAGCACGCTAGAGGAAGAAGATGGACTTCCAAGAAAGATTAGGTGACGCCGTCAACATTCCACCGTCCTTCAATCGCGATGATTTCGCGTATTGGAAAGGTAGAATGATGCACTTTTTAATGTGTGACTTTGACAATTGGATTAGTGTCTTAGTAGGCTTTGACACTCCAAAAGATGAAGAAGGAAGAAAAATCAAGAAGAAGAATTGGAGCCAATACCAACTACGATATTATAATATCAATAATAACGTAATGGGTATTTTGCTTAATGTAATCCCTAATGACATTTTGATCAAGATAGGTGATTGTAAAGACGCCAAGGAGCTATGGAGCAAATTGGCGAAACATTATGAAAACCCATCACCGGTCCAAGAAGAGGAGTGCTCATCGGCTCAAGAGGAGGAGACCGAAGATGAAGAGAGTTCATCATCCTCACGAGCAAGTGAGGAGTCAGAAGTTGAAGAGGAGTCAACTTCCGAATCGGTGGAAGAGGAGGTGGAAGAAGTAGAAGGAACCTCCACCTCTAGGATTGAGGGGGAGGAAAGAATTTTCACTCCGGAGCAACAAGAAGAAGCTTCCACATCCGATCAAGATGGAGAAGCTCCAACTCCGGCACCTACCACCACAAATACCCTAGGTAACTCAAGCAATTTAGGTTTAAATAAAAATCATATAATTTGTTTTGAGTGTAGGGAGGTAGGACATTACAAGAGTAAATGTCCTAAAAGAATCAAGAAGAGTCCATCGGTGCCAAAAGTCAATGAAGCCGATGTTCCTGCCAAAAAAAGCAAGGAGCAAGTCATTTGCTTCAAATGCCGACTACCGGGACACTACCGGAGTCAATGCCCAAAGGGGGAAAAGAAGGGGCAAAGGGGAGCATCACAAGTAGGGGGAGCCTCTAAGGCAAACCCTAAGGTATATCTAAATAATGCTTCTTCTAATTTAAATGTTAAAAATCATGCTAGGAATTTCAATTCACTTGCTATCTATCATGAAAAGCATGCTAGAAACAATGAATATTGTTTAGGAGCCAAGAAAGTCAACTTTAGGAATAAGGAGAAATTTGGGACTAATGTCCCTAAAGATATCTTATCTAAGGACAAACCTAGGTCAAACAACTCTAGATCAATTCTACCTAGAGAATCTATCAGGAAAATAGGAGAACACCTAGGTCTTAATCCCAAGTGGACTAGGCATATGCCTAGGAAGAACCATGCCCATGGTTTAAATCAAAATTCTAAAATTGGGCAATTAGAATTAGAGAACCAAGCCTTGAGGTCAAGGCTCGAGAAATTAGAAAAGACCCTTAGGAATATACAAAATCAATTTCAAGGGTCTAATGGTCAAAGTCAAGGGTCAAAACCTCAAAGTCAACATCTAGGACCCAAGAAACAAAAGTCAACCCAGGGCAAGAATGGTTTGGGTCACAAACCTAAGCCTAAAGTGGCTTATAATAGTGTTCCATTTGATTATGGAACACTAACTAGGTCTAGGAAGACCAAGGTCAATAGGGAAGTCATCCCTAGAGTTGACCATGGTGTGTGTCTAGTGGCTAGGGTTTCAAGGAAACCTAGGGTGACCACTAAGAAGGTTACTAGGGAGGCAATCCCTAAGGTTAACCATGACAAGACCACAGACCAAGGCTAACAAGCCTAAAAGGGTCATTAGAAGGGTATCTAGGGAGGTTATCCCTAAGGAATACCTAGTTAACCCTAGGAGCTCAAATAGGTTTTAGGTTCCTAAGAGCGTGATTGATTCACGCTAGAAAGGTTTAGGGTGTGCCATCCTTGATTGGATGGGTAGTTAGCTCAACCATGGTAAAGGTGACATTTTAGGCAATTTTCAAGGTTATGGGTACCTTAAAAATAGATTTGATATTATGATCCTAAAAGATTTTAAGATGTGCTAATGTATTTTTGGAATTATGAACAAATCAATTAAATTGGCACAATTTAGGTTTAGAAGTTAGTGTGTCATTTTGGATTTTTGGCACACTTGGGAGGTTAGTAGTAATATGGCAAAATAAACCTAATTATATCAAATGGCAATTAATATTAAAATTTAGGTATTCTTATACCTATGCTTTTTATTTGCCATGATTTGTTTGCCATATGTTATGACATGACATCATGTTTATTTTCATCATTTATATGTCATGAGTATGCTTAGGTTTTAGGTAAATGTCATGTGTTTTAGATTTTATCATATGTCATGACATCATGATGGTTGGCCATGCTTTAATAATGCTATTATTTATGCCATGATCATACATTCATGCATTAACTTGATTGAAAATTGATTTAAGGATTATGACATGACTTAGAGTCTCATTCATAAGGGAATCAAGTAGGGTTGCCTTAGAAAAATGCATGAAACCCTAGATTAGGGAGAACAAAACCCACATCTCACATCACATTGACATGTATGTGTATTTATACACTCTAGATACATGTGAGATGTTAGGATATGAGTTAGGTTCAAGGTGCATAGTTTTTGCATCTAGATGAACTAAAACTCATCTTTAATCAACAAGTGGATCATTAGGAAAGCTTGTGTACAAGTCATGTACATAGAGCCCAAGGAATATGATCCAAAATAAGGTTTTTGAAAATATTTTAAAATCATTTTGAAAAACCTTGGTGAATTCTATCTTTTGATAGCAATCACCATTGATGAAGTTGATACAAAGTAGGGCCAAAACATTGAAAATTTCAATAGTTTTGAACTTTGTGCCAATTTCACTATTTTATGGGTAAAATAATTTTCAAATATTTTTCACCCATTGTATGTGTCATAAGTATTATATGTATCAAATTTCATGATTTTTTGAATTACGTATAATTAGTTATGATTTTCCAAAATTCGATTTCTAATAGTTGAAAATCGAGATTTTGATTATCGATCATTGCTCTTAGTGGCGATCGATATAAAATGTGATCGTGATTACTATAAGTAGTCGACTGCCAAGATGATTTCGAGAAAAACAAGGTTTGTTTAACCCATTTTCAGCCATGGTAAAGGTCCCTAACCACTCCTAACCCTAGGATATGCTTTGGGAAGCATTATAAAGGGTGAAAATCCATTGGATATAGATTTGGAGAAGTGTTAGGTCAAAGTATCAAATTTAAGGGTGGAAGAGTTTATGTTTGAACTTTGGACCTTAATTTTGATGGTTTAGAGTTCCTATTGGCTTAGGAACTTCCCAAGGACATTGTTGGTGCAATGGTCAAGGGGGAGCAAGCCTTTAGGGGGAGGTATCCATCTTGGGATGATAGATGTATTTTTCTCCTTGAAGAGGAGAAGTTATTGGGAGAATGACATCAATTGGTAAAATTGATGGGTTTTTGAGAGACCTAATTTGGAAATTGGGAGAGTGAATAGGATTGCCTCTCTTGAGTGATATGGGACTTATCACTTGGAAGATGGTAGTCATCCTAGGTATTTTTGGACCAAGGGGGAGATTGTAAGATCTCATTGGAACATGAGACATTGACCTCCTTGGAGAGAACCTTTTTGATGTTAGTCAAAAAGGGGGAGAATGTTTGGGGAAGAATATTTGGAGAGTGTTTGGGATTACCAATTTGGGATAATTGGTAAGAGATTTGAGTTAGTGTTCTAACTCAATGGTTTGTTTGGTTTTTGTCAAACATCAAAAAGGGAGAGATTGTTGGTGCAATCAGCCCAGGTCACGATTGATCAAGACTCGAGTTTGACTCGAGTGATGTTTTGATGTTTGACAAAGTGGTTTGACATAGTATGTTTGACACTGATGTTTAACATTGATGTCGGTTAATATATTTTGGGGAGATTGTTTATACAATCGAACCGGGTTATAATTGACAGGACTCGAGTTTGACTCGAGGGAGACTTTGATGGTTGACTAGGGTTGACCGTGTGATTATGGGAAAGTCCAAGCATGGTTCTTGGCAAGGTAAAGTCCAAGTCATGGGTACTTGGCATGGAAAGTCCAAGTGGGACACTTGGCAATGGAAAGTCCAACATGGGTTGGCATGGGAAAGTCCAAGTCTTGGGTACTTGGCATGGAAAGTCCAAGTGGGACAATTGGCATTTGGGAAAGTCCAAGCATGAGTCTTGGCAATGTAAAGTCCAACATGGGTTGGTAAGGGAAAGTCCAAGCTTGAGTCTTGGCATTTGAGAACTCCAAGGGGTTTGATATTGGCGGCGTAAAGTCCAAGGGTGAAGTCTTGGCAGCATAAGTCCAATAGTTGGCAGCGTAAAGTCCAAGCGGAGTCTTGGCGGCGTAAGTCTAATATGCCTTGGCGGTGTAGACACCATTAGCATGACATAGCCGATGGAAGCACCTGAAGGCTAGCGCGATGGATGAACAAGTCATGAATGACTTGGAGGGATCCGAGAGGCGTGAGGCTGATGGAGGTGGCTAGAAGGCTTAAGTCTAGGCTAAGGGTGGTCTAGCAAGTATGGGGGCACCATACTTGGGTTAAAACCTCATGTTTGAGGTTGACAGTCAACTGGCATTATGGTCGGTTTGACTGTCGTAAGTTGACTAGAGTTCGACTGCCGGTTTAGACCAAAAATGGCTCTGCTCATTGGAGCGATTGGTGATGTCGGCGTGAATCATCGCAAGGGCAACGATCGACTACTAGTTAGCGAGCACAAAATGCTCCATAGTCATCAAGCGAGTCGACTCTGGCGGGCAATGATCGCCAATGTTGGCCGATCGCCAAGAGATCCGTTGGAGTTTTTCCAGTGTAGATCGACCCGTTGTCTCACGACAACAGTGGCATCAGTCGACTGGTGACTTATGGCAGTCGATTGATAGGCAGAAATCCAGCCCGATGCAGGTTAAAAGCAGCTGTTTATGGAGGGTTTCAAGCAAGCGTTTTCTTGGGCGATTTGAAGGGGAAAAGTTGGTGCTCTTCCAGTCCTTCAAGGCTAGTCCGAGGCAACCAAAAGCAAGCAATCCAAAGAGCGATTTGTAAAGTTTTCTTTACATAGATTGTTGTATTATTGTTGTATTTGCTTGCCTTACTTTGTATTACTTAGTGTAATCTTTGTACGAGGTTTCTCCACCTCCGACGTGTTATCGAGAAGGAGTTTATTGTGTTTAGTGGTGTTTGTGGCATCGCTAGGGTTCGTACGAACCCAATTCGTGGAGTAGGAACCGTTCGATTTCGAACCACGTAATATCTCGTGTTGTGCTTGTGTTCTTGTTATATTTTCATTATTGTTTATTTCGCTGTGTACTAACAAGAATTGTAGCAAACAAACGCGATCGAATTCCATCAACGTACGACAACGCGCTATTCACCCCCTCTAGCATCCAATTGATCCCCTACAGATCATAAAATAAAAATCTTCTTCCTATCTAGATCCGGCCACCAAGTCAATGGACTTGATGTTGCCACCGGCCAAGGAAGAGAATATGGAATATGGGAACTGGCCAAAGGAGGGTGATGGGCACTGGCCAACTCTTGGAGAAGAGAAAGGAAACCAACCCTTCACCTTGTAGCCGCCCAAAACCCAAACCCTAGCTCTCCTAGTTGCCACTGCCCAAAGTAGAGGGGAAGAGGAATAGGTTGAGCACCGGCCAAAGTAGAGGGAAGAAGGATAGGTGCCAGCAACACCTTAGGAAGAAGAAGAAGAGAACCTCTCCTCTTGTTGCCACCCACTCCACCTCCCAAACCCTAGCCGCCCAACCTCAATCCTAACCTAACTAGGATTCCTTGCCGCCCAAGGAAAGCAAACCCTAATCCCCTAAGCCATAAGCCTTGCCGCCCACCTTAATTCTCTATTTATAGAGTTGGGCTCAAGTCTTGTTTTAATCTCTACCATTGGTTCTAGGGATTTAATCTCAACCATCGGATCTAGAGATTTAATCTCAACCGTCGGATCTAGAGATTTAATCTCTACCATTAGATCTAGAGTTTTATTTTCATCCATTGGATCTAAGCTTCATGAGGTTTTAATAGGCTACAATAGGGACCATGAGGAGGAGTTGGATCTTGGCCATCCAATGGATTAAGCCCACATAAAGTCCGATCCATTAATGATTATCCATTCCACTAGAGGATTATCATTGATCTACCTCACCAACCCCCATAAATTAATATGGATCCATATATTATTTGTACACTTTTCTCCTCGTGTTTAAGATCTCGAATGTCCGTCGATTAATTAATTTACTGAATATTAATTAATCAACATCTAACTCCATGAGTAGTACCACTCAACCTTTTCATCATGCCGGACCAAGTCCACCTGCAGGGTTTACATGTTGAACCTTATGAGCTCCTCAAGGGGACACCATCATCCTAATATATAGGACACGATTTCCTCCTATAATCAACGGTACACTATATAAATAATATCATTTCCCAACTTACCGAGTCTATCGATTTAATCTATAAATCTCGCCCATTGGTAAATCAAAGAAATGAATACTAAGTATATGTGCCCGTTATTATATCGGGATTAAGAGCATGTAAAATATAATATCTGAGGTCCGATTCGATTATATAGTCAGCAATAAATCGAATCACCTCTAAGTCGGTCCTGCTCAATACACACAAAGTGCACTAGTTTGATTCTATGGTCAAGACAAACCAATACCAAATCACACTACAACCATACCAATGGTTTGTCCAAAGCCATCTCGGTTGTGAGCCTTTACTTATACTTTACAAGGAGCCGATAACATGATCTCCCATGTGACACTACACACCATGTTATCTACAATGTAATGTATAGACAATATACATCACCATAAATATGCAAACAATGATCATGTGATTCTTATTTCAAAAATAAAGATGTTCATACAAAAGATAGACTTTTCAGTATACATCCCAACAATCTCCCATTTATACTAAAAGACTGTGATGTCCTCAAACTGCCATACATCTGATTCCCATTCCCTCCACATGCCTATCTAAAGCTCTCGCCAGAAAGGCCTTAGTGTAAGGATCTACTAGGGTATCCTCTGATGCAATCTAGGCGACAAAACCTTCTACCTCCTTTACGATTTCTTGTATCAGGTGGTACTTGCGCTCTATGTATTTACTTTCCTTATGGACTCATGGTTCCTTCGAGTTTGCAAAGTGAACCACTATTATCACAATAAATTGTGATAGTTCTGGGCAAACCAGGAATCACATCCAAGTCCATTAGGAAGTTCCTGAGCCACACAACTTCTTTGGCCGCCTCAAAGGCCGCCACATACTCAGCTTCCATGGTAGAGTCCACCACGCATTTCTCCTTGACACTCCTCCATACAATGGCTCCACCTCCCAAAGTAAATACAAAACCTGAGGTAGACTTATTGTTATCCCTATCTGATTAGAAGTCAGAATCCGTGTAACCCACAGGGAGTAATTGGTCTGCCTGGTAAACTAGCATATAATCCCTAGTCCTTCTCAGGTACTTCAATATATGCTTTACCACAGTCCAATGTCCCTATCCTGGATTACTCTAACATCTGCTGACCATGCCCACGGCAAAGCAGATATCTGGTCTCGTACATAGCATCGCATACATGAGGCTTCCTACCACCGAAGCATATGGAACCACCTTCATCTCCTCTATCTCCTTAGACGTTCTAGGACACATCTCTTTAGATAAAGGAATTCTATGTCTGAAAGGTAGAAAACCCTTCTTGGAGTTCTGCATGCTAAAACGATCTATAATGGTGTCTATGTATGAAGCTTGAGATAAGCACAACATCCTTTTCCTACGATCCCTTATAACTTTGATCCCAAGGATGTGTCTCACTTCTCCCAAGTCCTTCATATAAAACTGTTTGGACAACCATACTCTCACGTCTGATAACACCTTGACATTGTTGCCAATTAACAAAATGTCATCTACGTATAGTACAAGAAATACCACTACGTTTCCGTCACATCTCTTGTATACACAAGACTCATCCGGACTTTGAATAAATCCATAAGACTGGATTACCTCATCAAAGCGGATGTTCCAAGACCTCGAAGCTTGCTTCAATCCATAAATGGACCGATTAAGCTTACACACATGATGCTCTTTTCCCTTTGCGATGAATCCCTCTGGTTGCTTCATGTAGATGTTCTCCTCAAGACTTCCATTAAGGAAAGATGTCTTGATATCCATCTGCCACACCTCATAATCCATATGAGCTACAATGCATAAGAGAATCCGGATAGACTTAAGCATGACTACCTGCGAAAAGGTCTCCTCATAATCGATACCCTCTTTTTGAGTATACCCCTTCGCAACAAGCCTTGCTTTGAAGGTCTCAACCTTCCCGTCTATTCCTCTCTTTCTTTTGTAGATCCACTTGCATCCAATGGTTTTTACACCATCGGGTGGTTCTACTAGCTTCCAGACCTGATTTGAATCCATAGATTCAATCTCAGCATTCATTGCACTTTGCCAAGATACTGCATCTTTATCTTGGATTGCCTCGTCATATGTCCAGGGATCAGGTTTATGTTTGCCAAGGACCAAATCAGAAGATTCTCCCATGAACATGAATCTATCAGGCTATCTCACAACCCTCCCACTACGACGAGGTATCACCTGTGTATCCTCTGTGACACATGGTGAAGTGACTTGTGGTATATCCTCTTATACCGGTGGTACTGAAGAAGTGACTTCCCCTTTCAATTCCTCCAGAACAATCTTACTCATGGGTTTATGGTTCATCACATAGTCTTCCTCTAGAAATCTAGCGTTCGTGCTAACGATCACCCTCTGATCTCTAGGACTAAAACAAACCACCATTCGTTCCTCTAGGATAGCCAACGAACATGCGTACTTCTGTACGAGGTTCCAACTTACCAGCATCTGCCTTCAGTACATGTGCTGGACTCCCCCAAATCCGAATATGTCTTAGACTAGGCTTTTGCCCAGTCCACAATTCTGTGGGAGTAGAAGGGACTGATTTAGATGGAACCAAGTTCAAAATGTATACTACCGTATCTAGAGCATATCCCCAGAACAAATCTGGCAACTCAGAATAACTCATCATCGATCTAACCATCTCCATAAGAGTCATATTCCTTCGCTTTGCTACGCCATTCTGCTGGGGTGTGCCAGGTGCAAACAATTGGGATTGAATCCCAATCTTTGATAAGTAATTCCTAAACTCTCCCAAGAGGTACTCACCACCACGATCAGATCGTAGTGTCTTGATACTTTTACCTTAACGTTTCTCCGCATCAGCCTTGAATTCTTTGAACTTGTCAAAGCATTCAGACTTGCGGCGCATCAAGTAAATGTATCAATATCTTGAATAATCATCTATAAAAGAGACGAAATACTCAAAACCACCTCTAGCCTGGATAGACATAGGACCACACAAATCAGAATGAACCAATCCTAACACCTCTTTGACTCTATACCCCTTGGCCTTAAAAGGCCTCTTGGTCATTTTACCCTCCAAGCAAGATTCGTAGGTTGGGAAATATTCCACCACTAATGAACCCAGAGGTCCATCAGCTATCAACCTTTGAATTCTGCTTAGGTTAATATGACCAAGCCTAAGATGCCAAAGATATGTTTGGTTCATCTTCGAAGGTTCTTTTCTCTTATTGGAATTAAAAGATGAGTTGTTAACTTCTATTTGCATCGTTGGAGCTTTTGGTTCAAGTATATATAAATTTCCTATCAATGCACCCGAACAGATAATCTCTCTATTCCTTTTTATAACAACTCTGTCATTAAAAGAAATAGATTATCCATCCATAAATAATTTAGAAATTGAAATTAAATTCTTTCTAAATAAAGGTACATAAAGGCAATTCTTAAGAACCAAAACTTTATTTTTCTCAAAAGACAAATAAATATTTCCCACTGCAACAGCCGCCACCTTCGTGGCATTGCCCAAGTATACGGTAATCTCCCCCTCAGCTAGTCGTCGGGTTTCTTGGAACCCCTGTAAAGTATTGCAGACATGATCAGTGGCTCTTGTATCTACACACCAGGTGTCGGTAGATAACACCGCCAAACATGTTTCAACGACTAGACCAAAAGATATACCTTTGTTCTGCTTGTGGTTGGGGTAGTCCTTCTTCCAATGTCCATCCTGCTTGCAAGTGAAGTACTTGCCTTTCGGCTTCTTCACTTTTCCCTGAGATCCTCCCACCAGCTTTGCTCCACCTTGTTTCTTCTTCTTCTTGCCTTTCGGCTTAGAAGTAGAAACCTTCTGAGCGACCATGGCCTGAGCCTGAGCAAGCCTTTCTATCGATTGGAGAATGATATCGACCTGGGTTTCCCCATCGATCTCAGCTCCAAGGACTTCCAGCTCATTCACAGGCTTAGGAGGACACTCTTCGAAGAGTACATACTTGTATTCCTCAGCAGTTAAGACAATATCTAGATTCCTTTTCCAATCAACATAATTATGTACAGTAAGTTTGTTCTCCTTTAGTATCACAGCAAGTGGACTGAAAGTCATTTTTGAAAAACCTAAGAATCACATAGATCATTACTTTAGATTTCAAAAAATTATTAATTCCTCAAACAATAAAATTTTAAAATCAACCAACACCTCAAAACACCGAGAATATCGTATGCCACGATAGTGTGGACGTATACGAATTCTACATTTGTATGAGGAGGTTTTACCCATTAATTTTATTATCTTGTCAACCTAACTTTTTGATAAGTAAAATAATAGTTGGTTCCTCTTTGGCCTTACAAATAAAAGCAGTGACTCCGATGGGGAGGATACTTATATTTGTATCTAAGTGTTTACCATTACTCGGTACCAAAGTAATTATCTCGGGTTATGTGCCTTCCGATGGGGAAGTACGCACGCTCCTTAATAATTTCCTATAACCATTTTGACCTTGTGATTCGCAAACAAACTCATCCGATGGGGAGGAAGGCACTCAAAGCCGACGCGCAAGTTTGTTTGCATCATATGTCAAATCGTAATGGAGGCCGTGGGAATTTATAAAAATATCCCTCTCCCACTTAGTAATTTAAAATTGAGGAATTTTCCTAGCCTACGACATGCATATCAAACAAGAAGCAATAAATATGAAAAATAAATATTTTCCAACTATTATGGTTTTTTTCTTCAATATGTCTCCCGTCGTATCGCCATCTCGTCCGCTCCTCCCTACGCCATGTACAAGCCATCCGGAGATCCGAGCCGAGAAAAAAAACTACTTTAATTTACATCCATCGATCCTATACTCCACGAGGGAGTGTACATGAAATCTAGATCGAAAGTAAACTAAAATAAAAAGAGTGGCTAAACAATGCCGTATCTAATTACAAAAATTAAATACTAACCTCGTCAACCCCAAGGATTCAACAAAATATACAATTACACACATACAATCACATACACACATATGGCCATAATAGTTGGATCCTATGCCTGCAACCAAAAAGTTAACCTTTGCATATCCTACTATTATCCAACACATATAATATATGAAAACTGCATAAAAGTAACCGAATCCTAAACACACAAAATCGGAAACTGTGGCTCTGATACCACTTGAAGGTAGGAAACTTCGCTTCCCACTTCAACTCGATCGCTTGTTCATGGCGATCCCTTCTACATCCCCGGATAAAAAAAAATTATCCTTGACAAGAGCGATTACCCAAGAAACCGTTTCATCGTCGTGCTATTCGATTAGAGTGGTCACTTGAACAAACTTGTTGTTCAAGCCACCAACCTCTATTCTACGAATAGCCGTGGAATAGACGATGTATGGATCGCCGACTTTTATGTTTATATTCGGGGTCCAAGTTATATTAGCCACATACATAAAGTAAACAACCACATACAACATGCATATAATTGAAAAACAATTATAGACATAATACAAAAGAACACTAATCAAAATAAACAAGATTATACCTCTTGTTATACCTCTTGATCTTCTATTGTATGTCCTTCCTCCTTTTGGACGTCGTGTGGGCGACGATCTTCCAAAAGTCGAAGCTTCCTAGATCACCAATCTTCCTTTCCTTGTTCACTCCGAACAAAGGAAGATCATAAAACAAAACTCTTCTTCTTATCTAGAACCGGCCACCAAGTCAATGGACTTAATATTGCCGCCGGCCAAGGAAGAGAATATGGAATATGGGAACCGGCCAAAGGAGAATCAAGGAGGGTGATGGGCGCCGGCCAACTCTTGGAGAAGAGAAAAGAAACCAACCCTTCACCTTGTAGCTGCCCAAAACCCTAACCCTAGTTGTCCTAGTTGCCACCGGCCAAAGAAGAGGCGAAGAGGAATAGGTTGAGCACTAGCCAAAGTAGAGGGAAGAAGGATAGGTGCCGGCAACACCTTAGGAAGAAGAAGAAGAGAACCTCTCCTCTTGTTGCCACCCACTCCACCTCCCAAACCCTAGCCGCCCAACCTCAATCCTAACCTAACTAGGATTCCTTGCCGCCCAAGGGAAGCAAACCCTAATCCCCTAAGCTATAAGCCTTGCCGCCCACCTTAATTCTCTATTTATAGAGTTGGGCTCAAGTCTTGTTTTAATCTCTACCATTGGTTCTATGGATTTAATCTCAACCGTCGGATCTAGAGATTTAATCTCAACCATCGGATCTAGAGATTTAATCTCTACCGTTGGATCTAGAGTTTTATTTT
This sequence comes from Wurfbainia villosa, assembly GCA_025175895.1. Lineage (NCBI taxonomy): Eukaryota > Viridiplantae > Streptophyta > Magnoliopsida > Zingiberales > Zingiberaceae > Wurfbainia > Wurfbainia villosa. Next base: position 36,078,549 of record CM045990.1, read on the forward strand.
CATCCATTGGATCTAAGCTTCATGAGGTTTTAATAGGCTACAATAGGGACCATGAGGAGGAGTTGGATCTTGGCCACCCAATGGATCAAGCCCACATAAAGTCCGATCCATTAATGATTATCCATTCCACTAGAGAATTATCATTGATCTACCTCACCAATCCTCATAAATTAATATGGGCTCCATATATTATTTGTACACCTTTCTCCCAGTGTTTAAGATCTCGAATGTTCGTTGATTAATTAATTTACTGACCATTAATTAATCAACATCTAACTCCATGAGTAGTACCACTCAACCTTTTCATCATGCCGGACCAAGTCCACTTGCAGGGTTTACATGATGAACCTTATGAGCTCCTCAAGGGGAAATCATCATCCTAATATATAGGACATGGTTTCCTCCTATAATCAACGACACACTATATAAATAATATCATTTCCCAACTTACCGAGCCTATCGATTTAATCTATAAATCTCGCCCATTGGTAAATCAAATAAATGAATACTAAGTATATGTGTCCATTATTATATCGGGATTAAGAGCATGTACAATATAATATCTGAGGTCCGATTCGATTATGTAGTCAGCAATAAATCGAATCACCTCTAAGTCGGACCTGCTCAATACACACAAAGTGCACTAGTGTGATTCTATGGTCAAGACAAACCAATACCAAATCACACTACAACCATACCAATGGTTTGTCCAAAGTCATCTCGGTTGTGAGCCTTTACTTAGACTTTACAAGGAGTTGATAACATGATCTCCCATGTGACACCACACACCATGTTATCTACAATGTAATGTATTAGATAATATGCATCACCATAAATATACAAACAATGATCATGTGATTCTTATTTCAAAAATAAAGATGTTCATACAAAAGATAGACTTTTCAGTATACATCCCAACACCAACAACCCAAACTAATTATTGACCTCTGACTCTTACCATATTAGAGTTAAACTATTCCAATGATTTGAACATGTTCAGGTTCGAGCCAGGCTTGGTGTGAGTCCAACAACCCAAACAAGAAACAAAACTCTGGTTCTAATCATATTAATGGAAGGTGTAGGCTTTAATATTGTATAAGAGTTTTAAAGTCTCATCCTCTTAGCATGCAAATAACTATTATCTACATGGCATGACATACATGACATATATCTACATGTCACGACACGCATGACATAATGATATGCATCTAATGCAATTACATGACATACAATTATGGCATGTACAAAATTTCCTTATATGTCATAACTATTTATGGAAATAAAATTTGTTTAAGATTTGATTCTCAAAATCAAATCATGATTAAATTAGGAAACAAATTTCCAAATCTAATCACATATTTTATTTATGGAAGGTCTCAATTAAGGAAAGTAAATTTTTAATTTAGGAAACAAATTTCCTAAATTGTCAAAACTATTTATGGAAATAAAATATATTTTAGATTTGATTTCTCAAATCAAATCATGATTAAATTAGGAAACAAATTTCCAAATCTAATCAAATATTTTATTTGTGGAAAATGTTAATTTCCATAAATACTTCTAACTTTCCAAAAGTAGAAGATTTCCTTAAATACTTCTAGACTTTTCAAAATTGAAAATTTCCATAAATACTTCTAACTTTCCAAAAGTAGAAAATTTCTATAAATACAATTATGACTATCGCAAAATAATTTTACGATTATGTCGAAATACAACCTGGGCTTCGATACCACTTTTGGGTTTCCGGCACCGCGATGAGTGTGTGTTCGATCATGTTTCGTAAACATGTGTGCAGCGGAAGAAATAAAAAGCAATAAATCTAATTTATTACATCACACACACCACACGCATGCATAGTACAATATGTGTAGACATAACCGTAGTTTCAAATTTTGCAATAAAAGGAAATTATTCTATGTATACCTGACGTATCGCGTGTAGCGGTAAAGACATCAACTGGAGTGACTCTCGCTAGAATCGCCTCTATCCGTATCCACGCCGAGTATCTTCGTGATAACTTCACAAAGTCACGAGCCTCGTCTTCATACGAGTCACTAGCCTCGTGTCGAAGACGATGTGATCGAGAGAAGATCACAATCCGAATCAAAATTCGGATTTAAAATCGAGTCTCCAAAACTCACTTCTCCAGAGAGGTATTCGTCAACCGTTTGATGAATCCTTCGTCCTCCACCCATTAGGATTACCGGAGATTGAATCCCCGGCAAAGTAGCCACTGTCAAAGCTCCAAACATCGTCCAAACGACACTCCGACAAGAAGGAAACAAACTATCTAGAAAACTGGATAGCTTTGGTGGAGAATTTGCGTCGGCCAAATAAGGAAAGCTAGATGCTCACCTTGTCGCCGGAGCCAAGGAAGATCACCGGAGGGTTGCTGGAGGATCGCCGACAGGAGCTTGGACGTCGGCAACAGCTTGGACGGTGACACAAGGGCTAGGCGACAACAAGGTTGGGCGACAACCTAGTTGGGCGGCGGCATAAGAAGAGGAGAGGGAGGGAGCGGCACCAAAAATAGGATTAGGTTTTCACAAAACCCTTAAGCCCTATTTTTTATAAACAAAATGCATGTCTCTCACTGGGTCAACCAGCAACATGTAACTGAACGAAGCACACCATTAACTTAAGTTAAAATAAACCAAACCGAGTTGGTCTATTTTAAGTTAAAATGAACCAAACCAATTTTGGTTCGTTCGTTTAAAACAAATCAAACCCCTTTGGTTTATTCTTCACCATTGGATTAGAACCAAACCAATTTGGTTCATCCATCATGTCTTCATAAGACACGGCCCATCCACACTTCCATTGTGACTGAAACAATTTCACGCTCGCTCCTAGTTTGGTCCAACCAAACCTAGTTTCTCTCAGTCTGAGAATCTCATTCTCAAGCTCATTTTAAATCCTTTGGATTACGCTCGTTTTACGTGTGACCAAATAGGTTCTCGGTTTATGTTGGTTGTCTATAATTAACCATTAATTATAGAATGATCATGAGTGACACCTAGTAGTATATCATGATCCCCAATTAATCGAAAAGATCAACGATTGATCCAGAACTATTTCTGAAACCCTTCATCAGCTACAATGAATCGTGCCCCATTCCTTTCACTCTTCTTATACCCACTTGGTTCAGGACATGGTCTATAGTGTCAGTCCCCACTAGGTTGACTACGTCACCCCTAGCCCAAGTATCATTTCCTCGTCTTACGAATTCTAATTACTGCACATGTATCCAAGAGTACCTTACTCTAAATATGTAATGCTTTGGCCAAAGACTTTAGTAACAATCCGACGAGAGGCCATGGGTATACATCTCCTCGCAAGGAGTGGTGAATCCTTTATAGGCTATTCAAACACCTTTGATCACTTCGACTTATACCCAATCATCCCGGGTCCACATCTCCTCAGAGATGCTTGCTTAAGATGTCAAAGCATAAGTCTTCATGACCAAGATGACTTGAATACCGCAAGTCAAAGGAACATCGCACTTAAGCTGCAGTAAGAACTTCATTAACATATCTATATATGTAGAGAACCATATGAAGTCTTACAGCTGGTCTCTCCAATGAACTAGTTACCATAACTAGCATCCACGATTAACTTCGGACATCATAATGTCTCTAGCCAGTGAGAATCAGCTGCTTGGATACACCAAGGAGTATACCTCATGCTAGTCTCGACAGAATTGATGGTGTCCAAATCCATCAATTCATCGACTAGGGATAATTTCGATACATCACAATGACACATGTAGAGATACTCACTAGTTGTGATCCAATCACAAATTCTCTTATGCTGTGAATCACATCGTGGACATTCAGTAAATGAGTTTAAGATCTAATCAAATACATGAAAACATGTATACTCAAATAGTGAATCTTCATTTATCATATAAATGGTTCAAACATAAGGTGATTGCCTTAGAACATCTCCCATATATTACTAACAGGTTGGCCGTGTCCCCCTCCGTTCCTCCTGCTGAATGTCTTCCTTTTGCTCCAAAAGTGTGTCATTTTCCTGTAAAATATTGTCCTGCACACAAAAGCAACAAGAGCACATCTCTGAACTAGAAAATAGGAAATGCATGCAAAACAAAGTTTAATATGCATGAAATAAGTATGAAATGCAATGAGATGTGAGCAAAAACTACTCCTAAAACGCTATATGTTTTTCTTATATCAATCCCCCCAGACTTAGATCTTTGCTTGTCCTCAATCAAACCTCAGTGCCATGAAGTTTAAAAAAGCATTGTTCCATACTTAGCATGTTAACTAGATTTATCGAGTGGTATTTTCAATCAAAGCAAAATAGATATGTTCTAAAAGTTTACTAAATTAGCTTCTCATGCATGCAGTAAGCAAATTTTCCTACGGGATACTCATTCCACAGTGAGTTAAGTCGTCATCTTATAACTTTCCTATGGTCTCCAGCTTTTACGCACTTACCTGCCCTAAGTGAGGGTCCTTCCCTAGATCTAGCACAAAGTCTCAAAGGCATGCTCGATATTGAGAGAAATTGGTAGGTGTTTCCCCAGTAACCTAACTCGATCTCAAAGGTGATGTGAGCAAAACATATAGGGTTTTAGGAGTAGTTTTCGCTCATATCTCGTTGCATTTTATATGTGACTCTTGCATATTTCACTTTGTTTTGCATGCATTTCCTATTTTCTGGTTCGAAGGTCTGCTCTTTGTACTTTTGCGTACAGGACAACATTCTACAGAAAAAATGGTGCACTTTTGGAGCGAAAAGAAGACATTTAGCAGCTAGAAAAGAAAGACACACACCCTAGCCTTGTGAATCCACATAGCTTGCACCCCAGCGTCACACATGGCCTGGCCGTGTGAATCCACACGGTCGTGTGGTGCTAGGCGATTTTGACATGATTCGGTAATTTTCTAGGTTTCGCAGAGATCCAGCCTTATGTCTATATAAAGGAAGCTACGCCCAAACCCTAGGGGGCACGACGGCTGGGACATCACTCCGAAGCCCTAAAAAGCTTCGGGAACTCACAACGGGGAGGAAGGAGGCCACTCGAAGATCAAGTTCTGCATATCAACGCCGGAGAGGAGAGCCAAAGTGCATTGTAATTCACGTTCTTTGCTCAATTTACATTGTTTTTATGAATTCTAATATGCTTTGTGTTTCTCTTCTCGAATTCATGGAGTAGATTCTCTTATTCTAGGATTAGAGAGTAGTTTGTATGCATAGAACATGTTATTTCAAATATAATTCTGTTCTTGATTTCATATTTGCAATTAGTAATTGTTTAGATCAATAGCTATTTTGTTTTGGTCTTCTATTTACTGTGCGTAGTTGATACGAGGGATGACAACCCTCGTATCAAAGATTTAGGAGAATTAAGGAGGAACCTAGGGGTTGGCCTCATCTCCGGTAACTGTGGATAGAAGGGTGTGATAGAATCGGACATGGGACACATTCTGACTCGTCATAAGGATTGATCCGGCATCCTCGTACCACCTATCCCATCTTAAAGTTAGGGGTTGACTTGGTATGGTAGAGATAGTTCCCGATAGATGCGAAGGCTCATCGGGGAAGTGTATAATGTCCCTTCCACAAGACCATAGTTAGACATCTAGATAATACCCAATTCATAGCGTATTCTGTGACACACAAGTGAAACTGAAATCCAAGAACTCCCCAAGAAGACTCATAACAACCCTTCTCTTCCTCCGTGTGACACCGTACTAGAGTTAGGACCGTCGACAAACCTCATAAGCATAACCTTGACATTAAATTTTGAACAATAACATCCACTGAATAATCAGTACCCAAATCCCAGTCCCTATGGGATCGATAATCTTGTTATTACTTGATGACATCCATGCACTTGCGGGCATTGAGCACGAGCGCGCGCTTCGAGTCCTCGATGGTTCCCATCGCGAGATTTGAGGTCGCGTTCGCGTGCATCATGTTTTTGGCACCGTTGTCAGGGACTAATTTATTCGATATCGAATCAAAAAGTGGATAGTTGGATCAGACCTAGGCTAGATTTACTTTTCTTATTTATTTTATTTATTTTATTTCAGTTTTGTTCATTCTATTGCTCTTTCCTTATTTATAATTTCCTACATATAACAATGCATGCTTTTACTCATGATTATGGTCAATTTAATGTTGTGAGTTTTGGTAACATTTATTGTGAGCATTGTGGTGAAACATGGCATCCCATAAACGATTATCCGAATATATTTGAACCTTTACAATTTGAATGAGAAGATGTCAGCTACAATTACAATCAGTGGCCACGAGATGATTCCTATTCATATAGTTATGACTCCGGCTACTTGAACCCTCAATATTGTTTTCCAAGTGAGAACGAGCGCTATGAATCACCATGCGAATTTTATCCATAACCAAGTCCCCACTTAGAAGCCTTGCTAGGTAATTTTACTATGGAATGCGAGGAGCATAGCTGACAATTCGCAGAGCTTATGCAATGAGACCTAGCAAGAGAAGAAACCAAACGACTAGAAGGTGGCTTTGATGGCTGGATTACACCTAATATGGCGGAGACTCACTTTGAGCGAATGCATGAGGAAGATGTGGATGACATAGGAAGTAAAGAAGGACAATCCATGTTGGATCGAAATGAGCGCTAGAGGGGGGTGAATAGTGCACGACAATTATTTCGTTTCGTTTGATTAAAACATGAGTGCACAGCGAAAAATAAATAAGAAAAACTTTTTTTACTTGGATCACAACCTATCGGCTACTAATCCAAGGCCCTAGTGGTCCGAGACCACGTACGAAGGGCAATTCACTAAAACACTCCTCGTTGGAGGTAGGAGTTGACGATTACAAGAATATGAGAAAACTCGGGGCGAAGAGACAAAACCCCTCTCTCCTCGTTACAATAAAAGCTCAGAAATATAAACTTAAATACAAGTACATTGAATTGACAACTTTAGATATTACCAACGACTAAGGAGTTGAAGGTTGAGCTTGTGTCGTCGGTGTTTCGACAGCACTTCATCGTCGTAGAGTTGTCAGAGAGTCGCGGCATTACGGGAGCATTTGAGAACACTTGGAATGATGAAAATGGTGAAGAACACTCCTTTTATAGCCTTTGAAGCCCCCAACGTTCAGTTCCAGCTCATGGTCAAAGAACTTTATCTCCCCAAGATAAGTGGAGCTTATCTTGACTTTCTTCGAAGCTGGTATTTGAATGGCAGTCGACTACCACCCTCATATGTCGAACTGATGACCAGCAGTCGATTGCTAGCTAGGGTTTTCGACTGCAATAAAAAGTTAGCTCGAAATCATATAAGTAAGAGCGAGTTCGACGGCCACTTACCGTCTGATCTCGACTTAAACCTAAGGACGTCCTCGTACCGAGGACTTGACCTTACTTACACTTACTCACACGAGCTTACCTTAAGCTTTACCTTTGTAGCTTTTGCTTTCGGTCTCCACTTGATTTCTTTGGCTCCCTCTGAAATCCTCCTGGTGTCGCCCAATCACCACGGTTTCTCAACACAAGAACCTCCGGGTGTCGCCGACCTTCAGCTTAGCTTTGCATTCCTGCACACTTCATTCAGCTTGTGAGATAATGATATAATCTTAACTTTGTGCCTTTGCCATAATCAAAATATAGGTTTAATTATCTGGTGCACCTGCACCAACAATCTCCCCCTTTTTGATCTATGACAAATCGATGCAAAGTTAAGGGAAATTTAAAGCATAATACATAAACAAGTAAAGTAAATGATAAACTCACTTTAAAGAACTCCCCCTTAACCCTAGGTGAGTTTTGAAAGAAATACTTTAATTGTTTAAATTTAAATTTTTGTGGTACTCCCCCTTAACTTACACTCTTCTCTCCCTTTTGCCATAAATCAAAAATAAGGTTGGGAGTTTTCATAAAAAAAATAAGGGGGTTGAAAAATATAATAGTATAACATGCATAAAAAAAACAAAATTTAGTCCAAACATGCATCTCTAACTTGGTTGAATTGGTTTGAGGTTTATCCCTCTGCACCAACAATAAGTTTTTTTTGAAACATTTTTAATTTCTAAAATACATATAAGTGAATTTTCAAGGAAGATTTTGTGATATAACCCTTAGAATTAGTTTGCTCGCCCTCTTAGTCAAATATATAAGGTATAAGAGAGTTAAGGGGCGCTAAACTTTGGCCTAGAGTATTGTATACTTAGTATTGGCCAATTATAATTATTCATTTAAGCGCAATAGTTGAAAGAGTAGGTAGCTTTTTGAAAAAGTTATGTTAAGTGTAATTGAATTATCTTAAACATCTCACCCATTCTATGTGTCTCAAAATGTGTTCACCTTATATGTTTTTGTTGGTGCAATTGGTTCAGGTCACGATTGACTAGACTCGAGTTTGACTCGAGTAGTATTTTGATGTTTAACATTGATGTCTGACATGTGTTGGGGAGATTGCTGGTGCAATCGACCCAGGTCATATTTGATATTTGACGATGGTTTGACCATTGTCATGGGAAAGTCCAAGTATGGAGTACTTGGTATGGAAAGTCCAACATGGGTTGGCAAGGGAAAGTCTAAGCTTGAGTCTTGGCATTTGAGAAGTCTAAGGGGATATTGGTGGCGTAAAGTCCAAGTGGAGTCTTGGCAGCATAAGTCCAATGGTTGGCGGCGTAAAGTCCAAGCGGGAGTCTTGGCAGTGTAAGTCCAATGTGTCTTGGTGGTATAGATCAACTTAGCATGACATAGCCGATGGAAGCACCTGAAGGCTAGCGTATAGATGAACAAGTCATGGATAACTTAGAGGGATCCGATAGGCATGAGACTCACGGAGGTGGCTAGAAGGCTTAGGTCTAGGCTAAGGGTGGTCTAGCAAGTATGGGGGCACCATACTTGGGTTAAAACCTCATGTTTGAGGTGTATCAGTCAACTGATATTAAGTGCAGTCGACTGATGCGAGTCAACTGTTGGTGCAGTAGGCACCTAAGTCAAACCTGAGTTTTGATTGTAGCAAACGATACAAAGTTAAGCTCATTTTGTTATCTCACGAACTTAATCAAGTGTGCAGAAAAATGCTCAAACTAGAACTGAAGGTCAGCGACACCCGGAGGGAGCCGTGGTGGTCGGGCGACACTGAGATGACTTCGGAGGGAGCCGAAGGAATCAGGTGGAAGATCGAAAGCAAAAGCTATAAGGTAAATGTTGAGGTAAGCTCGTGTGAGTGAGCGCAAGGAAGGTCGTGTCCTCCGTACGGGGACGTTCTTAGGCGAAGATTCGACCAAGACCTCCCATGGAAGGTCTAAGTCGAGATCGGATGGTATATGACCATTTGATTTACTTATATTAACTATATTTTCGAGCTAACTCTTCGTTGCAGCAAGAAAACCTGCCATCAGTCGACTGAGGGCTTGTATTAGTTGACTGATACATCTAGCAGTCGACTGGTAAGGGTAGCAGTCGACTATTGGTCAAGGATCAGCTTCGAGGAGAGTCAAAGATTATCTCCATTTTTGAAGGGATAGGAGGCTTGCTCTCATTGGTTGAAGATATGAACGTCTAGGATTTCCAAGGCTATAAAAGTAGGGGTTCTCCACCCCATTTCTATGATCAAAAGCTCTCCAAAAAAGCCTCCACTACGATACTCTTCTACGAAAACCTTACAACGACGAAGTGCTACCACATCTCCGACGACAAGTGCCTAACTTTTATTTGTTTAATTGTCGCTGGTATTTTTGTTATTGTTGTCTTTAAATTTGTCTTTATCGTGTTTTAATCATAGCAAGGAGAGGGGGAGTGTCCCTCAACCTTGAGCTTTTTCGTATCGATTGTATTCGCTTACTTCTTCCTATAACGAGGAGGAGTGTTTTTAGTGCTTTGCCCTCCGTACATGGTCTAGGATCGTTAGGGCCTTGGACTAGGAGTCGAAAGCTGTAAACCAAGTAAAAACAAACGAGTAATATTTTCTTTCCACTGCATTTAGTCTCATTTGCATTTTATATTGAACGAACAAAAATTGCTTTGCGTTATTCACCCCCCCTTCCTCTAGCACTCAAATCAATCCAACATCAACTAGGGTTTAACTACGAAAAATGGCCTAGCAGTCGACTGCCAATATTGGTCAGTCGACTGATGGCCTGATCAATCGACTGATCTGGATATCAACCGACTGATGGTCAGGAAGTCGAGCACAGTAAGGTCTCCAATCGAGTGATCGACCTGACACTCGACTGATTAAGCCATCAGTCGATTGATGGGCATGATCAGTCACCTAATGGTCTATCCGTTGGACTTATTCGATGTGGTTCATGCTATTATGAGACAACGACTACAGGGGCAGTCGACTGATGGTCCTGATCAGTCGACTGCTAGGCGAAAAGCAGCCCGAGTTACAGGTTTAAAAGGAGCACAAAGGGAGGATTTTTTACAGCAGTTACTAGGGCTATTTGGGGCGATTTGCTGGTGCATTTTGTTGGGATGTATACTGAAAGCCTAGCCTTTATATGAACATCTTTATTTTTGAAATAAGAATCACATGATCATTGTTTGCATATTTATGGTTATTGTCTGATACATTACATTGTAGATAACATTGTGTGTGGTGTCACACAAAAGATTATGTTACCAGATCCTTGTAGAGTATAAGTAGAGGCTCACAACCAAGATGGTTTTGGACAAACCATTGGTATGATTGTAGTGTAATTTGGTATTGGTTTGTCTTGACCAAAGAATTACACTAGTACACTTTGTGTGTATTGAGCAGGACCGACTTAGAGGTGATTCAATTTATTACAGGTGAATCAAACCTCGGATATTATGGTGTACATGATCTTAATCCCGATATAATAACGGGCACATGTACTTAGTATTTATTTCTTTGATTTACCAATGGGCGAGATTTATAGATTAAATCGATAGGCTCGGTAAGTTGGGAAATGATATTATTTACATGGTGTGTCGTTGATTATAGGAGGAAATCGTGTCCTATGTATTAGGATGATGATGTCCCCTTGAGGAGCTCATAAGGATCATCATGTAAACCCGTAGGTGGACTTTGTCCGACATGATGATGAGGTTGAGTGGTATTACTCATAGAGTTAGATATTGATTAATTAATCGTCAGTAAATTAATTAATTGACGGACATTCGAGATCTTAAACACTGGGAGATATTTGTATAATTAATATATGGAGGTCCATATTTATTTATGGGGTTGGTGAGGTAGATCAATGATAATCCTCTAGTGGAATGGATTATCATTAATGGATCGGATTTTATGTGGGTCGGATCCTTTGGGTGGCCAAGATCCAACTCCTCCTCATGGTCCCTATTGTAGCCTATTAAAACCCTCATGAAACCTAGATCCAACAGACAAGATTAAAAGGAGGTTTAGGCAAAATCTATAAATAGGAGTCTAAGGCTTGGGCGGCAATAATAAGTTTGGATGCTAGGGTTTGCTTCCAAAGGCTTGGGTGGCTTGGAAAGAAGAGAGATTACGGTTTGGAGTTGGCTTGGGTGGCGGCAAGAGGTGGAGGAGATTAGGGTTTCATTTTCCTTCTCTTCCTAAGGGTTGTCGGCGTCTCTTCTTCATCCCTTTAGGGCTGGTGCTCATCTTTGAAGCTTGGCCGGTGGTTCTTCTTCCTTTATTTCTCTTTGGCCGGTGGCAAGGGTTAAGGTTCTTCCTTTGGAGCTCTTGGCCGGCGCCCATATTTCCTCTTCCTCTCCTTGGCCGGCGGCAAGGATCAAGCTAGGAGCTTGGTGGTCAGCTCTAGATAGGAGAAGAAGTCTTTGATTATCTTCCTTTGTTTGGAGTGAACAAGAAAAGGAAGATACGCGATATAGGAGGTTTCAACTCTTGGAGGATCATTGCCCACACAACATCCAAGAGGAGGATAGGTCATACAATAGAAGACCAAGAGGTAACCAAGAGGTAAACAAGAGGTATAATTCTTGTTTAAGTTTCTTTCTTGTTCTATGCAATTTGTATGTAATTGTATGTGGCTAATTTACTTGGACCCCGAAGATAAACACAAAAAATGGCGATCCGTACATCATCTATTCCACGGCTAATCAAGGAAAAGAGTTAGGTTGCTTGAACAACAAGTTTATTCAAGAGACCACTCGAATCGAATAGCACGATGATGGATCGATTGCTTGGGTAATCCATCTTCTTCAAGAATTAATTTTTTAAATCTGGGGGCATAGATGGGATCGCCATGCACAAGCGACCGAGGCAAAGCTTTTCATAAGCTTCAACCAACAATTAGTATCAGAGCCACGATTTTCGGGTTTGTGTGTTTAGGATTCGATTACTTTTATACATTTATCATATATTGTATATGCCGGATAATAGTAGGATGTGTGTAGGCTAACTTTTTGGTTGTAGGCATAAGATCCAACTATTATGGCCATATGTGTGTGTATGTGATTGGATGTGTGTAATTGTAATATTATTTGAATCCTCAGGGTTGACGAGGCTAGTATTTAATTTTTATAATTAAGTACGGTATTGTTTAGCCACTCTTTTATTTTAGTTTACTTTCGATCTAGATTTCATGTACACTCCTTCGTAGAGTATAGGATCGATGGATGTAAATTAAAATAATTTTTCTCGACTCGGATCTCCGGATGGCTTGTACATGACGTTGGGAGGAGCAGACGAGATGGCGACACGACGGGTGGCATACTGAAGAACAAAAGCCATAATAGTTGGAAAATATTTTTTTCATATTTATTACTTCTTGTTTGATATGCATGTTGTGTGCTAGGAAAATTCCTCATTTTAAATTACTAAGTGGGAGAGGGATATTTTTTTAAAAATTCCCATGACCTCCATTACGATTTGACATGTGATGCAAACAAACTTGCGCGTCGGCTCTGAGTGCCTTCCTCCCCATCGGATGAGTTTGTTTTGCGGATCACAAGGTTAAATATGGTTATAGAGAATTATTTAGGAGTGTGTGTACTTCTCCATTGGAAGGCACATAATCCGAGATAATTACCTTGGTATCGAGTAATGGTGAACACTTAGATGCAAATAAGAGTATCCTCCCCATTGAAGTCACTGCTTTTATTTGTAGGGACGAAGAGAAACCAACTATTAATTTTATTTGTCAAAAAGTAAGGTTGACAGGATAATAAAATTAATGGGTAAAACCTTCTCTTACAAATGTAGAATTCGTATATGCCCACACTATCGTGGCATACGATATTCTCGGTGTTTTGAGGTGTTGGTTGATTTTAAAATTTTATTGTTTGAGGAATCAATAAATTTTTTGAAATCTAATGTTTTGATCTATGTGATTCTTAGGTTTTACAAAAATGACTTTCAACCCACTTGCTGTGATACTAAAGGAAAATAAACTTTCTGGACCCAATTATGTTGATTGGAAAAGAAATCTAGATATTGTCTTGACTACTGAGGAGTACAAGTATGTACTCTTCGAAGAGTGTCCTCCTAAGCCTGCGGATGATTCTGGGGAAAAGGAGAAAGAGAGTTATAAAAAGTGGATTAAGGCTGATGAGATGGCGCGGTGTTACATTTTGGCTTCTATGTCAAATGTATTACAACATCAGCATCAAGCCATGCCTATTGCTTATGACATGATGCTCAATCTCAAGGTACTTTTAGGACACCAGAATCGGGCTGCTGGGTAGGAAGCCATGAGGAACTTGATGACGACCACCATGATTGAGGGAACACCCGTGAGGGATCATGTTCTCAAGATGATGACTCATTTGAATGAGCGGGAAGTCCTTGGAGGTGAGATCAATGGGGAAACTAAGGTCGATATCATTCTCTAATCTCTACCTAGGAGTTTTGAGCTGTTTCGCCTGAACTACAACATGAATAAGAGGTTGTATTCGTTGGCGGAGCTTCTGATAGAACTCTAGGCAACAGAGGGGCTTTTCATCAGAGTGATCAAGCTCAGGCCATAGTTGCTCATAAAGTTTCTACTTCTAAGCCGAAAGGCAAGAAGAATAAGAAACAAGGTGGAGCAAAGGTGGCGAGAGGATCTCAGGGAGGAGTGAAGAAGCCGAAAGGCAAGTGCTTCACTTGCAAGCAAACTGGACATTGGAAGAAGAACTACCCCAATCGGAAGCAGAACAAAGGTATATCTTTTGGTCTGGTTATTGAAATATGTTTAGCGGTGTTATCTACCGGCACCTGGTGTGTAGATATGGGAGCCACTGATCATGTCTGCAATACTTTGTAAGGGTTCCAGGAAACCAGACGACTAGCTGAGGGGGAGATTACCTTTTACTTGGGCGATGCTACGAAGGTGGCAGTTATTGCAGTGGGAGATGTTTATTTATCTTTTGATAGGAATAAAACTTTGGTTCTGAAAAATTGCCTTTATGTACCTTTATTTAGAAAGAATTTGATTTCGAGTTCTAAATTGTTTTTGAATGAATATTCTATTTCTTTTAATGACAGAGTTGTTATAAAAAGGAATAGGGAGATTATCTGTTCTGGTGCATTGATAGGAAATTTATATACACTTGAACCAAAATCTCTCACGATGCAAATAGAGGTAAATAACTCATCTTCTAAATCTAATAAGAGAAAAGAACCTTCGAAAATGAACCAAACATATCTTTAGCATCTGAGGTTAGGTCATATTAACCTGAGTAGAATTCAAAGGTTGATAGCTGATGGTGTTAGTATGAGCCCTTAGTGCCAATTATGAGATGATTAGTGAGGGAGACTTTTGTATTATATTCTTGCATTAATAAAGGCAAAGATTGATTATTATATTTCTTTATGCGTGTGCCAGCTAAATAAATATAATAATGCCCATGAATAGTAGGTTATTACCTACATTATATCAATTGGTAGAATTGATTATGAGAAGCTGTAGAGAACACTATTCTTAAATATTCCTAGTCGAGTATTGTATCAATAGACAAGGGCTATATTGATACATTGAGACTAGCATGTAGGTCAATGGATGACTTGATCTCACAAGTCATGGATATGTGATATCACATTGATACATGGGTATATATATTGGAGACTATATATACTGAATTGACCCACCATGAGAAAGTATCATGGATCGTTATATGAGTGTCATATACTTTCTCATGTGACTATTGGTGTGAATAGTCCTTAGACCTGAAGTCACTACGGTTCCCTACATAAGGAGTTATGTACTTTGGTATCGTAATTGGGTGACTATAACGGCGATCACTGAGTATGTAACGAATTATGCGGAGGGATGTGAGTGATGTAGATGGGATCTATCCCTCCCATATGACGGGAGTGATATCTTTGGCCTCTTGATAGAGTAGGACCACGAAATGCATGGTCATGCTCAAATGAGTCAATATGAGATATTGAGCTCATTTGTTTGAGTGAGTCTACTTGGGGATCAAGAAACATAAAGATTGATAAGAGGGTGACACGGTCTATGCCTCATTGATCGATCTGAGATATCAAGGATAGAAGGACACTGTCATATGATAATAGTCACGGAAGAGGTTGTCGGATCTCGACATTCTCATCACTTGGGTAGCAATGATGTATTGCTAGATGCCGCTCATTGCTTATGTATCTAAAATGGTTTTGGATACATTGCCAACGTTATGAGAGCCTATAGGGTCACACACAAAGAACATATTATTTTGGAGAGGAAATCATTTTGGTTTGACTAAAATGAATTATTAGTTAATTGGATTAACTAGAATGAGTAAGACTCATTACTTGGCTAAATTTGAGTTGGCTCAAATTGGTTTATGTTGAGTTAGACTCAAGTCAAACCAAGAGAAGAAGGCTAAAATGATTAATCATAATTAATCATGTAATACATGAATTAATCATGTAATAAACGAATTAATAAATGGGGTTTTAAATGGGATTTAAAAGCTCATTAATGTGCACTTAATGAGCATTAATTGACTTCCTTTCTTTTACCATGGAGAATAAGGAAGTGCATTTAATGTCTCATTAAGGTGTATTAATGTTTCTTCTTCTTCTTCAACGTGAGAATGAAAGATGTATCTAATTAATTTTCATTTTGTTCTCAAAAGCCAAGTATAGAGTGAAAAGAGAGACCTTGGCGTGGTTGCTAGCACAACCGAAAGGGTTTACCTCTTCTCTCCAAGGTCGTGTGTGTGTGCACCGTAGAGGCGTGGACATTCTGACCACGCTGAGATCCGCAAGTGTTGCTGACTAGAATTCGAAGGGAACGCTTCGAAGGTAATCTTGATTCCTATAGGATAGAATCGATAATAGAAACGAGTATGTTTTTCTTTTTTTTTTCGCTTGGATCTCTGGAGGGATCCTAAGTTTTCCGCTGCGAATTTTTGTTTATCGCTCGGGATCCCTACAGTGGTATCAGAGCCACTTGTGAAAAAAAAAGATCGTACACATTTTTTTAGATGTTTTATGTGATATAAACATGAGATTAGTTTTATTATGTTTTTTTTTGCTGACTCGGTATATGTCCGAGTTGATTTAGCCAAGCAGATAGTCTGCCGAGTGGGCTGAATCAAGTCGGATGGTGCCGACTCGGTCTATGTCCGAGTTGATTTAGCCAAGAAGATAGTCTGCCGAGTGGGATGAATCAAGTCGGATGGTGCCGACTCGGTCTATGTCCGAGTTGATTTAGCCAAGCAGATAGTCTACCGAGTGGGCTGAATCAAGTCAGATGGTGCCGACTCCGCCTGTGTCCGAGTTGATTTAGCCAAGTAGATAGTCTGCCGAGTGGGCTGAATCAAGTCGGATGGTGCCGACTCGGTCTATGTCTGAGTTGATTTAGCCAAGCAGATAGTTTGCCGAGTGGGCTGAATCAAGTCGGATGGTGCCGACTCGGTCTATGTCCGAGTTGATTTGGCCAAGCAGACAGTCTGCCGAGTGGGCTGAATCAAGTCGGATGGTGCCGACTCCGCCTGTGTCCGAGTTGATTCAGCTAAGAAGATGGTCTGCCAAGTGGGCTAGTTCAAGTCGGACGGTGCCGAACACACCTGGCCATCTGGAGGTCTCGGGTTCATAGAGCGGGACCGCCGTGGTGTTGCGGCTAATCGGCATAGCGGCTTAAAAATTACACATAATAAAACTGATAGATAAAATAATTTATTAAATCATTGTGAATGATTTGGATATGGTGCATAGTTATGGCCTAGGACCCAATATGATTGTGGTTATGTGTTGTAATTCATAATATGGCCTGCGTGCCGTCATATGTATGTGGGTGTTGTAATTCTTTTTTTTTTACACGGCCTGCGTGTCGTGCCTTCACTTCTATTTTCTAGTTGTAAAATAGATTTAGACTCGAATGTAACTCGAGTGTTCTCATTTTGTAATGTACAAAATAAATAAGCAATGAAAGTCCATTGAAGGTGGATGTTATAAGGACGATGCTTACAACACATGCTGACCAAAAGAAGCGCTTGGAGAAGATGCTATCCCTAGGGTAACCAATCGATTTTCTCATTGGCTTGAGAAATCGTAGAATAAGGGCCATAACCATGTCACGTTTAGCGTATATGTGATATATTTTATGTGTATGTGATGCATGCTAGATAATTTGTTATCTTAAAATTAAGTCAAATGAATATGTCTGCCAAAGTTTGGTACTCATAAACTACCTCGATCATTTGTGTTGGGTTTGCCAAAGCAAAGCAGCGCATTTTATCTTGGTAGAGTGCGAGAGGACAATTGTGATGTCCCACTATCAAACTTTGGATGAGACTTCACTAAGTGTCTCAATTAGATTGAGAAATACTTAGAGGCATTTCCTAATAGTTAGGAGACACGGATAAGAGAACATTTATACTAAGTCTTGGGCGATTAGCCAAAGCTAACTCAAGATGATGTATAATGTGAATCTTGATCCTTTATTCCAAGAGTTACATACGATGCAATTGGTAAAATGTTACCTACCTAGTGATACTAAATCTTGGGCAATTAGCCAAAGCTAACTCAAGGTGAGGTATGATGTGGATCTTATCCCACATGAACTTGAAGCTCAATAGAACTGGTATGACTAGCTCCTATTGAAGCTAAAGGAATCAGTGGGAGTCTCATTTAATTAAAGGCATAATTAAATGATTTCAGATATAATACTCAATTTTGCATATTATTTCTGTTGTAGATTACTATGTCTTCAAATACATCAAATATCCTCTCTCTGCGATCAGTCCTTGAGAAGGACAAGCTCAATGGAGCAAACTTCATTGACTGGTTCAGAAATTTGAGAATAGTTCTCAAACAGGAGCGGAAACTCTATGTCCTAGAGCAACCCATTCCTGAACCACCCACCAATAATGCTACTCGTATAGATAAGGATGCATACAAGAAGCATCAAGATGATGCATTAGATGCATCATGCCTTATGCTTACAACCATGAACTCTGAGCTTCAGAAGCAACATGAGAACATGGATGCCTTTGATATGGTTGCATACTTGAAGCAACTATATCAAGGGCAGGCGAGGCACGAGATCTGAGGTATCTAAGGCATTATTTTCATGCAAAATGCAAGAAGGAACACCCGTAGGAACTCATGTACTCAAGATGATTGGGTATGTTGAGAACCTTGAAAGATTGGGGTTTCCTTTAGGCCAAGAGTTGGCCACTGACCTTATTCTATATTCATTTGCCTAGAGGCTTTAGTCAATTTGTCATGAATTATTACATGAGCGAAATTGACAAACCATTCGAGCTCTTAAGCATGTTGAGAATCACGAGAGCAATCTTAAGAAGATGCAACCTGGTACTAATGATGTACTTATGGTTAAAAAGGGCAAGGGTAAGAAAAAGTCTAAAGGCAAGGGTAAGACCCAGAATAAAGATAAGGACAAAGCATTGAAGCCTAAAGGTGGGGTGGCCAAGGAAGGGACTTGCTTCCACTGCAAGGAAGCTGGACATTGGAAGAGGAACTGCAAAAAGTACCTCGAGGAAGTTCAGAAGAAGAAAGGAAGTGAGACTTCCACTTCAGGTATACATGTTATAGAAGTCAATCTATCTATTTCTTCTTCATGGGTATTGGATACCGGTTGTGCTTCTCACATTTGTACAAATGTGCAGGGCTTGAGAAGAAGTAGATCTTTGACAAAAGGAGAAGTGGACCTACGTGTTGGTAATGACGCAAGAGTTGCTGCTATAGCTGTAAGAACATATTCCTTATCATTACCCAGTGGTTTAATTCTAGAACTTGAAGAGTGTTATTTGGTACCTGCAATAACTAAGAACATTATATCCGTGTCTTGCTTGGACAAGAAAGGTTTTTCATTTATAATTAAGGACAAATGTTGTTCTGTATATTTAAATGAAATGTTCTATTGTAGTGCACACTTGATGAATGGACTCTATGTTCTAGACCTTGAAAACCTAGTCTATAACATAAATACCAAACGATTCAAATCTAATGATTTGAATCAGACATATCTTTGGCATTGTCGCTTGGGTCACATAAATGAGAAACGTTTGTCCCAGCTCCATAAGGATGGATTACTGGACTCATTTGATTTTGAATCATATGAGGTATGTGAATCTTGTCTCTTAGGCAAGATGACCAAGACTCCATTTAGTGGACAAGGCGAATGAGCGACAGATTTGTTAGGCCTCATACATAGTGATGTATGTGGTCCTTTCAAAGTCGCAGCCAGAGGAGGCTATCAGTACTTCATCACATTTACTGATGATTTCAGTAGATATGGATATGTATATCTTATGAGACACAAATCAGAATCCTTTGAAAAGTTCAAAGAATTCAAGAATGAAGTACAGAACCAACTTGGTAAGAGTATTAAGATGCTTCGATCAGATCGAGGTGGGGAATACCTAAGCCAAGAGTTTTGTGACTATCTAGTTGAGTGTGGGATAAGATCTCAGCTCACTCCACCTGGAACACCACAGTGGAATGGTGTATTCGAGAGGAGAAATCGTACTCTATTAGATATGGTACGATCAATGATGAGTCATACAGAACTTCCTCCTTCCTTCTGGGGATATGCTCTAGAGACCGCCGCTTTCACACTTAACCGTGTTCCTTCTAAGGCAGTCGTAAAGACACCATATGAGATATGGACTGGGAAGAGTCCCAAGATGTCTTTTATGAAGATTTGGGGTTGTGAGGCTTACGTACGACGTCAAGTATCAGATAAACTAGGCCCCAAATCAGATAGATGCTATTTCGTTGGATATCCCAAGGAAACTAAGGGATATTACTTTTACAATCCCACACAAGGCAAAGTGTTTGTTGCCAGAAATGGTGTTTTTCTAGAAAGGGAATTTATTTCTAGAAAAATAAGTGGGAGTAAAATTGATCTTGAAGAAGTTCAAGATATACAAAATAGCACTGATACCTTAATGGAACAAGAACAGTCATCACAAGGAGTGGTGATACAACCTGTTCAGGTAGACCAAGCTCTGCGCAGGTCTAATAGGATACGTCATCAACCTGAGAGATATTCTTTTCTCTTGGATGACAATGATGGTATCATGCTTGATGAGCCGACATCCTATCAGGAAGCTGTAATGAGCCCAGATCCTGAGAAATGGCTCGAGGCCATGAGATCCGAAATGGAATCCATGTACACTAACCAAGTTTGGACTTTGGTTGATCCACCTGAAGGGGTCAAACCCATTGGGTGTAAGTGGGTCTTTAGGAGAAAGACTGACATGGAAGGTAATGTGCATACCTATAAAGGGTGATTGGTAGCAAATGGATTCAAGCAGATTCATGGTATTGACTATGATGAAACCTTTTCTCCAGTTGCGATGCTCAAATCCATTCGGATCATGCTTGCTATTGCAGCTTACTATGACTATGAGATCTGGCAGATGGATGTCAAAACAGCATTTCTTAACGAAAATCTACTCGAGGATGTGTATATGACACAACCTGAGGGTTTTGTCGATCCAAAGGATGCTGGAAAGGTTTGTAAGTTGCATAGGTCCATATATGGTTTAAAGCAAACTTCTAGAAGCTGGAATCTTCGTTTCGATAATGCGATCAAAACGTTTGGTTTCATTAAGAACGAAGATGAACCTTGTGTCTACAAGAAGGTTAGTGGGAGCTCAATTGCTTTCCTCATATTGTATGTAGATGACATACTGCTTATTGGAAATGATATCCCTATGCTGCAGTCTGTGAAGACTTGGCTTGGGAATTGTTTTTCAATGAAAGACTTAGGTGAAGCAGCCTATATTCTAGGCATCAAGATCTATAGAGATAGATCTAAGAGATTGCTTGGCTTGAGTCAGAGTACATATGTTGACAATGTACTTAAGTGTTTTGCCATGCAGAATTCCAAGAAGGGATTTTTGCCAATGTCACATGGTATGAGTCTTTCGAAGACTCAATCTCCCTCTTCTAAGGAGGAGAGAGATTACATGGATCAGATCCCTTATGCATCAGCTATAGGATCTATCATATGCGCCATGATTTGTACTACGGTATGCTTTAAGCATGACAAGTATCGGATCGGATCGGTGAATCCTTTGGAATGTCATCGAATATTCTTAAGTACTTGCGAAGGACAAGAATATTTCTTGATATTTAGAGGCAATGAGGAGCTAGTTGTAAAGGGTTATAGTGATGCGAGCTTCCAAACTGACAAGGATGACTCCAGATCGCAGTCAGGGTATGTATTTTGCTTGAATGGTGGCTTTGTGGAAGAGTTGAAGAGGACACGATTCTGATTCTACAGCGAAGCCGAGTATATTCTCTTAGCGTGAAGGAGGTTATTTGGATCAGAAAGTTCATCACGAACTTGAGGTGGTTCCTAAGCATAGCGAGACCCAATAGACCTCTATTGTGACAACAATGGGGCTATTGCTCTAAGGAACCTCGCTCTCATCGAGGACCAAACACATCTTTGCGGCGGTATCACCTCATTCGAGAGATCATCGATAGAGGAGATGTTGGATATGCGAGTAGACAACGATGCTAACATTGCGGATCCCTTGACCAAGGCTTTGTACGGAGGAAGCATGATGGTCACACTAGGTCACTTTGGGTCTTAGAGATTCTGATGATTGCTAGTGCTAGTGGGAGATTGTTAGTATGAGCCCATAGTGCCAATTATGAGATGATTGGTGAGGAGACTTTGTATTATATTCTTGCATTAATAAAGGCAAAGATTGATTATTATATTTCTTTATCGTGTGTCATAAATAAATATAATAATGCCCATGAATAGTAGGTTATTATCTGTATATCAATTGGTAGAATTGATTATGAGAAGTCAGAGAGAACACTATTCTTAAATATTCCTAGTCGAGTATTGTATCAATAGACAAGGGCTATATTGATACATTGAGACTAGCATGTAGGTCAATGGATGACTTGATCTCACAAGTCATGGATATGTGATATCATATTGATACATGGGTATATATATTGGAGACTATATATACTGAATTAACCCACCATGAGAAAGTATCATGGATCGTTATATGAGTGTCATATACTTTCTCATGTGACTATTGGTGTGAATAGTCCTTAGACCTGAAGTCACTACGGTTCCCTACATAAGGAGTTATGTACTTTGGTATCGTCTAACGTCACACCGTAATTGGGTGACTATAACGGCGATCACTGAGTATGTAACGAATTATGCGGAGGGATGTGAGTGATGTAGATGGGATCTATCCCTCCCATATGACGGGAGTGATATCTTTGGCCTCTTGATAGAGTAGGACCACGAAATGCATGGTCATGCTCAAATGAGTCAATATGAGATATTGAGCTCATTTGTTTGGGTGAGTCTACTTGGGGATCAAGAAACATAAAGATTGATAAGAGGGTGACACGGTCTATGCCTCATTGATCGATCTGAGATATCAAGGATAGAAGGACACTGTCATATGATAATAGTCACGGAAGAGGTTGTCGGATCTCGACATTCTTATCACTTGGGTAGCAATGATGTATTGCTAGATGCCGCTCATTGCTTATGTATCTAAAATGGTTTTGGATCCATTGCCAACGTTATGAGAGCCTATAGGGTCACACACAAAGAACATATTATTTTGGAGAGGAAATCATTTTGGTTTGACTAAAATGAATTATTAGTTAATTGGATTAACTAGAATGAGTAAGACTCATTACTTGGCTAAATTTGAGTTGGACTCAAATTGGTTTATGTTGAGTTAGACTCAAGTCAAACCAAGAGAAGAAGGCTAAAATGATTAATCATAATTAATCATGTAATACACGAATTAATCATGTAATAAATGAATTAATAAGTGGGGTTTTAAATGGGATTTAAAAGCTCATTAATGTGCACTTAATGAGCATTAATTGACTTCCTTTCTTTTACCATGGAGAATAAGGAAGTGCATTTAATGTCTCATTAAGGTGTATTAATGTTTCTTCTTCTTCTTCAACGTGAGAATGAAAGATGTATCTAATTAATTTTCATTTTGTTCTCAAAAGCCAAGTATAGAGTGAAAAGAGAGACCTTGGCATGGTTGCTAGCACAACCGAAAGGGTTTACCTCTTCTCTCCAAGGTCGTGTGTGTGTGCACCGTAGAGGCGTGGACATTCTGACCACGCTGAGATCCGCAAGTGTTGCTGACTGGAATTCGAAGGGCACGCTTCGAAGGTAATCTCAATTCCTATAGGATAGATTCGATAATAGAAACGAGTATGTTTTTCTTTTTTTTTCGCTTGGATCTCTGGAGGGATCCTAAGTTTTCCGCTGCGAATTTTTGTTTATCGCTCGGGATCCCTACAGATGGACCTTTGGGTTCATTAGTGGTGGAAGATTTCCCAACCTGTGAATCTTGCTTGGAAGGTAAAATGACAAAAAGGCCTTTTAAGGCCAAGGGGTATAGAGCCAAAGATGTGTTGGAATTGGTTCATTCTGATTTGTGTGGTTCTATGTCTATCTAGGCTAGAGGTGGTTTTGAATATTTTGTCTCTTTTATAGACGATTATTCAAGATATGGATACATTTACTTGATGCACCACAAGTCTTAATGCTTTGACATGTTCAAAGAATTCAAGGCTGATGTGGAGAAACATCAAGGTAAAAGTATCAAGGCACTACGATCTGATCGTGGTGGTGAGTACCTCTTAGTAGAGTTTAGGAATTACTCATCAGAGGCTGGGATTCGATCCCAATTGTCTGCACCTGGCACACCCCAGCAAAATGATGTAGTAGAGCGAAGGAATAAGACTCTTATAGAGATGGTTAGATCGATAATGAGTTATTCTGAGTTGCCAGATTCGTTCTGGGGGTATGCTCTGGATAGGGCAGTGTATATTCTGAACTTGGTACCATCTAAATCAGTGTCTTCTACTCCCACAGAATTGTGGACTGGGCGAAAGCCTAGTCTGAGACATATTCGGATTTGGGGGAGTTCAACACATGTGCTGAAGGCAAATGCTGGTAAGTTGGAACCTCGTACAGAAGTGTGCATGTTTGTAGGCTATCCTAGAGGAACGAAAGGTGGCTTGTTCTATAGTCCTAGAGATCAGAGGGTGATCGTTAGCACGAACACCAGATTTTTAGAGGAAGACTATGTGATGAACCATAAGCCCATGAGTAAGATTGTTCTGGAGGAATTGAGAGGGGAAGTCACTACTTCAGTACCACCGGTACAAGAGGATATACCACAAGTGACTGCACCGCGTGTCATAGAGGATACACAAATGATACCTCATCGTAGTGGGAGGATTGTTAGACAACCTGATAGATTTATGTTCTTGGGAGAATCTTCTGATTTGGTCCCAGGCCAACATGAACCTGATCCCTGGACATATGACGAGGCAATCCAATATAAAGATGCGGTATCTTGACAAAGTGCAATGAATTCTGAGATAGAATCTATGGATTCAAATCAGGTCTGGGAGCTAGTAGAACCACCCAATGGTGTAAAAACCATTGGATGCAAGTGGATCTACAAAAGAAAGAGAGGAATAGATGGGAAGGTCGAGACCTTCAAAGCGAGGCTTGTTGCAAAAGGGTATACTCAGAAAGAGGGCATCGATTATGAGGAGACCTTTTTGGTGGTAGCCATGCTTAAGTCTATCCAGATTCTCTTATCTATTGCTACTCATATGGATTATGAGGTGTGGCAGATGAATGTCAAGACAACTTTCCTTAATGGAAGTCTTGAGGAAAACATCTATATGGAGTAACCAGAGGGATTCATTGCAAAGGGCAAAGAGCATCTTGTGTGCAAACTTAATCGGTCCATTTATGAATTGAAGCAAGCTTCGAAATCTTGGAACATTTGCTTTGATGAGGTAATCCAGTCTTATGGATTTGTTCAAAGTTCGGATGAGTCTTGTGTATATAAGAGATGTGACGGAAACGTAGTGGTATTTCTTGTACTACACATTGATGACATTTTGTTAATTGGCAACAATGTCAAAGTGTTATCAGATGTAAGGGTATGGTTGTCCAAACAGTTTGATATGAAGGACTTGGGAGAAGTGTGACACATCCTTGGGATCAAAGTTATAAGGGATCGTAGGAAAAGGATGTTGTGCTTATCTCAAGCTTCATACATAGACACTATTTTGGCTCGTTTTAGCATGCAAAACTCCAAGAAAGGTTTTCTACCTTTTAGGCATGGAGTACCTTTATCTAAAGAGATGTGTCCTAGAACATCAAAGGAGATAGAGGAGATGAAGGTGGTTCCTTATGCTTCGACAGTAGGAAGTCTCATGTATGCTATGTTATGTACGAGGCCGAATATCTGCTTTGCTGTGGGCATGGTTAGCAGATATCAGAGTAATCCAGGACAGGGACATTGGACTGCGGTAAAACATATATTGAAGTATCTGAGAAGGACTAGGGATTATATGTTGGTATACCAGGCAGATCAATTACTCCCTGTGGGTTACACAAATTCTGACTTTCAATCAGATAGGGATAACAGTAAGTCTACCTTGGGTTTTGTGTTTACTTTGGGAGGTGGAGCCATTGTATGGAGGAGTGTCAAGCAGAAATGCGTGGCGGACTCCACCATGGAAGCTGAGTATGTGGCAGCCTGTGAAGCAACCAAAGAAGCTGTATGGCTCAGGAACTTCTTGATGGACTTAGATGTGATTCCTAGTTTGCCCAGAACTATCATAATTTATTGTGATAACAATGGTGCAGTTGCAAACTCGAAGGAACCACGAGCCCATAAGGCAAGTAAACACATAGAGCGCAAGTACCACCTGATACAAGAGATCGTAAATTGGGTAGAAGTTGTTGTCGCCAGGATTGCATCAGAGGATAACCTGGTAGATCCTTTCACTAAGGCCCTTCTAGCGAAAGCTTTCATAGACATGTGGAGGGAATGGGAATCAGATGTATGGCAGTATGAGGACAGCATAATCTTTTAGTATAAGTGGAAGATTGTTGGGATGTATACTGAAAGCCTAGCCTTTATATGAATATCTTTATTTTTGAAATAAGAATCACATGATCATTGTTTGCATATTTATGGTTATCGTCTGATATATTACATTGTAGATAACATGGTGTGTGGTGTCACATAGAAGATCATGTTATTAGTTCCTTGTAGAGTATAAGTAGAGGCTCACAACCGAGATAGTTTTGGACAAACCATTGGTATGGTTGTAGTGTAATTTGGTATTGGTTTGTCTTGACTATAGAATTACACTAGTACACTTTGTGTGTATTGAGCAGGACCGACTTAGAGGTGATTTAATTTATTATTGGTGAATCGGACCTCGGATATTATGGTGTACATGATCTTAATCCCGATATAATAACGGGCATATGTACTTAGTATGTATTTCTTTGATTTACCAATGGGCGACATTTATAGATTAAATCGATAGGCTCAGTAAGTTGGGAAATGATATTATTTACATGGTGTGTCATTGATTATAGGAGGAAACCGTGTCCTACGTATTAGGATGATGATGCCCCCTTGAGGAGCTCATAAGGATCATCATTTTTTTGATGAAGGTAAATATATATATATCATCAAAATAGCACAAACATACATGATCCAAGGAGTCTACACATGTCATATCCGACGAAATGTCCGATCTGAGTAGACATCCAGGGTAGAAAGTACATGTGCTCACAAGAGTACCATCACACTCACTGTACCAAAACCCTCCTGTACACAGCGGTCAGTCCTCCCTCTCCCATCATGCTGTGGTAGATGGAAGTATGACCGTATCCTGTGGCAATCTCTCAAATCTGTGTCGGAATGCACCCATCCGATGCAGTCAGTCCTTACTACAGTCTGTGGTGGACCACACATCCTATTCAAGTCTCCTGTCCTCCATCCTCTATTTGCATCCTCTCAAGTGTCGTGGACCCACTTTTAGCAAGTGGTCAGCTGTCAATGGATTTGCGGTGTCTTTACCGCGAGCCGTTTGCTGCGGACTAGATAGACCATTATGGTGGATCTATTCACCCAAAAGGCTTATTGGCCAAGCCCCAGCCAAAAATGGATTTGGTCTGTCTTTACCGTGAGCCGTTTGCTGCGGACTAGATAGGCCATTCCGATGGGCCTATTCACTAGTACGACTTTTAGGCGAAGCCGCAGCCATAAACGGATTTGACTAGTCTTTACCGCGAGCGGTTTGCTGCAGACTAGATAGATCTTTATGGTGGATATATTCACCATCAAAATACAACCTATACCCAAAATCCACGCTGTTGTTTTTTTTTTTTGAGGTTTAGGATCAATTCAGGACACAACAACACCAAGAGACCCAAAACAATCTGCCACTTCCGCTCCTTTTGTTTTTTTTAAATAAAAACTGCCCTAGGTGAATAGTGCCTAGGGCACTATTCCACCCGTATTCCCAAAATCTGCACAAGTTTTTTTTTTAAATAAACTACCCTAGGTGAATAGTGCCCTGGGTGAAAAGTTCCAGGGCACTATTTCACCCATATTCCCAAAATCTGCACAAGTTCACTTTTTTTTTTTTTCAAGTTACATGAGATCCATCAAGCACTCTATATACATGTATCTGTATCCTCCTAAAAATCCTCTCCACATCAAACCGGGTACCCTCAAATCTGATCTCATTTCTAGCCCTCCATACATAGTGCACTGTCGCTCCCAGGGCTATATGTCGTGCTCTCATCCAGACTGAGTCCCCTCGATACTGTAGTCTGAAGATGTGTAGCGTGCGTTTGTACGTACTCATCTCTAATCGCATCTGCAGCCACCTCCTCACTCGCCCCCACAACTGTCTGATGACCTGACATTTGAAGAATACATGATCCTGTGTCTCCTCCTCCAACTGGCAAAAGGCACATCTCCTGTCCTCTATGTAGCTCTGCTGGTCTCTGGTAGGTAATCTCCCACCCGCCAGCAGCCACAATGTGAACTGGTGGCTCGGCTGAATGTCTTCCTGTCATACGGTCCTGACCCATGGTTTCCTTGGCCAATGCTCTCTGAAATGGTCATAAGCATGCCCCACTCCACCTGACCCCCTGCTGAACCATGTCTCTAAAGTGTGCAACGCAGTAGTGGGGTTACCTGCAGTGGCCATGATGCTATCTCTGATATGTAGAATCCTCTTCATGAGTGGAGAGTCTGTGTACCTCAATGCCTGCCCCCAAATACTGGACTGCCGGAGGTAGTGATGATGTACCCATCGTATACATAGTGAATATGGCTTGTCCTGTATATGCCATAGGACCTTTTCTAGCAATGCAAGGTTCCAAGACTTCAACTCCCTCAAGCCTAGACCACCTTCCTCCTTTGGCCTACATAGAGTTGACCATGCTATGGGGAGGGGGGGGGGGGGTTCTTGCTTGTCCACATGAAGTCCCGGCACATGCTGTGAATACGCTCAATAACTCTGATCGGCAAGGGTAATATAGACATCCAGTAGCACTCAACCCCTTGCAGGACCGATGCAATGAGCTGAGCTTTCCCTGCATAGGAGAGGCTTTGTTTCAGCCATGCATTGATCCTCCTGGAGAGACCATCTAAAAGCATCCCATAATCTGAAACTTTTAGCTTTTTTGAGGCTAAGGGGATTCCCAAGTATCTGAACGGCATCTCTCCCTTCTGAAAGCCAGTGATGGTGCATATCTAGCCTCTGGTCTGATCATCTATACCCGCCATATAGTAGCTAGACTTGGTTGCATTGGCCGAGAGTCCTGCCATCTGCGAAAATTGTGCCAAACAATCAACCAATCGTCTAACCGAAGGTACATCTTTGCGGGATAGGAGCAATAGGTCATCTACATATATCAGGTGGGATATCCCTAAGTGCTCACATGTGGGATGAAATCTGAAATCTGACCTAGTCGTGGCTCTTGCCAAGGATCTGGAAAGATACTCTATACAAATGCCAAACAGATAAGGTGATAGTGGGTCACCCTGTCTAAGCCCTCTGCCCCCACGAAAGTATCCATGAGTGTACCCATTGATCACTACAGAGAATGACGTGGTGGTGATACATTCTCTGATCATCATGTAAACCCTACAGGTGGACTTGGTCTGACATGATGATGAGGTTGAGTGGTACTACTCATGGAGTTAGATGTTGATTAATTAATCGTCAGTAAATTAATTAATTGACGGACATTCGAGATCTTAAACATGGGAAGATATTTGTACAATTAATATATGGAGCTCATATTTATTTATGGGGGTTGGTGAGGTAGATCAATGATAATCCTCTAGTGGAATGAATTATCATTAATGGATCGGATTTTATGTGGGTCGGATCCATTGGGTGGCCAAGATCCAACTCCTCCTCATGGTTCCTATTGTAGCCTATTAAAACCCTCATGAAACCTAGATCCAACGGACAAGATTAAAAGGAGTTTTAGGCAAAATCTATAAATAGGAGTCCAAGGCTTGGCCGGCAACAATAAGTTTGGATGCTAGGGTTTGCTTCCAAAGGTTTGGGTGGCTTGGAAAGAAGAGAGATTAGGGATTAGAGTTGGCTTGGGCGGCAGCAAGAGGTGGAGAAGATTAGGGTTTCATTTTCCTTGTCTTCCCAAGGGTTGCTGGCGTCTCTTCTTCATCCCTTTAGGGTCGGCGCTCATCTTTGAAGCTTGGTCGGTAGTTCTTCTTCCTTTATTTCTCTTTGGCCGGCGACAAGGGTTAAGGTTCTTCCTTTGGAGCTCTTGGCCGGTGCCCATATTTTCTCTTCCTCTCCTTGGCCGGCGGCAAGGATCAAGCTAGGAGCTTGGTGGTCGGCTCTAGAAAGGAGAAGAAGTCTTTGATTATCTTCCTTTGTTCGGAGCGAACAAGAAAAGGAAGATACGCAGTGTAGGAGGTTTCAACTCTTGGAGGATCATTGCCCACTCAACGTCCAAGAGGAGGATAGGTCATACAATAGAAGTTTCTTTCTTGTATAATTCTTGTTTAAGTTTCTTTCTTGTTCTATGCAATTTGTATGTAATTGTATGTGGCTAATTTACTTGGACCCTGAAGATAAACATAAAAACCGGCGATCTGTACATCATCTATTTTGCGATTAATCGAAGAAAAGAGTTAGGTTGCTTGAACAACAAGTTTGTTCAAGAGACCACTCAAATCAAATAGCACGATGATGGATCAGTTGCTTGGGTAATCCGGCTTCGTCAAGAATTAATTTTTTTAATCCAGGGATGTAGATGGGATCATCATGCACAAGCGACCAAGGCGAAGCTTTTCGTAAGCTTCAACCAACATATTTCAGGCTCTCCAAGTGCAGCTCAAGCAACCAAACAAGCAAGCAATCAAAAGCTCTTTGTAAAGTATTTTGTTAGGGCAATCAACCCGTGATATGGTTTTGATGTGTGTGGCAAAGGGTTTAAGTTAGGATGATTGAATTTGATATGTGAGTTGGAGTCTTGCAGGGCTTAGTAATTCGCACATGGAGCTTTGGCAAGTTTCACCAACTCACAACCTCATGCTTGAGTCGGTGAAGGAGCATTGCGAAGCAATGCGCTTGATGCATTCGAGGGATTGCCGGACGAGATGACTTGAAGCGAAGCCAAGAAAATAGACTTCAAGGGCAAGAGACGTGAAGGAGCATTGCGAAGCCGTGCGCTTGGTGCTGCCGAGGGACGTGGCCGCGAACGAAGAGAGCTTCGGCAAGGGACTTCAAGTGAGATTAGAGAATGAGTGTAATGTAAGTATCTCATTAGGTGAACTTGGCCGAATGGCAAAGTGTCGGAGGCTCGACCGCAAGGGTTGAGGTTTACCTGACTGTCGGATGCTCAAACGGATGTGAAGTTTGAGGTTTACCCGGTATCAGTCGACTATCATGATATGGCAGTCGACTGCTCTAAATTGACTGTGACTCGACTAGTGTTCGAGTCTGGTTCATGTGCCATCAGTCGACTACCAAGACCATCAGTCGACTGCTGATGGTAGCAGTCGACTGATCGCAAGGGTTTCAGGCACAGAATGTTGATCAGTCGAGTGCTCGCTTCCGACACTCGACTATTAGCTCCATCAGTCGACTGATGGGACAATCAGTCGATTGATGTGGGAACCGTTGGATGAAATCCAATGTGGAAGAAGCCATTATTGGGCAATGGCTACAGGGGCAGTCGACTGATCGAGGCATCAGTCGACTGCTAGTGGCCAACGGGAAGAAAACAACCTTCTTTATTTATAGAGAAGGTGTGGGCTTTTGGATGGCTAATGTTCATGCTCCAAACTATCATCCAAGTGCCCCACAAGCTTTAAACTCCTTCTTGTTCTTACTTCAATCTTATTGTAAGAAGGAGTGTTTTGGGTTGTAAGAAGGTTTACCTCCACCTTGTTTTAGCTAAAGGGAGAGACCATATTGGATTGGTTTCGGAGTGATTCACCGGAGACGAATCGGACCGTGGATTAGCGGTGAGATTGTGAACCACATTACATATTGGTGCTAGTATTGTTCTTTATTTTGTGTTGTTCTTAATTGTCTTAGCTTTATATTTCCGCTTGCGCTAACGATAATTGTAGAGATTAAGAGAGAATTCCACCGTACGCGAAAGAGGGCTATTCACCCCCCTCTAGATGCCCACCTACGCTCCAATAAGTGGTATCAGAGCCAAGGATGCTTGTCAAAGACTAACCGCCGCAACAAGCACTATATCAAGGATGGTCGGCTCTAACATTCATCCGCCGAAGTTTAAAGGAGAATTCGCTTGGTGGAAAAAGCAAATGGAGGTATTCTTTGAAACCGACTTTGAAATTTTATTAATAATGGAAAATGGTTTCAAGATACCTAGGGATGAATAAGGGAAGCCAATTGAGAAGTCTAGATGGACTAAAAAGCAAAGGGAAGAGTACTTAGCGAACTCAAAGGCATAGCACCACCTCTACAACATACTCCCCCAACAAGAAGTGAATCAGATAGGGGAATGTGCAAGCACCAAGGAAATGTGGGAGAGGTTGGTGGAACTCCATGAAGGCACTTCTGAGGCCAAGCTTGCGAGAAGAGATCTCCTTCGCTCCCAATTAAGCAACATCAAACTCGAAAAGGGAGAGAAGGTAAATTCTTTACATTCTCATTTTAAAGAAATTTTAATTGGACTAACGAGTATAGGAGAAAAGCTATCAAACCTGTAGGGGATCCTTGGAAGGCTAGAGCGGGGTGAATAGCCTCTTTTTATATTCCACAAAAATGATTAGCGGAAGCACAACAAATACAATAGTAATAGAAACAAAAATGCAATGCTAACATGGAAGCTTTTACGTGGTTCGGAGATAACGCTCCTACTCCACGGCGATCCTTAAGGTGGATCAACCCAAATCAATCTTCACTAATAAGCTTTCTCTTTAACAAAACCCTCCTCTTCTTACGAAGGATGAAGATGAAGATTAGAGAGGAGGAAGGGAATTAAAACACTTAGAAAGCTTAGGAAATTTGCGGGAGCTTGAGAGAATGATCAGAATATAAGCATTAGCCTCTTCTTGCTCCCCTTGACCTCTTTTTATAGGAAAGAGACCCATTTTCCTATTGGAGGTCCATCAGTTGACTGATGTCACAACTGGAGAGCCAGATTCGTGGGATTCACGAGATTCGCAGTCATCATCACCAACGGGAGGGCTATCGGTCGACTGCCAAAAGTAGCAGTTCGATTGATGTTGTCCGTAACCAACTGGCTAGTCGGCTATGAGCCTTTCTGTTCATGGCAGTCGACTCCCAATAATGGCAGTCGACTGCTAGCTTGTATGTGGAAGTTTGGTCTGAGTCGACTATCATCAGTTCGATTGGGATAACTCCCAGTTAACTGCCAGCAGTTCTCCGACCTCCAATGCTGCATATTGAAGGCCAGTTCGACTGGCACAATGTTCCAGTCGATTGGCACACCCCAAGTATGACTAATTCATACTTGAAAACATACCCTAAGCCTAGACTTAACCTTCTAGATGTTGGTGCAGTAGGCACCCAAGTCGAACCTGAGTTTTGATTATAGCAAACGATACAAAGTTAAGCTCATATCATTATCTCATGAGCTGAATCAAGTGTGCAGAAGAGTGCTATAGCTGGAGATGAAGGATAGCAACACCCGGAGGAAGCCGCGGTGGTCGGGCGACACTCGAGTGACTTCGGAGGGAGCCGAAGGAATCGAGTGGAAGGCCGGAAGCAAAAGCGACATAGTAAGTATTGAGGTAAGCTCATGTGTGCGAGCGTAAGTGAGGTCGTATCCTCTTTACGGGGAGAGACTTAAGCGTAGATCCGACCTAAGACATCTCATAGATGGTCTAGGTCGAGATCGGACGGTCGGAGGCCGTCGAAATAATGTTTTCTTTGAGCTAACTTTGCCCTGCAGCTAGCATCGATCATTGCTCTGGCTTGGAGGACTCATTGCCGTCAAGCGATCATTAGAAGTCGACCTCGGGATCTTTGCCATCGATCGGTGATGATGATCATCGGTCATTGATGGTCAAAGGATCAGCCTCGAGGATTCAAGGTTTATCACCAAATTTCAAGGGGAGTGGTGCTCAAATATGATTGGCTAGGGTTCGTCTCGAAAAGGGGCTCAAAGGCTATAAAAGGAGGTCCAAACCTAGGGTTTTTACAACAATTCTAAGCTTCCAAAAGCCTCCGCAAAGCTACAACTCTCCGACAACGAAGTCCTTCCTTTCCGACGTCTAGGTTTAACTTTCTTTATTGTTTTTGTACGTCGGTATTAGTTTTTATCAGTTGTTCATCTACTTTTTCGGAGCTTTTATCGTATACGAGGAGAGGGGGAGTGTCCCTCTACCTCAAGTTTTTGTTGTTCCTTCTTGTATCGATTAACTCCTACCTCTAACGAGGAGGAGTTCCTCTAGTGCTTTTGCCCTCCGTACGTGGTCAAGGACCACTAGGGCCTTGGAGTAGTAGCCGAAGGCTACGAACCAAGTAAAACTTCATTGTCTCTTTTTACTTTACATTTCCGCTGCAATTAATTATCTCTCGAGTTTTAACGAACGAACGAAAAAGAAAAGGAAAAGGTTTTTCTCTATTCACCCCCCCCTCTAGCGAACCGCATCGATCCAACAATTGGTATCAGAGCCGGGGGTTGCTAAGATTTGGTGAAACCACCAAGCTAGCCATTTTTATAGATTTATTGTTCTTTTAATTCTGTTTATTTCTATTTATTTCGCTTTGTTAAGTTTTCTCCCGCACTACTAATCCAAGACGCGAGTCTTGGTACTTTTTTTTTGTGTTTTTGTTGTTGCTAGTTTCTTCGTCTTCGTCTCCTTTTGTCTTTTGTTATAATGGCCCAACTCGAGGGTTTTAGCACCGTCCGACCTCCGTTTTACAACGGAGATGACTTTCATTATTGGAAGGGTCGGATGGAATGCTTTCTCAAAACCCAAATCGAGATGTGGATCATAATCCAAACGGGTTTCACACTTCCGACTAATGAAGTGGGTGACTCCTTGGATTATGATCAATGGACCATTGCGACAAAACGACAAGTCGAAGCCGACGCCAAGGCAACACAAATCCTCCAATGTGGCCTATCCAAGGAGGAGCTAAATCGCGTCGGCCCCTTCATAAGCGCAAAGGATCTTTGGATAAAACTAATCGAGTTACACGAAGGATCGGATCAAGCTAAGGTTTGCAAATGCGATTTGTTGTTCAATAAATTGTACACACTAAAAATGCAGGAACACGAGTCCGCGACGCAACTCCACGCCCGTGTCCAAGACATAGTCAACAACCTACACGCAATCGGGCAAAAGGTCGAAAACCGCGACCTTATAAGGTATGTTCTAAACTCTTTTCTGAGGACTACCTTGTGGGCATCCATGGTCGATGCCTACAAGGTCTCCAAAGATCTTTCTAAAATTAGGTTAGATGAATTATTCTCAGATTTCGAATTACATGAGCAGTCCAACTCGGAACCCGAGAGGGGTATAGCCTTGTTTGCAGGTTCAAAGAAGAAGAAAATCGCAAGCAAGCCACCACCAACCGAGGAGGAAGACGAGTCCGAAGAAGACGTTGACCCGGAATTGACTGCCGAACTAATTGTTGGGTTTCCGGCACCGCGGCGTGTGTGTGTTCGATCATGTTTCGTAAACATGAGCACAGCGGAAGCAATAAAAATAATAAATCAACATTTATTACAACACACACAACACACGCATGCATATTACAACAAGTGTAGACATAACCGTAAATTTAAATTTGCAATAAAAGGAAATTTATCTACGTTATACCTTTCGTATGACGTGTAGCGGGAACGGCATCAACCGGAACAATCCTCGCTAGAATCGTCTCTATCCGTATCCACGCCGAGTTCCTCGGGATGACTTCGCTAAGCCACGAGCTTCGTCTTCGTACGGGTTACTAGCCTCGTGTTGAAGATGACGTGATCGAGAGATGATCACGATCCGAATCCAAATTCGGATCCTAAAACGAGTTCTCAAAACTCGCTTCTCCGGAGAGGTATTCGTCAACCAATTGATGAATCCTTCGTCCTCCACCTCAGAGGATTACCGGAGATTGAATCCCCGGTAAGTTAACCGCTGTCGGAGCTCTAACCGTCGTCCAAACGACGCTCCGACGAGAGGAGAACAAGCTGTCCAGAAAACTGGACAGCTTTGGTGGAGGTGATAGGCGCCGGCCAACCAAGGGAGATAGAGCTCACCTTGATGCCAAACATGAAGGAGATCACCGGAGCACTAACCGGCAGCAGCTCGACGCCGGCGAGGGGAAGGAAGCAACCTTCTGGACGCCGGTTGGAGGAGCAATGGGCGGCGGCAAGAAGTTGGCACCGAGAATTCCAAAGAGGAGGTGGGCGGCAACTTCAACCTAGGGTTTTTGGATTAGGGCTTAATTATCCCTTAAGCCCTCTTTTATAGAGAACTAATTCTCTTAATGGTTATTGGATCATAACCATTAGGCCCGTTAACCCGCTCCATTAAGATAAGTTAAAATAAACCAAATCATGATGGTTTATTTTAAGTTAAAACGAACCGAACCAACTTTTGGTTCATTCGTTTAAAATAAACCAAACCCTTTGGTTTATTCTCATCCATTGGATTAGAACCAAACCATTTTGGTTCATCCATTACGTCTTCATAAGACACGGCCCATCCATGCTTCCATTGCGACTGAAATGATTTCATGCTCGCTTTATGTTTGGCCCAACCAAACCTAGTTTCTCTCGGTCTGAGAATCCCATTCCCAAGCTCGTTTTAAATCCTTTGGATTACGCTCGTTGTGCGTGTGACCAAATAGGTTCTTGGTTTATGTTGGTCGTCTATAATTAACCATTAATTATAGAATGATCATGAGTGGCACCTAGTAGTACATCATGATCCCCAATTAACCGAAAAGATCAACGGTTGATCCAGAACTATTTCTGAAACCCTTCAGCAGCTCGAATGATTCGTACCCCATTCCCTTCACTCATCTTATACCCACTTGGTTCAGGACATGGTCTATTGTGTCAGTCCCCACTAGGCTGACTACGTCACACCTAGCCCAAGTATCATTTCCTCGTCCTACGGATTCTAGTTACTCCACATGTATCGAAGAGTACCTTACTCTAAACATGTAATGCTTTGGCCAAAGACTTTAGTAACAATCCGACGAGAGGCCATGGGTATACATCTACTCGCAAGGAGTGGTGAATCCTTTATAGGCTATTCAAACACCTTCGATCACTTCGACTTATACCCAATCATCCCGGGTCCACATCTCCTTAGAGATGTTTGCTTAAGACGTCAAAGCATAAGTCTCCATGATCAAGATGACTTGAATACCGCAAGTCAAAGGAACATCTCACTTAAGCCACAGTAAGAACTTCATTGACATATCTATATATGCAGAGAACCATATGAAGTCTTACGACTGGTCACTCCAATGAACTAGTTACCATAACTAGCATCCATGATTAACTCCGGACATCACTATGTCTCCAGCCAGTGAGAATCAGCTGCTTGGATACACCAAGGAGTATACCTCGTGCTAGTCTCGACAGAATTGATGGTGTCCAAATCCATCAATTCATCGACTAGGATAATTCCGATACATCACAATTACACATGTAGAGATACTCACTAGTTGTGATCCAATCACAAATTCTCTCATGCCGTGAATCGATCGTGGACATTCAAGATATGAGTTTAAGATCCAATCAAATACATGAAACATGTATACTCAAATAGTGAATCTTCATTTATCATATAAATGGTTCATACATAAGGCGATTGCCTTAGGACATCTCTCATATATTACTAACAGACTCCCACTTGGCCTAATGCCAATCGCTACGGTATCCAATACCATAAGCACTAACATGACCCTCAAACTTACTTTGAGGTAATGCTTTAGTCAAAGGATCCGCTAAGTTCCTTTCAGTGGGAATTTTCTCGATTTGTATTTCATTCCTACTGATGATCTCTCTGATAAGATTATAGCGGCGAAGCACATGTTTGGATCGTTGATGAGACCTTGGCTCTTTCGCCTGTGAAATTGCTCCATTGTTGTCGCAGTAGACCGGTATTGCTTCAACAATGGTCGGAATCACACCAAGTTAATGAACGAACTTCTTGATCCAAACCGCTTCCTTTGCTGCTTCCGAAGCTGCAATGTATTCTGCCTCAGTGGTAGAATCCGCTACAGTCTCTTATTTGGAACTTTTCTAACTCACTGCGCCCCCATTCAAGGTGAACACTTATCCAAACTGAGACCTGGAATCATCCTTGTCTGTCTGGAAGATGGCATCCGTATACCCGCGTATCACCATGTCCCCTTCTCCATATATTAGGAACACATCCTTAGTTCTTCTCAAGTACTTAAGGATCGTCTTAACAGCCGCCCAATGATCCATTCCTGGATCAGACTGGTATCTTCTCGTGACACTCAGAGCGTATGATACATCGGGCCTTGTACATAACATAGCATACATGATAGATCCTATTGCGGATGCATAGGGAATCTTACTCATGCAAATCCTCTCGTCTTCTGTGCGCGGACACATAGACTTCGAAAGGTGTACCCCATGCCTAATGGGTAAGAAACCTTTCTTGGATTCCGACATGCTAAACCTCTTTAGCACTCGGTCTATATATGTAGACTGCGAAAGACCAAGCAACCGTTTCGATCTATCTCTATAGATCTTAATCCCGAGGATGTAGGTTGCTTCTCCCAGGTCTTTCATGGAGAATGTCTTGGATAACCAAACCTTCACTGACTGTAAGATTGAAACATCGTTTCCTATAAGTAGTATGTCATCGACATACAATACTAGGAACACGACTGCACTCCCACTAACCTTCTTGTACACACAAGGTTCGTCTGGATTTTGTGAGAAATCAAACTTTTTGATGGTCTCATCAAAACGGATATTCCAGCTCCTGGATGCTTGCTTCAATCCATAAATGGACCGTCGCAATTTGCATACCTTGGTTTTATCAATCGATGTGAAACCCTCAGGCTGTATCATATACACGTCCTCGAGCAGGTTTCCATTAAGGAAAGCTGTTTTCACATCCATCTGCCATATCTCATAATCATAATGAGCCGCTATGGCCAGGAGCATCCGAATGGATTTAAGCATAGCTACAGGCGAATAGGTTTCATCATAATCAACGCCTTATTTTTGACGATATCCTTTCGCCACCAATCTAGCCTTATAGGTAATCACATTACCATCCATGTCGGTTTTCTTCTTGAAAACCCACTTGCACCCTATAGGCTTTATGCCTTCAGGTGGGTCAACCAAGTTCCAAACTTGGTTTTCATACATGGAATCCATTTCCGACTTCATGGCACCAAGCCACTTATCCCTTTCTGAACTTGTCAGCACTTCTTCATAACTGGTAGGCTCCTCATCATCAATGAGTAACACATCGTTCGATTCACTTACGAGAAATCCATATCTCTCAGGAATATTGCGTGTTCTACCAGATCTACGAAGATGTGGTGTTACAATAGGTCCAGCCGATTGCTCATCACTATGAGTTGTCACCGTCAGTGCTTCACTGTATCTCATCAATGTCTATTTGAGTCTCTTGAGCCTCCTCAAGCTCGACGACACTCCCACTGTTTTCTTGCAAGAGAAACTCTTTCTCTAGAAACACAGCATGCCTTGAAACAAACACCTTTTGTTCCACAGGATGATAGAATTGGTAACCCCTTGTTTCCTTAGGGTATCCAATAAATAAACATTTATCAGACTTAGCATCCAATTTGTCTGATACTGTCCGCTTCACATAAGCAGGACAACCCCATATCTTCAAGTAAGATACATGAGGTTTCTTACTATTCCATATCTCATATGGAGTAGTTGAGACTACCTTGGTAGGCATTCTGTTTAACAAGTAAATAGTTGTTTGAAGTGCATAACCCCAAAAGGACTTGGGAAGAGTCGCATGATTCATCATTGACTTGACCATGTCCAACAAGGTCCGGTTACGCCTCTCAGATACACCATTATGCTGTGGTGCATAGGGCGGAGTCCATTGAGACAATATACCATTGTCCCTTAGGTAATCAAGAAACTCCTGACTCAAGTATTCACCACCTCGATCCGATCGAAGTATTTTAATACTCTTGTCATGTTGTTTCTCTACTTCATTTCTGAATTCTTTGAACCTTTCAAAGGCTTCAGACTTGTGTTTCATCAAGAACACATACCCAAACCGTGAGTGATCATCGGTGAAGGTAATGAAGTAGCTATATCCTCCTAAAGCTTGAGTTGACATAGGTCCACATACATCAGTATGTACTAGACCTAGTAACTCTCCCACTCGTTCACCTTTTCTAGTAAAAGGTAACTTGGTCATCTTGCCTTTTAAGCATGATTCGCATGTATCGTATGAATCCAATTCACATTCTGTAATTCGACATGCTTTTTGCTTATATGGCCAAGACGACAATGCCACATATAGGAGTCTATGTGATTATCCTTTCGAGCACGCGTGTTGCTCGCTTCGATATTGAAGATGTCACTGGATACGCCCAACGATAAACACCATTGCTTAAAGTTCCAAATTCCATAAAGAACTCCATTCAAAGTTATATACAACAATTGTTACTAAAAGTCAAATGGTACCCATTTCTATTTAAACAAGAAATAGAAATGATGTTCTTTATCAACGAAGGAACATAAAAGCAATTGTCCAGTTCTAAGACAAGTCCTGTAGGGAGTTTCAACAAATGCATTCCAATGGCGACTGCAGCAACCTTTGCTCCATTCCCAACATGCAAATTTGAATCTCCCTTGATGAGTCTTCTTCTATTCCTTAGCCCATGTATGTCATTACATATATGTGAGCCACACCCAGTATCCAATACCCAGGTGTTTGAGGAAATAGAATGACAATCAATAACGAAGATATCTGAAGAAGATGGGGCATCCGATGCCTTATTCTTCTTCACGGACTCAAGATAAATCTTGCACTTTCTTCGCAAATGGCTCTCCTTGCCATAATGATGGCAAGTTTCCTTTTGTGCTAGTTCTACCTTCTTAGCCCTTCTCTTCTTTCCCTTCTGCTATTCCTTTGACTTCCTCTTAGAACCTTTCTTCGAGGAATCAACTAACAACACCATCCCTTGCTCATGCTTCTCAGAAGACTCCACAGTCTTCAGCATATTGAGCAGTACCACAGATGAACCTTCTAGCATCTCAGAGGTGAAGAGGAGCTTTGAGACTTCGAACCTTTCGAATCTCACTTGCTCATCAACCAACTCACAGAGATGAAGGACTACGATATGAACATCCATATGCTCATGCTGCTTACGTAGCTTGGGTTCAATCCTGGCTAGCATGATGCAACTCATTTGTTCAGAATCACTCACATGTTTCTGATAGGCCAACAATTGGTCCAGAGTTGCATCGTCACTAGGACGGGCGGGAAGAGGCGCTTCGAGGACATATGCAAGCTTTTCCACCTTGAGAACAATTCTCAAGTTTCTAAGCCAGTCCAAGAAGTTCGGCCCAGTCAATTTATTCGAATCCAAAATGGAACACAAATTTAAAGACATCATGATCATTCTTAGAAATACAAAATGAGCATATATGAGAAAGATGATTTTAAAATGCATCAATATACATTTATAAATCCCATTCATTTTTCGAATTTCAAAAAACCCCAAAATCACTTCGGGAGATCGTAGGTCCATCTCCGAATGGGCTGATATCCATCATAGGTATGAACAACCTTGGAGAGAGTCCAACAAGCCATTCATAGCTACGACGGTAGGTATCATCCATACCGATTGCATATCCCGTATATGCAACTATCACAATGTGCTATCAACTAATTGAATGTTCACACATACATCGGGTTGTTAACACATTAACAAGTATGCATCATATGCATAGCACCCAACTTCACCTCCCTTTACATCGACCTTGGAGAGAGTCCAACAAGTCGATGCTCCAGGTTAAAGCCAACCCATTAATCGAGAAATAATTTTAATATGGTTAGAGCACATTCAACCAATTAGCCCAGCTTGGAGAGAGTCCAACAACCAAAGCTAACGATTGACCTCTGACTCTTACTATATTATTATTAAACTATTCCATGGTTTGAACATGTTCGGGTTCGAGCCGGGCTTGGAGAGAGTCCAACAACCCAAACAAGAAACGGAACTCTGGTTCTAACCATATTAATGGAAGGTGTAGGCTTTAATATTGTTTAAGGGTTTTTATGTCTCATTCTCTTTGCATGTAAATAACTATTATCTACATGGCATGACATACATGGCATACATCTACATGTCACGACACGCATGACATAATGTTATGCATCTAATGCAATTACATGACATACAATTATGTCATGTGTATAATTTCCTTATATGTCATAATTATTTATGGAAATAAAATATGTTTAAGATTTGATTCTCCAAATCAAATCATAATTAAATTAGGAAACAAATTTCCAAATCTAATCACATATTTTATTTATGGAATTATTTGATTAAGGAAAATCTATTTAGGAAACCAATTTCCTAAATCTTTAAAACTACTTATGGAAATAAAATATTTTAAGATTTGATTTCCCAAATCAAATCATGATTAAATTAGGAAACAAATTTCCAGAATCTAATCAAATATTTTATTTATTAAAAATATCAATTTCCATAAATACTTCCAACTTTCCAAAAGTGGAAGATTTCCATAAATACTTCAAGACTTTCCAAAATTTAAAAATTTCCATAAATACTTCTAAATTTCCAAAATTATAAAATTTCCAGAAATAACATTATGACTATCGCAAAACCATTTTACGATTATGTCGAAACAGAACCTGGGCTCTGATACCACTGTTGGGTTTCCGGCACCGCGGCGTGTGTGTGTTCGATCATGTTTCGTAAACATGAGCACAGCGGAAGCAATAAAAATAATAAATCTACATTTATTACAACACACACAACACACGCATGTATATTACAACAAGTGTAGACATAACCGTAAATTTAAATTTGCAATAAAAGGAAATTTATCTACGTTATACCTTTCGTATGACGTGTAGCGGGAACGACATCAACCGGAACGATCCTCGCTAGAATCGTCTTTATCCGTATCCACGCCGAGTTCCTCAGGATGACTTCGCTAAGCCACGAGCTTCGTCTTCGTACGGGTTACTAGCCTCGTGTTGAAGACGACGTGATCGAGAGATGATCACGATCTGAATCCAAATTCGGATCCTTAAAAGAGTTCTCAAAACTCGCTTCTCCGGAGAGGTATTCGTCAACCAATTGACGAATCCTTCGTCCTCCACCTCAGAGGATTACCGGAGATCGAATCTCCGGTAAGTTAACCGCTGTTGGAGCTCTAACCGTCATCCAAATGACGCTCCGACGAGAGGAGAACAAGCTGTCCAGAAAACTGGACAGCTTTGGTGGAGGTGATAGGCGCCGGCCAACCAAGGGAGATAGAGCTCACCTTGATGCCAAACTTGAAGGAGATCACCGGAGCACTAACCGGCAGCAGCTCGACACCGGCGAGGGGAAGGAAGCAACCTTCTGGATGCCGGTTGGAGGAGCAATGGGCGGCGGCAAGAAGTTGACGCCGAGAATTCCAAAGAGGAGGTGGGCGGCAACTTCAACCTAGGGTTTTTGGATTAGGGCTTAATTATCCCTTAAGCCCTCTTTTATAGAGAACTACTTCTTTTAATGGTTATTGGATCATAACCATTAGGCCCGTTAACCCGCTCCATTAAGATAAGTTAAAATAAACCAAACCATGATGGTTTATTTTAAGTTAAAACGAACCGAACCAACTTTTGGTTCATTCGTTTAAAATAAACCAAACCCTTTGGTTTATTCTCATCCATTGGATTAGAACCAAACCATTTTGGTTCATCCATTACGTCTTCATAAGACACGGCCCATCCATGCTTCCATTGCGACTGAAACGATTTCATGCTCGCTTTATGTTTGGTCCAACAAAACCTAGTTTCTCTCGGTCTGAGAATCCCATTCCCAAGCTCGTTTTAAATCCTTTGGATTACGCTCGTTGTGCGTGTGACCAAATAGGTTCTCGGTTTATGTTGGCCGTCTATAATTAACCATTAATTATAGAACGATCATGAGTGGCACCTAGTAGTACATCATGATCCCCAATTAACCGAAAAGATCAACGGTTGATCGAACTATTTCGAAACCCTTGATGGGATCGAATGATTCGTGCCCCATTCCCTTCACTCATCTTATACCCACTTGGTTCAGGACATGGTCTATTGTGTCAGTCCCCACTAGGCTGACTACGTCACACCTAGCCCAAGTATCATTTCCTCGTCCTACGGATTCTAGTTACTCCACATGTATCGAAGAGTACCTTAGTCTAAACATGTAATGCTTTGGCCAAAGACTTTAGTAACAATCCGACGAGAGGCCATGGGTATATGTCTCCTCGCAAGGAGTGGTGAATCCTTTATAGGCTATTCAAACACCTTCGATCACTTCGACTTATACCCAATCATCCCGGGTCCACATCTCCTTAGAGATGTTTGCTTAAGATGTCAAAGCATAAGTCTCCATGATCAAGATGACTTGAATACCGCAAGTCAAAGGAACATCTCACTTAAGCCACAGTAAGAACTTCATTGACATATCTATATATGCAGAGAACCATATGAAGTCTTACGGCTGGTCACTCCAATGAACTAGTTACCATAACTAGCATCCACGATTAACTCCGGACATCACAATGTCTCCAGTCAGTGAGAATCAGCTGCTTGGATACACCAAGGAGTATACCTCGTGCTAGTCTCGACAGAATTGATGGTGTCCAAATCCATCAATTCATCGACTAGGGATAATTTCGATACATCACAATTACACATGTAGAGATACTCACTAGTTGTGATCTAATCACAAATTCTCTCATGCTGTGAATCGCATCGTGGACATTCAGTATATGAGTTTAAGATCCAATCAAATACATGAAACATGTATACTCAAATAGTGA
Source organism: Wurfbainia villosa (assembly GCA_025175895.1). Taxonomy (NCBI): domain Eukaryota; kingdom Viridiplantae; phylum Streptophyta; class Magnoliopsida; order Zingiberales; family Zingiberaceae; genus Wurfbainia; species Wurfbainia villosa. The sequence goes on from CM045990.1 coordinate 36,123,285, forward strand.
ATCTTCATTTATCATATAAATGGTTCATACATAAGGCGATTGCCTTAGGACATCTCTCATATATTACTAACACTAATGAACCTAGCTAGAAGGATAGCCAAGGGACGAAAGCGAACCACGACTCGACCCAACCAAGGTAAGCCTAAAAGTTCTAATATTAGGTGTTATGAGTGCAACAGGTTTGGACATCTCAAGTCCGAGTGCCCCAAGCTCAACCACCAAGCACCTAAGCACAAGAAGGCCCTCAACGCGACATGGGAAGAAGCGTCTTCCGAAGAAGACGAAGACCACGTCTTCATGGCGAAATCGATTGAGTCAGACACGGAGACCGAACCTGAACTTGAGTCAGAACCTGAGGATGACTCGGACTACGTAGCTACCTTCAAGTCAAGCCACGGATACGTTTCCGGTTCAAAAGATACCCTTAAAGTGAGTCGAACTTTATTTCATACTTTACATAATACGGTTAGGTTTTTTTCTAGGAAATTAGTTAAGTCCGAGTCCAAGGTTGAGACCCTTGTTGAGGAGGTCAAACTCCTCAAACACAAGGTCTCCCTAACCTCTTCGACTAGTCGAGTTCAAGAGAAGGACTCAACTCGGGTTGAAAAACTCGAAGTTGAGAACACACTCTTGAAAAGTCAAGTCGAAGATCTTAGGAACACGTTGGAAAGGTTCACTTCAGGGTCCAAAGGACTTGACCTCCTACTTGGATCTCAAAGGGCCGTGTACAACAAGGCTGGACTAGGGTTTAACTCAAACACGACTAATAGGTCATATATGTCGATTGTAAGTCGACATAGGAAACATGTCCAAGCATGGGTCCCTAAGAACCTTTTGATTTCAACTCTAGGATCCAACCCGTACTGGGTTCCCAAGGACCAAATCCACTATGTGGATAGACCGAACCGATTCAACGGTCTAGGGGGAGCCTGAAAAGACCCAACCTGATACATATATATATATATATGTACAAGCCCTTAGTCCGACCTCTAATAATTATCACATAAACTACATACACATGATTGGATAATCCTCTTTATTTTATTCAATTTCAAGTAAGAGTCTCAATTACAGTCTCTTCACTCAGCACCTCACAGACAGTAATTCATCCATTCCAACCCTACAACTCAGACAGTCCTGCATCATTGAAGTCCCAGACAGTGTGTGGCATGCTCATCGTCATCTCCTCAGTTACACCACCCCCACTTCGTCCAACTCTGTCTGAGAGCTCAGCTCCCGACCTGTAAACATTTAGTGACATCATGAGTTCACAGCCCAGTAAGTAAATCAAGGATAATTACACAGCATAAGGAGAGGAGGAAATAATACAAAGCACCAAGCATGAATCGTAAAATTAAATATATATTTATATCTAGCATGTAACACAGGTCTAGCATCAACAACTCATATCAAGACACGCAAATATAGCACCATGGTAGGTTCAACATCAAATTTCCAGTTCACTTTCTGTATATAAACATGAAGCGCAACCATTTCCTATAAAAGAACTTGTAAATGTAACAAAACAGTAACCGAATTCGTGTTTTTCTATCATGCTAACTGTATATAACATAAATCTTCGTGGTACCTCACATTTTGCATTTTTTAGATGCGGAGCCAGTCAAAAACCTTATATTCTTGTACAATCCTGAGGTACCTCTAGAAAGAACTAAGGAAAATCAGTCATCAGTCATCAGTCAATCTGTCAATTTGGGTGGGCCCTTCCCGGGAAGCCCAACCCGTCCAGGCACCACTAATACTCATGTACATACAATTAGCTAGATAAAGAACATCTATCAATTCCTCTCATAGTCAATCACATTTGTCACTTCATATACCGTTGAACATTTTAAGTTAGCATTTAACCCAGTATACGGATGGATGATATCACAGAACATTATAAATTAGCATCTAACTTTAAGTACAGAGGAATGAACATGCATATATGTATATATATATATAGCATCTAACCTCATACACAGGTAGATGTTAGTTATAACCATTTCACACAGCAGATAAGCATTTGAGAGATTTGATGAACAATGAACTAAACTAATAACATGGCACATCATAAATGATCATAAATATTTATACATAGCATCCAACCTCATACACAGGTAGATGGTAATTACACCCATTTACATATAGCATCTACGCTCGTACACAGGTAGATGGTAATGCCGCTCATTTACATATAGCATCTAACCTCATACACAGGTAGATGATAATTATAATATTTTACATAGCATCTACAACATAAAGAAGAATCTTCCGAACCGTTAGCTAAGCATGTAGAGGAATTAGGAATATAACAGAAGTCCTATATTTACATTTAAGTCTCATCTATAAACCAGCAATCCCAACTCCCCCCCTGATACCATCATTTTGTACTAACAATTCGCTCCTACCTAATGTGATTTCACTGTTATATCCATCGATAGAGCTAAGAGAGTTTCCAGGAACCATAAAACAACCCCCTCCGAGACCCTTAACTGGAGTTTTCCTACCCCCTAGCTACAACTGGACTACACCCTCTTCCCATCTTGCAAAGGATCCAACAGAATCATTCAATCCCACACGCCGTTCACCAACGCAGAAACATCTGTGCCGATTCCCAATCCAACCGAATGGCAACATTCATCCAGTTTCTACCCCGCCCTCTGCCCCTAATCCACAAAGGTAAATCTCTAACAACACCTAGAAATCCCTCCCTGAAAAATGCCCAGTGTAAACCCACGTACTAGCAGAAACCCTCAGCTCAATTAACACCGGTTTTAAATGCCTAAACTAGCTACATATACCCAGAAATCCGTTCGACAACAAATCCCCAAATCTTAAGCACGAACAACACAGAAATCCCCAGTTCAAACTCCACAGATTTAACCCTCTAAAAACCAATCTCCATCCCTCTATCGCCAGCCATTTTCCAGAGATTTACTTACCTACAGCCGACGGAGGACGATCGGATGGCAGCCGGCAGCGTTGAGACGATCTTCGGCGGAAGAAATCGCCGGGTACAGCTTATCTGGGAGCTGGCGGCGAATAGGCGACGGAGGGAATGTACAGCCAACGGAGGACGATCGGATGGCCCGACGCGTTGAGAGCGAGCCGGCGGAAGAAATCGCCAGCCTTGATTTATCTGGGAGCTGGCGGCGAATAGACGACGGAGGGATTAGTTCGCGGAAGAAAAGGGATCGGCTGGTGGCTTATAAATGCCGTTCCATTGGGGTTAAGCCAACTCAGGTTAATCCAAACCTAAGCTAACCCATATTTAACCCATGTTTAACCTAGGCTAACCTCAGTTAATCCAAACACTCCCTTCAGGCCCAAATCTTTCTCCGAACCGATCATATGAACCCCTTTTTAACTCAGACTTCCCATTCCGACTATACATACCCGTTTATTTATATTATTGTTATATATATATATATATATATATATATATATATATATATATATATATATATATATATATATATATATATCTAGATATATATATATATATATATATATATATATATATATTATTATTATTATTATTATTATTATTATTATTTTTTTCTAGACGACAACTCTCCTCCTTAGAAGAATTTAGTCCTCGAACTTCGACTTACCAAATAATTCGGTAATCTATGCTGCATGTCTAGCTTCCTCCTTTTCGATTTCTCCATAAAACTTTCACCATTGGTTCTTTATTCCTCGGCTTAGTACTTGATGATCCGATTTCTTACCGGTATTGCCTCGTAAGATAGGTCTGGTGTCCACTGTATGGCCTCATGCCCAATTACATGTGCGGGGTTGGATAGGTACCTCCGGAGCATGGATACATGGAACACATTATGAACTCCTGCCAGGTTGGGTGGTAGTGCAATTCGGTATGCCCTGGTCCCAATCCGGTCTAGAATCTCAAAAGGCCCAATATACCTCGGACTGAGTTTGCCCTTCCTGCCAAACCTCAGTACCCCCTTCATAGGTGACACCTTGAGAAATACATGGTCTCCCACTGTGAACTCCAAGTCCCTCCTTCGACAATCTGCGTAACTCTTTTGGCGACTTTGGGCTGACTGCATTCTGTCTCGGATCCTGGCCACCAATTCCACAGTTTGTGCCACAATCTCCGGACCCAAAACTGCCCTCTCTCCCACCTCTTCCCAATGCAATGGGGTTCTACACCTTCTTCCGTATAGCGCTGCATAGGGAGCCATACCGATGGTGGCTTGATAACTATTATTATAGGTGAACTCCACCAAGGGCAATTTAGACTCGGCTCCTTTGAAATCTATAATGCAAGCTCGTAGCATATCTTCTAAAATCTGAATTACTCGCTCGGATTGGCCGTCGGGATGGAAAGCGGTGCTAAAAGTAAGTTTCGTACCCAATCCCGGTCTGCAAACTCTTCCGAATCCGGATGTAAATTTTGGATCTCTATCCGACACAACTGATCCGAATTCCATGTAACCTTACTATTTCCGTATATACTCTGCGTATTGTATCATAGTGAAAGTGGTTTTCACTTTGGCAGAAGTGTCTTGACCGACTTCACAATCGATCCATAATGACCCACACTGCATTTGATCCCTTAGTCGAGACTGGTAACCCTACCACGAAATCCATGGCAACATTTTCCCACTTCCAGACGGGTATCGGAAGCGGTTCAAGCAATCCAGCGGGCCTCTGGTGCTCAACTTTCACCTGTTGACAGGTAAGGCACTCATGGACCATCTTGAGTATGTCTCTCTTCATGCCCGACCACCAATATAACAGCTGCATATCTTTATACATCTTCGTGCTGCCGGGGTGAACCGAGTATGGGGTAATGTGGGCTTCCATCATGAGATTCTCTCTCAGAGATCCTTCTTTAGGCACCTATATGCGGCCCTTGTATCTCACAATCCCATCAACCACTGAGTAGAGGGTGCCCCCCTTTGCCTCATCTTTGCGTTTCCATTCCATTAACTGTCGATCCGATGCTTGTTCTGCCCGAATCTGATTCCGTAAATCCAATTTAACCGTCAGTGCCGCCAATCTAGCCTGCTCACCTGGTGCTATCACCTCCACTCTCAACTGTTGAAATTCTGATATCAACCTTTGTTGGGTGGTCAATCGACAAATACGCCAACTTACGACTTCATTTGCCTTACCCGGGTGATAGTTAATATTGCAATCATAATCCTTTACCAACTCCAACCATCGTCTCTGCCGCATATTCAGTTCCTTCTGAGAAAACAAATATTTCAAGCTTTTATGATCTGTGTAGATCTCACAACGTTCTCCGTAAAGATAGTGTCGCCAAATCTTCAAAGCAAATATGACTGCTGCTAATTCTAAATCGTGTGTAGGATAATTCTGCTCATGCACCTTCAACTGGCGTGATGCATAGGCGATGACCCTCCCATTACGCATCGATCTGACCCGAGCCGGTGTTGGAGGCATCGTGTACACCCCAAACTGCCGTATGCAGGCGCAAAGCGGTGCCATCGTCAGCCTTTTCTTTAACTCCATAAAACTCCTCTCACACCGAGCAGTCCATTCATACCTCACCCCCTTCTTGGTCAGCGAAGTCAGGGGTAGCGCAATGCGTGAAATTTTTTTAATGAATCTGCGATAATACCCGGCTAGTCCCAAGAAACTCCGAATTTCTGTAACATTTCTTGGAGTAGCCCAACTCTGGATTGCCTCCACTTTAACTGGATCCACCTCTATTCCCTTCTCTGAGACTATATGCCCTAGAAATGATATCTGCCTCAACCAAAAATCACATTTGCTGAATTTAGCGTATAACCGCTTATCCTTTAAAGTCTGCAGCACTAGCGTCAGATGTTGTCGGTGTTCTTCCCGACTTTGGGAGTAAATTAGTATATCGTCAATAAAGACAATCACAAACTGATCCAAGTATGGCTGGAAGATCCGATTCATCAAATCCATAAAGGCTGCGGGGGAATTAGTAAGCCCAAACGGCATAACTAGAAACTCGTAGTGACCATATCGAGTTCTGAATGCAGTTTTATGAACATCCTCTCCTTTCACTCGCAGTTGGTGGTACCCCGACCTCAAATCAATCTTTGAGAATACAGTTGCGCCCTGTAGTTGATCAAACAGATCATCGATTCTAGGCAACGGGTACTTATTCTTTACTGTAACCCGGTTCAACTCTCGGTAGTCAATGCACAGCCGCATCGACCCGTCCTTCTTACGGACGAACAACACTGGCGCTCCCCATGGTGACACACTGGGTCGGATGAAACCCTTATCCAATAGTTCTTGTAGTTGCGCCTTCAGTTCCTTCATTTCAGTAGGTGCCAGCGTCGGTGCTTTAGACACAGGGGTGGTTCCCGCTATTAGTTCTATCCCAAACTCGACTTCCCTGACAGGGGGTAACCCTGCAATGTCCTCTGGGAACACCTCGGGAAAATTCCGAACTACCTCTACCTCCTCCAGATTTGGTCTAGGGGCCTCAGCACTACTCATTATGTTGACTAGGAATCCGTTACACCCCTTGCTCAACATTTTCTGAGCTTTACATGCGGATACAATATGAGGGAGACTCAGTGTGGAGGTTGCATTGAAGATGAAAAATTCATCATTTTGTAGTTTCAGTTTAACCGTCCTTTGTCTACAGTCAATAATTGCCTCGTACCGGGTCAGCCAATCCATACCCAGAATCACATCGAAGTCCACCATTTCCAACACAATAAGGTCGGCGTACACTGTAGAGTTCTGCATCTTCATCGGACAGTTCCTCACTATTCTATTGCTAGGCAGTTCTTCCCGAAGCGAGGACACGCGATAGCCAGTAGCCATCCAATCACATGAAATATCCAGTCTTGCAACATAAGCCACATATGAAAGAGTGTGTAGCTCCAGAATCAATTAAAGCATGAGCGGGTAGATTGACAATAGAAATTCTACCTGTGATGATGGTCGATTCTGGATCCACCTGCTCTTGTGTCATGGAATACACCCTTCGTCTGGTTGGCTCTGTGTGCTGATGGCTGTTCATATCAAAATGCCCCGACTTCTTGCACTTGTAGCACACGTGTGTACCCAGTAAACTTTGACCTGCATGAGCTTTCTCACACTTGGGACACTGACTTTTTCTTTCGCCCTTGGAAACAGTATGGTCAATCGTCGGGTTCACTGGGGTTCATTATCGCTGCGTCTCATGTGGTACTTGCCTCAGTGTGGCAGCGCAAACTTCTTCTGACTCGGTGCCTGAGGTTCCCTTCCTTGGTAACTCGGTCTCTTGTTCTATACTTCCCTCATCATGTCATTCTGTCCCTCTCGACATCGAGCTGATCCCTGACCTCCTGAAGGTGGTAACTCGGCTCACCCTGACATCATGTCGAATCGCTGCCCTCAGTCCCTCAGTAAAATGTTTCAGCTCCTCTACTGGTTGACTTGCAATCATAGGTACAAAATACCGCCCCTTCTCAAATTCTCTGACATACTCAGCCACTGTCCGGTCCCCTTGGCGAAGCTCTAAGAATTCCCTAGCCATTCGAGTTCTGGTGTCAGCAGTGAAATACTTTCCATAGAATACCTCTTTGAATTCAGCCCAAGTAACTGTAGCTAGGTCCACTGCTGCGCGTGCCCCCTCCCACCATATCCGAGCATCGCCACGCAACATGAATATGGCACACCTCACCTTGTCAGCATCCGTAAGCTGCATGAAGTCGTATATCGTTTCCAATGATCTAATCCATCCTTCTGCAGCGATAGGATCTGTAATTCCCTTAAACTCCGTCGGACCAAGATCCTTGAACTGCTTGTAAACCGGGTTCACACTGGCTGTAGGCCCGCTGTGCGTATTTCCTTGCTCCCTGGCTCTCAACAGCTGTTGGATCTGTTCTCCATGAATCCGACTCTGTTCCTGCATGATTGCGGCAAGCTCAGCGAGAAACTGACTATTCTGTCCAACTTCCCCATTGTTCCTTCGACCCGCCATTCACCTATAAACGCAATACCTACACCGTTATCTCCAGTTTTGTACATAAACTCAAACATGATTACATTAAGATTACTACTTGAAAAATAAGTATAAAACCTACAACCGCGGGGATGAATGTATCCGAGTCCTTGATGAGATGGCATGCCAACACTGTCCTTTGGAATCGATGCTCTGATACCAACTGAAAAGACCCAACCTGATACATATATATATATATATGTACAAGCCCTTAGTCCGACCTCTAATAATTATCACATAAACTACATACACATGATTGGATAATCCTCTTTATTTTATTCAATTTCAAGTAAGAGTCTCAATTACAGTCTCTTCACTCAGCACCTCACAGACAGTAATTCATCCATTCCAACCCTACAACTCAGACAGTCCTGCATCATTGAAGTCCCAGACAGTGTGTGGCATGCTCATCGTCATCTCCTCAGTTACACCACCCCCACTTCGTCCAACTCTGTCTGAGAGCTCAGCTCCCGACCTGTAAACATTTAGTGACATCATGAGTTCACAGCCCAGTAAGTAAATCAAGGATAATTACACAGCATAAGGAGAGGAGGAAATAATACAAAGCACCAAGCATGAATCGTAAAATTAAATATATATTTATATCTAGCATGTAACACAGGTCTAGCATCAACAACTCATATCAAGACACGCAAATATAGCACCATGGTAGGTTCAACATCAAATTTCCAGTTCACTTTCTGTATATAAACATGAAGCGCAACCATTTCCTATAAAAGAACTTGTAAATGTAACAAAACAGTAACCGAATTCGTGTTTTTCTATCATGCTAACTGTATATAACATAAATCTTCGTGGTACCTCACATTTTGCATTTTTTAGATGCGGAGCCAGTCAAAAACCTTATATTCTTGTGCAATCCTGAGGTACCTCTAGAAAGAACTAAGGAAAATCAGTCATCAGTCATCAGTCAATCTGTCAATTTGGGTGGGCCCTTCCCGGGAAGCCCAACCCGTCCAGGCACCACTAATACTCATGTACATACAATTAGCTAGATAAAGAACATCTATCAATTCCTCTCATAGTCAATCACATTTGTCACTTCATATACCGTTGAACATTTTAAGTTAGCATTTAACCCAGTATACGGATGGATGATATCACAGAACATTATAAATTAGCATCTAACTTTAAGTACAGAGGAATGAACATGCATATATGTATATATATATATATATATAGCATCTAACCTCATACACAGGTAGATGTTAGTTATAACATTTCACACAGCAGATAAGCATTTGAGAGATTTGATGAACAATGAACTAAACTAATAACATGGCACATCATAAATGATCATAAATATTTATACATAGCATCCAACCTCATACACAGGTAGATGGTAATTACACCCATTTACATATAGCATCTACGCTCGTACACAGGTAGATGGTAATGACGCTCATTTACATATAGCATCTAACCTCATACACAGGTAGATGATAATTATAATATTTTACATAGCATCTACAACATAAAGAAGAATCTTCCGAACCGTTAGCTAAGCATGTAGAGGAATTAGGAATATAACAGAAGTCCTATATTTACATTTAAGTCTCATCTATAAACCAGCAATCCCAACTCCCCCCCTGATACCATCATTTTGTACTAACAATTCGCTCCTACCTAATGCGATTTCACTGTTATATCCATCGATAGAGCTAAGAGAGTTTCCAGGAACCATAAAACAGCCCCCTCCGAGACCCTTAACTGGAGTTGTCCTACCCCCTAGCTACAACCAGACTACACCCTCTTCCCATCTTGCAAAGGATCCAACAGAATCATTCAATCCCACACGCCGTTCACCAACGCAGAAACATCTGTGCCGATTCCCAATCCAACCGAATGGCAACATTCATCCAGTTTCTACCCCGCCCTCTGCCCCTAATCCACAAAGGTAAATCTCTAACAACACCTAGCAATCCCTCCCTGAAAAATGCCCAGTGTAAACCCACGTACTAGCAGAAACCCTCAGCTCAATTAACACCGGTTTTAAATGCCTAAACTAGCTACATATACCCAGAAATCCGTTCGACAACAAATCCCCAAATCTTAAGCACGAACAACACAGAAATCCCCAGTTCAAACTCCACAGATTTAACCCTCTAAAAACCAATCTCCATCCCTCTATCGCCAGCCATTTTCCAGAGATTTACTTACCTACAGCCGACGGAGGACGATCGGATGGCCGCCGGCAGCGTTGAGACGATCTTCGGCGGAAGAAATTGCCAGGTACAACTTATCTGGGAGCTGGCGGCGAATAGGCGACGGAGGGAATGTACAACCGACGGAGGACGATCGGATGGCCGCCGACAGCGTTGAGACGAGCTTCGGCGGAAGAAATCGCCGAGCGCAGTTTATCTGGGAGCTGGCGGCGAATAGACGACGGAGGGATTAGTTCGCGGAAGAAAAGGGATCAGTTGGTGGCTTATAAATGCCGTTCCATTGGGGTTAAGCCAACTCAGGTTAATCCAAACCTAAGCTAACCCATATTTAACCCATGTTTAACCTAGGCTAACCTCAGTTAATCCAAACACTCCCTTCAGGCCCAAATCTTTCTCCGAACCGATCATATGAACCCCTTTTTAACTCAGACTTCCCATTCCGACTATACATACCCGTTTATTTATATTATTGTTATATATATATATATATATATATATATATATATATATATATATATCTAGATATTTTATTTTATTATTATTATTATTTTTTTTTTCGAGACCTGACAGAGCCAGTACAAAACATGTTTGTGCTTTAACTTAGAAATTGCATGCTTAGAATTTTTTTTGTTGTTTTTTTAAAACTTGTGAACTCACTTAGAACACGTACATAACAACTAAAATCCTTCGAAAATATTGAGCCTCGGGGAGCCTCTTTTCAAAAATAACCAATCCTTCGAAAAGATTGAGCCTCGGGGAGCCTCTTTTCAAAAATAAGACTAGGAAATAGTCTTAGGTGAGTCAAGTCATCATTTTCTTGAAAATGGCTTTGTCTAAGGAAGTGGTCGATGATCCGATAAAAGAAGGCCACTGTGCCTCTCCACGACCTGGAAGCCATGATCTTGAAAAGATAAACTTGACAAGCCTAGGGTCAAATCCAAATCTAACATAAAATTACTTGAACCTAAATGCACTTAATCAACTTAATTGGAAGTCATCTCACAAAAAACACATAAGTATAACATGCTTGATCATATAGACACAAGTGAGATGACCTAGGTTTAACAACTTACAACCAATTTTTTTTTTAAAAAAAAAATTTAAAAAAAATAAAAATAAAAAATCTAACATCCAATCCAACCACCTTGTGTGTAGGATCAATGGATGTTAGACAGCGGTTGCTCCCGACACATGATCGGGGATCAACTCAAATTCACGAAGCTTCGATTCAAACGACAAGGATCGGTAGCCTTTGGGAATAACGGCAAGCTCAAAATCATCGGATCAGGTGATATCGAGTTTAACTCGAATTTTGTTATTAAAAATGTATTACTTGTAGAGAATTTTGAATATAACCTGCTTAGCGTAAGCCAATTATGTGACAATAACTATAAGGTCGTATTTTTAGAAAATGAATGTGTAATTAAAACAAATGAAATAGCTAAAACAATACTCAAAGGAACTAGGACAAATAACATTTATACAATTAACTTAATCAAATCCTCAGCCAAATGTCTTATGACACAGGAAGAGGAATCATGGTTGTGGCACCGACGACTCGGTCACTCGCACCCAAGACTCATCCACAAGATGAGTCAGAGTGGCTTAGTCAGAGGCTTACCCAACCTCAACAATTTGGTTAATAAAATATGTAATGCTTGTCAACAAGGAAAACAACCTAGGACACAACACAAGTTAACTAACCAAGAACGAACCTCAAGTGTACTTGAGCTCCTGCATATGGATCTATTCGATTCACATGGAGCCAAGTCACTCAATAGAAGTCAATATTGCTTAGTCATAATTGACGACTACTCCAGGTTTACCTGGGTTAGGTTCATCAAACATAAAAATGATACCCTAGATCAATTAATCAATCTATTCAAATTAATCGAGAATAAAAAAAAACCTTAAGGTTAAAAGACTTAGAAGCGATCATGGTGGTGAATTCGAAAATCAAAGGTTCACCGACTTCTGTAACCTAAACGGATACCACCATGAATTCTCTTGCCCTAGGACCCCTCAACAAAATGGCCTAGTGGAGCAGAAAAATCGAACTCTACAAGAAGCCGCTAGGACCATGTTGAACGAATACGACCTACCCGATAGGTTTTGGGCAGAAGCCGTTAGCACGTCTTGCTATGTCCAGAATAGGATCCTTATGGTAAAGAGGCACCTTAAGACCTCGTACGAGATTTATCACAATAAAGTACCCAACATCAAGTACTTTAGGGTATTTGGATGTAAAGTACATATCTTAAACACTAAGAACCTAGGGAAATTCAAATCCAAAACCTCCACCGGAATCTTCTTAGGATACTCAACCACGATACCCTTAAAGTCGAAGAAACTATTAATGTAGTGTTCGATGAAGTACCCGAACCTACAAAACCCTTAATGACCCCAAGTGTTGAGCCCACTGATACCAAACTCGTCTCCGACCCTGAGATCGAGTCTAATCCACATCAATCAACTTCTCTTGTCGACCAAGTGACAAGTGATCCGAGTTAAACTAGTGTTCAACCAAGTCATCCCATTGATCAAGCATTAGGTGACACAAACCCAACCCAATCTAGGATTCAGACTAACCACCCTATCGATCAAGTGATAGGAGATCCTAATCTAGGAGTTCGAACTAGAGCATCCTATAGGAACCTTAGTCAAATTTCCTTAATTTCAAAGATAGAACCCAAATCAATTGAACAAGCTCTTCTTGATCTCGATTGGATTATTGCAATGCAAGAAGAGCTAGCTCAATTTACTAGGAATGAAGTGTGGGAATTAGTACCACCACCTAAAGACAAAATGATAATTGGAACAAGGTGGGTGTTTCGAAATAAGCTTGATGATAAAGGTGAAGTAGTTAGAAACAAGGCTAGGTTAGTCGCCAAAGGGTTTAGTCAAGTCGAAGGCTTAGATTACGACGAAACCTATGCCCCAGTAGCTAGACTCGAATCCATTCGAATGTTGTTAGCTTATGCCGCACATAGAGGATTTAAGTTGTTTTAAATGGATGTTAAGTCAGCATTCCTAAATGGATACATTAAAGAAGAAGTTTATGTTAGCCAACCCCCCGGATTCGAAAGTCTAGATAAACCCGACCATGTTCTAAAACTTAAGAAAGCTCTCTATGGACTTAAACAAGCTCCTCGAGCTTGGTACGAGAGACTTTCAATCCATCTTAAGTCAAAAGGGTTTAACCAAGGCTTAGTTGACCCAACTCTCTTCGTAAAAACCTTAGGTAAAGAAATATTCATAGCTCAAATTTACGTAGACGATATAATTTTTGGAACCTCTAACTCAACCTTACTAAACGAGTTCGTTTCACTCATGGAAAGTGAGTTCGAAATGAACTTGGTAGGCAAGTTAAGTTTCTTTTTAGGTCTACAAATTAAACAAACTAAGGATGGTATATACCTATATCAACAAAAATACATTAAGGAGTTAATTAAAAGATTTGGAATGCAAGACGCTAAGATAATAAACACCCCAATGGCGATTAATGTTAACATAGGAGAAGACCTAGAAAGTAAGTCCATTGACTTAAAGTACTATAGGAGCGCGATAGGAAGTCTCCTATACTTAACTGCGAGTCAACCCGACATCCTATTCACAGTAAGTATGTGCGCCAGGTTTCAAACCTGTGCTAAGAAGTCTCACCTAACCCTAGTTAAGTGTATCCTTAGATATCTTAAGGGTATACTTAACGTTGGTATTTGGTACCCTAGATCTACCGAGTTCGAACTAACCGGCTACTCCGATTCGGACTATGCCGGTAGTAAGCTCGATAGAAAGAGCACGAGTGGTTGTTGTCAACTTCTCGGCTCGAGTCTAGTGAGTTGGTGCAGTAGGAAGCAACACTGTGTTGCCTTATCTACCACCGAAGCCGAATACATCGCGATGGGTGAGTGTGTCACTCAACTTCTTTGGATGAAGCACACTCTCCGCGACTTTAAGCTAGACTTTACGAATACTAAACTTCACGTCGACAACATTAGTTCAATTAATCTTACTAAGAATCCGATATGTCACTCTAGGACCAAACATATAGAAGTCAAACACCATTTCATTCGAGAACATGTGGCTAACGGAGCCATACAACTCGAATATGTCGAATTGAACTTAGCAGACCTATTTACTAAACCCCTACCCGAAGCCGAATTTAGTCTATTAAGACGAAAATTGGGCATGTGCGTAATAGAATAGGTACTTGCAAATTATATTTTCTTACTACTATTTCTTCTTTTTTCATGGAACTAGCATAGGACATACCTTAGATATCATGTACCTATAGATTTAAGGAGCCAATACATCTCACAACACATAGGACTAATGTGTTTGTGTACTTAGCCACGTAGATGGGCGTGAGATGTTAGGACCTTACTCCTGGTTTCAGATGTAGAACTAGTGCATCGCTATGAACCACGGAGTATAATTATACATACTAACCGACTCTGACTAGGACTGGTTGATCTTTCATATCAATCAAGCCAAATATGAGTCGAACATTTTATAGATGAACTAATTTTCAGTATATTATTTTCAAAATAATGTGGAACATGCTTGGACTTTAAAATTAATACTTACTTTTTATTCCACACACACCCTCACTCTTTTCGATATATGGCAAAAGGGGGAGAAAAAGGCCAAAGTTAAGGGATCAATTTTTTTTTTTTTTTGAAAAAGGCCAAACTTAACTTTAAGTTAACAAAAACTTTAAGTTAACAAAACAAGTTAAGGGAATTCTTAACTTAAACACATTTAGTTAACTTGTTTTCGTTAACTTAACAAAATGGAAGTAAAGGCCAAGGTTAAGAAATCAATTTTTTGATTTCTTAACTTAAAACTTATTTTAAATACTATGGCCAATATTAAGTAATTTTGGTTACTCAATTTTTTTTTTTTTTAGTAGCAAACATCAAGGGGGAGAGTTAAAACTCTTTCTCAAGTACTCACCCTCGGTCAAGGGGGAGGATTCCTCAAGGGGGAGCACTTGAAAAAGAGTTTTTATATACTCCTGCTCATTCATGTTTTTATATACTCCTGCTCATTCATGTTTTTATATACTCTTGCTCATTCATGTTTTTATATACTCCTGCTCATTCATGCATATCTCTTATTCATGCACTTAATTTTCTTAACTTTGTATGTGGGTTTGCCATAAATAAAAAAGGGGGAGATTGTTGGTGCAGTAGGCACCCAAGTCGAACCTGAGTTTTGATTATAGCAAACGATACAAAGTTAAGCTCATATCGTTATCTCACGAGCTGAATCAAGTGTGCAGAAGAGTGTTATAGCTGGAGCTGAAGGCTAGCGACACCCGGAGGAAGCCGCGGTGGTCGGGCGACACTCGAGTGACTTCGGAGGGAGCCGAAGGAATTGAGTGGAAGGCCGGAAGCAAAAGTGACATAGTAAGTATTGAGGTAAGCTCGTCTGTGCGAGCGTAAGTGAGGTCGTATCCTCTTTACGGGGAGAGACTTAAGCGTAGATCCGACCCAAGACATCTCATAGATGGTCTAGGTCGAGATCGGACGGTCGGAGGCCGTCGAAATAATGTTTTCTTTGAGCTAACTTTGCCCTGCAGCTAGCATCGATCATTGCCGACTTGGAGGACTCATTGCCGTCAAACGATTGATTGCTAGAAGGTCGGCCTCGGCGATCTTGCCATCGGTGATGATGACCATCAGTCGACTGATGGTCAAAGGATCAGCCTCGAGGAGTCAAGGTTTATCACCAAATTTCAAGGGGAGTGGTGCTCAAATATGATTGGCTAGGGTTCCTCTCGAAAAGGGGCTCAAAGGCTATAAAAGGAGGTCAAAACCTAGGGTTTTTACAACAATTCTAAGCTTCCAAAAGCCTCCGCAAAGCTACAACTCTCCGACAACGAAGTCCTTCCTTTCCGACATCTAGGTTTAACTTTCTTTATTGTTTTTGTACGTCGGTATTAGTTTTTATCAGTTGTTCATCTACTTTTCCGGAGCTTTTATTGTATACGAGGAGAGGGGGAGTGTCCCTCTACCTCAAGTTTTTGTTGTTCCTTCTTGTATCGATTAACTTCTACCTCTAACGAGGAGGAGTTCCTTTAGTGCTTTTGCCCTCCGTACGTGGTCAAGGAACACTAGGGCCTTAGAGTAGTAGCCGAAGGCTACGAACCAAGTAAAACTTCATTGTCTCTTTTTACTTTACATTTCCGCTGCAATTAATTATCTCTCGAGTTTTAACGAACGAACTAAAAAGAAAAGGAAAAGGTTTTTCGCTATTCACCCCCCCTCTAGCGAACCGCATCGATCCAACAATAGATTCTCCATCAGCCTTGCGCCTCCAGGATTTCTCTGAGTCCACAACTCCATCCATGCGCTTGCCTTCAAAAGCTTCCTTCGGTTTCGTCATGCTTTGGGTTTCTTCTTTGCCAAAGTACACTTGGACTTTACGTTGCCAAGACTATATGCTTGGACTTATGTCGCCAAAACTTGCCTTTGGTCTTCCTTTGCCAAGGACTGCTTGGACTTTACGCCGCCAAGACTACAAGCTTGGACTTACACCGCCAAGACCTTTCCTTGGACTTCTGTTTGCCAAGATCACACTTGGACTTTTCTTTTACCAAGTATTCATACTTGGATTTTTATGTCACTTAAACATGTTCACAATTATATCACAAAGCATTTCCTAACTTAGATGATTATCCAAACATCAAAATATATAAATGCTTGGGGCATTGTTGCACCAACAATCTGTTGGACTATCCGAGCCACAAAAATCGCTTTTTGCATTGCAGAATCCCCGGAAGTCGGCCACGAATCCGTGCGAAAGTAAATAAAACTACATGTACGTGTTTAAAAACTTTAGTCCTACTCTAGATCTACATGTTAAGAGTTTACCCTCGATGCAATGCCCTTCGCTTATCCCGCTCGTCTAAACGGCTTGCCGGAACTCGAGAGTCTCAAGTGTACACTCCTCTATTGGTATCCACACAAGCAATAGGTGGAGAAAAGCAACCTAGAGTGTGCTAGCACCCCTTGGAGGCTCACGGCAAGATGAGGAAGATTAGGGAGAGAGCTTGAGGGAAGATTCAAGGAAGAAGATGATGAAGTTACACAACTTAACTTCACACTTTCATAACCCACTATAAGGGGGTTACATGCATGCATGTAACTCCAAGAGCCAATGGCTCTTGGTCTCCCGCATGAAGTGGCACCCCATGACGTGTCCATGATGATGTGGAGCATCATCATTGGCCGGCCCCATGCCAAGTCACCATGACATGGCAATTGGTCAAGTCAAAATTGACTATTCATCTTCCCTCTCAAGTCAAGTCAAACTTGACCTCTTATCTCCCATGGTTGATCAAATCTAACCACTTGATTCAAGTTAATTTGATTTAATGAATCTCTATTCATTAACTTGTAGATGAAGTTACGAGAAGGGTTCCGATGACACATGGCGGTCAAAGGAAGCACTTGGAGAAGTCGCTAGCCTTAGGTTGACCGTCCAATCTTCTCATTGGCTTGAGAAGATCGTAGTAGGGCCATGACCACATCACAGTTAATTTTCTATATATATATATATATATATATATATAATGTGATGCATGCTAGTAGAATAATGCTTGAATGTATATGATGCATGCTAGAATAATACTTGTATGTATGTGATGCATGCTAATATAGGATAAAAAAAGGCCTTAATGCATATATGATACACATTACGATTAGATTAGATCTTAATCGAATCAACTCGTAAAAGCCTACCAAGTCCTTGATACCCATCACTACCTCGATCATTTGTAGTTGTTGAATCTGCCAAAGTAGAGCAACGCATATTATCTTGGTAGGGTGCGGAGGGACAATCTTGGTCCTACCTATCACGGCTTGGGTTAGAGTAAGCTCAATTAGATTGAGTAAAACTAGTTAACTCAATTGGATTGAGTAGAACTATAGAAATATTCCAACCATTGGAAAGATAGGATAAGATCGCATTTACACTAAATCTTGGGCGATTTAGCCAAAGCTAACTCAAGGTCTTTTGTAAATGTGGGTCTTGATCCTATAAACAAGAGTTGCATAGAGATGTAATCGGTAATGTGTTACCCACCAATCGTACTAAGTCTTGGGTGATTTAGCCAAAGCTAACTCAAGGCTTAGTATGATGTGGATCTTGTCCCACAAGAATTATAGCTAGTTTGTATGAATCTAGTAATGTGGTTTGACTACATCCATAACTCGATTCTATAAAATTTCTATAATTCAGTGGGAGCATCATTTGATTAAAGGTCTAATTAAATGATAAAAGGAATATGATATTAATTCTCTGTATTGTATGTTGTAGATAACTACGTCGATAAACACGAACACTCTCTCTTTGCGTTCTGTCCTTGAGAAGGACAAGCTCAATGGAGCAAATTTCCTTGACTAGTATAGGAACCTGAGAATCGTTCTCACCCAAGAAAGGAAACTGTACGTCCTGGAGTAACCCATTCCGGAGGCACCTTCTGCCACTGCCTCGCGAGCTGACAAAGATGCTTACAAGAAGCATCAAGATGATGCATTAGATGTGTCATGTCTAATGCTCGCGACCATGAACTCTGAGCTTCAGAAGCAACATGAGTTCATGAATGCTTATGATATGGTTGAACATCTTCGTCAACTATATCAAAAAAAATCAAGGCACGAGAGATATGAAGTCTCTAAGGCATTGTTTGAGTCCAAAATGCAAGATGGGACTCCCATAGGTCCATATGTACTCAAGATGATTGGATATGTAGAAAACCTACAAAGGCTGGGATTCCCACTTGGCCAAGAGTTGACCACTGACCTGATCTTGCAATCTTCGCCACAATCCTACAATCAATTTGTCATGAATTATAACATGAATGAAATTGATAAGCCACTGCCTGAGATGCTCAGCATGTTGAGAACTGCTGAGCTTAACCTTAAGAAGGCAAAATCTAACGCCATTTTGATGGTGCAAAAGAAGAAAGGCAAGGGCAAGCCTAAAGGTAAGGGAAAGTCCCAAGACAAGGGCAAGGGCAAGGAACTGAAACCCAAAGGAGGGGAAGCCAAGGAAGGGGCTTGCTTCCACTGCAAGGAAGCTGGACATTGGAAGCGTAACTGCAAGGCATACCTGGAAGATCTTAAGAAGAAGGGAAGTGAGACTTCTACTTCAGGTATAAATGTTATAGAAGTCAATCTATCTATTTCTTCATCATGGGTATTAGATACCGGATGTGCATCTCACATTTGTACCAATGTGCTGGCGCTAAGAAATAGCAGGGCATTGACAAAGGGCGAGGTGGACCTACGAGTAGGCAATGGAGCAAGAGTTGTTGTTGTTGCTGTAGGATCTTTTGATCTATCTCTACCCTCTGGGCTTGTACTAGAATTAGATGAATGTTGTTATGTGCCTGCCTTAACTAAGAACATAATTTCGGTTTCTTGTTTGGACAAGAAAGGATTTACATTTATAATAAAGAACAAATGTTGTTTAGTTTATTTAAATGATATGTTCTATTGTAGTGCACCTCAAATGAATGGACTCTACTTTCTAGACTTAGAGAGCCCTATCTATAACATAAGTACCAAAAGGTTCAAGTCAAATGAGTTGAACCAAACCTATCTCTGGCATTGTCGCTTAGGTCACATAAATGAGAGTCGCTTATCTCAGCTCCATAAGGATGGGCTGCTAGACTCATTTGATTTTGAATCATATGAGACATGCGAGTCTTGCCTTTTAGGCAAGATGACCAAGACTCCCTTTAGTGGACACAGCGAAAGAGCAACAGACTTGTAAGGACTTATACATAGTGATGTATGTGGCCCTTTCAATGTTGCAGCTAGAGGTGGTTATAGGTACTTCATTACATTTACTGATGACTTCAGTAGATATGGTTATGTGTATCTCATGACACATAAATCAGAATCCTTTGAAAAGTTCAAAGAATTCAAGAATGAAGTACAAAACCAGCTTGGCAAGAGTATTAAGATACTTCGATCAGATCGAGGTGGTGAATACCTTAGCCATGAGTTTCGTGACTATCTAGCTGAGTGTGGGATTCTATCCCAACTCACTCCTCCTGGAACACCACAGTGGAATGGTGTATCCGAAAGGAGGAATCGTACCCTATTAGATATGGTACGATCTATGATGAGTCACACAGATCTTCCTATATCCTTTTGGGGTTATGCTCTAGACACAGCAGCCTTTACCCTTAACTGTGTACCATCCAAGGCTGTGATAAAGATACCATATACGATATGGACAGGGAGAAATCCCAAGATGTCTTTCATGAGGATTTGGGGTTGTGAGTCTTACGTTCGACGACAAGTCTCAGATAAACTGGGATGCAAATACGATAAGTGCTATTTTGTTGGATATCCCAAGGATACAAAGGGATATTACTTCTACATTCCCAGTCAGCACAAAGTGTTTGTGGCAAAGACTAGGGTTTTTCTAGAAAGGGATTTTGTTTCTAGAAAACTAGTGGGAGTACATTCGATCTTGATGAAATTCAAGATAAGGACCATAGCACCGAGGCCTTGATGGAGGTTGAACAGGAACCACAAAGTGTTGTGGGTGATGAGATTGTTGCACAAAGAGTTGTGGAACAACCACCTATTCATGTAGACCTACCTCTTCGCAGGTCTGATAGGGTACGTCGTCAGCCTGAGAGATACTCATTTCTCTTGTCTGACCATGATGATGTTATGCTCATTAAGAATGAGCCTACCTTCTATCAGGAAGCTATGATGAGCTCAGATTCTGAGAAATGGCTATAAGCCATGAGATCCAAGATGGAATCCATGTACACCAACCAAGTATGGACTTTGGTTGATCCACCTGAAGGGGTCAAACCCATCGGGTGTAAGTGGGTCTTTAGGAGAAAGACTAACATGGATGGACTTATGCATACCTATAAGGGCGGATTGGTGGCTAAAGGTTTCAAGCAAATTCATGGTATTGACTATGATGAAACCTTTTCTCCAGTGGCGATGTTTAAGTCCATTCGGATCATGCTTGCTATTGCAGCATACCACGATTATGAGATCTGGTAGATGGATGTCAAAATTGCGTTTCTGAATAGAAACTTACTCAAGGATGTGTACATGACACAACCTAAGGGTTTTGAAGATCCACAACATACTGGAAAAGTATGCAAGCTGCAAAGGTCCATTTATGGGATAAAGCAAGCCTCTCGGAGATGGAATCTTCGATTCGATGATGCGATCAAACAGTTTGGTTTCATCAAGAATGAAGATGAACCCTGTGTCTACAAGAGGGTTAATGGAAACACAATTGTCTTCTTTATATTGTTTGTGGATGACATACTACTCATTGGGAATGACATCCCTTCGCTACAGTCTGTGAAGACTTGGCTGGGGACATGCTTCTCAATGAAGGGCTTAGGAGAAGCAACCTGTATTCTAGGCATCAAGATTTATAGAGATAGATCTAAGAGATTGCTTGGCCTAAGTCAGAGTACATACATTGACACGGTATTACTACGGTTTGCCATACAGAATTCCAAGAAGGGACTTCTACCGATGTCACATGGTGTGAGTCTTTCGAAGACTCAAAGTCCCTCTTCTAGAGAGGAGAGAGACCGCATGGATAAGATCCCTTACGCATCTGCTATAGGATCTATCATGTACGTCATGTTGTGTACTCGTCCTGATGTCTCGTATGCTTTGAGCATGACGAGTAGATACCAGTCAGATCCAGGTGAGCGTCACTAGATAGCAGTCAAGAATATTCTTAAATACTTGAGAAAGACTAAAGAATATTTCTTGATCTTTAGAGGCGATAATGAGCTAGCTGTAAAGGGTTACAGCGATGCCAGCTTCCAAACTGACCAGGATGATTATAGATCGCAGTCAGGGTTCATGTTTTGCTTGAATGGTGGCGCTGTGAGCTGGAAGAGTTCCAGGCAGGACACAGTTGCTGATTCTACAATAGAGGTCGAATATATCGGTGCTTCAATCTCATTCGAGAGATTATCGATAGAGGAGATGTGAAGATTTGCAGAGTACCCACAGAGGCTAACATCACAGATCCCTTGACCAAGGCTTTGGCACAGAAAAAGCATGATGGTCACACTAGGTAATTGGGTATTAGATACTACGGTGATTAGCACTAGTGCTAGTGGGAGATTGTTAGTGAAAGCCCTAGAGCCAATCATGTGATGATTAGTGTATAAACTTTATTGTAACATATTCCTATTTATAAAGGCATGGTTATTATATTTACTTGTATTGGTGCCAAATAACTAAATATAATAATGTCCTTGAGTAGTAGGTTCTTATCTATATCAATCGATTGGTTGAATCGATAATGAGATGATATAGAGAACACTACTCTTAATCATTCTTAGTCAAGTATTAACATTCAGGGACAATGTTAATGCGTAGAGAGTAGCATGTAGGTCAACATGATGACTTGATCTCACAAGTCATGGATATGAGATATCGAGTTGACACATGGGTATACATTAGAATGTATACTGAATGGCCCGCCATGAGAAAGTATCGTGGATCGTTATATGAGTGTCATATACTTTCTCATGTGGCTATTAGTATGACTATTAGTCCTTAGACCTGAAGTCACCATGGTTCCCTACATAAGGAGTTGCATACTTTGGTTTCGTCAAACGTCACCCGTAAATGGGTGGACTATAAAGGCGATTACTGGGTATGTAACAAATTATGCGAAGGGATGTGAGTGATGTAGATGGGATCTATCCCTCCTATATGACGGGAGTGACATCGATATTCTTGATAGAGTGAGACCACGAAGTGCATGGCCATGCCCAAATGAGTCAATATGAGATATTGAGCTCATTTGATTAGGGTGAGTCTACTTGGAGTTCAAGATATAGATTGTACCGAGGATGACACGGTCTATGCCTCGATTGGTCAATCTAGATGTCAAGGATAGAAGGGCATTGCCACATATTGTGAGAGTCACAATTAGTAGTCACAAAGGTGATGTTGGAGTTCAACATTCTTGTAACTTGGGTAGCAATGATGTGTTGCTAGATACCACTCATTGCTTATGTTCCTAAATCGGTTTAGGGACATTGCCAACGTTACAAGAACCTATAGGGTCACACACAAAGGTCAATTAGATGGAGATTAGGTTCATATGATGAACCATGAGGATTAGGTTCATGGGATGAACCAAATTGGATTAAGAGTAATCCTAATTAGACTAATTGAGTTGGATTCAATTTGATTCAAGTGTTGAATGAGTCTAATTTAGATTTGATTCATCAAATCAATTTAAATTAATGAATAGAGATTCATTAAATTAAAATTGACTTGAATCAAATGGTTGGATTTGATCAACCATGGGAGATAAGAGGTCAAGTTTGACTTGACTTGAGAGGGAAGATGAAAGGTCAAGTTTGACTTGACCAAATGTCATGTCATGATGATGAGTTGGCATGGCCGGCCAATGATGATGCTCCACATCATCATTGACTTATCATGTGGTGCTACCTCATAAGGGAGACCAAGAGACATTGGCTCTTGGAGTTACATGCATGCATGTAACCCCCCTTCCGAAACGGCGAGTTCTTGCTTTAGGTTTTTAGGATAGCGACTTAAATCGCTGTAAGATCAAGTAGGGACACTCATAAAGTTTATTTTTGCGAGTAGGGGCACTGCCCCTATCCCCGAAAGGGGCCTTGTCCTGTGATCGCGCCCGGAAACTGCTTAGCGGGACCGTTACGGAGAGGTGACTCATAAAATTGAAAAAATAGGAAAAATTATAGAAATTTTTTGTAAAATACATAATTTAGTATTATGTATAATTCTATGATGGTCATGGCCCAAGAACCTCAATATGATTGGATGTTAATGTGTTGTAATTCATAATACGGCCTGCGTGCCATTTTTGTGATTATGCTTGTTGTATAGGGTATGCAACCTGTGCGTCGTGTCTCTTCTTTTTAAAATTCTAGTTGTAAATAGTTTTATACTCGAATGTAACTCGAGTTTCATGTTTGTAATGTACAAAATGGAGCGGTGGAAGGTCCACTTCTAGACGGAGTTACGAGAAGAGTGCCGACGACACATGGCGATCAAAGGAGGCGCTTGGAGAAGCCGCTAACCCTAGGTTGACCGTCCAATCTTCTCATTGGCTTGAGAAGATCATAGTAGGGCCATGACCACATCAAAATTAATTATATATATATATATATATATATATATATATATATATATATTTGTTTTTTCTTGTATGTATGTGATGCATGCTAGTAGAATAATGCTTGTATGTATATGATGAATGCTAGGATATTTTTCTTGTATGTATATGATGCATGCTAGAATAATGCTTGTATGTATGTGATGCATGCTAGTATAGGATAATAAAGGCCTTAATGCGTATATGATACACATTACGATTAGATTAGATCTTAATCGAATCAACTCGAAAATGCCTACCAAGTCCTTGATACCCATCACTACCTCGATCATTTGTAGTTGTTGAATCTGCCAAAACAGAGCAACGCATATTATCTTGGTAGGGTGCAGAGGGACAATCTTGGTCCCGCCTATCACGGCTTGGGTTAGAGTAAGCTCAATTAGATTGAGTAAAACTAGTTAACTCAATTGGATCGAGTAGAACTATAGGCATATTCCAACCATTAGAAAGATTGGATAAGATCGCATTTATACTAAATCTTGGGCGATTTAGCCAAAGCTAACTCAAGGTCTTTTGTAAATGTGGGTCTTGATCCTATAAACAAGAGTTGCATAGAGATGTAATCGGTAATGTGTTACCCACCGATCATACTAAGTCTTGGGCGATTTAGCCAAAGCTAACTCAAGGCTTAGTATGATGTGGATCTTGTCCCGCAGGAATTATAGCTAGTTTGTATGAATCTAGTAATGTGGTTTGACCACATCCATAACTCGATTCTACAAAAATCCTATAATTCAGTGGGAGCATCATTTGATTAAAGGCCTAATTAAATAATAAAAGGAATATGATATTAATTCTCTGCATTCTGTATGTTGTAGATTACTATGTCGACAAACACGAACACTCTCTCCCTGCGTTCTGTCCTTGAGAAGGACAAGCTCAATAGAGCAAATTTCCTGGACTGGTACAGGAACCTGAGAATCGTTCTCACCCAAGAAAGGAAAATGTACGTCCTGGAGCAGCCCATTCCAGAGGCACCTCCTGCCACTGCCTCGCGAGCTAACAAAGATGCTTACAAGAAGCATCAAGATGATGCATTAGATGTGTCATGTCTAATGCTCGCAACCATGAACTCTGAGCTTCAGAAGCAAGATGAGTTCATGCATGCTTATGATATGGTTGAACATCTTCGTCAACTATATCAAGGACAAGCAAGACACGAGAGATATGAAGTCTCTAAGGCATTGTTTGGGTCCAAATTGCAAGAAGGGACTCCCGTAGGTCCATATGTACTCAAGATGATTGGGTACGTAGAAAACCTATAGAGATTGGGATTCCCACTTGGCCAAGAGCTGGCCACTGATTTGATCTTGCAGTCTTTGCCACAAAGCTATAATCAATTTATCATGAATTATAACATGAATGAAATTGATAAGCCACTGCTTGAGATGCTCAGCATGTTGAGAACTGCTGAGCTTAACCTTAAGAAGGAAAAATCTGACTCCATTTTGATGGTGCAAAAGAAGAAAGGCAAGGGTAAACCTAAAGGTAAGGGAAAGTCCCAAGCCAAGGGCAAAGGAAAAGAACTGAAACCCAAAGGAGGGGTGGCCAAGGAAGGGGCTTGCTTCCACTGCAAGGAAGCTGGACACTGGAAGCGTAACTGCAAAGCATACCTAGAAGATCTTAAGAAGAAGAGAAGTGAGACTTCTACTTCAGGTATAAATGTTATAGAAGTCAATCTATCTATTTCTTCATCATGGGTATTAGATACCGGATGTGCATCTCACATTTGTACCAATGTGCAGGTACTGAGAAATAGCAGGGCATTGACAAAGGGCGAGGTGGACCTACGAGTAGGCAATGGAGCAAGAGTTGCTGCTATTGCTGTAGGAACTTATTATCTATCTCTGCCCTCTGGGCTTGTACTAGAATTAGATGAATGTTGTTATGTGTCTACTTTGACTAAGAACATAATTTCAGTTTCTTGTTTGGACAAGAAAGGATTTACATTTATAATAAAGAACAAATGTTGTTCAGTTTATTTAAATGATATGTTCTATTGTAGTACACCTCTAATGAATGGACTCTACTTTCTAGACTTAGAGAGCCCAATCTATAACATAAGTATCAAAATGTTCAAGTCAAATGAGTTGAACCAAACCTATCTCTAGCATTGTCGCTTAGGTCACATAAATGAGAGTCGCTTATCTCAGCTCCATAAGGCTGGGTTGCTAGACTCATTTGATTTTGAATCATATGAGACATGCGAGTCTTGCCTTTTAGGCAAGATGACCAAGACTCCCTTTAGTGGACACAGTGAAAGAGCAATAGACTTGTTAGGACTTATACATAATGATGTATGTGGCCCTTTCAATGTTGCTGCTAGAGGTGGTTACAGGTACTTCATTACATTTACTGATGACTTCAGTAGATACGGTTATGTGTATCTCATGACACATAAATTAGAATCCTTTGAAAAGTTCAAAGAATTCAAGAATGAAGTACAAAACCAGCTTGGCAAGAGTATTAAGATACTTCGATCAGATCGAGGTGGTGAATACCTTAGCCATGAGTTTTGTGACTATCTAGCTGAGTGTGGGATTCTATCCCAACTCACTCCTCCTGGAACACCACTATGGAATGGTGTTTCCGAAAGGAGGAATCGTACCCTATTAGATATGATACGATCTATGGTGAGTCACACAGATTTTCTTATATCCTTTTGGGGATATGCTCTTGTTGGACTTTCCGAGTTGCAAAAATCGCTTTTTGTGTTGCGGAAACCTCGGAAGCCCGGCCACGGATCCGTGCGAAGATATATAAAATAAAAACATGTATGTGCTTAAGTAAACCTAGATCTTATTGGTGCAATCGGCCCAGGTCACGATTGACCAGGACTCGAGTTTGACTCGAGTGATGTTTCGATGTTCGACAAAAACATATGACAATGTAATTGTCATGGTAAAGTCCAAGTCTTGAGTACTTGGCATGGGAAGTCCAAGTGGGACACTTGGCATTTGGTAAAGTCCAAGCATGGTTCTTGGCAATGGAAAGTCCAACATGAGTTGGCATGGAAAGTGGCAAAGTAAAGTCCAAGTCTTGAGTACTTGGCATGGAAAGTCCAACATGGGTTGGCAAGGGAAAGTCAAGCATGGGTCTTGGCAAGTAAAGTCAAGTCTTGAGTACTTGGCATGGAAAGTCAACATGGGTTGGCAAGGAAAGTCAAGCTTGAGTCTTGGCATTTGAGAAGTCAAGGGTTTGATATTGGCGGCGTAAAGTCCAAGAAGTCTTGGTAGCATAAGTCAATGGTTGGCGGCGTAAAGTCCAAGCGGAGTCTTGGCGGCGTAAGTCCAATGTGCCTTGGCGGTGTAGACACCGTTAGCATGACATAGCCGATGGAAGCATCTGAAGGCTAGCGCGATGGATGAACAAGTCATGGATGACTTGGAGGGATTCGAGATGCGTGAGGCTGATGGAGATGGCTAGAAGGCTTAGGTCTAGGCTAAGGGTGGTCTAGCAAGTATGGGGGCACCATACTTGGGCTAAAACCTCATGTTTGAGGTGTGCCAGTCGACTGGTGCCATGTGGCAGTCGACTGGACCGAGTCAACTAGGGTTTGACTGCGAGAAGTGGCCTAGCGATCATTGCGGTGGTAGCGGTCGGTGATGGCTCGGCGATCGGCGATAGTGTGATCGGTCGTGATGCTCGAAAATGACCGCGAGAATGGAGTCTCACTTTTTGCTGCGGTCGTGATCGAGTGGAGGCTTGACCAGTCGACTGATGGTCATCATCAGTCGACTGATGGTAGATCCGTTGGACTTATCCAACGTGGATCTAGCCATTGTCTCACGACAACAGTGGTATCAGTCGACTGATGGTCCCGATCAGTCGACTAATCGACTTTTTCCAGCACAGGTTGACGCTTTATAAGGAGCTCGTGATGGAGGATTTTGGTATGGTTCTTTGAGGCGATTTGGGGCGAGTTACTGCTGCAATTCAGGGTCTCCAAGTGCTACTCGATCAACCTAGCGATCAAGCATTCAAGAGCATTTGTAAAGTGTTTTTCTTTACTAGTTTTGCTTTGTATTTCATTGTATTTGCTTGTAGCTTTAGATTATTGTTGTAATCTATTGTATGAGGTTTCTCCACCTCCGACTTGTGTCGAGAAGGAGTATTTGTTATTATTAAGTGCGTGTGCATCACTAGAGCTCTTTAGAGCTCGATCCGTGGAGTAGGAACCGTGCGGTTCCGAACCACGTTAAATATTTGTGTTCGTGTGATTGTATCTCGTGTATTGCTTTTATTATTATTATTCCGCTGCGCTAACACGAATTGTAGACGATCGAACGCGAACGATTTCCATCAAGAACGAGCATGACGCTATTCACCCCCCTCTAGCCGTTACAAAGAATTTCCTAACAAGTGGTATCAGAGCCCGGGGCTCTTCTACGGATTAACAACCCGGAGTCAAAACGCTAGAGGGAAGAAGATGGAATTCCAAGACAAGCTTGGATGGGACATCAACACTCCACCGCCATACGACCGAGAAGATTTTCCGACGTGGAGAGCAAGAATGGAAACATTCTTGATGATGAACATAGAGGATTGGTTCATCCTCATTGAAGGCCTTAAACCCGCTAGGGATAAGAAGGGAAATGTCCTAAAATTGAAAAAGTGGACCCAAGAGCAACGCCAAAAGCTCAAGACCGAAATTAAGGTAATGAAACTTTTGGAAGATTTAATTCCTAATGATATTTTGTGCAAGCTAGGGGATTACATGGATGCCAAAGAGCTATGGAAGAAATTGGCTAGATTCCATGAAGAGAGTTCATCCTCAAGTGAAAGTGAGGAATCGAAAGTTGAGATGAAGTCAACTTCCGGATCGGAGAAAGAAGAAGTAGAAGAGGTGGAAGAAGCATCTACTTCTAGGATTGAGGAGGAGAGACCATCCTCTACACCGGAGCAACCTCAAGAAGAGCCTTCAACATCCGATCAAGATAAGGAAGCTCAAAATTCAACTCCGGCACCTACCACCACCCTAGGTAACTCAAACATTTTATTTTCAAATAAAATTCATATAATGTGCTTTGAGTGTAGGGAGTATGGGCATTACAAGAGCAAATGCCCAAAGAAGGTTAAGAAGACTCCTCCGGTGCTTAAAAATCAACAAAAGTCAAAGGATGCTGATTCCCCATCACCGAAAGGCAAGGAGCACATCATATGCTTCAAATGCAACTCAAAAGGGCATTACCGGAGTCAATGCCCAAAGGGGGAGAAGAAAGGGAAAAAGAGGGCTTCACAAGTAGGGGGAGCTAAGGCAAACCCTAGGGTAACTTCTAATTTTTCTCCTTCTTCAATTTACAAGCAAAAGCATGCTCTCAATTCTCTTGCTATTGTACATGAAAAGCATGCTAGAAGTAATAGACATATTTGCTTAGGAGCTAAAAAGGTCCACTTAGGAGATAAGGAGAAATTTGGGACTAATGTCCCTAGAAAAACCTTACCTAAGGAATCTATTAGGAAAATACAAGAACACTTAGGTTCTAACCTTAAATGGACTAGGCATATGCCTAGAAAGTCCAATGCCCAAGATTTAAATCAAAACTCCAAAATTGGGCAATTAGAATTGGAGAACCAAGCCTTGAGATCAAGGCTTGAAAAACTAGAAAAGACCCTTAGGAACATACAAAATCATTTCGAAGGGTCAAATGGTCAAACCTCTAGGTCAAATTCTCAAAGTCAACACTTAGGACCTAAGAGTCAAAAGTCAACCAAGGGCAAGCAAGGTTTGGGTCACAAACCTAAGCCTAAGGTGGCTTACCATAGTGTTCCATTTGATTATGGAACACAAACTAAGTCTAGGAAAACCAAGGTCAATAGGGAAGCCATCCCTAAGGTTGACCAAAGGTTGTGCCTAGTGGCTAGGGTTTCTAGGAAACCTAGGGTGGCCACTAAGAAGGTTGCAAGGGGAGTTACCCCTAGAGTCAACCTAGGTAAGACCACAATGACCAAGGCTAATAAGCCTAAGAGGGTCATTAGGAAGGTATCTAGGGAGGTCATCCCTAAGGAATACCTAGTCAACCCTAGGAGCTCAAATAGGTTTTGGGTTCCTAAGAGCGTGATTGATTCACGCTAGGTAGGTTTAGGGTGTGCCAACCTTGATTGGATGAGTAGTTAACTCAACCATGGTAAAAGTGGCACTTTAGGATATTTTCAAGGTTATGGTTACCTTGGAAATACATTTGAGCTTTAACCCTAAAAGATTTTAGGATGTGCCAATATTATTTGAGAAGCTTGGTAAAATGATCAATTTGGCACAATTTAGGTTTAGAGGTTAGTGTGCCATTTTGGGTTTTTGGCACACTAGGGAGATTAGTGAAAATATGGCAAAATGCAATTAATTATATGAAATGGCAATTAATATTAAAATGTAGGTATTGCTATACCTATATATTTTATATGCCATGCTTTGTTTGCCATATAACATGCCATGACATCATGTTTATTTTAATCATTTAAAATGTCATGATCATGCTTTAGGATTAAGGATTAATGTCATGTGCTTTTAAAAGTTCATATTATGCCATGACATCATGATTATGAGCATGTGCTTATTTATATCATTTCAAATGCCATAATCATTCATGCATTTAAGATAAATTGATTAAAATTGAACTAAGGACTATGGCATGACTTGAAGTCTCATTTATAAGGGAATCAAGTAGAGTTGCTTTAGAAAATGCATGAAACCCTAGTTTAGGGAGAACAAAACCCACATCTCACATCTAATTGACATGTATGTGTATTTATACACCATAGATACATGTGAGATGCTAGGATATGAGTTAAGTTCAAGGTGCATAGTTTTTGCATCTAGTTGAACCAAAACTCATCTTATTTTTATTTGTGGATCATTGGGAAAGTTTGTGTACAAGCCATGTACATTGAGCCCAAGGAATATGATCCAAAATAAGGTTTTGAAAACATTTTAAAATCATTTTGAAAAACCTTGGTGAAGTCTATCTTTTGGTAGCAATCACCATTGATGAAGTTGATACAAAGTAGGGCCAAAACATTGAAAATTTCAATGGTTTTGAACTTTGTTCCAATTTCACTATTTTATAGGTAAAATATTTTTAAAATATTTTTCACCCATTGTATTTGTCATAGGTATTATACGTACCAAATTTCATGATTTTTTGATATACGTATAATTATTTATGATTTTCTGAAATTCAACTCTGATAACTGAAATTCGGAAATTTCAGTTATCAGTCGACTGCCATTGGTGGCAGTCGACTGATGGAGGTGCCAGTCGACTGATTTCTGAATCACTCGACTGGTAGTCTGATTTCGGGGTAACCAAGGTTGTTTAACCCGATTTCAGCTATGGTTAAGGTCCCTAACCACTCCTAACCCTAGGATATGCTTTGGGAAGCATTATAAAGGGTGAAAATCCATTGGATATGGATTAGGAGAGGTGTTTAGGGTTTGTATCAAGTTTAAAGTGTTGGAAAGTTCAATGTTGAATTTCTAACCTTAATTTTGATAGTTTAGAGTTCCTATTGGTTTAGGGACTTCCCAAGGACATTGTTGGTGCAATGGTCAAGGGGGAGCAAGCCTTTAGGGGGAGGTATCCATCTTGGGATGATGGATGTGTTTTTCTCCTTGAAAAGGAGAAGTTATGGGAGAATGTATCATCAATTGGGAAATTGATGGCTTTTTTAGAGACCCAATTTGGAAATTGGGAGAGTGTATAGGATTGCCTCTCTTGAGTGATATGGGACTTATCACTAGGAAGATGGTAGGTATCCTAGGTATTCTTAGACCAAGGGGGAGATTGTAAGATCTCATTGGGACATGAGACATTGACCTCCTTGGGGAGAGATAACCTTTTTGATGTTAGTCAAAAAGGGGGAGAATGGTTGGAAATGTTTGGGGGAGAACATTTGGAGAGTGTTTACCAATTTGGGATAATTGGTAAGGGATTTGAGTTAGTGTTCTAACTCAATGATCTGTTTGGTTTTTGTCAAACATCAAAAAGGGGGAGATTTTTGGTGCAACCGGCCCAGGTCACGATTGACCAGGACTCGAGTTTGACTCGAGTGATGTTTCGATGTTCGACAAAAACATATGACAATGTAATTGTCATGGGAAAGTCCAAGTCTTGAGTACTTGGCATGGGAAGTCCAAGTGGGACACTTGGCATTTGGTAAAGTCCAAGTATGGTTCTTGGCAATGGAAAGTCCAACATGAGTTGGCATGGAAAGTCCAAGCATGGGTCTTGGCAAAGTAAAGTCCAAGTCTTGAGTACTTGGCATGGAAAGTCCAACATGGGTTGGCAAGGGAAAGTCCAAGCATGGGTCTTGGCAAAGTAAAGTCCAAGTCTTGAGTACTTGGCATGGAAAGTCCAACATGGGTTGGCAAGGGAAAGTCCAAGCTTGAGTCTTGGCATTTGAGAAGTCCAAGGGTTTGATATTGGCGGCGTAAAGTCCAAGTGGGAGTCTTGGCAGCATAAGTCCAATGGTTGGCGGCGTAAAGTCCAAGCGGAGTCTTGGCGGCGTAAGTCCAATGTGCCTTGGCGGTGTAGACACCGTTAGCATGACATAGCCGATGGAAGCATCTGAAGGCTAGCGCGATGGATGAATAAGTCATGGATGACTTGGAGGGATCCGAGATGCGTGAGGCTGATGAAGATGACTAGAAGGCTTAGGTCTAGGCTAAGGGTGGTCTAGCAAGTATGGGGGCACCATACTTGGGCTAAAATCTCATGTTTGAGGTGTGCCAGTCGACTGGTGTCATGTGGCAGTCGACTGGACCGAGTCAACTAGGGTTTGACTGCGAGAAGTGGCCTAGCAGTCGACTGCCAGAGGTGGACAGTCGACTGATGGCTCGAGCAGTCGACTGATAGTGTGATCAGTCGACTGATGCTCGAGAAAATGGCCACAGAATGGAGTCTCACTTTCATCGCCGCGGTCGATCGAGTCGGTGGAGCTTGACGATCGGTGATGGTCATCATCAGTCGACTGATGGTAGATCCGTTGGACTTATCCAACGTGGATCTAGCCGTTGTCTCACGACAACAGTGGCATCAGTCGACTGATGGTCCCGAGCAGTCGACTGATCGACTTTTTCCAGCACAGGTTGAAGCTTTATAAGGAGCTCGTGATGGAGGATTTTGGTATGGTTCTTTGAGGCGATTTGGGGCGAGTTGCTGCTGCAATTCAGGGTCTCCAAGTGCTACTCGATCAACCTAGCGATCAAGCATTCAAGAGCATTTGTAAAGTGTTTTTCTTTACTAGTTTTGCTTTGTATTTCATTGTATTTGCTTGTAGCTTTAGATTATTATTGTAATCTATTGTACGAGGTTTCTCCACCTCCGACTTGTGTCGAGAAGGAGTATATGTGATTAGTGAGTGCGTGTGCATCACTAGAGCTCTTTAGAGCTCGATCCGTGGAGTAGGAACCGTGCGGTTCCGAACCACGTTAAATATTTGTGTTCATGTGATTGTATCTTGTGTATTGCTTTTATTATTATTATTCCGCTGCGCTAACACGAATTGTAGACGATCGAACGCGAACGATTTCCCTCAAGAACGAGCACGACGCTATTCACCCCCGTCTAGCCGTTACAAAGAATTTCCTTACAGATCTATCTTAGATCTAGAAGGTGAGAGCATTACCCTTGTAGCGACGCCCTTCGCTTATCCCGCTCGTCCAAACAATTTATCGGAACTCAAGAGTGTCAAGTGTACACTCCTCTACAAGTATCCACATGGACAAATGGTGGAGAAAATACCTTAGAGTGTGCTAGCACCCTTTAGGAATTTCGGCCAAGTAAGTCTTGGGAGAGCAAGAAGGAGAGCTAGGAAGAAGATGATGAAGTTACACAACTTAACTTCGCACTTTCATAACCCACTATAAGGGGGTTACATGCATGCATGTAACTCTAAGAGCCAATGTCTCTTGGTCTCCCTCATGAGGTGGCACCCCATGATGTGTCCATGATGATGTGGAGCATCATCATTGGCCGGCCCCATGCCAAGTCACCATGACATGGCAATTGGTCAAGTCAAAATTGATCATTCATCTTCCCTCTCAAGTCAAGTCAAACTTGACCTCTTATCTCCCATGGTTGATCAAATCTAACAACTTGATTCAAGTCAATTTGATTTAATGAATCTCTATTCATTAATTTAAATTGACTCAATGAATCAAATCTAAATTAGACTCATTCAACACTTGAATCAAATTGAGTCTAACTCAATTAGTTTAATTTGGATTACTCTTAATCCAATTTGGTTCATCCCATGAACCTAATCCTCATGGTTCATCATATGAACCTAATCTCCATCTAATTTCCCTTTGTGTGTGACCCTATAGGTTCTTGTAATGTTGGCAATGCTCCTAAACCGATTTAGGAACATAAGCAAAGAGCGGTATCTAGCAACACATCATTGCTACCCAAGTTACAAGAATGTTGAGCTCCAACATCACCTTTGTGACTACTAATTGTGACTCCCACAAAATGTGACAATGTCCCTCTATCCATGACATCTAGATTGACCAATCGAGGCATAGACCGTGTCATCCTCGGTACAATCTATATCTTGAACTCCAAGTAGACTCACTCTAATCAAATGAGCTCAATATCTCATATTGACTCATTTGGGCATGGCCATGCACTTCGTGGTCTCACTCTATCAAGAATAACGATGTCACTCCCATCATATAAGAGGGATAGATCCCATCTACATCACTCACATCCCTCCGCATAATTTGTTACATACCCAGTAATCGCCTTTATAGTCCACCCATTTACGGGTGACGTTTGACGAAGCCAAAGTATGCAACTCCTTATGTAGGGAACCATGGTGACTTCAGGTCTAAGGACTAATAGTCATACTAATAGCCACATGAGAAAGTATATGACACTCATATAATGATCCATGATACTTTCTCATGGCGAGTCATTCAGTATACATTCTCCAATGCATACCCATGTGTAAACTTGATATCTCATATCCATGACTTGTGAGATCAAGTCATCGTGTTGACCTACATGCTAGTCTCTACGCATTAACATTGTCCTTGAATGTTAATACTTGACTAGGAATGATTAAGAGTAGTATTCTCTATATCATCTCATCATCGATTCAACCAATCGATTGATATAGATAAGAACCTACTACTCAAGGACGTTATTATACTTAGTTATTTGGCACCAATACAAGTAAATATAATAACCATGCCTTTATAAATAGGAATATGATACAATAAAGTCCATACAACAATCATCACATGATTGGCTCTAGGGCTTTCACTAACAGCTCTAGACACAACAACCTTCACACTTAACCGTGTACCATCCAAGGCTGTGATAAAGACACCATATACAATATGGACAGGGAGAAATCCCAAGATGTCTTTCATGAGGATTTGGGGTTGTGAGGCTTACGTTCGACATCAAGTCTCAGACAAACTGGGACCCAAATCCAATAAGTGCTATTTTGTTGGATATCCCAAGGACACGAAGGGATATTACTTCTACATTCCCAGTCAGCACAAAGTGTTTGTGGCAAAGACTGAGGTTTTTCTAGAAAGGGATTTTGTTTCTAGAAAAACTAGTGGGAGTACGTTCGATCTTGAAGAAATTCAAGATAAGGACCATAGCACTGAGGCCTTGATGGAGGTTGAATAGGAACCATAAAGTGTTGTAGGTGATGAGATTGTTGCACAAAGAGTTGTGGAACAACCACCTGTTCAGGTAGACCTACCTCTTCGCAGGTCTGATAGGGTACGTCGTTAGCCTGAGAGATACTCATTTCTCTTTTCTGACCATGATGACGTTATGCTCATTGAGAATGAGCCTACCTCCTATCAGGAAGCTGTGATGAGCCCAGATTCTGAGAAATGGCTGGAGGCCATGAGATCCGAGATGGAATCCATGTACACCAACCAAGTATGGACTTTGGTTGATCCACCTGAAGGGGTCAAACCCATTGGGTGTAAGTGGGTCTTTAGGAGAAAGACTGACATGGATGGACTTATGCATACCTATAAGGGTCGATTGGTGGCTAAAGGTTTCAAGCAAATTCATGGTATTGACTATGATGAAACCTTTTCTCCAGTGGCGATGTTTAAGTCGATTTGGATCATGCTTGCTATTGCAGCATACCACGATTATGAAATCTGGCAGATGGGTGTCAAAACTACGTTTCTGAATGGAAACTTGCTCGAGGATGTGTACATGACACAACCTGAGGGTTTTGTAGATCCACAACATACTAGGAAAGTATGCAAGCTGCAAAGGTCCATTTATGGGCTAAAGCAACCCTCTCGGAGCTGGAATCTTCGATTCGATGATGCGATCAAACAGTTTGGTTTCATCAAGAATGAAGATGAACCCTGTGTCTACAAGAGGGTTAATGGGAACACAGTTGTCTTTCTTGTATTGTATGTGGATGACATACTACTCATTGGGAATGACATCCCTTCATTATAGTCTGTGAAGACTTGGCTGGGGACGTGCTTCTCAATGAAGGACTTAGGTGAAGCAGCCTGTATTCTAGGCATCAAGATCTATAGAGATAGATCTAAGAGATTGCTTGGCCTAAGTCAGAGTACATACATTGACACGATATTACTACGGTTTGCCATGCAGAATTCCAAGAAGGGACTTCTGTCGATGTCACATGGTGTGAGCCTTTCGAACACTCAAAGTCCCTCTTCTAGAGAGGAGAGAGACCGCATGGATAAGATCCCTTATGCATCTGCTATGGGATCTATCATGTACGCCATGCTATGTACTCGTTCTGATGTCTTGTATGCTTTGAGCATGACGAGTAGATACCAGTCAGATCCAGGTGAGTGTCACTGGATAGCAGTCAAGAATATTCTTAAGTACTTTAGAAGGACTAAAGAATATTTCTTGATATTTAGAGGCGATGAGGAGCTAGCTATAAAGGGTTACAACGATGCCAGCTTCCAAACTAACCAGAATGATTATAGATCATAGTCAGGGTTCGTGTTTTGTTTGAATGGTGGCATTGTGAGTACACACAGAGGCTAACATTGCAAATCCCTTGACCAAGGCTTTGGCATAGAAAAAGCATGATGGTCACACTAGGTAATTGGGTATTAGATAATACAGTGATTGACACTAGTGCTAGTGGGAGATTGTTAGTGAAAGCCCTAGAGCCAATCATGTGATGATTGTTGTATGGAATTTATTGTATCATATTCCTATTTATAAAGGCATGGTTATTATATTTACTTGTATTGGTGCCAAATAACTAAGTATAATAACGTCCTTGAGTAGTAGGTTCTTATCTATATCAATCGATTGGTTGAATCGATAATGAGATGATATAGAGAACACCACTCTTAATCATTCCTAGTCAAGTATTAACATTCAGGGATAATGTTAATGCGTAGAGACTAGCATGTAGGTCAACTCGATGACTTGATCTCACAAGTCATGGATATGAGATATCAAGTTGACACATGGGTATGCATTGAAGAATGTATACTGAATGACTCGCCATGAGAAAGTATCATGGATCGTTATATGAGTGTCATATACTTTCTCATGTGACTATTAGTATGACTATTAGTTCATGGACCTGAAGTCACCATGGTTCTTTACATAAGGAGTTGCATACTTTGGCTTCGTCAAACGTCACCCATAAATGGATGGACTATAAAGGCGATTATTGGGTATGTAACAAATTATGCGGAGGAATGTGAGTGATGTAAATGGGATCTATCCCTCCTATATGATGGAAGTGACATCGTTATTCTTGATAGAGTGAGACCACGAAGTGCATGGCCATGCCTAAATGAGTCAATATGAGATATTGAGCTCATTTGATTAGAGTGAGTCTACTTAGAGTTCAAGATATAGATTGTATCGAGGATGATATGGTCTATGCCTTGATTGGTCAATCTAGATGTCATGGATAGAGGGACATTGTCACATATTGTGAGAGTCACAATTAGTAGTCACAAAGGTGATGTTGGAGCTCAACATTCTTGTAACTTGGGTAGCAATGATGTGTTGCTAGATACCGCTCTTTGCTTATGTTCCTAAATCGGTTTAGGAGCATTGCCAACGTTACAAGAACCTATAGGGTCACACACAAAGGGCAATTAGATGGAGATTAGGTTCAGGTGATGAACCATGAGGATTAGGTTCATGGGATGAACCAAATTGGATTAAGAGTAATCCAAATTAGACTAATTGAGTTAGACTCAATTTGATTCAAGTGTTGAATGAGTCTAATTTAGATTTGATTCATTAAGTCAATTTGGTTCATCCCATTAACCTAATCCTCATGGTTCATCATCTGAACCTAATCTCCATCTAATTGCCCTTTGTGTGTGACCCTATAGGTTCTTGTAACATTGGCAATGCTCCTAAACCGATTTAGGAACATAAGCAAAGAGCGGTATCTAGCAACACATCATTGCTACCCAAGTTACAAGAATGTTGGGCTCCAACATCACATTTGTGACTACTAATTGTGACTCTCACAATATGTGACAATGTCCCTCTATCCATGACATCTAGATTGACCAATCGAGGCATAGACTGTATCATCCTCGGTACAATCTATATCTTGAACTCCAAGTAGTCTCACTCTAATCAAATGAGCTCAATATCTCACATTGACTCATTTGGGCATGACCATGCACTTCGTGGTCTCACTCTATCAAGAATAATGATGTCACTCCCGTCATATAGGAGGGATAGATCTCATCTACATCACTCACATCCCTCCGCATAATTTGTTACATACCTAGTAATCGCCTTTATAGTCCACCCATTTACAAGTGACATTTGACGAAACCAAAGTATGCAATTCCTTATGTAGGGAACCATGGTGACTTCAAGTCCATGAACTAATAGTCACATGAGAAAGTATATGACACTCATATAACGATCCATGATACTTTCTCATGGCGGGTCATTCAGTATACATTCTCCAATGCATACCCATGTGTCAACTTGATATCTCATATCCATGACTTGTGAGATCAAGTCATCGAGTTGACCTACATGCTAGTCTCTACGCATTAACATTGTCCCTGAATGTTAATACTTGACTAGGAATGATTAAGAGTGGTGTTCTCTATATCATCTCATTATCGATTCAACCAATCGATTGATATAAATAAGAACCTACTACTCAAGGACGTTATTATACTTAGTTATTTGGCACCAATACAAGTAAATATAATAACCATGCCTTTATAAATAGGAATATGATACAATAAAGTCCATACAACAATCATCACATGATTGGCTCTAGGGCTTTCACTAACACAATCCCCCCCTTTTTGATATTTGGCAATCATTTAAGTTAGGTCTTTAACACATGCACATAATCATATTTCCAATATGAATTTTAACTTAAACATTCATTCTCCCCCTTTGACATACATCATAAAGAGAAGAATTCATACAACAATAAGTCATGAAAGAATTACATTTGACATATCTAGAACTAAGGTATAAGATCGATATGAGGCTCCCCCTTAATCCGAGACATGGTTCATGATGTGTGAATAACATGTGTAGCAAAGCATAAACAATAGAATAGGCAAATATACCCTAATTTTGCACCAACAAGTATAGATTTTAGGGATGTAGCTCCCCCTAAACCAATGCATAAATGCAATCCTTCTTTCCATATAATTTATCATTTATATACTATAGGAATCATAGTATGGAGATATAATATCCAAAAATGGACCTTTAAACGATGAAAATAGTTTTCCATCCCAAAACAGTGTCATCGGTTCGATTGATATTGTCATCAGTCAACTGTCGACCTTGATACAATGATCGCTAATAACGATAAATAATCGATATCGTATAACTCTCAAATCGTAGTTTTCACCAAGGTTTAAAAACACGTAGGAAATTCCGTGGATGCCCAAAAATCATGAAACTTGGAATACACATTATTTATGACTAATATAACGTGTGAAAAATATTAGACTAAAATTATGCTCATCAAATTAATGGATTGACACAAGATTCAAAATGATAAAAATATTAAAAAAAAATTGGATTGTATCGTATCAATATTCGTAACTAGGATTACAATAAAGGTTTTTAAAAACACTTAGTAATATGTGTTCAATTCCTAAACTTGAAAATGTCGACCCATAGTAATATAGACACAAATAGAAATGAACTAAAAACAACTCCATTTCATTAAACAAAAAGTTACTAACAAAAGTTTGAGTTAGTGTCATACATATGGCCAAACTAAAATACAAAACACAAGCTATCTAGAGATCGTCATCATCAGCATCCATCGGTGCGGACGATGAACCATCGTGAGGAGGCGGATGTCCGGGTGCAGGAGGGCAGAGAATTGCTAAAATATCCTACTGCTGTCGGTGCATCCCATTCACCAGGGAGAGGACCTCCTGGTGCCCCAAACGAAGCTCCTCAAGGCGCGCATCCATCCTCTCCGCAAAGGCATCGAAGCGGGCAACGAAAGCTGAGTCTGGCATAATAGCACCGCCTGCAGCAGCATCCTCCGTAGCGGCACTCGTAGCAGTAGCACCCTCAACAGTAACACCCGCAGCAGCGGCACCCTCCGGTGCCGGAGTGCCGTCTGTCGGCCGTCGTGTAGGGTCCCAGATAATGGACCCCTCGTGGGGCTTCAAGCCTACCAAAGAGAAGCTCCAAGTGTTCATCTGGTCATATTTCTTGGTCATGGGCTTAATGACCCCCTTGGTCACATCGATGTCGACGGAGGCTAGCCACTGAGTAAGTACATTACCAAATGGCATATGGACCTTCCCATTGTTTGGCTTGATGAAATGAGTAATGCAATGGAAGGTGTTGAGACCAATGTTGATATCTAAGCTCTGACAGAATATATGCATGAGGAAGAAGTGAACAGGTCGAACTAAAGCCAGCCCACGTGTAACTATCGAAAGAATGCAATGAGCAATGACCTTATAAAGTACATTGTCAGAAGCAGAAAGCTCTTGGGATTAGAAAAGATTAGTATTTAGAGGACGAGGAGAATTGCAGAAGAGAGTATGAAGTGAGTCTAGAGAGATATCCTCGAAGGGAGGCAGAAGTGGCTCACTCCAAGAAGGTTAAAAGATGAATTCATTCTCGGAAGGGCGACATCCGAGAAAATCCGTCCAAATCTGAGGGCTGAAATCCAGATCGCATTGAGAAATGTGAGTCTGATACCTCAAGCCATCCCTAGTCGGTCGCAAATTGTTGAAAAACTCAGAAAGAAGGGTAATGTTGATCGGGTGGTCACAAAATACCAAGGACTCAAGATTGTAGAATTGGATAATCTGGACAATGTCGAAGCAGTTGTCCTTAATAAATTGTGGATCCAATGATCGAGGAGGGATGAGTTGAAATTTGTTTTTATTGAATGCATGTTCAAGTGTCGAATTTGGAAACCTAGGATCGGTCGAGGGTGGAGGGTTCGACGGGCCCTCGTTGACCGGTGGTAATCGGGTACGCTTAGATGCAAAATGCTTAACTCTAAATGTGCGGATTGAAAGGAAAAAAAAAAGGACAATGTAGGTCAAGAACTCATGATGATGATGAATGCATCACAAAAATAAACAAAAACACAATGGTTAGTGAAACAAAAATACATAAGCAACCAAACTATGAGCAGGGGTGAGGGTTTACCTAGGAGGCATGGTGAATGATCAAAGAAAGGTGTCGGAGTCTAGGTTCCACGAAGCCCTAACCAAAGGAATGGGTTATGGTGGAGATCAAGGAGTGAAATGGTGAGAGGAGGGGGTCCTCGAGTTGAAGAAACCTTTGAGCACAAGCACCGGTCGGTGAGATCGCCGAAAAAGGGAGAAGGAGGCGAGAGAATCACGACAGAAAAGGTCATCGAAAGAAGAAGAAGAGGGGAGTTCGGGTTTTTGGTGAGTCGAACGGGTGGGATAACCCTAAATCCCACGACATCAGTCGACTGCCGTTAGTCGACAGTCGAACTGATAGAGATTAGTCGAACCGCCAGTCGGATACGAATGCTTCTGTGTGCGGCAGTCGACTGCCATAAATAGCAGTCGAACTGCCAGTGAATCGGGTAAGCCCGGTTCGAGAAAGGCATATCAGTCGAATTGGTGATAAGCGCAAGTCGACTGCTATCAGTCTGATAGGTTTTTCTGGCTAGATTGGAAAATACATAATTAATTCAATAAATATCAAAAAATTACGAAATTTTGTGGTTAACTTTGTTACATCATTTCCTATCATGGAAAAATGATTTTAAAAATATGTCACTTCTAGATTTTGGCATTGACACAAACTCAAGATTTAGCAAAAGTTATGGCATTTTTGCAAGCTTTGTATCACTTTTGCTTATTAATTGAAAATTATTTTTCAAAGTATGATAAACATAGTTTAAATTATATTTTATTTGACATTTCCAATCATATTCTTGGAGCTATATGCCCATCAATTGTGCATAAGCCTTCCTAATGATTGGTCCAATGAAGCATTAATGTCTCTAGATGTCACTTTGGTTCATAGTAATGCATCATAATAAGCATGATGAACCAAGTGCATCTTCCTAACATCTCACATGTTGTCTAAGTGGCTCAATACAAAAATCATGGTTTCTTAGGTGTTTTGTGAGATGCTTAAAGGTATAAAACTTAGAATTTCTATAGGATCATGTAAACCTAGATATCTTATTCTACTAAGCACATTTCAAGTTCTCTCCTAAGTGATGAATATTCCGCTTCGGGGAGAGCCTTGGTGAATATGTCGGCTAAGTTGGACTTAGATTCTATGTAATTAAGTTCAATGTCCCCTTTAGTCACATGATCTCTAATGAAGTGATGTTTCACTTCAATGTGCTTGGTCCTAGAGTGATGCACCGGATTTTTGGTCAAATTTATGGTGTTCACATTATCACAAAATACTTTTATGTTAGAGTAAAGTAGCTCATAGTCCTCTAAAGTATGTTTCATCCATAGTAGTTGAGCTACACAACCACCCATAGCCACATATTCGGCCTCGGTGGTGGATAGGGCAACACAAGGTTGCTTCCTAATACTCCAACTAATTAGGGAGGACCCAAGGAATTGGCATCCACCACTAGTACTCTTCCGATCCAATTTGTAACCGGCATAATCGGAATCGATGTACCCAACCAAATCAAAAGACCTAGTCCTAGGGTACCATAGTCCTACATTTAGTGTGCCTTTAATATATCGTAAGATTCTCTTAACGGTAACTAAATGAGATTCTTTGATACATGATTGGTACCTAGCACACATACTAACCGCAAATAATATATCGGGTCTACTAGCAGTTAGGTACAAAAGGCTACCAATCATACTCCTATAGAGTGTAATGTCAATTTGGTTTCTTTCATGATCAACATCTATTTTTGTATTAGTTGCCATTGGGGTTGACACTACTTTAGCATTTTCCAAACCAAATTTCTTAATCATTTCCTTAGCATATTTGGTTTGGTAAATATAAATTCCTTCACTTGTTTGTTTGACTTGTAATCCTAGGAAGAAATTTAGTTCCCCAACTAGACTCATCTCAAACTCATTTTCCATATTCTTGATAAAGTCTTGAAGGAGTTCATCATTTGCTGACCCAAAGATAATGTCATCAACATATACTTGGGCTACAAAGATGTCCTTTAATGT
Source organism: Wurfbainia villosa (assembly GCA_025175895.1). Classification (NCBI taxonomy): domain Eukaryota; kingdom Viridiplantae; phylum Streptophyta; class Magnoliopsida; order Zingiberales; family Zingiberaceae; genus Wurfbainia; species Wurfbainia villosa. Next base: position 36,167,253 of record CM045990.1, read on the forward strand.
TGACTTTATAAATAGAGTTTGATCTACATTACCCCTCCTAAAGTCTTTAGAGATTAAGAAAGATGATAATCTTTCATACCAAGCCCGGAGAGCATGTTTCAAACCATACAAGGCTTTCCTAAGCTTGTATACATGGTTTGGATAGTCTATATTCTCAAACCCGGGAGGTTGTTCTACATATATCTCTTCCTTAATGAACTCATTTAGGAATGCCGATTTAACATCCATTTGATTGAGTTTGAAACCCATATAAGAGGCATATCCTAATAGGATTCTAATGGACTCTAACCTAGCAACCGGGGCATATGTTTCATCATAATTAAGTCCTTCAACTTGATTGAAGCCCCTTGCAACTAACCTTGCCTTATTCCTAGTGATATTGCCTTGATCATCTAGTTTGTTCCTAAAGACCCATCTTGTAGTAATGATGATATTGTCATTAGGTCTAGGAACTAATTCCCATACTTGGCTCCTTTCAAATTGAGCCAATTCATTTTGCATTGCTAAGATCCAATCCGGATCAAGTAATGCATCATTGATTATTTTGGGCTCAATTTGAGAGATTAGTGTTAGGGATCGTTTGAAAGCTAGAGGGGGGTGAATAGCGTTTTTTGTTTCTACAAAAATGATTAGCGGAAGCAAACACAAATAATATATGTAAAAACAAAAAACAATGCTAACAAAGCCTTTACGTGGTTCGGAGATGACGCTCCTACTCCACAGCGATCCTTAAGGTGGATCAACCCAAGCACTTTCACTAATGAAGCTTTCCTTTACAACAAAGACCTCCTCTTCTTTACAAAGAATGAAACTTGAGCTTAGAGAGAGGAGGAGAGAATTTAGGATCACTTAGAAAGCTTGAAAAACTTGTGGGAGCTTAGAAGATTGATCAGAATATAAGCATTAACCTCTTCTTGCTCCCCTTGGTCTCTTTTTATAGGAAAGAGCCCCTTTTTCCCATTGGAAGCCTATCAGTCGACTGATGGCTTTTATCAGTCGACTGCCGCCGATTTTAATGGCTTCTGAACTGCCGGATTCGCGGGATTTGCCATCGTCATCGCCAACGGAAAGGCTACCGATCGCTAACAGATCGGCCGATCGATATGTCGTGATAGTGCCGCGGCCGGGCTATGGGCTATTCATTGCGGCGGCCGATCGCCAATAATGGCGATCATCGCTAGCTTGTATGCGTGATCAGTCCGAGTTGACTCGTGATTCGCCTGACCGATATCCCCACCGATCGCCAACAACCCTCCAACCCCTAATGCTGTATTTAAAAGGCCGCCGATCGATACCATGTTCCGATCGGACACACCAAGTATGACTAATTCATACTTGGAAACATACCCTAAGACTAGACTTAACCTTCTAGCTTCTCCATCAGCCTTGCGCCTCCAGGATTTCTCTGAGTCCATGACTCCATCCATGCGCTTGCCTTCAAAAGCTTCCTTCGGTTTCGTCATGCTTTGGGTTTCTTCTTTGCCAAAGTACGCTTGGACTTTATGCCGCCAAGACTCCATGCTTAGACTTATGCCGCCAAGACTTGCCTTTGGTCTTTCTTTGCCAAGGTCACACTTGGACTTGTCTTTTACCAAGTCTTCATACTTGGATTTTCCTGTCACTTAAACATGTTCACAATTAGATCACAAAATATTGCCTAACTTAGATGATTATCCAAACATCAAAATATATAAATGCTTGGGGCATTGTTGCACCAACAATCTCCCCCTTTTTGATGTTTGGCAATCATTTAAGTTAGGTCTTTAACATATGCACATAAACATATTTCAATATGAATTCTAACTTAAATATCCCTTCTCCCCCTTTGACATACAATCAAAAAGAGAAGAGTTTATCCAATAAGTGCAGGAAAGAATTATAATAAACACATCTTGAACTAAGGTATAAAATTGAAATAAAACTCCCCCTTAATCCAAGACATGACCCATGATGGAAATCATAAACAATCATAGAATAGGCAAATATATTCTAGCTTTGCACCAACAATTATAGAAATAAGGGATGTAGCTCCCCCTGAACCAGTGCATCAATAAGATCCTTCTTTCTATACAAATTATTATGTATATACTGTGGCAATCATATAATGTCCAAAATCGGACTTTTTAACCGATGAAAAACCATTTTCTAGCCCAAAACAGTGTCACCGGTTTGACTGGAATTGGCACCGATCAATCGCTGCTATAATGACCTTAGCGATCGATATGACTAATGACTTTTTCAAGGTTTACAAATGCGTAGAAAATTCCGTGGATGTCCAAAAATTACGAAACTCATCCTACACATTTTATTCGACTAATATAACATGTGAAAAATATTAGACGAAAAATATGCTCATCAGATTAATGGATTGATACGATATTCAAAAAGACAAAAATATGACGCAAAAAGTGTAAATGTATCGTATCAATATTCATAACTTCGTACTATATGCTCAATTTCTAAACTTGACAAATAACAAATTGTAGGCACTAATAGACAAATCTGACATTTGAGTTTTTCGGTCAATTTAACAATTGTAAGCAAAAAACACAATTTCATTTCATTAATCAAAAGTCATTACACAAGTTGGGTTTATGCCGTATATACGGCCAAAAAGAAAATAAAATAAAACAGTCTGGCTAAAGATCGTCGTCATTTGCATCCATCGGTGCAGACGACGAGCCATCGTGAGTAGGTGGGTGTCCAGGTGCAGGAGGGCGGAGAATCGCCAAAATGTTCTGCTGCTGCTGATGCATCCCACGCACGAGGGAGAGGAGCTCATGGTGCTCCAAACTAAGCTCCTCAAGACGTGCATCTACCCGCTCTGCAAAAGCATCGAAGCGGGCAATGAAGGATGAGTCTGGCAGAGCAGTCCCCTCCGCAGCAGCTCCCTCAGTAGCAACACCCTCAGCGGCTCCTGCAGCAGCGACATCCTCCGGAGCGCCACCTGGTGGCCGTCGTGTAGGATCCCAGAAAATGGATCCCTCTCCGGTCTTCAAACCCGCCAAGGAGAAGCTTCGACGAGTCATCTGGTCATATTTTTTATTCATGACTTTAATGACCCCTATGTTGGTATCAATGCCTACTGAGCTGAGCCATTGAGTAAGGATATTTCCAAAAGGCATATGAACCTTTCCACTGTTAGGCTTTATGAAATGAATGATGCAGTGGAAGGTGTTTAGACCAATGTCGAAGTCTAAATATTGACGAAGGATATGCATGAGAAGGAGATGTGTAGGTCGAACCAAGGCCAAACCACGGGTAACTATAGGAAGGAGACAATGCGTAATGACCTTATAAAGGACATTGTTAGAGGCAGAAAGTTCTTGTGATTGAAATAGATTAGTGTTCAAAGGTCGAGGAGAGTGATAGAAAGTAGTATGAAGGGAATCTAAAGAAATCTCCTCAAAGGGAGGTGGAAGAGGATCAGTCCAAGATGAATACAAAATGAAGTCATTCTCGGAAGAGAGACATCCGAGAAAGTCGGTCCAGATCTGGGGGCTGAAATCCAGATCGCACTGAGCAACGCGAGTCCGATATCTCAGCCCATCTCCAACCGGTCACAAGTTATTGAAAAATTCAGACAAAAGAGTGATATTTACATGATGTTCACAAAAGATCAATGACTCAAGTTTGTAGTGTTAGATGATTTGAACTATGTCAAAGCAGTAGTCTTTAAGAAACTTTGGGTCTATTGATCGAGGTGGAATGAGTTGGAATTTATTTTTGTTGAAGGCACTTTCAAGTGCGGAATTTAGAAATCGAGGGTCAACAGAGGGTGTAGGGTTTGACGGGCCCTCATTGGTCGGAGGTGCCCGGGGACACTTAGATGCAACATGTTTAATTCTAAATGTGCAAATGAAAGAAAAAAACAACAATGTAGGTTAAAGATAATGCATGCACAAAGACAACAAAAAAACAAACACCGGTTAGTGAAATAAAAAAAATATAGGAACAAACACATGGTGATCAGGGATGAGGGTTTACCTAGGTGGCATGGTGAAAAATCAAGGAACAGTGCCGAACGCGAGTGTTCACGAAACCCTAGCCGATTGAGCGATCTGCGGTGGGGATTTGGGGCATGAACCGAGTGAGAAGAGGAGGTCCTCAAGTCGGAGAACACTCCAAATGGGAGCACTGGTCGGTGAAGTCGCCGGAAAACGAGGGAGAGCGGCTAAAAGGGGTGCGGCGGACGGTCGTCGGAAGAGGAAAGGAGAGAAAATCGGGAGGTTGTGGCGAGTCGAACCGGTGGGAAAACCTAAAAACCCGACATCAGTCAACTTTCGTTAGTCGGCAATGAATCGATGGTGATCACCGAACTGCCAATGATACAAGCGCTTGCAGACGGCGGCCGCGCATAAATGGCAATGAATCACGATGACGAACAATAACGGCCAGATACGAAGCGCTTATAGCAGGGCGATCGCGCCATAAATGGCGGTGACCGATGATGAACCGGTAATCCTGGTTTAATGTTGTCAGATCGAATCAAGGAATCGCTACGATCGACATATCCGATAATTTTCGCCGATTAAAAATTCATAATTAATTCAATAAACATCAAAAAATTACGAAATTTTGTGGGTAATATTGTTAGATCATTTCCTATCAATGAAAAATTATTTTAAAAATATATCACCTCTAGATCTTGATATTGACACAAACTTGAGATTTTGCCAAAGTTATGATATTTTTGCAAACTTTGTATCACTTTGGCTTGTCAATTGAAAATTGTTTCTCAAGGTTTGATAGACATAGTTTAAATGTTGTTTTATTTGACATTTCCAATCATATTCTTGGAGCTATATGCACATTAATTGTTCATAAGCCTTCCCAATGATTGGTCCAATGAAGGATTAGTGTCTCTAGATGGCACTTTGGCTCATGGTAATGCATCATAACAAGCATGATGAACCAAGTGCATCTTCCTAACATCTCACATGATTTCTAGGTGGCTAAATACACAATCATGGTTTCTTAGGTCTATTGTGAGATGGTTAGAGGTATAAAACCTAGATTTTTATGGGATCATGCAAACCTACACTTTTATTCTACAAAGCACATTCCAAGTTCTCTCCTAAGTGATAAAAATTCTATTTCGGGGAGAGGCTTGGTAAAGATGTCGGCTAAGTTGGACTTAGATTCAATGTAATTGAGCTCAATGTCCCCTTTAGCCACATGATCTCTAATGAAGTGATGTTTCACTTCAATGTGCTTAGTCCTAGAGTGATGCACCTGATTTTTAGTTAAGTTTATGGTGCTCACATTGTCACAAAATACTTTCATGTTGGAGTAAGATAGCTCATAATCCTCTAGAGTATGTTTCATCCATAGAAGTTGAGCTACACAACCATCCAAAGCCACATATTCGGCTTCGGTGGTAGATAGAGCAACACAAGGTTGCTTCCTACTACTCCAACTAACGAGGGAGGACCCAAGGAATTGACATCCACCACTAGTACTCTTCCGATCCAATTTGCAACCGGCATAATCGGAATCGGTGTACCCAATCAAATCAAAAGACCTAGTCCTAGGGTACCATAATCCTACATTTAGTGTGCCTTTAACATATCTTAAGATTCTCTTAACGGCAACTAAATGAGATTCTTTAGCACATGATTGATATCTAGCACACATACCAACCGCAAATAATATGTCGGGTCTACTAGCGGTTAAGTACAAAAGGCTACCAATCATGCTCCTATAGAGTGTAAGATCAATTTGTTTGCCTTCATTATCACTATCTATTTTAGTATTAGTTGCCATTGGAGTTGAAACTACCTTAGCATTTTCCAAACCAAATTTCTTAATCATTTCTTTAGCATATTTGGTTTGATAAATATAAATACCTTCACTAGTTTGTTTGACTTGTAATCCTAAGAAGAAATTTAATTCCCCAACTAGACTCATTTCAAACTCTTTTTCCATATTTTGAATAAAGTCTTGAAGGAGTTCATCATTTGTTGACCCAAAGATAATGTCATCAACATATACTTGGGCTACAAAGATGTCCTTAAATGTTGACTTTATAAAGAGAGTTTGATCTATACTACCCCTTTTAAAATCCTTAGAAATTAGGAAAGATGATAATCTTTCATACCAAGCCCGGGGAGCTTGTTTCAAACCATATAAGGCTTTCCTAAGCTTGTATACATGGTTTGGGTAGTCCATATTTTCAAATTCGGGAGGTTGTTCTACATATACCTCTTCCTTAATAAATCCATTTAGGAATGCCGATTTGACATCCATTTGATGGAGTTTGAAACCCATATAGGAGGCATACGCTGAAAGTATTCTAATGGACTCTAATCTAGCAACCGGGGCATATGTTTCATCATAATCAAGTCCTTCAACTTGATTAAAACCCCTTGCAACTAATCGTGCTTTATTTCTAGTGATATTCCCTTGGTCATCTAGTTTGTTCCTAAAAACCCATCTTGTAGTAATAATGGTGTTTTCACTTGGTCTAGGAACTAGCTCCCATACTTGGCTCCTTTCAAATTGAGCCAATTCATCTTGCATTGCTAAGATCCAATCCGGATCAAGTAATGCATCTTTAATTGTTTTGGGCTCAATTTGAGAAATTAGAGTAATATGACTAGTGGGATCCCTATGAAATGACCTAGTCCTAACTCCTTGAGATAATTCACCCACAATTTGATCTAAGGGGTGACTTTGATGAACTCTTATGGTTCTAGGAGGTGTATTAAGTTGATTTTGATCATGATCAACCTCAATCCTATGCTCCTCATCGGAATCATTCCTTACTCCCCCTTGATTCAATCCTCCCCCTTGATCATTACCCCCTAAAGTTAACTCTTGAAATTGTTGGGTAATTTCTTGATTTTCATTATTAATATCATCATCAATAGGGGATTTCCTAGGGTATGTATTGGAAGTTTCATCAAATTGGACATTTGAGGATTCTTCAATCTTTTGAGTCTTTTTATTGTAAACTCTATACCCTACACTTGTGGATGAGTATCCAACTAGGATTCCTTCATCCGCTTTAGACTCAAACTTACCTAGGTTGTCTTTGGTATTTAAAATATAGACTTTACACCCAAAGACCTTAAAATAGTGAATTGTTGGAATTGTACCATTCCACAATTCAAAAGGAGTTTTTCCTAAAAACCTATGAATCAAAACCCTATTTTGGATATAGCAAGCGGTATTAATCGCTTCTGCCCACAAGTAGCTAGGTAAGGAGTATGCATTAAGCATTGTCCTAGCCGCTTCTTGTAGGGCACGATTTTTCCTTTCCACAACCCCATTTTGTTGGGGTGTTCTAGGGCAAGAAAATTCATGCTTGTACCCTTGTTCTAAGCAAAAAGTTGAAAAATCTGAGTTCTCAAATTCTCCACCATGATCACTACGGATCCGGTTGATTTTGAGTTTTCTTTCATTTTCTATTCTTTTGCTAAAGCCTATGAATACTCCTAAGGTTTCATCTTTATTTTTCAAGAAGAATACCCAAGTAAACCTAGAGAAATCATCTACTATTACTAAGCAATACTTACTACCAATCATAGAGGGGGTACTATGGCAATCAAATAAATCCATATGTAATAATTCTAATGGTAAAGCGGTACTAAGTAAATTTTTACCTTTATGTGATATTTTTGATTGTTTCCCTTCTTGGCATGCATCACACATCTTGTCCTTGAGAAATTTGACTTTGGGCAACCCTTTGACTAATTTCATTTTTGCTATCTTGGCTATATTCTTCATGTTAATGTGTCCTAGACTCCTATGCCAAAGCCAACTTTCTTCCTCTTTTGCAATAAGACACTTAGTAGAAACATTAGTAGCATAGGATAGATCAACATAATATATATTTGATTTCTTAAAGCCTACTAACATGCAATCATTTAGAGTTTTGTGTCTTATAAAACATTTTGAGGAATCAAATCTAACATCAAAGTTTGCATCACATAGTTGACTTACACTAAGCAAATTAAATTTCATGTTTTTAACTAATAGCACTTTATTAATGGCAAGATTGGGAGATACCTCAATAGTGCCCTTTCCTAGAATTTTAAGTTTGCCGCTATTACCAAATGACACTTTTCCTTTGCTAGTGTGGTTGATAGTGGAGAATTTTCTCTCATCCCCGGTCATATGCTTTGAGCACCCACTATCAACTATCCACAAGCTTGGTTCTTCTACCTATATCACATAAAAAATACAATCCTTAGGTACCCAAATCTTAGGACCACTAGCATCAATTATAAATTTCTTAGGTACCCATGCCTTTCTCCCCTTGTTTTTAATCATTGATTTTCTACTAACAAGGGATGCAAATGCTACCTCTTTCTCCTTAGGTCTATATCCTAATCCGACCTTATTGTAAATTGCCCTTTGATCCTTAATAATCATATCTAGATATTTAGAACCATTAGTGAATTTTTCTAGGCATGCTCTTAATTTACCTATTTCTTTTCTTAGCTCATCATTTTCATCCCTAAGAGTACATTCATCAATTTCACTAGATGGTTTGCAACATGATGAATCTATACTCTTAAGTGATTTGATTTCTAATTTTAGATCCTTAACCCTAATTTTAGATCTATTTAAAGCATTTTGTAAACATGCAATAGTTTTATAAAGTAAATCTACTTTGGGTGAGTTGTTTACCTCATCATCATCACTTGATGATGATTCATCACTTGAAGAGGAAGAGGACTCCTTGCTTGAGCTCCTGGCTTCTTCTTCTAATGCCATAAGGGCTAGGTTCCGGGTGGCATGACATACTTCCTTATCGTCGGAAGACTCCTCCATGCTTAGAGTGTCCCACGTTTGTGCCACCATCGCCTCCTTCTTCTTCTTCTCCTTCTTTTCCTTCTTTTTCTTTTCCTTCTCCTCCTTCTTCTTTAGCTCCGGGCAATTAGGCTTTATATGCCCTTTCTTGTTGCAACCAAAACAAGTCACGTTAGAGATAGAATTTGAATTACTTGAAGATTTACCTCTTGAGGATTGGAACATCCTCTTCACGTCTTTCTTGATGAGTCTCCTTGACTTCCCACCGAACTTCTTGACATTGATGGATGGTCGCTTCTTCGGAGGCTCATTAGCTCCCATGTCTCCGGATTAAAATTTTCACTAATGAAAGAATTAATCCGGATGGGATGAGCTTCCTTAGCACAACCATTTCGTCATCGTGCTAACAACTTGAGTGGTCGCTTGAACAAACTAGTTGTTCAAGCAACACAACTCTTCTAGTTGGTTAGCCGCGGAAGAGACGACGAACGGATCGTCGGTTTTTGTGTTTGTCTTCGGGGTCCATGATTATAAAAAATATATACATATGCATAATTGTATAATCAACAATTAAAAGAACATTCTCAGATCTTAAAATAAAGTTATAAAACTTTATACCTTACGATCTTCTACCATATGTCCTATCCTTCTCGTGGACGACGTGTGGACGAAGATCCTCCACGAGTAGAAGCCTTCTAGATCGCGTTCTCCTCTACCTTGTCCGCTGTGAACAAAGAGAAGAACCAACAAATACCTATCCTTTCTAGAACCGGCCACCAAATTAGGGAATTTGGTGCAACCACCGGCCAAGGATCAAATGGATGATGCGTCGGCCAACTAGAAGAAGTGTTGCCGTTGGCCACTTTGGAGAATAGGGAGGAGGAAGAGAACCGGCCACCAATGGGAGGAGAACCGCCGGCCAAGGAAGAAGGGAGAGGCCTCTAGGATGGGCGCCGGCCAAGGAATGATCAAGGGAAGTGGGCGCCGGCAATCAACAAGATGGAAGGAGGTTGCCGCCCACTTTGCTCCAAACCCTAGCCGCCCAAAACCCTACCCGCCCAAAACCCTAACTCCAATTCGAAAAACCAATACTTGCCACCCAAGCCTAAGCCCCCTATTTATAGAATTAGGCTTAAGCCTCCTTTAATCTCCACCGTCGGATCTAGGGATTTAATCTTCACCGTCGGATCTAGGGTTTTATCCCAACCGTTGGATCTAGGGTTTAATCCCAACCGTCGGATCTAGGATTTCATCCCAACCGTCGGATCTAAGGTTTCATCCCAACCGTCGGATCTAGGGTTTTATCCCAACCGTCGGATCTAGGGATTTAATCCCAACCGTCGATTCTAGGGTTTCATCCTAACCATCGGATCTAGGGATTTAATCCCAACCGTTGGTTCTAGGGTTTCATCCAACCATCGGATCTAGGGATTTAATCCCAACCATTGGTTCTAGGTTTTGTTTTACATTCTTGGATCTAGACTTCACAAGGATTATATTAGGCTACGATAGGGACCATAAGGAGGAGTTGGGTTTTGGCCACCCGATGGATCAGAACCACACAAACTTGATCCATCAATGATGTTCCATTCCACTAGAGGATCATCATTGAACTACCTCACCAACCCCCATAAATTAATATGGGCTCCATATATTATTTGTACATCCATCTCCCCGTGTTTAAGATATCGAATGTCCGTCAATTAATTGATTTACTGACCATCAATTAATTAACATCTAATTCCTCGAGTAGTACCACTCAACCTTATCATCATGTTGACTAAGTCAGCCAGTTGGGTTTACATGATGAACCTTATGAGCTCCTCAAGGGGACATCATCAACCTAATATATAGGACACGGTTTCCTCCTATAATCAACGACACACCATGTAAATAATATTATTTCCCAACTTACCTGGCATATTGATTTAATCCATCTAAATCTCACCCACTGGTAAATCAAAGAAATAAATACTAAGTACATGTGTCCGTTATTATATCGGGATTAAGAGCATGTACAATATAATATCCGAGGTCCGATTCAATTATGTAGTCAGCAATAAATTGAATCACCTCTATGTCGGTCCTGCTCAATACACCTAAGTGTATTAGTGTAACTCTATGTTCAAGACAGAACAATACCAAGCTACACCACAACCATCCCAATGGTTTGTCCAAAACCATCTTGGTTGTGAGCCTCTACTTATATTTTACAAGGGACTGATAACATGATCTTCTGTGCCACACCAAGCACCATGTTATCTACAATGTAAAATATTAGACAATATGCACACATATATAATGAATATATAAAATGCAAACAATGATCATGTGATTCTTATTTCAAAATAAAATGTTCATACAAAAAGAGCTAGGCTTTCAGTATACATTCCAACAATCTCCCACTTATACTAAAAGACTATGCCGTCATCACTCTGCCATACATCTGATCCCCATGTCCTCCACATGCCTATCAAACACTTTCGCTGGAAGGGCCTTAGTGAATGGATCCACCAGGTTATCCTCTGATGCAATCTTGGCTACAGCAACTTCCCCTCGTTTTACGATCTCTCGTATAAGGTGGTACTTGCGCTCTATGTGTTTACTCACCTTATGGGCTCGTGGTTCCTTCGAGTTTGCAACTGCACCACTGTTATCACAATAAATTGTGATAGTTCTGGGCAAACCAGGAATCACATCCAAGTCCATCAAGAAGTTCCTGAGCCATACAGCTTCCTTGGCTGCCTCAGAGGCTGCCACATACTCAGCTTCCATGGTAGAGTCCGCCACGCATTTCTGCTTGACACTCCTCCATACTATGGCTCCACCTCCAAAAGTAAACACAAACCCCGAGGTAGACTTACTCTTGTCCCTATCTGATTGGAAATCTGAATCCGTGTAACCCACAGGGACTAATTGATCTGCCCGGTAAACCAGCATATAATCCCTAGTCCTTCTTAGGTACTTCAATATATGCTTTACCGCAGTCCAATGTCCCTGTCCAGGATTACTCTGATATCTGCTAACCATGCCCACGGCAAAGCAGATATCCGGTCTCGTATATAGCATAACATACATGAGGCTTCCTACTGCCGAAGCATAAGGAACTGCCTTCATGTCCTCTATCTCCTTTGATGTTTTGGGACACATCTCTTTAGATAAAGGAACTCCATGCCTAAAAGGTAGAAAACCTTTCTTGGAGTTCTGAATGCTAAAACGAGCAAGGATAGTGTCAATGTATGAAGCTTGAGATAAGCACAACATCCTTTTCTTGCAATCCCTTATAACTTTGATCCCTAGGATGTGTCCCACTTCTCCCAAGTCCTTCATGTCAAACTGTTTGGACAACCATATCCTTACGTCTGATAACACTTTGATATTGTTGCCAACTAACAAAATGTCATCTACGTATAGTACAAGAAACACCAATACATTTCCGTCACATCTCTTGTATACACAAGGCTCATCCGGACTTTGAATAAATCCATATGACTGGATTACCTCATCAAAGTGGATGTTCCAAGATCTAGAAGCTTGCTTCAATCCATAAATGGACCGATTAAGCTTACATACAAGATGCTCTTTGCCTTTAGCAATGAATCCCTCTGGTTGTCGCATATAGATGTTCACCTCAAGACTTCCGTTAAGGAAAGCTGTCTTGACATCCATCTGCCAAATCTCATAATCCATATGAGCAGCTATAGATAAGAGAATCCGGATAGACTTAAGCATAGCTACCGGCGAAAAGGTCTCCTCATAATCGATACCCTCTTTTTGAGTGTATCCTTTCGCAACAAGCCTAGCTTTGAAGGTCTCAACCTTCCCGTCTACTCCTCTCTTTCTCTTGTAGATCCACTTGCATCCAATGGCTTTTACACCATCGGGTGGTTCTACTAGCTCCCAGACCTGATTAGAATCCATAGATTCTATCTCTGAATTCATCGCACTTTGCGAAGATACCGCATCTCTATCTTGGAGTTCCTCGTCATATGTCCAGGGATCAGGTTCATGTTCACCAGGGACTAAGTCCGAAGACTCTCCCAAAAACATGAACCTCTTGGGTTGTCTAACAACCCTCCCACTACGACGAGGTGCCTCCTATGTATGCTCTGTGACACGCGGTGCAGTGACTTGTGGTGTATCCTCTTGTACCGGTGGTACTGAAGTCGGGACTTCCCCTGTCAACTCATCCAGAACAATCCTACTCGTGGGCTTGTGTTTCATCACATAGTCCTCTTCTAGAAATCTGGCATTCGTACTCACGATCACCTTCTGATCTCTAGGACTATAGAACAAACCACCTTTCGTTCCCTTGGGGTAGCCAACAAACATGCACACTTCTGTACAAGATTCCAACTTACCAGCATCAGCCTTCAGCACATGTGCTGGACTCCCCCATATCCGAATATGCCTTAGACTAGGCTTTCGCCCAGTCCACAATTCTACGGGAGTAGAAGGCACTGATTTAGATGGAACCAAGTTCAGAATATACACTGCCGTATCTAGCGCATACCCCCAGAACGAAACAGGTAACTCAGAATAACTCATCATCGATCTAACCATCTCCATAAGAGTCCTATTCCTTCGCTCTGCTACACCATTCTGCTGAGGTGTGCCAGGTGCAGACAATTGGGATTGAATCCCAGCCTCTGATAAGTAATTCCTAAACTCTCCCAAGAGGTACTCGCCACCACGATCAGATCGTAATGTCTTGATACTTTTACCTTGACGGTTCTCCACATCAGCCTTGAATTCTTTGAACCTGTCAAAGCATTCAGACTTGCGGCGCATCAAGTAAATGTATCCAAACCTTGAATAATTGTCTATAAAAGAGACGAAGTATTCAAAGCCACCTCTTGCCTGGATAGACATAGGACCGCACAGATCAGAATGAACCAATTCTAACACATCTTTGGCTCTATACCCCTTGGCCTTGAAAGGCCTCTTGGTCATTTTACCTTCCAAGCAAGATTCGCAGGTTGGGAGATCCTCCACCACTAATGAACCCAAAGGTCCATCAGCTATCAACCTTTGAATTCTACTTAGGTTAATATGACCAAGCCTTAGATGCCAAAGATATGTTTGGTTCATTTGCGAAGGTTCTTTTCTCTTATTAGATTTAGAAGATGAGTTATTTACTTCTATTTGCATCGTGGGAGTTTTTGGTTCAATAGTATATAAATTGCCAACCAATGTACCAGAACAGATAATCTCCCTATTCCTTTTTATAACCACCTTGTCATTAAAAGAAACAGAATATCCATCCAAAAACAATTTAGAAACTGAAATTAAATTCTTTCTAAAAGTAGGTACATAAAGACAATTTCTCAAAACCAAAAATTTATTCCTATCAAAAGATAAATAAACGTCTCCCACTGCAATAGCCGCCACCTTTGAAGCATTGCCCATGAAGACGGTAATCTCTCCCTCAGCTAGTCGTCGGGTTTCCTGGAACCCCTACAAAGTATTGCAGACATGATCAGTGGCTCCTGTATCTACACACCAGGCACTGGTAGATAACACCGCTAAACATGTTTCAACAACTAAACAAGAAGATATACCTTTGTTCTTTCGACGAGGATAGTCCGCCTTCCAATGTCCAGTCTGCTTGCAAGTGAAGCACTTGCCTTTCGGCTTCTTCACTCCTGCCTGAGGTCCCACTACCACTTTCTTCGCTCCACCTTGTTTCTTCTTCTTCTTACCTTTCAGTTTAGAGGAAGAAACTTTCTGAGCGACCATAGCTTGAGCACTCTGACGAAAAAGCCCCTCTGCCGCCTGGAGTTCTGTCAGAAGCTCCGCCAACGAATACAACCTCTTGTTCATGTTGTAGTTGAGGCGGAACTGCTCAAAACTCCTAGACAAAGACTGGAGAATGATATCGACCTGGGTTTCCCCATCGATCTCATCTCCGAGGACTTCCATCTCATTAAGATGAGCCATCATCTTGAGAACATGATCCCTAACGGGTGTTCCCTCGACCATGGTGGTCGTCATCAAGTTTCTCATTGCCTCCTGCCTAGCCGCCCTACTCTGATGTCCGAAAAGTTCCTTGAGATTGAACATCATGTCATAAGCTGTGGCCATGGCCTGATGCTGATGCTGCAGCACATTTGACATGGATGCCAAAATGTAACATCGCGCCATCTCATCTGCCTTGACCCACTTCTTATAATATTCTTTCTCCTTTTCATCAGAGTCATCGGTGGGCTTAGGAGGATAGACCTCGAAGAGTACAAATTTGTACTCCTCCGCAGTTAAGACAATATCCAAGTTTCTTTTCCAATCAATGTAGTTTGGACCAGTAAGTTTGTTTTCTTTTAAAATCACAGCAAGTGGGTTGAAAGCCATTTGAAAAACCTAAGAATCACAATGATCAAAATATTATATTTCAAATATTATTGATTCCTCAAAACAATAAAATTCCGAAATCAACCAACACCTCAAATCACCGAGAATATCGCATGCCACGCTGTGTGGACGTATACGAATTCTACATTTGTAAGAGGAGGTTTTACCCATTAATTTTATTATCTTGTCAACCTTACTTTTTGACAAATAAAATTAATAGTTGGTTCCTCTTTGGCCCTACAAATAAAATCAGTGACTCCGATGGGGAGGATACTTTTATTTGCATCTAAGTGTGCACCATTACACGATACTAAGGGAATTATTTCGGATTATGTGCCTTACCGCAGTGGAAGTACACATGCTCCTAGATAATTTCCTATAACCATTATTTGACCTAGTGATCCACAAACAAACCCGTCCGCAGGGAGGAAGGCACTCAGAGCCGACACACAAGTTTGTTTGCATCACACGTCAAATTGTAATGGAGGTCGCGGGAATTAATTAATGTCCCTCTCCCACTTAGTAAATTGCAAATGAGGAATTTTAAAACATACACGATATGCATATAAAACAAATAAGCAATAAATATGGAAAAAACAGAATTTTTCCAACTATTATGGCATTGTCCTCCAATATGCATCCCGTCATGTCGCCACCTCGTCCACTCCATCTTTTCCTGTGCGCAAGTCACCAAAGAGCTCCGAGCCGAGATAAACCATTTTAATTTACATCCATCGATCCTATACTCCACAAAGGAGTGTACAAATAATCTAGATCGAAAGTAAACTAAAATGAGCGGCTAAACAATGCCGCATTTAATTACAAAAATTAAATACTAATCTAGCCTCGTCAACCCCGAGGATTCAAATAATTTTTTTTTTACACACATCCATTCACATACACACACATGGCCATAATAGTCAGATCTTATGCCTGCAACCAAAGAGTTAAACTACGCATATCATACTATTATCCGGCACATATAATATATGAAAAATGCATAAAAAATTAACCGAATCCAAAACACACAAAATCGGTAACCGTGGCTCTGATACCATTTGATGGATGGTCGCTTCTTCGGAGGCTTATTGGCTCCCATGTCCCCGGATTAAAATTTTCACTAATGAAAGAATTAATCCGGATGGGATGAGCTTCCTTAGCACAACCATTTCTTCATCGTGCTAACAACTTGAGTGGTTGCTTGAACAAACTAGTTGTTCAAGCAACACAACTCTTCTAGTTGGTTAGCCGCGGAAGAGACGATGGACGGATCGCCGGTTTTTGTGTTTGTCTTCGGGGTCTATGATTATACAAAATATATACATATGCATAATTGTATAATCAACAATTAAAAGAACATTCTCAGATCTGAAAATAAAGTTATAAAACTTTATACCTTATGATCTTCTATCGTATGTCCTATCCTTCTCGTGGACGACGTGTGGATGAAGATCCTCCATGAGTAGAAGCCTTCTAGATCGCGTTCTCCTCTACCTTGTCCGCTCCGAACAAAGAGAAGAACCAACAAATACCTATCCTTTCTAGAACCGGCCACCAAATTAGGGAATTTGGTGCAACCGCCGGCCAAGAATCAAATGGATGATGCGCCGACCAACTAGAAGAAGTGTTGCCGCCGGCCACTTTGGAGAATAGGGAGGAGGAAGAGAACCGGCCACCAATGGGAGGAGAACCGCCGGCCAAGGAAGAAGGGAGAGGCCTCTAGGATGGGCGCCGGCCAAGGAATGATCAAGGGAAGTGGGCGCCGGCAATCAACAAGATGGAAGGAGGTTGCCGCCCACTTTGCTCCAAACCCTAGCCGCCCAAAACCCTAACTCCAATTCGAAAAACCAATACTTGCCGCCCAAGCCTAAGCCCCCTATTTATAGAATTAGGCTTAAGCCTCCTTTAATCTCCACCGTCGGATCTAGGGATTTAATCTTCACCGTCGGATTTAGGGTTTTATCCCAACCGTCGGATCTAGGGTTTAATCCCAACCGTCGGATCTAGGATTTCATCCCAACCGTCGGATCTAAGGTTTCATCCCAACCGTCGGATCTAGGGTTTTATCCCAACCGTCGGATCTAGGGATTTAATCCCAACCGTCGATTCTAGGGTTTCATCCTAACCATCGGATCTAGGGATTTAATCCCAACCGTTGGTTCTAGGGTTTCATCCAACCATCGGATCTAGGGATTTAATCCCAACCGTTGGTTCTAGGTTTTGTTTTACATTCTTGGATCTAGACTTCACAAGGATTATATTAGGCTACGATAGGGACCATAAGGAGGAGTTGGGTCTTGGCCACCCGATGGATCGGAACCACACAAACATGATCCATCAATGATGTTCCATTCCACTAGAGGATCATCATTGAACTACCTCACCAACCCCCATAAATTAATATGGGCTCCATATATTATTTGTACATCCATCTCCCCGTGTTTAAGATATCAAATGTCCGTCAATTAATTGATTTACTGACCATCAATTAATTAACATTTAATTCCTCGAGTAGTACCACTCAACCTTATCATCATGTTGACTAAGTCAACCAGCTGGGTTTACATGATAAACCTTATGAGCTCCTCAAGGGGACATCATCAACCTAATATATAGGACACGGTTTCCTCCTATAATCAACGACACACCATGTAAATAATATTATTTCCCAACTTACCGGGCATATTGATTTAATCCATCTAAATCTCACCCACTAGTAAATCAAAGAAATAAATACTAAGTACATGTGCCCGTTATTATATCGGGATTAAGAGCATGTACAACATAATATCTGAGGTCCGATTCTATTATGTAGTCAGCAATAAATTGAATCACCTCTATGTCGGTCCTGCTCAATACACCTAAGTGTATTAGTGTAACTCTATGTTCAAGACAGAACAATACCAAGCTACACCACAACCATCCCAATGGTTTGTCCAAAACCATCTTGGTTGTGAGCCTCTACTTATATTTTACAAGGGACTGATAACATGATCTTCTGTGCCACACCAAGCACCATGTTATCTACAATGTAAAATATTAGACAATATGCACACATATATAATGAATATATAAAATTCAAACAATGATCATGTGATTCTTATTTTAAAATAAAATGTTTATACAAAAAGAGCTAGGCTTTCAGTATACATTCCAACAGACATAGTGTGCCACCTCACTTGCCGATAACTCATCTTCACTACTCGATGAGTCTTCCTCAGATTCGGATGAGGAGGACACTTCCTTCTTCTCCTTCTTCTTCTTCTCCTTCTTTCCTACAAAAAGAGCTATACCCTTCTCTTTGGATGAAGTGTTAGCTTGTTCATGTAATTGAAATTCACAAAAAAGTTCATCTAACTTGACTAATGAAAGATCCCTAGAGACCTTATAGGCATCTACCATTGAAGCCCATAAGGTGGTTCTAGGGAAAGCTTGTAACACATACCTAACAAGGTCTCGGTTGTCGACCTTCTCACCTATAACATGTAGTCCGTTGACTACTTCCTTGAAACGCCCGTGCATTTGGCTCACGGTCTCGTTTGTCTTCATTGTGAAGCTTTGGAGTTGGCCAATCAAAAGATCTCTCTTGGCCCTTCTTGTTTCTTTGGATCCTTCATTGAGTTCAATGAGCTTCTCCCAAAGTTCTTTTGCGGAGTCGAAGGGCCCGACTTTAGAGAGATGCTCCTTGGATAGACCACATTGAAGTGTGGTCGTTGCTTTTGCATTTGCTTGTGCTTTCTTGGCCATTTCTCTTGTCCAATCTTTTGTCGGTAGTGGTGCTCCGAATTCGTCGACCGACTTCTCAAAACCATCTACAATACTAAACCAATTTTCAATATCATTCATTAAGTAATACTCCATCCTACCTTTCTAATATCCGAAGTCGTTGACGTCGAAGAATGGAGGCCTCGTCGTGCTATACCCCTCTTGAAATGCCATCTTTGCTCCGGTTGATTGCTAGATCTTCCGATGCGATCCGGGCTCTGATATCACTTGTTAGGGATCGTTTGAAAGCTAGAGGGGGGTGAATAGCATTTTTCGTTTCTACAAAAATGATTAGCGGAAGCAAACACAAATAATATATGTAAAAACAAAAAACAATGCTAACAAAGCCTTTACGTGGTTCGGAGATGACGCTCCTACTCCACGGCGATCCTTAAGGTGGATCAACCCAAGAACTTTCACTAATGAAGCTTTCCTTTACAACAAAGACCTCCTCTTCTTTACAAAGAATGAAACTTGAGCTTAGAGAGAGGAGGAGAGAATTTAGGATCACTTAGAAAGCTTGAAAAACTTGTGGGAGCTTAGAAGATTGATCAGAATATAAGCATTAACCTCTTCTTGCTCCCCTTGGTCTCTTTTTATAGGAAAGAGCCCCTTTTTCCCGTTGGAAGCCTATCAGTCGACTGATGGCTTTCATCAGTCGACTGCTGCCGATTTTAACGACTTCTGAACAGCCGGATTCGCGGGATTTGCCATCGTCATCGTAACGGAAAGAGTTACTACCGACCGCCAACAGCGGCGCTCGATCGATGCTCGTGAGCCGATCGCCACGGCTACGGCCAATATCGGCGCCGACCGCAGCTTGTATGCGCGCGGCCGAAAGTCGACTTCAGCTCGACCGATATCCCCACCGATCGCCAACAACCCTCCAACCCCTAATGCTGTATTTAAAAGGCCAGTTCGACTGATACCATGTTCCAGTCGACTGGCACACACCAAGTATGACTAATTCATACTTGGAAACATACCCTAAGCCTAGACTTAACCTTCTAGCTTCTCCATCAGCCTTGCGCCTCTAGGATTTCTCTGAGTCCACGACTCCATCCATGCACTTGCCTTCAAAAGCTTCCTTCGGTTTCATCATGGTTTGGGTTTCTTCTTTGCCAAAGTACGCTTGGACTTTACGCCGCCAAGACTCCATGCTTGGACTTATGCCGCTAAGACTTGCCTTTGGTCTTTCTTTGCCAAGGCCACACTTGGACTTGTCTTTTACCAAGTCTTCATACTTGGATTTTCCTGTCACTTAAACATGTTCACAATTAGATCACAAAATATTGCCTAACTTAGATGATTATCCAAACATCAAAATATATAAATGCTTGGGGCATTGTTGCACCAACAATTAGTACTATATGACTAGAGGGATCTCTATGAAATGACCTAGTCCTAACACCTTGAGATAATTCACCTACAATTTGATCTATACGGTGATTTTGATGAACTCTTATTGTTCTAGGAAGTGTATTAAATTGATTTTGATCATGAATATCCTCAACCCTTCTTTCATCATCGGAATCACCTCTTACTCCCCTTTGATTTAACTCTCCCCCTTGATCATTACCCCCTAAAGTTAAATCTTGAAATTTTTGGATAAATTCTTGATTTTTGTCATTGATATCATCATCAATGGGGGATTTCCTAGGGTATGTATTAGAGGTTTCATCAAATTGGACATTTGAAGATTCTCAATCTTTTGAGTTCTTTTATTATAAACTCTATACCCTACACTAGTGGATGAGTATCCAACTAGGATTCCCTCATCCGCTTTGGACTCAAATTTACCTAGGTTGTCTTTGGCGTTTAAAATATAGACTCTGCATCCAAAGACCTTGAAATAGTGAATTGTTGGAATTGTACCATTCCACAATTCAAATGGGGTTTTCCTAAGAATCTATGAATTAAAACCCTATTTTGGATATAGCAAGCGGTGTTGACTACTTCCACCCACAAGTAGCTAGGTAAAGAATATGCATTAAGCATAGTTCTAGCAGCTTCTTGTAGGGCACGCCTTTTCCTTTCCACAACCCCATTTTATTGGGGTGTTCTAGGACAAGAAAATTCGTGCTTGTACCCTTGTTCTAAGCAAAAGTTTGAGAAGTTAGAATTCTCAAATTCTTTACCATGATCACTATGGATCCGGTTGATTTTGAGTTTTCTTTCATTCTCTACTCTCTTGCTAAATCCTATAATTATTCCTAGGGTTTCATCCTTATTTTTCATGAAAAATAGCCAAGTAAATCTAGAAAAATCATCTACTATCACTAAGCAATATTTACTACCAATCACGGAAGGAGTACTATGACAATCAAATAAGTCCATATGCAATAGTTCTAAAGGTAAAGCGGTACTAAGTAAAGTTTTACCTCTCTGTGATGTTTTTGATTGCTTCCCTTCTTGGCATGCATCACACATTTTGTCCTTGAGATACTTGACTTTTGGCAACCCCTTGACTAACTTCATTTTGGCTATTTTGGCAATGTTCTTCATATTGATGTGCCCTAGCCTCCTATGCCAAAGCCAACTCTCTTCTTCTTTTGCAATAAGACACTTAGTAGAAGCATTAGTAGCATAAGATAAATCAACATAATATATATTTGATTTCCTAAAACCTACTAACATGCAATCATTTAAAGTTTTGTGTCTTATGAAACATTTTGAAGAATCAAATTGAACATCAAAATTGACATCACATAGTTGACTTACACTGAGCAAATTAAATTTCATATTTTTAACTAATAACACTTTATGAATGGCAAGATTTGGGGATACCTCAATTGTGTCTTTTCCTAGGATCTTAAGTTTACCACTATTTCCAAAAGACACCTTCCCCTTGCTAGTGTGGTTGATGGTGGAAAATTTTCTCTCATCACTAGTCATGTGTTTTGAGCACCCACTATCAACAATCCATAAGCTTGGTTCTTCTACCTATACAACATGAAAAATGCAAGCCTTAGGCACCCAAATTTTAGGACCGATAGCATCAACTATATAACTTTTGGGGACCCAAGCCTTTTTAGCCTTGCTCCTAATAGTTGGTATTCTACTAATTAGAGAGGTGAAGGCTACTTCTTTTTCCTTAGACTTATATCCTATGTCGGCCTTATTATAAATGACCCTTTGGTCCCTAAGAATCATATCAAGATATTTGGACCCATTTGTAAACTTTTCTAAACATGCATGTAAATCACCTATTTCTTTCCTAAGTTCATCATTCTCATTTCTAAGTGTACATGCATCATCATAAGGTGGTACTACATTTTTAAGTGATTTAATTTCTACTTTTAAGTCCTTAATCTTAGTTTTTTTATCTATTTAAGGCATTTTGAAGGCATGCAATGGTTTTATAAAGTAAATTTATCCTAGGGGAGTCTCTTACCTCATCATCACTTAATGATGATTCGCCGCTTGAGGATGAGGATGAAGACTCCTCACTTGAGCTTCCGGCTTCCTCCTCCAAGGCCATGAGAGCTAGGTTCCGGATGGCATGACACATTTCTTCATCATCAGAAGAGTCCTCCAAGCTTAGTGTGTCCCATGTTTGTGCCACCATTGCCTCCTTCTTCTTCTCCTTCTTTTCCTTCGTTTTCTTTTCCTTCTCCTCCTTCTTCTTTAGTTTTGGGCAATTTGGCTTGATATGTCCTTTCTTGTTGCAACCATAACAAGTTACGTTAGATGTAGAAATTGAACTAGTTGAGGTTTTACCTTTGGAGGATTGGAACATCCTCCTCACATCCTTCTTGGTGAGTTTCCTGGATTTCTCACCAAATTTCTTTACATAGTGAGCTACCTCACTTGTCGATAGCTCGTCATCGCTACTTGATGACTCCTGGGATTCGGATGAAGAAGAGACTTCTTTCTTCTCCTTCTTCTTCTTGTCCTTCTTTCCTACAACAAGAGTTATACCTTTTTCTTTCGAAGAAGTGTTAGCATGTTTATGTAGCTCAAATTCACAAAAAAGTTCATCTATCTTAACTAAAGAAAGATCCCTAGAGACCTTATAGGCATCTACCATTGAAGCCCACAAGGTTGTTCTAAGGAAGGCTTGGAGTACATACCTCACAAGGTCTCGGTTTTTGACCTTTTCACCTATCACATGTAGTCCGTTGACTACCTCCTTGAAGTGACTGTGCATTCACGGTCTCGTTAGTCTTTATGGTGAAGCTTTGGAGTTGACCTATCAATAGGTCTCTTTTGACTCTTCTAGTCTCTTTTGATCCTTCATTCAATTCGATGAGCTTCTCCCAAAGCTCTTTTGTGGAGTTGAAAGACCCAACTTTGGAAAGTTTCTCCTTGGATAGACCACATTGAAGTGTGGTCGTTGCTTTTGCATTAGCTTACGCTTTCTTTGCCATCTCTCTTGTCCAATCTTTTGTCGATAGTGGTGCTCCAAATTCGTTAACCGACTTTTCGAAACCATCTACAATACTAAACCAATTTTCGATGTCATTCATGAGGTAGTATTCCATCCTACCTTTCCAATAGCCGAAATTGTTGCCGTCGAAAAATGGAGGCCTCGCCGTACTATATCCCTCTTGAAATATCATGCTTCGGTTGATGGTTAGATCTTCCAATGCGATCCGAACTCTGATGCCACTTATAGGGGATCCTTGGAAAGCTAGAGGGGGGGGGGGTGATGTAACGCCCGTAAAATTCTAAACTATTCAAAGTAATTATATGGGTTTTAATGCCCATAAAAGGTTTAAAATAAAAATAAAATAAAAGATGGGTATAGGTAGGATTTGAACCATGAACCTCTAAATAGGGAGGTAGCCTTGACACCACTAGACCATAGGATGATTCATGGATAAGATATATAAAGAATATACAAAGAATATAGTTGGGAAGATGAGGAGTTGGTTCATCCCCCCATGAAAGGATGAAGAGTGTTCATTCCCTAGGTATTGAAGAGGAGAATTAAGAGAAGAGAGGAAGAAAAACCCCACTTTCCTTCTTCATTCTCCTTCTTCATTATCCTTGGCTGAATTTATCATTCTCCTTCCTCCTTTTTTTTCATCCCAAGCTCTAGGGCTTCTTGTGTAGGGATTCTCAAGAGGGGTTTTCCAAGAGAAGTTCCCACAAGTCTTAGTATTGCTAGAAGATCCAACTCCACCGAAATGTTCCCTCCTCCTTCCTCCTTCTTCACCGAGACCCTAATGCCCTTGTTTGGTGTTCTTGAGAGGGTTTCAAGGGGATAAAAAGGTTTAGTATATGCTAGAGGATCACTCCTAAGGCTAAGGGACAAGGGAAGGTCTTCATCTCCTAAAAACCCTAGCGGTATACTAGTACGATAGCGAGAGGATATAAGTATCTCTCACCTGCAGTACAAGTAGCTCTTCGATTGTTTTATATAGCTTATTTTTCTATGTTTTGAAGATTATATGTTTGGATCAGATGATATATGTGTGTAATCAGATTTACAGTTAAGGTATATGTCTTTTTAAGCAAGATCTAAGATCACAAAGATGCTATCTTTCACCTATAGCATAAGTAACTCTTTGATATGCCCATTTAACTTCTACCATCATGTTTTATTCGAATTTATATGTTCTGTCCAGATTATATTTGTTTATATTTTTAGGTATTTTAAGTATATTTCATGTTGAAGCAAGACCTAAGATTACAAAGATGCTTCCCCTATATGTTTTGGGGACAAAGAGCATGATTGCATGTCTTGAAAGGCTTCCTATATGAGTTTTGGGAGTATGATCATGTTAAATGTTTGATAAATGATGAAAATATGTTTTGATCAGATTATATAGGTGTTTTTAGATTTATAGGTAAGTATTCCGGTTGATAGATACTTAAAAATCCTTCTTGAAACTTTCGACCAAGACCTCCTTCATGCTTCCAATGATTTTCCATGCCATGTTTTGTATGAGTATGATGATAATATGTTGATAGATAGGCTTGATTGAATGTTTGATTCCAAATCTCACCTTGAAACTTTCGGCCAAGACCTATATATGCCCCTAATGGTTTTCCATGCTATTATCTATATGTTTCCATGCTATGTTTTGTATGTAGATGAAGATGACATGTTGATATCTAGGTTTGGTTTGAGTATTTGATCTCAAGGCCCCTTGAAACTTTCGGCCATGTCCTATATATGCCCCTAATGGTTTTCCATGCTATGATCTATATGTTTCCATGCCATGTTTTGTATGAATATGATGATAATATGTTGATAGATAGGCTTGATTGAGTGTTTGATCCCAAAGCCACCTTGAAACTTTCGGCCAAGACCTATAAATGCCCCTAATGGTTTTCCATGCTATGATCTATATGTTTCCATGCTATGTTTTGTATGTGGATGAAGATGACATGTTGATAGCTAGGTTTGGTTTGAGTGTTTAACCAATCGCTTCAATGTTTTATGCATGTATTGAATACCGGACCCTGGTTGGCAACAATCCAATTGAAGGCATAAAAGTCTAGAGGCTGTAGCACAAAGTACATGTAACTGAACGAAGCACACTTTAAATTCTTAAGAACCCTCCCTTAGGGTTTCGGCCAACCCATGCTCATGCCCTCTAATAATCCTCTATGCCATGCTACATGTATATAAGATGTTAATATGATGTTAGTTAGACTTTATGATAGCATGATTGGTTTATGTCACTACCTTATGTCCATGTTAGTTGTATGAATGTATGATTGGGTTATGCTCATTGCCATGTTAATTGTATGAATGTATGATTATGTTATGCTCATTGCCATGATTAATTGTATGAATGTATGATTATGTTATGCTCATTGCCATGTTAATTGTATGAATGTATGGTTATGTTATGCTCATTGCCATGTTAATTGTATGAATGTATGATTATGTTATGCTCATTGCCATGTTAATTGTATGAATGTATGATTATGTTATGTTCATTGTATCATGATGAACAAGTATGTATGATGAAAATGCCTAAGAGATGCTTCCCTAAGAGCACTCTTTATGTCATGAAAAGAAATATGATATGTTATGAAGAAGGAGCATGATATGTTATGATAAGGAACATGATATGTTATGAAAAGAAATATGATATGTTATGAAGAAGGAACATGATATGTTATTTTACTTTATGCATGGCTTGTACCGGACCCTAACAAGGTCCAAGGGATGGGCTCCTAAGTTGCCCTAGGCCGACAGACATAGTACGGGCCTAGGATGGGCTTCTATGTTATGATTGCCCCTAGGTCGACGGTCATAGTACGGACCTAGTACGGGATGGGCTCCAAGTTTCCCTAGGCCGACGGTCATAAGTACGGGCCTAGGACGGGCTTCTATATTATGATGGCCCCTAGGTCGACGGACATAGTACGAGCCTAGTAACCTAGTAGGTTCGGGATTAGCTACCTTGGGTCTATTTAAGGATGTGTGCAATGATGATGATGAATGTGGTACAATGTCGGGCCCAATATGTTGAGATTATGTTTAAGTACTTATAAAATATATGTTTTCAAAGAGCATCTTACATATACTCCTTTTCATGTCTATGTGATTATGATATTTATCTGAATGCTATGCTTATATATTCTTGAATGTTTATATGAATGCTATGCTTATATGTTCATGTATGTTTATATGGATGCTATGCTTATATGTTCTTGTATGTTTACATGAATGCTAGGCTTATATGTTCTTGTATGTTTATATGAATGCTATGCTTATATGTTCTTGTATGTTTATATGAATGCTATGCTTATATGTTCTTGTATGTTTATATGAATGCTATGCTTATATGTTCTTAAATGATCATGTCACTACTCTATGTCTAATTCTTGATGTATGACTTTTGTGAGTAGGAAAGAAACTTACTAAGCCTATGTGTTTATAGTTTTATGTTCCCTTGTACTGCAGATAAGGGTAAATAATGGCTAAACTAAAGGGAGTAACAGGAGGGGCAAAGTGTGTGTGGTAGTGGCATGGTGGAAGAGATCTGTTTATGTTTCAAAGCCTTATGCATGTTTCCTTTTAAGCTTTGCATGATAGATGTTAAGAGTCGAACTCTACTTGATGTTGATGGTTGCTACTTGGTGTCCTTTAGGTTGATTTTCATGAACATGAACTAAGTACTTATGAAATGATGATGTATGCTCCATGATGCATGCTTATGTTTAAAAGAACAAAAAACAAAAAAAAAGAAGTTTAAAGTCTTCCGCTGTAAATGCATGTAGTCTTCCGCTGTAAATGCATGTATGTATGATCACGTCGCACCACCCTTTCAAACCCCCTAAAAGGACGGGCGTGACAGGTTGGTATCAGAGCAGATCTGCCTTTCCACTACACACACATCAAGCTCCTATCCTGCTGCTCCAAGTAAGAAATTCTATGTCTACTCTATTTCTTTCATGTATAATAAGAAATGCTTTTAGTTTAAATATGCATGAAAATATGTATGATAATCTTATGCTAAGCCTTTAGTTTAAATATGCATGAAAATATGTATGATAATCTTATGCTAAGCCTTTAGTTTAAATATGCATGAAAATATGTATGATAATCTTATGCTAGCCTTTAGTTTAAATATACATGAATATATGTATGATAACCTTATGCTAGCCTCATTATAATATATGAAGATAAGCAGGGCTGGATGACGCAGTAATAGAATCGATGAGACAGTACCCCCACCTGATCTTATGCATGTGGTTACGGAACTCCAGGGACAACTACAGGAGTTCTGTAGCCTATTCAAATCCCAGAATGGAAGTGAGAAGATATAGCTATGGATTTCATAGTAGGACTACCCAAAACAACTAATGGTTATGAAGCTATTTAGGTGATTGTTGAAAGATTGACAAAATCTGCCCATTTTCTTGCAATCAAATATCGTACTCAATGGAATAACTAGCTCAGTTGTATGTTGAGGAGGTGATCAGATTGCATAGAGTTCCTAAGATCATGTGATTGAGCCACCAACGGTACAAGTTCAAGAAGATTTAAGTTATGAAAGTCGACCTATTCAGATAATAGATCGAGAAATCAAGGAATAGAGAACCAAAGTAGTACCCTTAGTGAAAGTCATATGGCAAAATCAAAAGTTTGAAGAAGCAACTTAGGAACGCGAATCAAAAGTTTGAAGAAGCAACTTAGGAACACAAATGATTAGCGGAAGCACAACAAATACAATAGTAATAGAAACAAAAATGCAATGCTAACACGGAAGCTTTTACATGGTTCGGAGATAATGCTCCTACTCCACGGCGATCCTTAAGGTGGATCAACCCAAATCAATCTTAACTAATAAGCTTTCTCTTTTACAAAACCCTCCTTTTCTTACAAAGGATGAAGATGAAGATTAGAGAGGAGGAGGGGAATTAAAACACTTAGAAAGCATAGGAAATTTGTGGGAGCTTGAGAGAATGATTAGAATATAAGCATTAGCCTCTTCTTGCTCCCCTTGGCCTCTTTTTATAGGAAAGAGACCCATTTTCCCATTGGAGGTCCATCAGTCGACTGATGTCGCAGCTGGCGAGCCAGATTCACGGGATTCATAGTCCTCACTATCACCGATCGCCAAAAGTAGCGATCGATAGCCGCCTGCAGCCGATCGGGCTAGCCTGGCCACGAGCCTGTTCGGGCCGATCGCTAATAATGGCAATGATTACTAGCTTGTACGCGCGTAGTCCTGGCTCGAGTCGATAATCATCGCTGATCGATAACTCCTACGATCGCCGCAGCTATCCGACCTCCAATGTCAGATATCAAGGCCGCCTGACCGCACAATGTTCCAATCGACTGTCACACCCCAAGTGTTGGTGCAGTAGGCACCTAAGTCGAACCTGAGTTTTGATTATAGCAAATGATATAAAGTTAAGCTTATATTGTTATCTCACGAGCTAAATCAAGTGTGCAGAAAAGTGCCAACGCTGGAGCTGAAAGCTAGCGACACCCGGAGGAAGTCGCGGTGGTCGAGCGACACTCGAGTGATTTCAGAGGAAGCCAAAGGAATCGAGTGGAAGGCCAGAAGTGAAAGCGACATAGTAAGTATCGAGGTAAATCTCGTGTGTGTGAGAGTAAAAGAGGTCGTATCCTCTTTACAGGGATGATCTTAAGCGTAGATCCAACCAAAGACATCCTATAGATGGTCTAGGTCGAGATCGGATGGTCAGCGGCCGTCCAAATAATGTTTTTGTTAAGCTAACTTTGCCTTGTATCTAAAGATCACTGATCCTATCTTGAGGACTCGACTACCGCCCATCGGGCCGATCAGTCATGGCCAACATTTCTTGATCGATGTCGCTTATCACCGATCGATGATGGCCATCAGTCAACTGATGATCATGGATCAACTTCGAGGAGTCAAGGCTTATCACCTCATTTCAAGGGGAGTGGTGCTCAAATTCTATTGGTTGAAATTCTTCTCGAAAATGGGCTCAAAGGCTATAAAAGGAGGGCCTCTCTTAGGGTTTTTTCATCAATTCTTAGTGCTCAAAAGGCTCCGCAACGCTGTGACTCTCCGACGACTCTACAATGACGAAGTGGTGTCAACAACCCTAGCTTAATTTCTATTCCCTAATTGTTGGTATTGTTAGTGAAAGCCCTAGAGCCAATCATGTGATGATTGTTGTATGGACTTTATTGTATCATATTCCTATTTATAAAGGCATGGTTATTATATTTACTTGTATTGGTGTCAAATAACTAAATATAATAATGTCCTTTTGTGCAAAAGGTTGGAACCGCCAACCTAGCGGCCCCTACCGACCCGCCCCCGGGCCTTTGGTAAGGGAGGTAAATCACGGTGGGCCTTTGGCCCTTGAGACTAGTAACCAGCGCATGGAGGGACGGAACTCGCTTTTGCGAGGGATTGACCCGTTGTCCATTTGTGCAACTTTCTGAATGCACTAGCCACTAGCCCCTTCCCGCGGGAGCAAATATAATAATGTCCTTGAGTAGTAGGTTCTTATCTATATCAATCGATTGGTTGAATCGATAATGAGATGATATAGAGAACACTACTCTTAATTATTCCTAGTCGAGTATTAACATTCAGGGACAATGTTAATGCGTAGAGACTAGCATGTAGGTCAACAAGATGACTTGATCTCACAAGTCATGGATATGAGATATCAAGTTGACACATGGGTATGCATTAGAGAATGTATACTGAATGACCCGCCATGAGAAAGTATCATGGATCGTTATATGAGTGTCATATACTTTCTCATGTGGCTATTAGTATGACTATTAGTCTTTAGACCTGAAGTCACCATGGTTCCTTACATAAGGCGTTGCATACTTTGGCTTCGTCAAACGTCTCCTGTAAATGGGTGGACTATAAAGGCGATTACAAGGTATGTAACAAATTATGCGGAGGGATGTGAGTGATGTAGATGAGATATATCCCTCCTATATGACGGAAGTGACATCGATATTCTTGATAGAGTGAGACCACGAAGTGCATGGCCATGCCCAAATGAGTCAATATGAGATATTGAGCTCATTTGATTAGAGTGAGTCTACTTGGAGTTCAAGATTTAGATTGTACCGAGGATGACACGATCTATGCCTCGATTGGTCAATCTAGATGTCAAGGATAGAGGGACATTGTCACATATTGTAAGAGTCACAATTAGTAGTCACAAAGGTGATGTTGGAGCTCAACATTCTTGTAACTTGGGTAGCAATGATGTGTTGCTAGATACCGCTCATTGCTTATGTTCCTAAATAAGTTTAGGGACATTGCCAACGTTACAAGAACCTATAGGGTCACACACATAAGGGCAATTAGATGGAAATTAGGTTCATATGATGAACCATGAGGATTAGGTTCATGGGATGAACCAAATTGGATTAAGAGTAATCCAAATTAGACTAATTGAGTTAGACTCAAGTTGATTCAAGTGTTGAATGAGTCTAATTTAGATTTGATTCATCAAATCAATTTAAATTAATGAATAGAGATTCATTAAATTAAAATTGACTTGAATCAAATGGTTGGATTTGATCAACCATGGGAGATAAGAGGTCAAGTTTGACTTGACTTGAGAGGGAAGATGAAAGGTAAAGTTTGACTTGACCAAATGTCATGTCATGATGATGACTTGGCATGGCCGACCAATGATGATGCCCCACATCATCATTGACTTTGTCATGTGGTGCCACCTCATGAGGGATACCAAGGGTCATGGGAGTTACATGCATGCATGTAACCCCCTCTCCATGAAGTGGCCGGCCACTTGATGGTTATTCATGTGGTAATTCATTTTGTGTAGGTTACACAACTTCATCTTCAACCTTGGATCATCTTCCCTCAAGCTCTCTCCCTCTCCTTCCTCACCTTGCCGAGCATCTAAGGAGTGCTAGCACACTCAAGATTGCTTTTCTCCACCTTTTGCTTGTGTGGATACCAATAGAGGAGTGTGCACTTGACACTCTCGAGTTCCGGCGAACCTTTTGGACGAGCGGGATAAGCGAAGGGCATCACTACGAGGGTAATGATCTAACCTCTTAGATCTAAGGTAGATCTAGGGTTTTTAGTAAGCACATACATGTTTTGTTTTAATACATCTTCGCACGGATCCGTGGCCGGACTTCCAGGGTTTCCGCAACGCAAAAAGCGGTTTTTGCGGCTCAGAAAGTCCAACAGTGGTATCAGAGCCACATGCGAAGCATGTATGTGTTTCATTTTTGTAATTTTTGTATTAGATATAAAAATTACAGATTTATATGTTTCTTTAAATTTCCTATTTTTATAGAATTTTTGGGTATTTTCTCGAATAGTCGAAACAACGAGTGTTGGGACACTTGTAGGCTTCAACCGTCGAGAAAAACTCTCCGTAACGGCGAGTTCTCGCTTTAGGTGTTTGGGACAGCGACTTAAGTCACTGTAAGATCATTTTAGGGACACTCGCAAAGTTTATTTTGCGAGTAAGGGAGCTGCCCCTATCCCCGAAAGGGGCCTTGTCTCGCGATCGCGCCCGGAAACCGCTTAACGGGACCGTTACGGGGAGGTGACTCATAAAATTAAAAAAAATAGGAAAAATTATAGAAATTTTCTGTAAAAAATACATAATTTAGAATTATGTATAAATCTATGATTTTCATGGCCCAATAACCCCAATATGATTGGATGTGATGTGTTGTAATTCATAATATGGCCTGCGTGCCGTTTTGTGGTTGTGCGTGTTGTATAGTGTATGCGACCTGCGCGTCGTACCTCTTCTTTTGATATTCTAGTTGTAAATAGTTTTAGACTCGAATGTAACTTGAGTTTCATATTTGTAATGTACAAAATGGAGCGGTGGAAAGTCCACTTGAAGACGAGGTTACGAGAAGGGTGACGACGACACATGGCGGTCAAAGGAAGCGCTTGGAGAAGCCGCTAGCCTTAGGTTGATCGTCCGATCTTCTCATTGGCTTGAGAAGATCGTAGTATGGCCATGACTACATCACATTTAATTTTATATATATATATATATATATATATATATATATTTATTTATTTATTTATTTGATTTTGCTTGTATGTATGTGATGCATGCTAGTAGAATAATGCTTGTATATATATGATGCATGCTAGGATAATTTTCTTGTATGTATATGATGCATGCTAGAATAATGATTGTATGTATGTGATGCATGCTAATATAGGATAATAAAGGCCTAAATGCGTATAAGATACACATTACGATTAGATTAGATCATAATCGAATCAACTCAAAAATACCTACCGAGCCTTGATACCCATCACTACCTCGATCATTTGTTGTTGTTGAATCTGCCAAAGCAGAGCAACGCATATTATCTTAGAAGGGTGCGGAGGGACAATCTTGGTCTCGCCTATCACGCTTGGGTTAGAGTAAGCTCAATTAGATTGAGCAAAACTAGTTAACTCAATTGGATCAAATAGAACTATAGGCATATTCCAATCGTTGGAAAGATAGGTTAAGATCGCATTTACACTAAATCTTGGGCGATTTAGCCAAAGCTAACTCAAGGTCTTTTGTAAATGTGGGTCTTGATCCTATAAACAAGAGTTGCATAGAGATGTAATCGGTAATGTGTTACCCACCGATCGTACTAAGTCTTGGGCGATTTAGCCAAAGCTAACTCAAGGCTTAGTATGATGTGGATCTTATCCCGCAAGAATTATAGCTAGTTTGTATGAATCTAGTAATGTGGTTTGACCACATCCATAACTCGATTCTACAAAATTCCTATAATTCAGTGGGAGCATCATTTGATTAAAGGCCTAATTAAATGATAAAAGGAATATGATATTAATTCTCTGCATTGTATGTTGTAGATTACTATGGCGACAAACACGAACACTCTCTCTCTGCGTTCTGTCCTTGAGAAGGACAAGCTCAATGGAGCAAATTTCCTGGACTAATACAGGAACCTGAGAATTGTTCTCACCCAAGAAAGGAAGTTGTACGTCCTGGAGCAGCCCATTCCGGAGGCACCTCCTGTCACTGTCTCGCAAGCTGACAAAGATGCTTACAAGAAGCATCAAGATGATGCATTGGATGTGTCATGTCTAATGCTCGCGACCATGAACTCTGAGCTTCAGAAGCAACATGAGTTCATGAATGCTTATGATATGGTTGGACATCTTCGTCAACTATATCAAGGACAAGCAAGGCATGAGAGATATGAAGTCTCTAAGGCATTGTTTGGGTCTAAAATGCAAGAAGGGACTCCCGTAGGTCAATATGTACTCAAGATGATTGAGTATGTAGAAAACCTACAAAGGTTGGGATTCCCACTTGGCCAAGAGTTGGCTACTGACTTGATCTTGCAATCTTTGCCACAAGCCTTCAATAAATTTGTCATGAATTATAACATGAATGAAATTGATAAGTCATTGCCTGAAATGCTCAGCATGTTAAGAACTGCTAAGCTTAACCTTAAGAAGGGAAAATCTGACACCATTTTGATGGTGCAGAAGAAGAATGGCAAGGGCAAGCCTAAAGGTAGGGGAAAGTCCCAAGCCAAGGGCAAAGGCAAAGAAATTAAACCCAAAGGAGGGGTAGCCAAGGAAGGGGCTTGCTTTCATGCAAGGAAGCGGTGAGACATCGAAGCGTGAATCGCAAGGCATACCTGGAAGATCTTAAGAAGAAGAGAAGTGAGACTTCTACTTCAGGTATAAATATTATAGAAGTCAATCTATCTATTTCTTCATCATGGGTATTAGATATCGGATGTGCATCTCACATTTATACCAATGTGCAGGTGCTGAGAAATAGCAGGGCATTGACAAAGGGCGAGGTGGACCTACGAGTAGGCAATGGAGTAAGAGTTGCTGTTGTTGCTGTAGGAACTTATGATCTATCTCTGCCCTCTGGGCTTGTACTAGAATTAGATGAATGTTGTTATGTGTTTGCCTTAACTAAGAACATCATTTCAGTTTCTTGTTTGGACAAGAAAGGTTTTTCATTTATAGTAAAGAATAAATGTTGTTCAGTTTATTTAAATGATATGTTCTATTGTAGTGCACCTCTAATGAACGGACTCTATTTTCTAGACTTAGAGAGCCCTATCTATAACATAAGTACCAAAAGGTTCAAGTCAAATGAATTGAACCAAACCTATCTCCGCAATCGCCGCTTAGGTCACATAAATGAGAGTCGCTTATCTCACCCATAAGGATGGGTCATAGACTCATTTGATTTTGAATCATATGAGACATGCGAGTCTTGCCTTTTAGGCAAGATGACCAAGACTCCCTTTAGTGGACACAGCGAAAGAGCAACAGATTTGTTAGGACTTATACATAGTGATGTATGTGGCTCTTTCAATGTTGCAGCTAGAGGTGGTTACAGGTACTTCATTACATTTACTGATGACTTCAGTAGATATGGTTATGTGTATCTCATGACACATAAATCAGAATCCTTTGAAAAGTTCAAAGAATTCAAGAATGAAGTACAAAATCAGCTTGGCAAGAGTATTAAGATACTTCGATCAGATCGAGGTGGAGAATACCTTAGCCATGAGTTTCGTGACTATCTAGCTGAGTGTGGGATTATATCCCAACTCACTCCTCCTGGAACACCACAGTGGAATGGTGTATCCGAAAGGAGGAATCGTACCCTATTGGATATGGTACGATCTATGATGAGTCACACAGATCTTCCTATATCCTTTTGGGGATATGCTCTAGATACAACAACCTTTACCCTTAACCGTGTACCATCCAAGGCTATGATAAAGACCATATACGATATGGACAGGGAGAAATCCCAAGATGTCTTTTATGAGGATTTGGGGTTGTGAGGCTTACGTTCGACGTCAAGTCTCGGACAAACTGGGTCCCAAATCCGATAGGTGCTATTTTGTTGGATATCCCAAGGATACAAAGGGATACTACTTCTACATTCCTAGTCAGCACAAAGTGTTTGTGGCAAAGACTGGGGTTTTTCTAGAAAGGAATTTTGTTTCTAGAAAAACTAGTGGGTGTACGTTCGATCTTGAAGAAATTCAATATAAGGACCATAGCACTGAGCCCTCGATGGAGGCTGAACAGGAACCACAAAGTGTTGTGGGTGATGAGGTTGTTGCACAAAGAGTTATGGAACAACAACCTGTTCAGGTAGACCTACCTCTTCGCAGATCTGATAGGGTACGTCGTCAGCCTTAGAGATACTCATTTCTCTTGTCTGACCATGATGACGTAATGCTCATTGAGAATGAGCCTACCTCCTATCAGGAAGCTGTGATGAGCCCATATTCTGAGAAAAGGCTAGAGGCCATGAGATCCAAGATGGAATCCATGTACACCAACCAAGTATGGACTTTGGTTGATCCACCTGAAGGAGTCAAACTCATTGGGTGTAAGTGGGTCTTTAGGAGAAAGACTGACATGGATGGACTTATGCATACCTATAAGGGCCGATTGGTGGATAAAGGTTTCAAGCAAATTCATGATATTGACTATGATGAAACCTTTTCTCCAGTGGCGATGTTTAAGTCCATTCGGATCTTGCTTGCTATTGCAGCATACCACGATTATGAGATCTGGCAGATGGATGTCAAAATTGCGTTTCTGAATGGAAACTTACTCGAGGATGTGTACATGACACAACCTGAGGGTTTTGTAGATCCACAGCATACTGGGAAGGTATGCAAGCTGCAAAGGTCCATTTATAGGCTAAAGCAAGCTTCTCGGAGTTGGAATCTTCGATTCGATGATGCGATCAAACAGTTTGATTTCATCAAGAATGAAGATGAATCCTGTGTCTACAAGAGGGTTAATGGGAACACAGTTGTCTTCCTTGTATTGTATGTGAATGACATACTACTCATTGGGAATGACATCCCTTCGCTACAGTCTGTGAAGACTTGGCTGGGGACATGCTTCTCAATGAAGGACTTAGGTGAAGCAGCCTGTATTCTAGGCATCAAGATCTATAGAGATAGATCTAAGAGATTGCTTGGCCTAAGTCATAGTACATACATTGACACAGTATTACTACGGTTTGCCATGCAGAATTCCAAGAAGGGACTTCTGCCGATGTCACATGGTGTAAGTCTTTCGAAGACTCAAAGTCCCTCTTCTAGAGAGGAGAGAGACCGCATGGATAAGATCCCTTATGCATCTGCTATAGGATTTATCATGTACGTCATGCTGTGTACTCGTCCTGATGTCTCGTATGCTTTGAGCATGACGAGCAGATACCAGTCAGATCCAGGTGAGCGTCACTGGATAGCAGTCAAGAATATTCTTAAGTACTTGAGAAAGACTAAAGAATATTTCTTGATATTTGGAGGCGATGAGGAGTTAGCTGTAAAGGGTTACAGTGATGTCAGCTTCCAAACTGACCAGGATGATTATAGATCGCAGTCAGGGTTCGTGTTTTTCTTGAATGGTGGCGCTGTGAGCTGGAAGAGTTCGAAGCAGGACACAGTTGCTGATTCTACAACAGAAGCCGAGTATATTGCTGCATCTGAGGTAGCAAAGGAGGCAGTTTGGATCCGCAAGTTCATTACTGAGCTTGGGGTGGTTCCTAGCATAGCAGATCCCATAGAGCTCTATTGTGACAACAATGGAGCGATTGCACAGGCTAAGGAACCTCGCTCACACCAACGAAACAAACACATACTACGGTGCTTCCATCTCATTCGAG
This sequence comes from Wurfbainia villosa, assembly GCA_025175895.1. Taxonomy (NCBI): domain Eukaryota; kingdom Viridiplantae; phylum Streptophyta; class Magnoliopsida; order Zingiberales; family Zingiberaceae; genus Wurfbainia; species Wurfbainia villosa. The sequence goes on from CM045990.1 coordinate 36,204,213, forward strand.
AGATTATTGATAGAGGAGATATGAAGATTTGCAGAGTACCCACAGAGGCTAACATCGCAGATCCCTTGACCAAGGCTTTAGAATAGAAAAAGCATGATGGTCATACTAGGTCATTGGGTATTAGAGACTACGGTGATTGACACTAGTGCTAGTGGGAGATTGTTAGTGAAAGCCCTAGAGCCAATCATGTGATGATTGTTGTATGAACTTTATTGTATCATATTCCTATTTATAAAGGCATGGTTATTATATTTACTTGTATTGGTGCCAAATAACTAAATATAATAATGTCCTTGAGTAGTAGGTTCTTATCTATATCAATTGATTGGTTGAATCGATAATGAGATGATATAGAGAACACTACTCTTAATCATTCCTAGTCGAGTATTAACATTCAGGGACAATGTTAATGCGTAGAGACTAGTATGTAGGTCAACAAGATGACTTGATCTCACAAGTCATGGATATGAGATATCAAGTTGACACATGGGTATACATTGGAGAATGTATACTGAATGACCCGCCATGAGAAAATATCATGGATCGTTATATGAGTGTCATATACTTTCTCATGTGGCTATTAGTATGACTATTAGTCCTTAGACCTAAAGTCACCATGATTCCCTACATAAGGCGTTGCATACTTTGGCTTCGTCAAATGTCACCCGTAAATGGGTGGACTATAAAGGTGATTACTGGGTATGTAACAAATTATGCGGAGGGATGTGAGTGATGTAGATGAGATCTATCCCTCCTATATGACGGGAGTGACATCGATATTCTTGATAGAGTGAGACCACGAAGTGCATGGCCATGCCCAAATGAGTCAATATAAGATATTGAGCTCATTTGATTAGAGTGAGTCTACTTGGAGTTTAAGATTTAGATTGTACCGAGGATGACATAGTCTATGTCTCGATTGGTCAATCTAGATGTCAAGGATAGAGGGACATTGTCACATATTGTGAGAGTCACAATTAGTAGTCACAAAGGTGATGTTGGAGCTCAACATTCTTGTAACTTGGGTAGCAATGATGTGTTGCTAGATACCGCTCATTGCTTATGTTCCTAAATCAGTTTAGGGACATTGCCAACGTTACAAGAACCTATAGGGTCACACACATAAGGGCAATTAGATGGAGATTAGGTTCATATGATGAACCATGAGGATTAGGTTCATGGGATGAACCAAATTGGATTAAGAGTAATCCAAATTAGACTAATTGAGTTAGACTCAAGTTGATTCAAGTGTTGAATGAGTCTAATTTAGATTTGATTCATCAAATCAATTTAAATTAATGAATAGAGATTCATTAAATTAAAATTGACTTGAATCAAATGGTTGGATTTGATCAACCATGGGAGATAAGAGGTCAAGTTTGACTTGACTTGAGAGGGAAGATGAAAGGTCAAGTTTGACTTGACCAAATGTCATGTCATGATGATGACTTGGCATGGCCGACCAATGATGATGCTCCACATCATCATTGACTTTGTCATGTGGTGCCACCTTATGAGGGAAACCAAGAGTCATGGGAGTTACATGCATGCATGTAACCCCCTCTCCATGAAGTGGCCGGCCACTTGATGGTTATTCATATGGTAATTCATTTTGTGTGGGTTACACAACTTCATCTTCAACCTTGGATCATCTTCTCTCAAGCTCTCTCCCTCTCCTTCCTCACCTTGCCGAGCATCTAAGGAGTGCTAGCACACTCAAGATTACTTTTCTCCACCTTTTGCTTGTGTGGATACCAATAGAGGAGTGTGCATTTGACACTCTCGAGTTCCGGCGAACCTTTTGGACGAGCGGGATAAGCGAAGGGTGTCGCTACGAGGGTAATGATCTAACCTCTTAGATCTAAGGTAGATCTAGGGTTTTTAGTAAGCACATACATGTTTTGTTTTAATACATCTTCGCACGGATCCGTGGCCGGACTTCCGAGGTTTCCACAATGCAAAAAGCGGTTTTTGCGGCTCGGAAAGTCCAATATAACCTTACTTTGTCATCTCTTTAATATTGCAATTCTTTTTGTTAATCGAGGTTTTCTATCGTTGCATTTTACCTTAATAGAAGAGAGGGTTTGTCTCTCTATCTTTTGCTTTCGAAGGTTTTTGTAATCGTCAAACTCCCACCTCCAACGAGGAAGAGTGTTTTAGTGAATTGCCCTCCGTACACGGTCTAGGACCGTTAGGGTCTTGGAGTAGTAGCCGAATGCTACGAACTAAGTAAAAAATACTATTGTCTCTTGTGTTTAATTTTATCTTCCGCTGTGTCTACTCGTGTTTTAATGAACGAAACGAAAAGAAAAGTTTTATTGCTATTCACCCCCCCCTCTAGCGATCCACTCAATCTAACAATTGGTATCAGAGCCGGGGGTGCTAAGATTTGGTGAAACCATCAATCTAGCTTTTTTACAGATTTTTTTTTCTTTTTTATTCTGTTTATTTCAAATTTATTTCATTCGTTTAGTTTTTCTCTCGCACTACTAATCCAAGACGTGAGTCTTGGTACATTTCGATTGTTTGTGTTGTTGTTAGGTTTTTCGTCTTCATTCTCTTGTTTCTTTTGTATCAATGGCCCATCTTGAGGGTTTTAGCACCGTCCGACCTCCATTTTACAACGGAGATGACTTCCGTTATTGGAAGGGTCGGATGGAATGCTTTCTTAAAACCCAAATCGAGATGCGGATCATAATCCAAACGGGATTCACACTTCTAACTAACGAAGTGGGTGAATCCTTGGATTATGACCAATGGACCATTGTGACAAAAAGGCAAGTCGAAGCCGATGCCAAGACAACTAAAATCCTCCAATGCAGCTTGTCCAAGGAGGAGCTTAATCGCAAAGGCCCCTTCATCAGTGCAAAGGACCTTTGGACAAAGCTAGAGGAGCTATACGAAGGGACCGACGAAGCCAAGGTATGTAAGCGCGATCTTTTATTTAATAAGTTATATAACCTAAAAATGCATGAACACGAGACGGCGACGCAACTTCACGCTTGCGTTCAAGACATAGTCAATAACCTACACGCGATTGGACAAAAGGTCGAAAACCGTGACCTTATTAGGTATGTTTTTAACTCTTTTCCTAGGACTACCTTGTGGGCATCCATGGTTGATGCCTACAAGATTTCCAAGGATCTTTCAAAACTTAGGTTAGATGAGTTGTTTTTCGATTTCGAACTTCATGAGCAGTCTAACTCGGAACCCGAGAAGGGTATAGCAATTTTTGCAGGTTCGAGGAAGAAAGCCGCGAGCAAGCCACCCCCAAAGGAAGAAGAAGATGAGTCTGATTCGGAGGTCGACCCGGAAATGGAGACCGAACTAGTCAACCTAGTTCGGAGGATAGTCAAGGGCCTGAAGCGAACTGTCACTCAACCCAACGAAGATAAGCCTAAAAGTTCTAATATTAGGTGTTACAAGTGCAACAGGTTTGGACACATCAAGTCTGAATGCCCAAAGCTCAAGAGCAAAGGACCAAAACACAAAAAGTCACTCAACGCTACATGGAAAGAAGCGTCCGAGGAAGAAGACGATGATCGTGTCCTCATGGCTAAACCGATTGAATCGGAGACGGAATCGGAACCGGAACACAAATTTGAAACCGAAGACGAGTCGGAGTCATGTGTCAATCTTTCGGCCTCTTTCCCATTACTTCCAGACAAGACTGAATGCTTGACTTCAAGTTCAAGGTTGGGAGATCCCGGTCCTCACACTGGTGAGAGTCTTCGATAGCACTAGTCGCAAACCCCACTGGCCCACTTTCATTCATCCCACCCTTTAGGGGAAAAGAAGAGTGAATGGAAAGAGTTCATACAAATTCCTTGAAAGAGGGTGGACGTCATGATTGAAGATGCGACTATAGTTGAAAGTTGAACCCGCGGATGCGTTAACCCTATCAAGAACAAGTAAAGAAGTTTATTTGAAGTTTATCCACTTCGTTCTTCTCGGGTAGATCTTGATCTTGCTCTTCTCTTTCCTCGTATGGTGTTAAGGGCCATGAACTGAAACACTCACTAAATAGAACTCTTTTTATATGAACATAGAACTAGAGGATATGAAAGAGAGTGAGATCATGACCACACGCCTTGAGTCTCCCCACACGAGTATGGGAGGATTTGGCTTTCTTCTTTCATATGAAAATGACGTAGATTGGTTCCCTCTTATGGAAGGAGTAGCTATTAGCTATTCTAGGCTTCGTTTTAGGTTGAAGATGGATTCTTACGAAAGACCCCGCACACCAAATTCTAACTCAAGACTCCCACCTATCCTCTGCTTCTTCATCGGGGGCTCCGAGCTCATGCAATAGGGAAAGAGTGAAGACCAATAATCTATTAGATATTAGAGTAGAGTAGAGCCGTGGACATTGAAAAGACTCTTGCGTCTCTCTCTCTCTCCACTCGCAGGTATTCTAGTCTCTAGTCCGTCCATTCATTCATTTAGTATACGTAGGGTAGGCACTCTGGCAAGGCTGGCTCTGGGTCACTACCACCAGGGGGAGACTGAGAAAAGGAAGGAGCAATAAGTGATTGCTGATCTGATATATAGCGATCTCTATTTTCCGGCACACGATCCAAGTCCATGGAAAAAGAATAAGGAAAAGAGGTCTAATGGAATGAGCTGAGCAGAACTTGCTGCCTATGCTCCGGACTCCCTACCGTACTTGACTTGAGGAAAAGAATTAATGGTTAGAGGGCCTGGCCTCGTCCTCTTCGTACCAGACTCTATCTCATTAAATAAAGGAGCTAGACGGATGACCAAACCTTGGGGCTCGGGTCGAGCTCTCTGACTCTCCCTGAGGCTATAGAAGGAGGACACTCTTCAAAACCAAAGCCACCGAATGAGCCGGATAGCAAACCCATTGCGATGCCTCCTCTCGCCTTACTGAGCTGATTCCACCAGTCCAGAGAAGACATGGAAGGACAGACTACAATTATATAGTCTTTATCTAGAATTGAAGCACCCCGCATAGCGGCGAGTCAAAGCTTCCGAATCCTCTCTAGGCGAGTCAAAGCTTCCGAATCCTGTCTAACTCTAGGGGTGAGCACCGGCGGGAATAGATACCAAAAGTAAGCCCTCTTTGCATCGCTTGCTCCTCGCTTGTCCCGGCAAGTTCCAAGTGGGACCAACCACTAGCTGAACCGACTCTAGCATGCTATAGCTAGAATACCCAGGATCGGAGAGTCCGCGAGAGAAGGCCAAGTCAGCGAGCAATTGCCAGACCAAAGAGGCGTCTATCTGACAAGAATCCCTTCAATCCATTAAAAAAGGAGCGAGATTCAAAGCGCTTGCCCCATAGTATGAGTAAGCACTCTACGTAGCGTCTCACGTGGACCTTCCCCACTTCCTCTTCTTAGCCCTCCCCTGATCGACATTCCTACAGTCAGCCTAAGGATTGTGTCCTTGAAGTCTTCTTTGCACCCTCATATTTGCTCCTCCTCTTCCTCATCATGCTCTTCCCTTGCCAAACCCTAGTAATGATGAGATTGAATGACTGGAATGAGACTAGCACCCTCTTTCATGCCAGAGATAGGAAGAATCAATAATGAATCTAAAGAGGGATCAGCAGTCTTGAGTTCAAACTACGGGCAAGGGGCGGAGCAGAGTCTTCATAGCGGATGTCTGGGTCACTCACATTCCTCCTCTTTTCTTGGAAGTAAGATGAAGCTTCTCTGTGCGATCAGCACATATAATTTCATTCCTACCCCCTTTAGTTACTAAATGCAGATGCTCTTTCCTCCTTTAGCTGGCACATCCCAAGAAGTCAAAGTAGCCATCGCCAATGAATGAGGAACTCCCTATCGGACCAAAAGACTCTGCTAAGAGAAGGAAATAGCTAGAAAGAGGAGACTGAACCATGTTTCATCCCACTAATATAGTTTATCTATAACTTCACTTCAGTTGAGCCCATCTGCCCACGCCACGAATATCTATAACTTCAGTTGAGCCCATCCGCCTACTTTCCCTCTCGACAGTCAATGCCTGGTCTAATCAAATTGGATATGCCAACACTTGACCATTCCATTCAGGCTCCAGCGGGCCAATGCCAATATTACGTCACGGGCCACAGTGAAGTACCTCATTACAATGAACCTGTGAAGCGCTATTCAAGACAAGCCACGGATATGCATCCAGTTCAAAAGATACATTCAAGGTAAATCGATCCCTTATTAGTATGCTTTATAGTGCAATTAAGTTCTTAACTAGGAAATTAGTTAAATCTGAGTCTAGGGTCGAGTCCTTGGTTGAGGAGGTTGAAACCCTCAAATAAGAGACACCCCTAAACTCTTTGACTAGTCGAGTTCAAGAGGAGGACTCAACTCGAGTTAAAAAACTCGAAGAAGAGAACTCTCTTTTGAAAGGACGAGTCAAAGAGCTCGAAGTTCGATTGAACAAGTTCTCGACGGGGTCCAAGAATCTTAATCGACTTCTTGGAACTCAGAGAGTCGTGTACAATAGAGCCGGACTTGGATGTAGCTCAAAGACTACAAATATATCTTACATGTCTATCGTAAATCGTAGTCATCATCGAATCCAAGCGTGAGTCTCGAAAACTTTATTAAACTCACATATAATGACCAATAGGTTTTAGATTCCCCAGGATCAAGTTCATTACTTGACCAGAACATATTGGTTCAATGATCCAGGGGGAACTAATACCAAAATAGTATATACGGTAACCTAATCCTCTTATTTTCTTTAGAATGGTTAGATAGGACTATAACTCATCAATGCTTGATAACATAGTACCAGGACACGGCGAGATGATAGTACGCTAGGAAAGCGGAGTCTTGTGTATTCGGGCTAGATAAGGCGTATCTAGTTCGGTGCACTTGACCGAGCGGAACTAGCTAAAGCTACCTCGTCGTATCCTAGACTAGTTAGACCAGGAAGTGGTCTTAGGTAAGTCAAGTTTCTATTTTCTTGAAAATGACTTTGTCTAAGGAAGTGGTCATTGTTCCGATCAAAGAAGGCCTCTGTGCCTCGCCACGACCTGGAAGCCATGATCTTGAAAAGGTGACTTGATGAGCCTAAGGTCAAATCCGAATCTAACGCAAGGTTGATAAGTTTCAAATCATTAAATTTAAACCAAGTAAAAATGGAAGTCATCTCACAAGAACATATGGGGTTAACATGCTTGATCATGTAGACATGGGTGAGATAATCTAGGTTAATAATCTTCAACCAATCTTTAATAAATCCAATATCCGATCCAACTACCTTGCGTGTAGGATCAATGGATGTTGGATAGTGGTTGCTCCCGACACATGATCGGGGATCAACTCAAGTTTTCGAAGCTTCGATTCAAATGACAAGGATCGATAGCCTTCGGAAACAACGGCAAGCTCAAAATCATCGGATCAGGTGATATTGAGCTCAACTCTAACTTTATTATTCAAAATGTCTTATTGGTAGAGAATTTTCAATATAATTTACTTAGTGTAAGCCAATTGTGTGATAATAACTATAAGGTCATATTTCTAGAAAATGAATGCATAATTAATACAAATGAAATATCTAAAACAATCCTTAAGGGAACCAGAAATAACAACATTTATACTATTAATTTAACTAACTCCTCAACCAAGTGTCTTATGACACGGCAAGAGGAATTATGGTTGTGGCACCGACGACTTGGTCCTCACACCCAAGACCCTTCCACAAGATGAGTCAGAGTGATTTAGTTAGAGGTTTGCCTAACTCAATAACTTGGATAACAAAATATATAATGCTTGTCAACAAGGTAAACAATCTAGAACACAACATTAACTAACTAATCAAGAACGAACCAAAAGTGTTCTTGAGCTCCTGTACATGGATCTATTTGATTCACACGGAGTCAAGTCACTTAATGGGAGTAAATTCTGCTTAGTCATAATTGATGACTATTCTAGATTTACTTGGGTTAGGTTCATCAAACACAAAAGTGATACCCTAAATCACTTAATCAACCTATTTAAACTAATAGAAAATCAACAAAACCTTAAAAATCAAAAGTCTTAGGACTGATCATGGTGGTGAATTCGAGAACCACAGGTTTACAGAATTCTGTAACCTAAATGGATACTACCATGAGTTCTCTTGCCCTAGAACCCCACAACAGAATGACCTAGTAGAACGTAAAAATAGAACCCTACAAGAAGCCGCTAGGACAATGTTAAACGAGTATAACCTACCCGATAAGTTTTGGGCGGAAGCCGTGAGTACGGCATGCTATGTCCAAAATAGGATCCTTATGGTAAAGAGACACCTTAAGACATCATACGAGATTTATCACAATAAAATACCTAACATCAAGTACTTTAGGGTATTTGGGTGTAAGGTACATATCCTAAATACTAAGGATTACCTATGGAAATTTACATCCAAAACCTCGATCGGAATCTTTCTAGGATACTCGACTACGAGTAGAGCGTATAGAGTATATAATCATGACACCCTTAGAGTCGAGGAGACTATCAATGTAGTATTTGATGAAGGACACGAACCTACAAAACCCCCGACAACCCCAATTAGTGAGCCGATTCATACCAGACTCAACTCTGATCCCGAGATCAAGTCTAGTATTAGTCCTAACCTAAGTCAACCAAGTCAGTCTATCGACCAAGTGGTAGATGACTCTAACCAAACTAGGACTCAAACGAGTCATCCTATTGACCAAGGGGTAGACTCAAACCCAAACCAAACTAGGACTCAAACGAATCATCCTATCGACCAAGTGATAGGTGATCCAAGTCTAGGAGTTCGAACTAGAGTCTCATACAGAAACCTTAGTCAAATCTCCTTGATTTCCAAAATTGAACTCAAAACTATTGACCAAGCTCTTCTTAATCCCTATTGGATTATTGCAATGCAAGAAGAGCTGGCTCAATTCACTAGGAACGAAGTATGGGAATTAGTGCCACCACCTAAAGATAAAACAATCATTGGAACAATGTGGGTGTTTAGAAATAAACTTGATGATAAAGGTGAAGTAGTTAGAAATAAAGCTAGACTAGTCGCTAAAGGGTTTAGTCAAGTCAAAGGTTTAGATTACGACGAGACCTATGCCCCAGTGGCTAGATTAGAGTTCATTTGAATGTTATTATCATATGCTGCACATCGAGGATTTAAGTTGTTGCAAATGGATGTAAAATCAGCATTCTTGAATGGATACATTAAAGAAGAAGTTTATGTTAGTCAACCACCCGGTTTCGAAAGTCTAGATAAACTCGACCATGTCCTTAGGTTAAAGAAAGCTCTCTATGGACTTAAACAAGCTCCTCGGGCTTGGTATGAGAGGCTTTCGGTTTATCTTAAGTCCAAAGGATTTAACTAAGGTGTAGTTGACCCAACCCTTTTCGTAAAAACTGTAAGTAAAGACATATTCATAGCCCAAATCTACGTAGATGATATTATTTTTGGAACCACCAACTCGATCCTACTGAATGAATTCATTTCACTTATGGAAAGTGAATTTGAAATGAATTTAGTAGGTGAGTTCAGTTTCTTCTTAGGCCTACAAATTAAACAAACTAAAGATGGAATATACCTACATCAACGCAAATATACTAGGGAATTAATTAAACGCTTTGGAATGCAAGACACTAAAATTATTAATACCCCAATGGCAACTAATGTGAATATAGAAGATGTAATCGGAAATTCAATTGATTTAAAATACTATAGGAGTATAATAGGGAGTCTCCTTTACTTAACTGCGAGCCGACCTGATATCCTATTTGCAGTAAGTATGTGCGCAAGGTTCCAAACCTGTGTCAAGGAGTCTCACCTAACTCTAGTCAAGCGTATCCTTAGATATATAAAGGGTACACTTAATGTCGATATTTGGTACCCTAGATCTACCGAGTTCAAACTAACTGGCTACTCCGATTCGGACTATGTCGGTAGTAAGCTCAATAGAAAGAGTACGAGTGGTTGTTGTCAACTTCTCGGCTCGAGTCTAGTGAGTTGGTGCAGTAGAAAGCAACACTGTGTTGCCTTATCTACCACCGAAGCCGAATACATCGCGATGGGTGAGTGTGTTACTCAGCTTCTTTAGATGAAGCACACTCTCCGAGACTTTAAGTTAGATTTTACGAACACTAAACTCCACGTAGATAATATTAGTTCAATTAACCTAACTTAGAATCCGATATGTCATTCTAGGACTAAACATATAGAGGTCAAATATCATTTCATTCGAGAACATGTGGCCAATGGAGTCATACAACTCGAATACGTCGATTCAAAGTCCAACTTGGCAAACCTATTTACTAAACCCCTACCCGAAGCTGAATTCAGTCTATTAAAACGAAAATTGGGCATGTGCATCGTAGAATATGAACTTACAAATTATATTTTCTTACTACTATTTCTTACTTTTCATTTTCATGGAACTAGCATAGGACATACCTTAGATATCATGCACCTATAGATTTAAGGAGTCAATACATCTCACAACACATAGGACTAATGTGTTTGTGTACTTAGCCACGTAGATGGGCGTGAGATGTTAGGACCTTACTCCTGGTTCCAGATGTAGAGCTAGTGCATCGCCATGAACCACGGAGTATAATCATATATATTAACCGACTCTGACCAGGACTTGTTGATCTTTCATATCAATCAAGTCAAATAAGAGTCGAACATTTTATAGATGAGCATATTTTCAGTATATTATTTTCAAAGTAATGTGGAACATGCTTGGACTTTCAATTTAATACCTATATTTGTTTTTCACACACCCCCACTCTTTTCGATATATGGAAAAAAGGGGGAGAAATAGGCCAAAGTTAAGGGATCAATCAAATTTTTCATATTTATTCACATGGCCAAAAGTTAAGTAAATGTTTACTTAACTTTAAGTTTTGAAAATTAACTTAAACTTGTTTTTAGTTAAGGGATCAAAATTTTTTTTCATATTTATTCACATGGCCAAAAGTTAAGTAAATGTTTACTTAACTTTAAGTTTTGAAAATTTACTTAACTTGTTTGAGTTAACAAAAAGGAAATAAAGGCCAAGTTAAGAGAATTCTTAACTTAAACTTAGTTTTAATACTATGGCCAAACGTTAATACTTTACTTAAGAAAGGGGGAGAAAGGGCCAAGTTAAGAAGTCCTCTTAACTTAAACATTTTACTAAGGCCAACTTTAAGTAATATCAATTACTTAAACTCTTCCTAAATAGCAACCATCAAGGGGGAGGATTAAGGTCTTCTTTCAAGACTCACCCTCGGTCAAGGGGGAGGTTTCCCCAAGGGGGAGTACTTGAGAAAAATCCTTACTACTCCTACTTAATCTTTATTCTTGTTTCTCATGCACTTTATTATTCTTCATGCATGTTATTTTCTTAACTTTGTATGTGGGTTTGCCATAGATAAAAAAGGGGGAGATTGTTGGTGCAGTAGGCACCTAAGTCGAACCTGAGTTTTGAATATAGCAAACGATACAAAGTTAAGCTTATATTGTTATCTCACGAGCTAAATCGAGTGTGCAAAAAAGTGCCAACGCTGGAGCTGAAGGCTAGCGACACCCGGAGCAAGCCGTGGTAGTCGAGCGACACTCGAGTGATTTCGGAGGAAGCCGAAGGAATCGAGTGGAAAGCCGGAAGTGAAAGCGACATAGTAAGTATCGAGGTAAAGCTCGTGTTAGTAATATATGAGAGATGTCCTAAGGCAATCGCCTTATGTATGAACCATTTATATGATAAATGAAGATTCACTATTTGAGTATACATATTTTATGTATTTGATTGGATCTTAAACTCATTTACTGAATGTCCACGATACGATTCACAGCATGAGAGAATTTGTGATTGGATCACAACTAGTGAGTATCTCTACATGTGTAATTGTGATGTATCGGAATTATCCTAGTCGATGAATTGATGGATTTGGACACCATCAATTCGCCGAGACTAGCACGCAGGTATACTCCTTGGTGTATCCAAGCGGTGATTCTCACCGGGCCGGAGACATTGTGATGTCCGGAGTTAATCGTGGATGCTAGTTATGGTAACTAGTTCATTGGAGTGACCAGCCGTAAGACTTCATATGGTTCTCTGCATATATAGATATGTCAATGAAGTTCTTACTGTGGCTTAAGTGCGATGTTCCTTTGACTTGCGGTATTCAAGTCATCTTGATCATGGAAACTTATGCTTTGACATCTTAAGCAAACATCTCTAAGGAGATGTGGACCCGGGATGATTGGGTATAAGTCGAAGTAATCGAAGGTGTTTGAATAGCCTATAAAGGATTCACCACTCCTTGCGAGGAGATGTATACCCATGGCCTCTCGTCGGATTGTTACTAAAGTCTTTGGCCAAAGCATTACATGTTTAGAGTAAGGTACTCTTCGATACATGTGGAGTAACTAGAATCAGTAGGACGAGGAAATGATACTGGGCTAGGTGTGACGAGTCACTTAGTGGGACCGACACTATAGACCATGTCCCAACCAAGTGGGTATAAGATGAGTGAAGGAATGGGGCACGATTCATTCGAGCTCAAGGGTTTCGTAAATAGTTCGGATCAACCGCTGATCTTTTCTTAATTGGGGATCATGATGTACTACTAGGTGCCACTCATGATCGTTCTATAATTAATGGTTAATTATAGACGCTAACATAAACCGAGAACCTATTTGGTCACACGCACAACGAGTGTAATCCAAAGGATTTAAAACGAGCTTGAGAATGAGATTCTCAGACCGAGAGAAACTATGTTTGGTTGGACCAAACATAAAGCGAGCATGAAAATGTTTCAGTCGCAATGGAAGCGTGGATGGGCCGTGTCTTATGAAGACATAATGGATGGACCAAAATGGTTTGGTTCTAATCCAATGGAGGAGAATAAACCAAAGGGTTTGGTTTATTTTAAACGAATGAACCAAAAGTTAGTTCGGTTCGTTTTAACTTAAAATAAACCATCATGGTTTGGTTTATTTTAACTTATCTTAATGGAGCGGGTTAACGGGCTTTATGGATATGATCCATTAACCATTAAGAGAATTAGTTCTCTATAAAATAGGGATTAAACCCTAATCCAAAACCCTAATTGGAGTTGCCGCCCAACCTAGTTGTGCCACCCCCTCCCTCTCCTCCTCTAGTCGGCGCCAACCCTAGGATTGCCGCCGCCCAGCCTTTGTGCCGCCGTCCAAGTCATTGCCGGCGACCAAGCTTCAGCCGGTGAACACTCCGGCGACCCTCCGGTGATCTCCTATAGGTTTGGCATCAAGGTGAGCCTTTTCTTCCCTTGGTTGGCCGGCGCCTATCTCCTCCACCAAGCTGTCCAGTTTTCTGGACAGCTTCTTCTCCTCTCGTCGGAGCGTCGTTTGGATGACGGTTAGAGCTCCGACAGCGGGTAAACTACCGGGGATTCGATCTCTGGTAATCCTCTGAGGTGGAGGACGAAGGATTCATCAATTGGTTGACGAATACCTCTCCGGAGAAGCGAGTTTTGAGAACTCGTTTTAGGATCCGAATTTGGATTCGGATCGTGATCATCTCTCGATCACGTCGTCTTCAACACAAGGCTAGTAACCCGTACGAAGACGAAGCTCGTGGCTTAGCGAAGTCATCCCGAGGAGCTCGGCGTGGACACGGATAGAGACGATTCTTACGAGGATCGTTCCGGTTGATACCGTTCCCACTACACGTCATACGAAAGGTATAACGTAGATAAATTTCTTTTATTGCAAATTTTAATTTACGATTATGTCTACACTTGTTGTAATATGCATGCGTGTGTTGTGTGTGTTGTAATAAATATAGATTTATTATTTTTAATTGCTTCCGCTGTGCTCATGTTTACGAAACATGATCGAACACACACACGCCGCGGTGCCGGAAACCCAACAGTGGTATCAGAGCCCAGGTTGTGTTTCGACATAATCGTAAAATTGGTTTTGCGATAGTCATAATGTATTTCTGGAAATTTTCTAAATTTTGGAAATTTAGAAGTATTTATGGAAATTTTTCAATTTTGGAAAGTCTAGAAGTATTTATGGAAATCTTTTCACTTTTGGAAAGTTGGAAGTATTTATGGAAATTGATATTTTCTATAAATAAAATATTTGATTAGATTCTGGAAATTTGTTTCCTAATTTAATCATGATTTGATTTGGGAAATCAAATCTTAAAAATATTTTATTTCCATAAGTAGTTTTGATGATTTAGGAAATTGGTTTCCTAAATAGATTTTCCTTAATCAAATAATTCCATGAATAAAATATGTGATTAGATTTGGAAATTTGTTTCCTAATTTAATTATGATTTGATTTGGAGAATCAAATCTTAAACATATTTTATTTCCATAAATAGTTATGACATATAAGGAAATTATATACATGACATAATTGTATGCCATGTAATTGCATTAGATGCATAACATTATGTCATGCGTGTCGTGACATGTAGATGTATGCCATGTATGCCATGCCATGTAGATAATAGTTATTTGCATGCAAAGAGGATGAGACATAAAAACCCTTAAACAATATTAAAGCCTACACCTTCCATTAATATGGTTAAAACCAGAGTTCTGTTTCTTGTTTGGGTTGTTGGACTCTCTCCAAGCCCGGCTCGAACCTGAATATGTTCAAACCATGGAATAGTTTAATACTAATATGGTAAGAGTCAGAGGTCAATCGTTAGCTTTGGTTGTTGGACTCTCTCCAAGCTGGGCTAATTGGTTGAATGCGCTCTAATCATATTAAAACTATGTCCTGATTAATGGGTTGGCTTTAACCTGGAGCATCGGCTTGTTGGACTCTCTCCAAGGTCGATGTAAAGGGAGGTGATGTTGGGTGCTATGCATATGATGCATACTTGTTAATGTGTTAACAACCCGATGTATGTGTGAACATTCAATTAGTTGATAGCACATTGTGATAGTTGCATATACGTGATATGCAATCGGTATAGATGATACCAACCGTCGTAGTTATGAATGACTTGTTGGACTCTCTCCAAGGTTGTTCATAACTATGATGGATATCAGCCCATTCGGAGATGGACCTATGATATCCCGAAGTGATTTTGGGGTTTTTGAAATTCGAAAAATGAATGAGATTTATAAATGTATATTGATGCATTTTAAAATCATCTTTCTCATATATGCTCGTTTTGTATTTCTAAGTTAATATATTGATCATGATGTGTTTGAATTTGCGTTCCATTTTGGATTCAAATAAATTGACTGGGCCGAACTTCTTGGACTAGCTTAGAAACTTGAGAATTGTTCTCAAGGTGGAAAAGCTTGCGTATGTCCTCGAAGAGCCTCTTCCCACCCGTCCTAGTGATAACGCAACTCTAGACCAATTGTTGGCTTATCAGAAACATGTGAGTGATTCTGAGTAAGTGAGTTGCATCATGCTAGCCATGATGGAACCCAAGCTACGAAAGCAGAATGAGCATATGGATGCTCATATCGTAGTCTTTCATCTTTATGAGTTGGTTGATGAGCAAGTGAGATTCGAAAGGTTCGAAGTCTCCAAGCTCCTCTTCACCTCTGAGATGCAAGGAGGTTCATCTGTGGTACTACTCAACATGCTGAAGACTGTGGAGCCTTCTGAGAAGCATGAGTAGGGGACGGTGTTGTTAGTTGATTCCTCGAAGAAAGGTTCTAAGAGGAGTCAAAGAAACAACAGAAGGGGAAGAAGAAAAAGGCTAAAAGGCAGAACCAGCTCAAAAGGGCACTTGCCATCATTATGGCAAGGAGGGCCATTGGCGAAGAAATTGCAAGATTTATCTTGAGTCCGTGAAGAAGGATAAGGCATCGGATGCCCCATCTTCTTCAGAAATCTTCTTTATTGATTGTCATTCTATTTCCTTAGACACTTGGGTATTGGATACTGGGTGTGGCTCACATATATGCAATGACATACATGGGCTAAGGAATAGAAGAAGACTCGTCAAGGGAGAGTCAAATTTATGTGTTGGGAATGGAGCAAAGGTTGCTGCATTCGCCATCGGAACGTATTTGTTGAAACTCCCTGCAGGACTTGTCTTAGAACTGGACAATTGCTTTTATGTTCCTTGGTTGATAAAGAACATCATTTCTATTTCTTGTTTAAATAGAAATGGTTTCCATTTGACGTTTAGTAACAATTGTTGTTACATAACTTTGAATGGGGTTCTTTATGGGACTGGAACTTTAAGCAATGGTGTTTATACGTTGGACGTATCCAGTGACATTTACAATATCGAAGCGAGCAACAAGCGTGCTCGAAAGGATAATCAAATAGACTCCTACATGTGTCATTGTTGTCTTGGCCATGTAAGCAAGAAATGCATGTCCGAATTACACCAATGTGGAATTCTGGAATCGTTTGAATTGGATTCATACGATACATGCGAATCATGCTTAAAAGGCAAGATGACTAAGTTACCTTTTACGGGAAAAGGTGAACGAGTGGGAGAGTTGCTAGGCCTAATACATAGTGATGTATATGGACCTATGTCAACTCAATCTTTAGGAGGCTATAGCTACTTCATTACCTTCACCGACGATCACTCACGGTTTGGGTATGTGTTCTTGATGAAACACAAGTCTGAAGCCTTTGAAAGGTTCAAAGAATTCAGAAATGAAGTAGAGAAACAACATGACAAAAGTATTAAAATACTTTGATCGGATCGAGGTGGTGAATACTTAAGTCAAGAGTTTCTTGATTATCTAAGAGACAATGGCATATTGTCTCAATGGACTCCGCCCTATACACCATAGCATAACGGTGTATCTGAGAGGCGTAACCGGACCTTGTTGGACATGGTCAGATCAATGATGAATCATGTGACTCTTCCCAAGTCCTTTTGGGGTTATGCACTTCAGACAACTGTTTACTTGTTAAATAGAATGCCTACCAAGGTAGTCTCAACTACTCCATATGAGATATGGAATGGTAAGAAACCTCATGTATCTTACTTGAAGATATGGGGTTGTCCTGCTTATGTGAAGCGGACTGTATCAGACAAATTGGATGCTAAGTCTGATAAATGTCTATTTATTGGATACCCTAAGGAAACAAGGGGTTACCAATTCTATCATCTTGTGGAACAAAAGGTGTTTGTTTCAAGGCATGCTGTGTTTCTAGAGAAAGAGTTTCTCTTGCAAGAAAACAGTGGGAGTGTCATCGAGCTTGAGGAGGCTCGAGAGACTCAAATAGACATTGATGAGATACCTGGTGAAGCACAACAGCCGACAACTCATAGTGATGAGCAATCGGCTGGACCTACTGTAACACCACATCTTCGTAGATCTGGCAGAACACGCAATATTCCTGAGAGATATGGATTTCTCGTAAGTGAATCGAACGACATGTTACTCATTGATGATGAGGAGCCTACCAGTTATGAAGAAGTGCTGACAAGTTCAGAAAGGGATAAGTGGCTTGGTGCCATGAAGTCGGAAATGGATTCCATGTACGAAAACCAAGTTTGGAACTTGGTTGACCCACCTGAAGGGATAAAGCCTATAGGGTGCAAGTGGGTTTTCAAGAAGAAAACCGACATGGATGGTAATGTGATTACCTATAAGGCTAGATTGGTGGCGAAAGGATATCGTCAAAAACAAGGTGTTGATTATGACGAAACCTATTCGCTGTAGCTATGCTTAAATCCATTCGGATGCTCCCGCCATAGCGGCTCATTATGATTATGAGATATGGCAGATGGATGTGAAAACAGCTTTCCTTAATGGAAACCTGCTCGAGGACGTGTATATGATACAGCCTGAGGGTTTCACATCGGTTGATAAAACCAAGGTATGCAAATTGCGACGATCCATTTATGGATTGAAGCAAGCATCCAGGAGCTGGAATATCCGTTTTGATGAGACGATCAAAAAGTTTGATTTCTCACAAAAATCCAGACGAACCTTGTGTGTACAAGAAGGTTAGTGGGAGTGCAAATCGTGTTCCTAGTATTGTATGTCGATGACATATTACTTATAGGAAACGATGTGTCAATCTTACGAAGGTTTGGTTATCTAAGACATTCTCCATGAAAGACCTGGGAGAAGCAACCTACATCCTCGGGATTAAGATCTATAGAGATAGATCGAAACGGTTGCTTGGTCTTTCGCAGTCTACATATATAGACCGAGTGCTAAAGAGGTTTAGCATGTCGGAATCTAAGAAAGGTTTCCTACCCATCAGGCATGGGGTACACCTTTCGAAGTCTATGTGTCCGCGCACAGAAGACGAGAGGATTTGCATGAGTAAGATTCCCTATGCATCCGCAATAGGATCTATCATGTATGCTATGTTATGTACGAGGCCCGATGTATCGTATGCTCGAGTGTCACGGCAGATACTCACCGATCCAGGAATGGATCATTAGGCGGCTGTTAAGACGATCCTTAAGTACTTGAGAAGAACTAAGGATGTGTTCCTAATATATGGAGAAGGGGACATGGTGATACGCGGGTATACGGATGCCAGCTTCCAGACAGACAAGGATGATTCCAGGTCTCAGTCTGGATACGTGTTCACCTTGAATGGGGGCGCAGTGAGTTGGAAAAGTTCCAAACAAGAGACTGTAGCGGATTCCACCACTGAGGCAGAATATATTGCAGCTTCAGAAGCAGCAAAGGAAGCGGTTTGGATCAAGAAGTTCGTTCATGAACTTGGTGTGATTCCGGCCATTGTTGAAGCAATACCGGTCTACTGCGACAACAATGGAGCAATCGTGACAAAGAAAGAGCCAAGGTCTCATCAACGATCCAAACATGTGCTTCGCCGCTATCATCTTATCAGAGAGATCATCAGTAGGAACGAAATACAAATCGAGAAAATTCCCACTAAAAGGAACTTAGCGGATCCTTTGACTAAAACATTACCTCAAAGTAAGTTTGAGGGTCATGTTAGAGCTTATGGTATTGGATACCGTAGCGATTGGCATTAGGCCAAGTGGGAGTCTGTTAGTAATATATGAGAGATGTCCTAAGGCAATCGCCTTATGTATGAACCATTTATATGATAAATGAAGATTCACTATTTGAGTATACATATTTTATGTATTTGATTGGATCTTAAACTCATTTACTGAATGTCCATGATACGATTCACAGCATGAGAGAATTTGTGATTGGATCACAACTAGTGAGTATCTCTACATGTGTAATTGTGATGTATCGGAATTATCCCTAGTCGATGAATTGATGGATTTGGACACCATCAATTCTGTCGAGACTAGCACGAGGTATACTCCTTGGTGTATCCAAGCAGCTGATTCTCACTGGCTGGAGACATAGTGATGTCAGGAGTTAATCGTGGATGCTAGTTATGGTAACTAGTTCATTGGAGTGACCAGCCGTAAGACTTCATATGGTTCTCTGCATATATAGATATGTCAATGAAGTTCTTACTGTGGCTTAAGTGCGATGTTCCTTTGACTTGCGGTATTCAAGTCATCTTGATCATGGAAACTTATGCTTTGACATCTTAAGCAAACATCTCTAAGGAGATGTGGACCCGGGATGATTGGGTATAAGTCGAAGTGATCGAAGGTGTTTGAATAGCCTATAAAGGATTCACCACTCCTTGCGAGGAGATGTATACCCATGGCCTCTCGTCGGATTGTTACTAAAGTCTTTAGCCAAAGCATTACATGTTTAGAGTAAGGTACTCTTCGATACATGTGGAGTAACTAGAATCCGTAGGACGAGGAAATGATACTTGGGCTAGGTGTGACGTAGTCAGCCTAGTGGGGACTGACACTATAGACCATGTCCTGAACCAAGTGGGTATAAGATGAGTGAAGGGAATGGGGCACGAATCATTCGAGCATCAAGGGTTTGAAATAGTTCGATCAACCGCTTGATCTTTTCGGTTAATTGGGGATCATGATGTACTACTAGGTGCCACTCATGATCGTTCTATAATTAATGGTTAATTATAGACGGCCAACATAAACCGAGAACCTATTTGGTCACACGCACAACGAGTGTAATCCAAAGGATTTAAAACGAGCTTGAGAATGAGATTCTCAGACCGAGAGAAACTATGTTTGGTTGGACCAAACATAAAGCGAGCATGAAAATGTTTCAGTCGCAATGGAAGCGTGGATGGGCCGTGTCTTATGAAGATATAATGGATGGACCAAAATGGTTTGGTTCTAATTCAATGGAGGAGAATAAACCAAAGGGTTTGGTTTATTTTAAACGAATGAACCAAAAGTTGGTTCGGTTCGTTTTAACTTAAAATAAACCATCATGGTTTGGTTTATTTTAACTTATCTTAATGGAGCGGGTTAACGGGCTTTATGTATATGATCCATTAACCATTAAGAGAATTAGTTCTCTATAAAATAGGGATTAAACCCTAATCCAAAACCCTAATTGGAGTTGCCGCCCAACCTAGTTGTGCCGCCCCCTCCCTCTCCTCCTCTAGTCGGCGCCAACCCTAGGATTGCCGCCGCCCAGCCTTTGTGCCGCCGTCCAAGTCATTGCCGGCGACCAAGCTTCAGCCGGTGAACACTCCGGCGACCCTCCGGTGATCTCCTATAGGTTTGGCATCAAGGTGAGCCTTTTCTTCCCTTGGTTGGCCGGCGCCTATCTCCTCCACCAAGCTGTCCAGTTTTCTGGACAGCTTCTTCTCCTCTCGTCGGAGCATCGTTTGGACGACAGTTAGAGCTCCGACAGCGGGTAAACTACCGGGGATTCGATCTCCGGTAATCCTCTGAGGTGGAGGACGAAGGATTCGTCAATTGGTTGACGAATACCTCTCCGGAGAAGCGAGTTTTGAGAACTCATTTTAGGATCCGAATTTGGATTCGGATCGTGATCATCTCTCGATCACATCGTCTTCAACACGAGGCTAGTAACCCGTACGAAGACGAAGCTCGTGGCTTAGCGAAGTCATCCCGAGGAGCTCGGCGTGGACACGGATAGAGACGATTCTTACGAGGATTGTTCCGGTTGATGCCGTTCCCGCTACACGTCATACGAAAGGTATAACGTAGATAAATTTCTTTTATTGCAAATTTTAATTTACGGTTATGTCTACACTTGTTGTAATATGCATGTGTGTGTTGTGTGTGTTGTAATAAATATAGATTTATTATTTTTAATTGCTTCCGCTGTGCTCATGTTTACGAAACATGATCGAACACACACACGCCGCGGTGCCGGAAACCCAACAGCTCGTGTGTGTGAGAGTAAGAGAGGGTATATCCTCTTTACGGGGATGATCATAAGCGTAGATCTGACCAAAGACATCCTATTGATTGTCTAGGTCGAGATCGGACAGTCAGCGATTGTCCAAATAATGTTTTTGTTAAGCTAACTTTGCCTTGCAGCTAGCATGAGTCGACTGCCAGCTTGGAGGACTCAACTATCGTCCATCGGTCCATCATCTGTCCCAAGATTCGATCGATGTCGCCATCGCCATCGATCGATGGTCAAGGATCAGCTTCGAGGAGTCAAGGCTTATCACCTCATTTCATGGGGAGTGGTCCTCAAATTCTATTGGTTGAAGTTCCTCTCGAAAAGGGGCTCAAAGGCTATAAAAGGAGGGCCTCTTCTAGGGTTTTTTCATCAATTCTTAGTGCTCAAAAGCCTCCGTAACGCTGCGACTCTCCGACGACTCTACAACGACGAAGTGCTGTCAACAACCCTAGCTTAATTTCTATTCCCTAGTTGTTGGTATAACCTTACTTTGTCATCTCTTTAATATTGCAATTCTTTTTGTTAATCGAGGTTTTCTATCGTTGCATTTTACCTTAATAGAAGAGAGGGTTTGTCTCTCTATCTTTTGCTTTCGAAGGTTTTTGTAATCGTCAAACTCCCACCTCCAACGAGGAGGAGTGTTTTAGTGAATTGCCCTCCATACACGGTCTAGGACCGTTAGGGTCTTGGAGTAGTAGCCGAAGGCTATGAACCAAGTAAAAAATACTATTGTCTCTTGTGTTTAATTTTATCTTCCGCTGTGTCTACTCGTGTTTTAACGAACGAAATGAAAAGAAAAGTTTTATCACTATTCACCCCCCCCTCTAGCGATCCACTTGATACAACACCAAGTATAACTAATTCATACTTGAAAACATACCCTAAGCCTAGACTTGACCTTCTAGCTTCTCCATCATCCTTGTGCCTTCAGGATTTCTCTGAGTCCACGACTCCATCCATGCGCTTGCCTTCAAAAGCTTCCTTCGGTTTCGTCATGCTTTTGGTTTCTTCTTTGCTAAAGTACGCTTAGACTTTACGCTGCCAAGACTACATGCTTGGACTTATGCCACCAAGACTTGCCTTTGATCTTCCTTTGTCAAGGACTACTTGGACTTACGCAGCCAAGACCTTTCCTTGGACTTCTCTTTGCCAAGATCACACTTGGACTTTTCTTTTGCCAAGTCTTCATACTTGGATTTTCCTGTGACTTAAATATGTTCACAATTAGATCACAAAGCATTGCCTAACTTAGATGATTATCCAAACATCAAAACATATAAATGCTTGGGGCATTGGTGCACCAAAAAAATTAGGACATGAAAATGAAGGCTATAGATGCCTTTCCTTGGTCCTCGAAGTGGAGCTCAATGGTGGACTCTTTCTACATCTCCAAAAATCTAGAAGTTAGCACTTTAGAGGAGTTCTTCTCAACCATGGAGCTCCACGAAACAAGGCTTGAGGGAGTAATTGAAGAATCAAGCATCAAGCCATCAAGAGGAGTAGCCTTAGTAGCCAACAAGAGGAAGAAGAAGAAGGAGACTCCCTCCTCCTCCGATGAAGCATCCTCCTCATCCTCCATGAATAGCAATGAAGATGCTTATATAGTAAGGAAGGTAAGGCATGCTTTAAGAAATTTAAAATTTAACAAATCTTATGATAGGAGAAGGCACAAGAGGAAGATCATTTGCTATAATTGCCAACAAGAGGGACATATAAGAGATGATTGTCCCCTCTTGAACAAGAGCAAAGAAGAAAGGAGGAGAAAAGAAGAAGGGGAGCAAGAAAAAGGAAGAAGAGAAGAAGGCCAAGGAAAAGGGGAAGACCAAAGCACTCAAAGCAAGGACATAGGATGATCCTTCATCATCATCATCGGAGGAAGAAAATGCTTTTGTCACAAACCTTGCCTTGATGGCAATTGACGATCTAGACTCCACCTCCTCTGAAGGTTAAAAAACAAGTGAAGAGAGCTCAAGTGAAGGGGGAGGTTCTTCTTCATCCTCATCATCAAAAGAGGATTTGGTAATGAGATAACAAATCTACCTCCCAAGAAAATCATGTCCATGATTTCTAACCTTACTAAGGACTTATTTAGGGCTAAGAAAAAGAACAAATGCATGCTTGATCAAATTAATGATTTAGAAGAAAAACTAGAAAAAGCATGTTTAAATATTAATGATGATGATGCATGCTCACATGATAATTATATGCCTTTTGATGTTAATGATGCATGCATTGAGGAAAATAGGGCTTTAAGAGAAAAGATAAACATTTGACTAAAGCCCTAGAAAAATTTACAATAGGTTCCAATACCTTGAACATGATCATAGGGAGCCAAAGGGCAAGCTTCAATAGAAAAGGCCTAGGTTATAAGGGAAAGACAAATGAAAAGGCCTATAAATGTTTGATTGCTAGGGGGTCAAGTCAAGAACAAAAAAATAGCTAGAAAATGGATCCCTAAAGAATATTTAGTGAACCCTATAGGAAAGAACTTGTATTGGGTTCCTAAATCCATCCTTAAGGGTTAGGAAAACCCTAGGTTAGTCAACCAAAAGGATTTTACTTATATCATATTATTTGGTTGACTTAGGATGGCGTGAACTTAATTTTTGAAATAGTGTTGGGTGATGATAATGCACCCATAAATAGTTTAAATCATGCTTTGGGTAATACTTGACTTATTATCATGATTTTATACCTAATACATGATTACAAATTGATTGATACATTTGTTTCATGATCATAATGTGAAATTAATGCATATATGTCTTTATGATCATGTGGTATTTTAGGATGATACTTAACCACGGGTAGAAATGCATGAAAATTTTGGTTAATACCTTTAAAAACATCTCACATCCCACTATAAGGCTAACTTTGAATGAAAACATAGCATGGGTGAGATGATAGGATGATACAAATGGTCAACTAATGCTTATGGCATTTAGATGGGTCATTAAGTGTATCAATAGAGCAAAAATAGACCAACTATGGGGAAAGCAAGTGTTTAATCAATGGACATATTGTCCATAGATCATAGTTGGATATTTTAAATGTTTTAAAACTATTTTATACTTTGTAAACAGTGGGTTCATGTTTTGAAACAATCTAAAGCAAAACTAGGTGTTAAAATTGATACAAACTTGATCAAATACTAGTTGTTTTTGAAACTTTTGGATTTTTGGCAAATCATTGAAAATATAAGTAATTTTCATGAAAACTCATTTTTCACTGATAAATGACTTTAAAAGAAATGTGTTTTCAAAATTTCACAATTTTTTAAATTTTTTTAAATTTCTGGTGCATTTCTGAATTTCGGTCTGAAAATCAGAAATTATTGAAACTAGCGTGCAAGTCGACTGATCTTGATTCAGTCAACTGTTGGCACTGTTCACAGCCTAATTTCAGTATT
The DNA here is from genome assembly GCA_025175895.1 of Wurfbainia villosa. Taxonomy (NCBI): domain Eukaryota; kingdom Viridiplantae; phylum Streptophyta; class Magnoliopsida; order Zingiberales; family Zingiberaceae; genus Wurfbainia; species Wurfbainia villosa. Next base: position 36,228,774 of record CM045990.1, read on the forward strand.
TAGGCTGTTTTGTTTGGTTTTTGGGTATTTTTCCTCTTTAGATTTGATGCCATGATGTATAACATTTAGATAATGTTTTTGATTGTGTCAAAGGGGGAGAATTGATAAGTTTAAGTTAATCATGCTAAAAGGGAAAATTTAGCATGTCTTAAGGGGGAGTTGCATGTTTAAGGAGGAGTTGTTATACTCATGTTTTTACTTGCATGCTTTCTTGCCTTATGTTTATGTTATTTATTTTACCTAACTTAAACAAATTGCCACACATGAAAAAGGGGGAGATTGTTAGGGAAATCAACCCGTGATATGGTTTTAATGTATGTGGAAAAGGGTTTAAGTTAGGATGATTGGATTTGATATGTGCATTGGAGTCTTGCAAGACTTAGTATTTCACACATGGAGCTTTGGCAAGTTTCACCAACTCACAACCTCGTGCTTGAGTCGGCGAAGGAGCATTATGAAACCATGTGCTTGATGCATCCAAGGGACCGTCGGACAAGATGACCTGAAGTGAAGCCAAGGAAGTAGACTTCGAGGGCAAGAGACGAGAAGGAGCATTGCGAAGCCATGCGCTTGGTGCTGCCGAGGGACGTGGCCGCGAACGAAGAGAGCTTCGACGAGGGACTTCAAGTGAGATGAGAGAATGAGTGAAATGTAAGTAGCTCATTAGGTGAACTTGGCCGAATGGCTAAGTGTCGGAGGCTCGACCGCAAGGGTTGAGGTTTACCTGACCGTCGGACGCTCAAACAGATGTGAAGTTTGAGGTTTACTCGGCATCAGTCGACTGCCATGATATGGCAGTCGACTACTCCAAGTCGACTGTGACTCAACTGGTGTTTGAATCTGGTTCATGTGCCATCAGTCGACTACTAAGGATTGGCAGTCGACTGCTGAGACCATCAGTCGACTGCTGATGGTAGCAATCGACTGGTCGCAAGGGTTTCAGGCACAGAATGTTGATCAGTCAAGTGCTCGCTTCCGACACTCGACTATTAGCTCTATCAGTCGACTGATGGGATAATCAGTCGACTGATGTGGGAGTCGTTGGATGAAATCCAATGTGGAAGAAGTCGTTATTGGGCAACGACTACAGGGGTAGTCGACTGATTGGGGCATCAGTCGACTGCCAGTGGCCAACAGGAAGAAAACAACCTTCTCTATTTATAGAGAAGGTGTGTGCTTTTGGATGACTAATGTTCATGCTCCAAACTATCATCCAAGTACCCCACAAGCTTTAAACTCTTTCTTCTTGTTCTTACTTCAATCTTATTGTAAGGAGTGTTTTGGGTTGTAAGAAGGTTTACCTCCACCTTGTTTTGCCTAAAGGGAGAGACCATATTGGATTGGTTTCGGAGTGATTCACCTGAGACGAATCAGATCGTGGATTAGCAGTGAGGCCGTGAACCCGTTCCCTTCACTCATCTTATACCCACTTAGTTTAGGACATGGTCTATAGTGTTAGTCCCCACTAGGTTGACTACGTCACACCTAGCCCAAGTATCATTTCCTCATCCTACGGATTCTAGTTACTGTACATGTATCCAAGGGTATCTTACTCTAAACTGTAGGAACTTTGGTGGTCGGCTAGAGGGGGGTGAATAGCCCTCAATCGTCGTACGGTGGAATACGCTCATTTTTGCATGCTTGTCTACAATTGTCATTAATATGTGCAGCAGAAATAATAGAAACAAATAGCAACAATACAATCACATGCAATACACAAGATATACGTGGTTCGGAACTGAATAGTTCCTACTCTACGGGGTGAGCTCAACGAGCTTGTGTTATGTGCACGACACTAACAACACTCCTTCTCGACAACACGTCAGAGGTGGAGAAACCTCTCACAAGCAATTACACTAAGTAATATGAAATACAAGCAATACAAAGACAAATACGAAATACACATAAAGAACACTTTACAACGCTTGCTTTGAAACCTTTGCTTGTTGCTTGCTTTAGATGGCTCTTGAAGGTCTAGAATGCAACAACAATTCCCCTCCAAAAGCTTCACAAAAGTCTTAGCGAAATCCACCATCTTGAGCTCCATTTATAACCTGCATCAAGCTGATTTTGCATGCATCAGTCGACTGATCGTGATAATCATCGACTGGTCCTGTAGCCGTTGTCTCACAACGAATTGATCCACGTTGGCAAAACCCCAATGGATCCATCATTAGTCGACTGATGATACCCATCAGTCGACTGATTATCCCATCATTCGAGTGGTCGCACGAGCACTCGACTGGAAACCATTCTGTGGCTGAAAGCACCCCTATCGGTTGACTGATCTCCCTCATCAGTCGACTGATGGTGTTATCAGTCGACTACCATCCCTCGGCAGTCGACTACTCAACTAGACCCTATTCAGTCGAACACGAGTCGAACCCTAGTCGACTTAGAGCAGTCGACTGGCACCTATGTCAGTCGACTGATGTCTGATAAAACCTCAAACACCAAGTTGTTTGAGCATCCGACACTCAGTCTTAGCCACTTGGCCAAGTCCACCTCATCCCTCATGGAGTTTCCCACCGAAGCTCTCTTCCCTCGGCCTACGTCCCTCGGATATGTCAAGCACACGGCTTCGCAACGCCATCCTTCGTGTCTCTTGCCCTCGAAGTATGCTTTCCTTGGGCATCACTCCATTCGCTCCTCATCCGACGGTCCCTCGGATGCACCAAGTGTACGGTTTCGCAATGTCATCCTTCACAAACTCAAGGACCCCGAGCCTAGTGAACTTGCCAAGTTCTCAAGACCTCCCAAATGCACCAAGCGCACGGCTTCGCAATGCATTAGACTTTTCCACAGCAAGCTCCATGCTTGGATTTTCCATGCCAACTCTATGTTGAACTTTCCAATGACAATCCCATGTCATAAGTTTTGTCTATCATCAAAATACTACTCGAGTCAAACTCGAGTCAACCTGGGCCGATTGCACCAACAATCTCTCCCTTTTTGATGATTGACAAAACTATCCCTCAAGTATACCAATTATCCCTAATTAGCAATTCTCACATCCCAATGAGAATTCCAAACCCAATTGGTAACTAGGTAACTTCTCCCCCTTTTTGACATACAACAAAAAGGTCCTCCCCAAGGGTATGAATGTCTCATATCCCAATGAGATCTTACAATCTCTTTCTTGGAAGAACACACGCCTACAATCTTTCTAGTGATAAGTCCCATATCACTTAAAGAGAGGCAACGCAATTTTCCTCCCATGAGAAAAAATACACATTCATCTTCTCATGATGGATACCTCCCCCTAAAAGCTTGCTCCCCCTTGACCATTGCACCAACAATGTCCTTGGAGAGTCCCTAAGACAATAGGAACAATAAACAATTCAAAATTAAGGCAAAGTTCAACAATGAATTTCCATCCACCTTAAAATTGATACTCACCCAAAACACTTCTCCTAATCCATATCTAATGGATTTCCACCCTTTCTAATTCTCTCCCAAACATATCCTAGGGTTAGAAGTGGTTAGAGAACCAAAACCTAGCTGAATATGGGCCTAACCACCAAGGTTTACTCAAAATTAGCAGTAGCAGTCGACTGAATTAGATATCAGTCGACTTCTTCCCACATCAGTCGACTGGCCTTCCTAGCAGTCGACTGATAACTGCATTTTGCAGTTTTTTGATTTTCAGAAATGAATTTTTGAAATTCGTAAGTAAATATACATAAGTTGAAAAATCTTGAAATTTTGTATGTACATTACTTATTACAATCATTATGAGTGAAAAATATTATAAAATTATTTTACCCACCAATTAGCGAGATTGATACAAAGTTCAAAAGTTAAGAAAAGCTTCGATATTGAGCTCTCTTTGTATCATCCCATTCAATGGTGATAGCTATCAAAAGATATACTTCACCAAGGTTTTTCAAAATGTTTTTGAAACCTTTAATTCCTTTTTCCTAAACATATCACTTGAATCTAATTGTGCAAAACACATTCAAGTCAAATTAATCTAGTGAGATGTGGGTTTTTGTTCTTCAATGGTCTCATGCATATTCTAAGGAAACTCTACTTGATTCCCTTATGCATGGGACTTCAAGTCATGCCAATAATCCTTAAATCAATTTTATTTTATGCATGATATGATTATGGAATATATATGATATAACTAAGCATGTGCCAAAATCATGATGCCATGGCATGTGAATGAAATGTTAGCATACATGACATATAAAAATAAGTCTAAACATGATCATGACATTTTTAGAGATAAAAAAAATGAAAATGATGTCATGACATGGCAAGACAACCAAAGCATGACAATTTTAAGATACTAAGGTATGAGATACCTAAGTGTTAAGCCCAAAATGCCATTTCTAGAATTAAGTCCATTTTTGCCTTAATGTCATTATCCCCCTAGTGTGCCAAAAACCCAAAATGGCACACCATTACTCCTAAGACCTAAAGTGCAAATTTTGATCAATTTTTTTTTTAACTTCTTACAAACACATTAGCACACCCTAATGTGTCAACTCATCATGGCTAGGTTAACTACCCATCCACTTAGGGTTCACACACCCTAACCCATCTAGCGTGAATCGATCACGCTCCTAGTAACCCAATACCTATTGGAGCTCCTTGAGTTAACAAGGTATTCCCTAGGGATAACTTCCCTAGATACCTTTCTAATGACCCTTTTAGGCTTTGAATCCATAGTCTTTTGGGCCTTTCCTAAGTCAAATCTAGGGGTTCTCCCCCTTTGACCTTCTTAGTGGCTTTCTTTGTTTCTCTAGAGTCCTTAGCCACTAAACACACACCATGGCTAGTCTTAGGGATAGCTTCCCTATTAGCCTTGGTTTAATTGGACCTAGAAATTATTCCATAATCAAATGGAAAATTATGATAAGTCTTCTTGGGCTTAGGTTTGTGACTCAAACCTTCCTTGCCCTTAGACCGCTCTTGAACCCTAGGTCTTGACTTTTGGGCATTTGACCCTTGAATAGAATTTTCTATAATCCTAAGGGTCTTTTCCATTCTCTTAAGTCTTGACCTCAAGACTTGGTTTTCTAATTCTAATTTTCCCAATTTTGATTTATCATTAGATTTTTGGGAAGGCCTCTCCTTCTTAGGCATGTGCCTAGACCCTTTGGGATTAATACCCAAATTTTCTTCTATTCTCCTATTGATTCCCTAGGTAAAATAGTTCTAGTGTTATTGGCCCTAGGTTTATCCTTAGATAATTTTACATGTTTATCACCTAAACAATAAACCTTATTATTTCTACTAGCATGCTTTTCATTGATAATTGCAAGAGAACTAAAATAATTCCTAGCATGCTTGTTAACCCTAGAAATTGAAGGTGCATTAATTAAATTTACCTTAGGGTTAGCTTTAAAAGCTCCCCCTACATAAGATGCCCCTTCTTGCCCTTCCTTCCTCCCCCTAGGGCATTGGCTTTGGTAATGCCCCTTTTGATTGCATTTAAAGCACACAATGTGCTCTTTGCTTCTAGTTGTGGGGACTCCGACATTTTTGGCTTTTGGTGCCGGTTGAACCATCTTCACCTTCATAGGACACTTACTTTTATAGTGTCATTGTTCCCTACACTCAAAGCATGTTATATGATTTTTATTTATAATAACAACACTTGAGTTACCTAGGGAATTTTCGCTTCTCTCGGATGTTGAAGCTTCTTCTTGAACTTGTTCCAGGATAGAAGGCCTCTCCTCCCCTCTCAATGCTAGAGGTGGAGGTCTCCACCAAATCATCAACATCTTCGAATGTGGTGGGCAATTCTTCCTCGACATTCTCCTCTTCATGGACCAAAGTGGGCTCTTCATGAAATCTTATCACCTTGTCCCATAGGTCCTTAGCATTCCTAAAGTTACCTAACCTAGACCAAATGTTGTTAGGAATCAAATCACTAAGTAATTCGATTACCTTGAGATTTGTCTCAAAGTCCTTGATTTGGTCTTGGGTCCACCTTGACTTCTCAATTTGCCTATTTCTTTCATCCCTAGGCAATTCAAAACCATTTTCTAAGATTAGCATGAAATCAAAATCGATTTCTAGATATACCTCCATTTTTCTTCTCCACCATTAAAAATCTCCTTCAAATTTTGGTGGTTGGAGGTTGTAGCCGGCCATCTTGTAGTGCTTGTGTTGGCGGTTAGTCCTCGACAAGCTTCTTGGCTCTGATACCACTTGTAGGAATGTTGGTGGCCGGCTAGAGGGGGGATGAATAGCCCTCAATCGTCGTACGGTGGAATACGATCGTTCTTGCGTGCTAGTCTACAATTGTCATTAATATACGCAGCGGAAATAATAGAAGCAAATAGCAATAATACAATCACACGCAATACACAAGATATACGTGATTTGGAACTGAATTGTTCCTACTCCATGGGGTGAGCTCAACGAGCTCGTGTTATGCGCACGACACTAACAACACTCCTTCTTGACAACACGTTGAAGGTGGAGAAACCTCTCACAAGCAATTACACTAAGTAATATGAAATACAAGCAATACAAAGACAAATACGAAATACACGTAAAGAACACTTTACAACGCTTGCTTTGAAACCTTTGCTTGTTGCTTGCTTTAGATGACTCTTGAAGGTCTGGAATGCAGCAGCAATTCCCCTCCAAAAGCTTCACAAAAGTCTTGGCGAAATCCACCATCTTGAGCTCCATTTATAACCTTCATCAAGCTGATTTCGAGCACATCAGTCGACTAATCATGACCATCAGTCGACTGGTCTTGTAGCCGTTGTCTCACAACGACTTGATCTACGTTGGCAAAATCCCAACGGATCCATCATCAATCGACTGATAATTGCCCATCAGTCGACTGATTATCCCATTAGTCAAGTGGTCGCGCGAGAACTCGACTAGAAACCATTCTGTGGCTGAAAACACCCCTATCAGTCGACTGATGGTGTTATCAGTCGACTTCCATCCCTTGGCAGTCGACTGCTTAGCCAGACCCTATTCAGTCGAACACCAGTCGGACCCTAGTCAACTTAGATATGTCAGGTAAAACCTCAAACATCAAGTTGTTTGAGCATCCAACACTCAGTCTTAGCCACTTATCTTGGACCTCATCCCTCATGGAGTTTCCCACTGAAGCTCTCTTCCCTCGGCCAACGTCCCTCGGATGCGCCAAGCGCACAGCTTCGCAACACCATCCTTCGCATCTCTTGCCCTCAAAGTATGCTTCCCTTGGGCCTCACTCCATTCGCTCCCCGTCCAGCGGTCCCTCGGATGCACCAAGCGCACGGCTTCGCAATGTCATCCTTCACCGACTCAAGGACCCCGAGCCTAGTGAACTTGCCAAGTTCTCAAGAGACTTTTCCACACCAAACTCCATGCTTGGATTTTCCATGCCAACTCTATGTTGGACTTTCCTATGACAATCCCATGTCATAAGTTTTGTCTATCATCAAAATACTGCTCGAGTCAAACTCGAGTCAACCTGGGCCGATTGCACCAACAATCTCCCCTTTTTGATGATTGACAAAACTATCCCTCAAGTATACCAATTATCCCTAATTAGCAATTCCCACATCCCAATGAGAACTCCAAACCAATTAGTAACTTGGTAACTTCTCTCCCTTTTTGACATACATCAAAAAGGTCCTCTCCAAGGGTATGAATGTCTCATATCCCAATGAGATTTTACAATCTCTCCATTAGAGGAACACACGCCTACAATCTTTTTAGTGATAAGTCTCATATCACTTAAAGAGAGGCAACCCAATTTTCCTCCCATGAGTAAAAATACACATTCATCTTCCCATGATGGATACCTCCCCCTAAAAGTTTGCTCCCCTTTGACCATTGTACCAACAATATTTTTAGAGAGTCCCTAAGCCAATAGGAACATTAAACAATTCAAAATTAAGGTAAAGTTCAATAATGAACTTCCATCCACCTTAAAATTGATACTCACCCAAAACACTTCTTCAAATCCATATCCAATGAATTTCCACCCTTTCTAATGCTCTCCCAAACATGTCCTAGGGTTAGGAGTGGTTAGGGGACCAAAACCTAGCTGAACATGGGCCTAACCACCAAGGTTTACAAAATCAAGTGATAGCTGATCAATCAGATATCAATCGACTTCTTCCATCATCGACCGACCTTCTGGCGCCGTGATAACATACATTTTGCGATTTTTGATTTTCAGAAATGAATTTTTGAAATTCGTAAGTAAAAATACATAAGTTGAAAAATCTTGAAATTTTGTATGTATATTACTTATTACAATCATTATAGGTGAAAAATATTAGAAAATTATTTTACCCACCAATTAGCGAGATTGATACAATGTTCAAAAGTTAAGAAAAGCTTCAATATTGAGCCCTCTTTGTATCATCCCATTCAATGGTGATAGCTATCAAAAGATAGACTTCTCCAAGATTTTTCAAAATGTTTTTGAAATCTTTAATTCCTTTTTCCTAAACATCTCACTTGTATCTAAATGTGCAAAACACATTCAAGTCAAATTAATCTAGTGAGATGTGGGTTTTTGTTCTTCAATGGTCTCATGCATATTCTAAGGCAACTCTACTTGATTCCCTTATGCATGAGACTTCAAGTCCTGCCAATAATCCATAAATCAATTTTATTTTATGGATGACATGATTATGGCATATATATGATATAACTAAGCATGTGCCAAAATCATGATGTCATGACATGTGAATGAATTGTTAGCATACATGACATATAAACATAAGTCTAAACATGATCATGACATTTTTAAAGATAAAAAAAATGAAAATGATGTCATGACATGGCAAGGCAACCAAAGCATGGCAATTTTAAGATACTAAGGTATGAGATACCTAAGTGTTAAGCCCAAAATGTCATTTCTAGAATTAATTCCATTTTTGCCTTAATATCATTATCCTCCTAGTGTGCCAAAAATCCAAAATGACACACCATTACTCCTAAGACCTAAAGTGCCAATTTTGATCAATTTTTTTTAACTTCTTGCAAACACATTAGCACACCCTAATGTGTCAACTCATCATAGCTAGGTTAACTACCCATTCACTTAGGGTTGACACACCATAACCCATCTAGCGTGAATCGATCACGCTCCTAAGAACCCAATACTTATTGGAGCTCCTTGGGTTAACAAGGTATTCCCTAGGGATAACTTCCCTAGATACCTTCCTAATGACCCTTTTAGGCTTTGAAGCCATAGTCTTTTGGGTCTTTCCTAAGTCAAACCTAGGGGTTACTCCCCCTTTGACCTTCTTAGTGGCTTTCTTGGTTTTTCTAGAGTCCTTAGCCACTAAACACACACCATGGTGTTGGAATGTATACTGAAAGCCTAGCTCTTTTTGTATGAACATTTTTATTTTTGAAATAAGAATCACATGATCATTGTTTGCACTTTATTTTTTATTATATGTGTGCATATATTCTACTATTTTACATTGTAGATAACATGGTGCTTGGTGTGGCACAGAAGATCATGTTATCAGTCCCTTGTAGAATATAAGTAGAGGCTCACAACCAAGATAGTTTTGGACAAACCATTGGCATGGTTGTAGTGTAGCTTGGTATTGTTTTGTCTTGAACATAGAGTTACACTAGTACACTTAGGTGTATTGAGCAGGAACGACATAGAGGTGATTCAATTTATTGCTGACTACATAATTGAATCGGACCTCGGATATTATGTTGTACATGCTCTTAATCCCGATATAATAATGGGCACATGTACTTAGTATTTATTTCTTTGATTTACCAAAGGGTGAGATTTAGATGGATTAAATCAATATGCCTGGTAAGTTGGGAAATGAAATTATTTACATGGTGTGTCGTTGATTATAGGAGGAAACCGTGTCCTATATATTAGGTTGATGATGTCCCCTTGAGGAGCTCATAAGGTTCATCATGTAAACCCTGCAGGTTGACTTAGTCAACATGATGATAAGGTTGAGTGGTACTACTGAGGAGTTAGATGTTAATTAATTGATGGTCAAGAAATCAATTAATCGGGACATTCGATATCTTAAACACGGGAGATGGATGTACAAATAATATATGGAGCCCATATTAATTTATGGGGGTTGGTGAGGTAATTCAATGATGATCCTCTAGTGGAATGGAACATCATTGATGGATCAAGTTTGTGTGGTTCCGATCCATCGGGTGGCCAAGATCCAACTCCTCCTCATGGTCCCTATTGTAGGCTAATATAAACCTCATGAAGTCTAGATCAAATGATCGAAAACAAATCCCTAGATCCGACGGTTGGGATGAAACCCTAGATCCGACGGTTGGGATGAAACCCTAGATCCGATGGTTGGGATGAAACCCTAGAACCGACGGTTGACATTAAATCTCTAGATCCGACGGTTGAGATTAAATCCCTAGAACCAATGGTGGAGATTAAACCAAGGCTTATCCCTAACTCTATAAAAGGGTGGCTTAGGGTGGGCGGCAAAAGAAGAAGTTTTTTAGAGAGATTAGGGTTTTGCCTACCTATGCTTGGGTGGCAAGAAACCCTAAGGGAATTATTGGTTGGGCGGCTAGGGTTTGGATTAAGGAGTAGGCGGCAACAAGAGGAGGATATCCCTTCTTCTTCCTAAGGTGTTGCCGGCGCCTATCCCTCTTCCTCCTTTCAACCTTGGCCGGCGCTCTTCCCTTCTGTTGGATCAAAGCGGTTCGCTAGAGGGGGGGTGAATAGTGAAACAAAAATCTTTTACGAAATCGTTCTTTGAAAGTCGAATAGATAATTTGCAGCGGAAATAAAAAACAATAAATAAAGGAGACAATTGTTTTTACTTGGTTCGTAGCCTTCGGCTACTACTCCAAGGCCCTAGTGGTCCTTGACCACGCAAGGAGGGAAAATCACTAAACAAACTCCTCCTCGTTGGAGATAGGAGTTAATCGATATAAGAACAAAAACTTGAGGTAGAGGGACACTCCCCCTCTCCTCGTTACGATAGAAAAAGAGCTTCGAAGAATGTAAATGAACAACGAAACTAAAATTAAAACCGACGTACAAAAATAAAGGAAATGAAACCTAGACGTCGGAGAAGAAGAAGCACTTCGTTGTTGGTAGCTTTGCGGAGGCTTTTGGAAGCTTGGAATTGATGGAAAAATCTTAGGTTAGGACCTCCTTTTATAACCTTGAAGCCCCTTTTCGAGAGGAACCCTAGCCAATCATAATTGAACACCAATCTCCTTGAAATGGGGTGATAAGCCTTGACTCCTCGAGGCTGATCATTGACCATCAGTCGACTGATGGCCATCATCAGTCGACTGATGGTAGCATCAGTCGAATGCTAACCGTAGACACTCGACTGATGGACGGCAGTCGAGTCCTCCAAGCTGGCAGTCGACTGATGCTAGCTGCAAGGCAAAGTTAGATTAAAGAAAACATTATTTCGACGGCCTTCGACCATCCGATCTCAACCTAGACCATCGATGGGATGTCTTTGGTCGGATCTACGCTTAAGACCATCCCCGTAAGGAGGATACGACCTCACTTACGCTCACACACACGAGCTTACCTCGATACTTACTGTGTCGCTTTTGCTTTCGGCCTTCCACTCGATTCCTTCAGCTCCCTCCGAAGTCACTCGAGCATCTCCCGACCACCGCGGCTTCCTCCGGGTGTCGCTAGCCTTCAGCTCCAGCTTTAGCACTTTTCTGCACACTCGATTCAGCTCTTGAGATAACGATATATCCTTGACTTTGCGTCTTTTGCCATAATCAAAATATATAGGTTCGACTTAGGTGCCCCTGCACCAACACCTTCTTCCTCTTCTCCTTGGCCAGTGGAAACAAGGGCTAGGGTTTATCCTTGGAGCTCTTCGCCAGCGCCCTCTTCCTTTCTCCTTGGTGGCCGGCGGCAACTCTTCTTCAAGGTTGGTCGGCGCTCAAGAAGCTACTCCTTGGCCGACGGTTATATCAAGCTCCTTGGCTTGGTGGCCGGTTCTAGATAGGAGAAGGAGTTTTTGTTTGGTTCTTCTCTTTGTTCGGAGCGAGCAAGGAAGGGAAGAACGTGATCTAGGAGGCTTCAACTCATGGAGGATCTTCGCCCACACGACGTCCACGAGGAGGATAGGACATACGATAGAAGATCGAGAGGAATAAAAGTTTTACAACTTTTATTATTGATCTTTGCATGTTCTTATCTTTATGTTAGTATGTGTTGATTATACTAGTTTACATTTGTATGTATTTGTATAATCATGGAACCCAAAGATAAACACCAAAAACCGGCGATCCGTACATCGTCTCTTCCGCGGCTAGATGACTAGAAGAGTTGTGTTGCTTGAACAACTAGTTTGTTCAAGCGATCGCTCAAGTTGTTAGCACGACGATGAATTGGTTGTGCTTAGGAAACTCATCCCATCCGGATTAGTTTTCATTAGTGAAAATTTTAATCCGGGGACATGGGAGCCAATGAGCCTCCGAGCTAGCATGCCATTACCAAGAATTGGTATCAGAGCCACGGTTTCCAATTTTGTGTGTTTTGGATTCGGTTACTTTCATGCACATATCATATATTGAGTATGCCAGATAATAGTAGGATGTGCGTAGGCTAACTTTTTGGTTGCAGGCATAAGATCCGACTATTATGGCTATATGTGTGTATGTGATTGTTTGTGTGTGATTGTATGTATATCATTTGAATCCTCGGGGTTGACGAGGCTAGATTAGTATTTAATTTTTTGTAATTAAATACGATATTGTTTAGCCGCTCATTTTAGTTTACTTTCGATCTAGATTATTTGTACACTCCTTCGTGAAGTATAGGATCGATGGATGTAAATTAAAATGATATATCTCGGCTCGGATCTCTTTATGTGGCTTGCGCATGGAAAAGGTGGAGCGGATGAGGTGGCGACACGACGGGACGCATATTGGAGAACAATGTCATAATAGTTGGAAAAATTCTGTTTTTTCCATATTTATTGCTGATTTGTTTTATATGCATGTTGTGTGTGCTTGAAAATTCCTCATTTCCAATTTACTAAGTGGGAGAGGGATATTTTAATTAATTCCCGCGGCCTCCATTACAATTTGACGTGTGATGCAACAAACCTGCGTGTCGGCTCTAAGTGCCTTCCTGCGGATGGGTTTGTTTGCGGATCACTAGGTCAAATTATTGTTATAGGAAATTATCTAGGAGCATGTGTACTTCCACAGTGGTAAGGCACATAATCCAAAATAATTCCCTTAGTATCGTGTAATGGTGCACACTTAGATGCAAATAAAAAGTATCCTCCCATCAGAGTCACTGCTTTTATTTGTAGGGCCAAAGAGGAACCAACTATTAATTTTATTTGTCAAAAAGTAAGGTTGACAAGATAATAAAATTAATGGGTAAAACCTCCTCTTACAAATGTAGAATTCGTATACGTCCACACTGCTTGGCATGCAATATTCTCGGTGTTTTGAGGTGTTGGTTGATTTCAGAATTTTATTGTTTTGAGGAATCAATAATATTTGAAATCTAATGTTTTGATCATTGTGATTCTTAGGATTTTCAAATGGCTTTCAACCCACTTACTATGATGCTAAAGGAAACAAACTTACTGTACCCGAATTATATTGATTGGAAAAGTAATATGGATAGTGTCTTAACTGTCGATGAGTGTCCTCCTAAGCCTGCAGATGATTCTGGGGAAAAGTAACTTTTCGGATACCAGAATCGAGCTGCTAGGCATGAAGTCATGGTTGCTCAAAAGGTTTCTACTTCTATGCCGAAAGGCAAGAAGAAGAAGGAACAAGGTAGAGCAAAGGTGGCGGGTGGACCTCAGGGAGGAGTGAAGAAGCCGAAAGACAAGTGCTTCACTTGTAAACAGACTGGACATGGGAAGAAAGACTTCCCCAACCTAAAGCAGAACAAAGGTATATCTTCTGCCTTAGTCATTGAAACATGTTTAGTGGTGTTATCTACCGGTACCTGGTGTGTAGATACGAGAGCCACTGATCATGTCTGCAATTCTTTGCAGGGGTTCCAGGAAACCCAACGACTAGCTGAAGGAGAAATTACTATCTACATGGGCAATGTTACAAAGGTGGCGGCTATTGCAGTGGGAGACGTTCATTTATCGTTTGATAGAAATAAAGTTTTGGTTTTGAGAAATTGTCTTTATGTACCTACATTTAGAAAGAATTTGATTTCGATTTCTAAATTATTTATGGATGGATATTCTATTTTTTTTAATGACAGAGTTGTTATAAAAAAAAATAGAGAGATTATCTGTTCAGGTACATTGGTTGGCAATTTGTATACTCTTGAACCAAAAGCTCCCACGATGCATATAGAAGTAAATAACTCATCTTCTAATTCCCATAAGAGAAAAGAACCTTCAAAGATGAACCAAACATATCTTTGGCATCTAAGGCTTGGTCATATTAACCTGAGTAGAATTCAAAGGTTGATAGCTGATGGACCTTTGGGTTCATTAGTGGTGGAGGATCTCCCAACCTGCGAATCTTGCTTGGAAGGTAAAATGACCAAGAGGCCTTTCAAGGCCAAGGGGTATAGAGCCAAAGATGTGTTAGAATTGGTTCATTCTGATTTGTGCGGTCCTATGTCTATCCAGGCTAGAGGTGGCTTTGAATACTTTGTCTCTTTTATAGACGATTATTCAAGGTATGGATACATTTACTTGATGCGCCGCAAGTCTGAATGCTTTGATAGGTTCAAAGAATTCAAGGCTGATGTGGAGAACCGTCAAGGTAAAAGTATCAAGACACTACGATCTGATCGTGGTGGCGAGTACCTCTTGGGAGAGTTTAGGAGTTACTTATCAGAGGCTGGGATTCAATCCCAATTGTCTGCACCTGGCACACCCCAGCAGAATGGTGTAGCGGAGCGAAGGAATATGACTCTTATGGAGATGGTTAGATCGATGATGAGTTATTCAGAATTGCCAGATTCGTTCTGGGGGTATACACTAGATACGACAATGTATATTTTGAACTTGGTTTCATCTAAATCAGTGCCTTCTAACCCCGTAGAATTGTGGACTGGTCGAAAGCCTAGTCTGAGACATATTCGGATAGGGGGAAGTCCAGCACATGTGCTGAAGGCTGATGCTGGTAAGTTGGAATCTCGTACAGAAGTACGCTTGTTTGTTGGCTACCCTAAGGGAACGAAGGGTGGTTTATTCTATAGTCCTAGAGATCAGAAGGTGATCGTGAGTACGAATGCCAGATTTCTAGAGGAGGACTATGTGATAAACCACAAGCCCACGAGTAGGATTGTTCTTGAGGAGTTGAAAGGGGAAGTCCGACTTCAGTACCACCGGTACAAGAGGAGATACCACAAGTCACTGCACCGCGTGTCACAGAGCATACATAGGAGGCACCTCGTCGTAGTGGGAGGGTTGTTAGACAACCCGAGAGATTCATGTTCTTGGGAGAATCTTCGGATTTGGTCCCTGGCGAACATGAACCTGATCCCTGGAAATATGACGAGGCACTCCAAGATAGAGATGCGGAATCTTGGCAAAGAGCGATGAATTTAGAGATAGAATCTATGGATTCTAATCATGTCTGGGAGCTAGTAGAACCACCCGATGGTGTGAAAGCCATTGGATGCAAGTGGATCTACAAGAGAAAGAGAGGAGCAGACGGGAAGGTTGAGACCTTCAAAGCTAGGCTTGTTGCGAAAGGGTATACTCAAAAAGAAGGTATCGATTATGAGGAGACCTTTTCACCGGTAGCTATGCTTAAGTCTATCCGGATTCTCTTATCTATAGTTGCTCATATGGATTATGAGATTTGGCAGATGGATGTCAAGACAGCTTTCCTTAACGGAAGTCTTGAGGAGAACATCTATATGCAGCAACCAGAGGGATTCATTGCTAAAGGCAAAGAGCATCTAGTGTGTAAGCTTAATCGGTCCATTTATGGATTGAAGCAATCTTCGAGGTCTTGGAACATCCGTTTTGATGAGGTAATCCAGTCATATGGATTTATTCAAAGTCCGGATGAGCCATGTGTATACAAAAGATGTGACGGAAACATAGTGGTATTTCTTGTACTATACGTAGATGACATTTTGTTAGTTGGCAACAATATCAAAGTGTTATCAGACGTAAGGGTATGGTTGTCTAAACAGTTTGACATGAAGGACTTGGGAGAAGTGGGACACATCCTTGGGATCAAAGTTATAAGGGATCGCAAGAAAAGGATGTTGTGCTTATCTCAAGCTTCATACATAGACATGGTCCTAGCTCGTTTTAGCATGCAGAACTCCAAGAAAGGTTTTCTACCTTTTAGGAATGGAGTTCTTTTATCTAAAGAGATGTTTCCTAAAACATCAAAGGAGATAGAGGAGATGAAGGCGGTTCCTTATGCTTCGACAGTAAGAAGCCTCATGTATGCTATGCTATGTACGAGACTAGATATCTATTTTGTCGTGGGCATGGTCAGCAGATATCAGAGTAATCCTGGACAGGGACATTGGACTGCGGTAAAGCATATATTGAAGTACCTGAGAAGGACTAGGGATTATATGCTGGTTTACCGGGCAGATCAATTAGTCCCTTTGGGTTACACGGATTCAGATTTCCAATCAGATAGGGACAACAGTAAGTCTACCTCGGAGTTTGTGTTTACTTTTGGAGGTGGAGCCATAGTATGGAGGAGTGTCAAGCAGAAATGCGTGGCGGACTCTACCATAGAAGCTGAGTATGTGGCAGCCTCTGAGGCAGCCAAAGAAGCTGTATGGCTCAGGAACTTCTTGATGGACTTGGATGTGATTCCTGGTTTGCCCAGAACTATCACAATTTATTGTGATAACAGTGGTGCAGTTGCAAACTCGAAGGAACCACGAGCCCAAAAGGTGAGTAAACACATAGAGCGCAAGTACCACCTGATACGAGAGATCGTAAAGCGAGGAGAAGTAGCTGTCGCCAAGATTGCATCAGAGGATAACCTGGCGAATCCATTCACTAAGGCCCTTCCAGCGAAAGTGTTTGATAGGCATGTGGAGGACATGGGGATAAGATGTATGGCAGTGTGATGACAACATAGTCTTTTAGTATAAGTGGGAGATTGTTGGAATGTATACTGAAAGCCTAACTCTTTTTGTATGAACATTTTTATTTTTGAAATAAGAATCATATGACCATTGTTTGCACTTTATTTTTATTATATGTGTGCATATTGTCTAATATTTTACATTGTAGATAACATGGTGCTTGGTGTGGCACAGAAGATCATGTTATCAGTCCCTTGTAGAGTATAAGTAGAAGCTCACAACCAAGATGGTTTTGGACAAACCATTGGCATGGTTGTAGTATAGCTTGGTATTGTTTTGTCTTGAACATAGAGTTACACTAGTACACTTAGGTGTATTGAGCAGGACCGACATAGAGGTGATTCAATTTATTGCTGACTACATAATTGAATCGGACCTCGGATATTATGTTGTACATGCTCTTAATCTCGATATAATAACGGGCACATGTACTTAGTATTTATTTCTTTGATTTACCAAAGCGTGAGATTTAGATGGATTAAATCAATATGCCCGGTAAGTTGGGAAATGAAATTATTTACATGGTGTGCCGTTGATTATAGGAGGAAACCGTGTCCTATATATAAGGTTGATGATGTCCCCTTGAGGATCTCATAAGGTTCATCATGTAAACCCTGCAGGTTGACTTAGTCAACATGATGATAAGGTTGAGTGGTACTACTCGAGGAGTTAGATGTTAATTAATTGATGGTCAATAAATCAATTAATTGACGGACATTCGATATCTTAAACATGAGGAGATGGATGTATAAATAATATATGGAGCCCATATTAATTTATGGGGGTTGGTGAGGTAATTCAATGATGATCCTCTAGTGGAATGGAACATCATTGATGGATTAAGTTTGTGTGGTTCCGATCCATCGGGTGGCCAAGATCCAACTCCTCATGGTCCCTATCATAGCCTAATATAAACCTCATGAAGTCTAGATCAAATGATCGAAAACAAATCCCTAGATCCGACGGTTGGGATGAAACCCTAGATCCGACGGTTGGGATGAAACCCTAGATCCGACGGTTGGGATGAAACCCTAGATCCGACGATTGGGATGAAACCCTAGATCTGATGGTTGGGATGAATCCATAGAACCGACGGTTGAGATTAAATCTCTAGATCCGACGGTTGAGATTAAATCCCTAGAACCAATGGTGGAGATTAAACCAAGGCTTATCCCTAACTCTATAAAAGGGTGGCTTAGGGTGGGCGGCAAAAGAAGAAGTTTTTTAGAGAGATTAGGGTTTTGCCTACCTATGGGCGGCAAGAAACCCTAAGGGAATTATTGGTTGGGCGGCTAGGGTTTGGATTAAGGAGTAGGCGGCAACAAGAGGAGGAGATCCCTTCTTCTTCCTAAGGTGTTGCCGGCGCCTATCCCTCTTCCTCCTTTCAACCTTGGCCGGCGCTCTTCCCTTCTTCCTCTTCTCCTTGGCCGGTGGAAACAAGGGCTAGGGTTTATCCTTGGAGCTCTTGGCCAGCGCCCTCTTCCTTTCTCCTTGGTGGCCGGCGGCAACTCTTCTTCAAGGTTGGCCGGCGCTCAAGAAGCTACTCCTTGGCCGACGGTTATATCAAGCTCCTTGGCTTGGTGGCCGGTTCTAGATAGGAGAAGGAGTTTTTGTTTGGTTCTTCTTTTTTTTCGGAGCGAGCAAGGAAGGGAAGAACGTGATCTAGGAGGCTTCAACTCGTGGAGGATCTTCGCCCACACGACGTCCACGAGGAGGATAGGACATACGATAGAAGATCGAGAGGTATAAAAGGTTTACAACTTTTATTATTGATCTTTGCATGTTCTTATCTTTATGTTAGTATGTGTTGATTATACTAGTTTACATTTGTATGTATTTGTATAATCATGGACCCCGAAGATAAACACCAAAAACCGGCGATCCGTCCGTCGTCTCTTCCACGGCTAGACGACTAGAAGAGTTGTGTTGCTTGAACAACTAATTTGTTCAAGCGATCGCTCAAGTTGTTAGCACGATGACGAATTGGTTGTGCTTAGGAAACTCATCTCATCCGGATTAGTTTTCATTAGTGAAAATTTTAATCCGGGGACATGGGAGCCAATGAGCCTCCAAGCTAGCATGCCATTACCAAGAATTGGTATCAGAGCCACGGTTTCCGGTTTTGTGTGTTTTGGATTCGGTTACTTTCATGCACATATCATATATTGAGTATGCCGGATAATAGTAGGATGTGCGTAGGCTAACTTTTTGGTTGCAGGCATAAGATCCGACTATTATGGCTATATGTGTGTGTGATTGTTTGTGTGTGATTGTATGTATATCATTTGAATCCTCGGGGTTGACGAGGCTAGATTATTATTTAATTTTTTGTAATTAAATATGACATTGTTTAGCCACTCATTTTAGTTTACTTTCGATCTAGATTATTTGTACACTCCTTCGTGGAGTATAGGATCGATGGATGTAAATTAAAATGATATATCTCGGCTTGGATCTCTTTATGTGGCTTGCGCACGGAAAAGGTGGAGCGGACGAGGTGGCGACACGATGGGACGCATATTGGAGAATAATGCCATAATAGTTGGAAAAATTCTGTTTTTTCCATATTTATTGCTGATTTATTTTATATGCATGTTGTGTGTGCTTGAAAATTCCTCATTTCCAATTTACTAAGTGGGAGAGGGATATTTTAATTAATTCCCGCGGCCTCCATTACAATTTGACGTGTGATGCAACAAACCTGCGTGTCGGCTCTGAGTGCCTTCCTCCCTGCGGATGGGTTTGTTTGCGGATCACTAGGTCAAATTATGGTTATAGGAAATTATCTAGGAGCGTGTGTACTTCCACAACGGTAAGGCACATAATCCGAAATAATTCCCTTAGTATCGTGTAATGGTGCACACTTATATGCAAATAAAAAGTATCCTCCCCATCGGAGTCACTGCTTTTATTTGTAGGGCCAAAGAGGAACCAACTATTAATTTTATTTGTCAAAAAGTAAGGTTGACAAGATAATAAAATTAATGGGTAAAACCTCCTCTTACAAATGTAGAATTCGTATACGTCCACACTGCTTGGCATGCAATATTCTCGGTGTTTTGAGGTGTTGGTTGATTTCAGAATTTTATTGTTTTGAGGAATCAATAATATTTGAAATCTAATGTTTTGATCATTGTGATTCTTAGGATTTTCAAATGGCTTTCAACCCACTTACTATGATGCTAAAGGAAACAAACTTACTGTACCCGAATTATATTGATTGGAAAAGTAATATGGATAGTGTCTTAACTGTCGATGAGTGTCCTCCTAAGCCTGCGGATGATTCTGGGGAAAAGGAACTTTTCGGATACTAGAATCGAGCTGCTAGGCAGGAAGTCATGGTTGCTCAGAAGGTTTCTACTTCTATGCCGAAAGGCAAGAAGAAGAAGGAACAAGGTAGAGCAAAGGTGGCGGGTGGACCTCAGGGAGGAGTGAAGAAGCCGAAAGGCAAGTGCTTCACTTGTAAACAGACTGGACATGGGAAGAAAGACTTCCCCAACCTAAAGAAGAACAAAGGTATATCTTCTGCCTTAGTCGTTGAAACATGTTTAGTGGTGTTATCTACCGGTACATGGTGTGTAGATACCGGAGCCACTGATCATGTCTGCAATTCTTTGCAGGGGTTCCAGGGAACCCGATGACTAGCTGAAGGAGAAATTACTGTCTGCATGGGCAATGCTACAAAGGTGGCGGCTATTGCAGTGGGAGACGTTCATTTATCATTTGATAGAAATAAAGTTTTGGTTTTGAGAAATTGTCTTTATATACCTACATTTAGAAAGAATTTGATTTCGGTTTCTAAATTGTTTATGGATGGATATTCTATTTCTTTTAATGACAGAGTTGTTATAAAAAGAAATAGAGAGATTATCTATTCAGGTACATTGTTTGGAAATTTGTATACTCTTGAACCAAAAGCTCCCACGATGCATATAGAAGTAAATAACTCATCTTCTAATTCCCATAAGAGAAAAGAACCTTCAAAGATGAACCAAACATATCTTTGGCATCTAAGGCTTGGTCATATTAACCTGAGTAGAATTCAAAGGTTGATAGCTAATGGACCTTTGGGTTCATTTGTGGTGGAGGATCTCCCAACCTGTGAATCTTGCTTGGAAGGTAAAATGACCAAGAGGCCTTTCAAGGCCAAGGGGTATAGAGTCAAAGATGTGTTAGAATTGGTTCATTCTGATTTGTACGGTCCTATGTCTATCCAGGCTAGAGGTGGCTTTGAATACTTTATCTCTTTTATAGACGATTATTCAAGGTATGGATACATTTACTTGATGCGCCGTAAGTCTGAATGCTTTGACAGGTTCAAAGAATTCAAGGCTGATGTGGAGAACCGTCAAGGTAAAAGTATCAAGACACTACGATCTGATCGTAGTGGCGAGTACCTCTTGGGAGAGTTTAGGAGTTACTTATCAGAGGCTGGGATTCAATCCCAATTGTCTGCACCTGGCACACCCCAGCAGAATGGTGTAGCGGAGCGAAGGAATAGGACTCTTATGGAGATGGTTAGATCGATGATGAGTTATTCTGAGTTGCCAGATTTGTTCTTGGGGTATGCACTAGATACGACAATGTATATTTTGAACTTGGTTCCATCTAAATCAGTGCCTTCTAACCCCGTAGAATTGTGGACTGGTCGAAAGCCTAGTCTGAGACATATTCGAATATGGGGGAGTCCAGGACATGTGCTGAAGGCTGATGCTGGTAAGTTGGAATCTCGTACAGAAGTACGCTTGTTTGTTGGCTACCCTAAGGGAACGAAGGGTGGTTTGTTCTATAGTCCTAGAGATCAGAAGGTGATCGTGAGTACGAATGCTAGATTTCTAGAGGAGGACTATGTGATGAACCACAAGCCCACGAGTAGGATTTTTCTTGAGGAGTTGAAAGGGGAAGTCCGACTTCAGTACCACCGGTACAAGAGGAGATACCACAAGTCACTGCACCGCGTGTCACAGAGCATACACAGGAGGCACCTCGTCGTAGTTGTTAGTAATATATGAGAGATGTCCTAAGGCAATCGCCTTATGTATGAACCTTTTATATGATAAATGAAGATTCACTATTTGAGTATACATGTTTAATGTATTTGATTGGATCTTAAACTCATTTACTGAATGTCCACGATACGATTCACAGCATGAGAGAATTTGTGATTGGATCACAACTAGTGAGTATCTCTACATGTGTAATTGTGATGTATCTTAGTCGATGAATCGATGGATTTGGACACCATCAATTCTGTCGAGACTAGCACGAGGTATACTCCTTGGTGTATCCAAGCAGCTGATTCTCACTGGCTGGAGACATAGTGATGTCCGGAGTTAATCGTGGATGCTAGTTATGGTAACTAGTTCATTGGAGTGACCAGTCATAAGACTTCATATGGTTCTCTGCATATATAGATATGTCAATGAAGTTCTTACTGTGGCTTAAGTGCGATGTTCCTTTGACTTGCGGTATTCAAGTCATCTTGATCATGGAGACTTATGCTTTGACATCTTAAGCAAACATCTCTAAGGAGATGTGGACCCGGGATGATTGGGTATAAGTCGAAGTGATCGAAGGTGTTTGAATAGCCTATAAAGGATTCACCACTCCTTGCGAGGAGATGTATACCCATGGCCTCTCGTCGGATTGTTACTAAAGTCTTTGGCCAAAGCAATACATGTTTAGAGTAAGGTACTCTTCGATACATGTGGAGTAACTAGAATCCGTAGGACGAGGAAATGATACTTGGGCTAGGTGTGACGTAGTCAGCCTAGTGGGACGACACAATAGACCATGTCCCAACCAAGTGGGTATAAGATGAGTGAAGGGAATGGGGCACGATTCATTCGAGCCATCAAGGGTTTCGTAAATAGTTCGGATCAACCGCTGATCTTTTCGGTTAATTGGGGATCATGATGTACTACTAGGTGCCACTCATGATCGCTCTATAATTAATGGTTAATTATAGACGGCCAACATAAACCGAGAACCTATTTGGTCACACGACAACGAGTGTAATCCAAAGGATTTAAAACGAGCTTGAGAATGAGATTCTCGCATCGAGAGAAACTATGTTTGGTTGGACCAAACATAAAGCGAGCATGAAATTGTTTCAGTCGCAATGGAAGCGTGGATGGGCCGTGTCTTATGAAGACATAATGGATGGACCAAAATGGTTTGGTTCTAATCCAATGGATGAGAATAAACCAAAGGGTTTGGTTTATATTAAACGAATGAACCAAAGGTTGGTTCGGTTCGTTTTAACTTAAAATAAACCATCATGGTTTGGTTTATTTTAACTTATCTTAATGGAGCGGTTAACGGGCTTTATGGATATGATCCATTAACCATTAAGAGAATTAGTTCTCTATAAAAGTGGGCTTAAGGGATTGTTAAACCCTAACTAATCCAATCATCCAAACCCTAGCCGCCAACACATTGTTGCCGCCACCTTGTGTTGCCGCCACCCCATAGCTCCTCCAACCGGCGCCCAAAAGGCGGTTCCTTCCTCCTCGCCGCGAGTTGCCGGAAGAGTTCCGACGATCCTCCTTAGGTTTGCATCAAGGTGAGCACTTGGCTTCCTTTGTTGGCCGGGCGCCTATCTCTTCCACTCAAGCTGTCCAGTTTTTCTGACAGCTTCTTCTCCTTCCGCCGGAGCGCCGCTTGGACGACGGTTAGTGCTCCGACAGCGGCTAACATACCGGGATTTGATCTCGTAATCCTCTGAGGTGGAGGACGGCGATCTGGCCAAACGGTTGACGAATACCTCTCCGGAGAAGCGAAGTTTTGAGAACTCGCTTGGATCCGAATTTGATTCGATCGTGATCATCTCTCGATCACGCCGCCTTCAACACGAGGCTAGTAACCCGCACGTAAGACGGCTCGTGACTTAGCGGTCATCCCGAGGAGCTCGGCGTGGATACGGATAGAGACGATTCTACGAGGATCGCCCGTTGATGCCGTTTCGCTACACGCCATACGGAAGGTATAAACGTAGTTTAATTTCCTTATTGCAATTTTAATTTACGGTTATGTCTACACTTGTTGTAATAGCATGCGTGTTGTGTGTGTTGTAATAAATAGGAGTATTTATTATTTTTATTGCTTCATTTGTGCTCATGTTTACGAAACATGATCGAACACACACTGCGCGTGGTCGGAAACCATTGATGGTATCAGAGCCCAGGTTGTGTTTCGACATAATCGTAAAATGGTTTTGCGATAGTCATAATGTATTTCTGGAAGTTTTCTAAATTTTGGAAATTTAGAAGTATTTATGGAAATTTTTCAATTTTGGAAAGTCTAGAAGTATTTATGGAAATCTTCCACTTTTGGAAAGTTGGAAGTATTTATGGAAATTTATATTTTCCATAAATAAAATATTTGATTAGATTCTGGAAATTTGTTTCCTAATTTAATCATGATTTGATTTGGTAAATCAAATCTTAAAATATTTAATTTCCATAAGTAGTTTTAAAGATTTAGGAAATTGGTTTCCTAAATAGATTTTCCTTAATCAAATAATTCCATGAATAAAATATGTGATTAGATTTGGAAATTTATTTCCTAATTTAATTATGATTTGATTTGGAGAATCAAATATTAAACATATTTTATTTCCATAAATAGTTATGACATAAAAGGAAATTATAAACATGACATAATTGTATGCCATGTAATTGCATTAGATGCATAACATTATGCCATGCGTGTCGTGACATGTAGATGTATGCCATGTATGCCATGCCATGTAGATAATAGTTATTTGCATGCAAAGAGGATGAGACATAAAAACCCTTAATCAATATTAAAGCCTACACCTTCCATTAATATGGTTAGAACCAGAGTTCTGTTTCTTGTTTGGGTTGTTGGACTCTCTCCAAGCCCAGCTCGAACCTGAATATGTTCAAACCATGGAATAGTTTAATACTAATATGGTAAGAGTCAGAGGTCAATCGTTAGCTTTGGTTGTTGGACTCTCTCCAAGCTGGGCTAATTGGTTGAATGCACTCTAACCATATTAAAACTATGTCCCGATTAATGGGTTGGCTTTAACCTGGAGCATCGGCTTGTTGGACTCTCTCCAAGGTCGATGTAAAGGGAGGTGAAGTTGGGTGCTATGCATATGATGCATACTTGTTAATGTGTTAACAACCCGATGTATGTGTGAACATTCAATTAGTTGATAGCACATTGTGATAGTTGCATATACGTGATATGCAATCGGTATAGTTGATACCTACCGTCGTAGTTATGAATGGCTTGTTGGACTCTCTCCAAGGTTGTTCATAACTATGATAGATATCAGCCCATTCGGAGATGGACCTACGATCTCCCGAAGTGATTTTGGGGTTTTTGAAATTCGAAAAATGAATGGGATTTATAAATGTATATTGATGCATTTTAAAATCATTTTTCTCATATATGCTCGTTTTGTATTTCTAGGTCAATAAATTGATCATGATGTCTTTGAATTTGCGTTCCATTTTGGATTCGAATAAATTGACTGGGCCGAACTTCTTGGACTGGCTTAGAAACTTGAGAATTGTTCTCAAGGTGGAAAAGCTTGCGAATGTCCTCGAAGCGTCCTCTTCCGCTTCTAGTGACAATGCAACTCTGGACCAATTGTTGGCCTATCAGAAACATGTGAATGATTCTAAAATGGTGAGTTGCATCATGCTAGGCGCGATGGAACCCAAGCTACGAAAGCAGCATGAGCATATGGATGCTCATATCGTAGTCCTTCATCTTTATGAGTTGGTTGATGAGCAAGTGAGATTTGAAAGGTTCGAAGTCTCAAAGTTCCTCTTCACCTCTGAGATGCTAGAAGGTTCATCTGTGGTACTGCTCAATATGCTGAAGACTGTGGAGTCTTCTGAGAAGCATGAGCAGGGGACAGTGCTGTTAGTTGATTCCTCGAAGAAAGGTTCTAAGAGGAAGTCAAAGGAACAACATAAGGGAAAGAAGAGAAGGGCTAAGAAGGTAGAACTAGCACAAAAGGAAACTTGCCATCATTATGGCAAGGAGAGCCATTTGCGAAGAAAGTGCAAGATTTATCTTGAGTCCGTGAAGAAGGATAAGGCATCGGATGCCCCATCTTCTTCAGAAATCTTCTTTATTGATTGTCATTCTATTTCCTCAGACACTTGGGTATTTGATACTGGGTGTGCCTCACATATATGTAATGACATACATGGGCTAAGGAATAGAAGAAGACTCGTCAAGGGAGAGTCAAATTTACGTGTTGGGAATGGAGCAACGGTTGCTGCACTCGCCATCGGAACGTATTTGTTGGAACTCCCTGTAGGACTTGTCTTAGAACTGGACAATTGCTTTTATGTTCCTTCATTGATAAAGAACATCATTTCTATTTCTTGTCTAAATAGAAATGGGTTCCATTTGACTTTTAGTAACAATTGTTGTTACATAACTTTGAATGGAGTTCTTTATGGGATTGGAACTTTAAGCAATGGTGTTTATACGTTGGACGTATCCAGTGACGATTTCAATATCGAAGCGAGCAACACGCGTGCTCGAAAGGATAATCAAATAGACTCCTATATGTAGCATTGTCGTCTTGGCCATATAAGCAAGAAACGCATGTCCGAATTACACCAATGTGGAATTCTGGAATCGTTTGAATTGGATTCATACGAAACATGCGAATCATGCTTAAAAGGCAAGATGACTAAGTTACCTTTTACTGGAAAAAGGTGAACGAGTGGGAGAGTTACTAGGTCTAATACATACTGATGTATGTGGACCTATGTCAACTCAAGCTTTAGGAGGCTATAGCTACTTCATTACCTTCACCGATGATCACTCACGGTTTGGGTATGTGTTCTTGATGAAACACAAGTTTGAAGCCTTTGAAAGGTTCAAAGAATTCAGAAATGAAGTAGAGAAACAACATGACAAAAGTATTAAAATACTTCGATCGGATCGAGGTGGTGAATACTTAAGTCAAGAGTTTCTTGATTATCTAAGAGACAATGGCATATTGTCTCAATGGACTCCGCCCTATACACCACAGCATAATGGTGTATCTGAGAGGCGGAACCGGACCTTGTTGGACATGGTCAGGTCAATGATGAATCATGCAACTCTTCCCAAGTCCTTTTGGGGCTATGCACTTCAGACAGCTGTTTACTTGTTAAACAGAATGCCTACCAAGGTCGTCTCAACTACTCCATATGAGATATGGAATGGTAAGAAACCTCATGTATCTTACTTGAAGATATGGGGTTGTCCTGCTTATGTGAAGCGGTATATGTCGGACAAATTGGATGCTAAGTCCGATAAATGTCTATTTATTGGATACCCTAAGGAAACAAGGGGTTACCAATTCTATCATCTGTGGAACAAAAGGTGTTTGTTTCAAGGCATGTGTTTCTAGAGAAAGAGTTTCTCTTGCAAGAAAACAGTGGGAGTGTCGACGAACTTGAGGAGGCTCGAGAGACTCAAATAGACATTAATGAGATACCTGGTGAAGCACAACAGCCGACAACTCATAGTGATGAGCAATCGGCTGGACCTATTGTAACACCACATCTTCGTAGATCTGGTAGAACACGCAACATTCACGAGAGATATGGATTTCGTGGAATCGAATCGACGTGTTACTCATTGATGATGAGAGCCTACCAGTTATGAAGAAGTCTTGACAAGTTCGAGAAGGGATAAGTGGCTTGGTGCCATGAAGTCGGAAATGGATTCCATGTACGAAAAACCAAGTTTGGAACTTGGTTGACCCACCTGAAGGGATAAAGCCTATAGGGTGCAAGTGGGTTTTCAAGAAGAAAACCGACATGGATGGTAATGTGATTACCTATAAGGCTAGATTGGTGGCGAAAGGATATCGTCAAAAGCAAGGTGTTGATTATGACGAAACCTATTCGCTGTAGCTATGCTTAAATCCATTCGGATGCTCCTGGCCATAGCGGCTCATTATGATTATGAGATATGGCAGATGGATGTGAAAACAGCTTTCCTTAATGGAAACCTGCTCGAGGACGTGTATATGATACAGCCTGAGGGTTTCACATCGGTTGATAAAACCAAGGTATGCAAAGTGCGACGATCCATTTATGGATTGAAGCAAGCATCCAGGAGCTGGAATATCCGTTTTGATGAGACGATCAAAAGGTTTGATTTCTCGCAAAATCCAGACGAACCTTGTGTGTACAAGAAGGTTAGTGGGAGTGCAGTCGTGTTCCTAGTATTGTATGTCGATGACATATTACTTATAGGAAGCGATGTGTCCATCTTACTGATCGATTAAGGTTTGGTTATCCAAGACATTCTCCATGAAAGACCTGGGAGAAGCAACCTACATCCTTGGGATTAAGATCTATAGAGATAGATCGAAGCGGTTGCTTGGTCTTTCGCAGTCTACATATATAGACCGAGTGCTAAAGAGGTTTAGCATGTCGGAATCCAAGAAAGGTTATCGCCCATCGGGCATGGGGTACACCTTCAAAGTCTATGTATCCGCGCATGTAAGGCGAGAGGATTTGCATGAGTAAGATTCCCTATGCATCCGCAATAGGATCTATCATGTATGCTATGTTATATGTACGAGGCCCGATGTATCGTATGCTCTGAGTGTCACGGCAGATACCGGTCGATCGAGAATAGATCATTGGTGATTTGTTAAGACGATCCTTTAGTACTTGAGAAGAACTATGGATGTGTTCCTAATATATGGAGAAGTGTACATGGTGATACGCGGTATACAGATGATGCGACTTCAGACGGATAAAGGATGATTCCGTGTCTCACCGATACGTGTTCACCTTGAATGGGGCGCAGATGAGTTGGAAAAGTTCCAAACAAGAGATCAGCGGATTCTACCATCGAGGCGAGAATATATTGCACCTTCGGAAGGAAGCGGTTTGGATCAAGAAGTTCGTCATGAACTTGGTGTGATTCCGGCCATTGTTGAAGCAATACCGCCCATCGCGACAACAATGGAGCAATTGCCGCGCGAAAGAGCCAAGGTCTCATCAACGATCCAAACATGTGCTTCGCCGCTATCATCTTATCAGAGAGATCATCAGTAGGAATGAAATACAAATCGAGAAAATTCCCACTGAAAGGAACTTAGCGGATCCTTTGACTAAAGCATTACCTCAAAGTAAGTTTGAGGGTCATGTTGGTGCTTATGGTATTGGATACCGTAGCGATTGGCATTAGGCCAAGTGGGAGTCTGTTAGTAATATATGAGAGATGTCCTAAGGCAATCGCCTTATGTATGAACCATTTATATGATAAATGAAGATTCACTATTTGAGTATACATGTTTTATGTATTTGATTGGATCTTAAACTCATTTACTGAATGCCCACGATACGATTCACAGCATGAGAGAATTTGTGATTGGATCACAACTAGTGAGTATCTCTACATGTGTAATTGTGATGTATCGGAATTATCCCTAGTCGATGAATTGATGGATTTGGACACCATCAATTGCCGAGACTAGCACGAGGTATACTCCTTGGTGTATCCAAGCGGTGATTCTCACCGGGGAGACATAGTGATGTCCGAGTTGATCGTGGATGCTAGTTATGGTAACTAGTTCATTGGAGTGACCATAGTAAGACTTCATATGGTTCTCTGCATATATAGATATGTCAATGAAGTTCTTCTTTGTGGCTTAAGTGCGATGTTCCTTTGACTTGCGGTATTCAAGTCATCTTGATCATGGAGACTTATGCTTTGACATCTTAAGCAAACATCTCTAAGGAGATGTGGACCCGGGATGATTGGGTATAAGTCGAAGTGATCGAAGGTGTTTGAATAGCCTATAAAGGATTCACCACTCCTTGCGAGGAGATGTATACCCATGGCCTCTCGTCGGATTGTTACTAAAGTCTTTGGCCAAAGCAATACATGTTTAGAGTAAGGTACTCTTCGATACATGTGGAGTAACTAGAATCCGTAGGACGAGGAAATGCTACTTGGGCTAGGTGTGACGTAGTCAGCCTAGTGGGGACTGACACAATAGACCATGTCCTGAACCAAGTGGGTATAAGATGAGTGAAGGGAATGGGGCACGATTCATTCGAGCTACTGAAGGGTTTGAAATAGTTTTGGATCAATAGTTGATCTTTTCGGTTAATTGGGGATCATGATGTACTACTAGGTGCCACTCATGATCGTTCTATAATTAATGGTTAATTATAGACGGCCAACATAAACCGAGAACCTATTTGGTCACACGCACAACGAGTGTAATCCAAAGGATTTAAAACGAGCTTGAGAATGGGATTCTCAGACCGAGAGAAACTATGTTTGGTTGGACCAAACATAAAGCGAGCATGAAATTGTTTCAGTCGCAATGGAAGCGTGGATGGGCCATGTCTTATGAAGACATAATGGATGGACCAAAATGGTTTGGTTCTAATCCAATGGATGAGAATAAACCAAAGGGTTTGGTTTATATTAAACGAATGAACCAAAGGTTGGTTCGGTTCGTTTTAACTTAAAATAAACCATCATGGTTTGGTTTATTTTAACTTATCTTAATGGAGCGGGTTAACGGGCTTTATGGATATGATCCATTAACCATTAAGAGAATTAGTTCTCTATAAAAGTGGGCTTAAGGGATTGTTAAACCCTAACTAATCCAATCATCCAAACCCTAGCCGCCCAACACATTGTTGCCGCCCAGCTTGTGTTGCCGCCCAGCCCATAGCTCCTCCAACCGGCGTCCAGAAGGCGGCTCCCTTCCTCCTCGCCGGCGTCGAGCTGCTGCCGGAAGAGTTCCGACGATCCTCCTTAGGTTTGGCATCAAGGTGAGCACTTAGCTTCCTTTGTTGGCCGGCGCCTATCTCCTCCACCAAGCTGTCCAGTTTTTCTGGACAGCTTCTTCTCCTCTCGTCGGAGCGTCGTTTGGACGACGGTTAGTGTTCCGACAGCGGCTAACATATCGGGGATTTGATCTCCGGTAATCCTCTGAGGTGGAGGACGAAGGATTCGTCAAACGGTTGACGAATACCTCTCCGGAGAAGCGAGTTTTGAGAACTCGTTTTGGATCCGAATTTGGATTCGGATCGTGATCATCTCTCGATCACGTTGTCTTCAACACGAGGCTAGTAACCCGTACGAAGACGAAGCTCGTGACTTAGCGAAGTCATCCCGAGGAGCTTGGCGTGGATACGGATAGAGACGATTCTTACGAGGATCGTTCCGGTTGATGCCGTTCCCGCTACACGTCATACGGAAGGTATAACGTAGTTTAATTTCCTTTTATTGCAATTTTAATTTACGATTATGTCTACACTTGTTGTAATAGCATGCGTTTGTTGTGTGTGTTGTAATAAATAGGAGTATTTATTATTTTTATTGCTTCCGCTGTGCTCATGTTTACGAAACATGATCGAACACACACACGCCGCGGTGCCGGAAACCCAACAGTAGTGGGAGGGTTGTTAGACAACCCGAGAGATTCATGTTCTTGGGAGAATCTTAGGATTTGGTCCCTGGCGAATATGAACCTGATCCCTGGACATATGACGAGCACTCCAAGATAGAGATGCGGAATCTTAGCAAAGAGCGATGAATTTAGAGATAGAATCTATGGATTCTAATCATGTCTGGGAGCTAGTAGAACCATCTGATGGTGTGAAAGCCATTGGATGCAAGTGGATCTACAAGAGAAAGAGAGGAGCAGACGGGAAGGTTAAGACCTTCAAAGCTAGGCTTGTTGCGAAAAGGTATACTCAGAAAGAAGGTATCGATTATGAGGAGACCTTTTCACCGGTAGCTATGCTTAAGTCTATCCGGATTCTCTTATCTATAGCTGCTCATATGGATTATGAGATTTGGCAGATGGATGTCAAGACAGCTTTCCTTAACGGAAGTCTTGAGGAGAACATCTATATGCAACACCCAGAGGGATTCATTGCTAAAGGCAAAGAGCATCTAGTGTGTAAGCTTAATAGGTCCATTTATGGATTGAAGCAAGCTTCGAGATCTTGGAACATCCATTTTGATGAGGTAATCCAGTCATATGGATTTATTCAAAGTCCGGATGAGCTATGTGTATACAAAAGATGTAACGGAAACGTAGTGGTATTTCTTGTACTATATGTAGGTGACATTTTGTTAGTTGCAACAATATCAAAGTGTTATCAGACGTAAGGGTATGGTTGTCCAAACAGTTTGACATGAAGGACTTGGGAGAAGTGGGACACATCCTTGGGATCAAAGTTATAAGGGATCGCAAGAAAAGGATGTTGTGCTTATCTCAAGCTTCATACATAGACATGGTCCTACCTCGTTTTAGCATGCAGAACTCCAAGAAAGGTTTCCTACCTTTTAGGCATGGAGTTCCTTTATCTAAAGAGATGTGTCCTAAAACATCAATGGAGATAGAGGAGATGAAGGCGAATCCTTATGCTTCGCCAGTAGGAAGGCTCTTGTATGCTATGCTATGTACGAGACCAGATATCTGTTGGGATGTATACTGAAAGCCTAGCTCTTTAGTATAAACATCTTTATTTTGAAATAAGAATCAATGATCATTGTTTGTACTTTTATATTTATTATATGTTGTGCATATTGTCTAATACTTTACATTGTAGATAACATGGTGCTTGGGTGATGGCACAGAAGATCATATTATCAGTCCCTTGTAGAGTATAAGTAGAGGCTCACAACCAAGATGGTCTTGGACAAACCATTGGCATGGTTGTAGTGTAGCTTGGTATTGTTTTATCTTGAACATAGAGTTACACTAGTACACTTAGGTGTATTGAGCAGGACCGACATAGAGGTGATTCAATTTATTGCTGACTACATAATTGAATCGGACCTCGGATATTATGTTGTACATGCTCTTAATCTCGATATAATAACGGGCACATGTACTTAGTATTTATTTCTTTGATTTACCAGAGGGTGAGATTTCTATGGATTAAATCAATATGCCCGGTAAGTTGGGAAATGATATTATTTACATGGTGTACCGTTGATTATAGGAGGAATCCGTGTCCTATATATTAGGTTGATGATGTCCCCTTGAGGAGCTAATAAGGTTTATCATGTAAACCCCGCGGGTTGACTTAGTCAACATGATGATAAGGTTGAGTGGTACTACTCGAGGAGTTAGATGTTAATTGATTGATGGTCAGTAAATCAATCGATTGACGGACATTCGATATCTTAAACACGGGGAGATAAATATACAAATAATATATGGAGCCCATATTAATTTATGGGGGTTGGTGAGGTAGTTCAATGATGATCCTCTAGTGGAATGGAACATCATTGATGGATCAAGTTTGTGTGGTTTCGATCCATCGGGTGGCCAAGACCCAACTCCTCCTTATGGTCCCTATCGTAGCCTAATATAATCCTTGTGAAGTCTAGATCCAAGAATGTAAAACAAAACCTAGAACCAACGGTTGGATTAAATCCATAGATCCGATGGTTAGGATGAAACCTAGAACCAACGGTTGGATTAAATCCATAGATCCGATGGTTAGGATGAAACCTTACCTTAGAACCAACGGTTGGATTAAATCCATAGATCCGATGGTTAGGATGAAACCTTAGAATCGACGGTTTGGATTAAATCCATAGATCCGATGGTTAGGATGAAACCTAGAACCAACGGTTGGATTAAATCCATAGATCCGATGGTTAGGATGAAACCTTAGAACCAACGGTTGGATTAAATCCATAGATCCGATGGTTAGGATGAAACCTTAGAATCAACGGTTTGGATTAAATCCATAGATCCGATGGTTGGGATGAAACCCTAGAACCAACGGTTGGATTAAATCCATAGATCCGATGGTTAGGATGAAACCCTAGAATCGACGGTTGGGATTAAATCCCTAGATCCGACGGTTGGGATAAAACCCTAGATCCGACGGTTGGGATGAAATCCTTGATCCGACGGTTGGGATGAAATCCTAGATCCTATGGTTGGGATGAAATCCTAGATCCTACGGTTGGGATGAAATCCTAGATCCGACGGTTGGGATAAAACCCTAGATCCGACGGTGGAGATTAAATCCCTAGAACCGACGGTGGAGATTAAATCCCTAGATCTGACGGTGGAGATTAGAGGAGGCTTAAGCCTAAATTCTAGAATTAGGGTTTGGCTCATCCATGTGTTAGGCGGCAACAAATCTTAAAGGAGATAAGGTTGGTTGGGCGGCAAGAAAATAGGAGTTAGTTCCTATATTTTAGGCTAACCAACTTTCTCCTAAATTCTATAAATAAAGGCTTAGGGTTGGGCGGCAACTAATGATTTTTAGATTGGAGAATTAGGGTTTGGCTCATCCAAGTGTTGGGCGGCAACAAACCCTAGAGGAGCTAGGGTTTTGGGTGGCTAGGAAAGTGGGCGGCAAGGTGATTATTCTCCCTAGGTTTTTGGCCGGCGCCCCTCTTCTTCTCCTCCTCCCTTTGCCGGTTCTCTTCTTCCTCCTCTCTTGCTCCTTGGTGGCCAGTGGCTCTCCAACTATTGGTGGCCGGTGCTTCTCCAACATCTATGTGGCCGGCGGCAACAATACAACTAGTTGGCCGGCGCTCATCCAATCGTTCCTTGGCCGGCGGTTGCATCAAAGTCTCTTGTTTGGTGGTCGGTTCTAGAAAGGAAAGGTTTCGTTGGTTATTCTCTTTGTTCGCAGCGGACAAGGAAGAGAAGAACGTGATCTAGAAGGCTTCTACTCGTGGAGGATCTTCGTCCACACGTCGTCCACGAGAAGGATAGGACATACGGTAGAAGATCGTAAGGTATAAAGTTTTATAACTTTAATTTTAGATCTGAGCATGTTCTTATATATGATGATTATGCATGTGTGTGTATGAATATATATTGTATAATCATGGACCCCGAAGACAAACACAAAAACCGGCGATCGGTCCGTCGTCTCTTCCGCGGCTAACCGACTAGAAGAGTTGGTTGCTTGAACAACTAGTTTGTTCAAGCGATTGCTCGAGTCGTTAGCATGACGACGAATTGGTTGTGCTTAGGAAACTCATCCCATCCGGATTAGTTCTCATTAGTGAAAATTTTAATCCGGGGACATGGGAGCCTATGAGCATTCCGAGGACTAGCACATTGCCAACAATATCTGCTTTGCCGTGGGCATGGTCAGCAGATATCAGAGTAATCCTGGACAGGGACATTGAACTGCGGTAAAGCATATATTGAAGTACCTGAGAAGGACTAGGGATTATATGCTGGTTTACCGGGCAGATCAATTAGTCCCTTTGGGTTACACGGATTTAGATTTCCAATCAGATAGGGACAACAGTAAGTCTACCTCGGGGTTTGTGTTTACTTTTGGAGGTGGAGCCATAGTATGGAGGAGTGTCAAGCAGAAATGCGTGGCGGACTCTACCATGGAAGCTGAGTATATGGCAGCCTTTGAGGCAGCCAAAGAAGCTGTATGGCTCAGGAACTTCTTGATGGACTTGGATGTGATTCCTGGTTTGCCCAGAACTATCACAATTTATTGTGATAACAGTCGTGCAGTTGCAAATTCGAAGGAACCACGAGCCCAAAAGGCGAGTAAACACAGAGCGCAAGTACCACCTGATACGAGAGATCGTAAAGCGAGGAGAAGTAGCTGTCGCCAAGATTTCATCAGAGGATAATCTGGCGGATCCATTCACTAAGACCCTTCCAGCGAAAGTGTTTGATAGGCATGTGGAGGACATGGGGATCAGATGTATGGCAGTGTGATGACAGCATAGTCTTTTAGTATAATTGGGAGATTGTTGGAATGTATACTGAAAGCCTAGCTCTTTTTGTATGAACATTTTTATTTTTGAAATAAGAATCACATGATCATTGTTTGCACTTTATTTTTATTATATGTGTGCATATTGTCTAATATTTTACATTGTAGATAACATGGTGCTTGGTGTGGCACAGAAGATCATGTTATCAGTCCCTTGTAGAATATAAGTAGAGGCTCACAACCAAGATGGTTTTGGACAAACCATTGCATGGTTGTAGTGTAGCTTGGTATTGTTTTGTCTTGAACATAGAGTTACACTAGTACACTTAGGTGTATTGAGCAGGACCGACATAGAGGTGATTCAATTTATTGCTGACTACATAATTGAATCGGACCTCGGATATTATGTTGTACATGCTCTTAATCTCGATATAATAACGGGCACATGTACTTAGTATTTATTTCTTTGATTTACCAAAGGGTGAGATTTAGATGGATTAAATCAATATGCCGGGTAAGTTGGGAAATGATATTATTTACATGGTGTACCGTTGATTATAAGAGGAAACCATGTCCTATATATTAGGTTGATGATGTCCCCTTGAGGAGCTCATAAGGTTCATCATGTAAACCCTGCAGGTTGACTTAGTCAACATGATGATAAGGTTGAGTGGTACTACTCGAGGAGTTAGATGTTAATTAATTGATGGTCAGTAAATTAATTAATTGACGGACATTCGATACCTTAAACACGGGGAGATGAATGTACAAATAATATATTGAGCCCATATTAATTTATGGGGGTTGGTGAGGTAATTCAATGATGATCCTCTAGTGGAATGGAACATCATTGATGGATCAAGTTTGTGAAGTTCCGATCCATCGGGTGGCCAAGATCCAACTCCTCCTCATGGTCCCTATCGTAGGCTAATATAAACCTCATGAAGTCTAGATCAAATGATCGAAAACAAATCCCTAGATCCGACGGTTGGGATGAAACCCTAGATCCGACGGTTGGGATGAAACCCTAGATCCGACGGTTGGGATGAAACCCTAGATACGATGGTTGGGATGAAACCCTAGAACCGACGATTGAGATTAAATCTCTGGATCCGACGGTTGAGATTAAATCCCTAGAACCAATGGTGGAGATTAAACCAAGGCTTATCCCTAACTCTATAAAAGGGTGGCTTAGGGTGGGCGGAAAAAGAAGAAGTTTTTTAGAGAGATTATGGTTTTGCCTACCTATGCTTGGGCGGCAAGAAACCCTAAGGGAATTATTGGTTGGGCAGCTAGGGTTTGGATTAAGGAGTAGCCGGCAACAAGAGGAGGAGATCCCTTCTTCTTCCTAAGGTGTTGCCGGCGCCTATCCCTCTTCCTCCTTTCAACCTTGGCCGGCGCTCTTCCCTTCTTCCTCTTCTCCTTGGCCGGTGGAAACAAGGGCTAGGGTTTATCCTTGGAGCTCTTGGCCGGCGCCCTCTTCCTTTCTCCTTGGTGGCCGGCGGCAACTCTTCTTCAAGGTTGGCCGGCGCTCAAGAAGCTACTCCTTGGCCAGCGGTTATATCAAGCTCCTTGGCTTGGTGGCCGGTTCTAGATAGGAGAAGGAGTTTTTGTTTGGTTCTTCTCTTTGTTCGGAGCGAGCAAGGAAGGGAAGAACGTGATCTAGGAGGCTTCAACTCGTGGAGGATCTTCGCCCACACGACGTCCACGAGGAGGATAGGACACACGATAGAAGATCGAGAAGTATAAAAGTTTTACAACTTTTACTATTGATCTTTGCATGTTCTTGTCTTTATGTTAGTATGTGTTGATTATACTAGTTTACATTTGTATGTATTTGTATAATCATGGACCCCGAAGATAAACACCAAAAACCGGCGATCCGTCCGTCGTCTCTTCCGTGGCTAGACGACTAGAAGAGTTGTGTTGCTTGAACAACTAGTTTGTTCAAGCGATCGCTCAAGTTGTTAGCACGACGACGAATTGGTTGTGCTTAGGAAACTCATCCAATCCGGATTAGTTTTCATTAGTGAAAATTTTAATCCGGGGACATGGGAGCCAATGAGCCTCCGAGCTAGCATGCCATTACCAAGACATGGCTAGTCTTAGGGATAACTTCCCTATTAGCCTTGGTTTTCTTTGACCTAGAAATTGTTCCATAATCAAATGGAACATTATGATAAGTCTTCTTGGGCTTAGGTTTGTGACCCAAACCTTTCTTGCCCTTAGACCGCTCTTGAACCCTAGGTCTTGACTTTTGGGCATTTGACCCTTGAATAGAATTTTTTATAATCCTAAGGGTCTTTTCCATTCTCTCAAGTCTTGACCTCAAGACTTGGTTTTCTAATTCTAATTTTCTCAATTTTGATTTATCATTAGATTTTTGTGGAGGCATCTTCTTCTTAGGCATGTTCCTAGACCCTTTGGGATTAATACCCAAATTTTCTTCTATTCTCCTAATTGATTCCCTAGGTAAAATAGTTCTAGTGTTATTGGTCCTAGGTTTATCCTTAGATAATTTTACATGCTTAGCACCTAAACAATAAACCTTATTATTTCTACTAGAATGCTTTTCATTGATAATTGCAAGAGAACTAAAATAATTCCTAGCATGCTTGTTAACCCTAGAAATTGAAGGTGCATTAATTAAATTTACCTTAGGGTTAGCTTTAGAAGCTCCCCCTACATGAGATGCCCCTTCTTGCCGTTTCTTCCTCCCCCTAGGGCATTGGCTTCGGTAATGCCCCTTTTGATGGCATTTAAAGCACACAATGTGCTCTTTGCTTCTAGTTGTGGGGACTCCAACATTTTTTACTTTTGGTGCCGGTTGAACCTTCTTCACCTTCTTAGGACACTTACTTTTATAGTGTCCTTGTTCCCTATACTCAAAGCATGTTATATGATTTTTATTTATAATAACAACACTTGAGTTACCTAGGGAATTTTCGCTTCTCTCGGATGTTGAAGCTTCTTCTTGAACTTGTTCCGGGATAGAAGGCCTCTCCTCCCCCTCAATGCTAGAGGTGGAGGTCTCCAACAAATCATCAACATCTTCGAATGTGGTGGGTAATTCTTCCTCGGCATTCTCCTCTTCATGGACCAAAGTGGGCTCTTCATGAAATCTTATCACCTTGTCCCATAGGTCCTTAGCATCCCTAAAATTACCTAACCTAGACCAAATGTTGTTTGGAATCAAATCACTAAGTAATTCAATTACCTTGAGATTATCTCGAAGTCCTTGATTTGGTCTTGGGTCCACCTTGACTTCTCAATTTACCTATTTCATTCATCCCTAGGCAATTCGAAACCATTTTCTAAGATTAGCATGAAATCAAAATCGATTTCTAGATATACCTCCATTTTTCTTCTCCACCATTAAAAATCTCCTTCGAATTTTGGTGGTTGGAGGTTGTAGCCGGTCATCTTGTAGTGCTTGTGTTGGCGGTTAGTCCTCGACAAGCTCCTTGGCTCTGATACCACTTGTAGGAATATTGGTGGTTGGCTAGAGGTGGGTGAATATCCTTCAATCATCGTACGGTGGAATACGATCATTCTTGCATGCTTGTCTACAATTATCGTTAATATACGCAACAGAAATAATAGAAACAAATAACAACAATACAATCGCATGCAATACACAAGATATACGTGGTTCAGAACCGAATGGTTCCTACTCCACGGGGTGAGCTCATGTTATGCGCACGACACTAACAACACTCCTTCTTGACAACACATCGGAGGTGAAGAAACCTCTCACAAGCAATTACACTAAGTAATATGAAATACAAGCAATACAAAGACAAATACGAAATACACGTAAAGAACACTTTACAATGCTTGCTTTAAATGGCTCTTGAAGGTCTGGAATGTAGCAACAATTCCCCTCCAAAAGCTTCACAAAAGTCTTGGCGAAATCCACCATCTTGAGCTTCATTTATAACCTGCATCAAGTTGATTTCGCGCACATCAATCGACTGATCGTGACCATCAGTCGACTGGTCCTGTAGCTATTGTCTCACAACGACTTGATCCACATTGGCAAAACCCCAACGGATCCATCATCAGTCGACTGATTATCCCATTAGTCGAGTGGTCGCGTGAGCACTCGACTGGAAACCATTCTGGGGCTGAAAACACCCCTATCAGTCGACTGATCTTCCTCATCAATCGACTGATGATGTTATCAGTCGACTGACATCCCTCGAAAGTCAACTGCTCAGCCAGACCCTGTTCAGTCGAACACCAGTTGAACCCTAGTCAACTTAGAGCAGTCGACTGGCACCTATGGTAGTCGACTCATGTCAGGTAAAACCTCAAACACCAAGTTGTTTGAGCATCCGACACTCATTCTTAGCCACTTGGCCAAGTCCACCTCATCCCTCATGGAGTTTCCCACTGAAGCTCTCTTCCCTCAGCCTATGTCCCTCGGATGCGCTAGGCGTACGACTTCTCAACGCCATCCTTCACGTCTCTTGCCCTCGAAGTATGCTTCACTTAGGCCTCACTCCATTCGCTCCCCGTCCGACGGTCCCTCGGATGCACCAAGGGCACGGCTTCACAATGTCATCTTCACCGACTCAAGGACCCCGAGCCTAGTGAACTTGCGAAGTTCTTAAGACCTCCCAAATGCACCAGGCGCACGGCTTCGCAATGCATTGAACTTTTCTACAACAAGCTCCATGCTTGGATTTTCCATGCCAACTCTATGTTGGACTTTCCTATGACAATCCCATATCATAAGTTTTGTCTAACATCAAAATACTGCTCGAGTCAAACTCGAGTCAACCTAGGCCGATTGCACCTACATAAACATGTAATGCTTTGGCCAAAGACTTTAATAACAATCTGACGAGAGGTCATGGTTATACATCTCCTCGCAAGGAGTGGTGAATCCTTTATATGTTATTCAAACACCTTCGGGCATTTCAACTTATACCCAATCATCCCGGATCCACATCTCCTCATAGATGCTTGCTTAAGATGTAAAAGCATAAGTCTTCATGACCAAGATGACTTGAATACCGCAAGTCAAAGGAACATCGCACTTAAGCTGCAGTAAGAACTTTATTGACATATCTATATATGCAGAGAACCATACGAAGTCTTACAACTGGTCACTCCAATGAACTAGTTACCTAACTAGCATCCACAATTAACTCCGGACATCACAATGTCTCCAGCTAGTGAGAATCAGCTGCTTGGATACACCAAGGAGTATACCTCGTGCTAGTCTCGACAGAATTGTTGGTGTCTAAATCCATCAATTCATTGACTAGGGATAATTCCAATACTTCACAATTACACATGTACAAATACTCACTAGTTGTGATCCAATCACAAATTCTCTCGTGCTGTGAATCGTATCGTGGACATTCAGTAAATGAGTTTAAGATCTAATCAAATACATGAAAACATGTATACTCAAATAGTGAATCTTCATTTATCATATAAATAGTTCAAACATAAGGCGATTGCCTTAGGACACCTCTCACATATTACTAACAAACTCCCACTTGGCCTAATATCAATCGCTACGGTATCCAATACCATAAGCTCTAATATGATCCTCAAACTTGCTTTGAGGTAATGCCTTAGTTAAAGGATCCGCTAAGTTCCTTTCAGTGGGAATCTTCTCGATTTGTATTTCCTTCCTACTAATGATCTCTCTGATCAGATGATAGCGGTGAAGCACATGTTTGGATCGTTGATGAGACCTTGGCTCTTTTGCCTATGCAATTGCTCCATTGTTGTCGCAGTAAATCAGTATTGCTTCAACAATGGTTGGAACCACACCAAGTTCATGAATGAACTTCTTGATCCAAACCGCTTCCTTTGCTGCTTCCGAAGCTGTAATGTATTCTGCCTCTGTGGTAGAATCCGCTACAGTGTCTTGTTTGGAACTTTTCCAACTCACTGCGCCCCCATTTAAGGTGAACACGTACCCAAACTAAGACCTGGAATCATCCTTGTCTGTCTGGAAGTTGACATCCGTATACCCGCATATCACCATGTCCCCTTCTCCATATATTAGGAACACATCCTTAGTTCTTCTTAAGTACTTAAGGATCGTCTTAACAGCCGCCCAATGATCCATTCCTAGATCAGACTGGTATCTGCTCGTGACACTTAGAGCATACGATACATCGGGCCTCGTACATAACATAGCATACATGATAGATCCTATTGTGGATGCATAGGGAATCTTACTCATGCAAATCCTCTCGTCTTCTGTGCACAGACATATAGACTTCGAAAGGTGTATCCCATGCCTAATGGGAAGGAAACCTTTCTTGGATTCCGACATGCTAAACCTCTTTAGCACTCGGTATATATATGTAGATTGCGAAAGACTAAGCAACCATTTCGATCTATCCCTATAGATCTTAATCCCGAGGATGTAGGTTGCTTCTCCTAGATCTTTCATGGAGAATGTCTTGGACAACCAAATTTTAACTGACTTTAAGATAGAAACATCGTTTCCTATAAGTAATATGTCATCGACATACAATACTAGGAACATGACTGCACTTCCACTAACCTTCTTGTACACACAAGGTTCGTCCAGATTTTATGAGAAATCAAACTTTTTG
Organism: Wurfbainia villosa; assembly: GCA_025175895.1. Classification (NCBI taxonomy): domain Eukaryota; kingdom Viridiplantae; phylum Streptophyta; class Magnoliopsida; order Zingiberales; family Zingiberaceae; genus Wurfbainia; species Wurfbainia villosa. The sequence continues at coordinate 36,271,064 of CM045990.1, forward strand.
ATTGTCTCATCAAAATAGATAATCCATCTCCTGGATGCTTGCTTCAGTCAATATATGGACCGTCGCAGTTTGCATACCTTGGTTTTATCAACCGATGTGAAACCCTCAGGTTGTATCATATACACGTTCTCGAGTAGGTTTCCATTAAGGAAAGCTGTTTTCACATCCATCTTCCTTATCTCATAATCATAATGAGCTGCTATGGCTAGGAGCATTCGAATAGATTTAAGCATTGCAACAGGTGAATAGGTCTCGTCATAATCAACACCTTGCTTTTGATGATACCCTTTTGCCACCAATCTAGCCTTATAAGTAATCACATTACCATCCATGTCAGTTTTCTTCTTGAAAACTCACTTGCACCCTATAAGCTTTATGCCTTCAGGTGGGTCAACCAAGTTCCAAACTTGATTTTCATACATGGAATCCATTTCTGACTTCATGGCATTAAGCCACTTATCCCTTTCTGAACATTTCAGAACTTCTTCATAATTAGTAGGCTCCTCATCATCAATGAGTAACATGTCATTCGATTAACTTATGAGAAATCCATATCTCTCAGGAATGTTACGTGTTCTACCAGATCTATGAAGATGTGGTGTCACAATACGTCCAACCGATGGCTCATCACTATGAGTTATCGGTTGTGGTGTTTCACCAGGTATCTCATCAATGTCTATTTGAGTCTCTCGAGCCTCCTCAAGCTCAACAACACTCCCACTGTTTTCTTGCAAGAGAAACTCTTTCTCTAGAAACACAGCATGCCTTGAAACAAATACCTTTTGTTCCACAGGATGATAGAATTGGTAACCTCTTATTTCCTTAGGGTATCCAATAAATAGACATTTATCAGACTTAGCATCCAATTTGTCTGATACAGTCTGCTTCACATGAGCAGGACAACCCCATATCTTCAAGTAAGATAAATGAGATTTCTTACTATTTCATATCTCATATGGAGTAGTGGAGACTACCTTGGCTGGCATTCTGTTTAGCAAGTAAACAGCTGTCTGAAGTGTATAGCCCCAAAAGGACTTGGGAAGATTGGCATGATTCATCATTGAACTGACCATATCCAACAAGGTCTGGTTATGCCTCTTAGATACACTATTATGCTGCGATGTATATGGCGGAGTCCATTGAGATAATATACCATTGTCCCTTAGATAATCTAGAAACTCTTGACTCAAATATTTGCCACCTCTATCTGATCGAAGTATTTTAATACTCATGTCATGTTGTTTCTCTACTTCATTTCTGAATTCTTTGAACCTTTCAAAGGCTTCAGACTTGTGTTTCATCAAGAACACATACCCAAACCGTGAGTGATCATTGGTGAAGGAAATGAAGTAGCTATAGCCTCCTAGAGCTTGAGTTGACATAGGTCCACATAGATCAGTATGTATCAGACCTAGTAACTCTCCCACCCATTCACCTTTTCCAGTAAAAGGTAACTTGGTCATTTTGCCTTTTAAGCATGATTCGCATGTATCGTATGAATCTAATTCAAACGATTCTAGAATTCCACATCGGTGTAATTCGGATATGAGTTTCTTGCTTGCATAGCCAAGACGACAATGCCACATATAGGAGTCTGGTTGATTATCTTTTCGAGCCCGCTTGTTGCTCGCTTCAATATTTAAAATGTTACTAGATATGCCCAACGTATAAATGTCATTACTCAAAGTTCCAATCTCATAAAGTACACCATTAAAAGTTATATAACAACAATTGTTACTAAATGTCAAATAGTAACCATTTCTATTTAAGCAGGAAATAGAAACAATGCTCTTTATTATAGAAGGAACATAATAGCAATTGTCCAGTTCTAAGACTAGTCCACTAGGGAGCTTCAGCAAATAAGTTCCAATGGCGATCGCAACAACCTTTGCTCCATTGTCAACTCGCAAATTTAACTCCCCTCTGACGAGTCTTCTTTTATTCCTTAGCCCCTGTATGTCATTACATATATGTGAGCCACACCCAGTATCCAATACCCAAGTGTCTAAGGAATAGAATGACAATCAATAACGAAGATACCTAAAGAGGATGGGGCATCAGATGCCTTATTCTTCTTCATGAACTCAAGATAAATCTTGTAGTTTCTTCGCCAGGGGCCCTCCTTGCCACAATGATGGCAAGTGCCCTTTTATGCTGGTTCTGCCTTCTTAGCCTTTTTGTTCTTCTCTTTCTTCTGTTCTTTTGACTTCCTCTTAGAATCTTTCTTTTGCGGAATCAACTAACAGAACCGCCTTCTCCTCATGCTTCATAGAAGGCTCCACAGTCTTCAGCATATTGAGGAGCTCAGGAATAGTGGATTCAAGTTTATTCATCCGGTAGTTCATCACAAATTGTGAGAAACTCTTGGGCAAACAATGCAGAATTAAGTCAATAATTAATTCATAATCCATTACAAACCCAAGGGTAGCCAGCCGCTCGATGTACCCATTCAACTTTAGCACAAACTACACTACAGATGAACCTTCTTGCATTTTAGAGGTGAAGAGGAGCCTAGAAACTTTGAACCTTTCGGATCTCGCTTGCTCATCAAACAACTCATGAAGATGGAAGACTATGGTATTAGCATCCATATGCTCATGCTGCTTTTGCAGCTCGGATACCATCCCGGCTAGCATGATGCAACTCGCCAGTTCAGAATCTGCCATATGTTTCTGATAGGCCAACAATTGGTCTAGAGTTGCATCGTCCCTAGGATGGTTGGGAAGAGGCTCTTCGAGGACATGTGCAAACTTTTCTACCTTGAGAACAATTCTCAAGTTTCTAAGCCAGTCCAAAAAGTTAGTGTGGGGGATCGCGGTGACCGGCTAGAGGGGGGTGAATAGCCCTCTTTCGTTGTATGGTGGAATTCTCTCGTTCTCGTTTCGTGCTTGTCTACAATTCTTGTTAGCTTAGCGGAATAACAATAATAATACTAACAAGATGCACAAATACACACAAGCACATGCAATACACACGATATACGTGGTTCGGAACCGAATGGTTCCTACTCCACGGGCGAGCTCCTCGAGCTCTAGTTATGCGCAGGACACTAACTAAAACACTCCTTCTCGACAACATGTCGAAGGTGGAGAAACCTCTCACAAGCAATTACAATGTAATATAGATATACAAGCAAATACACAAATACAATACACAAGAAAACTTTCACCGATTGCTTTGATCGCTTTGCTTGTTGCTTGCTTTAGATGGCTCTTGAAGGTCTGGAATGCAGCAGCAATTCCCCTCCAATAGCTTCACAAAAGGCATAGCAAAAACCTCCATCTCGAGCTCCATTTATAACCTGCATCGAGCTATTTTTGTGCCTACCAGTTGACTGCCAAAAGGCACCAGTCGACTGCCCTTGTAGCCGTTGTCTCACAACGGCCAGATCCACGTCGGACAAGTTCCAACGGATCACCTACCAGTTGACTGATGGGCGTCATCAGTCGACTGGTGACCTAGTAGTCGATTGCCCAGTCGGCTACGGAGCGTTGTGTGCTAGCGACACTCCCATCAGTCGACTGCCATCCCTCGGCAGTCGGCTGCCAGTCCATGGCAGTCGACTACCAAGAACAAAACCCACATCTAACACCAGTCGAACCCAAGTCGACTTGGATCAGTCGACTGCCACCTATGGCAGTTGACTGCTGTCGGGCAAACCAAGTTGTTTGAGCCTCCGACCGTCGGGTAAACCCTCAAACATCAAGTTTGAGCCTCCGACACTCAGTCTTAGCCACTTGGCCAAGTCCACCTTATCCCTCATGGAGTTCCCCACCGAAGATCTCTTCCCTCGGCCTACGTCCCTCGGATACGCCAAGTGCATAGCTTCGCAACGCCATCCTTCATGTCTCATGCCCTAGAAGTATGCTTCCCTTTGGGCCTCACTCCATTCGCTCCCCGTCCGGCAGTCCCTCGAATGCACCAAGCGCACTGCTTCGCAATGCCATCCTTCACCGACTCAAGGACCCCGAGCCTAGTGAACTTGCCAAGTTCTCAAGACTTCCCAAATGCACCAAGCACATAGCTTCACAATGCATTTCTCACCAAGCACCAAGTGCACGGCTTCGCAATGCTTTGGACTTTCCCATGCCAACCCCATGTTGGACTTTCCCACACCAAGCTCCATGCTTGGATTTTCCATGCCAACTCCATGTTGGACTTTCCCATGACAATCCCATGTCATGAGTTTTGTCTATCATCAAAATACTATCAAGGTATTGATCAAGTCAAACTCGAGTCAACCTGGGTCAATTGCACCAACAATCTCCCCCTTTTTTATGATTCACAAAACTACCTTCTCAAGTCTACCAATTCTCCCATATTGGCAATTCTCACATCCCAAATGAGAATTCCAAACCTAATTGGTAACTTGGTAACTTCTCCCCCTTTTTGACATTACATCAAAAAGGTCCTCCCCAAGGGTATGAATGTCTCATATCCCAATGAGATCTTACAATCTCTCCCTTGGAGGAACACATGCCTACAATCTTTCTAGTGATCCCATATCACTTAAAGAGAGGCAACCCAATTTTCCTCCCATGAGGAAATACACATCCATCTTTCCATGATGGATTCCTCCCCCTAGAGGCTTGATCCCCCTTGACCATTGCACCAATAATGTCCTTGGAGAGTCCCTAAGCCAATAGGAACATTAACCAAATCAAAATTAAGGCAAAGTTCAACAATGAACTCTCTTCCACCTTAAAATTGATACTCACCCTCAACCCAACTCCTAATCCATGTCCATATGGATTTCCACCCTTTCTAATACTCTCCCAAGCATATCCTAGGGTTAGGAGTGGTTAGGGGACCTTAACCTAGCTGAACATGGGCCTAACCAACAAGGTTTACCCGAAATCAGCATTGTCAGTCGACTGTGTCAGAAACCAGTCGACTGACACCATCATCAGTCGACTGGCCTCCCTGGCAGTCGACTGATAACTGCATTTGCAGTTTTCTGAATTTCAGAAATGACTTTCCGAAATTCATAAGTAAATATACATAAGTTGATAAATCTTGAAATTTGGTATGTATATTACTTATCCTAAACACTATGGGTGAAAAATATTGGAAAATTATTTTACCCATTAAATTAGGAGATTGATACAAAGTCCAAAATTTAAGAAAAGCTTCAATAAAGAGCCCTTTTTGTATCATCCCATTCAATGGTGATAGCTATCAAAAGATAGACTTCACCAAGGTTTTTCAAAATGTTTTCAAAACCTTTAATTTCTTTTCCTTAAACATCTCACTTATATCTAGATGTGTAAAACACATTCAAGGCAATTAATCTAGTGAGATATGAGTTTTTGTTCTTTTAATGGTCTCATGCATATTTCTAGGCAATATTATTTGATTCCCTCCAAATCATGTCATAGTCCTTAATTTCATTTTCAATTTATGCATGATGTGATTATGGCATAGATATGATATAAATGAAAGCATACGCAAAAGTCATGATGTCATGACATGTGAATGACATTTTAGCATACATGACATATAAAAATAAGTCTAAACATGATCATGACATTTTTATAGATAAAAATGAGAATGATGTCATGACATGACAAGGCAAACAAATCATGGCAAGTAAAATATACTAAGGTATAAAATACCTAAGTGTTAAACCCAAATTGCCATTTCTATAAGTTAATTCAATTTTGCCTTAATGCCATTCATTTCCCTAGTGTGCCAAAAACCCAAAATGGCACACCAATACTTCTAGGACCTAATTGTGCCAATTTATATCATTTTCGACTTTTCAAACATATTGACACATCCTAATGTGTCAACTCATCATGGCTAGGTTAACTACCCATCCACTTAGGGTTGACACACCTTAACTCATCTAGCGTGAACCAATCACGCTTTTAGGAACCCAATACCTATTGGAGCTCCTTGGGTTAACAAGGTATTCCCTAGGGATAACTTCTCTAGATACCTTCCTAATGACCCTTTTTGGCTTTGAAGCCTTAGTCAAATGGGTCTTACTTGGGTCAACTCTAGAGGTGACTCCTCCCACTACAAAAAAACAGTTTTATTGCGATGAAATTTAGCAACGAATTATTTTCGTTGCAAATCTGAACAAATATAGCAACGAATTTTAGGTTTCATCGCAGATTTGTAACGAAATAAATTTTCGTCGGAAATTTTGCAACGAAAAAATAAAATTCGTTGCAAAATTGCAACGAATCCTGGATTCGTTGCAAAATAAAAAATTAAAATTAAAATTAGAATTTTTTAAAACGTCAAGTTTATTTTTTTTTAATTTGCAACGAATACTGGATTCGTTGCAAATTTGCAACGAATCCAATATTCGTTGCAAATAAAAAAAACAACGTTTAATTGGTTTTTTTATTTTGCAACGAATCTTTGGATTCGTTGCAAAATAAAAAAAAACAATTAAACGTTGTTTTTTTTTAAATTTGCAACGAATCGGATTCGTTGCAAATTTGCAACGAATACTGGATTCGTTGCAAATTTTTGCAATGAATCCGTGGATTCGTTGCAAATTTGCAACGAATCCTGGATCCGTTGCAAATTTTTGCAACGAATCCACGGATTCGTTGCAAAAGTTAATTAATTTATCCTTCCCTAACTTTCCCCTCCGCGCCGCACGAACCTTCTTCTCCTCGCGTCGTCTTCCCTTCGCCGCCATTCTTCCTCGCCCGCGCGCGCTGCGACATCGTTCCACATCCGGCTTCTGCCGGCGCGAGCTGACGACCGAGCCCGCGCCCCACCCGAGGCCGACAAGCGCCGCTAGCTAGGTCGACCGACGCCGATGCCGCCGTCGCCACCGACGCCTCGCCCGGCCTCGGCGTCCCCATGAAGCGACCGGCCGCGCCCTGACCGGCCGCCGGCCGCCCGGCGAAGCGGCCGCTACCTGCCGGCGCTCCTGGTCGGCGTGCCCCGGCGGCCTGGTCGCGCAATGTTGCCGCCATATCGATCGCCGCTACCTCTCGCCACCTCGTCGTCGCGTGCCCCGGTCCGCCAGCCGCCTCCGGGCCGCTGCGCTGCCGGCCGCCTCGCCTACCCGACCATCGGCGTCGCCTTCTCCCGGTAGAACGCCGCGCTTGCTGACTAGCGTCGCCTTCGATTAATCAATCGACGGCTCGGAGGCGCGTAGAGGACGTGGTATAAATTTATTTTTTTTCCTATATTTAACTCGATAATTAACTACAGAAGCTTTATGTTGTTATCCTATTTATTCTGTAACTATATATAGTTAACTGTAAAACTACAGAAGCTTAATTATAAGCTGCTAATTTACCATTTGGGTTCACATACCAAATAATGTTAAGTACTAAGTTGGAATATTTTATGATTTTGTTTAGTCACATATAGGAAGTTATGGGATAAAACAAGCAGTTTATAAGGCTTAGATGAACAAATCATGCACATCTACCTGAGAAATTACAAGCATCTTAAAGTCAGTGGTGGTGGGGGAGCTAGTGTTTAAGGCTTATTAGATTAGTATTAACTTGTGGTGATACATTTTGATCTGTCTCATTTGCGATGATTGTTATACATCTACAACAATAATTTGACTTAAATGACATAATTGCAATGAGTATCTTTCATGTTCAATAAATTTGATTAGTTTGTTGTCACTGCTTGCTTAGATGAGAGAATTGGTCGATTAACAAAACTTCTAGACCTATGTTAATAATAACTCTCTCATCTAAGCTTATAAAGCTTCTCTATATTATTAGCCCACAATTCACAATTTGACACTAAATTCGGGTTTTCACAATCACCCCCATTTTAAGTCCTGATGTCCTCATTAAGACCGAAACCCCAACACATTACCTTTCAATGTGTTCATTTGTGATATTAATTGTCACAATCAACTTAAGTTGTTTAACATTTCAGGTTTAAACATCCCAAAATGTTTAAACCTAAATTAACAGTAAGCTTTCTATACAACTGTTGTCCTTTTTCGGTTATGTTTAAAGATTGTTAAACATAGTGAATTCATATGTGAACTAACTGTATATTCGTATTATTGTAATTTCTAGGAGTTGATATTAATATAATTGATTGAAAACAGACAAAATGCAGCGTGAAAGGAGTTGGATGTATAATAGGAATTTACCTGAACGTCGGGGTTTAACTGATGAATTTATGAGTGGGTTGCAAGAGTTTTTAAATTTCGCAGCTAGTAATGTTGAGTTTATGGATGGTAATCAGATAAGGTGTCCGTGCAGAAAGTGTCACAATGGTAGATTTTTACCGTCTAGCAAAGTTTCAGAGCATCTTTGTAGATTTGGATTCGTTGCAAATTACTATAACTGGACATGTCATGGTGAACCATTTATATCTGATGAAGTTTATGATAGACACAACACACAAGTCTCTAGGGATCAAAGTGATTATAATCAATTAAATCCATATCAGAGGATGATATATGATGTAGCGGGCCCGAATTTGATTCCCCAATCACAAGGTGCAACTTCAAGTTGTCCTCCAACAGTTGAGCAAATGTTTACTAATGCATCACCCTTGGAAGAGGTGCACGTAACAGATATCGGTCAGAATATGAATAATGAAGCATATCTCAAATTTTAGGAGGTGTTGAGCAGATGCACCTTTATGGGTCAAGTGAGACTCACACTAAACTATCGTTCACTGCAAGAATGTTGAATGTCAAGGTAGAGCACAATGTGTCTGAAGAGTGTTTTAATAATTTTGTTCAAGCTTTTGAAGAGGCATTGCCGCGTGATAATATACTGCCCAATGATTTGTACAGTATGAAAAAATTGATGAAAGAATTAGGTCTCCCAGTGGAAAGAATTGATGTGTGCAGAGATGGTTGTATGTTATATTGGGGAGATGATGCAGATGTGGATGTTTGTAAATTCTGTAATCAAGATAGGTACAAGAGCACTAGTAGGAGGCAGCAACGACGTAAATCATATAGTCAGTTGTTTTATTTACCTTTAACTCCTAGGTTACAAAGGCTTTATGCATCAAAGACAACTGCTGAACACATGACTTGGCATGCAAATCATCGAACAGAAGAGGGACTAATGTGTCATCCATCAGATGCAGAGGCGTGGAAAAATTTTGATAGAACATATCCTGATTTTGCGAAGGAGACTCGAAATATTAGGTTAGGTCTCGTCTGTGATTTGCTCCATTTAAAATCAGAAGACACTATTCTTGTTGGCGATTATATTAACTCCGTATAATCTTCACTTTGGGATGTGCATGAAAACACCGTATATGTTTTTAACATTGGTTGTGCTCGCCCAAAAATCAAGAAGTTAATAGATGTTTATATGCAACCATTGATTGCAGAGCTAAAACAACTATGGGATGAAGGTTTTCCTACATACGACGCTCATACTAATCGATGTTTGAATGAAGGTCGCTCTTCTTTGGACCATAAATGACTTTCGACTTATGGTATGCTATCAGTTGAGTACCGCAGGATCTTAGGATGCCCAATATGTATGGAGAGATCAAAGTCGATTAGATTGAAGCATGGTAAGAAGGCGAGTTATTTTGATTGTCAGAGACAATTTTACCACTAAATCATAATTTGGAAGGAATAAAGATGAATTCACTAGGAATCAAATTGAAAGAACACCTCCGCCATTGAGATTGGTGGTCAAGATATTTGGTCTGAGTTCTTCACTTTCCATCTATTGAAGAGCCACATGATACAACTTATGAATATGGAAGCAACCATAAATGGACCAAACGAAGTATATTTTGGGAGTTACTATTGGTTTAGTAATTTGATTCATCATAATCTCGATGTTATGCATATTGAGAAGAATGTTTTTGATAATCGATAAATACGTGATGGATATCACCGGAAAAACAAAAGATAATCAATGCAAGAAAAGATATGCGACTCATTTGCAAACGACCCAAATTTTTGATGTTGATGAAAATAGTAGAGGACCAAAACCAAAGGCTTTATACATTGAATAAGGAGCAGACGTGTTGTTTGTGAATGGTTGAAGTCATTGAGATTTCCTGATGGGTATGTTTCTAATCTTGGGAGATGTGTCGATATGAAGGAATGCAAATTGATGGGTTTGAAAAGCCATGATTGTCATATATTCATGGAAAGACTTATTCCTATTGCCTTTAAAGAACTCTTACCGAATTTTTATGCAGGGTGTCATACAGAGTTAAGTATTTTCTTCATGATATATGCTCACGGTTTTGGGATATTCACACATGGAGAAGTTAGAGAGAGACATTCCAATTATTTTGTGCAATTTAGAAAGGATTTTTCCGCCTGCATTTTTTGATTCAATGGAACATCTTTTGGTTCACTTGCCATATGAGGCCAAAGTTGGAGGACTAGTTCATTATCGATGGATGTATCCTTTTGAAAGGTATAATTCACATATTCTATATTTCGTTAAAATTGCATAAAAATGTTTAATTTTTTTATATATTCATTTCTAATACAATTTGTTATATAAAAATGTTATATTGCATAAAAATTTCTATATCATTTGAAGAAAAAAGTGAAAAATAAGGCACATGTTGAAGCCTCTATTGTGAATGCATATATTGTGGAGGAAGTAACAACTTTTGCATCATATTATTTTGAGCCTCACGTTCAGACCAAAAGACGGAAATCCGGAAGGAATGATGAAGGTCCTGTCGATCCCAATTTAAATATGGCGGCCCAGACATATGTTTTACTTAATTGTCCAGAAGTATCGCCATATTTCGAGTTAGTATATATTTCCTATTTCTTCGTCAAGTGTTAATTTGTTTATGTTATAATACAATTTTTTATTATAGGATTTTCCAAAACTTATACTCTGAAATCCCGACACGTGACTTTGATCACTTCTGCGATCAGGAATTTGCACCATGGTTCAAATCATATGTAAGCAGTTTTAATTACCTCATTTTTGTTTACACATATCTTAACTTTTAAATAAATATCATTTTCATTTGAGTATAGGTTTATGATAATCAAACTCACGTTCAGCAAGAATTGCTAATCCATCTATCATGGGGTCCAAAATCAATGGTACGCACTTGGCCAGCATATTTCATAAACGGATATAATTTCCACACTCAAGAATATGGAAATGGAAAGAGTACAATGAATAGTGGAGTATGTGTTCAGTCTTCCAATGATGGAGGTGCAAGCAATGAATTTTATGGTTTGCTGGATGAAATTATAGAGATTGATTATCCTGGTCCAGAAATGCGAGTTATCTTATTTATGTGTCGCTGGTTTGACCCCGTCAGGGGGATGAAGGTGCATCCACAGTATAATTTGGTTGAAGTAAATCATAAAAGATTTTATAAGAGATATGAACCATTTATTTTGGCACAACAAGCGATTCAAGTTTTCTATGCTCCATATCCTAGTTTGAGGCGTGACAAAAATGAATGGTGGGCTGTTTGTAAAACAAAAGCACGGAAAAAAATTGAAGAGAACTGGAAAGACATTGCATATCAACAAAACAAAGTTACAAATATGTTTCATACCGAGGAATATATAATTCCAACGTTACGAGATCCCAGCGGAGTAGTGATAAACGTGGATGCAACTGAAATTGATGATAATGATGAAGAGGAGGAGGGGGACGAGGAGGAAGAGGAGGAGGAGACCGAGGATGAGGATACTGATGAGGATGAGGAAGATGATAATGAGGACTTTGAAATTTGACGTCTAGGGTAAGTTTTTATATATATAATTTTAGTTTTAAACTATAATTTTACAAATTTTCTTAGCTCAATTATTTGTTTATATAATGTCTCATTGTTAAATTTATATCTTTTGTCTCTGTATGTTTTGTATAATTTGTTCTTATAGGTTATCAGTGGTGAAATCATCGTAGCTTAAGCGTCAGATCTCATATCTTCATTATGCATATTGTAAGTTTTTCATGTTCTTCATTAAGCATAAAAGTTTTATTTTCTTTATTCTAATTTTGTTTTTGGTTCGATAGTTTCGACGTGGTGGATGAGACGACAGAGTACTAGTAGTGGCCAGATCGATCCACCGCCACAAAGACTATACCTACTTGCCTCCGATCTTCCCCGACCTTCATGATCACCCCGCCAGATCATCTCATTCACGACACGACCTTCCCATTCCGATTCAATTGCACTGGACACTTCTCTACTGAGAACATCGAAAGTCGACCATATATATTTCCTATGGGAGATTCGTAAGTAATATAAGTATTATAATTTTTAAACTATCTTAATTATTTATTCAATTTTTTTTCACTTGATCGTAGGTTTGAAAATTCTGTACCTGTTATTCGCGAGATCAATAAAATCGTGAATAACTATTGGAGAGGAGATTCTTTGTCATACTCGAGCACGCCAGGACCTACAAAAGAATTATGGTGGTGCAAGTTTCAGGTATAATTGATTCATTTTATATATTAAATAAGTGATTATATAATCAATTGTTTTATTTCCATCTCAGCGAAGATTTATTTGGGACCCTAGTCAAGACTTGGAAGTTAAAAGAATTTTTAAAAAAAAATGTGGCGATCATATCCGGCATGTATTGAGTCATGCCAAATCTACTGGAAAAAAACCCGCCTGTGTCACGTCAGAAAATTGGAGTAAAATCTCCAATTATTGGCAATCGGATGAGAGCAAAAAAAGAAGTCAACAGAATAAATTAAGTCAAGCCTGTAATTCTGGAGACTTATCTACAACATATGCGGGCGGATCTATAAATATCGAGGAGCATTCACGTAGATTGGTAATTTTTAAATTCTACAATTAGTTTTTAAATTTATTTCAGATTATTATTTTATTTCTAACATTCTTATATTTAGTCTAAGGAATTGGGAAAGGAGCCAGAATTTATAGATACTTTCGTTCGCACTTTCCAAAAAAAAGATAAGACTTGGAGTGGAGATAGAGCTCGAGCTATTAAGGTTTGAAATAATCTTTAAACTTACTTTATAACTTTAATTCTGTTAGTTATGTAAATGCTCTGATTAAATTTTTAATTTTGTGTAGGAGAGATATGATCAGTTATCCTCATCTCAGAGAATTTCAGGAGATGACGGTGATACTGAGGGATCTGAGCCATCTGTTAGTAATAATATGGATTTATGGCTTGAGGCGAGTGGAGGATCCAAAGGGGGAAGGATACTAGGTATGGGTTCTCTGAGCAGAATGCATAATGCTCCTCGTAGATCTATTTCTTCTACTCCACCAACAAGATGGCTACAGATACACAACTCGACCGAGGAGGTTAGCAATTTGAAGGGCATAATACATGAAAGAGATCGAAATTTTAGCAATACAACATCAAAACTCACAAAGGGATCAGGAAATGATAGAGATGCGACGACAACAAGCCTTTCTTATGCGCCAGTTTCAGCAATTTACTTCTGGTCCAAGTCATATTCCTCCGAGTCTAGACGATGATGGTGGCGACGATGATGATATTGTATGCATGTTTTTAATTAGTACCTTTAAAATTGTTAGTTTATTTAGTTTGTTACTCCTTCATTTTTTACATTTTTTATTAGTACTTTTTATTTTGCTTTAAACAGGAATGATCTATGAAGTCAATCCTTATGGCGGTTGAAAATGCACATCATTGTAAGTCTTTGCATATTTATTTTCGTGTTAGTATATAGTTTTTTTTAATCTATGATACTTTTTGCTGTTTGTTTCTTTTCTAATGCAGGTAGAAGAATGTCGGCGCGCGATTGCTTACCAGATTCTCTTTTTTTCCCCATGTGTTGAGATCTTTTGTGGACATTGTTATTTGGATATCATAACTATGTTGATGTTTGAAATGTTGTAGGTTATAACTTTTTATTTGGAATGTTATTTTGTTCTTAACTTATTGTGTTGCTTTGTATTTATTTAGATATGAAATATTTTTGGATATTATTGAATATTATTTTATTGTATTGAATGTGTGTGTGTTTTGTTTGTATTGAATGTATTTATTTGGATATTAGAACTTATTGTGTTTTGTTGTGTGTGTGTGATAATTTGTATATACGATAGAATATCGAAACGGAATAAATCTGTCAATTTTTTTTTTATTTTGCGACAAATTTAGCGACATATATCCCAATTCGTTGCTAAATCTCGATAAATCTGCGACGACCTTTGCGACGAATTTAAATTTCGTCGCAAATTTGCGACGAATTTAGCAACAAATCCAATCTGCGACAAATTTTGCAACGAATTTTGCGATAAATTTTGCAACGAAAAATATTTCGTCGCAAATTTTTGCAACGAAAAATGAATTTGTCGCAAATTTCAGCGACGAAATTTGCGATGAATTTGAAAACATCGCAAATTTACCAACGAATTCCTTTTTTCGTCGCGAAAATTACCAACGAAAAAATTTATTCGTCACAAAATATTGTTTTTTGCGACGAATTTTGCGATGACTTTTGCGACGAATTTGTATCAGTCGCAAATTTACCAACGAATTCCTTATTTCGTTGCGAAAATTTCCGACGAAAAAATTAATTCGTCGCAAAATTTTGCAACGAATTAAAAATTCGTCGCAAATTTGCGATTTAATTTGTAATTTTTTAAAATTTTCATGATTAATTTTCGAATTTAATTTTGGAAATCGGGGTAACTTTTGCAACAAAATTAGCGACGAAATTTAAAATTCATCCCTAATTTTCGTCGCTAAAATTCGTCGCAAAAATTCGTCGCTATTTTTGTCGCTAATATTTGCGACGCTTTATTTCCAACAAAAAAAATTTTGTCGCTAAATTCGTCGCAAATTTTTTTTGCAACGAATTTTTTTTTAAAATTCGTCGCTAAATTCGTCCCAAATTTTTGTTTTTTTTGTAGTGTCCATTGACCTTCTTAGTGGCTACATTTGATTTCTTTGAGGTTTTAGCCACTAAACACATACCATGGCTAGACTTAGGGATGACTTCCCTATTAGCCTTGGTTTTCCTAGACCTAGATGTGGTTCCATAATTAAATGGAACATTGTGGTAGGACATAGGTTTGTGACTCAAACCTTCCTTGCCCTTAGACCGTTTTGTTAGTAATATATGAGAAATGTCCTAAGGTAATCGCCTTATGTATGAACCATTTATATGATAAATGAAGATTCACTATTTGAGTATACATGTTTTATGTATTTGATTGGATCTTAAACTCATTTACTGAATGTCCACGATACGATTCACAGCATGAGAGAATTTGTGATTGGATCACAACTAGTGAGTATCTCTACATGTGTAATTGTGATGTATCGGAATTATCCCTAGTCGATGAATTAATGGATTTGGACACCATCAATTCTGTCGAGACTAGCACGAGGTATACTCCTTGGTGTATCCAAGCGGTGATTCTCCTTTGGTGGAGACATAGTGATGTCCGGAGTTAATCGTGGATGCTAGTTATGGTAACTAGTTCATTGGAGTGACCAGCCGTAAGACTTCATATGGTTCTCTGCATATATAGATATGTCAATGAAGTTCTTACTGTGGCTTAAGTGTGATGTTCCTTTGACTTGCGGTATTCAAGTCATCTTGATCATGGAGACTTATGCTTTGACAAAGACTTATACCGAGATGATTGGGTATAAGTCGAAGTGATCGAAGGTGTTTGAATAGCCTATAAAGGATTCACCACTCCTTGCGAGGAGATGTATACCCATGGCCTCTCGTCGGATTGTTACTAAAGTCTTTGGCCAAAGCATTACATGTTTAGAGTAAGGTACTCTTCGATACATGTGGAGTAACTAGACTCCGTAGGACGAGGAAATGATACTTGGGCTAGGTGTGACGTAGTCAGCCTAGTGGGGACTGACACTATAGACCATGTCCTGAACCAAGTGGGTATAAGATGAGTGAAGGGAATGGGGCACGAATCATTCGAGCTACTAAAGGGTTTCAGAAATAGTTCTGGATCAACCGTTGATCTTTTCGGTTAATTGGGGATCATGATGTACTACTTGGTGTCACTCATGATCGTTCTATAATTAATGGTTAATTATAGACGGCCAATATAAACCGAGAACCTATTTGGTCACACGCACAACGAGCGTAATCCAAAGGATTTAAAACAAGCTTGAGAATGGGATTCTCAGACCGAGAGAAACTAGGTTTGGTTGGACCAAACATAAAGCGAGCATGAAATCGTTTCAGTCGCAATGGAAGCGTGGATGGGCCGTGTCTTATGAAGACATAATGGACGAACCAAAATGGTTTGGTTCTAATCCAATGGATGAGAATAAACCAAAGGGTTTGGTTTATTTTAAACGAATGAACCAAAAGTTGGTTCGGTTCGTTTTAACTTAAAATAAATCATCATGGTTTGGTTTATTTTAACTTATCTTAATGGAGCGGGTTAACGGGCTTTATGGATATGATCCATTAACCATTAAGAGAATTAGTTCTCTATAAAAGAGGGCTTAAGGGATTGTTAAGCCCTAACTAATCCACTACCCTAAGTTGCTGCCCACCTCTCCTTGGAGAAATTCGGAGCTAACTCTCCTCCTCCTTGCCGCCGCCGACCTTGAGGCTCCAACCGGCGTTCAGAAGGCTGCTTCCTTCCCCCTCGCCGGCGTCGAGCTGCTGTCGGTTAGTGCTCCGGTGATCTCCTTCAAGTTTGGCATCAAGGTGAGCTCTATCTCCCTTGGTTGGCCGGCGCCTATCTCCTCCACCAAGCTGTCCAGTTTTCTGGACAGCTTCTTCTCCTCTCGTCGGAGCGTCGTTTGGACGACGGTTAGAGCTCCGACAGTGGCTAACTTACCGGGGATTCGATCTCCGGTAATTCTCTGAGGTGGAGGACGAAGGATTCGTCAATCGGTTGACGAATACCTCTCCGGAGAAGCGAGTTTTGAGGACTCGTTTTGGATCCGAATTTGGATTCGGATCGTGATCATCTCTCGATCACGTCGTCTTCAACACGAGGCTAGTAACCCGTACGAAGACGAAGCTCGTGGTTTAGCGAAGTCATCCCGAGGAGCTCGGCGTGGATACGGATAGAGACGATTCTAGCGAGGATCGTTCCGGTTGATGCCGTTCCCGTTACACGTCATACGAAAGGTATAACGTAGATAAATTTCCTTTTATTGCAAATTTAAATTTACGGTTATGTCTACACTTGTTGTAATATGCATGCGTGTGTTGTGTGTGTTGTAATAAATGTAGATTTATTATTTTTATTTCTTCCGCTGTGCTCATGTTTACGAAACGTGATCGAACACACACACGCCGCGGTGCCGAAAACCCAACACGTTTTTGAACCCTAGGTCTTGACTTTTGTGTGTTTAAGATAATTGCTAGGGTCTTCTCAAGTTTTTCTAGCCTTGACCTCAAGGCTTGGTTCTCTAGCTCTAATTTTCCCAATTTTGAATTTTCATTAGGTTTTTGGGAATTGTTTTTCCTTTTAGGCATATGCCTAGATTTCTTAGGGTTAATGCCCAAGTTTTCTTCAATTCTCCTAATGGACTCCCTAGGAAGGATTGGTCTAGTATTATTGGTCCTAGGTTTGTCCTTAGAGAAATTAACATGCTTAGCACCTAAGCAATAAACCTTATTGTTTCTCCTAGCATGCTTTTCATTGATAATAGCAAGAGAGCTAAAATATTTCTTAGCATGCTTTTTAACTTTAGGAATTAAAGGTGCATTAAATAAATTTACCTTAGGGTTAGCTTTGGAAGCTTCCCCTACATGAATTACACCTTCTTGCCCTTTCTTCCTCCCCCTAAGGCATTGGCTTCGGTAGTGCCCCTTTTGATTGCATTTGAAGCACACAATGTGCTCTTTGCTTTTAATTTTGGGAACACCGGCATCCTTTGACTTTGGATTGACTTTTGGTGTCGATGCCCTTTCCTTAGCCAACATAGGTCATTTGCTCTTGTAATGCCCTTTCTCCCTACATTCAAAGCATATTATGTGATTTTTATTTAAAATAATGACGCTTGAGTTACCTAGGGAGGTGGTGGAGGCCTCTTCACTTCTTCCGAAGGTAGAAGCTTCATCTTGATCTTTCTCCGGAGTAGAAACTCTTTCCTCCCCCTCAATGCTAGAGGTGGAGGTCTCCACCAAATCATCCACATCTTCGAATGTGGGTGTCAATTTTTCCACGGCATTTTCCTCTAGTGTCGGTTGGGAGTTTTCTTGAAATTTCATTATCTTCTCCCATAATTCCTTTGCATCCCTAAAATTACCCAACCTAGACCAAATGTTGTTAGGAATCAAATCACTAAGTAATTTGATTACCTTGCAATTTGTCTCGAAGTCCTTGATTTGGTCTTGGGTCCACCTTGACTTCTCAATGGGCTTGTTGTATTTATCCCTAGGCATCTCAAAATTGTTTTCTACAATAATCATAAAATCAAAGTCGGTTTTGAGATATACCTCCATCCGTTTCCTCCACCAAGCAAAATCTCCATCGAATTTCGGTGGATGGACGAAACCGTCCATTTGTAGTGCTCTCGCGGCGGTTAGTCCTTGAAGAGCGCCTTGGCTCTGATACCACTTGTGGGGGATCGCGGTGACCGGCTAGAGGGGGGTGAATAGCCCTCTTTCGTTGTATGGTGGAATTCTCTCGTTCTCATTTCGTGCTCATCTACAATTCTTGTTAGCGCAACGGAATAACAATAATAATACTAACAAGATGCACAAATGCACACAAGCACATGCAATACACACGATATATGTGGTTCGGAACCGAATGGTTCCTACTCCACGGGCGAGCTCCTCGAGCTCTAGTTATGCACACGACACTAACTAAAACACTCATTCTCGACAACACGTCGGAGGTGGAGAAACCTCTCACAAGCAATTACAATGTAATATAGAAATACAAGCAAATACACAAATACAATACACAAGAAAACTTTCACCGATTGCTTTGATCGCTTTGCTTGTTGCTTGCTTTAGATGGCTCTTGAAGGTCTGGAATGCAGCAGCAATTCCCCTCCAATAGCTTCACAAAAGGCATAGCAAAAACCTCAATCTCGAGCTCCATTTATAACCTGCATCGAGCTATTTTTGCACCTAGTAGTCGACTGCCAAAAGGCCCCAGTCGACTGCCCTTGTAGTCGTTGTCTCACAACAGCCAGATCCACGTCGGACAAATTCCAACGGATCACCTACCAGTCGACTGATGGGCCTCATCAGTCGACTGGTGACCTAGTAGTCGACTGCCCAGTCGGCTATGGAGCGTTCTGTGCTCGCGACACTCCCATCAGTCGACTGTCATCCCTCGGCAATCGACTGCTGTCGATATCAGTCGACTGCCAACCACAAAACCCACGTCTAACACCAGTCAAACCCAAGTCAACTTGGATCAGTCGACTGCCACCTATGGCAGTCGACTGCTGTCAGGCAAACCAAGTTGTTTGAGCCTTCGGCCGTCGGGTAAACCCTCAAACATCAAGTTTGAGCCTCCGACACTCAGTCTTAGCCACTTGGCCAAGTCCACCTTATCCCTCATGGAGTTCCCCACCGAAGCTCTCTTCCCTCGGCCTACGTCCCTCAGATGCACCAAGCGCACAACTTCACAACGCCATCCTTCGCGTCTCATGCCCTAGAAGTATGCTTCCCTTTGGGCCTCACTCCATTCGCTCCCCGTCCGACGGTCCCTCGGATGCACCAAGCGCACGACTTCGCAATGTCATCCTTCACCGACTCAAGGACCCCGAGCCTAGTGAACTTGCCAAGTTCTCAAGACTTCCCAAATGCACCAAGCGCACAGCTTTGCAATGCATTTCTCACCAAGTACCAAGCGCACGGCTTCGCAATGCTTTGGACTTTCCCATGCCAAGCACCAAGCGCACGGCTACGCAATGCTTTGGACTTTCCCATGCCAAGCATCAAGCGCACGGCTTCGCAATGCTTTGGACTTTCCCATGCCAACCCCATGTTGGACTTTCCCACACCAAGCTCCATGCTTGGATTTTCCATGCCAACTCCATGTTGGACTTTCCCATGACAATCCCATGTCATGAGTTTTGTCTATCATCAAAATACTATCAAGGTATTGATCAAGTCAAACTCGAGTCAACCTGGGCCGACTGCACCAACAGTTAGGCCCAGTCAATTTATTCGAATCCAAAATAATGCACAAATTCAAAGATGTCATGATCGATCGATTAACTTAGAAATACAAAACGAGCATATATGAGAAAGATGATTTAAAATGCAACATTCATTCATAAATCCCATTCATTTTTTGAATTTCAAAAACTCCAAAATCACTTCGGGAGATCGTAGGTCTATCTCTGAATGGGCTGATATCCAACATAGATATGAACAACCTTGGAGAGAGTCCAACAAGACATTCTAGCTACATGGTAGGTATAATGTATATCGATTGCATATCACATATATGCAACTATCACAATGTGCTATCAACTAATTGAATATTCACACATACATCAGGTTGTTAACTCATTAACAAGTATGCATTGTTAGTGAAAGCCCTAGAGTCAATCATATGATGATTGTTGTATGAACTTTATTGTATCATATTCCTATTTATAAAGGCATTTCTTTATGGTTATTATACTTACTTTTATTGGTGTCAAATAACTAAGTATAATAACGTCCTTGAGTAGAAGGTTCTTATTTATATCAATCGATTGGTTAAATCGATAATGAGATGATATAGAGAATACTACTCTTAATCATTCCTAGTCAAGTATTAACATTCTGGGACAATGTTAATGCGAAGAGACTAGCATGTAGGTCAACTCGATGACTTGATCTCACAAGTCATGTATATGAGATATCAAGTTGACACATGGGTATACATTGGAGAATGTATACTGAATGACCCACCATGAGAAAGTATCATGGATCATTATATGTGTGTCATATACTTTCTCATATGACTATTAGTATGACTATTAGTCCTTGGACCTGAAGTCACCTTGGTTCCCTACATAAGGAGTTGCATACTTTGACTTCGTTAAACATCACTCGTAAATGGGTAGACTATAAAGGCGATTACTGGGTATGTAACAAATTATGCGAAGGGATGTGAGTGATGTAGATGGGATCTCCTATATGACGGGAGTGACATCATGATTCTTGATAGAGTGAGACCACTATGTGCATGGCCATGCCCAAATGAGTCAATATGAGATATTGAGCTCATTTGATAAGAGTGAGTCTACTTGGAGTTCAAGATATAGATTGTATAGAGGATGACATGGTCTATGCCTCAATTGTTCAATCTAGATGTCAAGGATAGAGGGACATTGTCACATATTGTGAGAGTCACAATTAGTAGTCACAAAGGTGATGTTGGATCTCAGTATTCTTGTAACTTGGGTAGCAATGATGTATTGCTAGATACCGCTCCTTGCTTATGTTTCTAAATCGGTTTAGGAACATTGCCAACGTTATAAGAACTTATAGGGTCACACACAAAGGGAAATTAGATGGAGATTAGGTTCATATGATGGACCAAGAGGATTAGGTTCATGTGATGAACCAAATTGGATTAAGAGTAATCCAAATTAGACTAATTGAGTTGGACTCAATTTGATTCAAGTGTTGAATGAGTCTAATTGAGATTTGATTCATTGAGTCAATTTAAACTAATGAATAGAGATTCATTAAATTAAATTGACTTGAATCAAATGGTTGGATTTGATCAACCATGGGAAATAAGAGGTCAAGTTTGACTTGACTTGAGAGGGAAGATGAAAGGTCAAGTTTGACTTGACCAAATGCCACATCATGGTGACTTGGCATGGGGCCGACCAATGATGATGTTCCACATCATCATGGACACATCATGGGGTGCCACCTCATGAGGAAGACCAAGAGCCATGGCTCTTGGTATTACATGGTTTAAACCTCCATGAAGTGGCCGACCACATTAAGGGGTGTGTGAGTGGGAATTGATTAGATCTTCTTCTTCCTCCTTTCCTCTCCTCTCTTGCTCTCTCCCTCACCCTTCTTGCCGTGGGATTCTAAGAGTGCTAGCACACTCTAGGTTGTCTTCTCCACCTATTGTTCTTGTGGATACTTGTAGAGGAGTGTACGCTTGACACTCTATGAGATCCGGCAAGCCGTTTGGACGAGCGGGATAAGCGAAGGGCGTCGCTACAAGGGTAATTCTCTTCACATGTAGATCTAAGGTAGATCTAAGTTTTCTTAACACCTACATGTATTATTTTGTTTATCTTCGCATGGATCCGTGGCCGACTTCCGAGGTTTCCACAACGCAAAAAGTGATTTTTGCTGCTCGGATAGTCCAATAGTGGTATCAGAGCCATGTGTGAAGCATGTACGTGTTTAGTTTTGTAATTTTTGTATTAGATATGAAAAATTATAGATCTGTAAGTTTCTATAATTTTCCTAATTTTATATATTTTTGTGAGTATTTTCTCCTAGAGTCGAAGCAACAAGTGTTTGGACACTTGTAGGCTTCAACTACCGAGAAAAACTCTTCGAAACGGAGAAATCTCGCTTTAGCCTTTTGGGGCAACAACTTAAGTTGCTGTAAGATCAAGATGGGACACTCGCGAGATTCATTTTGCGAGAAGGGGCGCTGCCCCTAACCCCGCAAGGGGCATTGTCCCGCGATCGCGCCTGAAAATTGCTTAGCGGGACCATTACGGAGATGTGACTCATAAAATTGAAAAAAATAGAAAAATTATAGAAATTTATGTAAAATACATAATTTAGAATTATGTATGATACTGTGATGGTCATGGCCCAATAACCCCAATGTGATTGGATAAAATGTGTTGTAATTCATAATACGACTTGCGCGCCGTTTTTTGTGTTGTGCATGTTGTATATGGTATGCGACCTGTGCGTCGTGCCTCTCCTTTTAATATTCCAGTTGTAAATAGTTTTTAGACTCGAATGTAACTCGAGTTTCATATTTGTAATGTACAAAATGAAGCGGTGGAAGGTCCACTAGTAGACGGAGTTACGAGGAGGGTGCCGACGACACATGGCGGTCAAAGGAGGCGCTTGGAGAAGCCGCTAACCCTAGGTTGACCGTCCGATCTTCTCATTGGCTTGAGAAGATCATAATAGGGCCATGACCTCATCACAATTTAATTATTATTATTATTATTATTATTATATATATATATATATTTGTTTTTGCTTGTATGTATGTGATGCATGCTAGTATATTTTGCTTGTATGTATATGATGCATGCTAGTATATTTATCTTGTATATATGTGATGCATGCTAGTGTAGGGTAATTAAGGCCTTAATGCATATATGATACACATTCACTATTAGATTAGATCTTAATCGAATCAACTCGAAATGCCTACCAAGTTTTGATACCCATCACTACCTCGATCATTTATTGTTGTTGAATCTGCCAAAGCAGAGCAACGCATATTATCTTGGTAGGGTGCGGAGGGACAATCTTGGTCCCGCCTATCACAGCTTGGGTGAGAATAAGCTCAATTAGATTGAGTGAAACTAGTTAACTCAATTGGATCGAGTAAAACTATAGGCATATCCCAATGGTAGGAAAGATAGGATAAGATCACATTTGCACTAAATCTTGGGCGATTTACCAAAGCTAACTCAAGTTCTTTTGTAAATGTGGATCTTGATCCGATAAACAAGAGTTGCATAGAGATGTAATCGGTAATTTGTTACCTACCGATCATACTAAGTCTTGTGCGAATTAGCCAAAGCTAACTCAAAGAGTAGTATGATGTGGATCTTGTCCCGCTAGAATTATAGCTAGTTTGTATGAATCTATTAGTGTGGTTTGACCACATCCATGACTCGATTCTACAAAAGTCCTATAATTCAGTGGGAGAATCATTTAATTAAATGTCTAATTAAATGATAAATGGAATATGATATTTACTTTTTGCATTATTTATGTTGTAGATTGCCATGTCGTGAAACACGAACACTCTCTACCTGCGTTCTATCCTTGAGAAGGACAAGCTCAATGGAGCTAATTTCCTGGACTGGTATAGGAATCTGAGAATCATTCTCACTCAAGAAAGAAAATTGTATGTCCTGGAACAGCTCATGCCGGAAGCACCTCCTACCACTGCCTCGCGAGCTGACCGAGATGCTTACAAGAAGCATCAAGATGATGCATTAGATGTGTCATGCCTCATGCTCGCGACCATGAACTCTGAGCTTCAAAAGCAACACGAGTTCATGAATGCTTTTGATATGGTTGAACATCTTCATCAACTGTATCAAGGACAAGCAAGGCAAGAGAGATATGAGATCTCGAAGGCACTATTTCAGTGCAAGATGCAAGATGGGACTCCTGTAGGTTCATATATACTCAAGATGATTAGGTACATAGAGAACCTATAGAGGTTGGGATTCCCACTTGGCCAAGAGCTGGCCACTGAATTGATCTTGCAATCTTTGCCAGAAAGATACAATCAATTAGTCATGAATTACAACATAAATGAAATTGATAAGCCACTTCTTGAGATGCTTAGCATGTTGAGAACTGCTGAGCTCAACCTTAAGAAGGGAAAATCCGACTCCATTTTGATGGTGCAAAAGAAGAAAGGCAAGGGCAAGCCTAAAGGTAAGGGAAACTCTCCAGCCAAGGGCAAAGGCAAGGCACTGAAACTGAAAGGAGGGGTGGCCAAGGAAGGGACTTGCTTCCACTGTAAGGAAGCTGAACACTGGAAGCGTAACTGTAAAGCATACCTGGAAGATCTTAAGAAGAAGAGAAGTGAGACTTCTACTTCATGTATAAATGTTATAGAAGTCAATCTATCTATTTCTTCATCATGGGTATTAGATACCAGATGTGCATCTCACATTTGTACTAATGTGCAGGCGCTGAAAAATAGCAGGGCATTGACGAAGGACGATGTAGACCTACGAGTAGGCAATGGAGCAAGGGTTGTTGTTGTTGCTGTAGGAACTTATTTTCTATCTCTGCCCTCTGGGCTTGTACTAGAATTAGATTAATGTTATTATGTGCTTGCTCTGACTAAGAACATAATTTCAGTTTCTTGTTTAGACAAGAAAGGCTTTTCATTTATAAAAAAGAATAAATGTTGTTTAGTTTATTTAAATGATATGTTCTATTGTAGTGCACCTCTGATGAACGGACTCTACATTCTAGACTTAGAGAACTCCATCTATAACAAAAGTACCAAAAGATTCAAGTAAAATGAGTTGAACGAAACCTATCTCTGGCAATGTCGCTTAGGTCACATAAATGAGAGTCGCTTATCCCAGCTTCATAAGGATGGGTTGCTAGACTCATTTGATTTTGAATCATATGAGACATGCGAGTCTTGCCTTCTAGGCAAGATGACCAAGACTCGCTTTAGTGGACACAGCGAAAGAGCAACAGACTTGTTAGGACTTATACTTAGTGATGTATGTGGCCCTTTCAATGTTGCTACTAGAGGTGGTTATAGGTACTTCATTACATTTACTGGTGATTTCAGTAGATATGGTTATGTGTATCTGATGACACATAAGTTAGAATCCTTTGAAAAATTCAAAGAATTCAAGAATGAAGTACAAAACCAGTTTGGCAAGAGTATTAAGATACTTCGATCAGATCGAGATGGTGAATACCTTAGCCATGAGTTTCGTGACTAGCTAGATGAGTGTGGGATTCTATCCCAACTCACTCCTCCTGGAACACCACAATGGAATGGTGTGTCCGAAAGGAGAAATCATACCTTATTAGATATGGTACGATCTATGATGAGTCACACAGATCTTCCTATATCCTTTTGGGGATATGCTCTAGACACAGCAGTCTTCACACTTAATCGTGTTCCATCCAAAGCTGTGATAAAGACACCATATACGCTATAGACAGGGAAAAATCCCAAGATATCTTTCATGATGATTTGGAGTTGTGAGGCTTACGTTCAACGTTAAGTCTCAAACAAACTAGGACCCAAATTCGATAAGTGCTATTTTGTTGGATATCCCAAGGAAAGAAAGGGATATTACTTCTACATTCCCAGTCAGCTCAAAGTGTTTATGGCAAAGACTGGGGTATTTCTAGAAAGGGACTTTGTTTCTAGAAAAACTAATGGGAGTACATTCGATCTTGAAGAAATTCAAGATAAGGATCATATCACTGAGGCCTTGATGGAGGTTAAACAGGAACCACAAAGTGTTGTGGATGATGAGATTGTTGCACAAAGAGTTGTGGAACAACAACCTGTTCAGGTAGACCTACCTCTTCGCAGGTCTGATAGGGTACGTCGTCAGCCTGAGAGATACTCATTTCTCTTGTCTGACCATGATGACATTATGCTCATTGAAAATAAGCCTACCTCCTATTAGGAAGCTGTGATGAGCCTAGATTCTGAGAAATTGCTAGAGGCCATAAGATCCGAGATGGAATCCATGTACAGCAACCAAGTATGGACTTTGGTTGATTCACTTGAAGGCATCAAACCCATTGAGTGTAAGTGGGTCTTTAAGAGAAAGACTGACATTGATGGACTTACGCATACCTATAAGGGTTGATTTGTAGCTAAAGGTGTTAAGCAAATTCATGGTATTGACTATGATAAAACCTTTTCTCCAGTTGTGATGTTTAAGTCCATTCGGATCATGCTTGCTATTGCAGCATACCACGATTATGAGATCTGGCAGATGGATGTCAAAACTGCATTTCTGAATGGAAACTTGCTCGAGGATGTGTACATGACACAACCTGAGGGTTTTGTAGATCCACAGCATACTGGCAAAGTATGCAAGCTGTAAAGGTCCATTTATGGACTAAAGCAAGCTTCTCAAAGCTGGAATCTTCAATTCGATGATGCGATCAAATAGTTTGGTTTCATCAAGAATGAAAATGAATCCTGTGTCTACAAGAGGGTTAATGGGAATACAGTTGTCTTCCTTGTATTGTATGTGGATGACATACTACTCATTGGGAATGACATCCCTTCGCTACAGTCTGTGAAGACCTAGCTGGGAAAGTGTTTCTCAATGAAGGACTTAGGTGAAGCAGCCTGTATTCTAGGCATCAAGATCTATAGAGATAGATCTAAGAGATTGCTTGGCCTAAGTCAGAGTACATATATTGACACAGTATTACTACGGTTTTCCATGCAGAATTCTAAGAAGGGACTTTTGCCGATATCACATGGTGTGAGTCTTTCGAAGACTCAAAGTCTCTCTACTAGAGAGGAGAGAGACTGCATGGATAAGATCCCTTATGCATCTGTCATAGGATCTATCATGTATGTCATATTATGTACTCGTCCTGATGTCTCGTATGCTTTGAGCATGACGAGTAGATACCAGTCAGATCCAAGTGAGCATCACTGGATAGCAGTCAAGAATATTCTTAAGTACTTGAGAAAGACTAAAGAATATTTATTGATATTTGGAGGTGATGAGGAGCTAGTTGTAAAGGGTTACAGCAATACCAGCTTCCAAATTGACCAGGATGATTATAGATCGCAGTCAGGGTTCATGTTTTGCTTGAATGGTGGTGCTGTGAGCTGGAAGAGTTCGAAGCAGGACACAGTTGTTGATTCTACAATAGAGGCTGAGTATATTGCTGCATTAGAGGCAACAAAAAAGGCAGTTTGGATCCGCAAGTTCATTACTGAACTTGGGGTGGTTCCTAGTATAGCAGATTCTATAGAGCTCTATTGTGACAACAATGGAGTGATTGTGCAGGCTAAGGAACCTCGCTCAACCAGCGGACCAAACACATACTACAGCGCTTCCATCTCATTCGAGAGATTATCGATAGAGGAGATGTGAAGATTTGTAGAGTACCCATAGAGGCTAACATCGCAGATCCTTTGACCAAGGCTTTGGCACAGAAAAAGCATGATGGTCACACTAGGTCATTAGGTATTAGATACTACAGTGATTGGCACTAGTGCTAGTGGGAGATTGTTAGTGAAACCTCTAAAGCCAATCATGTGATGATTGTTGTATGGATTTTATTGTATCATATTCCTATTTATAAAGGCATTTCTTTATGGTTATTATACTTAGTTGTATTTGTGCCAAATAACTAAGTATAATAACGTCCTTGAGTAGAAGGTTCTTATCTATATCAATCGATTGGTTGAATCGATAATGAGATGATATAGAGAACACTACTCTTAATCATTCCTAGTCAAGTATTAATATTCTGGGACAATGTTAATGCGAAGAGACTAGCATGTAGGTCAACTCGATGACTTGATCTCACATGGGTATGCATTGGAGAATGTATACTGAATGACCCATGGAGTATGCATTGGAGAATGTATACTGAATGACCCGCCATGAGAAAGTATCATGGATCATTATATGATTGTCATATACTTTCTCATATGACTATTAGTCCTTGGACCTGAAGTCACCATGGTTCCCTACATAAGGAGTTGCATACTTTGGCTTCATCAAACATCACCCGTAAATGGGTGGGCTATAAAGACGATTACTGGGTATGTAATAAATTATACGGAGGGATGTGAGTGATGTAGATGGGATCTATCCCTCCTATATGACGGGAGTGACATCATGATTCTTCATAGAGTGAGACCACTATGTGCATGACCATGCCAAAATGAGTCAATATGAGATATTGAGCTCATTTAATAAGAGTGAGTCTACTTGGAGTTCAAGATATAGATTGTACAGAGGATGACATGGTCTATGCCTCAATTGTTCAATCTAGATGTCAAGGATAGAGGGACATTGTCACATATTGTGAGAGTCACAATTAGTAGTCACAAAGGTGATGTTGGATCTCAACATTCTTGTAACTTGGGTAGCAATGATGTGTTGCTAGATACTACTCATTTTTTATGTTTCTAAATTGGTTTAGAAACATTATCAACATTAGAAGAACCTATAGGGTCACACATAAAGGGAAATTAGATGGAGATTAGGTTCATTTGATGGACTAAGAGGATTAGGTTCATGTGATGAACCAAATTGGATTAAGAGTAATCCAAATTAGACTAATTGAGTTGGACTCAATTTGATTCAAGTGTTAAATGAGTCTAATTGAGATTTGATTCATTGAGTCAATTTAAACTAATGAATAGAGATTCATTTAATTAAATTGACTTGAATCAAATGGTTGGATTTGATCAACCATGGGAGATAAGAGATCAAGTTTGACTTGACTTGAGAGGGAAGATGAAAGGTCAAGTTTGACTTGACCAAATGTCACGTCATGGTGACTTGGCATGGGGCCGGACACATCAAGGGGTGCCACCTCATGAGGAAGACCAAGAGTCATGGCTCTTGGTATTACATGTTTTAAACCTCCATGAAGTGGCTGGCCACATTAAGGGGTGTGTGAGTGGGAATTGATTAGATCTTCTTCTTCTTCCTTTCCTCTTCTCTCTTGCTCTCTCCCTCATCCTTCTTGTCGTGGGCTTCTAATAGTGCTATCACACTCTAAGTTGTCTTCTCCACCTATTGTTCGTGTGGATACTTGTAGAGGAGTGTACACTTGGCACTCTACGAGATCCGGCAAGACATTTGGACGAGCGGGATAAGCGAAGGGCATCGCTACAAGGGTAATTCTCTTCACATGTAGATCTAAGGTAGATCTAAGTTTTCTTAACACGTACATATATTATTTTGTTTATCTTCACACGTATCTGTGGCCGACTTCCGAGGTTTCCGCAACACAAAAAGCTATTTTTGCGGCTCGAATAGTTTAACAGTGGTATCAGAGCCACGTGCGAAGCATGTACGTGTTTAGTTTTGTAATTTTTGTATTAGATATGAAAAATTACAGATCTTTAAGTTTCTGTAATTTTCCTAATTTTATAGATTTTTGTGAGTATTTTCTCCTAGAGTCGAAGCAACAAGTGTTTGGACACTTATAGGCTTCAACTACCGAGAAAAACTCTCCGAAACAGAGAAATCTCACTTTAGTCTTTTGGGACAGCGACTTAAGACACTGTAAGATCAAGATGGGACACTCGCGAGATGCATTTTGCGAGAAGGAGCGCTGCCCCTAACCCCGCAAGGGCCATTGTCCCGCGATCGCGCCCGGAAATTGCTTAGCAGGACCATTACGGAGATGTGACTCATAAAATTGAAAAAAAAAGGAAATTTATAGAAATTTATGTAAAATACATAATTTAGAATTATTTATGATATTTTGATGGTCATGGCCCAAGAACCCCAATGTGATTTGATAAAATGTGTTGTAATTCATAATACGGCTTGCGCGCCGTTTTTTGTGTTGTGTATGTTGTATATGGTATACGACCTGTGTGTCGTGCCTCTCCTTTTAATATTCTTGTTGTAAATAGTTTTTAGACTTGAATGTAACTCGAGTTTCATGTTTGTAATGTACAAAATGAAGTGGTGGAAGGTCCACTAGTAGACGAAGTTACGAGGAGGGTGTCGACGACACATGCCGATCAAAGGAGGCACTTGGAGAAGCCGCTAACCCTAGGTTAACCGTTCGATCTTCTCATTGTCTTGAGAAAATCATAATAGGGCCATGACCTCATCACAATTTAATTATTATATATATTTGTTTTTGCTTATATGTATGTGATGCATGCTAGTATATTTTGCTTGTATGTATATGATGCATGTAAGTATATTTTGCTTATATGTTTGTGATGCATGCTAGTGTAGGGTAATTAAGGCCTTAATGCGTATATGATACACATTCACGATTAGATTAGATCTTAATCGAATCAACTCGAAATGCCTACCAAGTTTTGATACCCATCACTACCTTGATCATTTGTTGTTGTTGAATCTTCCAAAGCAGAGCAACGCATATTATTTTGGTAGGGTGCAGAGGGACAATCTTGGTCCCGCCTATCACAGCTTGGGTGAGAATAAGCTCAATTAGATTGAGTGAAACTAGTTAACTCAATTGGATCGAGTAAAATTATAGGCATATTCCAACGATTGGAAAGATAGGATAAGATCACATTTACACTAAATCTTGGGCGATTTAGCCAAAGCTAACTCAAGTTCTTTTGTAAATGTGGATCTTGATCCTATAAACATGAGTTGCATAGAGATTTAATCGGTAATTTGTTACCTATCGATTGTTGGTACAATTGGCCCAGATTGACTCGAGTTTGACTCGAGCAGTATTTTGATGATAGACAAAACTCATGACATGGGATTGTCATGGGAAAGTCCAACATGGAGTTGGCATGAAAAATCCAAGCATGGAGCTTGGTGTGGAAAAGTCCAACATGGAGTTGGCATGGAAAATCCAAGCATGGATCTTGGTGTGGAAAAGTCCAAAGCATTGCGAAGCCGTGCGATTGGTGCTTGGTGAGAAATGCATTGCAAAGCTGTGCACTTGGTGCATGTGGGAAGTCTTGAGAACTTGGCAAGTTCACTAGGCTGGGGTCCTTGAGTCGATGAAGGATGGCATTGCGAAGCCGTGTGCTTGGTGCATCCGAGGGACCGTCGGACGGGGAGTAAATGGAGTGAGCTCAAAGGGATGCATACTTCGAGGGCATGAGACACCAAGGATGGCATTGCGAAGTCGTACACTTAGCGCATCCGAGGGACGTAGGCCGAGGGAAGAGAACTTCGGTGGGGAACTCCATGAGGGATGAGGTGGACTTGGCCAAGTGGCTAAGACTGAGTGTCGGATGCTCAAACAGCTTGATGTTTGAGGTTTTACCTGACATCAGACTAGCATAGGTGTCAGTTGACTGCTCTAGGTCGTATGGGTTCGACCAGTGTTCGACTGACCAGCTTCTGGCTGAACAGTCGACTGATACGCCATCAGTCGACTGACACTATAGATCAGTCGACTGATCGGGTCGATTTCAGCCACAGAAGGTTTCCAGTCGAGTGCTCGCGCCATCACTCAATTGATGGGATTATCAGTCGACTGATGATGGGCATCAGTTGACTAATGTGTGATCCGTTGGAATTTGACCAACGTGGATCTGGCTGTTGTGAGACAACGGCTACAGGACCAGTCGACTGATGGTCATGATCAGTCAATTGATGGGTGCGAAATCATCTTGATGCAGGTTATATAAGGAGCTCAAGAGGAAGAATTTTTCCAAGCCTTTTATGAAGCTATTGGAGGGGAATTGCTGCTGCATTCCAGACCTTCAAGAGCCATCTAAAGCAAGAAATAAGAAAGCGATCAAAGCAATTGTGTAAAAGTTCTCTTTTGTATTGTCTTTGTATTTCTTCTTGTATTTCATATTACTTGTTGTAATAGCTTGTACGAGGTTTCTCCACCTCCGACATGTAGTCGAGAAGGAGTTTAGTTAGTGTCGTGCGCATAACTAGAGCTCGATGAGCTCGCCCGTGGAGTAGGAACCATTCGGTTCCGAACCACGTATATCTTGTGTATTGCGTGTGCTTGCATTGTTGTTATCATTATTACTGTTATTTCCGCTACGCTAACGACAATTGTAGACGAGCACACAAGAAACGATCGTATTCCATCATCGTACGATTGAGGGCTATTCACCACCCTCTAGCCAGCCATCCACGATCCTACACCGATCATACTAAGTCTTGGGCGATTTAGCCAAAGCTAACTCAAGGCGTAGTATGATGTGGATCTTGTCCCACTAGAATTATAGCTAGTTTGTATGAATCTAGTAGTGTGGTTTGACCACATCCATGACTCGATTCTACAAAAGTCCTATAATTCAGTAGGAACATCATTTAATTAAAATTCTAATTAAATGATAAATGGAATATGATATTTACTTTCTGCATTATTTATGTTGTAGATTGTCATGTCGTCAAACACGAACACTCTCTTCCTGCGTTCTATCCTTGAGAAGGACAAGCTCAATGGAGCTAATTTCCTGGACTGGTATAGGAATCTGAGAATCGTTCTCACTCAAGAAAGAAAAATGTATGTCCTAGAGTAGCCCATTCCAGAAGCACCTCCTGCCACTGCCTCGAGAGTTGACCGAGATGCTTACAAGAAGCATCAAGATGATGCATTAGATGTGTCATGCCTCATGCTCACGACCATGAACTCTGAGCTTCAAAAGCAACACGAGTTCATGAATGCTTTTGATATGGTTGAACATTTTCGTCAATTGTATCAAGGACAAGCAAGGCACGAGAGATACGAGATCTCTAAGGCACTGTTTCAGTGCAAGATGCAAGATGGGACTCCCGTAGGTCCATATGCACTCAAGATGATTGGGTACATAGAGAACCTACAGAGGTTGGGATTCCCACTTGGCCAAGAACTGGCCACTGACTTGATCTTGCAATCTTTGCCAGAAAGCTACAATCAATTTGTCATGAATTACAACATGAATGAAATTGATAAGCCACTTTCTGAGATGTTTAGCATGTTGAGAACTATTGAGCTCAACTTTAAGAAGGAAAAATTCGACTCCATTTTGATGGTGCAAAAGAAAAAAGGCAAGGGCAAGCCTAAAGGTAAGGGAAAGTCCCAAGCCAAGGGAAAAGTCAAGGCACTGAAACCGAAAGGAGGGGTGGCCAAAGAAGGGACTTGCTTCCACTGTAAGGAAGCTGGACACTGGAAGCGTTGTTGGTGCAGTTGGCACCTAAGTCAAACCTGAGTTTTGATTATAGCAAACGATACAAAGTTAAGCTTATATTGTTATCTCACGAGCTAAATCGAGTGTGCAGAAAAGTGCCAACACTGGAGCTAAAGGCTAGCGACACCCGGAGGAAGCCATGGTGGTCGGGCGACACTCGAGTGATTTCGGAGGAAGCCGAAGGAATCAAGTTGAAGGCCGGAAGTGAAAGCGACATAGTAAGTATCGAGGTAAAGCTCATGTGTGTGAGAGTAAGAGAGGTTGTATCCTCCTTACGGGGATGATCTTAAGCGTAGATCCGACCAAAAACATCCTATAGATGGTCTAGGTTGAGATCGGACGGTCGACGGTCGTCGAAATAATGTTTTTGTTAAGCTAACTTTCCCTTGCAGCAAGTATCAGTCGACTGACAGCTTGGAGAACTCAACTGTCGTCCATCAATTGACTATCTGCGGTCAGCATTCGACTGATGCTGCCATCAGTCGACTGATGATGGCCATCAGTCGACTGATGGTCAAGGATCAGCTTCGAGAAGTCAAGGCTTATCACCTCATTTCAAGGGGGGTGGTGTTCAAATTCTATTGGTTGAAGTTCCTCTCGAAAAGGAGCTCAAGGGCTATAAAAGGAGGGCCTCTCCTAGGGTTTTATCATTAATTCTAAGTGCCCAAAAGCCTCCGCAATGCTGCGACTCTCCGACGACTCTACAACGACAAAGTGTTGTCGAAACACCAACAACCCTAGCTTAATTTCTATTCCCTAGTTGTTGGTATAACCTTACTTGGTTGTCTCTTTAATATTAAAATTCTTCTTGTTAATCGAGGCTTTCTATCATTGCATTTTACCTTAATAGAAGAGAGGGTTTGTCTCTCTATCTTTTGCTTTCGAAGGTTTTTGTAATCGTTAAACTCCTACCTCCAACGAGGAGGAGTATTTTAGTGAATTGTTGTCCGTACATGGTCTAGGACCGTTAGGGCCTTGGACTAACAGCCGAAGGCTGTGAACCAAGTAAAACCAATCTGAGTTCTTTACTTTTTCCACTGTGTATTTTACTTTTATTATTGTTTTTATCAAATGAACGAGAAGTTTTTTTATCACTATTCACCCCCCCTCTAGCGATCTGCTTGATCCAACAATTGGTATCACAGCCGGGGGTGCTAAGATTTGGTGAAACCATCAATCTAGCTTTCTACAAATTTTCTTTCAATTTATTTTCTATTTATTTTGAATTTTTTTTCCTTTCTCATTTGTGTAGCCTTTTTCTTCCCGCACTACTAATCCAAGACGCAAGTCTTGGAACATTTTCGTTGTTTGTGGTTTTAGGTTTTTTCCACTTCGTTCTTTTATCTTTTTGTTTCAATGGCCCATCTCAAGGGTTTTAGCACCGTTTGACCTCCGTTTTACAACGGAGATGACTTCCATTATTGGAAGGGTCGGATGGAATGCTTTCTTAAAACTCAAATCGAGATGTGGATCATAATCCAAACGGGATTCACACTTCCGACTAACGAAGTGGGTGAATCCTTGGATTATGACCAATGGACCAATGCGACAAAAAGACAAGTCGAAGCCAACACCAAGGTAACTCAAATCCTCCAATGCGGCTGGTTCGAGGAGGAGCTTAATCGCGTCAGCCCCTTCATCAGCGCAAAGGACCTTTGGACAAAGCTAGTGGAGCTACACGAAGGGACCGATGAAGCCAAGGTATGTAAGCGTGATCTTTTGTTTAATAAGTTATATAACCTAAAAATGCAGGAACACAAGATGGCGACGCAACTTCACGCTCGCGTTCAAGACATAGTCAATAACCTACACGCAATTGGACAAAAGGTCAAAAACCACGACCTTATTAGGTATGTTCTTAATTCTTTTCCTAGGACTACCTTGTGGCCATCCATGGTCGATGCCTACAAGGTCTCCAAAGACCTTTCAAAATTTAGATTAGATGAGTTGTTTTTCAATTTCGAACTTCATGAGCAGTCTAACTCGAAACCCGAGAAGGGTATAGCACTTTTTGCAGGTTTGAGGAAGAAAACCGCGAGCAAGCCACCCCCGAAGGAAGAAGCAGATGAGTCTGATTCGGAGGTCGACCCGGAAATGGAGGCCGAACTAGTCAACCTAGTTCGGAGGATAGTAAAGGGTCGAAAGTGAACCGTCACTCAACCCAACGAAGGTAAGCCTAAAAGTTCAAATATTAGGTGTTACGAATGCAACAGGTTTAGACACATCAAGTCCGAATGCCCAAGGCTCAAGAGCAAAACACCAAAACACAA
The DNA here is from genome assembly GCA_025175895.1 of Wurfbainia villosa. Lineage (NCBI taxonomy): Eukaryota > Viridiplantae > Streptophyta > Magnoliopsida > Zingiberales > Zingiberaceae > Wurfbainia > Wurfbainia villosa. The sequence goes on from CM045990.1 coordinate 36,306,712, forward strand.
AAAGGCACTCAACGCTACATGGGAAGAAGCGTTCGAGGAAGAAGATGATGTTCGTGTCCTCATGGCTAAACCGGGTGAATCGGAGATAGAGTCGGAACCGGAACACAAATCTAAAATCGAAGACGAGTCGGACTGCAAAGCGCTATTCAAGACAAGCCACGGATACGCATCCGATTCAAAAGATACACTCAAGGTAAGTCGATCCCTCATTAGTACGCTTTATAGTGCAATTAAGTTCTTAACTAGGGGTTAGCTCAAATACGACCAATAAGTCGTATATGTCGATTGTAAGTCGACATAAAAAATGTGTCCAAGCATGGGTCCCTAAGACCATTTTGATTTCAAACTTAGGGTCGAACTAGTACTGGGTTCCCAAGGACCAAATCCACTATGTGGAGAGACCGAATCGATTCAACGGTCCAGGGGGAGGTAGTACAAAACTTTTTTGTGTTTTAACTTAGAAATTGCATGCTTAGGTTAGTTATTTATTTTTCTTTTTAGAACGGTTAGATAGGACTATAACTCGTCAATACTTGGTAAAATAGTACCAAGACGCGGCGAGATGATAGTACACTAGGAAAGCGGAGTCTTGTGTATTCGGGCTAGATAAGGCGTATCTAGTTTGGTGCACTTGGCCAAGCGGAACTAGCTGAAGCTACCTCGTCGTATCCTAGACTAGTTAGACCAGGAAGTGGTCTTAGGTAAGTCAAGTTTCTATGTTCTTGAAAATGATTTTGTCTAAGGAAGTGGTTGTTGTTCCGATCAAAGAAGGTATCTGTGCCTCGCCACAACCTGGAAACCATGATCTAGAAAAGGTGACTTGATGATCCTAAGGTCAAATCTGAATCTAACACAAGGTTGACAAGTGTTCAAATCATTAAATTTAAATCAAGTAAAAATGGAAGTCATCTCACAAGAACATATAGGGATAACATGCTTGATCATGTAGACATGGGTGAGATGATCTAGGTTAATAATCTTTAACCAATCTTTAATAAATCTAATATCCGATCCAACTATCTTGCATGTAGGATCAATGGATGTTGGATAGTGGTTGCTCTCGACACATGACTGGGGATCAACTCAAGTTTTTGAAGCTTCGATTCAAACGACAAGGATCGGTAGCCTTCGGAAACAACGGCAAGCTCAAAATCATCGAATCAGGTGATATTGAGCTCAACTCTAATTTTATTATTCAAAATGTCTTATTGGTAGAAAATTTTCAATATAATTTACTTAGTGTAAGTCAATTGTGTGATAATAACTATAAGGTCATATTTCTAGAAAATGAATGCGTAATTAATACAAATGAAACTTCTAAAACAATTCTTAAGGGAACCAGAAATAACAATATTTATACTATTAATTTAACTAACTCCTCAACCAAGTGTCTTATGACACGGCAAGAGGAATCATGGTTGTGGCACTGACGACTTGGTCACTCACACCCAAGACTCATCCACAAGATGAGTCAGGGTGACTTAGTTAGAGATTTGCCTAACCTCAATAACTTGGATAATAAAATATGTAATGCTTGTCAACAAGGTAAACAATCTAGGATACAACATCAACTAACTAATCAAGAATGAACCAAAAGTGTTCTTGAGCTCCTACACATGGATCTATTTGATTCACACGGAGCTAAGTCACTTAATGGGAGTATATTCTGCTTAGTCATAATTGATGACTATTCTAGATTTACTTGGGTTAGGTTCATCAAACACAAAAGTGATACCCTAGATCAATTAATCAACCTATTTAAACTAATATAAAATCAACAAAACCTTAAAATAAAAACACTCAGGACTAATCATGGTAGTGAATTCGGGAACCACAGGTTTACAGAATTCTATAACCTAAATGGATATCACCATGAGTTCTCTTGCCCTAGAACCCCACAACAGAATGGCCTAGTAGAACGTAAAAAATAGAACCCTACAAGAAGCCGCTAGGACAATGTTAAATGAGTATAACCTACCCGATAGGTTTTGGGTGAAAGCCGTGAGTATGACATGCTATGTCCAAAATAGGATCCTTATGGTAAAGAGGCACCTTAAGACCTCATACGAGATTTATCACGATAAAATACCTAACATCAAGTACTTTAGGGTATTTGGGTGTAAGGTACATATCCTAAACACTAAGGATTACCTAGGGAAATTTACATCCAAAACCTCGACCGGAATATTTCTAGGATACTCGACTACGAGTAGAGCGTATAGAGTATATAATCATGACACCCTTAGAGTCGAAGAGACTATCAATGTAGTGTTTGATGAAGGACACGAACCTACAAAACCCCCGGAAACCCAAATTAGCGAGTTGATTCATACCAGACACAACTCTGATTCGGAGATCAAGTCTAGTATTAATCCTAACCTAAGTCAACCAAGTCAGTCTATCGACCAAGTGGTAGATGACTCTAACCAAACTAGGACTTAAACGAGTCATCCTATTGACCAAGTGGTAGACTCAAACCCAAATCAAACTAGGACTCAAATGAATCATCCTATCGACCAAGTGATAGGTGATCCAAGTCTAGGAGTTCGAACTAAAGCCTCATACAGAAACCTTAGTCAAATCTCCTTGATTTCCAAAATTGAACCCAAAACTATTGACCAAGCTCTTCTTGATCCCGATTGGATTATTGCAATGCAAGAAGAGCTGGCTCAATTCACTAGGAATGAAGTATGGGAATTAGTACCACCTCCTAAACACAAAACAATCATTGAAACAAGGTGGGTGTTTAGGAATAAACTTGATGATAAAGGTGAAGTAGTTAGAAATAAAGCTAGACTAGTCGCAAAAGGGTTTAGTCAAGTCGAAGGTTTAGATTACGACGAGACCTATGCCCCAGTAGCTAGATTAGAGTCCATTCAAATGCTATTAGCATATGTTGCACATCAAAGATTTAAGTTGTTTCAAATGGATATAAAGTCAGAATTCTTAAATGGATACATTAAGGAAGAAGTTTATGTTAGTCAACCCCCCGGTTTCGAAAGTCTAGATAAACCTGACCATGTTCTAAGGTTAAAGAAAGCTCTCTATGGACTTAAACAAGCTCCTCGAGCTTGGTACGAGAGGCTTTCAGTTTATCTTAAGTCAAAAGGATTTAACCAAGGTGTAGTTGACCCAACTCTTTTCGTAAAAACCTATGCCAAGGAGTCTCACCTAACTCTAGTCAAAGGTATCCTTAGATATCTAAAGAGTACACTTAATGTCGGTATTTGGTACCCTAGATCTACCAAGTTCGAACTAATCGGCTACTTCGATTTAGACTATGCCGGTAGTAAGCTTGATAGAAAGAGTACGAGTGCTTATTGTCAACTTCTCGGCTCGAGTCTAGTGAGTTGGTGCACTAGGAAGCAACATTGTGTTGCCTTATCTACCACCGAAGCCGAATACATCGCGATGGGTGAGTGTGTTACTCAGCTTCTTTGGATGAAGCACACTCTCCGAGACTTTAAGTTAGATTTTACAAACACTAAACTCCATGTAGATAATATTAGCTTAATTAACCTAACTAAGAATCCGATATGTCATTCTAGGACCAAACATATAGAGGTCAAACACCATTTCATTCGAGAACATGTGGCCAACGGAGCCATACAACTCGAATACATCGAATCGAAGTCTAACTTGGCAGACCTATTTACTAAACCCCTACCCAAAGCCGAATTCAGTCTATTAAGATGAAAATTAGGCATGTACATAGTAGAATAGGAACTTACAAATTATATTTTCTTACTGCTATTTCTTACTTTTCATCTTCATGGAACTAGCATAGGACATACCTTAGATATCATGCACCTATAGATTTAAGGAGCCAATACATCTCACAACACATAGGACTAATGTGTTTGTATACTTAGCCACGTAGATGGGCGTGAGATGTTAGGACCTTACTCCTGGTTCCAGATGTAGAGCTAGTGCATCACCATGAACCATGGAGTATAATCATATATATTTTCCAACTCTGACCAGGACTGGTTGATCTTTCATATCAATCAAGTCAAATATGAGTCGAACATTTTATAGATGAGCCTATTTTCAGTATATTATTTTCAAAATAATATGGAACATGCTTGGACTTTAAGTTTAATACCTATATTTGTCTTTCACACACCCCCACTCTTTCCGATATATGACAAAAGGGGGAGAAAAAAGCCAAAGTTAAGGGGTCAAATTTTTAATAACTTAACTCACTTCATATTTATTCACATGGCCAAAAGTTAAGTAATGTTTACTTAACTTTAAGTTTTGAAAATTTACTTAACTTGTTTGAGTTAACAAAAAATATAATGGCCAAGTTAAGAGAATTCTTAACTTAAACATTATGGCCAAAATGCTTTACTTAAAAAAGGGAGAGAAAGGGCCAAGTTAAGAAGTTCTCTTAACTTAAACGTTTCACTAAGGCCAACTTTAAGTAATTACTTAAACTCTTCCTAAATAGAAACTATCAAGGGGGAGGATTAAGGTCTTCTTTCAAGACTCACCCTCGGTCAAGGGGGAGGTTTCCCCAAGGGGGAGTACTTGAAGAAAATCCTTACTACTCCTACTTAATCTATATTATTCTTGTTTCTCATACACATTATTATTCTTCATGCATGCTATTCTCTTAACTTTGTATGTGGGTTTGCCATAGTTCAAAAAGGGGGAGATTGTTGGTGCAGTTGGCACCTAAGTCGAACCTAAGTTTTGATTATAGCAAACGATACAAAGTTAAGCTTATATTGTTATCTCATGAGCTAAATCGAGTGTGCAGAAAAGTGTCAATGCTGGAGCTGAAGGCTAGCGACACCCGGAGGAAGCCGCAGTGGTCGGGCGACACTTGAGTGATTTCGTAGGAAGCCGAAGGAATCGAGTGGAAGGCCGGAAGCGAAAGCGACACAGTAAGTATCGAGGTAAAGCTCGTGTATGTGAGAGTAAGAGAGGTCGTATCCTCCTTACGGGGATGATCTTAAGCGTAGATTCGACCAAAGGCATCCTATAGATGGTCTAGGTTGAGATCGGATGGTCGACGGTCGTCGAAATAATGTTTTTGTTAAGCTAACTTTGCCTTGCAGCAAGCATCAGTCGACTGCCAGCTTGGAGGACTCGATTGTCATCTATCAGTCGACTGTCTGCGGTTAGCATTCGACTGATGCTACCATCAGTCGACTGATGATGGCCATCAATCGACTGATGGTCAAGGATTAGCTTCGAGTCAAGGCTTATCACCTCATTTCAAGGGGGGTGGTGCTCAAATTCTATTGGCTGAAGTTCCTCTCGAAAAGGGGCTCAAGGGCTATAAAAGGAGGGCCTCTCCTAGGGTTTTATCATCAATTATAAGTGCCAAAAAGCCTCCGCAACACTGCGATTCTCCGACGACTCTACAACGACGAAGTGCTGTCGAAACACCAACAACCCTAGCTTAATTTCTATTCCCTAGTTGTTGGTATAACCTTACTTTGTCGTCTCTTTAATATTGAAATTCTTCTTGTTAATCGAGGCTTTCTATCGTTGCATTTTACCTTAATCAAAGAGAGGGTTTGTCTCTCTATCTTTTGCTTTCGAAGGTTTTTGTAATCGTTAAACTCCTACCTCCAACGAGGAGGAGTGTTTTAGTGAATTGCCCTCCATCCACGGTCTAGGACCGTTAGGGCCTTGGACTAGCAGCCGAAGGCTATGAACCAAGTAAAACCAATCTGAGTTCTTTACTTTTTCCATTGTGTATTTTACTTTTATTATTGTTTTTATCAAACGAATAAGAAGTTTTTTTATCCCTATTCACCCCCCCTCTAGCGATCCGCTCGATCCAACAAGCGTGACTGCAAAGCATACTTGGAAGATCTTAAGAAGAAGAGAAGTGAGACTTCTACTTCAAGTATATATGTTATAGAAGTCAATCTATCTATTTCTTCATCATGGGTATTAGATACCGGATGTGCATCTCACATTTGTACTAATGTGCAGGTGCTGAGAAATAGCAGGGCATTGACAAAGGACGAGGTAGACATGTGAGTAGGCAATGGAGCAAGGGTTGCTGCTGTTGCTGTAGGAACCTATTTTCTATCTCTGTCGTCAGGGCTTGTACTAGAATTAGATGAATGTTATTATATGCCTGCTCTAATTAAGAACATAATTTCAGTTTCTTGTTTAAACAATAAAGACTTTTCATTTATAATAAAGAACAAATATTGTTCAGTTTATTTAAATGATATGTTCTATTGTAGTTCACCTCTGATGAACGGACTCTGCATTCTAGACTTAGAGAACCTCATCTATAACATAAGTACCAAAAGGTTCAAGTCAAATGAGTTGAACCAAACCTATCTCTGGCATTATCGCTTAGGTCACATAAATGAGAGTCGCTTATTCCAGCTCTATAAGGATGGGTTGCTCGACTCATTTGATTTTGAATCATATGAGACATGCGAGTCTTGCCTTCTAGGCAAGATGACCAAGACTCCCTTTAGTGGACACAGCGAAAGAGCAACAAACTTGTTAGGACTTATACATAGTGATGTATGTGGCCCTTTCAATGTTACTGCTAGAGGTGGTTATAGGTACTTCATTATATTTACTGATGATTTCAGTAGATATGGTTATGTGTATCTGATGACACATAAGTCAGAATCCTTTGAAAAATTCAAAGAATTCAAGAATGAAGTACAAAACCAACTTGGCAAGAGTATTAAGATACTTCGATCAAATCGAGGTGGTGAATATCTTAGCCATGAGTTTCATGACTATCTAGTTGAGTGTGGGATTCTATCCCAACTCACTCCTCCTGGAACACCACAGTGGAATGGTGTATCCGGAAGGAGGAATCGTACCCTATTAGATATGGTACGATCTATGATGAGTCACACAGATCTTCCTATATCCTTTTGGGGATATGCTCTAGACACAGCAGCCTTCACACTTAATCATGTTCCATCCAAAGCTGTGATAAAGAAATCTCATATGATATGGACGGGAAATATTAGGACCTGTGCGCCCGCTAGAGGGGGGGTGAATAGCGGGTGTTCATTTATTGATGGAATTCGATCGTGATCGTCTCTACAATTTCATTAGTATGCAGCGGAATAGTAATGAAAGCAATAACGAAATAAACAATCACACACGAACATAATTATTTAACGTGGTTCGGAACCGCACGATTCCTACTCCACGGATCGGGTTCGTACGAACCCTAGCGATGCCAATCACACACCACTATAAAACACTCCTTCTCGGAACAATCCGGAGGCGGAGAAACCTCGTACAAGATGATTACAACAATAATCAAAAGTTACAAGCAAATACAATGAAATACAAAGCAAGACTAGTAAAGAAAAACACTTTACAAATGCTCTTGAATGCTTGATCGCTAGGTTGATCGAGTAGCACTTGGAGACCCTGAATTGCAGCAGCAACTCGCCCCAAATCGCCTCAAAGAACCATGCCAAATTCTTCCATCACGAGCTCCTTATAAAGCTTCAACCTGTGCTGGAAAAAGTCGATCAGTCGACTGCTCGGGACCATCAGTCGACTGATGCCACTATTGTCGTGAGACAACTGCTAGATCCATGCTGGATAAGTCCAACGGATCTACCATCAGTCGACTGATCATACCCATCACCGATCGATGGTGTCTCACTGACCGGTCCCGGCTGAGTGAGACTACACTCGGTGAATTCGAGCACCCCGACCGATCATGCGATCACCGATCGCTGAGGCATCACGATCGCCTCCTCCGGCGATCGCTAGGCCACTTCCCGTAGTCAAACCCTAGTTGACTCGGTCCAGTCGACTGCCACATGGCACCAGTCGACTGACACACCTCAAACATGAGGTTTTAGCCCAAGTATGGTGCCCCCATGCTTGCTAGACCACCCTTAGCCTAGACCTAAGCCTTCTATCCATCTCCCTCAGCCTCACGCCTCTCGGATCCCTCAAATCATCTATGACTTGTTCATCCATCGCGCTAGCCTTCAGATGCTTCCATCGACTATGTCATGCTAACGGTGTCTACACCGCCAACGCACATTTGACTTACGCTGCCAAGACTCCGCTTGGACTTTACGCCGCCAACCATTGGACTTATGCTGCCAAGACTCCCGCTTGGACATTACGCCGCCAATATCAAACCCTTGGACTTCTCAAATGCCAAGACACAAGCTTGGACTTTCCCTTGCCAACCCATGTTGGACTTTCCATGCCAAGTACTCAAGACTTGGACTTTACCTTGCCAAGACCCATGCTTGGACTTTCCCAAATGCCAAGTGTCCCACTTGGACTTTCCATGTCAACTCATGTTGGACTTTCCATTGCCAAGAACCATGCTTGGACTTTACTAAATGCCAAGTGTCCCACTTGGACTTCCCATGCCAAGTACTTAAGACTTGGACTTTACCTTGCCAAGACCGATGCTTGGACATTCCCTTGACAATAACATTGTCATATGTTTTTGTCGAACATCAAAACATCACTCGAGTCCTGGTCAATCGTGACCTGGGCCGATTGCACCAACAATCTCCCCCTTTTTGATGTTTGACAAAAACCAAACAAATCATTGAGTTAGAACACTAACTCAAATCCCTTACCAATTATCCCAAATTGGTAAACACTCTCCAAATGTTCTCCCCCAAACATTCTCCCCCTTTTGACTAACATCAAAAAGGTGGAGATTGTTGGTGCAATCGGCCCAGGTCACGATTGACCAAGACTCGAGTTTGACTCGAGTGATGTTTTGATGTTCGACAAAAACATATGACAATGTAATTGTCAAGGGAAAGTCCAAGCATGGGTCTTGGCAAGGTAAAGTCCAAGTCTTGAGTACTTGGCATGGGAAGTCCAAGTGGGACACTTGGCATTTGGTAAAGTCCAAGCATGGTTCTTGGCAATGGAAAGTCCAACATGAGTTGACATGGAAAGTCCAAGTGGGACACTTGGCATTTGAGAAAGTCCAAGCATGGGTCTTGGCAAGGTAAAGTCCAAGTCTTGAGTACTTGGCATGGAAAGTCCAACATGGGTTGGCAAGGGAAAGTCTAAGCTTGTGTCTTGGCATTTGAGAAGTCCAAGGGTTTGATATTGGCGGCGTAAAGTCCAAGCGGGAGTCTTGGCAGCATAAGTCCAATGGTTGGTGACGTAAAGTCCAAGCGGAGTCTTGGCAGCGTAAGTCCAATGTGCCTTGGCAGTGTAGACACCGTTAGCATGACATAGCCGATGGAAGCATCTGAAGGCTAGCGCGATGGATGAACAAGTCACGGATGACTTGGAGGGATCCGAGAGGCGTGAGGCTGATGGAGATGGCTAGAAGGCTTAGGTCTAGGCTAAGGGTGGTCTAGCAAGTATGGGGGCACCATACTTGGGCTAAAACCTCATGTTTGAGGTGTGCCAGTCGACTGGTGCCATGTGGTGTCGACCGACCGAAGTCAACTAGGGTTTGACTATGGGAAAGTCGCCAGCGATCATCGCTAGAGGAGGGCGATCCGATCGATGGCTCGAGCGATCGATCGCGCGATCGCCGATCGGGTACTCGGAACCGATGAGTGTAGTCTCACTCAACCGCCGACTAGCAATGAGTGAGACACCATCGATCGGCCGATGATGATGATCGATCCGATGGTAGATCCGTTGGACTTATCCAGCGTGGATCTAGCCGTTGTCTCACGACAACAGTGGCATCAGTCGACTGATGGTCCCGAGCAGTCTACTGATCGACTTTTTCCATCACAGGTTGAAGCTTTATAAGGAGCTCGTGATGGAGGAATTTGGATTGGTTCTTTGAGGCGATTTAGGGCGAGTTGCTGCTGCAATTCAGGGTCTCCAAGTGCTACTCGATCAACCTAGCGATCAAGCATTCAAGAGAATTTGTAAAGTGTTTTTCTTTACTAGTCTTGCTTTGTATTTCATTGTATTTGCTTGTAGCTTTTGATTATTGTTGTAATCATCTTGTACGAGGTTTCTCCGCCTCCGGATTGTTCCAAGAAGGAGTGTTTTATAGTGGTGTGTGATTGGCATCGCTAGGGTTCGTACGAACACGATTCGTGGAGTAGGAACCGTGCGGTTCCGAACCACGTTAAATAATTGTGTTCGTGTGTGATTGTTTATTTCGTTATTGCTTTCATTACTATTCCGCTACGTACTAACGAAATTGTAGGCACTAACCTGGCTCTGATACCAATTTTTAGTGCCTATAAGATTCACATATCTCCACAATGGCATGATATTGTCCACTTTGGGCCTTAGCCCTCATGGTTTTGTTTTTGGGCTTTACCCAAAAGGCCTCATGCCAATGGAGATATTTTTTCATCTTATAAGCACATAATCTTTTCCATGTCTTATCAATGTGGGACTTTGATTGTATTCCCAATACTCCAACAATCCCCCCCTCAAACGAACGACCACATTGACCCCCCTCAAGCCTATCCGTCCTCAAAGGACATCCTCTACTTGATGTCCGATCCTCAACCCACCAGGACTTCTTGCCAGTTGTCCAGCCCTTCTGGCCCAACTGAACTTCCTGCCAGTTGTTCGGTCCTCCCGACCCAACTGGACTTCCTGCCTGGTGTCTGGTTCTCTTGATCCGGACATGGGAGCTCAATTTTCTTCCTTCGTACGAGGTTCATGGCTTGACATGGACCATGACTCTGATACCACTTGTTAGGACATGTGCGCCCACTAGAGGGGGGTGAATAGCGGGTGTTCTTTTGTTGATGGAATTCGATCATGATCGTCTCTACAATTTCATTAGTATGCAGCGGAATAGTAATGAAAGAAATAATGAAATAAACAATCACACAAGAACACAATTATTTAACATGGTTCGGAACCGTACGGTTCCTACTCCACGGATCGGGTTCGTACGAACCCTAGCGATGTCAATCACACACCACTATAAAACACTCCTTCTCGGAACAATCCGGAGGCGGAGAAACCTCGTACAAGATGATTACAACAATAATCAAAAGCTACAAGCAAATACAATGAAATACAAAGCAAGACTAGTAAAGAAAAACACTTTACAAATGCTCTTAAATGCTTGATCGCTAGGTTGATCGAGTAGCACTTGGAGACCTTGAATTGCAGCAGCAACTCGCCCCAAATTGCCTCAAAGAACCATGCCAAATTCCTCCATCACGAGCTCCTTATAAAGCTTCAACCTGTGCTGGAAAAAGTCGATCAGTCGACTGCTCGGGACCATCAGTCGACTGATGCCACTATTGTCGTGAGACAACGGCTAGATTCATGATGGATAAGTCCAACGGATCTACCATCACCGATCGATCATACCCATCGATCGACGGTGATGTCCTCACTCAGGGTCCCGGTCGAGTGAGACTACACTCTGTGACCGAATTCCCGAGTACCAGTCGACTGATCATGCGATCAATCGACTGCTCGAGCCATCAGTCGACTACTCTCCTCTGGAAGTCGACTGCTAGGCCACTTCCCGCAGTCAAACCCTAGTTGACTCGGTCCAGTCGACTGCCACATGGCACCAGTCGACTGGCACACCTCAAACATGAGGTTTTAGCCCAAGTATGGTGCCCCCATACTTGCTAGACCACCCTTAGCCTAGACCTAAGCCTTCTAGCCATCTCCATCAGCCTCACGCCTCTCGGATCCCTCCAAGTCATCCGTGACTTGTTCATCCATCGCGCTAGCCTTCAGATGCTTCCATCGGCTATGTCATGCAAATGGTGTCTACATCGCCGCACATTGGACTTACGCTGCCAAGACTCCGCTTGGACTTTACGTCGCCAACCATTGGACTTATGCTGCCAAGACTCCCGCTTGAACTTTACGCCGCCAATATCAAACCCTTGGACTTCTAAAATGCCAAGACACAAGCTTGGACTTTCCCTTGCCAACCCATGTTGGACTTTCCATGCCAAGTACTCAAGACTTGGACTTTATCTTGCCAAGACCCATGCTTGGACTTTCCCAAATGCCAAGTGTCCCACTTGTACTTTCTATGTCAACTCATGTTGGACTTTCCATTGCCAAGAACCATGCTTGGACTTTACCAAATGCCAAGTGTCCCACTTGGACTTCTCATGTCAAGTACTCAAGACTTGGACTTTACCTTGCCAAGACCCATGCTTGGACTTTCCCTTGACAATTACATTATCATATGTTTTTGTTGAACATCAAAACATCACTCGAGTCAAACTCGAGTCATGGTCAATCGTGACCTGGGCCGATTACACCAACAGGAAAAAATCCCAAGATGTCTTTCATCAGGATTTGGAGTTGTGAGGCTTACGTTCGACGTCTAGTCTCAGACAAACTGGGACCCAAATCCGATAAGTGCTATTTTGTTGGATTTCCCATGGAAACGAAGGGATATTACTTCTACATTCCCAGTCAGCACAAAGTGTTTGTGACAAAGACTGGGGTATTTCTAGAAAGGGACTTTGTTTCTAGAAAAACTAGTGGGAGTACGTTTGATCTTGAAGAAATTCAAGATAAGGACCATATCACTGAGGCCTTGATGGAGGTTGAACAAGAACCACAAAGTGTTGTAGAACAACAACCTATTCAGGTAGACCTACCTCTTCGCAGGTCTGATAGAGTACGTCGTCAGCCTAAGAGATACTCTTTTCTCTTGTATGACCATGATGACGTTATGCTCATTGAGAATGAGCCTACCTCCTATCAGGAAGCTGTGATGAGCCTAGATTCTGAGAAATGGCTAGAGGCCATGAGATCCGAGATGAAATCCATGTACACCAACCTGTGGGGGATCGCGGTGACCGGCTAGAGGGGGGTGAATAGCCCTCTTTCGTTGGATGGTGGAATTCGTTCGTTCTCGTTGCATGCTCGTCTACAATTCTTGTTAGCGCAGCGGAATAACAATAATAAAACTAACAATATACACAAATACACACAAGCACATGCAATACACACGATATACGTGGTTCGGAACCGAATGGTTCCTACTCCACCAGCGAGCTCCTCGAGCTCTAGTTATGCGCACGACACTAACTAAAACACTCTTTCTCGACAACACGTCGGAGGTGGAGAAACCTCTCACAAGCAATTACAATGTAATATAGAAATACAAGCAAATACACAAATACAATACACAAGAAAACTTTCACCGATTCCTTTGATCGCTTTGCTTGTTGCTTGCTTTAGATGGCTCTTAAAGGTCTGGAATGCAGCAGCAATTCCCCTCCAATAGCTTCATAAAAGGCATGGCAAAATCCCTCCACTTGAGCTCCATTTATAACCTGCATCAAGCTGATTTCGTGCGCATCAGTCGACTGATCGTGACCATCAGTTGACTGGTCCTGTAGCCGTTGTCTCACAACGGCCAGATCCACATTGGCAAAGTTCCAATGGATCACACATCAGTCGACTGATGGCATCCATCAGTCGACTGATCATCCATCAGTCGAGTGCTGGCGAACTCCACTCCATTCTGCGTCGCATGCAGTGTCATTAGTCGATCGCCATCCTCGCCAGCCGATCGGTGTCGGCATCACGACTTCCAATCCATCGATGATCGATCACCTCTTGCTCATCGAACACTGGTCGAACCCATACAACCTAGAGCAGTCGACTGATGTCGGGCAAAACCTCAAAAACCAAGTTATTTGAGCATCCGACCGTCGGGTAAATCCTCAAACATCAAGTTTGAGCCTCCGACACTCAGTCTTAGCCACTTGGCCAAGTCCACCTTATCCCTCATGGAGTTCCCCACCGAAGCTCTCTTCCCTCGGCCTACGTCCCTCGGATGCTCCAAGCGCACGGCTTCGCAACGTCATCCTTCGCGTCTCATGCCCTAGAAGTATGCTTCCCTTTGGGCCTCACTCCATCCGCTCCCCGTCCAGCGGTCCCTCGGATGCACCAAGCGCACGACTTCGCAATGCCATCGTTCACCGACTCAAGGACCCGAGCCTAGTGAACTTGCCAAGTTCTCAAGACTTCCCAAATGCACCAAGCGCACGGCTTCGCAATGCATTTCTCACCAAGCACCAAGCGCACAGCTTCATATGTTAGTTATAGCCCTAGAGCCAATCATGTGATGGTTGAAAAGGGAACATTTTGTATCATATTCAATAAAGGCAAAGGATTGGTTATTATATTTACATCTTGCTTGTGCCAGCTAAATTAAATATAATAATGCCCTAGAAAAGTAGGTTCTTATCTACAGCACATCAATTAGCAGAATTGATTATGAGAGGCTGTAGAGAACACTTTCCTAAATGTTCCTAGTCAAGTATTAATATGCAAGGGCAATATTAATACATAAAGACTAGCATGTAGGTCGATTGATGACTTGATCTCACAAGTCATGGATATATGATATCAAGTTGACACATGGGTATATATTAGAGAATATATACTGAACTGACCCGCCATGAGAAAGTTTCATGGATCGTTATATGAGTGTCATAAACTTTCTCATGTGACTATTGGTATGAATAGTCCTCGAACCTGAAGTCACTACGGTTCCCTACATAAGGAATTATGTACTTTGGTATCGTCAAACGTCACCCGTAACAGGGTGGACCATAAAGGCGATTACTGGGTATATAACAAATTGTGCGGAGGGATGTGAGTGATGTAGATGGGATCTATCCCTCTCATATGACGAGAGTGATATCGGTGGGCCCCTTGATTGAGTAGAACTACTAAAACGCATGGCCATGCTCGAATGAGTCAATATGAGATATTGAGCTCATTTGTTTGAGTTAGTTCACTCAGGGATCAAGAAACACATAGATTGATCGAGGATGACACGGTCTATGCCTCATTGATCAATCTGATATCAAGGATAGAAGGACACGGTCATACATTATAGTAGTCACGAAAAGGTTAGTCGGATCTTGACTTATTTCGTAACTTGGGTAGCAATGATGTATTGCTAGATGCCGCTCATTGCTTGTGTATCTAAAAGAGTTTAGATCCACTGCCAACGTTATGAGAGCCTTTAGGGTCACACACAAAGAGCATGATGATTAGAAGAATTAGTGCATTCTAGTTTGACTAGAATAATTTGGGAATAAGCTTAAGTACAAAATGGTTTTTTGGACTTTAAGCTTAATGAGAATTTTAGCTTATTGATTTAATGAGATTAATTCAATATGTTACCTTATTGATTTAATGAGATTAATTCAATATGATAACATAAGCTTAATTGAATTAATAAGATTAATTCAACATGCATGAATGCCACACAAGAATGCCACACAAGCATGCCACCTAAGCTAGATAAGGTGGGCTTATTGAATTAATAAGATTAATTCAACATACAAGAATGCCACACAAGCATGCCACATAAGCATGCCACCTAAGCTAGATAAGGTGGGCTTATTGAATTAATAAGATTAATTCAACATGCATGAATGCCACACAAGCATGCCACATAAGCATGCCACCTAACCTAGATAAGGTGGAAGGAGACAAAGTGGTTTTTGTCTCCTTAAGTGGCCGACCAAACAAGGTGTCTCAATGCAATGGATTGCATTGAATTGTAGGAGGTGAAGGGGTTTTTCCAACCCTATAAAAGACTCCATGGAGTGGCTGGCCAAAGGGTATTGTGGTTGTGTGAGAGCTTGAGAGCTTGGTGGAAGCTTTGGTTGTGTGGTTTTTGTGAGTGTAGGCTAGCAAGAAGAGTAGTCTTCTTCTTCCTTTCTCTTTTTCCCTAGATTCCTCTCCTTTAGGGACTTCTCTAGCAAGAAGTAAAGGAGAGCTCTTCTAGTTTCTTTTGTGAGACAAGAGCTTGCTCGTGTGGATACATATAGAGGCACGGACATTTGAACGTGCTAAAGATCCAACAAACCAAAAAGAAAAGCGGGATTAACAAGGGCACGCAACAAAGGTAATCCTCTCCTATAAGATAGGTTTGGTTTTAGAGAAATTTATTTTGTACGAGTTTTCTTTCGCAAGGATCACTAGGAAGGGATCCTAATTTTTCCGTTGCGCATATGCTATTTGGCATAAAGAATTCCCTACATCGTAATGCTTTGGATTTCCCATGCCAAGCACCAAGCGCACGACTTCACAATGCTTTGGACTTTCCCATGCCAAGGATTCGCCCTTGGACTTCCACACCAAGCTCCATGCTTGGATTTTCCATGCCAACCCCATGTTGGACTTTCCCACACCAAGCTCCATGCTTGGATTTTCCATTCCAACACCATGTTGGACTTTCCCACACCAAGCTCCATGCTTGGATTTTCCATGCCAACTCCATGTTGGACTTTCCCATGACAATCCCATGTCATGAGTTTTGTCTATCATCAAAATACTATCAAGGTACTTGCTCGAGTCAAACTCGAGTCAACCTGGGTCGATTGCACCAAAGGCAAAATGAAATTAATCCCTAGAAATGGCAAATTGATTTTAACACTTAGGTATCTTATACCTTAGTATATTTTACTTGCCATGATTTGTTTGCCTTGCCATGTCATGACATCATTTTCATTTTTATCTATAAAAATGTCATGATCATGTTTAGAATTATTTTTATATGTCATGTATGCTAAAACATCATTCACATGCCATGGCATCATGATTTTGGCACATGCTTTTATCTATATCATATCTATGCCATGATCATATCATGCATAAAATAAAATGAAATTAAGGACTATGGCATGATTTGATGGGAATCAAATAATATTGCCTAAAAATATGCATGAGACCATTAAAGAACAAAAACCCACATCTCACTAAGATATTTAACTTGTATATGTTTTACACATCTATGTTGGTGCAACAATGCCCCAAGCATTTATATGTTTTGATGTTTGGATAATCATCTAAGTTAGGGAATGCTTTGTGATCTAATTGTGAATATGTTTAAGTGACAGGGAAATCCAAGGATGAAGACTTGGTAAAAGAGAAGTCCAAGTATGATCTTGGCAAGGAAAGTCCAAGGGACGGACTTGGCAGCATAAGACCAAGCTCGTAGTCTTTGCAGCGTAAAGTCCAAGTGAACCTTGGCAAAGGAAGACCAAGTATGATCTTGGCAAGGGAAGTCCAAGGGATGGACTTGGCAGCGTAAGACCAAGCTTGTAGTCTTGGTAGTGTAAAGTCCAAGTGAACCTTGGCAAAAGAAGTCCAAAGTAAAGTCTTAGCAGCATAAGTCCAAGCTTGTAGTCTTGGCAGCATAAAGTCCAAGCATTTGACAACCCAAGACATGACGAAACCGAAGGAAGCTCTTGGAAGCAAAGCGCAAAGGATGAATAAGTCGCGGACTCGGAGGGATCCTAGAGGCGCAAGGCTTAATGAGGAGCTAGAAGGTTGAGTCTAGGTCTAGGGTGTAAAATCAAGTGTGAATTACTCATACTTGATGAGTATGATCGGCACGATGTATCACCGACCGTCGTATTTCGATTGAGTCGGTGAAACCACGACCATTAGTCAACCTGCTTTGGCTGGCGATCGGCCCGATGTTGCAATCCAATTGCCAAATGGCGATCGATCAATGGAAAAACAAGCACAGAGTGTAGTCACACTCAACTGTGGCCTACGATCACTCGACTGATCACTCCATCAGTCGACTGATGGAGGGATCAGTCGACTGATCACTTGGCCGTTGGAAATTGTGGCTATGTATCTCCGTGGATCTGCGTGTTCAGAAGCCGTTGGGTTCGACGACAGTCGACTGATGGTGAGCATCAGTCGACTGGTCGAAAGCCCAATGGGAAAAACAACCCCTCTTCTATAAGAAGGGGCCTTGGGGAGCTTGGTGAAGCTAGTGCTCTCATTCCTAGCTACACCCTTGTGCTCACCAAGCTTTATCCAAGTGTTTTTATGATTCTAAACCTCCTCTTCTCTAATCCTAATCTTTCATCATTGTAAAGAAGAGGAGTGCATTGTAAGACAAGGTTTCTCCACCTTGGTTCATCCAAAGGAGGTTTTAGTGAAGATTGGCTAGGGCTAATCCACCTTACGAATTACCGTGGAGTAGGAGCGTCATCTCCGAACCATGTACATCGGGTGTTAGCATTGTTTTCTTGTTTTGTATTCTTATTTACATTTGTATTTGTATTGCTTCCGCTAACGTATTTTGTGGAAACGAAGAAAGGCTAATCACCCCCCCCCTCTACCCATTACAAAGATCCTAACAATCTAGATATTGGTGAGATGTTTAGGAAAAAGAGAATAAAGGTTTTGAAAATATTTTGAAAAACCTTGGTGAAGCCTATCTTTTGATAGCTATCACTATTGAATGGGATGATACAAAGAAGGCTTATTATTGAAGCTTTTCTAAACTTTTGAACTTTGTGTCAATCTCCTAATTTAATGGGTAAAATAATTTTCTAATATTTTTCACCCATAGTGTTTAGGATAAGTAATATACATACCAAATTTCAAGATTTATCAACTTATGTATATTTACTTATGAATTTCGGAAAGTCATTTCTGAAATTGACTCAGAATGATTATCACGATCATTGCCGGGAGGCGGTCTGATTAGAATGTCGATCATTGGTTTTAGCAATGATCATTGACAATGCTGATTTCGAATAAACCTTGTTGGTTAGGCCCATGTTCAGCTGTGTTTTGGTCCCCTAACCACTCCTAACCCTAGGATATGCTTGGGAGAGCATTAGAAAGGGTGGAAATCCATTGGACATGGATTAGGAGTTGGGTTGAGGGTGAGTATCAATTTTAAGGTGGATGAGAGTTCATTGTTGAACTTTGCCTTAATTTTGATTTGGTTAATGTTCCTATTGGCTTAGGGACTCTCCAAGGACATTGTTGGTGCAATGGTCAAGGGGGAGAAAGCCTCTAGGGGGAGGAATCCATCATGGGAAGATGGATGTTTATTTCCTCATGGGAGGAAAATTTGGGTTGCCTCTCTTAAGTGATATGGGATCACTAGAAAGATTGTAGGCATGTGTTCCTCCAAGGGAGAGATTGTAAGATCTCATTGGGATATGAGACATTCATACCCTTGGGGAGGACCTTTTTGATGTAATGTCAAAAAGGGGGAGAAGTTACCAAGTTACCAATTAGGTTTGGAATTCTCATTTGGGATGTGAGAATTGCCAATATGGAAGAATTGGTAGACTTGAGATGGTAGTTTTGTCAATCATCAAAAAGGGGGAGATTGTTGGTGCAATCGGCCCAGGTTGACTCGAGTTTGACTCGAGCAAGTACCTTGATAGTATTTTGATGATAGACAAAACTCATGACATGGGATTGTCATGGGAAAGTCCAACATGGAGCTTGGTGTGGGAAAGTCCAACATGGTGTTGGCATGGAAAATCCAAGCATGGAGCTTGGTGTGGGAAAGTCCAACATGGGGTTGGCATGGAAAATCCAAGCATGGAGCTTGGTGTGGAAGTCCAAGGGCGAAGCCTTGGCATGGGAAAGTCCAAAGCATTGCGAAGTCGTACGCTTGGTGCTTGGCATGGGAAATCCAAAGCATTGCGAAGTCGTACACTTGGTGCTTGGTGAGAAATGCATTGCAAAGCCGTGCGCTTGGTGCATTTAGGAAGTCTTGAGAACTTGGCAAGTTCACTAGGCTCAGGTCCTTGAGTCGGTGAAGGATGGCATTGCGAAGCCGTGCGCTTGGTGCATCCGAGGGACCGCTGGACGGGGAGCGAATGGAGTGAGGCCCAAAGGGAAGCATACTTCTAGGACATGAGACGCGAAGGATGGCGTTGCGAAGTCGTGCGCTTGGCGCATCCGAGGGACGTAGGCCGAGGGAAGAGAGCTTCCGTGGGGAACTCCATGAGGGATAAGGTGGACTTGGCCAAGTGGCTAAGACTGAGTGTCGGAGGCTCAAACTTGATGTTTGAGGATTTACCCGATGGTTGGATGCTCAAACAACTTGGTGTTTGAGGTTTTGCCCGACATCAGTTGACTAGTATAGATGCCAGTCGACTGCTCTAGGTCATATGGGTTCGACCGATGTTTGGTGAGCGACTGGTGATCGATCAGTAATGGATTGGCGATCGATGATGCCGACACTAGTCTCTGAGGGATGGCGATCGATGATGACGACTCTGCAGGCACAAAATGGAGTCGAGCTCGCCAGCACTCGACTGATGGATGATCAGTTGACTGATGGGTGCCATCAGTCGACTGATGTGTGATCCGTTGGAACTTGGCCAACGTGGATCTGGCCGTTGTAAGACAATGGCTACAGGATCAGTCGACTGATGGTCACGATCAATCGACTGATGCATGCGAAATCAGCTTGATGCAGGTTATAAATGGAGCTCAAGTGGAGGGATTTCGCCATGCCTTTTGTGAAGCTATTGGAGGGGAATTGCTGCTGCATTCCAGACCTTCAAAAGCCATCTAAAGCAAGCAACAAGCAAAGCGATCAAAGGAATCGGTGAAAGTTTTCTTGTGTATTGTATTTGTGTATTTACTTGTATTTCTATATTACATTGTAATTGCTTATGAGAGGTTTCTCCACCTCCAACGTGTTGTCGAGAAGGAGTGTTTTAGTTAGTGTCGTGCGCATAACTAGAGCTCGAGGAGCTCGCCCGTGGAGTAGGAACCATTCTGTTCCGAACCACCTATATCGTGTGTATTGTGTTGGTGTAGTGAGGCACCGAAATCGAACCTGTGTTTTGATTATAGCAAAGACACAAAAGTTAAGTCTATTTTGTTTTCTCACGAGATGAATCGAGTGTGCAGAAGATTGATATAGCGGAGGAAGCCGCGGTGGTCGGGCGATACTCGAGTTACTTCGGAGGGAGCCGAAGGAATCGAGTGGAAGGCCGGAAGCAAAAGCGACACATAAATATCGAGGTAAGCTCGTGTGTGCGAGAGTAAGTAAGGTCGTATCCTCTTTATGGGGATGATCTTAAGCGTAGATCCGACCAAAGACTTCCTATAGATGGTCTAGGTCGAGATCGGATGGTCGACGACCATCGAAATTATGTTTTTGTTGTGCTAACTTTGACTTGCAGCAAGCATCAGTCGACTGCCAGCTTGGAGGACTCGACTGCCGTGTATCAGTCGACTTCCGAAGGTCATCAATCGACTGATGTTGCCATCAGTCGACTGATGATGGCCATCAGTCGACTGATGGTCAATGATCAGATTCGAGGAGTCAAGGTTTATCACTCCACCTCAAAGCGGTTTGGTGTCCATTTGTGATTGGTTGAAGACCCACTCGAAAAGGGGCTCAAAGGCTATAAAAGGAGGGTCAAACCTAGGGTTTCTTCAACAATTCTAAGCTCTCAAAAAGCCTCCGCAAAGCTACAACTCTCCGACAACGAAGTCCTTCCTTCCGACGTCTAGGTTTAACTTCTTTATTATTGTTTTACGTCGGCTTTATTATTTTGTTGTTGATCTTCTTTTCGGAGCTTTTATCGTATACAAGGAGAGGGGGAGTGTCCCTCTACCTTAAGTTTTTTTTTGTAACGATTAACTCCTACCTCCAACGAGGAGGAGTTCCCTTAGTGCTTTTGCCCTCCGTACGTGGTCAAGGACCACTAGGGCCTTGGAGTAGTAGCCTTCGGCTACGAACCAAGTAAAACCCTTGTGTTTATTGTCTTTTTTATTTTTACATTTCCGCTGCAATTAATTAATTATCTCTCGAGTTTTAACGAAAGAAAAAGAAAAGGTTTTTCGCTATTCACCCCCCCCTCTAGCGAACCGCATCGATCCAACAATTGGTATCAGAGCCGGGGGCGCTTAGATTTGGTGAAACCACCAATCTAACTTTTTTTTCACAGATCTGTTTTTCGTTCGTTTAAATTTTTCTCCCGCACTACTTGGAGTAGCCGACGGTCAAACGGGCATAACTTTTCGTACAAGTTGACCCACGACACGGTCTACCTACCAAATCGAAGCTCTCGCAGAGATCTACACTTCTTACCGGGGTTTACCCCCATAACAAGCTGTTTTCATCCTCAAAAAATGACGTTTAGTAGCCTTTCGGGGACATCGAAGGTTGTGAGTACTTACTTTTTATTTAGTTTCTTATTTCTTTGCTTAACCTTCTATTTTTCGTTTATTTCTTTTTATTTCCCGCACTACTAATCCAAGACGCAAGTCTTGGTACTTTCGTGTGTTTTTGTTGTTGCTAGGTTGTCATTTTAGTCTCCTTGTCTTTTTGTTCTAATGGCCCATCTCGAGGGTTTTAGCACCGTTCGACCTCCGTTTTACAACGGAGATGATTTCCGTTACTGGAAAGGTCGGATGGAATGCTTTCTCAAAACCCAAATTGAGATGTGGATCATAATTCAAACGGGTTTCACACTTCCGACCAATGAAGTGGGTGACTCCTTGGATTATGATCAATGGACCGTTGCAACAAAACGACAAGTCGAAGCCAACGCCAAGGCGACACAAATCCTCCAATGTGGCCTATCCAAGGAGGAGCTAAATCGCATCGGCCCCTTCATAAGCGCAAAGGATCTTTGGACAAAACTAATCGAGTTACATGAAGGATCGGATCAAGCTAAGGTTTGCAAACGTGATTTGTTATTCAATAAATTGTACACACTAAAAATGCAGGAACACGAGTCCGCGACGCAACTCCACGCCCGTGTCCAAGACATAGTCAACAACCTACACGCAATCGGGCAAAAGGTCGAAAACCGCGACCTTATAAGGTATGTCCTAAACTCTTTTCCGAGGACTACCTTATGGGCATCCATGGTCGATGCCTATAAGGTCTCCAAGGACCTTTCTAAAATTAGGTTAGATAAACTCTTTTCGGATTTTGAACTTCATGAGCAGTCTAACTCGGAACCCGAGAGGGGTATAGCCTTGTTTGCAGGTTCAAAGAAGAAGAAAATCGCAAGCAAGCCACCACCAACCGAGGAGGAAGACGAGTCCGAAGAAGAAGTTGACCCGGAGTTGACTGCCGAACTAATGAACCTAGCTCGAAGGATAGCCAAGGGACGAAAGCGAACCACGACTCGACCCAACCAAGGTAAGTCTAAAAGTTCTAACATTAGGTGTTATGAGTGTAACAGGTTTGGACATATCAAGTCCGAATGCCCCAAGCTCAACCACCAAGCACCTAAGCACAAGAAGGCCCTCAACGCGACATGGGAAGAAGCATCATCCGAAGAAGACGAAGACCACGTCTTCATGGCGAAATCGATTGAGTCCGACACGGAGACCGAACCTGAACTTGAGTCAGAACCTGAGGATGACTCGAACTACGAAGCTACCTTCAAGTCAAGCCACGGATACGCATCCGGTTCAAAAGATACCCTTAAGGTGAGTCGAACCTTATTTAATACTTTACATAATACGGTTAGGTTTTTGTCTAGGAAGTTAGCTAAGTCCGAGTCCAAGGTTGAGATCCTGGTTGAGGAAGTTAAACTCCTCAAACATGAGGTCTCCCTAACCTCTTCGACTAGTCGAGTTCAAGAGAAGGACTCAACTCGGGTTGAAAAACTCGAAGTTGAGAACTCACTCTTGAAAAGTCAAGTCGAAGATCTTAGGAATACGTTGGAAAGGTTTACTTTGGGATCCAAAGGACTTGACCTCCTACTTGGATCGCAAAGGGCCGTGTACAACAAGGCCGGACTAGGGTTTAGCTTAAACATGACCAATAAGTCATATATGTCAATCGTAAGTAGACATAAAAAATGTGTCCAAGCATGGGTCTCTAAGACCACTTTGATTTCAACTCTAGGATCCAACTCGTACTGGGTTCCCAAGGACCAAATTCACTATGTGGATAGACCGAACCGATTCAAAGGTCTAGGGGGAGCCAGTACAAAACATGTTTGTGCTTTAACTTAGAAATTGCATGTTTTAACTTAGGAAGTTTGTGCTTTAACTTAGAAATCGCATGCTTTAACTTAGAAAATTTGTGCTTTAAAACTTGTGAACTCACTTAGAACATAAACATAACCAACTAAAACTCTTTGAAAAGATTGAGCCTCGGGGAGCCTCTTTTCAAAAACATAACCAACTAAAATTCTTCGAAAAGATTGAGCCTCGGGGAGCCTCTTTTCAAAAATAACCAGTTAGACTAGGAAATAATCTTGGGTGAGTCAAGTCATCATTTTCTTGAAAATGGCTTTGTCTAAGGAAGTGGTCGATGATCCGATAAAAGAAGGCCCCTGTGCCTCGCCACGACCTGGAAGCCATGATCTTGAAAAAGTAAAATTGACAAGCCTAGGGCTAAATCCAAATCTAACATAAAATTACTTGTACCTAAATCCACTTAATCAACTTAATTGGAAGTCATCTCAAAAAACACATAAGTATAACATGCTTGATCATATAGACTCCGGTGAGATGACCTAGGGTTAACAACTTAACAACCAATTTTCTTAACAAAAAAATCTAACATCCAATCCAACCACCTTGTGTGTAGGATCAATGGATGTTGGACAGCGGTTGCTCCCGACACATGACCGGGGATCAACTCAAATTCGCAAAGCTTCGATTCAAACGACAAGGATCGGTAGCCTTTGGGAATAACGGCAAGCTCAAAATCATCGGATCAGGTGATATCGAGCTTAACACGAATTTTGTTATTAAAAATGTATTACTTGTAGAGAATTTTGAATATAACTTACTAAGTGTAAGCCAATTGTGTGATAATAACTATAAGGTTATATTTCTAGAAAATGAATGCGTAATTAATACCAACGAAACCTCTAAAACAATTCTTAAAGGAACTAGAAATAACAACATTTATACGATCAATTTAACCAACTCCTCAACTAAGTGTCTTATGACACGGCAAGAGGAATCATGGTTGTGGCACCGACGACTCGGTCACTCACACCCAAGACTCGTCCACAAGATGAGTCAGAGTGGCTTAGTCAGAGGCTTACCCAACCTCAACAACTTGGTTAATAAAATTTGTAATGCTTGTCAACAAGGAAAACAACCTAGGACACAACACAAGTTAACTAACCAAGAACGAACCTCAAATGTACTTGAGCTCCTGCATATGGATCTATTCGATTCACATGGAGCCAAGTCACTCAATAGAAGTCAATATTGCTTAGTCATAATTGACGACTACTCCAGGTTTACCTGGGTTAGGTTCATCAAGCATAAAAGTGATACCCTAGATCAATTAATCAATTTATTCAAATTAATCGAGAATCAAAAAGACCTTAAGGTTAAAAGACTTAGAAGCGATCATGGTGGTGAATTCGAAAATCAAAGGTTCACCGACTTCTGTAACCTAAACGGATACCACCATGAATTCTCTTGCCCTAGGACCCCTCAGCAAAATGGCCTAGTGGAGCGGAAAAACCGAACTCTACAAGAAGCCGCTAGGACCATGTTGAACGAATACGACCTACCCGATAGGTTTTGGGCAGAAGCCGTTAGCACGGCTTGCTATGTCCAGAATAGGATCCTTATGGTAAAGAGGCACCTTAAGACCTCGTACGAAATTTATCACGATAAAATACCTAACATCAAGTACTTTAGGGTATTTGGGTGTAAGGTACATATCCTAAACACTAAGGATTACCTAGGAAAATTTACATCCAAAACCACGACCGGAATCTTTCTAGGATACTCGACTACATGTCGAGCTTATAGAGTATATAACCACGACACCCTTAGAGTCGAGGAGACTATCAATGTAGTATTTGATGAAGGACATGAACCTACAAAACCCCCGGCAACCCCAATAAGCGAGCCGATTCATACTAGACCTAACTCTGATCCGGAGATCAGGTCTAGTATTAATCCTAACCTAAGTCAACCAAGTCACTCTATTGATCAAGTGATAGATGACTCCAACCAAACTAGTGTTCAACCAAGTCACCCCATTGATCAAACATTAGGTGACACAAACCCAACCCAATCTAGGATTCAGACTAACCACCCTATCGATCAAGTGATAGGAGATCCTAATCTAGGAGTTCAAACTAGAGCATCCTATAGGAACCTTAGTCAAATTTCCTTAATTTCAAAGATAGAACCCAAATCAATTGAACAAGCTCTTCTTGATCCCGATTGGATTATTGCAATGCAAGAAGAGCTAGCTCAATTTACTAGGAATGAAGTGTGGGAACTAGTACCACCACCTAAAGACAAAACGATAATTGGAACAAGGTGGGTGTTTAGAAATAAGCTTGATGATAAAGGTGAAGTAGTTAGAAACAAGGCTAGGTTAGTCGCTAAAGGATTTAGTCAAGTCGAAGGCCTAGATTACGACGAAACCTATGCCCCAGTAGCTAGACTCGAATCCATTCGAATGTTGCTAGCTTATGCCGCACATCGAGGATTTAAGCTATTTCAAATGGATGTTAAGTCGGCATTCCTAAATGGATACATTAAAGAAGAAGTTTATGTTAGCCAACCCCCCCGGATTCGAAAATCTAGATAAACCCGACCATGTTCTAAAACTTAAGAAAGCTCTCTATGGACTTAAACAAGCTCCTCGAGCTTGGTACGAGAGACTTTCAATCCATCTTAAGTCAAAAGGGTTTAACCAAGGCTTAGTTGACCCAACTCTCTTCGTAAAAACCTTAGGTAAAGAAATATTTATAGCTCAAATCTACGTAGACGATATAATTTTTGGAAGCTCTAACTCAGCCTTACTAAATGAGTTCGTTTCACTCATGGAAAGTGAGTTCGAAATGAACTTGGTAGGCGAGTTAAGTTTCTTTTTAGGTCTACAAATTAAACAAACTAAGGATGGTATATACCTATATCAACAAAAATACACTAAGGAGTTAATTAAAAGATTTGGAATGCAAGACGCTAAGATAATAAACACCCCAATGGCGATTAATGTTAACATAAGAGAAGACCTAGAAAGTAAGTCCATTGACTTAAAGTACTATAGGAGCGTGATAGGAAGTCTCTTATACTTAACTGCGAGTCGACCCGACATCCTATTCGCAGTAAGTATGTGCGCCAGGTTTCAAACCTGTGCTAAGGAGTCTCACCTAACCCTAGTTAAGCGTATCCTTAGATATCTTAAGGGTACACTTAACGTTGGTATTTGGTACCCTAGATCTACGGAGTTCGAACTAATCGGCTACTCGATTCCGGATTATGCGCCGGTAGTAAACTCGATAGAAAGAGCACGAGTGGTTGCTGTCAACTACCGGCTCAAGTCTAGTGAGTTGGTGCAGAGGAAGCAACATTGTGTTGCCTTATCTACCACCGTAGAATACGTTGCGATGGGTGAGTGTGTAACTCAGCTTCTTTGGATGAAGCACACTCTCCGAGACTTTAGGTTGGACTTCACCAAAACTAAAATTTTTGTAGACAACATAAGTTCGATAAATCTAACTAAGAATCCTATATGCCATTCAAGGACAAAGCATATAGAGGTAAAACACCATTTCATTCGAGAACATGTAGCCAACGGCTCCATACAACTCGAATATGTTGACTCGAAGTCTAACCTAGCAGACATATTTACTAAACCACTACCCGAAGCCGAATTTAGTCTCTTGAGACGAAAATTAGGCATGTGTGTAATAGAATAGGAACTTGCAAATTATATTTTCTTACTACTATTTCTTACTTTTTCATGGAACTAGTATAGGACATACCTTAGATATCATGATCCTATAGATTTAAGGAGCCAGTACATCTCACAACACATAGGACTAATGTGTTTGTGTACTTAGCCACGTAGATGGGCGTGAGATGTTAGGACCTTACTCCTGGTTCCAGATGTAGAGCTAGTGCATCACTATGAACCACGGAGTATAATCATACATACTAACCGACTCTGACCAGGACTGGTTGATCCTTCATATCAATCAAGCCAAATATGAGTCAAACATTTCATAGATGAGCTTATTTTCAATATATTATTTTTTAATAAAAAATGTGGAACATGCTTGGACTTTAAATTTAGCACTTATTTTGGTCTCCACACACTCCTTACTCTTTTTGATATACGGCAAAAGGGGGAGGAAAAGACCAAAGTTAAGGGGTCAAATTTTTTTTTGACTCTTACTTCATGTTTAAACCAAAAGTTAACTTTAGGTTTTGAAAACTTATTTAACTTTTAACAAAAGGCCAAGTTAAGAGAATTCTTAACTTATTTATGTCGTTAATGTTTTACTTAAGAGGGAGAAAGGGCTTAACTAAAACGTTTTACTAAAGCTAACTTTAAGTAATGTTAATTACTTAAAGCAACCCTCAAGGGGGAGGATTAAGGTCTTTCTTCAAGACTCACCCTCGGTCAAGGGGGAGGTTTCCTCAAGGGGGAGTACTTGAAGAAAATCCTTACTACTCCTACTTTTGCTTCTTGTCTTTACTGTTTCATGCACTTAATTTCCTTAACTTTGTGTGTTTTTGCCATAGATCAAAAAGGGGGAGATTGTTGGTGCAGTGAGGCACCGAAATCGAACCTGTGTTTTGATTATAGAAAAGACACAAAAGTTAAGTCTATTTTGTTTTCTCACGAGCTGAATCGAGTGTGCAGAAGATTGATATAGCGGAGGAAGCCGCGGTGGTCGGGCGATACTCGAGTTACTCGGAGGGAGCCGAAGGAATCGAGTGGAAGGCCGGAAGCAAAAGCGACACGTAAATATCGAGGTAAGCTCGTGTGTGCGAGAGTAAGTAAGGTCGTATCCTCTTTACGGGGATGATCTTAAGCGTAGATCCGACCAAAGACTTCTTATAGATGGTCTAGGTCGAGATCGGATGGTCGACGACCATCGAAATTATGTTTTTGTTGTGCTAACTTTGACTTGCAGCAAGCATCACGATCGCTACTTGGAGGACTCATTGCCGTGTATCGATCGACTTAAGGTCAATCGATCGATCGCCATTAGTCGACTGATGATGGCCATCAGTCGACTGATGGTCAATGATCAGATTCGAGGAGTCAAGGTTTATCACTCCACCTCAAAGCGGTTTGGTGTCCATTTGTGATTGGTTGAAGACCCACTCGAAAAGGGGCTCAAAGGCTATAAAAGGAGGGCCAAACCTAGGGTTTCTTCAACAATTCTAAGCTCTCAAAAAGCCTCCGCAAAGCTACAACTCTCCGACAATGAAGTCCTTCCTTCCGACGTCTAGGTTTAACTTCTTTATTATTGTTGTATGTCGGCTTTATTATTTTGTTGTTGATCTTCTTTTCGGAGCTTTTATCGTATACAAGGAGAGGGGGAGTGTCCCTCTACCTTAAGTTTTTTTTGTAACGATTAACTCCTACCTCCAACGAGGAGGAGTTCCCTTAGTGCTTTTGCCCTCCGTACGTGGTCAAGGACCACTAGGGCCTTGGAGTAGTCGCCTTCGGCTATGAACCAAGTAAAACCCTTGTGTTGATTGTCTTTTTTATTTTTACATTTCCGCTGCAATTAATTAATTATCTCTCGAGTTTTAACGAAAGAAAAAGAAAAGGTTTTTCGCTATTCACCCCCCCTCTAGCGAACCGCATCGATCCAACATATTGCATGTGCTTGTGTGTATTTGTGTATCTTGTTAGTTTTATTATTGTTATTCCGCTGCGCTAACAAGAATTGTAGATGAGCACGCAACGAGAACGAACGAATTCCACCATCCAACGAAAGAGGGCTATTCACCCCCTCTAGCCGGTCACCGCGATCCCCCACACAACCAAGTATGGACTTTGGTTGATCCACCTGAAGGCGTCAAAACCATTGAGTGTAAGTGGGTCTTTAAGAGAAAGACTGACATTGATGGACTTACGCATACCTATAAGGGTCGATTGGTAGCTAAATGTTTCAAGCAAATTCATGGTATTGACTATAATGAAACCTTTTCTCCAGTTGCGACATTTAAGTCCATTCGGATCATGCTTGCTATTACAACATACCACGATTATGAGATCTGGCAGATGGATGTCAAAATTGCATTTCTAAATGGAAACTTGCTCAAGGATGTGTACATTACACAACCTGAGGGTTTTGTAGATCCACAGCATACTAGCAAAGTATGCAAGCTACAAAGGTCCATTTATGGACTAAAGCAAGCTTCTCGGAGCTGGAATCTTCGATTCGATGATGCAATCAAACAGTTTGGTTTCATCAAGAATGAAGATGAACCCTGTGTCTACAAGAGGGTTAATGAGAACACAGTTGTCTTCTTTGTATTGTATGTGGATGACATACTACTCATTGGGAATGACATCCCTTCGCTACAGTCTATGAAGACTTGGCTGGAAGTGTTTCTCAATGAAGGACTTAGGTGAAGCAGACTGTATTCTAGGCATCAAGATATATAGAAATAGATCTAAGAGATTGCTTGGCCTAAGTTAGAGTACATAAATTGACACGGTATTCTACGATTTGCCATGCAGAATTCCAAGAAGGGACTTCTGTTGATGTCACATGGTGTGAGTCTTTCGAAGACTCAGAGTCCCTCTTCTAGAGAGGAGAGAGACTGTATGGATAAGATCCCTTATGCATCTACCATAGGATATTGTTAGTAATATATGAGAGATGTCCTAAGGCAATCGCCTTATGTATGAACCATTTATATGATAAATGAAGATTCACTATTTGAGTATACATGTTTAATGTATTTGATTGGATCTTAAACTCATTTACTGAATGTCCACGATACGATTCACAGCATGAGAGAATTTGTGATTGGATCACAACTAGTGAGTATCTCTACATGTGTAATTGTGATGTATCGGAATTATCCCTAGTCGATGAATTGATGGATTTGGACACCATCAATTATGTTGAGACTAGCACGAGGTATACTCCTTGGTGTATCCAAGCAGCTGATTCTCACTGGCTGGAGACATAGTGATGTCCGGACTTAATCGTGGATGCTAGTTATGGTAACTAGTTCATTGGAGTGACCAGCCGTAAGACTTCATATGGTTCTCTGCATATATAGATATGTCAATGAAGTTCTTACTGTGGCTTAAGTGCGATGTTCCTTTGACTTGCGGTATTCAAGTCATCTTGATCATGGAGACTTATGCTTTGACATCTTAAGCAAACATCTCTAAGGAGATGTGGACCCGGGATGATTGGGTATAAGTCGAAGTGATCGAAGGTGTTTGAATAGCCTATAAAGGATTCACCACTCCTTGCGAGGAGATGTATACCCATGGCCTCTCGTCGGATTGTTACTAAAGTTTTTGGCCAAAGCATTACATGTTTAGAGTAAGGTACTCTTCGATACATGTGGAGTAACTAGAATCCGTAGGACGAGGAAATGATACTTGGGCTAGGTGTGACGTAGTCAGCCTAGTGGGGACTGACACTATAGACCATGTCCTGAACCAAGTGGGTATAAGATGAGTGAAGGGAATGGGGCACGAATCATTCGAGCTACTGAAGGGTTTCAGAAATAGTTCGGGATCAACCGTTGATCTTTTCGGTTAATTGGGGATCATGATGTACTACTAGGTTCCACTCATGATTGTTCTATAATTAATGGTTAATTATAGACGGCCAACATAAACCGAGAACCTATTTGGTCACACGCACAACGAGCGTAATCCAAAGGATTTAAAACGAGCTTGAGAATGGGATTCTCAGACCGAGAGAAACTAGGTTTGGTTGGACCAAACATAAAGCGAGCATGAAATCGTTTCAGTCGCAATGGAAGCGTGGATCGGCCGCGTCTTATGAAGACGTAATGGATGGACCAAAATGGTTTGGTTCTAATCCAATGGATGAGAATAAACCAAAGGGTTTGGTTTATATTAAACAAATAAACCAAAGGTTGGTTCGGTTCGTTTTAACTTAAAATAAACCATCATGGTTTGGTTTATTTTAACTTATCTTAATGGAGCGGGTTAACGGGCTTTATGGATATGATCCATTAACCATTAAGAGAATTAGTTCTCTATAAAATATGGCTTAAACCCTAATCCCAAAACCCTAATCAAGAGTTGCCGCCCAACCTTGTGTGGCCGCCCCCTCCATCTTCTCCCCTAGTCGGCGCCAACCCTAGGTGTGCCGCCGCCCAGCTTGTGTGCAGCCGTCCAAGTCTTTGTCGGCGTCCAAGCTCCAGCCGGTGAACCTCCGGCGACCCTCCGGTGATCTCCTATAGGTTCGTCATCAAGGTGAGCTTTTTCTCTCCTTGTTTTGGCCGGCGCCTACTCCTCCACCAAGCTGTCCAGTTTTCTGGACAGCTTCTTCTCCTCTCGTCGGAGCGTCGTTTGGACGACGGTTAGTGCTCCGACAGCGGCTAACATACCGGGGGTTTGATCTCCGGTAATCCTCTGAGGTGGAGGACGAAGGATTCGTCAATCGGTTGACGAATACCTCTCCGGAGAAGCGAGTCTTGAGGACTTGTTTTTAGGTCCGAATTTGGATTCGGATCGTGATCATCTCTCGATCACGTCGTCTTCAACACGAGGCTAGTAACCCGTACGAAGACGAAGCTCGTGGCTTGGCGAAGTCATCCCGAGGAGCTCGGCGTGGATACGGATAGAGACGATTCTTACGAGGATCGTTCCGGTTGATGCCGTTCCCGCTACACGTCATACGAAAGGTATAACGTAGTTTAATTTCCTTTTATTGCAAATTTTAATTTACGGTTATGTCTACACTTGTTGTAATATGCATGCGTGTGTTGTGTGTGTTGTAATAAATATAGATTTATTATTTTTAATTGCTTCCGTTGTGCTCATGTTTACGAAACATGATCGAACACACACACGCCAAGGTGCGAAACCCAACAAAGGGTATCAGAGCCCAGGTTGTGTTTCGACATAATCGTAAAATTGGTTTTGCGATAGTCATAATGTATTTCTGGAAATTTTCTAAATTTTGGAAATTTAGAAGTATTTATGGAAATTTTTTAAATTTTGGAAAGTCTAGAAGTATTTATGGAAATCTTCCACTTTTGGAAAGTTGGAAGTATTTATGGAAATTGATATTTTCCATAAATAAAATATTTGATTAGATTTTGGAAATTTGTTTCCTAATTTAATCTTGATTTGATTTGGGAAATCAAATCTTTAAAATATTTTATTTCCATAAGTAGTTTTGAAGATTTAGGAAATTGGTTTCCTAAATAGATTTTCCTTAATCAAATAATTCCATGAATAAAATATGTGATTAGATTTGGAAATTTGTTTCCTAATTTAATTATGATTTGATTTGGAGAATCAAATCTTAAACATATTTTATTTCCATAAATAGTTATGACATATAAGGAAATATTGTACATGACATAAATTGTATGACATGTAATTGCATTAGATGCATAACATAATGCCATGCGTGTCGTGACATGTAGATGTATGCCATGTATGTCATGCCATGTAGATAATAGTTATTTGCATGCAAAGAGGATGAGACATAAAAACCTTTAAACAATATTAAAGCCTACACCTTCCATTAATATGGTTTGAACCAGAGTTCCGTTTCTTGTTTGGGTTGTTGGACTCTCTCCAAGCCCGGCTCGAACCCGAACATGTTCAAACCATGGAATAGTTTAACACTAATATGGTAAGAGTCAGAGGTCAATCGTTAGCTTTGGTTGTTGGACTCTCTCCAAGCTGGGCTAATTGGTTGAATGCGCTCTAACCATATTAAAACTATTCTTGATTAATGGGTTGGCTTTAACCTGGAGCATCGGCTTGTTGGACTCTCTCCAAGGTCGATATTAAGGGAGGTGAAGTTGGGTGCTATGCATAAGATGCATACTTGTTAATGTGTTAACAACCCAATGTATGTGTGAACATTCAATTAGTTGATAGCACATTGTGATAGTTGCATATACGTGATATGCAATCGGTATAGATGATACCTACCGTCGTAGTTATGAATGGCTTGTTGGACTCTCTCTAAGGTTGTTCATAACTATGATGGATATCAGCCCATTCGGAGATGGACCTACAATCTCCCGAAGTGATTTTGGGGTTTTTGAAATTCGAAAAATGAATGAGATTTATAAATGTATATTGATGCATTTTAAAAATCATCTTTCTCATATATGCTCGTTTGTATTTCTAAGTTAATAAATTGATCATGATGTGTTTGAATTTGCGTTCCATTTTGGATTCAAATAAATTGACTGGGCCGAACTTCTTGGACTGGCTTAGAAACTTGAGAACTGTTCTCAAGGTGAAAAGCTTGTGTATGTCCTCGAAGCGCCTCTTCCCGCCCGTCCTAGTGACGATGCAACTTTGGACCAATTGTTGGCCTATCAGAAACATGTGAGTGATTCTGAACAAATGAGTTGCATCATGCTAGCCGCGATGGAACCCAAGCTACGAAAGCAGCATGAGCATATGGATGCTCATATCGTAGTTCTTCGTCTTTATGAGTTGGTTGATGAGCAAGTGAGATTCGAAAGGTTCGAAGTCTCCAAGCTCCTCTTCACCTCTGAGATGCAAGAAGGTTCATCTGTGGTACTGCTCAACATGCTGAAGACTGTGGAGTCTTCTGAGAAGCATGAGCAGGGGACAGTGCTGTTAGTTGATTCCTCGAAGAAAGGTTCTAAGAGGAGGGCAAAAGAACAGCATAAGGGAAAGAAGAGAAAGACTAAGAAGGTAGAACTAGCACAAAAGGAAACTTGCCATCATTATGGCAAGGAGAGCCATTTGTGAAGAAAGTGCAAGATTTATCTTGAGTCCGTGAAGAAGAATAAGGCATCGGATGCCCCATCTTCTTCAGATATCTTCGTTATTGATTGTCATTCTATTTCCTCAAACACTTGGGTATTGGATACTGGGTGTGGCTCACATATATGTAATGACATACATGGGCTAAGGAATAGAAGAAGACTCGTCAAGGGAGAGTCAAATTTGCGTGTTTGGAATGGAGCAAAGGTTGCTGCAATCGCCATTGGAACGCATTTGTTGAAACTCCCTACAGGACTTGTCTTAGAACTGGACAATTGCTTTTATGTTTCTTCATTGATAAAGAACATCATTTCTATTTCTTGTTTAAATAGAAATGGTTTCCATTTGACGTTTAGTAACAATTGTTGTTACATAACTTAGAATGGGGTTCTTTATGGGACTGGAACTTTAAGCAATGGTGTTTATACGTTGGACGTATCCAGTGACATTTGCAATATCGAAGCGAGCAACAAGCGTGCTCGAAAGGATAATCAAATAGACTCCTATATATGGCATTGTCGTCTTGGCCATGTAAGCAAGAAACGCATGTCCGAATTACACCGATGTGGAATTCTGGAATCGTTTGAATTGGATTCATACGATACATGTGAATCATGCTTAAAAGGCAAGATGACCAAGTTACCTTTTACTGGAAAAGGTGAACGAGTGGGAGAGTTACTAGGTCTAATACATAGTGATGTATGTGGACCTATGTCAACTCAAGCATTAGGAGGCTATAGCTACTTCATTACCTTCACCGATGATCACTCACGGTTTGGGTATGTGTTCTTGATGAAACACAAGTCTGAAGCCTTTGAAAGGTTCAAAGAATTCAGAAATGAAGTGGAGAAACAACATGACAAAAGTATTAAAATACTTCGATCGGATTGAGGTGGTGATTACTTGAGTCAGGAGTTTCTTGATTATCTAAGAGACAATGGTATATTGTCTCAATGGACTCCGCCCTATACACCACAGCATAATGATGTATCTGAGAGGCGTAACCGGACCTTGTTGGACATGGTCAGGTCAATGATGAATCATGCAACTCTTCCCAAGTCCTTTTGGGGTTATGCACTTCGCATACCGCATTTGTTAAATGTAATGCCTACCAAGGTAGTCTCAACTACTCCATATGAGATATGGAATGGTAAGAAACCTCATGTATCTTACTTGAAGATATGGGGTTGTCTCGCTTATGTGAAGCTGATCAGACGCATAAATTGGATGCTAAGTCCGATAAATGTCTATTTATTGGATACCCTAAGGAAACAAGGGGTTACCAATTCTATCATCCTGTGGAACAAAAGGTGTTTGTTTCAAGGCATGCTGTGTTTCTAGAGAAAGAGTTTCTCTTGCAAGAAAATAGTGTGAGTGTCGTCGAGCTTGAGGAGGCTCGAGAGACTCAAATAGACATTGATGAGATACCTGGTGAAGCACAACAGCCGACAACTCATAGTGATGAGCAATCGGCTGGACCTATTGTAACACCACATCTTCGTAGATCTGGTAGAACACGCAATATTCCTGAGAGATATGGATTTCTCGTAAGTGAATCGAACGACGTGTTACTCATTGATGATGAGGAGCCTACCAGTTATGAAGAAGTGCCGACAAGTTCCGAAAGGGATAAGTGGCTTGGTGCCATGAAGTCGGAAATGGATTCCATGTACGAAAACCAAGTTTGGAACTTGGTTGACCCACCTGAAGGCATAAAGCCTATAGGGTGCAAGTGGGTTTTCAAGAAGAAAACCGACATGGATGGTAATGTGATTACCTATAAGGCTTGATTCGTGGCGAAAGGATATCGTCAAAAGCAAGGTGTTGATTATGATGAAACCTATTCGCCTGTAGCTATGCTTAAATCCATTCGGATGCTCCTGGCCATAGCGGCTCATTATGATTATGAGATATGGCAGATGGATGTGAAAACAGCTTTCCTTAATGGAAACCTGCTCGAGGACGTGTATATGATACAGCCTGAGGGTTTCACATCGGTTGATAAAACCAAGGTATGCAAATTGCGACGATCCATTTATGGATTGAAGCAAGCATCCAGGAGCTGGAATATCCATTTTGATGAGACGATCAAAAAGTTTGATTTCTCACAAAAATCCAGACGAACCTTGTGTGTACAAGAAGGTTAGTGGGAGTGCAGTCGTGTTCCTAGTATTGTATGTCGATGACATATTACTTATAGGAAACGATGTGTCAATCTTACAGTCAGTTAAGGTTTGGTTATCCAAGACATTCTCCATGAAAGACCTGGGAGAAGCAACCTACATCCTCGGGATTAAGATCTATAGAGATAGATCGAAACGGTTGCTTGGTCTTTCGCAGTCTACATATATAGACCGAAAAGCAAAGAGGTTTAGCATGTCGGAATCCAAGAAAGGTTTCCTACCCATCAGGCATGGGGTACACCTTTCAAAGTCTATGTGTCCGCGCACAGAAGACGAGAGGATTTGCATGAGTAAGATTCCCTATGCATCCGCAATAGGATCTATCATGTATGCTATGTTATGTACGAGGCCCAATGTATCGTATGCTCTGAGTGTCACGAGCAGATACTAGTCTGATCCAGGAATGGATCATTGGGTGACTGTTAAGACGATCCTTAAGTACTTGAGAAGAACAAAGGATGTGTTCCTAATATATGGAGAAGGGTACATGGTGATACGTGGGTATACGGATGCGGATCGCAGACAAGGATGATTCCATGTCTTAGTCTGGGTATGTATTCACCTGGAATGGAGGTGCAATAAGTTGGAAAGGTTCCAAGCTTGACACTATAGCGGATTCTGCCACTGAGGCAGAATACGTTGAAGCTTTGGAAGCAGCAAAGGAAGCGGTTTAGATCAAGAAGTTCATCTATGAACTTGGTGTGATTCCGGCCATTGTTGAAGCAATACCGGTCTACTGCGACAACAATGGAGCAATTGCACAGGCGAAAGAGCCAAGGTCTCATCAACGATCCAAACATGTGCTTCGCCGCTATCATCTTATCAGAGAGATCATCAGTAGGAACGAAATACAAATCAAGAAAATTCCCACTGAAAGGAACTTAGCGGATCCCTTGACTAAAGCATTACCTCAAAGCAAGTTTGAGGGTCATGTTAGAGACTATGGTATTGGATACCGTAGCGATTGGCATTAGGCCAAGTGGGAGTCTGTTAGTAATATATGAGAGATGTCCTAAGGCAATCGCCTTATGTATGAACCATTTATATGATAAATGAAGATTCACTATTTGAGTATACATGTTTAATGTATTTGATTGGATCTTAAACTCATTTATCAATGTCCACGATACGATTCACAAAGATGAGAGAATTTGTGATTGGATCACAACTAGTGAGTATCTCTACATGTGTAATTGTGATGTATCGAATTATCCTAGTCGATGAATTGATGGATTTGGACACCATCAATTGACTAGCACGAGGTATACTCCTTGGTGTATCCAAGCACCGATTCTCACCGGTCGAGACATAGTGATGTCCGGAGTTAATCGTGGATGCTAGTTATGGTAACTAGTTCATTGGAGTGACCAGCCGTAAGACTTCATATGGTTCTCTGCATATATAGATATGTCAATGAAGTTCTTACTGTGGCTTAAGTGCGATGTTCCTTTGACTTGCAGTATTCAAGTCATCTTGATCATGGAGACTTATGCTTTGACATCTTAAGCAAACATCTCTAAGGAGATGTGGACCCGGGATGATTGGGTATAAGTCGAAGTGATCGAAGGTGTTTGAATAGCCTATAAAGGATTCACCACTCCTTGCGAGGAGATGTATACCCATGACCTCTCGTCGGATTGTTACTAAAGTCTTTGGCCAAAGCATTACATGTTTAGAGTAAGGTACTCTTCGATACATGTGGAGTAACTAGAATCCGTAGGACGAGGAAATGATACTTGGGCTAGGTGTGACGTAGTCAGCCTAGTGGGGACTGACACTATAGACCATGTCCTGAACCAAGTGGGTATAAGATGAGTGAAGGGAATGGGGCACGAATCATTCGAGCTACTGAAGGGTTTCAGAAATAGTTCGGGATCAACCATTGATCTTTTCGGTTAATTGGGGATCATGATGTACTACTAGGTGCCACTCATGATTGTTCTATAATTAATGGTTAATTATAGACGGCCAACATAAACCGAGAACCTATTTGGTCACACGCACAACGAGCGTAATCCAAAGGATTTAAAACGAGCTTGAGAATGGGATTCTCAGACCGAGAGAAACT
Organism: Wurfbainia villosa; assembly: GCA_025175895.1. Taxonomy (NCBI): domain Eukaryota; kingdom Viridiplantae; phylum Streptophyta; class Magnoliopsida; order Zingiberales; family Zingiberaceae; genus Wurfbainia; species Wurfbainia villosa. Next base: position 36,345,338 of record CM045990.1, read on the forward strand.
AGGTTTGGTTGGACCAAACATAAAGTGAGCATGAAATCGTTTCAGTCGCAATGGAAGCATGGATGGGCCGCGTCTTATGAAGACGTAATGGATGGACCAAAATGGTTTGGTTCTAATCCAATGGATGAGAATAAACCAAAGGGTTTGGTTTATATTAAACGAATGAACCAAAGGTTGGTTCGGTTCGTTTTAACTTAAAATAAACCATCATGGTTTGGTTTATTTTAACTTATCTTAATGGAGCGGGTTAACGGGCTTTATGGATATGATCCATTAACCATTAAGAGAATTAGTTCTCTATAAAATAGGGCTTAATTGCCCTCCATCCCAACCCTAGTCGGGCGCCTAACCCTAGGTGTGCGCCGCCAGCCTTGTGTGCGCCGCCCAAGTCTTTGTCGGCGCCCAAGCTCAGCCGGTGAACCTCCGACCCTCCGGTGATCTCCTATAGGTTCGCATCAAGGTGAGCTTTTTCTCTCCTTGTTTTGGCCGGGCGCCTACTCCTTCCACCAAGCTGTCCAGTTTTCTGACAGCTTTTCTCTTCGCCGGAGCGCCGCTTGGACGACGGTTAGTACTCCGACAGCGGCTAACATACCGGGGATTTGATCTCCGGTAATCCTCTGAGGTGGAGGACGAAGGATTCGTCAATCGGTTGACGAATACCTCTCCGGAGAAGCGAGTCTTGAGGACTTGTTTTTAGGTCCGAATTTGGATTCGGATCGTGATCATCTCTCGATCACGTCGTCTTCAACACGAGGCTAGTACCCCGTACGAAGACGAAGCTCGTGACTTAGCGAAGTCATCCCGAGGAGCTCGGCGTGGATACGGATAGAGACGATTCTTACGAGGATCGTTCCGGTTGATGCCGTTCCCGCTACACGTCATACGAAAGGTATAACGTAGTTTAATTTCCTTTTATTGCAAATTTTAATTTACGGTTATGTCTACACTTGTTGTAATATGCATGTGTGTGTTGTGTGTGTTGTAATAAATATAGATTTATTATTTTTAATTGCTTCCGTTGTGCTCATATTTACGAAACATGATCGAACACACACACGCCGCGGTGCCGAAAACCCAACAGATATATCATGTACCACATGACATGTACTCGTCCTGATGTCTCGTATGCTTTGAGCATGACGAGTAGATACCTGTCAGATCCAGGTGAGCGTCACTGGATAGCAGTCAAGAATATTCTTAAGTACTTGAGAAGGACTAAAGAATATTTCTTGATATTTGGAGACGATGAGGAGCTAGCTGTAAAGGGTTACAACGATGCCAGCTTCCAAACTGACCAGGATGATTATAGATCGCAGTCAGGGTTCGTGTTTTTCTTGAATGGTGGCACTGTGAGCTGGAAGAGTTTGAAGCAGGACACAGTTGCTGATTCTTCAACAGAGGCCGAGTATATTGCTACATCAATGGCAGCAAAGGAGGCAGTTTGCATCCGCAAGTTCATTACTGAACTTAGGGTGGTTCCTAGCATAGCAGATCCTATAGAGATCTATTGTGACAATAATGGAGCGATTACGCAGGCTAATGAACCTCGCTCACACCAGCGGACCAAACACATACTATGACGCTTCCATCACATTTGAGAGATTATCGATATGGGAGATGTGAAGATTTGCAGAGTACCCACAGAGGCTAACGTTGCAGATCCCTTGACCAAGGCTTTGGCACAGAAAAAACATGATGGTCACACTAGGTCATTGGGTATTAGATACTACAGTGATTGGCACTAGTGTTAGTGGGAGATTGTTAGTGAAAGCCTTAGAGTCAATCATGTGATGATTGTTGTATGGACTTTATTGTATCATATTCCTATTTATAAAGGCATTTCTTTATGGTTATTATACTTACTTGTATTGGTGCCAAATAACTAAGTATAATAACGTCCTTGAGTAGAAGGTTCTTATCTATATCAATCGATTAGTTGAATCGATAATGAGATGATATAGAGAACACTACTCTTAATCATTCCTAGTCAAGTATTAATATTTTGGGACAATGTTAATGCTAAGAGACTAGCATGTATGTCAACTCGATGACTTGATCTCACAAGTCATGGATATGAGATATCAAGTTGACACATGGGTATGCATTAGAGAATATATACTGAATGACCCACCTTGAGAAAGTATCATGGATCGTTATATGAGTGTCATATACTTTCTCATGTGACTATTAGTATTACTATTAGTCCTTGGACCTGAAGTCACCATGGTTCCCTACATAAGGAGTTGCATACTTTGGCTTCGTCAAACGTCACCCGTAAATGGGTGGACTATAAAGGCGATTACTGGGTATGTAACAAATTATGCGGAGGGATGTGAGTGATGTAAATGGGATCTATTCCTCCTATATGATGAGAGTGACAACATGATTCTTGATAGAGTGAGACCGCTAAGTGCATGGTCATGCTCAAATGAGTCAATATGAGATATTGAGCTCATTTGTTTAGAGTGAGTCTACTTGGAGTTCAAGATATAGATTGCACAGAGGATGACATGGTTTATGCCTCAATTGTTCAATCTAGATATCTAGAATAGAGGGATATTGTCATATATTGTGAGAGTCATAATTAGTAGTCACAAAGGTGATGTTGGATCTCAACATTCTTGTAACTTGGGTGGCAATGATGTGTTGCTAGATACCGCTCATTGCTTATGTTTCTAAATCGGTTTAGGAACATTGTCAATGTTACAAGAACCTATAGGGTCACACACAAAGGACAATTAGATGGAGATTAGGTTCTTATGATGGACCAAGAGGATTAGGTTCATGTGACGAACCAAATTGGATTAAGAGTAATCAAAATTAGACTAATTGAGTTGGACTCAATTTGATTCAAGTGTTGAATGAGTCTAATTGAGATTTGATTCATTGAATCAATTTAAAATAATGAATAGAGATTCATTAAATTAAATTGACTTGAACCAAATGGTTGGATTTGATCAACCATGGGAGATAAGAGGTCAAGTTTTACTTGACTTGAGAGGAAAGATGAAAGGTCAAGTTTGACTTGACCAAATGCCATGTCATGGTGACTTGGCATGGGGCCGGCCAATGATGATGTTCCACATCATCATGGACACATCATGGGGTGCCACCTCATGAGGAATACCAAGAGTCATGGCTCTTGTTATTACATGGTTTAAACCTCCATGAAGTGGTCGGCCACATTAAGGGGTGTGTGAGTGGGAATTGATTAGATCTTCTTTTTCCTCCTTTCCTCTCCTCTCTTGCTCTCTCCCTCATCCTTCTTGCCATGGGATTCTAAGAGTTCTAGCACACTCTAAGTTGTCTTCTCCACCTATTGTTCATGTGGATACTTGTAGAGGAGTGTATGCTTGACACTCTACGAGATCCGACAAGACGTTTGGATGAGCGGGATAAGCGAAGGGCGTCGCTACATGGGTAATGCTCTTCACATGTAGATCTAAGGTAGATTTAAGTTTTCTTAATATGTACATGTATTCTTTTGTTTATCTTTGCACGGATCGGTGGCCAACTTCCAAGGTTTCTGCAACACAAAAAGCGATTTTTGCAGCTCGAATAGTCCAACATGCATCATATGCATAGCACCCAACTTCACCTCCCTTCACATCAACCTTGGAGAGAGTCCAAAAAGTCGATGCTCCAGGTTAAAGCCAACCCATTAATCAATAAATAGTTTTAATATGGTTAGAGCGCATTCAACCAAGTTGCCCGGCTTGGAGAGAGTCCAACAACCAAAGCTAACAATTGACCTCTGACTCTTATCATATTAGTATTAAACTATTCCATGGTTTGAACATATTCCGGTTCGAGCCGAGCTTAGAAAGAGTCCAACAACCCAAACAAGAAACAGAACTCTGGTTCTAACCATATTAATGGAAGGTGTAGGCTTTAATATTGAGTAAGAGTTTTTATGTCTCATCCTCTTTGCATGCAAATAACTATTATCTACATGGCATACATCTATATGTCATGACATGCATGGCATAATGATATGCATGTAATGCAATTACATGACATAAAATTATGGCATGTACAAAATTTCCTTATATGTCATAACTATTTATGGAAATAAAATATGTTTGAGATTTGATTCCCAAAATCAAATCATGATTAAATTAGGAAATAAATTTTCAAATCTAATCACATATTTTATTTATGGAAGGTATCAATTAAGGAAAGTCAAATTTAATTTAGGAAACAAATTTCCTAAATTGTCAAAACTATTTATGGAAATAAAATATGTTTTAGATTTGATTTCCCAAATAAAATCATGATTAAATTAGGAAATAAATTTCCAAATCTAATCACATATTTTATTTATGGAAAGTGTTAATTTCCATAAATACTCCTAAACTTTCAAAAAATAGAAGATTTCCATAAATACTTCTATACTTTCCAAAATTAGAAAATTTTCATAAATACTTCTAAACTTTCCAAAAGTAGAAAATTTTCATAAATGCAATTATGACTATCGCAAAATAATTTTACGATTATGTCGAAACACAACCTGGGCTATGATACCACTATTGGGTTTCCTGCACCGCAGCGAGTGTGTGTTCGAACATGTTTCGTAAACATGTGCACATAGGAAGAATTAAAAAGCAATAAATCTAATTTATTACAACACACACACACACCACGCATGCATAGTACAACATGTGTAGACATAATCGTAATTTCAAATTATGCAATAAAAGGAAATTATTATAGTTATACCTGACGTATCACGTGCAGCGGGAAAGGCATCAACCGGAGCAACTCTCGCTAGAATTGCCTCTATCTGTATCCACGCTAAGTATCGTCGGGATAGCTTCACCAAGCTACAAGTCTCATCTTCGTAGGAGTCACTAGCCTCATGTCGAAGATGATGTGATCGAGAGAAGATCACAATCCAAATAAAAAATCAGATTCGAAAATGAGTCCCCAAAACTCGCTCCTCCAGAGAGGTATTCATCAACCGATCGACGAATCCTTGGTCTTCCACCTTTAAGGATTACCAAAGATTGAATCCCCGATAAAGTAGCCACTGTCGGAGTTCCAAACGTCATCCAAACGATGCTCCTACATGAAAGGAAACAAGTTGTTCAGAAAATTGGACAGCTTGATGGAGGAGTTGCGCCGACCCAAAGGAGGAAGACCGGCTACACCTTGGTCACCAGAGCCAAGGGATGTCACCAGAGGGTCGCCGGAGGATGGCCGACAGCAGCTAGGATGCCAGTAGTAGGGTGGACGGCGGCATAAGGGGTTGGCGGCGTGGACTGCTTGGGCGGCGGCAAGGAGAAGAGAGGGAGAGGAGAGGAGAAGTTTAATTCCCAAAATAAAACTTAGGGCTCTCCAAAAACCTAACTGCATTTTTATAGAGCCCGTGTTTCTTAACCATCAAGAAACCTTCTCCTTAGAGTTATTGGTTCATAACCAAAACCCGTTAACCCGCTCCAATAACTTAAGTTAAAATAAACCGAATCGAGTTGGTCTATTTTAAGTTAAAACGAACCGAACCAACTTTGGTTCATTCGTTCAAAACAAACCAAACCCCTTTGGTTTATTCTTTACCATTGGATTAGAACCAAACCAATTTGGTTCATCCATCATGTCTTCATAAGACTCGGCCCATCCATGCTTCCATTGCGACTGAAACAATTTCATGCTCGCTCCTTGTTTGGTCCAACCAAACCTAATTTCTCTCAATATGAGAATCTCATTCTCAAGCTCGTTTTAAATCCTTCGGATTACACTCGTTGTGCGTGTGACCAAATAGGTTCTCGGTTTATGTTGGCCGTCTATAATTAACCATTATTTATAGAACGATCATGAGTGGCACCTAGTAGTACATTATGATCCCTAATTTATCGAAAAATCAACGGTTGATCCAGAACCATTTCTGAAACTCTTCAGCAACTACAATGAATCGTGCTCTGTTTCCTTCACGCATCTTATACCCACTTGGTTCAGGACATGGTCTATAGTGTCAGTCCCCACTAGGTTGACTACATCACACCTAGCCCAAGTATCATTTCCTCATCCTACGGATTCTAGTTATTGTACATGTATCCAAGAGTACCTTACTCTAAACATGTAATGCTTTGGCCAAAGACTTTAGTAACAATCCAACGAGAGGCCATGGGTATATAGCTCCTCGCAAGGAGTGGTGAATCATTTATAGTCTATTCAAACACCTTCAAGCATTTCAACTTATACCCAATCATCCTGGGTCCACATCTCCTCAGAGATGCTTGTTTAAGATGTCAAAGCATAAGTCTTCATGACCAAGATGACTTGAATACCGCAAGTCAAAGGAACATCACACTTAAGCTGCAGTAAGAACTTCATTGACATATTCATATATGCAGAGAACCTTATGAAGTCTTACAACTGGTCACTCCAATAAGTATTGGGTTCCTAAGAGCGTGATTCCATCATGCTAAGTGGGTTGGGGGTGTTAACTTGAATTGGTGGGTAGTTAACCTAACCATAGTAAAGTTAACACTTTATAGCATTTTCAAGATTATGTGATACCTTGGAAATAAGATTGAATGTTAATCCTAAAAGATTTGAGGATGTGCCAATAAACCTTGAGAATTGTGAAAAATTGATTAAACTTGGCACATTTAGACTTAGAGATATTAGTGTACAATTTGGGGTTTTGGCACACTTTGGGAGTTCATGTATTGTCTTAAGATTTAGAAATTATATTTAAGATTAACACTCAAGCACTATATATCTTGATGTCACATACTTGCCATGCTTCATGTGTCTTACCATATGTTTGCATGGAAGGTATGTTTATGGTGTATTGTATCTCACAAAATATATCATTCACCTTGATTGTGTATTTCAACACTTAGAAAGGGTGAGATGCTAGGATTTAAAACTCTTGGATGTTAATGTTTGCGAAAATGAAATAAAATACCAAAATACATTAACAAATACATAAACACAAGCATAACACTAATATATTCGATATACATGCATAAGCACGTTAAAATGAAACAAATTGAGTAAAGAAATCGAAATTCACTTAATTTCATAACTGAAAATCATATATCAGTCGACTGATACAGACAATCAGTCGACTGATAACACTATAGCACGACACCGCGAGATCAGCAGTCGAGTGTTGCTTCCAGCACTCGACTGATTGTATATCAGTCGACTGAAGATCCACAACAGTCGACTGATGTTACTGTTGTTCGGGGCAGAAGAGCTAACGGTCGAGTGGCCAATCCATCAGTCGAGTGCTTGTCACATCACGGATCGACAACCCTAACGATCAGCGATGCTCGTATCTCGGCCAAAGCTTGAGTCGAGTGTCAAGCCTTCAATCGACTATCGATTTTGTGGCTTCATGGATCGCTATCGATCGGTGATATGGCACATCAGTCGGCTGGCATCGCATTTTTATAAGTCCGAACCACTAGGGTTCGGCTTCTTCACGCCTTCTTCTCATGCGATTTCTTCTCCAATCGATCCCAAAACCTCCAACCGACGTCCTCGTGTCCACGCCAACAACTCAAGGCCTTAGGTTTGCAACCTTACCCTATTTTTCATCTTTTGAGTTCTTCTATCACACTATGGCATTTCCACTCTCCTCCGCGAGTTAAGGTTCCGATGAGAGCATCTTTCTGGTGATCCTCCGGCGTCCTCTCCAGCAATCAAGCGGTTCAATTCATCCCTCACAAGCCTAAACCCAAAAATGGCACCAAAGTATACTTCTAAACCTTAAACTTCATCTTTTTACATATACCACATTTTGATCTAACCATGTTATTTGCATCATCACACTACATTGCATTACATTCATTGCATTCATGTAGAAAACAACTTAGGGGTGAGTCTAGTGAGGCTGGGTTGCTCACATACAATCGATGCTGGTTAGGTACTTAGATGAGCGATTCTTTAGAACCTATTGTGGCGATGTCATTCAGATTCTATGGCATTACCAGTTAATGAAGATCGCTTTTTGCACACATTCCATTAATGATGATCTACTCAAAGAGTTTTACCAGAATTTGAGGAAAGTCGATGATGGCCCGACGTACACCACTCGCGTTGCAAAACGCGACTTGGAGTTTACTCCTGCGATTTTGCAAGAGTTCCTGGAGTGTCGGCTATCCGACGACTCTTTTGTTTTTTACCCTGCTTTTGAAGTCCCTCTTCCTTCTCCGTTTGAGCATATATCATTAGAGTCCATGCATGAGCACTTCTTTATTCGACCTCATCCACTAGCTCAAAACCTTTTTCCAATCAATGACTTATCTGCACCTGACAATGTTCTTTACAAAGTCATTGTTGGGTGTATTCTACCTATAGTGACTCGGGGTCAAGCTAAGATCCGACCTCCCTATCTTTTCCTTATGTATGCTATGCGTCATCTTTTGGACATAAACATTGTATTGAACATATTTCATTGCATAGTCCATTTTTTGACCCCCTGTACAGGGAAAAGTTCATATTCCATTTGGACATGTCATTATAGCATGGTTAGAGTCCATCGGCGTTAACATATCTAGGGGATCACTAAGGCCGCTATCAGACGCATACGACCGCATCACAGTGCGGAACTTTACACTAGTTGAGATGCGGACTGGACCTGGACAGATGGAGTGGGTGGCTCAGCCTCAACCCATGGGGCAGCAGGAGCCAGCTATAGAGCCTGGAGAGCCTGCGGCAGAGCATGAGGGGCCCACTGCTGAGGAGGATGACTAGATGCTATCTGATGCTTCTTTAGAGAGTCTCTCGACATGGGTCACATGCTTGGAGACTCGCTTCGAGGAGTTTTATGGGGAAGCTAGAACGAGTTGGGTAGAGCTCAGTCTAGAGCAGTTTGTCATGACCGATCGCATGTCCTCCATGGGTCAGAAGTGTAGGGTCGATGGTGGCCGGCTAGAGGGGGGTGAATAGCCCTAAATCATCGTGTGGTGGAATACGATCGTTCTCATTGCGTGCTCGTCTACAATTGTCGTTAGCGTAGTGGAATAACAATAGAAATAACAACAATAACAATCACACACAAGACACAAGATATACGTGGTTCGGAACCGAGTGGTTCCTACTCGACGGGTGAGCTCACCAAGCTCTAGTTATGCACACGACACTAATTAAACCACTCCTTCTCGACAACACGTCGGAGGTGAAGAAACCTCCCACAAGCAATTACACTAAGTAATATAAAATACAAGCAATACAAAGACAAATACGAAATACACGTAAATAATACTTTACAATGCTTGCTTTGAATCCTTTGCTTGTTGCATGCTTTAGATGGTTGTTAAAGGTCTGGAATGCAGTAGCAATTCCCCTCCAAAAGTTTCACCCTTAAAGTCTTGGCAAAATCCCTCATCTTGAGCTCCTTTTATAACCTGCATCAAGCTGATTTCGCACGCATCAGTCGACTGATCGTGGCCATGAGTCGATTGGTCCTATAGCCATTGTCTAACAACGGTCAGATCCACACTGGACAAAAGCCAACGGATCACCCATTAGTCGACTGATGTCCATCATCAGTAAACTGGTAACACCATCAGTCGAGTGTTGGCACGAGCACTCGACTGAAAACCATTCTGTGGCTGAAAATACCCCGGTCAGTCGACTGATCTCCCACATCAATCGACTGATGGTGTTATTAGTCGACTGTCATCCCTCGACAGTCGACTGATCAACCAGACCCTGTTCAGTCGAACACGAGTCGAACCCTAGTCGACTTGGATCAGTCGACTGGCACCTATGTCAGTCGACTGATGTCGAGTAAAACCTCAAACATCAAGCTCTTTGACCATCCGACACTCAGTCTTAGCCACTTGGCCAAGTCCATCTCATCCCTCATAGAGTTCCCCACTGAAGCTCTCTTCCCTCGGCCTACGTCCCTTGGATGTGCCAAGCACACGGCTTTGCAATGCCATCCTTCGCGTCTCATGCCCTCGAAGTATGCTTCCCTTAGGTCTCACTCCATTCGCTCCCCGTCCGGTGGTCCCTCAGATGCACCAAGCGCACGGCTTCGCAATGCTATCCTTCACCGACTCAAGGACCCCGAGCCTAGTGAACTTGCCAAGTTCTCAAGACTTCCCACATGCACCAAGTGCACGGCTTCGCAATGCATTTCTCACCAAGCACCAAGCGCACGGCTTTGCAATGCTTTGGACTTTTCCACACTAAGCCCCATGATTGGATTTTCCATGCTAACTCCATGTTGGACTTTCCACACCAAGCCCCATGCTTGGATTTTCCATGCCAACTCCATGTTGGACTTTCCTATGACAATCCCATGTCATAAGTTTTTTCTATCATCAAAATACTGCTCGAGTTAAACTCGAGTCAACCTGGGTCGATTGCACCAACAATCTCCCCCTTTTTGATGATTGACAAAACTACCATCTCAAGTCTACCAATTCTCCCATATTGGCAATTCTCACATCCCAATGAGAATTCCAACGAATCCTAATTAGTAACATGGTAACTTCTCCCTCTTTTTGACATTACATCAAAAAGGTCCCCCCATGGGTATGAATGTCTCATATTCCAATGAGATCTTTCAATCTCTCCCTTGGAGGTACACATGCCTACAATCTTTCTAGTGATCCCATATCACTTAAAAGAGGCAACCCAATTTTCCTCCCATGAGGAAATACACATTCATCTTCCCATGATGGATACCTCCCCCTAGAGACTTGCTCCCCCTTGACCATTTCACCAACAATGTCCTTGGAGAGTCCTTAAGCCAATAGGAACATTAAACCAATAAAAATTAAGGCAAAGTTCAACAATGAACTCTCATCCACCTTAAAATTGATACTCTCCCTAAACACTACTCCTAATTCATATCCAATGGATTTTCACCCTTTCTAATGCTCTCCCAAGCATGTCCTATGGTTAGGAGTGGTTAGGGGACGAAAACACAGCTGAACATGGGCCTAACCACCAAGGTTTACCCGAATCGGCTGTGTCGATCGACTCTAGATACCGATCATTGGATTTTGCATCACGATCATTGTCATCCATGGCGATGGTATCGATAACGATTCAGATAGTTTTTAATTTCAGAATTCCAAATTCCAAAATATATAAGTAAATATACGTAAGTTGAAAAATCTTGAAAATTCATACGTATAATACTTATCATAAACACTATGGGTGAAAAATATTTGAAAATTATTTTACCCACAAATTAATGAGATTGACACAAAGTTCAAAAGTTTAGAAAAGCTTCAATAATGAGCCCTCTTTGTATCATCCCATTCAATGGTGATTGCTATCAAAATATAGACTTCACCAAGGTTTTTCAAAATATTTTTGAAACCTTTAATTTATTTTTCCTAAACATCTCGCTTGTATCTAGATGTGTAAAACACATACAAGGCAATTAATCTAGTGAGATGTGGGATTTTGTTCTTTAATGGTATCATGCATATTTCTAGGCAATATTATTTGATTCCCATCAAATCATGCCATAGTCCATAATTTCATTTTATTTTATGATATGATTATGGCATAAATATGATTCAACTAAGCATGTGCCAAAATCATGATGTCATAGTATGTGAATGAAATTTTAGCATACATGGCATATAAAAATAAGTCTAAACATGATCATGACATTTTTAGAGATAAAAATGAAAATGATGTCATGACATGGCAAGGCAAATAAATCATGGCAAGTAAAATATACTAAGGTATAAAATACCTAAGTGTTAAATCCAAATTGCCATTTCTAAGATTTAAACCTCTTTTTGCCTTAATGTCATTATTTCCCTAGTGTGCCAAAAACCCAAAATGGCACACCAATACCTCTAAGACCTAATTGTGTCAATTTAATCATTTTTCAACTTCTCAAAGCATATTGGCACATACTAATGTGTCAACTCACCATGGCTAGGTTAACTACCCATCCACTTAGGGTTGACACACCCTAACCCATCTAGCGTGAATCGATCACGCTCCTAGGAACCCAATACCAATTGGAGCTCCTTGGGTTAACAAGGTATTCCCTAAGGATAACTTCCCTAGATACCTTCCTAATGACCCTTTTAGGCTTTAAAGTCATAGTCTTTTGGGTCTTAGCTAAGTCAACTCTAGGGGTGACCCCCTCTTTGACCTTATTAGTGGCTACATTTGATTTATTTGAGGTCTTAGCCACTAAGCACCTACCATGGTTAGACTTAGGGATGGCTTCCCTACTAACCTTGGTTTTCCTAACCCTAGGCTTTGTTCCATAATCAAATGGAACATTATGATAAGTCTTCTTGGGCTTAGATTTGTGACCCAAACCTTCCTTGCCCTTAGACCGTTCTTGAACCCTAGGTCTTGACTTTTGGACATTTGACCCTTGAATAGAATTTTCTATAATCCTAAGGGTATTTTCCATTCTCTCAAGTCTTGACCTCAAGACTTGGTTCTCTACTTCTAACCTTCCCAATTTTGATTGTTCATTAGGTTTTTGGGAAATGTTTTTCTTTTTAGTCATATGCCTAGATTTCTTGGGGTTAATGCCCAAGTTTTCTTCAATTCTCCTAATTGACTCCCTAGGCAAGATTGGTCTAGTGTTATTGGTCCTAGGTTTGTCCTTAGATAAACTAACATGCTTGGCACCTAAATAATAAACCTTATTATTTCTACTAGCATGCTTTTCATTAATAATTGCAAGAGAACTAAAATAATTTTTAGCATGCTTTTTAACCTTAGGAATTGAAGGTGCATAATTTAAATTTACCTTAGGGTTAGCTTTAGAAGTTCCCCCTACATGAGTTACACCTTTTTGCCCTTTCTTCCTCCCCCTAGGGCATTGGCTTCGATAGTGCCCCCTTTGGTTGCATTTGAAGCACACAATGTGCTCTTTGCTCTTAATTGTGGGGACTCCGACATTTTTTGACTTTGGGTTGACTTTTGGTGCCGGTGTTTTCTTCTTAGCCAATTTTGGGCATTTACTCTTGTAATGCCCTTTCTCCCTACACTCAAAACATATTATGTGATTTTTATTTAAAATCATTATGCTTGAGTTACCTAGGGTGGTGGAGGATTCTTCACTTCTTCCGGAGGTAGAAGCTTCATTTCGATCTTGCTCCAGAATGGAAACCCTTTCCTCCCCCTCAATGCTAGAGGTGGAGATCTCCACCAAATCATCAACATCTTCAAATGTGGTGAGTGCTTCTTCCTCAGCATTCTCCTCTACTTGTACCGGTTGGGAGTTTTCTTGGAATTTCATTACCTTATTCCATAGCTCCCTTGCATCCCTATAGTCACCCAATCTAGACCAAATAGTGTTAGGGATCAAATCACTAAGTAATTTTATTACCTTGAGATTTGTCTTGAAGTCCTTGATTTGGTATTGGGTCCACCTTGACTTCTCAATTTGCCTATTTCTTTCATCCCTAGGCAATTCGAAATCGTTTTCTAAGATTAGCATAAAATCAAAATCGGTTTCTAGATATACCTCCATTTTTCTTCTCCACCATAGGAAATCTCCTTCGAATTTTGGTGGTTGGAGGTTGTAGTCGGCCATCTTATAGTGCTTGTGTCGGCGGTTAGTCCTTGACAAGCTCCTAGGCTCTTATACCACTTGTAGGGTCGATGGTGGCCGGCTAGAGGGGGGTGAATAGCCCTCAATCGTCGTATGGTGGAATATGATCGTTCTCGTTGTGTGCTCGTCTACAATTATCGTTAGCGCAGTGGAATAACAATAGAAATAACAACAATAACAATCACACACAAGACACAAGATATACGTGGTTCGGAACCGAATGGTTCCTACTCCACGGGCGAGCTCACCGAGCTCTAGTTATGTGCATGGCACTAACTAAACCACTCCTTCTCGACAACACGTCGGAGGTGGAGAAACCTCTCACAAGCAATTACACTAAGTAATATGAAATACAAGCAATACAAAGACAAATATGAAATACACGTAAATAACACTTTACAATGCTTGCTTTGAATCCTTTGCTTGTTGCTTGCTTTAGATGGCTCTTGAAGGTTTGGAATGCAGCAATAATTCCCCTCCAAAAGTTTCACCCTTAAAGTCTTGGCGAAATCCCTCATCTTGAGTTCCTTTTATAACCTGCATCAAGCTAATTTCGCACGCATCAGTCGACTGATCATAGTCATCAGTCGACTGGTCCTGTAGTCGTTGTCTAACAACGGCCAAATCCACGTTGGACAAAAGCCAACAGATCACACATCAGTCGACTGATGTCCATCATCAATCGACTGATAACACCATCAGTAGAGTGCTGGCGAGAGCACTCGACTGGAAACCATTATGTGGCTGAAAACACCTCGATCAGTCGACTAATCTCCCTCATCAATCGACTGATGGTGTTATCAGTCGACTATCATCCCACGGCAGTCGACTGATCAACCAGACCTTGTTCAATCGAATACCAGTCGAACCCTAGTCGACATGGATCTGTCGACTGGCACCTATGCCAGTCGACTGATGTCGAGTAAAACCTCAAACATCAAGCTCTTTGACCATCCGACACTCAATCTTAGCCACTTGGACAAGTCCATCTCATCCCTCATAGAGTTCCCCACTGAAGCTCTCTTCCCTCGGCCTACGTCCCTTGGATGTGCAAAGCACACGGCTTCGCAATGCCATCCTTCGCGTCTGATACCCTCGAAGTATGCTTCCCTTAGGTCTCACTCCATTTGCTCCCCGTCCGGTGGTCCCTCGGATGCACCAAGCGCACGGCTTCGCAATGCCATCCTTCACCGACTCAAGGACCCCGAGCCTAGTGAACTTGCCAAGTTCTCAAGACTTCCCACATGCACCAAGTGCACGGCTTCGCAATGCATTTCTCACCAAGCACCAAGCGCACGGCTTTGCAATGCTTTGGACTTTTCCACACCAAGCCCCATGCTTGGATTTTCCATGCTAACTCCATGTTGGACTTTCCACACCAAGCCCCATGCTTGGATTTTCCATGCCAACTCCATGTTGGACTTTCCTATGACAATCCCATGTCATAAGTTTTTTCTATCATCAAAATACTGCTTGAGTCAAACTCGAGTCAACCTGGGTCAATTGCACCAACAATCTCCCCCTTTTTGATGATTGACAAAACTACCATCTCAAGTCTACCAATTCTCCCATATTGGCAATTCTCACATCCCAATGAGAATTCCAACGAACCCTAATTGGTAACTTGGTAACTTCTCCCTCTTTTTGACATTACATCAAAAAGGTCCCCCCAAGGGTATGAATGTCTCATATTCCAATGAGATCTTTCAATCTCTCCCTTGGAGGTACACATGCCTACAATCTTTCTAGTGATCCCATATCACTTAAAAGAGGCAACCCAATTTTCCTCCCATGAGGAAATACACATTCATCTTCCCATGATGGATACCTCCCCCTAGAGACTTGCTCCCCCTTGACCATTTCACCAACAATGTCCTTGGAGAGTCCCTAAGCCAATAGGAATATTAAACCAATCAAAATTAAGGCAAAGTTCAACAATGAACTCTCATCAACCTTAAAATTGATACTCTCCTTAAACACTACTCCTAATCCATATCCAATGGATTTCCACCCTTTCTAATGCTCTCCAAAGCATGTCCTAGGGTTAGGAGTGGTTAGGGAACCAAAACACAGCTGAACATGGGCCTAACCACCAAGGTTTACCCGAAATCAGCCTGTGCCAGTCGACTCTCTCAGATACCAGTCGATTGGACTTGGCATCAGTCGATTGCCATCCATGGCTGTCGACTGATAACTGCATTCTGCAGTTTTTTAATTTCAGAATTCCAAATTTCAAAATACATAAGTAAATATACGTAAGTTGAAAAATCTTGAAATTTCATACGTATAATACTTATCATAAACACTATGGGTGAAAAATATTTGAAAATTATTTTACCCATAAATTAATGATATTGACACAAAGTTCAAAAGTTTAGAAAAGCTTCAATAATGAGCCCTCTTTGTATCATCTCATTCAATGGTGATTGCTATCAAAAGATAGACTTCACCAAGGTTTTTCAAAATGGTTTTGAAACCTTTAATTTATTTTTCCAAAACATCTCACTTGTATCTAGATGTGTAAAACACATACAAGGCAATTAATCTAATGAGATGTGGGTTTTTGTTCTTTAATGGTCTCATGCATATTTCTAGGCAATATTATTTGATTCCCATCAAATCATGTCATAGTCCTTAATTTCATTTTATTTTATGATATGATTATGGCATAAATATGATTCAACTAAGCATGTGCCAAAATCATGATATCATGGCATGTGAATGAAATTTTAGCATACATGACATATAAAAATAAGTCTAAACATGATCATGAAATTTTTAGAGATAAAAATGAAAATGATGTCATGACATAGCAAGGCAAATAAATCATGGCAAGTAAAATATACTAAGGTATAAAATACCTAAGTGTTAAATCCAAATTGCCATTTCTAAGATTTAAACCTCTTTTTTCCTTAATGCCATTATTTCCCTAATGTGCCAAAAATCCAAAATGGCACACCAATACCTCTAAGACCTAATTGTGCCAATTTAATCATTTTTTAACTTCTCAAAGCATATTGGCATATACTAATGTGTCAACTCACCATGGCTAGGTTAACTACCCATCCACTTAGGGTTGACACACCCTAACCCATCTAGCGTGAATCGATCACGCTCCTAGGAACCCATTACCTATTGGAGCTCCTTGGGTTAACAAGGTATTCCCTAGGGATAGCTTCCCTAGATACCTTTCTAATGACCCTTTTAGGCTTTAAAGTCATAGTCTTTTGGGTTTTAGCTAAGTCAACTCTAGGGGTGACCCCCTTTTGACCTTCTTAGTGGCTACATTTGATTTCTTTGGGGTCTTAGCCACTAAGCACCTACCATGGTTAGACTTAGGGATGACTTCCCTACTAACCTTGGTTTTCCTAACCCTAGGCTTTGTTCCATAATCAAATGGAACATTATGATAAGTCTTCTTGGGCTTAGATTTGTGACCCAAACCTTCCTTTCCCTTAGACCATTCTTGAACCCTAGGTCTTGACTTTTGGGCATTTGACCCTTGAATAGAATTTTCTATAATCCTAAGAGTCTTTTCCATTCTCTCAAGTCTTGACCTCAAGACTTGGTTCTCTACTTCTAACCTTCTCAATTTTGATTATTCATTAGGTTTTTGGGAAATGTTTTTCTTTTTAGGCATATGCCTAGATTTCTTGGGGTTAATGCCCAAGTTTTCTTCAATTCTCCTAATTGACTCCCTAAGCAAGATTGGTCTAGTGTTATTGGTCCTAGGTTTGTCCTTAGATAAACTAACATGCTTGGCACCTAAATAATAAACCTTATTATTTCTACTAGCATGCTTTTCATTAATAATTGCAAGAGAACTAAAATAATTTTTAGCATGCTTTTTAACCTTAGGAATTGAAGGTGCATAATTTAAATTTACCTTAGGGTTAGCTTTAGAAGCTCCCCCTACATGAGTTACACCTTTTTGCCCTTTCTTCCTCCCCCTAGGGCATTGGCTTCGGTAGTGCCCCCTTTGGTTGCATTTGAAGCACACAATGTGCTCTTTGCTCTTAATTGTGGGGACTCTGGCATTTTTTGACTTTGGATTGACTTTTGGTGCTTGTGTTTTCTTCTTAGCCAATTTTGGGCATTTACTCTTGTAATGCCCTTTCTCCCTACACTCAAAACATATTATGTGATCTTTATTTAAAATCATTATGCTTGAGTTACCTAGGGTGGTGGAGGATTCTTCACTTCTTCTGGAGGTAGAAGCTTCATTTCGATCTTGCTCCGGAATAGAAACCCTTTCCTCCCCCTCAATGCTAGAGGTGGAGGTCTCCACCAAATCATCAACATCTTTAAATGTGGTGGGTGCTTCTTCCTCGGTATTCTCCTCTACTTGTACCGGTTGGGAGTTTTCTTGGAATTTCATTACCTTATTCCATAGCTCCCTTGCATCCCTATAGTCACCCAATCTAGACCAAATAGTTTTATGGATCAAATCACTAAGTAATTTTATTACCTTGAGATTTGTATTGAAGTCCTTGATTTGGTCTTGGGTCCACCTTGACTTCTTAATTTTCCGATTTCTTTCATCCATAGGCAATTCAAAATCGTTTTCTAAGATTAGCATAAAATCAAAATCGGTTTCTAGATATACCTCCATTTTTCTTCTCCACCATAGGAAATCTCCTTCGAATTTTGGTGGTTGGAGGTTGTAGCCGGCCATCTTGTAGTGCTTGTGTCGGCGGTTAGTTCTCGAAAAGTACCTAGGCTCTGATACCACTTGTAGGGTCGATGGTGGTCGGGTAGAGGGGGTGAATAGCCCTCAATCGTCGTATGGTAGAATACGATCGTTCTCATTGTGTGCTCGTCTACAATTATCATTAGCGCAGCGGAATAACAATAGAAATAACAACAATAACAATCACACACAAGATACAAGATATACGTGGTTCGGAACCGAATGGTTCCTACTCCACAGGCGAGCTCACCGAGCTCTAGTTATGTGCACGGCACTAACTGAACCACTCCTTCTCGACAACACGTCGGAGGTGGAGAAACCTCTCACAAGCAATTACACTAAGTAATATGAAATACAAGCAATACAAAGACAAATACGAAATACACGTAAAGAACACTTTACAACGCTTGCTTTGAATCCTTTGCTTGTTGCTTGCTTTAGATGGCTCTTGAAGGTCTGGAATGCAGCAGTAATTCCCCTCCAAAAGCTTCACCCTTAAAGTCTTGGTGAAATCCCTCATATTGAGCTCCTTTTATAACCTGCATCAAGTTGATTTCACGCGCATCAGTCGACTGGTCCTGTAGCCATTGTCTCACAACAGCCAAATCCACGCTGGACAAAAGCCAACGGATAACCCATCAGTCGACTGATGTCCATCATCAGTTGACTGGTAACATCATCAGTCGAGTGCTGGCATGAGCACTCGACTGGAAACCATTTTGTGGCTGAAAACACCCCGATCAGTCGACGGATCCCCCTCATCAATTGACTGATGGTGTTATCAGTCGACTGCCATCCCTCGACAGTCGACTGATCAACCAGACCCTGTTCAGTCGAACACCAGTCGAACCCTAGTCGACTTGGATCAGTTGACTGGCACCTATGTCAGTCGACTGATGTCGGGTAAAACCTCAAACATTAAGTTTTTTGAGCATCCAACACTCAGTCTTAGCCACTTGGCCAAGTCCACCTCATCCCTCATGGAGTTCCCCACCGAAGCTCTCTTCCCTCGACCTACGTCCCTCGAATGTGCTAAGCGCATGGCTTCGCAATGCCATCTTTTGCATCTCATGCTCTCGAAGTATGCTTCCCTTGGGCCTCACTCCATTCGCTCCCCGTCCGGCAGACCCTCGGATGCACCAAGCACACGGCTTTGCAATGCCATCCTTACCGACTCAAGGACTCTGAGCCTAGTGAACTTGCCAAGTTCTCAAGACTTCCCACATGCACCAAGTGCATGGCTTCGCAATGCATTTCTCACCAAGCACCAAGCGCACAGCTTCGCAATGCTTTGGACTTTTCCACACCAAGCCCCATGCTTGGATTTTCCATGCCAACTCCATGTTTGACTTTCCACACCAAGCCCCATGCTTGGATTTTCCATGCCAACTCCATGTTGGACTTTCCTATGACAATCCCATGTCATAAGTTTTGTCTATCATCAAAATACTGCTCGAGTCAAACTCGAGTCAACCTGGGCCGATTGCACCAACAAGGAGTTGGGTCAGCAGCTCAGCCGGATGGAGCAGCGCCAGATTGATATATTTGAGATGATGCGGACCTGGACCTTGGGTCAGGATCCTCCACCACTTCCAGGAGATGGCCCTAGGAATGATAGCTAGGCACATATTAGGGATCTTGTTTTTATTTTCATAGTGAGGTTGAGAGCATTTTGGACATCTATTTTGCTTGTAAAAACTCAATTTATATTTGAATGAAATATTGTGTTTGTGCAAAACCATGTGTCTTTGTCTATTTATGTGTGTTGATTTATTTATATAATTCATTTTATCATGACATCATATCTCCTTTTATCATATAAAATGTCATGTTATTGCTTAGGGTTACTTTCGATGTCATGTTCATGTTTAGAGCCTATTTATATGCCATGACATCATGATCATTGGTCATGCTTATCTATGTTATCATTTATGTCATGATCATTCATGCATTAATAAAATTGATTTAAAGACAATGGCATGATTTGAAGTCCCATGTATAAGGGAATCAAATAGAGTTGCCTAGAAAATGCATGAAGTCATAGTAACCCTAATTCCACATCTCACAATCACATTGACTTGTGTGTGTTTTATACACCCTAGATACATGTGAGATGTTAGGAAAATAGATTAAGTTCAAGGTGCATAGATGTTGCATCTAGATGAACTTAAACTTATTTCAATCATAAATATGGATCATGAGGAAAGCTAATGTACAAGTCATGTACATCTAGCCAATAGTCCATGGTTTAAAATAGGTTTTCAAAATCATTTTAAAATCCTTTTAGAAAACCTTGGTGAAGTCTATCTTTTGATAGCAATCACCACTGAAGAAGTTGATACAAAGTAGATCAAAAACATTAAAGTTTTAATGGTGTTTGAACTTTGTATCAATATCCTATTTTAATGGGTATTTTATTTTCAAACTATTTTTCACCCATTATATTCCATGTAAGTAAAGTGCGTATGAAAATTCAAAATTTTTTGAAATATGTATATTTACTTACGCATTTTCAAACTTCATTTTCTGAAAACCTGATTTCTGAAAATCAAGAATCAGTCGACTGTTACAGATTATCAGTCAACTAATGATGATTTCAGTCGACTGTTCTATGGAAGAGTCGACTGATAGGCTAATTTCGGATAAACAAGGATGTTTAGCCCATGTTTCAGCTATGTTAGGGTTCCCTAACCACTCCTAACCCTAGGATATGCTTTGAAAAGCATTAGAAAGGGTGAAAATCCATTGGATATGGATTAAGAGAATTGGTTTAGAGTGTGTATCAATTTAAGGTGTGGGAAATTTCAATGTTGAACTTTTAGCCTTATTTTTGATGGTTTAGAGTGCCTATAGGCTTAGAGACTTCTCAAGGACATTGTTGGTGCAATGCTCAAGGGGGAGCAAGCCTTTAGGAGAAGGTATCCATCATGGGATGATGGATGTTATTTTTCCTCATGAGGGGGAGAAATGGGAACTTGAGATGCCCAATTTGGAAATTGGGAGACTTCATAGGAGTGTCTCTCTTGAATGATATGGGCCTTATCACTGGGAAGATTGTAGGCATCCTAGATGTTTTTGGACCAAGAGGGAGATTGTAAGATCTCATTGGGATATGAGACATTGACCTCCTTGGGAAAAATCTTTTTGATGTATGTCAAAAAATGGGAGAATTTATGGAATTACTAATTTGGAGAATTAGTAAGGGAATTTGAGTTAAAGGCCTAACTCAAGGGTGTTTTTGTCAAATATCAAAAAGGGGGAGATTGTAGGTGCAATTGGCCCAGGTCACGATTGACCAGACTCGAGTTTGACTCGAGTAGTGTTTTGATGTCTGACATGTGTTGGGGAGATTGCTGGTGCAATCAACCCAAGTCATATTTGATGTTTGATGATGGTTTGATCATTGTCATGGGAAAGTCCAAGTCTGGAGTACTTGGCATGGCAAGTCCAACATGGGTTAGCAAGGGAAAGTCCAAGCTTGAGTTTTGGCATTTGAGAAGTCCAAGGGGGATATTGGTGGCGTAAAGTCCAAGCGGAGTCTTGGCAGCATAAGTCCAATGGTTGGCGACATAAAGTCCAAGCAGGAATCTTGGCAGTGTAAGTCTAATGTTCCTTGGCGGTATAGATCAACTTAGCATGACATAGCCGATGGAAGCACCTAAAGGCTAGCGTATGGATGAACAAGTCATGGATGACTTGGAGGGATCTGATAGGCGTGAGGCTGACGGAGGTGGCTAGAAGGCTTAGGTCTAAACTAAGGGTGGTCTAGCAAGTATGGAGGCATCATACTTGGGTTAAAACTTCATGTTTGAGGTATATCAGTCGACTGATATTAAGTGCAATCGACTGATGCGAGTCAACTAGGGTTTGACTACGGAAAATGGCCTAGCAATCGATCGCATCGGCGGGCCGAGTCGATCGGTGATGCTGATCGATCGGTGATGGTCAGGAAGTCAAGAATAGTAAGGTCTTCAATCGAGTGAGGCCCGAGTACTCGACTGATTGAGACATCAGTCGACTGATGGGCATGATCAGTCGACTGATGGTCTATCCGTTAGACTTATCCGATGTGGTTCATGCCATTGTGAGATAACGGCTACAGGGGCAGTCGACTGATAGTCCCGATCAATCGACTGCTAGGCGAAAATCAACCCGAGTTACAGGTTTAAAAGGAGCACAAAGGGAGGATTTTTGACAGCGGTTACTAGGGCTATTTGGGGCGATGTGATGGTGCATTTCAAGCTCTCCACGTGCAACTCAAGCAACCAAACAAGCAAGCAATCAAAAGCTCTTTGTAAAGTGTTTTTCCTTTACTTGTAGTGTATTTCATACTTGTATTAGCTTGCATTTGTTGTATTACTTTTGTAATCACTGTAAGAGGTTTCTCCACCTCCGACTTATTGTCGAGAAGGAGTATTTGTGATTAGTGGTGTGTGTTTGCATCGCTAGGGCTTTTAGAGCTCAATCCGTGGAGTATGAACCATACGGTTCCGAACCACGTTATATCTTGGCGTTGATCTTATGATTGTTGCTATTTGTATTCATGTTATTATTATTTCCACTGTGCTAACATATTTTGTAGAAATAAATGATCAATTCTCATCCACGACGAAAATCGCTATTCACCACCTCTAGCGGCCACCAAGGTCCCTACAGTTTTATGAGATTATTTGAACTCAATTAAGTTAGTCAACCTTGGGTTAGATTCGGATTTAACCCTAATCTCATCAAGTAACCTTTTCGAGAAATTGACTTTTAGGTCGTGGCGAGGCACAGGGGCCTTCTTTGATTGGAACAACAACCACTTCCTTAGACAAAGCCAAGTTCAGGAAAATGACAACTTGAGTCACTTAAGACTACTTCCTAGTCTAACTAGTTTAGGATACTGTGAGGTAGCTTCAGCTAGTTCCACTTAGTCGAGTGCACCGAGCTAGATACACCTTATCTAACTTGGACACACAGGACTTCATTTCTCTAGCGTACTATCATCTCGTCGTATCCTGATACTATGCTGTCAAGAGTTGATTAACTACTTACCCTATCTAGCCGTTCTAAAAAGTAAAATAAAAGTTTGATCATGCTAAGGTAGTGAGTATACTATTTTGGTATTATCTTTCCCTGGATCATTGAACCAATATGGTCTAGTCAAAAAATGAAATTGATCCTGGGGAATCCAATACCTATTGGTCCTTATATATGAATTTAAGAGAATTTTAGGGACCCAAGCTTGGATTCGTTGATGACTACAATTTATGATAGACATATATAATCTATTCATAGTCTTTGATCTAAACCTGAGTCCGGCTCTATTGTACACAACTCTCTGAGTTCCAAGAAGTCAGTTAAGATTCTTAGACCCCATTGAGAACTTGTCCAACCGAGCCTCGAGCTCTTGGACTTGTCCTTTCAAGAGAGAGTTCTCTTCTTTGAGTTTTTTCAACTCGAGTTGAGTCCTCCTCTCGAACTTGACTAGTCGAAGAGGTTAGAGTGGCTTCTTGCTTGAGGGTTTCAACTTCCTCAAGCAAGGATTCGACCCTAGACCCGGACTTAGTTAATTCATGTATTGAAAACCTAGCTTGGGTGAGATGATTAGAATTTAATCAAGCTTAATAAGCTTAATACAATTTACTAAACCTAATATAATTTACTTAAACTAAACTTAATAAATTTACCTAAACATAACTACAAAATTACTTAAACTTATCTAAACTAATTTACTCAACTAAAGTAACTTACTTATCTAATCAATTCAACCCAACCAATTTAATCAATCAACGAAATTAACCTAATCAACTAAACCAAATTATCAATTAAATCGAATTAAACATAAAAATTAACCAAAAATAAAATTAATCGATTTTAGTTGACTGAAACATTTCTAGTCGACTGAAACATTTCCAGTCAACTCAACAAGAGTCGACTGAATCATTTTTAGTTGCCTCCAAACCTCGAAAAGGTAAAACGCAACTCTAGTCGACTAAAACTAATTCAGTTGACTGAAATACGACGGAGATAAGGGTTAGGCGGTCACAGTAAATGGTAAATTTACTACAGTTGACTATAATTCAGTCGACTGAACTATTTCTAGTCGACTGAAGTCCATCTATAAGACCGACACTAGGGCACCGCCAAGTCGACTCACAACCACCTCAATCTATTGGAAAAACTCTATTTTCATCCCTTCAAAGTGTCTAGGTCGTTATATCTCTTTGATAATATCATCTACAATGTTGAGGTAATAATTCTAAACCCTAAGTTCAATTATTTTTCAATAAATATTAAATATTTACAATTTAATTAGGGGTAAGAGAAGAGTCATTGAGGTTGAGTCATCTACTTCATGTATGGACATTAGGTTCCCTACTGAGGGGCATAGGATTAGGTTTGAGAACACCCTTTATACTCCTTTGCCTACTAGATACATTAGTAGATCATTTTTTAGTAAATCATGCATCCCTAGTATGGAGGTCATAACACATTACGGATTAGAGAAATTAGTCTATTGTAAAAACTCTATTAACATAGATTTATGTGTAGAGTTTTTCAATAATTTTAGTAAAATTTATGATCTTATATATTTGACTAGAGTATAGGGTAAGGATTTTATTTTTACCCCCTCTATGTTGAGAGAGCATCTAGGACTCATGCATTCATCATGTCTGGTTGCATGTTTTCCATCCATGGAGTTACTGTACGGTGACCCCTACTCACACATTACATTAGATAAGATACATATGTATCTATTTGGTGAGGAGAGAACTCCATCTGTGAGCATCTTCAGTTCCACTACACTCAGAGTACAGGACTATGCCCTGTGTCGAGTCATCGTGAACTACATTTTGCCACTCACCACTAGGGACATCACTATGATGCGTCCCTATCATTCATTCCTACTTTATGCTCTTAGTCATAGATTAGATTTATACATTAGTTTGAAGATGTTTCATTCCATCATTCATCATTCTAGGTCAGTTACTAGCAGGAAGGCACATTTGCCTTACTGCCATGTCATCACATCTTTACTAGCCACATTAGGGTTTGATGTTACCATAGGTAACATCAAACAACTTTGAGTATGACATGATAGGTTCTAGACAATTTGGTTTAGCTAAAATAGGTTTAGATGAAAATAATGTCCTCGCATGGAAGAGAGATGGTGATCCTCAACTATAACAACAACCTGAGCCTGAGCAAGAGCCTGAGCCTAAGGTTGACCCAGAGCACCACTCCGAGTATGAGCATCAAGAAGCACCAGGATTTGACAGTCTATCACCTTTTCTGGGGATTCCAGCACCTCCTACTGTAGAAGAAAGATTATCCAGATTGAAGGATGTGATGCAGCACCAGGAGCAGCAGCATCAGGCTCATCATCTTGAGATGATGTAGATGCTCCAAGCGCAGAGAGAGGATCATCGAGAGATGATGGAGTTCTTTAGATTTTGGAGTATGGGTCATCCACCCCCTCCACCTCCTCCACCTTCATCTTCTAACTAGGACTGTCTTAGTTATGCTAGTTGTTACTATTTTAACTTAAATAATAAACTTGATAACTCTTAAATCTTGATTGTGATTTGGATTATGTTTGGTAGACTAGGATGTTTTCATGATCATTACTAAAAATTTATTTTGTTAAGTAATATTATTTTCTTAAAGGAAAAAATAAAATCAATCTAGCCTTGGTCAATCTAGATTTCATGATCCTATAAATCTAGATAAGTCTTCGCATCTCACAAACACCTAGGATTACCTGTTTGTGTATTGAGCCACGAAGATGAAGATGGGTGTGATATGTTAGGACTGCACCCCAAGTTCCAGATGTAGATTCAGTGCATCGACATGAACCAACACAGAGTTTATAAGAGAAAATCAATCACTTCGGTGACTAACTCTAATTCAAAGCTTAATGATAATTCTATATCACTTGAGCTAGTAAAAAGTTGGACATTTGCTTTAAGGACAATTTTTAGATGTGTATTGTTTTTATATAAAAAATATACTATCTAGGAACTAATGCTTGGACATAGTTTTATAATACAATTGCATCATCTTGAAAATTTTGAAAAACTTGGAATTTGAAAATTGTTTTTATTGAGGGGGAGTTAGAATTTTTGAAAAACTTGGAATTTGAAAATTGTTGTTATTGAGGGGGAGTTAGAATTTTTGAAAAACTTGGAATTTGAAAAAAAAATTATTAAGGGGGGTTAGAATTTTTGAAAATTTTAGATTTTGAAAAATGCTTTTATTGAGGAGGAGTTAGAATTTTTGAAAATTTTTGAAATTTTAAAAACATTTTTATTGAGGGTAATTTTTTAAAATTAGACCTTTAAAGAAGTTTAAGGTGGAGTTTCAAAGATTTTTTCAAAAATATTTTAAGGGAAGCATTGATAAATTTTGAAATTTGAGACATTAAGAGCTTTGAATATGTTAGAAATTTAATCCTTTGTAAAATTTGAAACCGAAAAATATAGGGAGAGATCTCATCTTTAAAAGAAAATCTTACTTAAGGACAGTATTGATTAAATTATTTTCAAAACTTGAGCATTTTTGTTAAAGCTTGATCTTTAGTTTGAAAACTTTAATTCTCATCTTATGGCATTTTGAACTGGATGTTGGTTTTGATGTATGTCAAAGGGGGAGAAAGGAGATTTAAAGTTAGAGAGAAGAGACTTAAAGAGAAGGAGATTTAAAGTTCTTTATGCATATGAGCATTACATGCGTATACATTTTTAACTAAATGCATTTCTGATATATGTTATAATTGGATATTGCAGTTTCATTCTCCTAACTTTAACTGATGTGTTGTCATACATCAAAAAGGGAGAGATTGTTGAAGCAGAGAGCTTCACTCCTTGGTTTTTGATGTATGAACCATAGTTAAAGTTAGGAATTACTTGTGTTCTAATATCAGTGTTAAGTGTGCAGACTTAACAAAAAGTCCTAGTAGGTCGTGTTGATCGGATACTAGACAGATGACTTAACAGATCAAGAGGACTGAACACCAAGCATGTGTTGGGTTTCCGGCACCGCGGCGAGTTTGTGTTCAAATATGTTTCGTAAACATGTGCACAGCGGAAGGAATAAAATAATAAATCTAATTTATTACAACACACACCACACGCATGCATAGTACAACATGTGTAGACATAACCGTAGTTTCAAATTTTGCAATAAAAGAAAATTTATTCTATGTATACCTGACGTATCACGTGTAGCGGGAAAGGCATCAACCGGAGCGATCCTCGCTAGAATCGCCTCTATTCGTATCCACGCCGAGTATCTTCGGGATGACTTCACAAAGTCACGAACCTCATCTTCGTACGAGTCACTAGCCTCGTGTCGAAGATGATGTGATCGAGAGAAGATCACAATCCGAATCAAAATTCGGATTTAAAATGAGTCCTCAAAAACTCGCTTCTCCGAAGAGGTATTCGTCAACCGTTTGACGAATCCTTCGTCCTCCACCTATGAGGATTACTAGAGATCAACTCCCCGGCAAGTAAGCCGCTGTCGGAGCTCCAAACGTCGTCCAAACGATGCTCCGACACGAAGGAAAACAAGCTGTACAGAAAATTAGACAGCTTGGTGGAGGAGTTTGCGCCGGCCAAATAAGGAAGCTAGATGCTCACCTTGTCGCCGGAGCGAAGGAAGATCACTGGAGGATCGCCGGCAGGAGCTTGGATGCTGGAAACAACTTGGATAGTGGCCAAAGGGTGGGCGGCGGCAAGGGCTTGCGCCGACTACAAGAGGAGAAGAAGGAGAGGGGGCGGCCACTTAGGGTTTCCAACTTCAAAAGTTGTCCACGAAAAACCCTTAAGCCATGTTTTTATAGAGAACACATTCTCCTAACGGTTATTGGTTCATAACCAAAACTCGTTAACCCGCTCCAATAACTTAAGTTAAAATAAACCAAACTACGTTGGTCTTTTTTAAGTTAAAATGAACAGAACCAACTTTTGGTTCATTCGGTTAAAACAAACCAAACCCCTTTGGTTTATTCTCCACCATTGGATTAGAACCAAACCAATTTGGTTCATCCATCATGTCTTCATAAGACACGGCCCATCCACGCTTCCATTGCGACTGAAATGATTTCATGCTCGCTCCTTGTTTGGTCCAACCAAAACAAGTTTCTCTCGGTCTGAGAATCTCATTCTCAAGCTCGTTTTAAATCCTTCAGATTACGCTTGTTGTGCGTGTGATCAAATAGGTTCTCGATTTATGTTGGTCATCTATAATTAACCATTAATTATAGAACGATCATGAGTGGCACCTAGTAGTACATCATGATCCCCAATTAACCGAAAAGATCAACGGTTGATCCAGAACTATTTCTGAAACCCTTCAGCAGCTACAATGAATCGTGCCCCATTCCCTTCACTCATCTTATACCCACTTGGTTCAAGACATGGTCTATAGTGTCATTCTCCACTAGGTTGACTACGTCACACCTAGCCCAAGTATCATTTCCTCATCCTACGAATTCTAGTTACTGTACATGTATCCAAGAGTACCTTACTCTAAACATGTAATGCTTTGGCCAAAGACTTTAGTAACAATCCGACGAGAGGCCATGGGTATACATCTCCTCACAAGGAGTGGTGAATCCTTTATAGGCTATTCAAACACCTTCGATCACTTCGACTTATACCCAATCATCCCGGGTCCACATCTGCTCAAAGATGTTTGCTTAAGATGTCAAAGCATAAGTCTTCATGATCAAGATGACTTGAATACCGCAAGTCAAAGGAACATCGCACTTAAACTGCAGTAAGAACTTCATTGACATATCTGTATATGCAGAGAACCATATGAAGTCTTACGGCTGGTCACTCCAATGAACTAGTTACCATAACTAGCACCCAAGATTAACTCCGGACATCACAATGTCTCCAGCCAGTGAGAATCAGCTGCTTGGATACACCAAGGAGTATACCTCGTGCTAGTCTCGACAGAATTGATGGTGTCCAAATCTATCAATTTATCGACTAGGGATAATTTTGATACATCAAAATTACACATGTAGAGATACTCACTAGTTGTGATCCAATCACAAATTCTCTCATGCTGTGAATCGTATCATGGACATTCAGTAAATGAGTTTAAGATCTAATCAAATACATGAGAACATGTATACTCAAATAGTGAATCTTCATTTATCATATAAATGGTTCAAACATAAGGCGATTGCCTTAGAACATCTCTCACATATTACTAACAAACTCCCACTTGGCCTAATGTCAATCGCTACGGTATCCAATACCATAGGCTCTAACATGACCCTCAAACTTACTTTGAGATAATGTCTTAGTCAAAGAATCCGCTAAGTTCCTTTCAGTGGGGATTTTCTCGATTTGTATTTCCTTCCTACTAACGATCTCTCTGATCAGATGAAAGTGGCGAAGTACATGTTTGGATCATTGATGAGACCACATCAAATTCAGAGATGAACTTCTTGATCCAAACTGCTTCCTTTGCTACTTCCAAAGCTGCAATGCATTATGCCTTAGTGGCAGAATAAGCTATAGTGTCAAGCTTGGAACCTTTCCAACTTATTGTGCCTCCATTCCAGGTGAATACATACCCAGACTAAGACTTGGAATCATCCTTGTCTGTCTGGAGCTAGCATCCGTATACCCACGTATCACCATGTACCCTTCTCCATATATTAGGAACGCATCCTTAGTTCTTCTTAAGTACTTAAGGATCGTCTTAACAGTCACCCAATGATCTATTCCTGGATCAGACTAGTATCTGCTCATGACACTCAGAGCATACGATACATCGGGCCTCGTACATAACATAGCATACATGATAGATCCTATTGTGGATGCATAGGGAATCTCACTCATGCAAATTCTCTCGTCTTCTGTGTGCGGACACATAGACTTCGAAAGGTGTATCCCATGCATGATGGGTAGGAAACTTTTCTTGGATTCCGACATGCTAAACCTCTTTAGCACTCGGTCTATATATGTAGACTGCGAAAGACCAAGCAACCATTTCGATCTATCTCTATAGATCTTAATCCAGAGGATGTTGGTTGCTTCTCCCAGGTCTTTCATGGAGAATGTCTTAGACAACCAAATCTTAACTGACTGTAAGACTGAAATATTGTTTCCTATAAGTAATATGTCATCGACATACAATACTAGGAACACGACTGCACTCCCACTAACCTTCTTGTACACACAAGGTTCATCTGGATTTTGTGAGAAATCAAACCTTTTGATTGTCTCATCAAAACAGATATTCTAGCTCCTGGATGCTTACTTCAATCCATATATGGACCGTCGCAATTTGAATACCTTAGTTTTATCAACCGATGTGAAACCCTCAAGCTGTATCATATACACATCCTCGAGTAGGTTTCCATTAAGGAAAGTTGTTTTCACATCCATCTGTCATATCTCATAATCATAATGAGCCGCTATGGCCAGGAGCATCCGAATGGATTTAAGAATAACAACAGACGAATAGGTTTTGTCATAATCAACACCTTGCTTTTGACGATATCCTTTAACCACCAGTCTAGCCTTAAAGGTAATCACATTACCATCCATGTCAGTTTTCTTCTTGAAAACCCACTTGCACCCTATAGGTTTTATGCCTTCAGGTGGGTCAACCAAGTTCCAAACTTGTTTTTCATATATGGAATCCATTTCTGACTTCATGGCTTCAAGCCACTTATCCCTTTCTAAACTTGTCAGAACTTCTTCATAACTGGTAGGCTCCTCATCATCAATGAGTAACACGTCATTCGATTCACTTACGAGAAATCCATATCTCTCAGGAATATTGTGTGTTCTACTAAATCTACGAAGATGTGGTGTTTCAATAGGTCCAGTCGATTGCTCATCACTATGAGTTATCGGTTGTTGTGCTTTACCAGGTATCTCTTCAATGTCTATTTGAGTCTCTCGAGCCTCCTCAAGCTCGACGACACTCCCACTGTTTTCTTGTAAGAGAAACTCTTTCTCTAGAAACACAGTATGCCTTGAAACAAATACCTTTTGTTCCACAGGATGATAGAGTTGGTAACCCCTTATTTCCTTATGGTATCCAATAAATAGACATTTATCAGACTTAGCATCCAATTTATCTGATATAGTCCGCTTCACATAAGCAGGACTACCCCATATCTTCAAGTAAGATACATGAGGTTTCTTACTATTCCATATCTCATATGGAGTAGTGGAGACTACCTTGGTTGGCATTCTGTTTAACAAGTAAACAGTTGGCTAAAGTGCATAGCCCCAAAAGGACTTAGGAAGATTCGTATGATTCATCATTGACCTGACCATGTCCAACAAGGTCCAGTTACGCCTCTCAGATACACTATTATGTTGTGGTGTATATGGCGAAGTCCATTGAGACAATATACCATTGTCTCTTAGATAATCTAGAAACTCTTGACTTAAGTATTCACCACCTCGATCCAATCAAAGTATTTTAATACTCTTGTCATGTTGTTTCTCTACTTCATTTTTGAATTCTTTGAACCTTTCAAAGGCTTCAAACTTGTGTTTCATCAAGAACACATACCCAAACCGTGAGTGATCATCGGTGAAGGTAATGAAGTAGTTATAGCCTCCTAAAGCTTGAGTTGACATAGGTCCACATACATCAATATGTATTAGACCTAGCAACTCTCCCACTTGTTCACCTTTTCCTGTAAAAGGTAACTTAGTTATCTTGCCTTTTAAGCATGATTCGCATGTATCGTATGAATCCAATTCAAACGATTCTAGAATTCCACATCGGTGTAATTCGAACATGTGTTTCTTGCTTGTATGGCTAAGACGACAATGCCACATGTAGGAGTCTAATTGATTAACCTTTTGAGCATGCTTGTTGCTCGCTTCGATATTGAAAACGTCACTGGATACATCCAATGTATAAATATCATTGCTTAACGTTCTAGTCCAATAAAGAACTCCATTCAAAGTTATGTAACAACAATTGTTACTAAAAGTCAAATGGTACCCATTTCTATTTAAACAAGAAATAGAAATGATGTTATTTATCAATGAAGGAACATAAAAGCAATTGTCCAAATCTAAGACAAGTCCTGCAGGGAGTTTCAACAAATATGTTCCGATGGCGAGTGCAGCAACCTTTGCTTCATTCCCAACACGTAAATTTGACTCTCCCTTGACGAGTCTTCTTCTATTCCTTAGCCCATGTATGTCATTACATATATGTGAGTCACACCTAGTATCCAATACCCAAGTGTTTGAGGAAATAGAATGACAATCAATAACGAAGATATCTGAAGAAGATGGGGCATCCAATGCCTTATTCTTCTTCACGAACTCAAAGATAAATCTTGCAATTTCTTCGCCAAAGGCCCTCCTTGCCATAATAATGGCAAGTGCCCTTTTGAGCTGGTTCTGCCTTTTTATCCTTTTTCTTCCCCTTCTGCTATTCCTTTAACTTCCTCTTAGAACCATTCTTCGAGGAATCAACTTACAGCAAAGTCCCCTGCTCATGCTTCACAGAAGACTCCACAGTCTTCAGCATGTTGAGCAGTACCACAGATGAACCTTCTTGCATCTCAAAGGTGAAGAGGAGCTTGGATACTTCGAACCTTTCGAATCTCACTTGCTCATCAACCAACTCATAAAGATGAAAGACTATGGTATGAGCATCCATATGCTCATGCTCCTTCTACAGCTCAGGTACCATCGTGGCTAGCATGATGTAACTCGCCATTTCAGAATCAGTCACATGTTTCTGATAGGCCAACAATTGATCCAGAGTTGCATTGTCACTAGGATGGGCGGGAAGAGGCGCTTCGAGGACATTTGTAAGTTTTTCAACCTTGAGAACAATTCTCAAGTTTCTAAGCCAGTCCAAGAAGTTCGGCCCAGTCAATTTATTTGAATCCAAAATGGAATGCAAATTCAAAGACATCATGATCAATAGATTAACTTAGAAATACAAAACGAGCATATATGAGAAAGATGATTTAAAATGCATCAATATACATTCATAAATCCCATTCATTTTTCGAATTTCAAAAAATCCCAAAATCACTTCGGGAGATTGTAGGTCCATCTCCGAATGAGCTGATATCCAACATAGATATGAACAACTCTGGAGAGAGTCCAATAAGTCATTCATAACTACGATGGTAGGTATCAAATATACCGATTGCATATCACATATATGCAACTATCACAATGTGCTATCAACTAATTGAATGTTCACACATACATCGGGTTGTTAACACATTAACAAGTATGCATCATATGCATAGCACCCAACTTCACCTCCCTTCACATCGACCTTGGAGAGAGTTCAACAAGTCGATGCTCCAGGTTAAAGTCAACCCATTAATCGAGAAATAGTTTTAATATGATTAGAGTGCATTCAACCAATTAGCCCGGCTTGGAGAGAGTTCAACAACCAAAGCTAACGATTGACCTCTGACTCTTACCATATTAGTATTAAACTATTCCATGGTTTGAACATGTTCGGGTTCGAGCCGGGCTTGGAGAGAGTCCAACAACCCAAACAAGAAACGGAACTCTGGTTCTAACCATATTAATGGAAGGTGTAGGCTATAATATTGAGTAAGGATTTTTATGTCTCATCCTCTTTACATGCAAATAACTATTGTCTACATGGCATGGCATACATCTACATGTCATGACACGCATGGCATAATTATATGTATCTAATGCAATTACATGGCATACAATTATGACATGTACAAAATTTCCTTATATGTCATAACTATTTATGGAAATAAAATATGTTTGAGATTTGATTCTCCAAATCAAATCATGATTAAATTAGGAAACAAATTTTCAAATCTAATCACATATTTTATTTGTGGAAAGTGTTAAGGAAAGTCAATTTAGGAAACAAATTTCCTAAATCATCAAAACTACTTATGGAAATAAAATATTTTTAAGATTTGATTTCCCAAATCAAATCATGATTAAATTAGGAAACAAATTTCTAAATCTAATCAAATATTTTATTTATGGAAAATATCAATTTCCATAAATACTTCTAACTTTTCAAAAGTAAAAGATTTTCATAAATACTTCTAGACTTTCCAAAATTAAAAATTTCCATAAATACTTCTAACTTTCCAAAAGTAGAAAATTTCCATAAATACCATTACGACTATCGCAAAATAATTTTACGATTATGTCGAAACACAACCTAGGCTCTGATACCATTGTTGGGTTTCCGACACCGTGGTGAATGTGTGTTCAAACATGTTTCGTAAACATGTGCACAGCGAAAGGAATAAAATAATAAATCTAATTTATTACAACACACACACCACACACATGCATAGTACAACATGTGTAGACATAACCATAGTTTCAAATTTTGCAATAAAAGGAAATTTATTCTACGTATACCTGACGTATCACGTGTAGCGGGAAAGGCATCAACCGGAGCGATCCTCGCTAGAATCGCCTCTATCCGTATCCACGCCGAGTATCTTCGGGATGACTTCACAAAGTCACGAACCTCGTCTTCGTACGAGTCACTAGCCTCGTGTCGAAGACGATGTGATCGAGAGAAGATCACAATCCGAATCAAAATTCGGATTCAAAATGAGTCCTCAAAAACTCGCTTCTCCGGAGAGGTATTCGTCAACCGTTTGACGAATCCTTCGTCCTCCACCTATGAGGATTACCAGAGATCAAATCCCCAGCAAGTAACCCGCTGTCGGAGCTCCAAACATCGCCCAAACGATGCACCAACACGAAGGAAAACAAGCTGTCCAGAAAACTGGACAGCTTGGTGGAGGAGTTTGCGCCGGCCAAATAAGGAAGCTAGATGCTCACCTTGTCACCGGAGTGAAGGAAGATCACCGGAGGATCGCCAGTAGGAGCTTGGACGTCGGCAACAACTTGGACAGCGGCCAAAGGGTGGGCGGCGACAAGGGCTTGCACCGACTACAAGAGGAGAAGAAGGAGAGGGGGCGGCCACTTAGGGTTTCCAACTTCAAAAGTTGTCCACGAAAAACCCTTAAGCCATGTTTTTATAGAGAACACATTCTCCTAACGGTTATTAGTTCATAACCAAAACCCG
Source organism: Wurfbainia villosa (assembly GCA_025175895.1). Taxonomy (NCBI): domain Eukaryota; kingdom Viridiplantae; phylum Streptophyta; class Magnoliopsida; order Zingiberales; family Zingiberaceae; genus Wurfbainia; species Wurfbainia villosa. The sequence continues at coordinate 36,380,602 of CM045990.1, forward strand.
TTAACCCGCTCCAATAACTTAAGTTAAAATAAACCAAACTGCGTTGGTCTATTTTAAGTTAAAACGAACCGAACCAACTTTTGGTTCATTCGGTTAAAACAAACCAAACCCCTTTGGTTTATTCTCCGCCATTGGATTAGAACCAAACCAATTTGGTTCATCCATCATGTCTTCATAAGACACGGCCCATCCACGCTTCCATTGCGACTGAAATGATTTCATGCTCGCTCCTTGTTTGGTCCAACCAAACCTAGTTTCTCTCGGTCTGAGAATCTCATTCTCAAGCTCATTTTAAATCCTTCGGATTACGCTCATTGTGCACGTGACCAAATAGTTTCTCGGTTTATGTTGGCCATCTATAATTAACCATTAATTATAGAACGATCATGAGTGGCACCTAGTAGTACATCATGATCCCCAATTAACCGAAAAGATCAACGGTTGATCCAGAACTATTTCTGAAACCCTTCAGCAGCTACAATGAATCATGTCCCATTCCCTTCACTCATCTTATACCCACTTGGTTCAAGACATGGTCTATAGTGTCAGTCCCCACTAGGTTGACTACGTCACTCCTAGCCCAAGTATCATTTCCTCGTCCTACGGATTCTAGTTACTGCACATGTATCTAAGAGTACCTTACTCTAAACATGTAATGCTTTGGCTAAAGACTTTAGTAACAATCCGACGAGAGGCCATGGGTATACATCTCCTCGCAAGGAGTGGTGAATCCTTTATAGGCTATTCAAACACCTTCGATCACTTCAACTTATACACAATCATCCCGGGTCCACATCTGCTTAGAGATATTTGCTTAAGATGTCAAAGCATAAGTCTTCATGATCAAGATGACTTGAATACCGCAAGTCAAAGGAACATTGTACTTAAGCTGCAGTAAGAACTTCATTGACATATCTATATATGCAGAGAACCATATGAAGTCTTACGGCTGGTCACTCCAATGAACTAGTTACCATAACTAGCACCCATGATTAACTCCGGACATCACAATGTCTCCAGCCAGTGAGAATCAGCTGCTTGGATACACCAAGGAGTATACCTCATGCTAGTCTCGACAGAATTGATGGTGTCCAAATCCATTAATTCATCGACTAGGGATAATTCCGATACATCACAATTACACATGTAGAGATACTCACTAGTTGTGATCCAATCACAAATTCTCTCATACTGTGAATCGTATCGTGGACATTCAGTAAATGAGTTTAAGATCTAATCAAATACATGAGAACATGTATACTCAAATAGTGAATCTTCATTTATCATATAAATGGTTCAAACATAAGGTGATTGCCTTAGGACATCTCTCACATATTACTAACAGCATGAAGTTCAAATGGGTCGTGTGGACCAGACATTTGGTATGAAGACCGATTGGGTCAAGAGATTAGACAATCGACAAAAAGTCCAACTAGGTCAGACATACATGACAGCTGGTGGAAGCCCTGGTGGGTCAAATCTGTTAGGGCAATCTCTTGCCATGATAAGGTTTTGATGTGTGTAGCAATGGGTTCAAGTTAGGTTGTTATTGTGATTTGATATGTGCGTTGAAGTCGTGCAGGACTTAGTAATTCGCACATGGAGCCTTGGCGAGTTTCACATCTCATGACTCGGTCTTTGAGTCGGTGAAGGATTGCTTTGCAGAAGTCGTGCACTTGGAGCATCCGAGGGACCTCTGGACGAGGAGCTTGGAGTGAAGCCGGAGGAAGTAGACTTCAGGGCGAGATGCGAAGGATGGCGCTGCATAGCCGTGCGCTTGGCACATCCGAGGGACGTGGCCGGATGAAGATAACTTCAAAGGTGAGGGACTCCGAGGGATGATAGTGAGCGAATGTAACCCGGGAAGGGGTAGTAGCTCTTAAGTGAAACTTGGCTATTTGGCTAAGTGTCGGATGAGTTTTCCCGACATCAGTCGACTACCATGGAATGGCAGTCAACTGCTCTGAGTCAAACGGGTTCAACTGGTATCCGACTGAGTTGTTTTGGGGTCAATAGTAGACTACCATATGTGGGCGATCATGACCATCGATCCAATCGCCAAGGTAGCAATGATCGATCAAGAGGGTCTCAGGCCATGAACCACCTGCAGCCGACTAGGCAGTCGACTATGGATGCATCAGTCGACTGATGGGATCCATCAATCGACTGCCAAGGGATACGTTGGACTACAACGGTCGGGATCCGATGTGTTCGGAGGCCGTTGTAGTGGCGACAGTCGACTGCCAAAGGCAGCAGTCGACTGGTGGCGGCCAACGGGAAGAAATCATCCCTCTCTATAAAAAGAGAGGGTGTTGGGCTTTGAGAGGCTAATGCTTGAACTCTAATCTTCTCCCAAAGTGCCATAAACGGTTTCCTACTCTTCTTACTTGCTTTTGCTTCATTCTTATTGTAAGAAGAGTGATCTTGGTTATAAAGGTTACCTCCACCTAGCTTGGTGCAAAGGAGAGACCAATATTGGATTGGCTTTGGAGGAGTGATTCACCTTGGACGAATCGGACCGTGAATTAGCGACGTAGCTGTGAACCACATTACATTCCATGATAGCATTGTTTGTATTCTTCATTGTTTATTTGCTTGTCTTTATTAGTATTCCGCTTGCGCTAACGATTGTGTAGATGAGCAAACGATCGAGCAAAATCCACCATCCAACGAAAGAGGGCTATTCACCCCCCTCTAGCCCGTCACCGTGATCCCCCACAAAATCGGATGTCAAGAGTGGTAAGTCTAGTGGGCAGTCGACAGGTAAGCCTCGAGTGGAGAGGTGAGGTCGATTCCTCTTTAGGGGGACAAATCTAGGCATTGATATGACGAATAGTCCACGTGGGACTTACAAGTTGAGATCGAGCAGTATTACTATTGCTATCCTGTTTTAGTATTATCTATTTGTGCTAATCTCGTTTTGCAGGGATTAGTCGACTGAAGTTCAGTCGACTTGGTTTAGTTCAGTTGATTGGATGCACACTTGGTAGGATTAGCTGATGATCGATTAAAGATCTGGCAGCGCAGATGGAAAGTGTTTCAATCAACTGGGGAGGTTCAGTCGACTGGAGAGTTAAACTTTTCGATGCGGAGCTAGGTGACCTAGAGTCAACTGGGGCATTTTCAGTTTATTGGAAGACCAGAAGTTCCATATTGATGGGCTGATGTGGAGTCGACTGAAGGGCATTCTAGTCGACTGGAAAAGGTTTATAAAACAAGTGCTCAATCAGCTCGGAATAGAAGACTGCTACTACATCAAAGTGCTGCCTCTATTCATACTCGTCCACAAGAGCTCCATTTCCTCACAAAGATGATTTTCTGATACTCTGTACCTACCTCAAAATCTCCAAAGTGTTGGTATAATTTTGCTCTAAATTGTTGTATTTATTTTCACTTGTGTACTTAATTTCAAATAGAGGGTAGAGTGTTACCCATCTCTTACTTTTGTAAAAAATGAACCCCTCCGAAATTGAGAGTTCTTGAGTCGGAGGGTATATAGTGATTGTCCATCGAGGTAGCTCTCAGAAGAGCTACGAGCCTTGGAGTAGCAACCCGGTTAGAGTTGTGAACCAAGTAAAAGAAGCTTGTCTCTATTTTATTTTATTTTCGCTGCATACTCTTTAATGATTTCAAAATATAAAAATAAGCTTTGAAATTCTAAAGAAAATTATAACCTCCGAGATTCACCCCCCTCTCTTGGAGTATCTTGATCCTACAGTGGAGTCCCCACCACATGCGGGGCCTTCCACTGAGGCACCCCTCTAACCCCCTACACATCACTCTCCCTCAAGTCCACATATGTATAGGAGTCCCTCTAGTCCATGCTGAGAGCCTACACCTACACCTCCATCTTTTTCTACTTTTGAGCAAGATGCAGGTACTTCTGCCTATGACTTTTTTGAGTTTTGATCGCGCCTCGATGACATATATGCTAAGTAGTAGACTCAGGGGTAGCGATAGGAGGAGCATAATGCCTACATGCAGGCAAAGTTTCAGGGCCTACGGGAGCACTTCCAATGGGTCGAGGAGTTTTACGGCCAGGTGCAGAATTATTTTCAGGATAAGGCTGCCTATCGCCAGGAGGAGGCCGCTTACTGGCAAGAGGTTAGGCAGTTCATTAGAAATGCCCATTAACAGTGGGCCAAGGAGGAGGAGCATAGAGTCATTGTAGCATCCACCAATTCTCAGGAAGATCACATGTATATGTGGCACCAGCAGCTGAGCACCAGATTTTCCCAGGAGCCTGACATGCTGAGACTTCCAGACTTCCCACCTTGGCTGCCATATTAGAGGTACTATTTCATATAAGTATGGAGGGACCCCTAATTTTGATATGTTTTGTTTCTAGCAGTAATTTCTTTCTTGACATTTACATTTTAGTTTTAGTTTGAATTCATTTGTCCATGCATAGAGTGTTTAGTTCCTTTTAGCACTTAGTTTTTGCTATCTTTAAGTTGCCTCAGTAATATATTAGGTCTCTTCACGAAATGTTTCCATAGATAGCTTAGCTTCATTTATCTAATGGTATTTTATTTTGGTTTCTCTAATGAATGTTCTAGACTTATACTGGTTAGCTTTTATTTTACACTTACACTTGACGAATGTTCTGAAAGGGAGAATCTATTACATACATAGTTATGATTCATCCCAGTAGTCTAGTACTTTGGAATCCATAGAACTACTCAAAAGTAACTAAATGTGACTTACTTTTGAATAATTTATTTAACAAAATCGCACTAGCCTTCAGGTGCTTCCATCGACTATGTCATGCTAACGGTGTCTACACCGCCAAGGCACATTGGACTTACGTCGCCAAGACTCCGCTTGGACTTTACGCTGCCAACTATTGGACTTATGCTGCTAAGACTTCACCCTTGGACTTTACGCCGCCAATATCAAACCCCTTGGAGTTCTCAAATGCCAAGACTCAAGCTTGGACTTTCCCTTGCCAACCCATGTTGGACTTTACATTGCTAAGACCCATGCTTGGACTTTCCCAAATGCCAAGTGTCCCACTTGGACTTTCCATGCCAAGTACCCAAGACTTGGACTTTCCCATGCCAACCCATGTTGGACTTTCCATTGCCAAGTGTTCCACTTGGACTTTCCATGCCAAGTACCCATGACTTGGACTTTACCTTGCCAAGACCCATGCTTGGACTTTCCCATAATCACATGGTCAACCTTAGTCAACCATCAAAGTCTCCCTCGAGTCAAACTCGAGTCCTTTCAATTATAACCCGGTTCGATTGTATAAACAATCTCCCCAAAACATATTAATCGACATCAATGTCAAACATACTATGTTAAACCACTTTGTCAAACATCAAAACATCACTCGAGTCAAACTCGAGTCCTGGTCAATCGTGATCTGGGTCGATTGCACCAACATGATCTTCCTTTGTTCGGAGTGAACAAGGAAAAGAAGATTGGTGATCTAGGAGGCTTCGACTTTTGGAAGATCGTCGCCCACACGACGTCCAAAAGGAGGAAGGGCATACAATAGAAGATCAAGAGGTATAACAAGAGGTATAATCTTGTTTATTTTGTTTAGTGTTCTTTTGTATTATGTCTATAATTGTTTTTCAATTATATGCATGTTGTATGTGGCTAATATAACTTGGACCCCGAAGATAAACACAAAAGTTGTTGGTGCAATCGGCCCAGGTCACGATTGACCAGGACTCGAGTTTGACTCGAGTGATGTTTTGATGTTTGACAAAGTATGTTTGACATAGGATTGACATTGATGTTGGACATTGATGTCGGTTAATATGTTGGGGAGATTGTTTATACAATCGACCCAGGTTATAATTGACTTGATGGTTGACCAGGGTTGACCATGTGATCATGAGAAGTCCAAGCATGGGTCTTGGCAAGGTAAAGTCCAAGTCATGGGTACTTGGCATGGAAAGTCCAAGTGGGACACTTGGCATTTGGGAAAGTCCAAGTCTTGAGCACTTGGCATGAGAAGTCCAAGCATGGGTCTTGGCAAATGAGAAGTCCAAGCATGGGTCTTGGCAAATGGAAAGTCCAAGCATGGGTCTTGGCATGGAAAGTCCAACATGGGTTGGCAAGGGAAAGTCCAAGCTTGAGTCTTGGCATTTGGGAAGTCCAAGGGGATTGATATTGGCGGTGTAAAGTCCAAGCGGAGTCTTGGCGGCGTAATTCCAATGTGCCTTGGCGGTGTAGACACCGTTAGCATGACATAGCCGATGGAAGCACCTGGAAGCTAGCGCGATGGATGAACAAGTCATGGATGACTTGGAGGGATCCGAGAGGCGTGAGGCTGATAGAGGTGGCTAGAAGGCTTAGGTCTAGGCTAAGGGTAGTCTAGCAAGTATGGGGGCACCATACTTGGGTTAAAACCTCATGTTTGAGTTTGGCAGTCGACTGACATTATGGCCGGTTCGACTGCCGTGAGTCGACTTGAGTTCGACTGCCGTTTTGGAGCTGGAAATGCTCAGCGCGATCTCATTGGAGCGATCGGTGGTCGATGTGATCGACTTCAAGGGACGGCAGCCGATCTAGTTCACCACGAGCATAGAATGCTCGTCGCCGATCAAGGCGATCGACTACGCGCGGCGCGATCGGCGCCAATGTTGGCAGTCGACTGCCAAGAGTCCCGTTGGAACTTGTCCAACGTGGAAGGAGCCGTTGTCTCACATCTACAGTGTGGGCAGTCGACTGGTGATTTATGGCAGTCGACTGCCAGGCGAAAATCCAGCCCGAGGGAGGATAAAAGCAGCTGTTCGTGGAAGGCTCAACAATCAGTTCTTGGGGAGCTTTCTTGAGGCGATTTGAAGGCGATTTGCAGGTGTATTTCAGGGCCCTTCAACCTCATCCAAGCAACCAACAAGCAAAGCGCTCAAACCCTAGTTTTGTAAAGTGTTCTTTACATTTCCTTTGTATTTGCTTGTATTTCTTTAGATTATTGTTGTAATCTTGTGTACGAGGTTTCTCCGCCTCTGACTTGTTGTCGAGAAGGAGTTTATTGATTAGTGATTGCATTGGCGTCGCTAGAGCTCGTTAGAACTCAATCCGTGGAGTAGGAACCGTGTGGTTCCGAACCACGTTACATCCTCGTGTTGTGTTTGTGTTTGTGATTGTACTTCGTTATTGCTTTTATTATTTCTATTCCGCTGCGCATAACGAATTTTGTAGACAAGCACGCGAACGAATTCCATCGACGTACAGTATCGCGCTATTCACACCCCCCCCCGCTAGCGGGCATCAAATCCCTAACAAAAGTCGGCGATCCGTACATTGTCTATTCCGCGGCTATTCGTAGAATAGAGGTTGGTGGCTTGAATAATAAGTTTGTTCAAGTGACCACTCTAATCGAATAGCACGACGATGAAACAGTTGCTTGGGTAATCCCTCTTGTCAAGGATAAGTTTTTTTTATCCGGGGACGTAGAAGGGATCACCATGAACAAGCGACCGAGTTGAAGTGGGAAGCGAACTTTCCTACCTTCAGTTGGACTCACTCCAAGCCTGGCTAATTGGTTGAATGCGCTCTAACCATATTAAAACTATTTCACGATTAATGGGTCGGCTCTAACTTGGAGCATCGATTTGTTGGACTCACTCCAAGGTCAATATGAAGAGAGGTGAAGTTGGGTATTATGCATATGATGCATACTTATTAATGTGTTAACAACCCAATGTATGTGTAAACATTTAATTAGTTAATAGCACATTGTGATAGTTACATATATGTGATATGTAATCGGTATACTTGATACCCACCATCATAGCTAAGAATGGCTTGTTGGACTCACTCCAAGGTTGTTCTTATCTATATTGGATATCAGCCCATTAGGAGATTGACCTACGATCTCCTGAATTGATTTTGAGGGTTTTTTAATTCAAAAAATGAATGGAATTTTGTAAATGTATGTGGATGCATTTTAAATCATCTTTCTCATATATACTCGTTTTGTATTTCTAGGTTAATCGCTTGATCATGATGTCTTTGAATTTGCGCTCTATTTTGAATTCGAATAAATTAACTGGGCCGAACTTCTTGGATTGGCTTAGAAACTTGAGAATTGTTCTCAAGGCAGAAAATCTTGAGTATATCCTCGAAGGGTCTCTTCCCGCCCGTCCTAGTGATGATGCAACACCGGACCAATTGTTGGCCCATCAAAAACATATGAGTGATTCTGAGCAAGTGAGTTGCATCATGCTAGCCGCGATGGTACCTGAGCTGCGGAAGCAGCATGAGCATATAGATGCTCATACCATAGTCCTTTATCTTTATAAGTTGTTTGGTGAGCAAGTGAGATTCGAAAGGTTCGAAGTCTCCAATCTCCTCTTCACCTCTGAGATGCAAGAAGGTTCATCTGTGGTACTGCTCAACATACTGAAGACTGTGGAGCCTTCTGAGAAGCATGGGCAGGGGACGGAGCTGTTAGTTGATTCCTTGAAGAAAGGTTCTAAGAGGGAGTCAATGGAACAGTAGAAGGGGAAGAAGAAAAAGGCTAAAAAGGTATAACCAGCTCAAAAGGGCACTTTCCATCATTGCCATCATTATGGCAAGGAGGGCCATTGGCGAAGAAACTATAAGATTTATCTTGAGTCTGTGAAGAAGAATAAGGCATCATATGCCCCATCTTCTTCAGATATCTTCGTTATTGATTGTCATTCTATTTTCTCAAACACTTGGGTATTAGATACTGGGTGTGGCTCATATATATGTAATGACATATATGGGCTAAGGAATAGAAGAAGACTCGTCAAGGGAGAGTTAAATTTACGTGTTGGGAATGGAGCAAAGGTTGCTACACTCGCCATCGGAACGTATTTATGGAGACTCCCTATAGGACTTGTCTTAAAACTGGACAATTGCCTTTATGTTCCTTCGTTGATAAAGAACATCATTTTTATTTCTTGTTTAAATAGAATGGGTACAATTTGACTTTTAGTAACAATTGTTGTTACATAACTTTGAATGGAGTTCTTTATAGGACTAGAACTTTAAGCAATAGTATTTATACGTTGGATGTATCCAGTGACATTTTCAATATCAAAGTGAGCAACAAGCATGCTCAAAAGGATAATCAATTAGACTCCTATATGTGGCATTGTCGTCTTGGCCATGCAAGCAAGAAATGCATGTCCGAATAACACCAATGTGGAATTCTGGAATCGTTTGAATTAGATTCATACGATACATACGAATCATGCTTAAAAGACAAGCTGACTAAGTTACCTTTTACTGGAAAAGGTGAATGGGTGGGTGAGTTGCTTGGTCTAATACATACTGATGTATAAGGACCTATGTCAACTCAAGCTCTTGGAGGTTATAGCTACTTCATTACCTTCACCGATGATTACTCACGGTATGGGTATGTGTTCTTGATGAAACACAAGTCTGAAGCCTTTGAAAGGTTCAAAGAATTCAGAAATGAAGTAGAGAAACAACATGACAAGAGTATTAAAATACTTCGATCGGATCGAGGTGGTGAATACTTAAGTCAAGAGTTTCTAGATTATCTAAGAGATAATGATATATTGTCTCAATGGACTCCACCATATATATCGCAACATAATGGTGTATCTGAGAGGCGTAATCGGACCTTGTTGGACATGGTCAGGTCAATGATGAATCATGCAAATCTTCCCAAGTCTTTTTGGGGCTATGCACTTCAGACAATTGTTTACTTGTTAAACAGAATGCCAACCAAGGTAGTCTCTACTACTCCATATGAGATATGGAATAGTAAGAAACTTCATGTATCTTACTTAAAGATATGGGGTTGTCCTACTTATGTGAAGCGGACTGTATCAGACAAATTGGATGCTAAGTCTGATAAATATCTATTTATTGGATACCCTAAGGAAACAAGGGGTTACCAATTCTATCATCATGTGGAACAAAAGGTGTTTGTTTCAAGGCATATTGTGTTTCTAGAAAAAGAGTTTCTCTTGCAAGAAAACAGTGGGAGTGTCGTTGAGCTTGAGGAGGCTCGAGAGACTCAAATAGACATTGATGAGATACCTGGTGAAGCACTATAGCCAATAACTCATCGTGATGAGCCATCGGCTGGACCTATTGAGACACCACATCTTCGTAGATCTAGTAGAACACGCAATATTCCTGAGAGATATGGATTTCTCGTAAGTGAATCGAATGACGTGTTACTCATTGATGATGAGGAACCTACCAGTTATGAAGAAGTTCTGAAAAGTTCAGAAAGAGATAAGTGACTTGAAGCCATGAAGTCGGAAATGGATTTCATGTATGAAAACCAAGTTTTGAACTTGGTTGACCCACCTGAAGGCATAAAGCCTATAGGGTGCAAGTGGGTTTTCAAGAAGAAAATCGACATGGATGGTAATGTGATTACCTATAAGGCTAGATTGCTGGCGAAAGGATTTCGTCAAAAGCAAGGTGTTGATTATGACGAAACCTATTCGCCTGTTGCTATGCTTAAATCCATTCGGATGCTCCTGGCCATAGCGCCTCATTATGATTATGAGATATGGCATATGGATGTGAAAACAACTTTCCTTAATGGAAACTTGCTCGAGGACATGTATATGATAAAGCCTGAGGGTTTCACATCGGTTGATAAAACCAAGGCATGCAAATTGCGACGGTCCATATATGGATTGAAGTAAGCATCCAGGAGCTGGAATATCCATTTTGATGAGACAATAAAAAATTTTGATTTCTCATAAAATTCAAACGAACCTTGTGTGTACAAGAAGGTTAGTGGGAGTGCAGTCGTGTTCCTAGTATTGTATGTCAATGACATATTGCTTAAAGGAAATGATGTTTCTATCTTACAATCGGTTAAGATTTGGTTGTCCAAGATATTCTCCATGAAAGACCTGGGAGAAGCAACCTACATCCTCGGGATTAAGATCTATAGGGATAGATCGAAACGGTTGCTTGGTCTTTTGCAGTCTACATATATAGATCGAGTGCTAAAGAGGTTTAGCATGTCAGAATCCAAGAAAGGTTTCCTACCCATTAGACATGAGATACACCTTTCGAAGTCTATGTGTCCGCGCACAGAAGATGAGAGGATTTGCATGAGTAAGATTCCCTATGCATCCACAATAGGATCTATCATGTGTGCTATGTTATGTACGAGGCTTGATGTATCGTATGCTTTGAGTGTCACGAGTAGATACTAGTCTGATCTAGGAATGAATCATTGGACGGATGTTAAGATGATCCTTAAGTACTTAAGAAGAACTAAGGATGTGTTCCTAATATATGGAGAAGGGGACATAGTGATATGTGGGTATACGGATGCCAGCTTCCAGACAGACAAGGATGATTCCTAGTCTTAGTCTGGGTATGTATTCACTTGGAATGGAGGCGTAATAAGTTGGAAAGTTTCCAAGCTTGACACTATAGCGGATTCTACCACTAAGGCAGAATACATTGCAGCTTCAGAAACAACAAAGGAAGCGGTTTGGATCAAGAAGTTCATCTCTGAACTTGATGTGGTCTCATCAGTGATCCAAACATGTGCTTCGCTGCTATCATTTGATTAGAGAGATCATAAGTAGGAAGGGAATACAAATCGAGATGATTCCCACTAAAAGGAACTTAGCGGATCCTTTAACTAAGGCATTACCTCAAAGTAAGTTTGAGGGTCATGTTAGACCTTATAGTATTGGATACCGTAGCGATTGGCATTAGACTAAGTGGGAGTTTGTTAGTAATATATGAGAGATGTCCTAAGGCAATCGCCTTATGTTTGAACCATTTATATGATAAATGAAGATTCACTATTTGAGTATACATGTTTTCATGTATTTGATTAGATCTTAAACTCATTTACTGAATGTCCACGATACGATTCACAGCATGAGAGAATTTGTGACTGGATCACAACTAGTGAGTATCTCTACATGTGTCATTGTGATGTATCAGAATTATCCCTAGTCGATGAATTGATGGATTTGGACACCATCAATTCTGTCGAGACTAGCACGAGGTATACTCCTTGGTGTATCCAAGCAGCTGATTCTCACTGGCTGGAAATATTGTGATGTCCGGAGTTAATCATGGATGTTAGTTATGGTAACTAGTTCATTGGAGTGACCAGCTGTAAGACTTCATATGGTTCTTTGCATATATAGATATGTCAATGAAGTTCTTACTGCAACTTAAGTGCGATGTTCCTTTAACTTGCGGTATTCAAGTCATCTTGGTCATGAAGACTTATGTTTTGACATCTTAAGCAAGCATCTCTGAGGAGATGTGGACCTGGGATGATTGGGTATAAGTCGAAGTGATCGAAGGTGTTTGAATAGCCTATAAAGGATTCACCACTCCTTGCGAGGAGATGTATACCCATGGCCTCTCGTCGAATTGTTACTAAAGTCTTTGGCTAAAGCATTACATGTTTAGAGTAAGGTACTCTTGGATACATGTGCAGTAACTAGAATCCGTAGGATGAGGAAATGATACTTGGGCTAGGTGTGACGTAGTAACCTAGTGGGGACTGATACTATATACCATGTACTGAACCAAGTGGGTATAAGATGAGTGAAAGGAATGGGGCACGATTCATTGTAGCTGCTGAAGGGTTTCAGAAATAGTTCTGGATCAACCGTTGATTTTTTCGGTTAATTGGGGATCATGACGTACTACTAGGTGCCACTCATGATCGTTCTATAATTAATGGTTAATTATAGACGACCAACATAAACCGAGAACCTATTTGGTCACACGCAAAATGAGCGAAATTCGAAGGATTTAAAACGAGCTTGAGAATGAGATTCTCAGACCGAGAGAAACTAGGTTTGGTTGGTCCAAACTAGGAGCGAGCATGAAATCGTTTCAGTCGCAATAGAAGCGTGGATGGGTCGTGTCTTATGAAGACATGATGGATGAACCAAATGTAACAGTCCAAATTTTAGTTCCTATATTTTTATTAGAGGATAATAGAAATAAGAATAAAAATAGAAATAATAAAAATAGGAATAGAATAATAATAAAAAAAAGAAAAGGAATAATTAAGAATAGGAATTAAAAAAAAATCGAATAAATGGTTCGTTAGCCGAGGTTCGAACCATGAACCGTTGGTTTGGAGGAATAGGCTTCCCATCACTAAGTCATAAGATTACCAATGAGTAGGATATAACAAAATATATCTATAGGCGAAAAAAAAGGAGAGATTGGTTAATTTGACTAATTATTTAAAGGGGTAATTAAATGAAGAAAATCCTAATATATATATATATATATATATATATATATATATATATATATATATATATATATATATATATATATATATATATATATATAATTTTAAATGCTTCCGCTGTTATATGCATGAATGTATGATCGCGTAGCCGCCACTGCCTATAGGATGTGTGTTAGAGGACTGAAGGGCACACACATCAAACTCCAAATCCTGCCGCTCCAAGTAAGAAATTCTATGCCTACTCTATTTCTTTCATGTAAGATAAGAAATGCTTTTAGCTTAAATATGCATAAATATATGTATGATAACCTTATGCTAGCCTTTAGTTTAAATATGCATAAATAAATATGAATGATAACCTTATGCTAGCCTTATTATAATATATGAAGATAAGCATGGCTAAAAGACATAGTCATAGAGTCGATGAGACAAGTAATATATGGAAGACGTAGTAATAGAGTCGATGAGATGAATATATGCATAATAATCTTATGCTAGCCTTATTATAATATATGAAGATAAGCATGGTTGGAAGATGTAGTAATAGAGTCGATGAGACAGTAATATATGGAACACGTGGTAATAGAGTCAATGAGACAGTAATATATGGAAGACGTAGTAATAGAGTCGATGAGACAGTATTTTGCTCTCCATAGGGAGCTCCAGTACTGTTGGTAAAGAAGAAAGATGGGTCTATGCGAATGTGCATAGACTACCGAGAGCTAAATAATGTGACGATCAAGAATAGGTACCTTTTACCACGGATTGACGATCTGTTCGACCAGTTAAAAGGTGCCACCGTCTTTTCAAGGATTGACCTCAGATCTGGCTATCATCAAGTGAAAGTGAAACCAGATGATATACCGAAGGCAGCTTTCCGAACAAGATACGGACATTATGAGTTCGTAGTCATGCCTTTCGGAGTGACGAATGCTCCTGCTATGTTCATGGACCTGATGAATCGGGTATTCTCGGCGTTTCTTGACAAGTTCGTGATCGTCTTCATTGACGATATCCTTGTCTATTCGAGAAATCAAGAAGAGCATGCCGAACACCTGAAGATGGTATTACAGATTCTTTGAGAAAAGCAACTATATGCCAAGTTCTCTAAATGTGAATTCTGGCTCGATCAAGTATCTTTTCTGGGTCATATTATATCCAAAGACGGAGTTATGGTAGACCCAAGAAAGATTGAAGCTGTGAGTAATCGAGCTAGTGAAGTGAGGAGTTTTTCGGATTAGCGGGCTATTATCGGAAAATTGTAGAAGACTTCGCAATAGCAGACTTCATGCTCTCACCCTAAGAACAAGAAGTATGTATGGACGGAGGAATGTGAGAAGAGTTTCTTAGAGCTGAAAAGGAGACTTACAAGTGCTCCAATCTTTACTCTCCCAGAGAATGACAAGAGCTTCGACATGTACAGTGATGCCTTCGAATTGGGACTCGGAGCTGTACTTATGTAGAGGGGTAAAGTTATTGCCTATGCCTCTAGGCAACTCAAGGAACATGAAAAGAACTATCCCACTCACGATTTAGAGCTAGCAACTGTGGTCTTCTCTCTCAATGTATGGAGGCACTATCTGTATGGAGCAGAGTGCAAGATTTATACGGATCACTGGAGTCTGCGGTATTTCTTCACTCAGAAGGAACTCAATATGAGACAATGCAAATGGCTGGAGCTCTTGAAGGACTATGACTGTGAGATCTTTTACCATCCTGGCAAGGCAAACAAAGTGGCCGATGCACTCAGCAGGAAGTCCAGTGCCACCCTGATGTCCTTATCGGTATTGTCTCGACCGCTGGAGAAGGAAATTATGTGCTATGGAATCGAGGTTATTTTCGAGCAGCTTTCGACCATGGCAATAATACCAGTACTATTCGATGACATATTAGCAAAACAAAGTGATGATCCAAGTCTCCAGAGGATCAAGCAGGAGATCCTAGAAGGAAAAGGCGAGGGTTTCCGTATCGCCAATAGCGGAGTATTATACCTTAGGGATCGGTTATGTATCCCTAACGATCCGGAACTACGCAAAAAGATATTAGAGGAGGCTCACGGAACCCCCTATTCTATGCATCCGGGATCCACCAAAATGTATCAAGACCTGAAAGAGAAGTTCTGGTGGTCCGGTATGAAGAGGGACGTAGCTCAGCACGTCAGTACCTGCCTGACCTGCCAGCAAGTTAAAGCAGAACACCAGAGGCCTGGAGGAGTTCTGCAACCGATCCAAATTTCGGAGTGGAAATGGGAAGACATCTCTATGGATTTCATTTCAGGTCTTCCCAGGACTACGAATGGATATGACGCTATATGGGTTATCGTTGACAGATTGACAAAGTCAGCTCATTTCCTAGCGATCAAGATGACATATTCGATTGAGCAACTGGCTCAATTATATGCTAAGGAAATCATCAGACTGCATGGTATTCCCAAGACCATCATTTCAGATAGGGATGGTCGCTTCACTTCACAGTTTTGGGGATGCGTTCATAAGGCACTTGGCACGAAGCTGCGTTTCAGTACCGCCTTTCATCCTCAGACAGATGGGCAAACAGAAAGGGTGAACCAAGTACTGGAAGACATGTTACGAGCTTGTGCCTTGGATTTCAAAGGGAGTTGGTGCCGCTACTTATGTTTAGCGGAATTCACTTACAATAATAGCTACCAAGCTACCATCGGAATGACACCTTATGAAGCATTATATGGGAGGAGATGTAGGTCTCCGATCTGTTGGTATGAAGGTGGTGAGAAGAAAGAGATGGGACTTCAGATGGATTTCATCGACGACACCACCCGAGCGATACAGAATATCCGCCAAAGAATAGAGACTACTTAGAGCCGACAGAAGAACTATGCGGATCAGCAACGTAGACCTTTGGAATTCAATGTCGGAGATTTGGTATTTCTCCGGGTAGCTCCTATGAAAGGAATAATGAGATTCGGGAAGAAAGGAAAGCTAAATTTGCGATACGTAGGACCGTACAAGATCATGAAAAGAGTTGGCAAGGTAGCTTACGAGCTAGGACTACCTCAGGAGATGTCTGCTATTCACAACGTGTTCCATGTCTCGATGCTTAAGAAGTGCTTTTCCAGTATCGACCAAGTGGTCGAGCCACAGACAGTGCAAATTCAAGAGGACCTGAGCTATGAAAGTCGACCCATCCGGATACTAGACCGAGAAGTCAAAAGACTAAGGAATAAAGAAGCACGCTTAGTGAAGGTCCTATGGCAAAGTCAACCATACGAAGAAGCCACCTGGGAATGTGAGGATGACATGAAGCAAAAGTACCCCGAGTTGTTCTAAGTTTCGAGGACGAAACTTTTATAAGGTATAAGGGATTGTAACAACCCAAATTTTAGTTCCTATATTTTTATTAGAGGAAAATAGAAATAAGAATAAGAATAGAAATAATAAAAATAGGAATAGAATAATAATAAAAAAAGAATAGGAATAAATGGTTCGTTAGCCGAGGTTCGAACCATGAACCGTTGGTTTGGAGGAATAGGCTTCCCACCACTAAGTCATAAGATTACCAATGAGTAGGATATAACAAAATATATCTATAGGCAAAAAAAAAGGAGAGATTAGTTAATTTGACTAATTATTTAAAGGGGTAATTAAATGAAGAAAACCCTAATTTATATATATATATATATAGATTTATTTTTTTTTTAAATGCTTCCGCTGTTATATGCATGAATATATGATCGCGTAGCGCCGCCACCCGTCTATAGGATGTGTGTTAGGAGGACGGGAAGGGCGGGCGTTACACTAAATTGGTTTGGTTCTAATCCAATGGTGAAGAATAAATCAAAGGGGTTTGGTTTGTTTTAAACGAACAAACCAAAATTGGTTCGGTTCATTTTAACTTAAAATAGACCAACTCGGTTTGGTTTATTTTAACTTAAGTTAATGGAGCGAGTTAACGGGTTTTGGGTTATGAACCAATAACCATTAGGAGAATATGTTCTCTATAAAAACAGGGCTTAAGGGTTTTGTGAAAACCTAATCCTATTTTTAGTGTTGCCCCCTCCCTCTCCTCTTCTTGTGCCGCTGCCCAACTAGGTTGCCGCCCAACCTTGTTGCCGCCCAGCCCTTGTGCCACCGTCCAAGCTGTTGTCGACGTCCAAGCTCTTGCCGGCGGTCCTCCGGCGACCCTCCGGTGATCTTCCTTGGCTCTGACGACAAGGTGAGCATCTAGCTTTCCTTATTTGGCCGACACAAATTCTCCACCAAAGCTGTACAGTTTTCTGGACAGCTTGTTTCCTTCTTGTTGGAGTGTCATTTGGACGACGTTTGGAGCTTCGACAGCGGCTACATTGCCAGGGATTCGATCTCTGGTAATCCTCATAGGTGGAGGATGAAGGATTTGTCAAACGGTTGACGAATACCTCTCTAGAGAAGCGAGTTTTGGGGACTCGGTTTTGAATCCCAATTTTGATTCGGATTGTGATCTTCTCTCGATCACATCATGTTCGACACGAGGCTAGTGACTTGTACAAAGATGAGGCTCATGACTTTGTGAAGTCATCTCGAAGATACTTGGCGTGGATACGGATAGAGGCGATTCTAGCGAAAGTCGCTCCGGTTGATGTCTTTCCTGCTACACATGATACGTCAAGTATACGTAGAATAATTTCTTTTTATTGCAAAATTTCAAACTACGGTTATGTCTACACATGTTGTACTATGCATGTGTGTGGTGTGTGTGATGTAATAAATTAGATTTATTGCTTTTTATTTCTTCCGCTGTGCACATGTTTACGAAACATGATCGAACACACACTCGCCTCGGTGCTGGAAACCCAACACAGCCGTGTGCATTAACACGGCCGTGTCCAAACCACGAAGACGGCCAGCCCCAGCACCACATTTGATCGGCTGTGTTGATCCACATGGTCGTGTGACGCTGGGTTATTTTGATGCGATTAGGATTCTTTCATGGGATTTATGCAGAGTCGGCTTCACGTCTATATAAGGAAAGACACACCCAAACCCTAGGAGGGTCGTGATAGCTAGAGCGGTATGTCGGTGCCCTGAAAAGCATCGGAGACTCGCACAAGGAGGAAGGAAGCGGCTCGAGGACCAAATTAATGGTGCAATCGACCCAGGATGACTCGGGTTTGACTCGAGCAATATTTTGATGATAGACAAAACTTATGACATGGGATTGTCATAGGAAAGTCCAACATGGAGTTGGCATGGAAAATCCAAGCATGGGGCTTGGTGTGAAAAGGTCCAAAGCATTGCGAAGTCGTGCGCTTAGTGCTTGGTGAGAAATACATTGTGAAGTCGTGCGCTTGGTACATTTGGAAAGTCTTGAGAACTTGTCAAGTTCACTAGGCTCGGGGTCCTTGAGTCGGTGAAGGATGACATTGCGAAGCCGTGTGCTTGGTGCATCCGAGGGACCATCGGACGGGGAGCGAATGGAGTGAGGCCCAAGGGAAGCATATTTCGAGGGCATGAGATGCGAAGGATGGCGTTGCGAAGTCGTGCGCTTGGCACATCCGAGGGACGTAGGCCGAGGGAAGAGAGCTTCGGTGGGGAAATCCAAGAGGGATGAGCTGGACTTGGCTAAGTGGCTAAGACTGAGTGTCGACTGCTCCAAGTCGACTAGGATTCAACTGGTGTTCGACTAAACAGGGTCTGGCTGATCAGTCGACTGCCAGGGGATGATAGTCGACTGATAACACAATCAGTCGACTAATGACAGAGATCAGTGTTTTCGGCCACAGAATGGTTTCCAGTCAAGTGCTCACTCGACCACTCGACTGATGGTGTTACCAGTCGACTGATGGGTGATCCGTTGGTTTTTGGCCAGCGTGGATCTGGCCATTGTGAGACAACGGCTACAGGACCAGTCGACTGATGGGCACGAAATCAGCTTGATGCAGGTTATAAATGGAGCTCAAGAGGGAGGATTTCGCCAAGACTTTTGTGAAGCTTTTGGAGGGGAATTGCTACTACATTCTAGACCTTCAAGATCCATCTAAAGCAAGCAACGAGCAAAGGATTCAAAGCAAGCGTTGTAAAGTATTCTTTATGTGTATTTCGTATTTGTCTTTGTATTGCTTGTATTTCATATTACTTAGTGTAATTGTTTGTGAGAGGTTTCTCCACCTCCGACGTGTTGTCGAGGAGTGTTGTTAGTGTTGTACGCATAACACGAGCTCATTGAGCTCACCCTATGGAGTAGGAACCATTCGGTTTCGAACCATGTATATCTTGTGTATTGCATGTGATTGTATTGTTGTTATTATTTCTATTATTTCCGCTGTGTATATTAACGACAATCGTAGACAAGCACGCAAGAATGCACGAATTCCACCATACGATGATTGAGGGCTATTCACCCCCCCCTCTAGCCGGCCACCGACGTTCCTACAAGTGGTATCAGAGCCTAGGAGCTTGTCGAGGACTAACTGCCAACACAAGCACTACAAGATGGCCGACTACAACCTCCAACCACCAAAATTCAAAGGAGATTTTCAATGGTGGAGAAGAAAATTAGAGGTATATCTAGAAACCAATTTTGATTTCATGCTAATCTAAGAAAATGATTTCGAATTGCCTAGGGATGAAAGAAATAGGCAAATTGAGAAGTCAAGGCGGACCCAAGACCAAATCAAGGACTTCGAGACAAATCTCAAGGTAATCGAATTACTTAGTGATTTGATTCCTAACAACATTTGGTCTAGGTTAGGTAATTTTAGGGATGCTAAGGACCTATGGGACAAGGTGATAAGATTTCATGAAGAGCCCACTTTGGTCCATGAAGAGGAGAATGCCGAGGAAGAATTTCCCACCACATTCGAAGATGTTGATGATTTGGTGGAGACCTCCACCTCTAGCATTGAGGGGGAGGAGAGGCCTTCTATCCCAGAACAAGTTCAAGAAGAAGCTTCAACATCTGGGAGAAGAGAAAATTCCCTAGGTAACTCAAGTGTTGTTATTATAAATAAAAATCATATAACATGCTTTGAGTGTAGGGAATAAGGGCACTATAAAAGTAAGTGTCCCAAGAAGTTGAAGAAGGTTCAATCGGCACCAATAGTCAAAAATGCCAGAGTCCCCACAATTAAGAGCAAAGAGTACATTGTGTGCTTTAAATGCAATCAAAGGGGACATTATCGAAGCCAATGCCCTAGGGGGAGGAAGAAAGGGCAAGAAGGTGTATCTTGTTGGGTTTACGGCACCGCGGCGAGTGTGTGTTCGAACATGTTTCGTAAACATGTGCACAGCAGAAGGAATAAAATAATAAATCTAATTTATTACAACACACACACCACACGCATGCATAGTACAACATGTGTAGACATAACCGTAAATTCAAATTTTGCAATAAAAGGAAATTTATACTACGTATACCTGACGTATCACGTGTAGCGGGAACGGCATCACCTGAACAATCCTCGCTAGAATCGTCTCTATCCGTATCCACGCCGAGTATCTTCGGGATGACTTCACAAAGTCACGAACCTCGTCTTCGTACGGGTTACTAGCCTCGTGTTGAAGATGATGTGATCGAGAGAAGATCACGATCCGAATAAAAATTCGGATCCAAAACGAGTCCTCAAAAACTCGCTTCTCCAGAAAGGTATTCGTCAACCGTTTGACGAATCCTTCGTCCACTACCTATGAGGATTACCGGAGATCGAATCCCTGGCAAGGAAGGCACTGTCGGAGCTCCAAACATCGTCCAAACGACGCTCCGACAAGAAGGAAATAAGCTATCCAGAAATCTGGACAGCTTTGGTGGAGACCTTGCGCCGGCCAAATAAAGAAAGCAATATGCTCACCTTGTCATCGGAGCCAAGGAAGATCACCGGAGCTCCTCCGGCAACAGCTTGACGCCGGCAAGTGGAGAGGACGGCAGCAGCTGGATGCTGGTTGGAGGTGTTTGGGCGGCGGCAAGGTGTTGGGCGCCGACCACTTGGAGAAGAGGGAGAGGGTGAGCGGCAACAACAAGATTAGGGCTTAATAAAAACCCTTAAGCCCTATTTTATATAGAACAAATTCTCTTAATGGTTATTTAATCATAACCAAAAACCCGTTAACCCGCTCCATTAATTTAAGTTAAAATAAACCAAATCATGATGGTCTATTTTAAGTTAAAATGAACCGAACCAACTTTGGTTCATTCGTTTAAAACAAACCAAACCCCTTTAGTTTATTCTCCTCCATTGGATTAGAACCAAACCAATTTGGTTCATCCATCATGTCTTCATAAGACACGGCCCATCCACGCTTCCATTACGACTGAAATAATTTCATGTTCGCTTCTTGTTTGGTCCAACCAAACCTAGTTTCTCTCGGTCTGAGAATCTCATTCTCAAGCTCGTTTTAAATCCTTCAGATTACGCTCGTTGTGCGTGTGACCAAATAGGTTCTCGGTTTATGTTGGTCGTCTATAATTAACCATTAATTATAGAACGATCATGAGTGGCACCTAGTAGTACATCATGATCCCCAATTAACCGAAAAGATCAACGGTTGATCCAGAACTATTTCTGAAACCCTTTAGCAGCTCGAATGAATCGTGCTCTATTCCCTTCACTCATCTTATACCCACTTGGTTCAGGACTTGGTCTATAGTGTCAGTCCCCACTAGGTTGACTACGTCAGACCTAGCCCAAGTATCATTTCCTCGTCCTACAGATTCTAGTTACTGCACATGTATCGAAGAGTACCTTACTCTAAACATGTAATGCTTTGGCCAAAGACTTTAGTAACAATCCGACGAGAGGCCATGGGTATACATCTCCTCACAAGGAGTGGTGAATCCTTTATAGGCTATTCAAACACCTTCGATCACTTCGACTTATACCCAATCATCCCGGGTCCATATCTCCTCAGAGATGCTTGCTTAAGATGTCAAAGCATAAGTCTTCATGACCAAGATGACTTGAATACCGCAAGTCAAAGGAACATCGCACTTAAGCTGTAGTAAAAACTTCATTGACATATCTTTATATGTAGAGAACCATATGAAGTCTTACGGCTGGTCACTCCAATGAACTAGTTACCATAACTAGTATCCACGATTAACTCCAGACATTACAATGTCTCCAGCCAGTGAGAATCTACTGCTTGGATACACCAAGGAGTATACCTCGTGCTAGTCTCGACAGAATTGATGGTGTCCAAATTCATCAATTCATCGACTAGGGATAATTCCGATACATCACAATTACACATGTAGAGATACTCATTAGTTGTGATCCAATCACAAATTCTCTCATGCTGTGAATCGTATCGTGGACATTCAGTAAATGAGTTTAAGATCCAATCAAATACATGAAAACATGTATACTCAAATAGTGAATCTTCATCTATCATATAAATGGTTCAAACATAAGGCGATTGTCTTAGGACATCTCTCATATATTACTAACAAACTCCCACTTGGCCTAATGCCAATCGCTACGGTATCCAATACCATAAGCTCTAACATGACTCTCAAACTTACTTTGAGGTAATGCCTTAGTCAAAGGATCCGCTAAGTTCCTTTCAGTGGGGATTTTCTCGATTTGTATTTCCTTCCTACTAATGATCTCTCTGATCAAATGATAGCGGCGAAGCACATGTTTGGATCATTGATGAGACCACATCAAGTTCAGAGATAAACTTCTTGATCCAAACTGCTTCCTTTGCTGCTTCCAAAGCTGCAATGTATTCTGCCTTAGTGGCAGAATCTGCTATAGTGTCAAGCTTGGAACCTTTCCAACTTATTGTGCCTCCATTCCAGGTGAATACATACCCAGACTAAGACTTAGAATCATCCTTGTCTATCTGGAAGTTGGCATCCATATACCCACGTATCACCATGTCCCCTTCTCCATATATTAGGAACACATCCTTAGTTCTTCTTAAGTACTTAAGGATTGTCTTAACAGCCACCCAATGATCCATTCCTGGATCAGACTGGTATCTACTCGTGACACTCAGAGCATATGATACATCGGGTCTCGTACATAACATAGCATACATGATAGATCCTATTGCGGATGCATAGGGAATCTTACTCATGCAAATCCTCTCATCTTCTGTGCGCGGACACATAGACTTCGAAAGGTGTATCCCATGCCTGATGGGTAGGAAACCTTTCTTGGATTTCTACATGCTAAACCTCTTTAGCACTCGGTCTATATATGTAGACTGCGAAAGACCAAGCAATCGTTTCGATCTATCTCTATAGATTTTAATCCCAAGGATGTAGGTTGCTTCTCCCAGGTCTTTCATGGAGAATGTCTTGGATAACCAAATCTTAACTGACTGTAAGACTGAAACATCGTTTTCTATAAGTAATATGTCATCAACATACAATACTAGGAACACGACTGCACTCCCACTAACCTTCTTGTACACAAAAGGTTCGTCTGGATTTTGTAAGAAATCAAACCTTTTGATTGTCTCATCAAAACGGATATTCCATCTCCTGGATGCTTGCTTCAATCCATATATGGACCGTCGCAATTTGCATACCTTGGTTTTATCAACCGATGTGAAACCCTCAGGTTGTATCATATACACATTCTTGAGCAGGTTTCCATTAAGGAAAGTTGTTTTCACATCCATTTGTCATATCTCATAATCATAATGAGCCGCTATGGCCAAGAGCATCCGAATGGATTTAAGCATAGCAACAGGCGAATAGGTTTCGTCATAATCAACTCCTTATTTTTGACGATATCCTTTCACCACCAGTCTAGCCTTATACGTAATCACATTACCATCCATGTCGATTTTCTTCTTGAAAACCCACTTGCACCCTATAGGCTTGATGCCTTCAGGTGGGTCAACCAAGTTCCAAACTTGGTTTTCATACATGGAATCCATCTCCGACTTCATGGCTTCAAGCTACTTATCCCTTTCTGAACATGTCAGAACTTCTTCATAACTGGTAGGCTCCTCATCATCAATGAGTAACACGTCGTTCGATTCACTTATGAGAAATCCATATCTCTCAGGAATGTTGTGTGTTCTACCAGATCTATGAAGATGTGGTGTTTCAATAGGTCTAGTCGATTGCTCATCACTGTGAGTTATCGGCTGTTGTGCTTCACCAAGTATCTCATCAATGTCTATTTGAGTCTCTCGAGCCTCCTCAAGGTCGACGACACTCCCACTGTTTTCTTGTAAGAGAAACTCTTTCTCTAGAAACACAGCATGCCTTGAAACAAACACCTTTTGTTTCATAGGATGATAGAATTGGTAACCCCTTGTTTCCTTAGGGTATCCAATAAATAGACATTTATCAGACTTAGCATCCAATTTCTCTGATACAGTCCGCTTCACATAAGCAGGACAACCTCATATCTTCAAGTAAGATACATGAGGTTTCTTTCTATTCCATATCTCATATGGAGTAGTAGAGACTACCTTGGTTTGCATTCTATTTAACAAGTAAACAGATGTCTGAAGTGCATAGCCCCAAAAGGACTTGGGAAGATTCGCATGATTCATCATTGACCTGACCATGTCCAACAAGGTCCGGTTATGCCTCTCAGATACACCATTATGCTGTGGTGTATATGGTGGAGTCCATTGAGACAATATACCATTGTCTCTTAGATAATCAAGAAACTCTTGACTTAAGTATTCACCACCTCGATCCGATCGAAGTATTTTAATACTCTTGTCATGTTGTTTCTCTACTTCATTTCTGAATTCTTTGAACCTTTCAAAGGCTTCAGACTTGTGTTTCATCAAGAACACATACCCAAACCATGAGTGATCATCGGTGAAGGTAATGAAGTAGCTATAGCCTCCTAATGCTTGAGTTGACATAGGTCCACATACATCAGTATGTATTAGACTTAGCAACTCTCCCACTCATTCACCTTTTCCTGTAAAAGGTAACTTAGTCATCTTGCCTTTTAAGCATAATTCGCATGTATCGTATGAATCCAATTCCAACGATTCCAGAATTCCACATCGGTGTAATTCGGACATGCGTTTCTTGCTTGCATGGCCAAGATAACAATGCCACATGTAGGAATCTAATTGATTATCCTTTCGAGCACGCTTGTTGCTCGCTTCGATATTGAAAACGTCACTGGATACGTCCAACGTATAAATATCATTGCTTAAAGTTTCAGTCCCATAAAGAACTCCATTCAAAGTTATGTAACAACAATTGTTACTAAAAGTCAAATGATACCCATTTCTATTTAAAATAGAAATGATGTTCTTTATCAACGAAGGAACATAAAAGCAATTGTCTAGTTCTAAGACAAGTCCTGCAGGGAGTTTTAACAAATACGTTCTGATGGCGAGTGCAGCAACCTTTGCTCCATTCCCAACACGTAAATTTGACTCTCCCTTGACGAGTCTTCTTTTATTCCTTAGCCCATGTATGTCATTACATATATGTGAGCCACACCCAGTATCCAATACCCAAGTGTTTGAGGAAATAGAATGACAATCAATAACAAAGATATCTGAAGAAGATGAGGCATACGATGCCTTATTCTTCTTCACGGACTTAAGATAAATCTTGCAATTTCTTCGTCAATGGCCCTCCTTGCCATAATGATGGCAAGTGCCCTTTTGAGCTGGTTCTGCCTTTTTAGCCTTTTTCTTCCCCTTCTGCTATTCCTTTGACTTCCTCTTAGAACCTTTCTTCGAGGAATCAACTTACAGCACCGTCTCCTGCTCATGCTTCACAGAAGACTCCACAGTCTTCAGCATATTGAGCAGTACCACAGATGAACCTTCTTGCATCTCAGAGGTGAAGAGGAGCTTGGAGACTTCGAACCTTTCGAATCTCACTTGCTCATCAACCAACTCATAAAGATTAAAGATTATGGTATGAACATCCATATGTTCATACTGCTTTCGCAGCTCAAGTACCATCGTGGCTAGCATGATGCAACTCACCATTTCAGAATCAGTCACATGTTTCTGATAGGCCAACAATTGGTCCGGAGTTGCATTGTCACTAGGACGGGTGGGAAGAGGCGCTTTGAGGACATTTGCAAGATTTTCAACCTTGAGAACAATTCTCAAGTTTCTAAGCCAGTCCAAGAAGTTCGGCCCAGTCAGTTTATTCGAATCCAAAATGGAACGTAAATTCAAAGACATCATGATTAATAGATTAACTTAGAAATACAAAACGAGCATATATCAGAAAATGATTTTAAAAATGCATCAACATACATTTATAAATCCCATTCATTTTTCGAATTTCAAAAAATCCCAAAATCACTTCGGAAGATCGTAGGTCCATCTCCGAATGGGTTGATATCCAACATAGATATGAACAACCTTACAGAGAGTCCAACAAGACATTCATAACTACGAAGGTAGGTATCAAATATACCGATTGTGTATCACATATATGCAATTATCACAATGTGCTATCAACTAATTGAATGTTCACACATACATCGGGTTGTTAACACATTAACAAGTATGCATCATATGCATAGCACCCAACTTCACCTCCCTTCACATCGACCTTGGAGAGAGTCCAACAAGTCGATGCTCCAGGTTAAAGCCAACCCATTAATCAAGAAATAGTTTTAATATGGTTAGAGCACATTCAACCAATTAGCCCGGCTTGAAGAGAGTCCAACAACTAAAGCTAATGATTGAGCTCTGACTCTTACCATATCAGTATTAAACTATTCCATGGTTTGAACATGTTCGGGTTCGAGCCGGGCTTGGAGAGAGTCCAACAACTCAAACAAGAAACGGAACTCTAGTTCTAACCATATTAATGGAAGGTGTAGGCTTTAATATTGAGTAAGGGTTTTTATGTCTCATCCTCTTTGCATGCAAATAACTATTATCTACATGGCATGGCATACATCTACATGTCACAACACGCAAGGCATAATGATATGCATCTAATGTAATTACATGGCATACAATTATGACATGTACAAAATTTCCTTATATGTCATAACTATTTATGGAAATAAAATATGTTTGAGATTTGATTCTCCAAATCAAATCATGATTAAATTAGAAAACAAATTTTTAAATCTAATCACATATTTTATTTGTGGAAAGTGTTGATTAAGGAAAGTCAATTTAGGAAACAAATTTCCTAAATCATCAAAACTACTTATAGAAATTAAATATTTTAAGATTTGATTTTTCAAATCAAATCATGATTAAATTAGGAAATAAATTTCCAAATCTAATCAAATATTTTATTTATGGAAAATATCAATTTCCATAAATACTTCTAACTTTCCAAAAGTAGAAGATTTCCATAAATACTTCTAGACTTTCCAAAATTAAAAATTTCTAAAAATACTTCTAACTTTCCAAAAGTAGAAAATTCCCATAAATACCATTATGACTATCACAAAATAATTTTACAATTATGTCGAAATACAACCTGGGCTCTGATACCACTATTGGGTTTCCGGCACCACGGTGAGTGTGTGTTCGAATATGTTTCGTAAACATGTGCACAGCGGAAGGAATAAAATAATAAATCTAATTTATTACAACACACACACCACACGCATGCATAATACAACATGTGTAGACATAACCATAAATTCAAATTTTACAATAAAAGGAAATTTATACTACGTATACCTGACGTATCACGTGTAGCGAGAACGGCATCAACCTGAACGATCCTCGCTAGAATCGTCTCTATCCGTATCCACGCCGAGTATCTTCGGGATGACTTCACAAAGTCACGAGCCTCGTCTTCGTACGGGTTACTAGCCTCGTGTTAAAGACGATGTGATCGAGAGAAGATCACGATCCGAATCAAAATTCGGATCTAAAACGAGTCCTCAAACACTCGCTTCTCCGGAGAGGTATTCGTCAACCGTTTGACGAATCCTTCGTCCTCCACCTATGAGGATCACCGGAGATCGAATCCCCGGCAAAGAAGGCACTGTCGGAGCTCCAAACATCATCCAAACGACGCTCCGACAAGAAAGAAACAAGCTGTCCAGAAATCTGGACAACTTTGGTGGAGACCTTGCGCCAGCCAAATAAGGAAAGCAATATGCTCACCTTGTCGCTGGAGCCAAGGAAGATCACCGGAGCTCCTCCGGCAGCAGCTCGACGCCGGAAAGTGGAGAGGACGGCAACAGCTGGATGCCGGTTGGAGGTGTTTGGGCGGTGGCAAGGTGTTGGGCGCCGACCACTTGGAGAAGAGGGAGAGGGTGGGCGGCAACAACAAGATTAGGGCTTAACAAAATCCCTTAAGCCCTATTTTATAGAGAACAAATTCTCTTAATGGTTATTTAATCATAACCAAAAACCCGTTAACCCGCTCCATTAATTTAAGTTAAAACCATGATGGTCTATTTTAAGTTAAAACGAACCGAACCAACTTTGGTTCATTCGTTTAAAACAAACCAAACCCCTTTGGTTTATTCTCCTCCATTGGATTAGAACCAAACCAATTTGGTTCATCCATCATGTCTTCATAAGACACGACCCATCCACGCTTCTATTGCGACTGAAACGATTTCATGCTCGCTTCTTGTTTGGTCAAACCAAATCTAGTTTCTCTCGGTCTGAGAATCTCATTCTCAAGCTCATTTTAAATCCTTCGGATTACGCTCATTGTGCGTGTGACCAAATAGGTTCTCAGTTTATGTTGGTCGTCTATAATTAACCATTAATTATAGAATGATCATGAGTGACACCTAGTAGTACATCATGATCCCCAATTAACCGAAAAGATCAACGGTTGATCCAGAACTATTTCTGAAACCCTTCAGCAGCTCGAATGAATCGTGCCCCATTCCCTTCACTCATCTTATACCCACTTGGTTCAAGACATGGTCTATAGTGTCAGTCCCCACTAGGTTGACTACATCAGACCTAGCCCAAGTATCATTTCCTCATCCTACGGATTCTAGTTACTGCACATGTATCGAAGAGTACCTTACTCTAAACATGTAATGCTTTGGCCAAAGACTTTAGTAACAATCCGATGAGAAGCCATGGGTATACATCTCCTCGCAAGAAGTGGTGAATCCTTTATAGGCTATTCAAACGCCTTCGATCACTTCGACTTATACCCAATCATCCCGGGTCCACATCTCCTCAGAGATGCTTGCTTAAGATGTCAAAGCATAAGTCTTCATGATCAAGATGACTTGAATACCGTAAGTCAAAGGAACATCGCACTTAAGCTGCAGTAAGAACTTCATTGGCATATCTTTATATGCAGAGAACCATATGAAGTCTTACGGCTGGTCACTCCAATGAACTAGTTACCATAACTAGCATCCACGATTAACTCCGGACATCACAATGTCTTCAGCCAGTGAGAATCAGCTGCTTGGATACACCAAGGAGTATACCTCGTGCTAGTCTCGACAGAATTGATGGTGTCCAAATTCATCAATTCATCGACTAGGGATAATTTCGATACATCACAATTACACATGTAGAGATACTCACTAGTTGTGATCCAATCACAAATTCTCTCATGTTGTGAATCGTATCATGGACATTCAATAAATGAGTTTAAGATCCAATCAAATACATGAAAACATGTATACTCAAATAGTGAATCTTCATCTATCATATAAATAGTTCAAACATAAGGCGATTGCCTTAGGACATCTCTCATATATTACTAACATATCTCATGTAGGGGGAGCTTCCAAAGCTAACCCTAAGGTATATTTAAATTATGCACCTTCAATTTCTAAAGTTAAAAAGCATGCTAAAAATTATTTTAGTTCTCTTGCAATTATAAATGAAAAGCATGCTATAGAAATAATAAGGTTTATTGTTTAGGTGTCAAGCATGTTCATATAACTAAGGATAAACCTAGGACTCATAATTCTAGAAATATTTTACCAAAGGAGTCCATTAAGAGAATAGAAGGAAATCTAGGCATTAATCCTAAGAAGGGTAGACACATGCCTAAGAGGTAGAACATTTCCCAAAAACCTAATGAAAAATCAAAATTGGAAAAATTAGAGCTAGAGAACCAAGTCTGGAGGTCAAGACTTGAGAAAATGGAGAAAACCTTTAGAATTATAGAAAGTTCAATTCAAGGGTCGAACACCCAAAAGTCAAAACCTAGGAAGCAAGAACGGTCTAAGCGCAAGGAAGGTTTGGGTCACAAACCTAAGCCCAAGAAAACTTATCATAATGTTCCATTTGATTATAGAACAAAGCCTAGGGTTAGGAAAACCAAGGTTAGTAGGGAAGTCATCCCTAAGTCTAACCATGGTAGGTGCTTAGTGGCTAAGACCTCAAAGAAATCAAATGTAGCCACTAAAAAGGTCAAAGGGGGAGGTTACCCCTAGAGTTGACTTAGCTAAGACCCAAAAGACTATGAATTTAAAGGCTAAAAGGGTCATTAGGAAGGTATCTAGGGAAGTTATCTCTAGGGAATACCTTGTTAATCCAAGGAGCTCCAATAGGTATTGGATTCCTAGGAGCGTGATCAATTCATGCTAGATGGGTTAGGGTGTGTCAACCCTAAGTGGATGGGTAGTTAACCTAGCCATGGTGAGTTGACACATTAGTATGTGCCAATATGCTTTGAGAAGTTGAAAAACGATTAAATTGGCACAATTAGGTCTTAGAGGTATTGGTGTGTCATTTTGGGTTTTTGGCACACTAGGGAAATAATGGCATTAAGGCAAAAAGAGGTTTAAATCTTAGAAATGGCAAATTGGATTTAACACTTAGGTATCTTATACCTTAGTATATTTTAATTGTCATACTTTGTTTGCTTTGCCATGTCATGACATCATTTTCATTTTTATCTCTAAAAATATCATGATCATGTTTAGACTTATTTTTATATGTCATGTATGATAAAATTTCATTCACATGCCATGACATCATGATTTGGCACATGCTTAGTTATATCATATATATGCCATAATCATTTATGCATAAATAAAATAGATTTAAGGACTAATGGCATGATTTGAAGTCTCATTCATAAGAGAATCAAATAGAGTTGCCTTAGAATATGCATGAGACCATTAAAGAACAAAAAAAACACATCTCATGAGATTAATTGACTTGTATGTGTTTTACACATCTAGATACAAGTGAGATGTTTAGGAAAAATAAATTAAATATTTTAAAAATATTTTGAAAATATTTTGAAAAACCTTGGTGAAGTCTATCTTTTGATAGCTATCACTATTGAATGTGATGATACAAAGAGGGCTCATTATTGAAGCTTTTTTAAACTTTTGGACTTTGTGTCAATCTCATTAATTTGTGGGTAAAATAATTTTCTAATATTTTTCACTCATAGTGTTTGTGATAAGTATTATACGTATGAATTTTCAAGATTTTTCAACTTACGTATATTTACTTATGGATTTCAAAAATTAAAATTCTGAAACTGAAAATTGCATAATGCAGTTATCAGTCGACTGATGGGTGCGAAATCAACTTGATGCAGGTTACAAATGGAGCTCAAGAGGGAGAATTTCGCCAAGACTTTTGTGAAGCTTTTGGAGGGGAATTGTTGCTGCATTCCAGACCTTCAAGAGCCATCTAAAGCAAGCAACGAGCAAAGGATTCAAAGAAAGCGTTGTAAAGTGTTCTTTACGTGTATTTCGTATTTATTTTTGTATTGCTTGTATTTCATATTACTTAGTGTAATTGCTTGTGAGAGGTTTCTCCACCTCCGATGTGTTGTCGAGAAGGAGTGTTGTTAGTGTCGTGCGCATAACACGAGCTCGTTGAGCTCACCCCCTGGAGTAGGAACCATTCGGTTCCGAATCACATATATCTTGTGTATTGCATGTGATTGTATTGTTGTTATTATTTCTATTGTTTCCGCTGCATATATTAACGACAATTGTAGACACGCACGCAAGAACGCACAAATTCCACCATACGATGATTGAGGGCTATTCACCCCCCCCCCCCCCCCCTCTAGCCGACCACTGACGTTCCTACACAAATTTTGTGCTCCAATGCCAAAGAGAGAGACCAAGAGTACTATAATTTCATTCCTAGATCTCTTTACATTGTAATGATTCATTCTATTATGCCTTGTGTCTTTTCTCTTCCATCTATGGAGTAGATACTTTAATTCAAGGATTATGAAGTAACTTGTGTACGTAAAACATGCTAGTTTGAATATATATTCTATTTCTGAATTTATATTTGCAATTGGTGTTGTTTGGATTGATGATGATTGTGTTTTGATTCTCTATCTATTGAGCACAGCTGATACAAAGGGTGACAACCTTTGTATCAAAAATCTAGGAGGACTAAGGAGGAATCTCGCGGTTGTCCTCCCTCCGGTCACCATAGATAGAAGAATATGATGGAGTAGGAAACAAGACACGTTCCGACTCTTCATAGGGAGTATTAGGACATCCTCATACCGTCCAACCTATCTTAACAAAAGGTCACCCTAGTTAGGAATAGGTGGTTCCCGATAGAAGCGAAAGCTCATCGGGAAAGTGTATGATGTTCCTCTCGCAAGATCATAATTAGAGATCTAGACAATATTTAATTGATAGTATGTTCCACGACGCATAAGTGAAACCAAAGTCTTAGAATCCTTTTTAAGACCTTTGAACCAACCTTCCCTTCCTACGAGTGACACCGTACTTGAGTTAGGATTATCGTCGACCTCACAACCCTCATCTTTAGGTCATTCACTTCGAACAACGAGATCCACTGGACAAATGGTATTCGAA
Source organism: Wurfbainia villosa (assembly GCA_025175895.1). Lineage (NCBI taxonomy): Eukaryota > Viridiplantae > Streptophyta > Magnoliopsida > Zingiberales > Zingiberaceae > Wurfbainia > Wurfbainia villosa. The sequence continues at coordinate 36,413,415 of CM045990.1, forward strand.
TCTTAGTCTCTATGGGATCGATAATTTTTATTACTTAACGACATCCGTGCACTTGCGGACATTGAGCGTGAGCGTGCGCTTCGAGTCCTTGACAGTTCCCATCGTAAGATTTGAGATCATGCTTGCGTACATCAATTACCTAGCCATATTATTAAGGTATCAAGGATGATTCTTAATCATTATTAGGCATACTTGCATTTATGGAATTAGTATAATGTAGCAGTTGAGGTAAAGTAAGTAAACTTGGTGCTTCAGCTCAAGATATTAAATTAGACTAATTTCACACTTCTGCATTAACTTAGATGTGAAAGGATTTGTTATGGGAAGAGAATCACATATGATATTAAATTCTTTTCTTAGTTCCATTTGCATTTATACTCTAAATTGGGGTTGGATAGATATGCAATCCCAGTGGCATCCAAACTTAAAGAATTTATTGCTCAACTTCTAAGTAGCATATAGTTCTAAAAATATTCAATTCTTAATGCTCCAAAGTCCTCACCAGGTGCTACAGGAAAAGAGATGTGCAATGGCAACTGAGTCTCAATTTCTATTTCTTTCTCTTCTTTGTGTTTGCAATTGGTTCTTTGAAAATTAGTCTAGTGCAAGCTGTGAAGCAACAAAATTTTGATTATTTCATATTGTCACTTCAATGGTCGCCCACATTGCGTCAAGTACAAGTATGTTGCACTTGTAAGGAGTGTTTCAGTATATAATTTTCTTATTAGTAATGATTTATCATTTGATTTGCATTATAAGATGATATTTTATTTTTTTAATATATTATTTGTAGAAGGAAAGATCTACTGTATTTCAATCCGCAAGTGAAATTTTAATTGTTTATCGTTATATCATTATTATATTAAACAAATCTTTTTGCAGATGGCCTATGGCTCAATTCCAATTATGGTAATCATCTAAGTTTTTGCCCTAGCGAACCATTTGACAAAAATAAGGTACAATTTTAATCTTTTTTTATGTACTTAGATGACCAATAAATACTCCAATTAGGTGATGTGAAATGATACCAAATATACACATCAAACGAGGAAGAGGAAGACCAAAAAAGACTTTGTTAGCAATAATAAAATAAGATAAAATTTATTTAAATATTGATGATGATATAATAGGGGACAGAGTTCAATGACGTAGAAGAATCCATATAGCCGACCCCACTTAGTGGGATAAAACTTTATTGTTATTGTTGTTTTTATTAAATGAAAAAATTGGTGTTATTGTTGTTGTTATTTTTTTTAAATTAACCTGATAAAAAATTCACTAAAAAAGTTGAAGAGGATTGGTCATCATTAATTAATCTGCTAAAAAAATTTTAAAATTGAGGCATTCTGGGCTCATGAAGTATTTATTTTTATTAAAAATATATTTTTTTTGTCAAATAATTTCTCTATTTATTTCATGCTAATGTTCTTTTCAATTTTTGCATGTATCCGTGGTTCGTGTATCAAATTATTTAGTAGGGTAATTTAACTTTTCTTTACTTTTCAAAATTTACAAATAAAAGAGAATAAAATTAATAAAAATATTGAAATTAAAATTTACATTAGTTAAAGTTTGAGTTATTTGTTTGTAGACAAATACAGAACTTGTGCAGTCCCAATTATCGTTGGTGTGAGAAAATATTTTACCAAGGTTCTCGATCATTTTGAAATTCACAATGTAATGATTAGTTTAGTAAATTATTTAAGCATAATACAATAAGTATTATCTTAATTTTTAAATTTGATTGTTTCTTTCTGTTGTAAACTTTGCTTAATAAAAATGGTATTTGTGCTTCGGACAATAGAAAGTATAGTTTAAAGCACCTTAAATCTATTATCAATATTAAGTTTAGAGCCGCACTCAACCTTGTTTGCACTCGCATCAAAACTTGAAGGAAATTCATATTTGTTTTGCTAAAAATTTTAAGGTATTTAATTAATTTGGATCTAAAGTATATAAATTTTAATTTTAAAAATGACTCAAGTATACATATGTATATTGCCTTTTTTTTAATTTGGTTCAGCCTTGATTGTGAAAAATTAAAGAAAAAAAGTGCCCTAATTCAGCATCCCACCTTATTATCGTGGTTAGTTTTTATTCTTAGTAAAAATTGTTTACTGAACAAATTCATTTTTTATTCATATTTAATATGAGGATTATAATTGATGTCTTTTATTTAGTCATAGAGTATGTAGGAAGATTGGGTGAGAACAAAGAAGATTTAGGTGGGAACGACCATAGTACTTCGATGTAATTTTTCTTTTGGCGATGTAATAAGTTGGGAGCTTCACTTTGAGATCATGAGATTTGAGAGTGTATATTTGTTTCTATTGTTAGCATGAGCACTTAGTGTCAATTATGAGATGATTGATGAGGGAAACATTTATGTCATATCTTATATTAATAAAGGCAAAGATTGATTATTATATTTACTTTATGCATGTACCAGCCAAATAAATATAATAATACCCTTGAATAGTAGATTCTTATCTATAGTATATCAATTGGTAGAATTAATTATAAGAAGCTGAAGAGAACACTATTCATAAATATTCCTGGTCAAGTATTATATTAATAGACAAAGGGCTATATTGATACATTGAGACTAGCCTGTAGGTCAATGGATGACTTGATTTCACAAGTCATGGATATGTGATATCACATTGACACATGAATATATATATTGGAGAATATATATACTGATTTACCCGTCATGAGAAAAGTGTCATGGATCGTTATATAAGTGACATACACTTTCTCATGTGATTATTGGTATGAATAGTCCTTAGACCTGAAGTCACTATGGTTCTAACATAAGGAGTTATGTACTTTGGTATCGTCTAATGTCACTCATAACAGGGTTCGCTATAACGACGATCACTGGGTATATAATGAATTATGCAGAGGGATGTGAGTGATGTAGATGGGATCTATCCCTCTCATATGATGGGAGTGATATCTTTGGCCTCTTGATAGAGTATGACCACGAAATGCATGATCATGCTCAAATGAGTCAATATGAGATATTGAGCTCATTTGTTTGAGTGAGTCTACTTGGGGATCAAGAAATACAAAGATCGATAAGGGGATGACATAGTCTATGTCTCATTGATCGATCTAAGATATCAAGGATAGAAGCACACCGTCACACGTGATAATGGTCATGGAAAGGTTGTCGGATCTTTACTTTCTTGTAGCTTGGGTAGCAATGATGTATTGCTAGATGCCGCTCATTGTTTATGTATCTAAAATGGTTTTAGATAAATTACCAACACTATGAGAGCCTATAGGGACACACACAAAGAACATGTTTTGGAGAAGTGTTCATTTTAATTTGACTAAATGAATCATTAGTTAATTGAATGGACTAGAATGAGTTAGACTCATTGCTTGGCTAAATTTGAGTTGGACTTAAATTGATTTATTTTGAGTTAGACTCAAGTAAAACCAATTGAAAAACGTTAGCATGATTAATGATGATTAATCATGCATGCAAATAGATTAATATATGCAAATGGATTATTTGCATGTAATAGGATATAATGCCTCAACGTTGGATGCTTGCATGCAAATGGGAGTTTAGCATGAAATAGGATTTAATGCAAAATGAAGTTAGCATGATTAATGATGATTAATCTTGCATGAAATGGGATTTCAAAACCTCTTAACATTATTGCATGTAAATGGAATTTAATGGATGCAAATGTGAGATTAATGCATTAAGAGAGATTTAATGCATGGAACAATGAAAAGGGATTTAGTCTCTTCTCTTCTCAACGTGTATAGAAGTTTTGACTTGTGACACTCGAGTTCCCCATCTTGGCAGTGGAAAGATGGATAAACTGATTCAAATGACACAATGGTCGAGTAATAAGACGTTCAATTTGACTCTTAGATATTCACGATTCGATTTCCAAACATAGCACACTTATAAAATTTTCCTCCAAATGAAATGATAAACAAAGAACACTGCAGAGGCTATCCATACAATCACTTCCTGATTTACATTGATGATTGATAAAACATATCTTGTCTAAAAATTATTTAACGCCTTTTTAAATATCCGTAGAGCACAGTCAATCATTTTTTAAATTAATCAGATCAAAAGTTTGAATATACGGTGCTAATAAAAAAAAATTGACGCAATGGTTTCTTCAAAAGTTTGGATAGAATGAGCTTTTCATGTTTTTTTTTTTATTTTGTGATATTGTTCCACATTGCACAGGGAACAATAGAATGAGCTTTTCCTTTCAATTTCTTCCCGAAAAGCAATTTCTACTCCACAATCATTTCTGTCATCTTTGTAATACTACTGTTCTGAAAGAGACAAACAGGAGAAAATAAAGTCTGAAGACTAACAACTCAGCTATGTGTAGATACTGAAAACGTCAATGATAGGGCGAACGGCTAAGGTAATTCTAACCCAATGGACGCCGTCTTCCCATGTCAAACTTCACTATGAACCTTCAGCTGCGACCGGAACGTCACCTTGAAGTTTAACTTATTGATCGAAGAATTGAAGGTTAGGATTGAGGGTTTGACGTGAACACTCACCCCAGGAGGAGCTTCAACATGAGCAGTGTAAGTGGATGCAACCGGGCCAATATTTGTAACTGTTCTTGAGACTGTTAATTTGCCTTTTAATTCAGGTATATGGCTATAGATGGAAGATTCAGATCCTTCTGTGATTTGTATGCATCATGGCAGACAGTGGTTTGTCGTACGATGGAGCTAACAGCAGTATTGTTATGGCCCATGGAGCACAGGAAATGCACATAATCAGATGGCACCATGTCATATAGCAAACCGGGATTTATGGCTCTGTTTGGATTCACATGTCCACCTCCGTAATTGAATGGGTTTGCTTGCTTGTTAGGATCTCCTTCAGCTGCTATACCAAGGGCATCATTTTCATTGTTGATAGAAGCTGTTGGTAGTACAAAACAATTTAGTTGGATCGCAAATGTGTTGCTTGACAGATACCAATTCGAGCAAAGTGAATGCAACTTGCCTGTTGTGATCAGTGCAGATTTTATTGCATCTGGGCTCCAACTCGGATATATTGCTTTGAGAAGAGCAACAATTGCAGTAACATGAGGACAGGACATGGAGGTGCCTGACTCGATCTTAAAATCAAGTGAAGACATACTGTTCTGTGGAGAAGCAGGCGACCAAGATGCTAAGATATTTACACCGGGGCAGCAACATCTGGCTGAAACAGATGGGCAGATAAAGAATGTCAGCTTATTGATATATAGAACGGAAAGTGATCTCACAAAGTGAAGATATAACGATTGAAGTGCTGTTGCACCTTTAGCACATATGGTGAAAGCGAACTAGGACCTAGAGACGAGAAGAACGCTACTTCAGGAGCTGTCACAGTTCCAAGAGCTGTTTTTGTTGGGCTAAATTTAATCAGGCCTTGTTTTGCCAATGTACATCAGCATATTTGTTCCAGTTTCGAGGTCAACTTGGACGCAAGGAAAATCAAATGCAAAAGAAATGTCCTTCGTCAAGAACTGTGCAAAGATGACAGCAACACCATGGGCTCTTCTTACAGTGTCTGAAGCAACAAGTGGGGATCTTTGTTCCCGAGTCTGAAAGCAGATAACTTTTCCTATTGCCACAGTCGAATTTAGTGAACCTGCCCTACAGCCTCTAGAAAAGTCATCATAGTCAGAGACTACATGTGCCTTTAAAATGGATGTGGAAAATTTTGGACGAAGAAAAAGGCCTACCGGGCATCAGAATCATCTGCTTTATCTGAAGCGATATCTTCAGCATAAACAATCCCATAAAACTTATCTGCATGCTCTCCAAGGAATAAAGCTTGACCCTGAATGTTCATGGTCAAAGATCAGATCAAGGTGTTTTCATTTTTCATAAAATTGGTATTCAGATAATGGAATATGGATATTACTTGTTAATCCTAATATTTCTCAGATAACTAATGGAGATATCAAGTTTATGTAAGTAAAGCAGTCTCACTTTTTTTTTTTGCACAATTAATTAAATAGTCCTAATTAGAAAATTGAATATTTGAACTTGAAATTACCATGGAATGTACATTTCATCTCAATCAATTTTTCAGAATCAAGAACTCATGAAACGAGGCCGCTACAAATTAATGGATCAATTTGAAAACAAATACAGAACCTCTTATTAGCAAAATCTGAGATACAACAAGAGAATCTTCAGAATTGAACATGCAATCATCTTAAGCTGAGAAACAAAACAGGCCTGCTACATTCATTCCAGTCAATCTTCTCTTTTAGAATCAAGCTAAAATATTCAATTATGCATAAGGGAAATATGACAATATGAATGCGGTATCCGTTCCTTCTGAACTAGGCTTCTAGTTTTCAACAAAAATCTGAGAATTATGCTTAACTAAACAAAAGACCAAAAGATAAAGAATATCAGATTGGAATTCCTATATGCTCATTATCATGCATCCAATACTTATATCAAACTTTCCTATGGATTTCTACAACCAAATATTGGATTTGCTGCTTCCAAGACTTCAACAAGATTTATTTGGCATTATTTGACAGTTTTTTTCATTGCTTGTTAATAACTTTCATAAATCCAACGGAATTACAATGGCAGAGATTGAAAAACTGGCAGCCTCTACATTCAAACCCCAATTTTATCATTGGCAAAAACCTATTTCAGTTGTTTGTCAAAAGGGATTCAATCAACTACTTCTAATGCAGTATCAAAAGAACTTGTCAAACTTCAATATGCATGTGTTTATTAACTAAATGACAATTGGCACATACAACTCATCTAGCTACTTCTTGCAATTTTTCATAACTTTGCTATATACAAAAATGGGATATGGAATCACAATTGATGCCTGAGTTATTATGTATATCATGATCAATGATCAATGTTCAATGTAAAAAATATATATAGCAAGATGTCTCTTCCTTTCCTGGAGAAAAGGATTTTTTTTTAATTTTGCCTGTCAATACTGCATACAACTATTCAACTTTTAAAAGGAAGTTAATGATAGTTTTCTAGATCATCCAAGTAATTTGTGGAACTAATGAAATATGAAGGGGCATTTACTGATTCACTTGTACGGTTGTACCAAGATAAAAAGAAACTTATTCTTACAGTACTGTCTCTCTGATCCGAATCTTCTTTATTCACACCTCATCCTTAGACATTACCTAAATAAAGGACATCAATTATATAAGAAATGAATTTACTAAGTAAGGAATATTTACTTAGAATAAAGACTAACCTCGACGATAAGGTGGGACCTTGAATTTTCCAAGGCACTTGTTTTGCTTTAATTTTGCACAATCTTGAGGCTAAACCAATAAAAAAAAATAAAAAAGGCAATATTCGTATGTATACTATCATTTTTAAAATAAAAAATACATATTTCAGATCCAAATTAATTATATACCTTAAAATTTTTAGTAAAGCAAATATGAATTTCCTTCAAGTTATTCTGCTTGCAAATCAGATTGGGTACAGCTCCAAACTTATTTTCAATGATAGATTTAACATCATTTAAACCATACATTTTTTTGTCTGAAACCCAAATACCATTTGTCTTCAGCAAATTCTGCAACAGAAAAAAACAATCAAATTTAAAAAATTAAAATATTACTTATTATATTATACTTAAATAATTCACTAAACTAACCGTTATGTTGTGATTTTTATAAAGGTCAAGGACCTTGGTGAAATAGTTGCTCACACCATTGATAGTTGGGGCTGCACAGGTTCCATGTTTATCTACAACCAAATAACTCACTTTAACTAATGCAATTTTTAATTTCAATTTTTTTATTAAATTTATTCTCTTTTATTTGAAACTTTGAAAAGGAAAGAAAAGTTAATTACCCCACTAAATAATTTGATATGCCAAGCATGGATACATGCAAAAATTGAAATAAAACTTTAGCATGAAATAAATGGATTATTTGACAAAAATATATTTTTAATACAAATAAATACCTCGTGAGCCCAGAATGTCTCAATTTTAGAAATTTGACTGCAAGTTAAAGATGGCCAATAAATCTTCAAATCTCCTACTGAGTTTTTTATCTGGTTAATTAAAAAAAAATTAATAACAATAACCCCAATTTTATTTCATTTAATTAAAAAAACAGAGTAAAACTGTACCTTACTTATTGTAAATGGTTCACCAAAACAAAAGCTTGGGTTATTACCGATATTAGAATTAGGCCATAGTCCATCTACAAAAAAAAAATTATTTAATATAATAATAATAATAATATAACAATAAAAAAAACTACAGCCCAGTGCATAAAGCTCCTGCTACGTGAGGTACCGGATAAAGAACCCATTATATGGGGCCTTAACTTATTTTTTTTGTAAGAGGCTGTTTTCGGGATTTGAATCCGTGACCTCTTGGTCACAAGGTAGCAACTTTATCATTGCACCAAGGCTCCCTTCTAATAATATAACAATAAATAATTAAAATTAAACTTACGGATCGTGAAGTACAACAACTTTTTTCTTCTGCAAATAATATATTAAAAAAATATAAAATCATTTCACAATGCAAATCAAATGGCAATCATTACGAATAAAAAAAATTACATACCTAAAACAGTCTTTAGAAGTGCAACATTCTACTAGATCTGGACACAAAGTCGGCGGCCATTGGAAAGATAATACGAAATAATTAAACTCTTGTGGCTTCACGACTTTCTGTAGACTAAATTTCACTTGCCTAATGGGCAAAGAACTAAAAAACCCCAAAAAAAAGAAACGACAAAATAAATTGAAACTATCAGTTTTATTAATTGTCATTGCACGTCTCTAGAATACCCCTTATCACCAAAATGTATTATCTGCAAAAGAAAAATAGAGTAAGAACAAATTAATTCTAATGATGTGGGCATACAACTAACCATCACCATGCATTCCAAATGAAAGCATATCCAACCGCAGTTATAATTTCAATAATGGATTTCTTACACGGGCTATTTTCCAGCAAAAGGGCAAATCTCAAGTGACAATTACAGAATGCCTAGACACAGTAAATGATAGAAGAGGGTAAAGCAAACATGGTTGTGACCCTCCTTTATGAAACAGATGGGAAGTCAAACAAACAGGAGTGAACGCTCTTATCATCCAATATCATTCTTTCTTAGAAGATGTGAAATGATTTAAATGATGTCTCAATAGCAATGTAAGTACAGCTGATAGTGAAGGCAATTGGTACACGTATAACCCATGCTCTTATAACTCTAACAATCAAGATAGAGAACAAAATAGAATTCAGGGATCGGATCACATCATGTCACTAGAAAGATAACATTCATACAACCATTCTTGTCCGAGATAATGCAGATTCTGATGAAAGATCATATGAAGATATTGTTGCATGAAAAAGCAGTGAATTGTCTTCTGTTTGATGTGCATGGTCAGGGTGTAGCTTTATTTGCAAAGAAAACAAATTATTAAAAACTACTATCTCCAAACATTAGCGTTCGCCATTCATTCAAATCTTTGGTTTGAGTGGCACCAGCCAATAACACCAAACATATATCAAGATCATTAAAATGGAGACAGGAATCGACATAGATCAGTAAAATCTTTGGTTAGGCATGCATTTCTTTCTTCATTGGTCGAACAATGGATTAAAAACTTGCCTGTTTCAGTAAGATCAGATCTGAAGAAACGAAAGCAAGGAATGTCAAACCACGCTGCCATAGAAGACGGTGAGGACAGCTAGAGCGACGACATGCAACAATTGCAGGACCAATTGTGGCAACAATCGCAACAACAATCATAGGAGTAGTACAATTTAGCCCCTAGGGCTATCCCAGATGGCTAGGGCAGCCGTGTTAAGATTCGAAAGGGTAAAGGATTGATTCCTGGGATTAACAGTCAGGCTACCGATAACTCCGTATTTCTACGCTAGCTGCCTGACCTCCTGATTTACCCCCCCCCCCCCCCTAGAGGCAGCGATGGGGGCCGCTAATGTGGTGGCTCTACATTTTATAGGAGTAGTACAATTTTTTGTGCTAGAGGATATTTATGTGAATTTTTAAGGTTTAGTAATTAATATAGCACAATTTTTAACCTGTCTTATTTTTTATGTCATGGTTTTAACAATGAAAAGTAAAAATTTAATAACAATTCTATTTAAAATAAAAAACATATTACAATAGATATATATTACAAATTTTAAAGGTTATACGAGATGTTAGAATATTGTAAATATATTAGGGATAATTATTTATTTTTTAGGATAGAGTTTGATTTATTCTTAGGATAAAGTTTTGATTTATCCCTTTGATTAGGCCCTAATTTTGGATATAAATAGGGTTGCTTTCATGTAATAAGTTGATTCGTATTTTCTACAAAATAACATGGTATCAGAGCCCTAGGTTTCCGGTTCCCAACTTTCGCATTTTTTTTTCCCGCCGTTGCTCACGTTCCTTTCCTGAACGCGACGTTCGCTCCTGCGCATTCCTTTCCCGAACGCAACATTCCAAGCCGCGAACGCCGGCGCTGCTCCTGTTGAACGGAAGAAACCTTGCGGACGCAGCTTCCTCTTCACTGAATCCTGCCGCTCGCCCCCCTCCTCCGCCGCCGATGTATTAGGAGAGCTCATCGAGATACGCCGCCGCTGTCGATCCACGCCGATCCACTTCTTTCTTCCCACCTCGTCTCCAGTGCGATCTCTCCGCAACATCTTCATCGCGTGGACGACTTTCCTGTCGCTTCCGCGCCTTTCTTTCTCCGTCGGCATCATCGCTCTCCAGCGCCGATCTTCTTCCTTGCGAACGCCGCGCTCGTGCACCCCGGTAAGCTCTGATCTGGCCTTCTATGATCCCGAAGTCGCCGCACCCGCTGCATCCATTCCTTTCGCCGGCCAGCCATCTAGCGGAACGGCGGAGGAGCTCGACGAAGGCCGGCCGGCCGAGGAACTCCGCCCGCACCGCGAACCGCTCCATCTCCTGCGACGCAGACCACACGCCCACGGACCGCCGCGGCGCACTTCGCAACGGCGTCGCGATGATCTCGCTCGAGGAGCTCTTCCGCGCTCTCCCGGCCGACGACGGCCAGTTCTCCCCCGTTTTTTTTCTCCGACTTGACCTAACCGAATCGGCCCGGGTATATCAGCCATCTGCCCAAGATCGAACGACAGAGGAACGGCGGTTTCCTGCCGAGATATTCTCTGCCGCTTCAGAAGCTCAGACGCGGTCTTCTCCATCAAAAAGTCTGCTGCCGTCTTCCTCCGCTGGCGCCTCGGGCCGACGCGACACCATCGCCCCAATGCGAGTCCTCCTCCTTAAACCGAACAATAATGTAAACGGACGCCCTCGCCAACGCTGCAGCGCGTTTAGCTCGACAACTCAATACGCCCGGAATCCCGAATACCGAGAGCTCGGATGGTTCTAATTCCCTTCACTATTACAAGTTGGTAATTCCTTTATCGGTATATCTCGCCATGAAGTCCTTCGTACTTGACTGGGGCCACCGATCATATCACCGTAATAGATCTCTTTTTCTTCACTATCTACTTAGGTTATTTACCCTTTGTCACCATGGCAAATGGTTCTCAAATTCAGTCTCAAGATATTGGTATTGTTCATCCTTCTCCATCTCTTTCCATTCATAATGTTCTTTATGTTCTCGGAGCCCCCTTTAATTTGTTATCAATAAGTCAGCTTACTCGGTCTCTTGATTGCGTCGTCTCGTTTACTAATTACAGGACCGGAGTACGGGGAGGATGATTGGCTTCGGATATGAGTCTCATGGCCTATACCGATTTCACCAAACCTCTTTTGTTGGTTCAGTGGCGGCATCTCCACTTGTTATTCATGCTCAGTTGGGGCATCCTAATTTTGATAAGTTAAAACAATTACATCCTAGTCTTTCTCACTTAAAGTCTTTATCTTGTGAGTCGTATGCCGATTAAGCGGCATGTTCGTAGTTCATTTTCTCCTCGCATTATAAGTCGGGCTACGTCTCCTTTTGCTTTGGTTCATTCCGATATTTGGGGTCCGAGTCGTGTTTCTTCTATATTCGGATCACGATATTTTGTTACCTTCATAGACAATTTTTCCCGTTGCACTTGGTTATATCTGATGAAGGATTGTTCAGAATTGTTTTCTATTTTCCAATCTTTTTTTAATGAAATTAAACACATTTGGTATCCCTCTTGATCCTTGCAGTAATGATATGCGTGAGTATCTATCTATTCCGTTTTAGACCTTCTTAGCGTCTCAGGGCGTATTACATCGAACGTCTTGTCCTCATACTCCCCAATAGAATGAAGTTGCAGAATGCAAGAATCGTCATCTTCTCGAGACCACTTGGACTCTTCTTCATCACTCTCATGTTCCTCTTCGTTTTTGGGGTGAAGCTGTACTTACTGCATGTTATCTTATCAATCGCATGCCTTCCTCTACTTTACAGGATCAAATACCTCATCATGTACTTTATCCAAATCAGTCCCTTCATCCTTTACCACCTAAGGTCTTTGATTCTACATGTTTTGCTCATGCTCTTGATCCTGGCATTGATAAACTCTCTCCTCGGTCACATAAATGTGTTTTTCTTGAGTACCCACGGTCTCAGAAAGGGTACAAGTGTTATTCTCCTACTCTCCGTCGGTATTTCATCTCTGCTCATGTCACGTTCTTTGATTCGGTTCCTTTCTTTGGACTTTCAGAGTCGTCCGAGTTTCCTCCTCATACGTACTACGCGATCTTTTATCCTCGGAGGATCTCTATCACCCCGTCTTGATTTCTCCTCAGTTGCGGGTTTATCGTCGTCTTGACTTTCTTTGTCTTTGTCATGATTCTCTGGTGGAATCATGTTTGGAGCCAGATCCTTCGCCCCTTCCTCCGGTACAATCTTCTGAATCTGATATTCCCATTGCGCCCTTGAGTATCGTTGACTCGTAATCCTTCTCCTCATTATGTGTCTTTGAGTTATCATCGCCTTTCTTCTTCCTATTATTCTTGTCTTTCCTCCTTGTCGTCTATTTCTCTTCCGAAAACTGCAGGAGATGCATTTGCCCATCCAGGATAGAAACAGACTATGCTGGACGAAATGAGTGTCTTACGGAGTTGTGGGACTTGGGACCTCATCCCTCTACCACCAGGAAAATCAGTTGTTGGCTGTCGATGAGTATATACGGTGAAGGTTGGTCCAGACGGAACGGTTGAAAGGCTTAAGGCTCGTCTTGTTGCTAAAGGCTATACTCAGATCTTTGGATTGGATTATGGGGATACTTTTTCCCCTGTTGCTAAGATGTCTTTGTCGCTATTCATGTCCATTCTTTGCGATTGACAGTCTCTTTATCGATTAGACATCGAGAATGCGTTCTTACATGATGACCTGCTCGAAGAAGTCTACATGGAACAACCTCCGTGTTTTGTTGCTCGAAGTCTTAGGTCTTATATGCGCTTGCGAAAATCTTTATATTGTCTCAGCGATCACCTAGAACATGGTTCGGTAGATTGATATTGTAATTCAACAGTTCGGCATGACTCGGAGCGAGGCTGACCATTCTGTCTTTTATCGCCACTCATCTACTGGTTGCATCTATCTAGTGACTTATGTTGATGATATTGTCATCACAGGCAATGATCATCTCAGGATTTCACAGTTGAAAAAACATCTTTTCAAACATTTTCAGACAAAGGATCTCGGCAAGCTCAAATATTTCTTGGGGATAGAAGTAGCACAGTCCAGAAATGGGATCATTATATCCCAAAGGAAGTATGCAATGGATATTCTAGAAGAAACAAGAATGTTAAACTTCGAAGCGGTTGACAACCCTATGGATCCTAATGTTAAGCTCACCCCGAATCGAGGAGCCTCTGCTAGATCCCGAGCGATCTGACGATTAGTAGGGAGACTAAGCTACCTTCTTTGTTACTCGTCCGGATATCTCTCGTTTACGTAAGTATAGTAAGTCGGTTTATCGACTCTCCGTGTAAAGAACATTGGGATCTTTGTGATTCGCATTGTTCGATATATCAGCGCTCGGAAAAGGTCTTTTGTTGAAAACAAAGGGCGTACTCGAGTTATAGGTATTACGATGCAGTTGGGCAAGATCTCGATTGATAAGAGATCCACCTCGATTTTGTATATTTGTCGGAGGTAACCTTGTTTCTTGGAAAAGCAAAAAGCGAGAATGTTGTGGCGAGATCCGGTCACGGAGGCCAGTATCGAGCTATGGCCATGCTTGATCGAACTTATATGGCTCAAACAATTGCTTCGGGAGCTCAGGTTTGGAGATGTTACACAAATGTCACTCATATGTGATAACCAGGCCGTCATACATATCGCGTCAAATCCAGTTTTTCATGAGAGGACAAAGCATATTGAAGTCGACTGTCACTTTGTCAGAGAGAAAGTCATATCTGGAGAAATATCTACTAGTTTTGTTAACTCGTATGATCAACTAGCAGATATGTTTACTAAGTCTCTGAGAGGTCCCCGAATTGACTACATATGTAACAAGCTAGGCGCATATAATTTATATGCTCCCGCTTGAGGGGGAGTGTTAGAATATTGTAAATATGTTAGGGATAATTATTTATTTTTTAGGATATAGTTTGATTTATTCTTAGGATAGAGTTTTGATTTATCCCTTTGAATAGGCCCTAATTTTGGATATAAATAGGGCTGCTTTCATGTAATAAGTTGATTCGTATTTTCTACAAAATAACACAAGATTTGAAATAAAATGTAAAAATTAATTAACTTTTTAAAATCTATAAAATTTTAGAAATTCCATCATTAATTTTCAAAACACCTCAATTATTATATTAAAATCTCTGATTATTATAATTATAATCAGAGAAACTACAATTCTAAAATTTATATAGATACATTGAAAACATGACCACGAGCAAAGTCTCAAACTTGCCCTCCAGATATTGTTGCTTGTTAGGTTAGAAGAATCTTAAGGACTAAAAATTCACATATCTCAAAAGAATGAAGATTAGGACAATGGATACATCAAAATTCAAGGAGAAAGGACACTGTAAAAAGAATACCTCTAATTCTCATATGAAGATTGATCTCAAAAAAAGATGGAAGGGAAACCATCCTTGAAGGTATCAAACCTAATTTTTTGCATACACATAAGCTCACTTACCCAGTTCACGAGTTTAGATTCAAGAATGGGAGTGCTGAATATAGCAGTTGAACAAACATTTAGATTAGATCCAAAATTTGAGGGCCAATATATCAAGACACGGAACAAATCACATACATAATAAAGACAACAGGAACGGGAGATAAGAAATCAAACAACGAAATAATTAATTAAGCAAAAATAGATGAGATCCATCGACAATGCTATTGTTTTGTGGGATATAGACAATTTTACCTGGGGACCAGAAATTTTTTTTGTTTCTTTCAGACCTGTTGTTGTGAATTCAAAATCAAAGAATCAGCCATTATTACAAGAAAAAGAATACAAAGAACCATAGTAAATATTATACAAAAATATATCAAGATACGAGAGATAAGGGATCAACCATCCAATTTGCTAATCGTATTAAGAAGATCAGCGAGAATGCTATGTTTGATAGCAACAAAGAGGAAATTTACAAATTCAAAAAACTGGAAAGAGATCAATTTACCCTAACCAAGCGGAGAAGGAAGAGTACTGAGTCTTGCGTACCTGCAAAGCGCGAGGGGCGGAAGAGAGGAGCAAAGGGCGGGGGAGAAGGGAACGAGGTTTATTTAATAGTAGAGGAAATTTTAATTTACCCCCTCCAATTCACTTATTTTGTAAAAGATATTCTAAAATAATCAATATTATCATTTCTATTAATCGTGTTATTAAATCAGTCTCTGCAAATGAATATTCTCCAGAATACTAAAATAGCATGTCTTCTACAATATTCACAAGTTAAAAGAAATAAATCAAGGGAAAAAATAGTCAAAATAAAATAAGAAAACATAAGTAATTAATTTTGTAAGAGAAATTTTCCAGCATTTGAAAAATAAAGCATTCATAAGGTAAATAAACCTCTTCCTACATTAAGGAAATAATAATTTTCTAAAAATAATCGCTATGACAAGAAAGCATGGCCTCATAGACATCATCAGGATTTAGATATCCACTGCCCCTATATATCCAAGTAGAAGAAAAGTTACACGAGATGAGCACAATGTATGAACAGGGTAATATTATGATTATACTAACTTGGCATGATAGCTTATTAAAAATTGAGTAAATTCATTATATTCTTAATTGAAACTCAGTAAGAAACATATCATGCGACATGTGTATATTAATAATCAACAAAATGTATATTAGAGAGGACCAATATAAATACTTGTGCATGTCCATTTCATGTCAGATTCCCAATCCACCCAAGAAATAACTACAAGGATCATGTTCATCTAACAAATACTAAATAGGTTTTTGGTGAGCAACATATAGCATGCAGGTTGAAGAAGAAAAAAAAGACTCAAACAGGGCGGGGCCCTGATTATTTAATTCCAAATTCTACAACTTGGTATGAAATATCAACCGAAAATACACTTATCTATACACAGTTACAAATAACTTATCTATTGAACAACGGTTTCCTTAATTAAAATAATGAATTTCCAACACCTGTGAGATAAATTAAAGCAAGAACTAGTTAAAAAGTGAGCACATTACAGGATGAACCAAAGAACAAATAACTTATGCATAGTCCAGGTTCACGAATTAATGGGCTAGGCCACAGACTTGTACAATTCTACGGCCCAAAACATGCGAGCCAAGTTGACTCATCCCCTATAGTGTAAACAGGTAATCCTTGTGATCATGATAGAAAATATGATTGGGTAGAATGAAACATGTGCCATGATGCTGAGATTTAACACCCTAAGCAGTTCAATTGCTACAAGTTTTTGCTCTCTAACGCAACATATAGCAGAGAACAAAAAACTATAGATGAGAGATGAAGCAGAAACCTTCACTCACATGATCCACTTTTTATACGAGTGGACTTAACAGAGCTCATCTTTGTTGCGCCCAGAAGAAAACTATGCGAAGCATGTCATCGCTACAAGAAACTTCAAAGTTAGCAACTATTGTGAGAAGTCTTTGATGTGTTGATACTGTCCATGGAGATTATGGTAGAATTTGGAGGCCAATTGAATATTTGCAATTACATGCAACGAATCACAGAGTCACATTATGATGCAGTGACAAAATACTGTAACTTAACAACAGAATTCTTATTTTCGATTCAAACATTAAGTTGTCTGGAAAAGTTATGCAAATGGTAGTCTAACTTCTAGATATATGTGTCTAGCAACAAACTAATGTTATCTTTTGCAACTGTTAGCATGACAATTAATTAATAAGCATTAATTATTATGCACGTGCTAGCAAGTATAAATGCTAGTGTTTGTACAATTTGAGCATTTACATTATCCAGGATATTGGCAATGATTAATGTGCTAGATATGATATCCCAACTGGCCTCCTCTTTAGATTCTTAAAAAAGATGGAGCCTCCATCAAGACAGGAGGTTCACTCTCACTGACGATTTCACTTCCATGTCACCAAACCTGCTCCACCTTCACTCCTCATTTTGTCAGCCATAAATACCAACAACTTGGTAAGAAAATTTGGGTTGATAGCTCAGCTCTCATGAGAGATAGCAACAAAGAACAAAAAGTAAAGGAGAAGTTTGACACATAGTCGAAGTTCTATTACAATCATTTATATCAGCAATGGGAGCAATTACACGTAGCACCAAAATATGACAAAATAAGTAAAAAAAAATATGTTAACACAAAATGAACGTGTCCAAAGGCAGCAAAGTGTACAAGATTAAAGGGAGAATAAAAAATATAGTAAGAATACATTTTAAGATATAAATAAATTATAGAGCTTAAAGAAAATATAACTAATTTGACCTGATTTGCAGATTTTTATGAGCTTAAGATCTGTTCCCCGTCTAACTCCATGAACCTCATCTAATGTTATCTGATCCCTAAGAGTGAGCTCGACTACCTTGTGCAGAGAGAAACCTATGTCAACTAACAGTAAGCTCAGCTATATATTTTGAGGTCACTAATGTACAATGATACATGATACTTCTCGTAGGTGACCTCACCACTCCAACATAGACTACCACAGGGACCATAGTTGATGGTATGAAAAACACCATTTTCTAACTAGTATCTAATCTTAGCTTGGATTCATAAAAAGCATGAAAATTTTAGCATGTAGATTTGACAAGTTCTTACTGTACTTGGATTATTTAGTTTATTTAGTTGTATTGTTGCTTCTGCAGGGGAGTAAGTTAGCATCCAGTTAAATACCCAAAATAAGATTATGCAAGCACAAAAAAAAAATGCAAGAAAATAAGACCAAAACATTACTTCAAAAGGTGAATATGGGATGATGATCTTCTTACAACAAGTAATAAAAATTATGTGCTCATTATCTGTGGAAGTTTTTAAATCCAAGAAAATTATTGTGAGTTGGTCAAGTCTGATTCTGCAAGGCACATTACTGAAAGACGATCACATTTAAGGATGAAGGACAATACCTTTCTTTGAAAGTGAAGGCATTTTGGACCTGCAAAAGGATTAGAGTGTTTATGTGCCAGTACAAAAGCAACAGGCAAGTAACAAAAGACTATGAGAATCTCCATCAAAATACACAGAAAACTCATGAGGCAAATAGAGTGTTCACATATCTTTGGTTAGATAGGAACCTTATACAAGATAGTCACCATTAGATTTGTAATATAAACAGATAACTATATAATATATTGTCAATAGACAATATGGATAGGATTAGATATTATGGGCAGCTTTTATGGGGAGATCTTATTTGGCGGATAAATATGAATAGGTTGATTTAAGCTTTTATCGATAGATTTTATTTAATTTATTTCATTCCATAATTAAGTAGGAAAGAAGTGTATAAATAAACAGTTGTCCTTGTGTATAAATTTATTCAAGAATTGAGAAATAGAAAACTAGTTCTCTCTTCCTCATCTATCTTGACAAATTTCTTCATGGTATCTGAGTTCTCTGCAATCTGTCATTGAATCTATTCTGTCACGAAGATTACTTTCGGCACAGTAAGGCATCAGCCATCTCTTTCTTTAAGTGCAGCAAATTCTCGGCGACTCTAATTTTGTTCTCATATAGACATGTCAACCATTAATGTTCGCATTGAAGTTGAAGGCTTGTATATCAGTAGTCACAAACTCAACGGTCAAAATTATCTCCAATGGTCACAATCTGTAAGAATATATATCTTCGGCAAAGGGAAAGAGGATTTCCTCACCAGTATTGTTGTCGCACTCTCACCTGAAGACCCAAAATACAAACTCTAGAACACTGAGAATCACATAGTGATGTCTTGGTTGATAAATCCGATGACCAACGAAATTGAAAAAAAAATTCTTCTCCACCAATCTGCAAAGGATATATAGGAAGTTGTGAAGGAAATTTACTCACATTCAGACAATACGTCGGAGTTGTTCAAGGTCGAATTGAATCTTCACGACCTAAGACAAGCCAACGCCGAACTCCATCGGACAATCAATGAGCAGAAGAGGACCATCAAATTTTTGTTCGAGTTAAACTCCTCACTAGACAATGTACGCTCATGCATTCTCATCCTCAAGCCGCTATTGAATGTGCGAGAGGCATTTGGTGAAGTACGTTGTGAGGAAAGTCGACAGAAGATTATGCTCGAACCGACTAATGTTGTTGAAGCTTCTGCACTTGCGACTTGTCGATTGCAGCCTCGTCTCAACAACGACAGTCGCGAGCCTCGATAAAATGATAGAGACAGTCAATCGTGATGTGGTCATCCTTGGTGTGACCATTTTTGCAAAGCTAGACATACCAAAGATAAATGTTGGGTGATTCATAGGAAGCCACACGACTGGAAGGCCAAGTCAAAGCACCACCCACAAGCTCACGTCGCCTACAATCAGCTGTCGATAGCCAACCCCTTCAGCATCAAACAAATTGATTTGTTGATAAAGATGTTGTGTGACCTACCAAGCAGCGAGAGACTTGGAAAGACTGAAAATCATGCTGCATCTAAAATTTCAACTCACTCAGACCAAAAAGGGTTATTGCTGCCTCAGTCCATCTAGAGCCCACTGGTTACTCAACCGACAATGAAGGTATTTTTCTTAATACCTTAAATACAAACATGTTTCTCGGACGATGGATTATTGATTCAAGTGCATCGGATCACAAGACGGATGATATATTCCTCCTTCATAATTATGTTCCATGTCAAAACAATTCCACTATTCGCATTGCAAATGGATCTATCGCAAAAATCATCGATGTTGGTTGCATAATGATAACATCAAATATATATTTGAAAACATTCCATGTTCCTACACTGAACTGCAATTTATTGTCCGTAGGGAAGCTGACTCATTATCTAAAGTGTTTTGCTAGGTTTTCTTCTAAATAGTGTGAATTTCAACATATGAAAATGGAGAAGACGATTGACAGTGTTGAATTGTGCTCCAGACTCTGCATTATTCATGGCACCTCGTCTCACTGTGGTAATTTAGCTGGTTACCACTCTACCTCCTCTAACAATAAAAATGTCAAAATCATGTTATGGTACTATCATCTTGGTTATCCAAACTCTCCTTATCTTGCAAAATTGTTCCCAAACTTATTTCTTAATGAAAATATCGGTTCTTTTCAGTGTAAATTCTAACAACTTGCTAAACATACAAGAGTATATTTTCCATGCTTAAGTTACAAACCATCTAAATCCTTTTTGCTCATACATAGTGGCATTTGGGGATTATCCCGTGTTAAAACCCTTATAGGAAATCGTTAGTTCATTTCATTTGTTGATGATCATACTCACTTGACTTAGTTGTTTCTAATACAGATAAATCTGCAGTGAGTCATATATTTGAACAGTTCTATACTGTGATTCAAACTCAGTTTCAAACATCTATTCAAGCACTCAAAACTGAAAATGCCAAAGAATACTTGGTCTCGAATATTGACTTCTTTCTATCTTCAAAAGGCATCATCCATCTCAGTTCCTGTGTTGACACTCCTTGGCGTGACTAGTATCCCGCCACAAAACAAATTGATGACCAGCTGATGACAGTTGTTTGCCTTGTTCAAGATACAACCCTAAGAGTGGCAGCCTTCATAGTCTGAAGAGTGGAGGGCCCAAAAATCAACTAAAAGATATGATGTTGTACTATATGTGCTGTAAAGTAGACAACATCTTATCAATAAGCTGTAAAGCGTACTATGCCCCTGTTAATGTGTAAACAGAGAAATAAGTTAATGGAAAAATTAAGACCCGCTCATGTGCTAAGCACATGACAGTTTTTGACACAATTAGAAGGATGAATTTGAATTCCTTCATTCATGGAGCAGACGTCACCAAATTTGTTAATTCTCATTGGATTAATTGTAACTTAACTCACAGTACAACTCCCTCCACATTTGCAAGCATAGAAACTAACAAGTCGTTTGCTAGGTGTTAGAGAGCCCAGGTTCCCTACTTTCACATAGTAACTAGAAGGTTGCATACCTTGGACTTAGTGCACTGGGGAGGGTGCCTAGTTCATGGCAACCTCCACCAACTGCAACCATGTGGACATTTACTATCTAGGACACAGGTTGCAGTTCCAGTAGACCTCTACCATCTAGGACGTAAGATGTTGGTCCAATAAACTTCCACCCCACATAGAGCTGAAGACATGTTGCTGCCTTGATCATACCTTTATTCTACTTCAGTCGGCACACCTTAGATACTACTATAAAATGGATGGATTTTGTGCACAGATAAAATAGAGATCATGTTTAAGTCATCCAAGTCCAAATTTATATGAATTCAGACCAGAAAAACAATGAAATTAACATAAATTCAGGCCTCAGTGCCCTTAGTTCTTGCCTTCCCCTCCATTACCAACCCAGTCATTGCTCTCGTCGGGACCTATTGAGAGGAGATAATCTGTATTAAAATAATCATAGAGTTTCTCTAAGAAGTTAGAAGAAATAACCTGGGTAACATCCGTAGCCGAGGCACTAGGTGAGGAAGAAAGAGGGGGAGTGGAGTCTTCACAAGATTCTCCAGAAGACACTAGTATAGGGGAGGATGGTGGGGGAGGCGCTATGTAGCGAACCAGTGTCCAAAGGTGGGCAAATGGCGACAGGGCACAAGGGAAGATGGCTTAGCTACTCTCCCCAGATGTGGATGCAGAGGTGTCAGAAGGGTTTTTGATCCTGGGGGTGGAGGAGATGGGGTAGTAATATCCTCGAGGTATAAGCATTGGAAGTGATTGATGAGGCAGGTGGTGCGCTGTCAGAAGTTTGCTATCCTGGAGAAGACATTGCTGAATGACACAAAAATAGAAAGGAAAGTTTGCATCGCAATCTCATTCACAGTAGTACGAGAGAGGCTGTCGAAGCGTCTCATTAATGTGCCAAGGTGGGAGATAATTGTTGGGAATCACAGGGACAAACACACAGCAAAATAAAATTTTACACATATATGTGTGTGTTTTTCATCCCGATCCCCACAAACAAGGATTGCTTGGTTTTGACATGATCATAAGATAAACAAGTTTAGAGTTTAAAAGGTTTATTCATACCTTCGTGATTCAATAAATATGTAGAAACCAACAATCAAAACTCACAAGTCCTGCCTCTATCAGTATCTATGCTGGAATTTCTTCAAGACAACTTCACAAGTCACAAGCTTTCGCCTCCTTTTGGTGTTAGCCAAGGGAGGAGACGAAACTGAGAGAGAGGAGAAAAATGATACGTGAAAGAATTCAAGAAGCACTTCTATCTCTTAAGAGAGTTATTTATAGTTATCATGATTAGTGCATGAGAGGAGCCTAGAACTTACAAAAATTATCAAATAATTTTAGCAAATAAGCCCATGAAAAAACCTAACTAGACCAAACCCAAAACGGCGACATCGTGATATAGCCATGTCAATGCCAACCATGATCGTGGAGTGCTCTGCCAACTAGCCGTGTTGGCCTAGCCGACCCGTGTCACGTGGCAGAGGGTGGCACGGTCATATCAGGCACCAGCACAGCGGTGTCAGTCCTGTCATGCCCGTTTCAACTTAGCAAATTGTGGCACAGCTATGCTAGGCTCCAACATGACCATGTCACGGTCATGTTAGATTCTATCATGCTCGTTTCATGCTAACAGAGAGTGACATGGTCATGCTAAATTCTAGCATGGCCGTGTTAGGCTTTTACATGCCCATTTAGTCTGGTTGAACCAGATATGATCTCTCTCTTTGAGAATCTCATTCTTGAACTTTTTTTACGTCTCAAGAAATCGTATTGTATGTGATCCAATAGATTCCCAGTTATATTGGTCATCCATAATTAATCATTAGTTATGAATAACTGGAAAGTCAAAGTTAACTTCAAAACTTTTCTAAATCCTTTAGCAACTTCAGTTATAAGTGTATTTATTCCTTTTACTCATTTTATAGCCACTTGGTTCAAACATGGTCTATATGTCAGTCCTCACTGTGTTGATTATGTCACACCTAGCTCAAGTATAGTTCCTTGTCCTGTGGATTTAAATTACTCAATACATATGTTGAAAAAGGCCATCTCCTTGACATGGTTGGTTTGGTTAAAGACTTCTGAATAATAGTCCTGACAAGAGGTCTTAGGGTATTTATCTCTTTTAACATAAGTAGTTAATCCTTTATGAATTATTTAAACATCTTCGAGCACTTAACTGTTGTATTTGAGAGATGCCCTAAAGCAATCCCTTAGATGTCTAATTAATAAATTTATTATTTAGATGCGCATTTATTTGTATATGATTTAATCTTAAATCTATTTATTGAAGTCTACAATACAATACACAATATGAGAAAAATTATGATTGTATTATTGCAAATCTTGATATCGCTAGAAGGGGGTGAATAGTGTTCGTTCGATTTCTTTCGATTGCGTTCTTGTCTACAAAAGTGTTAGCACATCGGAAATATAAAGTATACATGACAAAAACAAATACACACTCACAACACAAGATTTTATGTGATTCGGAACCTTAGTTTCTACTCCACAACAGAGTCTAGCGTGAGCTCTAGTGATGCACCACCAATAACTCTTTCTCCTTCTCGGACATTTTAGAGGTGAAGAAACCTCTTACAAGATGGAGCTTTAGAAGAAGACAACCAAAATACAAGTATAAGAATGAAATACCGAAACAGAAACAACTTTACAAGTGAGCTTTTGCTTGAATACTTGTTTGGTTACTTTGAGATGCTTTGAAGGTTTAGAAAGTTCCCCTTTAAGAACTCCAAGAACCGACTTCTTCTTCCTCCACCAAAATCTCCTTTTAAAGTCTCCAACTTAAGCTGATTTCCACCGACTACCGATCGTCTTACCCACTACGACTAGTCTTACTCCACCCCGATCGCTTCCTCACCATCGTCCCACAACGGCCTAATCCACGCCAAAATAATGATCACCGATTATCCAAGCCATCACCAATCGATCCGAAATATCACCAACTCAAGAAACATTCTATGTTCTTGTCCATTAAGGTCGATCATTTGCCATCTGAGCACTTACCCGACCCATTGCGAGGCTAGTTGGTATCGTACCACGACAATCAATTGCCCGAGTGCCAAGTCCGAGTGTCGAGCCACTGCTTGACCAGTCAACTGGTCCAAAACACTAGTCGACTGCTAAAAATATGTCCGATTGTTTTAATCCACCAAGTCTCAGTCGACTGGTAAACCTCAAAACTGAAGTTCAACATCCAAGTATGAACCCCTCATAATTGACACTTACCCTTAGTCTAGACTTAAGCCTTCAAATCACTTCCATCAGCCTCGTGCCTTTGATTCGAGTCCACGACTCATCACCCTTGCACTAACCTTCAAATGCTTCTATCGACTTTGTCATGCTACCGGGTCTACTTCTATTAAGAGGCCTCGCCTCCGAGACTTCCATTACTAAGTCTCCATGCTTAGACTTTCGCCGCCAAGCCTACACCTTTGAACTTACATAGCCTCAAGTCTCTATACTTGGACTTACGCCGCCAAGACTACACACTTGGACTTACACGATCAAGACTACACACTTAGACTTTCCCTTTGTCAAATCTCCATACTTGGACTTTCCCTTGTCAGTATCTATACTTGGACTTTCCTTGCCAAGTCTCTAAATTTGGACTTTCCATTGCCAATTATCCATACTTGGACTTTCACTCGAGTCTCACTCGAACTTAGTCAATCTTGACCTGAGGTCGATTGCTCCAACAATCTCCTCCTAACAATTTCCCTCACATAACCTTAGATGTCTCAAACCATCTACTAGTCATATGATCATACGTATTGTCAAACCCATTATCAAACATCAAAATCTTACTTGAGTTTGGTCAATCTTAACTCGAGGTCGATTGCACCAATAATCTCTCCCTTTTTGATGTTTAACAATACCTTTAAGTTAAGCTAACCCATAAGCCCAACTCGACACTTTTTATGTCAAAGCATAATAAAGATTTCCTAACTTAAACCTTTCATTTCTCCCCCTTTGCATACATCAAAAGTCTACCAAGGTTTTCCATATCTCATCTTCCAATGAGATCCTTTATTCTCCCCCTTGGTCCAAATTCATCTTGAATGCCTTCATTCTCTTTAGTGATAAACTCTTATCACTCAATGAAAGATAATTCTTTAGTCTCCCCCTTTTTAAACTTCATCCATCATGCCTTAATGGACAAACTCCCTATAAAGAATTGCTTCCCCTTGACCATTGCACCAACAATGTCCTTAGAGAGTTCCTAAGCCTATAGGAAATCTAAACAATCAAAAAATAAGGGTAAACATTCAAACTTGAACTTTAACAACCCTTAAAATTCAATTCTTACCCTAATTAACTCTCCAATTCATTTTCAATAAGCATCTCATCCTTCCAATACTTCTTTAAGTATATAGGTTAGGAGTGGTTAGGATACTTAGGGTTGCTAATAAATAGCTAAATAAACCTTGTTCAGCTAAAAATTAGACCATCAGTCGACTGAAATCTCCTCCAATCGACTGGCTACACTAGCAGTCAACTGATTTCTGCATTTGTAGAAATTAAGGTTGATTTGAAAATTCATAAGTAATTCTACGCTTTTAGAAAATCATAAAACTTCATACGTATATTACTTATGTAAATAAAACGTGTGAAAAATAATTTTCTATTAAAATACTCATTATTTTGAAAGAATGATACAAAGTTTAAAACCATTGAAAACTTCAACATTTTTGCCTAACTTGTATCAATATTCTCAATGGTAATTGCTATTAAAAGATAGATTTCACCGAGATTTTCCAAAATGATTTTCAAAATCTATTTTGATCGTAGTCTACATGAGCTAAAAATTGCGTTTGGTATCTTTGTGTCTTATATTAATGATTCCTTTGTTTATTCTTGTCTTAGAATTGTAATGTAATGTAATCGGATTCTGAAATGCACTAAAGTTTTGTAATGCGGATTCTAAAGCTATGTAATCAGTTACATTCTGAGCTTCCCGTTTGCATGCGTGAAATGTGATTTAATCATCTGAAATGGAATTTAAGTTTGCGTTTGTGATTAGCGCGATCGGCCCGATAGTCGATCGGCGGCCGGTGGCGGCCGACGATCGCGGCCGGCGGCCGACGGTCGATCAGCGATCAGCGGATGGCCAACCGACCGGCGATCGGCGGTCGGCCGGCGACCAACCGGCAATGCGGCCGGCGATCAGTCGGCCGTATGGCCGGCGGCGATCGTGGCAGCCGTCGATGTCGATCCATTCCTATCGTCTTTGTAATGGACACCAAATAAAAGAATGTAATGACCTTTGTAATCCAAGATTACATACAATTTGTATCCAAACATAGTAATGTAATCAAGAATACATTGCATTCCATTACAACTTGGATTACATTACGTCCTACCAAACGCAGCCTAAGTGTACATGACTTATACATTAGCTTTCCTCATGATTCATTCTTATGATTGAATGAGTTTTAGTTCATATTGATACAACATCTAAGCACCTTAAACTTAACTCATTTTCCTACTATCTCACATGTGTCTAGGGTATTTCAATACACACGCATGTCATCCTATAATCTCGGTGAGATGTGATTTTGGTTCTTCCTTAAACTAAAGGTTTATGCATTATTATCTAGACATATTAAATTTGATTCTCTTATCTAGGACTTCAAATCATGTCATTTGTTTTTAATTCAATTTAATAACCTTAATGCATGAATTATAATCACGACATATTAAATTGAATAATTTGAGAGCATTATCAATGATGCATGATGTTATGACATAGTAAAAATGACCTAAATATTAGCATAACATTTTTAAACTCATGTGATACATGATATCATGACATGGTATATGATAAACAAATCATGACAAATTTTATAATATTAAGGTATAAAAATACTTAAGTTTTAAACCTAATTGTCATTTGATAAAATTATACTCAATTTGTCATAATGACACCAAACTCCCTCAAGTGTGCTAAAACCTCACCTTGACACACTCTATTGACTCTTACTTGTGCCCAAACCATCCACTATTCATATGATCATACGTATTATCAAACCCATTATCAAATATCAAAACTTTATTTGAGTCTCATTCGAGTCTGATCAATCTTGACTCGAGACCGATTGCACCAACATGTATCACAATTAGTAAATATCTCATCATGTGTAATTATGTACATATTAAAACTATCCCTAGTTAATGAATTAATAAGATTGGACATTATTAATTCTGTGAGCCTATCAGACATTATATTCCTTGGTTTATCCAAGCATTTGATAATCATTGTATGAAAGTATAGAGATGTTGAAAGTGAATATGTGGATACTAGTTAAAAGTAACTAGTTCATTAAAGTGACCTGCTATCAAACTTCATATGGTTCTTTATATCAATGAAAGTTTCATTACAGCTTAGTGCAAGTTTTCTTAAACTTGAGGTATTCAAGTCATCTCATAATGACTTATACTCTGACTTCTTCACAACCATCTCTATAGTAGGTGTAATTCCGGATTAATTGGGTATAAGTCAAAGTGCTCGAAGATGTTTGAATAGGCCACAGAGGATCCACCACTCCTAGTAAAGGAGATGTATACCCTAAGTCTCTTGTCGGAATTGTTACTTAGAAGTCTTTAGCCAAAGCAAGCATATCAAGAAGAGGATCTTTTTGGACATATGCATTGAGTAATTTGAATCCAAAGGACAAAAAACATTATTTAGGCTAGTAGGGACAGACACATAGACTATGTTCTGAACCAAGTGGGTATAGGATGAGTAAAAGAAACAATGACATTGATAACTATAGCTGTTGAAGGGTTCAAAAACGTTTTGGACTTTCCAATTAATTGGGGATCATGATATGCTATTAGGTGTCACTCATGATCTATTCATAATCAATGGTTGATTATGAATGACCAACATAACCGAGAACCTATTGAATCACACACAATACGGTTTCTCTAGAGATATAAAATAAATTTGAGAATAAGATTCTCAAAGAGAGAGGTGGCATGAAACTAGAGAATTGGGGCTAACCACGACCATGTTAGGGATTAGCATGATCGTGCTACACTCTATAGAGGTGAAACGGTGGTTACATACCCCCCCATGGTTGTGTCGAAGCATGATACGGTCGTGCCACACTCAACCGAGCCAAAAATAGACGAGACAAAGTCTAACATGGTCGTGTCGAGGCATGGCATGGTCGTGCCAAACTCTGCCAAGGTGGCACAGTCGTGTTTGGCCATGGTAGAGGGCAACACGACCTAACCATGTTGCCCCACACGGCCGTGTTGCCCCACACGGCCATGTTGTGTTGGTGTCGTTTTTTGGGTTTGGCCGAGTTAGGTTTTTTAAGTGTTTTCTTACAAAATTATATTGCTAAGAGTAGTTACAAAAAAGGCTCCCATGATGCCCTAATCAAGAGATCTTAATGCGAGAAGGCGGAGAACTTGAATGCTTCTTGAACCTTTGGTTCTCTGGTGTCCTCATTCTCCTCTGTCGATATTGTTTCCATCGATTGATGAGCACCAACCAGAGACGAAGACTTATTGCTTGTGCAGTTGTTTCGTGGAGATTCTGGCATGGATACTAATAAAGGCAAGGCTCGCTAATCTTGCTTTTGATTTTTAAAAATTTTATAAAATCTCGAAGGTATGAACTCTACTCTCCAATTTCATATGATTATGTCAAAAGCATGAAATCTACACCCCCGAGATGTCAGGGATGTAAATAAAATTATTTATTTACTGGTCTTTCCGCTGCATTTTCCTCTCGGAATCCCTAACATTAAATTTATACACAATCATCCCAAAATTACACCTCCTTGGAGTTAGTTGCCGGGATATCAAAGTATGAACCTTCATGACCAAGATGACTTGAATATCTCAAATCTAAGGAAACATACACTCAAACTGCAATGAGATCTTCATTGACATACAACCATATTAAGTCTAATAGCAGGTCACTCTAATAAACTAGTTACCCTTAACTATCATCCACATGTTCACTCTTAACATCCCAATATTTTAAATCAGTGAAAATCGCTTGCTTAGATAAACCAAAGAGTATAATATATGCTAATCTCATAGAATTGATAATGTTCAGTCTCATCAATTTATCGATTAGGAAAGATTATATGTACATAATTACATATAATGAGATACTCACTAATAGTGATTCATTCACAATTTCTCTGATGCTATATATTGTATTACGGACTTTAGTAAATGAGTTTAAGATCAAATCAAATACATAATGAATGTACACCCAAATAGTGAATTTATTGATCAAACATCTGAGAACACGTTTAAGGCGATTATCTTACAACATCTCATAAATATTGTTAGGACTTGTGTGCCCGCTAGAGGGGGGGGGTGAATAGCGTTTCGTCGTTTGATCGGAATTTGTTCGTGTGCTTGTCTACAACACATTAGTACGCAACAGAATATACAAAAATAAAATAAACAAACACACAATACACACAAAACAACCGATATAATGTGGTTCGGAACCTCAAGGTTTCTACTCTACGGATTGAGCTCAAATGAGCTCTAACGATGCAATCAACACCACTAATCAATAACTCATTCTCGGAACAATCCGGAGATGGAGAAAACCTCTTACAATGGTTCTTACAACAGTAAGAATGAAATACAAGCAATTACAAATGAAATACAATAAAAGAATGCAAAGAAAACTTTACAATCGATCTTTTGGAAGCTTGCTTATTTGGTTGCTTGAGTTGAACTTGGAGACCCCGAATTACACTAGCAAATTGCCCTAAAACTCCTCAAAGAACCATGCTAAAAATCCTCCATTCGTGCTCTTTTTAAACCTGCAACTCGGTCGATTTTAGCAATGACCGATCGAGACCATCACGATCGCTCAGAGAGTCATTGTCTCTACAACCAAGATAAGCCACGCTGATAAGTTCGAACGGATAGATAATCACCGATCGATCGAGTCATCACCGATCACAAACCCTAATAATCGACTCGGAACTTTCTTCGTCTCGAAACTCGACAGAATGATCGCCATCCACGGCAATGACTACTCAAAGCATCACGATCGCCTAATGCCGATAAATGATCGCTAGGTCATTTCGCAATAACATCACGACTCACATCACCGATCGCCTCTTAATATCCGGCTGATCGATACACCTCAAACATGAGATTTTAACCCAAGTATGATACCCTCATACTTGCTAGACCACCCTTAGTCTAGACCTAAGTCTTCTAGTTACCTCCGTCAGCCTCGCACCTATCGGATCCCTCCAAGTCATCCATGACTTGTTCATCCATATGCTAGCCTTTAGGTGCTTCCATCGACTATTGTCATGCTAACGGTGTCTACACCGCCAAGGCACATTGGACTTACGCTACCAAGACTCACGCTTGGACTTTGCGCCGCCAACCATTGGACTTATACTGCCAATATCAACCCTTAGACTTCTCAAATGCCAAGTACCTATGACTTGGACTTTTACCGCCAAGACTACACCCTTGGACTTACGTGACCAAGACTACACCCTTGGACTTTCTATGCCAATTCAATGTTGGACTTTCCAAATGCCAAGACTCAAGCTTAGACTTTCCCTTGCCAACCCATGTTGGACTTTCCATGTCAAGTACACAAGACTTGAACTTTCCCTTGCCAAGACCCATACTTAGACTTCTCATGCCAAGTACTCAAGACTTGGACTTTCCCATGACAATCACATTGTCATATGTTTTTGTCGAATATCAAAATATCACTCAAGTCAAACTCGAGTCTGGTCAATCGTGACCTAGGCCGATTGCACCAACAATCTCCTCTTTTTTATGTTTGACAAAAACCACAAACACCTTTGAGTTAGGCCACCTAACTTAAAACTCTTTACCAATTTCCCAAATTGGTAATCCCATAAATTCTCCCCCTTTTTGACATACATCAAAAAGGTTCTCCCTAAGGAGGTCAATGTCTCATATCCCAATAAGATCTTACAATCTCCCCCTTGGTCCAAGACCACCTAAGATGCCTTCACTCTTCCTAGTAATAAGTCTCATATCACTTAAGAGAGGCTTCCTATAAACTCTCTCAATTTCCAAATTGAGCATCTCATATTCTCATTTCTCTCCCTCATGAGAAAGAACACATCCATCATCCCATGATAGATACCTCCCCCTAAAGACTTGCTCCCCCTTAACCATTACACCAACAATGTCCTTAGAGAGTCCCTAAGCTAATAAGAACACTAGATCATCAAAATTAAGGTCCAAAGTTCAACATTGAACTTTCACATACCTTAAAATTGATACACACCCTAACAACTCTCCTAATCCATATCCAATAAATTTTCACCCTTTCTAATATTTTCCAAAGTATATCCTAGAGTTAGGAGCAATTAGGGAACCCTAACATAGCTGAAACATAGGTCACACATCCTTGTTTACCCAAAATCACCTGCAATGACTTATAAAGAATCACCGATCGCCTCTATACATCACTGATCGATATCTACAAAACGCAAATATCAAATTTCAGAAATTAAAAATGAAAATGCAGAAGTAATTATACGTAACTTGAAAAATCGTGAAAATTCATACGTATAATACTTATAACAAATATAATGGGTGAAAAATATCTGAAAAATATTTTACCCATAAAATAGTGAAATTCATACAAAGTTCAAAAATGAGAAAAGCTTCAATGTTTTGAGCCCTCTTTGTATCAACATCATCAATGGTGACTTCTATCAAAAGATAGATTGCACCAAGATTTTTCAAATTGTTTTAAAACCTTATATTGAACCATGGTCTATGAGCTTAATGCACATAACTTGTACATAAGCTTTCCTCATGATTCATATATGATATAGATGAGTTTTAGTTCATCTAGATACAAAAACTATGCACCTCGAACTCAACTCATATTCTAGCATCTCACATGTATCTAGGATGTATCAATACACATACATGTTAATGTAATGTGAGATGTGGATTTTGTTCATCCTAATCTAGGGTTTCATATATTTTTCTAAGGCAACACTACTTGATTCCCTTATACATGGGACTTCAAGTCATGTCATAGTTCTTAAATCAATTTTAATTAATGCATGAATGATCATAGCATAAATGATAACATAAATAAACATGACCAATGATCATGATATCATGGCATAAAGATGAAATCTAAATATACATGACATTAAACCTTAAACCTAAGTATGATCATGACATATTATATGATAAAAATAGATATGATGTCATGATATGGCAGGGCAAACAAAGTATGACAAATGTAAAATACTAAGATATTAAATACCTAAGTGTTAAGCTCAAATTGTCATTTCTAGAATTAAATCCAATTTTGCTTTAATGTCATTTATCCCCCAAGTGTGCCAAAAACCCAAAATGACACACCAAGACTTTAAGACCTAAATTGTGTCAATTTGATTAATTTTTCAAACTTCTTAAATAATATTGGCACATTCTAAAATCCTTTAGGATTTTGATCAAACTTATTTCTAAGATATCCATAACCTTGGAAATGACCTAAAGTGTCACCTTTACCATGGTTAGGTTAACTACCCATCCATTTAAAATTGGCACCACCTAACCCATTTACCTAATAGTGAATCCGATATTACGCCCTAGAACTCAATACCTATTACAGAGCTCCTCGATTAACTAGTATTCCTTTAGGGATTTACTTCCCGATTTTACCTAGGTTAACTCTAGGGGTAACTCCCCTTGTAACCTTCTTAGTGGCTTCCCTAGGTTTTCTAGAAACCCTAGCTACTAGGCACTTACCTTAGTCAACCTTAGGGATGACTTTCCTATTGATCTTGATTTTCCTAGATCTAGGTTGTATTCCATAATCGAATGGAACACTATGGTAGGTCTCCTTGGGTTTAGGTTTGTGACCCAAACCTTTCTTTCCCTTGGTTAGACCTTGCTTTATAAAACCTAGGTTTTGACTTTTAGACCTAGATTTTTTATCCTTTGACTCTTGTATTTGATTTTGTATTTTTGCAAGGGTCTTTTCTAGTTTCTCAAATCTTGACCTCAAGGCTTGATTTTCTAATTCCAATCTTCCTAATTTTGAATTTTCATGTCCTTTGAGAATTGTTTTTCCTAGGCATATGCCTAGTCCATTTAGAGTTAAAACCTAGGTGCTCTTCTATCTTTCTAATTGTCTCCCTAGGTAGAATATTTCTAGGATTATTAGTCCCAAATTTCTTTTTATTTCTAAAATTATAACTCTTAGCACCTAAAAAATAAAGCCTATTATTTCTAGCATGTTCCTTATGATTATGCACAATTGCAAGAGTATTAAAATTATTGCTAGCATGCTTTTGCCTATAACTTAAAGAATGAGCATTATTTAAATATACCTTAGGGTTTGCTTTAAAAGTTCTACATGTGATGCTCCTTCCCTGCCTTTACTTTCCTTCTTCCTAGGGCATGGACTCCTATAATGGCCCCGTTGTTGACATTTGAAGCACACCACGTGCTCCTTACTTTTAATTATCGGGGGTCCGACTTCCTTTGACTTCTCTTGACTTTTAGGCATCAGTAGAGTGTTTTTAACATTCTTAGGGCACTTGCTCTTATAGTGCTCATATTCCCTACACTCAAAGCACATTATATGATTTTTATTATTTATTAATGTGCTTGAGTTACCTATGTCATTGGTGGTGGCTGGAGTGGATTCTTCATCTCTCCCAGAGGTAGATGTCACTTCTTAATTTTGTTCTTGTTCTGGAGTAGATGGACTCTCCTCCCCCTCAATCATAGAGGTCGAAGTTTCTTTCAATTCTACTTCTTCCTCATACGTTGATGACCTTTCAACCTCCAATTCTTCCACCTCTTCTTCCTCCTCGGATGTCGAACACTCCTCGACCTCCGAATCCTCACTTTCTTATGAGGATGAGTTTTCTTCCTCTTCTTCCGGCTCTCTTTCCAATTGAGCCAATGATGGGTCTTCATGATATTTTGCTAATTTGCTCCATAGCTCCTTGACGTCTTTACAATCCCCTATCTTAATCAAAATGTCATTAAGGATTACATTAAGCAAAATACCCATTACCTTATTGTTTATATTGAAGTATCGGAGTCATTTTTGACTTCAATTCTTCTTCTTAATTTTTCTTCCTTCTTCATCCTTTGGAGTATCAAACCCTACCATCACACTTATCCAATTATCATAATCACACATTAAAAAATATATCATTCTATCTTTCCAATATGCGAAGTCTTCGCGGTCGAAGGAAGGTAGAATGTTGATGTCATCACCCAATCTCTCATTGAGTTCCATTTCCTCTAGTGCATTTTCTCTCTCAGATGCGAAGCCGGTGAAGAGCGACCCGCTCTGATACGACTTGTTAGGACCTATGCGCCCGCTAGGGGGGTGAATAACATTTCGTCGTTTGATCGGAATTTATTCGTGTGCTTGTCTACAACACGTTAGTACGCAGCAGAATATACAAAAATAAAATAGACAAACACACAATACACACTTAACAACTGATATAACGTGGTTCGTAACCTCAAGGTTCCTATTCCACGGATTTGTAGGGGATCCTTGGAATGCTAAAGGGGGGGTAAATAGCGTCGTGCTCATACGTTGATGAAATTCGTTTGCGTTCGTCTCTACAAAGCTCGTTATGCGCAGCGGAATATAGATAATAGCAATAACAAGAAACAAGACAAACACGAACAAAAGAATATAACGTGATTCGGAATCGAACGGTTCCTACTCCACGGATCGAGCTCTAAAGAGCTCTAGTGATGCACACACAACCACTAATCACAAATAACTCCTTCTCGGAACAATCCGGAGGTGGAGAAACCTCGTACAATGATTACATTAAGTAATACAAAAGATACAAGCTAATACAAGTATGAAACACAATGCAAGTAAAGAAAAACCACTTTACAAGAGCATTTTGGTTGCTTAATCTTTGATTGCCTTAGACTAGCCTTGAAGGACTGGAAAGCACCAACTATCCCCTTCAATTCGCCTAAGAAAAATCGCTACAAAAACCCTCCTTCCGAGCTGCCTTTATATCCTACATCGGGCTAGATTTCCGCCGATCAGTCGACTGCCATAAGGCACACCAGTCGACTAATGTCACTGTTGTCGTGAGACAACGGCTCGATCCACGCTGAAAAAACTCCAACGGATCTCTTGGCAATCGATCACAACAATGGCATAATCGCAATATGTGCCGACTACCCAATGGCTACGAGCATTCTCGCCACGACTAAACCATCACGATCCATCCATGGCGTGATCGCCACCAATGAAAAGTGGACTGCCAGAGCCTTTTCAGCCATAAATTGACAGTCGAACTCTAGTCGACTCACGGCAGTCGAACTGGCCATAGTGTCAGTCGACTGCTAACCTCAAACATGAGGTTTTAACCGAAGTATGGTGCCCCCATACTTGCTAGACCACCCTTAGCCTAGACCTATGCCTTCTAGCTACCTCCGTCAGCCTCACGCCTCTCGGATCCCTCCAAGTCATCCATGACTTGTTCATCCATGCGCTAGTCTTTAGGTGTTTCCATCGGCTATGTTATGCTAACGGTGTCTACACCGCCAAGGCACATTAGACTTACGCTGCCAAGACTCCGCTTGGACTTTACGTCGCCAATATCAAACCCCTTGGACTTCTCAAATGCCAAGACTCAAGCTTGGACTTTCCCTTGCCAACCCATGTTGGACTTTCCATGCCAAGACCCATGCTTGGACTTTTCCTTGCCAAGTACTCAAGACTTGGACTTTCCCAATGCTAAGTGTCCCACTTGGGCTTTCCATGCCAAGTACCCATGACTTGGATTTTTCCTTGCCAAGACCCATACTTGGACTTTCCAATAATCACATGGTCAACCCTAGTCAACCATCAAAGTCTCCCTTGAGTCAAACTCGAGTCCGGTCAATCATGACCCGGGTCGATTGCTCCAACAATCTCCCCAAAACATTATCAGACATCAATGTCAAACATCACTCGAGTCAAACTCGAGTCCGGTCAATCGTGACTTGGGCCAATTGCACCAACAATCTCTTCTTTTTTGATGTTTAACAAAAACACATACCTTTAAGTTAGAACACTAACTCAAATCTTCTTATCAATTATCCCAAATTGGTAATCCCAAACATTCTCCCCAATTCTCCAAATTGGCAATTGATAACACTCTCAATAACATTCTCCCCCAAAATATTCTCCTCCTTTTTGACTAACATCAAAAAGGTTTACTATCCAAGGAGGTCAATGTCTCATATTCAATGAGATTTTACAATCTTCCCTTGATCCAAAACTACTTAGGATGTCTACCATCTTCCTAGTGATAAGTTTCATATCACTCAAGAGAGACATTCCTATACTCTCTCCCAATTTCCAAATTGGGTATCTCAAAATCCCATTTCTCCTCCTCATGAGGAAAAATAACATCTATCATCCCTTGATGGATACCTTCCCTAAAGGCTTGCTCCCCCTTGACCATTGCACCAACAATGTCCTTGGGAAGTCCCTAAGCCAATAGGAACTCTAAACCATCAAAAATAAGATTCAAAGTTCAACATTGAACTTTCCCACCCTTAAATTTGATACATCACCCTAATAACTTTCCTAATCCATATCCAATGGATTTTCACCCTTTATAATGCTTCCCAAAGCATATCCTAGGGTTAGGAGTGGTTAGGGAACTTTACCATAACGGAAAACGAGCTAAACCTTGTTTTTCCCGAAATCAGCCTAGTAGTCGACTTCGATGATTATCCGAATCGCCTTCATCACGATCGATCAAGAAAGAATCGATCGATAATCAAATTCCTGAATTTCAACTATCAGAATTGAATTTTGAAAAAAGCATAAGTAATTCTACGTATTTTGAAAAATCGTGAAAATTCATACGTACATTACTTATAAGCAATACAATGGGTGAAAAATGTTTGAAAAATATTTTACCTATAAAATATTGAAATTAATACAAAATTCAAAAGTGAAGAAAAACTTCAAAGTTTTAGCTCACTTTGTATTAATTTCATCAATGGTGATTGCTATCAAAAGATAAATTTCACCAAGGTTTTCTAAATTGATTTTAAAATGTTTTTAAAAGCTTATTTTGGATTATATTCCTTGGGCTCAATGTACATGACTTGTACACAAATTTTCCCAATGATCCACGAATAAAATAAGATGAGTTTTAGTTCATTTAGATGCAAAAATTATGCACCTTGAACTTAACTCATATCCTAACATCTCACATGTATCTAGGGTGTATAAATACATATACATGTCAAGTTAGATGTGAGATGTGAGTTTTGATTTATCTAAAGCTAAGGCCTCATGCATTTTTCTAAAACAACTCTACGTGATTCCCTTATAAATGGGACTTCAAGTCATGTCATTGTCCTTAAATCAATTTTCATTAACTTAAATGCATGAATGATCATGACATAATGATAGCAATAATTAAGCATGGTCAATGATCATGATGTCATGGCATATGATATAATCTAAAAATACATGACATTAATCCTTAATTATAAACATGATCATAACATGTTAAATGGTAAAAATAATTATGATGTCATGGCATGTTATATGACAATTAAAGCATGGCATATAAAAGGTATAGGTATAAGAATACCTAAATTTTAATATTTGTTGTCATGTGATATAATTAATTTTATTTTGCCATATTGCTACTAAACTTCCTTGTGTGCCACAACCCAAAATGACGCACAATGACCTCTAGACCTAAATTGTGTCAATTTAAATTATTTTTGACAATCCCAAAAACTGTATTGGCACATCCTAAAATCTTTTAGGATCATAATCAAAACACATTTTCAAGATACTTATAACCTTAAAAATGACCTAAAGTATCACCTTTGTCATGGTTGAGTTAACTACCCATCCAATCAAGGTTGACACACCCTAAATCCATCTAGCGTGAATCAATCACGCTCTTAGGAACCCAAAACCTATTTGAGCTCCTAGGATTTACTAGGTATTCCTTAGGGATAACCTCCCTAGATACCTTCCTAATGACCCTTCTAGGCTTGTTAGCCTTGGTCATTGTGGTCTTGCCATGGTTAACTCTAGGGATTGCCTCCCTAGTAACCTTCTTAGTGGTCACCCTAGGTTTCTTCAAAACCCTAGCCACTGGGCACTTACTATGGTCAACCTTAGAGATGACTTCCCTATTGACCTTGGTCTTCCTAGGCCTAGTTTGTGTTCCATAATCTAATGGAACACTATGATAAGTCACCTTAGGCTTAGGTTTGTGACCCAAACCTTTCTTGCCCTTGGTTGACCTTTGTCTCTTAGGTTCTAGGTGTTGACTTTTAAATCTAGACCCTTGACTTTGACCATTTGTCCCTTGAAATTGATTTTGTATATTCCTAAGGGTCTTTTCTAATTTTTCAAGCCTTGACCTCAAGGCTTGGTTTTCCAATTCTAATTGCCCAATTTTCGATTTTTCATTTGGTCTTTGGACATGGGACTTCCTAAGCATATGTCTAGTCCATTTAGGGTTGAGATCTAGGTGTTCTCCTATTTTCTTAATAGACTCCCTAGGTACAACTTTTCTAGGGATATTAGTCCCAAATTTCTCCTTCTTTGAAAAATTAACATTTCTAGCACCTAAACAAATATATCTATTATTTCTAGCATGCTTTTCATATACAATAGCAAGATTGTTTACATTATTCCTAGCATGCTTTTTATCCCTAGAAATTGAAGGTGAATTAATAAATCTTACCTTAGGGTTTGCCTTAGAGGCTCCTCCTATATGTGATGCTCCTTCTTGCCCTTTCTTTTTCCCTTTAGGACATGAACTCCTATAGTGACCTTTTTGTTGACATTTGAAGCACACCACGTGCTCTTTGCTTTTAATTGTCGGAGCACCGACATCCTTTGATTTTTCTTGAGGTTTTGGTGCCAAAGGAGTCTTCTTGACTTTCTTTGGGCACTAACTCTTATAGTGCCCAAATTCCCTATACTCAAAACACATAATATTATTTTTATTTTGAATTGAGGTGTTTGAGTTACCTAAGTCAATGGAGGCCGGAATCGGATTTTGAGCTTCTTCATCTTGACCGGATGTTGAGGCTTCTTCTTGATGTTGCTCCGGTGATTTAATCTCCTCCCCCTCAATTCTAGAGGTGGAGGTCTCCTCCAATTCTACTTCCTCTTCCTCCTTGGATGTTGATGGTCTCTCAACCTCTAAGTCCTCACATCCTTGTGAGGATGATGTGCTTGCCTCTTTGGTCCCTTCCTCTTGGACCGGTGATGGACTTTCATGGAGGTTGGCCAAATCGCTCCAAAGCTCTTTGGCATTTATATAATTACCTAGGCTACACAAGAAGTCATTAGGAATTAAATCAAAAATAAATTTGATTACCTTCTTATTTTTCTCGAATTGTTGGAATTGCTCCTCACTCCATCTCTTCATTTTGAGAAATCCTCCCTTTGGTCCTTTAGGATATTCAAATCCTTCCATCAAAGCGGACCACTCCTCAAGGTCTCTCATCATCAAGAAGTCTTCAATCCTTGCCTTCCATTGGTTGAAGCCTTCTCGTCCATATAAGGTTTAAGGGACCGGTGTGTTGATGTCTCAACCTAGTTGCTCTTGAATTTTCATCTTCACCCTCTAGCGTGCTCCCTTAGTTGTTAAACTTGAAGAGTGGCCTCGTTCTGATACCACTTGTAGGGGATCCTTAGAACGCTAAAGGGGGGGGTGAATAGCGTCGTGCTCGTATGTTGATGGAATTCGTTCGCGTTCGTCTCTACAAAGCTCGTTATGCGCAGCGGAATATAGATAATAGCAATAACAAGAAATAAGACAAACACGAACAAAAGAATATAACGTGGTTCGGAATCGAACGGTTCCTACTCCACGGATCGAGCTCTAAAGAGCTCTAGTGATACACACGCAACTACTAATCACAAATAACTCCTCGGAATAATCCGGAGGTGGAGAAACCTCGTACAATTATTACACTAAGTAATACAAAAGATACAAACTAATACAAGTATGAAACACAATGCAAGTAAAGAAAAACCACTTTACAAGAGCACTTTGGTTGCTTGATCTTTGATTGCCTTGGACTAGGCTTGAAGGACTGGAAAGCACCAACTATCTCCTTTAATTCGCCCAAGAAAAATCGCTACAAAAACCCTCCTTCCGAGCTGCCTTTATATCCTGTGTCGGGCTGGATTTCCGTCGATCAGTCGACTGCCATAAGGCACCAATCGACTAATGTCACTGTTGTCGTGAGACGACTCGATCTATGCTGGAAAAACTCTAACGGATCTCTTGGCAGTCGACTGCCAACAATGGCGATCGCTACCGGCGTCATACCGATCGCACTGGTATCACGGCGACATGCTCGCGACTAAACCATCGTATTATCTATAGCGATCATATTATCCGATCGCGATCGAGAATGCAATGAACGCCAGAGCCTTTTTCAAATTTCTAAACTCGCAACAATCGACTCGACTACGGCAATGAACCGTATAGTGTCAATCGACTGTCAATCTCAAACATAAGGTTTTAACCCAAGTATGGTGCCCCCATACTTGCTAGACCACCCTTAGCCTAGACCTAAGCCTTCTAACCACCTCCGTCAGCCTCACGCCTTTCGGATCCCTCCAAGTTATCCATGACTTGTTTATCCATGCGCTAGCCTTCAGGTGCTTCCATCGGCTATGTTATGCTAACGGTGTCCACCGCCAAGGCACATTGGACTTACGCTGCCAAGGCTCTGCTTGGACTTGACGTCACCAATATCAAACCCCTTGGACTTCTCAAATGTCAAGACTCAGGCTTGGACTTTCCCTTGCCAACCCATGTTGGACTTTCCATGCCAAGACACATGCTTGGACTTTTCTTTGCCAAGTACTCAAGACTTGGACTTTCCCAATGTCAAGTGTCCCACTTGGACTTTCCATGCCAAGTACCCATGACTTAGACTTTTCCTTACCAAGACCCATGCTTGGACTTTCCAATAATCACATGGTCAACCCTAGTCAACCATCAAAATCTCCCTCGAGTTAAACTCGAGTCCGGTCAATTATGACCCGTGTCGATTGTGCCAACAATCTCCCCAAAACATTATCAGACATCAATGTCAAACTTCCATGTCAAACATCAAAACATTACTCGAGTCAAACTCGAGTCTGGTCAATCGTGACCTGGGCCGATTGCACCAATAGGATTGAGCTCAAATGAGCTCTAGCGATGCAATCAACACCACTAATTAATAACTCCTTCTCAGAACAATCCGGAGGTGGAGAAAACCTCTTACAATGGTTCTTACAACAGTAAGATTGAAATACAAGCAATTACAAATGAAATACAACAAAAGAATGGAAAGAAAACTTTACAACCGATCTTTTGGAAGCTTGCTTGTTTGGTTGCTTAAGTTGCACTTGGAGACCTCGAATTGTAATAGCAAATCACCTCAAAACTCCTCAAATAACCATGCTAAAAATCCTCCCTTCGTGCTCTTTTTAAACCTGCAACTCGGACTGATTTTCGCCTAACAGTCGACTGATTG
Source organism: Wurfbainia villosa (assembly GCA_025175895.1). NCBI lineage: Eukaryota > Viridiplantae > Streptophyta > Magnoliopsida > Zingiberales > Zingiberaceae > Wurfbainia > Wurfbainia villosa. Next base: position 36,455,504 of record CM045990.1, read on the forward strand.
AGACCATCAGTCGACTGCTCCTGTAGTCATTGTCTCACAACGGTATGAGCCACGTTAGATAAGTTCCAACAGATAGACCATCATCATCCCATCAGATCGATCGAGTCATCATCGCTCAGTCAAACCCTATCGACGGTGAAACTTTCTGTCTCGGGCCGTGATCACCAATCTATCGTCGAAATGATCGCTAGTCATTTCTCGAACATCACCAACTCACATCATCATCGCCTCTAATATCAGTTGCTTGATATACCTCAAATATGAGGTTTTAACCCAAGTATGATGCCCTCATACTTGCTAGACCACCCTTAGCCTAGACCTAAGTCTTCTAGCCACCTCCGTCAACCTCGTGCCTATCGGATCCCTCCAAGTCATCCATGACTTGTTCATCCATACGCTAGCCTTCAAGTGCTTCCATCGGCTATTTCATGCTAACGGTGCCTACACCGCCAAGGTACATTGGACTTACGCTGCCAAGACTCACGCTTGAACTTTACGCCGTCAACCATTGAACTCATGCTGCCAAGACTCCACCCTTGGACTTTACGCTGCCAATATCAACCCTTGGACTTCCCAAATGTCAAGTACCGATGACTTGGACTTTCATCGCCAAGACTACACCCTTGGACTTACGTGGCCAAGACTAACCCTTGGACTTTCCATGCCAACCTAATGTTAGACTTTCCAAATGCCAAGACTCAAGCTTGGACTTTTCCTCGCAACGTATTTACTTTCCATGCAAGTACACAAGACTGACTTGGGCGTTCCTTACCCTATGCTTCGCTCAAGACTCAAGACTGACTTTCCTACAATCACATGATCGCGTATGAGAACATCAAAACATTGCTCGAATCAAACTCGAGTCTGGTCAATCGTGACCTGAGTCGATTGCACTAACAAATATAACATACTCTCACTTGACCTATAGTCAATTGTCTTAGTATCTCATACCAAAAGCTTCTACATCTCTCGAATTTCTCTTGGAAAAGAGGTTTTGTCAAAAGATCTACTAGATTTCTATTAGTGGAAATTTTCTCAATTTGTACATCTCTTTTATTTATGATCTCTCTAATCAAGTGATAACGGTGAAGTACATATTCAAATCACTGATGAGACCTTTGTTCCTTAGCTTGTGCAATGGCTCTATTATTGTTGCAGTACACCGATAATGTTTTAACAATGCTCGAAACTACTCCAAGTTCAATAATGAATTTCTTAATCCAAACGACTTCTTTCACTATTTCAGAAGCCCCAATGTACACTGCTTCAGATATAGAATCAACAATGGTCTCTTGTTTGGAACTTTTATAATTCACCGCACCTCCATTTAAGGTGAATATATATTCAGACTGAGATTTGGAATCATCCTTATCCTTCTAGAAGCTGACATTAGTATACCCACATAGAACAATATCAACTCCTCCATATACCAGGAATAAAGTCTTAGTTCTTTTTAAGTACTTATAGATTATCTTGACAGTCATCCAATGATTTATACCATGATCCGATTAGTATCTGCTCGTGACATTCAGAGTATATGATACATCGGATCTAGTACATAACATAGCATACAAGATTCATCTTATAATTGATGTATATAGGATCTTACTCATGTGAATTCTCTCATCTTTTGTGCATGGACACAAAAATTTTAAAAGGTTAATCTCATGTGTCATGGGAATGAAATCATTTTTGGATTCATCTATGCTAAAACTATTTTAGCATTTTATCTATGTAGGTAGACTACAAAAAACCAAGCAACTGACTTGATCTATTTCTATAAATTTTGATATCCAAGATATAAGTTGTTTCTCCTATGTCTTTCATAGGGAATATTTTAGACAACCAAACTTGGACTAACTGTAGAATACATCATTTCCTATGAGCAATATGTTATCAACATACAATACTAGAAAAACAACTGCACTTCCACTAACCTTCTTATATACGTAGGATTTATCAGGATTTTGTGAGAAATCAAACTTTTTGATTATCTCATCAAAACGAATATTCTAACTCGTAGATGATTGTTTTAATTCATAAATGAATATTTAAAGCTTGTATATTTTATTTTTATTGACCGATGTGAAAAACTCAAATTATGTCATATACACATCCTCAAATAGGTTTCCATTACGAAAAACTATTTTCATATTCATCTATTATATCTCATAATCATAATGAGTCACTATATACAGGAGTATCTGAATGCATTTAAGCATAGCTATTAGTGAAAGGTTTTGTCATAATTAAAATCTTATCTTTGACGAAAGTCTTTTGGCACTTACCTAACTTTATAGATAATCACATTACTATCCATATTAGTTTTCTTCTTGAAAATCCACTTACACCCATAGGTGTTATGCCTTTTGGTGGGTCTAACAAGTTCCAAATTAAGGCAAATGTTCAATGAATGGATCAATCAAACTATTGTGCTAATGCTAGGTTGTTCCCCGGAAGGAACGCGTTACAGGGTCCGACTGTAATGTCTCGGCAAGGACCGCTACATTTTCAGAACTCGAGTGTAGTGAAAAATATGTTAGAGTTCACGTTGCAGGGTCCGACTGCAACGTATCGGCAAGGACCGCTACATCTCCATGAGAACTTGGGTGTAGTGTTAAATAAGCAAGAGTTCTCACACCATAGGTTGGGTAAGAACAAATATTATAGAAAAATTAGTAGTCTAAGATTTGGTACATGGAACATAGGAACCCTCACTGGTAAAACAATGGAGATAGTAGATACGATGATTAGAAGAAAAATTAATATTGTATGTGTACAAGAGACAAAATGGGTTGGTGAGAAGGCAAAGATGATAGAGAACTCGAGTTTTAAGTTATGGTATACAGGCAAGAGTAAAACAAGAAATGGAGTGGGTATTATTGTTGATAGTTCGTTAAAGGATGAAGCTGTAGGAGTAATTAGAAAGGGGAATAGAATTATAGCTCTCAAAATAGTAGTGGAGAAAGAAACTATAAACGTAATTAGTGTATATGCACCTCAAATAGGATTAGATGAAAATATCAAATTAAGGTTTTGGGAGGACTTGGATGAAGTATTACAAAATATTACAAATGAGATGATTTTAATAGAGGTGATTTAAATGGGCATGTCGGAGTGAAAAATGACGAATACGAGAGGTGCGTGGGAGTTATGGGTTTGGAACAAGAAATGAAGAAGGTAAAACTATATTGGATTTCGAATAAGATACGATCTTATACTAGCTAATACATTTTTAAGAAAAGAGAAGAACACTTAGTCACATTCAAAAGTGGAAATAATAAATCACAAAATTGACTTTCTTATGGTTGAAAGAGATAGAAAGATTTGTAAAGATTGTAAGGTTATTCTGGAGAAAGTTTAACTACTCAACATAGGTTAGTAGTATTGGATATACGCCTCAAATATAGTATTAATAGAAGGAAAATATACACGACCCTAGAATTAAGTGGTGGAAGTTAAAGGACGAGAAACTAAATATATTCAAAGAGTATATACAACGATCCTAATACGATGGGATAAGATATTATCAAAATTGAAAATAGTAGCTAAGAGTGCATCTCGGTGAGTCAGAGGGATACGCACTACCAAGTAAAGAATCTTGGTGGTGGAATGAAAAAGTCTGAAGAAAAGTTAAGGAAAACGATATAGCGTATAAGAAATTAAATATTTGTAAAAATGAGGAAAATTTGAAAAATATATACAATAACCAAAAAAAAGAGGCTAAGAAAGCGTGAATGGTAAGATCAAACTTTTGAGCTTATATCGAAAATTGAATCTGAAAAAGAAGGGAAAGAGACATTTATAGAATAGCTAAAGAGAGAGAGGAAGACAAAAGATTTTAATCAAATAAGATGTATTAAAGATGAATCTGATAAGTACTTAGTAAATGATGAAGAAATAAAAGCGGTGGAAGATATATTTTTATCAACTTTTAATGAAGGTTTAGGAGACCAACTTAATTTAGGTAATTTAAGTAGTCAATGAGTATAAAATTTAAATTTTTATCGTAGAGTAAGTAGAATAATGCTTTAAATGGAATCTGAAAATGGAAAAGTTGACCGGATGATATTCCGATAGAGGTATGGAAGTGTCAGGGAAACAAGGTATTGAATGACTTACAAAAATTATTTAACATGATATCAAAAATAAAAGGATGTCTCGATCGATGGAGGGTAAGTATTCTAATTCCTTTATATAAGAATGGAGACATACAAACTGTGAAAACTATAGGTATTAAACTAATGAGTCATACCTAATGAAACTGGGAAAAGTAATAGAAAAGATTAAGGAAGGAGAACATGGTTCTCGAAAATCAATTGGATTCACGCCAGAAGGTCGATAATAGAAGTTATACATCTTCTCGCATAACTAATTGAAAAGTATAGAAAAGCAGGATCTACATACGGTATTACGTTGATTTAGAAAAAGCATGATAGAGTTCCAAGAGAAATAATATGGAGAATTTTAGAAAAGAGGTGTTAGTGTAACGTATATATCAACTAATTAAGGATATGATAAGGAAGTAACGACCAGAGTGAAGACTTGGTGGATTAATCAAGCATTTCCAATAAAGATAGGGTTACATCAAGGATCACTTTAAGTCCCTATCTTTTACACTAATCACGGACGAACTCACGACACATTCAAGATACATTACCAGTAGTGCGTATTTGTTTTCGGATGATATTGTTTTAGTAGATGAGACACGTGAAGGAGTAAATGCTAAACTAGAATCTTGGGAAACACTGTAGAAGTGAAAGGTTTTAAGCTTAAGAGAGTAAAGACGTAATATATGGAATTTAAATTTAGCAATATTAGGCGTAATGGGAGACAAGTGTTAAGATAGGAGATGATGAGTTGTTTGGAATCGAGAGCTTTAAATATTTAGGATCATTTTGCAAGATGATGGAGGGATTGAGAGAGATGTCTTACATGTAGAATCTGGCGGGATGGTTGAAATGGAGGAAAGCATCGGGTATTTTATGTGATCGTAAAGTGCCTCTAAAACTTAAAGGAAGTTCTAAAACGAATTAGACGCCATGTTATATGGAGTGAATGTTGACTACGACTCGGCGTATATACGAGCAAAAGATGAGAGTTGCAGAGATGAGGATGTTAAGGTGGATGTGTGGACATACGAGGATGGACAGAATAAGAAATGAGAGCATTAGAGAAAAAGTTGGTGTTGTATCTATTGAAGGAAAGTTTCGAGAGACACGTTTAAGGTGGTACGGACATGTACTTAGATGGCCAATAAATGCTCCAGTTAGGCGATGTGAAACGATACAAAATATACACATCAAACGAGGAAGAGGAAGACCAAAAAAGACTTGGTTAGCAACAATAAAACAAGCTAAAATTTATTTAAATATAGATGATGATATAGTAGGGGATAGAGTCCAATGGCGTAGAAGGATCCATATAGCCGACCCCACCTAGTGGGATAAGGCTTTGTTGTTGTTGTTAACAAGTTCCAAATTTAGTTTTCATATATGGAATCAATTTCTAACTTTATGGCTGTCAGTCATTTATCTCTTTCTGAACTTTTCAAAATTTCTTCATAGCTAGTAAACTCCTCATCCTATATGAGCAACAAGTCATTCAATTCACTTAAAAATTCATATCTCTAAAAAATTTGACGTATCCTATTAGATCTATAGAGAGGTGGTGTATCAACAGATTCAGTAATTATCTCGTCCTTATGAGTAATTGGTTGTAGCTCTTGGCTAGGCATCTCATTAATATCTATTAAAGAAACTACCCTTAGTTCAATCTCAATCCCACTATTTTCCTACAAGAGAAACTCTTTTTCTATGAATACAGCTTGCTTTGAAACAACTACCTTTTGTTCCAAGGGATAATAGAATTAGTCATTTCCTTAGGGTAACCAATAAATAGACACTTATTAGACTTAGCATCTAATTTATCTGATATTGTCCTCTTAAAATAAATAGGATAACCTCATGTCTACAAATAAGACAAATGATATTTTTTACCATTTTATATCTCATATGGAGTGGCAAAGATAATCTTAGTCAGAACTCTATTTAACAAGTAAATAGTTGTCTCGAATACGTAACCCCAAAAGGATTTGAAAAGATTCACATCATGCATTATCGACCTAAGCATGTATAACAAGATTCGGTTTTATCTTTCAACCACACCATTATATTGTGGTGTATAAGGTGGAGTCCATTGAAATAATATGTCATTGTCCCTGAAATAATTTTGAAACTCTCGACTTAAGTACTCACCACCTCGATATAATCTAAGTACTTTAATACTCTTTCTAAGTTGTTTCTCTACTTCATATCTGAATTCTTTGAACTTTTCAAAGGTCTCAGATGTGTATTTTAACGGATACAGATACCCAAACCGTGAATAATGATTAATGAAGGTAATGAAGTAGCGAAAACCTCCTAGTGCCTAAGTTAGCATAGGTTCACATACATCAGTATGTATAAGGTCTAGAACTTCAAGTTGTAGTTCACCTTTTCCCTTAAAATGTAACTTAGTCATCTTGTCTTTTAAGAATAAAATGCATGTATCAAATGAATCCAATTCAAAAGATTCTAAAATACCAAATTTGTGTAATTCAAACATGTATTTCTTATATAGTCAAGATAAAAATGTCACATGTAGGAGATTAATTGATCATCTCATTTAGTGTGTTTGCTACTTGTTTCGATATTATATTCATTAGATGAAAACCTTTCTATTTAAATAAAAAATAGAAACAATGTTCTTTATTAATAAATGAGTATAATAACAATCATCCAAAAGTTGCAATAAATAAATTCCTACAGTAATAACAGCAACTTTTGCTCCATTGTCAACTCTCAAATTTGCTTCTCTCTTGACCAGTCATCTACTATTAATACTCATGTGCTTGAAAAAATAGTATGATATTAATAATGATAATAACTGAAGCAAGTTGGACATTAGATGTCTTTTTCTTCTTCAAGAACTCTAGATAATGTTTGCAGTTTCTTCTCTAATGTCCCATCTTGCCACAACAATAGCAAACACCCTTTGGAGTTTGTTCCTCCTTCTTAGTCTTTTTCTTCCCTTTGGCTATAGTCTTTGACTTCCTCTTAGAATTTTTTTTAGAAGAGTCAACCAGCATCACAACATTCTATTTTTTTAAGACAAATGGTTCCACTATCTTGAGCATGTTGATCAACTCAAGTATCGAGGATTTGAGATGTTCATCTGATAGTTTATCACAAACTATAAATAGCTATCAGACAAACTATGCAAAATTAAGTTAATATTTAATTCATGATCTATGAAAAAACCAAGTGATGTTAACCGATCGATGTAGTCATTTATCTTCAGTGCATATTGCACTACAGATAAACCCTCCTACATCTTTAAGCAAAAAAAGAGATTGGAGACCTCGAACCGTTCGGATCTCATTTGCTCATCAACCAATTCACGAATATGAAAATAAATGTTATAAGCATACATATGCTCATGTTGTTTTTGCAGCTCAAGTGATATCGAAACTAGCATGATACATCCTACTAGTTCGGAATCAGCCACATATGATAGATCAACTTTTGATAACCACTAGCACAATTCTCAGATTTTGAAGCAAGTCCAAAAAGTTAGACCCAATTAGTATGTTAGTTTCTAAAATTGAACGTAAATTAATAAAAGTCATGCTTATCAAATAACCTGATGTACAAAAAGAGTATATAAGAGATGAATTAAAATATAATGTATACAATTCACATTAAAATAAAACTCACTATTTTATTCAAATTCAAGAGTTCTCACTTTGAATTCGAAAGATGGAAGGTTGTCTCTTAGTGGGTTGATATCCACTATAACTAAGAATAACCTTAGAGAGAGTCCAATAAGCAATTCTTAGTTCTAGTGGTAGATATCAACTATACCAATTATATATCAAATATATAACAATCACATTATGCTATCAACTATTGATGTTTGCATAAATATTATGTTGTTAACTCATTAATATATATCCATCATATGTATATCATCTAATTTCACCTCTATCCATATTAATATTGGAGAGAGTCCAACAAATTAATACTTCAAGTTAAAGTCGACCCATTAATCATGAGATCATATTATAATGGTCTAAACATATCCAATGTCATGCCAACAACCCAAATAAGAAATTAAACTCTAGTTCTTATCATATTAATAAAAGGTGTTAGCTTTAATATTTGCACGAGAAATTTAAGTCATATATTAGGTCTCATCAATCATTCACATGGTAAGCATATATGCATTGTAAACTATTTACATAACAAGCTTACACATACAATCATACCAATACAATAGTAAAAATATTATACATGCATTCAAAACTCTACAATCATATGATCCATCAAAAATATAAGGTGGATTTAATACCATTTATTGAGAATCGCAGTAACGATCGCACAGCAGAATAATAAAATTATGTGTGTGTTTTTTATACCGATCCCTACAACCAAGGATCACGTAGTTTAGACATGTTCATAAGATAAACAAGTTTAGAGTTTAAAAGGATTATTCATACCTTTCGTGATTCAATGAATCTGTAGAAACCAATAAGCAAAACTCACAAGTTTTGTCTCTAGCAATGTCCATGTCAAAATCTCTTCGAGACGACTCCATAAGTAACAACCCTTCACCTTTTTTTAGTGCTAGCCAAGGGAGGAGACACAACTGAGAGAAAGGAGGAAAACGACATGCAAAAGAATTCAAGAAGCACTTCAACCTTTTAATAGAGTTATTGATAGTTATCTTGATTATGACATAAGAAGAACCTATGACTTACCAAAATTATCAAAACAATTTAGAAAAACCTAAAAACACCAAACAGACATCACGACACGTGTGTCAACTACACTACCGCGTGGTCGGTCGACCACAATGGCGGAGCGCTTTGTTGGCTAGCCACATTGGCCTAGCCGACCCGTGTCACGTGACAGAGGGTGGCACGGTCGTGCCAAGCTCCAGTATGATCGTGTCGAGTCTTGTCACACTCATTTCGACTAGGCAAACTATGGCACGGCCGTGTTGGGCTCCAACACGACTGTGTTAGGCACTGTCATACCCGTTTCATGCCAATAGAGAGTGACACAGTCATGCTAAGCTCCAACACAGTCATGTTAGGCACTGACATGCCTATTTAGCCTAGTCCAACCAGATATAATCTCTCTTTGAGAATCTCATTCTCGAGCTTGTTTTATGTCTCTCAAGAAATCGCATTGTATGTGACTCAATAGCTTCTCGATTATGTTAATCATTCATAATTAATCACTAATTATGAATAGATTATGAGTGGCACGTAGCAGTACATTATGATTTCCAATTGACCAGAAAGCCAAAGTTGACTTCAGAACTTTTCTGAACCCTTCAGCAGTTTTGGTTATAAGTGTCTTTGTTCCTTTCACTCATTTTATATCCACTTAGTTTAGAATATGGTCTATGCGTCAATCTCCACTAGGTTGACTACGTCATACCTAGCTCAAGTATAGTTCCTTGTCCTGTAGATTCAAGTTACTCAATACATGTGTCCAAGAAGACTATTTTCTTGACATGCTTGCTTTGGCCAAAAACTTCTAAGTAATAATCCTAATAAGAGGCCTTAGAGTATACACTTCCTTTAATAAAAGTGGTGAATCCTCTATGAACAATTCAAACATCTTCGGACACTTAAGTTCATATCTAATCATCCCAAAATTATACCTCCTTGGAGATGGTTGTCAAGCTGTCAAAGTATGAACTTTCATGACTAAGATGACTTGAATACCTCAAGTTTAAAGAAAACTGCACTCGAGCTGCAATAAAATCTTTATTGACATACAATCATATGAAGTCTCATAACAAGTCACTCCAATGAACTAGTTACCCTTAACTAGCATCCACATGTTCACTCTCAACATCTTTATGTTTCTAATCAGTGAGAATCAATTGCTTGGATAAACCAAAGAATATTATAACATGTGGTAGTCTCCTAAAATTGATAATGTCCAATGTTATCAATTCATCGACTAGGAAAAATTCCAATACTTATATAATTACACATGATAGAATACTAATTGCAATCCAATCACAATCTCTCATGTTATGCATTGTACTGTGGACTTCAGTAAATGAGTTTAAAATCGAATCAAATACATAAGGAATGTACATCCAAAAAGTAAATTTATTAATCAAATATCTAAAACAACGTTTAAGGTGATTACCTTAGAAAATCTTTCAAATATAACAATAATATGTCATATTAAAGTATGTCGTTATTATGCGTTGTTCAGTGGTTATGGAGATAAATAAGGTCATGTTAATGGTAATCATTAACTCGTGAGGGAAGGAGATAAATAACAGCAGGCCCATAGGAAAAATTACAACAAGGCTAAAAGAAACAAGTAACACCATATGACATGGCCATTAATGGGAGTAGTCCACCTTTGACAGCAATAAGTGCAAACTTTTTTCATACGAGGGGGGTTGAGCAAGTTAAGAATGCTTGGGGTAAAGGAATTAATAGAAAGATCACAGGATACATAATCATACACCGAGATAAGGAAGATTTTATTTCATTTTAGGCGACAAACTGACAGGGTAGATAACAATTATTTTTTCCTTGCTAAGAGTGCAAAGCGTTGTCTCCCTCTCCTCTATCTGCGCACCTGGCATTTTCTTCAGAGGCCTATAAGGGAAAAGGTTAAAGGCAGACACTAAAAATTACAACACTTAAGGAGTCTGAAATAAACCAGGGTGACACCCCTAGCCGGAGTGATCTGCAAGGGGAAGGCAAAAGAGGTCCATGGAAGATTCCCCCGAAGATATTACCACAAAGGAAGATAGCGGGGAAGAAGTCGAGCAATGTAAAGGCGCTAGAAGGCGAAACAGCCGATTGCGGAAAGAGGGAAATGGTGCCTTAAATACCATACGCCCCCCCACCCCCAAAACAACCCAACCCCCCCCCCCCCCCCACTCCCAAGCGAGGTGTTAGGACGAAGAGGGCAAAAGGATGAAGAAGTCATAGACTGCACCTCCAGGTCTAGCGTATCATAGGAGATAGAGAGTATGGGGATCATTTGGTTAAATTCCCATGGATTGGAGGAGGTCATTACTGAACATGACTAAGAAAGAAAGGATGATTCGTGTAAAGAAGGAAAAGAAAAGCCCTAAGTTGTAGTTGGGGCCACGATCTACAATCCTCTTATAATCGTACAAATGAAGTAAAAGAAACAATTAATAGGTATACCGAGGCGAGGGAGTAAATGAGATCCTATTATATAGTTAATGTTGGAAGATTAAGTGTTCATGGAAGGGAAATAACTATGGTAAAGATAAATCTAGAGGAAACCAATGCAAAATATTGTATTAATAGTGAAATATAGGCTCATACAGTTTATCAAGAAAACAAGAACCCCACAATTAATACCTCAAGGTACCTGATTCGTGAGACGGGAGAGAAGCCTTATAGGCTTTGGACTTCCTGTCCACCTCTTCCTGGGCTGCTTCCACCTTAGCATGACGAGCTTCCAGCTTCGTCACTGTGGGATACGCCTCCTTCTCTTGCTAGAACACATCCAACAGACGTTGGGTGACTTCATTTTGGAGGCATCCTAGCTCTTCCACTTAGATCTTCATTATGCACAGATGAATATTTAAGTGCAAGGTGCAAGGCGCGGGCAAAATGAGTAGGGCACCCAGGTTGGACATTGTCATTGCCCCTAATGCTTAAAGAACCCTACAGTAAGGAACTTGGAATTAGTATAAGGATAAACCCCAAAGAGGAGTGATCCCCAGAGCGTGCCAACAGGCGATTGGAGCGACGACGGAAAGAAGGATCCGATTGTATGGATTTCCCTGAACGAGATCGGGGAAGAGCACTGGGTTCTTCGAATGGTAGTGGGGACAGTAGATAGATAGGTTTGCGCTTCTAATGCCAGATAATAGGCGGGATGGAAGACGAAGGAACTACCTTAATAGAGGACTAACCCTTCTTGGAAGCCATTACTAAAAGAAATCGAAAGGAGGGATGAGTTATGTCAAAGATGAAAGAAAAACCCTAGATGGCTTCTAAGGCCACTACAACTTCCTTATTTATAGCAAAGTGAAGGGGGTTATCAAGGCCTTTTATTAATGCGCCCAAGCAAGGATGAAGTAGCCATGAGCCTATATTTATAGTAGTATAGGCTGGAATATAATGACCTTTGAACCAAAGGGGTGTCCTACATAGATCCCCTATAGTCCGAAACCCCTAAAGAGGACCCTGCAAGTTGGATCAGAGAAAAAGTAAAGTACCCGAGTACTTCACCCAACAAGGGCATCCCAAGGTTTCTAGTCAAACTCAAAGGCCCTCGTTCATGTTCCAAGGAAGGACATTCCCACCTTTCACCTGATCTAACTCGGCCTATCCCCAATGTGACTTAGGTGAACATGGTGGAAGAAGGTTACAACCTTCAAACCTAGTCAGTCAATAAACTCTTGCTCCTTGATCTTCCACCGATGATCTTTAGTCACCTTGTAATCTACCAAGGTTGTCATAGCCACCACTCGATCTTGAGAACCCACCTTTAGACCCTCCACTAGCTTTCAAATATCATCTACAAAAGAAGCTTATTGTGTTGGAGTTGCACCGTTAAGGCAACAACTCGTTGAGATCATTCCGAATACAATGATTGTAGCTCATTCAACTGAGTGACTACCCGAGCAGTGGCAGCATGTAGCTAGTTTAGGTGGTACCCTCTAGCCAAGAGTTGAGAGGGCAACCGATCTCTTTTCTCGGCGAGATAAAACCTCCACTCAGTTTCAACAACCATTTTATTCTTCATTCGGGTCACCTCCGACTGTAATTCTTCGCGTCCTTCTAAGGCCGCTTGGAGTTGAGCCTGACAAGAGAATAGCTCACCTACTAGAGAATCCACCTAATGACGAGCCTTGTCTCAACTATCCAGGATGGTTGCTTTTTGTTCATGCAAAAAGGTACAACTCTCTTTTAGGGCCCATTCGGAGGCTTCTAACTCGATCTCATGAGGGGAAGGTCGGGTAGGGGTTGAATTGGACGATATAAATGGGCTTGCAAAGCGACGTGCTGAGTGGTCATTCGATTTTGATAATCTGCCAACTGGTGAAGCAGCTCGTCATAGTTAGCGCTATCTTAGGAGAACGATAAGGGTTAGAGACAACAATAATAGAAATAAGTGGTCAACCTATCTAAGAACTAACCAAGGTTAGGTTGCAACACAAATGTTTCAAGGGGAGCTAAACCCGGCTTGGTTAAGGAGTTATAACACCTCGGGATCTAAAACTTGAAGGAAAGAGTGAAATGTTGCGCTCGAGGGATGTAGAGGCATTGGATTCGAGATCCCCTTTGACAAAGGATGAAGGGGAGGGGCAACAATGGGAGGAGAGGAGAATGGGAGCTCGAGTAAAAAATGTATGGGGGGAGTCGATTCAGCTTGAAGTGGGTCGAAGACTCATGAAATAGGAACTTAAAGCCCTTCAGAGACACAGTAGGGCCTTTCGAGGCCTCAATCTCTATAACCTCCACCTCCCCTACCGGAATAGTGAAGGAAATATATGGAATTATGGTTATGCGTGATTGCATGGAGGATGGAAAAGGATAAATCTCAAGACAAGAGGAGTGTAGGGAAGATGGAGGAGATGAGGAAAGTATTGGACGGGAGGGAAAAGGCAAGACTCGAGGGTTGGGATGGCTCGAAGATCTTGGGGAGGATTTAATCAAAATATTCTCAAATACATAATTAGGAGAAGAGGGATGTTGAGACTCAGAAGGGTACCTGCAGGATTTGAAACCCCAACTCTCGTGGATGGAGGAGTGAGACTTGTGAGATGAAACCTACATTGGAATCGAAGAGGGACTTCTAGTGATGAGGTAGTGGAAGAACTGGGAGTTGGATCAGGAGAAAGTTTAGATGACTCAAATGGTTCCCTTCGCCTCTTACTAAGAACCTGGTGAGTAGGGGAATTGACTCGGGCATTCGAGATGGAGCAGAAGCGGAAGCCTCCAATCTGCAGCAATTGCAGCGAGGATGAAGAAGCGACGGTGGGTGCCACCTCCGTCAATGTTCTTTTCTTAGAGTTCTAAAAAACACTTATCATAACCACCTGCATGATATCATCTGCAAGAAAGGAGGAATTCATATGAGCAAATGCATTCCTTCGTAATTTGAAAATAAAATGAACAGCAAGAAACTACCTATTAAAGTGGGGTGACAATTAAGAAGTGTGATAAAGCAGGTGATCATCAAGAACCCGAATATCATAGTTATGTTCCCAAAGGGTGAGCACAGTGTAAGTAAAAGGGCAACTAGAATGACACTCTCTGAGAGAGGGAAGCTCAGGGAGTTCAGTATGTCAAACATTGGAATCTCAGAGAGGTCGATGCAGTCAAGCATAGAAGTATAAATTCTTCCATCCCTTGCGAGAAGAATGCATGTTTCATAAAAATTGACAATCAGAATGTCCGGTAAAATAAAAAACACTCAGTTCCTCCATCTTCAATTGGAAAAGACAATGGAACATCATAGGTGAAAGCATAAGTTGTAAATGTTTGAAAGTCATGACAGTCCAAACCAAAATGCGGATGGCGTTCGATGCAAGTTGATTTAGAGGTATGCAGTAGAAAGACAAAATATCTTCATAAATAGAAAGGGCCGACAAGCGAAGGCCGCCCTCAAATTGACCCAAGAAGAAGTAGGGGTGACCGGGGGGAGGTCAATGGGGACGGTCAGTAGGTCGGGGAAACATCAAAGGGATGGAATCCAAAACATATTTGTGACTACATAGTCGAAAGGAGTGAGAAGGGGTCGATCGAGAGGAGAGAGTCTCTACCCAAGGGAGCTCGTGAGAAGTGCGGGAAGAGGAAGCCATGGGGAAGGTTGTTACTTGGAATAGGAGGAAGGAACCATCGGAGAAGGACTGGTAGTCAAGCAAACTACCGTGTCACACCCAAAAGCGTTTTAGAAGAGGGGGTGCACAGATCGAGGTGTGATAGGCAGTAAAGATAGACAATGATAGTTGATGAGCCCAAGGGAGGTACAGGAAGAAGAGGAAGAGACTTATAGACGCAGTGGGCAAATAGGGAGGTGGAGGCGTGTAAACTGTTGGGAAAAATCCGGATCTAATGTTAACAACATCGCGGGCGAATACTTCGCACAACCGCAGCGGAAACAATATATATATAAACTCCGGATCCCACCAGAGATTCATGCAAAATTATATAAGTCGTTTTTTTTTATCTAGTCTAGATCTTATCTAGATGAGGAATATACCTTCGGTGCGTACCCTTCGCAATCCCGCTTTTCCAAACGCTGTCGGATCTCAATACGGTAAGGGTAACCGTATCACTATGGTATCCACACTGACACCCACCCGATTTGGAGTTACGTTGTGCTAGCAACCCCTAGCAAAATGCCAATAACTCTTTTGGAAGAAGGAGAGAAAGGAGGAGGGAAGAGAGAACACTTCTCTTCTTTCTTTTGGCTTGCACGCCCAAAACGCCAAAAGCCACACACCAACTTGCTTTGCACGTTCAAGCCATTTTAATCTCATAGCAACCATTGTCATTAATTCCATTATCTCTCCATTAAGGAAAATCTTAATACCAAGACCCTTGGTATTCTCCTTCATGAATTCTCATCATGAATACCAAGGTCCTACGCATGATTAATCAAATTAATCATGCATGATGATGAATCATCTTCCATGGTTCAACTTGAGTCTAACTCAAGTTTAATCAATTTGAGTCTAACTCAAGTCTTGGTCATATGCTCAATTGTCCTTTTAGTCCAACTAAATGAAATCATCTCCAAAACAGAATGTTATTTGTGTGTGACCCTATAGACTCTTGTAACATTGGCAATGTATCTAAAACCATTTTAGATACATAAGCAATGAGCGGCGTCTAGCAATACATCATTGCTACCCAAGTTACAAGATCGTCGAGATCCGACAACCTTTCCGTGACTATTATCATGTATAACGGTGTCCTTCTATCTCTGATATCTTAGATCGATCAATGAGGCATAGACTGTGTCATCCCCTTATCGATCTTTATGTTTCTTGATCCCCAAGTAGACTCAAACAAATGAGCTCAATATCTCATATTGACTCATTTGAGCATGGTCATGCATTTCGTGGTCCTACTCTATCAAGAGGCCAAAAATATCACTCCCGTCATATGGGAGGGATAGATCCCATCTACATCACTCACATCCCTCCGAATAATTCGTTACATACCCAATGATCGCCGTTATAGTGCACCCTATTATGGTGTGACGTTAGACAATACCAAAGTACATAACTCCTTATGTAAGAACGGTAGTGACTTCAGGTCTAAGGATTATTCATACCAATAGTTACATGAGACAATATATGACACTCATATAACGATCCATGATACTTTCTCATGGCGGGGTCAATTCAGTATATATATTCTCCAATATATATACCCATGTATCAATGTAATATCACATATCCATGACTTGTGAGATCAAATCATTCATTGACCTACATGCTAGTCTTAATGTATTAATATTGCCCTTGTCTATTTATACTTGACTAGGAATATTAAAAATAGTATTCTCTACAACTTCTCATAATCAATTCTACCAACTGATATACTGTAAATTAGAATCTACTATTCAAGGACATTATTATATTTATTTTAGCTGGCACATACATAAAGTAAATATAATAAACAATCTTTGTCTTTTATTAATGAAATATGATACACATGATCCCTACTCAATCATCTCATGATTGACATTAAGGGCCGACACTAACATAAACATGGGTCACAGGACAATGGTGGTGTGGGTAGCATTAATGCAAACAGATTGTGAAAACTCAAAACCCTAGAAGGATAACAATAAATTAAGAAAGGGAAGGGGGATGCTGACATCTGAAATATTCGATGATCGATAAAACAAAAGAATGGTTAAGGATACCCGTTATAAAAAACCCACAAGAGTTGCATGAATACTCGAACTGAAGATGCAGTAGCCTAGAAGGGAGAGAGAAGGTACTAGAGGGGAAAGCGGAATCATTACGAGAGTCGTCAAATGCTCGGGGGTAGAAGTTGGGAGTCGAGAGCCCAGGAAACCTATTCTTATCATTGCATTTTCCTTGAGCATAAGTGTCTTTTCTCGACTATTATCAGGATATATTACGACCCAAATATCTACTCTCTCTCTCTACAACTATAACAAATTTCATTTGACTTCACTCTTCACTCGACTCAAAAGGGGGACTTAAGATGTTACTTGATATTCCCCCGATAAGGACTCATGGTCCCCTAAGAGCCCCACCCGAGTACTATCATTCTTCCTTAACACTATATATTCTCTCGAGTACTATTAGTCTTTCCAAGCATCATCTGTTCTTCCGAGTACTATCAGTCTTCCCGAGCATCATCTATTCTCCCGAGTACTATCAGTTTTCTCAAACACGATCGACTCTCCTAAGTACTGCTAGGTTTCCTAAGCTACATCTACTCTAATCTCTAGTGCTCTATTCCCGAGTACCTAGCTTGTGTGGCTTACGTTGCAATCTGCTTGGAATATTCTTGTCCCATCAGTGTATAACAAAGGAGGAATATGTTAGAGTATATGGAAGCTCTGTGTAACAGTTTTCCCCTAATAACCCTCGGAGAAATATGACAGGTAGAGAAGCTGGTCGACAAGGCAGTATCAGAGCCCCTATATAAGGCCCATAAAGGTAAAGGGGAAGAGGATGATTCTTTCTCTATTCTGGTATGCGGAGAACACTTTTCTTTCCTAAAGTTTCCTTTATTTACTGTTCTACTTCTCTTCTCCTCAAAGGATATTAACTTGAGTATCGGAGGGATTGCGCCGGTAAAGTCGGCTCATCTCTAACGTTCTTTGTGTGCATAGACCGAAAACCATGGCCACTTCCTCGAAGAGTGGCTACTCAGCCGACTCGAGACAGGTACAGGAAGGAGTCCAAACATGCCGGAAAAGAGAACCCCATCATTAACATTATCCAATTTTGGTTGTACAATCTTACTCTTTTAAGTCTAATATGGGAGATTTAAGTATAAAATTACAAATGAAATCCTGAATTTAAAACTTAGACTTATTTTATTTGTTGAGATGACCTTGATGTGTTGAAAGTAAAATGGCAATGTGGGAAGGATGAGCTGCCTTGGAAGGTTAGGATGTCTATGAAAGTTAGGTTATTATATGTCTAAGCCAACCAAGTGTCAGTGGGTGGAGCTGTCGGAGTGTCAAAACTGATTGAATGGGATAAATAGATTGAGTAGACTGAGTAGAAAAGCTGGTCAGTATGTTGTCAATAATGGTGCAAATAAGATTCACATATCTCCACAATAGTATGATATTGTCCACTTTGGGCCTAAGCTCTTATAGTTTTATTTTTAGACTATATCCAAAAGGTCTCATAGGAATGGAGATATAATTTTATCTTATAAACTAATAATCTTTTTCATGTCTTTCCAATATGGGACTTTAATTAATCTTCCAACAACCCCCCTCTCAAACGAAGGACCACATTGGACCTCCCCCTCAAACTCATCCATCCTCGAAGGACTTCCTCTGCTTGATGTCCGATCAACCCACCAAATCTTTCTATCAATTGTCCGGTCTGATCCATCTAGACTTCTTATCAGTTGTATGGTCCACCTGATCCAACTGGACTTTCTGTCTGGTGTTTGGTTCTCTTGATCAGAACATGGAAGCCCCCACCTTCGTTCGAAGTTCATGGCTCAACATGGACCATTGGCTCTGATACCAATTGTTGGTGTAGATAAGATTCACATATCTCCATAATGATATGATATTGTCCACTTTAAGTTTAAGTTCTTATAGTTTTATTTTTAGGCTATACCTAAAAGATCTCATACCAATGGAGATATCTTTTCATCTTATAAGTCCATGATCTTTACCATGTTTTTCCAATGCAAGACTTCGATTGTTCTCCCAATCCTCCCAACAATCTCCTCCTTAAACGAAGGACCACGTTAAGCCTCCCCCTCAAGCCATCCATCCTCAACCCACGTCCTCGACCAACTGCTCGATCCTGGACCCATTGTCAGTCCTCGTCTCTGATTCTCTTGATCAAGATATGAGAGCTCACTTTCTTCGTTCAAGGTTCATGGCTCGACATGGACCATTAGTTCTGATATCAATTGATGGTGCAAATAAGATTCACATATCTCTACAATGGTATG
This sequence comes from Wurfbainia villosa, assembly GCA_025175895.1. Taxonomy (NCBI): domain Eukaryota; kingdom Viridiplantae; phylum Streptophyta; class Magnoliopsida; order Zingiberales; family Zingiberaceae; genus Wurfbainia; species Wurfbainia villosa. The sequence goes on from CM045990.1 coordinate 36,474,720, forward strand.
ATATTGTCCATTTTGGATTTAAGCCCTCATAGTTTTATTTTGGACTATATCCAAAAAGTCTCATACTAATGGAGATATCTTTTCATCTTATAAACTCATGATCTTTTCCATGTCTTTTCAATGTGGGACTTTCATTGATCTCCCAACAATCCCAACTGTCAATCTGAAGACCAAGCAGAGAGCTTCTGAACTACCGAATCGGGAGACTAAGCAAGAAGTTACTAAATAAGAGACTGAATAGAGTTGTGTCAAACTATTAAATTGGAAGGTTGGACAAGGAGGTGGCAAGCAGGAAGGCAAGACCATGAACCAGGCTAGGTTGCCAAGCAAGAAATAGGGTTATTGAACGGGGACACAAGATTACCAAATGGGAGTGTGTGTGAGAACCATTGAACTCTGTATTAGATATAATTTTTTTAAAAATAGATTCGTCCTCTCCAACGGTACTTAGAAGTTGTATTGGATATCTGTTTCAGCTCAATCATATTCGCGATCAAATGTTGATTGTAAGTGGCAAACTAAATTATAATAGAATGTTATCACATAGAAAACCAAAGAAGAGATGTTGAGTAGTTAGCTTTCAGGGAGGTGAACTTGGGGATGATGTTGGATGAAATTTAAGGCCAAAATCTTTCACAAGGTATACGACTCATCTTCAAGAATTTTATGTTATTATTATTGAAATTTCCTGTGTTCTATTCAAGCTGTGTGCTCATCTTTTTTTGTTCCAAATGATTCTTCGAGAAGAAATTGGTGGCGTAAAAGGACATTTTGGACCGATCAATGTTATGGCTTTCAACCCTGATTGGAGAAGGTTTGAATTCCTGCTAGCTTTAACGGAATAATTAATTCTCATTGGCCTTCTGAATGATCTAAACATCAAAATGTGGACATTTGATCAATGTTATGGCTTTCAACCCTGATTGGAGAAGGTTTGAATTCCTGCTAGCTTTAACGGAATAATTAATTCTCATTGGCCTTCTGAATGATCTAAACATCAAAATGTAATTTTTCCACTGAAGTTTAAATTGATTTCTCAATTTTTTGGCGTGTCTGCATTTATCCTAGCCTGCAGTATTCTTGTAATTTTTCATATTTTATTTTATTCACGAAATAGTCCAAACACTTGATTTTTGATGTATAGCTGATGAAATTGCTGCTGATTTGTGCTAGCCATTCTTATGTTGACATTGCATAATCTTAGATTTCCCAAGCTTGAAGATGAAAGATAGCAGGTTTATTGTATTATTAGTGGATGTAGAAAATGGGTAATGATGTTGGTCGGTATTCCCAGGTTATAGTTTGTCATTAGGCGTATGGCCTTCCCGAGTACTCCTATTGATCAGGGCCCTCTCGGCTCTCCCAAACACTCTTATCAACTTTACTGATTGTCATTGGTTTTCTTGGATGTGATCTTATCTTCTCGAGTATTATCGGCTCTCCAGGGTACTATTGATTCTACCAAATACTATCTGGTCTTCTTGAGTCTTATCAATTTTCTTGAACATCCTCGGCCTTCGTGAGTGCAACTTGGTCTTCTCAAATATTACCAACTTGCTTGAGTGCCAATAGGACTTCGAGTACCGAAGAATAGACATCGACGTGCCATGTTGTAGTCTCCTTGATGTCCAACAAATGAGAAGAAGGCTATGCCAAGTGGAGATTCCCTATAACGGTTGTCTCCTAACAGCATGACAAAGGGCATGGGTGTCAAATGGGCATGGTCACTAAGGCAGTTTCAACCCGCTATATAAGTTACATAGAAAGTAAAAGAAGTGGATAGTTCTTTCTCTATTCTGGTACGGGAAGACTACTCTTCTTTCCTAAAGATTTCTTCATTTACTATTCTTCTTCTATTTCTCTTCTCTCCAAAGGATATTGGTTTGAGCGTCGAAGGGGTCGCACAGTAAAGCTAGCCCATATCTAACATTCTTAGCACATGTAAATTGGAAACCATGGCAACTTCCTCGAAGAGCAACTACTTAGTCGACCCAAGACAGGGAAAGGGGAGGAGTCCAAGCATGCCGAAAAAGAGAACCTGATCAAATTGACACTGTCTGTGGGAACCTGAGCAAAAAGTCATAATGGTTCATACTCAAAAGGCTACAACTAAACAGCAAGTGGAAGAGAAGGTAACTACAAGTACACCGTAGGAGAACTCCAGAAGGGTTGCAGAAGGTTCTCTTGCTAGAAAAAACTTTACTCGACTGGTGGCCACAATAATGGATGTGGTCTTACAATGGAGCACCCCTAGAATAATGGGAGAAGACAAGACCTCAGCTGGAAACTCAGTTAGGGTCCTAGTTGAGGCATATAATTAAAGGGACACCTCTACTTCTTACTCTAGGCGACAGCCAACTAGGGATGAGCTTGTGGTTCCTCGCTTGGGCAACTTGCTCAGAATTAGTCCTCCTAGTCGGCCAGAACTCATAGGAAGCAAGGAGGCAAAGACCCTTTATAGAAAATATTCTGAGCAAGGAGCTGCCTCGGCACTTCATGCCTCCTCATATTCATGAAGATAATGGCTTTTGTGACCCCGAAGACCACCTATGTCGATTTAAAAATGCTACTTTATTACACCCATATCTGGAGGGTATAAAGTGTCGGATCTTTCTGACCATCCTAATTGGACCCATCGAGGAATAGTTCCCCACTTTGAAGCTAGGATTTATAGCATCCTTTGAGGATTTCACGGCGTTATTCTTATGCCATTCTTCAAGCTCTAAGTGGTACCCTCCCACCCTGCTTGGCTTGTTTAAGCTCAAGCAAAGAGCTCAAGAAACCTTACGACAATATATTGAGAGGCGAACATAGGCGAACATTTGTGGTGCTAACCTGCCCGAGAAGAAGGGGATGATGGAACCAGTTTGGGTACAACTCAATTAGCAGAATTAGTTGGAATGGGTGTCTGATCCCAAACGAGGGGATATGTCAATCCTGCATGGCTGGAATCCGAAGTTGATTCTTGGAGAGTGGATGGGTTAGTATCGATAATCCTTGGCCTCAATATAACCAATCTCCAAGTGTCGAGTGCTCCAAAGCAGATTCTACATTCGAAGGGGTTAACCTTAAATGCAAGAAGGGTATGAATACGAATAGATCCAAGACTTACCTAAAGTATGAGAGGGATCCGGAGGTAATGGGTTTAAGCCCGCCCGGGCGAAGTTTGTCTCTTGAGCAACTTTCCCAAATGAAACAGCTCCTCCACTAATAACAAGGTGATCACTTGATATTCGATGTTCTCTTAATATCTGCCTACAGGAAGTCAGGGAGGTAAAGCATGGAGCCATGGTGAGGGAAAGGTGAAAGGGGAAGGCGGATGCACAAAGAAGTAATGTTCTTTCTAACCTTTATAAAACAATAGGACTCCTGTCATGAATTGGAACTTAGATCGAGCCTAGAAGTAGAAGACACTCGGCTCGACAAGTTTTAATTGGAAGAAATAGTGAAATAGAAAAGCTAAAAGGGTTATCTCTAGAAAGGTGAGGACTATGTAAAAGATGAACATAAATCGAAAAGAGTTGAGAGTCAACTGGTTTAAAGGTACATCAAAATATCTTGAAACTTCAAGTAGAAAAGGGGGTATGGCGAAGCATAATCTCGCTTCCAATTGTCCAGTGAACAAGGCCATGGAGCGATGAGGAGGGATTGTGCGATCATCCAGTAGAAGTTGAAGGGATTAGATGGTACTCTAGTAGTACCTCAAGATGAAGAGATAAGGAGCAACATAGGTCGCCCGTTACCTTCGAATGCAGGGATCAAAACCAGGGTCGAGGTCCCTCAGGATTGAGGTCGGATACTCCTATGGTAGTGGATAGATCCTTATAAGACATGGCGGATGATAATGGAGATGACGAAGGGATCCAGGTTTGGAAGTTTAGAGTGTATTACCTCAATAAGGCCTTGTCTTTATATAGGCCTTTAGCCTTGACACAGAGGTAGAAAAAGAATTGGCAGTAGAATAATGGTCCGACAATATCAGGAGTACGATTACGCCCTTGTCTCCCGCAATGCCTCATCATTACTCTTGCTATTCTCTATTGGTGGGCAGGAGACAACTTTAACCATTGGAGAATGCCACCTCCGCAAACAATCACAGAAAGACTCACTTAAAATTACTAGTTGCAACCATACAAATATTAGTTTCCCCAGTTACAAGAAGGTGGTAAGGCAGCTAGAGATCTCGGCTCAAAAAGTTAGGAGTGTTGGCAACTTCAACTTGGACTCAACTTCCGAGGTTTTCAGGTGGTCACAATCAGATGGTTTTAAAATTCATAGCGGGTTTATTGTATTATTAATGGATGTAGAAAATCAATAATGATGACGGTCGGTATTCCCAGGTTACAGTTTGCCATCAAGTGCATGGCCTTACCAGGTACTCCTTTTGCTCTCCCGAGCACTCTTATTAGCTTTCCCAAGTATCACTGGCTTTCCTGGATGTGATCTGGTCTTCTTGAGTATTATCAACTCACCAGAGTATTATTGATTCTCTCGAATACTATTTGGTCTTCTCGATTCTTATCAATTTTCTCGAGCATCCTTGGCCTTCCTAAGTGCAACCTGATCTTCTCGTGTATTACCAACTTGCCCGTGTGCCAATGGAACTCTCGAGTACTGAAGAATAATTATTGAATGCAAGGCAACTAATGTGGCATGTTGTAGTCTCCTTGATGCCCGACAAATGAGAAGGCTTTGTCAAATGAAGATTCCCTATAACGGTTATCCTCTAACAGCATGACAAAGGACATGGGTGTCAAATAGGCATAGCCAATAAGGCAGTTCCAATCTGCTATATAAGGCACGTAGGAGGTAAAGGAAGAGGATAGTTCTTTCTCTATTTTGGCACGAGGAGGTCACTTTTCTTTCCTAAAGCTTTCTTCATTTACAATTCTTCTTCTACTTCACTTCTCCCTAAAGGATATTAACTTGAGTGTCAGAGGGGTCGTGCTAATAAAGTCAACCCATCTCTAACATTCTTAGCGCATGCAGACCAGAAATCGTAGCAACTTCCTCGAAGAGCGACTACTCAGCCAACCCAAGATAGGGAAAGGGAAGGATTTCGAGTGTACCAAAAAAGAGAACTCCATCAAATTAATGTCGTCTGTGGTAACATGAACAAAAAGCCATAATGGTTCATACTCGAAAGGCTACGGCTAAGCATCAAGTGGAAGAGAAGGCAACCGCAAGTACACCGCAGGAGAAGTCCAAAAGAGTTACAGAAGGTTCTCTTTCCAGAGAGGACCTTACTTGACTGGTGGCCACACTAGTGGATGTAGTCTTATAATGGAGCACCCCTGGAATAATAGGAGAAGACAAGACCTCGACTAGAAACTCAACTAGGATCCTAGTGGAGGCGCAGAGTTAAAGGGAAACCTCTACTTCTTACTCTTTATGGAAAATATTCTGAGCAAGGAGCTGCCTCGGCACTTCATGCCTTGGAGCGACGAGGGGGGTTGTGCGATCATTCGATAGAAGTTAAAGGGATTAAATGGTACTCTAGTGGTACCTCAAGATGAAGAGATAAGGAGCAACATAGGTTGCCTGTTACCTTCGAATGCAGGGATGTAAACCAGGGTAGAGGTCCCTCAAGATTGAGGTCGAATACTCCAATGGTAGGATGCACGCAAACTTGAGTCTTCAACTATGAGGCTAAAGATCAATTTTGCACTCAACTCCTACAAGTACACGATTATCGTCAAGTAATAAAATATCGATTTCACAGGAACTGGTAAATCAAGTACTGGTTTACTAAGTGAATTTAGATTGTCTAGACTGAATCAATTGGTTGAGAAAACAAGAGTTGAGAGAGAGAAAACGAAGAGCGAGAGGGTTGAGAGATCACTTTCACAGGGACACCCCTATCACTGGTCTTTGTCACGATCAATGTGATGATTCTAGGATTTCAATTTCACCTAAATGATTGCAAACATATGTCTTGCTCTTAATTCTCAATGGTTTTCATGCAAGTAGGATATCCTATCCGATGTCAACTTTTGGAATTACAATGGATTACCCTATTCCAAGCTAAGTTTCCCTTTCGGATCAACAGAGCTCAGGGGGTTACTATCAATGGGTTACCCCTGTCACTGGGAGTTGTTTTCTCCTACTTCGCGGCCTTGGGCTAGAATAAGTTCATTATGCTCTATGATAACCTATGGGTCATCACGGTAAATTGATCTACTTTCGAGATATTCGTGCATAGATGACCTTAGTCGCATTGGAAACCTGTCATGAGAACCCCAGCGGATCAATTCTAGACTTAAATCTTTACTTGTAGCCGATTCTCCCACATCGCGGGTTTCTATGGGTCGGAGGATTGGGTTCTCCTTTCGATCCTTCCCTGCACCTCTACAATACAACCTAGTATTTTTGGCATCTAAATCAGATTAACACAATAGACCCAGACCACAAACAAACATATCATAGAATAAAAAGCAAGCATAAATGTTTATGGATTCATTGCAACACTATGTTTACAAATCAAGTAGGTTACTCCCTCATCCTAAGAATCTCAAGTTCTACTCCATAAAAAGAGATACAACCACAAAACGTTGACAAAACAAGATTAAACCCAAAGGAATTACAGAAAAGAAAAGAGAGAGGTTTAGTCTTGGATCGGGATTGTCTTCGACTTCAACTTATACCCAAGTTGGGAGTTGTGGCGTCGAAATCTCCTCCTCGGGCGGTTTAGGGGCCCTTGGACGGCCCCCTTTCGAGGTTTGAGAGCCCTAGGGTGGCTCACTTCGTGATGCCTCACTTCTTAGACGAGTTTTCTTTTTATAGAACTTTCCATAAATGCGCAAAATACCTAATTCCTCAAAATTACAGCGCCGCCACACGGTTATGTGAATTTCACACGGTCGGGTCATGTGTCACTCTGGAAGCTCGTCTAGAAAAAGGCATGGCCGTGTAAAACACACTGTCGACCGTGTATCCCTCGGGAGAAAAAGATTTGTAGTACTGAGAGCCCACGGTCGGCTGTCTTCACGACAGAATGGGGCATGGTCATGTGAATTTCACACGACCCACGGTGTTCCTCTCTGGAAATTCTTGGAACTTTATTTCTTTCGTCTGAGAATATGCCCGTGACTTTGGGACACGGCCAGAGCATGTCCCCTACAGTCTGTGCTCAGCATAATGCTTCATTTCACTTCAAATCTTTGTCCTATCAAGACAAATAAACAAAAGAAGATATCTGAACAAAAATAATAGAAAAATAAAGTAAATAAAGATAATATGCAATGAATAACATAAAAACGAGGTAAGATGTGTGCCAAAATGATAACTAAACCCCTATATAAAATATGCAAATCAAAATCCCCCAGACTTAAACTTTGCTTGTTCTCAAGCAAACTTCCGTGTTCAGCTTAATACATATAAACGAATAGCTTCATTATCTAATATGTTCATCCTATCAAGTGGTGCTACAATCAAATTTTATAATTAAGTTCACTAAGTCTACAAAGAGAGTTTTTCGTTCAAGTATATAATTTAATCCTAGAGATTTTAAATTCCAAGTCAAGTAGTCATCTCATCGTGTTCCTAAGGTTTCCAACTTTAGGCACTTACCTGCCCAAAGCGAGAGTCATCCTCCCAAAATAACATAAAGTCTCAAAAGCATGTTCGGTATTGAGAGAAATTGATAGGTGTTTTTGTCACGCCCCGAGAGCATGCCGAGCCGAAAAGCAAACGGACGATATCTCCTCTTTACGTGACAACATATCCTGTTGATACAAGGCCTTTCGGCCACATCCACACAAACATAAATAAGTATATTTATATCAAAACACAGCGGAAGATATCACAACATAATAACAAACTCACAACGACCCATACTGATATAAAAATCCGAAACAAATACGGGTGTACACCCACATAACAAGTCCACGACACAAAACGTCAAATAAACTCCAAATACATACTATAATATATGAAAACTCTAAATATCCACGGGAGCCTCGAAAGTGAGATAGGAGGGATCAGCTAGCCATGCTCCAAGTCGGCACCATGTCTTCTACTTGTTACCTCGGCGACAAGAAAACCCAGGGTATGTGGTGGCGAGTATAAACTCAGCGGTAATATGAAAGAACATGTATATATCAAATTTCACATGTAATTCAACAATATAATCTACAGGTACATTAGGTATATATCAGCATAATAAATATATATACATGCATATACTCTCTAAATAACTGAACCAGGTAAGAATGCAGATATACCTGAAAGTCTGCTACACTATACTTATCCAACCTGAGCATATATCCATAATATACAACAATAAATTTAGACTAACTCATACTACATCATGATACAGGTTAAAGATCTGTAATAGTCCGACCAACTCATACACAGATATCCCACACACACCATATAGCAAATGCAAGTATCATGTATGAAGATGTACAAATAAATGGAACAAGCATAGCACAAACAAATGCAACATCACAATAAGCATACATATAGACTGCATCTATATATATACTAATCACAATCATCCATACATATATATATATATATATATATATATATATTGTCGGCTCACCCGAAAGCTACCATGACCCCTGTATAGCCTCGATGGCTCGACATGACAACTGTCCCAACTCAACACTAACCACTACTCTCGAGTGGCTGAGTGGACGATATGGTCAAATAGCATATAAGCATAAAAAACTAGCTACACAACTAGGGTCCTTGTTGTTAGTCACTCCGATAGTCACTACCCATGAGTGGTCGAGTGTCACACACGCAGGACAATTGCACGCAACTCCAACTACCACCGTCTATAGTGGTCGAGTGTGGCGCAACAATGCTCTGCCCTCACACCAATTACTCCTCCATGAGTAACCTGGAAGGCAAGATGACTGACAACCCTCTCAACCACAAGGGAGACCAAATTGCCAGCATGTATATAAATGACATGAATACACGGTCACACGTACAAACATCCATCACAGACTCTCTATTCTATAGGGAATCATACAAATCTGATCAACATACTCTCTATCCTACAGAGAGTCATCCTCAATTGATCACAATCAAGCTAGGACCACCGATCCGTAGCGACAAACTATCAACAATCCATATGACCATCGATAAACACATGATCAAAAATGGGAACGCAACATAAGAATTTATCATAAGATTCAATTCTATGTCTAGGACATTACCCACTCCCCGAATGACCTTTTATCCCATTTACAATTCAAATCTTCATCCGTACTCTACTAAATACACCTAATTGAACAATTATATGCTTACATGCATCACATCTATAACTCATAATCATGATGAAGGAAAATGTGATAACAGCAATAGAGTATTTAAAAGGACAAAGATTAAGTATCAAGCATTAGAAAAACTAGAGAGGAGTCAAGGTCAAAGTAACAATAATATTAAGTTATATACTTTGGGGTTTAGCTGTTACCTGACCAAGGTAGAAAATTATCCACCTGTTATGAAGCTCGTAATAATAGTCTTCACGCCTGCGGACCTGTCTCATAACCACGTCCTGCACACAATATAACCACCATTAAGTTCCCACACACGACGTCCATTAAATCAACTCTTACATCGATCTCGTATCCAATTAATTTACCGCATAAGAATTAAAGTCTTATTCACACGAATCGTATTCATCCCGCTCTTCGCAGCCCCAATTTTACATCCTACCAAATCCCGTTAGGATTTTCTTACCAACTCACTTTCCAAGTTTACAACTCTCCCATTCATACCCCAAATTCATATCACACAATAGAACAAAACCCAAATAGACAACTTAACCACTTGATCCGTCGTCCACAACTCCATCACAGCCCTTCACAACCATTACAGCTCACACAACTCATAGCTCATGCACAACCATCACAGTCTGTTTTATTCACCGGAACAGCCCAAACGAGTCCTCTCCTCGCACTCACAGCCACACCGACACCTATCAGACCATTCACAGCTGCACAGTCGACTCGATCCATCGACAGAAACCCTCCGATCACACTCATTCACAGCCTCCCAAAACTCACAGCCACATAAACATTATTCACAGCCACAACAACCAACAATACACTATCAACTGAATAACACGTAAAACCAAAGTTGTAAATGCTGCTTACCTGCCTTAGAAGTCCCTCAGCAGCCCTCTTTTTCCTCCTTATCCCCTGTTCACCGCACAAGACCACTGCCCATATCGACAAATCAAGCTCAGTGAAGGAAAAATCCCATCTTGAACCTAGATCTCGTCCAAAGTAAGGAGAGGAGTAGCGCTAACCTATCTCCGGCGAACACTGGTCGTGCAATCCATAGAACCGACAGAAAACCCCTTGCTCCGGCAGAACTCGCGGCTCTCGAACATATCAGGGTGAAGCTGCCGCTGACACGGACTCCCATCCGTGTGCACCCTCACTGCCGACGCGTCCGTGGGCTCCGAGCAGATCAAGGTATGGCTGCCGCTGATGCACGCTCCCCCCGCCACTCCTCACTCACTGCTGTCACTCATCCGCAAAAATCATCAAGGTTGGTCCAGCACCGCCTTTCGCAGCGAGGAAGAACTCGAGGAGGAAGAAGGAAAGAGCGACGAGAAGGCCTGCCGCCGCTTGCAGAGGGGAGGGAGAGGGCGTCGTAGTTAGAAGAAACGGAGATGCGGTGAGGAGTTGCGGAAGGAAGAAAAACGCAAGAAGAACGCTCGGGAGTTAAGGGAGTTCGACGGAGAGGAAGAGAACCCGAAGAAAAGAGAACTGCTTGCGTGCGTGCAGTGAGGAAAACACAGAAACGACTGGGCGTTAAGGAATGGGACGGGTCAGGTTTGGGTTTAGCAAATGGGTCAGATGCACTAACGGGTTGGCTTTAAAACCCTATAAGCCATTAACTCTAGATCCATTCAATTAACCCATAAGATTTAACTCTAGGTTAGGTTTAAGTAAATTCCTAATCATGGATCACTAATTTAATCTATCCAACAATAATATTATTTTTTATTATTATTATTATTATTCACTAAGGTGTTTTACATTCTTCCCCACTTAATAAAATTTGATCCTCAAATTTCGTACTAACATGCAAAAATTACTTCAAACAAGTTTCCGAAATGACCACATACCTCAAGTAAACAAATAAGGGTATCGAGCTCGGATAGTATCTCCCAGCTCCCATGTAGCCACCTCATCAGTATGATGCTGTCATCCAACCTTTACGAGTCGGATGGTTTTGTTCCGCAACTGACACTCTTTGCAACCAAGAATCTACACTGGAATCTCCTCGTAAGTCGCATTCACCTGAAGTAGAATCGGTACCTCTTTCAGAACATGATCAAAATGCGGCACGTATTTCCTTAGCATAGAAACATGAAATACGTTGTGAACGCCTGCAAGCGTCGGAGGTAAAGCCAACCGGTAAGTTACACCCCTAATCCACTCCAATATCTCAAATGGATCAATATAGCATGGAGCTAATTTCCCCTTTAGCCCGAATCTTTTGACTCCCTTTGTAGGTGAAACACGCATTAATACATGATCCCCTACTGAGAATTCCAAAGGCCTTCGCCTCCGGTCTACGTAACTCTTATGCCGATCCTGTGCATCGGATAACTGTCGTTTGATGACGCGCACTAACTCTGCATCATGCTGAATGCTCTGTGGCCCTAATAGCTGTCGTTCCCCAACTTCCTCCCACAACACAGGAGATCTGCAGGGTCTGCCATATAAGGCTTCGAAAGGAGCCATCTGAATAGAAGAGTGGTAGTTGTTATTATAGGCAAATTCCACTAAATGAACGTGGTCCTCCCAACTGCCTCCGAAATTCATAACACAAAATCTCAGCAAATCCTCCAATGTCTGAATGGTACGTTCAGATTGTCCATCTGTCTGCGGATGAAATATTGTACTGAGTCGAAGTTCTGTGCCCATGGCCTGCTGTAGACTCTGCCAGAATCGCGAGGTAAATCACGGATCTCTATCAGATATGATACTCAAAGGTACGTCATACAATCTGATAATCTCTCGGCAGTACAATTCCGCCAGACGATCCAATGAGTCCGTTCCACGAAAAGGAAGGAAGTGAGCTGATTTGGTTAACCGATCCATGATCACCCAAATCGCATCATGTCCTTTACGGGTTCTGAGTAATCCCGTAACAAAATCCATAGTGATATGCTCCCACTTCCATTCCGGAATCGGAATTTCCTAAAGCAATCCCGCGGGTTTCTGATGTTCAGCCTTCACCTGCTGGTATACTAAACATCGTACAATAAAGTCCGCAATATCTCTTTTCATACCGTTCCACCAGTATAAGCATTTCAAATCTCGGTACATTCGAGTACCACCAGGATGTATAGCAAATCTCGAATGATGTGTTTCCTGTAGCAACTCTTCATTAACTGGATGAGTGTCCGGAACACATAATCGTCCACTGAAACGAAGTACTCCATTCTCGTCATTCGAGAAATCCGTCTGTCGTTCTGAGTCCATTGTGCTATGCAAGAACTGCAGATGCTGGTCACTAACTTGTGCTTCCTTGATTTTCTCAGTAATAGTGGACTGGGCAACCATAGAAACTAATATCCCCCGAGATATTTGCCCTTGTTCAGACAATCCTAACTCCGAGAACTGTCGAACAAAATCAGTAACTGCCGTCAAATGACTAGCCAGAACTCCACGAGACTACCTGCTCAGCGCATCTGCTACCACATTAACTTTTCTCGGATGATAATGGATTATGCAATCGTAATCCTTCAGATATTCCATCCACCGTCTATGTCTCAGATTCAGTTCCTTCTGTGTGAACAAATATTTCAGAATTTTATGGTATGTGTAGATCTCAAAGGTAACCCTATACAGATAGTGTCTCCATTTTTTCAAGGCAAAAATAATGGCTGCTAACTCTAGATCGTGCACTGGATAATTCCTTTCATGATCCTTTAGTTGACGGGAGGCATAAGATACCACACGGTTGGACTACATCAGAACTACACCCAACCCTTGGATAGAAGCATCAATATATAGGACCATCCCATCAACACCAGAAGGAATCACTAAGACTGGTGCAGAAATTAACCGTTGTTTCAGATCTTGAAAACTAGTTTCACAAGACTCTGACCAGGTGAACTTGACCCCTTTCCGAGTCAGGCGAGTGAGTGGCATGGCAATACTTGAGAATCCCTCCACGAATCTCCGATAATACCCGGCCAGACCAAGGAAACTACGGACCTCCTGAATTGATTTCGGCTACTCCCACTTGGTAATCACCTCGATCTTCTGGGGATCTACAGAAATACCTCTGTTGGACACCACATGTCCAAGAAAATCCACCGAGGATAACCAGAACGCGCACTTGCTAAACTTAGCATACAGTTGCTCCCGTCGCAGCGTCTCCAACACTATCCGAAGATGTTGTTCATGCTCCTCTTCATACCAGGAATATATCAAAATATCATCAATGAACACTATCATAAACTAATCTATATACCTCAAGAATACCTGGTTCATCAAGTCCATAAATGCAGCTGGAGCATTCGTGAGACCAAAAGGCATCACCAGAAACTCGTAATGCCCATAACGGGTGCGGAACGCTGTTTTTTGAATATCCTCATCTCTTATTCGAAGATGATGATATCCCGAGCGCAAATCAAACTTGGAGTACACATAGGTATCTTTAAGTCGGTCAAACAAATCCTCTATCCATGACAATGGATATTTGTTCTTAATTGTGACTGCATTCAGTTGCCGATAGTCAATACATAACCGCAACGATCCATCTTTCTTCTTAAAAAACAATAGTAGAGCTCCCCATGAAGAAACACTAGATTGAATAAATCCATTATCCAATAACTCCTGTAGTTGTACTTTAAGTTCATTCAGTTCTTTTGGCGTCATCCGATAAGGAGGTTTCTTGGTATCACCTCTATCGCAAATTCCACTTGCCTAGGAGGTGACAAGCCTGAAAGTTCATCTGGAAACACATCCGGATACTCTCGGACTACCCGCACATCAGAGAGTGGTAGTAGTCCTTCATTCTCAACTTTGACTAGAGATAGTAAATAACCCTAACAACCCTGAGCTAATAACTTCTGAGCCTGTAAAGCCGATATAATAGATAGCCCATCATCTCTAGTGCCAACAAATTCCCGTGCAGGTTGATCCGGTGGTCGAAAAGTCACTATTCTCGCTCTATAATCCACTATAGCAGAATAAGTGGTTAATCAATCCATACCGAGAATAATTTCAAACTCTACCATTTCTAACACCTAGAGGTCCACCGTAAGGATATACCCGTCAAAATCTAATGGGGAACCCTTGATATCTTAGTGGCTAGTCAGCACCTCTCCTGATGGCAAGGATACTGCTAACCCACAAGAATGAACCATTGGAATCCTTCCAACTTTACCCAGAAATATTCTAGATACGAATGAATGTAAACTACCAGTATCAATCAAAGTATCAGCATATATAGAATAAACTGAAACCATACTCTAATGATCGATCCTCACCAGGCTCTCCTCTCTAGTTATCGTATACGATCCAAATTTCTCCATATTTGCTTTGGCCAGATCCCGAATGAAGTACTAGTGTTCCACTCAGCCGAAGTCCGATTTCAGGTGGTATCGAGATCGAGTCACGGCAGGCATATATAAGATAACCTTGAAAGTCGATCGTAACATCTGCGGTATACTCGATAGTATATTACCGAGATATAGATACCGGATAGCCGCCGACATCACTCAAGGCACCCCTATATCCGATACAACCGCGCTCAAGGGGTAATGGTCGCTTCGACTATACGCTGTTCGCGGTGTCATTCCTCGCTATCGGCGCCGCTAGGTTCTTTCTCCGGAAATTATTCAATACTCCAACCTTTCTGAGTACACTTCGATCGTATGCTCAGGTTGCTTGCAATAATAGCAAATAGGTTGCTCTATGGGACACTTTGGGGTTATATGGCTTCCAGATCCACATTTATAACATCCAGTTCTATTTTGACTCTTACAATTCTTCTGAGAACCTCTAGACTGCTCGTGTAGCGCTTCCTTTGCGCTTAGACGATCCTCTCCGCAGCACTCGAGTAGTTCCTTCTCGATCCTCGCTTCTTCTCGAGTCCGATTCGCTGAATTTTGCTTCAAGCATTCGGGACATCTGCTTCTCGATATCCTTTTCCTTGGAAATCTACTGGAAAGTTATCTCAATGCAGATAGCCCGGTCCAATGCCTCCCTGTAAGAGGCAATAGAAGATCCTGACATCCTGGCCTGAATATAAGCAGTTAGGCCCTGAGTAAACTGGAACATCCGATCTTCATCCTGAGTTACCATATGAGGGCAAAACTTCGCAAGTTTAGTAAACTCCGTATTATATTCCATAACAGATTGGTCCCCTTGCTTACTTCAGACTTAAGAACTACTGATGACGTGCCGTAGAAAATACGGAAGGGAAATACTGTCTCCAGAAAGTATCCCGAAAAACTGGCCAGGTAATCTCCCGCTCCCCGAATAGGGTTTTCTGCATCTTTCACCAAGTAACAGTCTGATCTCTCAGGTGGTATGCAACTAGGCCCACTTTCTCCTCGTTCGTACAATCCACGTACTCGAAAGTGTCCTCCAATTTTTCCAACCACGCACATGTGATCCATGGATCAAACTCCCCTCGGAACACGGTAAGTCGATCCTTGGCCGAATGCGCTAGTACAAGTATCCGTGCTTTATTATTAAGCCAACTGGAGTCCGCAGGTCCCGGCCTAATCAGTGGTATATCCAGATCTTGAGACTCCGAACCTCCGATAGGGGGATGCTGAGGTTGTTCTTGAGTAGTTGGCTCAATCATAACTATATCTTGTCCCACCAATCTGGGTGATCGCCTTGATGGACGACCTTGACCACGAGTCTGTACAAGTGTCATAACTCTGAATGTATATACCTGTTGAACAAGTCTAGATAAGTATCTAACTAGAATATAAGTTATCAGAAATTCTTACTTCGTGCTGCTCGGAGCTCATGCCGATGTCGATCCCATCTCACAAAACCAAAACCAAAACAAATCAACTCCCGGGAAATCCAAGACTCAACGAAAAATCATTGTATGACATCGCAGAACCTATGACTCTGATACCACTAAAGTTGTCACGCCCCGAGAATATGGAAAGTCGAAAAGCAAACAGATGACATCTCCCTTGTACGTGGCAATATATCCTATACCGACATAAAAATCCGAAACAAACACGGGTGTACACCCACAGAACAAGTCCACGACACAAAACGTCAAATAAACTCCAAATACATACTATAGTATACGAAAACTCAAAATATCCACGAGAGCCTCGAAAGTGAGATGAGAGGGATCAGCTTGTCATGCTCCAAGTCGGCACCATGTCTTCTACCTGTTACCTCGGCGACAAGAAAACTCAAGGTCTGCGATGACGAGTATAAACTCAGCGGCAATATGAAAGAACATGTATATATCAAATTTTACATGTAATTCAACAATATAATCTACGGGTACATGAATATACATCAGCATAATAAATATATATACATGCATATACCCTCTAAATAACTGAACCAGGTAAGAATGCAGACATACATGAAAATCTGCTATGCTACACTTATCCAATCTGAGCATATATCCACAATATACAACAATAAATCTGGACTAACTCTTACTATATCATGATACTGGTCAAAGATCTGTAATAGTCCGACCAACTCATACACAGGTATCCCACACACACCATATAGCAAATGCAAGTATCATATATGAAGATGTACAAACAAATGGAACAAGCATAGCACAAACAAATGCAACATCACAATAAGCATACATATAGACTGCATCTATATATATATATTAATCACAATCATCTATATATATATATATGTCAAACGCCATAAGACATGGCAATGCAGAATGCATGGTCATGTCAGCCCACCCTAAAGCTACCACGGCCCCTGTGTGGCCTCGGTGGCTCGACATGACAACTATCACAACTCAGCACCAACCACTACTCTCGAATGGCCGAGTGGACAGTATGGTCAAGTAGCATATAAGCATAAAGAGCTAGCTACACAACAGGGGTCTCTGTTGTTGGTCACTCCAACAGTCACTACCCATGAGTGGTCGAGTGCCACACACGCAGGACAACTGCACGCAACTCCAACTACCACCGTCTATAGTGGTCAAGTGCGGCGCAACAATGCTCTACCCTCACACCAGTTATCCCTCCATGAGTAATCTGGAAGGCAGGATGACTGACAATCCTCTCAACCACAAGGGAGACCAAGTCACCAACATGCATGTAAATGACATGAATACACGGTCACATGTACAAACATCCATCACACTCTCTATTCTACAAGGAGTCATACAAATCTGATCAACATACTCTCTATCCTACAGAGAGTCATCCTCAATTGATCACAATCAAGCTAGGACCACCAGTCCGTAGCGATAAACTATCAACAATCCATATGGCCATAGATAAACACATGATCAAAAATGGGAACGCAACATAAGAATTTATCATAAGATTCAATTCTTTGTCTAGGACATTACCCACTCCCCGAATGACCTTTTATCCCATTTACAATTCAAATATTCATCCGTACTCTACTAAATACACCTAATTGAACAACTATATGCTTACATACATCACATATATAACTCATAATCATGATGAAGGAAAATGTGATAATAGCAATAGAGTATTTAAAAGGGCAAAGACTAAGTATTAAGCATTAGAAAAACTAGAGAGGAGTCAAGGTCAAAGTAACAATAATATGAAGTTATATACTTCGGGGTTTAGATGCTACCTGACCAGGGTAGGAAATTACCCATCTGCTATGAAGCTCGTAATAATAGTTTTCACGCCCGCGGACCTGTTTCGTAATCACGTCCTGCACACAATATAACCACCATTAAGTTCCCACGCACGACATCCATTAAATCAACTCTTACATCGATCCCATATCCAATTAATTTACCGCATAAGAATTAAAGTCTTATTCACACGAATCGTATTCATCCCACTATTCGCAGCCCCAATTTTACATCCTACCAAATCCCGTTAGGATTTTCTTATCAACTCATTTTCCAGGTTTACAACTCTCCCATTCATACCCCAAATTCACATCACACAATAGAACAAAACCCAAATAGACAACTTAACCACTTGATCCGTCGTCCACAGCTCCATCACAACCCTTCATAGCCATTTACAACTCACACAACTCACAGCTCATGCACAACCATCACAGCCTGTTCTATTCATTGAAACAACCCAAACGAGTCCTCTCCTCTCACTCACAGCCACACCGACACCCATCAGACCATTCACAGCCGCACAGTTGACTCAATCCATCGACAGAAACCCTCCGATCACACTCATTCACAGCCTCCCAAAACTCACAGCCGCATAAACATTATTCACAGCCACAACAACCAATAATCCACTATCAACTGAATAACACCTAAAACCAAAGTTGTAAATGCTGCTTACCTTCCTTAGAAGTCCCTCGGCAGCCCCCTTTTTCCTCTTTATCCCCTGTTCACCGCACAAGACCACTGCCCATATCGACAAATCAAGCTCAGTGAAGGAAAAATCCCATCTTGAACTTAGATCTCGTCCAAAGTAAGGAGAGGAGCAGCGCTTACCTATCTCCAGCGATCACTGGCAGTGCAATCCACAGAACTGATAGAAAACCCCTTGCTTCGGTAGAACTTGCGGCTCCTGAACATATCAGGGTGAAGCTGCCGCCGACGCAGACTCCCAGTCGTGCGCACCCTCGCTGTCGGCGCATCCGTGGGCTCCAAGCAGATCAAGGTGTGGCTGCCGCCGATGCACGCTCCCCCCGCCACTCCTCACTGTTGTCGCTCGTCCGCAAGAATCATCAAGGCTGGTCCAAGCACCGCTTTTCCCAACGAGAAAGAAGAACTCGAGGAGGAAGAAGGAAAGAGCGACGAGAAGGCATGTCGCTGCTTGCAGAGGGGAGGGAGAGGGCGTCGCAGTGATAAGAAACGGAGATGCGATGAGGAGTTGCGGAAGGAAGAAAAACGTAAGAGGAATGCTCAGGAGTTAAGGGAGTTCGGCGGAGATGAAGAGAACCCGAAGAAAAGAGAACTGCTCGCGTGCTTTCAGTGAGGAAAACGCAGAAACGCGGAAACGGGCAGAAACGGCTGGGCGTTAAGGAATGGGACGGGTCGGGTTTGGGTTTAGCAAACGGGTCAGATGCACTAACGGGTTGGGCTTTAAAACCCTATAAGTCATTAACCCTAGATCCATTCAATTAACTCATAAGATTTAACTCTATGTTAGATTTAAGTAAATTCCTAACTATGTATCACTAATTTAATCTATCCAACAATAATATTATTTATTATTTTTTTTTTCACTGAGGTATTTTACAGTTTCCCTAGTAACCTAACTCGCTCTCAAAGGGACACCAAACTATTTTCACTCATAACAACTTTCTTCAACTCTCTTATATATATATAATAAGAAAGTTTATTTTCTTCTCATCTTCTCTAGTATCTTGATTTTTCTGAATGGACATGCACAATTCGAGTAAATCTAGTAACTAAAAGGATAATCGAAAGTTACATGTGGATTCCAAAGTACTAGTCTAATGAGATGAATTATGACTAATTATGTACTAGATCAACTCTTCGGAATTCAGTTTAAGTGTATGTGAAAAATAAAAACTAACTAGTAGGTCTTGGCGAACTTTTACTATATCGCACAGGCTATAAAATTTTACCACAAGATAGAAAAATATGAATTACTAAAAACAATGAAGCATATCAACATGATCGCATTAAAATAGTCCACATTGAAGCCTACTAAAAGGACAAGTAGATGCGTGAACTAAAAACAAAAATGACAATGCATGAATATGATAAAAAAATAAGTTAACATAATGCATGTTGAAGAAACAATAAAACTAATGTTAAAAATTATAAAAGCAAACAACTAAGCTACTCTGATAAGAAGACTAAATGGGCACACGAGCAGTTATGTCAAAATGAAATCCCCCTTCCCCTGACTTACATTGAAACATACTTCTGTCGGTGAAGCAATTGAGAAAAAAGTGGAGGAAAATAAAGCAGTTGTGTATTCGCGTGTGCCATTAGTTACCTAAAAAAGGAATAAACGAAAGCAGTAAAATAGAAAAGAAAAATACAGTAATAAACAAAAAGAGAATGGACCATATTAGAAAAAGGAAAACAATGAAAAATCGAAAAGAAAAAAGTTTTAATCCAATCAATTCACTTTTCAACTAATATCAATTTAAACTAGTCCCCGACAACAGCGTCAAAAACTTGATGCACGCAAACTTGAGTGTTCAACTATGAGGCTAAAGATTAAACTTACGCTCAACTCCCGCAAATGCAAGATTGTCGTTAAGTAATAAAATATCGATCCCACAAGGACTGGTAAATCAAATACTAGTTTACTAAGTGAATTTAGATTATCTAGACCGAATCAGTTGGTTGAGAAAACAAGAGTTGAGAGAGAGAAAACGGAGAGCGAGAGGATTGAGAGATCACTTTCACAGGAATACTCCTGTCACTGGGTCCCTGTCATGAACGATGTGATGATTCTAGGATTTCGATTTCACCTAAATGATTGCAAACATATGTCTTGCTCCTAATTCTCAATGATTGTTCATGTAAGTAGGATATTATATTTTATCCTATGTGAACTTTTGGAACTACATCAGATTATCCTATTTCAAGCTAAGTTTCCCTTTCAAATCGTTAGAGCTCAGGGGGTTGCTATCAATGGATTGTCCATCACTGGGTGCCACAACCCCTCCGGAGTTTTCTCCTACTTCGCGGCTTTGGGCAGGAAAAGGTTCATTATGCTCTATGATAACCTATGGATCCTCGCGGTAAATTGATCTTCTTTCGGGATATTCGTACGTAGATGACCTTAGTCACATTGGGAACCTGTCATAAGACCCCCAGCAGATCAATTCTAGACTTAAATCCTTGTAGTCGATTCTCCCACGTCGCGGGTTTCTTTAGGTTGGAGGATTGGATTCTCCTTTCGATCCTTCCCCACACCTCTACGATACGACCTAGTGTTTTTGGCATCTAAATTAGATTAACACAATAAACCCGGACCACAAACATATATATCATGGAATAAAAAGCAAGCATAAACGTTTAAACAATAAAACAATGTAAACTAACATGGATTCATTGTAATACTATGTGTACAAATCAAGTAGGTTACTCCCTCATCCTAAAAATCTCAAGTTCTACTCCATAAAAAGAGATACAACCACAAGATGTTGACAAAATAAGATTAAACCCAAAGGAATTGCAGAAAAGAAAAGAGAGGGGCTCAGTATTGATCGGGATTGTCTTCGGCTTCAGCTTGTACTCAAGTTTGGAGTTGCAGCGTCGAAATCTCCTCCTTAGGCAGTTGGGGGTCCTTGGACGACCCCCTTTCGGGGTTTGGTAGCCCTAGGGCAGCTCCCTTTGCGATCCCTCATCTCTTAAACCAATTTCCTTTATATAAAGGTGACTCAGGCTTTCCATAAATGCGCAAAATACCTAATTCCTCAAAATTGCAGCGCTGTCACACGGTCGTGTGATTTTCACACGGTCAGGCTGTGTCACTCTAGAAACTCATCTGGAAAAAGGTACAAGCGTGTGTAAAACACACGGCCGACTGTGCGTCTCTCGAGAGAAAAAGGCCCGTCGTGCTGAGAACCCACGGTTGGTTGTCTTCGTAGTAGAATGGGACACAGCTGTGTGAATTTCACGTGGCCCACCATGTTCCTCTCTGGAAATTCCTGGAACTTCATTTCTTTCGTCTGGGAACATGCCTGTGTCTTTGGGACACGGCCAGAGCATGTCCCCTACAATCCATGCTTCACATAATGCTTCATTTCGCTTCAAATCTTCGCCCTATCAAGACAAATAAACAAAAGCAGATATCCAAACAAAGATAATAGCAAAATAAAATAAACAAAGATAATATGCAATGAATAACATAAAAACGAGATAAGATGTGCATCGAAATGATAACTAAAATCCTATATAAAATGTGCACATCATGTAGTGAACAAATCCTTATTAAACATGGTGGATGATAATGGAGATGACGAAGGGGTGCAGGTTTGGAAGTGTAGAGTGCATTACCACAATAAGGCCTTGCCTTTATATAGGCCTTTAGCCTTGATACGGAGGTAGAAAAAGAATTGGCAGTAGAATAATGGCCCGACAATGTCAGAAGTACGGTTACACCCTTGTCTCCCGCAATGCCTCATCGTTCCTCTTGCTATTCTCTATTGGTGGGCAGGAGACAACCTTAATCATTGGAGAATGCCACCTCCGCAAACAATCATAGAAAGACTCACTTAAGATTGCTAGTTGCAACCGCACAAATATTAGTTTCCCCAGGTATAAGAAGGTGGCGAGGCAGCTGGAGAACTCGACTCACAAAGTTAGGAACATTGGCAACTTTAACTTACGATTCAGCTTCCGAGGTTTTCCTGGGTGGTCACAATCAGATGGTTTTAAAATTCAAAGCAGATTTATTGTATATTAGTGGATGTAGAAAATGAGTAATTATGGTGGTCGGTATTCCCAGGCTACAATTTGCCATCAAGTGCATGGCCTTCCTAGGTACTCCTATTGATCTTCTCAAGCCCTCTCAGCTCTCCCAAGCACTCTTATCAGCTTTCCCAAGTATCGTTGGCTTTCCTAGATGTGATCTGGTCTTCTTGAGTATTATTGATTCTCCCGGATGCTATCTGGTCTTCTCGATTCATATCAATTTTCTCGAGCATCCTCGGCCTTCCTAAGTGCAACCTAGTCTTCTCGAGTATTACCAACTTGCCCATGTGCCAATGGGACTCTCGAATACCAAAGAATAATTATTGAATACAAGGCAACCAATGTGGCATATTGTAGTCTCCTTGATGCTCGACAAATGAGAAGGTTATGTCAAATGGAGATTCCCTATAACGGTTATCCTCTAACAGCATGACAAAGGGCACGGGTGTCAATTAGGCATGGTCGGTAAGGCAGTTCCAATCCGCTATATAAGGCATGTAGGAGGTAAAGGAAGAGATTAGTTCTTTCTCTATTTTAGTACGGGGAAGCTTTCTTTATTTACTATTCTTCTTCTACTTCACTTCTCCCTAAAGGATATTGACTTGAGTGTCGGAGGGGTTGTGCTAGTAAAGTCAATCCATCTCTAATGTTCTTAGTGCATGCAAACCAGAAATCGTAGCAACTTCCTCGAGAGCACCTACTCAGCCAACTCAAGATAAGGAAAGGGGAGGAGTCCGAGTGTACCAAAAAAAAGAGCTCCATCAAATTAATGTTGTCTGTGGGAAACCGAGCAAAAAGTCATAATGGTTCATACTCAAAAGGCTACGGTTAAGCATCAAGTGGAAGAGAAGGCAATGGCAAGTACACCACAGGAGAACTCTAGAAGGGTTGCAAAAGATTCTCTTTCTAGAGAGGACCTTACTCGACTAGTGGCCACACTAATGGATGCGGCCTTATAATGGAGCACCCCTGGAATAATGAGAGAAGACAAGACCTCGATTGGAAACTCAACTAGGTTCCCAGTGGAGGCACATAGTTAAAGGGACACCTCTACTTCTTACTCTGGACAATAGCCAGCTAGGGATGAGCCTCCGATTCATCGCTCAGGCAAACAACTTGCTCGGAATTAGCCCTCCCAATCGACCAATACTCATAGGGTAGCAAGGAGGGAAAGACCCTTTACGAAAGATTCTGAGTGAGGAGCTGCCTCAACACTTCAGGCCTGATCATATTCCTAAATATAATGGTTTTTTTTTTACCCCGAAGACCACCTATGTCGATTTAAGAAAGTTGCTTTGTTACACCCATATTTGGAGGGTGTTAAGTGTCGGGTCATTCTAACCATCCTAGTTGGACCCATCGAGCAATGGTTCACCACTTTGAAGCAGGATCTATAACATCTTTTGAGGATTTTGCGAGCCCGGATAAATGAGAGTTCCATTAGATTGTCAGCCAGCGTTAAGTTAAAGCAAATATTCAATGAATGGATCTATCAAACTATTGTGTTAATGCTAGATTGTTCCCAAAAGGAACGCATTACAGGATCCAACTTTAATGTCTCAACAAGGACCGCTACACCTCCAGAACTTGAGTACAGTGATACATATGCAAGAGTTCGCATTGCAAGATCGGACTGTAACGTATCAGCAAATACCGCTATATCTCCATAAGGACTTGGATGTAGTGTTAAATAAGCAAGAGTTCTCACACCATAAGTCGAGTAAGAACAATTATTATATAAAAATTAATAGTCTATGATTTGGTATATGGAGCATAGGAACCCTCACTAGTAAAATAATAGAGGTAGTAGATACAATGATTAGGAGAAGAATTAATATTTTGTACATACAAAAGATAAAATAAGTAGGTAAGAAGGCAAAGATAATAGAGAACTCAGATTTTAAATTATGGTATATAGGAAAGAGTAAAATAAAAAATAAAATAGATATTATTGTAGATAGTTCGTTAAAGAATGAAGTTGTAGGAGTAGTTAAAAAGGGAGATAAAAATATAGCTCTCAAAATAGTACTGGAGAAAAAAACTATGAACGTAACTAGTATATATGCACCTCAAGTAAGATTAGATGAAGATACCAAATTAAAATTTTGGGACAACCTAGATGAAGTATTACAACATATCCCACTAAAATGATTTTAGTAAGAAGCGATTTAAATGAATATGTCGTAGTGAAAAATGAAGAATATGAGAAGGTGCATGAGTGTTATAAATTTGGAACAAGAAATGAAGGTAAAACTCTATTGAATTTTACGATAATATATGATCTTATACTAGCTAATACATTTTTTAATAAAAGAGAATAGCACTTGGTCACGTTCAAAAGTGGAAATAATAAATCAAAAATTTACTTTCTTATGGTTAGGAAGAGAGATAGAAAGATTTGTAAAAATTATACGATCAACCCTAGAGAAAGTTTAACTATCCAACATAGGTTAATAGTATTGAATATACACCTCAAATATAGTATTAATAAAAAAAATATACACAACTCCTAGAATTAAGTAGTGGAAGTTAAAGGATGAAAAACAAAACATTTTTAAGAAGAAGATAGGAGTAAAGTTATTAGATGAAATATACGGTGACCCTAATACGACATGGGATAAGATAGTATCACAGTGAAAAATGATAGCCAAGAGTGTACTCGGTGAGTCAAAGGGGCATGCACCACCAAGTAAATAATCTTGATGGTGAAATAAGAAAGTATAAGAGAAAGTAAAGGAAAAACGAATATCCTATAAGAAATTATATATTTGTAAGAATAAAAAAAACTTGAAAAAATATACAATAGCCAAGAAAAAGACTAAAAAAGCAATGAATAAAACTAAAAATGAAACTTTTGAACAATTATATCGAAAATTAAATACAAAAGAAGGGGAAAGAGATATTTATAGAATAGCTAAAGTAAGAGGAAGGAAGACAAAAGATGTTATTCAAATAAGATGTATTAAAGATGAATGCAATAGGGTACTAGTAAATAATGAAATAAAAGAGCGATGAAAGAGATACTTTTATCAACTTTTTAATGAAAGGTTTAGGTGACCAACTTAATTTGAATAATTTAAGTAGGTCAAATGAATATAGAAATTTAAATTTTTATCATAGAATTCAAATTTCAAAAGTAAAACAAACCTTAAATGGAATGTAAAATGAAAAGTCATTGGAGCAAATGATATTCCGATAAAAGTATGGAAGTGCCTAGAGAAACAAGATATTGAATGACTTACAAAATTATTTAATATGATATTGAAAATAAAAAAAATATCTAATTAATGGAGGTTAAATACTTTAATTCCCTTATATAAGAATAAGGGAGATATACAAACTTATATAAACTATAGGGGTATTAAATTAATAAGTCATAATATAAAACTTTGGGAAAGAATAATAGAAAAAAAAATATGGAAGGAGACTACAATTCTTGAAAATCAATTTGGGTTCATACCAAGAAGGTCGACAACAAAAGTTATACATCTTTTCAGACAACTAATTGAAAAGTATCGAGAGCAAAACTAGAATCTACACATGGTATTCATTGACTTAGAAAAAACTTATGATAGAATCCCAAGAAAAATTAAATGGAGAATTCTAGAAAAGCGGTGTTAACGTAACATATATTGAACTAATTACGGATATATACATATATGAGGAAATAACAACCAAAGTGAAAACTTCAAATGGATTAACTGAAACATTTCTAATAAAGATAGGGTTAGATCAAAGATCAACTCTAAGTCTCTATCTTTTTACACTAATCATGGACAAACTCACTGGACATATTCATGACAGTACTGTAGTGTATATTGTTTACAAATTGTATTGTTTTAATAGATGAGACACGTAAAAAAGTAAATACTAAACTAGAATCGTAGTGGAAAACGCTAGAAGTGAAAAGTTTTAGACTTAGTAGAATAAAAACAAAATATATGGAATTTAAGTTTAGCAATATTAGACGTAATAAGACAAGTATTAAGATAGAAGATTGCGAGTTGTCTAGAACTGAAAGTTTTAAATATTTAGAACCATTTTTGCAAGGTGATAGAGGAATTGAGAGAGATGTCTTACATAAAATACAAACAGGATAATTGAAATTGAGAAGAATATTGGGTGTTTTATATGATCGTAAAATACCTTTAAAATTTAAAGAAAATTCTACAAAACGGTGATTAGACCTGATATGTTATATGGTGTTGAATGTTGGACTACAATTCGAGCACAAGAGCAAAAAGTGAGAGTTGTAGATAGGGGTGTGCAATCGATTAAAATTGAACCGACTGAACCGATTAAAATCGAAATCGAATAAATCGATTTTTTTTAATTTAATCGAACCGATCGAAATTTTCCACCAAACCAAACCGATTAGGAAAAAAAAATCGATTTTTTCAATTAAAAATCGAAAAAATCAATTTTTACAATCAATCGACTGATAATCCTATCACGATCGATCGAACTTCGATCGTGATGGATAACAATCGATCAGATGGGCGATCGATAAAGTAGTAAGCGAATGACCGAATCGATCATTGTTGTTATAGAATAGTCATTGGATCCGGACAGAGCATGATTGTTTCGAGTCTCATGGCTCAAATCAATCGATCGATAGATTCTATCAATCGATCATCTTGTTATAGAGGTCATTGGATCCGATCGACGGGAGCACGATTGTTCGAGTCGACTAATGTTTCGATCGGTCATCAACATAGTGTCAATCATCGTTAATCTGTCATGCGTTGTCGAATGAATTTTACGATAAAGATTCTAAAATGACTTTCTGTAAAAATTCTATTGTTAAACTCTAATTTGATGTCATTTTGTGTATTTAATGAATATATACAATTACATATTATATCTATTAGGTGGAACCTTAAATTTACACAGCCTATTAGAATTTAAAAATAAAAATAACAATACCTCCCCTATATTTATAGAATATGTTTTCCTGTACATTCTTAAATCTCATCATTAAAAGTTAAAACATTCAATATTACACAATAACATAACTATTTAAATTAAATACATTATACATGTCAACAAAAGTATTGTACAAGGCACAAATTAATAAATGTCAACACATCAAAATATATAAAATATCTCGTTAAAATTAAAGCGCTCATGCAATCAAGCTGCTAACATTTCTTCAAATGTTTAATTCAAGTATATAATTTTAACTTTTTTACACTCAAGTCATTGGCTTATAAAACATGTCAAATGTCAAAATGAATATAACATATCCTTAGATCTTGAAAATTGACACTTAAGAGTTGAGAGTTGAGTCCTTGGTCCTTCCTTCACTCTTTGACTCCTTGTAAGTTGTGACTTCAGACTTGTCAGTTTCACCACTTATGTTTATCCTAATAAATAATAATCAAGATGTAAAAATTTATTATTACCACTTGAACAAGATAATTAAAAAGTAAATACACTTGTAATTAAATTAAAATAATTGAAGCATACCAAGAATCGGTTAATTACACTTCAAATGGTGTTGTCGAAGAAGACGAATCCATTATTACTTTTGAAAACTCTGACAAAAAAGTATAACATGATGCAAGTCAAACAAATTAATATTCTATACATTTTTAATTGTAAACAAACAACTAACTATAAAATTTCCTTTTAACAAAACATACTGCTTTCAAGTTTTTCTATATCTTCTAACATTTCTTCGATATTAATTAGCTCCAAACTTAATCGAAGTCAATCTTAGATACAAATCAGACTTTCTACCACTCTAAGAGTCAATGAACTCCTGAAACAATCAAGTACCCGACCACCAATACTGAAAGTGGATTCTGAAGCAACTGTTAATATTAAAATGGCTAATACAACATGAGCAATTTAAGCAAGTATAGAAAATATATGACAATTTTACTTCCACCATCCCAAAATGTCAAAAGTCTCACAATATTCTTCACCAATTTCATTAAGATACTTATCTAATTCTGACATATTGTCATCACTAAATATTTGTGCCTTTTGTTTCTTATAATTGGCAAAGATTGATTGTTTTTTTAAATCTATTTGACTTATATTTTTAGATACAATATCGTCATCACTTGATTCTGAAATAGTTAAAAAATTTTAAGTGCTACTCTGAGGCTCCATTTTCTCCTTATAATTTTTGTACAAAGCAAATAAAGTCTCCTTAATATTCTTTCCTACTATTGCACCTGTTTCATCTTTGTTAGAATATTATATATATGGCTAGGGATAATTATTTTCTAGGATAAGAGTTTGATTTATTCTTAAGATAGGGTTTGATTGAGTCCGTTGAATAGGCCCTAACTTTGTATATAAATAGGGCATCTTCTATGTAATAAAGTATTCTGTTTTATGAAATAACATGGTATCAGAGCATTGGGTTTTTTTTCGCATTTTTTTTCCCGCCGTTGCTCGCGTTCCTTTCCCGAACGCGACGTTCCAAGCCGCGGACGCAGGCGCTGCTCCTGCGCGTTCCTTTCCCGAACGCGACATCTTCCTCGCGCGGACGCCTCCCTCCTCGTGCGGATGCCTCCCTCCGACGATTGGATGGCAAGTGGATTGAAGACCTTCACCGTCGATAGCCAGATCGTCTTCTTCCCCATCGATCAATCTCAGGAAAATCCACCTCCCTTGCGACACGCGATGGCCTCCTCCCTCGCGGCTCGCGATCAGCTTCTCCGCTTCCGCGACATCCCTATAATCGCGAGGACCTCTGCTTCTTCCCATCGTCGCGAGGACCCTCCCGCCGGACGCAGTCTCTCCGCTGCTCCTCTCCTCGCCCCGTCGCCTGCGACCTTCTTCCTCGCAGACGCCCAGCACTTCTAGACTTCCCTGATCCCGAAGTCACCGTGGCCGCTGTATCCATTCTCTCCAGCCAGCCATGCCACCGCGATTGCGTCCCCAACTGCGATCAAGAAGTCCCTCCGTGGCCACTAGCTGCCCACGTAGCTTCTTCCTCCTCTCCGCAGGCAACAGCAACTCGCGGCCAATATCGCAAGTTAAAAGTTCTTCGCATCACCCTGCAAAGGTGTTTCGGCCAGCAACTTGCAGATTCGTCGACCAACATCTATTGGAGTTTCTCATGGTTCTGGACAGCCAACCCCTTATCTTCACTAGTATAGCATCGTCTCCATCTGATCTGGACCTGCTTCATTCGTCATGGCTAGCTCCAACACTTCGAAGCCGGATTTCCCAATCTTTACTAACCACGCCACGGCACCGCTGTCATCTGAGCTCTTGGATGATAAGAACTATTCCTCTTGGGCCTCCCACATTAAGCTTTGGCTTGTTGGACAGGATTATGAGACACATCTAATCCAAACTGAGGAGAATATTCAAATCGCCGATCGTCCTTTATGAAAAAAGGTTGATGCTCAGTTGTGTTGCATTATCCGAGCCACCATCCATCCATCTCTTAGTGATGTCTTATGCACTCACATAACTTGCAAAGATGTTTGGACATAGGCTCAACAACTGTTTACTAATACTTCTCGGTGACTCTATCAAGTTTGTGAAGACCTCATGAATATCCTTAGTACTCATCAGATCAAGGATTATATATCAACCTATCTAGGATCAGTCTCTAGCCTTCTATGCGAGTTCAATGACCTGCTCCCGCCTGCGACCACTCCTATTGCAAAACTTGAAAATCGGAAGAAATTTTTTTTATATACCTTCAGCCTGTAAGGTGTCCTAGAAGGACTTGGGAACTTTATCATTATCAACATTTTGGCTTCAAAATTGCATTAGTCGACTGAGATTCTTTGTTTGGCAACCAAACCTTCAAATCAACTACTGAAGAGGCAAACTTCGGGGCAAAATGTTTATGTTCAATTTTTAATAGAACACATTCAAATGTCGGATCCCAATGGCTAGTTTTGGATCTTGAATGATCTGATCAGTTTTATTAAATCAACTCAAAGCATCTAGACTGCATCTTTTATAGCCATTGGAGAACTTACTTAAAAGGCTTTTGGGGCACAGGAATTCACACAAAATATTGTCTAATATGTAGTTTGTTGCAAACTAAGGAGCTTGAGCTTGATTTCAAGGTATCTACCTTCGATTGACAGTTCTCTTGGTAATTCTCCTCAAGTTGTGGGTTAGATTTTTGATCTTTTATGCTGAGTTGTGAATTTTTTTTCTCTGCGTTTTGATTATTGTATCATCTATATAGGGAATAAAATAATTGTATCATCTATGGTGAGTTTTGATTATTGTATCTCTAGGTTTTTTATTATTGTATCATCTATGATGAGTTGTGAACCCTTTCCTTGGGTTCGAGTCCTAGAAATAACTTCTAGCTTGTGAAAATCCTCTAAGTTAGATCACGCTCTCTAGCTAACAAAAAATCCCATTGATTAGGTCAAGCTATTTGGATCATGAAAAGCTAATTGGTTGGGTCATGAAGTAGGAGTAAGTAGCTCCTGACCACGTTATATCTTCCGTCTTTGATAATATGTTGATTTGTGTGCGTACTTAATTGTTTTTACTTTCATAATCTTAACTCACTTTTGCATATTAAACCTTGATATACATGTCACGCACACACACTTGTTACTAATAGTTTGTGTTGATCTTGATTTGTGAGAAATTGTAAGTATTATCTATTCAACTCCTCCCTCCTAGCTGAACCATCAATATTTAACAATATACATTATTCAACAAGGAAAATTGATAAAGATAACATTTAAACTATAAATGGATAACTAAAATGAGATGAATAATTTTTTTCTTTTAATTATTATGGGATTATCCTGTCCCTAAGTCTAAAAGAAGATGTTCATAAGTCAACGATATGATAGAATGAGATGGAATTACAAGATTAGAAGGGAAAAAGGAAAATGTCACAAGTAGTTAAATGCAATACAAATAGACAATAAAAGGAAAATATATATATAAGGGTATTGTAAACATGTCTAAATAGAACCAATCTATTCAATAAAAACTAAATGAATCAAAGGTGACCAAATAAAATTTAAAAAGTTAAACGAGATTTGGACGATATGGTATTACTTGTATCTAACCTAACATGGTATTCTATAGCGAGACAAGATAAATGTAACTACTACCATATAGCTGACACATAACTAGTCATTTATGTTAGGAGTTTCTCTTGATGAAAATAATATCTTCAACAAATAAAAAAAAGGACAGCTCAGTGCACAAAGCTCACGCCATACGAGGTCCCAGAGAAGGGTTTATTGTACGCAGCCTTACCTTGTTTTGCAAGAGGTTGTTTCCAAAATTCGAACTTGTGACCTCTTCAACAAATACTAATAAAAATAATAAAAGTAAATGTTGGACTTCTTCCTAAAGGATGATATTTTAAGTTTTGGGATAAGTAGTGATGTGTGTGAATTATGCATATTTTTTAGGATTTCTTTAGCATACATACATCGCATTTTATTAGCATATCATGACAAAAATATTAGCATTTGTATTAATTTCACCTTTTGTGTTCAGATAATTGCGATTTTATGTTTTTGGTCTCAAGACGACGAAAAAGGGATGAAAAGACTCACTCAAAGTATTAAGACAAGCCTACCAGGACCACCCACAACCAGATAATGAACCTCCCACGGTCGTGGCCTATTATTCCATCAAACGGAAAAGCACAGACCATGGAGTGGTATGCTCAGATCATCTTCATCCTTCAACTGCTGAGCCGACTTTCTATATTTAAAGGCTAATAGGCTATAAAAGAAGGTCTAGGACCCGTCCAAAAAGAGAGGCACGTAGAGGACAAGGTAGGAGACATTAGAGAGCATTGAGAAGCCACCAAGGGAGTCACTCTAAGGGGCGAGAGTCATCTACAATGTCGACAAACCAAGTTTTATTTATTCCTTGTCTATTTACAATTTGTCAATCATTTTTTATGCTTTCTTTGACCTCTAACCTCCACGTTATGGAGTAGTATCTTGTAATCCTAAGATGAGGGAGTAGCCTTCTATCTACTTGACATGAATTGTTATTAACTCTTCGTTTTATCGATATTTCTATTCCTAGTTCAGTTATATTGTGTTCAATGATAACTTGCATCTATGTTGGCCACCTATTCGCATGGCCCAAGGATTTGGAGATGAACCAAAAGAAGAACCTTAATCCTAGAACCATAGAAGTAAACTTGAGTTTTCGGACACAAAAGTAGTTCGGATCCTCTCAAAGATTCCATTGGTTATCAACGAGCACAAAATGTCTACCTTAAGCTGACTTCACGAGTAATGGTAATAAGTCTAGATAGACCGTGGGATTCTCGTGACAGGTTCCCTTAGCAAAATATGATCTTCTACACACGGATATTAAGAAAATAGAAGTCGTATTTGGGTAGATACATTGGTGTAGCCTCAAAAAAGGTCATCAATTACCTTATGATAGACCACCTTCAAGAACATATATCGCTATACGAGAGAATTGTCATGTCGATAGATATTGAGGTAAAACTGAAATCCTAGGATTGTCTCTAACCTCTGCTTTTTCGATTTATTCTTTACTTATTTAAATTCCCATTTTTATTCAATCAATCCCTTATCGTTTATTGCATATAATCGGTATTTGACCAGTCTCAGAGGACGATATTTTTATTACTTGACGATGACTATGCATTTGTGGTAAAATTACGATATCAAGTAGCTAATCAAAATTTTGGAAAGTAGCTCCAAAATTTATCCATAATCAAAGAAAACATAAGAACGACATAGATTTATGACATATAACTATTATTACAAGTGAATAAGTCAGTGAAAACCACAAAAGCCTAAAATTCTAACATCATTGATAACCCTATTACATTTCTCTTTCATTCAATATCACTATACTTGTTATACAAAGAAAGAAAACTAAAATGATTCACATTCTTAGAAGCACTACCAATATAAGAAGTTGAGTTAAATTTTTCAATAGATGATTGGATGGTGCTACATGATCTAAAATGGAATTATATTAAACGGAACAATAATTGATTAACAGAAGCATGGCCAGACAACAGCTACAGATACAAAATAAGTAAACTTGTGCATATGTGGTTCAAAACAGCACTAAGAAAGTACTTTGAAGTGCTTCCATTGGAGATCCCTAGTATAGTTTTGGATTCCCTTACAAAAACAACACTGGGTTTGAGTCGTCAATCATAATGAGACAGGAAATCTCACGCATGCGCGGAAACAGGCAGGTCAAGGGAACAGATTCCCGTCCAGTACTACAACAAATTTTAATTTATATTGAGAAAGGGTTGCGAGATACCTTAGGATGTCTCTTTAGATCGGTTTGCCAGTGCGACTTTAAAGATAGGGGTGGGGAGCACCCGATGACTACAGAAACGGCAGAGAGCAGCAGTTGAGCAGCGTGTAGATCAAGGAGGAGGCAGGAAATGCAACAGAAAGTCGAGATCGGAGGACACAGTAGCCTGTAACGCGACAAGGAGCACCGTGCTCGCGGACGATCGGCGGCGAGGGCGGCCTGAAACAGATAGTGCAGATGCAGCTGCCAAAGCGGCAGGTCGATCGAAGGGAGCGGTGAAGCAGATTAGGAAGGCGACAGATTGGAGGCGATCGGAGCAAAACGGCGTACGGGTGGCGATCGCAGCGCCGATGCGTGCAGTGTTCCTCGACGCAGATATTTGGATTTTCGGACGGAAAACAGTAAGACGGATTCATAAGTTATTATCAAAATTTTATTTATTTATTTTTTTTAATTAATATTATTATATTTTAATCTTTTCAATATAAAATTTTAGATTTATATCTATGAGAGAGATAAATCACGAAGGATTTTATGATTTTTGACATGGTAACTAAAATATATAGGATCATATAAATTCAAAAAAGAATTTTAAATCTCCTCTAAATTCGATCAATATCAATTTTATAAATATCATCATATCTTAATCATCACGTATCTATATGGAGACAACAAGAGTCAATTCTAACATTCACAAATGTATCTTTTTTCATTGTGTCAGAGTGTTATATATGATTTTTTTTTCATCTAACTAGGAGATCAAAATAAATATATCATCTTTTACACTAAAATAATAATAATTAATATTATGATTTATCTTTCGTAAATCGAAATAAATATATCCTTTTACACTAAAATAATAGTAATTAAAATAAGACGATACAAAATTAGTAATATAGAATATTAAAATTTTAGTATAAACATCAATTTCCCCCCTTAAAACTTTCAAATCGATTTCATTTCGCCTCTTCCCTGTGTGTTTTTATTTTGATTTAATCTAAAATTGTCCCTCTATAATTTTGAAGGTGAAATAAAATTTTTGATAAACTATGTGGATAAAAAGGAGAACCATTCTAGAAAATTGATTTCGTCTAGGCCTTCATGTTTGGGCAGTGAATTAGTCACATGATGAATTTTAAGAAAACATAATTTAAAGATAGACTCTAGATTTTTAGTAATTAGGCGTGTTTAAATAAAAATAATGGGTAAACAAAATTAAAAGGGCGTTCGTTGTATTTTTTTTTCAAAAACACAAATACTTCTCTTGATAATATTAAAATAATATTTTTATCTTATTTTTCATCTTAGAAATATATTTATTTTAGTATTATTATAGCAAATTTTGAATAAAATTATTACACGTTATACCCATTTTGAATAAATATATTATAAGAGTATTAAAGCAAATTTAATGGCGTTGGGGCAATTTAGTCCAAATTAGAAAAGGATATTTTGCTACAAATATATGTAGTAATTTCGATCAAATTGGAGTAATTTTACTTTTGATACAGTCAGAATTTACTAATGGACCATATCCTTAAAATAAGATATTCGAAGGGATTGAAGACCCACGAAAGGGCCATGCGGAGTAAGAAGAGGAGGAATCGGGATGAAGCAACTCGGAAGTCGAGGGGAGAATAACATCCGACAGCTCAGCCTGATAGCAACTCAGCCTTTGGCAGCTCAATCCGATGGCAACTCAACTTGATAGCAGCTCAACTTTTGACAGCTCAATCTGTGACAACTCGGTCACCTAACAACTCAAATGCACAACCACTTAGCTATTTCACTGCATACTTACTCGCCCTCGTCGCCCAACTACTTGTTGGTGCAGGGGCACCAGATAATCGAACCTAAGTTTTAATTATGACAAAGATCCAAAGTTAAGTGTAGGGACCTCGGTGGTCGCTAGGGGGGGTGAATAGCGCATCGACGTTGCTTAATGGAATTTGATCGTTCGTGCTTGCTACAAAATATGTCATACGCAGCGAAAATAGAAATAATACAATACAAATACGCACAAGCACAATAACACAAGGCGATGTAACGTGGTTCGGAACTGAATGGTTCATACTCCACGAATTGGACTCGTAAGAGCCCTAGCAATGCAAATCACACACCGCTACTCAAATAACTCCTTCTCGGAACAATCCGGAGGTGGAGAAATCTCATGCAAAGATTATAAAAGTAATACAAGAAGTAAACAAGCAAATACAAGAGAAATACAACAAAAGAAGTAAAGAACCTTTTACAAAAACTCTTTTGGATGCTTGCTTGTTTGATTGCTTGAATTGCACTTGGAGATCCCAATTTGCAACAACAAATCGCCCCAAAGACGTTTAAGAACCGATGTTAAATTCCTCCTCCACAAGCTCCCTTTAAAGTTTCTCCTTGGACTGCCGCCTAGCAGTCGACTGATCGGGACCATCAGTCGACTGCCCCTGTAGTCGTTGTCTCACAACAGCATGAGCCACGTCGGATAAGTCCAATGGATAGACCATCAGTCGACTGATGGCTTAATCAGTCGAGTGCTCGGGATTGGGCCCAACCATCAGTCGACTGATCTCAAGATCAGTCGACTGTTTAGGCCATCAGTCGACTGTCCAATGGACTTGTGCGCCCGCTAGAGGGGGGGGTGAATAGCGCGTGCTATACATGATGGAATTCTTTCGCGTGTCGTCTCTACAAATTTCGTTAGCGCGCGGCGGAATAGTAATGAAAGCAATAACGAAATAAACAACAACGCAAACACAAGGATATAACATGGTTCGGAACCGCACGGTTCCTACTCCACGGATCGAACTCTAAAGAGCTCTAGTGATGCACATGCACTCACTAATCACAAATACTCCTTCTCGACACAAGTTGAAGGTGGAGAAACCCCTTACAAGTAATCTTACAACAATAAGATACAAATACAAGCAATTACAATAATGAAATACAATGCAAGTAAAGAAAACTACTTTACAATTGCCTTTGGATTACTTGATTGCTTGGTTGCTTGAAATCAACTTGGAGACCCTGATTTGCAACAGCAAATTGCTCCAAAAGCCCTCAAGAAACCATTGCTTTTTCCTCCATCACGAGCTCCTTTTATAGCTTCAACCTGTGCTGGAAAAAGTCGATCAATCGACTGATTGGGACCATCAGTCGACTGATGTCACTATTGTCGTGAGACAACGGCTAGATCCATGCTGGAAAAATCCAACGGATCCATCATCAGTCGACTGATCATACCCATCAGTCGACTGATAGAGCCTTCACTCGACCAGTCGAGTGTCGACTCCATTTTGTGGCCGATTTCTCGAGCACCCGGTCGGTGATCACCTTGATCGGTGATCTTGCAGGCCAGCCGACCGCCCACCTCGCAAATGATCACAGGCTACTCCGCAATAAACCCTAGTTGACTCGGCGGTCGGCCCGCCACATGACACCAGTCGACTGGCACACCTCAAACATAAGGTTTTAGCCCAAGTATGATTTCCCCATACTTGCTAGACCACCCTTAGCCTAGACCTAAGCCTTCTAGCCACCTCCATCAGCCTCACGCCTCTCGGATCCCTCCAAGTCATCCATGACTTGTTCATCCATCGCGCTAGCCTCCAGGTGCTTCCATCGGCTATGTCATGCTAACGGTGTCTACACCACTAAGGCACATTGTACTTACGCCGCCAAGACTCCGCTTGGACTTTACGCCACGAACCATTGGACTTATGCTGCCAAGACTTCACCCTTAGACTTTACGCCGCCAATATCAAAGCTCTTGGACTTCTCAAATGCCAAGACTAAGCTTGGACTTTCCCTTGCCAACCCATATTGGACTTTCCATGCCAAGACCCATGCTTGGACTTTTCATGCCAAGATCCATGCTTGGACTTTTCATGCCAATACTCATGCTTGGACTTTCCCAAATACCAAGTGTCCTACTTGGACTTTCCATGATAAGTACCTAAGACTTGGACTTTTCCATGACAATTACATTGTCATATGTTTTTGTCGAACATCAAAACATCTCTCGAGCCAAGCTCGAGTCCTGGTCAATCGTGACCTGGGCCGATTGCACCAACAATATTCCCCTTTTTGATGTTTGACAAAAACCAAACAAAAACATTGAGTTAGAAAACTAACTCAAATAACTCCTTACTAATTATCCCAAATTGGTAATCTTATCTTTCCCCTAAACATTCTCCCCCTTTTTGACTAATATCAAAAAGGTTTTCTCTCCAAGGAGGTCAATGTCTTATGTCCCAATGAGATCTTACAATCTCCCCCTTGATCCAAAAATACCTAGGATGCCTACCATCTTCCTAGTGATAAGTCACATATCACTCAAGAGAGGTCATCCTATTCACTCTCCCAATTTCTAAATTGGGTCTCTCAAAATCCCATCAGTTTTCCCAATTGATGTCATTCTCCCCATAACTTCTCCTCTTCAAGGAGAAAAACACATCCATTATCCCAAGATGGATACCTCCCCCTGAAGGCTTGCTCCCCCTTGACCATTGCACCAACAATGTTCTTGGGAAGTCCCTAAGCCAATAGGAACTCTAAACCATCAAAAATAAGGTTAAAAGTTCAAACATGAACTCTTCTACCATTAAATTTGATACTTTGACCTAACACCTCTCCAAATCCATATCCAATGAATTTTCACCCTACCATGGCTGAACACGGGCTAAACAAATCCAATTTTTCCGAAATCAATTTTGGCAGTTGACTCCGTCATCTACCAGTTGGCTGCCACCCACATCAGTCGCCACTATCGTGATGATAATCAAATTTCAATTTGATTATCGAGTTGAATTTCAAAAAATCATAAGTAATTCTACGTATATAAAAAAATCACGAAATTTGATATGTATATTACTTATAGCCAATATAATGGGTGAAAAATAATAGAAAAATATTTTACCCATAAAATATCGAAATTGGCACAAAGTTCAAAACCATTGAAATTTTCAATGTTTTGGCCCTACTTTGTATCAACTTCATCAATGGTGATTGCTATCAAAAGATAGACTTCACTAAGGTTTTTCAAAATGATTTTAAAATAATTTCAAAACCTTATTTTGGATCATATTCCTTGGGTTATATGTACATGACTTGTACACACGCTTTCCCAATGATCCACATGTTGGTTAAAGATGAGTTTTAGTTCATCTAGATGCAAAAACTATGCACCTTCAACTTAACTCATATCCTAGCATCTCACATGTATCTAGGGTGTATAAATACACATACATGTCAATTTAGATGTGAGATGTGGGTTTTGGTTCATTTAATCTAAGGTTTCATGCATTTTCTAAGGCAACCCTACTTGATTCCCTTATGAATGAGACTCCAAGTCATGTCATTGTCCTTAAATCAATTTTAATCAATTAAATGCATGAAATGATCATGACATAATGATAGCAATGATTAAGCATGGCCAATGATCATGATGTCATGACATATGATAAAATCTAAAACACATGACATTTACCTAAACCTAAGTATACTCATGACATATAAATGATAGAAATAAACATGATGTCATGACATGACATATGGTAATCAAGGCATGACATATAAAATATATAGGTATAGTAATACCTAAATTTTAATATTAATTTCCATTTGATATAATTAAATATATTTTGCCATATTATCGCTAATCTCCCTAGTGTGCCAAAAACCCAAAATGACACACTAACCTCTAAACCTAAATTGTGTCAATTTAATCATTTTATCAAACTTCTCAAATAATATTGGCACATCCTAAAATCTTTTAGGATTAAAACTCAAATGTATTTCCAAGGTAACCATAACCTTGAAAATTACCTAAAATGTCACCTTTGTCATGGTTGAGTTAACTACCCATCCAATCAAGGTTGGCACACCCTAACCCCATCTAGCGTGAATCAATCACGCTCTTAGAAACCCAAAACCGATTTGAGCTCCTAGGGTTTATTAGGTATTCCTTAGAGATAACCTCCCTAGATACCTTCCTAATGACCCTTCTAGGCTTATTAGCCTTGGTCATTTGGGTCTTGCCATAGTTGACTCTAGGGGTAACTCCCCTTGCAACCTTCTTAGTGGCTTCCCTAGATTTCCTTGAAACCCTAGCCACTAGGCACTTACCATGGTTACTCTTAGGGATGACTTCTCTAGTAACCTTGGTTTTCCTAGGTTTAGTTCCATAATCAAATGAAACATTGTGATAGGTCTCCTTGGGCTTAGGTTTGCCCTTGGATGAATCTAGTTTCCTAGGTCTTGATTTTTGATCATTTAACCCTAGGCTTTGACTTCTAGACCCTAAATGTTGACCTCTTGACCCTTGAAATAGATTTTGCATTTTTGCAAGGGTCTTCTCCATCTTTTCAAGCCTTGACCTCAAGGCTTGGTTCTCTAATTCTAATTGCCCAATTTTAGAATTTTGATTTAGTCTTTGGGCATGGGACTTCCTAGGCATATGCCTAGTCCACTTGGGATTAAGACCTAGATGTTCTCCTATTTTCCTAATAGATGCCTTAGGTAAAATATTTTTAGGGACATTAGTCCCAAATTTCTCCTTACTCCTAAGGTTAACATTTTTAGCTCCTAAGCAAATATATCTATTATTCCTAGTATGTTTTTCATGTACAATAGCAAGAGAATTAAAATTCCTAGCATATTTTTGCCTATGATTAAAAGAAAGAGCATTATGAAAATATACCTTAGGGTTTGCCTTAGAGGCTTCCCCTATTTGTGTAGCTCCCTCTTGGGTCTTCTTCCTCCCCCTAGGACATTGATTCCTATAATGTTCTTTTGAATTGCACTTGAAGCATATAACATGCTCCTTGCTCTTTTGACTTGGGGAACCGACATCCTTTGACTTTTCTTGACTTTTATGTGCCGGAAGAGCTTTTCTAATCTTCTTTGGGCATTTGCTCTTGTAATGTCCACTTTCCCTACACTCAAAGCAAGTTATGTGATTTTTATTTAAACCTAAATTGCTTGAGTTACCTAGGGTATTTGTAGTGGTAGGTGCCGGAGTTGGAGCTTCTTCATCTTGTTGCTCCGAAGTGGAAATTCTTTCCTCCCCCTCAATCCTAGAGGTGGAGGTTTCTTCTACTTCTTCCACCTCCTCTTCCACCGATCCGGAAGTCGACTCCCTATCAACTTCCGACTCCTCAAGCTCTTTAGATGGCGATGTGCTCGCTTGAGCTTGAGAGGATGAGCACTCCTCTTCTTCTTCTTTTTGGACCGATGATAAGTTTTCATGGAGCTTTGCCACTTTGCTCCATAGCTACTTGGCATCTACATAATTACCTAACATACACAAGATATTGTTAGGCATTAAATCAATTAAAAATTTTATCACCTTATCATTTTCTCGGAGGCTCGGACTTGCTCTTCGGTCCATCTCTTCTTTTTAAGGAACCCTCCCTTTGGTCCTATTGGATAGCTAAAGCCCTCCATCAAGGTGGACCATTCTTCAAAGTCCCTCATTATCAAAAAATTTTCAATTCTCGCATTCCAAGAATTGAAACCTTCTCGTCCATAGAAGGCATAAGGAATTGGAGTGTTGATATCTCATCCCAATTGTTCTTCCATCTTTCCTCTAGCTTCTTTAGCTCTCAGCGGTTAGTCTGTAGAAGAGCCCTGGGCTCTGATACCACTTGTTAGGACCTGTGCGCCCGCTAGAGGGGGGTGAATAGCGCGTGATATACGTGATGGAATTCTTTCGCGTGTCATCTCTATAAATTTCGTTAGCGCGTAGCAGAATAGTAATGAAAGCAATAACGAAATAAACAACAACGCAAACACAAGGATATAACGTGGTTCGGAACTGCACGGTTCCTACTCCACGGATTGAGCTCTAGTGATGCACATACACTCACTAATCACAAACACTCCTTCTCGACACAAGTCGGAGGTGGAGAAACCCCTTACAAGTAATCTTACAACAATAAGATACAAATATAAGCAATTACAATAATGAAATACAATGCAAGTAAAGAAAACTACTTTATAATTGCCTTTGGATTGCTTGATTGCTTGGTTGCTTGAAATCAACTTGGAGACCCTGATTTGCAACAGCAAATCGCTCCAAAAGCCCTCAAGAAACCATTGCTTTTTCCTCCATCACGAGCTCCTTTTATAGCTTCAACCTGTGCTGGAAAAAGTCGATCAGTCGACTAATCAGGACCATCAGTCGATTGATGTCACTGTTGTCGTGAGACAACGACTAAATCCACGCTGGAAAAATCCAACGGATCCATCATCAGTCGACTGATCATACCCATCAGTCGACTGATGGAGCCTTCACTCGACCAGTCGAGTGTCGACTCCATTCTGACTCCATTCTGTGGTCGATTTCTTGAGCACCAGTCAACTGATCACCTTGATCAGTCGACTGCTCGAGCCAGTAGTCGACTGCCCACCTCTGGCAGTCGACTGCTAGGCCACTTCCCACAGTCAAACCCTAGTTGACTCAGGCCAGTCGACTGACACACCTCAAACATGAGGTTTTAGCCCAAGTATGGTTCCCCCATACTTGCTAGACCACCCTTAGCCTAGACCTAAACATTCTAGCCACCTCCATCAGCCTCACACCTCTCGGATCCCTCCAAGTCATCCATGACTTGTTCATCCATCGCGCTAGCCTCCAGGTGCTTCCATCGGCTATGTTATGCTAACGATGTCTACACCGCCAAGGCACATTGGACTTACGCCGCCAAGACTCCGCTTGGACTTTACGCCGCCAACCATTGGACTTATGCTGCCAATACTTCACCCTTAGACTTTACGCCGCCAATATCAAACCCCTTGGACTTCTCAAATGCCAAGACTCAAGCTTGGACTTTCCCTTGCCAACCCATGTTGGACTTTCCATGCCAAGACCCATGGTTGGACTTTTCATGCCAAGACCCATGCTTAGACTTTTCCAAATGCCAAGTGTTTTACTTGGACTTTCCATGCCAAGTACCTAAAACTTGGACTTTCCCATGATAATTACATTGTCATATGTTTTTGTCGAATATCAAAACATCGGTCGAGCCAAGCTCGAGTCCTGGTCAATCGTGACATGGGCCGATTGCACCAACACAATGCTGGCATTTGACTGCTAGGTCATTTCCCACAATCAAACCCTAGTTAACTCACATCAGTCGACTACCCTTAATATCAGTCGACTGATACACCTCAAACATGAGGTTTTAACCTAAGTATGGTGCCCCCATACTTGCTAGACCACCCTTAGCCTAGACATAAGCCTTATAGCCACCTCCATAAACCTCACGCCTATCGAATCCCTCCAAGTCGTCCATGACTTATTCATCTATACGCTAGCCTTCAGGTGCTTCCATTGGCTATGTCATGCTAAGTTGATCTATACCACCAAGGCACATTGGACTTACGCTGTCAAGACTCCCGCTTGGACTTTACGCCGCCAACCATTGAACTTATGTTGCCAAGACTCCGCTTGGACTTTACACCACCAATATCCCCCTTGGACTTCTCAAATGCCAAGACTCAAGCTTGGACTTTCCCTTGTCAACCCATGTTGGACTTTCCATGTCTCATGCTTGGACTTTCCATACCAAGTACTCCAGACTTAGACTTTCCCTTACCAAGACCCATGCTTGGACTTCTCATGCCAAGTACTCAAGACTTGGACTTTCCCATGACAATGGTCAAACCATCATCAAACATTAAATATGACCTAGGTCGATTGCACCATCAATCTCCCCAACACATGTTAGATATCAATGTCAGACATCAATATCAGACATCAAAACACTACTCGAGTCCAACTCGAGTCTTGTCAATTATGACCTAGGACGATTGCACCAACATTAAGGTCATATTATTATCTCATGAGCTGAATTAAGTGTGCAGAAAATGGTTAAGCTAAACTAAAGATCAGCGACACTCGGAGAATCCCGAGTCAGGAAACCGTGGTGGTCGGGCGACACCGGGGAAACTTTGTGGGAGTCGAAGAACCTAGGTGGAAGACCGGAAGCAAAGCGATAGGTCATAAAGGACGAGAGATAAGCATGAGTGCGAAGAGATATGGTAAGGTCGTGTCCTCTGTACGGGGATGACCATAGGCGACGATCCGACTAAGATTTCTAGTGGAAGGTCTAAGTCGAGATCGGATGGTAAGGAACTATTATATTTACCATTTTCTGTGCTAACCTCTTACTGTAGGGAAGTGGCCAGGTTGTCAGTCGACTGTTGGTCATTGGGCAATCGACTGATGCACATCAGTCGACTGATGGAAGGCATCAGTCAACAGATGGTGACGAATCAACCTTTTGTGCTAGGTCAAAACAGATAATGTTTGACGCGACCACTTCGCGATAAGATAAGGTGTCACCTCGTGATCAGTTCCAAAAGTTGAGGATTTCTATCAAGACTTATTCCAAGGCAAAAATCTATAAAAGGAGGAGAGGACTCCAACCCAAAGATCATAATCTTGCTCTCAAAGTGCTCCCGCAATGTTAAAGCTCTAAATGTCGTAATGCCGATGCAACACCAAGTTCAGAATTTCTTCGTCGGCAGCAAGTATTATTTTTATTTACTGTATTCATTGTTTTAATTGTAACAAGGTGAAGTAGGCTTGTTGCCTTATCCTCGTGCTTTTGTTTTTGTGATAGTTGTCTCCTAGCTCCAACGAGGAGGAGACTTTATAGTGGATTGCCCCTTTCGTACATGGTCAAGGATCGCGGGGCCTTGAAGTAGCAACTGCTAGGTTGTGAACCAAGTAAAAATAAATTGTGTTATTTATTTTTCCGTTGTGCTTGCTCTTATCGAACAAACGAAAAAAAGTTTTACACTCGCTATTCACCATCCCTCCTAGCGATGCTTCTCGATCCAACAATTGGTATCAGAGTGGGAGTGTAAGATTTGGTGAAACCACCAATCTAGCACTTTTTGGCTTTCTTTTCGTATTTTTTGATTCGTGTTTTTTTTTTGTTTTTTTTCTCCCGTACTATTAATCCAAGACGAAGTCTTGGTACTCTTCTTTTGGTTGTGTGCTTTTGGAGTAGCCGACGGTAAAACGACCATAATTTTTTGTACAAGTGGACCCATGAAACATGCTACCTACCAAATCGAAGTTCTCTGAGAGTTATACACTTCTTATGAGGGTTTACCCTCATAACAAGCTGTTTTCATCCCTAAAAAC
The DNA here is from genome assembly GCA_025175895.1 of Wurfbainia villosa. Classification (NCBI taxonomy): domain Eukaryota; kingdom Viridiplantae; phylum Streptophyta; class Magnoliopsida; order Zingiberales; family Zingiberaceae; genus Wurfbainia; species Wurfbainia villosa. The sequence goes on from CM045990.1 coordinate 36,519,649, forward strand.
CAATGTTTAGTACCCTTTCGAGGACATCGAAGGTGGTAAATTTCTAGTTTTTGTTTAGTTTCTTATTTTTTATTTATTTCTGTTTATTTCTTATTATTTCCCGCATTACTAATCCAAGGCCAAGTCTTGGAATTCCTTTTGATTTTTATTTGTGTTTTTGCAAGATAATTAATGGCTCATATTGAGGGGTATAGCACCACCCAACCTCCGTTCTTTAACGGAATTTTCGTTATTAGAAAGGTCGGATGGAGTGTTTCTTGAAAACACAAGTCGAGACTTGAATACTAATCCAAATCGGCTTTGCTCTACCCACCAATGATCAAGGGGAGCCCTTGGATTTCGACAAGTGGACCAATATAACCAAGAGGCAAATTGAAGCCGATGCAAAAGCAACCCAAATGTTGCAATGCAGTTTGTCCAAGGAGGAGCTCAAACGAATTAGACCATTCATTAGCGCCAAAGACCTCTGGAACAAATTAATTGATCTACACGAAGGGACGTCCAATGCTAAGGTATGTAAAAGAGATTTACTTTTAAATAAACTGTATAATCTAAAGATGTAGGATCACGAGACTGCTTCACAACTCCATACGCGGATCCAAGACATCTTGAACGGTCAACATGCCATCGGACAAAAGGTAGACAATCGAGACATAATAAGGTACACACTCAATGCATTTCCTAGGATCACCTTGTGGGCATCCATGGTTGTTGTCTACAAGGTATCTAAAGATTTATCTAAGATTAGGTTAGATGAATTCTTTTCGAAATTTGAGTTACATGAATAAACTAACACAGTCTCGATCAAGAGAGGTGTTGCTTTACTTGCAGGACGAAGAAAAAAGGAGAAGAGCAAGCCACCTCTCGAGCAAGAAGATGGATTCGAACCCGAGGACGAATCCGAATCCAAATCCGAAGAGGAGGCCGCAATAGTCAACATGGTGCAGAGAATAGTTCGACAAGAAAGAAGGTAATTGAAGAATGAGAACAAAGAGCAATTCAAGTCAAGGAGGCGGCCAAAGCAAGAGGGACCAAGGAAAGCCTTCCATGCAACTTGGGACAACGGAGAAGAAGGCGTCGACATAGCTTACATGGCAAGACCGAGGAGTCCGAGTCAGAATCCGAAGCCGAGTCTAACTACAGCTTCGACTCCGACCCCGAAGACTACTTCGAGAGGAAACTCAAAGTTGGACCAAAAGGGAAAGTCAAGGTTAGCCGCTCTTTAATTAGTACACTTTACCTTATAATTAAAATACTTACTAGGAAATTACCTAAGTTCGACTCTAGGGTTGAGTCGTTACTTGAGGAGGTTGAAACCCTCAAGCAAGAGGCTACTCTAACCTCTTCAACTAGTCAAGTTCAAGAGGGAAACTCAACCCAAGTTGAAAAACTTGAGGAGGAGAATTGTCTCTTGAAAGACCAAGTTCAAGAGGTCGAGGCTAGGTTGGAAAGGTTCACATTGGGATCTAAGAATCTTAACCGACTACTTGGAACCCAAAGAGCCGTGTACAACAAAATCGGACTCGGATTTAGGTCAATGACTACGAAGAGATCTTACATATCTATTATGAATCGTAGTCATAAAAGAGTCCAAGCATGGGTCCCAAAGGTTTTATTGAATTTACATATAAGGACTAATAAGTATTGGATTCCTCAGGATCAAGTCCACTTTGTGGATAAACCATATTGGTTCAATGGTCTAAGGGGAGCTAACACTAAAATAGTATACCCGCTTCCTTAGCAAAACCATTGCATGATTAATTATTTTATTTTAATTTTTAGAATGGTTAGATAGGACAAATAGTTAGTCAACTCTTGACAACATAGTATCAGGACACGACGAGATGATAGTACGTTAGGGAAATAAAGTCTCGTATATTCGAGCTAGATAAGACGTATCTAGCTTGGTGCACTTGACCGAGTGGAACTAGCTGAAGTTACCTCACTGTATCCTAAACTAGTTAGACTAGGAAGTAATCTTAAGTGACTCAAGTAATCTATTTCTTGAATTTGGCTTTGTCTAAGGAAGTGGTCGTTATTCCGGTCAAAGGAAGCCCCTGTACCTCGCCACGACCTGGAAGCCAATTTCTTGAAAGGTTTACTTGATGAACTAAGGGTTAAATCTGAATCTAACCCAAGTTTGACTAACTCTAATTAGGTTAAAATCATCTCACAAAACATATAAGGTGAACACATTCCGAGACACACAGAATGGGTGAGATGTTAAGGATAATTGAAATAAACTTAACTTTTTCAAAATTCTATTTATTTTCTTGCACTTAACGAATAATTATAACTTCGATTGAACAATACTCAGTATTCAACTCTCTAGGCCAAAGTTTAGCGCCCCTTAAATCTCTTATACTTCATATATTTGACTAAGGGGGAGAGCAAACTAACCCTAAGGATTATATTACAAACCTTTGAAGTTGGTGCATAGGGATGTACCTCGAACCAATCTATTAAACTAATGTTAGATGCATTCTTGGAATCATAGTTGTTTTATCTAGACGCATGCATATACAATGTTGTTTTTAAACCCTTATTTTATATAAAAACCCCGACATTTTTTTTTATTTATGGCAAAAGGGGGAGAAGAGTGAAAGTTAAGGGGGAGTAATGCAAAATTTAATTTTAAAAATTAAAGTATCTTTTTCAAAACTCACCTAGGATTAAGGGGGAGTTTTTGGAAATGGCATTGGCATTCATCATTTACTCTACTTGTTTTATGCTTTATATTTTTCCTTAACTTTGTGTCGGTTTGTCATAGATCAAAAAGGAGGAGATTATTGGTGCAGGGGCACCAGATAATCGAACCTAGGTTTTGATTATGACAAAGATCGAAAGTTAAGGTCATATTGTTATCTCATGAGCTGAATTAAGTGTGCAGGAAATGGTTAAGCTAAGCTGAAGGTCAACGACACATTAATTCACTTGACATTGGTTAATCCTAAAAGATTTTAGGATGTGCCAATATTATTTGAAAAGTTTGATAAAATGATCAAATTGGCACAATTTAGGTTTAGAGGTTAGTGTGCCATTTTGAGTTTTTGGCACACTAGGGAGATTAGTGATAATATGGCAAAATATATTTAATTATATCAAATGGAAATTAATATTAAAATTTAGGTATACTTATACCTATACTTCTTACTTGCCATGATTTGCTTGCCATATGCCATGTCATGACATCATGTTTATTCTTAATCATTTTATATGTCATGATTATGCTTAGGGATTAAGGACCAATGTCATGTGTTTTTAGATTTTATCATATGTCATGACATCATGATCATTGGCCATGCTTAAATATTGCTATTTTTATGTCATGATCATTTCATGCATTTAATTCAGCTCATGAGACACTTAATTAAGGTGTCGTTGACCTTCAGCTAAGCTGAATTATTGCTATCTTTATGCCATGATCATTTCATGCATGTGTTTTTAGGGACATATGACCTAAATTTCTTCTTGTTTCCTAAGTGGACACTCTTAGCACCTAAACAAATATGTCTATTATTTCTAGCATGCTTTTCATGTACAATAGCAAGAGAATTAAAATTATTCCTAGCATGCTTCTTATCCCTAAAAATTGAAGGTGCATTAATAAATTTTACCTTAGGGTTTGCCTTGGAGGCTCCCCCTACTTGTGTTGCTCCTTCTTGCCCTTTTTTCTTCCCCCTTGGGCAATGACTCCGGTAATGTCCCGGTTGTCGGCATTTGAAGCATATCACTTGCTCCTTGCTCTTTTGTGTTGAGGCACCGGTTTCCTTGACTTTTGGCACGGGTGGAGTCTTCTTAACCCGTTTAGGACACTTACTCTTGTAGTGTCCTTGCTCCCTACACTCAAAGCATATAATATGAATTTTATTATTATTTGAAATGCTCGAGTTACCTAGGTCCGTGGTGGAAGGTGCCGGAGTTGAATTTTGAGCTTCCTCATCTTGATCGGATGTTGAAGGCTCTTCTTGAGATTGCTCCGGTGTAGAGGATGGTCTCTCCTCCTCAATCCTAGAAGTAGATGCTTCTTCCACCTCTTCTACTTCTTTCTCCGATTCGGAAGTTGACTCCATCTCAACCTCCGATTCCTCACTTTCACTTGAGGATGAACTCTCCTCATGGAATCTTGCCAATTTTCTCCATAGCTCCTTGACATACATGTAATCCCCTAGCTTGCACAAAACATCATTAGGGATTAAATCTTCCAAAAGTTTCGTTACCTTAACTTCGGTCTTGAGCTTTTGGCGTTGCTCTTGGGTTCACTTTTTCAATTTTAGGACATTCCCCTTCTTATCCCTAGGGGGTTCAAGGCCTTCAATGAGGATGAACCAATCCTCTATGTTCATCATCAAGAATGTTTCCATTCTTGCTCTCCACGTCGGAAAATCTTCTCGATCATATGGTGGTGGAGTGTTGATATCCCATCCAAGCTTGTCTTGGAATTCCATCTTCACCCTCTAGCCTTTTGTCTTAACTCCCGGCGGTTAGTCCGTAGAAGAGCCCCGGGCTCTGATACCACTTGTTGGGGATTTGACACCCGCTAGAGGGGGGTGAATAGCGTTGACCGTATTTAGATGGAAATCGATCGCGTTCGTCTCTACAATTTCGTTAGCACAGCGGAATATAGATATAATACAATAACGAAATGAACAAAATACAAACACAATTGTTTAACGTGGTTCGGAACCGAACGGTTCCTACTCCACGGATCGGGCTCAAACGAGCCCTAGCGATGCCAATCACACACCACTATAAAATAACTCCTTCTCGGAACAATCCGGAGGTGGAGAAATCTCGTACAATGTATACAACAGTAATACAAGATGAATACAAGCAATATAATAAAATACAAAGCAATACAAGTAAAGAAAACACTTTACAAATGCTCTTTGAATGCTTGATCACTTGGTTGCTTGATATCAACTTGGAGACCCTGATTTGCAACAGCAAATCGCCCCAAATTGCCTCAAAGAAACCTTTTTTTTTCCTCCATCACGAGCTCCTTATAAAGCTTCAACCTGTGCTGGAAAAAGTCGATCAGTCGACTGATCGGGACCATCAGTCGACTGATGCCACTGTTGTCGTGAGACAACGGCTAGATCTACGCTGGATAAGTCCAACGGATCTACTATCAGTCGACTGATCATACACATCAGTCGACTGATGGAGTCCTCACTCGACCAGTCAAGTCTCGACTCCATTCTGTGGCCGATTTCTCGAGCACCCGATTGGTGATCTCACGATCCGATCGCTCGAGCCATCACCGATCGCCCACCTTTAGCGGTCGGGCTAGGCCATAACCCGCAAATAAACCCTAGTTGATTCTCCGGTCGATCGCCACATGGCACCGGATCGGCACACCTCAAACATGAGGTTTTAACCCAAGTATGGTTCCCCCATACTTGCTAGACCACCCTTAGCCTAGACCTAAGCCTTCTAGCTACCTCCATCAGCCTCACGCCTCTTGGATCCCTCCAAGTCATCCATGACTTGTTCATCCATCGCGCTAGCCTTCAGGTGCTTCCATCGGCTATGTCATGCTAACGGTGTCTACACCGCCAAGGCACATTGGACTTACGCTGCCAAGACTCCGCTTGGACTTTACGCTGCCAACCATTGGACTTATGCTGCCAAGACTACCGCTTGGACTTTACGCCGCCAATATCAATCCCCTTGGACTTCAAATGCCAACCCATGTTGGACTTTCCATGCCAAGACCATGCTTGGACTTTCCTTGCCAAGACCATGCTTGGACTTTCCTTGCCAACCCATGTTGGACTTCTCAAATGCCAAGACCATACTTGGACTTTCCCTTGCCAACCCATGTTGGACTTTTACATTGCCAAGACCATGCTTGGACTTTCCATGACAATTACATTGTCATATGTTTTTGTCGAAACATCAAAACACGTCACAACATCACTCGAGCCAAACTCGAGTCCTGGTCAATCGTGACCTGGGCCGATTGCACCAACAATCTCCCCCTTTTTGATGTTTGACAAAAAACAAATTATTGAGTTAGAACACTAACTCAAATCCCTTACCAATTATCCCAAATTGGTAATCTTAAATGTTCTTCCCCAAACATTGTCCCCCTTTTTGACTAACATCAAAAAGGTCTTCTCTCCAAGGGGGTCAATGTCTCATGTCCCAATGAGATCTTACAATCTCCCCCTTGGTCTAAAAATATCTAGGATGCCTACCATCTTCCTAGTGATAAGTCCCATATCACTCAAGAGAGGCAATCCTATTCATGCTTCCAATTTCCAAATTGGGTATCAAAAATCCCATTTTCCTCCTCATGAGGAAAAAATACCAACCATCATCACATGATGGATACCTCCCCCTAAAGGCTTGCTCCCCCTTGACCATTGCACCAACAATGTCCTTGGGAAGTCCCTAAGCCAATAGAAACTCTAAACCATCAAAATTAAGGTTAGAAATTCAATATTGAACTTTCCAACACCTTAAAATTGATACAAACCCTAAACACCTCTCCTAATCCATATCCAATGGATTTTCACCCTTTATAATGCTTCCCAAAACATATCCTAGGGTTAGGAGTGGTTAGGGACCTTTACCATAGCTGAAATCGGGTTAATCAACCTTGGTTACCCCGAAATCAGGCTACGAATGAGTGATTCGTAGATCGATCGATGGCACCTCATCGATCATTGCCACCCAGGCGGTCGGTGATAAAAATCCGATTTTCAGTTATCAGAAATGAGTTTTAGAAAATCATAAGTAATTCTACATATTTTAAAAAATCACGAAATTTGATACGTATATTACTTATAGTCAATACAATGGGTGAAAAATATTTAAAAATTATTTTACCCATAAAATAGTGAAATTGGCACAAAGTTTAAAACCATTGAAATTTTCAATGTTTTGGCCCTACTTTGTATCAACTTCATCAATGGTGATTGCTATCAAAAGATAGACTTCACCAAGGTTTTTCAAAATGATTTAAAAATGTTTTCAAAACCTTATTTTGGATCATATTCCTTGGGCTCTATGTACATGACTTGTACACAAGCTTTTCCAATGATCCACAAATAGAATTAAATGAGTTTTAGTTCATCTAGATGCAAAAACTATACACCTTGATCTTAACTCATATCCTAGCATCTCACATGTATCTATGGTGTATAAATACACATACATGTCAATTAGATGTGAGATGTGGGTTTTGTTCTCCCTAAACTAGGGTTTCATGCATTTTCTAAAGTAACTCTACTTGATTCCCTTATAAATGGGACTTCAAGTCATACCATAGTCCTTAGTTCAATTTTAATCAATTAAATGCATGAAATGATCATGACATAAAGATAGCAATAATTAAGCATGGCCAATGATCATGATGTCATGGCATATGATAAAATCTAAAAACACATGACATTGGTCCTTAATCCCTAAGCATAATCATGACATATAAAATGATTAAGAATAAACATGATGTCATGACATGGCATATGACAAGCAAATCATGGCAAGTAAGAAGTATAGGTATAAGTATACCTAAATTTTAATATTAATTTCCATTTGATATAATTAAATATATTTTGCCATATTATCACTAATCTCCCTAGTGTGTCAAAAACCCAAAATGACACACTAACCTCTAAACCTAAATTGTGCCAATTTGATCATTTTATCAAACTTTTCAAATAATATTGGCACATCCTAAAATCTTTTAGGATTAAAGCTCAAATGTATTTCCAAGGTAACCATAACCTTGAAAATAACCTAAAATGCCACCTTTGTCATGGTTGAGTTAACTACCCATCCAATCAAGGTTGGCACACCCTAAACCCATCTTAGCGTGAATCAATCACGCTCTTAGGAACCCAAAATCGATTTGAGCTCCTAAGGTTAATTAGGTATTCCTTAGGGATAACCTCCCTAGATACCTTCCTAATGACCTTCCTAGGCTTATTAGCCTTGGTCATTTTGGTCTTTCCTAGGTTAATCTTAGGGATTACCTCCCTAACAACCTTCTTAGTGGCCACCCTAGATTTCTTCGAAACCTTGGCCACTAGGCACAAACCTTGGTCAACTCTAGGGATGACTTCCCCATTGACCTTGGTCTTCCTAGACCTAGTTAGTGTTCCATAGTCAAATGGAACACTATGATAGGTCACCTTGGACGTAGGTTTGTGACCCAAACCATTCTTGCCCTTGGTTGACTTTTGACTCTTAGGTCCTAGATGTTGACTTTGACTTTTGGACCTTAGACTTTGACCATTAGACCCTTTAAATTGATTTTGTATATTCCAAAGGGTCTTTTCTAGTTTTTCAAGTCTTGACCTCAAGACTTGATTTTCAATCTCTAATTACCCAATTTTAAAGTTTTGATTTAAATCATGGGCATGGGATTTCCTAGGCATATGCCTAGTTCATTTTTGGTTTAGACCTAAATGATCCCCTATTTTCTTAATTGATTCCCTAGGTAGAATATTTTTAGGGACATATGACCTAGATTTCTTCTTGTTTCATAAGTGGACACTCTTAGCACCTAAATAAATATGTCTATTATTTCTAGCATGCTTTTCATGTACAATAGCAAGAGAATTAAAATTATTCCTAACATGCTTCTTATCCCTAGAAATTGAAGGTGCATTAATAAATTTTACCTTAGGGTTTGCCTTGGAGGCTCCCCCTACTTGTGTTGCTCCTTCTTGCCCTTTTTTCTTCCCCCTTGGGCAATGACTCCGGTAATGTCACGGTTGTCGGCATTTGAAGCATATCACTTGCTCCTTGCTCTTTTGTGTTGAGGCACCGGTTTCCTTGACTTTTGGCATGGGTGGAGTCTTCTTAACCCGTTTAGGACACTTACTCTTGTAGTGTCCTTTCTCCCTACACTCAAAGCATATAATATGAATTTTATTATTATTTGAAATGCTCGAGTTACCTAGGTCCATGGTGGAAGGTGCCAGAGTTGAATTTTGAGCTTCCTCATCTTGATCGGATGTTGAAGGCTCTTCTTGAGATTACTCCGGTGTAGAGGATGGTCTCTCCTCCTCAATCCTAGAAGTAGATGCTTCTTCCACCTCTTCTACTTCTTCTTTCTCCGATTCGGAAGTGTACTCCATCTCAACCTCCGATTCCTCACTTTCACTTGAGGATGAACTCTCCTCATGGAATCTTGCCAATTTTTTCCATAGCTCCTTGGCATACATGTAATCCCCTAGCTTGCACAAAACATCATTAGGGATTAAATCTTCCAAAAGTTTCGTTACCTTAACTTCGATCTTGAGCTTTTGGCGTTGCTCTTGGGTCCACTTTTTCAATTTTAGGACATTCCCCTTCTTATCCCTAGGGGGTTCAAGGCCTTCAATGAGGATGAACCAATCCTCTATGTTCATCATCAAGAATGTTTCCATTCTTGCTCTCCACACCGGAAAATCTTCTCGATCATATGGTGGTGGAGTGTTGATATCCCATCCAAGCTTGTCTTGGAATTCCATCTTCACCCTCTAGCCTTTTGTCTTAACTCCCGGCGGTTAGTCCGTAGAAGAGCCCCGGGCTCTGATACCACTTGTTGGGGATTTGACACCCGCTAGAGGGGGGTGAATAGCGTTGACCGTATTTAGATGGAAATCGATCGCGTTCGTCTCTACAATTTCGTTAGCGCAGCGGAATATAGATATAATACAATAACGAAATGAACAAAACGCAAACACAATTGTTTAACGTGGTTCGGAACCGAACAGTTCCTACTCCACGGATCGGGCTCAAACGAGCCCTAGCGATGCCAATCACACACCACTATAAAATAACTCCTTCTCGGAACAATCCGGAGGTGGAGAAATCTCGTACAATGTATACAACAGTAATACAAGATGAATGCAAGCAATATAATGAAATACAAAGCAATACAAGTAAAGAAAACACTTTACAAATGCTCTTTGAATGCTTGATCACTTGGCTGCTTGATATCAACTTGGAGACCCTGATTTGCAACAGCAAATCGCCCCAAATTGCCTCAAAGAAACCTTTTTTTTTCCTCCATCACGAGCTCCTTATAAAGCTTCAACCTGTGCTGGAAAAAGTCGATCAGTCGACTGATCGGGACCATCAGTCGACTGATGCCACTATTGTCGTGAGACAACGGCTAGATCCACGCTGGATAAGTCCAACGGATCTACTATCAGTCGACTGATCATACACATCAGTCGACTGATGGAGTCCTCACTCGACCAGTCGAGTCTCGACTCTATTCTGTGGCCGATTTTTCGAGCACCAGTCGACTGATCACACGATCAGTCGACTGCTCAGGCCATCAGTCGACTGCCCACCTTTGGCAGTCGACTGCTAGGCCATAACCCACAGTCAAACCTTAGTTGACTCGGTCCAGTCGACTGCCACATGGCACCAGTCGACTGGCACACCTCAAACATGAGGTTTTAACCCAAGTATGGTTCCCCCATACTTGCTAGACCTCCCTTAGCCTAGACATAAGCCTTCTACCTACCTCCATCAGCCTCACGCCTCTTGGATCCCTCCAAGTCATCCATGACTTGTTCATCCATTGCGCTAGCCTTTAGGTGCTTCCATCGGCTATGTCATGCTAACGGTGTCTACACCGCCAAGGCACATTGGACTTACGCCGCCAAGACTCCGCTTGGACTTTACACCGCCAACCATTGGACTTATGCTGCCAAGACTACCGCTTGGACTTTACGCCGCCAATATCAATCCCCTTGGACTTCAAATGCCAACCCTTGTTGGACTTTCCATGCCAAGACCATGCTTGGACTTTCCTTGCCAAGACCATGCTTGGACTTTCCTTGCCAACCCATGTTGGACTTCTCAAATGCCAAGACCATGCTTGGACTTTCCCTTGCCAACCCATGTTGGACTTTTACATTGCCAAGACAATGCTTGGACTTTCCATGACAATTACATTGTCATATGTTTTTATTGAAACATCAAAACACGTCACAACATCACTCGAGCCAAACTCGAGTCCTGGTCAATCGTGACCTAGGCCGATTGCACCAACATTATTCATCCATTGAGCTAGCCTTCAGGTGCTTCCATCGGCTATGTCATGCTAACGGTGTCTACACCACCAAGGCACATTGGACTTACACTGCCAAGACTACACTTGGACTTTACGCCGCCAACTATTGGACTTATGCTGTCAAGACTTCACCCTTAGACTTTATGCCGCCAATATCAAACCCCTTGGGCTTCTTAAATGCCAAGACTCAAGCTTGGACTTTCCCTTGCCAACCCATGTTGGACTTCCCATGCCAAGACCCATGCTTGGACTTTACCTTGCCAAAACCCATGCTTGGACTTTACATGCCAAGTACTCAAGACTTGGACTTTACCAATGCCAAGTGTCCCACTTGGACTTTCCATCACATGGTCAACCCTAGTCAACCATCAAAATCCCCTCGAGTCAAAACTCGAGTCTGGTTAATCATAATCGGGGTCGATTGTATTAACAATCTTCCCAAAATATTATCAGACATTAATGTCAAACATCAATGTCAACTCTTTGTGTCAAACATCAAAACATCACTTGAGTCAAACTCGAGTCCGGTCAATTGTGACCTGGGCTGATTGCACCAACAATCTCCCCCTTTTTGATGTTTGACAAAAACACATACCTTTGAGTTAGAACACTAACTCAAATTTCCTTACCAATTATCCCAAATTGGTAATTTCACTTTCTCCCCCTTTTTGACATACATCAAAAAGGTTCTCTCCAAGGAGGTCAATGTCTCATGTCCCAATGAGATCTTACAATCTCCCCCTTGGTCCAAAAATACCTAGGATGCCTACCATCTTCCTAGTGATAAGTCTCATATCACTCAAGAGAGACAATCCTATACACTCTCCCAATTTTCAAATTTGGTATCTCAAAATCTCATTTTCCTCCTCATGAGGAAAAATACCATCCATCATCCCATGATGAACACCTCCCCCTAAAGGCTTGCTCCCCTTGACCATTGCACCAACAATGTCCTTGGGAAGTTCCTAAGCCAATAAGAACTCTAAACCATCAAAAATAAGGTCTAAAGTTCAACATTGAACTTTCCATATCTTAAATTTGATACATCACCCTAACACCTCTCCTAATCCATATCCAATGGATTTTCACCCTTTATAATGCTTCCCAAAGCATATCCTAGGGTTAGGAGTGGTTAGGGAACTTTACCGTAACTAAAAATGGGCTAAATAACCTTGTTTTTCCTGAAATCAGCCTAGTAGTCGACTCCTGACAGTTATCAGTCGAACTTCCCTTCATCAGTCGACTACCATCAAGCGGCAGTCGACTGATAACTGAAATTTCCAAATTTCAACTATCAGAAATGAATTTTGAAAAAACATAAGTAATTCTACGTATTTTTAAAAATCATGAAAATTCATACGTATATTACTTATAAGAAATACAATGGGTGAAAAATGTTTGAAAAATATTTTACCCATAAAATATCGAAATTGATACAAAGTTCAAAAGTGAAGAAAAACTTCAATGTTTTAACTCACTTTGTATCAACTTCATCAATGGTGATTACTATCAAAAGATAGACTTCACCAAGGTTTTCTAAATGAATTTTAAAATGATTTTACAAACCTATATTGGATCATATTCCTTGGGCTTAATGTATATGACTTGTACACAAGTTTTTCCAATGATCCACGAATGAAATAAGATGAGTTTTAGTTCATCTAGATGCAAAAACTATGCACCTTGAACTTAACTCATATCCTAGCATCTCACATGTATCTAGGGTGTATAAATACACATACATGTCAAGTTAAATGTGAGATGTAGATTTTAATTTATCTAAAGCTAAGGCCTCATGCATTTTTCTAAGGCAACTCTACTTGATTCCCTTATAAATGAGACTTCAAGTCATGCCATTGTCCTTGGATCAATTTTAATCAAATTAAATGCATGAATGATCATGGCATAAATGATAGCAATAATTAAGCATGACCAATAATCATGATGTCATGACATATGATATAATCTGAAAACTCATGACATTAGTCCTTAATCCTAAACATGATCATGACATATCAAATGATAAAAATAAACATGATGTCATGACATATTATATGACAAACAAAGCATAACACATAAAATGTATAGGTATAATAATACCTAAATTTTAGTATTAATTGCCATTTGTTATAGTTAGGTTTATTTTGCCATATTACTACTAATCTCCCAAATGTGCCAAAAATCCAAAATGACACACAAACCTCTAAACCTAAATTGTGTCAATTTAATTGATTTTTCATAATCCCAAACATGTACTGGCACATCCGAAAATCTTTTAGGATATTAAATCAAAACTCATTCCCAAGGTAACCATAACCTTGAAAATGACCTAAAGTGCCACCTTTACCATGGTTAGGTTAACTACCCTTCCAATTAAGGTTGGCACATCCTAAACCCATTTAGCGTGAATCGATCACGCTCTTAGGAACCCAAAACCTATTTAAGCTCCTAGGGTTAATTAGGTATTCCTTAGGGATAACCCCCCTAAATACCTTCCTAATGACCCTTCTAGGCTTGTCAGCCTTGGTCATTTGGGTCTTAACTTGGTTAACCTTAGGGATTGCCTCCCTAGTAACCTTCTTAGTGGTCTTCCTAGGTTTCATGGAAACCTTGGGCACTAAACACCTACCTTGGTCAACCTTAAGGATGACTTCCCTATTGACCTTGGTCTTCCTAGACCTAATTTGTGTTCCATAATCAAGTGGAACACTATGATAAGTCACCTTAGACTTAGGTTTGTGACCCAAACCTTGCTTGCCCTTAGATGACTTTTGTCTCTTAGGCCCTAAGTGTTGACTTTGACTTCTAGACCTAGGAGTTTGACCATTTGACCCTTTTAAATTGATTTTGCATGTTTGCAAGGGTCTTTTCCAATTTCTCAAGCCTTGATCTCAAGACTTGATTTTCTAATTCTAATTGCCCAAATTTTGAATTTTGATTTGGTCTTTGGGTATGAGACTTCCTAGGCATATGCCTAGTCCATTTAGGATTAAAACCTAGGTGGTCTTCTATTTGCTTGATTGATTCCCTAGGTAAAATATTTTTAGGGACATTAGTCCCAAATTTCTCCTTATTCCTAAGGTTTACACTCTTAGCACCTAGACAAAATTCCTTATTTCTAGCATGCTCTTTATGATAAATAACAAAACTATTAAAATTATTTCTAGCATGCTTTTGACTATAATTTAAAGAACAATCATTGTTTAAATATACCTTAGGGTTAGCTTTAGAAGCTCCCCCTACTTGTGATGCTCCTTCTTGGGTCTTTTTCTTCCCCTTAGTGCATTGACTCCTATAATGCCCTGGTTGATGACATTTGAAGCAAATGACATGCTCCTTGTTCTTCCTAATCGAGGCACTGACATCCTTTGAATTTGTGTTGACTTTTGATGCCGGAGGAGTCTTCTTGACTTTCTTTGGGCACTTACTCTTATAGTGCCCAAATTCCCTACACTCAAAACACATAATATTATTTTTATTTTGAATTGAGGTGTTTGAGTTACCTAAGTCAATGGAGGCCGGAATCGGATTTTGAGCTTCTTCATCTTGACCGGATGTTGAAGCTTCTTCTTGATGTTGCTCTGGTGATCTAATCTCCCCCCTCAATCATAAAGGTGGAGGTCTCCTCCAATTTTACTTCCTCTTCCTCCTTGGATGTTGATGGTCTCTCAACCTCCAAGTCCTCACTTCCTTGTGAGGATGATGAACTCGCTTCATCTTTGGTCTCTTCCTCTTGAGCCGATAATGACTCTTCATGGAGTTTTGTCACTTGGCTCCATAGCTCCTTGACATTTATATAATTACCTAACATACACAAGATATTGTCGGGTATTAAATCAATCAAAAATTTCATTACCTTATTATTTTTCTCGAAGGCTTGGACTTGCTCTTTGGTCCATCTCTTCTTCTTGAGGAATCCTCCCTTTGGTCCTATTGGATAGCTAAATCCCTCCATCAAAATGGACCATTCTTTGAAGTCCCTTATAATTAGGAAGTCCTCAATTCTTGCCTTTCATTGTCTAAACCCTTCTTGTCCATAGAAGGTATATGGGATAGGGGTGTTGATGTCCCAACCTAGTTGTTCTTGAACTTCCATCTTTCTTCCTCTTCACCCTCTAGCATGCTCCCTTAGTTGTTAAACTTGAAGAGCGGCCTCACTCTGATACCACTTGTAGAGGATCCTTGGAAGCTAGAGGGGGGGGGGGGTAAATAGCGTCGAGCTAGTACGTTGATGGAATTTGATCGCGTTCGCTTGCCTATGATTGTTAGTACGCAGCGGAATATAGAAATAATACAACAATCACAATAACAAGCACACAAACACAAGTATTTAACGTGGTTTGGAACTAAATGGTTCATACTCCATGGATCGAACTCTAAAGAGCTCTAGCGATGCCACAAACACACCACTATGCAATAACTCCTTCTCGACACAAGTCGGAGGTGGAGAAACCTCTTACAAGAGATCTTACAACAGTAAGAAACAAATACAAGCAATATACAAATGGAATACAAAAGATAAGTAAAAAAAACTTTACAACACTTTGCTTTTGATTGCTTAATGCTTAGTTGCTTGACTTGCACTTGGAGACCCTGATTTGCAGCAACAAATCGCCCCAAAAGCTCTCAAGAACCGCTACCAAAAACCCTCCCGTCGAGCTCCTTTTATCCTTCTACGCGACCTGGATTTCTGCTTGGCAGTCGACTGCCAACACTGTTATCGTGAGACAATGGCTCGATCCACGCTGGAAAAATTCCAATGGATCTATTAGTAGTCGGTTGCCAATGTCGACAGTCTGGGTAGGCTACGGAGCATTTTGTGCTCACGGTCGAACCATTAGTCGACTGTCGTCCATGACAGTCGACTGATCAGCCCATCAGTCGACTACTACCAATGATCAGTCGACTGCTAGAAAATTTTCAGCCCTAAATCGGCAGTCAAACTTTAGTTGACTCACGACAGTCAAACCGGCTATAATGCCAGTCGACTGCCAACCTCAAACATGAGGTTTTAACCCAAGTATGGTTCCCCCATACTTGCTAGACCACCCTTAGCCTAAACCTAAGCCTTCTTGCCACCTCCGTCAGTCTCACGCCTCTCAGATCCCTCCAAGTCATCCATGATTTGTTCATCCATTGCGCTAGCCTTCAGGTGCTTTCATCGTCTATGCCATGCTAACAGTGTCTACACCGCCAAGGCACATAGGACTTACGCTGCCAAGACTCCGCTTGGACTTTACGCCGTCAACCATTGGATTTATGCTTCCAAGACTCCCGCTTGGACTTTACGCCACCAATATCAAACCTCTTGGGCTTCTCAAATGCCAAGACTGAAGCTTGGACTTTCTCTTGCGAACCCATGTTGGACTTCTCATGCCAAGACCCATGCTTGGACTTTATCTTGCCAAGACCCATGCTTGGACTTTACATGCCAAGTACTCAAGACTTGGACTTTCCCAATTCCAAGTGTCCCACTTGGACTTTCCATCACATGGTCAACCCTAGTCAACCATCAAAATCCCCTTGAGTTAAAACTCGAGTCCGGTTAATCATAACCCGGGTCGATTGTATCAACAATCTCTCTAAAACATTATCAGACATTAATGTCAAACATCAATGTCAACTCTCTATGTCAAATATCAAAACATCACTCGAGTCAAACTCAAGTTCGGTTAATCGTGACCTGGGCCGATTTCACCAACAAATGTTTGACGCACCAACTTCGTGATAAGATATGGTGTTACCTCGTGATCAGTTCCAAAAGTTGAGGATTTCTATCAAGACATATTCCAAGGTAAAAATCTATAAAAGGAAGGGAGGACTCCAACCCAAAGATCATAATCTTGCTCTCAAAGTGCTCCCGCAATGCCAAAACTCTTAACGCCGTAACGCCGACACAACACCAAGTTCAGAATTTCTTCATCAACAGCAAGTATTATTTTTATTTACTGTATTCATTGCTTTAATCGTAACGAGGTGAGGTAGGCTTGTTGCCTCATCCTCGTGCTTTCATTTTTGTGATCATTATCTCCTACCTCTAACGAGGAGGAGACTTTATAGTGGATTGCCCCTTCGTACGTGGTCAAGGATCGCGGGGCCTTGGAGTAGCAACCGCTGGGTTGTGAACCAAGTAAAAATAAATTGTGTTATTTATTTTTCTGCTGTGCTTGATCTTATCGAACGAACGAAAAAAAGTTTTACGCTCGCTATTAACCCCCCCTCTAGCCCCGCTTCTCGATCCAACACCACTCGGCTAGATAACAGGATCGCTGATAAGGATAGCCTTCCAACTCAGGCATTTGGGAAGGCTCCATGAATATTCCTCCTAACGATCATCCCTTATTGGTCCCTTAATTGATTGTAGTAATGATAAGTCTAGCCTATGTGTCATACCACATGAAGGTTCTGTGCAGAATTTATTCCCTAATGGTCTACCTAAATGTAGCACAGAGGAGAGTCATGGGGAGGAAAAAAAGGCATATTTTGGTCACTATATAAAGAAGGCAACGAGGTAACGAAAAGGACTCTCTCACACACACTCTTTGAACACTTATTTCTTTTATTGTTCTCACTTCGTTTACATCTTTTCCTCTTCCTGTCTAACTTAAGCATTGGAGGGTCATAGCCAGAATTTCGGCTATCGTTTGACCTATGTTTAATTCGACAAGGAACTACTACTACGGATCGTGAGAACCCACTCTTCTTTGAGTCTTTCACGGAAGGGAATCGCAAGTGAGTTGCATCAGTGTGCATTGTCTGTGGGAAGCTTTCTAAGCTAGATGTTCAAGATGCAACTGGAAGAAGCCTCTACAACCGAGGAGGTCCCCATCACCTTGACTAGGGGACAACTAGCTGAAATGATGCAAAAAGTGGTGGAGAGAGCTACAAAGAAGTTTGTGGAGGAGGTATTTGTTAGGACCTCGGTGGCCACTAGAGGGGGGGGGGGTGAATAGCGTCATCGTCGTCGTGCGATGGATTTCATTTGCGATCGTGTGCTTGCTACAAAAAGTGCCATACGCAGCGGAAATAGAAATAATAAAACAAATACAACACAAACACAAGAACAATAATGCGATGTAACGTAGTTCAGAACCGAATGGTTCCTACTCCACGGATTGGGCTCTAAAAGCCCTAGTGATGCCAATACACACCACTATAACAATAATACTCTTTCTTGTCAACAAGTCAGAGGCGGAGAAACCTCGTACACAGATTACAACAGTAATACAATAAGAATACAAGCAAATACAATAGAATGCAAGTAAAGAAAACTTTACAAAGAGGTTTTAGATACTTGCTTGTTGATTGCTTGAACCCTGATTGAAAACCCTGATTTGCACCAGCAAATCGCCTTAAGAATGTCCAAGAAACCGATGGCGAAAACCTCCTCCTCGAGCTCCCTTTAAAGCTTCTCCTTGAGTTGGATTCCGCTTAACAATCAACTGATCGGGACCATTAGTCGACTGCCCCTGTAGCTGTTGTCTCGCAATGACATGAGCCACGTCAGATAAGTTCCAACGGAGAGACCATTAGTCGACTGATGTCTCAATCAGTCGAGTGTTCGGGTCGATCACTCGACTAGAGAGCTTACTGTGCTCGTGGCCGAAGCATCAGTGGACTGTTATACCATAGCAGTCGACTAATATCACCATCAATCCACTGCTTAATGCTTGCAGTCGACTGCTAGGCCATCTTCTGTAGTTAAACCCTAGTCGACTCCCATTAGTTGACTGATACACCTCAAACATGAGGTTTTAATCTAAGTATGGTGCCCCCATACTTGCTAGACCATCCTTAGCCTAAACATAAACCTTCTAGCCACCTCCATTAGCCTCACGCCTATTGGATCCCTCCAAGTCATCCATGACTTGTTCATCTATACGCTAGCTTTCAGGTGCTTCCATCAGCTATTGTCATGCTAATGTGGTCTACACCGCCAAGACACATTGGGCTTATACTGCCAAGACTCTGCTTGAACTTTATGCCACCAACCATTTGACTTATGCTGTCAAAACTCCACCCTTGGATTTTACGCCACCAATATTCCCCTTGGACTTCTCAATTGCCAAGACTCAAGCTTGGACTTTCCCTTGCCAACCCATGTTGGACTTTCCATGCCAAGACTCAAGCTTGGACTTTTCATGCCAAGTACACAAGACTTGGACTTCTCCCATGACAATGGTCAAACCATCGTCAAACATCAAATGTGACCTGGGTCAATTGCACCAACAATCTCGCCAATACATGTCAGACATTAATGTCGGGCATCAATGTCAAACATCAAAATACTACTCGAGTCAAATTTGAGTCTGGTCAATCATGACCTGGACCGATTGCACTAATAATCTCTCCCTTTTTGATGTTTGACAAAAACACCCTTGAGTTAGGCCCCTAACTCAAATTCCCTTACCAATTTTTCCAAATTGGTAATTCTAACATTCTCTCATTAATTCTCCCCCTTTTTGACATACATCAAAAAGGTTCTCCCCAAGGAGGTCAATGTCTCATATCCAACGAGATCTTACAATCTCCCCCTTTGTCCAAAAACATCTAGGATGCCTACAATCTTCCTAGTGATAAGTCCCATATCACTTAAGAGAGGCAATCCTACAAACTCTCCCAATTTCCAAATTGGGCATCTCAAATTCCCATTTCTCCCCTCATGAGGAAAAATATATATCTATCATCCAAAGATGGATACCTCCCCCAAAAGGCTTGCTCCCCCTTGACCATTGCACCAACAATGTTCTTGGGAAGTCCCTAAGCTAATAGGAACACTAAACCATCAAAAATAAGATTCAAAGTTCAACATTGAACTTAACAACACCTTAAAATTGATACACACCCTAACACCTCTCCTAATCTATATCCAATGGATTTTCACCCTTCCCAATACTTTCCAAAGCATATCCTAGGGTTAGAAGTGGTTAGGGAATCCTAACATAGCTGAAATATGGGCTAAACATCCTTGTTTACCCGAAATCAGCTCTGGCAGTCGACTCTATCAATCAATAGTCGACTGACCTACCCATCAGTCGACTGCCATCAAGCGGCAGTCGACTGATAACTGAAAATTCCAATTTTCAATTATCAGAAACGAATTTTAGAAATTCATAAGCAATTATATGTAATTTGAAAAATCGTGAAACTTTATATGTATAATACTTATAACCAATACAATGGGTGAAAAATATTTGAAAAAAATTTACCCATAAAATATTAAAATTGATACAAAGTTCAAAAGTGAAGAAAAACATCAATGTTTGAGCTCACTTTGTATCAACATCATCAATGGTGATTGTTATCATAAGATATACTTCACCAAAGTTTTTCAAAATGATTTTAAAATGTTTTTAAAATCTTATATTGGATCATGTTCTTTGGGCTCAATGTACATGGCTTGAACATAAGCTTTCCCAATGATCCATCAATAATATAAATGAGTTTTAGTTCATCTAGATGCAAAAACTATGCACCTTGAACTTAACTCATATCCTAGAATCTCACATGTATCTAGGGTGTATCAATACACATACATGTCAATGTAATGTGAGATGTGGTTTTTGTTCATCCTAATCTAGGATTTCATGCATTTTTCTAAGGCAACACTACTTGATTCCCTTATACTTGAGACTTTATGTCATGTCATAGTCCTTAACTCAATTTTTATTAGTACATTAATGATGATATAAATAAACATATGCTCATAATCATGATGTCATGTTATATGATTAAATTTAAATATACATGACATTGAAAGACAAACCCTAAGCATAATCATGACATTTATATGATCAAGAGTAGATATGATGTCATGACATGGTATATGACAAATCAAAGCATGACAAATAAAATATAAAGGTATATAATACCTAAATTTTAATATTTGTTGTCATTTGTTATTATTACGTCCATTTTTCCATATTGTCAATTATCTCTCAAGTGTGCCAAAAACCTAAAACGACACACTATGACCTCTAAACCTAAGTTGTGTCAATTTAATTGATTTTTCATAATCTTCAAAATATATTGGCACATCCTAAAAATATTTAGGATGATAATCATCCTTATTTTCAAAGTACCCCATTACCTTGGAAATGCCCTAAAGTGTCACCTTTACCATGGTTAGGTTAACTACCTATCCATTCAAGGTTGGCACACCTAAACCCATCTAGCATGAATCGATCACGCTCCTAGGAACCCAATACCTATTGGAGCTCCTTGGGTTTACTAGGTATTCCCTAGGGATAACTTTCCTAGATATCCTCCTAATGACCCTCCTAGGCTTGGTAGCCTTGGTCATTGTGGTCTTGCCTAGGTTAACTCTATGGGTAACTCCCCTTGTAACCTTCTTAGTGACCTCCCTAGGTTTCCTTGAAACCCTAGCCACTAGGCACCTACCTTGGTCACCCTTAGGGATGACTTCCCTAGTAACCTTTGTCTTCCTAGACCTAGGTTTAGTTCCATAGTCAAATGAAACATTATGATAGGTCTTTTTAGGCTTAAACTTGCCCTTGGATGGTTTTTGCTTTCTAAAACCTAGGTTTTGACTCTTAGACCTAGATTTTTGATCCCTTGACCCTTGAATTTGATTTTGCATTTTTGCAAGGGTCTTTTCTAGTTTCTCAAGCCTTGACCTCAAGGCTTGATTTTCTAGCTCTAATTGTCTAATTTTTTATTTTTCATCTATTCTTTGGACATTGTTCCATTTCTTAGGCACATGTCTACCCTTCTTAGGGTTAATGCCTAAATGGTCTTCTACTTTCCTAATGGATTCCCTAGGAAGGATTTTTCTAGGGACATTAGTCTCAAATTTCTCCTTATGTGTAAAATGACAAGACTTTGCACCTAAGCAATAAAATTTATTTCTACTAGCATGTTTTTGTTCATGAGAAATAGCAAGATTATTAACATAGCTCCTAGCATGCTTTTTAACATAAGTTGAAGGTGCATTATTAAATTTTACCTTAGAGATTGCTTTAGAAGCTCCCCCTACTTGTGATACTCCTTCTTGGCTCTTTTTCCTCCCTCTAGGGCATTGACTCCTAAAATGCCCCGGTTGTTGGCTCTTGAAGCAAATGATGTGCTCCTTGCTTTTATGTGTTGGGAGAACACCGACATTCTTAACCTTTGGAGCCGGTAGAGCCTTCTTAACCTTCTTAGGGCACTTACTCTTGTAATGCCCATACTCCCTACACTTAAAAACATAATATATATTTTTTTTTTAATTTTAACCGAAATGTTTGTGTTACCTAGGGTGGTGGAAGTTTAGACTTCTTCCTCTTCTTGACCAGAGGTAGATGGTTCATGTTCTTCTTGCTCCGACATTGAGGATGATCTAATATCCTCCCCCTCAATCCTAGAGGTGGAAGCTTCTTCCACTTTTTCTTCCTCTTCCAATCCGGATCCGAATGTTGATTCTCTATCAACTTCTGAATCCTCACTTGCTTGTGAGGATGAGCTTTCTTCTTTGGCCTCCTCTTCTTCTTGAGCCGAATGTGGGTTATCATGGAATCTTGCCACTTTGCTCCATATCTCTTTGGCATCTATGTATTCACCTAAGCTACACATGGTGTCATTAGGAATCAAATCAATAATAAATTTTACTACCTTCTTATTTTTCTCGAATCCTTGGAGTTGTTCCTCACTCCATCTCTTCATCTTGAGGAATCCTTTCTTTGGCCCTCTTGGATATTCGAATCCTTCTATTAGGGTGGACCACTCCTCAAGGTCCCTCATCATCAAGAAGTCTTCAATTATTCCCTTCCATGAATTGAAGCCTTCTCGTCCATATAGCGCATACGGGACCGGTGTGTTGATATCCCATCCTAGTTGTTCTTTAAAATCCATCTTGTTCCTCTTCACCCTCTAGCATCTTTGCTCCCGATTGTTAATCCATAGAAGAGGCCCGGGCTCTGATACCAATTGTTAGGACCTTGGTGGCCACTAGAGGGGGGGTGAATAACGTCGTCGTTGTCGTGCGATGGATTTTGTTTGCAATCGCATGCTTGCTACAAAAAGTGTTATACGTAGCAAAAATAGAAATAATAAAATAAATAGAACACAAATACATGCACAACAATACGAAGTAACGTGGTTCGGAACCGAATGGTTCCTACTCCACGAATTGGGTTCTAAAAGCCCTAGCGATGCCAACACACACCACTATAACAATAATACTCCTTCTCGATAACAAGTCAGAGGTGAAGAAACCTCATACAAAGATTACAACAGTAATACAATAAGAATACAAGAAAATAAAATAAAATGCAAGTAAAGAAAACTTTACAAAGAGGTTTTAGATGCTTTCTTGTTGATTTCTTAAACCGTGGTTGAAGACCCTGATTTGCACCAGCAAATTGCCTCAAGAATGTCCAAGAAATCGATGGCAAAAACCTCCTCCTCGAGCTCCCTTTAAAGCTTCTCCTTGAGCTAGATTCCACCTAACAGTCGACTGATCAGGACCATCAGTCGATTACCCCTGTAGCCGTTGTCTCTCAACGACATGAGCCACGTCGGATAAGTTCCAATGGATAGACCATCAGTCAATTGATGTCTCAATCAGTTGATTGTTTGGGTTGATCACTCGACTGGAGAGCTTACTGTGCTCGTGGCTGAAGCATCAGTCGACTGCCATACCCTAGCAGTTGATTGATGTCACCATCAGTCCACTGCTCAATACTTACAGTCGACTGCTAGGCCATCTTCTGTAGTCAAACCCTAGTCGACTCCCATCAGTCGACTAATACATCTCAAACATGAGGTTTTAACCCAAGTATGATGCCCCCATACTTACTAGACCACCCTTAGCCTAGACCTAAGCCTTCTAGCCACCTCCATCAGCCTCATGCCTATCGGATTACTCCAAATCATCCATGACTTGTTCATCCATATGCTAGCCTTTAGGTGCTTCCATCAGCTATTGTCATGCTAATGTGGTCTACACCGCCAAGGCACATTGGGCTTACGCTGCCAAGACTCCGCTTGGACTTTACACCGCCAACCATTGGACTTATGCTACCAAGACTCTACCCTTGGACTTTACCCCGCCAATATTCCCCTTGGACTTCTCAATTGCCAAGACTCAAGCTTGGACTTTCCCTTGCCAACCCATTTTGGACTTTCCATGCCAACCCATGTTGGACTTTCCATGCCAAGACTCAAGCTTGGACTTTTCATTCCAAGTACACAAGACTTGGACTTCTCCCATGACAATGGTCAAACTATCGTCAAACATCAAATGTGACTTGGGTCAATTGCACCAATTATCTCCCCAACACATGTCAGACATCAATGTCAAACATCAAAATAGTACTCGAGTCTGGTTAATCATGACCTAGGCTGATTGCACCAATAGTGTTAGCACAAGAACGTCGGAGGGTGGCATACCTGATGTGTCGATTTCCGCAAGTGCACGGTTGTCGTCAAGTAATAAAAATATCGATCCCACAGAGATTGGGTCAATTACCGAATGATCGTGATACCAAGTTATCTAGTCAAATCAAAATTGAGAATTAAGTAAAGAAACTAAGCAGTCAAGAACAGCGAATGAGAAGAACGAGCTAAAAGTCAATAATTGTAGGGAATCTCAGTATATGGGTTTCATCGCATCGATGATTTATAAGGTGATTGTGTTCTCTCATACTCCTTAGAGTTGTTTAGATAGAGCTTGTCCTAAGGTAAATCAACTGCCTCTTTCGGGGTCTACGCCAATTGTATCTATCAAACTCAATTTCCCGGTCATGATATCCGAGCGTAGGTGATCATAATCATCTAAGGGGACTTGTCACGAGACCCCCGCAAACCTCCTTAGTTTTACTACCGTTACTTGGTAAAAATTGGATTTGATAGATCCATTAAGTCCATAAGAGTTCCTCTAGAGACTAAATTTCCTTTTCGCGATAGGTTTGCATGAATTTTCTCCGTTGCTCCTTGGTCCATTGCTTCATTTCGAGGATTTCGCCGTTCTCTCCTCTTGGAGCATCAAAACCTATAATCACGGCAAACCAATTTTCTATATTTGTCCTTAGAAAATATTCCATCCTACCTTTCCAATACGCGAAATGTTCGCGGTCAAAAGCGGGTGGAATTGTAGTGTCATCGCCCCATCTTTCTTGAAGATCCATCGTCTTCCCTCTAGCTTCTTGCTCCCGGTTGTTAATCCGTTGAAGAACCCTGGGCTCTGATATCACTTGTTAGGATCTTTGTAATGGCTAGAGGGGGGGTGAATAGCGGTTGACCGTTCGTAGATGGAGTTTGTTCGTGTTTGTTTCTACAATTTTGTTAGCGCAGCGGAAATAGAAAAGTAATAACGATAACAAAATGCACAACACTCTAACACAAGAATATAACGTGGTTCGGAACCTCAAGGTTCCTACTCCACGGATCGGGTTCGTACGAACCCTAGTGATGCACATGCAACCACTAATCACAAATACTCCTTCTCGACACAAGTCGGAGGTGGAGAAACCCCTTACAAGTAATCTTACAACAATAAGATACAAATACATGCAATTACAATAATGAAATACAATGCAAGTAAAGAAAACTACTTTACAATTGCCTTTGGATTGCTTGATTGCTTGGTTGCTTGAAATCACCTTGGAGGCCCTGATTTGCAACAGCAAATCGCTCCAAAACCCTCAAGAAACCGATGCCAAAATCCTCCATCACGAGCTCCTTATAAAGCCTCAACCTGTGCTGGAAAAAGTCGATTAGTCGACTGCTTGGGACCATCAGTCGACTGATGCCACTGTTGTCGTGAGACAACGGCTAGATCCACGCTGGATAAGTCCAACGGATCTACCATCAGTCGACTGATGATGACCATCACGATCTGTTTTCCACTGATCGGCCGATCGCAGCAGTGAGTGAGACTCCATTCTGCGGGCCATTTTCGAAAGCATCACCAATCGATCACACGATCGGCCGACTCGAGCCATCACCGACTTCCCTCCTCCGGGCAATGATCGCTAGGCTACTTCCCGCAGCTTAAACCCTAGTTGACTCGGTGGCCCACCGATCCGCCACATGGCACCGGGCCGACCGCACACCTCAAACATGAGGTTTTAGCCCAAGTATGGTGCCCCTATACTTGCTAGACCACCCTTAGCCTAGACCTAAGCCTTCTAGCCATCTCCATCAGCCTCACGCCTCTCGGATCCCTCCAAGTCATCCATGACTTGTTCATCCATCGCGCTAGCCTTCAGATGCTTCCATCGGCTATGTCATGCTAACGGTGTCTACACCGCCAAGGCACATTGGACTTATGCCGCCAAGACTCCGCTTGGACTTTACGCCGCCAACCATTGGACTTATGCTGCCAAGACTCCCGCTTGGACTTTACGCCGCCAATATCAAACCCCTTGGACTTCTCATGCCAAGACTCAAGCTTGGACTTTCCCTTGCCAACCCATGTTGGACTTCTCAAATGCCAAGACCATGCTTGGACTTTTCCCTTGCCATCCCATGTTGGACTTTTCATGCCAAGTACTCAAGACTTGGACTTTCCCTTTCCAAGACCCATGCTTGGACTTTCCATGCCAAGTACTCAAGACTTGGACTTTACCTTGACAATTACATTGTCATATGTTTTTGTCGAAACATCAAAACATCACTCGAGTCAAACTCGAGTCCTGGTCAATCGTGACCTGGGCCGATTGCACCAACAGTTAGCATCGGGCATAGAATGGAGTCAGACTCGACTCCTCACGGGGATCACTCGACTAATCGCTTCATCAGTCAACTGATGAAGTAATCAGTCGATTGATCAGCCTGTCGTTGGAAATGGCGGCTACGAATCTCGTGATCCGCCGGTCGTTGTTATACAATGATCGATGGAGACCATCACCGATCGATCGAGGCTCAATCCTCTCTATAAAAAGAGGGCATGGGGTGCTTGAAGAGGCTAGTGCTTATCTTCCAACTTCATTCTCAAGCTCCCCACGATTTTTCCAAGCTTTCTAAGTGTTCTAATCCTCCTCTTCTCTAAACTTCATCTTTATCAATTGTAAAGAAGAGGAGAGTGTTGTAAGGAAAGCTTTCTAGTGGAGATTTGATTGGATTGATTCACCTCAAGGACCACTGTGGAGTAGGAGCTTAATCTCCAAACCACGTAAAAGCCTTTGTGTTAGCGATTGTGTTTAGCTTCTTAATTTCGTTTAGTATTTTGCTTCCGCTAACATTTCTTGTAGAAACGAAAAAAGGCTATTCACCCCCCTCTAGCCTTCTAGGGATCCCCAACAAGTGGTATCAAAGCTCGGATCGCATCGAAAGATCTAACTATCAACCGAAGCATAATGGCATTTCAAGAGGGGTATAGCACGGCGAGGCCTCCATTCTTCGACGACAACGACTTCGGATATTGGAAAGATAGGATGGAATACTACCTTATGAACGATATTGACAATTGGTTTAGTGTTGTAGATGGATTCAAGAAGTCGGTCGATGAACACGGAGTGCCTATACCAACCAAGGATTTGACGAGGGACATGGCCAAGAAGGCTCAAGCTAACGCCAAAGCAATAACCACACTTCAATGTGGTTTGTCCAAAGAGCAACTAAGCAAAGTGGGGCCTTTCGAATCGGTAAAGGAGCTTTGGGAGAAGCTAATTGAGCTCAACGAGGGATCGAAGAAAACAAGAAGAGCCAAGAGAGATCTCTTGATAGGCCGACTCCAAAGCTTCACCATGAAGACCAACGAGACCATGAGTCAAATGCATAGTAGCTTCAAGGAGGTAGTCAATGGACTACATGTGATAGGTGAAAAGGTCGAAAACTGAGACCTTGTGAGATATATTCTTCAAGCTTTCCCTAGAACAACATTATGGGCATAAATGGTAGATGCTTATAAGGTGTCTAGGGATCTTTCATTAGTTAAATTAGATGAACTTTTTTGTGAATTCGAATTGCAACCTAACACCTCTTTAAAAGAGAAGGGTATAGCTTTTGTTGTAGGCAAGAAAGAAAAGAAGAAATAGGAAAATAAGGAAGCATCCTCATCATCCGAGTCGGAGGAAGAATCTTCAAGTAGTGATGAGGAGCTATCGGCTAGTGAGGTAGCTCACTATGTAAAGAAGTTTGGTGGGAGGTCAAGAAAACTCACCAAGAAAGATGTGAGGAGGATGTTCCAATCCTCCAAAGATAAAACCTCAACTAGTTCAATTTCTACTCCTAATGTAATTTGTTATTGTTGCAACAAAAAAGGGCACATATAGCCGAATTGCCCGGATCTAAAGAAGAAGGAGGAGAAGGAAAAGAAGAAAAAAGAAAAGAAGGAGAAGAAGGAGGAGGAGGCCATGGTGGCACAAACATGGAATACACAAAGCCTAGAAGACTCATCGGATGATGATGAGCTATGCCACGTCACCCGCAACCTTGCACTCATGGTCATGGAGGATGAAGCCAGAAGCTCAAGTGAATAGTCATCCTCCTCCTCAAGTGATGAATCGTCCTCTAGTGACGATGAGGTAAAAGACTCCCCTAGGATAGAATTGCTTTATAAAACTATTGCATGTCTTCAAAATGCTTTAAATAGATCAACATCTAGGATTAAGGACTTAAAAGTAGAAATTAAAAAAATTAGAGATGTAGAATCTTTTTGTGATGATGCATGTTCACTTAGAAATGAAAATGATGAATTAAGAAAAGAAATAGGTGAACTAAGAGAATTCTTAGAAAAATTTACAAATGGATCTAAATACCTAGATATGATAATTAAGGATCAAAGGGTTATTTACAACAAGACCGGAATAAGATATAGGCCTAAGGAGAAGGAGGTAGCCTTTACATCCCTTGTTTGTAGAAAATCAACCATTAGGAGGAAGGTTAGAAAATCTTGGGTCCCTAAGAAATTTTTAGTTGATGCTACCGGACCTAAAATTTGGGTGCCTAAAACTTGTAGTTTTCATGTTGTATAGGTAGGAAGACCAAGCTTGTGGATTGTTGATAGTGGTTGCTCAAAACACATGACCGGTGATGAGAGCAAATTCTCAACAATCAACCACATTAGCAAGGGGAAAGTGTCTTTTGGAAATAGTGAAAAACTTAAAATTCTAGGAAAAGACACAATTGAGGTATCCCCAAATATTGCCATTCATAAAGTACTACTAGTTGAAAACATGAAGTTTAACTTGCTTAGTGTAAGTCAATTATGTGATGAAAATTTTGATGTTCAATTTGATTCTTCTAAATGCCTTATAAGACATAAGAAATTAAATGATTTTATGTTAGTTTGATATAGGAAATCAAATACTTATTATGTTGATTTATCATATGCCACTAACATTTCCCCTAAGTGTCTTATGGCAAAAGAAGAAGAGAGTTGGCTATGACATAGGAGATTAGGGCATACTAATATGAAGAACATAGCCAAAGTATCCAAATTGAAGCTAGTGAAGGGATTGCCAAAAATGAAGTACATGAAGGATAAGATGTGTGATGCATGCCAAGAAGGGAAACAATCAAGGTCATCACACAAGGGTAAAAATTTAATTAGTACTTCATTGCCTTTAGAGCTTATTCATTTAGATTTATTTGATTGTCATAGTACCCCTTCATTAAATAGTAGCAAATATTGCTTAGTTATAATAGATGACTTTTTTAGATATACTTGGGTGTATTTCATGAAACATAAGGACAATACCCTATAAACAATCATAGGCTATAGCAAAAGAGTAGAGAATGAGAAAAATCTCAAAATCAACCGAATCCGTAGTGATCACGATGGAGAATTTGAGAATTCTAATTTCTCTAAATTTTGCTTAGAATAATGGTACAAGAACGAATTTTCTTGTCCTAGAACACCTCAACAAAATGGGATAGTGGAAATAAAAAATCGTGCCCTACAAGAAGCCACTAGGACTATGCTTAATGCATACTCGTTATCTAGCTACTTATGGGCGGAAGCGATTAATACCGCTTGTTATATTCAAAATAGAGTCCAAATCCATAGGTTTTTAGGAAAAACTCCATTTGAATTATGGAATGGTTCAATTCCAACAATTCACTACTTTAGGGTTTTTGGATGTAAAACTTACATCTTAAACACCAAAGACAATTTAGGTAAATTTGAATCAAAAGCGGATGAGGGAATCTTAGTTGGATACTCATCCACTAGTAGGGGTTATATAGTATATAACAAAAGGACCCAAATAGTTGAGGAGTCATCAAATGTTCAATTTGCTGAAACCTCTACCACTTACCCTAGGAAATCCCCCATTGATGATGATATCAATGACAAAAATCAATAAATTACCCAAAAATTTCAAAATATGACCTTGGGGGGTAATAATCAAGGGGGAGGATTAGAGAGTAGTAATCAAGGGGGAGCAAAAGGATATTCGGATGATGAAAGGAGGATTGAGGATAATCATGATCAAAATCAAATTAATACACCTCCTAGAACAATAAGAGTTAATCAAAATCACCCTCTAGATCAAGTTGTAGGGGAATTATCTCAAGGTGTTAGAACTAGGTCATTCCATAGAGCTTCCTCTAGTCATATAGCCCTCATCTCCCAAATTGAGCCCAAAACAATCAATGATGCATTACTTGATCCGGATTGGATCTTAGCAATGCAAGATGAATTTGCTCAATTTGAAAGGAGTCAAGTATGGGAGTTAGTTCCTAGATCTAATAATAGTACCATCATTACTACAAGATGGGTCTTTAGGAACAAACTAGATGGTCAAGGCAATATAACTAGGAATAAGGCAAGGTTAGTTGCAAGGGGCTTCAATCAAGTTGAAGGACTTGATTATGATAAAACATATGCCCCAGTTGCTAGGTTAGAATCCATTAGAATCCTATTAGGATATGCCTCCTACATGGGTTTTAAACTTCATCAAATGGATGTAAAGTCGACATTCCTAAATGGGTTCATTAAGGAAGAGGTATATGTAGAACAATCTCCCGGGTTTGAACATATAGATTGCCCTAACCATGTATACATGCTTAGAAAAGCCTTATACGGGTTAAAACAAGCTCCCCAGGCTTAGTTTGAAAGATTGTCATTTTTCTTAGTGTCTAAAGGATTTAGAAGGGGTAAAATAGATCCAACTCTCTTTATTAAATCAAAATCAAAGGATATATTTATACCCCAAGTATATGTAGATGACATAATTTTTGGGTCAACTAATGATGAACTCCTTCAAGATTTCATAAAAAATATGAAAAATGAATTTGAAATGAGTCTAGTAGGAGAATTAAAATTCTTCTTAGGATTACAAGTCAAACAAACAAATGAAGGAAACTATGTATACCAAACCAAATATGCCAAAGAAATGATCAAGAAATTTGGTTTGGAAAATTCTAAGGTAGTTTCAACTCTTATGACAACCAATGCAAAAATAGATAATGATCATGAAGGAAAATCAATTGACCTTAAGTGTCACGCCCCGGGGGAGTCCTCGCCAGACGAAAATCCGGCAGCATCTCCCCTGTACAGGTGACAATACCAATCTTACATACAAGGCCTACACGACCACTATACATCGGTCAACACGACCGGAATCCAAACAGCACACGCATGTAATAAAATAGGCCTCGGGCCAACAATCAAAGGATATAGTAAACAGTCTACAATAACTAAACTTACCCCTTCTGTCATCTGGGCAGGAATACCCAACCAAAACCAATCGAAATAAAATCTGAATAAAGGTCCATAAGGACACCAAAAATCCACGAGTACATAAATCCAACTTCAGTCCTAAACATATCTTCTAATCAAGATATCCAAAACCATAAAAACAAATAACCAAATAAAACTTTCACGACGAGGGGGTTTGGCAGCTGCACTCTCGTGACAGCTTCATCCTGAAATAGATATAAATCAATGGGGTAAGTTCAAAGAACTAAGCGGATATAGTCGATATGCAAAGTAAGATATAGCTAACAATAACAACCATGCCAATACAGTCTCATATAAATAGGGTATGCAAGAAAGAAATACAAAAGGACTGTACTTACCTGAATCTCCTACCCTGATATAGGAGCATGTGCCATACTAGAAGAAATAAAGTCATCACCATATACAAATATGTATCCTGTATGCATGACAATCATATGCAACATCTAAGACAACAATAAAAATACAGTAAACACAATACAAATGCTATCCATGCAAAATGCATGTGGTGCAAATGACATGGTCACTCCAGATGCCAGTCAACCGCCTCACACGCGATGGTGAAGCCGAGTGGGTAGGGTTATGACAACTGTGTACTCTGCCATCACTGCTCCTGAGTGACCGAGTGGACAGGATGTTGTCGGAGTACACCTATCCTCCTGCCCCAAACAGAGTGGGGGAGCTAAGCTCTCATCTCCCGGTGTCGTAGACCAGAGGAGGGATCCCTGCCCGCTACCACGCTGCCTCATCGCTACCTATGAGCGGACCAGTGGAGCCTGACAGAGCAACTGCACACACCCCCTTAATGTACCACTAACCCATGAGTGGCAGCGTGTGCAGGCCATGTAACTGGCTACGGGTTCAACTACAAAGGAACTCCGTCCAGCCAGCATGCAATCATGCAAGATGGTGTATGATACTAAAGCATGTAAATACAACTAAAACACATATCCGAATAATATGCACAACCAATAAGTACATATCTATGATCCAAGTAAAACAGGGAAGATATAATCATAACCGATCAAATGCATGTATCAAGTAGGCACAAAATACTAGGCATATAAATATGAAAATTATTACAAGCTATCCTAACTAGCATATCAACATGACTATATCTAAGAGATAAGTCAAAATACCCGCCTGATAAAATGCCCGAAAAAAATGAAATCGTCACAACCGCGGACCTACCTCATGACCGAAACCTGTATACAACATAACTATTGTTAAGCACAAAAATGTAATTCATCGACAAATTGAATACTTAATCGATTTCTTACATAAACCAATTAACCCAAATCAATTTCCAATTCCACTAATTTATCTAACCCTTTCACAGTCGGCCAAAAACCCACATCACAGTAAATCTGTACAAAACTCCAACACTTAATTGTGCACAGCCGACAACACCCAAATGGATCCATCCCATAACCCTAAATTTATCCGAAACCAACCAACAATCTAATCATACTATGAATGCTGCCTACCTGCCTTAAGATTCCACCGGCAGCCAATATCCCCAACTCGCAGCCCACTTACAGCCGACCTTGCATGACCACTTCCAACCCTAACCCTCACAACCCTCTCAGCTGGCAACCCCCCTCAAATTTACAACAACTCCACTTGAACAGACGAACGAAAAAAAACTAGAAACAAGATATATACCAAAATTTCCACTTCACCGGCGACACTTAGGGCTTGCGGTGGCAGTCCTGTGGCTGCAGGCGCTGGGGAAGAAGAAGCAGCGGCTCGTACGGCGGTCAGAGGCGAGGAGCCGATGGCCTAGGCACTGGGAAGGGCGGCGGTCGGAGGCGAGGAGGGCAGTGCCGACTGCTGCGGAGAAAGCGGTGACCGCAAGGCTCGGGCGCGAGAAAAAGAAGGCTCGACGAAAGGCAGGCATCGCGTTTGTCGACGCTTGCAGAGGGACAGCCGACTACAGGCTCTCGGGCGGCTGAGGTCGGCAAGGCTGGCTCGGCGACAACGGAGAAGGCGAGCGCTGCATGTGAGCAGCAACCACGGTGCGACCTCGACGTCGGACAGCGAAGGGGAAGATCTGGCGTGGCCGACACGCGGGGAGAAGAGAAGAGAAGAAAAAAAACTACGGCGTTGGGGAAAAAGTGTTATCGCGGAGAAAGGAGGGGTGCGGCGCAAACCAGAAAAAAACCAAACCTAGGTTTAGATATTTGAAAACTTTAGGTTATTATCGCCTATTAATCCCCTTAAATAGACTCCACCTAAAACCTATTTATTTTATCCCCATAATTATCTCGTACAGGCTCCGTTTAAATCCAGAAAAATTCCTAAAAATCCCGAAAAATTTCCAGGATTATTTTCTTAATTCCTTGGCCATTTAATTTAGTATTTTATATTTTTCATATTTAACATTCTCCCCCACTAATAAAAATTTGGTCTCCAAATTTCCTACTCAGATGCATAATGAGTAAGAGATACCACAAGTACTGAAAATATATTTCACGTACCTTAAGTAAACAGGTGGGAGTATTGAGCTTTGATCTTTTCCTCAAGCTCCCAAGTAGCCTCCTCATCGGTGTGGTTACTTCACCCGACCTTGACAAGTCGCACAACCTTATTCCGCAACTGTCGCTCCTTGTGATCCAGAATCTGTATCGGAAACTCTGACAGAATATGTGTAGAGTCTGGCATATACTTCCTCATCATGGACACATGAAACACATCATGAATACCCGTCAAAGATGGTGGTAGCGCTAGACAGTAAGCAACTGCTCCGATCCTCTCCAAAATCTCAAACGGACCAATGTATCTATGAGCTAGCTTACCACATAGGCCAAATCTCTTCACCCCTTTTGTTGGTGAGACTCGCAGGAATACATGATCACCAATAGAGAACTCCAGAGGTCTCCGTCTCCGATCTGCATAACTCTTCTGGAGATCCTGCGCCTCTACCATCCTCCGTCTAATAGTACGGACCAACTTTGCCTCATGCTGAGCTCTCAGGGGTCCTAGCAACTGGGCCTCCCCAACCTCCTCCCAGAGGGTGGGTGTACGACACTGTCTACCATACAATGCTTCAAACGGGGCCATTTCGATAGTCGAATGATAACTATTATTGTAGGGAATTCCACTAACGGCAAGTGGTCCTCCCAGTTGCCCCCGAAATCTATAACACATGACCTCAGCAAATCCTCTAGTGTCTGAATGGTCCGCTCAGACTGTCCATCTGTTTGCGGATGGAAAGCGATTAAACGGGCCGCATGCCTAAGGCTGCCGCAGACTCGTAACCGAGACGTGAACCGGGGATCTCTATCTGATATAATGCTAAAAGAGATACCATGCAATATGATGATCTCCCGACAATATAACTCTGCCAAACGATCCAGAGAGTCGGTCTTCCGAATCACTAAGAAGTGTACGGATTTGGTTAGTCGATCAACGACTACCCAAATCGGATCATAGCCTTGACGTGCCCTAGGAAAAACCCACCACAAAATCCATAGTAATATGATCCCACTTCCACTCAGGAATAGGAATCCTCTAAAGTAATCCGGCTGGTCTCTGGTGCTCAGCCTTTACCAGCTGACAAATCAGGCATCTAGCTATAAAATATGTGATGTCTTTCTTTATGTCATTCCACCAATACAAATGCTTTAAATCTCGATACATGCAGGTTCCGCCTGGGTGGATCACAAATCGAGAACGATGAGCCTCCTAAAGTAACTCCTCCACGATTGGGTGAGACTGAGGTACGCATAATCTACCCCGGAAATAAATAATACCTTCGTCATCTCGGGTGAACTCAGTCTACTATCCAAAAGTTATCTGACTACCAATGAACTGTAAATGCTGATCACTGGCCTGAGCCTCCCAGACTCTCGTCCGGATAGATGACTGAGCAACCATGGTAACCAGAACGCCCTGCTCTTTCGGTCCCTGCTCCTCAAGGCTCAACTCAGAGAAACCCTGAATCAAATCTGTGACTAAAACTCGGTAGGAAGATAAAGTCCCTCGGAACTTCCGGCTAAGTGCATCGGCAACCACATTGGCTTTCCCTGGGTGGTAGCTAATGGTACAGTCATAATCCTTCAGGAACTCCATCCATCTCCTCTGTCGGAGATTGAGTTCCTTCTGCGTAAATAGATATTTGAGACTCTTATGATCAGTGAGAATCTCAAATGTAATACCATATAAATGATGCCTCCAAATCTTCAAGGCAAAGATAATAGCAGCTAACTCTAGATCATGAACTGGGTAGTTTTTCTCATGCTCCTTCAACTGGCGAGAAGCATAAGAGACTACCCTACCATGCTGCATCAGTACTGTGCCTAAACCCTGGAGAGATGCATCGGTATAAAGGACAAAACCGTCGTCCCATGATGGCAATACCAGAATCGGTGCTATCACCAATCTCTTCTTCAACTCTTGGAAACTGGCCTCGCACGCCTCTGACCATGTAAACTTCATGCCCTTCCTAGTAAGGCGTGTCAATGGCATAGCGATGCTCGAAAAACCCTCAACAAATCGTCTGTAATAACCGGCCAAGCCTAAGAAATTGCAAACCTCCTGAACTGATTTCGGCTGCTCCCAACTGGTAACAACCTCGATCTTCTGGGGGTCAACTGAAATGCCTCTACTAGAAATCACATGTCCTAGAAAACCGACTAAGGGTAACCAAAACGTGCACTTATTGAACTTCGCATAGAGTCACTTCTGTCGGAGCCTATCCAAAACAAGACGAAGATGTTGCGCGTGTTCCTCTTCGGAACGAGAATAGACCAGAATGTCGTCAATAGAGACAATGACGAACCGATCTAGGAAATCCATAAATTCATGATTCATCAAGTCCATGAATACCGCTGGAGCATTGGTAAGCCCAAATGGCATTACCAAAAACTCACAGTGTCTATATCTGGTAGGGAACATTGTCTTCTGTACGTCTGAGTCTCTAACCCTTAACTGATGATATCCGGATCGCAGATCAATCTTAGAATATCCTAATGTACCTATGAGCTGATCAAACAAGTCCTCAATACGTGGCAGGGGATATTTATTCTTGATAGTGACGGCGTTCAACTGCCTGTAGTCGATGCATAATCTCATCGATCCATCTTTCTTCTTCACGAAAAGAATCGGAGAACCCCAGGGTGATACACTAGGGTGAATAAAACCTCTGTCCAAAAGTTCCTGGAGATGAACCTTTAACTCGTCCAACTCTCTCGGGGCCATATGATAAGGAGCTTTCGATGCCGGCGACATCCCAGGAATTAACTCGATCGTGAACTCCACTTGTCTTCTGGGAGGCAGACCTGGTAACTCCTCTGGAAAGACATCCGTATATTCTCGAACAATAGGAATGTCAGCGATCTGAGAGTCACCACTGTCTTCTACATTGATCATAGATAATAGAAAATCCTTACAACTGTGCAATAAAAGATTCTGAGCCTGAATCGCAGAAATGGTCGATATGTCGTCATCCCAAATGCCAATGAAATCCCACGAGGGTTGGTTCGGAGGTCGAAATGTGACCACCCTCGTCTGGAAATCAACTGTGGCATGATATGCTGACAGCCAATCCATGCCAAGGATAATGTCAAACTCAATCATGTCCAGTACCAACAAATCTACAGTAAGAATGATGTTACCGAAATCTAAGGGACAACCTCGGACCTCCTAAGTAATGTCCAACATATCACCAGACAGTAGGGAAACAATTAATCTCTGTGATATAATAGTAGGTAGTCTACCAATCTCTCTCATAAATGTACGAGAAATAAATGAATGTGAACTGCCAGTATCAATTAACACAATAGCTAAAAATGCATAAAGTGAAACCGTACCGCAAAAAACGGATTCATTGGCTCGCTGTGCATCCTCTCTAGTAATCACATGAATCCGCCCAATCTCCGGTGGAGGTGGAAGTGGTAGCACTGCCAGAGGTGGCTATGCTTGGGCCTGGGACTGATACGAAGGCTGATATAATGGCTGATATGAGGATGCGATCGCATCTTGTACTGGTCGGGTCAGATTCGATACTACGGTCTCAAATGTAACCTGTAACATCGCACGAGCACCGGAGTACTCTCGCCCATGCTTGCCATATGCAACTCTGTAGGAGCTATCCTCTGCCAGGTTTGGTTTGCTTGTCCCCTCTCTCGAGTCCTGCACTAACGCAACTGTCCTCCCTGTATAGAAACCCCGGAAGCCACATGCTGAGCCTTCAATGAACAATCTCGGCTCAGGTGTCCAGGCAGTTTGCAATAATAGCAAACTGACTGTCCCAAGGTGCAGGCTGAGACGATATGCTCTCTCGACCCACGAGTATAATAGGTGTCACTAGTGGGTGGCCTCCGACTCTACTGAGAAGACCGGGAGGGTCCAGCTGAAGATTGTCCTAATTTCTGAGGCCGGCTAGATGCCCCAGAGTAACTCTGACCCCACTGATTGCGGCCACTCTGCTGCTGTCTGGTAGTCTGTGGCTATTGGGTCTGTCCTGTGGTTCGTTCTGTCTATTTTCTCTTCCTGTCAGTATTAACTCTCTGTTGAGCCGACTCGATCAACAAAGCTCTATCCAATGCCTCTCGGTAGGAAGAACTGCCAAATCTTGCCATCTTGACCTGAAGGTGCCCATCTAGTCCCTGAACAAATTACATCATGCGTGACCTGTCCTCAGCAACTAACTCTGGACAGAACCTGGCTAACCGATTAAATTCTGTATTATACTCCATCACTGAGCGATTATTCTGTCGTAGACTCAGAAAATCCTAACGACGCATCATCTGATATGCTCGTGGGAAGTACTGACTCTCAAATGCCTCTTTGAATCTCGCCCAGGTAATCTGCTGCTCGCCAATGATCAAGCGCTGTATGTCCCACCAGATCTCGGCCTCGCCTCGTAAATGGAAGGCCGCCAACTCTGCCTTCTCCCACTCAGAGTAGACAATATAGTAGAAAGTACGCTCCATCATCTCAATCCAAGACTAAGCCACGCTCAGATCAGTCTCTCCACTGAATAAGGTGAACCGACTTTTCATCGACTTTGCTAAATCGAGAATCCGAGCTCGTGCCACAGCCACATCAGTAAGATGAGTAGGGGTCGTCGCAGGAGCTGGCGAAACAACTGTAGATGGTGTCGCTGCCTGAGCAGGGGCAGATACCGAGTGAGGGCCGACCGGCTCCACTGATGGGCCTGTCGGGTCTGTAGTAGCAGGCCTTCATCAAGGGTGTGTCCGGCGTAGCAACAGGTCTCCCGCTGGTACATCGGATACTCCAGAAGTGGGTATCTCTGGAGGAGGAACCACCGAGGACTGAGGATCCACGACTCCTGCAGCACCATGTGGAACCTGACCCAGATCAACATGCTCACCCTCAGTAGATCTCTCTGGCAACTCTGTCGCCAAAGATCTCAATGTCCTCTGGCGTGGCCGCCCCGCACCATGTCTTGGCGCAGGAGCACGCCCACCTCGTCTCACATCTGTTAAATTATTACAGATGTTACTACAAGTAAAAACATATAAAATTAATCATCATACCTATTTCACCGTCAGGAGAGGTCCCGTCGCCGCCAAAACCCCAAATTAACCTCATCAATAATACCTCGAATTTCCGAAACATAAAAATCGTCGGAAATTCATACCAATCCAAAAATTTTCCAGATTGACCCGCAAAAACCTGCCAAACGTGGTGAACTCCGAAAAATCCAAAAACCCCTAGGAACTCGTAAACCTAGGCGCTCTGATACCAAATAAATTGTCATGCCCCGGGGGAGTCCCCGCCAGATGAAAATCCAGCAGCATCTCCCCTGTACGGGTGACAATACCAATCTTACATACAAGGCCTACACGGCCACTATACATCGGTCAACACGACCGGAATCCAAACAACACACGCAGGTAATAAAATAGGCCTCAGACCAACAATCAAAGGATATAGTAAACATTCTACAATAACTAGACTTACCCCTTCTGCCATCTGGGCAGGAATACCCAACCAAAACCAATCTCATAACATGAGAAAGAGAGCACAATGACTGTCTCGGTAGATGCTGAGGTGGCGAGCATAGCCGTTGTGGCTACTGAGGTGGCTGGAGCAAATGCAGGCGTGGTGAACAACTGATGCACCTGTAGGGAATTCTTTATGCCAAATGGCATATGCGCAATGGAAAAATTAGGATCCCTTCCAAGTGATCCATGCGAAAGCAAACTCGTATAAAATAAATTTCTCTAAACCAAACCTATCTTATAGGAGAGGATTACCTTTGTTGCGTGCCCTTGTTAATCCCGCTTCTTCCTTTTGTTTGTTGGATCTTTAGCACGTTCAAGTGTCCGTGCCTCTATATGTATCCACACGAGCAAGCTCTTGTCTCACAAAAGAAAAACTAGAGGAGCTCTCCTTTACTTCTTGCTAGAGAAGTCCCTAAAGGAGAGGAAGAGAGGGAAAAGGAGAAAGGAAGAAGAAGACTCCTCTTCTTGCTAGCCTACACTCACAAACCCAGACAACCAAAGCTTCCACCAAGCTCTCTCACAACCACAACAACACTTGCTTTTGCCGGCCACTTCATGGGGTCTTTTATAGGGTTGGAAAAACCCTTTCACCTCCACACATTCAATGCAATCCATTGCATTGGGACACAAGTTTGGCCGGCCACTTAAGGAGACAAAACCATTTTGTTTCCTTCCACCTTATCTAGCTTAGGTGGATGCTTAGGTGGCATGCTTATGTGGCATGCTTATGTGGCATTCTTATGTGGCATTCATGCATGTTGAATTAATCTTATTAATTCAATTAAGCTTATGTTATCATGTTGAATTAATCTTATTAATTCAATCATATTGAATTAATCTTATTAATTCAATTAAGCTTATGTTATCATATTGAATTAATCTTATTAAATCAATAAGGTAACATATTGAATTAATCTCATTAAATCAATTAGCTAAAATTCTCATTAAGCTTAAAGTCCAAAAACCATTTTGTACTTAAGCTTATTCCCAAATTATTCTAGTCAAACTAGAATACTCTAATTCCTCTAATTATCATGCTCTTTGTGTGTGACCCTATAGGCTCTCATAACGTTGGCAGTGGACCTAAACTCTTTTAGATACACGAGCAATGAGCGGCATCTAGCAATACATCATTGCTACCCAAGTTACGAGATAAGTCAAGATCCGACTAACCTTTCCGTGACTACTATAATATATGACCGTGTCCTTCTATCCTTGATATCAGATTGATCAAGGAGGCATAGACCGTGTCATCCTCGATCAATCTATGTGTTTCTTGATCCCTGAGTAAACTAACTCAAACAAATGAGCTTAATATCTCATATTGACTCATTCGAGCATGACCATGCGTTTTAGTAGTTCTACTCAATCAAGGGGCCCACCGATATCACTCTCGTCATATGAGAGGGATAGATCCCATCTACATCACTCACATCCCTCCGCATAATTTGTTATATACCCGATGTCGCTTTATGGTCCACCTTACGGGTGACGTTTGACGATACCAAAGTACATAACTCCTTATGTAGGGAACCGTAGTGACTTCGTGTCGAGGACTATTCATACCAATAGTCACATGAGAAAGTTTATGACACTCATATAACGATCCATGAAACTTTCTCATGGCGGGTCACTCAGATATATTCTCTAATATATACCCATGTGTCAACTTGATATCATATATCCATGACTTGTGAGATCAAGTCATCAATTGACCTACATGCTAGTCTTTATGTATTAATACTGCCCTTGCATATTAATATTTGACTAGGAACATTTAGAAAGTGTTCTCTACAGCCTCTCATAATCAATTCTGCCAATTGATGTGCTGTAGATAAGAACCTACTTTTCTAGGGCATTACTATATTTAATTTAGCTGGCAAAAGCAAAACTTAAATATAATAACCATTCCTTTGCCTTTATAGAATATGATACAAAATGTTCCCTATTCAACCATCACATGATTGGTTCTTAGGGCTATAACTAACAGCACCTCGGTCCCTCTTAGCGACACAAGGGGCCTGTTCATGGTGCGGGCGGAGGCTAAAGTGGAGGCGACAGCTCCTAGGCTAACCACTTCCGTGACAACCGCAACAAAGCAGTAGTTATGCACTTGGACCAATTCGAGCGCATCGGTGCGGTGATCAATATCAGATATAAGGACATTGAGGCAGTGGAGAAAGTGTTATGCCCTTGCTTGGTGGGATGCTTTATGGGTAGACATCAAGGTCGACAAGGTGTGGAGCTTGCCGGGGGGGGGGGCATGCACCTACCATTTGCACTCTAGCGGATGGGTGGTGTATAAATTCACCGCCGAGGAGGATCGAGAGAAAGTGCTCTTGGGAGCCCCTACTTTGTGTTTGGCACTCCGTTGTTCTTGAAGGTGATGCTGCGTTGCTTCTTGTTTGCGGAGGATGGTTGTCATGTGCCCCCGTGGGTGCAAATACATGGGCTACCATTGGACAGTTGGACTCACCGTGTGCTTAGCTGGATCGGTTCAGAGATTGGCCTGTTGATGTACATGGATAAGCTGACACGGACGCGTGAGCGGATCACTTTTGCATGCCTTCTGATCGGGGTCGATGTGCAAGTCCCACGGGTTCACCGGGTACCAATTGAGCTGCCCACTGGGGCCAAGGTTGATCTACAGGTGGTCTTGAGGTTATCCTGGATTTTTGTGACATTTGCCAATGGCTTGGATATCAGACTGGGCTTTGTAAAGGAGAAGATACACAGAATGGTCAGTGTGCACCTGGGGTTGCACCAGCACCTGGGGCAACATCGGTGCATGGGGGTGACCAAGGTGAGCAACACCCGGCCGAGTAGGGGGGGCAGTCGTCGATGCACCAGTTCCTGCACAGGCCCCGGGTAGGTGCTCTTGCTCTCGACGACGAAGGGCGACTACATGCAGTAGGGATAAAATTGTCACACTCCGGGGGCATATTCGTCATCCAAATGATGAAGGAGCCCCTTAGTGACAATATTTAGATATACAATACTGAAATCAGATCTGGTAAAACCCGCGAAATAATAATAGAAATGTAAATATTTTATTAACTGCATGCATGCACGACTAAAATATAAATCAATTAAAAGTAAATTAGTTTTATGACACCAAATTAAATCGCAACAAAATCCAAAGTGCATAAACAAAATGCAATAACAATAAAGCAAATAAAGCGGCATCTCGACGATATAGTGGGACCAGCATGGCAAGGAACTCTTTGAGCGACGCGAAGGTAGGTCAACAGGACACGTCCTCTATCAGCTAACCTAGAGGATAAGAGAAGAGGGGGTGAGTACAACCACTCAGTGGGTGGATAGAAAATAGTGCATAATCATAATGGACATAATGGAGATCAAAGGAAAATAAGCTAGAGTAACCCAAACCTCAAAGTAGCAATATCAGTTTGCAACTAACCTGGTCAGCAGTATAACAAATACACCTGCAACATATATAACCAACTGTAATCTACAAGTAATATACCTCAAGATACCATGATAAATCCTCGTGGCTCTCGAGGTAATACAAAGGGACACTATCTGCAGGCAACAACATGCTACCATGATCGAGTCTCGTGGGCAGATCGATATTATATAGAGCACTGTCTACGCACAACCACATGCTACCATGAATGGTACTCGTGGGTAGACAGGCAATAAAAGACTCAATGTCTACGGGCAACGACATGCTATCACAATTGGGTCTCGTGGGCAGACAGAGTATATAGCTATCTAGCTATGGACTGCATGCAATAACATGCTACCACGAACGGGTCTTGTGGGCAGTCAAGATGTAAGGTAGCTATCTATCTACAGACGATACACAAATTCAACTATCACTAACTCCGAACGGGTAGTTCAAGAGTATAACTTCATGGTAGATTCTCTCAACCATGAAGGGGAGACATGATCGACCACAGGTATACAAATGCAACCATGATTCAAAAGTAAGAACACTCTACTGCAGACTCTCTCAACCACGAATGGAAAACATAGTTAGCAGTCGATGTATGAGAAACGTTATATACTCTCTAAGAAATAATCTCATCTTAATCATACTATCTACTCCGAACGGATAGTCCAAGAGCATAACTCCACAGTAGATTCTCTCAACCACGAATGGAAGACATGATCGACCACAAGTATACAAAGCAACCATAGTTCAAAAGTAGGGAACCTCTACTGTATACCCTCTCAACCACGAATGGAAGACATAGCTGGCAGGCGAAATAGAAGAAAAGTTACATATCCTCTACTGCAAACTCTCTCAACCATGAATGAGAGACATAGTTGGGAGCTGAGATAGGAGAAAAGTTATATATCCTCTAACGATTAATCTCATCTTAATTATACTATTTCACTAGTCCAATCATGATACCAATCCAACCAATAATAGGTAAGCATCTACCAGTAATATCTACTAATTTATATCTCAGCAATAAATAGGCATGTATAATAGTAATATCAATCAATAACTACATGCTAATGATGAACAAGCAATCTAGAATCCAAGGGTCCAGCAAGTATAAGATCAAAGCAATTCTAATAATAACATAAAGGGTAACTATAAGATAACCTAAGTAAACCACATAACCAATATAATCATACGCTAAATTTCAGAGCGTCTTGATTATCTCTAAATCCGCGAATGTGCTTCCGCTTCCAACCCTACTAAATAATTTAACCATTGTTAACTCGACCACCAGTTATCTAATTTAATTGTCAAGCTTAATAAATTTTTTCCCACCTTAATTAACCCAACGATATCTATTCAATTATACTAGCCCAACCCAATCAATTGATCAAGTTTAAATTAATTAATCATATGCTACTTAATTAATTACATTTGATTGATCAATCACCTAAATCAAAAAGGAAATTAAAACCTATGACTTAGCAATCGAACTGATCCCTTCCCCTGTTTTGGTGTGTCAATCGACGATTGTCGGATTTCGGTCTTCGGTTGAGTGGGAGACGACGGCGGGTTCCTGGCAGCACCCGAAGTGGCTTCGACGGTGAAGGCGACCCGTACGTCGACGATTTCGAGGTGGGATCAGGTGGAGGCACGGTTGCTGTGGGTCGGCAGTCAATCAGCGAGATCGACGCTATCCAAAGGTGAGGTCGCCCAGGCCTAAGATGACTCTGTCGGCTGGCAGCACTACGACAGCGGCAGAGGGC
Organism: Wurfbainia villosa; assembly: GCA_025175895.1. NCBI lineage: Eukaryota > Viridiplantae > Streptophyta > Magnoliopsida > Zingiberales > Zingiberaceae > Wurfbainia > Wurfbainia villosa. The sequence goes on from CM045990.1 coordinate 36,564,461, forward strand.
GACACGTGACTACAAGCTTCCGTGGCTCAGGGCAGGTCACGGTGGTGGTGGTTGACTGGAAGGCGGCTGACGCTTGCGGCGACGGTGGTAGAGGTGGGCACGCGGTGCATGCACGAGAGAGGCTGGCGGAGGTGTGTGTGCGGTGGGAGGCTGGGCGGAGGTGAGCGGTGGGAGTCAACAGCAAAGAAGAGGCTAATGAAAAATAATTAATGCCGAAATCCCTAGGTTTATTTATAACCTAGGTTTCATTGAATTAATTAGCTTGATTAATTCTTTTAATCGAGTACCATAAGATTTAGGGTTAGCTAATAACTAAGCTCCGAATTAATCAACTTGATTAATTCTTTTAATCGTTATAACCCAAGCCTCGAATTAATCCACTTGATTAATTCTTTTAATCGGGTCCTAACAATTTTATCCCGAAATTTTTAATAAATGTTTAATTAATATAACCTTATATTAATTGACTTAATCAACGAGTCGGATGAAATAATTAGACTTAGCTAAACCTAATAAAATCTTATCCCAGAATTATTAACTAAAATACTTATAAATAACTAATTTTATTAAAATAAAAAAATTTATTTTATTTATCTCATTTTTAAATTATATTATTATTATATTATATTATTTTAATTTATATATAGAGCTGGAGCGACTTCTTCTTCTTAAGTATTTTCTCATTCTCATCCTTAGGAGCTTTGAACCCTACTAAAACACTAATCCAATTGTCATAATCACACATAAGAAAGTACATCATTCTACCTTTCCAATATGCAAAATCTTTGCGGTCGAAGGAAGGCGGAATATTGATGTTGCCACCCAATTTGTCTTGAAGATCCATCTTGCCCTCTAGTGCGTATTTTTCGATTCATGTTTTTTTTTTAGTTTTTTTCTCATGCAATACTAATCCAAGATAAAGTCTTGGTACTTTTCTTTTTGGTTGTGTTTGCAAGTATTCACTTTTGGAGTAGCCGATGGTAAAACAGCCATAACTTTTCATACAAGTGGACCCACGAAAGGTGCTACCTACCAAATCGAAGCTCTCTAAGAGATCTACACTTTTTACGAGGGTTTACCCTCGTAACAAGCTGTCTTCATCCCTAAAATCCAACGTTTAGTACCCTTTCGGAGACATCGAAGGTCGTAAGTTTCTCGCACTTGTTTAGTTTCTTATTTTTTTTATTTATTTCTGTTTATTTTTTATTATTTCCCGCATTACTAATCCAAGACCAAGTCTTGGATTTCCTTTTGGTTTTTATTTGTGTTTTGCAAGATAATTAATGGCTCACATTGAGGGGTATAACACCACTCGACCTCCGTTCTTTAACGGAAATGATTTTCGTTATTGGAAAGGTCGGATGGAGTGTTTCTTAAAAACACAAGTCGAGACTTGGATAATAATTCAAACTGGCTTTGCTCTACCCACAATAATCAAGGAGAGCCCTTGGATTTCGACAAGTGGACCAATGCAACCAAGAGGCAAATCGAAGCCGATGCAAAATCAACCCAAATGTTGCAATGCGATTTGTCCAAGGAGGAGCTCAACCGAATTGGACCATTCATTAGTGCCAAAGACCTCTGGAACAAATTAATTGATCTACACGAAGGGACATCCGATGCTAAGGTATGTAAAAGAGATTTACTTTTAAATAAACTATATAATCTAAAGATGCAGGATCATGAGACCGCTTCACAACTCCATGCGCGGATCTAAGATATCTTGAATGGTCTACATGCCATCGGACAAAAGGTAGACAATCGAGACATAATAAGGTACACACTCAATGCATTTCCTAGGACCACCTTGTGGGCATCCATGGTTGATGTCTATAAGGTATCTAAAAATTTATCTAAGATTAGGTTAGATGAATTGTTTTCGGAATTTGAGTTACATGAACAAACTAACGCGATCTCGATCGAGAAAGGTGTAGCGTTGTTTGTAGGACGAAGACGAAAAGCAAAAAGCAAGATACCTCCCGAAGAAGAAGAATCCGAATCGGAAGGTGACTCCCAATCGAATCCGAAGAGGAGATGGAGGCCGAACTAGTCAATCTAGTTCAGAGGATCATCAAAAAGAAAAGGGAGCAATTGAAGAGCAAGAAACCCCCACAAACATACACATGCTATGGGTGCAACAAGAGAGGCCATTACAAGTCAAAGTGCCCAGGACTCAAGAACAAGCCATCTCAATCCAAGCAAGCATTTCACACAATGTGGGAGGAGGAAGAAGATCAAAATAACAACTTGATACTCATGGCAAAAGCGGTAGAGTCTGAGTCCGAGTCTGAAGCCGAATATGAATCCAACTCCAAGGATGAATTCGAGTCAAGACTCAAAGCCGGATCAAAAGAAAAGATTAAGGTAAGTCGTTCATTAATTGCAAACTTATATCATGCAATTAAGTTCCTAAATAGGAAATTGACTAAGTCCGAGTCTAGAGTTGAGTCGTTACTTGAGGTGGTTAAAACCCTTAAGCGAGAGGCTACTCTAACCTCTTCAACTAGTCAAGTTCAAGAGGGAAACTCAACCCAAGTTGAAAAACTTGAGGAGGAGAATTCTCTCTTGAAAGACCGAGTTCAAGAGGTCGAGGCTAGGTTGGAAAGGTTCACATTGGGATCCAAGAATCTTAACCGGCTATTTGGAACCCAAAGTGCCGTGTACAACAAAGCCGAACTCGAATTTAAGTCAATGACTACAAATAGATCTTACATGTCTATTGTGAATCGTAGTCATCAAAGAGTCCAAGCATGAGTCCTAAAGGTTTTATTGAACTCACATATAAGTACTAATAAGTATTGGATTCCCCAGGATCAAGTCCACTTTGTGGATAGACCATATTGATTCAATGGTCCAGGGGGAGCTAACACTAAAATAGTATACCCGCTTCCTTAGCAAAACCATTGCATGATTAATTATTTTATTTTAATTTTTAGAACGGCTAGATAGGGCAAATAGTTAGTCAACTCTTGATAACATAGTATCAGGATGCGGCAAGATGATAGTACGTTAGGAAAACAAAGTCTCGTGTATTCGAGCTAGATAAGGCGTATCTAGCTTGGTGCACTTGATCGAGTGGAACTAGCTGAAGCTACCTCACCGTATCCTAAACTAGTTACACCAGGAAGTAATATTAAGTGACTCAAGTAATCAATTTCTTGAATTTGGCTTTGTCTAAGGAAGTGGTTGTTGTTCCGATCAAAGAAGGCCCCTGTGCCTCGCTACGACCTGGAAGCCAATTTCTTGAAAGGTTTACTTGATGAACTAAGGGTTAAATCTGAATCTAACCCAAGGTTGACTAACTCTAATTAGGTTAAAATCATCTCACAAAACATATAAGGTGAACACATTCTGAGACACATAGAATGGGTGAGATGTTAAGGATAATTGAAATACGCTTAACTTTTTCAAAATTCTACTTATTTTCTTGCACTTAACGAATAATTATAATTCGATTGGCCAATACTCAGTATACAACTCTCCAGGCCAAAGTTTAGCGCCCCCTAAATCTCTTATACTTCATATATTTGACTAAGTTGGGAGAGCAAACTAACCCTAAGGGTTATATTACAAACCTTTGAAGTTGGTGCAGAGGGATGTACCTCGAAGCAATCTATCAAACTAATGCTAGACGCATGCTTGGACTCATAGTTAATTTATCTAGACGCATGCATATATGATGTTATTTTTAAACCCCTATTTTATATAAAAACCTTGACAGTTTTTTTTTATTTATGGTAAAAGGGGGAGAGGAGTGAAAGTTAAGGGGGAGTAACACAAAATTTAATTTTACAAATTAAGTATCCCTTTCAAAACTCACCTAGGGTTAAGGGGGAGTTTTTGGAAATGACATTCATCATTTACTCTACTTGTTTTATGCTTTAATTTTTCCCTTAACTTTGCGTCAGTTTGCCATAGATAAAAAAAGGAGAGATTGTTGGTGCAGGGGCACTAGATAATCGAACCTAGATTTTAATTATGACAAAGATCCAAAGTTAAGGTCATATTGTTATCTCATGAGCTGAATTAAGTGTGTAGGAAATGGTTGAGCTAAGCTGAAGGTGTAATGCCCGCCCTTCCTGTCCTCCTAACACACATCCTATAGACGGGCGACGGCGCTACGCGATCATACATTCATGCATATAAGAGCGGAAGTATTTAAAAACTTTACAACTTTTAACTCTAATTACATTAACCCAATCAACCTAACAATTTAATCATGACAAAAGGTCTTAGCAATTTATTTAACTAAACATGTATTAACCATTTCAAGATTCATAAAAATAAACATGAGTAACAACCATAGAAAGCATTAACGTCTCCTAACAGTTTACACATAAACTGAAAATCATGCATAAGTCCGTATATGAAAAATGATCTCGTCCACCATGCCACTGCCACACACATCTTTGCCCCTCCTGCTGCTCCCTTTAATTTATCCATTCGTTGCCCTTTTCTGTAGTACAAGGAAAGTAAACTGTAAGCACATAGGCTTAGTAAGGTCATTTCCTACTCACAAAAACATGCATCATGAATTAAACGTAAAGTAATGACATGTTCGTTTAAACAACATATGAGCACATCATTTATTTAAAGTAGAGACATGATCAATTTAGGAAAAGAACATAAACTTAGCATTTTCATCGCAACAGTACATTGTCTCTAAACATGATAATTCGATGAACATAAAATGGTGTATGCAAGATGCTCTTTGAAAACATATAGTTTATATACTTAAACATAATCTCAACATATTGGGCCCGGCATTGTACCACATACATCATTCGCGCGCATCCTAAATAGATCCGAGGTAGCTAATCCTGAACCTACTAGGTTACTAGGTCTGTACTATGTCCGTCGACCTAGGGGCAACCTTGGAGCCCATCCCATGGACCTTGTTAGGGTCCGGTACAAGCCATGCATAAAGTAAAATAACATACATGTTCATTGTCCTAAAGAGTGTTCTTGTCCCCACTCTTAGGGAAATATTTCTTAGACATTTCATATACGTGAGTCATGCCTAACATGGGTGAAAACATAAGCATGTAGCATAGCATAAATCGGCATGAGTACAATTTAACATGACATAAGATAGTGACATAAGGAAAATTAAGCTAACATAAATAGAAATCATCATCTAAAATGCATAACGTGGAAGAATTTCAACAAGAATAATTTCTCTAATCCTATTAGCCAAACCTTCTACACATAGTTCTAGATTCTTTCGTTCAAAATCAAGCATACAACATTACATCGTAAGCACTTATATTGCAGGTGTGGGGATACTTACATCCTACGCTTTTTCACCAATTTATACCGTTAGACTTTGCAAAGAGAAGACCTCCTATGTGTTTCCTTGCTTTAGCGTGATCCTCTACCAAGTTCTTGAGGAGATCCCTCTCAAAAAAATCTCCTCTTGAATTATCCCACGATGGAGAAATTATATAGGCTCTCTTTTTTTTTTTCCTCTCTTGTTTTCTCGGCGGCTGGAGAAAAACGAGCGAGAGAGAGAGAGAGGTAGAGAGAGTGGACGTCGACGTTGGAGTTCTCGGTGGCTGGAGAAAAACGAGCGCGCGAGAGAGAGAGAGAGATAGAGAGAGTGGGCGTCGGCGTTGGAGAGAGGAGGGAGAGAGAGAGGCGGCATGGGAATTTAGGGAAAAAGGAATAAAAAGAGAATATATAAATTAGGATTTTTTTCTTAACCTAATTATCCCTTTAAATGATCAGTTAGATTAATCAAATTCTTTCTTTTTTTTCTACCAATAGATATATTCTGTTATATCCTACTCATTGATAATCTTATGACTTAGTGGTGGGAAGCCTATTCCTCCAAATCAACGGTTCATGGTTCAAGCTTCGACTACGAACTATTTATTCATTTTTTTTCTTTATTCTTATATATATATATATATATATATATATATTTCCTTTAAATAAAAATATACTAACTAAAATTTGGGATGTTACAGAAGGTCAGCGACACTTGAAGAATCCTGAGTCAGGAAATCGTGGTGGTCGGGCGATACTGGGGGAACTTCGTGGGAGTCGAAGAACCTAGGTGGAAGACCGGAAGTAAAGCGATAGGTCATAAAGGACCAGAGGTAAGCATGAGTGCGAAGAGAGATGGTAAGGTCGTGTCCTCTGTACAGGGACAACTGTAGGCGGTGATCCGACTAAGACTTCCTGTGGAAGGTCTAAGTCAAGATTGGACGATAAGAAACCATCGCATTTACCATTTTTCGTGCTAACCTCTTATTGCAGGGAAGTGGCCAGGCTGGCAGTCGACTACTGGTCATTGGGCAGTCGATTGATGGAAGGCATCAGTCGACTGATGGTGACGAATCAGCCTTTTGCGCTAGGTCAAAATGGATAATGTTTGACGCGGTCACTTCGTGATAAGAAAAGGTGCCACCTCATGATCAGTTTCAAAAATTGAGGATTTCTATCAAGACTTATTCCAAGGCAAAACTCTATAAAAGGAGGGGAGGACTCCAACCCAAAGATCATTAATACTATTCTCAAAGTGCTCCCGCAATGTCAAAGCTCTAAACGTCGTAACGTCGACACAACATCAAGTTCAGAATTTCTTCATTGGCAGCAAGTATTATTTTTATTTATTGTATTCATTGTTTAAATCGTAACGAGGTGAGGTAGGCTTGTTGTCTCATCCTCGTGCTTTCGTTTTTGTGATCGTTGTCTCCTACCTCTAACGAGGAGGAGACTCTATAGTGGATTGCCCCTTCGTACGCAATCAAGGATTGTGGGGCCTTGGAGTAGCAACCGTTGGGTTGTGAATCAAGTAAAAATAAAGTGTCTATTTAGTTTTTGTTCTTTTACTTTCTGCTGCATTTAAATTTAAAAAACGAAACGACGAAAAATTTTACGCTCGCTATTCACCCCCTCTAGCAATGCTTTCGATCCAACATGGTATAGGTACCAGTCGACTGCTCCAAGTCGAATGAGTTCGACTGGTGTTTGACTGATCTGGTTGTGGCCGAATAGTCGACTGCCAAGGGAGGACAGTCGACTGCCGACACCATCAGTCGACTACCGAGTGATGACAGTCGACTGATCAGGGTGAATTCGGGCACAGAATGTTTTCCAGTCGAGTGATTGCATCGAGCACTCGACTGATGGTTTCATCAGTCGATTGATGAGAATGATCAATCGACTGATGATGGATCCATTGGAACTTATCCAGCGTGGGTCGAGTCATTGTGAGACAACGGCTACATGACTAGTCGATTAATGGTCACGATCAGTCGACTGATTGGCACGAAATCAGCTCGATGCAGGTTATAAATGGAGCTCGAGATGGAGGATTTTGCAAGACTTTTTGGGGAGATTTTGGAGGGAAATTACTGCTACATTCTAGACCTTCAAGAGCAATCCAAAGCAAGCAACAAGCAAGTGATCAAAGCGAAGTTTTGTAAAATGTTCTTTACTTGTATTTCTTCTTGTCTTTGTATTTTGCTTGTACTTTTGTATTACATTTGTAATTGCTTGTACGAGGTTTCTCCATCTCCAACTTGTGGTCGAGAAGGAGTTTTGTTAGTGTCGTGCGCATAATAAGAGCTCGTTGAGGTCGCCCCGTGGAGTAGGAACCCTAAGGTTCCGAACCACATATATCATTGTGTTTGTGTGTGTTATATACTTGTATTCGTTTTATTATCATTCTGCTGCGCTAACAAGCTTGTAGACATGCAAGAATGAACAACTTCCATCGTCTACGCGAATTGGGCTATTCACCCCCCTCTAGCCGACTACTGATCCTCCAACAAGTGGTATCAGAGCAAGGAGCTTGTCAAGGACTAATCGCTAACACAAGCACGACAAGACGACCGACTTCAACCTCCAACCACCAAAATTCGAAGGAGATTTTCAATGGTGGAAAAGAAAAATGGAGGTATATCTTGTAATCGATTTTGAAATAATGTTAATTTTAGAAAATAATTTTGAAATGAAGACAATAGGCAAATTGAAAAGACGAGATGGAACAAGGACCAAATCAAGGATTTCAAGATAAATCTCAAGGTAATCAAATTGCTAAATGATTTGATTTCTAATCATATTTGGTCAAGATTAGGTAATTGTAGGGATGCAAAGGATTTATGGAATAAGGTGGTCAAATTCAATGAACATTATGAACTGACACAAGTAGAAAAGGAAGCCGAGGAAGAATGTCCATCAACATCTGGATCCGAGGATGTTGAAGAATTGGAGGAAATCTCCACCTCTAGCATTGAGGGGGAGGAGAGGTCTCCCATCCCGGAGCAAGAACGAGAAGAAGCATCTACATTCGGTAGAAGTGAAGATCAAGATGAAGGTTGAAGCTTCGCTTCTCGCTTTGACTCGGTCGCTTGTGCATGGCGATCCTATCTCATGTCCCCGGATTAAAAAAAATTAATCCGGACGAAGATGGATCACCCAAGCAACCGATCCATCATCGTACTATTCGATTTGAGTGGTCTCTTGAACAAACTTATTGTTCAAGCAACCTAACTCTTTTCCTCGATTAGCCGCGGAATAGATGATGTATGGATCGCCGATTTTTGTGTTTATCATCGGGGTCCAAGTAAATAAACCACATACATGATACAAAAGAACTAAAATCAAAACAAACAAGATTATACCTCTTGTTTTACCTCTTGATCTTCTATTGTATTTCTATCCTCTTCTTGGACGTCGTGTGGGCGATGATCTTCCAAGAATTGAAGCCTCCTAGATCTCGTATCTTCTCTTCCTTGCTCGCTCCGAACAAAGAGAAGACAATCCTCCCTTATACTCCTATCTAGTGCTGACCACCAAGCCTCCTCGCTTGGTTGTTGCCGCCGGCCAAGGAGAGGGAGAAGAAGAGGTGCGTCGGCTCTAGGGGAAGCCAAAGAAAAACCCTAACTGGCCCTAGGTGATGGAAGGAGGCACCGACCACTTGGAGAGGAAGAGGCGCCGACCAAGTGATGGAGTTGGCCCTAGTTGCCGTCGGGCAAAAGAGAGGCTAAACCTAGGTTTCCACCGCCCAAAAAGAGAAGCAAGCCCTAGCCACCTCCAATGCCAACAAACAAACCCTAGCCCAACCTTGCTTGCCGCCCAAGCCTCTAGCACGCCAACAATCAAACCCTCAAACTTGGTTTTCACCCAAGCATCTCCCTTTCTTATATAGATCTAGGCTTCATGAGGTATTTATAATAGGCTACAATAGGGACCATGAGGAGGAGTTAGATCTTAGCCACCCAATGAATTCCAACCGCACAAAACCCGATCCATTAATGATAATCCATTCCACTAGAGGATTATCATTGATCTACCTCACCAACCCCATAATTAAATATGGGCTCCACATATTATTTGTACAAAATATCTCCCCGTGTTTAAGATATCGAATGTCCATTAATTAATTAAATTACTGACAATTTAATTAATTAATATCTAACTCCATGAGTAGTACCACTCATCCTTATCATCATGTTGGACCAAGTCCACCTGCAGGATTTACATGATGAACCTTATGAGCTCCTCAAGGGGACATCATCATCCTAATGTATAGGACACAGTTTCCTCCTATAATCAATGACACACCATGTAAGTAATATTATTTCCCAACTTACCAGGCCTATCGATTTAACACATAAATCTCGCCCATTGGTAAATCAAAGAAATAAATACTAAATATATGTGCCCATTATTATATCGGGATTAAGAGCATGCACACTATAATATCTGAGGTCCGATTCAATTATATAGTTAGTATAAATTGAATCACCTCTAAATCGGTTCTGTTCAATATACACAAAGTGTACTAGTGTAATTCTATGGTCAAGATAAATCAATACTAAATTACACTACAACCATGCCAATGGTTTGTCCAAAACCATCTTGGTTGTGAGCCTTTACTTATACTCAATAAGAAACTAATAACATGATCTTCTGTGCGACACCACACACTATGTTATTTATAATGTAAAGTATCAGACAATATGCATAAATATAAAATGCAAACAATGATCATGTGATTCTTATTTCAAAATGAAGATGTTCATACAAAGGCTAGGCTTTCAGTATAATCCCAATACAAGAGGCTTCCACCTCCCTAGGTAACTCATGCATTGTACTTAAAAATAAAAGACACATCATATGCTTTGAGTGTAGGGAGTAAGGGCACTATAAAAGCAGGTGTCCCAAGAAGATTAGGAAGGCTCAATCGGTATCAAAGGTGAAAGATGCCAGTGTCCCCACAATTAGAAGCAAGGAGCATGTGGTATGCTTCAAATGCCATCAAAAGGGACATTATAGGAGCCAATGCCCTAGAGGGAGAAAGAAGGGGCAAGAAGGGACATCTCATGTAGGGGGAGCTTCTAAAGCTAACCCTAAGGTAAAATTTAATGCACCTTCAATTTCTAAGGTTAACAAGCATGCTAAAAATCATTTTAGTTCTATTGCTATTGTTAACCATAAGGAGCATGCTAGAAGTAAAAACAAATACTATTGTTTAGGTGCAAAGCATGTAAATTTATCTAAAGACAAACCTAAGACTAATAACACTAGACCTATGTTACCTAGAGAGTCCATTAGGAAGGTAGAAAACCACCTAGGCCTTAATCCCAAGAAGTCTAGACTGTTGGTGCAATCGGCCTAGGTCACGATTGACCGGACTCGAGTTTGACTCGAACTATATTTTGATATTAGACAAAACGTATGACATGGGATTATCATGGGAAGTCCAACATGGGTTGGCCATGTAAATCCAAGTGTGTAGCCTTGGTGGTGAAAAGTCCAAGCATGGGGCTTGGTGTTGGGAAAATCCATGCATGGGGCTTGGTGTTGGAAAGTCCAACTTGGGTTGACCACGTAAGTCCAAGCGTGTAGCCTTGGTGGTCAAAGTCAAAGCATGGGGCTTGGCATGGAAAATCCAAGCATGAGGCTTGGTGTGGGAAGTCTTGAGGACTTAGCAAGTTCACTAGGCTCGGGGTCCTTGAGTCGGTGAAGGATGACATTGCGAAGCCGTGCACTTGATGCATTCGAGGGACGTAGGCTGAGGGAAGAGAGCTTCGGTGGGGAACTCCATGAGAGGATGAGGTGGACTTAGACAAGTGGTTAAGATTGAGTGTCGGATGCTCAAACAACTTGGTATTTGAGGTTTTACCCAACATCAATCGACTGCTCTAGGTCGATTGGACTCGATCGGTGTTCAATTGATCTGGTTCTGACCGAACAGTCAACTGCCAAGGGAGGACAGTCGACTGTGTTGGGAAAACTTCGGATCTGATGTTCACAACATTGCGGGCGAATACTTCACACTACCGCAGAGGAAACAATAATTATACCGGATCCCACTAGAGATCCATGCAAAACTATATAAGTCATTTTCTTTAATCTATTCTAGATCTTATCTAGATGAGGAATATACCTTTGATGCATGCCCTTCGCAATACCGCTTTTCAAAATGTTGTCGGATCTCAATACGGTAAGGATAACTATATCACTATGGTATCCACACTGACACCCACCCGATTTGGAGTCATGTTGTGCTAGCAACCCCTAGAGAAACGCCAATAACTCTTTGGAAGAAGGAGAGGAATGAGATGGATGAGAGAACACTTCTCTTGGCTCCTTTTTGGCTTGCACGCCCAAAACACCAAAAGCCACACACTTATCCCTTGCTTTGCACGTTCAAAGCAATTTTAAGCCATTACAACCCTTGCAATTAATTCCCATTATCTCCTCATTAAGAAAACTCTTAATACCAAGACCCTTGGTATTCTCCTTCATGAATTCTCATCATGAATACCAAGGCCCTTGGTATTCCTATGCTTGATTAATCATGCATGATGATGAATCATCTTTCATGGTTCAACTTGAGTCTAACTCAAGTTTAACCACTTTGAGTCCAACTCAAGTCTTGGTCATATGCTCAATTGTTCTTTTAGTCCAACTAAAAGAAACCATCTCTAAAACAGAATGTCATTTATGTGTGACCCTATAGGCTCTTGTAACATTGGCAATGTATCTAAAACTATTTTAGATAAATAAACATTGAGCGGCATCTAGCAATACATCATTGCTATCCAAGTTACAAAATCGTTGAGATTCGACAACCTTTCTGTGACTATTATCATGTATGACGGTGTCCTTCTATCTCTTATATCTTAGATCGATCAATGAGGCATAGACCGTGTCATCCCCTTATCGATCTTTATGTTTCTTGATCCCCAAGTAGACTCACTCAAACAAATGAGCTCAATATCTCATATTGACTCATTTGAACATGACCATGCATTTCGTGGTCCTACTCTATCAAGAGGCCAAAGATATCACTCCCATCATATGGGAGGGATAAATCCCATCTATATCACTCACATCTCTCCGCATAATTCGTTACATACCCAGTGATCGCCGTTATAGTGCACCCTATTACGATGTAACGTTAGACGATACCAAAGTACATAACTCCTTATGTAGAGAACCGTAGTTATTTCAGGTCTAAGGACTATTCATACCAATTGTCACATGAGAAAGTATATGACACTCATATAACGATCCATGACACTTTCTCATGGCGGGTCAATTCAGTATATATATTCTCCAATATATATATATACCCATGTGTCAATGTGATATCACATATTTATGACTTGTGAGATCAAGTCACCCATTGACCTACATGCTAGTCTCAATGTATTAATATTTCCCTTGTCTATTAATACTTGACTAGAAATATTAAGAATAATATTCTATACAGCTTCTCATAATCAATTCTATCAATTGATATACTGTAGATTAAAACCTACTATTCAAGGGCATTATTATATTTATTTTGGCTGGCACATGCATAAAGTAAATATAATGAACAATCTTTGCATTTTATTAATGAAATACGATGCACATGATCCCTAATCAATCATCTCATGATTGACACTAATGGCTGACACTAACAATCTCCCACTAGCACTAGTGCCAATCACTGTAATCTCTAAGACCCAGTGACCTAGTATGACCATCATGCTTTCTCTGTGCCAAAGCCTTGGTCAAGGGATCCACAATGTTAGCATCAGTATCTACTCTGCATATCCGCACATCTTCCTATCGATGATCTCTCGAATGAGGTGATACCACCGCAGTATATGTTTGGAATGCTGGTGAGAACGAGGTTCCTTAGCCTGTGCTATAGCCCCGTTGTTGTCACAATAAAGCTCTATAGGGCTCACAATGCTAGGAACTACACCAAGCTCAGAAACAAACTTTCTGATCCAAACTGCCTCCTTTGCTGCATCCGAAGCAGCAATGTACTCAGCTTCTATTGTAGAATCTGTGACTGTGTCCTACTTTGAACTATTCTAGCTCATAACACCACCATTCAGACAAAATACATACCCTGACTGCGATTGCAAATCATCTTTGTCGATTTAGAAGCTTTCATCGCTGTAACCCTTTACAACTAGCTCCTCATCACCTCCAAAGATTAAGAAATATTCTTTCGTCCTCAAGTACTTAAGATTATTCTTGATTGTTGTCCAGTGACACTCACCGGGATTTGACTGGTACCTACTCGTTATGCTCAAAGCATACAAGACATCGGGGCGAGTACAAATCATGGCGTACATGATAGATCCTATAGCAGATGCATAAGGGATCTGATCCATGCATTGTTTCTCTTCCGCAGAAGAGGGACATTGAGTCTTCGAAAGACTTACACCATGTGACATTGGCAAAAATCCCTTCTTGGAATTCTGTATAGCAAAACGCTTAAGCACCTTGTCAATATATGCACTCTGACTCAGGCCAAGCAATCTCCTAGATCTATCCCTGTAGATCTTGATGCCAAGAATATAGGCTGCTTCACCTAAATCCTTCATTGAGAAACAATTCCCAAGCCAAGTCTTCACAGACTTCGACATAGGGATATTATTTCCAATGAGTAGTATGTCATCTACATACAAAATGAAGAAAACAACTGTGCTCCCACTAATCTTCTTGTAGACACAAGGTTCATCTTCGTTCTTAATGAAATCAAACATTTTGATCGCATCATCGAATCGAAGATTCCAACTTCTAGAAGCTTGCTTTAAACCATAAATGGACCTATGCAACTTACAGACCTTTCCAACATCCTTTGGATTGACAAAACCCTCAGGCTGTGTCATATATACATCCTTGAGTAGATTTCCGTTAAGAAATACAGTTTTGACATCCATCTGCCATATTTCATAGTCATAGTAAGCAGCAATAGCAAGCATGATCCGAATGGATTTGAGCATCACAACTGGAGAAAAGGTTTCATCATAATCAATACCATGAATTTGCTTGAATCCTTTTGCTACCAATCACCCCTTATAGGTATCCACATTGCCATCCATGTCAGTCTTTCTCCTAAAGACCCACTTACACCCAATAGGTTTGACCCCTTTAGGTGGATCAATCAAAGTCCATACTTGGTTAGTGTACATGGATTACATTTCGAATCTCATGGTCTCAAGCCATTTCTCAGAATCTAGGCTCATTACAGCTTTCTGATAGGATGTTGGCTCATCAAGCATGACACCATCGTTGTCATCCAAGAGAAAAGAATATCTCTTAGTCTGACGACGTATCCTATCAGACCTGCACAGAGCTTGGTCTACGTGAACAGGTTGTACCACAACTCCTTGTGATGACCTTGATTCATAATGCTCATCAACTTGTGGTGCTTGTTCTTGTTGCATTAAAGCATCAATGCTATTTTGTATATCTTGAACTTCTTCAAGATCAATTTTACTCCCACTAGACTTTCTAGAAATAAATTCCCTTTCTAGAAAAACACCATTTCTAGCGACAAACACTTTGCCTAGCGTGGGGTTGTAAAAGTAATATCCTTTCGTTTCCTTAGGATATCCTACAAAATAGTACTTGTTTGATTTGGGGCCTAATTTATCTGAAACTTAATGTCTCACGTAAGCTTCACATCCCCAAATCCTCATAAAAGATATCTTGGGAGTCTTCCCAGTCCATATCATATATGGTGTCTTGATGACTACTTTAGATGGAACACGGTTAAGTGTGAAAGCAGCTATCTTTAGAGCATATCCTCAGAAGGAAGGAGGAAGATCTGTATGACTCATCATTGATCGTACCATATCTAATAGAGTACGATTTCTCCTCTCGGATACACCATTCAACTGTGGTGTTCCGGGTGGAGTGAGTTGAGATCATATCCCACACTCAACTAGATAGTCATGAAACTCTTGGCTAAGGTATTCCCCACCTCGATCTGATCGAAGCATCTTAATACTCTTTCCAAGTTGGTTACGTACTTCATTCTTGAATTCTTTGAACTTTTCAAAGGATTCTGATTTATGCTTCATAAGATACACATACCATATCTACTGAAATCATCAGTAAATGTAATGAAGTACTGATAACCTCCTCTGGCTGCGACTTTGAAAGGACTACAAACATCACTATGTATGAGGCTTAACAAATCTGTCGCTCGTTCGCCTTGTCCACTAAATGGAATCTTGGTCATCTTGCCTAAAAGACAAGATTCACATGTCTCATATGATTCAAAATCAAATGAGTCCAGTAATCCATCTCTATGAAGCTGGGATATGCGACTCTCATTTATGTGACCCAAGCGACAATGCCAAAGATATGTCTGATTCAAATCATTAGATTTGAATCGTTTGGTATTTATGTTATAGACTGGGTTTTCTAGATCTAGAATATAGAGTCCATTCATTAAATGTACACTGCAATAGAACATTCCATTTAAATAAATAGAACAACGTTTGTCCTTTATAGTAAATGAAAAACCTTTCTTGTCCAAACGAGAAATAGACATAATGTTCTTAGTTATTGCAGGTACAAAATAGCACTTATCAAGTTCTAAAATCAAACCACTCGGTAATAATAAGGAATATGTTCCTACGGTTATGGCAGCAACTCTTGCGCCATTGCCCACACGCTGGTCCACTTCTCCTTACGTCAATGATCTACTTCTTCTCAGGCCCTGCACATTAGTGCAAATGTGAGAAGCACAACTGGTATCCAATACCCATGAAGAAGAAATAGATAGATTGACTTCTATAACATGTATACCTGAAGCAGAAGTCTCACTTTGCTTCTTCTTGACTTCCTCAAGATACTTTTTACAGTTCCTCTTCCAATGTCCAGTTTTCTTACAGTGGAAGCAAGTCCCTTCCTTGGCCACCCCACCTTTGGGCTTCAATGCTTTCTTGCCCTTTTCTTGGGTCTTGCCTTTAGACTTCTTCTTACCTTTGCCCTTTTTAACCATAAGTACATCACTAGTACTAGGTTGTATCTTCTTAAGATTGCTCTCAGCAGTTCTTAACATGCTTAAGAGCTTAGGCAACGGTTTTTCAATTTCACTCATGTAATAATTCATGATAAGTTAACTAAAGTCTCTAGGCAAGGACTGTAGAATAAGGTCAGTGGCCAACTCTTGGCCTAAAGGAAATCCCAATCTATCAAGGTTCTCCACGTACCCAATCATCTTGAGTATGTGAGTTCCTATAGGTGTTCCTTCTTGCATCTTGCACTGAAACAATGCCTTAGATACCTCGGATCTCTCGTGCCTCACTTGCTCTTGATATAGTTGCTTCAGGTGTGCAACCATAGCAAAGGCATCCATGTTCTCATGTTGCTTCTGAAGCTCAGAGTTCATGGTTGCAAGTATAAGGCATGATGCATCTAATGCATCATCTTGATGTTTCTTGTAAACATCCTTATCAGCATGAGTGACATTGTTGGTGGGTGGTTCAGGAATGGGTTGCTCTAGGATATAGAGTTTCCGCTCCTGTTTGAGAACTATTCTCAAATTCCTATACCAGTCAATAAAGTTTGCTCCATTGAGCTTGTCCTTCTTAAGGACCGATCGCAGAGATAGGGTATTTGATGTATTTGAAGACATAGTGATCTATAACAGAAATGCAGACATGTATCATATTTCAATCATTTAATTAGACCTTTAACTAAATAATTCTCCCATTGGTCACAAAGTGGCACAAGATCCATATTATACTGCATCTTGAGTTAGCTTTGGCTAATCGCCTAAGACTCATATAAATTAGGTAGGTAACTCGTACCAATTACATCTAATATAACTCTTGTATATCTTTATGAATAACATTATTTGTTCATAGTGCCCATCGAATGAGATATCCTTTTAAATTACTACTCATCTTGAGTTAGCTTTGGCTAATCGCCCAAGATTTGTATAATGTAGGTAGATGTCTCGTATGAGCTATGCCTCTAAGTTCATCAATCTAATTGAGAGAGCTTAGTTAAGTCAAACCCAAATTTTAATAGGCGGACATCATAATTGTCCTGTCATACTTTACCAAGGTAAATCGAGTCACTTTTCTTTAGCAAACGCGCTACGATTGAATAAGGTAATAGTAAGTATTAAACTTTGGTAGGCATATAATAAGTGACCTAATTGTGTGACAACTAACTACGCATGCATCTCATACAAGCATCACATACACAAGCATCACATGCAAGCATAATATATATCAACATATAACTTTAAACGTGACATGGTTATGGCTTGAATCTACGATCTTCTCAAGCCAATGAGAAGAGCGAATGGATAGCCTACGGATGACATCTTCTCCAAGTGCTTCCTTCGGTCATCCTGTGTTGTCGGCATCCTCCTTGTAACTTCAACTTTCAATGGACTTTCCATTTCTTCATTTTGTACATTACAAAATAAGGACACTCGAGTTACATTCGAGTCTAAATCTATTTTACAACAGGAAAAATAGAGATGAAGGCGCGACATGCAAGCCGCATTATGAATTACAACATGCACACACAACACATACAACCACAATCATTTTGGGTCCTAGGCCATAACCATGCACCATGCATCATATCATTCATAATGATGTGATTTTATAAAATTGATTATACATACACGAATTTTAAAGTCGCTTCGCCGATAAGCTGCAACACCACGACGGTCCCTTGCGGGGGGCCTCAGGGGGCAGCGCCCCCGAAGCAAAATTTTATTTTTAACTCCTTGAATGAGTTGTTGCCCTCGGTCCATCACTATGAACCCAAGACCCTTGCTTCCGGAGCATGCCATGTCCAACACGGTCAGGCCGTGCCAATTGGCACGACCATTCTAGAGTGATCAGAGGCCCACACGGGTAGGCCATGTCTTTCCACACAACCGTGGGTTGCTCTCACAGAGGCGCCCACGACCAGGCCGTGTCTTTCAACACGGTCGTGGGTTTGAACACGACCAGACCGTGTTTTTCAACACGACCGTGTGTCATCCTATTCAACCCCATTTTTGCCCCTTTATCAACATTTCAAGCCTAAAATTCGTGTATCCATAATTCATATGTTTTATATCTCATAGAAAACATGAAGATCTAGATTTATATCACATATTAATCATTATAATGAAATATATATTTTGCAAGTGGCTCTGATACCACTGTTGGGAAAACTCTGGATCTGATGTTCACAACATCGCGGGCGAATACTTCGCACAACCGCAGCGGAAACAATAATTATACCGAATCCCACCAGAGATCCATGCAAAACTATATATGTCGTTTTCTTTAATCTAGTCTAGATCTTCTCTAGATGAGGAATATACCTTTTGATGCATGCCCTTCGCAATCCCACTTTTCAAAATGCTGTCGGATCTCAATACGGTAAGGATAACCGTATCACTATGGTATCCACACTGACACCCACCTGATTTGGAGTCACGTTGTACTAGCAACCCCTAGCAAAATACCAAGAACTCTTTGGAAGAAGAAGGAGAGGAAGGAGATGGATGAGAGAACACTTCTATTGGCTCCTTTTAGGCTTGCATGCCCAAAACACAAAAATCAACAAACTTATCCCTTGCTTTGCACGTTCAAAGCAATTTTAAGCCATTACAACCCTTGCAATTAATTCCCATTATCTCCTCATTATGAAAACTCTTAATACCAAGACCCTTGGTATTCTCCTTTATGAATTCTCATGATGAATATATTCCTATGCATGATTAATCAAATTAATCATGCATGATGATGAATCATCTTCGATGGTTCAACTTGAGTCTAACTCAAGTTTAACTAATTTGAGCCTAACTCAAGTCTTGGTCATATGCTCAATTGTCCTTTTAGTCCAACTAAAAGAAACAATCTCCAAAATAGAATGTCATTTATGTGTGACCCTATAAGCTCTTGTAACGTTGGAATGTTGGGTTTCCAGCACCGCGGCGAGTATGTGTTTGAACATGTTTCGTAAACATGTGCACAACGGAAGAAATAAAAATAATAAATCTAATTTATTACAACACACACACCACACGCATGCATAGTACAACAAGTGTAGACATAACCATAGTTTCAAATTTTGCAATAAAAGGAAATTTATTCTACGTATACCTGACGTATCACATGTAGCGGGAAAGGCATCAACCGGAGCGATCCTCGCTAGAATCGCCTCTATCCGTATCCATGCCGAGTATCTTCGGGATGACTTCATAAAGTCACGAGCCTCGTCTTCGTATGAGTCACTAGCCTCGTGTCGAAGACGATGTGATCGAGAGAAGATCACAATCCGAATCAAAATTCGGATTCAAAACGAGTCCTCAAAAACTCGCTTCTCCGGAGAGGTATTCGTCAACCGTTTGACGAATCCTTCATCCTCCACCTATGAGGATTACTGAAGATCGAATCTCCAGCAAAGTGGCCGCTGTTAGAGCTCCAAACGTCGTCCAAACGATGCTCCGACACGAAGGAAACAAGCTGTCCAGAAAACTGGACAGCTTGGTGGAGGAGTTAGCGCTGGCCAAAGGGAAGAGGGCCGGCTAGTCTTTGGTCACCGGAGCCAAGGAGGGTCGCCGGAGGATCATCGGCAGCAACAAGTGGCCGGCGGAAGCAAGTGGTTGTCCGGCGACAAGGAGGTGGCAGCAGCTCCATGAAGTTGGTGGCAACACAATGTTGGGCGGCAACAACAAAAGAGGAGCTAGGGTTTTGGGCTGCAACTCAATGGCTTATTCCCTTAGGTTTTTGGAAAAACCCTTAAGCCGTATTTTTATAGAGAACACATTCTCCTAACGGTTATAGGTTCATAACCAAAACCCGTTAATCCGCTCCAATAACTTAAGTTAAAATAAACCAAACCGATTTGGTCTATTTTAAGTTAAAACGAACCGAACCAACTTTGGTTCATTCGTTTAAAATAAACCAAACCCCTTTGGTTTATTCTCCACCATTGGATTAGAACCAAACTAATTTGGTTCATCCATTATGTCTTCATAAGACACGGCCCATCCACACTTCTATTGCGACTGAAATGATTTCATGCTCGCTCCTTGTTTGGTCCAACCAAACCTAGTTTCTCTCGGTATGAGAATCTCATTCTCAAGCTTGTTTTAAATCCTTCGGATTACGCTCGTTGTGCGTGTGACCAAATAGGTTCTCGGTTTATGTTGTCCGTCTTTAATTAACCATTAATTATAGAATGATCATGAGTGGCACCTAGTAGTACATCATGAGCCCCAATTAATCGAAAAGATCAACAGTTGATCCAGAACTATTTTTGAAACCCTTCAGCAGCTACAATGAATTGTGCCCCATTCCCTTCACTCATCTTATACCCACTTGGTTCAGGACATGGTCTATAGTGTTAGTCCCCACTAGGTTGACTACGTCACACCTAGCCCAAGTATCATTTCCTCATCCTACAGATTCTAGTTACTGCATATGTATCCAAGAGTACCTTACTCTAAACATGTAATGCTTTGGCCAAAGACTTTAATAACAATCCGACGAGAGGCCATGGGTATACATCTCCTCTCAAGGAGTGGTGAATCCTTTATAGGCTATTCAAACACCTTCGATCACTTCGACTTATACCCAATCATCCCGGGTCCACATCTCCTTAGAGATGCTTGCTTAAGATGTCAAAGCATAAGTGTTCATGATCAAGATGACTTGAATACCGCAAGTCAAAGGAACATCGCACTTAAGCTGCAGTAAGAACTTCTTTGACATATCTATATATGCAGAGAACCATATGAAGTCTTACGGCTGGTCACTCCAATGAACTAGTTACCATAACTAGCATCCACGATTAACTCCGGACATCACAATGTCTCCAGCTAGTGAGAATCAGCTGCTTGGATATACCAAGGAGTATACCTCGTACTAGTCTCGATAGATTTGATGGTGTCCTAATCCATCAATTCATCGACTAGGGATAATTCTGATACATCACAATTATACATGTTGAGATACTCACTAGTTGTGATCCAATCACAAATTCTCTCATGCTGTGAATCGTATCGTGGACATTCAGTAAATGAGTTTAAGATCTAATCAAATACATGAGAACATGTATACTCAAATAGTGAATCTTCATTTATCATATAAATGGTTCAAACATAAGACAATTGCCTTAGGACATCTCTCATATATTACTAACAAACTCCCACTTGGCCTAATGCCAATCGCTACGGTATCCAATACCATAAGCTCTAACATGAGCCTTAAACTTACTTTGAGATAATGCCTTAGTCAAAGGATCCGCTAAGTTCCTTTCAGTGGGGATTTTCTCGATTTGTATTTCCTTCCTACTAATGATCTCTCTGATCAAATGATAGCGACGAAGCACATGTTTGGATCATTGATGAGACCACATCAAGTTCAGAGATGAACTTCTTGATCCAAACTGCTTCCTTTGCTGCTTCCAAAGCTGCAATGTATTTTGCCTTAGTGGTAGAATCCGCTATAGTGTCAAGCTTGAAACCTTTCCAACTTATTGCGCCTCCATTCCTGGTGAATACATACCCAAACTGAGACTTGGAATCATCCTTGTCTGTCTGGAAGTTGGCATCTGTATACCCGCGTATCACCATGTCCCCTTCTCCATATATTAGGAATACATCCTTAGTTCTTCTTAAGTACTTAAGGATCATCTTAACAGCCGCCCAATGATCCATTCCTAGATCATACTAGTATCTACTCATGACACTCAGAGCATACGATACATCGGGCCTCGTACATAACATAGCATACATGATAAATCCTAATGCGGATGCATAGGGAATCTTACTCATGTAAATCCTCTCATCTTCTGTGCGCGGACACATAGACTTCGAAAGGTGTATCCCATGCCTGATGGGTATGAAACCTTTCTTGGATTCCGACATGCTAAACCTCTTTAGCACTCGGTCTATATATGTAGATTGTGAAAGACCAAGCAACAATTTCGATCTATCTCTATAGATCTTAATCCCGAAGATGTAGGTTGCTTCTCCCAGGTCTTTCATGGAGAATGTCTTGGACAACCAAATCTTAACTGACTATAAGACTGAAACATCGTTTCCTATAAGTAATATGTCATCGACATACAATACTAGGAATACGACTGCACTCCCACTAACCTTCTTGTACACACAAGGTTCATCTGGATTTTGTGAGAAATCAAACCTTTTGATTGTCTCATCAAAACGGATATTCCAGCTCCTGGATTCTTGCTTCAATCCATATATGGACCGTCGCAATTTGCATACCTTGGTTTTATCAACCGATGTGAAACCCTCAGGCTGTATCATATATACATCCTCGAGCAGGTTTCCATTAAGTAAAGCTATTTTCACATCCATCTGCCATATCTTATAATCATAATGAGACGCTATGGCCAGGAGCATCCGAATGGATTTAAGCATAGCAATAGGCGAATAGGTTTCGTCATAATCAACACCTTGCTTTTGATGATATCTTTTCGCCACCAGTCTAGCCTTATAGGTAATCACATTACCATCCATGTCAGTTTTCTTCTTGAAAACCCACTTGCACCCTATAGGTTTTATGCCTTCAGGTGGGTCAACCAAGTTCCAAACTTGGTTTTCATAAATGGAATCCATTTTCGACTTCATGGCTTCAAGCCACTTATCCCCTTCTGAGCTTGTCAGAACTTCTTCATAACTGGTAGGATCCTCATCATCAATGAGCAACACATCGTTCGATTCACTTTACGAGAAATCCATATCTATCAGGAATATTGCGTGTTCTACCAGATCTACGAAGATGTGGTGTCACAATAGGTCCAACCGATGGCTCATCACTATGAGTTATTGGCTGTTGTGCTTCACCAGGTATCTCATCAATGTCTATTTGAGTCTCTCGAGCCTCCTCAAGCTCGACGACACTCCCACTGTTTTCTTGCAAGAGAAACTCTTTCTCTAGAAACACAACATGCCTTGAACAAACACCTTTTGTTCCACAGGATGATAGAATTGGTAACCCCTTGTTTCCTTAGGGTATCCAATAAATAGACATTTATCAGACTTAGCATCCAATTTGTCTGATATAGTCCGCTTCACATAAGAAGGACAACCCCATATCTTCAAGTAAGATACATGAGGTTTCTTACTATTCCATATCTCATATGGAGTAGTGGAGACTACCTTGGTTGACATTCTGTTTAACAAGTAAACAGCTGTCTGAAGTGCATAGCCCCAAAAGGACTTGGGAAGATTCGCATGATTCATCATTGACCTGACCATGTCCAACAAGGTATGGTTACGTCTCTCAGATACACCATTATGCTATGGTGTATATGTTGGTGCAATCGGCCCAGGTCACGATTAACCAGGACTCGAGTTTGGCTCGAGTGATGTTGTGACGTGTTTTGATGTTTTGACAAAAACATATGACAATGCAATTGTCATGAAAAGTCCAACATGGGTTGGCAAGGGAAAGTCCAAGCATGGTTTTGGCATTTGAAAAGTTCAACATGGGTTGACAAGGAAAGTCCAAGCATGGTCTTGGCATGGAAAGTCCAACATGGGTTGTCATTTGAAGTCCAAGGGTTTGATATTGGTGGCGTAAAGTCCAAGCGGTAGTCTTGGCAGCATAAGTCCAATGTTTGGCAGCGTAAAGTCCAAGCGGAGTCTTGGCAGCGTAAGTCCAATGTGCCTTGGCGGTGTAGACACCGTTAGCATGACATAGCCGATGGAAGCACCTGAAGGCTAGCGCGATGGATGAACAAGTCATGGATGACTTGGAGGGATCCAAGAGGCGTGAGGCTGATGGAGGTAGCTAGAAGGCTTAGGTCTAGGCTAAGGGTGGTCTAGCAAGTATGGGGGAACCATACTTGGGTTAAAACCTCATGATTGAGGTGTGCCAGTCGACTGGTGCCATGTGGCAGTCGACTGGACCGAGTCAACTAGGGTTTGACTGCGGGTTATGGCCTAGCGATGATCGCCAAAGGTGGGCGATCGATGGCTCAGCGATCGATCGTGTGATCAGTCGACTGGTGCTCGAGAAATCGGCCACAGAATGGAGTCGAGACTCGACTGGTCGAGTGAGGACTCCATCAGTCGACTGATGTGTATGATCAGTCGACTGATAGTAGATCCGTTGGACTTATCCAGCGTGGATCTAGCCGTTGTCTCACGACAACAGTGGCATCAGTCGACTGATGGTCCCGATCAGTCGACTGATAGACTTTTTCCAGCACAGGTTGAAGCTTTATAAGGAGCTCGTGATGGAGGATTTTGGGACGGTTCTTTGAGGCGATTTGGGGCGAGTTGCTGCTGCAATTCAGGGTCTCCAAGTGCTACTCGATCAACCTAGTGATCAAGCATTCAAGAGCATTTGTAAAGTGTTTTCCTTTACTAGTTTTGCTTTGTATTTCATTGTATATGCTTGTAGCTTTTGATTATTATTGTAATCACCTTGTACGAGGTTTCTCCGCCTCCGGATTGTTCTGAGAAGGAGTATTTATTAGTGGTTGCGTGTGCATCACTAGAGCTCGTAGAGCTCGATCCGTGGAGTAGTAACCGTGCGGTTCCGAACCACGTTACATACTCGTGTTCTTGTGTAATTGTCTCTTTCGTTATTGTTATCATTTCTATTTCCGCTGCATACTAACGAAATTGTAGACACGAACGCGATTGAATTCCATTGACGCTATTCACCCCCCTCTAGCCATTCAAAGGGACCTAACAAGTGGTATCAGAGCCCGGGGCTCTTCTACGGACTAACCGCCCGGAGCTAAGACAAAAGGCTAGAGGGTGAAGATGGAATTCCAAGACAAGCTTGGATGGGATATCAACACTCCACCTCCATATGATCGAGAAGATTTTTCGGCGTGGAGAGCAAGAATGGAAACATTCTTGATGATGAACATAGAGGATTGGTTCATCCTCATTGAAGGCCTTGAACCCCCTAGGGATAAGAAGGGAAATGTCCTAAAATTGAAAAAGTGGACCCAAGAGCAATGCCAAAAGCTCAAGATCGAAATCAAGGTAACGAAACTTTTGGAAGATTTAATTCCTAATGATATTTTGTGCAAGCTAGGGGATTACATGTATGCCAAGGAGCTATGGAGGAAATTGGCAAGATTCCATGAAGAGAGTTCATCCTCAAGTGAAAGTGAGGAATCGGAAGTTGAGATGGAGTCAACTTCTGAATCGGAGAAAGAAGAGGTGGAAGAAGTGAAAGAAGTATCCACTTCTAGGATTGAGGAGGAGAGACCATCCTCTACACCGGAGCAACCTCAAGAAGAGCCTTCAACATTCGATCAAGATGAGGAAGCTCAAAATTCAACTCCGGCACCTTCCACCACGGACCTAGGTAACTCGAGCATTTCAAATAATAATAAAATTCATATTATATGCTTTGAGTGTAGGGAGCAAGGACACTACAAGAGTAAGTGTCCTAAGAAGGTTAAGAAAGCTCCTCCGGCGTCCAAAAGTCAACAAAAGTCAAAGGATGCCGATTCCCCAAGTCAAAAGAGCAAGGAGCATATCATATGCTTCAAATGCAACTCAAAGGGACATTACCGGAGTCAATGTCCTAGGGGGAAGAAGAAGGAACAAGATGGAGCATCACAAGTAGGGGGAGCCTCTAGGGCAAACCCTAAGGTATATTTAAACAATGCTCGTTCCTTACATTTTAGTAAAAAGCATGCTAGAAATAATTTTAGCAATCTTGCTATTTATCACAAAGAGCATGTTAGACATAAGGAATTTTGTCTAGGAGCTAAGAAGGTTCACCTTGGGAATAAGGAGAAATTTGGGACTAATGTCCCTAAAAATAACTTATCTAAGAGCAAATCTAGGTTAAATGTCCCTAAAAATATTATACCTAGGGGATATATTAAGAAAATACAAGAACATCTAGGTATTAACCCTAAATGGACTAGGCATATGCCTAGGAAGTCCAATGCCCAAGTTTTAAATCAAAATTCTAAAATTGGGCAATTAGAAAAGGAAAATCAAGTCTTGAGGTCAAGGCTTAAAAAACTTGAGAAGACCCTCAAACTTATGCAAAATCAAATGCAAGGGTCTAGAAGTCAAAGCCTAGAGTTAAATGGTCAAAAATCAAGACCTAGGAAATTAGATTCATCCAAGGGCAAATTTAAGCCCAAAGAAACCTATCACAATGTTCCATTTGATTATGGAACTAAACCTAGGAAAACTAAGGTCAATGGGGAAGTCATCCCTAGAGTTGACCAAGGTTTGTGCCTAGTGGCCAAGGTTTCGAAGAAATCTAGGGTGGTCACTAAGAAGGTTGTTAGGGAGGAAATCCCTAAGGTTAACCTAGGCAAGACCAAAATGACCAAGGCTAATAAGCCTAGGAAGGTCATTAGGAAGGTATCTAGGGAGGTTATCCCTAAGGAATACCTAATTAACCCTAGGAGCTCAAATAGGTTTTGGGTTCCTAAGAGTGTGATTGATTCACGCTAGATGAGTTTAGGGTGTGCCAACCTTGATTGGATGGGTAGTTAACTCAACCATAACAAAGGTGGCACTTTAGGTTATTTTCAAGGTTATGGTTGCCTTGGAAATACATTTAAGTCTTAATCCTAAAAGTTTTTAGGTGTGCCAATATTACTTGAGAAGTTTGATAAAATGATCAAAATTGGCACAATTTAGGTTTAGAGGTTAGTGTGCCATTTTGGGTTTTTGACACACTTGGGAGAAAACTAGAAATATGGCAAAATGCAATTAATTATATGAAATGACAATTAATATTAAAATTTAGGTATTATTATACCTATATATTTTATATGTCATGCCTTGTTTGCCATATAACTTGCCATGACATCATGCTTACTTTTAATCATTTTATATGTCATGTCTATGTTTTAGGATTAAGGATTTAAATGTCATGTGCTTTTAGATTTTATCATATGCCATGACATCATGATCAGTGACCATGTTTTAATAATGCTATCTTTATGCCATGATCATACATTCATGCATTAACTTGATTGAAATTGATTTAAGGACTATGGCATGACTTGAAGTCCCATTTATAAGGGAATCAAGTAGAGTTGCTTTAGAAAATGCATGAAACCCTAGTTTAGGGAGAACAAAACCCACATCTCACATCTAATTGACATGTATGTGTATTTATACACCATAGATACATGTGAGATGCTAGGATATGAGTTGAGTTCAAGGTGCATAGTTTTTGCATCTAGATGAACTAAAACTCATCTAATTCTATTTGTTGGATCATTGGGAAAGCTTGTGTACAAGTCATGTGCATAGAGCCGAAGGAATATTATCCAAAATAAGGTTTTGAAAACATTTTAAAATCATTTTGAAAAACCTTGGTGAAGTCTATCTTTTGATAGCAATCACCATTGATAAAGTTGATACAAAGTAGGGCCAAAATATTGAAAATTTCAATGGTTTTGAACTTTGTGCCAATTTCACTATTTTATGGGTAAAATAATTTTACAACATTTTTCACCCATTGTATTGGTCATAGGTATTATACGTACCAAATTTCGTGATTTTTCGATATACGTATAATTATTTATGATTTTCAAATTATTTCGATAATCAAATTCGAATTTCATTATCGCCGATCGCTCTTGGTGGCGCGATCGATGAGGTGTCACTGATCGATTTCAATCACTGATCGTAGCCTGATTTCGGGGAAACCAAGATTGTTTAACCCGATTTCAGCTACGATTATGGTCCCTAACCACTTCTAACCCTAGGATATGCTTTGGGAAGCATTATAAAGGGTGAAAATCCATTGGATATGAATTAGGAGAGGTGTTTAGGGTTTGTATCAATGTTAAGGTGTCGGAAAGTTCAATGTTGAATTTCTAACCTTAATTTTGATGGTTTAGAGTTCCTATTGGCTTAGGGACTTCCCAAAGGGCATTGTTGGTGCAATGGTCAAGGGGGAGCAAGCCTTTAGGGGGAGGTATCCATCTTGGGATGATGGATGTATTTTTCTCCTTGAAGAGGAGAAGTTATTGGAAGAGTATCATCAATTTGGGAAAATTGATGGGTTTTTGATACCCAATTTGGAAATTGGGAGAGTGAATAGGATTGCCTCTCTTGAGTGATATGAGACTTATCACTAGGAAGATGGTAGGCATCCTAGATATTTTTAGACCAAGGGGGAGATTGTAAGATCTCATTGGGACATGAGACATTGACCTTCTTGAGGAGAAGACCTTTTTGATGTTAGTCAAAAAGGGGGAGAATGTTTGGGGGAAAAACATTTAAAATTACCAATTTGAGGTCTTGTTAAGGGATTTGAGTTAGTGTTCTAACTCAATAAATTGTTTGGTTTTATTTGTTTGGTTTTTGTCAAACATCAAAAAGGGGGAGATTGTTGGTGCAATCGGCCCAGGTCACGATTAACCAGGACTCGAGTTTGGCTCGAGTGATGTTGTGACGTGTTTTGATGTTTTGACAAAAACATATGACAATGCAATTGTCATGAAAAGTCCAACATGGGTTGGCAAGGGAAAGTCCAAGCATGGTCTTGGCATTTGAAAAGTCCAACATGGGTTGGCAAGGAAAGTCCAAGCATGGTCTTGGCATGGAAAGTCCAACATGGGTTGGCATTTGAAGTCCAAGGGTTTGATATTGGCGGCGTAAAGTCCAAGCGGTAGTCTTGGCAGCATAAGTCCAATGTTTGGCAGCGTAAAGTCCAAGCGGAGTCTTGGCGGCGTAAGTCCAATGTGCCTTGGCGGTGTAGACACCGTTAGCATGACATAGCCGATGGAAGCACCTGAAGGCTAGCGCGATGGATGAACAAGTCATGGATGACTTGGAGGGATCCAAGAGGCGTGAGGCTGATGGAGGTAGCTAGAAGGCTTAGGTCTAGGCTAAGGGTGGTCTAGCAAGTATGGGGGAACCATACTTGGGTTAAAACCTCATGATTGAGGTGTGCCAGTCGACTGGTGCCATGTGGCAGTCGACTGGACCGAGTCAACTAGGGTTTGACTGCGGGTTATGGCCTAGCAGTCGACTGCCAAAGGTGGGCCGATCGATGAGCTGAGCGATGATCGATCGTGGTGATCACCGATCGGTGCTCGAAATCGGCCTATCGGAGTCGAGACTCGGATCGTCGAGTGAGGACTCCATCACCAATCGATGTGTATGATCGATCGGATCGATAGTAGATCCGTTGGACTTATCCAGCGTGGATCTAGCCGTTGTCTCACGACAACAGTGGCATCAGTCGACTGATGGTCCCGATCAGTCGACTGATAGACTTTTTCCAGCACAGGTTGAAGCTTTATAAGGAGCTCGTGATGGAGGATTTTGGGACGGTTCTTTGAGGCGATTTGGGGCGAGTTGCTGCTGCAATTCAGGGTCTCCAAGTGCTACTCGATCAACCTAGTGATCAAGCATTCAAGAGCATTTGTAAAGTGTTTTCCTTTAATAGTTTTGCTTTGTATTTCATTGTATATGCTTGTAGCTTTTGATTATTGTTGTAATCACCTTGTACGAGGTTTCTCCGCCTCCGGATTGTTTCGAGAAGGAGTATTTATTAGTGGTTGCGTGTGCATCACTAGAGCTCGTAGAGCTCGATCCGTGGAGTAGGAACCGTGCGGTTCCGAACCACGTTACATACTCGTGTTCTTGTGTAATTGTCTCTTTCGTTATTGTTATCATTTCTATTTCCGCTGCGTACTAACGAAATTGTAGACACGAACGCGATTGAATTCCATTGACACTATTCACCCCCCTCTAGCCATTCCAAGGGACCTAACAGTATATGGCGGAGTCCTTTGAGACAATATACCATTGTCTCTAAGATAATCTCGAAACTCTTGACTTAAGTATTCACCACCTCGATCTGATCGAAGTATTTTAATACTCTTGTCATGTTATTTCTCTACTTCATTTCTGAATTCTTTGAACCTTTCAAAGGCTTCAGACTTGTGTTTCATCAAGAACACATGCCCAAACCATGAGTGATCATCGGTGAAGGTAATGAAGTAGCTATAGCCTCCTAAAGCTTGAGTTGACATAGGTCCACATACATCAATATGTATTAGACCTAGTAACTCTCCCACTCGTTCACCTTTTCCTGTAAAAGGTAACTTAGTCATCTTGCCTTTTAAACATGATTCGCATGTATCGTATGAATCC
This sequence comes from Wurfbainia villosa, assembly GCA_025175895.1. Classification (NCBI taxonomy): domain Eukaryota; kingdom Viridiplantae; phylum Streptophyta; class Magnoliopsida; order Zingiberales; family Zingiberaceae; genus Wurfbainia; species Wurfbainia villosa. The sequence goes on from CM045990.1 coordinate 36,594,834, forward strand.
AATTCGAACGATTCCAGAATTCCACATCGGTGTAATTCGGACATGCGTTTCTTGCTTGCATGGCCAAGACGACAATGCCACATGTAGGAGTCTAATTGATTATCCTTTTGAGCACGCTTGTTGCTCGCTTCGATATTGAAAATGTCACTGGATACATCCAACGTATAAATACCATTACTCAAGGTTCCAGTCCCATAAAGTATGCCATTCAAAGTTATATAACAACAATTGTTACTAAACGTCAAATGGTAACCATTTCTATTTAAGCAGGAAATAGAAACAATGTTCTTTATTAGAGAAGGAACACAATAGCAGTTGTCCAGTTCTAAGACAAGTCCTGCAGGGAGTTTCAACAAATACATTCCGATGGCGAGTACAACAACTTTTGCTCCATTCCCAACATGTAAATTTGACTCTCCCTTGATGAGTCTTCTTCTATTCCTTAGCCCATGTATGTCATTACATATATGTGGGCCACACCCAGTATCCAATACCTAAGTATTTGAGGAAATAGAATGACAATCAATAACAAAGATATCTGAAGAAGATGGGGCATCCGATGCCTTATTCTTCTTCACGAACTCAAGATAAATCTTGCAATTTCTTCGCCAATGGCCCTCCTTGACATAATGATGGCAAGTGCCCTTTTGAGCTGGTTATTCCTTTTTAGCCTTTTCTTCCCCTTCTGCTATTCCTTTGACTTCCTCTTAGAACCTTTCTTCGAGGAATCAACTTACAACACTGTCCCTTGCTCATGCTTCACAGAAGACTCCACAGTCTTCAGCATGTTGAGCAGTACCACAGATGAACCTTCTTGCATCTCAGAGGTGAAGAGGAGCTTGGAGACTTCGAACCTTTCGAATCTCACTTGCTCATCAAACAACTCATAAAGATGAAGGACTATGGTATGAGCATCCATATGCTCATGCTGCTTCGGCAGCTCGGGTACCATCGCAGCTAGCATGATGCAACTCACTTGCTCAGAATCACTCATATGTTTCTGATGGGCCAACAATTGATCTAGAGTTGCATTGTCACTAGGACGGGCGGGAAGAGGCACTTCGAGGACATTTGCAAGCTTTTCAACCTTGAGAACAATTCTCAAGTTTCTAAGCCAATCCAAGAAGTTCGGCCCAGTCAATTTATTCGAATCCAAAATGGAACGCAAATTCAAAGACATCATGATCAATAGATTAACTTAGAAATACAAAACGAGCATATATGAGAAAGATGATTTAAAATGCATCAATATACATTCATAAATCCCATTCATTTTTTGAATTCAAAAACCCCAAAATCACTTCGGGAGATCGTAGGTCCATCTCCGAATGGGCTGATATCCAACATAGATATGAACAACCTTGGAAAGAGTCCAACAAGCCATTCATAGCTACGATGGTAGGTATCAAATATACCGATTGCATATCACATATATGCAACTATCACAATGTACTATCAACTAATTGAATGTTCACACATACATCAGGTTGTTAACTCATTAACAAGTATGCATCATATGCATAGTACCCAACTTCACCTCCCTTCACATCGACCTTGGAGAGAGTCCAACAACCCGATGCTCCAGGTTAAAGCCAACCCATTAATCAAGACATAGTTTTAATATGGTTAGAGCACATTCAACCAATTGGCCCCGCTTGGAGAGAGTCCAACAACCAAAGCTAACGACTGACCTCTGACTCTTACCATATTAGTATTAAACTATTTCATGGTTTGAACATGTTCGGGTTCGAACCGGGCTTGGAGAGAGTCCAACAACCCAAACAAGAAACGGAACTCTAGTTCTAACCATATTAATGGAAGGTGTAGGCTTTAATATTGAGTAAGGGTTTTTATGTCTCATCCTCTTTGCATGCAAATAACTATTATCTACATGACATGGCATGCATGACATACATCTACATGTCACGACACGCATGACATAATGATATGCATCTAATGCAATTACATGGCATACAATTATGACATGTACAAAATTTCCTTATATGTCATAACTATTTATGGAAATAAAATATGTTTGAGATTTGATTCTCTTAAATCAAATCATGATTAAATTAGGAAACAAATTTCCAAATCTAATCACATATTTTATTTGTGGAAAGTGTTGATTAAGGAAAGCCAATTTAGGAAATAAATTTCCTAAATCATCAAAACTACTTATGGAAATAAAATATTTTTAAGATTTGATTTCACAAATCAAATCATGATTAAATTAGAAAATAAATTTCCAAATCTAATCAAATATTTTATTTATGGAAAATATCAATTTCCATAAATACTTCTAGATTTTCCAAAATTAAAAATTTTCATAAATACTTCTAACTTTTCAAAAGTAGAAAATTTCCATAAATACCATTACCACTATCTCAAAATAATTTTACGATTATGTCGAAACACTACCTGGGCTCTGATACCACTGTTGGATTTCCGGCACCGCGGTGAGTGTGTGTTTGAACATGTTTCGTAAACATGTGCACAGCGGAAGAAATAAATATAATAAAAATAATTTATTATAACACACACACCACATGCATGCATAGTACAACAAGTGTAGACATAACCATAGTTTCAAATTTTTCAATAAAAGAAAATTTATTCTACGTATACTTGACGTATCACATGTAGCGGGAAAGACATCAACCGGAGCGATCCTTGCTAGAATCGCCTCTATCCGTATCCATGCCGAGTATCTTCAGGATGACTTCACAAAGTTACGAGCCTCGTCTTCGTATGAGTCACTAGCCTCGTGTCGAAGACGATGTGATCGAGAGAAGATCACAATCCAAATTAAAATTCGGATTCAAAATGAGTCCTCAAAAACTCGCTTCTCCGGAGAGGTATTCGTCAACCGTTTGACGAATCCTTCGTCCTCCACTTATGAGGATTACCGGAGATCGAATCCCCGGCAAAGTGGCCGCTGTCAGAGCTCTAAACGTCGTCCAAATGATGCTCCGACACGAAGGAAACACACTGTCCAGAAAACTGGACAGCTTGGTGGAGGAGTTAGCGCCGGCCAAAGGGAGGAGGGCCGGCTAGTCCTTGGTCACCGGAGCCAAGGAGGGTCGCTGGAGGATCACTGACAGCAACAAGTGGCCGGCGGCAGCAAGTGGTTGTCCGGCGGCAAGGAGGTGGCAGCAGCTCCATGAAGTTGGCGGCAACATAATGTTAGGCGGCAACAACAAAAGAGGAGCTAGGGTTTTGGGCGGCAATTCAATGGCTTATTCCCTTAGGTTTTTGGAAAAACCCTTAAGCCGTGTTTTTATAGAGAACACATTCTCCTAATGGTTATTGGTTCATAACCAAAACCCGTTAATCCGCTCCAATAACTTAAGTTAAAATAAACCAAACTGATTTGGTCTATTTTAAGTTAAAACAAACCGAACCAACTTTGGTTCATTCGTTTAAAATAAACCAAACCCCTTTGGTTTATTCTCCACCATTGGATTAGAACCAAACTAATTTGGTTCATCCATTATGTCTTCATAAGACACGACCCATCCACGCTTCCATTGCGACTGAAACGATTTCATGCTCACTCCTTGTTTGGTCCAACCAAACCTAGTTTCTCTCGGTCTGAGAATCTCATTCTCAAGCTCATTTTAAATCCTTCGGATTGCACTCATTGTGCATGTGACCAAATAGGTTCTCGATTTATGTTGGCCGTCTATAATTAACCATTAATTATAGAACGATCATGAGTGGCACCTAGTAGTACATCATGATCCCCAATTAACCGAAAAGATCAACGGTTGATCCAGAACTATTTTTGAAACCCTTCGGCAGCTACAATGAATCGTGCCCCATTTCCTTCACTCATCTTATACCCACTTGGTTCAGGACATGGTCTATAGTGTCAGTCCCCACTAGGTTGACTACGTCACACATAGCCCAAGTATCATTTCCTCTTCCTATGGATTCTCGTTACTGTACATGTATCCAAGAGTACCTTACTCTAAACATGTAATGCTTTGGCCAAAGACTTTAGTAACAATCCGACGAGAGGCCATGGGTATACATCTTCTCTCAAGGAGTGGTGAATCCTTTATAGGCTATTCAAACACCTTCGATCACTTCGACTTATACCCAATCATCCCGGGTCCACATCTCCTCAGAGATGCTTGCTTAAGATGTCAAAGCATAAGTGTTCATGATCAAGATGACTTGAATACCGCAAGTCAAAGGAACATCGCACTTAAGCTGCAGTAAGAACTTCTTTGACATATCTATATATGCAGAGAACCATATGAAGTCGTACGGCTGGTCACTCCAATGAACTAGTTACCATAACTAGCATCCACGATTAACTCCGGACATCACAATGTCTCCAGCTAGTGAGAATCAGTTGCTTGGATACACCAAGGAGTATACCTCGTGCTAGTCTCGATAGATTTGATGGTGTTCTAATCCATCAATTCATCGACTAGGGATAATTTCGATACATCACAATTACACATGTAGAGATACTCACTAGTTGTGATCCAATCACAAATTCTCTCAGTCTGTGAATCGTATCGTGGACATTCAGTAAATGAGTTTAAGATCTAATCAAATACATGAGAACATGTATACTCAAATAGTGAATCTTCATTTATCATATAAATGGTTCAAACATAAGGCGATTGCCTTAGGACATCTCTCATATATTACTAACAGGCAATGTATCTAAAACCATTTTAGATACATAAGCAATGAGCGGTATTTTGCAATACATCATTGCTACCCAAGTTACAAGATCATCGAGATCCAACAACCTTTCCGTGACTATTATCATGTATGACGGTGTCCTTCTATCTCTGATATCTTAGATCGATCAATTAGGCATAAACCATATCATCCCCTTATCGATCTTTATGTTTCTTGATCCCCAAGTAGACTCACTCAAACAAATGATCTCAATATCTCATATTGACTCATTTGAGCATGACCATACTTTTCGTGGTCCTACGCTATCAAGAGGCCAAAGATATCACTCCCATCATATGGGAGGGATATATCCCATCTACATCACTCACATCCCTCCGCATAATTCGTTACATACCCAGTGATCGCCGTTATAGTGTACCCTATTACGGTGTGACGTTAGACGATACCAAAGTACATAACTCCTTATATAAGGAACTGTAGTGACTTCAGGTCTAAGGACTATTCATACCAATAGTCACATGAGAAAGTATATGACACTCATATAACGATCCATGATACTTTCTCATGGTGGTTCAATTCAGTATATATATTCTCCAATATATATACCCATGTGTCAATGTGATATCACATATCTATGACTTGTGAGATCAAGTCACCCATTGACCTACATGCTAGTCTCAATGTATTAATATTGCCCTTGTCTATTAATACTTGACTAGGAATATTAAGAATAGTGTTCTGTACAGCTTCTCATAATAAATTCTACCAATTGATATACTGTAGATTAGAACCTACTATTCAAGGGCATTATTATATTTATTTTATCTGGCACATGCATAAAGTAAATATAATGAACAATCTTTGCATTTTATTAGTGAAATATGATACACATGATCCCTAATCAATCATCTCATGATTGGCACTAAGGGCTGACACTAACAGACTACAGACACCATCAGTCGACTGATGAGGGAGATCAGTTGACTGATTAGGGTGAATTCAGGCACAAAATATTTTCCAGTCGAGTGATCGCTTGGAGCACTCGACTGATGAGATCATCAGTCGACTGATGGGCATGATCAGTCAGCTGATGATGGATCCGTTGGAATTTATCTAGTGTGGATCGAGTCTTTGTGAGACAACAACTACAGAACCAGTCGACTGATGGGCGCAAAATCATCTTGATGCAGGTTATAAATGGAGCTTGAGATGGAGGAATTTGCAAGAGATTTTGGGGTGATCTTGGAGGGAAATTGCTATTGCATTCCAGACCTTCAAGAGCAATCCAAAGCAAGCAACAAGCAAGTGATCAAAGCGAAGTTTTGTAAAGTGTTCTTTACTTGTATTTCTTCTTGTATTTGTATTTGCTTGTATTACTTAGTGTAATTGCTTGTACGAGGTTTCTCCACTTCCGACTTGTGGTTGAGAAGGAGTTTGAGTAGTGTCGTGTGCATCTCTAGAACTCGTTGAGCTCACCCTATGGAGTAGGAACCCTAAGGTTCCGAACCACGTATATCGTGGTGTATTGTGTGTGCTTTGTATTTGTCTCATGTATTCGTACTTGTTATTTGTATTTCTGCTGCGCTAATGAATTGTAGAGGCAAGCACGACGAACGAACTATTTCCACCATCGTATACGCAAAAGGGCTATTCACCCCCCTCTAGTCAGCCACCGATCCTCTAACAAGTGGTATCAGAGCGAGGAGCTTATCACGGACTAATTTCCAACACAAGCATGACAAGATGGCAAGCTTCAACATCCAACCACCGAAATTCGATGGAGACTTTTCTTGGTGGAAGAAAAGGATGGAGGTATACTTCGAAACCGATTTCGATTTAATGCTAATCTTAGAAAATGGTTTCAAAATGCCTAGGGACAAAGAAAATAAGCTGATAGAGAAGTCAAGATGGACCAAGGATCAAATCAAGGACTTTAAGACCAATATTGAGGTAATAAAAATGCTAAGTGATTTGATTCCTAACAATATTTGGTCTAGATTAGGTAATTATAGGGATGCAAAGGACCTATGACATAAGGTGGTAAAATTCATTGAACATCCCGAACTGGCACAAGTAGAGGAAGAAGTCGAGGAAGAATGCCCATCAACATCTGAATCCGAAGATGTTGAAGAATCACCATCTACATTTGAAGATGTGGATGACTTGGAGGAAACCTCCACTTCTAGCATTGAGGAGAAAGAGAGGTCTTCCATCCCGGAACAAGAACAGGAAGAAGTATCTACATCCGGGAGAAGTGAAGATCAAGGGGCTTCCACCTCCCTAGGTAACTCATGCATTGTACTTAAAAATAAAAGTCACATAATATGCTTTGAGTGTAGGCAAATCGAGCATTACAAGAGCAAATGCCCAAAATTGGCTAAGAAGAAGGTACCGATGCCAAAAGTCAACAAAAAGTCAAAGGATGCTGGAGTCCTCATCAAAAAGAGCAAAGAGCACATTGTGTGCTTCAAATGCAATCAAAGAGGACATTACCGAAGCCATTGCCCTAGGGGGAGGAAGAAAGGGCAAGAAGGAGCTACACAAGTAGGGGGAGCTTCTAAAGCTAACCCTAAAGTATACTTTAATGCACCTTCTAATTCTAGGACTAAGAAGCATGCTAAAAATTATTTTAGTTCACTTGCTATTATTAATGAAAAGCATGCTAGTAGGAATAAATATTTTTGTCTAGGTGCCAAGCATGTTGATTTACCTAAGAACAAACCTAGACACCATAACTCTAGACCAATTCAACCTAGGGAGTCTATTAGGAGAATTGAAGAAAATTTGGACCTTAATCCCAAGAAGTCTAGGCATATGCCTAGAAAGAGTCATTCCCAAAAGATTAATGAAAAATCAAAATTGGGAAAGTTGGAATTAGAAAATTGAGCCTTGAGGTCAAGGCTTGAAAAATTGAAAAAGAACCTCAAAATTATGACAAATTCAATTAAAGGGTCAAATGTTCAAAATTTAAGGCCTAGGAGACAAGAATCGGTAAAGGGCAAGAAAGATTTGGGTCACAAACCTAAGTCCTACCATAATATTCCATTTGATTATGGAACTAAATCTAGGTCTAGAAAAACCAAGGTTAATAGGGAAGTCATCTCTAAGATTAGCCATAGTAAGTGTATAGTGGCTAAAAATTCAAGAAAAACTAAGGTAGCCACTAAGAAGGTCAAAGAGGGAGTTACCTCTAGAGTTGACCTAGGAAAGACCCAATTGACTAAGGCTCCAAAGCCAACAAGGGTCATTAGGAAGGTATCTAGGGAAGTTATCCCTAGTGAATACCTTTTTAACCCAAGGAGCTCCAATAGGTATTGAGTTCCTAAGAGCGTGATCGATTCACGCTAGATGGGTTAGGGTGTGTCAACCCTAAGTGGATGGGTAGTTAACCTAACCATGGTGAGTTGACACTTTAGGATGTGCCAATGTGGTTTGAGAAGATGAAAATTGATTAAATTGTCACAATTAAGTCTTAGGAGTCATGGTGTGCCATTTTGGGTTTTTGGCACACAGGGGGATAAATGGTATTAAGGCAAAAATGAATTTAATTCTAAGAAATGACAATTTGTGCTTAACACTTAGGTATCTTATACTTTGGTATTTTATAATTGTTATGCTTTGTTTGCCTTGTCTTATCATGACATCATATTTATTTTTATCATATAAAATATCATGATCATTTTTAGGGTTATTTTTATATGTCATGTATGCTTAGATTTCATTCACATGCCATGACATCATGATTATATGACACATGCTTATTCATGTTATCATTATGCCATAATCATTATTCATGCATAAATAAAATAGATTTAAGGACAAAGACAAGATTTTAAGTCCCATACATAAGGGAATCAAATAGCATTGCCTAGCATATGCATGAAACCCTAAATAATCAAGGCCCACATCTCACTAAAGAACTTGACTTGTATGTGTTTCACACATTTAGATACAAGTGAGATGTTTAGGAAAATGGAATTAAAGGTTTTAAAATCATTTCAAAATCATTTTGAAAAATCTTGGTGAAGTCTATCTTTTGATAGCAATCACTATTGAATGAGGTGATACAAAGAGGGCTCAATATTGAAGCTTTTCTCAACTTTTGAACTTTTTGTCAATCTTACTATTTTATGGGTAAAATAATTTTCCAATATTTTTCACCCATAATGTTTGTGATAAGTAATGTACGTACAAATTTTCATGATTTTTCAATGTATGTATATTTACTTATGATTTTTGGAAATTCATTTGAAAATGAAAATCGATTTTCGTATCATCGCACGCCATGATAGCAAATGATCACGAGGGTGGCAACTAGTAGTTGAAGAATCGATGCTCAAAGTTGATTTCGAGCAATGGTTGTTAGGCCCATGTTCAACAATGTTTTGGTCCCCTAACCACTCCTAATCCTAGGACATGCTTTGGAGAGCATTAAAAAGGATGGAAATCCATTGGATATGGATTGAGAGAAGTATTTAGGGTGAGTATCAATTTTAAGGTGTATGGAAGTTCAATGTTGAACTTGTGCCTTAATTTTGATTGTTTAAGTGTTTCTATTGGCTTAGGGACTCTCCAAGGACATTGTTGGTGCAATGGTCAAGGGGGAGCAAGCCTTTAAGGGGAGGTATCCATCATGGGAAGATGGATGTGTACTTTTCCTCATGGGAGGATTGAGGGAATGCCTCTCTTAAGTGATATGGGACTTATTGTTGGTGCAGTGGGCACCTAAGTCGAACCTATGTTTTGATTATAGCAAACGATACAAAGTTAAGCTTATATTGTTATCTCACGAGCTAAATCAAGTGTGCAGAAAAGTCTCAATGCTGGAGCTGAAGGCTAGCGACACCCGGAGGAAGCCGCGGTGGTCGGGCGACACTCGAGTTACTTCGGAGGGAACTGAAGGAATCGAGTGGAAGGCCGGAAGCAAAAGCGACAAGTAAGTATCGAGGTAAGCTCGTGTGTGCAAGCGTAAGTGAGGTCGTGTCCTTTGCGAGGGGCGTCCTTGGCGACGATCAACCCAAGACTTCCCATGGAAGGTCTATGTTGAGATCGGACGGCAAGTGGCCGTCGAATTCACTTGTATTTTGAGCTAAACTCCTTTTTTAGTCAAAAATCGTGGCTGCCAGTTCAACCGGCCAGTTCAACCGGTGGTAAAAAATCAGCCTCGAGGAGTCAAGCTTTATCACCATTTTTCAAGGAGTTTTGTGCCCATTTGTGATTGGTTGAAGACCCATTCGTTGAGGGGCTTAAAGGCTATAAAAGGAGGGCCAAACCTAGGGTTTTTCATCAATTCAAAAGCTTCCAAGTGCTTCCGATACGCTCGACTCTCCGACATCCCTACGACGAGCTGCCTGAGGCGGCGACTAAAGCTTCAACCTCCAATCCTTGAAGTCGTCAGTATAATCTTTAATTTTGTATAAGTTGTCTTTATTTTCAAGCTTTAAATCATATCAAGGAGAGGGGGAGTGTCCCTCTACCTTGAATCTTTATTGAGTTTTTGTATTCGCTTAACTCCTATCTCTATCGAGAAGGAGTTCGTTTAATATTTGCCCTCCGTGCGTGGTCAAGGACCATTAGGGCCTTGGAGTAGTAGCCGTAGGCTACGAACCAAGTAAAAACCCCTCGTGTTTTTATTTATTTATTGCTATCTTTCCGCTGCGTTTACTCGTGCCAATTCGAACGATTACGAAAAGTTTTTTCTTATCGCTATTCACCCCCCCCCTCTAGCGCTCAAATCGATCCAACAATTGGTATCAGAGCCGGGGGTTGCTAAGATTTGGTGAAACCACCAATCTAGCTTTTTTTTACAGATTTATTTTCTTTTAATTCTGTTTATTTCTATTTATTTTGTTTGTTAAATTCTCTCCCGCACTACTAATCCAAGACGCGAGTCTTGGTACTTGTTTTTGAGTTTTTGTCTTTGCTAGCTTTTCGGTCTTCGTCTCTTTTTGTCTTTTTGTTTCAATGGCCCATCTCGAGGGTTTTAGCACCGTCCGACCTCCGTTTTATAACGGAGATGACTTCCGTTATTGGAAGGGTCGGATGGAATGCTTTCTCAAAACCCAACTCGAGATGTGGATCATAATCCAAACGGGTTTCACACTTCCGACTAATGAAGTGGGTGACTCCTTGGATTATGATCAATGGACCGCGTTGCAACAAAAGCGACAAGTCGGCCGACGCCAAGGCAACACAAATCCTCCAATGCGCCTATCCAAGGAGGAGTTAAATCGCGTCGGCCCCTTCATAGCGCAAAGGATCTTTGGACTAAACTAATCGAGTTACGAAGGATCGGATCAAGCCAAGGTATGTAAGCGTGATTTGTTATTCAATAAATTGTACACACTAAAAATGCAGGAACACGAATCCGCGACGCAACTCCACGCCCGTGTCGGGACATCGTCAACAACTTACACGCATCGGGCAAAAGGTCAAAAACCGCGACCTTATAAGGTATGTTCTAAACTCTTTTCCGAGGACTACCTTGTGGGCATCCATGGTCGATGCCTACAAGGTCTCCAAGGATCTTTCTAAAATTAGGTTAGATGAACTCTTTTCCGATTTCGAATTACATGAACAATCCAACTCGGAACCCGAGAGGGGTATAGCTTTATTTGCAGGATCAAAGAAGAAGAAAATCGCAAGCAAGCCACCACCAACCGAGGAGGAAGACGAGTCCGAAGAAGAAGTTGACCCGGAATTGACTGCCGAACTAATGAACCTAGCTCGAAGAATAGCCAAGGGACGAAAGCGAACCACGACTCGACCCAACCAAGGTAAACCTAAAAGTTCTAATATTAGGTGTTATGAGTGTAACAGGTTTGGACATATCAAGTCCGAGTGCCCCAAGCTCAACCACCAAGGACCTAAGCACAAGAAGGCCCTCAACGCGACATGGGAAGAAGCGTCATCCAAAGAAGACGGAGACCACGTCTTCATGGCGAAATCAATTGAGTCGGACACGAGACCGAACCCGAACTTGAGTCAGAACCGGAGGATGATTCGGACTACGAAGCAACCTTCAAGTCAAGCCACGGATACGCATCCGGTTCAAAAGATACCCTTAAGGTGAGTCGTACTTTATTTAATACTTTACATAATATGGTTAGGTTTTTGTCTAGGAAGTTAGCTAAGTCCGAGTCCAAGGTCGAGACCCTGGTTGAGGAAGTTAAACTCCTCAAACACGAGGTCTCCCTAACCTCTTCGACTAGTCGAGTTCAAGAGAAGGACTCAACTCGGGTTGAAAAACTCGAAGTTGAGAACTCACTCTTGAAAAGTCAAGTCGAAGATCTTAGGAATACGTTGGAAAGGTTTACTTTGGGATCCAAAGGACTTGACCTCCTACTTGGATCGCAAAGGGCCGTGTACAACAAGGCCGGACTAGGGTTTAGCTCAAACACGACCAATAAGTCGTATATGTCAATCGTAAGTAGACATAAAATATGTGTCCAAGCATGGGTCCCTAAGACCGCTTTGATTTCAACTCTAGGATCTAACTCGTCTTTGGGTTCCCAGGACCAAATCCACTATGTGGATAGGCCGAACCGATTCAACCGTCTAGGGAAGCCCGATACAAAACATGTTTGTGCTTTAACTTAGAAATTGCATGCTTAGTTTTTTTTTGTTGTTTTTTTTAACTCACTTGGAATACACAAATAACCAACTAAAAAATCCTTCGAAAAGATTGAGCCTCGGGGAGCCTCTTTTCAAATAACCAACTAAAATCCTTGAAAGATTGAGCCTCGGGGAGCCTCTTTTCAAAAATAACTAGTTAGACTAGGAAATAGTCTTAGGTGAGTCAAGTCATCATTTTCTTGAACATGGCTTTGTCTAAGGAAGTGGTCGATGATCCGATAAAAGAAGACCCTTGTGCCTCGCCACGACACGAAGCCATGATCTTGAAAAGGTAAACTTGACAAGCCTTGGGTTAAATCCAAATCTAACTTGGACCTAAATCCACTTAATCAAACTTAATTGAAAATCATCTCAACATAAAATTACTTGAACCTAAATCCACTTAATCAACTTAATTGAAAATCATCTCAATATAAAATTACTTGAACCTAAATCCTAATTACTTGAACCTAAATCCACTTAATCAATTTAATTGAAAATCATCTCAACATAAAATCACTTAAACCTAAATCCACTTAATAAATTTAATTGGGAGTCATCTCACAAAAAACACATAAGTATAACATGCTTGATCATATAGATTCGGGTGAGATGACCTAGGTTTAACAACTTACAACCAATTTAAAAATAAAAATCTAACATCCAATCCAACCACCTTGTGTGTAGGATCAATGGATGTTGGACAGTGGTTGCTCCCGACACATGACCGGGGATCAACTCAAATTCACAAAGCTTCGATTCAAACGACAATGATCGGTAGCCTTTGGGAATAACGGCAAGCTCAAAATCATCGGATCAGGTGATATCGAGCTTAACTCGAATTTTGTTATTAAAAATGTATTACTTGTAGAGAATTTTGAATATAACCTGCTTAGCGTAAGCCAATTGTGTGACAATAACTATAAGGTCGTATTTTTAGAAAATGAATGTGTAATTAAAACAAATGAAACAGCTAAAACAATACTCAAAGGAACTAGGACAAATAACATTTATACAATGAACTTAATCAAATCCTCAGCCAAATGTCTTATGACACAGGAAGAGGAATCATGGTTGTGGCACCGACGACTCGGTCACTCGCTTTTAAGACTTGTCCACAAGATGAGTCAGAGTGGCTTAGTCAGAGGTTTACCCAACCTCAACAACTTGGTTAATAAAATCTGTAATGCTTGTCAACAAGGAAAACAACCTAGGACACAACACAAGTTAACTAACCAAGAACGAACCTCAAGTGTACTTGAGCTCCTGCATATGGATCTATTCGATTCACATGGAGCCAAGTCACTCAATAAAAGTCAATATTGCTTAGTCATAATTGACGACTACTCCAGGTTTACATGGGTTAGGTTCATCAAACATAAAAATGATACCCTAGATCAATTAATCAATCTATTCAAATTAATCGAGAATCAAAAAGACCTTAAGGTTAAAAGACTTAGAAGCGATCATGGTGGTGAATTCGAAAATCAAAGGTTCACCGACTTCTGTAACCTAAACGGATACCACCATGAATTCTCTTGCCCTAGGACCCCTCAACAAAATGGCCTAGTGGAGCGAAAAAACCGAACTCTACAAGAAGCCGCTAGGACCATGTTAAACGAATATAACCTACCTGATAGGTTTTGGGCAGAAGCCGTTAGCACGACTTGCTATGTCCAGAATAGGATCCTTATGGTAAAGAGGCACCTTAAGACCTCGTATGAGATTTATCACGATAAAATACCTAACATCAAGTACTTTAGGGTATTTGGGTGTAAGGTACATATTCTAAACACTAAGGATTACCTAGGGAAATTTACATCCAAAACCACGACCGGAATATTTCTAGGATACTCGACTACAAGCCGAGCTTATAGAGTATATAACCACGACACCCTTAGAGTCGAGGAGACTATCAATGTAGTATTTGATGAAGGACACGAACCTACAAAACCCCCGACAACCCCAATTAGCGAGCCTACTCATACTAGACCTAACTCTGACCCTGAGATCGAGTCTAATCCACATCAACCAACTTCTCTTGTCGACCAAGTGACAAGTGATCCGAGTCAAACTAGTGTTCAACCAAGTCACCCCATTGATCAAGCATTAGGTGACACAAACCCAACCCAATCTAGGATTCAGACTAACCACCCTATCGATCAAGTGATAGGAGATCCTAATCTAGGAGTTCGAACTAGAGCATCCTATAGGAACCTTAGTCAAATTTCCTTAATTTCAAAGATAGAACCCAAATCAATTGAACAAGCTCTTCTTGATCCCGATTGGATTATTGCAATGCAAGAAGAGCTAGCTCAATTTACTAGGAATGAAGTGTGGGAATTAGTACCACCACCTAAAGACAAAACGACAATTGGAACAAGGTGGGTGTTTAGAAATAAGCTTGATGATAAAGGTGAAGTAGTTAGAAACAAGGCTAGGTTAGTCGCCAAAGGGTTGATCAGTCGAAGGCTTAGATTACGACGAAACCTATGCCCCAGTAGCTAGACTCGAATCCATTCGAATGTTGCTAGCTTATGCCGCACATCGAGGATTTAAGCTATTTCAAATGGATGTTAAGTCGGCATTCCTAAATGGATACATTAAAGAAGAAGTTTATGTTAGCCAACCCCCCAGATTCGAAAATCTAGATAAACCCGACCATGTTCTAAAACTTAAGAAAGCTCTCTATGGACTTAAACAAGCTCCTCGAGCTTGGTACGAGAGACTTTCAATCCATCTCAAGTCAAAAGGGTTTAACCAAGGCTTAGTTGACCCAACTCTCTTCGTAAAAACCTTAGGTAAAGAAATATTCATAGCTCAAATTTACGTAGACGATATAATTTTTGGAACCTCTAACTCAGCCTTACTAAACGAGTTCGTTTCACTCATGGAAAGTGAGTTTGAAATGAACTTGGTAGGCGAGTTAAGTTTCTTTTTAGGTCTACAAATTAAACAAACTAAGGATGGTATATACCTATATCAACAAAAATACACTAAGGAGTTAATTAAAAGATTTGGAATGCAAGACGCTAAGATAATAAACACCCCAATGGTGATTAATGTTAACATAGGAGAAGACCTAGAAAGTAAGTCCATTGACTTAAAGTACTATAGGAGCGCGATAGGAAGTCTCCTATACTTAACTGCGAGTCGACCCGACATCCTATTCGCGATGAAGTATGTGCGCCGGGTTTTCACGTGCTAAAGTCTCACCTAACCCTAGTTAAGCGTATCCTTAGATATCTTAAGGGTACACTTAACGTTGGTATTTGGTACCCTAGATCTACAGAGTTCGAACTAATCGGCTACTCTGATTCGGATTATGCCGGTAGTAAACTCGATAGAAAGAGCACGAGTGGTTGTTGTCAACTACTCGGCTCAAGTCTAGTGAGTTGGTCTAGTAGGAATCAACATTGTGTTGCCTTATCTACCACCGAAGCCGAATACGTTGCGATGGGTGAGTGTGTAACTCAGCTTCTTTGGATGAAGCACACTCTCCGAGACTTTAGGTTTGACTTCACCAAAACTAACATTTTTATAGACAACATAAGTTCGAGAAATCTAACTAAGAACCCTATATGCCCTTCAAGAACAAAGCATATAGAGGAAAACACCATTTCATTCGAGAACATGTAGCCGGCTCCATACAACTCGAATATGTTGACTCGAAGTCTAACCTAGCATATTTACTAAACCACTACCCGGTCGAATTTAGTCTCTTGAGGCGAAAATTAGGAATGTGCGAATAGAATAGGTTTTGCAAATTATATTACTACTATTTCTTACTTTTTCATGAAACTAGCATAGGTCATACCTTAGATATCATGCACCCCTAGATTTAAGGAGCTTATACATCTCACCACTGATAGTCCTAAGGTGTTCGTGTACTTAGCCACATAGATGCGCGTGAGATGTTAGGACCTAACTCCTGGTTCGAGATGTAGAGCTAGTGCATCGCTATGAACCATGGAGTATAATCATACATACTAAGCAAACTCGACCGGGTGGTTGATCCTTCATATCAATCAAGCCAAATATGAGTCGAACATTTCACAGATGAGCTTATTTTCAATATACTATTTTTTTAATAAAAAATATGGAACATGCTTGGACTTTAAATTTAGCAATTATTATGATTTCCACACACCCCTTACTCTTTTCGATATACGGCAAAAGGGGGAGAAAAAGGCCAAAGTTAAGGGGTCAAATTTTTTTTTTTTGATAACTTAACTCTTACTTCATGTTTAAACCAAAAGTTAACTTTAGGTTTTGAGAACTTATTTAACTTTTGACAAAAGGCCAAGTTAAGAGAATTCTTAACTTATTTATGTCGTTAGTGTTTTACTTAAGGGGGAGAAAGGGCTTAACTAAAACGCTTTACTAAAGCTAATTTTAAAACGTTTTACTAAAGCTAATTTTAAGTAATGTTAATTACTTAAAGCAACCCTCAAGGGGGAGGATTAAGGTCTTTCTTCAAAGACTCACCCTCGGTCAAGGGGGAGGTTTCCTCAAGGGGGAGTACTTGAAGAAAATCCTTACTACTCCAACTTAATCTTCATTTTTTTCTCTCATGCACATTATTATTCTTCATGCTTGCTTAACTTTGTATGTGGGTTTGCCATAAATCAAAAAGGGGGAGATTGTTGGTGCAGTGGGCACCTAAGTCGAACCTATGTTTTGATTATAGCAAACGATACAAAGTTAAGCTTATATTGTTATCTCACGAGCTAAATCAAGTGTGCAGAAAAGTCTCAATGCTGGAGCTGAAGGCTAGCGACACCCGGAGGAAGCCGCGGTGGTCGAGCGACACTCGAGTTACTTTGGAGGGAGCTGAAGGAATCGAGTGGAAGGCCGGAAGCAAAAGCGACAAGTAAGTATCGAGGTAAGCTCGTGTGTGCAAGCGTAAGTGAGGTCGTGTCCTTTGTGAGGGGCGTCCTTAGGCGACGATCCAACCCAAGACGTCCCATGGAAGGTCTATGTTGAGATCGGACGGCAAGTGGCCGTCGAATTCACTTGTATTTTGAGCTAAACTCCTTTTTTAGTCAAAAATCGTGGCTGCCAGTTCAACCGGCCAGTTCAACCGGCGGCAGTTCAACCGGCCAGTTCAACCGACGGCAGTTCAACCGGCCAGTTCAACCGGTGGTCAAAAATCAGCCTCGAGGAGTCAAGCTTTATCACCATTTTTCAAGGAGTTTTGTGCCCATTTGTGATTGGTTGAAGACCCATTCGTTGAGGGGCTTAAAGGCTATAAAAGGAGGGCCAAACCTAGGGTTTTTCATCAATTCAAAAGCTTCCAAGTGCTTCCGATACGCTCCGACTCTCCGACATCCCTACGACGAAGCTGCAGGAGATTTACGACTAAAGCTTCAACCTCCAATCCTTGAAGTCGTCGGTATAATCTTTAATTTTGTATAAGTTGTCTTTATTTTCAAGCTTTAAATCATATCAAGGAGAGGGGGAGTGTCCCTCTACCTTGAATCTTTATTGAGTTTTTGTATTCGCTTAACTCCTATCTCTATCGAGAAGGAGTTCGTTTAATATTTGCCCTCCGTGCGTGGTCAAGGACCATTAGGGCCTTGGAGTAGTAGCCGTAGGCTACGAACCAAGTAAAAACCCCTCGTGTTTTTATTTATTTATTGCTATCTTTCCGCTGCGTTTACTCGTGCCAATTCGAACGATTACGAAAAGTTTTTTCTTATCGCTATTCACCCCCCCCCTCTAGCGCTCAAATCGATCCAACACTTATCACTAGAAAGTTTGAAGACATGTGTTTTCCTCTAAGGGAGAGATTGTAAGATCTCATTGGGATATGAGACATTCATACCCTTGGGGAGGACCTTTTTGATGTATGTCAAAAAGAGAAAGAAGTTACCAATTGGGGTTAGTTGGAATTCTCATTGGGATGTGAGAATTCCTAATTGGGGATAATTGGTAGACTTGAGTTTCAGGTTTTGTCAAACATAAAAAAGAGGGAGATTGTTGGTGCAATCGGCCTAGGTCTCAGTTGACCGGACTCGAGTTTGACTCGAACTATATTTTGATATTAGACAAAACGTATGACATGGGATTGTCATGGGAAGTCCAACATGGGTTGACCACGTAAATCCAAGTGTGTAGCCTTGGTGGTGAAAAGTCCAAGCATGGGGCTTGGTTTTGGGAAAATCCAAGCATAGGGCTTGGTGTTGGAAAGTCCAACATGAGTTGGCCACATAAGTCCAAGTGTGTAGCCTTGGCGGTGAAAGTCCAAGCATGGGGCTTAACATGGAAAATCCAAGCATGAGGCTTGGTGTGGGAAGTCTTGAGGACTTGACAAGTTCACTAGTCTCATAGGCTCGGGGTCCTTGAGTCAGTGAAGGATGACATTGCGAAGCCGTGTGCTTGGTGCATCCGAGGGACCATCGGACGGGGAGAAAATGGAGTAAGGCCGAAGGGAAGTAGACTTCGATGGCAAGAGACGCGAAGGATGACATTGTGAAGCCGTGCGCTTGGTGCATCCGAGGGACATAGGCCAAGCGAAGAGAGCTTCGGTGGGAAACTCCATGAGAGGATGAGGTGGACTTGGCTAAGTGGCTAAGACTGAGTGTCAGATGCTCAAAAAACTTGGTGTTTGAGGTTTTACCCAACATCGATCTATAGGTATCACGATTGTTCTATCGAAGATCGGGCGTCGACTAACTTTTCGGCTAACAATTGATCCGAGGAGGCGTTAAAGCCGTGTTGGGTTAGGCGTCAATCGCCCGCCAAGTATTGAATTTTCAACCCGCCATTTCAGTTTATGAATCAACCCGCACTTAGTCAGACTTGCCTGCATGGGTTGCCTTGAGAAATAATAAAAGAAGATAAAACTTGTGGAAAAAATTATTTAAGCTTTTTAACCAATATTCTAATACTAACAAGACAATTTTCTCATAATCACAATTATTTTCTATCACACATATACGTCAACAAAATGTAAGAGAAATTAGAGAAAATAATAAAGAATATTTGATTTAAGTACTCTAATAATTTTTTAATATACTCTAATTAGTTTATAATTATTTTATCATTACTATTTTAATTAATATAGGAAATGATGACATATCAAAATCAACTAATTACAAGTGTTGAAAAATCTCAATTAGATCTCTATTTAGAGGAGTCAAAATTTGAATTTTGCATATTATCAAGATTTGAATATTTTAAAGTATTAAAAGAATAAAGCATCAACCTGGTGTGATCCAGAGGGTTTCCCCACAGCATAATTGGTCGTACTCATCTATCAAGAACCTTTTCGGATATCCGCCTGGGGCAATGGCCGAACTTGCACCACCAAGGTATCAGGGTAAGAAGATCTAATAAGACGACTTAATTACTAAGAGCTCCTAGACGGAAACATCAATACCTCGTGATCCAATGGCCACCGAGACACCAGAAGTAACCTCTACCTGTAAATCGGACCGAAATCCGTCGGTAGGTGATCGTGCTACCAATCCATATGAATAGGAGATTGAATATCCATCTCCTATTACAAACATTTGCGGATCCGTGAAGCTCGACGAGCATCTTAAAACCGCCGTTGATCAGCCGATTGGTCGAAATTCAAAGATCAGATGAGGTACTACCTCTTTCCTGTTGGTATTGACTTGTAAGGACCAACTCGCTAGATCTCACATAGAAAATCCCATTAAGGAAATATGTACAAATATAATCGCCGAAAAACTTTGCGGTTGAGTTGCAATCTTCGAGGAATTATGAAAATAGTCGCGAAAGTTGAAATCTTAGATACCGCTCTCTTAGTAATACGCCCAAGAACGATTTTGATGATGTGTTGCCCTTCCATGTCGCAAGCTCTAAACCAGACAAACTCGACTTTGCAAAAACTTTCGCTTGCCGACTTCTCTAAACAATTGGTCACCCGACAAACCAATTGATCACACTACAAACTATAGGCTTGTTGTGGTTCCAATGGCCAATGTAGGCTCAGTCCATGATTTACGGAGCAAGCCATCAAGGAGCCTTGACGTTCACGGCGGAGCTTCAACGACATAGTTTGAAGGGCCCTTAGATCAAGATCGATCATCGCATCCAACCTGGTACACCATGTTATCTAAATGTCGGCAAATGGGTCACATGCACAACCGAAGGGGGAACTCGACACGCAGAGCGACGACCATATGCTCTAACTGGGTGGGACCCTTCAATATTGATTTCCTCTACTTTGATTGCCTTTGGCTACACTATTTCTAAATGGGATAGCTAGAATCAAAACCAAGGGTTAATGAAGGGGAGCGGACTCCGAAATCCCCTAAGATTTCAACCCGCCTGGATCCATGGGCGTTGCGCTTAGACTATCTAAGTGGCCAAGAATTCAATAAAGTACTAAGGGCTATCTAGGATACCAGCAGATCGAGTGTAGTCTAAGAAGGTTTCATGGTTGATATACAAGACACGGTTAGACTCAAGATCCTTGTTGTTTATACTTTTTTTTAAGCCTACACTGAGTACAGGCCCAAGACCCGTGACTAAGGAGCTTCAAAGTGCCGCTGAAAAGCCGGCCGTCAAATCCACGCAGTAGAAGGTTATCTTCCAGTGGGAACGCCTCTGCGCCCACTCTCGGTTTACTGTGAAGCAACTTCTTCAAAGTTAACCCGAATTAATCGGGAGGCCCAAATAGGTATAGTGTGGGTCAGATTAGGTTCAAACTCCTTACGGCTGAATGTGGATTCAATAGACTTGCCAGTCCCTTCAAGGACGTCGAGCGCTAATTTAGGCCCCACCTGTTTTTTTGTCAACATGACTTTGTTCGGTTTGATTAGTGAGGATGGAGTGGGTCCCATGGCCTTGGTTTATCATTTTTTTCGAACCTCACAGTGCTAGTGAGGGATTTATGAGACCCATTACTAGCTCGATCGCCATGCACGATTGTTGGTTATGGCGACACGGAACCGTTGGTTTGCTAAAAATATAGATCCCTAAATTGGTCCACGTGAGCCAATGCCTACCGTGGATAACATGAGATTAAGCCCAAGGTAATTATGTAGCCTACGGTTTAGTTTTCGGCTGTTAGATTATAACTTATGTGTGCTTGACCTCGAGTTGAAGTTAAGGACACGTGATGGCATGGCAACATCAATTCGGCTCCAAATTTTGCCACAGAGATGGTTATATACGGAACATTAATCTCCAATTTGCCCAAGATACTAATGAATCCGTCAATCGTCTCGAGCTATTTTGAACCTCAAACAATCCTTATCTTGTCGATCCTTTCCATATTATGTTCCTGAACTCGGGACCGATCATACTATAGGTCATGACATCATATTCATTTGCCCAAAATCCACTGTAACGAGATTGTTTATGGGACTTTTTATATTTTACCGGGCATTTATTATTATGCCGTCACATATCGGGTTCCTCCTCAGATTTGGTAATCCCATCACATTAGCTTCCACCACATCATGATTAATTTGTAATTTCCCACAAATGGACATATCTTCAAACATTAGACTCTTGTTATTAACAAATGACCATGTAATAACATATTACAACTACGTCATGATTTAAAATTGATTTAAATAACAAGCATAAACTATGACGGGCCATCCAATTGATTCTGGGATGTTAGTCTCTCCCATAGACATATGGCGACGCGTAATCAATACCTTTAGATGTTTACGACTATCCACTGATGCAATATGGCTGATCATCAACATCCTGGTAGACCCCATAGGCATTAAGGTAGCAATTTCAAATTATTTGTACTTCCAATCATACTGATCCGTTGCATAGATAGCAGTGAGCTACGCACTAGGGTCAATCCCTATCAAGAGCATGTTATTCGTGCATATCACATGCTCATCATGAGATGTTTGATAAAATGGAGTTAAAGGTTTTAAAAACATTTCAAAATCATTATGAAGTGATGAAATGGAAAACCTCTACTACGCAAGCCTCTAAAAATCTACCAGATCTTATGATGAGCAATCATGACCATTAATATAATCGATGAGTGATATCACATTCCTCTAGTCAGCTGTGCCTGGGGGCCAAATATAGTAGTCTTTGACTCCTCAGCTGTACTTGATAGAATAAACTTTATAATCCGATATCAATGCGGCTTACATTAAAATTGTGGATAAAATAATTAATCAAATATTTTTGCACTGGCCATATTTTACGTGTCATGTTATAATCATATTCAATCCATATGAATTCTCATATGATTTTTTCAATTACCGAAAAGAAGGTGCATAATTACAATTTTAGCTTTGGGCTTAGGCCTGCCAAAGGCATCATTGATTTTTCATATTAACTAAAATTCGATTTAAGATCGAGTATGAACGCAGAATTTACCTGTATGTTTACTCAGGGACTCAATCGGCGATCTATTGGAAACCACTCCAACCATGGTTGGGAGTACAAAAGCTCACTGAAGTGCACTATTGCATTAACTGTAGTTGAGCCCCCGCAGCGATAAACAAAAGCGTATGTGTACATGCCCATGTTCAACTCAGAGCTGTGATTTATGTCCACCCTCTAAAAAACACACTTTCGGGGGTAACCCACTAGACATGCCCATTTTCAGAGTGAGGTGAGACCCAGCAATTGGATAAGGGTGGAAATCCCACCTTAATCGAATATTGGATTTCTTGGGGAGAAGTGTTTAGCGGAATCGAGATATGCACATATAAGTGTAAGGGGCAAAGGCTCAAATGAACTTCAATGTGCCTTAATTACAAGTTGTCGTCAGATTGCTAAGTTTTCCTGTGATGCGGGCTTTAGGATTGCACCTTCCAATTAGGGGACGGATCTCTAGGTAAATGGTCACTGAAAGGAAAAAGCCATCTATTAAATCTTTTAAGCGTTAGGAGATCTAAAAGCTTCTTAATTCCTAGGTCACTAAGATGGATGTTGGGCTTCATGTTACATTAAAGATCACGCCTTTGTCCGCAGGCTTTGACCAGTGAGAAACAAAATCCGAGAAAGTAATTTTTTTCTGCTTAATGATGATGCTTGAGAACTAATGGCCATTGAAACTGACCGGGTCAAGTTTGCAATTGGAGCGTGTTTCTATCCTCAAAATTGTAAGATCTCATCTCACATCATCTAGGACCTTTTGGTGCATGTCAAAAGAAGTTACTAATTTTAGTTAATTTCATCTAGAATCCAATTGGGATAATAGACCACTTATCAAAACATCAAAGAGATTGTTTGCAATCTACCAGTCACGATAGGACGAAGTTTGACTTGAAAAGATTTTTGATGTTAGACAAAACGATGATATGAATTTATTTCATCCAAGAGGCTTATGGAAGTCCAAATGGTCGCCATGTAAGTCCATTTGAAGGTACCCAAGCACCTAGATGGAAAATCCAAGCACATTTCTGTAAGTCTTGAGATTTGACAAGTTCACTAGTCTCAGAGGCTCCTTCCTTGAGCCCAAGGATCATATTTACTCAGCATTCTGGGACGCTGTACCAATACAGGCCTAAGGAAGTAGATCAAGGCAAGAGACTTAAGGATGACATACGATATAATTTGGCACCGAGGACGCATGGAAGAGACTTTTGGGAAACTCCATGAGAGGATGAGTACTTGGCCAAGTGGCTAACATCTCCTGATGCTCAAACAACTTGGTGTTTAAGATTTTCGACATCGATCGATATATTACCAATGCTTATCGAATGATTTTTCCAGTGTTCGATCGATCTAACAACTATAGACCGCCAAGCACAATATCGTTGATTATTACTCAACATACAATGACTGATCTTAATTCGCACATAATATTTCTAATCGAAAGTAATCATCCGAGCACTCAACATTAAGGATTCTAATGATGGATCCATCAACTTGTCCAGATGGATCAAGTTGTGAAACGACAAGACACCAACATGGTCACATCACCAATGACAAAATCAAATCGATTATAAAATGGATCAGATGGAGGATTTTGCAAGACTTTTTGAGATTTTGAAATTATCTGATTCCGCATCTTAAGAGATCCAAAGCAAGCAAAAGCAAGGATCAAGTTAAGTTTTGTAAAGTGTTATTTACCATCTTGTCTTTGTATTTTGCTTGTAATTTTGTATTACGTTGAATGCTTTAGAGTTTCTCCACCTCTACACCGCAAAGGAGTTTTTGTTGACGTATATAACAAGAGAGCTCGTGATTTCGGAGTAGGAACCCTAAGGTTCAACCACGATATCTTGTGTTCAGGCATGTGTTGTATTCTTTTATTCATTTTATCATTCAACAAGGCTAACTAGATCAAGACACACAAGAACAACGATTTCCATCGTATGTGAATTGGATATTCACTTCAAACCGATCCTCCAACTAAGATATATTCACGGCCACACTTTGCGACACTAGCAAAGATTTCATAGAAGGGTGAGCAACACTTAATAGTCGATGCACTTGTCAAGCATGCCCGTACACTCGCCTCGATGGGGATACATGAAGTAGATAAAAATTGTAGCGGAGGCATATTCTATCCAAAACAGGAGTCCCTTAGTGACAATATTTAGAAATACAACACTGGAAGCAGATCTAGTAAAAACCCCAAAATAATAATAGAAATATAAGTATTTTATTAACTGCATGCATGCACGACTAAAATATAAATCAATTAAAAGTAAATTAGTTTTTTGACACCAAATTAAATCGCAACAAAATCCAAAGTGCATAAACAAAATGCAATAACAATAAAGCAAATAAAGCATCTATCCTAGTGGGACCAAAGATGACAAGAGACTGAGACACGATAGGTCAGGACACGCCTCTATCAACTAACCTAGAGGATAAGAGAATGAGTACAACCACCAAATGGATAGAAAATAGATAATCATAACATAATGGAGGTCAAAGGAAAATAAGCTAGAGTAACCAAAACCTCAAAGTAGCTAATTTTGAACTAACGGTCGAAGAGAATAAAATAATTAAGAAATATATAAACCAATCTAATTACAAGTAATATACTCAAGATAATGAGTAAATCCTCCGGCTCTCGAGGTAATACAAAGGACATCCCTCAGTAACAACATGACCATGATCGAGTCTTAAGGCATCGACATATAGAGTAATCTAGTTAAACCACATGCTATCATAAGGTACTCGTGGGTAGACTAATAAAAGAATGTCTCTTCGAAACGACATGCTATCACAATCGATTCTCGTAAGAATAGTATATAGCTATCTAGCTATGGATCGATGCACAACATGCTATGAACTGTCTGGGCAGAAGAGAAGGTAGCTATCTATCATGCTTTATACACAAATTCAACTATCACTAACTCTGAACGGGTAGTCCAAGAGTATAACTCCACTGTAGATTCTCTCAACTACGAAGGGGAGACATGATCGACCACAGGTATACAAATGCAACCATGATTCGAAAGTAAGAACACTCTCATCAGAGACTTTATTATTTATAGACATACACATATGAGAAATGTTATATACCCTCTAAGAAATAATCTCATCTTAACTATCTACTCTGAATGGTTATTCCAAGAGTATAACTCCACGGTAGATTCTCTCAACCACGAATGGGAGACATGATCGACCACAGGTATACAAAGCAACCATAGTGTAAAAGTAGGAAACCTCTACTGTATACCTTCTCAACCACGAATGGGAGACATAGCTGGCAGGCGAAATAAAAGAAAAGTTACATATCCTCTACTGCAGACCCTCTCAACCATGAATGAGAGACATAGTTGACAGTCAAGATAGGAGAAAAGTTATATATCCTCTAACGATTAATCTCATCTTAATTATACTATTTCATGTTAGGGCAATCAACCCATGTATGATGTGGTTTTGATGTGTGTGGCAAAGGTTTAAGTTAGGTTGTTTATGGATTTGATATGTTTGTTGAAGTCATACATGACTTAGTAATTCACACAATAAAATTGGTGGTTCACCATCTCATGACTTTCCTTAGTATGAAGGCACATTGTGAAGTCGTACTTCATCCAACTTTGATGAGGAGCAGTAAAGCCAAAGGAAGTAGACTTTTATAGATGCTATATCATTCAATAAACGCTTTCATCCGAGGATGTCACAAAGAGAATTCACAGGGACTTCAAGGGAGATGAGAGAATGAGCAAATGTAAAACCTATAGGTGAACTTCCAATCTGTTTCCTATGCTCAACCGATTGAGGTTTTACTCGATCATTTGGATGCTCAAACAAGTCTTTGTTTGAGGTTTACCGCACTAGTTAGCCATGAATGGGCAATCGATCCAAGTCGAAGAGTTCGATTAAATACAGCGATTAGTAGTCAATCGCTACATTAGCATGATTGATGGCACATCGCATGGATGGAAGTTGATGTTGAGCTGCGGGCACTTAGTAAGTAGCCGATCAGCCATGGCATCAAGAATGTGGATTGACCGATCAAAAATCATTGGGTGATGACAACTGTTGGGAAAGGCATGCTAGCTCGGAGACTCATAGGCTCCCATGTTCCCGGATTAAAATTTTCACCAATGAAAACTAATCCGGATGGGATGAGTTTTTAAGCACCCATCGTCGTTAACGAGACGATCGCTGAACAAACTAGTTGTTCAAGCAACACAACTCTTCTAGTCGGTTAGCCGCGGAAGAGACGACGGACGGATCGCCGGTTTTTGTGTTTATCTTCGGGGTCCATGATTATACAAATACATGCAAATGTAAACTAGTATAATCAACATATACTAACATAAAGAACATAAGCTAGCATATCAAATAAGAACATGCAAAGAACAATAATAAAAGTTGTAAAACTTTTATACCTCTTGATCTTCTATTGTATGTCCTAACCTCCTTGTAGACTTCGTGTGGGCGAAGATCCTCCACAAGTTGAAGCATCCTAGATCTTCTTCAATCCAAAGAAAGAAGAACTCTCTTTCCCTTCTTGCTTGAGCCAACCACCAATCCACAAAGGATTGATGCCGCCGACCCCAAGAATAGAGAGAACAAAATGGAAACAAAACTCATCTCTTATCTAGGACCAACCATCAAGCTCCAAGCATGATGTTTGCCGCCGGTCCAAAGAGAACAAGAAGAGGATGAGAGGAATAGGTTGAGCGCCGACCAAGGTAGAGGGAAAATATCTAGGAGCCGGCAACACCCTAGGAAGAAGAAGAAGATATCCTCTCCTATAGTTCACTTCCCTCCATAACCTAGCCGCCCAACCAAGGAAAGGAAAATCTAGGTTTCTTCCACTAATGGAAGGGCAAACCCTAATTTCCCAAACCAACCTAATCCATTGATAGAGAAGCTGCCAAAAACAAGGAAGAAGGAGGAAGAAGGGTTGCCGCCCACCATCATGGACCAAACCCTAACCCTAGCCTCTTCCTATTTCTTGCCGCCCAACCAAGGTGGAAGGAGGAGATCTTGAACCGGCCACTTACCCTAGGAAGAAGAAGAACTCTTCCACAAGTTGCCGCCCACTCTCCTTCCAAACCTTGGCCGCCCAACACAAGGAGCCAAACCCTAATTAGGGTTACTTGCCGCCCAAGCAAAGAGAAGCTAAACCCTAATTTCCATCATTCAACATCAACCACCCTTTTATAGAGTTAGGGTTTAGGCCTTGGTTTAATCTCCACCGTCGGTTCTAGGGTTTTAATCTCAACCGTCGGATCTAGAGATTTAATCACAACCGTCGGTTCTAGGGTTTTAATCCCAACCGTCGGATCTAGAGATTTAATCTCTACCGTCGGTTCTAGGAATTTAATCCCAACCGTCGGATCTAGAGATTTAATCTCCACCGTCGGTTCTAGGAATTTAATCCCAACCGTCGGATCCAGAGATTTTAATCTCCACCGTCGGTTCTAGGGATTTAATCCCAACCGTCGGATCTAGAGATTTATTTTCCATCATTTGATCTAGACTTCATGAGGTTTATATTAGGCTACGATAGGGACCATGAGGAGGAGTTGGGTCTTGGTCACCCGATGGATCGGAACCACACAAACTTGATCCATCAATGATGTTCCATTCCACTAGAGGATCATCATCGAACTACCTCACCAACCCCCATAAATTAATATGGGCTCCATATATTATTTGTACATCCATCTCCCCGTGTTTAAGATATCGAATGTCCGTCAATTAATTGATTTACTGACCATCAATTAATTAACATCTAACTCCTCGAGTAGTACCACTCAACCTTATCATCATGTTGACTAAGTCAACCTGCAGGGTTTACATGATGAACCTTATGAGCTCCTCAAGGGGACATCATCAACCTAATACATAAGACACAGTTTCCTCCTATAATCAACGACACACCATGTAAATAATATCATTTCCCAACTTACCGGGCATATTGATTTAATCCATAAAAATCTCACCCTCTGGTAAATCAAAGAAATAAATATTAAGTACATGTGTCCGTTATTATATCGGGATTAAGAGCATGTACAACATAATATCCGAGGTCCAATTCAATTATGCAGTCAGCAATAAATTGAATCACCTCTATGTCGGTCCTGCTCAGTACACCGAAGTGTACTAGTGTAACTTTATGTTCAAGACAAAACAATACCAAGCTACACTACAACCATGCCAATGGCTTGTCCAAAACCATCTTGGTTGTGAGCCTCTACTTATATTCTACAAGGGACTGATAACATGATCTTCTGTGCCACACCAAGCACCATGTTATCTACAATGTAAAATATTAGACAATATGCACACAATAAATATAAAGTGCAAACAATGATCATGTGATTCTTATTTCAAAATAAAATGTTCATACCAAAGAGCTAGGCTTTCAGTATACATCCCAACAGACAACCACGCTTCATACGACATCAGAAGCCATTGAAAGGGCGACAGTGGACTGCTGCCTTACGGCAGTCGAAATCCCAACGGGAAGATTTCATCCCTCTCTATAAAAAGAGAGGGTGTGGGCTTTGGGAAGGTTAATCTTCATGCTCCTAAGTGCTCCACACATTCACAACTCCTTCTCCTTGCATTTCTTTCAATTCTATTGTAAGGAGTGTATTGTTGTAAGAAGGGTTACCTCCACCTTGCTTGTGCAAAAGGAGAGATTAGTGAAGGTTTAGGAGTGATTCACCAGGAACGAATCGGTTCGTAGATTAGCGGCAAGGGCCGTGAACTACGTTACATCTCCGGTGTTAGCGTTTGTGCTTCCTTATCTTGTATATTATCTTAATTGTGTTGTTTAGCTTTATATTTCTGCTGCGCTAACCTTGTACGTAGACAATTAAGCGATTGACTTCCATCGTATACGAATAATGACTATTCACCCCTTTTATCCATCCACCGATCCTCCAACATTTCACTAGTCCAATCATGATACCAATCCAACCAATAATAGGTAAGCATCTACTAGCAATATCTACTAATTTATATTTCAGCAATAAATAGACATGTATAACAGTAATATCAATCAATAACTACATGCTAATGATGAACAAGCAACCTAGAATCCAAGGGTCCAGCAATTATAGGATCAAAGCAATTCTAATAATAACGTAAAGGGTAACTATAAGATAACTTAAGTAAACCACATAACCTATATAACCATGAGCTAAATTCTAAAGAGATCACAGAACCACCCACCTCTTATGGCAGAGCATCTTAATTATCTCTAAATCCGCGAATGTGCTTCCGCTTCCAACCCTGCTAAATAATTTAACCATTGTTAACTCGACCACTAGTTATCTAATTTAATTGTCAAGCTTAATAAATCTTTTCCCACCTTAATTAACCCAACGATATCCATTCAATTATACTAGCCCAACCCAATCAATTGATCAAGTTTAAATTAATTAATCATACGCTACTTAATTAATTACATTTGATTGATCAATCACCTAAGTCAAAAAGGAAATTAAAACCTATGACTTACCAACCGAACTGATCCCTTCCCCTATTTCGGTGTGTCAACCGACGATTGTTGTATTTCTGTTAGAGCATATTCTCTAAACTATGTTTTGGTGTTTGACAAACGTTTAAGTAAACAGAGGTTTAAGAAAACAAAGGTTTAGGCAACTAGAGAAATCCAAGGGTGGAACCTTGGCGAAAAGTCCAAGATGAGTAATTCCTTGACAAATGGGAAATCCAAGGGGGGAACCTTAGTGAAAAGTCCAAGACGGGTAATTCCTTGGCAGATGAGAAATCCAAGGCTGGACCCTTGGTGAAAATCCAAGAAGGATAAATTCCTTGGCAGAAAGTCCTTGTGGAAGTGACAAGGTGAAAAGTCCAAGAAAGGCTAAAGACCGAAGTCTTGGCAAGTAAAGGGTCTCTGGGTAGAGTCTTTACTAGGCGTGTTTTAGTCTTAGAGCTGACTGAAACAACAGGTCATTAGGACAACAATGAGTTGACAACTCAACTGTTGCCCTTACTGTATACATTAGCCGATGAGGTTGCCGACACCAAGGAATAGTCAAGTCAATGCCTCAACTGGCCTTGTTTCAGTCAAGACAGTGACTCAACTGATCACAGCCTACAGCCAGCGTGAACAGATGACACTCAAAAAGCTGCTGAAGGAGTAGCAATCGAGGCAGCGCCTCGACTGGCCTCTGGCAGAGGCTAACAGTGGCAAGGCAGGCTTGGCTCGTAGTTTAGCTTGAAGTAGTCGAGCTAGCACCTCGACTGGTCATTGGCAGCATCGATCAGATGCAAGGGGGACTCAACTGGTGCCTCGACTGCACAAGAGGAAATCTCGAGTTTTAACTTGAGCAGTCGAGCCTATGCCTTGACTGGACTATAGAAATAGTGCTCAGACACAAGGGAGGCTCAACTGGTGCCTTGACTGATGGGAATCGAAATCGTGATTTTGGTAAGAAATTGTCTTTGTTTCGATGCGTGGACGAGCTCGAACGGTAGGAATTCAAACTCCAACGATCGACCAAAGATTTCGCTGAAGAAATGGACGTCCAAGCTTATGCGTGGTCGGTCAAGAGAAAGCTTCGAATGGGCGGTGATCTTTAAAACTCACGTGACAATGCAGACGCGATAAGGTTTTTTTAATCTCTCTGCGCTACACTCAAACATCAAGATCTTGCTCTTTGCTCCGTGCATCTGCCGCAAGTTGCTTCTTTCTGTGCACCATGCTCTCGCCACAATGACGGATTCATCTTCCTGCGCTGCAACCTGATCGCTACAACCGAGTGATTGCTGCTCCCTGTGCACCACTTCATCCCTGTTCTTGGTGCCACTAATTCTGTCTTGGAAGATCTCTTCCTGTCAAAGCCACTTTGACCTAATCACAAACAAAAGCTAGCATTCGGTATTACTGTAAAATTCATTGGCAAATTCTTTACGGTTCATATTTCCTATACATAAAATTGTAAATCTTTTGAATCTGTGAACTATAAAAGCTTTAAGAGGTTTCTCCACCCTTGAAGCTTAGCTTCGAAAAGGAGAAAGTTAGTGGTAGGCCTTGGACTAGCAGCTCTATGAGAGAGTTGTGAATCAAGTAAAAAAAATCTATTATGTCTTTCTTTCTTTCTCTCTGCTTTATATTCTATCCTGTGGTAGTTTGTTTTGGTTGCTCGTATTCGTCGCTTTTTGTAAAAACTGCATTCGTCGTGCTTTTTTGTTTAACTACTTTTGCAAGTTAAATTTTCGCTACATCACTCTGATTTTTCATAAAAAGGGTACTCCCCCCTCTTGAATACACAATCCTTTCAAGTGGTATCATAGCTAGGGCTCTAATTACCCGATTTAACAACCCTAGAGTCGTAACCATGCAAGAGGGTTACAGTATAAACCGACCTCTATTTTTTGACGGAACGAATTTCCATTACTGGAAAAGTCGGATGGAGTACTATCTCATGAATGAGATAGAAATGTGGTTCTCCGTTACGGAGGGCTTCATTACTCCAGTGGATAAGTAGGCAAGGTCTTAGGGTCTGCTCTTTGGACAAATGAGCAAAAGTGCAAGGCACAGACTATTGCTACAACTACTGTAACATTACAGTGTGGCCTGGCAAAGGAACAACTTAATAAAGTTGGTCCTTTCAGTAGTGCGCAAGACATTTGGAATCAACTACTTAAGCTGCACGAGGGTACCAGAGACTCTCGTATAGCCAAGAGAGACTTGTTCCTAAGTCAACTCCAGAACTTTTCTATAAAGGATACTGAATCTGTCAGTGAGCTTCATGGAAGGTTCAAGGACTTGCTTAACGGTCTCCACTCTATTGGGGAGACTATTGAGAGCCGAGATTTGGTTAGGTACGTCCTTAAATCGTTTCCCAGAAATGTCTTATGGTCATCCATGGTGAATGCCTATAAGGTATCAAGGGATTTATCAACTATGAAAATAGATGAATTGTTTTGTGAAATGGAATTGCATGAACAGGCTAATAAAGGTCAAAAAGAGAAGGGTATAGCTTTGCTTGTAGGTGATCAAAGCAAGGAGGGAAAGAAAAAGAAGGAGAAGAAGGAGTTGTCTTCATCCTCAGGCGCAGAATCAGATGGAGATGACGTGTCCTCCTCCAGTGAGATGGCCAATTTCGTGAGGAAGATGATGAGGAGAAGCAGAAGATTCAGCAAAAAGAAAGGTAAGCAAGTTGATAATGAAATTGATAAATCTAATATAGTGTCTTATGAATGCAGCAAGAAAGGACACTTCAGAAATGAATGTCCTCGTCTCAAGAAGGAGGAAAAGAGGAGAAGATGAAAGACATTGAGAGCAACATGGGATGAGTCTTCATCTGGATTGTCGGAAGAGGACAAAGAAGACAAGGCTGGATGACACACTGCTTTGATGGTGCTGGAGGACTCCGGAATAGATTCAAACTCGAAGGTAGAGTCATCATCGACGGATGATGATTAGGTAAATTTTGAACTTAGAGATTGTTATAAAATCATTGCATATTTGACTGACATGTTAGATAAATCTAAATGTAAAATAAAAATTTTAAAATCTGAATTAGCACATTTCAAAAATCTTAAGGAGCATGCGGTAGAATCTAGTGATGAATTTGATAAAATTAAGGATGAAAATAGAATTTTGAGAGCACAGGTGAATACTCTCAAGTGTACTCTTAAGAAGTTCAGCTCTAGCTCTTGAACATTGAACATGATTCTAGAATCTCAACGAACTATTTACAACAAAGCTGGAATAGGTTATCGATCTAAGCAGCAAGAACATAGCTTTATTTCTTTAGTTTCTAGAATTCCTGGTAGGAAGAAAATGTCTAAGTCTTGGATTCCTAGGAAATACATTTTGGAAGCTAATGGACCCAATATTTGGAATTCGAAATGTTCTATTTTTCGTGTTTAGCAGGTATCAATTAAGGGGGAGTGTCCATCAACCTGGTTCGTAGATAGTGGATGCTCCAAACATATGACCGGCGACACATTGCTATTCTCCAGGTTGGAAAACAAAAGTAGAGGTACGGTTTTGTTTAGAAATAGTGGTAGATTAAAAGTTGTAGGTATAGGAGATTTTTATGTTTCCAAACTTTTTATGATTAGAAATGTATTGTTAGTCAAAAAAATGTCATTTAATTTATTAAGTGTGAGTCAGTTGTGTGATGCTGAATATAGAGTTGAATTTAATTCAACTCAATGTCTAGTAAAGCACAACGGCTCAGATATGACCATGTTAGTAGGGATTCGAAAGGAAAACATATATCAAGTATCCTTTGATAATGCTACTAATCTTTCTGCCAAGTGTTTGGTATCTAGAACAGATGAGTCATGGCTATGGCACATAAGACTTGCACACGTCAACCTGAAGAACCTAAGAATATTAGTTGGAAAAGAGCTGGTTAGGGGGCTGCCAATGCTCAAGTTCCAAAAAGACAGGTTATGTGATGCCTATCAAAAAGGTAAGCAAAAGAGGGTCTCACACAAGCCCAAAAACATTGTGAGTAGCTCTAAAGCTTTAGATTTATTGCATTTACATTTGTTTGATTTTAGTACTATTAAATCTCTTAATGGTAGCGGATACTGTTTAGTAATTATTGATGATTACACTAGATATACTTGGACGTTTTTCTTAAAACATAAAAATGAAACTCTTGATATTTTTATCTCCTTTAGTAAAAGAATTGAAAATGAGAAAAACACAACCGTTAAAACCCTTAGGAGTGATCATGGAGGGGAATTTGAAAACACTCGGTTTAAGGATTATTGTTTAGAAAAAGGGTATAGGTACAAATTTTCAGTTCCAAGAACACCCCAACAGAATGGTGTTGTGGAAAGGAAAAATTGAGCCTTACAAGAAGCTACTAGAAGCATGCTCAATGAGTATGCTCTTCCAAGCTACTTGTGGGCCGAAGCCATTAGCACAACTTGTTTTTTTCAGAACTGGGTGCTAATACATAGGTTTCTAGGAAAACCTGTTGGATCCTTGTAATGGCTAGAGGGGGGGGGGGTGATTAGCCTTTCTTCATTTCTACAAATACGTTAGCGGAAGCAATACAAATACAAATAAGAATACGAATAAGAAAACAATGAAAGACATGCTAACACCCGATGTATGTGGTTCAGAGATGACGCTCCTACTCCACGGTAATCCGTAAGGTGGATTAGCCCTAGCCAAGCTTCACTAAATCCTCCTTTGGATGAACCAAGGTGGAGAAACCTTGTCTTACAATGCTCTCCTCTTCTTTACAATGATGGAAGATTGAAACCTAGAGAAGAGGAGGTTTAGAATCACAAAAGCACTTGGGAAAGCTTGGTGAGCACGAGGGTGTAGCTAGGAATGAGAGCACTAACTTCACCAAGCTCCCCAAGGCCCCTTCTTATAGAAGAGGGGTTGTTTTTCCCGTTGGGCCTCGACCAGTCGACTGATGATCACCATCAGTCGACTGCCGCCGAAGCCAACGACTTCTGAACAAACAGATCCACGGAGATACGCAGCTGCAATTTTCAACGACCAAGTGATCAGTCGACTGATCCCTCCATCAGTCGACTGATGGAGTGATCAGTCGAGTGATCATAGGCCGCAGTCGAGTGCGACTCAACTCTGTGCTCATTTTTACATTGATCGATCATTGACCGCCGTTGGTAGTCGGATCGATTGCAACATCACGATCGCCATGACCAAAGCAAGCTGATCGATGGTCGTGGTTTCACCGACTTAGTCGAGCACCGACTCCGATCGATATCATCGATCGGGCCGATCGATACCCATCAAGTATGAGTAATTCACACTTGATTTTACACCCTAGACCTAGACTCAACCTTCTAGCTCTTCATTAAGCCTTGCGCCTCCAGGATCCCTCCGAGTCCGCGACTTGTTCATCCTTTGCGCTTTGCTTCCAAGAGCTTCCTTCGATTTCGTCATGTCTTGGGTTGCCAAATGCTTGGACTTTATGCTGCCAAGACTACAAGCTTGGACTTATGCTGCCAAGACTTTACTTTGGACTTCTTTTGCCAAGGTTCACTTGGACTTTATGCTGCCAAGACTACAAGCTTGGTCTTATGCTACCAAGTCCGTCCCTTGGACTTTCCTTGCCAAGATCATACTTGGACTTCTCTTTTACCAAGTCTTCATCCTTGGATTTCCCTGTCACTTAAACATGTTCACAATTAGATCACAAAGCATTGCCTAACTTAGATGATTATCCAAACATCAAAACATATAAATGCTTGGGGCATTGTTGCACCAACAATCTCCCCCTTTTTGATGTTTGGCAATCATTTAAGTTAGGTCTTTTAAAGATACACACATAATCATATTTTCAATGTGAATTCTAACTTAAACATTCCTTCTCCCCCTTTGACATACATCAAAAAGAGAAGGATTCAAAAATGAAAGAATTTAAAGGTGTTGGATCTTGGACTAAGGTATAAGATTGATATTATGCTCCCCCTTAATCCAATATATGCTTCATGAAGTGTAAATAATATTTGAAGCAAAGTATAACAAAAGTTTGAAAGTTAAGTCCTAGCTTTGCACCAACAATGTAAGTTTGGGGATGAAAAGATATATATTATGAAACTCCACCTAAAACATTGCATTTAACAGTCCTAAAAATTTGTGTATACTCAATATTATCATTCTATAGTTTTAGGACATCAAAGATACACTAAATATCAGAAAACGGAGCTATTTATCAGAAAACACAGTGTATCAGTCGACTGGTTTCTGAACGAGTCGATTACTACGCCTGAAATCAAAATTTCAGCCTTTTCAGCCCAACTTCAGAAATGCGTTAGAAATTCTAGAAACCTCGAAAAATCATGAAATTTTGTGTACACATTTCTGAGATCATACTTTATTAAGAAAAAATAGTTTGAAAAATATATGTTTTCCAGATTTCAAGATTGATACAAACTTGGAAACTAACAAAAGTTCTAAAAATTTACAAACTTTGTACCACTTTTGTGTTTCACATGAAAACTGTTTTTCAAAATATGATGAACATAGTTTAAAATCTATATAATTTGGAATTTCCAACCATGTTCTTAGAGCTATGTATTCATTATTTGAATACAAGCCTTCCCAATGATTGGTCCATAAGGTATTCATGTCTCTAGGTGTGTCATTGGCTCATAGTAATGCATCATAACAAGCATGATGAGCCAAGTACACCTTCCCTATCATCTCACATATTCCTAAATGTCTCAATACAAAAATCAAGGTTGCTTAAGGCTTTTGTGAGATGCATCAAGGTATAAGGCTAACATATGAATATGGGATCATGCAAACCTAGAATTTTACTCTACAAAGCACATACCAAGCTCTCTCCTTAATGATGAAAATTCGGTTTCGGGAAGAGCTTTGGTGAAGATATCGGCAAGGTTAGACTTAGATTCTACATAATTAAGTTCAATGTCCCCTCTTGCCACATGATCTCTTATGAAGTGATGTTTCACTTCAATGTGCTTGGTCCTAGAGTGATGTACCGGATTTTTGGTCAAGTTGATGGTGCTCACATTGTCACAATAAACTTTAATATTAGAGTAGTGTAGCTCATAGTCCTCAAGAGTATGTCTCATCCAAAGTAATTGAGCTACACAACCACCCATAGCCACATATTCGGCTTCGGTGGTTGATAAAGCAACACAATGTTGCTTCCTACTACTCCAACTAACTAAGGAGGATCCAAGAAATTGGCATCCACCACTAGTACTCTTCCTATCCAATTTGCAACCCGCATAATCGGAATCGGTATAGCCAAGCAACTTAAAGGACCTAGTCCTAGGATACCAAAGTCCTACATTTAGGGTGCCTTTAATATATCTTAAAATTCTCTTAACAGCTACTAAATGTGATTCTTTGACACAAGATTGATATCTTGCACACATACCTACCGCAAATAAGATATCGGGTCTACTAGCGGTTAGATATAGTAGGCTACCAATCATACTCCTATAAAGTTTAAGATCAATTGATTTACCATCATGATCACTATCTATTCTAGTGCTAGTGGCCATAGGAGTGGTTACAATTTTGGCATTTTCCAAACCAAATTTCTTGATCATTTCATTTGCATATTTGGTTTGATAAATATGAATACCTTCATTGGTTTGTTTGACTTGTAACCCTAGGAAAAAGTTAAGCTCTCCAACTAAACTCATTTCAAATTCATTCTCCATGTTCTTTATGAAGTCTTGAAGAAGATCATCATTTGTTGACCCAAAAATAATGTCATCAACATATATTTGGGCTATAAAGATATCCTTTAATGTTGACTTTATAAACAAGGTTTGATCTACTTGGCCTCTTCTAAAATCCTTAGAAATTAAGAAAGATGACAATCTTTCATACCATGCCCGGGGAGCTTGTTTTAACCCATATAATGCTTTCCTAAGCTTATATACATGGTTTGAATAATCTATGTTCTCAAACCCGGGTGGTTGCTCTACATATACTTCCTCCTTAATATAACCATTTAAGAATGCCGATTTAACATCCATTTGGTAAAGTTTAAATTCCATATAGGAAGCATACCCTAAGAGAATTCTAATAGATTCTAACCTAGCAACCGGGGCATAAGTCTCATCATAGTTAAGCCCCTCAACTTGATTGAATCCCCTAGCAACCAACCTAGCCTTATTTCTAGTGATATTTCCTTGGTCATCTAGCTTATTCCTAAAGACCCATCTTGTAGTAATTATGGTGCTATCATTGGGTCTAGGTACTAACTCCCATACTTGACTCCTCTCAAATTGAGCCAATTCATCTTGCATTGCCAAAATCCAATCCGGATCATGTAATGCATCATTGATTGATTTGGGCTCAATTTGTGAAATAAGAGCAACTTGACTAGTAGGAGCCCTATGAAATGACATAGTTCTTACTCCTTGAGATAGATCTCCTACTACTTGGTCAAGTGGATGATCTTGATGAATTCTTAGGGTTCTAGAAGGGGTTTCAAATTGATCATTGTTATCTTCTACCCTCCTTTCATCATCGGAATCTACTCTTTCTCCCCCTTGATCATTACCCCTTATGGTCAAATTTTGAAGTTTTTGGATAATGTCTTGATTATTGTCATTAATATCCTTATCAATGGAGGACTTTCTAGGGTAGGTAATAGTTGTTTCATCAAATTGAACATTAGAGGACTCCTCAATCCCTTGGGTTCTCTTATTGTAGACTCTATATCCTCTACTTGTGGACGAGTATCCAACTAGGATTCCCTCATCCGCTTTGGATTCAAATTTTCCTAAGTTATCTTTGGTGTTTAAAATATAAACTTTACATCCAAAGACTTTGAAATAATGAATTGTGGGAATAGTCCCATTCCATAATTCAAATGGTGTCTTTCCTAAAAACCTATGGATTTGAACACTATTTTGGATATAGCAAGCGGTATTAACCGCTTCCGCCCACAAGTAGCTAGGTAGAGAATATGCATTAAGCATAGTCCTAGCCGCCTCTTGTAGGGCACGATTTCTCCTTTCCACCACCCCATTTTGTTGGGGTGTTCTAGGATAAGAGAACTCATGCTTGTACCCTTGCTCTAAACAAAATTGTGAAAATTTAGAATTCTCAAATTCACCACCATGATCACTATGGATCCGGTTGATTTTGAGACTCTTTTCATTTTTAACCCTTTTACTAAATCCTATGATTATTTCTAAGGTATCATCCTTATGTTTCATAAAGTAGACCCAAGTATACCTAGAAAAATCATCTACTATAACTAAACAATATTTTCTACCATTTAAAGAAGGAGTACTATGGCAATCAAATAAATCAAGATGCAATAGTTCTAATGGTAAGGAAGTATTAGTTAAGGTTTTACCTTTGTGTAATGCTTTTGTTTGTTTTCCTTCTTGGCATGCATCACACATTTTGTTCTTGACATACTTGATCTTTGGTAGCCCTTTGACCAACTCCATCTTGGCTACCTTGGCTATGTTTTTCATGTTGATGTGCCCCAATCTCCTATGCCATAGCCAACTTTCTTCTTCTTTTGCAACAAGACACTTAGTAGAAATGTTAGAAGCATATGAAAGATCAACATAATAGATATTTGATTTCCTATATCCAACTAACATATAATCATTTAATTCCTTGTGTCTAATTATGCATTTAGAGGATTCAAAAGAAACATGATAGTTTGCATCACAAAGTTGACTAACACTTAATAAATTAAATTTCATATTTTCAACTAGTAAAACTTTGTTAATGACAATTTTGGGGGATACCTCAATTGTACCTCTACCTAATATCTTGAGTTTTCCACTATTTCTAAAAGACACCGCTCCCTTCTTCACATACTTAATTGTGGAGAACTTGCTCACATCCCCGGTCATGTGTGTTGAACAACCGCTATCCACGATCCACATACCTTGCTCTCCTACCTAAATCACATGATAAACACAAGCTTTTGGTACCCAAACATTTGGACCGGTAACATTAAGTAAAAACTTCTTAGGTACCCATGCTTGCTTAACCTTACCCTTAATGGTTGCTTTTCTATTAATTAATGAGATATAAGCAACTTCTTTTTCTTTTGGCTTATATCCTAAACCGGCCTTGTTGTAAACGACACTTTGTCGATTAAGGATCATATCAAGATATTTTGAGCCATTTGTAAATTTCTCTAAACATGCTTTTAACTCACTAACCTCATCCTTAAGTTTGTCATTCTCTTCCTTAAGCATGCAAGAGTCAACATGTGAGGGTTTTTCATTTCTAATGGCCTTTAGTTCTACCTTCATGCTTTTAACCTTAGATTTAGACTTATCTAGAGCCTCTTTAAGATAAGTAATTGATTTATAAAGAAGCTTAACTTTGGGAGAGTTCATTACCTCATCGTCACTAGATGACGATTCATCACTTGAAGAATCTTCTTCTTGACTTGATGTACCGGAATCATCTCCTAGGGCCATGAGTGCCACATGGCATGTGATGTGGCAAAGCTCATCATCGGAGGAGGAATCTTCAACATTTGGTGTGTCCCATGTGGTTTGAGCCATCATGGCCTCCTTCTTCTTCTTCTCCTTCCTTTCCTTCTTTTTCGTTTCTTTTTCTTCCTTCTTCTTTAGCTCCGGGCAATTTGGCTTTATGTGCCCCTTCTTATTGCAAGCATGGCAAATCACATTATTGTTAAAATTTGAATTACCACTAAACTTACCTCTTGAAGAATGAGACCCCTTCCTTGCTTCTCTATTCTTGAACTCCTTTGATTTTCTATAGAGCTTCTTGACAAAGTTGGCCATCTCACTAGACGAGTCTCCATCACTACTTGAATCATGCTCCGACTCGGATGATGATGACACTTC
Source organism: Wurfbainia villosa (assembly GCA_025175895.1). Taxonomy (NCBI): domain Eukaryota; kingdom Viridiplantae; phylum Streptophyta; class Magnoliopsida; order Zingiberales; family Zingiberaceae; genus Wurfbainia; species Wurfbainia villosa. Next base: position 36,635,763 of record CM045990.1, read on the forward strand.
TTTTCTTTCTTTCTTCTTCTTTTCTTTCTTTTCAACAAATAGAGCTAAACCCTTTTTCTTAGAGGACATGTTAGTTTGCTCATGCAATTCAAACTCACAAAATAATTCATCAATTTTAATTTGAGAAAGATCCCTAGTTACCTTAATAGCGTCAACTATAGAAGTCCATAGAGAATTTCTAGGAAATGCTTGAAGAATGTATCTTACCAAATCCCGGTTGTCAACTCGCTCACCTATGATGTGGAGTCCATTCACAATCTCCTTAAACCTTCCATGCATTTGACTTACGGTTTCATGGGTCTTCATTTGGAAGGCTTGAAGTTGTCCAATTAGCAAATCCTTCTTGGCCCTCTTTGACTCCTTGGATCCTTCATTTAGCTCAATGAGCTTTTCCCATAACTCCTTGGTGGATTCGAAAGGCCCCACCTTGTTGAGTTGTTCTATTGTAATACCGCATTGGATGGTGAGTACCGCCTTTGCATTTGATTCGAAACTCCTATTCATTTCTCTTGTCCAATCCTTGCTTGGAATAGGGTTTCCACATTCATCCACCGGTTCCTCAAAGCCATCTACAATGCTATGCCAAATTTCAATATTACTCATTAGATAATATTTCATTCTACCTTTCCAATACGCAAAATGACTCCCATCGAAGAGCGGTGGCTTGGCGGTGCTATATCCTTCTTGAAGAGCCATTGATGTCTTGGTTGATGGTGAAATTTTCCAAGCTATCCGGGCTTTGATACCACTTGTTGGATCTTTGTAATGGCTAGAGGGGGGGGGTGATTAGCCTTTCTTCGTTTCTACAAATACATTAGCAGAAGCAATACAAATACAAATAAGAATATGAATAAGAAAATAATGAAAGCAATGCTAACACCCGATGTACGTGGTTCGGAGATGATGCTCCTACTCCACGGTAATCCGTAAGGTGGATTAGCCCTAGCCAAGCTTCACTAAATCCTCCTTTGGATGAACCAAGGTAGAGAAACCTTGTCTTACAATGCTCTCCTCTTCTTTAAAATGATGGAAGATTGAAACCTAGAGAAGAGGAGGTTTAGAATCACAAAAGCACTTGGGAAAGCTTGGTGAGCATGAGGGTGTAGCTAGGAATGAGAGCACTAGCTTCACTAAGCTCCCCAAGGCCCCTTCTTATAGAAGAGGGGCTATTTTTCCCGTTAGGCCTCGACCAGTCGACTGATGATCACCATCAATCGGCTGCCGCCGAAGCCAACGACTTTTGAACAAACAGATCCGCGGAGATACGCAGCCGTAATTTCCAATGGCTAAGTGATCAGTCGACTGATCCCTCCATCAGTCGACTGATGGAATGATCAGTCGAGTGATCGTAGGCCGCAGTCGAGTGCAACTCCACTCTATGCTAATTTTTACGTTGATCACCGATCGCCGCTGCTGGCGCTGATCGATCATAACATCACGACCGCCATGACCAAAGCAAGCCGATCGATGGTCGTGGTTTCACCGACTTAGTCGAGCACCAAGTATGAGTAATTCACACTTGATTTTACACCCTAGACCTAGACTCAACCTTCTAGCTCTTCATTAAGCCTTGCGCCTCCAGGATCCCTCCGAGTCCGCGACTTGTTCATCCTTTGCGCTTTTCTTCCAAGAGCTTCCTTCAGTTTCGTCACGTCTTGGGTTGCCAAATGCTTGGACTTTATGCTGCCAAGACTACAAGCTTGGACTTATGCTGCCAAGACTTTACTTTGGACTTCTTTTGCCAAGGTTCACTTGGACTTTATGCTGCCAAGACTACAAGCTTGGTCTTATGCTGCCAAGTCCGTCCCTTGGACTTTCCTTGCCAAGATCATACTTGGACTTCTCTTTTCCAAGTCTTCATCCTTGGATTTCCCTGTCACTTAAACATGTTCGCAATTAGATCACAAAGCATTGCCTAACTTAGATGATTATCCAAACATCAAAACATATAAATGCTTGGGGCATTGTTGCACCAACAAAACCCTCGCATGAACTCTGGTTTGGAAAACCACCTACAGTTAAGCATCTTAGGGTGTTTGGCTACAAGGTGTTTATTCTAAATACTAGAGATCATCTAGGAAAATTCTCGGCTAAAGCTGATGAAGGTATTCTAGTTGGATACTCTTCTGTTAGCAAAGCATATAGAGTCTATAATAAAAAATCAAAATTAATTGAAGAATCATCCGATGTCATTTTTGAAGAGAGTGAAAAATCTAATGATACCCAAAGAATTAGTAAAGAAATTGAATTTGGATTGGAAAAGATAAAATTACAAGAAAACATCGAAGTAGGGGGAGTTAAAATCGAGTCTGGTGATGAAAAGTCTAAGTTACAAGGTTCATTACTTAAAGATGTATCAAACGACCAAATACTTGAAACATCTCAAGCACCAAGATCCGGTAGGACAAGTGTCAATCATCCCCACGATCAGATTATTGGGGAACTTCAACAAGGGGTGAGGACCAGATCATCCTTTAGGAATGAAGGGGTTGAAGTTGCACTAATCTCAGAAATTGAACCTAAGGTAGTAGAAGAAGCTTTGCTTGATCTTGATTGGATCTTAGCAATGCAAGATGAGTTAGGACAATTCGAAAGAAACCAAGTGTGAGACTTAGTTCCAAGACTGGAAGAAGTCTCCATAATTGGTACAAAATGGGTGTTTAGAAACAAAATGAATCATAAGGGAGAGGCCATAAGAAACAAGGCAAGGTTGGTAGCCAAAGGTTATAACCAAATTGAAGGATTAGATTATGAAAATATGTACGCCCGAGTAGCACGTCTAGAGTCTATAAGGCTTATGCTAGCATTCGTTGTATATAAAGGCTTCAAATTATACCAAATGGATGTGAAGTCTACCTTCTTAAATGGGGTAATTAAGGAAGAAGTGTACGTTGAAGAACCATCGGGGTTTGAAAGTATAGACTTTCCAGACCATGTGTTTAAACTAAAAAAAGCTCTTTACGGGCTAAAACAAGCACCTCGTGCTTGGTACGAAAGGCTGTCCACATTTTTAGTGAAGAAAGGGTTGAAGAGAGGTCATATATATCCAACACTATTTCTGAAAAGAGATGGTGAAAATATTTTTGTAGCCCAGGTCTATGTAGATGATATAATATGTGGCTCGAATAATAAGGACTATCTGAACGAGTTTATAGGACACATGGAGAGTGAGTTTGAGATGAGTCTTGTGGGAGAACTGACTTTCTTCCTCGGACTTGATATCAAAAAAACAAAGGAAGGTATATATGTCCATCAATCTAGGTATGCCATGAATCTACTAAAGAAGTTCAATATGTAGAATTCAAAGGAAATATTCACTCCTATGGCACAAAGTACAAATCTAGGAAATGATGATGGAGGGAAACCGGTGGATCTAAAATGTTATAGGAGCATGATTGTTAGTTTACTGTATCTCATAGTAAGTTGACCTGATATTTTATATGATGTAGGGGTATGTGCTAGATATTAGTCATGTGCCAAAGAGTCTCACCTAAGTGCTGTAAAGAGGATAATGAGATATCTTAAAGGCACTATTAAGGTTGAGTTATGGTATCCTCGTACTGAGTCATTTGATTTAGTTGGCTACACTGACTCTAACTATGCTGGGTGCAAGTTAGACAGAAAGAGCACAAGTGGAGGATGACAGTTCATAGGTTCATTGCTAGTGAGTTGGTCGAGTCGAAAGCAACATTGTGTTGCTCTCTCCACCACTGAGGCTGAGTATATCGCCATGGGAGAGAGTGTGTCACAACTATTATGGATAATTCACACGCTGGAGGACTATGGGTTGTCATACAAAAATGTGCAAGTACTACGTGATAATATGAGCACTATCAATCTGACAAAAAAATCCTGTCCACCACTCTAGAACGAAACATATTGAAGTGAGACATCACTTCATTAGAGATCATATACCTAAGGGAGATGTTGTACTCAATTATGCTGAGTCCAAGTCAAATCTAGCAGATATCTTCACTAAATCCCTTCTGGAAATAGAATTTAACCATCTAAGAAGGGAATTAGGCATATGTGTCAATGAGCAAGGAACTAGAATCTCTCCATGATCATAAGGGCTAACTAACCATAACAAGGAGTTAAGGAAATCAAGGGAACCTTGGGAAATATCTCACACAAATTATAAGGTTTAACAAAATGGTTTATGTATTTCTAGTTGGTGGGGGTAAGATGTTTAGGTATAACTAACTTACCCAAAATGTTCATTGCATCCCTTGGGGAAGTTAGTTATCGAGACAATAATCATTAATTTGACCAATTATGGGGAAGACCTTTGCATAATTCATGTGCACTTGGTCCGAAGATCATAATTGGATATTCTGACCAAGTAAAATTGGTTAGACCACTTAAGATAAATGCAAACCTAAATAAGTGTCTTAAAACATTTTAAAAGGATGCTACCTTCACGGTGGTCAATCACGTGTTGGTGTATGGATCACCTTTGAAGTTAGTGATACTATTGGAACTCAAGAAAAGCTAATTTTCAGTTTTTTGAAAATTGTATCAACCTGTGAAAATATTAGGCCGTATATTTTTTGCATATTTTTCTATGGAAGATCATGACTTAGAATTCTGTACGTAAAATTTCAAGATTTTTTGAAATCTCTGGAATTATCTACGAATTTCTAAAGTTCATCTGAAAAATTGAGCAAATCAGTTATTAGAAACCAGTCGAGGCAGTGCCTCGACTGCCCATGGTTTAACTCGAATTTGCTCTCGATCAAGGGCTCAACCGCACTGTCAGTCAAGGCACCAACTCGACTGACACTCTCAGAAGCAACCACCAATGAACAGAATTGAGGTGCGTTCGATCAACGCCTCGACCGTCAAAATTAACCCACTAACATAACCGAGGTGCGCTCAACCAGCGCCTCGACTGGACAAGTTTGCGAAGGCATAGAGGCGAGGCGAACTCGACTCATGCCTCGACTGACTTATTAGTCGAAGCATTTTACTTATCGCCTTGACTGATAAACGAGGCGAGTTGGTTTCTATCACTAGTTTTTGTAATTCTAGACCAGTTTTTTGCAATTCCAGACTAGTTTTCGCAATTCCAGACCAGTTTTTCGCAATTTCAAACCAGTTTTTCAGAAATTTCAGACTAATTTTTTGAAAAGCTTTTCGAAAATCAGACTAGTTTAATTTCAGGGAGGTTTAAGCCCAGGGAGGTTTAATCCCAAGGCAGTTTAATCCCAAGGCGGTTTAATCCCAGGGTGGTTTAATGCCAGGGTAGTTTAATCTCAGGTGGTTTAATTTTAGAGCGGTCTAAATTTCAGAGTGGTCTAAATTCCAGGCCAGTTTAAAATTCAGACTGGTTCAAATTAAGGTCGGTTTAAATTTCAGACAAAGGCACAGAATCGAGGTTAACTCGACCAACGCCTCAATTGCATTATCAGTCGAGGTGTTTAACTTATCGCCTCGATTGGTAAACATGAATTTATATAAGGAAATCCTTCTTCGCGTTCGACACAACTGCGACCTTTCCTCTGCTTCCATCGCTTTCACCGTCGCCACTCAGTCTCCGACCGACTTTCGACTCCTACCACACCGACCCTATGTCTCTAGGACTCAAGCCAAGCTAGGGTAAGTCCTTATGCATCTATCTCCATCGCTAGGTTAGCATCCTAACCCTAACTCCGCCGACATTGACAGCTAGGGTTCGCTAGACTCTTTCTTCTCGCCGAAAAAGTCCGGTTTTGACAAAAGGGGCTTTAACCTAAGGTCTCATCAGCGCGAAATTACTTAGACAAGGAGCAATGGCACCCAAGTATAATCCTTCTTCTTCCTTCACTTTACTTTCGTGATTATTAGTCAACGGTTGATTACTAATCAGTATTTACTCGTCAGGCCCATCATCATTGACATTTTAGCTTTGTTAGACTCTTGTTAGTAAAGTATAGTAGAACTGATCTTGTTCATCAGGATGGGATTGTGCAAACTAAAACAAAGTGTATAGATTGACTTGGTTTTGTATTGGCTGAGCAACTTTCTTGAACTTGTTTCGTTTTGACTCGTTTGCATATTTGCATAGTTTCGTTTGATGAGATTTAGTCCTTATATGATTATGATAGGATGTTAGGACAGGTTTCTCACAAGCATTTTTAGGAAAAACTCTGTCAAAATTTTCTATGAAAATCATTACATGTTGCTTACATGTTACGAATATGCAGTGTTGGTATGGATAACTGAGAGTAAGGATTCAGGGGGAGGATACTTTAATCCTTACTGGGTTATTGCATTTCTCATACTCTCAATACCCCTATGATCCCTTTTAGGTGTTTGCCAAAGGGGGAGGAGGATATGTTTATAGTTTAGGTTGTTTATAGTTTAAGTTTTTTTTATTCATTCCCCGTTCTCATTCATTCATACATACAAAACTGTTACTGCTACTTGGTTTAATCTCATGTATAAGTCACATGCTTAATGCTCATTCATTCATACAAATCTATTACTGCCACTTGTTTTGGTCTGATTGTAACTTAAACCTAAAAAGGATAACCTAAACTTAAACAGGTTGTCAAACATCAAAAAGGGGGAGACTGTTAGAACTTATGCTCTAAACTATGTTTTGGTGTTTAACAAACATTTAAGTAAATAGAGGTTTAAGAAAAAAAAGGTTTAGGCAACTAGAGAAATCCAAGGGTGGAACCTTGGTGAAAAGTCCAAGATAAGTAATTCCTTGGCAAATGGGAAATCCAAGGGGGGAACCTTGGTGAAAAGTCTAAGACGGGAAATTCCTTGGCAGACGAGAAATCCAAGGGTGGACCCTTGGTGAAAAGTCCAAGAAGGATAAATTCCTTGGCAGAAATTCCTTGCGGAAGTGACAAGGTGAAAAGTCCAAGAAAGGCTGAAGGTCGTGTTAGGGAAATCGGTTTTGATGTGTGTGGCAAAGAGTTTAAGTTAGGTTGATTATGAGTTTAATATGTGTGTTGAAGTCGTGCAGAACTTAGTAATTCACACATGGCAAAAGCATTAGCAAGTCACCATCTCATGACTCGGTCCTTGAGTCGGTGAAGGATAACATTGCGGAAGCCGTGCACTTGGTGCATCGGAGGGACCGCCAGACGAGGAGCATTGGAGTGAAGACAAAGGAAGTAGACTTCAGGGCGAGACACGAAGGATGACATTGTGAAGCTGTTTGCTTGGTGCATCCGAGGGACGTGGCCAGACGAAGAGAACTTCAAGGCGAGGGACTCCAAGGGAAGATGAGAGTGAGCGATTGTAACCCGGGATGGGGTAGCTCTTAGGTGAACTTGGCAAAATGGCTAAGTGTCGGATGGATTTTCCCGACATCAGTCAACTTCCATGATATGACAGTCGACTGCTCCAAGTCGAATGAAGACTCAACTGGTGTTTGAGTCTAGTTTCTTTCCCAGCAGTCGACTGTCAAGGATTGGCAGTCGACTGTCGAAACCATCAGTTGACTGCTTATGACAGCAGTCTACTGGTTGCAAGGGTTTCGAGCATAGAATGTTGGAGAGTCGACTGCTCGCTTCGGGCACTCGACTGTTAGCTCCATCAGTCAACTGATGTGAGGATCAGTCGACTGATGTGGGAGTCGTTGGTTGGAGTCCAATGTGGAAGGAGTCGCTGCGAGGCAACGGCCACAGCAGCAGTCGACTGATCGAGGCATCAGTCGACTGCTAGCTGCCCAATGGGAAGAATAACCTCTTCCCTATAAGAAGAGGCCTTGGGTCATCTTGGGGGGTTAATGCTTCTACTCTAAACATCTCCCAAGTGCCCAACACGAATTTCCTCCTCTTCCTTGAGTATATTTCAATCATATTGTAAGAGGAGTGATTTCTTGTAAGAAAGGTTACCTCCACCTAGCTTGGTGCAAAGGAAAGACTAGTGGATTTGAAGGGAGTGATTCGCCATACGAATCAAGTCATGGATTAGCGGCAAGGTCGTGAACCATGTTACATAATTGTGTTAACGATTGCTCTTCTTTTTTACTTCTTGTATTTAGCTTAATCTTTTGTTAGCATTTGTTTTCCGCTGTGCTAACAAGTTTGTAGACGAGCAATCAACGAACGATCTCCACCGTACACACGAAAGGCTATTCACCCCTCTAGCCGACCACCGATCCTCCAACATATGATATCAGAGCGAGGAGATTGTCGCCGGACTCACTGCCGCAACAATCAACAACAATGGTCGTTTCCAACATTCATCCACCGAAGTTCGAGGGCGAATTCGCTTGTGGAAGAAGCGTATGGAGGTATTCTTTGAAACCGACTTCGATATCATGCTAATAATGGAAAGCGATTTTGAGATTCCTAGGGACGAAGAGGGTGATCCAATTGAAAAGTCAAGATGGACCAAAAGACAAAGAGAGGAGCACTTGGCGAATTCAAAGGCCAAGAACCATCTATTCAATGTGCTCCCCCAACAAGAGATCAATCGGATCGGAGAATGCACAAGCGCCAAGGAGATGTGGGAGAAATTAATAGAACTTCATGAAGGGACCTCCGAGGCAAAGCTTGCAAGAAGGGACCTCCTCCAATCACAATTAAGCAACATCAAATTAGAAAAAGGAGAAAAGGTACTTTCTTTACATTCTCGATTCAAGGAAATTATAACCGATTTAACAAGTGTAGGAGAAAAGCTTTCGAACCGGGACATGATCATGAAAGCCATAGATGCCTTCCCCTGATCTTCAAGATGGAGTTCTATGGTAGATTCATTATACATCTCCAAGAATCTAGAGGTGAGTACTCTAGAAGAATTCTTCTCCACCATGGAGCTCCATGAAACAAGGCTTGATGGAGTAGTAGAAGAGCAAATCAAGCCATCAAGGGGAGTGCCACTAGTAGCAAGCAAGGGGAAAAAGAAGAAGGAGACTCCACCTTCTTCATATGATGAAGATTCTTCCTCCTCCTCCATGGATAGCAATGAAGAGGCCTACATGGTAAGGAAGGTAAGACGTGTACTTAAAAGTTTTAAATTTAACAAATCTAATGATAGGAGAAGAAGGCAAGAAGAAAGATAATATGCTACAATTGCCAAGGAGAGGGACATATAAGAGATGATCGTCCCCTCTTGAACAAAAGCAAGGAGGAAAAGAGAAAGCAAGAAGAGAAGAAGAAAGGGAGCAAGAAGAAGGAAGATGAAAAGAAAACAAAATAAAAAGGGAAGGCTAAGGCACACAAGGCCACATGGGATGATCCATCATCCTCATCGGAAGAAGAAGAAGCCTTCACAAGCCTTGCCCTAATGGCAATAGAAGACTTGGACTCCACCTCATCCTCCGAGCAAGAAGAAAGAAGCACAAGTGAGGAGGAGAGCTCAAGTGAAGGGGGAGCTTCATCTTCATCCTCATCGGAATCTGAAGAAGAAGATATGGAAAGTATGGTAACAAATCTTTCCCCTAAGAAGATTGTTTCTATGATTTCTAGCCTAACTAGGGATTTGTTTAAGGCTAAGAAAAAGAATAAGTGCATGCAAAATGAAATTAAGTCCCTAGAAGAAAAGCTAGAAAAATCATGTTTAAATGTTAATAATAATGATTCTTCTTCTATGACTAGTGATGCATGCTCACATGATGATTATATGCCTTTTAATGTTAATGATGCATGTATTGAGGAAAATAAGGCTTTAAGGGAAAAGGTAGATTTCCTAACTAAAGCCTTAGAAAAGTTCACAATTGGCTCCAACACCCTAAACATGATCATTGGGAGTCAAAGGGCTAGCTTTAATAAGAAAGGCCTAGGTTATAAGGGAACCAAGAATGAGAAGGCTTATCATTGTTTAGTTGCAAGGGGTCAAGCAAAAACCACAATGATAGCTAGAAAATGGATCCCTAAGGAGTATTTGGTGAACCCTATTGGAAAGAACTTGTATTGGGTTCCTAAGTCCATCCTCAAGGGTTAGGAAAACCCTAGGTTAGTCAACCATAAGTGAACTTAACTTATATCATGTTAAATGGTTGACGTAGGATGACATGAAAGATAATTTTTGATTTATAGTGTTGGGTGATAATAATGTGTGATCATAATATGAAATCATGTATAATATTTGTTTTATGATCATGATGTGTAATAAATTGAAAATATATTATCATGATTGATAATGCATGTTTTTATGATCATATTGAGTGTTTTAGGATATAGATACTTAACCTTGGTAGAATTGCATAAAATTGATGGTTAAGTATGAAATACCTTTAGGTTCATCTCACACTCACTATAGGCTAACTTGATTGATAACATAACATTGGGTGAGATGGTAGGATGATACAAATGACTCACTTATGATTATAACATCTTGATGGGTCATTAGATGTATCATGACATAGTAATCATAGACCAACTATGGGGAAAGCAAATGTTTAATCAATGAACATATTGCCCATAGATCATAGTTGGATATTTTAAATGATTTAAAAATGTTTCATGTTTCATAAAAAGTGAGTTCATGTTTTGAAAAGTTTCAAGGCAAAACTAGGCTTTAAAGTTGATACAAACTTTAGACATTTTACAACTTTTGAGTTTTTGCCTAATTTTTGAAAATATAATGAATTTTCATGAAAAATCATTTTTCACTGATAAAGGAAATTACACAAAATATGTTCCCCAAATTTCATGATTTTTTTTGAATTTTCTATAATTTTTGGTGCATTTCTGAATTTCGTTCGAAAAATCAGAAAATTTTGAATTCTGAGTGCCAGTCGACTGATGCTCTGATTCAGTCGACTGATGTACTGTGCACGAGCACACTAACCTATTTTATCAGGTTGTGAGTTGATTTATGGTATTTTCTTCCATTAGACTTGATGCCATGCTTGTATAACATTTGTATAATATTTTTGATGGTGTCAAAGGGGGAGAATGTTAATGGTTTAAGTGAATCATGCTAAGGGGGAATTTAGCATGTCTTAAGGGGGAGTTGCATGTTTAATGGGGAGTTGTGATACTCATGTTTAATTACATGCTTTCTTGTCTTATGTTTTATGTTATTGTTTTACCTAACTTAAACGGATTGCCACACATCAAAAAGGGGGAGATTGTTAGGGCAATCGGTTTTGATGTGTGTGGCAAAGGGTTTAGGTTAGGTTGATTATGAGTTTAATATGTGTGTTGAAGTCGTGCAGGACTTAGTAATTCACACATGGCGAAAGCATTGGCTAGTCACCATCTCATGACTCGGTCCTTGAGTCGGTGAAGGATAGCATTGCGGAAGCCATGCGCTTGGTGCATTGGAGGGACCGCCAGACGAGGAGAATTGGAGTGAAGCCAAAGGAAGTAGACTTCAAGGTGAGACGCGAAGGATGACATTGCGAAGCCATGCGCTTGGTGCATCCGAGGGACGTGGTCGGACGAAGAGAACTCCAAGGCGAGGGAATCCAAGGGAAGATGAGAGTGACTGATTGTAACTCGGGATAGGGTAGCTCTTAGGTGAACTTAGCAAAATGGCTAAGTGTCGGATGGGTTTTCTCGACATCAGTCGACTACCATGATATGACAGTCGACTACTCCAAGTGTTAGGATGTATACTGAAAAGTCTATCTTTTGTATGAACATCTTTATTTTGAAATAAGAATCACATGATCATTGTTTGCATATTTTTATGGTTATGCATATTGTCTAATACATTACATTGAAGATAACAAGGTGTGTGGTGTCACACGGGAGATCATGTTATCGACTCCTTGTAAAGTATAAGTAAAGGCTCACAACCGAGATGACTTTGGATAAACCATTGGTATGGTTGTAGTGTGATTTGGTATTGGTTTGTTTTGACCATAGAATCACACTAGTGCACTTTGTATGTATTGAGAAGGACCGACTTAGTGGTGATTCGATTTATTGCTGACTACATAATTGAATCGGATTTCAGATATTATACTGTACATGCTCTTAATCTCGATATAATAACGGGCACATATACTTAGTATTTATTTCTTTGATTTACCAAAGGGCGAGATTTATAGATTAAATCGATAGGCTCGGTAAGTTGGGAAATGATATTATTTATATGGTGTGCCGTTGATTATAGGAGGAAACCGTATCCTATATATTAGGATGATGATGTCCCCTTGAGGAGCTCATAAGGTTCATCATGTAAACCTTGCAGGTGGACTTGGTCTGACATGATGATAAGGTTGAGTGGTACTACTCATGGAGTTAGATGTTGATTAATTAATGGTCAATAAATTAATTAATCGACGGACATTCGAGATCTTAAACACGGGGAGAAAATGTACAAATAATATATGGAGCCCATATTAACTTATGGGGGTTGGTGAGGTAGATCAATGATAATCCTCCAGTGAAATGGATAATCATTAATGGATCGGACTTTATGTGGGCTCGATCCATTGGGTGGCCAAGATCCAACTCCTCCTCATGGTCCCTATTATAGCCTATTAAAACCTCATGAAGCTTAGATCCAATGGATGAAAACAAAACTCTAGATCCAACGGTAGAGATTAAATCTCTAGATCCGACGATTGCGATTAAATCTCTAGATCTGACGGTTGAGATTAAATCCCTAGAACCAATGGTGGAGATTAAAACAAGGCTTATCCCTAACTCTATAAAAGGAGTAGATAGGGGTGGGCGGCAACTTGATGGATGGGATTAGGGTTTGCTTCCCTTGGGCGGCAATCAATCCCATTAGGGTTAGGATTAGGAGTGGGCGGCTAGGGTTTTGGTGTTGGTTGTGGGCGGCAACATGAGGAGAAGGCCTTTTCTTCTTCTTCCAAGGTTTGGCCGGCAACCTATCCTTCTTCCATATACTTTGGCCGGTGCTCAACCTATCCTTCTTCCCCTCTTCCTTGGCCGGCAATTAGGAGAGCAAGGTTTAGGGTATCAGGCGGCTACAAGGTGAAGATTGGTTTCCTTTTTCTTCTCCAAGTGTTAGCCGGCGCCCATGCTCTCATTGTTTCTCCTTTGGCCGGTTCCTATACTCCATGTTCTCTTCCTTGGCCGGGGCAACATCGAGTCTATTGACTTGGTGGCCGGTTCTAGATAAGAAGAAGAGTTTTGTTTTATGATCTTCCTTTGTTCGGAGTGAACAAGGAAAGGAAGATTGGTGATCTAGGAGGCTTCGACTTTTGGAAGATCGTCGCCCACACGACGTCCAAAAGGAAGAAGGATACAATAGAAGATCAAGAGGTATAACAAGAGGTATAATCTTGTTTATTTTGATTAGTGTTCTTTTGTATTATGTCTATAATTGCTTTTCAATTATATGCATGTTGTATGTGGTTGTTTACTTTATGTATGTGGCTAAATTAACTTGGACCCCGAACATAAATACAAAAGTCGGCGATCCATACATCGTCTATTCCACAGCTAATCATAGAATAGAGGTTGGTTGCTTGAACAACAAGTTTGTTCAAGTGACTACTCTAATTGAATAGCACGACGATGAAACGGTTGCTTGGGTGATCCCTTTTGTCTAGGATTAAATTTTTTTAATCCGGGGACGTCGATGGGATCGCCATGAACAAGCGACTAAGTTAAAGTAGGAAATGAAGTTTCTCCACCTTCATGTGGTATAAGAGCTTCGGTTCCGGACAAAAACCCTTCAATTTGGTATCAGAGCCACAATTTTCGATTTTGTGTGTTTAGGATTCGGTTACTCTTATGCATTTTTCATATATTATATGTGCCGAATAATAGTAGGATATGTGTAGGTTAACTCTTTGGTTGCAAGCATAGGATCCAACTATTATGGCCATATTGTGTATGTGATTGTATGTGTGTAATTGTATATTTTGTTGAATCCTCGGGGTTGACGAGGCTAGTATTTAATTTTTGTAAATTAGATACGGCATTGTTTAGCCACTCTTTTTATTTTAGTTTACTTTCGATCTAGATTTCATGTACACTCCCTCGTGGAGTATAGGATCGATGGATGTAAATTAAAATAGATTTTAGTCTCGGCTTGGATCTCCGGATGGCTCGTACATGGCATAGGAGGAGCGGACGAGATGGCGATATGGCGGGAGACATATTGAAGACAAAAGCCATAATAGTTGGAAAATTTTTATCTTTCATATTTATTGCTTCTTGTTTGATATGCATGTCGTAGGCTAGAAAATTCCTCAATTTCAAATTACTAAGTGGGAGAGGGATATTTTTATAAATTCCCACGGCCTCCATTACGATTTGACATGTGATGCAAGCAAACTTGTGCGTCGGCTCTGAGTGCCTTCCTCCCCATCGGATGAGTTTGTTTGCGGATCACAAGGTCGAATATGGTTATAGAAAATTATTAAGGAGCGTGTGTACTTCCCCATCGGAAGACACATAACCCGAGATAATTACCTTGGTACCGAGTAATGGTGAACACTTAGATACAAATATAAGTATCCTCCCTATTGGAGTCACTGCTTTTATTTGTAGGGCCGAAGTGAAACCAACTATTAATTTTATTTGTCAAAAAGTTAGGTTGACTAGATGGTAAAATTAATGGGTAAAACCTCCTCTTACAAATGTAGAATTCGTATACGTCCACACAATCGTGGCATACGATATTCTTGGTGTTTTGAGGTATTGGTTGATTTTAAAATTTTATTGTTTGAGGAATCAATAATTTTTTAAAATCTAAAGTAATGATCTATGTGATTCTTAGGATTTTCAAAAATGACTTTCAGTCCACTTGCTGTGATATTAAAGGAAAATAAATTTACTGTACATTATTATGATGATTGGAAAAAGGAATCTAGATATTGTCTTAACTGTTGAGAAGTACAAGTATGTACTTTTCAAAGAGTGTCCTCCTAAGCCTGTGAATTAGCTATAAGTCCTTGGAGATGAGATCGATGGGGAAACCCAGGTCGATATCATTCTCTAGTCGACAGAAAGGCTTGCTCAGGCTCAGGCCATGGTTGCCCAAAAGGTTTCTACTTCTAAGTCGAAAGGCAAGAAAAAGAAGAAACAAGGTGGAGCAAAGGTGTTGGGAGGATCTCAGGGAGGAGTGAAGAAGATGAAAGACAAGTACTTCACTTGCAAGCAGACTGGACATGGGAAGAAAGACTGTCCCAACCGGAACCAGAACAAAGGTATATCCTTTGGTCTAGTTGTTGAGACATGGTTAGCGGTGTTATCTACCGGCACCTGGTGTGTAGATACAGGAGCCACTGATTGTTAGGGCAATCAACCCTTGATATGGTTTTGATGTATGTGGCAAAGGGTTTAAGTTAGGTTGTTGTTGTGATTTGATATGTGCGTTGGAGTCTTGCAGGACTTAGTAATTCGCACATGAAGCTTTGGTGGGTTCACCACTCACAACCTCGTGTTTGAGTCGGAGAAGGAGCATTGCAGAGCCGTGCGCTTGATGCTACCGAGGGACCGCCGGACGAGATGACTTGAAGCGAAGCTAAGGAATTAGACTTCGGAGGCAAGAGACGCGAAGGAGCATTGCAGAGCCGTGCGCCTGATGCTGCCGAGGGATGTGGCCGCGAATAAAGAGAGCTTCGGCGAGGGACTTCGTGTGAGATGAGAGAATGAGTGAAATGTAAGTAACTCATTAGGTGAACTTGGCCAAATGGCTGAGTGTTCGAGGCTTGATCGCAAGGGTTAAGGTTTACCCAATGCCGGAAGCTCAAATGAATGTTAAGTAGCCGATCGCCATGAAATGGCGATCGTTCCGAGTCGAACGGGTTCGACCGGTATCCGACTAAGGGTTTTTGGCCCGCAGCCAATCGCCATATATTGGCGATCATGAAGACAATCGATCATCCGATGGCGAATGATCGTCAAGAGGGTTTTTGGCACAGAACCTCTTGTAGCCGACTAGGCAGTCGACTACGAGGCATCAGTCGACTGATGGATACATCAATCGACTGCCAAGGGTTATGTTGGAATACAACGGTCGGGATCTGACGTGTTCAGAGGCCGTTATAGTGGCGGCAGTCGACTGCCAAGGGCAGCAGTCGACTGGTGGCGGTCAACATGAAGAAATCAACCCTCTCTATAAAAAGAGAGGGTGTTGGGCTTTGGGAGGATAATGCTTCTATTCTAAACATCTCCTAAAGTGCCCAAACGAATTTCCTCCTCTTTCTTGTGCTTATATTCATCTTATTGCAAGAGGAGTGATTTTGTAAGAAAAGGTTACCTCCACCTAGCTTTGTGCAAAGGAGAGAATAGTGAAAGCTTGCGGAGTGATTCACCGTGGACGAATCGGACTGTGGATTAGCGGCGTAGCCGTGAACCATGTTACATATTGTGTTAGCATTGTTTATCTTTGCATTTGTTGTTTTGTTTGCTTGTTTTTTTGGTATTCCACTTGCGCTAACGACTTTGTAGATGAGCAAATTCCGTCATCGTACAAAGAGGGCTATTCACCCCCTAGCCGACCACATACACACCGATCGATCCCCTACAAGTGGTATCAGAGCCAAGGAAGCTTGTCAACGGACTAACCGTTGCTACAAGCACATTCAAGAATGGCTGGCTCAAACATTCACCCACCGAAATTTGAAGGAGAATTCGCTTGGTGGAAGAAGTGAATGGAGGTATTCTTTGAAACCGATTTCGATATTATGCTTATAATGGAAAACGATTTTGAGATGCCTAGGGATGAAGAGGGGAGAATACTAGACAAGTCAAGGTGGACTAAAAAGAAAAGAGAGGAACACCTTGCAAATTCAAAGGCTAAACATCATCTCCTCAACGTACTTCCCCAACAAGAGATCAACTGAATTGGGGATTGCTCTAGTGCCAAAGAGATGCGGGAGAAGCTAGTGGAGCTTCATGAAGGCACATCCAAGGCAAAGCTAGCAAACAGAGATGTCCTTCGCTCCCAACTCAACAATATCAAACTCGATAAAAGGGAGAAGGTAACATCTCTACATTCAAGATTTAAAGAAATCCTTAATGGTTTATCTAGTGTAGGGGAGAAGCTCTCCAATAGGGACATGCTCATGAAGGCAATAGATGCTTTTCCCCGATCATCCAAGTGGAGTTCAATGGTGGACTCATTCTATATTTCAAAGAATCTAGAGGTAAGTACTCTAGATGAGTTTTTCTCCACTATGGAATTGCATGAATCTAGGCTTGAAGGAGTAGTAGAAGAGCCAAGACTTCAACCATCAAGGGGAGTGGCACTATTAGCCAACAAAGGGAAGAAGCATATGGAGATTCCCTCCTCCGACGAAGCTTCCTCCTCCTCCTCCATGGATATCACGGAAGAAGCTTATATGGTAAGGAGGGTAAGGCGTGCATTAAAAGGTTTTAAATTTAATAAATCTAATGATAGGAGGAGAAGACTAAGGGGGAAGGTGATTTGCTACAATTGCCAAGGAGAGGGACATATAAGGGATAATTGTCCCCTCTTGAACAAGAGCAAAGAGGAGAAGAGAAAGAAGGAAGAAAAGAAGAAGAAAGAAGAAGAGAAGAAGGCTAAAGAAAAAGGGAAGGCCAAAGCACTCAAGGCAAGGAAATGGGATGATCCTTCCTCTTCATCATCCTCATCCGAAGGAGAAGAAGAACATGTCTACTCCAATCTTGCCTTGATGGCATTTGATGATCTAGACACCTCCTCCTCCGAAAATGAAGAAGCAAGCTCAAGTGAGGAGAGCTCGAGTGAAGGGGGAGCTTCTTCCACATCCTCATCATCGGAAGAGGATTTGGTAAGTGAGGTAACAAATCTTTCCCCCAAGAAAATTATGTCAATTATTTCTAGCCTCACTAAGGATTTGTTTAGGGCAAAGAAGAAAAATAAATGCATGCTAGATCAAATTAAGGACTTAGAAAATAAACTAGAAAAAGCATGCTTAAATATTAATGATGATATTTCTTCTAGCCTAAATGATGCATGCTCACATGATAACTATGTACCATTTGATGTTAATGATGCAAGCATAGAAAAAAATAGGGCTTTAAGGGAAAAGGTAGATCACTTGACCAAAGCCCTAGAAAAATTCACTATTGGCTCAAATACATTGAACATGATAATTGGGAGCCAAAGAGCTAGCTTCAATAAGAAAGGCCTAGGATATAAAGAAAACAAAAATGAAAAGGCCTATAAATGCTTAATTGCTAGGGGTCAAGACAAAAAGAAGACAATTGCTAGAAAATGGATCCCTAAGGAGTATTTAGTGAACCCCATAGGAAAGAACTTATTTTGGGTTCCTAAATCCATCCTAAAGGGTTAGGAAAACCCTAGGATAGTCAACCATAAGGATTTCATCTATATCATATGTTTGGTTGACTTAGGATGGCGGGACAATATTTTTGAAATAGTGTTAGGTGATGATAATGCACCTATAAATAGATAAATCATGCTCTAGGTGATATTTGAATTTTTATCATGATGTAATACCTAATGGATGATTGTAAATTGATGAATACATGTGTTTCATGCTCATAATGTGATTTCAATTTATATATATCATTATGATCATGTGGGTTGTTAGGATGATACTTAACCTTGGATAGAATTGCATGAAATTGAAGGTTAAGTATATACAAATACATTTAGGATACATCTCACACTCACCATAGGCTACTTTGATTGAAAACTTGGCATGAGTGAGATGTTAGGATTATACAAATGTCCACAAATGCCTATGGTATTTAGATAGTCATTTAAGGTATCAAAATAGCAATAATAGACCAATCATGGGGAAGACTTATGTTTAATTCATAGACATATTGCCCAAAGATCATGGTTGGATATTTCATATGTTTTCAAAACAATTTCTTACTTTAAAATCTGTGTGTTCATGTTTTGAAACAATTCAAATCAAAACTAGGTGTTAAAATGGATACAAACTTGATCAAAACACTAGTTCTTTTTAAAGCTTTTGGATTTTTGGTAAATACTTGAAAATACAATGATTTTACATGGAAAACTATTTTTCACTAATAAAGAACCTTAAACGAAATATGCTCCACAAATTTCATGATTTTTAGAATTTTGTAGAATTTTTAATGTATTTCTGAAATTCAGCTCGAAAATCAGAAAAACCTGAAATACATGTGTCAGTCGACTGGTAGTCTGAACCAGTCGACTGCTCACCTGAAAAACTACCTAGCAACTTCTGATACACGATTTTAAGGCATGCTTTTTTTGTTTATGTTTCTCTCTAGACTTGATATCATGCTGTATAAACTTTGTTAATTATTTTTGATGGTGTTAAAGGGGGAGAAATATATATGTTTAAGTAAGGGGGAATTGTATTTAGGGGGAGTTTCATGTATTAAGGGGGAGAGTTGCTATTCATGTTATTTACATGCTTTCTTACCTTAGTATTTTTATCAAATGTTTTTACCTAACTTAAACGGATTCCACACATCAAGAAGGGGGAGATTGTTAGGGCAATCAACCCGTGATATGGTTTTGATGTGTGTGGAAAAGGGTTTAAGTTAGGTTGTTGTTGTGATTTGATATGTGCGTTGGAGTCTTGCAGGACTTAGTAATTCGCACATGAAGCTTTGGCGGGTTCACCACTCACAACCTCGTGTTTGAGTCGGAGAAGGAGCATTGCAGAGCCATGCTCTTGATGCTACCGAGGGATCGCCAGACGAGATGACTTGAAGCGAAGCTAAGGAAGCAGACTTCGGAGGCAAGAGATGCGAAGGAGCATTGCAAAGCCGTGCGCCTGATGCTGCCGAGGGACGTGGCCGCGAACGAAGAGAGCTTCGGCGAGGGACTTCGAGTGAGATGAGAGAATGAGTAAAATGTAAGTAACTCATTAGGTGAACTTTGACAAATGGCTGAGTGTCGGAGGCTTGACCGCAAGGGTTAAGGTTTACCCGATTGGCGGAAGCTCAAATGAATGTTAAGGACTACTATGAAATGGCAATGATCGCGTTGAACGGGTTCGACCGTATCCGACGAGGGGTTTTTGGCCCAAAGAATGATCGCTAAGATATCACCGCCGATGGCGCAATGATTGGTCGAGAGGGTTTTGGGCATTAGACCTTCGTGAGCCGATCGGGCCGACGATTTAGGCATCACGATCGATGGATACATCGGGCCGATCGCTAAGGGTTCCGCTGGACTACAACGGCCAGGATCGACGATCGTTCGAGGTCGTAGTAGTGGTGGCCGACTACCAAGGGCGCTGATCGTGGCGCAACGGGAAGAAATCAGCCCTCTTTATAGAAAGAGAGGTTGTTGGGCTTTGGGAGGCTAATACTTCTATTCTAAACATCTCCTAAAGTGCCCAAACGAATTTCCTCCTCTTCCTTGTGCTTATATTCATCTTATTGCAAGAAGAGTGATTTTGTAAGAAAAGGTTACCTCCACCTAGCTTTGTGCAAAGGAGAGAATAGTGAAAGATTGCTGAGTGATTCACCGTGGATGAATCGGACCGTGGATTAGCAGCATAGTCGTGAACCACGTTACATATTGTGTTAGCATTGTTTATATTTGCATTTGATGTTTTGTTTGCTTGTTTATTAGTATTCCTCTTGCGCTAACGACTTTGTAGACGAGCAAATTCCATCATCGTACGAAGAGGGCTATTCACCCCCCTCTAGCAGGCCACATATACACCGGTCGATCCCCTACACTGATCATGTCCACAATATTTTGCAGGGGTTCCAGGAAACCCGACAACTAGCTGAAGGGGAGATTACCATTTACTTGGGCGATGCTACGAAGGTGGCAAATATTGCAGTGGGAGATGTTTATTTATCTTTTGATAGGAATAAAACTTTGGTTCTGAAGAATTTCCTTTATGTACCTTTATTTAGAAAGAATTTAATTTTGGTTTCTAAATTATTTATGGATGGATATTCTATTTCTTTTAATGACAGAGTTATTATAAAAAGGAATAGGGACATTATCTATTCGGGTACATTGATAGAAAAATTATACACACTTGAACCAAAAGCTCCCATTATGCAAATAGAAGTTAATAACTCATCATCTAATTCTAATAAGAGAAAAGAACCTTCGAAGATGAACCAAACATATCTTTGGAATCTTAGGCTTGGTCATATTAACCTAAGCAGAATTCAAAGGTTGATAGCTGATGGACCTCTGGGTTCATTAGTGGTGGAAGATTTCCCAACCTGCGAATCTTGCTTGGAGGGTAAAATGACCAAGAGGCCTTTTAAGGGCAAGGGGTATAGAGCCAAATGTAGGGTTTTTGCTTATCGAGTCCGTGAGGGGAAACTTCGCTTCCCACTACACCTCGGTCGTTTGTTCATGGCGATCCCATCGATGTCCCCGGATTAAAAAAAAATTAATCCTAGACACAAGGGATTGCCTAAACGACCAAGCCATCGTCGTGCTATTCGTTTAGAGAGGTCACTTGAACAAACAAGTTGTTCAAGCGACCAACCTCTATTCTACGAGTAGCCGCGGAATAGACGATGTCCGGATCGCCGGTTTTCGTGTTTATGCTCGGGATCCAAGTATTATTTAGCCATTTACAGAAATATAACATGCTTATATTTGCAAAACAAAAACAAGCAAGAAATAAAAGAGAAAGAAGAATAGGTATACCTCTTGATCTTCTAATGTATGACCTTCCTCCTTTCGGACGTCATGTGGGCGACGCTCTACCAAAAGTCGAAGCTCCTAGATCGCAAATCTTCCTTCCTTGCTCTTCCAAAGCAAAAGAAAGAATAGAAACAAGGTTTTTCTCCTCCCCAAAACCAACTAACAAGGAGCACACAAACTCCTTGCCGCCGGCCAACTAGAAGGAGGAGAAAGTGGTGGAAAACTACCAAGACACCAAGGGAAACCCTATATCTTGTTTCCACCACCTAAGGAGAAGGAGAAGGGAGGTTTTGGGCACCGGCCAAGGCTGGAAAAGAGGGTGGAGAGGTGCTGGACGTTGGCCAAAAGAGGAAGAAGAAGAGAAGAATACCTTCCTTATTTGGTGCCACCCTTGCCTCCAAACCCTAATCCTAATCCTATCACAACTAGGATTCCTCTTCCTTGCCGCCCAAAAACCCTAGCTCTCATCAATGTAGTTCATGCCAACTCTCATTCCCTCCTTTTATAGAGTTAGGGATAAGTCATGAATTAATCTCCTCCATTGGTTCTAGAGATTTAATCTCAACCGTTGGATCTAGAGATTTAATCTCAACTGTCGGATCTTAGAGATTTAATCTCTATCTATGGATCTTAGAGTTTTGTTTCTATCCATTGGATCTAAGCATCATGAGGTGTTAATAGGCTACATTAGGGACCATGAGGAGGAGTTGGATCTTGGCCACCCATGGATCAAGCCCACATAAAGTTCGATCCACTAATGATGATCCAATCCACTAAAGGGTCATCTTTGATTTACCTCACCAACCCCCATATGATAATATGAGCTCCATATATTATTTGTACATGTTCTCCCCATGTTTAAGATCTCGAATGCCCATCGATTAATTAATTTACTGACCATTAATTAATCGACATGTAACTCCATGAGTAGTACCACTCAACCTTATCATCATGCCGGACCAAGTCCACCTGCAAGGTTTACATGATGAACCTTATGAGCTCCTCAAGGGGACATCATCATCCTAATATATAAGACACAATTTCCTCCTATAATCAATGACACACCATATAAATAATATCATCTCCCAACTTACCGAGCCTATCGATTTAATCTATAAATCTCGCCCATTGGTAAATCAAAGAGATGAGTACTAAGTATATGTGCCCGTTATTATATCAGAATTAAGAGTATGTACAATATAATATCCGAGGTCCAATTCAATTATGTAGTCAGCAATAAATCGAATCATCTCTAAGTCGGTCCTGCTCAATACACACAAAGTGCACTAGTGTGATTCTATGGTCAAGATAAATCGATACCAAATCACACTACAACCATTCCGATGGTTTGTCCAAAGCCATCTCGGTTGTGAGCCTTTACTTATACTTTTCAAGGGGCTGATAACATGATCTCCTGTGTGACACCACACACCATGTTATCTACAATGTAAAATATTAGACAATATTGCATAACCATAAAAATATGCAAACAATGATCATGTGATTCTTATTTCAAAATAAAGATGTTCATACAAAAGATAGACTTTTAAGTATACATCCCTATAATCTCCCACTTATACTAAAAGACTATGCTGTCCTCAAACTGCCATACATTTGATCCCCATTCCCTCCACATGCCTATCAAAAGCTCCCGCTAGAAGGGCCTTAGTGAAAGGATCTGCCAAGTTATCCTCCGATGCAATCTTGGCCACAACAACTTCTCCTCTCTTTACGATCTCTCGTATCAGGTGGTACTAGCGCTCTATGTGTTTACTAGCCTTATGGGCTCGTGGTTCCTTTTGAGTTTGTAACTGCACCACTATTATCACAATAAATTGTGATAGTTCTGGGTAAACCAGGAATCACATCTAAGTCCATCAGGAAGTTCCTGAGCCATATAGCTTCTTTGGCCGCCTCAGAGGCCGCCACATACTCAGCTTCCATGGTGGAGTCCGCTACGCACTTCTGCTTGACACTCCTCCATACAATGGCTCAACCTCCCAAAGTAAACACAAAACCTAAGGTAGACTTACTGTTATCCCTATCAGATTGGAAGTCGGAATCCGTGTAACCCACAGGGAGTAATTCGTCTACCCAGTAAACCAGCATATAATCCCTAATCCTTCTCAGGTACTTCAATATATACTTTACCGCAGTCCAATGTCCCTGTCCTGGATTACTCTGATATCTGCTAACCATGCCCACGGCAAAGCAGATATCTGGTCTCGTACAGAGCATCGCATAAATGAGGCTTCCTACTGCCGAAGCATAAGGAACCGCCTTCATCTCCTCAGATGATCTAGGACACATCTCCTTAGATAAAGGAACTCCATTCCTGAAAGGTAGAAAACCCTTATTGGAGTTTTGCATGCTAAAACGCTCCATAATCGTGTCTATGTATTAAGCTTGGGATAAGCACAACATCCTTTTCCTACGATCCCTTATAACCTTGATCCCAAGGATGTGTCCCACTTCTCCCAAGTCTTTCATATCAAACTGTTTGGACAACTATACCCTTACGTCTGATAACACCTTGATATTGTTTCCAATCAACAAAATGTCATCTACGTATAGTACAAAAAATACCACTACGTTTCCGTCACATCTCTTGTATACACAAGACTCATCCGGACTTTGAATAAATCCATAAGACTGGATTACCTCATCAAAGTGGATGTTCCAAGACCTCGAAGCTTGCTTCAATCCATAAATGGACCGATTAAGCTTACACACAAGATGCTCTTAGCCCTTAGCAATGAATCCCTCTGGTTGCTTCATATAGATGTTTTCCTCAAGACTTCCATCAAGGAAAGCTGTCTTGACATCCATCTGCCACACCTCATAATCCATATGAGCTACTATGCATAAGAGAATCCGGATAGACTTAAGCATGGCTACCGACGAAAAGGTCTCCTCATAATCGATACCCTCTTTCTGAGTATACCCCTTTGCAACAAGCCTCGCTTTGAAGGTCTCAACCTTCCTATCTATTCCTCTCTTTCTCTTGTAGATCCACTTGCATCCAATGGTTTTTACATCATCGGGTGGTTCTACTAGCTCCAAGACCTGATTTGAATCCATAGATTTAATCTCAGCATTCATTGCACTTTGCCAAGATAGTGCATCTTTATCTTGGATTGCCTCGTCATATGTCCAGGGATCAGGTTCATGTTCGCCAGGGACCAAATCCGAAGATTCTCCCAAGAACATGAATCTATCAGGCTGTCTCACAACCCTCCCACTACGACGAGGTATCACCTGTGTATCCTCTGTGACACGCGGTGCAGTGACATGTGGTATATCCTCTTGTACCGGTGGTACTAAAGAAGTGACTTCCCCTTTTAACTCCTCCAGAACAATTTTACTCTTGGGCTTGTGGCTCATCACATAGTCTTCCTCTAGAAATATGGCATTCGTGTTAACGATCACCCTCTGATCTGTAGGACTATAAAATAAACTACCCTTCGTTCCTCTGGGATACCCAACGAACATGCGTACTTCTGTACGAGGTTTCAACTTATCAGCATCTGCCTTCAGCACATGTGCTGGACTCCCCCATATCCGAATATGTCTTAGACTGGGCTTTCGCCCAGTCCACAATTCTGTGGGAGTAGAAGGCACTGATTTAGATGGAACCAAGTTTAGAATGTACACTGCCGTATCTAGAGCATATCCCCAGAACGAATCTGACAGCTCAGAATAACTCATCATTGATCTAACCATCTCCATAAGAGTCCTATTCCTTCGCTCTGCTACACCATTCTGCTGGGGTGTGCCAGGTTCAGTCAATTGGGATTGAATCCCAACTTCTGATAAGTAATTCCTAAACTATCCCTAGAGGTACTCACTACCATGATCAGATCGTAGTGTATTGATACTTTTACCTTGACGTTTCTCCACATCAGCCTTGAATTCTTTGAACTTGTCAAAGCATTCAGACTAGCAGCGCATCAGGTAAATGTATCCATATCTTGAGTAATCGTCTATAAAAGAGACGAAATACTCAAAACCACCTCTAGCCTGGATAGACATAGGACCACACAAATCAGAATGAACCAATTCTAACACATCTTTGGCTCTATACTCCTTAGCCTTAAAAGACCTCTTGGCCATCTTACCCTCCAAGCAAGATTCACAGGTTGGGAGATCCTCCACCACTAATGAACCCAAAGGTCCATCAGCTATCAACCTTTGAATTCTACTTAGGTTAATGTGACAAAGCCTAAGATGCCAAAGATATGTTTGGTTCATCTTCGAAGATTCTTTTCTCTTATTGGAATTAGAAGATGAGTTATTAATTTTAATATGCATCGTGGGAGCTTTTTGGTTCAAGTGTGTACAAATTTCCTATCAATGTACCCAAACAGATAATGTCCCTATTCCTTCTTATAACTACTCTGTCATTAAAAGAAATAGATTATCCATCCATAAACAAATTAGAAACCGAAATTAAATTCTTTCTAAATAAGGGTACATAAAGGCAATTTTCTTGAACCAAAGTTTTATTCCTATCAAAAGATAAATAAATATCTCCCACTGCAATAGCCGCCACCTTCGTGGCATTGCCCAAGTAAATGGTAATCTCCCCTCTGCTAGACCAAAGGGTATACCTTTGTTTTGCTTCGGATTGGGACAGTCTTTTTTCTAATGTCCATCCTGCTAACAAGTGAAGCACTTGCCTTTCGGCTTCTTCACTCGTCCTTGAGATCCTCCCATCACCTATGCCCTAGCTTGTTTCTTCTTCATCTTGCCTTTCGGCTTAGAAGTAGAAACCTTTTTGAGCAATAATGGCCTGAGACTGAGCAAGCCTTTCTGTCGACTGGAGAATGATATCGACTTGGGTTTCCCCATCGATCTCAGCTCCAAGGACTTCCAGCTTACTCGCAGGCTTAGGAGGACACTCTTTGAAGAGTACATACTTGTATTCATCAACAGTTAAGACAATATCTAGATTCCTTTTTCCAATCAACATAATCATGTACAGTAAGTTTAATTTCCTCTAGTATCACAACAAGTGGACTGAAAGTCATTTTTGAAAATCCTAAGAATCACATAGATCATTACTTGAGATTTAAAAAAATTATTGATTCCTCAAACAATAAAATTTTGAAAACAACCAACACCTCAAAACACCGAGAATAACGTATGCCACGATCGTGTGGACATATACGAATTCTACATTTGTAAGAGGAGGTTTTACCCATTAATTTTACTATCTTATCAACCTAACTTTTTGACAAATAAAATTAATAGTTGGTTTCTCTTCGGCTCTACAAATAAAAGCAGTGATTCCGATGGGGAGGATACTTATATTTATATCTAAGTGTTCACCATTACTCGGTACCAAGGTAATTATCTCGGGTTATGTGCCTTCCGATGGGGAAGTGCACACGCTCCTTGATAATTCCCTATAACCATATTTGACCTTGTGATCCGCAAATAAACTCATCCGATGTGGAGGAAGGCACTCAGAGCCAACGTGCAAGTTTGTTTGCATCACTTGTCAAATCGTAATGGAGGCCGTGGGAAATTATAAAATTTCCCTCTCCCACTTAGTAATTTGAAAATGAGGAATTTTCCTAGCCTACGACATGCATATCAAACAAAAAGCAATAAATATGAAAAATAAATTATTTTCCAACTATTATGGCTTTTGTCTTCAATATGTCTCCCGTCGCATCACCATCTCGTCCGCTCCTCCTACGCCATGTACAAGCCATTCGGAGATCCGAGCCGAGACTAAAACCTATTTTAATTTATATCCATCGATCCTATACTCCACGAGGGAGTGTACATGAAATCTAGATCGAAAGTAAAATAAAATAAGGAGCGGCTAAACAATGCCGTATTTAATTTACAAAAACTAAATACTAGCCTCGTCAACCTCGAGGATTCAACAAATTAAATATTTACACACATATGGCCAAAATAGTCGGATCTTATTCCTGCAACCAAAGAGTTAAACTACGCATATCCTACTATTATCCGGCACATATAATATATGAAAAAGTGCATAAAAATTAACCGAATCCTAAATACACAAAACTGAAAACCTTGGCTCTGATACCAATTGTAGGGTTTTTGTTTATCGAGTTCGTGAGGGGAAACTTCGCTTCCCACTACACCTCGGTCGTTTGTTCATGGCGATTCCATCGATGTCCCCAGATTAAAAAAAAATTAATCCTAGACACAAGGGATTGCCCAAACGACCAAGCCATCGTCGTATTATTCGTTTAGAGAGGTCACTTGAACAAACAAGTTGTTTAAGCGACCAACCTCTATTCTACGAGTAGCCGCGGAATAGACGATGTCCGGATCACCGGTTTTCGTGTTTATGCTCGGGATCCAAGTATTATTTAGCCATTTACAGAAATATAACATGATTATATTTGCAAAACAAAAATAATCAAGAAATAAAAGAGAAAGAAGAATAGGTATACCTCTTGATCTTCTAATGTATGACCTTCCTCCTTTCGGACGTCGTGTGGGCGACGCTCTACCAAAAGTCGAAGCTCCTAGATCACAAATCTTCCTTCCTTGCTCTTCCAAAGCAAAAGGAAGAATAGAAACAAGGTTTTTCTCCTCCCCAAAACCAACCAACAAGGAGCACACAAACTCCTTGCTGCCGGCCAACTAGAAGGAGAAGAAAGTGGTGGAAAACTACCAAGACACCAAGGGAAACCCTAAATCTTGTTTCCACCACCTAAGGAGAAGGAGAAGGGAGCTTTTGGGCGTCGGCCAAGGCTGGAAAAGAGGGTGGAGAGGTGCTGGACGTTGGCCAAAAGAGGAAGAAGAAGAGAAGAATACCTTCCTTATTTGGTGCCACCCTTGCCTCCAAAACCTAATCCTAATCCTATCACAACTAGGATTCCTCTTTCTTGCCGCCCAAAAATGCTAGCTCTCATCAATGTAGTTCACGCCAACTCCCATGCCCTCCTTTTATAGAGTTAGGGATAAGTCATGAATTAATCTTCTCCATTGGTTCTAGAGATTTAATCTCAACCGTCGGATCTAGAGATTTAATCTCAACCGTTGGATCTTAGAGATTTAATCTCTACCTATGGATCTTAGAGTTTTGTTTCTATCCATTGGATCTAAGCATCATGAGGTGTTAATAGGCTACATTAGGGACCATGAGGAGGAGTTGGATCTTGGCCACCCATGGATCAAGCCCACATAAAGTCCGATCCACTAATGATGATCCAATCCACTAAAGGATCATCATTGATCTACCTCACCAACCCCCATATGATAATATGGGCTCCATATATTATTTGTATATGTTCTCCCCGTGTTTAAGATCTCGAATGTCCGTCGATTAATTAATTTACTGACCATTAATTAATCGACATCTAACTCCATGAGTAGTACCACTCAACCTTTTTATCATGCCGGACCAAGTCCACCTGCAAGGTTTACATGATGAACCTTATGAGCTCCTCAAGGGGACATCATCATCCTAATATATAGGACATGGTTTCCTCCTATAATCAACGACACACCATATAAATAATATCATCTCCCAACTTACCGAGCCTATCGATTTAATCTATAAAACTCGCCCATTGGTAAATCAAAGAGATGAGTACTAAGTATATGTGCCCGTTATTATATCGGGATTAAGAGTATGTACAATATAATATCCGAGGTCCGATTCGATTATGTAGTCAGTAATAAATCGAATCACCTCTAAGTCGATCCTGCTCAATACACACAAAGTGCACTAGTGTGATTCTATGGTCAAGACAAACCAATACCAAATCACACTACAACCAATTCCGATGGTTTGCCCAAAGCCATCTCGGTTGTGAGCCTTTACTTATACTTTTCAAGGGGCCGATAACATGATCTCCCGTGTGACACCACACACCATGTTATCTACAATGTAAAGTATTAGACAATATTACATAACCATAAAAATATGCAAACAATGATCATGTGATTCTTATTTCAAAATAAAGATGTTCATACAAAAGATAGACTTTTAAGTATACATCCCTACACCAAAGATGTGTTAGAGTTGGTTCACTCTAATTTGTGTGGTCCTATGTCTATCCAGGCTAGAGGTGGTTTTGAATATTTCATCTCTTTCATAGATGATTATTCAAGATATGGATGTCACTACGATCTGATCGTGGTGGTGAGTACCTCTTGGGAGAGTTTAGGAATTACTTATCAAAGGCTGGGATTCAATCCCAATTGTCTGCACCTGGCACACCCCAGCAGAATGGTGTAGCAGAGTGAAGGAATAGGACTCTTATGGAGATGGTTAGATCAATGATGAGTTATTCTGAGTTGCCAGATTCGTTCTGGGGATATGCTCTAGATATGGCGGTGTACATTCTGAACTTGGTTCCATCTAAATTAGTGCCTTCTACTACCACAAAATTGTGGACTGGGCGAAAGTCGAGTCTAAGACATATTCAAATATGGGGGAGTCCAGCACATGTGCTGAAGGCATATGCTGGTAAGTTGGAACCTCATACAGAAGTACGCATGTTCGTTGGCTATCCTAGAGGAACGAAGGGTGGTTTGTTTTATAATCCTAGAGATCAAAGGGTGATCGTTAGCACGAACGCCAGATTTCTAGAGGAAGACTATGTGATGAGCCACAAGTCCAAGAGTAAAATTATTCTGGAGGAATTAAAAGGGGAAGTCGCTTCTTCAGTACCACTGGTACAAGAGGATATACCACAAGTCACTGCATCGTGTGTCACAGAGGATACACAGGTATACCTCGTCATAGTGGGAGGGTTGTGAGATAGCCTGATAGATTCATGTTCTTGGGAGAATCTTTTGATTTGGTCCCTGGCGAACATGAACCTGATCCCTGGACATATGACGAGGCAATCCAAGATAAAGATACAGTATCTTGGCGAAGTGCAATGAATGCTGAGATTGAATCTATGGATTCGAATCAGGTCTGAGAGCTAGTAGAACCACCCGATGGTGTAAAAACCATTGGATGTAAGTGGATCTATAAAAGAAAGAGAGGAATAGATGGGAAGGTTGAGACCTTCAAAGCGAGGCTTGTTGCGAAGGGGTATACTCAGAAAGAGGGTATCGATTATGAGGAGACCTTTTCGCCGGTAGCCATGCTTAAGTCTATCCGGATTCTCTTATGCATAGCAGCTCATATGGATTATAATGTGTGGTAGATGGATGTCAAGACAGCTTTCCTTAATGGAAGTCTTGAGGAAAACATCTATATGAAGCAACCAGAGGGATTCATTGCTAAAGGCAAAGAGCATCTTGTGTGTAAGCTTAATCGGTCCATTTATGGATTGAAGCAAGCTTCGAGGTCTTGGAACATCCGCTTTGATGAGGTAATTTAGTATTATGGATTTATTCAAAGCCCAGACGAGTCTTGTGTATACAAGAGATGTGACGGAAACATAGTGGTATTTCTTGTACGTAGATGACATTTTGTTAATTGGCAACAATGTCAAGGTGTTATCGGACGTAAGGGTATGGTTGTCCAAACAGTTTGATATGAAGGTCTTGGGAGAAGTGGGACACATCCTTGGGATCAAGGTGATAAGGGATCACAGGTAAAGGATGTTGTGCTTATCTCAAGCTTCATACATAGACACGATTATGGAGCGTTTTAGCATGCAGAACTCCAAGAAGGGTTTTCTACCTTTCAGGCATGGAGTTCCTTTATATAAGGAAATGTGTCCTAGAACATCTGAGGAGATAGAGAAGATGAAGGCGGTTCCTTATGCTTCGGCGGTAGGAATCCTCATGTATGTGATGCTATGTACGAGACCAGATATCTACTTTGTCGTGGGCATGGTCAGCAGATATCAGAGTAATCCAGGACAGGGACATTGGATTGCGGTAAAGCATATATTGAAGTACCTTAGAAGGATTAGAGATTATATGCTAGTTTACCAGGCAGACCAATTTGTCCCTGTGGGTTATACGGATTCTGACTTCCAATCAGATAGGGATAACAGTAAGTCTACCTCAGGTTTTGTGTTTACTTTGGGAGGTGGATCCATTGTATGGAGGATTGTCAAACAGAAATGCGTGGTAGAGTCCACCATGGAAGCTGAGTATGTGGCAGCCTCTGAAGCGGCCAAAGAAGCTGTGTGGCTCAGGAACTTCCTGATGGACTTGGATGTGATTCCTGGTTTGCCCAGAACTATCACAATTTATTGTGATAATAGTGGTGCAGTTGCAAACTCGAAGGAACCACGAGCCCATAAGGCTAGTAAGCACATAGTGCGCAAGTACCACCTGATACAAGAAATCGTAAAGGAGGTAGAAGTTGCTGTCGCCTAGATTGCATCAGAGGATGACCTGGTAGATCCTTTCACTAAGGCCTTTCTAGCGAGCGCTTTTGATAGGCATGTGGAGGGAATGGGAATCAGATGTATGGCAGTATGAGGACAACATAGTCTTTTAGTATAAGTGGGAGATTGTTAAGATGTATACTGAAAAGTCTATCTTTTGTATGAACATCTTTATTTTGAAATAAGAATCACATGATCATTGTTTGCATATTTTTATGGTTATGCATATTGTCTAATACATTACATTGTAGATAACATGGTGTGTGGTGTCACACGGGAGATCATGTTATTGGCTCCTTATAAAGTATAAGTAAAGGCTCACAATCGAGATGACTTTGGACAAACCATTGGTATGGTTGTAGTGTGATTTGGTATTGGTTTGTCTTGACCATAGAATCACACTAGTGCACTTTGTGTGTATTGAGCTGGACCGACTTAGAGGTGATTCGATTTATTGTTGACTACATAATTGAATCGGACCTCAGATATTATACTGTACATGCTCTTAATCCTGATATAATAACGGGCACATATACTTAGTATTTATTTCTTTGATTTACCAAAGGGCGAGATTTATAGATTAAATCGATAGGCTCGGTTAGTTGGGAAATGATATTATTTATATGGTGTGTCATTGATTATAGGAGGAAACCGTGTCCTATATATTAGGATGATGATGTCCCCTTGAGGAGCTCATAAGGTTCATCATGTAAACCCTGCAGGTGGACTTGGTCTTGCATGATGATAAGGTTGAGTGGTACTACTCATGGAGTTAGATGTTGATTAATTAATGGTCAGTAAATTAATTAATCGACGGACATTCGAGATCTTAAACACGGGGAGAAAATGTACAAATAATATATGGAGCCCATATTAACTTATGGGGGTTGGTGAGGTAGATCAATGATAATCCTCTAGTGGAATGGATAATCATTAATGGATCAGACTTTATGTGGGCTTGATCCATTGGGTGGCCAAGATCCAACTCCTCCTCATGGTCCCTATTGCAGCCTATTAAAACCTCATGAAACTTAGATCCAATGGATGAAAACAAAACTCTAGATACAATGGTAGAGATTAAATCTCTAGATCCGACGGTTGAGATTAAATCTCTAGATCCGACGATTGAGATTAAATCCCTAGAACCAATGGTGGAGATTAAAACAAGGATTATCCCTAACTCTATAAAAGGAGTAGATAGGGGTGGGCGGCAACTTGATGGATGGGATTAGGGTTTGCTTTCCTTGGGAGGCAAGCAATCCCATTAGGGTTAGGATTAGGAGTGGGCGGCTAGGGTTTTGGTGTTGGTTGTGGGCAGCAACATGAGGAGGAGGCCTTTTCTTCTTCTTCCAAGGTTTTGTCGGCAACCTATCCTTCTTCCATATACTTTGGCCGGTGCTCAACCTATTCTTCTTCCCCTCTTCCTTGGTCGGCAATTAGGAGAGCATGGTTTAGGGTATTGGGCGGCTACAAGGTGAAGATTGGTTTCCTTTTTCTTCTCCAAGTGTTGGACGGCGCCCATGCTCTCATTGTTTCTTCTTTGGCCGGTTCCTATACTCCATGTTCTCTTCCTTGGCCGGCGGCAACATCGAGTCTATTGATTTGGTGGCCGGTTCTAGATAGGAAAAAGAGTTTTGTTTTATGATCTTCCTTTGTTCGGAGTGAACAAGGAAAGGAATATTGGTGATCTAGGAGGCTTCGACTTTTGGAAGATCGTTGGCCACACGACGTCCACAAGGAGGAAGGACATACAATAGAAGATTAAGAGGTATAACAAGAGGTATAATCTTGTTTTTTTATTAGTGTTCTTTTGTATTATGTCTATAATTGCTTTTCAATTATATGCATGTTGTATGTGGTTGTTTACTTTATGTATGTGGCTAAATTAACTTTGACCCCGAACATAAACACAAAAGTCGGTGATCCGTACATCGTCTATTCCGTGGCTAATCATAGAATAGAGGTTGGTTACTTGAACAACAAGTTTGTTCAAGTGACTACTCTAATTGAATAGCACGACGATGAAACGGTTGCTTGGGTGATCCCTTTTGTCTAGGATTAAATTTTTTTAATCCGGGGACGTCGATGGGATCGCCATGAACAAGCAACTAAGTTAAAGTAGGAAACGAAGTTTCTCCACCTTCATGTGGTATAAGAGCTTCGGTTCCGGACAAAAACCCTTCAATTTGGTATCAGAGCCACGATTTTCGATTTTGTGTGTTTAGGATTCAGTTACTCATATGCATTTTTCATTTATTATATGTGCCGGATAATAGTAGGATATGCGTAGGTTAACTCTTTGGTTGCAGGCATAGGATCCAACTATTATGGCCATATGTGTGTATGTGATTGTATGTGTGTAATTGTATATTTTGTTGAATCCTCGGGGTTGACGAGGCTAGTATTTAATTTTTGTAAATTAGATACGACATTGTTTAGCCACTCTTTTTATTTTAGTTTACTTTCGATCTAGATTTCATGTACACTCCCTCGTGGAGTATAGGATCGATGGATGTAAATTAAAATAGATTTTAGTCTCGGCTCGGATCTCCGGATGGCTCGTACATGGCGTAGGAGGAGCGGACGAGATGGCGATACGGCGGGAGACATATTGAAGACAAAAGCCATAATAGTTGGAAAATTTTTATCTTTCATATTTATTGCTTTTTGTTTGATATGCATGTCGTAGGCTAGAAAATTCCTCAATTTCAAATTACTAAGTGGGAGAGGGATATTTTTATAAATTCCCACGGCCTCCATTACGATTTGACATGTGATGCAAGCAAACTTGTGCGTCGGCTCTGAGTGCCTTCCTCCCCATCGGATGAGATTGTTTGCAGATTACAAGGTCAAATATGGTTATAGAAAATTATTAAGGAGCGTGTGTACTTCCCCATCGGAAGGCACATAACCCGAGATAATTACCTTGGTACCGAGTAATGGTGAACACTTAGATACAAATATAAGTATCCTCCCTATCATAGTCATTGCTTTTATTTATAGGGCCGAAGTGAAACCAACTATTAATTTTATTTGTCAAAAAGTTAGGTTGACAAGATGGTAAAATTAATGGGTAAAATCTCCTCTTACAAATGTAGAATTCGTATACGTCCACACGATCGTGGCATACGATATTCTTGGTGTTTTGAGGTGTTGGTTGATTTTAAAATTTTATTGTTTGAGGAATCAATAATTTTTTAAAATCTAAAGTAATGATCTATGTGATTCTTAGGATTTTCAAAAATGACTTTCAGTCCGCTTGCTATGACACTAAAGGAAAATAAACTTACTATACATTATTATGATGATTGGAAAAAGGAATCTAGATATTGTCTTAACTGCTGAGAAGTACAAGTATGTACTTTTCAAAGAGTGTCCTCCTAAGCCTGCGAATGAGCTAGAAGTCCTTGGAGATGAGATCGATGGGGAAACCCAAGTCGATATCATTCTCCAGTCGACAGAAAGGCTTGCTCAGGCTCAGGCCATGGTTGCCCAAAAGGTTTCTACTTCTAAGTCGAAAGGCAAGAAGAAGAAGAAACAAGGTGGAGCAAAGGTGTTGGGAGGATCTCAGGGAGGAGTGAAGAAGACGAAAGGCAAGTACTTCACTTGCAAGAAGACTTGACATGGGAAGAAAGACTGTCCCAATCGGAACCAGAACAAAGGTATATCCTTTGGTCTAGTCGTTGAGACATGGTTAGCAGTGTTATCTACCGGCACCTGGTATGTAGATACGGGAGCCACTGATCATGTTTTGCTAAGTATATCCTATGGCATTTAGATAGTCATTTAAGGTATCAAAATAGCAATAATAGACCAATCATGGGGAAGGCTTATGTTTAATTCATAGACATATTTCCCAAAGATCATGGTTGAATATTTCATATGTTTTCAAAACAATTTCTTACTTTAAAATCTGTGTGTTCATGTTTTGAAACAATTCAAACCAAAACTAGGTGTTAAAATGGATACAAACTTGATCAAAACACTAGTTCTTTTTAAAGCTTTTGGATTTTTGGTAAATACTTGAAAATACAATGATTTTACATGGAAAACTATTTTTGACTGATAAAGAACCTTAAAAGAAATATATTCCCCAAATTTCATGATTTTTAGAATTTTGTAGAATTTTTAATGCATTTCTAAAATTCAGCTAGAAAATAAAAAAAACCTGAAATGCATGTGCCAATGACGGTAGTCCAATCAATGATCAGCTTCACCAAAAAACTTCGAACTTTTGATACACGATTTTAAGGCATGTTTTTTTTGTTTATGTTTCTCTCTAGACTTTGTTGGGTTTCCGGCACCGCGGTGTGTGTGTGTTCGATCATGTTTCGTAAACATGAGCACAGCGGAAGCAATAAAAATAATAAATCTATATTTATTACAACACACACAACACACGCATGCATATTACAACAAGTGTAGACATAACCGTAAAATTAAATTTGCAATAAAAGGAAATTTATCTACGTTATACCTTTCGTATGACGTGTAGTGGGAACGACATCAACCGGAACGACCCTCGCTAGAATCGTCTCTATCCGTATCCACGCCGAGTTCCTCGGGATGACTTCGCTAAGCCACGAGCTTCGTCTTCGTACGGGTTACTAGCCTCGTGTTGAAGACGACGTGATCGAAAGATGATCACGATCCGAATCCAAATTCGGATCCTAAGACGAGTCCTCAAAACTCGCTTCTCCGGAGAGGTATTCGTCAACCGATTGACGAATCCTTCATCCTCCACCTCAGAGGATTACCAGAGATCGAATCCCCGGTAAGTTAGCCGCTGTCGGAGCTCTAACCGTCGTCCAAACGATGCTCCAACAAGAGGAGAAGAAGCTGTCCAGAAAACTAGACAGCTTGGTGGAGGAGTAGGCGCCGACCAAAACAAGGAAGCCAAGTGCTCACCTTTTCACCGAGGCCTATGAAGATCACCGGAGGGTCGCCGGAGGGTTCACCGGCTGAAGCTTGGTCGCCGGCAAGGACTTGGACGGTGGCACAAAAACTGGGCGGCGGCAATGGAGTTGACGCCAACAAGAGGAAGGGGTTTGGGCGGCCAAGCTTGATTAGGGCTTTGGATTAGGGTTTAAGCCCTATTTTATAGAGAACTAATTCTCTTAATGGTTAATGGATCATATCCATAAAGCGCGTTAACCCGCTCCATTAAGATAAGTTAAAATAAACCAAACCATGATGGTTTATTTTAAGTTAAAACGAACCGAACCAACTTTTGGTTCATTCGTTTAAAATAAACCAAACCCTTTGGTTTATTCTCCTCCATTGGATTAGAACCAAACCATTTTGGTTCATCCATTACGTCTTCATAAGACTCGGCCCATCCATGCTTCCATTGCGACTGAAACGATTTCATGCTCGCTTTATGTTTGGTCCAACCAAACCTAGTTTCTCTCGGTCTGAGAATCTCATTCTCAAGCTCGTTTTAAATCCTTTGGATTACGCTCGTTGTGCGTGTGACTAAATAGGTTCTCGATTTATGTTGGCCGTCTATAATTAACCATTAATTATAGAACGATCATGAGTGGCACCTAGTAGTACATCATGATCCCCAATTAACCGAAAAGATCAACGGTTGATCCAGAACTATTTTTGAAACCCTTCAGTAGCTCGAATGATTCGTGCCCCATTCCCTTCACTCATCTTATACCCACTTGGATCAGGACATGGTCTATAGTGTCAGTCCCCACTAGGCTGACTACGTCACACCTAGCCCAAGTATCATTTCCTCGTCCTACAGATTCTAGTTACTGCACATGTATCGAAGAGTACCTTACTCTAGACATGTAATGCTTTGGCCAAAGACTTTAGTAACAATCCGACGAGAGGCCATGGGTATACATCTCCTCGCAAGGAGTGGTGAATCCTTTATAGGCTATTCAAACACCTTCGATCACTTCGACTTATACCCAATCATCCCGGGTCCACATCTCCTTAGAGATGTTTGCTTAAGATGTCAAAGCATAAGTCTCCATGATAAAGATGACTTGAATACCGCAAGTCAAAGGAACATCGCACTTAAGCCACAGTAAGAACTTCATTGACATATCTATATATGCAGAGAACCATATGAAGTCTTACGGCTGGTCACTCCAATGAACTAGTTACCATAACTAGCATCCACGATTAACTCCGGACATCACTATGTCTCCAGCCAGTGAGAATCAGCTGCTTGGATACACCAAGGAGTATACCTCGTGCTAGTCTCGACAGAATTGATGGTGTCTAGATCCATCAATTCATCGACTAGGGATAATTCCGATACATCACAATTACACATGTAGAGATACTCACTAGTTGTGATCCAATCACAAATTCTCTTATGCTGTGAATCGCATCGTGGACATTCAGTATATGAGTTTAAGATCCAATCAAATACATGAAACATGTATACTCAAATAGTGAATCTTCATTTATCATATAAATGGTTCATACATAAGGCGATTGCCTTAAGACATCTCTCATATATTACTAACAGACTCCCACTTGGCCTAATGCCAATCGCTACGGTATCCAATACCATAAGCACTAACATGACCCTCAAACTTACTTTGAGGTAATGCTTTAGTCAAAGGATCCGCTAAGTTCCTTTCAGTGGGAATTTTCTCGATTTGTATTTCGTTCCTACTGATGATCTCTCTGATAAGATGATAGTGGCGAAGCACATGTTTGGATCATTGATGAGACCACATCAAGTTCAGAGATGAACTTCTTGATCCAAATCACTTCCTTTACTGCTTCCAAAGCTGCAACTTATTCTGCCTTAGTGGCAGAATCCGCTATAGTGTCAAGTTTGGAATCTTTCCAACTTATTACGCCTCCATTCTAGGTGAATACATACCCAGACTGAGACATGGAATCATCCTTGTCTGTCTGGAGCTGGCATCCGTATACCCACGTATCACCATGTACCCTTCTCCATATATTAGGAACACATCCTTAGTTCTTCTTAAGTACTTAAGGATCGTCTTAACAGCCACCCAATGATCCATTCCTGGATCAGACTGGTATCTGCTCGTGACACTCAGAGCATACGATACATCGGGCCTCATACATAACATAGCATACATGATAGATCCTATTGCGGATGCATAGGGCATCTTACTCATGCAAATCCTCTCGTCTTCTGTACGCGGACACATAGACTTCGAAAGGTGTACCCCATGCCTGATGGGTAGGAAACCTTTCTCGGATTCCGACATGCTAAACCTCTTTAGCACTCGGTCTATATATGTAGACTGCGAAAGACCAAGCAACCGTTTCGATCTATCTCTATATATCTTAATCCCAAGGATGTAGGTTGCTTCTCCCAGGTCTTTCATGGAGAATGTCTTGGATAACCAAACCTTCACTGACTGTAAGATTGAAACATCGTTTCCTATAAGTAGTATGTCATCGACATACAATACTAGGAACACGACTGCACTCCCACTAACCTTCTTGTACACACAAGGTTCGTCTGGATTTTGTGAGAAATCAAACTTTTGATTGTCTCATCAAAACGGATATTCCAGCTCCTGGATGCTTGCTTCAATCCATAAATGGACCGTCGCAATTTGCATACCTTGGTTTTATCAACCGATGTGAAACCCTCAGTATCATATACACGCCTCGAGGTTTCCATTAAGGAAAGTCGTTTTTACATCCATCCGCCATATCTCATAATCATAATGAGCCGCTATGGCCAGTGAGCATCCGAATGGATTTAAGCATAGCTACAGTAATAGGTTTCGCCATAATCAACACCTTGCTTTTGCGCATATCCTTTCGCCACCAATCTAGCCTTATAGGTAATCACATTACCATCCATGTCGGTTTTCTTCTTGAAAACCCACTTGCACCCTATAGGCTTTATGCCTTCAGTGGGTCAACCAAGTTCCAAACTTGGTTTTCATACATGGAATCCATTTCCGACTTCATGGCACCAAGCCACTTATCCCTTTCTCAACTTGTCAAGACTTCTTCATAACTGTAGGCTCTCATCATCAATGAGTAACACGTCGCTCGATTCACTTACGAGAAATCCATATCTCTCAGAATATCATGTGTTCTACCGTGATCTACGAAGATGTGGTGTTACAATAGGTCCAAACCGATTGCTCATCACTATGAGTTCTACCGACAGTGCTTCACCGTATCTCATTAATGTCTATTTGAGTCTCTCGAGCCTCCTCAAGCTCGACGACACTCCCACTGCTTTCTTGCAAGAGAAACTCTTTCTAGAAACACAAAGATGCCTTGAAACAAACACCTTTTGTTCCACAGATGATAGAATTGGTAACCCCTTGTTTCCTTAGGTATCCAATAAATAGACATTTATCGACTTAGCATCCAATTTGTCCGATACACCCACTTCACATAAGCAGACAACCCCATATCTTCAAGTAAGATACATGAGGTTTCTTACTATTCCATATCTCATATGGAGTAGTTGAGACTACCTGTAGGCATTCTGCTTAACAAGTAAACAAATTCAAGTGCATAACCCCAAAAGGACTTGGGAAGAGTCGCATGATTCATCATTGACCTGACCATGTCCAACAAGGTCCGATTACGCCTCTCAGATACACCATTATACTGTGGTGTATAGGGCGGAGTCCATTGAGACAA
This sequence comes from Wurfbainia villosa, assembly GCA_025175895.1. Lineage (NCBI taxonomy): Eukaryota > Viridiplantae > Streptophyta > Magnoliopsida > Zingiberales > Zingiberaceae > Wurfbainia > Wurfbainia villosa. Next base: position 36,676,112 of record CM045990.1, read on the forward strand.
TATGCCATTGTCTCTTAGGTAATCAAGAAACTCCTGACTCAAGTATTCACCACCTCGATCCGATCGAAGTATTTTAATACTCTTGTCATGTTGTTTCTCTACTTCATTTCTGAATTCTTTGAACCTTTCAAAAGCTTCAGACTTGTGTTTCATCAAGAACACATACCCAAACTGTGAGTGATCATCGGCGAAGGTAATGAAGTAGCTATAGCCTCCTAATGCTTGAGTTGACATAGGTCCACATACATCAGTATGTATTAGACCTAGTAACTCTCCCACTCATTCACCTTTTCCCGTAAAAGGTAACTTAGTCATCTTGCCTTTTAAGCATGATTCACATATATCGTATGAATCCAATTCAAACGATTCTAGAATTCCACATCGGTGTAATTCGGACATGCGTTTCTTGCTTACATGGCCAAGACGACAATGCCACATGTAGGAGTCTATTTGATTATCCTTTTGAGCACGCTTGTTGCTCGCTTCGATATTGAAAATGTCACTGGATACGTCCAACGTATAAACACCATTGCTTAAAGTTCCAATCCCATAAAGAACCCCATTCAAAGTTATGTAACAACAATTGTTACTAAACGTCAAATGGAAACCATTTCTATTTAAACAAGAAATAGAAATGATGTTCTTTATCAACGAAGGAATATAAAACCAATTGTCCAGTTCTAAGACAAGTCCTGCAGGGAGTTTCAACAAATACGTTCCGATGGCGAGTGCAGCAACCTTTGCTCCATTCCCAACACGTAAATTTGACTCTCCCTTAACGAGTCTTCTTCTATTCCTTAGCCCATGTATGTCATTACATATATGTGAGCCACACCCAGTATCCAATACTCAAGTGTCTAAGGAAATAGAATGACAATCAATAAAGAAGATTTCTGAAGAAGATGGGGCATCCGATGCCTTATTCTTCTTCATGGACTCAAGATAAATCTTGCACTTTCTTCGCAAATGGCTCTCCTTTCCATAATGATGGCAAGTTTCCTTTTGTGCTAGTTCTACCTTATTAGCCCTTCTCTTCTTTCCCTTCTGCTGTTCCTTTGACTTCCTCTTAGAACCTTTCTTCGAGGAATCAACTAACAACACCGTCCCCTGCTCATGCTTCTCAGAAGACTCCACAGTCTTCAGCATATTGAGCAGTACCACAGATGAACCTTCTAGCATCTCAGAGGTGAAGAGGAGCTTTGAGACTTCGAACCTTTCGAATCTCACTTGCTCATCAACCAACTCACAGAGATGAAGAACTACGATATGAGCATCCATATGCTCATGCTGCTTTCATAGCTTGGGTTCCATCGCGGCTAGCATGATGCAACTCATTTGTTCAGAATCACTCACATGTTTCTGATAGGCCAACAATTGGTCCAAGTTGCATCGTCACTAGGATGGGCGGGAAGAGGCGCTTCGAGGACATTTGCAAGCTTTTCAACCTTGAGAACAATTCTCAAGTTTCTAAGCCAGTCCAAGAAGTTAGGCCCAGTCAATATATTTGAATCCAAAATGGAACGCAAATTCAAAGACATCAGGATCAATCTTAGAAATACAAAACGAGCATATATGAGAAAATGATTTTAAAATGCATCAATATACATTTATAAATCCCATTCATTTTTCGAATTTCAAAAACCCCAAAATCACTTCGGGAGATCGTAGGTCCATCTCCGAATGGGCTGATATCCATCATAGTTATGAATAACCTTGGAGAGAGTCCAACAAGTCATTCATAACTACGACGGTAGGTATTATCTATACCGATTGCATATCACGTATATGCAACTATCACAATGTGCTATCAACTAATTGAATGTTCACACATACATCGGGTTGTTAACACATTAACAAGTATGCATCATATGCATAACACCCAACTTCACCTCCCTTTACATCGACCTTGGAGAGAGTCCAACAAGCCGATGCTCCAGGTTAAAGCCAACCCATTAATCGGGACATAGTTTTAATATGGTTAGAGCGCATTCAACCAATTAGCCCAGCTTGGAGAGAGTCCAACAACCAAAGCTAATGATTGACCTCTGACTCTTACCATATTAGTATTAAACTATTCCATGGTTTGAACATATTGGGTTAGTAGGGCTTGGAGAGAGTCAACAACCCAAACAAGAAAGCGGAACTACTGGTTCTAACCATATTAATGGAAGGTGTAGGCTTTAATATTGAGTTAGGGTTTTATGTCTCATCCTCTTTGCATGCAAATAACTATTATCTACATGGCATGACATACATGGCATACATCTACATGTCACGACACGCATGGCATAATGTTATGCATCTAATGCAATTACATGGCATACAATTATGTCATGTATATAATTTCCTTATATGTCATAACTATTTATGGAAATAAAATATGTTTAAGATTTGATTCTCCAAATCAAATCATAATTAAATTAGAAACAAATTTCCAAATCTAATCACATATTTTATTCATGGAATTATTTGATTAAGGAAAATCTATTTAGAAACCAATTTCCTAAATCATTAAAACTACTTATGGAAATAAAATATTTTAAGATTTGATTTCCCAAATCAAATCATGATTAAATTAGGAAACAAATTTCAGAATCTAATCAAATATTTTATTTATGGAAAATATCAATTTCCATAAATACTTCAACTTTCAAAAGTGGAAGATTTCCATAAATACTTCTAGACTTTCCAAAATTGAAAAATTTCCATAAATACTTCTAAATTTCCAAAATTAGAAAATTTCAGAAATACATTATGACTATCGCAAAACCATTTTACGATTATGTGAAACACAACAGCTCACGATACCCTTTATTGGGTTTAATGCACGCAAGGCGTGTGTGTTCGATCATGTTTCGTAAACATGAGCACAGCGGAAGCAATAAAAATAATAAATCTACATTTATTACAACACACACAACACACGCATGCATATTACAACAAGTGTAGACATAACCGTAAATTTAAATTTGCAATAAAAGGAAATATTCTACGTTATACCTTTCGTATGACGTGTAGCGGGAACGACATCAACCGGAACGACCCTCGCTAGAATCGTCTCTATCCGTATCCACGCCGAGTTCCTCGGGATGACTTCGCTAAGTCATGAGCTTCATCTTCGTACAGGTTACTAGCCTCGTGTTGAAGACGACGTGATCAAGAGATGATCACAATCCGAATCCAAATTCGGATCCTAAGACGAGTCCTCAAAACTCGCTTCTCCGGAGAGGTATTCGTCAACCGATTTATGAATCCTTCGTCCTTCACCTCAGAGGATTACCGGAGATCGAATCCCCGGTAAGTTAGCCGCTGTCGGAGCTTTAACCGTCGTCCAAACGACGCTCCGACGAGAGGAGAAGAAGCTATCCAGAAAACTGGACAGCTTGGTGGAGGAGTAGGCGCCGGCCAAAACAAGGAAGCCAAGTGCTCACCTTTTCACCGAGGCCTATGAAGATCACCGGAGGGTCGCCGGAGGGTCGCCGGAGGGTTCACCGGCTGAAGCTTGGTCGCCGGCAAGGACTTAGACGGCGGCACAAAAACTGGGCGACGGCAATGGAGTTGACACCAACAAGAGGAAGGGGTTTGGGCGGCCAAGCTTGATTAGGGCTTTGGATTAGGGTTTAAGCCCTATTTTATAGAGAACTAATTCTCTTAATGGTTAATGGATCATATCCATAAAGCCCGTTAACCCACTCCATTAAGATAAGTTAAAATAAACCAAACCATGATGGTTTATTTTAAGTTAAAACGAACCGAACCAACTTTTGGTTCATTCGTTTAAAATAAACCAAACCCTTTGGTTTATTCTCCTCCATTGGATTAGAACCAAACCATTTTGGTTCATCCATTACATCTTCATAAGACTCGGCCCATCCATGCTTCCATTGCGACTGAAACGATTTCATGCTCGCTTTATGTTTGGTCCAACCAAACCTAGTTTCTCTCGGTCTGAGAATCCCATTCTCAAGCTCGTTTTAAATCCTTTGGATTACGCTCGTTGTTCTTGTGACCAAATAGGTTCTCGGTTTATGTTGGCCGTCTATAATTAACCATTAATTATAGAACGATCATGAGTGGCACCTAGTAGTACATCATGATCCCCAATTAACCAAAAAGATCAACGATTGATCCAGAACTATTTCTGAAACCCTTCAGTAGCTCGAATGATTCGTGCCCCATTCCCTTCACTCATCTTATACCCACTTAGTTCAGGACATGGTCTATAGTGTCAGTCCCCACTAGGCTGACTACATCACACCTAGCCTAAGTATCATTTCCTCGTCCTACGGATTCTAGTTACTGCACATGTATCGAAGAGTACCTTACTCTAAACATGTAATGCTTTGGCCAAATACTTTAGTAACAATCCGACGAGAGGCCATGGGTATACATCTCCTCGCAAGGAGTAGTGAATCCTTTATAGGCTATTCAAACACCTTCGATCACTTCGACTTATACCCAATCATCCCGGGTCCACATCTCCTTAGAGATGTTTACTTAAGATGTCAAAGCATAAGTCTCCATGATCAAGATGACTTGAATACCGCAAGTCAAAGGAACATCACACTTAAGCCACAGTAAGAACTTCATTGACATATCTATATATGCAGAGAACCATATGAAGTCTTACTGCTGGTCACTCCAATGAACTAGTTACCATAACTAGCATCCACGATTAACTCCGGACATCACTATGTCTCCAGCCAGTGAGAATCAGCTGCTTGGATACACCAAGGAGTATACCTCATGCTAGTCTCGACAGAATTGATGGTGTCCAGATCCATCAATTCATCGACTAGGGATAATTCTGATACCTCACAATTACACATGTAGAGATACTCACTAGTTGTGATCCAATCACAAATTCTCTCATGCTGTGAATCGCATCATGGACATTCAGTATATGAGTTTAAGATCCAATCAAATACATGAAACATGTATACTCAAATAGTGAATCTTCATTTATCATATAAATGGTTCATACATAAGGCGATTGCCTTAGGACATCTCTCATATATTACTAACAGACTTGATGTCATGCTGTATAAACTTTATTAATTATTTTTGATGGTGTCAAAGGGGGAGAAATATATATGTTTAAGTAAGGGGGAATTGTATTTAGGGGGAGTTTCATGTATTAAGGGGGAGAGTTGCTATTCATGTTATTTACATGCTTTCTTACCTTAGTATTTTTATCAAATATTTTTACCTAACTTAAATGAATTGCCACACATCAAAAAGGGGGAGATTGTTAGGGCAATCAACTCGTGATATGGTTTTGATGTGTGTGGCAAAGTGTTTAAGTTAGGTTGTTGTTGTGATTTGATATGTGCGTTGGAGTCTTGCAGGACTTAGTAATTCGCACATGAAGCTTTGGTGGGTTCACTACTCACAACCTCGTGTTTGAGTCGGAGAAGGAGCATTGCAGAGCCGTGCACTTGTTGCTACCGAGGGATTGTCAGACGAGATGACTTGAAGCGAAGCTAAGGAAGCAGACTTCGGAGGCAAGAGACGTGAAGGAGTATTGCAGAGCCGTGCATCTGATGCTTCCGAGGGACGTGGCCACAAACGAAGAGAGCTTCGGTGAGGGACTTCGAGTGAGATGAGAGAATGAGTGAAATGTAAGTAACTCATTAGGTGAACTTGGCCAAATGGTTGAGTGTCCAAGGCTTGATCGTAAGGGTTAAGGTTTACCCGATTGCCGGAAGCTCAACGAATGTTAAGTTTATCCGATATAGGGGTTTTGGCCCCGCAATATATTAGCAACCGATCGATCATGAAATCAATCATCGCGATGGCGCCGATCGTCGAGAGGGTTTTGGGCAGAGAAATCTCGTGAGCCATCGGGCATCGACTATGAGGCATCGATCGGCCGATGGATACATCACGATCGCTAAGGGTTCTGTTGGACTACAACAGTCAGAATTTGATGTGTTCAGAGGCCGTTGTAGTGGTGGTAGTCAACTGCCAAGGGCAACAGTCGACTGGTGGCGGCCAACGGGAAGAAATTAGCCCTCTCTATAGAAAGAGAGGGTGTTGGGCTTTGGGAGACTAATGCTTCTATTCTAAACATCTCCTAAAGTGCCCAAACGAATTTCCTCCTCTTCCTTGTGCTTATATTCATCTTATTGCAAGAGGAGTGATTTTGTAAGAAAAGGTTACCTCCACCTAACTTTGTGCAAAAGAGAGAATAGTGAAAGCTTGCAGAGTGATTCACTGTGGATGAATCAGACCGTGGATTAACGGCGTAGCCGTGAACCACGTTACATATTGTGTTAGCATTGTTTATATTTGCATTTGATGTTTTGTTTGCTTGTTTATTAGTATTCCGCTTGCGCTAACGACTTTGTAGATGAGCAAATTCCATCATCGTACGAAGAGGGCTATTCACCCCCTCTAGCTGGCCACATACACACCGACGATCCTCATCAAATCAAGTGTACAGCACATGTAACTGAAGTTCCAGAAACCCGACAACTTGCTGAAGGGGATATTACCATTTACTTGGGCGATGCCACGAAGGTGGCGGCTATTGCAGTGGGAGATGTTTATTTATCTTTTGATAGGAATAAAACTTTGGTTCTGAAGGATTTCCTTTATGTACCTTTATTTAGAAAGAATTTAATTTTGATTTCTAAATTGTTTATGGATAGATATTCTATTTCTTTTAATGACAGAGTTGTTATAAAAAGGAATAGGGACATTATCTATTCGGGTACATTGATAGGAAATTTATACACACTTGAACCAAAAGCTCTCACGATGCAAATAGAGGTTAATAACTCATCTTCTAATTCCAATAAGAGAAAAGAATCTTCGAAGATGAACCAAACATATCTTTGGCATCTTAGGCTTGGTCATATTAACCTAAGCAGAATTCAAAGGTTGATAGCTGATGGACCTCTGGGTTCATTAGTGGTGGAAGATTTCCCAACCTGCGAATCTTGCTTGGAGGGTAAAATGACCAAGAGGCTTTTTAAAGGGAAGGGGGTATAGAGCCAAAGATGTGTTAGAGTTGGTTCACTCTGATTTGTGTGGTCCTATGTCTATCCAGGCTAGAGGTGGTTTTGAATATTTTGTCTCTTTCATAGACGATTATTCAAGATATGGATGTCACTACGATCTCATCGTGGTGGTGAGTACCTCTTGGGAGAGTTTAGGAATTACTTATCAGAGGCTGGAATTCAATCTCAATTGTCTGCACCTGGCACACCCCAGTAGAATGATGTAGTAGAGCAAAGAAATAGGACTCTTATGGAGATGGTTAGATCGATGATGAGTTATTCTGAGTTGCCAGATTCGTTCTGGGGATATGCTCTAGATACGGCGGTGTACATTCTGAACTTGGTTCCATCTAAATTAGTGCCTTCTACTCCCACAGAATTGTGGAATGAGCAAAAGTCTAGTCTAAGACATATTCGGATATGGGGGAGTCCAGCACATGTGCTGAAGGTAGATGCTGGTAAGTTGGAACCTCGTATAGAAGTACGTATGTTCGTTGGCTATCCTAGAGGAACGAAGGGTGGTTTATTTTATAGTCCTAGAGATCAGAGGGTGATCGTTAGCACGAACGCCAGATTTCTAGAGGAAGACTATGTGATGAGCCACAAGCCCAAGAATAAAATTATTCTGGAGGAATTAAAAGGGGAAGTCGCTTCTTCAATACAACTGGTACAAGAGGATATACCACAAGTCACTGCACCACGTGTCACAGAGGATACACAGGTGATACCTCATCATAGTGGGAGGGTTGTGAGACAACCTGATAGATTCATGTTCTTGGGAGAATCTTTTGATTTGGTCCCTGGCGAATATGAACCTAATCCCTGGACAAATGACGAGGCAATCCAAGATAAAGATGCAGTATCTTGGTGAAGTGCAATGAATGCTGAGATTGAATCTATGGATTCAAATCAAGTCTGGGAGCTAGTAGAACCACCCGATGGTTTAAAAACCATTGGATGTAAGTGGATCTACAAAAGAAAGAGAGGAATATATGGAAAGGTTGAGACCTTCAAAGCGAGGCTTGTTGTGAAAGGGTATACTCAGAAAGAGGGTATCAATTATGAGGAGACATTTTCACCGGTAGCTATGCTTAAGTCTATCCGGATTCTCTTATGCATAGCAGCTCATATGGATTATGAGGTGTGGCAGATGGATGTCAAGACAACTTTCCTTAATGGAAGTCATGAGGAAAACATCTATATGAAGCAACCAGAGGGATTCATTGCTAAAGGCAAAGAGCATCTTGTGTGTAATCTTAATCGGTCCATTTATAGATTGAAGCAAGCTTCGAGGTCTTGGAACATCCGCTTTGATGAGGTAATCCAATCTTATGGATTTATTCAAAGCTCGGATGAGTCTTGTGTATACAAGAGATGTGACGGAAAAGTAGTGGTATTTCTTGTACTACACGTAGATGACATTTTGTTAATTGGCAACAATGTCAAGGTGTTATCGGACGTAAGGGTATGGCTGTCCAAACAGTTTGATATGAAAGACTTGGGAGAAGTGGGACACATCCTTGGGATCAAGGTGATAAGGGATCGCAGGAAAAGGATGTTGTGCTTATCCCAAGCTTCATACATAGACACGATTATGGAGCGTTTTAGCATGCAGAACTCCAAGAAGGGTTTTCTACCTTTCAGGCATGGAGTTCCTTTATATAAGGAGATGTGTCCTAGAACATCTGAGGAGATAGAGGAGATGAAGGCAGTTCCTTATGCTTCGGTGGTAGGAAACCTCATGTATGCGATGCTATGTACGAGACCAGATATCTGCTTTGTCGTGGGCATGGTCAGTAGATATCAGAGTAATCCAGGATAGAGACATTGGACTGCGGTAAAGCATATATTGAAGTACCTGAGAAGGATTAGGGATTATATGCTAGTTTACCAGGCAGACCAATTACTCCCTGTGGGTTACACGGATTCTGACTTCCAATCAGATAGGGATAACAGTAAGTCTATCACAAGTTTTGTGTTTACTTTGGGAGGTGGAGCCATAGTATGGAGGAGTGTCAAGCAGAAATGCGTGGCGGACTCCACCATGGAAGCTGAGTATGTGGCAGCCTCTGAGGCGGCCAAAGAAGCTGTGTGGCTCAGGAACTTCCTGATGGACTTGGATGTGATTCCTGGTTTACCCAGAACTATCATAATTTATTGTGATAATAGTGGTGCTGTTGCAAACTCGAAGGAACCACGAGCCCATAAGGCTAGTAAGCACATAGAGTGCAAGTACCACATAATACGAGAAAACGTAAAGGAGGTATAAGTTACTGTCGCCTTGATTGCATCAGAGGATGACCTGGTAGACCCTTTCACTAAGGCCTTTCTAGCGAGAGCTTTTGATAGGCATATGGAGGGAATGGGAATCAGATGTATGGTAGTATGAGGACATCATAGTCTTTTAGTATAAGTGGGAGATTGTTAGGATGTATACTGAAAAGTCTATCTTTTGTATGAACATCTTTATTTTGAAATAAGAATCACATGATCATTGTTTGTATATTTTTATGGTTATGTTTATTGTCTAATACATTTCATTGTAGATAACATGGTGTGTGGTGTCACATGGGAGATCATGTTATCGGCTCCTTGTAAAGTATAAGTAAAGGCTCACAACCGAGATGACTTTGGACAAACCATTGGTATAGTTATAGTGTGATTTGATATTGGTTTGTCTTGATCATAGAATCACACTAGTGCACTTTGTGTGTATTGAGCAGGACTGACTTCGAGGTGATTCGATTTATTGCTGACTACATAATTGAATCGGACCTCAGATATTATACTGTACATGCTTTTAATCCCGATATAATAACAGGCACATATACTTAGTATTTATTTCTTTAATTTACCAAAGGGAGAGATTTATAGATTAAATCGATAGGCTTGGTAAGTTAGGAAATGATATTATTTATATGGTGTGTTGTTGATTATAGGAGGAAATCGTGTCCTATATATTAGGATGATGATGTCCCCTTGAGGAGCTCATAAGGTTCATCATGTAAACCCTGCAGGTGGACTTGGTCCGACATGATGATAAGGTTGAGTGGTACTACTCATGGAGTTAGATGTTGATTAATTAATGGTAAGTAAATTAATTAATCGATGGACATTCGAGATCTTAAACACGGGGAGAAAATATACAAATAATATATGGAGCCCATATTAACTTATGGGGGTTGGTGAGGTAGATCAATGATAATCCTCTAGTGGAATGGATAATCATTAATGGATCGGACTTTATGTGGGCTTGATCCATTGGGTGGCCAAGATCCAACTCCTCCTCATAGTCCCTATTGTAGCCTATTAAAACCTCATGAAGCTTAGATCCAATGGATGAAAACAAAACTCTAGATCCAACGGTAGAGATTAAATCTCTAGATCCGATGGTTGAGATTAAATCTCTAGATCCGACGTTTGAGATTAAATCCCTAGAACCAATGGTGGAGATTAAAACAAGGCTTATCCCTAACTCTATAAAAGGAGTAGATAGGGGTTGGCGGCAACTTGATGGATGGGATTAGGGTTTGCTTCCCTTGGGCGGCAAGCAATCCCATTAGGGTCAGGATTAGGAGTGGGCGGCTAGGGTTTTGGTGTTGGTTGTGGGCGGCAACATGAGGAGAAGGCCTTTTCTTCTTCTTCCAAGGTTTGGCCGGCAACCTATCCTTCTTCCATATACTTTGGCCAGTGCTCAACCTATCCTTCTTCCCCTCTTCCTTGGCCGGCAATTAGGAGAGCAAGGTTTAGGGTATTGGGCGGCTACAAGGTGAAGATTGGTTTCCTTTTTCTTCTCCAAGTGTTGGCCGGCGCCCATGCTCTCATTGTTTCTCCTTTGGCCGGTTCCTATACTCCATGTTCTCTTCCTTGGCCGGCGGCAACATCGAGTCTATTGACTTGGTGGCCGGTTCTAGATAGGAAGAAGAGTTTTGTTTTATGATCTTCCTTTGTTTGGAGTGAACAAGGAAAGGAATATTGGTGATCTAGGAGGCTTCTACTTTTGGAAGATCGTCTCCCACACGACGTCCAAAAGGAGGAAGGACATACAATAGAAGATCAAGAGGTATAATCTTGTTTATTTTGATTAGTGTTCTTTTGTATTATGTCTATAATTGCTTTTCAATTATATGCATGTTGTATGTGGTTGTTTACTTTATGTATGTGGATAAATTAACTTGGACCCCGAACATAAACACAAAAGCCGGCGATCCGTACATCGTCTATTCCGCGGCTAATCATAGAATAGAGGTTGGTTGCTTGAACAACAAGTTTGTTCAAGTGACTCCTCTAATTGAATAGCACGACGATGAAATGGTTGCTTGGGTGATCCCTTTTGTCTAGGATTAAATTTTTTTAATCCGGGGACATTGATGGGATCGCCATGAACAAGCGACTAAGTTGAAGTAGGAAACGAAGTTTCTCCACCATGTGGTATAAGAGCTTCGGTTTCGGACAAAAACCCTTCACCAAGTCGACTGAAGACTCGACTGGTGTTCGAGTCTAGTTTCTATCCCAATAGTTGACTGCCAAGGATTGGCAGTCGACTGGTCGTGAGGGTTTCAAGCACAGAACGTTGGAGAGTCGATTGCTCACTTCGAGCACTCAACTGTTAGCTCCATTAGTCGACTGATGTGTGGATCAGTCGACTGATGTGGGAGCCATTGGTTGGAATCCAACATGGAAGGAGCCGTTGCGAGGCAACGACCATAGCAGCAGTCGACTGATCGAGGCATCAGTCGACTGCTAGCTACCCAACGAGAAGAATGACCTCTTCCCTATAAGAAGAGGCCTTGGGTCATATTGGGGGGTTAATGCTTCTACTCTAAACATCTCCCAAAGTGCCCAACATCAATTTCCTCCTCTTCCTTGAGTTTATTTCAATCATATTGTAAGAGGAGTGATTCCTTGTAAGAAAGGTTACCTTCACCTAGCTTGGTGCAAAGGAGAGACTAGTGGATTTGAAGGGAGTGATTCGCCATACGAATCGGGTCGTGGATTAGCGGTAAAGCCGTGAACCACGTTACATAATTGTATTAGCGATTGCTCTTCTTTGTTACTTCTTGTATTTAGCTTAATCTTTTGTTAGCATTTGTTTTCCGCTGCGCTAACGAGTTTGTAGACGAGCAATCAACGAACGATCTCCACCGTACACACGAAAGGCTATTCACCCCCTCTAGTCGGCCACCGATCCTCCAACAGGCCGAAGTCTTGGCAAGTAAAGGGTCTCTGGGTAGAGTCTTTACTAGGCGTGTTTCAGTGTTAGAGCTGACTGAAACAACGGGTCATAAGGACAACAATGAGCTGACAACTCAACTGTTGCCCTTATTGCATACATTAGTCGACGAGGTTGCCGACACCAAGGAACAGTCAAGTCAATGCCTCAACTGGCCTTGTTTCAGTCAAGACAGTGACTCGACTGATCACAGCCTATAGCCAGCACGAACAGATGACACTCAAAAAGTTGCTGAAGGAGTAGCAGTCGAGACAGCACCTCGACTGGCCTCTGGCAGAGGACGACAGTCGCGAGGTAGGCTCGACTCGCAGTTTAGCTTGAAGCAGTCGAGCAAGCACCTCGACTGGTCGTTGGCAGCATCGATCAGACGCAAGGGGGACTCAACTGGTGCCTCGACTGCACAAGAGGAAATCTTGAGTTTTAACTCGAGCAGTCGAGCCTGTGCCTCAACTAGACTGCAGAAATAGTGCCAAGATGCAAGGGAGGCTGGATTGGTGCCTCGACAGATGGGAATCGAAATCGCAATTTCGATAAGAAATCATCTCTGTTTCGACCTGTGGACGATCTTGAACGGCAGGAATTCAAACTCCAATGATAGACTAGAGATTTCACTGAGGAAATGGACGTCCAAGCTTATGCGTGGTCGGTCGAGAGAAAGCTTCAGATGAGCGATGATCTTTAAAGCTCACGCGACAATGCAGACGTGATAAGTTTTTTTTAATCCCTTTGCACTGCACTCAAACACCGAGATCTTGCTCTTCACTCCGTGCATCCGCTGTAAGCTGCTTCTCCATGTGCACCCTGCTCTCGCCACAACGACGGATTCATCTTCCTGCGCTATGACTTGATCGCTGCAACCAAGTGATTGCTACTCCCTGTGCACCACTTCATCCCTATTCTTGGTGCCACTGATTCTTTCTTGGAAGATCTCTTCCTGTCAAAGCCACTCCGACCTAATCAAAGACAAAAGTCAACATTCGATATTACTGTAAAATTCATTGGCAAATTCTTTACGGTTCATATTTCCTTTACATAAAATTGTAAATCTTTTGAATATGTGAACTGTAAAAGCTTTAAGAGGTTTCTCCACCCTCAAAGCTTAGCTTCGAAAAGGAGAAATTTAGTGGTAGGCCTTGGACTAGAAGCTCTATGAGAGAGCTGTGAACCAAGTAAAAAAATCTACTGTCTTTCTTTCTTTCTCTCTGCTTTATATTCTGTCCTGTGGTAGTTTGTTTTGGTTGCTCGTATTCGTCGCTTTTTTTCAAAACTGCATTCATCGTGCCTTTTTGTTTAAATACTTTCGCAAGTTAAATTTCCGCTGCGTCACTCTGATTTTTCATAAAAAGGGTACTCCCCCTCTTGCATACACGGTCCTTTCAATTTCGATCTTCAGTTGAGTGGGAGACGACAGTGGGTTCCTGGCAGCGCCCGAAGCGGCTTTGATGGCGAAGGCGACCCGCACGCCGATGATTTTGAGGTGGGATCAGGTGGAGGCACAGTTGCTGTGGGTCGACAGTCGATCAGCGAGATCGGCGCTGTCCAAAGGTGAGGTCGCCCACGCCTAAGATGACTTTGTCAACTGGCAACTCTACAACAGCGGTGGAGGGCGGCGCGCGACTGCAAGCTTCCGTGGCGCAAGGCAGGGGCAGGTCGCGGTGGCGGTCGCTGACTGGAAGGTGGTCGATGCTTGCAGTGACGATGGTAGAGGTGGGCACGCGGTGGATGCACGAGAGAGGCTGGCGGAGGTGCGTGTGCGGTGGGAGGCAGGGGCGGAGATGAGCGGTGGGTGTCGACACCGAAGAAGAGGCTAATGAAAAATAATTAACGGCGAAATCCCTAGGTTTATTTTTAACCTAGGTTTCATGGAATTAATTAGCTTGATTAATTCATTTAATCGAGTCCTATAAGATTTAGGGTTAGCTAATAACTAAGCTCCGAATTAATCAACTCGATTAATTCTTTTAACCATTATAACCCAAGCCTCGAATTAATCCACTTGATTAATTCTTTTAATCGGGTCCTAACAATTTTATCCCAAAATTTTTAATAAATTTTTAATTAAATAACCTTATATTAATTGACATAATCAATGAGTCGGATGAAATAATTAGACTTAGCTAAACCTAATAAAATCTTATCCCAAAATTATCAACTAAAATACTAATAAATAACTAATTTCCTTAAAATAAATAAATTTATTTTATTTATCTCGTTTTTAAATTATATTATTATTATATTATATTATTTTAATTTATATATAGAGTTGGAGCCACTTCTTCTTCTTAAGTATTTCCCCATTCTCATCCATAGGAGCTTCAAACCCTACTAAAATACTAATCCAATTGTCATAATCACACAAAAGAAAGTACATCATTCTACCTTTCCAATATGCAAAATCTTTGCGGTCGAAGGAAGGCAGAATATTGATATCGTCACCCAATTTGTCTTGAAGATCCATCTTGCCCTCTAGTGTGTTTGCTCCCGGTTGTTAATCCGTAGAAGAGCTCCTAGCTCTGATACCAATTGTAGGATCTTCGATGAGCGCTAGAGGGGGGTTGAATGGCGCGTTCTCATCGTTTCACAGAATTTGATTGTGCTTGCTACAAATGTTAGTGTACTCAGTGGAAATAATAATAACAAAAACAAATACACACAACGATCAATACATGAGAATATAACGTGGTTCGGAACCTTAGGGTTCCTACTCCACGGGTTGGACTCAAATGAGCTCTAGCGATGCAAACACCACCACTAATCAATAATACTCCTTCTCGACAACAAGTCGGAGGCGGAGAAACCTCGTACAAGGATTCTTACATCAATAAGAAAGAAATACAAGAAAATACAAGTAAACTACACAAATACAAGTAAAGAAAACTTTACAAAATGTGAACTTGAATGCTTGCTTTTGGTTGCTTGAGAAGAGCCTTGAAGGTATGGATTGCAAAATCAAATCCCCTTTAAATCGTCTCAATGAACCATGCCAAAATCCTTCTCCACGAGCTGCTTTTATAACCTACATTTGGGCTGGATTCCGTCTAGCAATCGACTGATCGCGACCATCAGTCGACTACTCCTGTAGCCATTGTCTCACAATGACTTGAGCCATGTTGGACAAGTTCCAATGGATAGACCATCAGTTGATTGATCATATCCATCAGTTGACCGATCATACCCATCAGTCGACTGATCATGCCTTCACTCGACTGCTAACCCCTAACAGTCGACTCGGAAACATTATGTGTTCACGACCTCGACCATCAGTCGACTGCCATGGCTGGCAGTCGACTGCTCAAGACATCAATCGACTGACAAGTGCTAGCAGTCGACTGCTCAAGACATCAATCGACTGACAAGTGCTAGCAGTCGACTGCCAAGGCCATTTTTTGTAGTCGAATGACAGTCGACTCCCATTAGTCGACTGACCATAATCTCAGTCGACTAATACAAGTCGACTCGGCTGCCAAGAGTCAAAACACTTGACCAGTCGACTTGTATATAATCCCAGTCGACTGACAAACCTCAACCATGAGGTTTAACACCAAGTATGATGCCCTCATACTTGCTAGACCACCCTTAGCCTAGACCTAAGTCTTCTAGTCACCTCCATTAGCCTCACGCATATTGGATCCCTCTAAGTCATCCATGACTTGTTCATCCATATGCTAGCCTTCAAGTGCTTCCATCGGCTATTGTCATGCTAAGCTGGTCTATACCGCCAAGGCACATTTGGGCTTACGCTGCCAAGACTATCGCTTGGACTTTACGCCACCAAACCATTGGACTTAAGCTACCAAGACTCCACCCTTAGACTTTACGCTGCCAATATCAATCCTTGGACTTCCCTTGCCAACCCATGTTGGACTTTCCAATTGCCAAGACCCATGCTTGGACTTTCCCTTGCCAAGTACCCATAACTTGGACTTTACCATTGCCAAGACCCATGCTTGGATTTTCCCTTGCCAAGACTCATGCTTAGACTTTCAAGACCCATGCTTAGACTTTCCATTGCCAAGTACATATGACTTGGACTTTCCATGATGTTTTATCGAACATCAAAATATCGCTCGAGTCAAACTCGAGTCTGGTCAATCATGATCTGGTTCGATTGCACCAACAATCTCTCCCCTTTTTGATGTTTGACAAAAACTACAAACATTTTTGAGTTAGGCCACCTAACTCAAATCTCCTTACCAATTCTCCCAAATTGGTAACTCTCAATTTCTCCCCCTTTTTGACATACATCAAAAAGGATCTCCCTAAGGATATCAATGTCTCATATCCCAATGAGATCTTACAATATCCCCCTTGGTCCAAAAACATCTAGGATGCCTTCACTCTTCCTAGTGATAAGTCCCATATCACTAAAGAAAGGCAATCATTCAAACTCTCCCAATTTTCCCAATTAGGCATCTCACATTCTCCCATTTTTAATTCTCCAAAAATTCTCCCCCTCATGAGGAAGAATACACCCATCATCCCATGATGGATAACCTCCCCTAAAGGTTTACTCCCCCTTGACCATTGCACTAACAATGTCCTTGGAGAGTCCCTAAGCCTATAGGAACACTAAACCATCAAAATCAAGGTTAAAAGTTCAAACTCAAACTTTCACACCCTTAAAATTTGATACAAACCCTAAACAACTCTCCTAATCCATATCCAATGGATTTTCACCCTTTCCAATGCTTTTCAAAGCATATCCTAGGGTTAGGAGCAGTTAGGGTAGCCTAACATAGCTGGAACATGGACTAAACATCATTGTTTACAAGAAATCAGGTTTTGTAGTCGACTCTTTCAGTCAACAGTCGACTGCCCTTGACTCCAGTCGACTGCCATCCATGACAGTCAACTGATTTCTACAATTGTAGAAATTTAGTTTCAGAAATCAAAATTGAAAAATACATAAGTAGTTATACGTAATGTGAAAAATCTTGAAACTTCATACGTATAATAATTATATCAATCATAATGGGTAAAAATATTTGAAAAATAATATACCTATTAATAGGGATATTGATACAAAATTCAAAAACAAGAAAAACTTCATTATTTTGAGCCTACTTTGTATCAACTTCATCAATGGTGATTGCTATCAAAAGATAGACTTCACCAAGGTTTTCTAAAATGATTTTGAAATGTTTTTAAAATCTTAATTTCAATAATGGTTTATGGGCTAAGTATACATGACTTATATACTAGCTTTCCTCATGAGTTGTCCATGATATAAGATGAGTTTGAATTCATCTAGATGCAAGAACTATGCACCTTGAACTTAACTCATTTCCTAGCATCACACATGTGTCTAGCATGTTTGAAAACACACACATGTCAATTTGATGTGAGATGTGGGTTTTGGTTATCCTAAACTAAGGTCTCATGCATTTTTCTAGGCAATACTATTTGATTCCCTTATACATAGGACTTCAAATCATGTCATTTGTTCTTAAATCAATTTTCATTAATCCTAAATGCATGAATGATGATTATGACATATATGATAGCATAATTAAACATGTGCCAAAAATCATGATGTCATGACATATGATTAAATCTAAATATACATGACATAAACCTTAAACCTAAGTATTATCATGATATATTAAATGATAAAATGAAATATGATATCATGACATGACATATGACAAATAAGTAATGACAAATAAAATGTCAAGGTATAGAAATACCTAAGTTTTAGTATTAATTGTCATTTGTTAGAATTATGTTCATTTTTCCATATAACCACTTGTCCCCAAAATGTGCCAAAAACTCAAAGTGACACACTATGACCTCTAGACTTATTTTGCACCAATTTGATCAAATTATCAAACTTCTTAAATGATATTGGCACATCCTAAAATCCTTTAGGATTATGATCAAACTTATTTCCAAGGTACCCATAACCTTGAAAATGACCTAAAGTGCCACCTTTACCAAGGTTAGGTTAACTACCTATCCATTCAAGGTTGGCACATCCTAACCCATCTAGCATGAATCAATCATTCTCCTAGGAACCCAAAACCTATTGAAGTTTCTTGGATTTACTAGGTACTCACTAGGGATATCCTCCCTTAGTACCTTCCTAATGACCCTCCTAGGCCTAGAAGTCTTGGTCATTTGGGTCTTGCCTAGGTTAACTCTAGGAGTAACTCCCCTTGTAACCATCTTAGTGGCTTCCCTAGGTTTTCTTGAAACCTTGGCCACTAGGCACCTACCATGGTTACCCTTAGGGATGACTTCCCTAGTAATCTTGGTTTTCCTAGACCTAGTACTAGTTCCATAATCAAATGGAACATTGTGATAGGTAGGTTTATCTACCTTGGACCTAGGCTTATGGCTCAAGCCTTTCTTGCCCATAGATGAGCCTTGCCTCCTAGACTCTAGGTTTTGACTCCTAGACCCTTTAATTGAATTTGTAATTCTTGCAAGGGTCTTTTCAAGTTTTTCAAGCCTTGACCTCAAGGCTTGGTTTTCTAACTCTAATCTTTCCAATTTAGATTTTTCATTAATCTTTTGGGAATGAGACTTTCTAGGCATATGTCTATGGTTCTTGGGATTAATGCCTAGATGGTCTTTTACCTTCTTAATAGTTTCCCTAGGTAGAATTTTTCTAGGGTTATTAGTCCCAAATTTCACCTTAGTTCTAAAGTTGCAAGACTTTGCACCTAAGCAATAAAACTTATTATTTCTAGCATGCCTTTCATGAACAATAGCAAGATTACTAAAACCATGCTTTTGCCTATAAATCAAGGAGGGAGCATAATTAAGGGTTACCTTAGGATTTGCCTTAGCTCCCCCTACATGTGATGCTCCTTCTTGGTACTTGGTTTGCTTTCTCCCCCTAGGGAATTGACTTCGGTAGTGTCCCCATTGATGGCATTTGAAGCACACCACGTGCTCCTTGCTCTTACTAGTGGGGACTCCGACATCCTTTGAATTTTTGTTGACTTTTGGTGTCGACGGAGTCTTCTTGACTCTTTTCGGACACTTGCTCTTGTAGTGTCCTTGTTCCCTACACTCAAAGCACATAATATGATTTTTATTCTTAATTAAGGTTCTTGAGTTACCTAGGTTGGTGGTAGAGTTTTGTGCTTCTTTATTTTCTCGATCGGAGGTAGATGGCTCTTCTTGCTCTTGCTTCGACATGGAAGGTGATCTAATCTCCTCCCCCTCAATCCTAGAGGTGGAGGTTTCTTCTACCTCTTCCACCTCTTCCGATCCGGATGTTGATTTCCTATCAACCTCCGAATTCTCAAGCTCTTGGGATGAAGATATTCTTGCTTCTTCTTGAGCTTGAGAGGATGATCACTCCTCCTTAAACTCCTCTTCTACTTAATGAGTCGGCGATGGGTTTTTATGATATTTCACCAACATGCTCCAAAGGTCCTTGGCATCTTTACAATCTCCTACTTGACCAAAATATCATTAGGAATTACACTAAGTAATATGTCCATTATCTTATTGTTTATATTGAAGTATCGGAGTTGCTCCTCGCTCCACTTCTTCTTCTTGAGTATTTTCCTATTCTCATCCTTAGGAGCTTCGAACCCTACTAAAACACTAATCCAATTGTCATAATCACACATAAGAAAGTACATTATTCTACCTTTCCAATATGCAAAATCTTTGTGATCGAAGGAAGGCGGAATGTTGATGTTGTCACCCAATTTGTCTTGAAGATCCATCTTACCCTCTAATGTGTTTGCTCCCGGTTGTTAATCCGTAGAAGAGCTCCTAGCTCTAATACCAATTGTAGGATCTTCGGTAGCAAACGGCTATGGTAAAGACATGGCAAATCCGTTATTGGCTGATCGCTTGCCAAAAGTGACAAAAAGTGGAGGACCATGATGCTAGATGGACAAAGGAGGCAAGACGGTGCAAGAAGGTACACATGGAGAGCTAGTTGCAGTTAGATGGTATGCACGAGAAAAAGAGACAAGGATGATGCACACGCGCCGTACACAAGGGTTGGACATGTATGTGTTGATGTATCGAGTGAGAGGGTTAGAGCCCACGAGAGGGGTGGTACCCATGAGAACACTTGTACACTGCACCTGGGATACATCTCAGATCTAACACTTCGTCAGACATGACATGAGCATGAACCCTAGGCTACTATATGATTGTGCTTTTCTTTGATGATATATATTTACCTTTCATCAAAAAAAAAAATTGTAGGATCTTCGGTGAGCACTAGAGGGGAGGGGGGGGGGGGTTGAATGGCGCATTCTCATCGTTTCACGGAATTTGATCATGCTCACTACAAACGTTAGTATACTTAGCGGAAATAATAATAACAAAAACAAATACACACAATGATCAATACACAAGAATGTAACGTGGTTCGGAACCTTAGGGTTTCTACTCCATGGGTTGGGCTCGAATGAGCCCTAGCGATGCAAACACCACCACTAATAAAAAATACTCCTTCTCGACAACAAGTCGGAGGTGGAGAAACCTCATATAAGGATTCTTACACCAATAAGAAAGAAATACAAGCAAATACAAGTAAACTACATAAATACAAGTAAAGAAAACTTTACAAAATGTGAACTTGAATGCTTGCTTTTGGTTGCTTGAGAAGAGCCTTGAAGGTCTGGATTGCAGCAGCAAATCCGCTCCAAATCGCCTCAAAGAACCATACCAAAATACTTCTCCACGAGCTGCTTTTATAACCTATATTCGAGCTAGATTCCACCTAGGAGTCGACTGATCACGACCATCAGTCGACTGCTCATGTAGCCATTGTCTCACAATGACTTGGGCCACGTTGGACAAGTTCCAACAGATAGACCATCAGTTGATTGATCATACCCATCAGTCGACTGATCATGCCTCCACTGATTACCAAACCCTAATAATCAACTCAGAAATATTATGTGTCCTCGACTTACCATCGATCGTATACCATGGCAATGACTACTCGCCATCACGATCGCCAAAGGTCGGTAGTCGACTACCAAGGCCATTTGGCACAATCAAATGCCATTCGACTCCCATTAGTCAACTGACCATAATCTCAGTCGACTGATAAAAGTTGACTCGGCTGTCAAGCATCAAAACACTTGACCAGTTGACTTGTACATAATCCCAGTCGACTGACAAATCTCAACCATGAGGTTTAACACCAAGTATGATGCCCTCATACTTGCTAGACCACCCTTAGCCTAGACCTAAGCCTTCTAGCCACTTTCATTAGCCTCATGCCTATTGGATTCCTCCAAGTCATCCATGACGTATTCATTCATACGTTAGCTTTCAGGTGCTTCCATTGGCTATTGTCATACTAAGCTGGTCTATACTGCCAAGGCACATTTGGGCTTACGCTGCCAAGACTATTGCTTGGACTTTACGCCGTCAAACCATTGGACTTAAGCTACCAAGACTCCACCCTTAGACTTTACGCTGCCAATATCAATTCTTGGACTTCCCTTGCCAACCCATGTTGGACTTTCCAATTGCCAAGACCCATGCTTGGACTTTCCCTTGCCAAGTACCTATAACTTGGACTTTACCATTGTTAAGACTCATGCTTGGACTTTCCCTTACCAAGTCTCATCTTGGACTTTCCATTGCCAAGACCCATGCTTGGACTTTCCATTGCCAAGTACACATGACTTGGACTTTCCATGACATTTTGTCGAACATCAAAATATCGCTCGAATCAAACTCGAGTCTGGTCAATCGTGACCTGGGCCGATTGTATCAACAAAAATATCCACTAGGTTTGATTCAGACTCAATATATTCAAGTTTTATTGTTCCATTCGCTACGTGTTCTCGTACAAAATGGTGTTTAACCTCTATGTGTTTAGTCCTAGAGTGACAAATTGGGTTCTTAGTTAGGTTAATGGAACAAATGTTGTTGATGAAAACTTTAGTGTTATTAAAATTTAATTGGAAGTCATGGAGAGTGTGCTTCACCCACAAGAGTTGAGTTGCGCACTGACCCATCGAAACATACTCGGCTTCGGTGGTAGATAAGGCAACACAATGTTGCTTTCTACTACACCAACTAACTAGACTCGAGCCTAAGAGTTGGCAATAACCACTCGTGCTCTTCCTATCGAGTTTACTACTAGCATAATCCGAATCGGAGTAGCCGACTAGTTCAAACTCGTTAGACCTAGGGTACTAAATTCTTACGTTTAGTATTCCTTTAAGGTATCGAAAGATGCGTTTGACTAGCATTAGGTGCGACTCCTTAGCGCAAGATTGGAATCTTTCACACATACTTACTGCGAAGAGTATATCGGGTTGACTCGCAGTTAAGTATAGGAGACTACCTATTACGCTCCTATAATATTTTAAATCAATTGGTTTTCCTTCTAAGTCTTCTCCTATATTCATATTAGTTGTCATTGGTGTGTTGATTTCCTTAGCATTTTGCATTCCAAATCTATTAATTAATTCATTAGCATATTTTCATTGGTGTAGGTAGATACCTTCTCTAGTTTGTTTAATTGGTAAGCCTAGGAAAAAGGTTAATTCACCAACTAAGTTCATTTTGAATTCACTTTCCATTAGTGAAATGAACTCATTTAGTAATATTGAATTAGTTGTTCCAAAGATTATGTCATTTACGTAGATTTGGTCAATGAAAATCTCTTTTCCTACGGATTTTACAAATAAGGTTGGGTCAACTAAGCCTTGACTAAACCCCTTAGGCTTAATATAAATAGAAAGCCTTTCATACCAAGCTCTAGGAACTTTTTTTAGTCCATATAAGGCCTTTCTAAGTTTAAAAACATGGTCGGGTTTGTCTAGACTTTCAAATCCGGGTGGTTGGCTAACGTAAATCTCTACCTTAATGAAACCATTCAAAAACGTTGACTTAATATCCATTTGAAATAACTTGAATCCTCGATGTGCAGCGTAGGCTAATAACATTCTAATCGATTCGAGTCTAGCTACGAGTGCATAGGTTTCGTCGTAGTCTAAGTCTTCAACTTGGCTAAATCCTTTAGCGACTAACCTAGTGTTATTCCTAACTACTTCTCCTTTATCATCAAGTTTGTTTCGAAATACTCACCTTGTTCCAATTATCATTTTTCCCTTAGGTGGAGGTACTAATTTCCAAACTTGACTCCTAGTAAATTGAGCCAACTCTTCTTGCATAGCTATAATCCAATCGGGATCAAGAAGAGCTTGTTCAATTGTTTTGGGTTCAATTTTTGAGATAAGTGAAATTTAGCTTAGGTTCCTATAGAATGCTCTAGTTCGAACTCCTAAATTGGGATCACCTATTACTTGATCAATAGGATGATTCATTTGTAACCTAGATTGATTTGGGTTAGGATTTACACTAGATTCATTTTGTGAGTTAGATTCAGGTCTAGAATTAGGTTCAGGTCTAGAGTTAGGTTCCAGTCCAGAGTTAGGTTCAGGTCTAGAGTTAGGTTCAGGTCTAGGGTTAGGTTTGTTTCCTTCATCAAATACTACATTAATTGTTTCTTCGATTTTTATGTTCAACTAGACCGTTTTGTTGAGGAGTCCTAGGGCAGGAAAACTCATGGTGGTATCCATTTTGGTTAAAAAAAATCGGTAAACCTATGATTTTCGAATTCACCACCATGATTACTTCTAAGTCATTTTACTTTAAGATTCTTTTCATTTTCTAATAATTTGCATAAGTTAATGAGTTGTTCTAAGGTATCACTTTTGTGTTTTAGAAACCTAACCCAAGTGAACCTAGAGAAGTCATCAACTATAATTAGGCAATATTGACTTCCATTTAGTGACTTGGCTCCATGAGAATCAAATAGGTCTAGGTGTAGGAGCTCAAATATACTTTTGATTCTTTCTTGGTTGGTTAGTTGATGTGAGGTCCTAGTTTGTTTACCTTGTTGACAAGCATTACAAATTTTATTTTCCAAGTTATTAAGGTTGGGTAGACCTCTGACTAAACCACTCTGACTCATTTTATGTATGAGTCTTGGGTGAGAGTGGCCGATTCATCGGTGCCAGAACCAGGATTCCTCTTGCTGTGTCATTAGACACTTGGTTGAGGAGTTGGGTAAGTTAATTGTATAAATGTTTCTATTCCTAGTTCCCTTAAGTATAATTTTTGAAGTGTCATTATTTTTGATTAGGCATTCATTTTGCAAGAAGGTAACTGTTGGATCGAGAAGCGTCGCTAGAGGGGGGGGTGAATAGCGATCGAAAATCTTTCGTTCGAATTCGTTCGTCGAAACACAAGTAAATGTGTAAACACAGTGGAAAATAAAATGACACGTTTATTTTACTTGGTTCACAACCCAGCAGTTGCTACTCCAAGGCCCTATCGGTCCTAGACCGCGTACGGAGGGCAAAGCACTATAACGTCTCCTCCTCGTTGGAGGTAGGAGACAACGATCACAAAATCCGGAAGTACGAGGATGAGGCAACAAGCCTACCTCACCTCGTTACGAATAAAAGCAATGAATACAATATTAAAATGTATTACTAGATGCTGCTGCCGATGAAGAAGATTTGAGGTTGTCCTCGCGTCGGCGTTATGACAGTGTTGGAGCGTTGCCGTTGTAGGAGCACTTGATGAATAAACTTGATAATGCTTGGAGTTGGAATCCACCCCTCCTTTTATAGATTTTGGCCTCTGAATTTGTCTCCTCTTTTTTGGAACGGATCACGAAGTTATATAATTTTTATCACGAAGTGGCCGCGTCAAACGTTATCCGTTTTGACCTAGCGCAAAGGCTGATTCATCGCCATCAGTCGAATGATGCCTCCCATCCCGATCGATATGCATCGGGCCGATCGCTGATATCCGAATGATCGCCACCGGCCACTTCCCTGCAATAAGAGGTTAGCTCAAAAAATGATAAATGCGACGGTTTCTGACCGTCCGATCTCGACCTAGACCTTCCACGGGAAGTCTTAATCGGATCGCCGCCTACGGTCATCCTCGTAAAGAGGACATGACCTTACAATCTCTCACTCACACGAGCTTACCTCGATAGTAGCTCTTGCTTCCGGCCTTCCACTCGATTCCTTCAGCTCCCTCCGAAGTCACTCGAGTGTCGCCCGACCACCGCGACTTCCTCCGGGTGTCGCTAGCCTTCAGCTCCAGCTTTAGCACTTTTCTGCACACTTGATTTAGCTCGTGAGATAATGATGTAAATTTAACTTTGTGTCTTTGCCATAATCAAAACACAGGTTCGATTATCTAGTGCCCCTGCACCAACAGTAACCTTACAGTTGTCATCACACAATTAGCTTATGCTAAGTAAATTAAAATTGAAATTCTCAACTAAAAGTACATTATGAATTATAAAGTTAGAGTTCAGCTCAATATCACCTGAACCGATGATTTTGAGCTTCCCCTTGTTTCCAAAGGCTACCGATCCTTGACTTTTGAATCTGAGCTTCGAAAATTTTAGTCGGTCTCTGATCATGTGTCAGGAGCACCCACTATCCAACATCCATTGATCCTACACATATAGTAGTTGGATCGGATATTGGAATTTTTAAAGTTGGATGAATATTTTAGCCTAGTAGTCATCTCACCATTTCTTCATGATCAAACACATTGACCTTATATGTTTTGTGAGATGACTTCAATTTTTCTTGATTAAGTTTAGTGAATTAAAGATAGTCAACCTTGGGTTAGATTCAGATTTAACCCTTAGCTCCTCAAGTAATCTTTTTGAGAAATTGCCTTCTAGGTCATCACGAGGCACAGAGACCTTCTTTGATCGGAACAACAACCACTTCCTTAGACAAAGGAAAATTCAAGAAATTGATCACTTGAGTCACTTAAGATTACTTCCTGGTCTAACTAGTTTAGAATACGGCAAGGTAACTTCAGCTACTTCAACTTAGTCGAGTGCACCAAGTTAGATACACCTTATCTAGTTCGAACACACAAGACTTCGTTTCCCTAATGTACTATCATCTCGCCGCGTCTTGATACTATGTTATCAAGGTTGACTACCTATTAACCCTATCTAGCCATTCTAAAAATTAAAACAAAAGTTAACTAAGCATGCAAGTCTAATTCAAGAAATAAAACAAACAAGTTTAGTACTAGCTCCCCCTAGACCATTGAATTGATTTGGTTTTTCCACATAGTGGATTTGGTCTTTGGGAACCCAGTACTTAGTGGATCCTAATTGTGAAATCAAAGCGGTCTTAGGGACCCATGCTTGGACTATTTGTCTATTTTGATTCACAATTGACATATACAATTTATTCATTGTGTTTGATCTAAACCCGAGTCTGACCTTATTGTACACATCCCTTTGTGATCCAAGTAGTAGGTCAAGACCCTTGGACCCCAAAGTGAACCTTTCCAATGTTCGCCTATGGTCTTGGACTTGTCCTTTCAAGAGAGAGTTCTCTTCTTCGAGTTTTTCAACTTGAGTTGAGTTCTCCTCTTGAACTCGACTAGTCGAAGAGGTTAGAGAGACCTCATGTTTAAGGAGTTTAACCTCCTCAACTAAGGTCTCGACCTTGGACTCGGACTTAGCTAATTTCTTAGTTAAATATTTAATTTCATTATAAAGGGTATCGATTAAAGACCGACTTACCTTGATCAAATCTCTTGAACCGAATACGGATCCGTGGCTTGTCTTGAATTGAAGTTCATCTTCGGATCCGAAGTCAGACTCGGTCTCAGACTCATCACTTGATTTGGGTACGGACTCATTTTTGGGCTCGGTCAACTTTGCCATGAATGCAATGTTGTTGAGCTCGTCTTCTTCCTCCGACGACTCCTCCCATGTTGCGTTGAGCGCCTTCTTCTTGGATGGTTTGTTCTTTAGTCTTGGGCAATCCGATTTGATGTGGCCCATCTTGTTGCATTCGTAGCATCTATAGTTGGAACTTTTCTTTTCCTTGGATTGCTTGATCGGGCATCTTCGGCTCTTGATCATCTTCTGAACTAGATTCACTAGTTCGGTCTCCATCTCGTTGTTCACCTCCGATTCATACTCCTCTTCTTATTCGGGAGGTGATTTACTCTTTGCCTTCTTCTTTCGACCTGCAACCAAAGCAATACCTTTCTCGGCCGGGATCGTGTTAGATTGTTCATGTAATTCAAATTCTGAAAAAAGTTTGTCTAACCTAATCTTACATAGATCTCTAGATACCTTGTAGGCATCAACCATGGATGCCCACAAGGTGGTCCTAGGAAATGTGTTTAACGTGTACCTTATTATGTCCCGATTCTCCACCTTTTGTCCGATCGAGTGGAGTCCATTCATGATCTCCTGGATCCTTGCATATAATTAAGTGGCGGTCTCGTGTTCCTGCATTTTCAAATTAAATAACTTATTTAAAAGAAGGTCTCTTTTACATACCTTCATGTTGGTGGTTCCTTCATGAAACTCGATGAGTTTATTCCAAAGGCCTTTTGTGCTTATAAATGGACCGACGTGGTTGAGCTCCTCCTTGGACAAACCGCATTGCCAAATTTGTATAGCCTTTACATCAGCCTCCACTTGATGCTTCATCGCATTGGTCCATTTGTCGCAGTCCAAGAATTCACCATCTTCATTTGTTGGAAGGGTGAACCCAATCTAGATCACAATCCACATCTGAACTTGGGTTTTCAAGTAGCACTCCATCCGAACCTTCCAGTAATGGAAGTCATCTCAGTTGTAAAACGGAGGTTGAGCAGTGCTAAACCCGTCGAGATGGGCCATTTAAAGAGAACCTTGCACACAAAAACAAATGACAAAATACGAATTGCCAAGACCTTCGTCTTGGATAAGTAGTGCGGGAAAAAGTAAAGAGATTTGAACGAAAAGCTTAATATTAAAGAAAATATGAAAAGAAACTAAAAATGCTAGATTGGTTGTTGCACCAAATCATAGCGCCCCCGCTCTAATACTAATTGTTGGATCGAAAGCACGCTAGAGGGGGGGAGTGAATAGTGAGCGTAAAAACTTTCTTTTCGTTCGTCAATAAAATACAAGTAATAAATGCAGCGGAATGTAAACAATAAAGGTAAAGGAGACAATTTGTTTTTACTTGGTTCGCAACCAAAAGATTGCTACTCCAAGGCCCCACGATCGTTGACCGCATACGAAGGGGCAATTCACTATAGGGTCTCCTCCTTGTTGGAGGTAGGAGATGACAATTACAATAAAAAGCAATCTAGAGGTAGAGGTACAATCCCACCTCTCCTCTTTCCAAAGAAAAACTCGAAGACAAAAGCTCGAATACAATATGTAAAGATTAAAGCTATGACTTGAATTGTACTGACAAAAATAAAGACTTAAGATGTTGCACGTCATCGATGTTGCGGCAACGTTTCGACGTCATAGAGTAGTTATTGATGGTATGACATTGTGGCAGCACTTTGATAGCAAATTTCATGACCTAAAGGGGTGAAACCTTCATTCTTTTATAGCCCACCAACCCCTTGAACGTTGAGTCCAAGATTTGATCCAAATGGACACCTCACCCCAAGATAAGGGGTTCTTATCTTAACCTTCATCGAGCTGGACAGTTTGAATAGAAGTCGACTGATGGCCTTCATTAGTCGACTGATGCCAGTAGCAGTTAACTGTCAGCAACCAACATTCGACTGCCAGCTAGTTTACTTAATTACAACGATGAGTTAGCACGAAAATATAAGTAATAGTAAATTTGACGGCTACTTACCATCCGATCTCAACCTAGACCTTCCACTGGAAGTCTTAGTTGGATCGCCGCATAAAGTCATCCCCGTACCAAGGACCCGACCTCACCATTACTCACACTCGTGCTTACCTCTGGTCCTTTCCGACCTGTCACTTAGTTTTTGGTCCTCACCTAGGTTCTTTGACTCCATCCGAAGTTTTTCCGGTGCCACCCGACCACCACGGTTTCTCAACTCGAGATTCTTTGGGTGTCGCTGACCTTCGGCTTAGTTTAATCATTTTTACACACTTAACAGAGCATATGAGATAACGATAAGACCTTAACTTTGGGTCGTTGTCATAATCAAAATCTAGATTCGATTATCTGGTTCCCTTGTACCAACACACATGAATTTATTGGCATCGTCGACTTCATTATCATTGGAGAAAATTGAAGATCAAAAGCGAAACAATCACTTGGATGTGAGAAAGACAAATTTGAAGGCTATGCCTAATGGAGAAATAAAGACTATTGCCATATCCTTCTCCTACAAAAACCACACTGTATATATAATAAGTCTAAATTCATCAAGAGTATCAATACTGATGGTAACAAATTAAAAAGTTCTATACATATGATTCCACATTCTAAAATATAAACTTGTAATCAAATATCAAATTAGATCACTTTAATGGATTTATCTATAATGACATAATCAAGTGTATTATGAAGACATGTAAGTCCACCGTAAAAATAAAATCCAACCCTTGATACTAGAATTTAGTTTACCTGGTAACACACCTAGAGTCATAAGTTAATCTACCATCAGTTTACCATGTTAAATATCAAAAGAAAGTAATGTTGGATTTGATTTCTCAATTTGATGGGCTTTACATGCTATTATTGTTACTGTCCAATTGTGTTGTATTAGTTCATACCCGATTAAGTGATCTATTTGATGATTTATAAGTTTCAATTTATTTGATATGTGGTTTAATGTGTAGAACCTAGTAACTTGGATTATTATTGTTGATGGATCGATAATCGATCCAACCCACTCTATATATAGGGTGTGATTCCCATAGGGATGGATATTCTGATAGGCTCTTCGCTTCCTATTGGTGAGGAGTGATTCGACACTGTCAATCCCAAGACCCTACGAAAGACCTACCATTTTGCTTCTTCGTAGGAACCATGGATAAAAAAAGATGACACTTTGAGGATGATTATTCCGCTGCACTCAGGTTTCCTTTTATTTATATCATCATTCATTTTATGTATTTTATTCATTGTAAATTTTGATAAGACTGACATGCTTTAGGAATCATATCGTATCTATTCGATTTCTTGTATATAAGTCTTAGATTCATAATTTCTATCAATTGGTATCAGAGCGAGTCATTTTACTGATTTTTATAGCATAAGGTTGAAGTTTTCATCATTTTTTCACCGATTTTGCACGAAATATGGATCTTTTGTCATAAAATGATGATTATTTGATGAAAGTGTAAGTAGAAACCTAATTTTAGGTAATAGATCTAAGTTTTTGAGTTTTTCTATGAAGAACATGAAGAATGGCAATGTACTCATCGGTGTTCATGGTGAAACTCTTGTATTTGATCAGAAAAAATCATCCTGAGTAATTTATCCATCAATTGATGGAATGCATCAGTCGATTGTAGTACTTAAAAAGTCAAACATAATATTTATGAGTCGACTACTAGACTCAACTGAATACACCAATCGACTGACCATTAAGGTCAGTTTACTGATGTGCTTAAACCAACACAGAAGGGTTTTGAGTTGATTAAACAATCTGTTGGTGCAATCGACCCAGGTCACGATTAACCAGTCTCAAGTTTGACTCAAGCAATGTTTTGATGTTCGACAAAAACATATGACAATGTGATTGTCAATAGGAAAGTCCAAGTCTTGAGTACCTGGCATAGAAAGTCCAAGCATGAGCCTTGGCAAGGGAAAGTCCAAGCTTAAGTCTTGGCATTTGGAAAGTCCAACATTGGGTGTGCATTGAAAGTCCAAGGGTGTAGTCTTGGCAGTGAAAGTCCAAGTCATGGGTACTTGGCAATTGAAAAGTTCAAGGGTGTAGTCTTGGCCACGTAAGTTTAAGGGTGTAGTCTTGGCGGTAAAAGTCCAAGTCATGGGTACTTGGCAATTGAGAAGTCCAAGGGGAATATTGGTGACGTAAAGTCCAAGGATGAAGTCTTGGCATCATAAGTCCAATGATTGGTGGCGTAAAGTCCAAGCGTAGTCTTAGCAGTGTAAGTCCACAATATGCCTTGGTGGTGTAGACACTATTAGCATGACAATAGACGATGGAAGCACCTGAAGGCTAGAGTATGGATGAACAAGTCATGGATGACTTGGAGGGATCCGATAGGCACGAGGCTGATGAAGGTGGCTAGAAGGCTTAGGTCTAGGCTAAGGGTGGTCTGGCAAGTATGGGGGCACCATACTTGGGGTTAAACCTCATGTTTGAGGTTATCAATTGACCGGGGCTTTATACCGATCAGATGGTCAAGTGTTTGACACTTCGAAACCGAGTTGACCCTCAGCAGTCGACTGAGATTATGACCAGTTCGACTGCTATGAGTCGACTAGTGGTCGACTGTAGCTCAGGGTCGAAAAAGCCTTGGCGATCATTGCTCATTGGGCGATCGACTAATGGTCGGCGCCATGTATTCTGATTGTTGATGGAGCACGAGCGCTCCATAGTCGGCCGAGCAATCGGCCTACGAACGCGGCGATCGAATCGCCACTATTGGCGATCGGCGTCGATGATCCATTGAGATTTTTCCAGTGTGGATCAAGCCATTATCTCACAATAACAGTGTTGGCAATCGACTGCCAGGCGGAAATCCAACCCGAGTGAAGCTTTAAAGGAGCTCGTGGAGAAGGTTGTGTCCATGATTCTTTGAGGGGATTTGTAGGAGATTTGTTGTTGCAATCCAGACCTTCAAGGCTCTTCACAAGCTACCAAAGATCAAACATTCAAGTTCACATTTGTAAAGGTTTTCTTTGTATTTGTGTAGTTTACTTGTATTTTATTGTATTTCATTCTTATTATTGTAAGAACCATTGTACCAGGTTTCTCCACCTTTGACTTGTTGTCGAGAAGGAATATTTGAGTAGTGGTGTGTGTTTGCATCGCTAGGCTCGTTCGAGCCCAATCTGTGGAGTAGGAACCATATGGTTCCGAACCATGTTATATTATCGTGTTGTGCTTGTGCTCATGTTGTGTTTATTTTATTATTGTATATTCCACTGCGTATAACAAATTTTGTAGCAAGCACATGATCAAGATCCATTTTCGATGACAAATCGCTATTCACCCCCTCTAGCGAGCGCACAAGTCCTAACACAATCAACTGGTTGATCATTCAACTGCCATAAGATATCAATCGATTGATGAGCCCAAGCTTTCACATAGAAAGATTGCAAGTCTACTGGAGCAATCAACTGATTTGATCAGTCGACTACTATCAGATACCAATCAACTGGTGTTGATAAAGTCATCCACATAAGGTTTTCTAGTCAACTTAGATAGTCAACTAATGTACATTAGTCGACTACCATTAGGATCAATCAACTGGTCTTGTTATGGATGAAATCGAGCAAAGTTTGATGTATGGAATTTCTAGAGGTCATAACTTTTTGCTCAGAATAAGTTTTGAGACGTTCCAAGTTGTATTTCGAAGATTGTTCAAAGCTCTATGTTTGTTATGACAGGGTAAAGCCCTCATGACAACTAGTTTCAGGCCTAAAAAACTTTATTTAGAGTTTTTTTCAAAGGTTTTGAAGTTTTTTAGTTCAGTGTTAAGTTTATTTTCTACATCATTACACTGTAATAATACATTTGACTTTGCTAGATTTTCTAATGTATCTATGCATATGATTCAATTTTAAATTAATATTATCACCAAATTGAGAACTATTAGAGAGATTTAGGACATATTATGTAAATAGATGTATATCTATTCTAAACATAATTGACCCAAAGGAAAGTTGTGTTTATTTCAAATATATGTTTAGAATGGTTTACATATAAAGAATATATTCTATTAACAGATTTTGTTGATTATGCGCATAGATAGTCAACCCAAAGGATGACATTTTGTGTGATAGATTAAGAGATTGAAAACCATAGACTCAAACACATGTGGCTCATATAAAAGATAATTTTATGTTATGTGCATCATGTGTTGGACCAAGAAAAGATATGTGGTGTGACCAACGAAAGCTATCATGAGCTATAATTTTAAGAGTACTGCTAATAAATCACATTACAGTCCAAAGACTAAATGTGATGTTATATTTGGTATTTTTGCTCATACATATTCATACATATATATAATGTGTGTTATTTATTCATTATAATCTCTTTATGTTCTTGGTAATAACGTGAGGCTATGTTCTTATACTCTCATTCTTATTAAGTGCACATAAATTATCTATCTACAGCAATAACATTTCATCAATTTTAGTTTAAAAAATCACTGAAATATAAAAGAACCATTAGTATGAGTAAGAGTACTAAATTGCAATGTTTGATAATGAACTTTTTAATTTTGTTAGTCTACAAGTCAATTTTGCTATAGTACATACAAACACTTAGTGGATAAACACTAGACCTACTACCCAAATTAATGGCACTGAACATTGTTGTCTTAGTAGTCGATTACCTATTGATAGTGAAAGTTATATCTATATTGGTAATGATAAGAAGACTAGAGTGACTGATATTGGTATTTTTAAGCTTTGTTTAGGAACCAATGTATTCTGAATTTGAAAAAAAAACTATATTTGTTATTCCATCATTTAGATGGAACTTAATTTTCATTTCTTGTTTTGACAAATTATGATACATTTGTTCATTTGAAAATGAAACATTTAGTATTTTCCAAAATTCAATACTTATTGCTATAGATTCTATATTTGATAAACTATATAGATTAAACATCATAGCTCTCACAGACAATGAAGTATTGCACAACATAGGTACAAATCACAATTTGACTGTCAAGAATTAATTCATGTTGTGGCATAGACATCTAGGACGTATATATATCCAGACAATACCTAGAAAGATTAATGTTATAAGGAGTTCTCCATTCCCTTAATATGCCAGGCTTTAATGTCTATATACAGTGTGTTAAAAGGAAAATAACTAATAAAAGGAATAAAGGTGCAAGTCGATGTCCTAATACTTTAAAACACATACATACAAAATATGTAGACCATTCCCTAAGGCATCTTAGAATGAACAAACATATTTTATCAACTTTATTGATGATTTCTCTCAATATGCTTACTTATACCTTTTGCATAAGAAGTCAAATTTCTTGGATGTGTTTAAGATTTTCGAAGCCAAAGGTGAAAATCAATTGGGCAAAAAGATCAAAGTTGTCAGATCCAACCGTGGAGGTAAATATAATGATCATTATGATGGATCTAGTGAATAACATCTATTTTTGTTTATCAATTACCATTCCGAGTGTAAGATTATGGCTTAATATACCATGCATGATATGTTTTTTTATCAGAATGATGTAGCTAAGCAAAGGAACCAGATCCTAAAGAATATAGTGGGAAGTATGATGTCTTTTACTTCTTTATCGGAGTCCTTGTGGAGTAAAATACTCAAGACTACAGTTTACTTACTCAATAGAGTACCTAGTATAGCAATGAGTAAAACCAGTAGCGTAATCAGGATTTTCAAATAGGGGAGGCAAATTCAATAAATAAAAAAAAATAATATAACATAAAATATATAATAAAATTTATATATTAGATTCATATGTTTTTACAATATTTTTTTTTTTCAAAATTTTATACTCTGAAAATGCTGAATAATAGCTTCATTATCAATTGTATCAAATACATCTCGCTCAATATATGGTACCAAACAATCATTTAGTATATCATCTCTCAATTTATTACAAAGTAAAGTTTTGATTATTTTCATTGTTGAAAACATTAAAACATTCTCTCTACAATTGTAGTTGCAACGGAAATAGAAATGTTAACTTAAAAAGTAAATATACCAAAGAATATAGTCGATGTTTCTTCAAATAACCTCAGAGAATTGATTACTACTTCACATGTCAAAAAAAAAAGTTCTCAAGATGCATTAACTCTATCGGAGATAAATTGAATAGATAAAACTGAGCAAACTGAAGTAATTTTCCCTTATTGTTGGTGCAATCGACCCAGATCATGATTGACCAGACTCGAGTTTGACTCGAGTAATATTTTGATGTTTGATAAAAGTTTAATAATGTGATTGTCATGAGAAGTCCAAGCATGGGGCTTGGCATGGAAAGTCCAAGCATGGTTCTTGGCAATGGTAAAGTCCAAGAATGGTCTTGGCATTTGGAAAGTCCAAGTCAAGTGTACTTAGAAATTGAAAAGTCCAAGCATGGGTCTTGGCAATGGTAAAATCCAAGTCATGGGTACTTGGCATGGAATCCAAAGGTATAATCTTGGCGGCATAAGTCTAAGTGTGTAGTTTTGGCGACGTAAAATCCAAGTTAACTTTGGCGGTGAAAGTCCAAGTATGGATACTTGGCAATTGAGAAGTCCAAGAGTGCGATATTAGCGGCATAAAGTCCAAGCTATAGTCTTGGTGGCATAAGTCCATTGTTTAGCGGCATAAAGTCCAAGTGTTTGTCTTGGCGGCATAAGTTCAAATGTACCTTGGCAAAGTAGACTCGGTTAGCATGACAATAGCCGATGGAAGCACCTGAAGGCTAGCGTATGAATGAATGAGTCATGGAGGGCTTGGAGGGATCGATAGGCATGAGACTGATGAAGGTGGCTAGAAGGCTTAGGTCTAGGCTAAGATGGTCTATCAAGTATGAGGAGATCATACTTGAGTTAAATCTCATGTTTGAAGTTTATCAGTCAACTGGGGTTATGGACCAGTCGATTGGCCAAGAGTTTGACACTTGGAAGCCTAGTCAACTTGCATCGGTCAACTAGGATTATGACCAGTCGACTGGTCAAGTAGTCGACTGAGCTTCAACTACTCGGGTGAAGCTTTGGCAATTGACTGCCATGGATGGAAATCAATTGCTTTAAGAGGACACGAGCATAGAAGCACTGGGAGTCAATTGATGGTAAGGTCAGTCGACTGCTAGGGTATCCGTTGAGAGAGTTCCAGCATGGATGGAGCCATTGTGAGACAATAGATAAAAGAGTAGTCAACTAGTGTCTTTTGGTAGTCGACTGCTAGGAACAAAATCAGCTCAATGTAGGTTATAAAAGCAGCTCGAGATGGAGGATTTTGTAGTGATTTTTGGGGAGATTTTGGAGGAGAATTGTTGCTGCATTCCAGACCTTCAAGAGCAATCCAAAGCAAGCAACAAGCAAGCAATCAAAAGAACTCTTGTAAAGTTTTCTTTGCATTTCATTTGTATACTTGTATTTGTTTGGTGTATTACTTTTGTAATCTTATTGTAAGAGGTTTCTCCACCTCCGAAGTATTTTCTGAGAAGGAGAGGTTTATTAGTGGTGGTGTGCATCACTAGTGCTCACTTGAGCTCTCCCCATGGAGTATGAACCCTAGGTTCCAAACCACGTTATATCCTTGTGTTTAATTGTGCTTGAGTTTGTTTTGTATTTCATTTCTATTTGTTTCTGCTGTATACTAACAAACTTGTAAACAAACACGATCAAACAAATTCCAAGCAACGAAGTGAAATCGCTATTCATCCCCCCCGCTTAGTGACGCCATCGTTCCTATAAGTGGTATCAGAACCTGGGGCTCTCAAAAGAACAAGTTGCTCCGATACCTAACAAGTGGTATCGGAGCACTCTTCAAAAGGACTAATTGCCAAGAGAGCAAAGCACTAGAGGGAAGAAGGAAGATAAATGAGCCAAGTTTTAGACTATGTTGTGACATCAACACACCACCATCCTACAAAGAATATGGATTTGATGGTTTCAATCAATGGAAAATAGGGATTGAGAACTTCCTGATGATGGTGGATATCAAGCTATGGTTCGCCTTGATAGAAGGTTGCAATTCCCAAGGACCAAGAAAGGTGGTGCCACACCTCGAGAGTATGCCGAGCCGAAAAAAAATGGGCAACATCTCCCCTGTACGTGGCACAATATCCTGTTGATACAAGCCCTTTGGCCACAACCACAACAAAATATATAAATGTACATATAACAAAACACAACAAAAACTATCACAAAACTACACACAATGCATACCAGTATGACTAACACTAAAACAAGAAAACATCATCAAAACCCGAATCAAGAAGTGCATACATCAACAATGTCAAACACAACATCCACCATATAAATCCGGATCAATATAAGAAACATCCAAAACTAAAGGAAACATAAATCCAAAGTCGGGACCCTCGAAAGTGAGATGAGGCCATGCCAACCAGCGATACTCCAAGCCCATCACGGAGTCGACTACTTGTTACCTGGGCGACAAGAAACCCAGGGTATGTGGTGGTGAGTATAAACTTAGCGGTAATAAGAAAAGAAGTGCATGCATAATATATACATATATATATCACATGTGAGTCAACAATATACTGACTAAAGGTGTAATAGGTATACACCAGTATGGTATAACTACTGTATAACCAACTGACCAACAATATCAACATAAGATACTAACATACTTGAAGATCAAAAATGATGTAACTCATACTACCTAAGTATAAGTACCATAATATAACACTGTTGGTGCAATCAACCCAGGTCACGATTGACCAGACTTGAGTTTGACTCGAGCAATATTTTGATGTTTGACATGAAGGTTTGACATTGATGTTTAATAGTGAGTTGACCATTGTTTGACAATGGGTTGACTAGATGGTTGACTTGGGGTTGACCATATGATGGAGAAGTCCAAGTCTTGTATACTTGGCATTGAAAGTCCAACATGGAGTTGGCATTGGTAAAGTCTAAGCATGGGTCTTGGCATTGGGAAAGTCCAAGTCTTGTGTACTTGGCATGAAAAGTCCAAGCATGGGTCTTGGCAAGGGAAAGTCCAAGCTTGAGTCTTGGCAATTGGAAAGTCCATAGAGTTGGCATGGAAAGGGTTGATATTGGCGGCGTAAAGTCCAAGGGTGGAGTCTTGGCAGCATAAGTCCAATGGTTGGCGACATAAATTCCAAGCGTAGTCTTGGCAGCGTAAGTCCAATGTGCCTTGGCGGTGTAGACACCGTTAGTATGACAATAGCCGATGGAAGCATTTGAAGGCTAGTGTATGGATGAACAAGTCATGGATGACTTAGAGGGATCCGATAGACATGAGGTTGATGGAGGTAGCTAGAATGCTTAGGTCTAGGCTAAAGGTGGTCTAGCAAGTATGAGGGCATCATACTTGAGGTTAAACCTTATGTTTTGGGGTTGTCAGTCGACTTGGGCTTTATACCAGTCGACTGGTCAAGTGTTTTGACACTTGGAAGCCAAGTCGACACTCAACAGTCGACTGATATTATGACCAGTCGAACTGATGTAAGTCGACTGGTGCTTGAATGCGACCTTATAGGCTTGGCAGTTGACTGTCATGGATGGAAGTCAACTGTTGGTCTACATTGTGAGCGCAGAATGCTCGGTAGTCGACTAGGCAGTCGACTATGGGCATTGGCAGTCGACTGATGATGTTGGTAGTCAACTGCCAAGTGACCCGTTGGAGTTTTCCTGTGTGGATCAAGCCGTTGTCTCACAACGAAATTGTTGGCAGTCGAACTGGGGATTTTGGTAGTCAACTACTAGATGCGATATCGGCCCGATGTAGGTTAAAAGGAGTAGCTCATGGGAGATTTAGGTAATGGTTCTTGGAGTGGTTTCTTGAGGTGATTTGGAGGCGAAGTGTAGGCACATTTCAGGGTCCTTCACGCTCATTCAAGCAACCAACAAGCAAAGTGTTCAAAGCCTTAATTTGTAAAGTGTTCTTTACATTTCAGTTGTATTTTTCTTATAATTCTTTGTATTGCTTGTAAGAGGTTTTCTCCACCTCCGGTGTGTCACCGAGGAGGGTTTGATTAGTGGTGGTGTTTGCATCGCTAGAGCTCATTTGAGCTCAACCCGTGGAGTAGGAACCCTAAGGTTCCAAACCATATTATATCTTGTGTATTTGTGTGTATTGTGTGTTTGTCAATTTTTTTTTTGTATATTCCACTGCGTACTAATGTGTCGTAGACAAGCACGCGATCAATTCCATCGACCAACGACAATGCTATTCACCCCCCTCTAGCGGGCGCATAGGTTCTAACAAACACTTACAGCATGGTAGAGTAAATACTGACTCTGTAGTCAACAACACCGGCATACTAACATTCTATGTCAAATACACAACGAACCGAGTCCATCCCATATCACCTCAAGGTACTGGTCAAAGATATACAATAGTCTGATCAACTCAATACTGGTAATCCACACACGACCATATAAAATATACAAGTAGAATGCAAGATGATGAGCAATCAAATGCAACAAGTATAGCTCAAACAAATGCAACATCACAACAAGCATATATATATACTTGTTGTGATGTTGCATTTGTTTATGCCATAAGAACACGACAATGCAAAATGCATGGTCATGCCTGCTCACCCCAACTGCTACCACTACCCCAGTGTGGCCTAGGTGACTCGACATGACAATTATTCCAACTCAACACAAACCACTACTCTCGAGTGGCCGAGTGGGCAGTATGAACAAGTAGCATATAAGCGTAAATAGCTAGCTACACAATGGGGGTCCCTGCTGTTGGCCACTCCGACAGTCACTACCCATGAGTGGTCGAGTGCCACACACGTAGGACAACTGCACGCAACTCCAACTACTACCGTCTATAGTGGGGCGAGTGCGGAACAACAAATGCTCTGCCCTCATACCAGTTACGCCTCCATGAATAACCTGGGAGGTAGGATGACTGACGACTCTCTCAACCACAAGGGAGACCAAGTCACCAGCATGCCTGTAAATGACATGAATGCTCAGTCATACATACAAACATCCAACACAGACTCTCTATTCTATAGAGAGTCATACTAATCTGATCAATACACTCTCTATCTTGCAGAGAGTCATACTCAACTGATCAACACACTCTCTATCCTATAGAGAGTCATACTCAACTGATCAACACACTCTCTATCTTGCAGAGAGTTGTACTCAACTGATCATAACACTCTCTATCCTGCAAAGAGTCATACTCGACTAATCAACACACACTCTCTATCCTACAGAGAGTCATACTCAATTGATCACAACCAAGCTAGGACCACCGGTTCGTAGCGACACACTATCTACAATCCACATGACCATACATAAACACATGATCCAAAATGGATACATGATTCGTAACCGTCATACCACGTAAATATTGCAATATGACAAATCAACTCTACATCTAGGTCATCACCCATCCCCTGGATGAATTGTCTAAATTGCACAATTTGGATCTACAATCGAATTTAGCTATGCACACGTAGGTAAACCACTATAGATCCACTTACTATAACATCTATAATTTATAACAAAGATGAATGAATAGATAACAACAATGAAAGAGCATTTATGTGCAAAGGTAAGTATCAAGCAATAGAAAAATTAGAGTGGAGTCAAGATCAAAGTGACAAAAATATGCAATCACATGCATCAGGGTTTAGCTACTACCTGACTAGGGTTGGAAATATTACCCACCTGCTATGAAGACTTATCTGAGAATCTCCACGTCCAGAATCCTATTCCGAATTAAGGTCCTACAATTAAAATACAAATAATAATAAATTCTATCATTAGTCCAATAATGGTATCAAGTCCCAAATCAAATCTAAATCCCAATTAGCTAACCAACCAACACATACATTGATACCATTACCGATTGAATCTATAATTTAACCAGATTCAACCCCACCATTATCACAACCTCCATCTATTAATGGTTAATTAACAAATTAATCACCACACAACTATAAACATAATATCCATATCATTACATTGTTGGTGCAGGGGTACCGGATAATCAAACCAAGGTTTTTGATTATGGAAAAGATCCAAAGTTAAGGTCATATTGTTATCTCATGAGCTGAATTAAAGTGTGCAGGAAATGGTTAAGCTAAGCTGAAGGTCAGCAACACCCGGAGAATCCCGAGTCAGGAAATCGTGGTGGTCGGGCGACACCGAGGGAACTTCGTGGGAGTCGAAGAACCTAGGTGGAAGACTGGAAGCAAAACGACAGGTCATAAAGGACCAGAGGTAAGAACGAGTGCGAAGAGAGATGGTAAGGTCATGTCCTCTATACGGGGATGACCGTAGGCGGCGATCCGACTAAGACTTCCTGTGGAAGGTCTAGGTTGAGATCGGACGGTAAGAAACTATCACATTTATCATTTTCTATGCTAACCTCTTACTGCAGGGAAGTGGCCAGCCGTAGTCGATCATCTGGTCATTGGGCGATTGATGCACATCACCGATCGATGGAAGGCATTAGTCGATCGATGGCGATTTAATCGCCTTTTACGCTAGGTCAAAACGGATAATGTTTGACGTGGCCACTTCGCGATAAGATAAGGTGTCACCTCGTGATCAGTTCCAAAAGTTGAGGATTTCTATCAAGACTTATTCCAAGGAAAAACTCTATAAAAGGAGAGGAGGACTCCAACCCAAAGATCATCAATACTATTCTCAAAGTGCTCCCGTAATGCCAAAGCTCTAAATGCCGTAATGCCGACGCAATGCCAAGTTCAGAATTTCTTCGTCGACAGCAAGTATTATTTTTATTTACTATATTCATTATTTTAATCATAACAAGGTGAGGTAGGCTTGTTACCTCATCCTCGTGCTTTCATTTTTATGATCGTTGTCTCCTACTTCCAACGAGGAGGAGACTTTATAGTGGATTGCCCCTTCGTACACAGTTAAGGATCGCGGGGCCTTGGAGTAGCAACTGCTGGGTTGTAAACCAAGTAAAAAATAAAGTGTCTAT
This sequence comes from Wurfbainia villosa, assembly GCA_025175895.1. NCBI lineage: Eukaryota > Viridiplantae > Streptophyta > Magnoliopsida > Zingiberales > Zingiberaceae > Wurfbainia > Wurfbainia villosa. The sequence goes on from CM045990.1 coordinate 36,717,902, forward strand.
TTATTTTTGGTTCTTTTACTTTCTGCTACGTTTAAGTTTAATCAAACGAAAAGATGAAAAGTTTTACGCTCGCTATTCACCCCCTCTAGCGACGCTTTCGATCCAACAATTGGTATCAGAGCGGGGGCGCTAAGATTTGGTGAAACCACTAATCTAGCATTTTTTGGCTTTATTTTCGTATTTTTCGATTCATGTTTTTTTAGGTTTTTTCTCCCACACTACTAATCCAAGATGAAGTCTTGGTACTCTTCTTTTGGTTGTGTGTTTGCAAGTATTCTCTTTTGGAGTAGCCGACGGTAAAACGACCATAACTTTTCGTACAAGTAGACCCACGAAACGTGCTACCTACTAAATCGAAGCTCTCTGAGAGATCTACACTTCTTATGAAGGTTTACTCTCATAACAAGCTATCTTCATCTCCAAAAATCAACGTTTAGTACCCTTTTGGGGACATCGAAGGTCGTAAGATTCTCGTTCTTGTTTAGTTTCTTATTATTATTATTTTTATTTCTGTTTATTTTTTTATTATTTCCCGCATTACTAATCCAAGACCAAGTCTTGGAATTCCTTTTGGTTTTTATTCGTGTTTTGCAAGATAATTAATGGCTCACATTGAGGGGTATAGTACCACCCGACCTCCGTTCTTTAACGAAAATGATTTCCATTATTAGAAAGGTCGGATGGAGTGTTTCTTGAAAACACAAGTCGAGACTTGGATAATAATCCAAACCGACTTTGCTCTACCCACCAATGATCAAGGGGAGCCCTTGGATTTTGACAAGTGGACCAATGTAACCAAGAGGCAAATCGAAGCCAATGCAAAAGCAACCCAAATGTTGCAATGCAGCTTGTCCAAGGAGGAGCTCAACCGAATTGGACCATTCATTAGCGCCAAAGACCTCTAGAACAAATTAATTGATCTACACGAAGGGACATCCGATGCTAAGGTATGTAAAAGAAATTTACTTTTAAATAAAATTTATAATCTAAAGATGCAGGATTATGAGACCGCTTCACAACTCTATGGGCGGATCCAAGACATCTTGAATGGTCTACATGCCATCGGACAAAAGGTAGACAATTGAGATATAATAAGGTATGCACTCAATATATTTCCTAGGACCACCTTGTGGGCATCCATGGTTGATGTCTACAAGGTATCTAAAAATTTATCTAAGATTAGGTTAGATGAATTGTTTTCGAAATTTGAGTTACATGAACAAACTAACGCGGTCTCAATTGAGAAAGGTGTAGTGTTGTTTGCAGGACGAAGACGAAAAGCAAAAAAGCAAGATACCTCGAGAAGAAGAAGAAACCAAATTGGAAGGTGAATCCGAATCGGAATCCAAAGAGGAGATGGAGGTCGAACTAGTCAATCTAGTTCGGAGGATCATCAAAAAGAAAAGGGAGCAATTGAAGAGCAAGAAACCCCCACAAACATACATATGCTATGGTTGCAACAAGAAGGGCCATTACAAGTCAAAGTGCCCAAGACTGAAGAACAAGCCATCTCAATCCAAGCAAGAATTTCACGCAACGTGGGAGGAGGAAGAAGATCAAAATAACGACTTGATACTCATGGCGAAACTGGTAGAGTCCGAGTCCGAGTCCAAAGCCGAATATGAATCCAACTCCGACTCCGACTCCGACTCCGAGGATGAATTCGAGTCAAGACTTAATGTCAGATCAAAAGAAAATGTTAAGGTAAGTTGTTCATTAATTGCAAACTTATATCATGCAATTAAGTTGCTAAATAGGAAATTGACTAAGTCCGAGTCTAGAGTTGAGTCGTTACTTGAGGAGGTTGAAACCCTCAAGAAAGAGGCTACTCTAACCTCTTCAATTAGTCAAGTTCGAGAGAGAAACTCAACCCAAGTTGAAAAACTTGAGGAGGAGAATTCTCTCTTAAAAGATCGAGTTCAAGAGGTCGAGGCTACGTTGGAAAGGTTCATGTTGGGATCTAAGAATCTTAACCGGCTACTTGGAACCCAAAGAGCCGTGTACAACAAAGCCAGAATCAGATTTAGGTCAATGACTATGAATAGATCTTACATGTCTATTGTGAATCGTAGTCATCAAAGAGTCTAAGCATGGGTCCCAAAGGTTTTATTGAACTCACATATAAGTGTTGGTGCAATCGGCCCAGGTCACGATTGACCAGGACTCGAGTTTGACTCGAGTGATGTTTTGATGTTTGACAAAGTATGTTTGACAAAGTGTTTTGGCATTGATGTTTGACATTAATGTCGGTTAATATGTTGGAGAGATTGTTGGAGCAATCGACCCGGGTCATGTTTGACCGGACTCGAGTTTGACTCGAGGGAGACCTTAATGGTTGACCAGGGTTGACCATGTGATTATGGGAAAGTCCAAGCATGGGTCTTGGCAAGGTAAAGTCCAAGTCATGGGTACTTGGCATGGAAAGTCCAAGTGGGACACTTGGCAATTAGGAAAGTCCAAGTCTTGAGCACTTGGCATGAGAAGTCCAAGCATGGGTCTTGGCAAATGAGAAGTCCAAGCATGGGTCTTGGCAAATGGAAAGTCCAAGCATGGGTCTTGGCATGGAAAGTCCAACATGGGTTGGCAAGGGAAGTCCAAGCATGGGTCTTGGCAAATGGAAAGTCCAAGCATGGGTCTTGGCATGGAAAGTCCAACATGGGTTGGCAAGGGAAAGTCCAAGCTTGAGTCTTGGCATTTGGGAAGTCCAAGGGGATTGAAATTGGCGGCGTAAAGTCCAAGCGGAGTCTTGGCGGCGTAAGTCCAATGTGCCTTGGCGGTGTAGACACCGTTAGCATGACATAGCCGATGGAAGCACCTGGAAGCTAGCGCGATGGATGAACAAGTCATGGATGACTTGGAGGGATCCGAGAGGCGTGAGGCTGATGGAGGTGGCTAGAAGGCTTAGGTCTAGGCTAAGGGTGGTCTAGCAAGTATGGGGGCACCATACTTGGGTTAAAACCTCATTCTTGAGGTCCGACCATGCCGAAAGATTACGAATGACCGCTCGCGAGCTCAAGAGTCGAGGGCCGACATCACGCGGGCAAATCGACTTCCAATGTTGGCAGTCGACTGGTGAGAGTCCCATTGGAACTTGTCCAACGTGGATTGAGCCGTTGTCTCACAGCTACAGTGTTGGCAGTCGACTGGGGACTTATGGCAGTCAACTGCCAGGCGGAAATCTAGCCCGAGGGAGGATAAAAGCAGCTGTTCGTGGAAGGCTCAAGCATCAGTTCTTTGGGAGCTTTGGTGAGGCGATTTGAAGGCGATTTGCAGGTGCATTTCAGGGTCCTTCAAGCTCATCAAAGCAACCGACAAGCAAGTGCTCAAAACCCTAGTTTGTAAAGTGTTCTTTACATTTTCACTTGTATTTGCTTGTTTACTTTGTATTACTTGTTGTAATTCATTGTACGAGGTTTCTCCACCTCTGACTTGTTGTCGAGAAGGAGCTTTATTGCTTAGTGGTGTTTGTGGCATCGCTAGGGTTCGTACGAACCCAATCCGTGGAGTAGGAACCGTTACCGTTCTCAACCATGTTATATCTTTGTGTTCGTGATTGTTGTATTTCGTTATTGCTTTCATTTCTATATTCCGCTGCGCTAACGAAATTGTAGACACGAACGCGATCGAATTCCATCTACGTACGGTCAACGCTATTCACCCCCCCCTCTAGCGGGCGTCAAATCCCCAACAAGTGGTATCAGAGCCTGGTGGCTCTTCAACGGATTAACAACCGGGAGCAAGACGCTAGAGGGTAAAAGATGGAAGTCCAAGATCAATTAGGTTGGGACATCAACACACCGGTCCCGTACTCATTATTTGGACAAGAAGGCTTCGATTCTTGGAAGAGAAGAATTGAAGATTTTTTGATGATGAGGGACTTCGAGGAATGGTCTCTATTAATGGAAGGATTTGAGTATCCTAGAGGACCAAAAGGTGGCTTCCTCAAGAAGAAGAGATGGAGTGAAGATCAACTCCAAAGATTCGAGAAAAACAAGAAGGTAATCAAATTCATTTTTGATTTAATTCCAAATGAATTCTTGTGTAGCCTAGGTGAATGCATGGATGCTAAGGAGCTATGGAGCGATTTGGCAAAGCTCCATGAAAGCCCATCAATGGTCCAAGAAGAAGAGACCGAAGAGGCTAATGCATCATCCTCACAAGGAAGTGAGGACTTGGAGGTTGAGAGATCATCAACATCCAAAGAGGAAGAGGAAGTAGAATCGGAAGTTGATAGGGAGTCAATTTCCGGGTTGGTGGAGGAAGTGGAAGAAGCATCCACGTCTAGGATTGAGGAGGAGATTAGAGTTTCCTCAACACCGGAGCATCAAGAAGAAGCTTCGACATCCGGACAAGATGAAGAAGCCCAAAATTCAACTCCGGCACCTACCACGGACCTAGGTAACCCGAGCATTTCAAATAATGATAAAATTCATATTATATGCTTTGAGTGTAGGGAGCAAGGACATTACAAGAGTAAGTGTCCTAAACGGGTTAAGAAGACTCCACCCGTGCCAAAAGTCAAGGAAACCGGTGCCTCAACACAAAAGAGCAAGGAGCAAGTAATTTGCTTCAAATGCCGACAACCGGGACATTACCGGAGTAAATGCTCGAAGGGGGAGAAGAAGGGGCAAAAGGGAGCTTCACAAGTAGGGGGAGCCATTAAGGCAAACCCTAAGGTATATCATTTAAATAATGCACCCTCTTTAGTTAATAGGCAAAAGCATGCTAGAAATAATTTTAATTCTCTTGCAATTTATGAAAAGCATGCTAATAGGAATAAATATTTTTTCTTAGGAGCTAAAAGTGTCCATTTAGGAAATAGAGAAAAATTTGGGACTAATGTCCCTAAAAACAACTTATATAAGGACAAATCTAGGTCATATGTCCCTAAAAATATTCTACCTAGGGAATCAATTAAGAAAATAGGGGATCATCTAGGTTTCAATCCCAAGTGGACTAGACATATTCCTAAAAAGTCCCATGCCCATGATTTAAATCAAAATTCAAAAATTGGGCAATTAGAATTAGAGAATCAAGTCTTGAGGTCAAGGCTTGAAAAACTTGAGAAGACCCTTAAAATTATACAAAATCAATTTAAAGGGTCAAATGATCAAAAGTCAAGGTCCAAAATTCAAAGTCAACACCAAGGACCTAAGAGTCAAAAGTCAACCAAGGGCAAGCAAGGTTTGGGTCACAAACCTAAGCCTAAGGTGGCTTATCATAGTGTTCCATTAGATTATGGAACACTAACTAGGTCTAGAAAGACCAAGGTCAATAGGGAAGTCATCCCTAGAGTTGACCAAAGGGTGTGCCTAGTGGCTAGGGTTTCTAGGAAACCTAGGATGGCCACTAAGAAGGTTGCAAGGGGAGTTACCCCTAGAGTCAACCTAGGTGAGACCAAAATGACCAAGGCTAATAAGCCTAGGAGGGTCATTAGAAAGATATCTAGGGAGGTTATCCCTAGGGAATACCTAATTAACCCTAGGAGCTCAAATAAATTTTGGGTTCCTAAGAGCGTGATTGATTCACGCTAAGTGGGTTTAGGGTGTGTCAACTTTGATTGGATGGGTAGTTAACTCAACCATGGTAAAGGTGGCACTTTAGGATATTTTCAAGGTTATGGTTACCTTGGAAATAGATTTTGAATTAATATCCTAAAAGATTTTAGGATGTGCCAATGCATTGTTAAAATTAAGAAAAATCAATTAAATTGGCACAATTTAGGATTAGAGGTTTTTAGTGTGTCATTTTGGGTTTTTGGCACACTAGGGAGATTAGTGATAATATGACAAAATATATTTAATTATATCAAATGGCAATTAATATTAAAATTTAGGTGTTATTATACCTATATATTATATATGCCATGCTTTGTTTGCCATATAACTTGCCATGACATCATGCTCACTCTTAATCATTTTATATGTCATGTTTATGTTTTAGGATTAAGGTTTTAAATGTCATGTGCTTTTAAATTTTATCATATGCCATGACATCATGATCATTGGCCATGTTTTGATAATGCTATTATTTATGCCATGATCATACATTCATGCATTAACTTGATTAAAATTGATTTAAGGACTATGGCATGACTTGAAGTCCCATTTATAAGAGAATCAAGTAGAGTTGCTTTAGAAAATGCATGAAACCCTAGTTTAGGGAGAACAAAACCCACATCTCACATCTAATTGACATGTATGTGTATTTATATACCATAGATACATGTGAGATGCTAGGATATGAGTTAAGTTCAAGGTGCATAGTTTTTGCATCTAGATGAACTAAAACTCATCTAATTCTACTTGTGGATCATTGGGAAAACTTGTGTACAAGTCATGTACTTAGAGCCCAAGGAATATGATCCAAAATAAGGTTTTGAAATCATTTTAAAATCAATTTAGAAAACCTTGGTGAAGTCTATCTTTTGATAGCAATTACCATTGATGAAGTTGATACAAAATAGGGCCAAAACATTGAAAATTTCAATGGTTTTGAGTTTTGTATCAAACTCACTATTTTATGGGTAAAATATTTTTCAAATATTTTTCACCCATTGTTTTGGTCATAAGTATTATACGTATCAAATTTTGTGATTTTTCGATATACGTATAATTAGTTATGATTTTCTGAAATTGAATTCTGATAGCTGAATTTCAGAAAATTCAGCTACCGATGATCGCCATTGATGGCGGTCGATCGATGTAACAATCGATTGATTACATCGCTCGGAGTCGACTGCCAGGTCTGATTTCGGGTTAACAAGGTTGTTTAGCCCATTTTCAGCCATGGTAAAGGTCCCTAACCACTCCTAACCCTAGGATATGCTTTGGGAAGCATTATGAAGGGTGAAAATTCATTGGATATGAATTTGGAGAGGTGTTAGGTCAAAGTATCAATTTGATGTGGTGGAAAGTTCAATGTTGAATTTCCAACCTTAATTTTGATGGTTTAGAGTTCCTATTGGCTTAGGGACTCCCCAAGGACATTGTTGGTGCAATGATCAAGGGGGAGCAAGCCTTTAGGGGGAGGTATCCATTTTGGGATGATGGATGTGTTTTTCTCCTTGAAAAGGAGAAGTTATTGGGAAAGTATCATCAATTGGGAAAATTGATGGTTTTTGATACCCAATTTGGAAATTGGGAGAGTGAATAGGATTGCCTCTCTTGAGTGATATGAGACTTATCACTAGGAAGATGGTAGGCATCCTAGGTATTTTTGGATCAAGGGGGAGATTGTAAGATCTCATTGGGACATGATACATTGACCCCTTTTGGAGAGATAACCTTTTTGATGTTAGTCAAAAAGGGGGAGAATGATTGGGGGAGAACATTTGGTTTACATTTTCACTTGAATGTTTGGGGGAGAACATTTGGTGAGTGTTTACCAATTTGAGATAATTGGTAAGGGATTTGAGTTAGTGTTCTAACTCATGATTTGATTGATTTTTGTCAAACATCAAAAAGGGGGAGATTGTTGGTGCAATCGGCCCAGGTCACGATTGACCAGGACTCGAGTTTGACTCGAGTGATGTTTTGATGTTTGACAAAGTATGTTTGACAAAGTGTTTTGGCATTGATGTTTGACATTAATGTCGGTTAATATGTTGGGGAGATTGTTGGAGCAATCGACCCGGGTCATGTTTGACCGGACTCGAGTTTGACTCGAGGGAGACCTTAATGGTTGACCAGGGTTGACCATGTGATTATGGGAAAGTCCAAGCATGGGTCTTGGCAAGGTAAAGTCCAAGTCATGGGTACTTGGCATGGAAAGTCCAAGTGGGACACTTGGCAATTGGGAAAGTCCAAGTCTTGAGCACTTGACATGAGAAGTCCAAGCATGGGTCTTGGCAAATGAGAAGTCCAAGCATGGGTCTTGGCAAATGGAAAGTCCAAGCATGGGTCTTGGCAAATGAGAAGTCCAAGCATGGGTCTTGGCAAATGAGAAGTCCAAGCATGGGTCTTGGCAAATGGAAAGTCCAAGCATGAGTCTTGGCATGGAAAGTCCAACATGGGTTGGCAAGGGAAGTCCAAGCATGGGTCTTGGCAAATGGAAAGTCCAAGCATGGGTCTTGGCATGGAAAGTCCAACATGGGTTGGCAAGGGAAAGTCCAAGCTTGAGTCTTGGCATTTGGGAAGTCCAAGGGGATTGGAATTGGCGGCGTAAAGTCCAAGCGGAGTCTTGGCGGCGTAAGTCCAATGTGCCTTGGCGGTGTAGACACCGTTAGCATGACATAGCCGATGGAAGCACCTGGAAGCTAGCGTGATGGATGAACAAGTCATGGATGACTTGGAGGGATCCGAGAGGCGTGAGGCTGATGGAGGTGGCTAGAAGGCTTAGGTCTAGGCTAAGGGTGGTCTAGCAAGTATGGGGGCACCATACTTGGGTTAAAACCATTGTAAAGGGAGGATAAAAGCAGCTGTTCGTGGAAGGCTCAAGCATCAGTTCTTTGGGAACTTTGGTGAGGCGATTTGAAGGCGATTTGCAGGTGCATTTCAGGGTCCTTCAAGCTCATCCAAGCAACCGACAAGCAAGCGCTCAAAACCCTAGTTTGTAAAGTGTTCTTTACATTTTCACTTGTATTTGCTTGTTTACTTTGTATTACTTGTTGTAATTCATTGTACGAGGTTTCTCCACCTCCGACTTGTTGTCGAGAAGGAGCTTTATTGCTTAGTGGTGTTTGTGGCATCGCTAGGGTTCGTACGAACCCAATCCGTGGAGTAGGAACCGTTACGGTTCCGAACCACGTTATATCTTTGTGTTCGTGATTGTTGCATTTCGTTATTGCTTTCATTTCTATATTCCGCTGCGCTAACGAAATTGTAGACACGAACGCGATCAAATTCCATCTACGTACGGTCAACGCTATTCACCCCCCCTCTAGCGGGCGTCAAATCCCCAACAATAAGGACTAATAAGTATTGGATTCCCCAGAATCAAGTCTACTTTGTGGATAGACCATATTGGTTTAATGGTTCAGGGGGAGCTAACACTAAAATAGTATACCTGCTTCCTTAGCAAAACCATTGCATGATTAGTTATTTTATTTTAATTTTTAGAATGGCTAGATAGGGAAAATAGTTAGTCAACTCTTGACAATATAGTATCAAGACATGACGAGATGATAGTACATTAGGGAAACAAAGTCTCGTGTATTCGAGCTAGATAAGGCGTATCTAGCTTGGTGCACTTGACCGAGTGGAACTAGTGAAGCTACCTCACCGTATCCTAAACTAGTTAGACCAGGAAATAATCTTAAGTGACTCAAGTAATCAATTTCTTGAATTTGGCTTTGTCTAAGGAAGTGGTCGTTGTTCCGATCAAAGAAGGCCTCTGTGCCTCGCCATAACTTGAAAGCCAATTTCTTGAAAGGTTTACTTGATGAACTAAGAGTTAAATCCGAATCTAATCCAAGGTTAACTAACTCTAATTAGGTTAAAATCATCTCACAAAACATATAAGGTGAACACATTCTGAGACACATAGAATGGGTGAGATGTTAAAGATAATTAAAATACACGTAACTTTTTTAAAATTCTACTTATTTTCTTGCACTTAACGAATAATTATAACTTCAATTGGCCAATATTCAGTATACAACTTTCCAGGCCAAAATTTAGCGCCCCCTAAATCTCTTATCTTCATATATTTAACTAAGGGGCAACCCTAAGGGTTATATTACAAACCTTTGAAGTTGGTGCAGAGGGATGTACCTCAAACCAATCTATCAAACTAATGTTAGACACATGCTTGGACTCATAGTTAAAGGTAGGAAACTTCGCTTCCCACTTCAACTCGATTGCTTATTCATGGTGATCCCGTATTCGTCCCCGAATTAAAAAAATTAATCCATGACAATTAGGGATTACCCAAGCTACTGTTCTATCGTCATGCTATCTGATTAGAGTGGTCGCTTGAACAAACTTATTGTTCAAGCAACCTACCTCTATTCTTCGACGATGTACGGATCACCGGTTTTTGCGTTTGTATTCGGGGTCCAAGTAAATTAGCCACATAACAAAAACATACAACATACAAAGAAACAAAAAGAATGCAAAGCAAGATTTATACCTCTTGTTTTCCTCAAGGTCTTCTATCGTATGTCCTATCCTCCTCTTGGACGTTGTGTGGACAACGATTCTCCAAGAGATGAAGCCTCCTAGATTGTGATCTTCCTTTCCTTGCTCACTCCGAACAAGAGGAAGTATGGAAACGAAACTCTTCTCCTATCTAGAATCGGCCACCAAGTCAATAGACTTGATGTTGCCGCCGGCCAAGGAGGAGATGTGGGGCACCGGCCAACCTTGAAGAAAAGTTGCTACCGGCCAACTTAGAGAGAGAGAGAGAATGGGAGAAGTTGCCGCCTATCTAGAGAGAGAGATGGTAGTTGGGATGACGCCGCCTAAGAGGATCACCAAAACCCTAATGTTGTTGCCGCCGCCCACAAGGAAGAGGAAACCCTAGGGTTGCCGCCGCCCACCTCTCCTCTCAAGTCCAGCTCCAAAACTCTAATCTCTCTTTGTTATGCTCCACGCCCAAGCCTTGAACTCCTTTTATAGAGTTAGGATTAAGCCTTCTTTTAATCTCCACCGTCGGATCTAGGGATTTAATCTCAACCGTCGGATCTAGAGATTTAATCTCAACCGTCGGATCTAGAAATTTAATCTCCACCGTTGGATGTAGAGTTTTATTTTCCATCATCGGATCTAGGCTTCATGAGGGTTTTAATAGGCTACAATAGGGACCATGAGGAGGAGTTGAATCTTGGCCACCCAATGGATCAAGCTCACATAAAGTCCGATCCATTAATGAAAAATCCATTCCACTAGAGGATTATCATTGATCTACCTCACCAACCCCCATAAATTAATATGAGCTCCATATATTATTTGTACATATATCTCCCCATGTTTAACATCTCGAATGTCCGTCGATTAATTAATTTACTGGCAATTAATTAATCAACATCTAACTCCATGAGTAGTACCACTCAACCTTATCATCATGCCGGACCAAGTCCACCTGCAGAGTTTACATGATGAACCTTATTTGCTCCTCAAGGGGACATCATCATCCTATATAGGATACAGTTTCCTCCTATAATCAACGACACACCATATAAATAATACCATTTTCCAACTTACTAAGCCTATCGATTTACTCTATAAATCTCGCCCATTGGTAAATCAAAGAAATGAATACTAAGTATATGTGCCCATTATTATATCGGGATTAAGAGCATGTACAACATAATATCTGAGGTCCGATTCAATTATGTAGTCAGCAATAAATTGAATCACCTCTAAGTCGGTCCTGCTCAATACACACAAAGTGTACTAGTGTAATTCTATGGTCAAAACAAACCAATACCAAATCACACTACAACCATTCCAATGGTTTGTCCACATCCATCTAGGTTGTGAGCCTTTACTTATACTTTATAAGGAACTGATAACATGATCTCCCGTGTGACACTACACACCATGTTATCTACAATGTAATGTATTAGACAATATGCATAACCGTAAATATGCAAACAATGATCATGTGATTCTTATTTCAAAAATAAAGATGTTCATATAAAAGATAGACTTTTCAGTATACATCTCAACAATATCCCACTTATACTAAAAGACTATGTTGTCCTCAACCTACCATACATCTGATTCCCATTCCCTCCACATGCCTATCAAAAGCTCTTGCCGGAAGGGCCTTAGTGAAAGGATCTGCCAGGTTATCCTCCGATGCAATCTTGGCCACAACAACTTCTCATCGCTTTACGATTTCGCGTATCAGGTGGTACTTGCGCTCTATGTGTTTACTTACCTTATGGGCTCGTGGTTCCTTCGAGATTGCAACTGCACCACTATTATCACAATAAATTGTGATAGTTCTGGGCAAACCAGGAATCACATCCAAGTCCATCAAGAAGTTCCTGAGCCATATAACTTCTTTGGCTGCCTCAGAGGCAGCCACATACTCAGCTTCCATGGTGGAGTCCACCACGCATTTCTGCTTGACACTCCTCCATACAATGGCTCCACCTCCCAAAGTAAACACAAAACAAGAGGTAGACTTACTGTTATCCCTATCCGATTGGAAGTCAGAATCTGTGTAACCCACAGGAAGTAATTGATCTGTCTGGTAAACTAGCATATAATCCGTAGTCCTTCTCAGGTACTTCAATATATGCTTTACTGCAGTCCAATGTCCCTGTCTTGGATTACTCTGATATCTGCTAACCATGCCAATGGCAAAGCAGATATCCGATCTCGTATACAGCATAGCATACATGAGGCTTCCTACTGCCGAAGCATAAGGAACCGCCTTCATCTCCTCTATCTCCTTAGATGTTCTAGGACACATCTCCTTAGATAAAGGAACTCCATGCCTGAAAGGTAGAAAACATTTCTTGGATTTTTGTATGCTAAAGCGAGCCAGAATGGTATCTATGTATGAAGCTTGAGATAAGCACAACATCCTTTTCCTGCGATCCCTTATAACCTTGATCCCAAGGATGTGTCCCACTTCTCCCAAGTCCTTCATATCAAACTGTTTGGACAACCATACCCTTAAGTCCGATAACACCTTGACATTGTTGCCAATTAACAAAATGTCATCTACATATAGTATAAGAAATACAACTACGTTTCTGTCACATCTCTTGTATACACAAGACTCATCTGGACTTTGAATAAATCCATAAGACTGGATTACCTCATCAAAGCGGATGTTCCAAGACCTCGAAGCTTGCTTCAATCCATAAATGGATCGATTAAGCTTGCACACAAGATGCTCTTTGCCCTTTGCCCTTTGCAATGAATCCTTCTGGTTGCTGCATATAGATGTTTTACTCAAGACTTCCATTAAGGAAAGCTGTCTTGACATCCATCTGTCATACCTCATAATCCATATGAGCAGCAATACATAAGAGAATCCGGATAGACTTAAGCATGGCTACCGGCGAAAAGGTCTCCTTATAATCGATGCCCTCTTTCTGAGTATACCCCTTCGCAATAAGCCTTGCTTTGAAGGTTTCAACCTTCCCGTCTATTCCTCTCTTTCTTTTGTAGATCGACTTGCATCCAATGGTTTTTACACCATTGGGTGGTTCTACTAGCTCCCAGACCTGATTTGAATCCATAGATTCAATCTCAGCATTCATTGCACTTTGCCAAGATACCGCATCTTTATCTTGGATTGCCTCGTCATATGTCCAGGGATCAGGTTCATGTTCATCGGGGATAAAATCAGAAGATTCTCCCAAGAACATGAATCTATCAGGTTGTCTAACAACTCTCCCACTACGACGAGGTATCACCTGTGTATCCTCTGTGACACGCGGTGCAGTGACTTGTGGTATATCCTCTTGTATAGGTGGTACTAAAGTAGTGACTTCCCCTCTCAATTCCTCCAGAACAATCTTACTCATGGGCTTGTGGTTCATCACATAGTCTTCCTCTAGAAATCTGGCGTTCGTGCTAACGATCACCCTCTGATCTCTAGGACTATAAAATAAACCACCTTTCGTTCCTCTAGGGTAGCCAACGAACATGCGCACTTCTATACGAGGTTCCAACTTACCTTCATCTGCCTTCAACACATGTGCTAGACTCCCCCAAATCCGAATATGTCTCAGACTAGCCTTTCGCCTAGTCCACAATTCTGTGGGAGTAGAAGGCACTGATTTAGATGGAACCAAGTTCAGAATATACACCGTCGTATCCAAAGCATACCCCCAGAACAAATCTGGTAACTTAGAATAAATCATCATCGATCTAACCATCTCCATAAGAGTCCTATTCCTTCGCTCTGCTACACCATTCTGCTGGGGTGTGCCAGGTGTAGACAATTGGGATTGAATCCCAGCCTCTGATAAGTAATTTCTAAACTCTCCCAAGAGGTACTCACCACCACGATCAGATCGTAGTGTCTTGATACTTTTACCATGACGTTTCTCCACATCAGCCTTGAATTCTTTGAACCTGTCAAAGCATTCAAAATTGCGGCGCATCAAGTAAATGTATCCATATCTTGAATAATCATCTATGAAAGAGACGAAATACTCAAAACCACCTCTTGCCTGGATAGACATAGGACCACACAAATCAGAATGAACCAATTCCAACACATCTTTGGCTCTACACCCCTTGGCCTTGAAAGGCCTCTTGGTCATTTTACCTTCCAAGCAAGATTCGCAGGTTGGGAAATCTTCCACCACTAATGAACCTAGAGGTCCGTCAGCTATCAACCTTTGAATTCTGCTTAGGTTAATATGACCAAGCCTTAGATGCCAAAGATATGTTTGGTTCATCTTCGAAGGATCTTTTCTCTTATTTGAATTAGAAGATGATTTATTAACTTCTATTTGCATCGTGGGAGATTTTGGTTCAAGTGTATATAAATTTCTTATCAATGCACCAGAACAGATAATCTCCCTATTCTTTTTTATAATAACTCTGTCATTAAAAGAAATAGAATATCCATCCATAAACAATTTAGAAATCTAAATCAAATTCTTTCTAAATAAAGGTACATAAAGGCAATTTTTAAGAACCAAAACTTTATTCCTCTCAAAAGACAAATAAATATCTCCCACTACAACAGCCGCCACCTTCGTGGCATCGCCCAAGTATACGATAATCTCCCCTTCAACCAGTCATCTGGTTTCCTGGAACTCCTATAAAGTATTGCAGACATGATCAGTGGCTCCAGTATATACACACCAGGTGCCGGTAGATAACACCGCTAAACATGTTTCAATGACTAAACCAAAAGATATACCTTTGTTCTGCTTCCGGTTGGGGCAATCCTTCTTCCAGTGTCCAGTCTGCTTGCAAGTGAAGCACTTGCCTTTCGGCTTCTTCACTCCTCCTTGAGTTCCTCCCGCCACCTTTGCCCCAGCTTGTTTCTTCTTCTTCTTGCCTTTCAGCTTAGAAGTAGAAACCTTTTGGGCAACCATGGCCTGAGCTTGAGCACTCTGACGAAAAATCCCCTCTATCGCCTGGAGTTCTGTCAGAAGCTCCGCCAACGAATACAAACTTTTATTCATGTTGTAGTTCAGGCGAAACTACTCAAAACTCCTAGGTAGAGACTGGAGAATGATATTGACCTGGGTTTCCCCATCGATCTCAGCTCCAAGGAATTCCAGCTCATTCAAATGAGCCATCATCTTGAGAACATGATCTCTCACGAGTGTTCCCTCGATCATGGTGGTCGTCATCAAGTTCCTCATGGCTTCCTGCCTAGCATCCCAATTCTGGTGTCTGAAAATCTCTTTGAGATTGAGCATCATGCCATAAGCAGTGGGCATGGCTTGATGTTGATGTTGCAATACATTTGACATAGATGCCAAAATGTAACACCGCGCCATCTCATCAGCCTTAATCCACTTCTTATAACTCTCCTTCTCCTTTTCCCCAGAATCATATGCAGGTTTAGGAGGACACTCTTCGAAGAGTACATATTTGTACTCCTCAGCAGTCAAGACAATGTCGAGATTCCACTTCCAATCAACATAATTGGGTTCAGTAAGTTTATTTTCTTTCAGTATAACAGCAAGTGGGTTGAAAGACATTTTTGAAAAACCTAAGAATCACATAGATCAAAACATTATATTTCAAAAAATTATTGATTCCTCAAACAATAAAATTTTAAAATCAACCAACATATCAAAACACCGAGAATATCGTATGCCACGATAGTGTGGATGTATACGAATTCTACATTTGTAATAGGAGGTTTTACCCATTAATTTTACTATCTTGTCAACCTAACTTTATGACAAATAAAATTAATAGTTGGTTCCTCTTTGGCCCTACAAATAAAAGTAGTGACTCTGATGGGGAGGATACTCCTATTTGCATCTAAGTGTTCACCATTACTTGGTACCAAGGTAATTATCTCGGGTTATGTGCCTTCTAATGAGGAAGTACACACGCTCCTTAATAATTTCCTATAACCATATTCGACCCTGTGATCCGCAAACAAACTCTTCCGATGGGGAGGAAGGCACTCAGAGCCGATGCGCAAGTTTGTTTGCATCACATGTCAAATCGTAATGGAGGTCGTGGGAATTTATAAAAATATCCCTCTCCCACTTAGTAATTTAGAATTGAGGAATTTTCCTAGCCTATGACATGCATATCAAACAAAAAGCAATAAATATGAAAAAAATATTTTCCAACTATTATGGCTTTTGTCTCCAATATGCCTCCCGTCGTATCGCCATCTCGTCCGCTCCTCCCTACGCCATGTACAAGCCATCCGGAGATTCGAGCCGAGACTAACTATTTTAATTTACATCCATCGATCCTATACTCCTCGAAGGAGTGTACATGAAATCTAGATCAAAAGTAAACTAAAATAAATGAGTGGCTAAACAATGTCGTACTTAATTACAAAAAATTAAATACTAGCCTCGTCAACTCCGAGGATTCAAATAATATTACACACATGCAATCACATATACACATATGGCCATAATAGTTGGATCTTATGCCTGCAACCAAAGAGTTAGCCTACGCACATCCTACTATCATCCGACACATACAAGATATGATAAGTGCATAAAATAACCGAATACAAAAGACACAAAACTGGAAACCGTGGCTCTGATACCACTTGAAAGGTAGGAAACTTCGCTTCCCACTTCAACTCAGTTGCTTGTTCATGGCGATCTCATCTTCGTCCCTGGATTAAAAAAATTAATCCATGACAATTAGGGATTACCCAAGCTACCGTTCCATCGTCGTGCTATCCGATTAGAGTGGTCACTTGAACAAACTTATTGTTCAAGCAACCTACCTCTATTCTTCGAATAGCCACGGAATAGACGATGTACAGATCACCGATTTTTGCGTTTGTATTCGGGGTCCAAGTAAATTAGCCACATAACAAAAACATACAACATACAAAGAAACAAAAGGAAAGCAAAGCAAGATTTATACCTCTTGTTTACCTCAAGGTCTTCTATCGTATGTCCTATCCTCCTCTTGGACATTGTGTGGGCAACGATCCTCCAAGAGATGTAGCCTCCTAGATGGCGATCTTCCTTTCCTTGCTCGCTCCAAACAAGAGGAAGTATAGAAACGAAACTCTTCTCCTATCTAGAACCGGCCACCAAGACAATAGACTTGATGTTGCCATCGGCCAAGGAGGAGATGTGGGGCGCCGGCCAACCTTGAAGAAAGGTTGCCGCTGGCCAACCTAGAGAGAGAGAGAGAATGGGAGGAGTTGCCACCTATTTAGAGAGAGAGATGGTGGTTGGGATGCCGCCGGCCAAGAGGATAACCAAAACCCTAATGTTGTTGCCACCGCCCACAAGGAAGAGGAAACCCTAGGGTTGCCGCCGCCCACCTCTCCTCTCAAGTCAAGCTCCAAAATTGTAATCTCTCTTTGTTATGCTCCACGCCCAAGCCTTGACCTCCTTTTAAGAGTTAGGCTTAAGCCTCCTTTTAATCTCCATCGTCGGATCTAGAGATTTAATCACAACCGTCGAATCTAGAGATTTAATATCAACCGTCGGATATAGAAATTTAATCTCCACCGTTGGATGTAGAGTTTTATTTTCCATCATCGGATCTAGGCTTCATGAGGGTTTTAATAGGCTACAATAGGGACCATGAGGAGGAGTTGGATCTTGGCCACCCAATGGATCAAGCCCGCATAAAGTCCGATCCATTAATGATAATCCATTCTACTAGAGGATTATCATTGATCTACCTCACCAACCCCCATAAATTAATATGGGCTCCATATATTATTTGTACATATATCTTCCCGTGTTTAAGATCTCGAATGTCCATCGATTAATTAATTTATTGACAATTAATTAATCAACATCTAACTCCATGAGTAGTACCACTCAACCTTATCATCATGCCGGACCAAGTCCACCTGCAGGGTTTACATGATGAACCTTATGAGCTCCTCAAGGGGACATCATCATCCTATATAGGACATGGTTTCCTCCTATAATCAACGGCACACCATATAAATAATACCATTTTCCAACTTACCGAGCCTATCAATTTACTCTATAAATCTCGCCCATTGGTAAATCAAAGAAATGAATACTAAGTATATGTGCCCATTATTATATCGGGATTAAGAGTATGTACAATATAATATCTGAGGTCCAATTCAATTATGTAGTCAGCAATAAATTGAATCACCTCTAAGTCGGTCCTGCTCAATACACATAAAGTGTACTAGTGTAATTCTATGGTCAAGACAAATCAATACCAAATCACGCTACAACCATTCCAATGGTTTGTCCACAACCATCTAGGTTGTGAGTATTTACTTATACTTTACAAGGAACTGATAACATGATCTCCCGTGTGACACTACACACCATGTTATCTACAATGTAATGTATTAGACAATATGCATAACCATAAATATGCAAACAATGATCATGTGATTTTTATTTCAAAAATAAAGATGTTCATACAAAAGATAGACTTTTCAGTATACATCCCAACACATAGTTGATTTATCTAAATGCATTAATATACGATGTTGTTTTTAAACCCCTATTTTATATAAAAACCTTGACATTTTTTTTATTTATGGAAAAAGGGGGAGAAGAGTGAAAGTTAAGGGGCAGTAACACAAAATTTAATTTTGAAAATTAAAGTATCTATTTCAAAACTCACCTAGGGTTAAGGGGGAGTTTTTTGAAATGACATTCATCATTTACTCTACTTTTTATGCTTTAATTTTTCCCTTAACTTTGTGTCAATTTTTCATAGATCAAAAAGGGGAAGATTGTTGGTGCAGGGGAACCGAATAATCGAACCTAGGTTTTGATTATGGCAAAGATCCAAAGTTAAGGTTATATTGTTATCTCATGAGCTGAATTAAGTGTGCAGGAAATGATTAAGCTAAGCTGAAGGTCATTGACACCCAGAGAATCCTGTGTCGGGAAACCGTGGTGGACGGGCGACACCGGGGGAACTTCGTGGGAGTCGAAGAACCTAGGTAGAAGACCGGAAGCAAAGCGACAGGTCATAAAGGACCAGAGGTAAGCACGAGTGCGAAGAGAGATGGTAAGGTCGTGTCCTCTGTATGGGGACCACCGTAGGCGGTGATCCGACTAAGACTTCCTGTGGAAGCTCTAGGTCGAGATCGGACAGTAAAAAATCGTCACATTTATTATTTTCCGTGCTAACCTCTTACTGCAGGGAAGTGGCCAGGTTGGCAGTCGACTGTTGGTCTTTGGGCAGTCAATTGATGCACATCAGTCGACTGATGGAAGACATGTGTCGACTGATGGCGACGAATCAGCCTTTTGTGCTAGGTCAAAATGGATAATGTTTGATGCTGCCACTTCGCAATAAGATAAGGTGTCACCTCGTGATCAGTTCCAAAAGTTGAGGATTTCTATCAAGACTTATTCCAAGGAAAAACTCTATAAAAGGAAGGGAGGACTATAACCCAAAGATCATCAATACTATTTTCATAGTGCTCCAGCAATGCCAAAGCTCTAAACGTCGTAACGCCGATGCAATGTCAAGTTCAGAATTTCTTCGTCGACAGTAAGTATTATTTTTATTTACTGTATTCATTGTTTTAATCATAACGAGGTGAGGTTGGCTTGTTGCCTCATCCTCATGCTTTTGTTTTTGTGATCGTTGTCTCCTACCTCCAACGAGGAGGAGACTTTATAGTGGATTGCCCCTTCGTACGCGGTAAAGGATCGCGGGGCCTTAGAGTAGCAACCGCTGGGTTGTGAACCAAGTAAAAATAAAGTGTCTATTTATTTTTGGTTCTTTTACTTTCCGCTGCATTTATGTTTAATTGAACGAAAAGACGAAAAGTTTTACGCTCGCTATTCACCCCCCTCTAGCGACGCTTTCGATCCAACAATTGGTATCAGAGCGGGGGTGCTAAGATTTAGTGAAACCACCAATCTAGCTTTTTTTGGCTTTCATTTCATATTTTTTGATTCGTGTTTTTTTTTAAGTTTTTTCTCCCGCACTATTAATCCAAGACGAAGTCTTGGTACTCTTCTTTTGGTTGTGTGTTTGCAAGTATTCGTTTTTGGAGTAGCCGACGGTAAAACGGCCATAACTTTTCGTACAAGTTGACCCACGAAACGTGCTACCTACTAAATCGAAGCTCTCTGAGTGATCTACATTACGAGGGTCTACCCTCATAACAAGCTGTCTTCATCCCCAAAAACCAACGTTTAGTACCCTTTCGGGGACATCGAAGGTCGTAAGATTCTCGTTCTTGTTTAGTTTCTTATTTTTTTTATTTATTTTTATTTATTTTTGTTTATTTTTTATTATTTCCTGCATTACTAATCCAAGACCAAGTCATGGAATTCCTTTTGGTTTTTATTCATGTTTTGCAAGATAATTAATGGATCACATTGAGGGGTATAGCACCACCCGACCTCCGTTCTTTAACAGAAATGATTTCCGTTATTGGAAAGGTCGGATGGAGTGTTTCTTGAAAACACAAGTCGAGACTTGGATAATAATCCAAACCGACTTTGCTCTACCCACCAATGATCAAGGGGAGCTCTTGGATTTCGACAAGTGGGCCAATGCAACCAAGAGGTAAATCGAAGCCGATGCAAAAGCAACCCAAATGTTGCAATGCGGCTTGTCCAAGGAGGAGCTCAACCGAATTGGACCATTCATTAGCACCAAAGACGTCTGGAACAAATTAATTGATCTACATGAAGGGATGTCCGATGTTAAGGTATGTAAAATAGATTTACTTTTAAATAAACTGTATAATCTAAAGATGCAGGATCATGAGACCGCTTCACAACTCCATGCGCGAATCCAAGACATCTTGAACGGTCTACATGCCATCGGACAAAAGGTAGACAATTGAGACATAATAAGGTACGCACTCAATGGATTTCCTAGGACCACCTTGTGTGCATCCATGGTTGATGTCTACAAGGTATCTAAAAATTTATCTAAGATTAGGTTAGATGAATTGTTTTTGAAATTTGAGTTTCATGAACAAACTAATGCGGTCTCAGTCGAGAAAGGTGTAGCATTGTTTGCAGGACAAAAACGAAAAGAAAAAAGCAAGATACCTCCAGAAGAAGAAGAATCCGAATTGGAAGGTGAATTCGAATCGGAATCTGAAGAGGAGATGGAGGCCGAACTAGTCAATCTAGTTCGGAGGATCATCAAAAAGAAAAGGGAGCAATTGAAGAGCAAGAAACCTCCACAAACATATACATGCTATGGGTGCAACAAGAAGGGTCATTACAAGTCAAAGTGCCCAAGACTCAAGAACAAGCTATCTCAATCCAAGCAAGCATTTCACGCAACGTGGGAGGAGGAAGAAGATCAAAATGGACTCTTATGGAGAATGGTGTGATTGATGATGAGTTATTTTGAGTTACCAGATTTGTTCTGGGGGTCTGCTCAGAAAATGGCAGTGTATATTCTGAACTTGGTACCATCTAAATCAGTACCTTCTACTCCCACAGAATTATGGACTGGGCGAAAGCCTAGTCTGAGACATATTCGGATTTGGGGTAGTCTAGCACATGTGCTGAAGGGAGATGCTGATAAGTTGGAATCTTATATAGAAATACACTTATCCATAGGCTATCCTAGAGGAACAAAATGTGGTTTGTTCTATAGTCCTAGAGATCAGAGGGTGATCGTTAGCACGAATGCTCGATTTTTATAGGAAGACTATGTGATGAACCACAAGCCCATGAGCAAGATTGTTCTAGAGGAATTAAGAGGGGAAGTCCCTACTTCAGTACCAATGGTACAAGAGGACATACCACAAGTGAATGCACTACGTGTCACAGAGGATACACAGGTGATACCTCATCGTAGTGGGAGGGTTATTATACAACCTGATAGATTTATGTTCTTGGGAGAATCTTCTGATTTGGTCCCTGGCGAACATGAACCTGATCCCTGGACATATGATGAGGCACTCCAAGATAAAGATGCGGTATCTTGGCAAAGGGCGATGAATTCTGAGATAGAATCTATGGATTCAAATTAGGTCCAGGAGCTAGTAGAACTGCCCAATGGTGTAAAATCCATTGGATGCAAGTGGATCTACAAAATAAAGAGAGGATCAGATGGGAAGGTTGAGACCTTCAAAGCAAGGCTTGTTGCGAAAGGGTATACTCAGAAAGAGAGTATCGATTATGAGGAGACATTTTCACCAGTAGTCATGCTTAAGTCTATCCGGATTCTCTTGTCTATTGCTGCTCATATGGATTATGAGGTTTGGTAGATGGATGTCAAGACAACTTTCCTTAATGGAAGTCTTGAAGAAAACATCTATATGGAGCAACCAGAGGGATTCATTGCAAAGGGCAAAGAGCATCTTATGTGCAAGCTTAATGGATTAAAGCAAGCTTCAAGATCTTGGAACATCCGCTTTGATGAGGTAATCCAGTCATATGGATTTATTCAAAGTCCAGATGAGTCTTGTCTATACAAGAGATGTGACGGAAACATAGTGGTATTTCTTGTAGTATACGTAGATGACATTTTGCTTATTGGCAACAATGTCAAAGTATTATTAGACGTAAGGGTATGGTTGTCCAAACAATTTGATATGAAGGACTCTGGAGAAGTGGGACACATCCTTGGGATCAAGGTTATAAGGGATCGCAAGAAAAGGATGTTGTGCTTATCTCAAGCTTCATACATAGACACTATTCTAGCTCGTTTTAGCATGCAGAACTCCAAGACAGATTTTCTACCTTTTTGGCATGGAGTACCTTTATCTAAAGAGATGTGTCCTAGAACGTCAAAAGAGATAGAGGAGATGAAGGCGGTTCCTTATGCTTCGGTGGTAGGAAGCCTCATGTATGCTATGTTATGTACGAGGCCAGATATCTACTTTGCCGTGGGCATGGTTAGCATATATCAGAGTAATCCAGGACAGGGACATTGGACTGCGGTAAAGCATATATTGAAGTACCTAAGAAGGACTAGGAATTATATGCTGGTATACCAGGCAGATCAATTACTCCCTGTGGGTTACACAGATTCTGACTTCCAATCAGATAGGGATAACAGTAAGTCTACCTCAGGTTATGTGTTTACTTTGGGAGGTGGAGTCATTGTATAGAGGAGTGTCAAGCAGAAATGCATGGCAGACTCCACCATATAAGCTGTGTATGTGGCAGCCTCTGAGACAGCCAAAGAAGTTGTATGGCTCAGGAACTTCTTGATGGTCTTAGATGTGATTCCTGGTTTGCCTAGAACTATCACAATTTATTGTGATAACAGTGGTGCAGTTGCGAACTCGAAGGAACCACGAGCCCATAAGGCAAGTAAACACATAGAGCGCAAGTGTCACGCCCCGAGAGTATGCTGAGCTAAAAAGCAAACAGATGGCATCTCCCCTATACATGGCAACATATCCTGTTTATACAAGGCCCTTGGGTCTACAATAACCATAACATATATAAATGTAAACACAACAACATAACAAAACACAGCAGAACTCACATAACTACAATACAAACCGCACACCATGCATACCGGTATGACTAACACTAAATTAAGAAGATGCCATAACAAAACTAGAAAGAATGGTACAATAACAGCAGTGTCCAACATTACAAATCATCATATAAAACCTAATCCATAACGAAACACCTACGATAAACCCAAAAGCTCGGACCCTCGGAGTTGAGATGAGATGATGCTAGCCAGCGATGCTCCAAGCCATCATGAAGACTTCTACCTATTACCTGGGTGACAGAAAAAACCCAGGGTCCGTGGTGGTGAGTATAACTCAGTGGTAATATGAGAGAACATGTATATATCAAATATCACATGTAATTCAATAATATAACCTACATATACATCAGGTGTACACCATCATAGTATATAAATACATGCATATACTCCCTAAAAAAAATGAACAGTGTAAAGTGCAGACATACCTGAAAGTCTGCTACACTACATATATCCAACCTTAGCATATATCCATAATATAAAACATGAAGAGTAATACTAACTCACACTATAATCATGATACAGGTCAACGGTATCTAATGGTCCGACCAACAAGTATATAGGTATCCGACACAACTATATAACAGATGCGAGTAGCATGTATGAAGATGATGTACAACCAAATGAAGTAAGCATAGTACAATCAAATGCAACATCACAATAAGCATATATATATAGACTGCATCTATATATATATACTAATCACAACCATCCACACACACACACACACACACACACACACACACACACACACATATATATATGTCAATATGCAAGAAGGCACAACAACATGGCAATGCAACATGTGTTAGGGCAATCTCTTGCCGTAATATGGTTTTGATGGTGTGGCAAAGGGTTTAAGTTAGTGTGTTATGTTGATTTGATATGTGCGTTGAAGTCGTGCAGGACTTAGTAATTCGCACATGGAGCCGTGGCGAGTTTCACATCTCATGACTCGTGCCTTGAGTCGGTGAAGGATAGCTTTGTGGAAGCCGTGCGCTTGGAGCATCTGAGGGACCGCCGGACGAGAAGCTTGGAGTGAAGCCGGAGGAAGTAGACTTCGAGGCAAGAGACGCGAAGGAGCATTGCAGAGCCGTGCGCCTGATGCTGCCGAGGGACGTGGCCGAGAACGAAGAGAACTTCGAAGGCGAGGACTCAGAAATGAGAGTGGCGATTGTAACCCGGGAGGGGTAGCTCTTAGGTGAAACTTGGCCATTTGGCCAAGTGTCGGATGGGTTTTCGACACCCGATCGCATGGAATGGCGGGCCGATCGCTCGAGTCGAGTGTAGCTCGACCGTATACGATCGATCGGTTTGTGGCAAGGCCGATCGCTATACGCTGCGCGATCGCCAAAGATTAGCGATCGGCCAAGGCGCGAATGATCGGTAGTCAATAGGGTTTTGGCCATGAACCGCTAGCCGTCGCCCGATGGCACGGGTCGGCCGATGATCGGTGAGGTCCATCACCGATCGCTAAGAGTTCCGCGATGACAACAGCGGCCAGATCCGACGTGTTCGGAGGCGTTGTGACGGCAATGATCGCCATGGGCGTGATCGATGGCAACGGAAGAAACAGCCCTCTCTATAAAAAGGGAGGGTGTGAGCCTTTGAGAGGCTAATGCTTAAGTTCCAAACAATCTTCCTAGTGCCCCACAAGCTCTAAACTCTTCTTACTCGCTTTTACTCCATTCTATTTGTAAGAAGAGTGATCTTGATTGTAAAGGTTACCTCCACCTAGCTTGGTGCAAAGGAGAGACCATTTAGTGGATTGGTTTAGCGGAGTGATTCACCGAGGACGAATCGGGGACCGTGGATTAGCGGCGTAGCCGTGAACCACGTTACATTCTTTGTTAGCGTTTGTTTTCTCGTATTTCTATTTGCTTGTCTTTATTAGTCTTCCGCTTGCGCTAATTAGTTTTGGAGACGAGAAAATACTGGCATCCAAACGAAAAGGGCTATTCACCCCCCTCTAGCCGGCCATCCGATCCCGTACAAGTGGTATCAGAGCCAAGGAAAGCTTGTCGAGGACTAACCGCCACAACAAGCAATTTTCAAAATGGCCGGCTCCAACATCCACCCACCGAAGTTCGACGGCGAATTCTCTTGGTGGAAAAGGAGAATGGAGGTATTCTTCGAAACCGATTTCGATATTATGCTTATAATGGAAAATGGTTTCGAGTTGCCTAGGGATGAAAGGGGTGAGCCAATAGAGAAGTCAAGGTGGAATAAGAAGCAAAGAGAGGAGCACCTTGCAAACTCAAAGGCAAAACATCATCTTCTCAATGTGCTCCCTCAACAAGAGATCAACCGGATCGGAGAATGCACTAGCGCCAAAGAGATGTGGGAGAAGCTTGTAGAGCTTCATGAAGGCACCTCGGAGGCCAAGCTTGCAAGAAGAGACCTCCTCCGCTCCCAACTATCCAATATAAAACTAGAAAAGGGAGAAAAGGTAACCTCACTACACTCTAGGTTTAAGGAAATTTTAATTGGGCTAACAAGTGTAGGTGAGAAGCTATCGAACCGGGACATGCTCATGAAGGCTATAGATGCCTTTCCCCGGTCCTCAAAGTGGAGCTCAATGGTGGACTCCTTCTACATGTCCAAGAACCTAGAAGTGAGTACCTTGGAGGAGTTCTTCTCAACGATGGAACTCCACGAAACGAGGCTTGAAGGAATTCAAGAAGAGCCAAGAATTCAACCCTCAAGAGGAGTAGCATTGTTGGCAAACAAGGGGAAGAAGAAGATAGAGATCCCTTCCTCCTCCGATGATGAAGCCTCCTCCTCCTCCATGGATAGCACCGAGGAAGCCTACATGGTAAGGAAGGTGAGGCGTGTATTTAAGAATTTTAGATTTGATAAATCAAATGATAGGAATAGAAGACCAAGGGGGAAGGTGATATGCTACAATTGCCAAGGAGAAGGGCACATAAGGGACAATTGTCCTCTTCTAAACAAGAGCAAGGAAGAGAAGAAAAAGAAAGAAGAAAAGAAGAAGAAAAAGGGGAGCAAGAAAAAGAAGGAAGAAGAAAAGAAGGCAAAGGAAAAGGGGAAGACCAAAGCATTCCAGGCCAAGACATGGGATGACCCTTCCTCATCCTCTTCATCATCATCGGATGAGGAGAATGCCTTTGTCGCCAATTTGGCCTTGATGGCCTTTGATGACTTGGATTGCTCTTCCTCCGAAAATGAAGGATCAAGCTCAAGAGGAGAGAGCTCAAGTGAAGGGGGAGCTTCTACATCCTCCTCATCTGAAGAAGAAGAAGAAGATATGGAAACTATGGTAACGAAAGCTTCTCCTAGTAAAATAGTTTCCATAATTTCTAGTTTAACTAAGGACTTATTTGGAATGAAAAAGAAAAATAAATGCATGCTTGAACAAATTAAAGCATTAGAAAATAAGCTAGAAAATGCATGCTTAAATAATAATGATATTTCTTGCCATGATGATGCATGCTCACATGATCTTTATGTGCCATTAGATGTTAGTGATGCATGTATAAATGAAAATAGGGCCCTAAGGGAAAAGGTAGACTATTTAACCAAAGCCCTAGAGAAATTCACAATAGGCTCCAATACCCTTAATATGATCATTGGGAGCCAAAGGGCTAGCTTCAACAAAAAAGGCCTAGGATATAAAGAGAAGAAAAATGAGAAGGCCTATAAATGCCTAATTGCTAGGGGACAAGACAAAAACAAAGTAATAGCTAAGAAATGGATCCCCAAAGAATTTCTAGTGAACCCCATAGGCAAAAATCTATTTTGGGTTCCAAAATCCATCCTTAAGGGTTAGAAAACCCCTAGGGTAGTCAACCATATGAACTTGACCTATATCATATTTTGGTTGACTTAGGATGACGGGACAACATTTTTAGATAGTGTTGGGTGATGATAACGTGCCCATAAATAGATAATAATGCTTAAATCATGATGATTAATGTAATTTCTATGCATATGTTTGCAATCATGATTTATGATTTTGACATTTGGCACATTATCATGAGAAATAGGTTTAAATCATGCTTTAGGTGATACTTTACTTATAATCATCATATAATGCCTAATGCATGATTATAATTTAATGAAAACATGTATTTCATGATCATAATGTGAAATTAAATCATATATGTCATTATGATCATGTAGGATATTAGGTTGTTACTTAACCATGATAGAATTGCATGAATATATTGGTTAAGTATATACAAATACCCCCTAGGATACATCTCACACTCACTATAGGCTAACTTGATTGCAAACTTAGCATGGGTGAGATGTTAGGATGATACAAATGTCCACTAATGCCTATGGAATTTAGATGGTCATTTAGAGTATCAAAATATCAATAATAGACCAATCATGGGGAAGGCTTATGTTTAATTCATAGACATATTGCCCAAAGATCATGGTTGGATATTTCATATGTTTTCAAAACAATTTCTTACCTTAAAATACATGTATTCATGTTTTGAAACAATTGGATGCAAAACTAGGTAGCTAACTTGATACTAGAATGATCAAAAACCTAGTGGTTTTTAGAGTTTTTGGATTTTTGACAAAAACAAGAAAATATAATGAGTTTTCATGAAAAACTATTTTTCATTGATAGATATACTTAAAAGAAATATGTTCCTCGAATTTCATGATTTTTCGAATTTTCTGGAATTTTTTATGCATTTCTGAAATTCATCCAGAAAATCAGAAATTCGGATTCCCTTATACTATGCGATCGCCATACCGATAAATCATATTGAAGGCCGATTTCAGTTTGTAAACTAACAAGTGGTACCCAATTTTATACTTGATGTCATATTTTCCCTCCATTATACTTGATGTCATAAGCTTATAACTTTGTGATAATCTTTTTGATGGTGTCAAAGGGGGAGAAAATATTATGTTTAAGTTAATCATTTTAGGGGGAGAAATATATGATAGGGGGAGAAAATTAATATGGAGAGTTTCATGGATTAAGGGGGAGTTGCATGTTGTTATATCATGTTTATCTTTACATGCTTTCTTACCTTAGAATTTATATCAAATGTTTTTACCTAACTTAAACGGATTGCCACACATCAAAAAGGGGGAGATTGTTAGGGCAATCTCTTGCCGTAATATGGTTTTGATGGTGTGGCAAAGGGTTTAAGTTAGTGTGTTATGTTGATTTGATATGTGCGTTGAAGTCGTGCAGGACTTAGTAATTCGCACATGGAGCCGTGGCGAGTTTCACATCTCATGACTCGTGCCTTGAGTCGGTGAAGGATAGCTTTGCGGAAGCCGTGCGCTTGGAACATCCGAGGGACCGCCGGACGAGAAGCTTGGAGTGAAGCCGGAGGAAGTAGACTTCGAGGCAAGAGACGCGAAGGAGCATTGCAGAGCCGTGCGCTGATCTTTGCCGAGGACGTGGCCGAACGAAGAGAACCAAGGCGAGGACTCAGAAATGAGAGTGGCGATTGTAACACGGGAGGGGTAGCTCTTAGGTGAAACTTGGCCATTTGGCCAAGTGTCGGATGGGTTTTCGACGCACGATCGCCATGGAATGGCGGATCGCTAAGTCAGTGTAGCTCGACCGGTATATATTGGCCCGGTTTGTCGGCGGCGTCGATCGCCATACGTTGCGATCGATCAAGAACCAACGATCGGCCAAGGCAGCAATCGGTAGTCAATAGGGTTTTAGCCCCAGAACCGAGCCGGGCCGATCGACTACGTCAGCCGATCGGGGTGAGGTCCATCAGTCGACTGCCAAGAGTTCCGTTGGACAACAACGGTCGGCATCCGACGTGTTCGGAGGCCGTTGTAGTGACGGCAGTCGACTGCCATGGGCAGCAGTCGACTGATGGCGGCCAACGGGAAGAAAACA
This sequence comes from Wurfbainia villosa, assembly GCA_025175895.1. Lineage (NCBI taxonomy): Eukaryota > Viridiplantae > Streptophyta > Magnoliopsida > Zingiberales > Zingiberaceae > Wurfbainia > Wurfbainia villosa. Next base: position 36,747,239 of record CM045990.1, read on the forward strand.
GCCCTCTCTATAAAAAGGGAGGGTGTGAGCCTTTGAGAGGCTAATGCTTAAGTTCCAAACAATCTTCCTAGTGCCCCACAAGCTCTAAACTCTTCTTACTCGCTTTTACTCCATTCTATTTGTAAGAAGAGTGATCTTGATTGTAAAGGTTACCTCCACCTAGCTTGGTGCAAAGGAGAGACCATTTAGTGGATTGGTTTAGCGGAGTGATTCACCGAGGACGAATCGGGGACCGTGGATTAGCGGCGTAGCCGTGAACCACGTTACATTCTTTGTTAGCATTTGTTTTCTCATATTTCTATTTGCTTGTCTTTATTAGTCTTCCGCTTGCGCTAATTAGTTTTGTAGACGAGCAAATACCGGCATCCAAACGAAAAGGGCTATTCACCCCCCTCTAGCCGGGCATCCGATCCCGTACAACATGCATGGTCATGCCTGCGCACCTCTACTCGCTACCACAACCCCAGTGTGGTCTAGGTGGCACGATATGACAACTGTCCCAACTCAACACCAACCACTTCTCTATAGTGGTCGAGTGGGCAGTATGAACGAGTAGCATATAAGCGTAAAGAGCTAGCTACACAATGGGGGTCCCTGCTGCTGGCCACTCCGACTAACACTACTCATGAGTGGTCGAGTGTCATGCACCCAGGACAACTGCACGTAACTCCAACTACCACCGTCTATAGTGGTAGAGTGCGGCACAACAAATGCTCTACCCTCACACCAGTTACTCCTCCATGAGTAACCTGGGAGGCAGGATGACTGACGACCCTCTCAACCACAAGGGAGACTATGTCATCAGTATGCATGCAAATGACATGAATGCACAGTCACACATACAGACATCCACCACAGACTCTCTATTCTATAGAGAGTCATACCAATGTGATTAACACACTCTCTATCTTGTATAGAGTCATACTCAATTGATCATAATACTCTCTATCCTGTAGAGAGTCATACCAATATGATCGATGCACTCTTTATCCTATAGAGAGTCATACTCAACTGATCATAATAAGCTAGGACCACCGGTCCATAGCGACACACTAATCACAAATCACCTGACCATTTACACAACACATGATCGGTAGTAAACATGCAACATAAGGGTATTGGAATCAATCCTACGTTCAGGACCTTACTTACCCACGGATGCCCTTTTACCCAATTTACAAATCAGGTCATCATCCGTACTCTACTATTTACACATAACTAAGCATTTATAGATTTACTTACATCACATATGTAACTCCTAATCATGATGAGGAAAAATGTGATAACAGCAACAGAGCATATATGGCCAAAGATAAAGTATCAAGCACAAGAATAAATAAGAGTGGAGTCAAGGTAATATGATCATATAATATGATCATATATCTAAATCTTCATGCATCAGCAACTACCTGACCAGGGTAGCAAATTACCCACCTTATATGAAGACTGTGTTAAATGTATTCACGTCCGCGAACCTACCTCGTATCAAAGTCCTGAAACCATAGCATACCCAAAATAAAACTAACCTCCATTAACCACCGATATAATCCAATAATGACACTATTACAGCAATAATCTTGGAACAATACCATTAGTGTACAATTAGGTCACATCTACATCAGGACTTACCTCACGCTGATTTTACCTCAGCTAACTTTTAATCTGCTTAAGGAATCCAGCCTCCATTAATCCGAATCAATTAAACATCTCCACATAATGAACAGGAAACTATATCATCACAAGTCTAGCTTCCATTTGATCAACTTTTTGGTCTCAAATTCAAATATCCCATCCAGATCTCACAGCTGTAAACAAATCCAATATCACAGTCATAATATATAAATTGCCAGCAAAAAAACATATATATTGGTACCATTTTCAGATCAGGGTTTACCAATTCCTAGTTCTTGATCCACCATAGATAATCCACTTTGTACATGCTGAAATTACAGAGCTTAGTTTCGCCTGCCTTGCATCACTTAAATTCCAAAACCTCCTATCACATTGAAACAATCCCTGCTCATCTCAGCTTCATCGCATTACCATCACCCAAGCCCTCTACCACAACTCTGTGTTGAGTATGTCCTCCTCGATTGCAATGGCAGCACCTCTTCTCCACCACAACAAGGATGCAATCGGAACCCCTATAATCCCAAATTAACCATGATGAAGAAAATTGGGCTCCATATCAGAGAAGATCACCGACCACAATGAAAGGTAATCCAACAACCACCATGTTGCTCGCATCCAAATCAAGGTCGCAAAGGTACTATTGGTCTCGATCCCCAACCCTGCCACATGTGGGGGAAAGCGGTGGCTAGCCGATCAAGTGATCATCGACAAGCAGTAACATCATGGAATAGGGCAACACCATCTGTGATTGACATCGGTCGAGGGATAGTCGGCATCATGTGATCTGACTCGACCAATGGTGATGGTGCAACAACCACAACCGAAAGAGAAGAAGTCACCAGAGGAATGGAGCAAAAGCTCTGTCGCGGCTGAGCTTGCGGTGAGGACACAACAGTGATCGCGAGAGGCCAAGAGGAGAGCCGGTGACGGCGAGAAATCGAGAGGGGGAAGAAGCAAGGGGAAGAGGAGATCGACGCTGTCGACTTCACCCAAATCGTGACCCTTCGCGGTGAAGAAATGAAGCAGGGAAAGAGGAAATTGGCACTGACAGTAGCGAAGAGGAGGAAAATGGCATGGTGATGGTTTGGGATCGGGAGGAGAAGAGAAGAAAAGGTGACCGGTCGAGTCGCGCGGTGAGGAAGAAGAAACGCAGATGGCTTTTCGTTACGAAATGGAACGGGTTGGGTTTAAGAAAGTGGGTCCATGTGATTAGAATTAAACCCATTTAATCCCTTAAAAATTAAGACCAAGGTTAGATTTAATTAACTCCTAACCATACATCATTAATTATTTTTTTTCATGGTATTTTACAGCAAGTACCACTTGATACGAGAGATCGTAAAGAGAGGAGAAGTTGCTGTCGCCAAGATTGCATCAGAGGATAACTTGGAAGATCCTTTCACTAAGGCCCTTCTAGTGAGAGCTTTTGATAGGCATGTGGAGAGAATGGGAATCAGATGTATGACAGTTTGATGGCAGCATAGTCTTTTAGTATAAGTGGAAGATTGTTAAGATGTATACTAAAAGTCTAACTTTTGTATGAACATCTTCATTTTGAAATAAGAATCACATGATCATTATTTGCATTTTATATTTATGCATATTGTTTGATACTTTACATTGTAGATAACATGGCATGTGGTGTCGCACAGAAGATCATGTTGCACAGAAGATCATGCTATCAGTTCCTTGTAGAGTATAAGTAGAGGCTCACAACCAAGATGGTTTTGGACAAACCATTGGCATGGTTGTAGTGTAATTTGGTATTGGTTTATCTTGACTATAGAATTACACTAGTACACTTTGTGTGTATTGAGCATGATCGATTTAGAGGTGATTCAATTTATACTGACTATATAATTGAATTAGACCTCAGATATTATAGTGTACATGCTCTTAATCCCGATATAATAACGGACACATGTACTTAGTATTTATTTCATTGATTTACCAATGGGCGAGATTTATGTGTTAAGTCGATAGGCCTGGTAAGTTAGAAAATAATATTATTTACATGGTGTGCCGTTGATTATAGGAGGAAACCGTATCCTATATACTAGGATGATGATGTCCCCTTGAGGAACTCATAAAGTTCATCATGTAAATCCTGAGGTGGACTTGGTCCAACATGATGATAAGGATGAGTGGTACTACTCATGGAGTTAGATATTGATTAATTAAATTGTTAGTAATTTAATTAATTAATGGACATTCGATATCTTAAACACGGGGAGATATTTTGTACAAATAATATGTGGAGCCCATATTTAATTATGAGGGTTGGTGAGGTAGATCAATGATGATCCTCTAGTGGAATGGATCATCATTAATGGATCGGATTATATGTGGTTCAGATCCATTGGGTGGCCAAGATCCAACTCCTCCTCATGGTCCCTATTGTAGCCTATTATAAATACCTCATGAAGCCTAGACCTAAAAAAGGTGGAGAGGGAGGCGGCAAGAAGAGAATGAGGGTTTTGCTTCTTTAGGGCCGGCGGCAACAAGAGAGTTAGGGTTTTTCCTTATCTTCCTTTCTCTAGGTCGACGCCTCTTCTTCCTCTCCTAGGGTCGGTGCCTCTTCTTCCTCACTTAGGGTCGACACCTCCTCTCCCTCTCCTAGGGCCGGTGGCAACAAGCAAGGAGGAAAGGGGTTCTCTCTTCCTCAATCTCCTCTCCTCTCCTCTCTTTAGGGTCGGCGGACACCATTTCTTGGAGTCTTGGTGGTCGGCACAAGAAAGGAGAAGAGGAGAAGGCTTTGTGTTTGGCACAAGAAAGGAGAAGGAAGGGTTTTCTTCCCTTGTTCAGAGCGAGCAAGGAAGGGAAGATACATGGTCTATGAGGCTTCAATTCTTGGAAGATCGTCGCCCACACGACATCTAAGAAGAGGATAGGAATACAATAGAAGATCAAGAGGTAAAACAAGAGGTATAATCTTGTTTAATTTTAATTCTTGTTCTTTTGTATTTTTCATGTTGTTGATTGACATGGACCTCGATCATAAATACAAAAATTGGTGATCCATTCATCATCTATTCTGTGACTAATCGAGGAAAAGGGTTAGGTTGCTTGAACAACAAGTTTGTTCAAGTGACCACTCAAATCGAATAGCACGATGATGAATCGGTCGCTTGGGTAATCCATCTATGTCTGGATTAGTTTTAATGAATAAAATTTTAATCTGGGGACATGAGATAGGATCGCCATGCACAAGCGACGGAAGCGAAGTGAAACTCCCCTTCAGGACAAAGGAGGAGCATCACATGTAAGGGGAGCCTCTAAAGCAAACCCTAAGGTAAATTTAAATAATTCTCCTACTTTACATAATGATAGGAAGCATGCTAGAAATTTCCTTGCTATTACTCATGAAAATCATGCTAGAAATAACAAACATTATTTCTTAGGTGTCAAACATGTTAATTTACCTAAGGACAAATCTAGAACAAATAACTCAAGAATTATCATACCTAAGGAAGCTATTAGGAAGATAGAGCTTTTCTTGACCCTACCATGTTTTTGAGACCTCACAGCGTCGATAAGCATCAAAAATCATTTGCCGCCTCTCTAAAGAAATGCTTGATCATTCTAGTTTGTCTCTGTCGTTGCTTCAATCGAGCACAAAGGAAAAGGATAGTCGATCTAAAGAACAGCTTCTCAAATTATTAAATGGCAATTCTGCGGATACTGCTGACAGAGTACGCTGCTCCATATCTGAGCCTTTTGTCTACAAGCATCCTTTTGAGAAATTTAACTTACGACTGATGAATTTTTCTTCTATTTGCTAATGAACTTTGTCAAACTAAGGTGATATCTTTTTTTTTAACTATTCATTGTTACTCTTACCATTTGTTTATATTTAAGCTACATGATTTATTATTTTTCATTTTCCTATTTGTATTTTAATAAAAAAAAAATCGAAAGTCCATAAATCAATTTATTCCTGCAAAAAATAAAATTGAAGAGGACCAAAATTTATTCTCTTTTTATTAGTTTGAAAGGTTCATGTTTTTATAGTTGTGCACAATCCAAGATTTTATAGCTGTGTACTTTTCAAGATACAATTACTTGGTTTTCGGCTGGTCTACATGCATTACATTTCCTTTTCTTTTAGTCATTTGTTTGCTTAGCAATTAGGTCTATGACATTATGATGGGATTTGCTTCAGAGGCTCATTGGCTCTCATGTCCCCGGATTAAAATTTTCACTAATGAAAACTAATCCGGATGGGATGAGTTTCCTAAGCACAACCAATTCATCATCGTGCTAACAACTTGAGCGATCGCTTGAACAAACTAGTTGTTCAAGCAACCTAACTCTTCTAGTTGTTTAGCCGCGGAAGAGACGACGGACGGATCGCCAATTTTTGTGTTTGTCTTCGGGGTCCATGATTATACAAATACATACAAATGCAAACTAGTATAATCAACACATACTAACATAAAGATAAGAACATGCAAAGATCAATAAAAGTTGCAAAACTTTTATACCTCTTGATCTTCTATCGTATGTCCTATCCTCCTCATGGACGTCGTGTGGGCGAAGATCCTCCACGAGTTGAAGCCTTCTAGATCACGTTCTTCCCTTCCTTGCTCGCTCCGAACAAAGAGAAGAACCAAACAAAAACTCCTTCTCCTATCTAGAACCGGCTACCAAGTCAAGGAGCTTGATATAACCGTCGACCAAGGAGTAGCTTCTTGAGCGCTGGCCAACCTTGAAAAAGAGTTGCCGCCGGCCTCCAAGGAGAAAGCAAGAGGGCGCCGGCCAAGAGCTCCAAGGATAAAACCTAGCCCTTGTTTCCACCGGCCAAGGAGAAAAGGAAGAAGGATAGAGCGCCGGCAAAGGATGAGAAGAGGAAGAGGGGCGCCGGCCAAAACTCTAGGGAGAACAAAGCTTTGCCGCCCACTTCTAGCCACCCAAAACCCTAACTTCTCTAGGGTTTGTTGCCGCCCACTTTTAGATAGGCCAAACCCTAATCTCCCAAGCATTAAGTTGCCGCCCAAGCCTTAGCCCTCTATATATAGAGTTGGGCTTAAGCCTCCTTTAATCTCCACCGTCGGATCTAGGGTTTCATCCCAACCGTCGGATCTAGGGTTTCATCCCAACCGTCGGTTCTAGAGTTTTGTTTTTGGATCTAGACTTCAAGAGGATTATATTAGGCTACGATAGGGACCATGAGAAGGAGTTGGATCTTGGCCACCCGATGGATCAGAACCACACAAACTTGATCCATCAATGATGTTCCATTCCACCAAAGGATCATCATTGAATTACCTCACCAACCCCCATAAATTAATATGGGCTCCATATATTATTTGTACACCCATCTCCCCATGTTTAAGATATCAAATGTCTGTTAATTAATTGATTTACTGACCATCAATCAATTAACATCTAACTCCTCGAGTAGTACCACTCAACCTTATCATCATGTTGACTAAGTCAACCAGCTGGGTTTACATGATGAACCTTATGAGCTCCTCAAGGGGACATCATCAACCTAATGTATAGGACACGGTTTCCTCCTATAATCAACGACACACCATGTAAATAATATCATTTCCCAACTTACCGGGCATATTGATTTAATCCATCCAAATCTCACCCTTTGGTAAATCAAAGAAATAAATACTAAGTACATGTGCCCATTATTATATCGGGATTAAGAGCATGTATAACATAATATCCGAGGTCCGATTCAATTATGTAGTCAGCACTAAATTGAATCACCTCTATGTCGGTCCTGCTCAATACAACTAAGTGTACTAGTGTAACTCTATGTTCAAGATAAAACAATACCAAGCTACACTACAACCATGCCAATGGTTTGTCCAAAACCATCTTGGTTGTGAGCCTCTACTTATATTCTACAAGGGACTGATAACATGATCTTCTGTGCCACACCAAGCACCTTGTTATCTACAATGTAAAATATTAGACAATATGCACACATATAATAAATATATAAAGTGCAAACAATGATCATGTGATTCTTATTTCAAAATAAAAATATTCATACAAAAAGAGCTAGGCTTTCAGTATACATTCCAACAATCTCCCATTTATACTAAAAGACTATGCTGTCATCACACTGCCATACATCTGATCCCCATGTCCTCCACATGCCTATGAAACACTTTTTCTGGAAGGGCCTTAGTGAATGGATCCGCCAGGTTATCCTCTGATGCAATCTTGGCGACAGCTACTTCTCCTCGCTTTACGATTTCTCGTATTAGGTGGTACTTGCGCTCTATGTGTTTACTCGTCTTATGGGCTCGTGGTTCCTTCGAGTTTGCAACTGCACTACTGTTATCACAATAAATTGTGATAATTCTGGGCAAACCAGGAATCACATCCAAGTCCATCAAGAAGTTCCTGAGCCATACAACTTCCTTGGCTGCCTCAGAGGCTGCCACATACTCAGCTACCATGGTAGAGTCCGCCACGCATTTCTGCTTGACACTCCTCCATACTATGGCTCCACCTCCAAAAGTAAACACAAACCCCGAGGTAGACTTACTGTTATCCCTATCTGATTGGAAATCAGAATCCGTGTAACCCACAGGGACTAATTGATCTGCCCGGTAAACCAGCATATAATCCCTAGTCCTTCTTAGGTACTTCAATATATGCTTTACCGCAGTCCAATGTCCCTGTCCAGGATTACTCTGATATCTGCTAACCATGCCCACGGCAAAGCAGATATCTGGTCTCGTACATAGCATAACATACATGAGGCTTCCTACTGCCGAAGCATAAGGTACCGCCTTCATGTCCTCTATATCCTTTGATGTTTTGGGACACATCTCTTTAAATAAAGGTACTCCATGCCTAAATGGTAGAAAACCTTTCTTGGAGTTTTGCATGCTAAAACGAGCAAGGATAGTGTCAATGTATTAAGCTTGAAATAAGCACAACATCCTTTTCTTGCGATCCCTTATTACCTTGATCCCAAGGATGTGTCCCACTTCTCCCAAGTCCTTCATGTCAAACTGTTTGGACAACCATACCCTTACGTCTGATAACACTCTGATATTATTGCCAACTAACAAAATGTCATCTACGTATAGTACAAGAAATACCACTACGTTTCCATCACATCTTTTGTATACACAAGGCTCATCCGGACTTTGAATAAATCCATATGACTGGATTACCTCATCAAAGCGGATGTTCCAAGATCTAGAAGCTTGCTTCAATCCATAAATGGACCGATTAAGCTTACATACAAGATGCTCTTTGCCTTTAGCAATGAATCCCTCTTGGTGCTGCATATAGATGTTCTCCTCAAGACTTCCGTTAAGGAAAGCTGTCTTGACATCCATCTGCCAAATCTCATAATCCATATGAGCAGCTATAGATAAGAGAATCCGGATAGACTTAAGCATAGCTACCAGCGAAAAGGTCTCCTCATAATCGATACCCTCTTTTTGAGTATACCCTTTCACAACAAGCCTAGCTTTGAAGGTCTCAACCTTCCCGTCTACTCCTCTCTTTCTCTTGTAGATCCACTTGCATCCAATGACTTTCACACCATCGGGTGGTTCTACTAGCTCCCAGACATTATTAGAATCCATAGATTCTATCTCTGAATTCATCGCTCTTTGCCAAGATACCACATCTTTATCTTGGAGTGTCTCGTCATATGTCCAGGGATCAGGTTCATTTTCACCAGGGACTAAGTCCGAAGACTCTCCCAAGAACATGAATCTCTCGGGTTGTCTAACAACCCTCCCACTATGACGAGGTGCCTCCTGTGTATGCTCTGTGACACGCGGTGCAGTGACTTGTGGTATCTCCTCTTATACCGGTGGTACTGAAGTCGGGACTTCCCCTGTCAACTCCTCAAGAACAATCCTGCTCATGGGCTTGTGGTTCATCACATAGTCCTCCTCTAGAAATCTGGCATTCGTACTCACGATCACCTTCTGATCTCTAGGACTATAGAACAAACCACCCTTCGTTCCCTTAGGGTAGCCAACAAACAAGCGTATACATGCGAGATTCCAACTTACCAAAGATCTCCCTTACATGTCTTGTGGACTACCCCAAATCCGAATATGTCTTAGACTAGGCTTTCGCCCAGTCCACAATTCTGTGGGAGTAGAGGGTACTGACTTAGATGGAACCAAGTTCAAAATGTGTGCTGCCGTTTCCAGAGCAAACCCCCAAAATAAATCAGGTAACTCAGAATAACTCATCATCGATCTAACCATTTCCATAAGAGTCCTATTCCTTCGCTCCACCACACCATTCTGCTGGGGTGTGCCAGGTGCGGACAATTGGGATTGAATCCCAGCCTCTGATAAGTAACTCCTAAACTCTCTCAAGAGGTACTCGCCACCACGATTAGATCATAGTGTCTTGATACTTTTACCTTGACGGTTCTCCACATCAGCCTTGAATTCTTTGAACCTGTCAAAGCATTCAGACTTGCGGCGCATCAAGTAAATGTATCCATACCTTGAATAATCGTCTATAAAAGAGACGAAGTATTCAAAGTCACCTCTATCCTGGATAGACATAGGACCGCACAGATCAGAATGAACCAATTCTAACACATCTTTGGCTCTATACCCCTTGGCCTTGAAAGGCCTCTTGGTCATTTTTCCTTCCAAGTAAGATTCGCAGGTTGGGAGATCCTCCACCACTAATGAACCTAAAGGTCCATCAGCTATCAACCTTTGAATTCTACTCAGGTTAATATGACCAAGTCTTAGATGCCAAAGATATGTCTGGTTCATTTTCGAAGGTTCTTTTCTCTTATTAGACTTAGAAGATGAGTTATTTACTTCTATATGCATCATGGGAGTTTTCGGTTCAAGAGTGTATAAATTGCCAACCAATGTACCAGAACAGATAATCTCCCTATTCCTTTTTATAACCACTTTGTCATTAAAAGAAATAGAATATCCATCCATAAACAATTTAGAAACTGAAATTAGATTCTTTCTAAAAGTAGGTACATAAAGACAATTTCTCAAAACCAAAACTTTATTCCTATCAAAAGATAAATAAACGTCTCCCACTGCAATAGCCGCCACCTTTGAAGCATTGCCCATGAAGACGGTAATCTCTCCCTCAGCTAGTCGTCGGGTTTCCTGGAACCCCTGCAAAGTATTGCAGACATAATCAATGGCTCCTGTATCTACACACCAGACACTGGTAGATAACACCGCTAAACATGTTTCAACAACTAAACAAGAAGATATACCTTTGTTCTTTCGGCGAGGACAGTCCGCCTTCCAATGTCCAGTCTGCTTGCAAGTGAAGCACTTGCCTTTCGGCTTCTTCACTCCTGCCTGAGGTCCTACTGCCACTTTCTTTGCTCCACCTTGCTTCTTCTTCTTCTTACCTTTCGGTTTAGAAGAAGAAACCTTCTGAGCAACCATGGCTTGAGCGCTTTGACGAAAAAGCCCCTCCGCCACACTGGAGTTACCGAAGCTCCGCCAACGAATACAACCTCTTGTTCATGTTGTAGTTGAGGCGGAACTGCTCAAAACTCCTAGGCAAAGACTGGAGAATGATATCGACCTGGGTTTCCCCATCGATCTCAGCTCCGAGGACTTCCATCTCATTAAGATGAGCCATCATCTTGAGAACATGATCCCTGACGGGTGTTCCCTCGATCATGGTGGTCGTCATCAAGTTTCTCATAGCCTCCTGTCTAGCCGCCCTACTCTGATGTCCAAAAAGTTCCTTGAGATTGAACATCATGTCATAAGTCAGCCATGGCCTCGATCGTCGATGTTCCAAAGATATTTGACATAGATGCCAAAATGTAACACCGCGCCATCTCATCTGCCTTGATCCATTTCTTATAACTTTCTTTCTCCTTTTCATCAGAGTCATCGGTGGGCTTAGGAGGACAGACCTCGAAGAGTACAAATTTGTACTCCTCTGCAGTTAAGACAATATCCAAATTTCTTTTCCAATCAATATAATTTGTTCCAGTAAGTTTATTTTCTTTTAATATCACAGCAAGTGGGTTGAAAGCCATTTGAAAAACCTAAGAATCACAATGATCAAAATATTAGATTTCAAATATCATTGATTCCTCAAACAATAAAATTTCGAAATCAACCAACACCTCAAAACACCGAGAATGTCGCATGCCACGATAGTGTGGACGTATACGAATTCTACATTTGTAAGAGGAGGTTTTACCCATTAATTTTATTATCTTGTCAACCTTATTTTTTGACAAATAAAATTAATAGTTGGTTCCTCTTTGTACCTACAAATAAAAGCAGTGACTCCGATGGGGAGGATACTTTTATTTACATCTAAGTGTGCACCATTACACGATACTAAGGGAATTATCTCGAATTATATGCCTTACCGATGGGGAAGTACACATGCTCCTAAATAATTTACTATAACCATTATTTGACCTAGTGATCCGCAAACAAACCCATCCGATGGGGAGGAAGGCACTCAGAGCCGACGTGCAAGTTTGTTGCATCACACGTCAAATTGTAATGGAGGCCATGGGAATTAATTAAAATGTCCCTCTCCCACTTAGTAAATTGACAATGAGGAATTTTCTGTAGGGATGTATACTTAAAAGTCTATTTTTTGTATGAACATCTTTATTTTGAAATAAAAATCACATGATCATTGTTTGCATATTTTTATGGTTATGCAATATTGTCTAATACTTTACATTGTAGATAACATGGTGTGTGGTGTCACACAGGAGATCATGTTATCGGCCCCTTGAAAAGTATAAGTAAAGGCTGACAACTGAGATGGATTTGGATAAACCATCGGAATGGTTGTAGTGTGATTTGGTATTGGTTTGTCTTGACCATAGAATCACACTAGTGCACTTTGTGTGTATTGAGCATGACCGACTTAGAGATGATTCGATTTATTGCTGACTACATAATCGAATCGGACCTCAGATATTATTTAGTACATGCTCTTAATCCCGATATAATAACGGGCACATATACTTAGTAGTCATCTCGTTGATTTACCAATGGGCGAGATTTATAGATTAAATCGATAGACTCGGTAAGTTGGGAGATGATATTATTTATATGGTGTGCTGTTGATTATAGGAGGAAACTGTGTCCTATATATTAGGATGATGATGTCCCCTTGAGGAGCTCATAAGGTTCATCATGTAAACCCTGCAGGTGGACTTGGTTCGGCATGATGAAAAGGTTGAGTGGTACTACTCATGGAGTTAGATGTTGATTAATTAATGGTCAGTAAATTAATTAATCGACGGACATTCGAGATCTTAAACACGGGGAGGAAATGTACAAATAATATATGGAGCCCATATTATCATATGGGGGTTGGTGAGGTAGATCAATGATGAACCTTTAGTGGATTGGATCATCATTAGTGGATTGGACTTTATGTGGGCTTGATCCATGGGTGGCCAAGACCCAACTCCTCCTCATGGTCCCTAATGTAGCCTATTAACACCTCATGATGCTTAGATCCAAAGGATAGAAACAAAACTCTAAGATCTATTGGTAGAGATTAAATCTCTAAGATCCGACGGTTGAGATTAAATCTCTAGATCTGACGGTTGAGATTAAATCCCTAGAACCAATGGAGGAGATTAATTCATGACTTATCCCTAACTCTATAAAAGGAGGGCATGGGAGTTGGCGTGGAACACAATTGAGAGGGAGTAAGGCTTGGGCGGCAAGAATAGGGCAATCCTAGTTGAGATAGGATTGGAATTAGGGTTAGGGTTTGGAAGCAAGGGTGGCACCAAATGAGGCAAGTTTTCCTTTCTTCTTCCTTGTCTTGTGGCCAACGTCCAGCAGCTATTCCAGCCCTTCCCAGCCCTTGGCCGGCGCCCAAAACACTCCCCTCTCTTCTCCTTAGGTGGTGGAAACAAGATATAGGGTTTCCCTTGGTGTCTTGGTAGTTTTCCATCATCTTCTTCTCCTTTTAGTTGGCCGGCGGCAAGGAGATTGGGTGCTCCTTCTTGGTTGGTTTTGGGGAGGAGAAAAACATTGTTTCTCATCTTCCTCTTGCTTGGGAAAATCAAGGAAGGAAGTGTTGCAATCTAGGAGCTTCAACTTTTGGTGGATCGTCGCCCACACGACGTCCAAAAGGAGGAAGGTCATACATTAGAAGACTAGGAGGTATACCTATTCTTCTTTCTCTTTTATTCATTGCTTGTATTTGTTTTTAATTTATAAGCATGTTATATTTCTGTAAATGGCTAAATAATACTTGGATCCTGAGTATAAATACAAAAACCGGCGATCCGGACATCGTCTATTCCGCGGCTACTCGTAGAATAGAGGTTGGTCACTTGAACAACTTGTTTGTTCAAGTGACCTCTCTAAACGAATAGCACGATGATGGCTTGGTGGTTTGGGCAATCCCTTTTGTCTAGGATCAAATTTTTTTTATCCAGGGACATCGAAGGGATCGCCATGGACAAGCTATCGAGGTGAAGTGGGAAGCGAAGTTTCCCCTCACGGACTCGATAAGGAAAACCCTTCATTTTCATGCACACACAACATGCATATAAAACAAATCAGCAATAAATATGGAAAAAACAGAATTTTCCCAACTATTATGGCATTGTTCTCCAATATGCGTCCCGTCGTGTCGCCACCTCGTCCGCTCCATCTTTTCCCGTGCGCAAGTCACCAAAGAGATCCGAGCCGAGATATATCATTTTAACTTACATCCATCGATCCTATACTCCACGAAGGAGTGTACAAATAATCTAGATCGAAAGTAAACTAAAATGAGTGGCTAAACAATGTCGTATTCAATTACAAAAATTAAATACTAATCTAGCCTCGTCAACCCCGAGGATTCAAATAATATACAATCACACACAACCAATCACATACATAAATAAAGCCATAATAGTCGGATCTTATGCCTGCAACCAAAAAGTTAGTCTATGCACATCCTACTATTATCCGGCATACTCAATATATGATATGTGCATGAAAATAACCGAATCCAAAACACACAAAACCGGAAACCGTGGCTCTGATACCACTTGATGGGATTTGCTTCGGAGGCTCATTGGCTCCCATGTCCCCGGATTAAAATTTTCACTAATGAAAACTAATCCGGATGGGATGAGTTTCCTAAGCACAACTAATTCGTCATCGTGCTAACAACTTGAGCGATCACTTGAACAAACTAGTTGTTCAAGCAACCTAACTCTTCTAGTTGTTTAGCCACGGAAGAGATGATGAACGGATCGCCGATTTTTGTGTTTATCTTCGGGGTCCATGATTATACAAATACATACAAATGCAAACTAGTATTATCAACACATACTAACATAAAGATAAGAACATGCAAAGATCAATAAAAGTTGCAAAACTTTTATACCTCTCGATCTTCTATCGTATGTCCTATCCTCCTCGTGGACGTCGTGTGGGCGAAGATCCTCCACGAGTTGAAGCCTTCTAGATCACGTTCTTCCCTTCCTTGCTCGCTTCGAACAAAGAGAAGAACGAAACAAAAACTCCATCTCCTATCTAGAACCGGCTACCAAGTCAAGGAGCTTGATATAACCGCCGGCCAAGGAGTAGCTTCTTGAGCGCCGGCCAACCTTGAAAAAGAGTTGTCGCCGGCCACCAAGGAGAAAGCAAGAGGGCGCCGGCCAAGAGCTCCAAGGATAAAACCTAGCCCTTGTTTCCACCGGCCAAGGAGAAAAGGAAGAAGGATAGAGCGCCGGCAAAGGATGAGAAGAGGAAGAGGGGGGCCGGGGCGCCGGTAGGGAGAACAAAGCTTTGCCGCCCACTTCTAGACACCCAAAATCCTATCTTCTCTAGGGTTTGTTGCCGCCCACTTTTAGATAGGTCAAACCCTAATCTCCCAAGCATTAAGTTGCCGCCCAAGCCTTAGCCCTCTATATATAGAGTTGGGCTTAACTCTCCTTTAATCTCCACCGTCGTATCTAGGGATTTGATCTCCACCGTCGGATCTAGGGATTTAATCTCCACCGTCGGATCTAGGGTTTCATCCCAACCGTCGGATCTAGGGTTTCATCCCAACCGTCGATTCTAGAGTTTTGTTTTTGGATCTAAACTTCAAGAGGATTATATTAGGCTATGATAGGGACCATGAGGAGGAGTTGGATCTTGGCCACCCGATGGATCGGAACCACACAAACTTGATCCATCAATGATGTTTCATTCCACTAGAGGATCATCATTGAATTACCTCACCAACCCCCATAAATTAATATGGGCTCCATATATTATTTGTACATCCATCTCCCCGTGTTTAAGATATCGAATGTCCGTTAATTAATTGATTTACTGATCATCAATCAATTAACATCTAACTCCTCGAGTAATACCACTCAACCTTATCATCATGTTGACTAAGTCAACCAGCTAGGTTTACATGATGAACCTTATGAGCTCCTCAAGGGGACATCATCAACCTAATGTATAGGACACGGTTTCCTCCTATAATCAACGGCACACCATATAAATAATATCATTTCCCAACTTACCGGGCATATTGATTTAATCCATCTAAATCTCACCCTTTGGTAAATCAAAGAAATAAATATTAAGTACATGTGCCCATTATTATATCGGGATTAAGAGCATGTATAACATAATATCCGAGGTCCGATTTAATTATGTAGTCAACACTAAATTGAATCACCTCTATGTCGGTCCTGCTCAATACACCTAAGTGTACTAGTGTAACTCTATGTTCAAGATAAAACAATACCAAGCTACACTACAACCATGCCAATGGTTTATCCAAAACCATCTTGGTTGTGAGCCTCTACTTATATTCTACAAGGGACTGATAACATGATCTTCTGTGCCACACCAAGCACCATGTTATCTACAATGTAAAATATTAGATAATATGCACACATATAATAAATATATAAAGTGCAAACAATGATCATGTGATTCTTATTTCAAAATAAAAATGTTCATACAAAAAGAGCTAGGCTTTCAGTATACATTCCAACACATTATGCATCCACTTTTAAATAGTTCAATATAATGATTGAATAATATTGATGCAGGATGTCAAGCAGAGAAGAACATCTCAAGAAGTTGGTTTGCAAAATGATTCAAGAGATGAGATATATAAATCATTTATATCCAAGAAGATTTGGACCTCATGAGCATCACGATCAACGAAATAAAGATTAGATTACTTAAGTTGGGATATAAAAATGTATTGATTTGAATGATGTGAATATTTATTTATTTCAATTTTTAATTGTATAGTACTTTTGGATTAGAAATTAATTGTTTAAAAAAAATAATTTATTTGAAATGTTTGATTATTTCTTGTAAATTACTATGTAGATGAGAAATGTAAATTTAACATATAATAAAACTTTAATGATATATTCTAAAACAAAATCATATATGGATTAATAAACAAAAATATAAATGGATTTATAAACAGATTAAAATTATATGTGACATATTATTTGAAACAGATTATTAACGGATGTAAAACAAAATTAGACACGGAATATATATATTTGAAATTATTTTCATTTGGTTAATTTAAAAATGGATTTATAAAGAATATTTTAATTTGTTTATGGAATTAGAGACAGAATATTTTCGTCTTAAAATTAGCTACGGGGTTTTCACTAACGGATTTTTGAGACAAAATATTTCGTCTCAAATTATATTTAGAGACGGAAAAATGACTTTCAGAAATAAAATTTTTTGTCACTGAAGCCCTATTTTCTTGTAGTGAGAGAACCATTTAGGCATTAACCCTAAGAAGGGTAGGCATATGCTTAAAAGGAGGAACAATGCCCAAAGAACAAATGAAAATTCAAAATTTGAGGATTAGTGGTAGAAAATCAAGTTTTGAGGTCAAAACTTGAGAAATTAAAAAAGACCCTAAGAAAGATGGAAAAAATCAATTAATGGGTATAATGATAAAAAAATTAGGATATAGGAGGCAAGAGTCTTCCAAGGATAGGAATGGTTTGGGTCACAAACCCAAATCCAAGGTAGTCATGCTAACCTGCAATAGCATTCCATTTGACTATGGAACTAAATCTAGGTCTAGGAAAACCAAGGTTACTAGGGAAGTCATCTCTAAGGCTAACTGTGGCAAGTGTCAAGTGACTAAGGCTTCAAAGAAGTCTAGGAAAGTCACTAGCAAGATTACAAGGGGAGTTGTCCCTAATGAGTACCTAGTAAACCCAAGGAGCTCCAATAGGTATTGAGTTCCTAGGAGAGTGATTCCCTCACGTTGGATGGGTTAGGGTGTGTCAACTTGAATTGGTAAGGTAGTTTACCTAACCATAGCAAAGTTGGCATCTTAGGTCATTTCCAAGGTTATGTGATACCTCGAAAATGAGATAAGAATTGATATCCTAAAGGATTTTAGGATGTGGCAATAAAATTTAAGAAGTTTGAAAAGTTAAACAAAATTGGTACAATTAGGTTTAGAGGTCGTGGTGTGTCATTTTGGTTTTTTGGCACACTTGGGAGATTTGGTATTATGGCAAATTGGGTTTAATTCTAGGAAATGACAATTAGGTTTGAAACTTAGGTATTTTTTATACCTTAATATTATAAAATTGTCATGTTTTGTTTGTCATATGTCATGTCATGACATCATGCTCATATTATCATTTTAAATGTCAAGATAATTCTTAGGGTTAATTTTAATGTCATTCTTATACTTAGGATATATCTTTATGTCATGACATCATATATTATTGGCATATGCTTAATTATGCTATTATTTATGCCATGATCATTTTTCTTCCATTTAGGATAATTAAAATTGATTCAAGGACAATGACATGATTTGAAGTCCCAAGTATAAGGGAATCAAATAGAGTTGCCTAGAAAAATGCATGAACCCTTAGTTTAGGGAAAGAACCAAAATCTGCATCTCACATTAAATTGACTTGTATGTGTTTTCATACACCTTAGATATATGTGAGATGTTAGGAAATGAGTTAAGTTCATGTGCTTATTTAGTACATCATAATAAACTTAGAACTCATTAAATGATAATGATGAATCATCTTATTTACAATTCATGTACATTTAGCCCATAAGCCATGGTTCAAAATAGGTTTTTAAAAACATTTTAAAATCATTTTAGAAAACCTTGGTGAAGCCTATCTTTTGATAGCAATCACCATTAATGAAGTTGATACAAAGTAGACTCAAAACATTAAAGTTATCATTTGTTTTGAACTTTGTATCAACCTCATAATTTAATGGGTATTGTCATACAAAAATATTTTTCCACCCATTGTATCTGACGTAAGTATTATACATATGACTTTTTGTAATTTTTCAAATTATGTATTACTTATGTTTTTTCAAATCTTGTTTCTGAATTTTGATTTCTGCGTTTGTAGATATCAATCGATCATTCTTTGAGGGCAATCGATTGATCTTGATGATCGATCGATTGATTCTTGATCAAGTAAAATAAGATTTGTTTATTCCATTTTCAGCCATCCCTAGCTACCCTACTGCTCATAACCCTAGGATATACTTTGGAAAGCATTGGAAGGGTAAAAATTCATTGAATTAGGATAGGTGTTTAAGGTGAAAATCGAATTCTAAGATAGGAGAAAGTTCAATGTTGATTCTTTACCCTTAATTTTGATTGTTTAGAATTCCTATTGGCTTAGGGTCTCTCCAAGAACATTGTTGGTGAAATGTGTTGGTGCAATCGGCCTAGGTCACGATTGACTAGACTCAAGTTTGACTCGAGCAATATTTTAATGTTCAACAAAAATGTATAACAATGTGATTGTAAGGGAAAGTCCAAGTCTTGAGTACTTGGCATTAGAAGTCCAAGCATGGGTCTTGGCAATTGAAAAGTCCAACATGGGTTGGCAAGGAAAGTCCAAGTCATGGGTACTTGGTAATTGGGAAGTCCAAGGGTTAATATTGGCGGCGTAAAGTCCAAGTGGGAGTCTTGGCAACATAAGTCCAATGGTTTGGTGGCGTAATGACCAAGTGGTAGTCTTGGCAGCGTAAGCTCAAATGTACCTTGGCAAGTATAGACTAGCTTAGCATGACAATAGTCGATGGAAGCACCTTAAGGCTAGCGTATGGATGAACAAGTCATGGATGACTTGGAGGGATCCGATAAGTGTGAGGCTGATGAAGGTGGCTTGAAGGCTTAGGTCTAGGCTAAGGGTGGTCTAGCAAGTATGAGGGCATCATACTTAGTGTTAAACCTCTTGGTTGAAGTTTGTCAGTCGACTAGGGTTATGGACCAGTCAACTGGTCGAGTGTTTTGACACTTGGCAGCTGAGTCAACTTGTATCAGTCGACTAAAATTATGATTAGTTGACTGATGTGAGTCGACTAGGGTTCGCCTGCGGTAAAAAGCCTTGGCAATCAACTGATGGCTTGAGCAGTTGACTGCCATAGAGGGCAATCGACTGTTGGTCGAGGTAACAAGCACAAAATGCTCAGTAGCTAACTGGGCAATCATCTACGACCTTTGCAGTCGACTGATGGTTAATGGTAGTCGATTGCTAGTGTATCCATTGGCTTGAATGCTAACGTGGATTAAGTTTGTTGTGAGACAACGACACTGTTGGCAGTTAACTGCTAGGCGAAATCCAACCCACATGCAGGTTATAAAAGAAGCTCGTGGAGATGGATTTTGGCATCGGTTTCTAAAGCTATTTGGGGCGATTTGTTGGTGCATTTCAGAGTCTCCAAGTGCAGCTCAAGCAACCAAACAAGCAAGCTTCCAAAAGATCATTTGTAAAGTGTTCTTTGCATTCTTTTGTGCATTTCACTTTGTATTAGCTTGTATTTGATTGTTGTAAGAGGTTTCCTCCATCTCCAGATTGTTCCGAGAAGGAGTGTTTTGATTATTAGTGGTGATTGGCATTGCTAGGGCTCGTTCGATCCCAACCCATGGAGTAGGAACCTTGAGGTTTCGAACCACGTTATATTTTTGTGTTGTGATTGTGTATTCTCTCTATATTTGTATTCCATTTTGTATTTATGTTGTGCTAACTGAATTGTAGAGATGAATGATCAAAATCCATCGACAGATGAATACACGCTATTCACCCCCCCCCCCTCTAGCTGTCATCAACGTTCCAACAATTGGTATCAGAGCTAGGATCTCTTCATCGGCTTCACATCTGAGGGAGCACGCTAGAGGGAACAAGATGGAGTTTGAAAGAAAATTATGATGGGACATCAACACACCTCCACTATATGACCAAGAAGATTTTCTAGCATGGAGGGCGAGAATGGAGACATTCTTGATGATGGACATAGAAGATTGGTTCATCATCATGGAAGGTTTTGAACCCCCTGGGGATAAGAAGGGAGATGTCTTGAAATTGAAGAAGTGGACCCAAGAGCAACGTCTAAAGTTAAAGACCAAAGTCAAGGTAACAAAATATTTAGAAGATTTGATACCTAATGATGTGTTTGTCTATACTAGGTGAATATCAAGATGCCAAAGAGCTTTGGAGAAAATTGACAAAGTTCCATGAAGAACCATCACCGGCTTCAAGCGAAGAACAATCACAAGAAGCCAAAGAATGTTCATCGGCTTAAGAGAAGGAGGTCGAAGAAACAAGCTCTTTCTCACAAGAGTTTGAGGATTCGAAGGTTGATAGAGAATCAACATTCGGATCGGTAGAGGAGGAAGAAGTCTCTACCTCTAGGATTGAGGGGGAGGAGACTAGGCCATCTTCAATACCGGAGCAAAATCAAGGAGTAGCTTCTACCTTCGGAAGAGATGAAGGACTCACTCCGGCCACCACCATTGATCTAGGTAACTCAAGAAATTTAGTTATAAATAAAAATCATATAATTTGCTTTGAGTGTAGGGAAGCCGGGCATTACAAGAGTAAGTGCCCTAAGAAGGTTAAGAAGGCTCCGCCGGCACCAAAAGTCAACAAAAATTCAAACAATGCCGGAGTCACCACCATTAAGAGCAAGGAGCATGTGGTATGCTTCAAGTGTCACCAAAGAGGGGACTATAGAAGTCAATGCCCTAGGAGAAAAGAAGGGGCATCAAATATTGGGGGAGCAGATTGTTGGTGCAACAATGCCCCAAGCATTTATATGTTTTGATGTTTGAATAATTATCTAAGTTAGGCAATGCTTTGTGATCTAATTATGAACATGTTTAAGTGATAGGAAAATCCAAGTATAAAGACTTGGTAAACGTAAAGTCCAAGCGTACCTTGGCAAAAGAAGTCCAAAGGCAAGTCTTAGCAGCGTAAGTCCAAGCATGTAGTCTTAGCGGCGTAAAGTCCAAGTTCACTTTGGCAAAGGGAAACCCAAGACATGTCAAAACCGAAGGAAGCTCTTGGAAGCAAGCGCAAAGGATGAACAAGTCGCGGACTCGGAGAGATCTTGGAGGCGCAAGGCTTAAGGAAGAGCTAGAAGATTAAGTCTAGGCTTAGGGTATGTTTTCAAGTATGAATTAGTCATACTTGGGGTGTGCCAGTCGACTAGAACATTGTGCCAGTCGAACTGGCCTTCAATATGTAGCATTGGAGGTCGGAGAACTGCTGGCAGTCGACTGGGAGTTATCCAAGTCGAACTGATGATAGTCGACTCAGACCGGACTACCGCATACAAGCTAGCAGTGGACCGCCATTATTAGCGATCGCCAGCGAGCAAAGGCTCGTAGCTAGCGATCGGCTACGATGGCGATCGATCAGCTCGCTACTTTTGGCAGTCGACTGATAGCCCTCCCGTTGGTGATGACGACTATGAATCCCGCAAATCCGGCTCGCCAGAAGCCATTAGCTGCGGCATCAGTCGACTGATGAAGCACATCAGTCGACTGATGGACCTCCAATGGGAAAATAGGCCTCTTTCCTATAAAAAGAGGCCAATGGGAGCAAGAAGAGGCTAATGCTTACATTCTGATCATTCTCTTAAGCCCCCACGAATTTTCTAAGCTATCTAAGTGTGTTAATTCCCCTCCTCCTCTCTAATCTTCATCTATATCTTTTGTAAGAAGAGGAGGGTTTTGTAAAAGAGAAAGCTTCTTAGTGAAGATTGATTTGGGTTGATCCGCCTTAAGGATTGTCGTGGAGTAGGAGCGTTATCTCCGAACCATGTAAAGGCTTTATGTTAGCATTGTATTTTCATTTCTATTATTATTGTATTTGTTGTGCTTCTGCTAACCATTTTTGTAGAAACGAAAACAAGCTATTCACCCCCCCTCTAGCTTCCAAGGATCCTCTACACCTCTAAGGCAAACTCTAAGGTACATTTAAATAATGCTCATTCTTTAAGTAATAGGAAAAAGCATGCTAGAAATAATCTTTCTATGTTTCATAAAGAGCATGCTAAAAATAATAAATTTTATTGTTTAGGTGATAAGAGTTACAATTTTAAAGATAAGGAGAAATTTGGGACTAATGTCTCTAGACAAATCCTATCTAGTGAAACCATTAAGAAGGTAAAGGACCATTTAGGCATTAACCCTAAGAAGGGTTGGCATATGCCTAGGAAATGGAACAATGCCCAAAGATTAGATAAAAATTCAAAAATTGGGCAATTAGAGCTAAAAAATCAAGTTTTGAGGTCAAAATTTGAGAAAATGGTGAAGACCATTAGAAAGATGCAAAATCAAATTAAAGGGTCAAATTGTCAAAATCTAAGGTCTAAGAGTCAAAACCTAAGGTCTATGAAGCAAGGTCCACCCAAGGGCAAGAAAGGTTTGGGTCTCAAACGTAAGCCCAAGGAGACCTACCATAGTGTTCCATTCGATTATGGAACACAACCTAGGTCTAGGGAAGCCAAGGTTAATAGGGAAGTAATCTCTAAGGTTAATCAAGACAAGTGCCTAGTGGCCAAGGTTTCCATGAAATCTAGAAAGACCACTAAGAAGGTTACTAGGGAGGAAATCCCTAAGGTTAACCATGATAAGACCCAAATGACTAAGGCTTCTTGTTGGAGGATCGATGGCCGGCTAGAGGGGGTAAATAGCCCTTTTCGTGTGTATGGTGGAAATTGATCGTTCGTCGTGTGCTCGTCTACAATACTCTTTAATTCACAGCGAAAATAATAGTAATACGAATACAAAAGACAAGCACACACAAATACACATGATATATGTGGTTCGGAACCTTAGGGTTCCTACTCCACGGGTGAGCTCAACGAGCTCATGTTATGCGCACGACACTAACAAAAACTCTTTCTCGACAACACGTCGGAGGTGGAGAAACCTTGTACAAGCAATTATACTAAGTAATACAAGAAAATACAAACACAAGAAGAAATACAAGTAAAGAACACTTTACAAAACTTCGCTTTGAACACTTGCTTGTTGCTTGCTTTGGATTGCTCTTGAAGATATGGAATGCAACAATAATTCCCCTCCAAAATCGCCCCAAAATCTCTTGTAAAATCCTCCATCTCGAGCTCCATTTATAACCTGCATTGAGCTGATTTTGCACCCATTAGTCGACTGATCATGACCATCAGTCGACTAGTCCTATAGCCGTTGTCTCACAATGACTCGATCCACGCTAGACAAGTTCCAACAGATCCATCACCAGTCGACTGATCATGTCCATCAGTCGACTGATGAACTCATTAGTCGAGTGCTCCATGCGATCACTCGACTGGAAAACATTCTGTGCCCGAATTCACCCCGATCAGTCGGCTGACCTCCCTCGTTAGTTGACTGATAGTGTCTGTAGTCGACTGCCCTCCCTTGGCAGTCTACTATTCAGCCAGAACCAGGTCAATCAAACACCGATCGAGTTCAATCGATTTAGAGCAGTCGACTGGTACCTATACCAATTGACTGATGTCGAGTAAAACCTCAAAGACCAAGTTGTTTGAGCATCCGACACTCAGTCTTAGCCACTTGACCAAGTCCATCTCATCCTCTCATGGAGTTCCCCACCGAAGCTCTCTTCTCTCGTCCTACATCCCTCGGATGCACCAAACGCACGACTTCGCAATGCCATCCTTCGCATCTCTTGCCCTCGAAGTCTGCTTCCCTTGGGCCTCACTCCAATCGCTCCTCGTCTGGTGGTCCCTCGGATGCACCAAGCACACGGCTTCGCAATGGCATCTGTCACCAACTCAAGAACCCCAAGCCTAGTGAACTTGCCAAGTCCTCAAGACTTCCCACACCAAGCATCATATTTGGATTTTCCATTCACCGCCAAGGCTACACTTGGACTTACGTAGCCAACCCATGTTGGACTTTCCAACACCAAGCCCTATGCTTGGATTTTCCCAACACCAAGTCCCATCCTTGGACTTTTCACAACCAAGGCTATACACTTGGATTTACATGGCCAACCCATGTTGGACTTTCCAACACCAAGTCCTATGCTTGGATTTTCCCATGACAATCCCATGTCATACGTTTTGTCTAACATCAAAATACAGTGTGAGTCAAACTCGAGTCCTGGGCCGATTGCACCAACAATCTCTCCATTTTTGATGTTTGACAAAACCTCAAACTCAAGTCTATTAATTATCACCAATTGGCAATTCTCACATCCCAATAAGAATTCCAACTAACCCCAATTGGTAACTTCTACCCTTTTTTGACATACATCAAAAAGGTCCTCCCCAAGGGTATGAATGTCTCATATTCCAATGAGATCTTACAATCTCTCCCTCGGAAGAAAACACATGCCTTCAATCTTTCTAGTGATAAGTCTCATATCACTTAAGAGAGGCAATCCCTCAATTTTCCTTCCATGAGGAAAAATACACATCCATCTTCCCTTGATGGATACCTCCCCCTAAAGGCTTGGTCCCCATTGACCATTGCACCAACAATGCCCTTGGAGAGTCCCTAAGCCAATAGGAACACTAAACACTCAAAATTAAGGCACAAGTTCAATAATGAACTCTCACACACCTTAAAATTGATACTCACCCTAAACACTTCTCCTAATCCATATCCAATGGGTTTCCACCTTTTCTAATGCTCTCCAAGGCATGTCCTAGGATTAGGAGTGGTTAGGGAACCAAAACATAGCTGAATATGGGCCTAACAACCATTGTTTACCCGAAATCAGCCTGTCAGTCGACTGACTCTCACATCAGTCGATTGCCAACAATGACAGTTGACTGATAACTGCAAAATGCAGTTTTCAGTTTTCAGAAATCGAATTCTAAAATTCTTAAGTAAATATACATAGGCTAAAAAATTATGAAAATTCATATGTATATTACTTATTACAATCATTGAAAAATATTTGAAAATTATTTTACCCACAAAATAGTGAGATTGATACAAAGGTCAAAAGTTGAGAAAAGCTTCAATATTGAGCCCTCTTTGTATCACTTCATTCAATGGTGATTGCTATCAAAAGATAAACTTCACCAAGGTTTTTTAAAATAATTTTGAAATATTTTTAAAACCTTTAATTCCATTTTCCTAAACATCTCACTTGTATCTAATTGTGTGAAACACATATAAGTCAATTATTCAAGTGAGATGTGGGTTTTAGTTAATTAGGGTCTCATGCATTTTTCTAGGCAATACTATTTGATTCCCTTATGTATGAGACTTCAAATCATGTCATTGTCCTTAAATCTATTTTATTTATGCATGAATAATGATTATGGCATAATTATAACAAGAATAAGAGCATGTGCCAAAATCATGATGTCATGGCATGTGAATGAAATCTAAGCATACATGACATATAAAATAACCCTAAAAATGATCATGACATGTTATATGATAAAAATAAACATGATGTCATGACATGGCAAGGAAAATAAAGCATGACAATTATAAAATACTAAGGTATAAGATACCTAAGTGTTAAGCCCAAATTTTCATTTCTAAGATTAAATCCATTTTTGCCTTAATGCCAACTATCCCCCTAGTGTGCCAAAAAATCCAAAATGGCACACCATGACTTCTAAGACCTAATTGTGCCAATTTAATTATTTTTCAAGTTCTCAAAGCACATTGGCACATCCTAAAGTGTCAACTCACCATGGTTAGGTTAACTACCTATCCACTTAGGGTTGACACACCCTAACCCATCTAGCGTGAATCGATCACTCTCCTAGGAACCCAATACCTATTGGAGCTCCTTGGGTTAACTAGGTATTCACTAGGGATAACTTCCCTAGATATCTTCCTAATGACCCTTTTTGGCTTTGAAGCCTTAGTCATTTGGGTCTTTCCTAGGTCAACTCTAGAGGTAACTCCCCCTTTGACCTTCTTAGTGACTACCTTAGATTTTCTTGAATTTCTAGCCACTAGACAAATACCATGATTAATCTTAGGGATGACTTCCCTATTAACCTTGGGTTTTCTAGACCTAGATTTAGTTCTATAATCAAATAGAACATTATGATAGGACTTAGGTTTGTGACCCAAACATTTCTTGCCCTTTACTGGTTCTTGTCTCCTAGGTCTTAAATTTTGTTCCTTTGACCCTATAATTGAATTTGTCATAATTTTGAGGGGTTTTTCCAATTTTTCAAGCCTTGACATCAAGGCTCGATTCTCTAATTCTAATTTTCCCAATTTTGATCTATCATTAGATTTTTGGGAATTATTTTTCTTCTTAGGCATGTGTCTACCCTTCTTAGGGTTTATGCCTAAGTTCTCTTCTATTCTCCTAATGGACTCCTTAGGTAGGATTTTTCTAGAATTAATGTGTCTAGGTTTGTCCTTAGGTAAACTTACATGCTTGGCACCTAAACAAAAGTATTTATTACTCCTATCATGCTTTTCATTAACAATTGCATGAGAACTAAAAGCATGCTTTTTAATATTGAAATTTGACGGTGCATAATTTAAATATACCTTAGGGTTAGCTTTAGAAGCTCCCCCTACATGTGATGCTCCTTCTTGCCCTTTCTTCCTCCCCCTAGGGCATTGGCTCCTATAATGTCCCTTTTGATGGCATTTGAAGCACACCACGTGCTCCTTGCTTCTAATTGTGGGGACACCGGCATCTTTCACCTTTTGTACTGATTGAGCCTTCTTAATCTTCTTGGGATACTTGCTTTTATAGTGCCCTTGCTCCCTACACTCAAAGCATATGATGTGATTTTTATTTTTAAGTACAATGCATGAGTTACCTAGGGAGGTGGAAGCCTCTTGATCTTTATTTCTCCCAGATGTTGAAGCTTCTACTTGCTCTTCCTCTAGCTCCGGTGATCTAACCTCCACTTCGGATGTTGATGTTAGTGCAATCAACCCGTGATATGGTTTTGATGTGTGTGGCAAAGGGTTTAAGTTAGGTTGTTATTGTGATTTGATATGTGCGTCGGAGTCATGCAGGACTTAGTAATTCGCACATGGAGCCTTGGCGGGTTCACCACTCACAACCTCGTGCTTGAGTCGGAGAAGGAGCATTGTAGAGTCGTGTGCTTGATGTTGCCGAGGGACCGCCGGACGAGATGACTTGAAGCGAAGCCAAGGAAGCAGACTTCGAGGGCAAGAGACGCAAAGGAGCATTGCAGAGCCGTGCACCTGATGATGCCAAGGGACGTGGCCGCGAACGAAGAGAGCTTCGGCGAGGGACTTCGAATGAGATGAGAGAATGAGTGAAATGTAAGTAGCTCATTAGGTGAACTTGGTCGAATGGCTAAGTGTCGGATGGGATTTTCCGACATCAGTCGACTGCCATGGAATGACAGTCGACAGCTCTGAGTCGAACAGGGTTCAACTGGTGTTCAACTGATGGGTTTTTGGCCCAGCAGTCGATTGTCATGGAATGGAAGTCGACTGTCCGACCATCAGTCGACTGCCAAGAGTGGCAGTCGACTGATGAAGGCAGTCGTGGGCACATAACCACTCATAGCTGACTGACCAGTCGACTACGGAGGCATCAGTCGACTGATGGTTACATCAGTCGACTGCCAAGGGTTCCATTGGACTACAACGGTCGAGATCTGACGTGTTCAGAGGCTATTGTAGTGGCACCAGTCGACTGCCAAAGGTAGCAGTCGACTCATAGCAACCAACGGGAAGAAATCAGCCCTCTCTACAAAAAGAGAGGGTGTGAGCTTTTGGATGGCTAATGCTCATGCTCTAAGTGATCATCCAAGTACCCCCACAAGCTTTCAACTCCTTCTCCTAGTTTTCTTTCACATTTATTGTAAGAAGGAGTGTTTGGGTTGTAAGAAGGTTTACCTCCACCTTGCATTGGCTAAAGGGAGAGACCAATAGTTGATTGGTTGCAGAGTGATTCACCGTGGACAAATCGGATCGTGGATTAGCGGTAAGGCCGTGAACCATGTTATATATTGTGTTAGCATTGTTTAGTATCTTGCTTGTCTTTATTATTGTTCATTTGTATTTTCTGTTGCGCTAATTATATTTGTAGACAAGCGAATTCCATCATCGTACGAAGAGGGCTATTCACCCCCCTTTAGTCGGCCAACCGCGTTCCTACAAGTGGTATCAGAGCAAGCCGTTTGTTGAGGACTAACCGCCAACACAAGCAATAATCAAGGATGGCCGGCTCCAACATTCACCCACAGAAGTTTGAAGGAGAATCCTCTTGGTGGAAGAAGAGAATGGAGGTATTCTTCGAAACCGACTTCAAAATTCTATTAATTATGAAAAATGGTTTCAAGGTACCCAAGGATGAAGAAGGGAAGCCAATCGAGAAGTCTAGGTGGACTAAAAAGCAAAGGGAAGAGTACCTAGCAAACTCAAAGGCAAAGCACCATCTCTACAACGTACTCCCCCAATAAGAAGTAAACCGGATTGGAGAGTATACAAGTGCTAAAGAGATGTGGGAGAAGCTAGTAGAGCTTCATGAAGGTACCTCAGAGGCCAAGCTTGCAAGGAGAGACCTCCTCCGCTCCCAACTATCAAATATAAAATTAGAAAAGGGAGAAAAGGTAACCTCACTACATTCTAGGTTTAAAGAAATATTAATTGGGCTAACAAGTGTAGGAAAAAAACTTTCGAACCGGGACATGCTTATGAAAGCAATCGATGCTTTTCCCTGGTCATCTAAGTGGAGCTCAATGGTGGACTCCTTCTACATGTCGAAGAATTTAGAAGTGAGCACCTTGGAGGAGTTCTTCTCAACTATGGAGCTCCACGAAACAAGGCTTGAAGGAATAGTAGAAGAGCCAAGGTTTCAACCTTCAAGAGGAGTAGCCTTGATGGCTAACAAAGGGAAGAAGAAGATGGAGACCCCCTCCTCCTCCGATGAAGCATCCTCCTCCTCCTTCATGGATAGCACGGAAGAAGCATACATGGTAAGGAAGGTAAGGCGTGCTTTGAGAAATTTTAAATTTAATAAATCTAATGATAGGAGAAGAAGACCGAGGGGGAAAGTGATTTGCTATAATTGCCAAGGAGAGGGACACATAAGGGCTAATTGTCCCCTCTTGAACAAAAGCAAAGAAGAAAGGAAGAGGAAAGAGGAAAAGAAGAAGAAAGGGAGTAAGAAGAAGGAAGAAGAGAAGAAGGCCAAGGAAAAGGGGAAGGCCAAGACACTAAAAGCAAGAACTTGGGATGACCCCTCCTCCTCCTCATCATCATCGGAGGAAGAAAATGCATTCGTCACAAATCTTGCTTTAATGGCATTTGATGACCTAGACACCTCCTCATCCAAACAAGAAAGATCAAGCTCAAGTGAGGAGAGCTCTAGTGAAGGGGGAGGCTCATCACCATCCTCATCCGAATCCGAAGAAGAAGACATGGAGACTATGGTAACGAATCTCTCACCAAATAAAATAGTCTCTATGATTTCTAGCCTCACTAAGGACTTGTTTAGGGCAAAGAAGAAAAATAAATGCATGCTAGATCAAATTAAGGCATTAGAAAATAAATTAGAACAAGCATGCTTAAATGTTAATAATGATGATGCATGCTCACATGACTATATGCCCTTTGATGTAAATGATGCATGTATTGAAGAAAATAGGACTTTAAGGGAAAAGGTAGATCATTTAACCAAGGCCCTAGAAAAATTCACCATAGGCTCCAACACCCTTAACATGATAATTGGGAGCCAAAGAGCAAGCTTCAATAGAAAAGGCCTAGGATATAAGGAAAATAAAAATGAAAAGGCCTATAAATGCTTAATTGCTAGGGGTCAAGATAAAAAGAAGACAATTGCTAGAAAATGGATCCCTAAGGAGTATTTAGTGAACCCCATAGGAAAGAACTTATTTTGGGTTCGTAAATCCATCCTAAAGGGTTAGGAAAATCCTAGGATAGTCAACCATAAGGATTTCACCTATATCATATTTTTGGTTGACTTAGGATGGCAGGCCTAAATTTTTGAAATAGTGTTGGGTGATGATAATGCACCCATAACTAGATAAATCATGATTTAGGTGATATTTGCTTTATTATCATGATGTTATACTTAATGCATGATTACAAATTGATAATACACTTGTTTCATGATCATAATGTAAAATCAATGCATATATATCGTGATGATCATGTGGTATGTTAGGATGATACTTAACCTTGTGTAGAATTGCATGAATTAATGGTTAAGTATATACAAATACTTTAGGATGCATCTCACACTCACCATAGGCTACCTTAATTGAAAACATAGCATGGGTGAGATGTTAGGATGATACTAATGGTCAACTAATGCCTATGGCATTTAGATGGTCATTTAAAGTATCAAAATAGCAATAATAGACCAATCATAGGGAAGACTTATGTTTAATTCATAGACATATTGCGCAAAGATCATGGTTGGATATTTCATATGTTTTCAAAACAATTTCTTACTTTAAAATCTATGTGTTCATGTTTTGAAACAATTCAAAGCAAAACTAGGTGTTAAAAGTGATACAAACTTGATCAAAAACCTAGTTGATTTTGAAACTTTTGGATTTTTAGCAAATCTTTGAAAATATAATGAATTTTCATGAAAACTCATTTTTCACTGATAAAGGAACTTAAAAGAAATGTGTTTTCAATATTTCACTATTTTTTGAATTTTTTGGAATTTATGGTGCATTTCTGAATTTCGTCCAGAAAATTTGAAAAATTGACTTTACCTCTGCCAGTCGACTGCCATGCTGATAGCTGTCGACTGATGTACTATGCACGAGTACAGTAACCTAATTTTATCAGTTTTTTTTATTGTTTTGGTTTTTATTTTTCTCTAGACTTGATGTCATGCCATATAAACTTTGTTTAATCTTTTTTATGGTGTCAAAGGGGGAGAAAGATATATGTTTAAGTAAGGGGGAATGTATTTAGGGGGAGTTTCATGTATTAAGGGGGAGAGTTGATAATCATGTTTATTTACATGCTTTCTTTCCTTATTATTTTACCAAATGTTTTACCTAACTTAAACAGATTGCCACACATCAAAAAGGGGGAGATTGTTAGTGCAATCAACCCGTGATATGGTTTTGATGTGTGTGGAAAAAGGTTTAAGTTAGGTTGTTATTGTGATTTGATATGTGCGTTGGACTCATGCAGGACTTAGTAATTCGCACATGGAGCCTTGGCGGGTTCACCACTCACAACCTCATGCTTGAGTCGGAGAAGGAGCATTGCAGAGTCGTGTGCTTGATGCTACCGAGGGACCGTCGGACGAGACGACTTGAAGCGAAGCCAAGGAAGCAGACTTCGAGGGCAAGAGATGCGAAGGAGCATTACAGAGTCGTGCGTCTGATGCTGCCGAGGGGCGTGGCCACGAACGAAGATATCTTCGGCGAGGGACTTCGAGTGAGATGAGAGAATGAGTTAAATGTAAGTAGCTCATTAGGTGAACTTGGCTGAATGGCTAAGTGTCGGAAGGGATTTCTCGACATCAGTCGACTGCCATGGAATGGCAGTCGACTGCTCTTAGTCGAACAGGGTTCGACTAGTGTTCGACTGATGGGTTTTTGGCCTAGCAGTCGACTGCCATGGAATGGCAGTCGACTGCCCGACCATCAGTCGACTACCAAGAGTGGTAGTCGACTGATGAAGGCAGTCGCGAGCACAAAACCACTCGTAGCCGACAAACCAGTTGACTACGGAGGCATCAGTCGACTGCCAAGGGTTCCATTGGACTACAACGGTCAGGATCTGACATGTTCAGAGGCCGTTGTAGCGGCGTCAGTCGACTGCCAAAGGTAGCAGTCGACTGATAGCCGCCAACGGGAAGAAATCAACCCTCTCTATAAAAAGAGAGGGTGTGGGATTTTGGATGGCTAATGCTCATACTCTAAGTGATCATCCAAGTTCCCCATAAGCTTTCAACTTTTTCTCCTAGTTTTCTTTCACATTTATTGTAAGAAGGAGTGTTTGGGTTGTAAGAAGGTTTACCTCCACCTTGCATTGGCTAAAGGGAGAGACCAATAGTGGATTGGTTGCGGAGTGATTCACTGTGGACGAATCGGATCGTGGATTAGCGACAAGGTCGTGAACCACGTTATATATTGTGTTAGCATTGTTTAGTATCTTGCTTGTCTTTATTATTGTTCGTTTGTATTTTCCGTTGCGCTAATTATATTTGTAGACAAGCGAATTCCATCATCGTATGAAGAGGGCTATTCACCCCCCTCTAGCCGACCAACCGCGTTCCTATAGTTCAGCATCTCTCAACTTCCGAATCCTCGAGCTCTTGGGATGATGATGTGCTTTCCTTGTCTTGAGCTTGGGAGGATGAACACTCTTCCTCGACATCCTTCTCTACTTGTGCTGGTTCGAAATTTTCGTGGAATTTAACCACCTTATCCCACAACTCCATAGCATCCCCATATTCACCTATCTTGCACAAGATATGGTTAGGTATTAATTTAATTAACATTTTCATTACCTTAACCGTTATCTTGAATTGCTTTCATTGCTCCTCGGTCCATTTTGATTTTTCGATGAGCTTCCCTTCTTCATCCCTAGGCACTTCGAAACCATCTTCAATTGTTAGCATCATATCGAAATTGGTTTCAAAATATACCTCCATCCGTTTCTTTCACCAAGAAAAGTCTCCATCAAATTTCGATGGACGGATATTGGAGCCGGCCATCTTGTCGTGCTTGTGTTGGCGATTAGTCCGCGACAAGCTCCTTGCTTTGATACCACTTGTTGGAGGATCGGTGGTCGGCTAGAGAGGTGAATAGCCCTTTTCGTGTGTACGGTGGAAATCGATCGTTCGTCGCGTGCTCGTCTACAATACTCAATAATGCACAGCGAAAATAATAGTAATACGAATACAAAAGACAAGCACACACAAATACACACGATATACGTGGTTCACAATCTTAGGGTTCCTACTCAATGAGTGAGATCAACGAGCAGGCGTTATGCACACGCCACTAACAACAACTCCTTCTCGATAACATGTCGGAAGTGGAGAAACCTCGTACAAGCAATTACACTAAGTAATACAAGCAAATACAAATACAAGAGGAAATACAAGTAAAGAACACTTTACAAAACTTCACTTTGAACACTTGCTTGTTACTTGCTTTGGATTGCTTTTGAAGGTCTGGAATGCAGCAGCAATTCCCCTCCAAAATTGCCCCAAAATTCTCCATCTCGAGCTCCATTTATAACCTACATCGAGCTGATTTTGCGCCTATCAGTTGACTAATCGTGACCATTAGTCGACTGGTCCTATAGCCGTTGTCTTGCAACGACTCGATCCACACTGGACAAGTTCCAACGGATCCATCATCAATCGACTGATCATGTCCATCAGTCGACTGATGAACCTATCAGTCGAGTGATCCACGTGATCATTCGACTGGAAAACATTTTGTGTTCAAATTCACCCCGATCAGTCAACTGACCTCCCTCGCCATTGATCGATGATGTCTGATAATGCCCGCCTCCCTGGCCAATTGTTCGCCGTAACTGTGTCACTAAACACCGGTCGAGTCCAATCGACTTAGAGCAGTCGACTGGTACCTATACCAGTCGATTGATGTCGAGTAAAATCTCAAACACAAAGTTGTTTGAGCATCCTCAGTCTTAGCCACTTGGCCAAGTCCACCTCATCCTCTCATGGAGTTCCCCACCAAAGCTCTCTTCCCTCGGCCTACGCCCCTCAGATTCACCAAGCGCACGACTTCACAATGCCATCCTTCACGTCTCTTTCCCTCAAAGTCTGCTTCCCTTGGGCCTCACTCCATTCGCTCCCCGTCCGACGGTCCCTGGGATGCACCAAGCACACAGCTTCGCAATGCCATCCTTCACCGACTCAAGAACCCTGAGCCTAGTGAACTTGCCAAGTCCTCAAGACTTCCCACACCAAGCCTCATGCTAGGATTTTCCATTCACCGCCAAGGCTACACACTTGGACTTATGTGGCCAACTCATGTTGGACTTTCCAACACCAAGCCCTATGCTTGGATTTTCCCAACACCAAGCCCCATTCTTGGACTTTTCACAACCAAGGCTACACACTTGGATTTATGTGGCCAACCCATGTTGGACTTTCCAACACCAAGCCCTATGCTTGGATTTTCCCATGGCAATCCCATGTCATACATTTTGTCTAACATCAAAATACAGTTCAAGTCAAACTTAAGTCCTGGGTCGATTGCACCAACACTTCTAAGCCTAGGAGGGTCATTAGGAGGGTATCTAGGGATGTTATCCTTAAGGAATACCTAATAAACCCAAGGAGCTCCAATAGGAATTGGGTTCCTAGGAGCGTGATCGATTCACGCTAAATGGGTTAGTATGTGCCAACCTTGAATGGATAGGTAATTAACCTAACCTTAGTAAAGGTGGCAATTTAAGTCGTTTCTAAGGTTATGGGTACCTTGGAAATAGGTTTGATTATAATCCTAAAGGATTTTAGGATGTGCCAATATATTTTGAGAACTATGAAAAATCAATCAAATTGACACAAATTAGGTTTAAAGGTCTTGGTGTGCCATGTTGGGTTTTTGGCACACTTGGGAGATAAGTGACATTATGGAAAAATGGATTCAATATTAGAAATGGCAATTTGGGCTTAACACTTAGGTATTTAATACCTTAGTATTTTATACTTTCCATGCTTTTTTCGCCTTCCCATGTCATGACATCATGTTTATTTTAATCATATAAATGTCATGATCATGCTTAGGTTTTAGTTTTAATGTCATGTGTGCTTAGGTTATATTTTATATCATGACATCATGATTATTGACACTTGTTTAATTATGCTATCATTTATGTCATAATCATCATTCATGCATTAATGAAATTAATTTAAGGACTATGGCATGACTTGAAGTCTCATGTATAAGGGAATCAAGTAGAGTTGTCTTAAAAAATGCATGAGGCCTTATATTAGGATAACCAAAACCCACATCTCACATCAAATTGACATATGTATGTATTTATACACTCTAGATACATATGAGATGTTAGGAAATGAGTTAAGTTCAAGGTGCATAGTTTTTGCATCTAGATGAATTCAAACTCATCTAATATCATAGACCAAGCATTGGGAAGGCTTGTGTACAAGTGATGTACACATAGCTCTAAGAACTTGATTGGAAATGTCAAATCAAATAACATTTAAACTATGTTTATCATACTTTGAAAAACAATTTGTACTTGATCAGCAAAAGTGGTACAAATTGTGAAAAACTTTAAAGCTTTTGCTAGATTTCAAGTTTGTGTCAATATTAAAATATGAAAAAGATATATTTTTCAACTTATTTTTCCTTGATAGTAAATGACTTCAAAAGGGTGTCAACAAAATATCATGAATTTTTTTATCTTTCTTGAATAGTTACACATTTACCAACATAGCTGAAAAACCTATCACACTACAAAAAAAACATCAAATTGGCGATGAAATTTGGCAATGAAAAAAATTTATTGCAAATCTGCAACAAAATTTGCGATGGATTTTAAATTTCATCGCAAATTAGTAACGAAATTTACAACAAAAATTTTTTTGTTGAAAAATTATTTAAATTTCTATCATTTAATTTTAGTAGCAAAATTCATTGCAAATTGGCGACAAAAATGATTTTTCATCTCCAATTTGCGACAAAACAACATTTTCGTTGCAAATTTTGAATTCGTTGTAGAATTTTTAACGATTTCATAAATTCATTGCAAATTTTGCAACGAAATTTTTTTCGTTTCAAATTAGCAACGAATCTAATATTCGTTGCCAAAATTAGCAACGAATTCATGAATTCATTAGAAATTTCCCATCAAATTTGGCGACGAAAAATTTTCAACAAAAAATTTCGATTATTTTGTCAGGACACAATTATAATTTTTGCAATGAATATAATATTTGTCGCTAAATTGGCGATGAAAAATAAATTGGTCGCCAATTTTACAACAAAAAATAAATTTCGTCGCAAAATTGGGGACGAAAAATAAATTCATTGCCAATTTGGGGACGAATAATAAATTTCGTCGCCAAATTGGCGACGAATCTAGTATTCGTTGCAAATTTTTTGACAAATTTAGCAACGAAATAGGATTCGTCGCCAATTTCTCCGTAATTATTCCCCCCTTCCTTTCCTCAATCGAATCTCATGACATCTTCTCTTCCCCGATCGATCCCATCGGTACGCTCCTCTTCCTCCCCACTTCCTCTCTCGTTGCATTCCATCGCCGTCGCCGGAGCAGCGACGACGGTGCCGCGAGCTCGTGGCAACTATTGCGTGCCCTCACGGCCTCGCGACTGCTGTTGCGAGGGCCTGCGCGGCAGCTGCCACGAGGGCATACGGCCTCGCGGCAGTTGCCGCGGGCCTAGGCATGTGGCCTCACGGCAGTTGCTGCGAGGGCCCGTGGTAACTCCGCGAGCGGCCGCACCTCGCTGCTGCTGCCGCCAGGCCACGCCACACAGCAGTTGCCACATGGCCTCGTGGCAGCTGTCAGGAGCGACCGCACCTCGTGGCTGCTATCGCCAGGCCATGCCACGTGGCATTTTCCGCATGCCCTCACGACAGTTGCCACGTGGCCTCATGAATTTCTATTGCCGCAAGGTCCGGCTATCGCACTGCGGGCGGTTGTCGACTATGCAGCACGCGAGGTCGGGTGGCTGGCCGCTGACTTACGTGTAGCTGCCGCACTTTGTGAGCAACTGCCGTGTAATTTGACATGGGGGCATGGTTTGAGTGGTTAATCATCGTCCCAACTGGAGTATTTGTTCCAGACAACATATGCACAATCAAATTGGGTCGTTTATCGCGGTAACAATAGAGTTAAAATGTTATTCAAATTATATAAATCAGTATAATGTGTAATCTAAATACAAAATTAATGTTTTATTTTTCATAGATTTGTCGTACTTCATCATTAAGGTGTTCGGTGTGTTCGTGAAGTCTTCAGCTAGCTGTGAGCTCATCCGTTGTTTCCATCAGGACAGGTACATATAAATATTGTATATTTATAAAATTGTAGTATTATTATTTTATATTATATATAATTAATGTTTGATTTTAAGTAATTTTATTACTGTAAATATATAATATTTGTTCGAAATTATTTTATAGTTTGCAATTAAATATCACACAAAAATATATTTAGTACTAGAAGAATTTATTTTGAGTATAAATTTATTGTTAGATTGATATATATATGTGGATGAAATTTGGAAAAAATTAAAATTAATCCTTGTTATAATTTTGAAAACAGGATAAATTGAGAGAGAACGAAGTTGGATGTATAAAAAGAATTTATCATAACGTCGTGGTTTAACCAATTTATTATTGGGTTGGAACAATTTTTGACATTTGCTAATAGCAATGTTGAGTTTATGGATGGGAATAAATTAAGGTGTTTGTGCAAAAAATGTCATAATGGTAAATTTTTCCAGTGTGATAAAGTTCGAGAACATCTTTGTAGATTTGGTTTTATGCCAAATTATTATTATTGGACTTATCATGGTGAACCGTTTATATCTGATATAGAGGTTGGACGAAACATACAAAGGACAGTTAGTGGAGAGCAAATATATTACGATCAATTCAATCCATACTAGAGGATGATAGTTAATGCAGTTGGTTTGACCCTATTAAAGACATGAGGGTGCATCCACAGTTTAATTTGATTGAAATTAATTACAAAAAAATATACAAGAGGTATGAACCATTTGTGTTAGCACAGCAAGCTATTCAAGTATTTTATGCTTCATATCCTAGTCTGAGACGAGACAAAATTGATTGGTGGGTTGTTTGTAAAAAAAAAGCACGTAATAAATTTGAGGATCATTGGGAAGACATAGCATATCAACAAGGTGAAGTTGTCAATACATTTCATATTGAAGGATATAATATTTCAACATTACGAGATCTCAGCGGCGTAGTAATAGTCGTTAATGCAAGTGAAATAAATGTGGATGAAGATGAGGAATTTAATTTAGACGATGACGATGACGATGACAATGTTGAATAGACATATGACCAAGATGAAAATCATAATGCGAACTTTGATTTATAATTACAGGTAACTTGTATTGAATAACAATTATGTTTCAATTTACTGTCTAATTCTAAATTTCATTTATTTGATATATTGATGAACTATTTTTTTATAGGTTATCCAGTTGCTATGAATATGGTAATTTTTTCATATTGTTCATATTAACAATTCGATATGCGAATATTTTTTTTACTTTCATATTCTTCTAATAATTATGATTGTTAGTTTCGACGTGGCGGTCATAGACGGAGTAGCGATGGAAGATCACAGTCTTCCTCTGCTTCAGCCCCTGCACAGTCTGATGCAATTGCAGGAAATGTGCCTTCGACCTATTCTCCAATTGTAGGATCATCTGGTTCTCAACATATACCTGCTAATGTATCTTCTCCAGCACAACAATCACTCGTTGAGAGGGAAGATACGTGAGAGTTTATATCTCTGCGTGGAGATTCATAAGTATTCTAGTTTTAAATTTTCTATATTTTTAATACAATATGTATTTTTATAAATATCTAACATGGTTTCTTTTTATTTTATGTTAGATTTACAAATTCTGTACATGTTATTCACGAGGTGAATAAAATAGTGAATAACCATTAGGGTGGAGCTTCTATGACTTATACGAGCACGCTGGAAGAAATAAAAATTTTGTGGTGGAATGAGTTCAAAGTAAGTTATTTAAACCATTTTGTATATAAAATTGTAATTAATATAATCAATTCAATTTTTCTCTACTGCAGCGGTTATTTACTTGGGAGGATAGTGAAACTCTAGAGATTAGGAGGATTTTCAAGAAAAAAATGTGGCGACCATATCAGAAACATACTCAGTCATGCGAAAACCAGAAATAAAAAGCCACACTTTATAACCGATGAAAATTGAAATGCAACTGTTGCATATTGGAAATCTGAGGATAGTAAACAAAGGAGTGAGCAGAATAAGAAAAATCAATATTGTAATTCCGGCGCTATGTCTGCTACATATGCGAGAGACTCAATTAATATCGACGAGCATAGACACTGATTGGTGAGTTTTTTCAAACCATAATTTTGTATTCTAATACCAACTAATATATAAATTATAATGATGTTGGTTTAGGCCCAAGAGACAGGGACTGAGCCATTATTCATAGATACTTTCACTCGTACATTCCAAAAGAAAGATATGACGTGGAGTGGGGAGAGAGCTAGAACAATGAAGGTTTATAATTTAAAAAATTTAAATTCTTATATTAGTATTTAACTTTTTTCCTTTCAAAACAGGAGAAATACGATGAACTTGTCCAAAGAAATTCGAGTGCAAGTGATGATGCAGTCGAATCTGAAGCTTCTGTTAGCAATATGAATTTATGGCTCGAAGCAACTGGAGGAGCGAAAAATGGAAGAATAATTGGACTCGGTTCTTTGAGCTGAACCTATAAAGTCCCTGGTGCGTCTTCTTCATCCTCCTTGGTAGTAAGAGCTTAAATAAAGTAATTGACCGAAGAGGTTACTCATTTGAGGACGTTACTAGCGCAAAAGGAAAATGAATCGAGACAAAGAGAGCAGGAAGTAAATGAACAGATGAATGAATTTCGAAGGAAACAGATGTTAATTATGCAACATCTTCAATTAACATCTAATTCAAGTCAACTTCCTCCTCTCGATCTAGTCTTCCTCCTGATCCTTGTAATAATGACAATGATAATGTATTTTTTGATGATGATGGTGGTGACGATGGTGGTTATGTTTGAATTTAGTTGTTGTATTTAAATGATCCTTGACTTATTACATATGATATCTATGTATTGTACGGTATGTTTATGTTTGTTATGTATATATTGATTTGGCATTGAAGTTTGTTGTGTAAATTAATTTATATTGTTATATATGTTTGTTGTAAAATAGGGAAAATAGTATAATCTATCTAATATTTTTTAAAAAATTTTCCAGATTATCAACAAAAAAAAATCATTGCAGATTTGCGTCGAAAAATATTTTTTTATCGCAGAATTGGCAACGAAAAAAATATTTCGTTGCAAGAAATTAAGCATCAGTCGATTGCCGCAAGTGTTCAGTCGAGTGGTGTCGAGTGGCCAATTGGCTAAAGAAGGTTCTTTGCCAACTTCAGAATGATTGATGTTATCAGAGCACCATGTAAACTTTGAAAGTCGATTGATTGTTGCCATAATATTGAGCAAATGATCATCCCTCTAATCACCGATCGAGATATCAGCAAATGCAATGATCTTTAGAAGTCGATCAAACAATGAATAACAAGAAATCACCGATCGATAGTATCCTTCAATGATCGATATAATCAGAGCGACTTATAGAAGCTTTGAAAGTCGACTAACCAGTCGAAATGGTAAGACTTCAGTCGATTGATGAATGAATTAGTCGACTGGCCTTTGCAACGATTTTTTTTTTTGTCGCAGATTTGGCGATGAATATTTTTTCGTCGCCAAATTTATTTTTATTCATGAAAATAGATTTATTAAACTTTTGCGATGAACTATTTATTCGTCGCCAAATTGGTGACGAAAATGAAATTCATCGCCAAATTAACGACGAAAATGAAATTCATCGCCAACTTTAGCGACGAAAAATATAATTCGTCGCCAAATTTGGCGACAAAAATGTCATTTGTCGCCAAATTTGGCGACAAAAATTAAATTTGTCGCCAAATTTGGCAACGAAAAATGTAATTTGTCGCCAACATTGGCAACGAATTTTGCAACGAAAAAAATTTTCGTCGGAATTTTTGCAACGAATTGGTTTTTTTCGTTGCAAAATTTTGCGGTGAATTATTTACAACGGAAAAATTTTCCTTGCAAATTTCGTTGCAAAAAAATTTTGCAACAAATTTTTATTCAAAATTCATTGCAAAATTTGTTGCCAAATCCTTTAATATTTGTAGTGTTAGTCTGATATCAGTCGATTGGTGTCTATCACCAGTTCGATTGATAAGTATGTCCCGGACCGGGTTCATTCTAGTCCACTGGGCAGTCCACTGCCACTTATGGCAGTCGACTATTGAGCCCACAACACGATTCGTAGCCGATCAACCAGTTCGACTGATCTACATCAGTCGACTGTCAATATTCATCAGTTGACTGTCATGCTATCATACCCCGAGAGTATGCCGAGCCGAAAAGCAAATGGACGACATCACCCCTGTACGTGGCAACATATCCTGTTTATACAAGCCTTTCGACCACATCAACAATAACATATACAAATGTAAACATAACAACATAACAAAGCACAGCGGAACTAACACAACTACAATACAAACCACACACCTTGCATTCCGGTATAACTAACACCAAATTAAGAAAACACCGTAACAAAACCAAAAAGAATGGTACAACAACAACAATGTCCAACACTATAAATCATCATATAAAACCAAATCCATAATGAAACAGCTATGATAAACCCAAAAGCTCGGACCCTCGGAGTTGAGATGAGACGATGCCAACCAGCGATGCTCCAAACCATCACGAAGTCGGCTACTTGTTACCTAGGCGATAAAAAAACCCAGGGTCCGTGGTGGTGAGTATAAACTCAACAGTAATAAGAATAAAAGTGCATGCAAAATTTATATATCACATGTGAATCAACAATATGTTGTCTAAAAAGTATAACAGATATACACCAACATAATATTATAACTGTATAACTAAACAGGTCAACAATAACAATAAAAGGTACTGGCATACCTGAGGATCACCTACGATGCAACTCATACAACCTGAGTATCAGTACCATAATATAACACCTACAACATGGTAGAGTAAATACTAACTCTATAAACCGTAACACCGACATACTACCAATCTATGTCCAATACGCAAAGAACCGGGTCCATCCAGTATCACCTCAAGGTACTGGTCAATAGTATAGAACCGTATGACCATCTCAATATTGGTAATCCATACACGACCATACATAATATGCAAGTAAAATGAAAGATGATGTACAATC
The DNA here is from genome assembly GCA_025175895.1 of Wurfbainia villosa. Taxonomy (NCBI): domain Eukaryota; kingdom Viridiplantae; phylum Streptophyta; class Magnoliopsida; order Zingiberales; family Zingiberaceae; genus Wurfbainia; species Wurfbainia villosa. The sequence goes on from CM045990.1 coordinate 36,790,087, forward strand.
AAATGCAGCAAGCATAGTACAAACAAATGCAACAATCAACAATCATATATATAGACTCTAGCTATATATATTCTTATCACACTCAACTATATATATATATATATATATATATATATATGTATATGCAAACACCATCTACCACGACAATGTAAATGCATGGTCATGCCTGCGCACCTCTACTCGCTACCACAACTCCAGTGTGTCCTAGGTGGCACGATATGACAACTGTCCCAACTCAACACCAACCACTGCTCTCAAGTGGCTGAGTGGGCAGTATGAACAAGTAGCATATAAGCGTAAAGAGCTAGCTACACAATGGGGGTCCCTGTTGCTGGCCACTCTGACTGACACTACTCATGAGTGGTCAAGTGTCACACACCCAGGACAACTGCAAGCAACTCCAACTACCAACGTCTATAGTGGTAGAGCGTGAGACAACAAATGCTCTGCTCTCACACCAGTTACTCCTCCATGAGTAACCTGGAAGGCAGGATGACTAACGACCCTCTCAACCACAAGGTAGACCATGTCACCGGCATGCATGCAAATGACATGAATGCACAATCACACATACAGACATCCACCACAGACTCTCTATTCTACAGAGAGTCATACCAATCTGATCAATACACTCTCTTTCATGTAGAGAGTCATACTTAACCGATCATATCTAGCTAGGACCACTGGTCCATAGCGATACACTATCCACAATTCATATGACTATACATATGTCCACAACACACTCTCTATTATATAGAGAGGCATACTCAATTGATCAACACACTCTCTACCCTGTAGAGAGTCGTACTCAACTGATCAAAACACTCCCTATTTTTCAGAGAGTTATACTCAACTGATTAACACACTCTCTATTCTATAGAGAGGCATATACAGCTGACAACACCAAGCTAGGACCTCTAGTCCGTAGCGACGCTGTATCGACAAATCACATACCCATACACGACTACATGATCCATAGTGGATACGTACACAACCTCAGAATATAACCTGAAAACTCAACTTTACTTCAAGAATCATCCACCCCCGGATGATTTATCTAGATTGCACAATTCAGTTTTACAACCGAATTTAGCTACGTTCACATAGGTAAACTACTATAGGTCCACTTACCATAATATCTGTAATTCATAACAAAGATGAATGAATAGAACACAACAATAATCGAGTATTTAAGTGCAAAGGCAAGTATCAAGCATCAGAAAAACTAGAGCAGATTTAAGGTCAACGTATCAACAATATGAAGTTATATACTTTAGGATTTAGCTACTACCTGACCAGGGTAGGAATATTACCCACCTTATATATAAACCGTGTTGTTAATCCTCATGTTCATGAATCTACATCGAATCAAATACCTACACATGCATAGAACATAATTAAGTCCATCATAATATAAATGATCGGATCTAATTTTTACTTTGAACTCATATCACAACCCACGAGTCAAAAGTCAACACTACACAATTCATCTTATCCCCATGATAACATACTTAATCTCATTCGCCAAAATTAACCCTTTATCTTACCCTATACTGCAATTAACTCCACCATTACACTATTACCATCAATCCATAATCGTTATTCTTCAATAGAACAACATCGTTCGCTAGCTATTAAATATCAATTCAACTAGGACATCCACTATAATTATCATACCACAATCCAAGCATCAGATAAACCGATGAAGAACTTACCCAAACATGTAAAGATGAATCACAACTCTGGCCACAACTTCTTGATACGTCAAAAATCTGATCAACACACCTAGCATTAACAATCCACAGCTATAGTAAGCAATCGAGATTTTACCCGCAATTAAATGGAAATCGTTAGAGATCAAACAGTATGCTCGCTCGCGGTGGACATCGGCATCACACGAAGGCGGCACTGACTAGGATCTATGCTGGTTGCAAATCAATAGCGTCGTGAGCAAACCATAGAGCTGCAGCTATGACGAAGGAAGGAGAAAAATGTGGCAACTGAGGGAGGAGAAGTGATCAACGATAACCGACACAGCTCACCGATGAAGTAGGTGACGACAACATCGATCAACTGAGCATGGAGGCACCGTCCACAATTGATGTTGTCCATGGAGTAGGGCATCAAACACTGAATGGTGGTGCTGAAATCTGAAATGGGCAGCAGTGAGAGCGTGTGCGTGGCCACTACAGTGGCTGGAAGATCCCATGGTGGTGGCTGAGGGAGAAGGCAAGCTGCGGTGATGGAGAGAGGAGAGTTGACTGCGACGACAATCGGGGCTCATGGAAAAGACTAGATCTGTCGGCTGCAGCTGGTGCTTGCGGCGAATGATGAGGATAAATGGCCGATCGGAAGGCTCACGATCGGAAAAAGAAGAAAGGCAAAGAAATCGTAGTGATTGGCGTTGTCTATCCGATGGCGGAGATGAGGAAATCGCGTGGTGAAAGAGGGCTACGGCGACGGGCGACATCAGATCTCTCACGGTCGCGGCGAGTGGCGCAGCGAGTGACTTTGAGGAGGAAGAGGAGAAACTGTGAGAGGAGAAAGTTTGCGGTGGCAAGATTGGGAAGAAGAATCACTTGGGTGGGGAGAAGAATCGGAGGCCTTTACTCTGCGATGAGAAACCATTCGCAGAGAGGAAACGGAAGAACGACTCGAGTGGGTCAGGTTTGCAGAACACATTTGTGTCGGGATCGGGATTAAACCGATGTTTATCAATCCACTTAGGGCTTTATATTTAAACTTAGGTCAATTAAATCCTATTAACCCCTCATAAGCAAATAACCTACATAGACTTTCCCAAAGCCTATTAAATCTTTCCTCGTAAACTACCATAGAAATTTCCATTTAAGTCCAGAAAAATTTCTAAAAATTCATAGAAAATTCCATAAGGTATTTTCCTAATTAACAAGCATTATTTTTTTCGACATCTTACATTCTCCCCCACTAATAAAAATTTGGTCCCCAAATTTCTACTTAAGCACAACGAGTAAGCGCTATCATGCCAATCAACTCAAGTACTTCGCGAAAAGTAAGGCACCTCAAGTAAACAAGTGGGGGTATTGAGCTCGAATATGAGTTTCCAGCTCTCATATAGTCTCTAACCTATACTCCCAACATACCTTTTATAATCTGAATAATACCCTCTGTCTAACTACTTAACTGTGGGTGAACAACTGCACCAGAATGGAGCTCTATATCCGTGACCTATTGGAGACTTTGTCGGAATCGTAAGGCGAATCTCGAATCACTACCAAATGTGATACTCAAGATACTCTAAGAAAACTGAAAATCTCCTTACAGTAAAATTTTGTCGAGTGACCCAACAAATACATCTTACGGCTCGGTAGAAAATGAACGGACTTGGCTAATAGATCACCGATTATCCCAAATCATATTTGTAATATATCGAAATATATATATATATATATATATATGTATATATATATATATATAAATATATATATATATATATATATATATATATATATATATATATAACAAATTAAATAAAAAATTAAAATAATATAATAAAATGGGCAATCTCTTGCCATGATTGAGGTTTTGATGTGTGTGGCAAAGGGTTTAAGTTAGGATGTTATTGTTATTTGATATGTGCGTTGGAGTCTTGCAGGGCTTAGTAATTCGCACATGGAGCCGTGGCGAGTTTCACATCTCATGACTTGGTCCTTGAGTCGGTGAAGGATTGCTTTGCGGAAGCCGTGCGCTTGGAGCATCCGAGGAACCGCCGGACGAGAAGCTTGGAGTGAAGCCGGAGGAAGTAGACTTCGAGGCAAGAGACGCGAAGGAGCATTGCAAAGCCGTGCGCCTGATCCTGCCGAGGGACGTGGCCGCGAACGAAGAGAACTTCGAAGGCGAGGGACTCCGAGGGATGAGAGTGAGCCAATGTAACCCGGGAAGGGGTAGCTCTTAGGTGAAACTTGGCCATTTGGCTAAGTGTCGGATGGGATTTCCCGACACAAGTCGACTGCCATGGAATGGCAGTCGACTACTCTAAGTCGATGGTTCAATCGACTGGTTTAAGTCGGCTGAATCAAGTTGATTAGTCGATCACGGCATGGATACGATCGATGGCTTGATCACCGACCGCCAAGGCCGGCAATGATCGATGACACGCACGCAGAATGGAGTCGATGTCGCGAAGCACTCGACTTATTGACATCAGTCAACTGATGGTTGCCATCAGTCGACTGATGCCAATACCGTTGGATGAAATCCAACGTGGAAAGCAGCCGTTATTGGGCAACGGCTACAGGACCAGTCGACTGATGGGTGCCATCAGTCGACTGCTTCTGTATCAACGGGAAGAAACCCTCTTCCTCTATAAAAAGGAAGAAGGTAGGGGTTTGGGAGGCTAATGCTTGAGCTCTAAACTTCTCCCAAAGTGCCATACACGATTCCCTACTCTTCTTGCTTGTTTTTACTTCAATCTTATTGTAAGAAGAGTGATCTTGGTTGTAAAGGTTACCTCCACCTAGCTTGGTGCAAAGGAGAGACCAATATTGGATTGGCTTTGGAGGAGTGATTCACCTTGGACGAATCGGACCGTGGATTAGCGGCGTAGCCGTGAACCACGTTACATCTTCTTGTTAGCGTTTGTCTTTCTTGTAATTTCTATTTGCTTGTCTTTATTTGTATATTCCGCTTGCGCTAATCTTTTGTAGACGAGCAATTAACGATAACCAACGAACGAGGGCTATTCACCCCCCTCTAGCCGGCCAACCGATCACCAACATATAGTGACCAATCTCCCTTATTGCAACTGTCCCTTTTTCAGCACTCTATGGTAGCTTCCCAATAGCTAGTCAAAATCCTATGAGCATTTCTGCTCCATACATCCACAAATCAGGATAACATCCACTAAGTCCACATCATGTGTATGACAGCTTGTCTCACAGTTCCTCAACTGTCGTACGTTTAAGATACGCCTCATTCAACTGCAACGGGATCGCTCCGATCCATGAAAAGATGGATCAGCATACAACATCCTTTCATCCACCTCGAAAGGATTAACTAATACTGATGCAAAAGTCAACCATCGACTGAGCCCTGAAAACTAGCTTCACAGGCTTCCAATCATGAAAATTCCATCACCTTCCTGATCAAACAAGTCAGTGATATACTAACACTTAAAAGCATTCTATCCACATCTGCGGTAATAACCAAATCTATACAAGGAAACCACCATCTACGGTGGTCGAGTGCGCAACTCCAACTACCACCATCTATAGTGGCCAAGTTGCGCAACTCCAACAACCATAAACTGATCCAATCGTGTCCAGAATACACGATTTCTCAAATCCATAGATGACTAAGTCGTTAAATAGTCTAACAACATAATCAAAAGCTCATAAAATTTCATACCAAGTATGAAATTGTCGTCTTTACACACCTGCATCCTCTTTACTCTACACTAATGATATATCAATTATCACAACGACAATGATAATTGTATGACATCATATCACTACAATATCAACACTTCAGTCGTAAACCAACCCTAGAGTATACACAGGTGTCCTTAGCTGATCTAAATAGATCATCTATCCACAACGAAGGATATTCACTTTCAACTACTATCGCATTCCATCATCAACAATTGATGCATAATCTCAAAGGTCCATGTCTTCTAACAACGAGTTCTGGATTTTCTCAAGAAAATATTGGGACAGATAAATATCCCATCCAACACCTCCTGTAATAGCAACTTACATTCTTCCAATTCCCATAGTGTTTATTAACACTTATACCAATCAAATTATCACCCGGTATGGGATCTTCAACATCGGAACTATTCTCGAAATCCCTCCAATCGCATACTCCGCTTGCCTATGCAGTGGCAAGCCTTCAAGTTCATCCGAAACTAGATCTGAGTGCTCTCGGATTATACGCACATCTGAGAGACATAATCATACCCTAATCTCAACAATTTAACCATCCATAAGGTTATGTTTATCGTAAAGGTATATCTATCAAAGTCTAAGGGCATCCCTTGACTTCTTAATTGTTGGTCAACATCTCACCTGATAGTAGAGATACCACCGACCCACAAGTCTATGTATAGGAATCCTTCTAATCCGAACTAAGAATGTTCTCGACAAAGATACCTGTAAACTACAAGTATCTCCTAATATATTAACCCAGAGGGTAAACTAAAGTAATACCCTGAACGATCAATTATATATCGATTCAATCTAAAGGCTCCACGCAAGTCTCGATCTTTCCCCAAAGAGAATGGGATCAGATCCAACAGTCCGCGATAAAGCGATCGTATTTCTTCGACGAATGACCTAGGGATTTTCCTAGATCGTCTGATCCCATCACTTAATCTTACAAGCTGTAATTGTAGAATACAGAATAGATACAACCCTCATCGTATACTCTCTCCTCTGTAGCAAGCAAATCTACATCTGAGGAGTAACAATTGTTGTTGTATGTATGAGTCTTCTGAGATGTCTTCTACTGATACTGCTGAGTAAATCACTTCCCCTGAAGAGAAGTATTAAGGAACTCCACCATGTCTGAGGTAGTAGGTCGCTGCTGGTGAGATAACCCAATCTTTTGTGATGATCTTTGCTATCGAGACTGTGCATCATCCTCCCAGAACACCATTGATAGTCTTCAACTGAGCCTTCAAAATACTCCTCAACTATACTGATTGCTTACAATAGCAACAAATGATCTGATCCAATGGATAATCTGACTTCGCATGTCGTCGTATCTCGGACTGCACACACATTATCCCTTCGGAGTCTTTCTTCGATTTTCGCTAATAACCTGAGAAAGTTTTGACGATCTGCGGTTGGTCGTCCATGATCGAAAAACTCTCTAATAGTAGCTTGTGGCCTATGACTCCGATCTTGCTCCTTTTGTCCAACATTCATAGGCTTCTCATTCCAACATCTGACTTGCAATATCTGTTCATCAATCTCCAACTCTTAAACACTTGTACAGAGTCATTTCTAAATTCCTGACTCGATCTAATGTCTTTTGGCAGGATCTGATAGAAGATCCAGTTATCCTAATCCAAAAGTAAGCCAATAACCGTGGGTGACTTAAAACATCCATTCACATTCTTGAGCTATTAGGTGGTCGTAACCTCGGCAAGTCTAACGACTCTGCACGGTACTCCCATTATCAAATGATCACCCTTCTTGAAGCTCAAGAATTCCCTAACAATGAGTCAAAGAAAGTGACGTGGGGAAATACTCTCTCTCAACATCACTAAATCATGATCAAGTGATATATTATTCCCCGAAGGATCTTTCCTGCATCTACCACCAAGTACCGGCTTGATCCCGATAATGGTATGCAACTAACTCTACTTCCTTTGTATAACACAAGTTAAGTACTCAAAAGTACCTTCAAAGTTATATAACCCAACATGAACAACTAGGAATCAAAATCCCTATGAAACACTGTAAACTAACCCTCCACTATCTGCATCAACAATAGCCTACACGTCATGTCCATTACCCAACAGGTAATGATCTGACTAGCATAATCAGTGAAAATCCCTAAGACTAAAGTCTTTGATTTCCACAAGCAATGTGACGACTTGACCCCTACTTTACGACTCGGTATCAGTCGGCTCTCAAAGGAAATTCACCCTTTTTGACACATGTTCAAGACTTACAGACTCAATAGGTCATTCCCGTGGTTAACTCAAACCACGATTACGAAGAATAGTCAACATACTACATGTTATTCCCTATTATAAATATTAAATAGATCGGCAATAAAACCGAGAGTATAAACCCTAAAGGCAACTTCGACTGGTCGCCTCGGTGGACGACCCCTACTACAAGTCTGTACAAGTGTCATAACTCTGATTGTATACACCTGTTGAACAAGTTTAGATAAGTATCTAACAAAAATATAAGTTATCAGGAATTCTTACTTCGTGCTGCTCGGAGCTCAGGCCGCTGTCGATCCCATCTCACAAAACCAACAAAACCAAAACAAATCGACTTCGAGAATCCAAGACTCAATGAAAAAAAAATCATTGTATGGCATCGCAGAACCTAGGGCTCTATTACCAATAAAGTTGTCATGCCCCGAGAGTATGTCGAGCCGAAAAGCAAACGGATGACATCTCCCTTGTACATGGCAACATATCCTGTTTATACAAGCCTTTCGGCCACATCAACAATAACATATACAAATGTAAACATAACAACATAACAAAGCACAACAAAACTAACACAACTACAATACAAACCACACACCCTGCATACCGATATGACTAACACCAAATTAAGAAAACAACGTAACAAAACCAGAAAGAACGGTACAACAACAGCAGTTTCCAACACTACAAATTATCATATAAAACCAAATCCATAACGAAACACCTACGATAAACCCAAAAGCTAGGACCTCCGAAGTTGAGATGAGACGATGCTAGCCAACGATGCTCTAAGCCGTCACGAAGTTGGCTACTTGTTACCTGGGCGACAAGAAAGACCAGGGTCCATGGTGGTGAGTATAAAATCAGTGGTAATAAGAATAAAAGTGCATGCAAAATTTATATATCACATGCGAATCAATAATATGTTGTCTAAAAAGTATAACAGATATACACCAACATAATATAACAACTGTATAACTAAACAGGTTAACAATAACAATAAAAGGGGCATACCTGAGGATCGGCTATGATGCAACTCATACAACCTGAGTATCAGTACCAATATATAACACCTACAACATAGTAGAGTAAATACTAACTCTATAAACCGTAACACCGACATACTACCAATCTATGTCCAATATGCAAAGAACCGGGTCCATCCTGTATCACCTCAAGGTACTGGTCAACGGTATAAAACTGTCTGACCATCTCAATATTGATAATCCATACACGACCATATAGAATATGCAAGTAAAATGCAAGATGATGTACAATCAAATGCAGCAAGCATAGTAGAAACAAATGCAACAATCAACGATCATATATATAGACTCTAGCTATATATATTCTTATCACACTCAACTATATATATATATATAGAATCGCGATCACCTGCGCGACTAAACCATCCGCGCCCGTCCGCGACGCACCGAGCTACCTCCACGCCCGCCGTCGCCGCCGCGCCGCCACCTCCGCCGCCGGACCGGGTGCTGAAGCGCACCTCGGGCGGTCCGCAGAGACCGGCTTCCGGATTGCGGCGGCGGCCGAATCGCCGCTGAATCCGCCGAATCGCGGTCGGTAATGACACGCCATCGCCGGCCGCGATTCCGGATCGTGGTCGACTCGCCTGACGTACGGGGAAGGACCGCCGGCGGCCGGTGGTCCTTTCGCCGGATTCCGGCCGCGATTCGCCGGAATCCGACGACTCGCGGCAGTGGCGCGCGCCATCGCTCCGCGATCGGCCGGATTCCGGCCGAATCGCGGCCGGACCGGCGGGGAAAGGACCGCCGGCCGGGCGGTCCTTCCCGACGAGGCGGCCGGACGGCCGCGATCCGGCCGACCGCGGCATCGCGCATCGCTGACCGCGATTCGCCGATTCACGGCCGACGGCCCACGCACCGCCGGAAGTCGGCTCACGGATCACGGCGAGGTGCGCCTAACGCACTCCACCGCGCCGGAGGCGGCCGAACGGGCGCAACGGTAGTGGCGATGGGTGGGCGCTGGTTACTATAGACTCTTCTTGTCATGACGGCGCAGAATCGCGAAGTCGCTTTTCTATATATATATATATATATATATATATATATATATATATATATATATATATATATATATATATATATATATATATATATATATATATATATATATATATATATATATATATATATATATATATATATATATATATATACGACAATGCAGATGCATGGTCATGCCTGCGCGCCCCTACTCGCTATCACGACCATAGTGTGGCTTAGGTGGCACGACATGACAACTGTCCCAAATCAACACCAACTACTGCTCTCGAGTGGCCGAGTGAGCAGTATGAACAAGTAGCATATAAGCGTAAAGATCTAGTTACACAATGGGGGTCCCTGCTGCTGGCCACTCTGACTGACACTACTCATGAGTGGTCGAGTGTCACGCACCCAGGACAATTGCACGCAACTCCAACTACCACCGTCTATAGTGGTAGAGTGCGACACAACAAATGCTTTGCACTCACACCAGTTACTCCTCCATAAGTAACCTGGGAGGCAGAATGACTGACGACCCTCTCAACCACAAGGGAGACTATGTAGCCAGCATGCATGCAAAGACATGAATGCACAGTCACACATACAGACATCCACCACAAACTCTCTATTCTACAGAGAGTCATACCAATCTGATCAATACACTCTCTATCATGCAGAGGGTCGTACTCTACTTATCATATCCAGCTAGGACCATCGGTCCGTAGCGACACACTATCCATAATTCAAATGACCATACATATGTCCACAGCACACTCTCTATTATATAGAGAGGCATACTCAACTGATCAACACACTCTCTATCCCGTAGAAAGTCATACTCAACTGATCAAAACACTCTCTATTTTTCAGAGAGTCATACTCAACTGATCAACACACTCTCTATTCTATAAAGAGGCATATACAACTGACAACACCAAGCTAGGACCTCTAGTCCATGGCAATGTTGAATTGATAAATCACACGCCCATACACAACTACATGATCCATAGTGGATACGTACACAACCTCAGGATATAACCTAGAAACTCAACTTTACTTCAACAATCATCCACCCCCGGATGATTTATCAAGATTGCACAATTCAGTTTTACAACCGAATTTAGCAACGTACACATAAGTAAACCACTACAGGTCCACTTACCATAATATCTATAATTCATAACAAAGATGAATGAATAGATAACAACAATAATCGAATATTTAAGTGCAAAGACAAGAATCAAGCATCAGAAAAACTAGAGTGGATTTAAGGTCAACGTATCAACAATATGAAGTTATATACTTCAGGGTTTAGCTACTTCCTAACCAGGGTAGGAATATTACCCACCTCATATATAAACTGTTAGGACCTGTGCGCCTGCTAGAGGGGGGTGAATAGCGTCATGCTTGTTCGATGATGGAATTCTTTCGCGATTGTCTCTACAATTTCGTTAGCGCACAGCGGAATAGTAATGAAAGCAATAACGAAATAAAACAACAATGCAAACACGCGGATATAACGTGGTTCGTAACCGAATGGTTCCTACTCCACGGATTGGGTTCGTACGAACCCTAGCGATGCCAATCACACACCACTATGATAAACACTCCTTCTCGACACAAGTCGGAGGTGGAGAAACCCCTTACAAGTAATCTTACAATAATAAGATACAAATACAAGCAATTATAATAATGAAATACAATGCAAGTAAAGAAAACTACTTTACAATTGCCTTTGGATTGCTTGATTGCTTGGTTGCTTGAAATCAACTCGGAGACCCTGATTTGCAACAGCAAATTGATCCAAAAACCCTCAAGAAACTGTTGCTTTTTCCCTCCATCACGAGCTCCTTATATAGCTTCAACCTGTGCTGGAAAAAGTCGATCAGTCGACTGATGCCACTGTTGTCGTGAGACAACGGCTAGATCCACACTGGATAAGTCCAACGGATCTACCATTAGTCGACTGATCATACCCATCAGTCGACTAATGGAGTCTTCACTCAACCAATCGAGTCTCGACTCCATTCTGTGGTCGATTTCTCGAGCACCACCCATCGATCACACGATCGCCGATCGCTGAGCCATCCCGACCGCCCACCGCATGATCGCTAGGCCACTTCTCGCAGTCAAACTCTAGTTGACTCGGGCCAGTCGACTGCCACATGGCACCAGTCGACTGGCACACCTCAATCATGAGGTTTTTGCCCAAGTATGGTTCCCCCATACTTGCTAGACCACCCTTAGCCTAGACCTAAGCCTTCTAGACACCTCCATCAGTCTCATGCCTCTCGGATCCCTTCAAGTCATTCATGACTTGTTCATCCATCGCGCTAGCCTCCAGGTGCTTCCATCGGCTATGTCATGCTAACGGTGTCTACACCGCCAAGGCACATTGGACTTACGCCGCCAAGACTCCACTTGGACTTTACGCCACCAACCATTGGACTTATGCTGCCAAGACTTCACCCTTAGACTTTACGCCGCCAATATCAAATCCCTTGGACTTTCCAAATGCCAAGACTCAAGCTTGGACTTTCCCTTGCCAACCCATGTTGGACTTTCCATGCCAAGACTATGCTTGGACTTTCCCTTGCCAACCCATGTTGGACTTCTCAAATGCCAAGACCATGCTTGGACTTTCCATGTGCTAAGTACTCAAGACTTGGACTTTCCCAAATGCCAAGTGTCCCACTTGGACTTTCCATGCCAAGTACTCAAGACTTGGACTTTCCCATGACAATTACATTGTCATATGTTTTTGTCGAACATCAAAACATCACTCGAGTCAAACTCGAGTCCTGGTCAATCGTAACCTGCGTCGATTGCACCAACAATCTCTCCCTTTTTAATGTTTGACAAAAACCAAACAAACCATTGAGTTAGAACACTAACTCAAATCCCTTACCAATTATCCCAAATTGGTAATCACTCTCCAAATATTCTTCCCCAAATATTATCATCCTTTTTGACTAACATCAAAAAGGTTATCTCTCTAAGGAGGTCAATGTCTCATGTCTCCAATGAGATCTTACAATCTCCCCCTTGGTCCAAAAATACCTAGGATGCCTACCATCTTCCTAGTGATAAGTCTCATATCACTCAAGAGAGGCAATCCTATTCACTCTCCCAATTTCTAAATTGGGTTTCACAAAATCCCATTAATTTTCCCAATTGATATAACTTCTCCCCTTCAAGGAAAAAAACACATCCATCATCCCAAGATGGATACCTCCCCCTAAAGGCTTGCTCCCCCTTGACCATTGCACCAACAATGTCCTTGGGAAGTCCCTAAGCCAATAGGACCTCTAAACAATCAAAATTAAGATTAGAAATTCAACATTGAACTTTCAAACACCTTAAATTGATACAAACCCTAAACAACTTTCCTAATCCATATCCAATGGATTTTCACCCTTTACAATGCTTCCCAAAGCATATCCTAGGGTTAGGAGTGGTTAGGGACTTTAACCGCAGCTGAACACGGGTTAACCAAACCTAGTTTTCCCGAAATCAGACAATCAGTCGAGTGATTCAGATATCAGTCGACTAACACCCTCATCAGTCGACTGCCACCCAGGGCAGTCGACTGATAACTGAAATTTCCGAATTTCAATTATCAGAATCGAATTTTCAGGAAATCATAAATAATTATACGTATATCAAAAAATCACAAAATTTGGTACGTATAATACCTATGACCAATACAATGGGTGAAAAATGTTTGAAAAATAGTTTACCCATAAAATAGTGAAATTGGCACAAAGTTCAAAACCATTGAAATTTTCAATGTTTTGGCCCTACTTTGTATCGACTTCATCAATGGTGATTGCTATCAAAAGATAGACTTCACCATGGTTTTCTAAAATGATTTTAAAATGTTTTCAAAACCTTATTTTGGATTATATTCCTTGGGCTCAATGTACATGACTTGTACACAAGCTTTCCCAATGATCCACCTTTGAGTTAATATGAGTTATAGTTCATCTAGATGCAAAAACTATGCACCTTGAACGCAACTCATATCCTAGCATCTCACATGTATCTAGGGTGTATAAATACACATACATGTCAATTGAATGTGAGATATGGGTTTTGGTTCATTTAATCTAGGGTTTCATGCATTTTTCTAAGGCAACCCTACTTGATTCCCTTATAAATGAGACTCCAAGTCATGCCATTGTCCTCAGTTCAATTTTAATTAGATGCATGAATGATTATGACATTAATGATGATATAAATAAGAATATGCTCATAATCATGATGTCATGGCATAAAATGAAATCTAAAAATACATGACATTTAAAACCTTAATCCTAAACATGAACATGACATATACAATGATTAAAAATAAGCATGATGTCATGTGGCAAACAAAGCATGGCTTATAAAATATATAGGTATAGTAATACCTAAATTTAATATTAATTGCCATTTGAGATAATTAAGTATATTTTTGCCATATTTCTACTTTTCTACCAAGTGTGCCAAAAACCCAAAATGGCACACTAACCTCTAAACCTAAATTGTGCCAAATTAATCATTTTATCAAACTTCTCAAATAATATTGGCACATCCTTAAAAACCTTTAGGATTCAAATCAAATCACATTCCCAAGGTAACCATAACCTTGAAAATGACCTAAAGTGTCACCTTTACCATGGTTGAGTTAACTACCCATCCATTTAAAGTTGACACACCCTAAACCCACCTAGCGTGAATCAATCACGCTCTTAGGAACCCAAAATCTATTTGAGCTCCTAGGGTTAATTAGGTATTCCTTAGGGATAACCTCCCTAGATACCTTCCTAATGACCCTCCTAGGCTTGTTAGCCTTGGTCATTATGGTTTTACCTAGGTTGACTCTAGGGGTAACTCCCCTTGCAACCTTCTTAGTGGTCACCCTAGATTTCCTAGAAACCCTAGCCACTAGGCACAAACCTTGGTTACTCTTAGGGATAACTTCCCTAGTAACCTTAGTTTTCCTAGACCTAGTTTGTGTTCCATAGTCAAATGGAACACTATGATAAGCCACCATAGGCTTAGGTTTGTGACCCAAACCTTGCTTGCCCTTGGTTGACTTTTGACTCTTAGGTCCTAAGTGTTGACTTTGAGATTTGGACCTAGACTTTTGATCATTTGACCCTTTAAATTGGTTTTGTATGTTCCTAAGGGTCTTCTCAAGTTTTTCAAGCCTTGACCTCAAGGCTTGGTTCTCAATCTATAATTGCCCAATTTTAGAGTTTTGATTTAAATCATGGGCATAGGACTTCCTAGGCATATGCCTAGTCCATTTTGGATTAAAACCTAGATGATCCCCTATTTTCTTAATTGATTCCCTAGGTAGAATATTTTTAGGGACATTAGTCCCAAATTTCTCCTTACTCCTAAAGTTAACATTTTTAGCTCCTAAGCAAATATATCTATTGTTCCTAGCATGCTTTTCATGAACAATTGCAAGATTACTTAAGTTATTTCTAGCATGCTTTTTGACATTAAACCTAGAAGAATGGGCATTATTGAAATGATATACCTTAGGGTTTGCCTTAGTAGCTCCCCCTACTTGTGATGCTCCTTCTTGGGTCTTTTTTGCTTCCCTTAGGACAATGATTCCTATAATGTCCTTTTGAATTGCACTTGAAGCATATGATGTGCTCCTTGCCTTTAGGTGTTGGGGAACCGACGTCCTTGACTTTTGGTGCCGGTGAAGCTTTCTTGATCCTTTTAGGACACTTACTCTTGTAGTGTCCTTGCTCCCTACACTCAAAGCATATAATATGATTTTTGTTTAAAAACAAATTGCTTGAGTTACCTAGTTCGGTGGTGAGGGTCTTTTGAGTCTTTTCTTCCTCTCGACCAGATGCGGATGGCTCCTCTTGTTGCTTCAGTGTTGAGGATGCTCTAATCTCCTCCTTAATCCTAGAAGTGGATGCTTCTTCCACTTCCTCCACCGATCCGGAAGTTGATTCCCTATCAACTTCCGAATCCTCACTCGCTTGTGAGGATGATGATTCATCTTGAACCTCCTCTTCTTGAGCCGGTGATGGATCTTCATGGAGCTTTGCCACTTGGCTCCATAGCTCCTTGGCATCTACATAATTTCCCAACATGCACAAGATATTGTTAGGTATTAAATCGATTAAAAACATCAATACCTTATCATTTTTCTCGAAGGCTTGGACTTGCTCTTCGGTCCATCTCTTCTTCTTGAGGAACCCTCCCTTTGGTCCTATCGGATAGCTATATCCCTCCATTAAAGTTGACCATTCTTCGAAGTCCCTCATCATTAGGAAGTCTTCAATCCTTGCCTTCCATTGTCTAAACCCTTCTTGTCCATAGAAGGTATAAGGGATAGGTGTGTTGATATCCCATCCCAATTGTTCTTCCATCTTCACCCTCTAGCTTCTTTGTCTTAGCTCCCGGCGGTTAGTCCGTAGAAGAGCCCCGGGCTCTGATACCACTTGTTAGGATCTGTGTGCCCGCTAGAGGGGGGGGTGAATAGCGTCGTGCTTGTTCGATGATGGAATTCTTTCGCGGTTGTCTCTACAATTTTGTTAGCGCGCAGCGGAATAGTAATGAAAGAAATAATGAAATAAAACAACAACGCAAACACACGGATATAACGTGGTTCGGAACCGAATGGTTCCTACTCCACGGATTGAGTTCGTACGAACCCTAGCGATGCCAATCACACACCACTATGATAAACACTCCTTCTCGACACAAGTCGGAGGTGGAGAAACCCCTTACAAGTAATTTTACAACAATAAGATACAAATACAAGCAATTACAATAATGAAATACAATGCAAGTAAAGAAAACTACTTTACAATTGCCTTTGGATTGCTTGATTGCTTGGTTGCTTGAAATCAACTTGGAGACCCTGATTTGCAACAGCAAATCACTCCAAAAACCCTCAAGAAATCATTGCTTTTCCCCCCATCACGAGCTCCTTATATAGCTTCAACCTGTACTGGAAAAAGTTGATCAGTCGATTGATCGAGACCATCAGTCGACTTATGCCACTGTTGTCGTGAGACAACGGCTAGATCCACACTAGATAAGTCCAACGGATCTACCATCAGTCGACTGATCATACCCATCAGTCGACTGATGGAGTCTTCACTCGAGCAGTCGAGTCTCGACTCCATTCTGTGGTCGATTTCTCGAGAACCAGTCGACTGATCACATGATCAGTCGACTGCTCGAGCCATCAGTCGACTGTCCACCTCTAGCAGTCAACTGCTAGGCCACTTCTCGCAGTCAAACCCTAGTTGACTCGGGCCAGTCGACTGCCACATGGCACCAGTCGACTGGCACACCTCAATCATGAGGTTTTAGCCCAAGTATGGTTCCCCCATACTTCCTAGACCACCCTTAGCCTAGACCTAAGCCTTCTAGCCACCTCCATCAGCCTCACGCCTCTCGGATCCCTCCAAGTCATCCATGACTTGTTCATCCATCGCGTTAGCCTCCAGGTGCTTCCATCGGCTATGTCATGCTAACGGTGTCTACACCGCCAAGGCACATTGGACTTACGCCGCCAAGACTCCGCTTGGACTTTACGCGCCAACCATTGGACTTATGCTGTCAAGACTTCACCCTTGGACTTTACGCCGCCAATATCAAACCCCTTGGACTTTCCAAATGCCAAGACTCAAGCTTGGACTTTCCCTTGCCAACCCATGTTGGATTTTCCATGCCAAGACCATGCTTGGACTTTCCCTTGCCAACCCATGTTGGACTTCTCAAATGCCAAGACCATGCTTGGACTTTCCATGTGCCAAGTACTCAAGACTTGGACTTTCCCAAATGCCAAGTGTCCCACTTGGACTTTCCATGCCAAGTACTCAAGACTTGGACTTTCCCATGACAATTACATTGTCATATGTTTTTGTCGAACATCAAAACATCACTCGAGTCAAACTCGAGTCTTGGTCAATCGTGACCTGGGCCGATTGCACCAACATAAACCGTGTTGTTGATCCTCATGTTCCTGAATCTACATCGAATCAAATACCTGCACATGCGTAGAACACAATTAAGTCCATCATAATCTGAATGATCGGATCTAATTTTTACTTCAAACTCATATCACAACCCACGAGTCAAAAGTCAACACTACACAATTCATCTTATCCCCATGATAATATACTTAATCTCATTCTCCAAAATTAACCCTTCATCTTACCCTATACTGCAATTAACTCCACCATTACACTATTACCATCAATCTACAATCGTTATTCTCCAATAGAACAACATCATTCGCTAGCTATTAAATATCAATTCAACTAGGACATCCACTATAATTATCATACCACAATCCAAGCATCAGATAAACCGATGAAGAACTTACCCTAACATGTAGAGATGAATCACAACTATGGCCACAACTTCTTGATACGTCTAAAATCTGATCAGCACACCTAAAATTAACAATCCACAACTATAGTAAGCAATCGAGATTTTACCAGCAATCAAATGGAAATCGTTAGAGATCAAATAGTACGCTCGCTCGTGGTGGACATCGACATCACACGAAGGTGGCATTGGCATTGACTAGGATCTATGTTGGCTGCAAATCAACAGCGTCGTGAGCAGACCATAGAGCTGCAGCTGTGATGAAGGAAGGAGAAAGACGTGGCAACTGAGGGAGGAGAAGAGATCAGCAACAACCGACACAGCTCGCCGATGAAGCAGGTGACGACAACATCGATCAATTGAGCATGGAGGCACCGACCACAATTGATGTTATCCATGGTGCATGGTATCAAACACCGAACGGTGGCACTGAAATCTGAAATGGGCGACAGTGAGAGCGCGTGCATGGCCACTACAGTGGTTGGAGGGGCCCACGGTGGTGGCTGAGGAAGAAGGCAAGCTGCGGCGATGGAGAGAGGAGGGTCGATTGCGACGACAATCGGGGATCATGGAAAAGACCAGATTTGCTGGCTGCAGCTGGTGCTTATAGAAAATGAGGAGGATAAATGGCCAATCGAAAGGATCACGATTGGAAAAAGAAGAAAGGAAGAGAAATCGTAGTGATTGACGCTGTCTATCCGGCGGCGGAGATGAGGAAATCGCGTGGTGGAAGAGTGCTATGGTGACGGGCGACATCAGATCTCTTACGGTCGCGACGAGTGGCATGGAGACGGTGAGTGGCGTGGCGACGGCGAGTGGTGCGGTGGTGACGAGTGGTGCGGCGAGCGATGTGGAGGAGGAAGAGGAGAAACCGCGAGAGGAGAAAGTCTGTGAGGCAAGATTGGGAAGAAGAATCACTTGCGGTGGGGAGAAGAATCGGAGGCCTTTACTCTGCGATGAGAAACCGTTAGCGGAGAGGAAACGGAAGAACGGATCGAGCGGGTCAGGTTTGGGGAAAACATTTGTGTCGGGATCGGGATTAAATCGACATTTATCAATCCACTTAGGGCTTTATATTTAAACTTGGGTCAATTAAATCCTATTAACCGCTCATAAGCAAATAACCTACACAGACTTTCCCAAAGCCTATTAAATCTTTCCCCGCAAACTACCATAGAAATTTCCATTTAAGTCCAAATTTTTTTTTGAAAATTCCTAGAAAATTCCATAAGGTATTTTCCTAATTAACAAGCATTGTTTTTTTCTGGTATCTTACACGCGCCCACAGAATGCTTCGTAGCCAGTTAACCAGTTCGACTGATCTACATCAGTCGACTAGTGTATCACATCAGTTCGACTGATGCCGTGGATATTAGGGCAAATCGACCCGATTTGACTCGCAAAAAAACTCGAAGCCCTTCCTATTTCCTCCTCCGCCGAGTTCTTCTCACCCTTCTCTCTCTTTCTGGTGCTCCCATCGGCCGTTCTCACGCTTCGAGTCCTTTTTGGTTTGAGATCCCTCTCCTCTCAATGTTTCCAAGCCCTTGTCTCCATCGCAGCCTTCCCTTTCGATTAGGGCTTCACTGAACTTCGACTCTCGGTGTCGTTCCTGACCTTCCGCCACCGTCAACCATGCCTCCTAGGTAAACCCTAACCCCTAGTCTTGGATTCATTGTTTATCTATCTATACATTCACTAATCACTATTTTTCTTTGTTTTGTTGTGCATTTATCCATTATCATGCATTTTTGACCTGCATTCTTCCTTCCTTTCAATATGCATACTTAGAATTAAGCATTTTGCATCTAACGTAGTCGTCCACCACCTGTCGGTGAGGGCTCGTTGAACCCTCAACCCTCTACCGATGCTCGGTTTCCCACTTCGGGCCATGAGCTTGCATTTCACAAAAACAAATTTCAATTAATTCCTCCTCGAGCATTGGACCCCAAATTCTTTCAAGACCATTGCTTTGACATTATCCAAATCATTCGTTTCTACAACCTCGAGTCTATGGTGTTTTGTGAACACTCGGTCAATTCTACTTTGTTTTCAAAATTTTTCAATAACTTGGGACCGGTTGGAGAGGGGTTGAGGTACCGGACTCACATTGCTCAACACGATCTGGACTTCACTCCCCAAATCTGGGCCGACTTCCTCGGATGTCACCTATCTGAGAATGAGTTTCTTTTCTATCCTTCTTTGGGTGAGTCTCTTCCATCCCCTTTTGAGGATATTTCCCTATACTCCCTTCATGATCAATTCTATCACAGTCCCCATCCTTTAAATGTTAATCTTTTCCCCTCGAATGATCTTTCTGCTCCTGACAATGTCCTTTATAAGGTCATTGCTCATTGCATCCTTCCCATAGTCACCCGTGGGTTGGCTTTGGTTCGGCCTCTACATCTGTTTCTTATGCATGCATTCCGCCAAAGGTTAAATGTGAATATTAGTCTAAACACATTCCATTGCATCATTCATTTCATTAAGCCAAACAATGGCAAAGTCCACATGCCCTTTGATCACGTGCTCACTGAGTGGCTTGGTTCTATTGGCATCGACGTAACCAAAGGGGTCATCAAGCCCATATCCACCAAGTATGATCGCATGAATGCACGGAGTTTTTCTTTAGCGGGCTTGAAGCCCTTCGAGGATCCATGACTTGGGCTGCTAGACGACAATAGGCAGGCGACGCTCCAACACCTGAGGGTGATGCTGGAGAGGGTGACGCTGTAGAGGGTGATGATGCAAAGGATGACGCTATGCCAGACTCGGCCTTCGCAGCGCACCTCGATGCATTTGAGAAGGTGATAGATACCCATTTTGCAGAGCTTCGTCTGGAGTATGAGGAGCTGTTGGTGCAATTGGCCCGGACTCGAGTTTGACTCGAACAATATTTTGATGTTAGACAAAACGCATGACATGGGATTGCCATGGAAAGTCCAACATGGGTTGGCCATGCAAATCCAAGTGTGTAGCCTTAGTGGTGAAAAGTCCAAGCATGGGACTTGGTGTTGGGAAAATTCAAGCATAGGGCTTGGTGTTGGAAAGTCCAACATGGGTTGGCCACGTAAGTCCAAGTGTGTAGCCTTGGCGGTGAAAGTCCAAGCATGGGGCTTGGCATGGAAAATCCAAGCATGAGGCTTGGTGTGGGAAGTCTTGAGGACTTGGCAAGTTCACTAGGCTCGGGGTCCTTGAGTCGGTGAAGGATGACATTGCGAAGTCATGCCCTTGGTGCATCCAAGGGACCGCCAGATGGGGAGCGAATGGAGTGAGGCCCAAGGGAAGCAGACTTCTAGGGCAAGAAATGCGAAGGATGACATTGCGAAATCATGCACTTGGTGCATCCAAGGGACATAGGCCGAGGGAAGAGAGCTTTAGTGGGGAACTCCATGAGAGATGAGGTGTATTTGGCCAAGTGGCTAAGACTGAGTGTCGAATGCTCAAACTTGGTGTTTGAGGGTTTACCCGACGGTTGGATGCTCAAACAACTTGGTGTTTGAGGTTTTACCTGACAGCAGTTAACTAGCATAGGTGTCGGTTCGATTGATCCAAGTCGACTAGGGTTCGATTGGTGTTAGACTGCTTTCTATGGCCCGACAGTCGACTACCAAGGGATGGCAGTCGACTGATGGAAGTGTCGTGGGCATAGAATGCTCCGTAGCTAACTGGGTAGTCGGCTACGAGGTCAGTAGTCGACTGATGGTCATCATCAGTCGACTGATGGAGGATCCGTTGTAACTTGTCCAACGTGGATCAAGCCATTGTGAGACAACAACTACAGGAGCAGTCGACTAGGGCCTTTTAGCAATCGACTGCTAGGCGCAAAATCAGCTCGATGCAGGTTATAAATGGAGCTCGAGATGGAGGATTTTGCAAAGACTTTAAGGGTGATTTTGGAGGGGAATTGTTGTTGCATTCCAAACCTTCAAAGCCAATCCAAAGCAAGCAACAAGCAAGTGATTCAAAGTGATTTGTGTAAAGTGTTCTTTACTTGTATTTCTTATTGTATTTGTATTCTTGCATGTACTTTAGTATAACTGTTGTAATAGCTTGTACGAGGTTTCTCCATCTCTGATATGTTGTCAAGAAGGAGTTTAGTTAGTGTCGTGCGCATAACTAGAGCTCGTTGAGCTTGCCCCGTGGAGTAGGAACCATTCAGTTATGAACCACGTATATCGTGTGTATTTGTGTATGCTTGTGTTGTTGTTAATATTTCTATTTATATATTTCCGCTGTGCTAACGACAATCGTAGACAAGAGACACGCAACGAACGATCAAATTCCACCGTACGACAATTAAGGGCTATTCACCCCCCCTCTAGCCGGCCACCGACGTTCCAATAGTTGACAAATCTTAAACCCATCTAGCATGATGGAATCACGCTCTTAGGAACTCAAAACATATTTGAGCTCCTTGGATTAACTAGGTATTCACTAGAGATAACCTCCCTAAATACCTTCCTAATGACCCTCCTAGGCTTGGAAGCCTTGGTCATTTGGGTCTCCTTAAGGTTAACTCTAGGGGTAACTCCCCTTGTAACCTTGTTAGTAACTTTCCTAGGTTTCTTTTAAATCTTAGCCACTAGAGATCTACCACAGTCAACTCTAGGGATGGTCTCCCTTGTGACCTTGGTTTTCCTAAACCTAGACTTAGTTCTATAGTCAAATAGAACATTGTAGTATGTGTTAGTAATATATGAGAGGTGTCCTAAGGCAATATCCTTATGATTATACCATTTATTTGATAAATAAAGATTCACTATTTGAGTATACATGTTTTCATGTATTTGATTGGATCTTAAACTCATTCACTGAATGTCCACAATACGATTCACAGCATGAGAGAATTTGTGACTGTATAACAACTAGCGAGTATCTCTACATGTGTAATTGTGATGTATTGGAATTATCCCTAGTCGATGATTTGATGGATTTGGACATCATCAATTCTATCGAGACTAGCACAAGGTATATGTTAGTTATATATAAGAGGTGTCCTAAGGCAATCGCCTTATGTTTAAACCATTTATATGATAAATGAAGATTCACTATTTGAGTATACATGTTTTCATGTATTTGATTAGATCTTAAACTCATTTACTGAATGTCCATAATACGATTCACAACATTAGAGAATTTGTGATTGGATCACAACTAGTGAGTATCTCTACATGTGTAATTGTGATGTATTGGAATTATCCCTAATCGATGAATTGATGGATTTGGACACCATCAATTCTATCGAGACTAGCACGAGGCATACTCTTTGGTGTATCCAAGCAGCTGATTCTCATTGGCTGGAGACATTGTGATGTCCGGAGTTAATTGTGGATTCTTGTTATGATAATTAGTTCATTGGAGTGACCAGCTGTAAGACTTCATATGGTTCTTTGCATATATTGATATTCAATGAAGTTCTTATTGCAGCTTAAGTGCGATGTTCCTTTGACTTGCGATATTCAAGTCATCTTCGTCATGACGACTTATGCTTTGACATCTTAAGTAAGCATCTCTGAGGAGATGTGGACCCGGGATGATTGGGTATAAGTCGAAGTGGCCGAAGGTGTTTGAATAGCCTATAAAGGATTCACCACTCCTTGCGAGGAGATGTATACCTATGGCTTCTCATCGGATTGTTGCTAAAGTCTTTGGCCAAAGCATTACATGTTTAGAGTAAGGTACTCTTTTTTTTATGAAGGGTAAATAGATATCATCAAAGAAAAGCACAAACATACAGTAGCCTAGGGTTCATGCTCATGTCATGTCTGACGAAGTGTCAGATCTGAGATGTACCCCAGCGCAGCGTACAAGTGCTCTCATGAGTACCAACTCTCTCACGTGATACATTCACTCATTTCTCTCCATCATCCTTCTCGCATCCAAACCCTATCAACGGCGCATGTGTACCACCCATGTCTCTATGTGCTCCTGTGCACCATTCAACTGTACTCAGCTCCTCTTGTGTACCTTCTTGTACCATCCTGTCTCCTGAGCCCACCTACCGGGAATCAAGTGAAGGCAGGGCAGCCCACATCAGCAGCAGGCCCACCACATAATTCCAGCTTGGCTTTAATGTCCAGTTTGCAGCCAGCTCACGCATTCAGCCCAATAACACAGCATGTCCACATGTCTCCACCTAGGCTTGCGCCAGCTCAGCTAGCCAGTCTAATTGGCAGCCAACACAACAGCTGGGACAGGCAACACGGTGCTGCCCACGATGCTGCTTAGCGCACAACTCTAGGTTGCTTGGCCAGTCCTTGTTGCTTCACACTCAACGAGCGCCTGCAATTTCTGCTCGAAAGGACATGTTGGCCGGTGCACGTCAAGGTTGCAGCAGCGTTTCGAATCCTGCCCATTGCCTTCGTCCTCCCCAAGCTTTCGTCGGAGAAACACCAGCAACCACAAGAAGTCGACTGGAAGCTTCAGATGCCATGGACAACAGCTGCGAGGCATCGGAGGTCCATCGGAGCTGCCTCGACCCCGTCTCATGACAGGAAACCTCCACCCTCTCCAGGCCTTCCTCCATGTTACCTTGCTGCTGCACGCTCAAGCGACGCCAGCGATTTCTGCACGAAAAGGTCATGTAGCTGGTGCACTTCAAACCTGCAGCAGCACCTCGAGTCATGTTTCTGATCTCCCACGCATTGCCTTCGTCCTCTCCAATATTTCGCCAGAGAAACTCCAGTAGCCACAGGAAGCCACCTAGAGGCTTTAGATGCCATGGACAGCAGTTGCGAGGGACTAAAAATCCATCGGAGCCACCTCCAGCCCATCTCACGATAGGAAACCTCCGTCGAGCTTCGTCTTCGTCTTTAGCCTCCATCAATGTAGCGTCGTTGAGCTTCTCACTTGCACAACCATCAGTTGGGAAGAAGGAGCACGGGAGTGACCTGGGGGCAGGCCAGAGCCCCTCCGCGCATAGCTCCTGCCACTCGTGGCCCTGTGAGGGCTCCGTCGACGGCAACTCTCACGCCATCAGCATGACGCCGGCGAGCTTCTCCTTTTGTCTCAGGCAACAACTCAAGAGGCAGCACGAGAGACTCCCCCCAAATTTCCCCACACCTCCTCCTTTCGCTTCAGCCAACAACTTGAGAGGCAGCACGAGACTCCCCCCAGGTTTCCCCGCACCGCCTCCTGCCGCTTAGGTCCTAGGGTAGCTCACTGTTGGTTCCATCCCTCGCAACCCCTACCCCCCTCCGGCGACTCCTCACTGTTGGTTCCTTCCCTCGCAACCCCTGCCCCCCTCCGGAGACCCCTCATGGGATGCCGCCGGAGGGGGAGGGGAGACTCGCTAGTTTTGAGCGCTAGAGAGAGAAGCTCTGGCTTCTCTCTAGAGTAAGGTACTCTTAGATGCATGTGCAGTAACTAGAATCTGTAGGACGAGGAAATGATACTTGGGCTAGGTGTGACATAGTCGACCTAGTGGGGACTGACACTATAGACCATGTCCTGAGCCAAGTGGGTATAAGATGCGTGAAGGAAACGGGGCATGTTTCATTGTAGCTACTGAAGGGTTTCAAAAATGGTTCAAGAATCAACCATTGATTTTTTTGGTTAATTGGGGATCATGATGTACTACTAGGTTCCACTCATGATTGTTCTATAATTAATGGTTAATTATAGACGGCCAACATAAATTGGGAACCTATTTGGTCACATGCATAATGAGCGTAATCCGAAGGATTTAAAACAAGCTTGAGAATGAGATTCTCAGATCGAGAGAAACTAGGTTTGGTTGGACCAAATAAGGAGCGAGCATGAAATCGTTTCAGTCGCAACGGAAGCATGGATGGGCCGAGTCTTATGAAGACATGATGGATGAACCAAATTGGTTTGGTTCTAATCCAATGGTGGAGAATGTTAGAGAATTTGTAACGGCTAGAGGGGGGGGTGAATAGCGTCGTGCTCGTTCTTGATGGAAATTGTTCGCGTATGATCGTCTACAATTCGTGTTAGTGCAACGGAATAATAATAATAAAAGTAATACACGAAATACAATCACACGAACACAAATATTTAACGTGGTTCGGAACCGCACGGTTCCTACTCCACGGATCGAGCTCTAAAGAGCTCTAGTGATGCACACACACTCACTAATCACAAATACTCCTTCTTGACATAAGTTGGAGGTGGAGAAACCTTGTACAATAGATTACAACAATAATCTAAATGGATACAGGCAAATACAATAAGGAAAAACAATGCAAGTAAAGAAAACTACTTTACAATTGCTCTTTGAATGCTTGATCACTTGGTTGCTTGATATCAACTTGGAGACCTTGATTTGCAGCAGCAAATCGCCCCAAAAGCCCTCAAGAAACCATGCCAAAATCCTCCATCACGAGCTCCTTTTAAAGCTTCAACCTGTGCTAGAAAAAGTTGATCAGTCGACTGATCGGGACCATCAGTCGACTGATGCCACTGTTGTCGTGAGACAACGGCTAGATCCACGTTGGATAAGTCCAACGGATCTACCATCAGTCGATTGATGATGACCATCAGTCGACTGGTCAAGCCTCCACTGATCACCGACTACAGCAATGGTGAGACTCCATTCTCGTGGCCATTTTTCGAGCATCACGATCGATCACACGATCACCGATCGCCGCCATCCCGATCGCCTCCTCTAGCTGATCGCTAGGCCACTTCCCGCAAATAAACCCTAGTTGATTTGGTCGTGATCGCCACATGGCACCCGACCGCACACCTCAAACATGAGGTTTTAGCCCAAGTATGGTGCCCCCATACTTGCTAGACCACCCTTAGCCTAGACCTAAGCCTTCGAGCCATCTCCATCAGCCTCACGCCTCTCGGATCCCTCCAAGTCATCCATGACTTGTTCATCCATCGCGCTAGCCTTCAGATGCTTCCATCGGCTATGTCATGCTAACGGTGTCTACACCGCCAAGGCACATTGGACTTACGTCGCCAAGACTCCGCTTGGACTTTACGCCGCCAACCATTGGACTTATGCTGCCAAGACTCCCGCTTGGACTTTACACCGCAAATATCAAACCCCTGGACTTCTCAAATGCCAAGACTTAAGCTTGGACTTTCCCTTGCCAACCCATGTTAGACTTTCCATGCCAAGTACTCAAGACTTGGACTTTACCTTGCCAAGACCCATGCTTGGACTTTCCATGCCAACTCATGTTGGACTTTCCATTGCAAAGAACCATGCTTGGACTTTACCAAATGCCAAGTGTCCCACTTGGACTTCCCATGCCAAGTACTCAAGACTTGGACTTTCCCATGACAATTACATTGTCATATATTTTTGTCGAACATCAAAACATCACTCGAGTCAAACTCGAGTCCTGGTCAATCGTGACCTGGGCCGATTGCACCAACAATCTCCCCCTTTTTGATGTTTGACAAAAACCAAACAAATCATTGAGTTAGAACACTAACTCAAATCCCTTACCAATTATCCCAAATTGGTAAACACTCTCCAAATGTTCTTCCCCAAACATTTCCAAACATTCTCCCCCTTTTTGACTAACATCAAAAAGGTTATCTCTCCCCAAGGAGGTCAATGTCTTATGTCCCAATGAGATCTTACAATCTCCCCCTTGGTCTAAGAATACCTAGGATGCCTACCATCTTCCTAGTGATAAGTCCCATATCACTCAAGAGAGGCAATCCTATACACTCTCTCAATTTCCAAATTGGGTTTGTAAGAGTCCCATCAATTTCCCAATTGATGTCATATTCTCCCATAACTTCTCCTTTTCAAGGAGAAAGAACACATCCATCATCCCAAGATGGATACCTCCCCCTAAAGGCTTGCTCCCCCTTAACCTTTGCACCAACAATGTCCTTGGGAAGTCCCTAAGCCAATAGGAACTCTAAACCATCAAATTTAAAGTTAGAAGTTCAACATTGAACTTTCCAACACCGTAAATTTGATACAAACCCTAAACAACTCTCCAAATCCATATTCAATGGATTTTCACCCTTAATATTGCTTCCCAAAGCATATCCTAGGGTTAGAGGTGATTAGGGACCATAACCGTAGTTGAAACCGAACTAAAACAACCTAGTTCTACCAATGAGTGATTGAAATTAGTCGCGCACCTCCATCACCGCCACCACCAATGGTTGATCGATAACAAAATTTCCAAATTTCAGTTATCAGAGTTGAATTTCAGAAAATCATAAATAATTATATGTATATCGAAAAATCATGAAATTTGGTACGTATAATACCTATGACAAATACAATGGGTGAAAAATGTTTTAAAAATATTTTACCCATAAAATAGTGAAATTGGCACAAAGTTCAAAACCATTGAAATTTTCAATGTTTTGGCCCTACTTTGTATCAACTTCATCAATGGTGATTGCTACCAAAAGATAGACTTCACCAAGGTTTTTTAAAATGATTTTAAAATGTTTTCAAAACCTTATTTTGGATCATATTCCTTGGGCTCAATGTACATAACTTGTACACATGCTTTCCCAATGATCCACATTAAAAATAAGATGAGTTTTGGTTCAACTAGATGCAAAAACTATGCACCTTGAACTTAACTCATATCCTAGCATCTCACATGTATCTAGGGTGTATAAATACACATACATGTCAATGTGATGTGAGATGTGGGTTTTTGGTTCATTTAATCTAGGGTTTCATGCATTTTTCTAGGCAACCCTACTTGATTCCCTTATGAATGGGACTCCAAGTCATGCCATTGTCCTTAAATCAATTTTAATCAAATTATCTTAAATGCATGAATAATTATGACATTTGAAATGATATAAATAAGCACATGCTCATAATCATGATGTCATGGCATAATATGAACTTTTAAAAACACATGACATTAATCCTTAATCCTAAAACATGATCATGACATTTTAAATGATTAAAATAAACATGATGTCATGACATGTTATATGGCAAACAAAGCATGACATATAAAATATATAGGTATAGCAATACCTACATTTTAATATTAATTGCCATTTCATATAATTAATTGCATTTTGCCATATTTTCACTAATCTCCCTAGTGTGCCAAAAATCCAAAATGGCACACTAACCTCTAAACCTAAATTGTGCCAAATTGATCATTTTAACAAACTTCTCAACTAATATTGGCACATCCTAAAAACTCTTAGGATTCAAATCAAACCACATTCCCAAGGTAACCATAACCTTGAAAATGACCTAAAGTGTCACCTTTACCATGGTTGAGTTAACTACCCATCCATTTAAAGTTGACACACCCTAAACTCATTTAGCATGAATCAATCACGCTTTTAGGAACCCAAAATCGATTTGAGCTCCTAGGGTTAATTAGGTATTCCTTAGGGATAACCTCCCTAGATACCTTCCTAATGACCCTCCTAGGCTTATTAGCCTTGGTCATTTGGGTCTTACCTAGGTTGACTCTAGGGGTAACTCCCCTTGCAACCTTCTTAGTGACTTCCCTAGATTTCCTTGAAACCCTAGCCACTAGACACAACCTTTGGTCAACCTTAGGGATGACTTTCCTATTGACCTTGGTCTTCCTAGACCTAGTTAGTGTTCCATAGTCAAATGGAACACTATGGTAAGCCACCTTAGGCTTAGGTTTGTGACCCAAACCATTCTTGCCCTTGGTTGACTTTTGACTCTTAGGTCCTAAGTGTTGACTTTGAGATTTTGACCTAGGAGTTTGACCAATTGACCTTTGCATGTGATTTTGCATAACCTTAAGGGTCTTTTCAAGTTTTTCAAGCCTTGACCTCAAGGCTTGGTTTTCTAATTCTAATTGCCCAATTTTAGAATTTTGATTTAAATCTTGGGCATTGGACTTTCTAGGCATATGCCTAGTCCATTTTGGATTAAAACCTAAATGTTCTTGTATTTTCTTAATAGATTCCCTAGGTATGGTTTTTCTAGGGACATTAGTCCCAAATTTCTTCTTATTACTAAAATGGACACTTTTAACTCCTAAGCAAAATTCCTTATGTCTAACATGCTCTTTGTGATAAATAGCAAGATTGCTAAAATTATTTCTAGCATGCTTTTTACTAAAATTTAAGGAATGAGCATTGTTTAAATATACCTTAGGGTTTGCCCTAGAGGCTCCCCCTACTTGTGATGCTCCCTTTTGCCCCTTCTTCTCCCCCTTCGGGAATTTACTCCGATAATGTCCTGGTTGTCGGCATTTGAAGCAAATCACTTGCTCCTTGCTCTTTTGTGTTGAGGCACTGGTTTCCTTGACTTTTGGCACGGGTGGAGTCTTCTTAACCCGTTTAGGACACTTACTCTTGTAGTATCCTTGCTCCCTACACTCAAAGCATATAATATGGATTTTATTATTAACACATATACTTGAGTTACCTAGGGTGATGGTAGGTGCCGGGGTTAAATTTTGAGCTTCCTCATCTTGACCGGATGTCGAAGCTTCTTCTTGATGTTCCGGTGTGGAAATTCTCTCCTCCTCAATCCTAGAGGTGGATGCTTCTTCCACTTCCTCCACTGATCCGGAAGTTGACTCCCTATCAACCTCCGAATCCTCAAGCTCTTTAGATGATGATGTACTTGCTTGAGCTTGAGAGGGTGAGCACTCCTCTTCTTCTTCTTCTTCTTGGATTGATGATGGATTTTCATGAAGCTTTGCTACTTGGCTCCACAACTCCTTAGCATCCATAAAATTGCCTAACATGCACAAGATATTTTTAGGTATTAAATCAATTAAAAACTTCACTACCCTATCATCTTTCTCGAAGGCTTGGACTTGCTCTTCGGTCCATCTCTTCTTTTTAAGGAAACCACCCCTTGATCCTTTTGGATATTCGAATCCATCCATTAACATTGACCATCCCTCAAAATCTTTCATCATTAAAAAATCTTCAATTATTCTCTTCCAAGAATTGAAGCCTTCTCGTCCATAGAATGAATAAGGGACCGGTGTATTGATGTCCCATCCTAATTGTTCTTGGACTTCCATCTTTCCCTCTAGCGTTTTGACTTCGGGTTGTTAATCCGTAGAAGAGCCCCGGGCTCTGATACCACTTGTTAGAGAATTTGTAACGGCTAGAGGGGGGGTGAATAGCGTCGTGCTCGTTCTTGATGGAAATTGTTCGCGTATGATCGTCTACAATTCGTGTTAGCGCAGCGGAAAAATAATAATAAAAGTAATACATGAAATACAATCACACGAACACAAATATTTAACGTGGTTCAGAATCGCATGGTTCCTACTCCACGGATCGAGCTCTAAAGAGCTCTAGTGATGCACACACACTCACTAATCACAAATACTCCTTCTCGACATAAGTCGGAGGTGGAGAAACCTCGTACAATAGATTACAACAATAATCTAAATGGATACAAGAAAATACAATAAGGAAAAACAATGCAAGTAAAGAAAACTACTTTACAATTGCTCTTTGAATGCTTGATCACTTGGTTGCTTGATATCAACTTGGAGACCCTGATTTGCAGCAGCAAATCGCCCCAAAAGCCCTCAAGAAACCATGCCAAAATCCTCCATCACGAGCTCCTTTTAAAGCTTCAACCTGTGCTGAAAAAAGTTGATCAGTCGACTGATCGGGACCATCAGTCGACTGATGCCACTGTTGTCGTGAGACAACGGCTAGATCCACGTTGGATAAGTCCAACGGATCTACCATCAGTCGACTGATGATGACCATCAGTCGACTGGTCAAGCCTCCACTCGACTGCTGACCGCAGCAGTCGAGTGAGACTCCATTCTGTGGCCATTTTCTCGAGCATCAGTCGACTGATCACACGATCAGTCGACTGCTCGAGCCATCAGTCGACTGCCCTCCTCTAGCAGTCGACTGCTAGGCCACTTCCCCGCAGTCAAACCCTAGTTGACTTGGTCCAGTCGACTGCCACATGGCACCAGTCGACTGGCACACCTCAAACATGAGGTTTTAGCCCAAGTATGGTGCCCCCATACTTGCTAGACCACCCTTAGCCTAGACCTAAGCCTTCTAGCCATCTCCATCAGCCTCACGCCTCTCGGATCCCTCCAAGTCATCCATGACTTGTTCATCCATCGCGCTAGCCTTCAGATGCTTCCATCGGCTATGTCATGCTAACGGTGTCTACCCCGCCAAGGCACATTGGACTTACGCCGCCAAGACTCCGCTTGGACTTTACGTCGCCAACCATTGGACTTATGCTGCCAAGACTCCCACTTGGACTTTATGCCGCCAATATCAAACCCTTAGACTTCTCAAATGCCAAGACTCAAGCTTGGACTTTCCCTTTCCAACCCATGTTGGAATTTCCATGCCAAGTACTCAAGACTTGGACTTTACCTTGCCAAGACCCATGCTTGGACTTTCCATGCCAACTCATGTTGGACTTTCCATTGCCAAGAACCATGCTTGGACTTTACCAAATGCCAAGTGTCCCACTTGGACTTCCCATGCCAAGCACTCAAGACTTGGACTTTCCCATGACAATTACATTGTCATATGTTTTTGTCGAACATCAAAACATCACTCGAGTCAAACTCAAGTCCTGGTCAATCGTGACCTGGGCCGATTGCACCAACAGAGAATAAACTAAAGGGGTTTGGTTTGTTTTAAACGAATGAACCAAAGTTGGTTCGGTTCATTTGAACTTAAAATAGACCAACTCGGTTCAATTTATTTTAACTTAAGTTATTGGAGTGGGTTAACGGGTTTTGGTTATGAACCAATAACCGTTAAGAGAATGTGTTCTCTATAAATATAGGGCTTAAGGGTTTTTCGTGGTGAACTTCTTTTTTTAGAAAACCTAGCCACCCTCTCCCTCTCTTCTCCTTGCTACCGCCCAAGCAGGAGTTGTGCCAGCCTTTGTGCCACCGTCCACCTTGCTGCCGGCGTCCAAGCTGCTATTGTTCATCCTCCGGCGACCCTCCAGCGACATCCCTTGGCTTCGGTGACTAAGGTGGATCCGGCCTTCCTCCTTTGGGTCGGCACAACTCCTCCACCAAGCTGTCTAGTTTTCTGGACAGCTTCTTTCCTTTTGTGTTGGAGCATCATTTGGACGACGTTTGGAGCTCCGACAGTGACTAGCTTGCTGGGGATTCGATCTCCGATAATTCTCATAGGTGGAGGATGAAGGATTCGTCAATCGGTTGACGAATACCTCTCCGGAGAAGCGAGTTTTGGGGACTCATTTTTGAATCCGAATTTTGATTCGGATTGTGATCTTCTCTCGATCACATTATCTTCAACACGAGGCTAGTGTCTCCTACGAAGATGAGGCTCGTGACTTTGTGAAGCCATCCCGACGATACTCGGCGTGGATACGGATAGAGGCAATTCTAGCGAGAGTCGTTCCGGTTGATGTCATTCTCACTGCACGTGATACGTCATATATAACTAGAGTAATTTCCTTTTATTGCAAAATTTGAAACTACGATTATGTCTACACATGTTGTACTATGCATGCGTGTGATGTGTGTATTGTAATAGATTAGATTTATTGCTTTTTAATTCTTTCACTGTGCACATGTTTATGAAACATGTTCGAACACACACTCGTCACGGTGTCGAAAACCCAACAATGGTATCAGAGCCCAGGTTGTATTTCGACATAATCGTAAAATTATTTTGCGATAGTCATAATGGTTTTTATGGAAATTTTCTACTTTTGGAAAATTTAGAAGTATTTATGGAAATTTTCTAATTTTGGAAAGTTTAGAAGTGTTTATGGAAATCTTCTTTTTTTTTGGAAAGTTTAGAAGTATTTATGGAAATTAACACTTTCCATAAATAAAATATGTGATTAGATTTAGAAATTTATTTCCTAATTTAATCATGATTTGATTTGGGAATCAAATCGAAAACATATTTTATTTCCATAAATAGTTTTGGCAATTTAGGAAATTTATTTCCTAAATTAGATTTGACTTTCCTTAATTGAGAACTTCCATAAATAAAATATGTGATTAGATTTGGAAATTTGTTTCCTAATTTAATCATGATTTGATTTGTGAATCAAATCTAAAACATATTTTCTTTCCGTAAATAGCTTTGACAATTTAGGAAATTTATTTCCTAAATTAGATTTGACTTTCCTTAATTGAGAACTTCCATAAATAAAATATGTGATTAGATTTGGAAATTTATTTCCTAATTTAATCATGATTTGATTTGGGAAATCAAATCTCAAATATATTTTATTTCCATAAATTTTTATGAAATATAAGGAAATTTTGTAAATGTCATAATTGTATGTCATGTAATTACATTAGATGCATATCATTATGCCATGCGCATTGTGACATGTAGATGTATGGCATGTATGTCATGCCATGTAGATAATAGTTATTTGCATGCAAAGAGCATGAGACATTAAAACCCTTACACAATATTAATGCATACACCTTCCATTAATATGGTTAGAACCAGAGTTCTGTTTCTTGTTTGGGTTGTTGGACTCTCTCCAAGCCCGGCTCGAACCTGAACATGTTCAAAATATGGAATAGTTTAATACTAATATTGTAAGAGTCAGAGGTCAATCGTTAGCTTTGGTTATTGGACTCTCTCCAAGCCAGGCTAATTGGTTGAATGCACTCTAACCATATTAAAGTTATTTCTTGATTAATGGGTTGGCTTTAACCTGGAGCATCAGCTTGTTGGACTCTCTCCAAGGTCGATGTGAAGGGAGGTGAAGTTGGGTGCTATGCATATGATGCATACTTGTTAATGAGTTAACAACCCGATGTATGTGTGAACATTCAATTAGTTGATAGCACATTGTGATAGTTGCATATATGTGATATGCAATTGGTATACATGATACCTACCATTGTAGCTATGAATGACTTGTTGGACTCTCTCCAAGGTTGTTCATATCTATGTTGGATATCAGCCCATTCGGAGATGGACCTACGATCTCCCGAAGTGATTTTGGGGTTTTTAAAATTCGAAAAATGAATGGGGTTTATAAATGTATGTTGATGCATTTTAAATCATCTTTCTCATATATGCTCGATTTGTATTTCTAGATTAATCGCTTGATCATGATGTCTTTGAATTTACGCTCTATTTTGAATTTGAACAAATTGACTGGGTCGAACTTCTTGGACTGGCTTAGAAACTTGAGAATTGTTCTCAAGGCAGAAAAGCTTGCGTATGTCCTCGAAGAGCCTCTTCCTTCCCATCCTAGTGATGATGCAACTCTGGACTAATTGTTGGCCTATCAGAAACATATGAGTGATTCTGAACTAGTGAGTTGTATCATGCTAGCCGCGATGGTACCCGAGCTATGGAAGCAGCATTAGCATATGGATGCTCATTCCATAGACCTTCATTTTTATGAGTTGTTTGATGAGCAAGTGAGATTCGAAAGGTTCAAAGTCTCCAAGATCCTCTTCACCTCTGAGATGCAAGAAAGTTCATCTGTGGTACTGCTCAACATGCTGAAGACTATGGAGCCTTCTGAGAAGCATGAGCAGGGGACGGTACTGTTAGTTGATTCCTCAAAGAAAGGTTCTAAGAGGAAGTCAAAGGAACAGTAGAAGGGGAAGAAGAAAAAGTTTAAAAAGGTAGAACCAGCTCAAAAAGGGCACTTGCCATCATTATGACAAGGAGGGCCATTGGCGAAGAAACTACAAGATTTATCTTGAGTCCGTGAAGAAGAATAAGGCATTAGATGCCCCATCTTCTTAAGATATCTTCATTATTAATTGTCATTCTATTTCCTCAGACACTTGGGTATTGGATACTGAGTGTGGCTCACATATATGTAATGACATACATGGGCTAAGAAATAGAAGAAGACGCATAATGGGAGAGTCAAATTTACGTGTTGGGAATGAAGCAAAGGTTGCTGCACTCGCCATTGGAATGTATTTGTTGAAACTCCCTACAAGACTTGTCTTAGAACTGGACAATTGCTTTTATGTTCCTTCGCTGATAAAGAACATCATTTCTATTTCTTGTTTGAATAGAAATGAGAACCATTTAACTTTTAGTAATAATTGTTGTTACATAACTTTGAATGGAGTTCTTTATGGGACTGGAACTTTAAGCAATGGTATTTATATGTTAGACGTATCCAGTGAAATTTTCAATATCGAAGCGAGCAACAAGCATGCTCAAAAAGATAATCAATTAGCCTCCTACATGTGGCATTGTCGTCTTGGTCATGTAAGCAAGAAATTCATGTCCTAATTACACCGATGTGGAATTCTGGAATCGTTTGAATTGGATTCATACGATACATGCGAATCATGCTTAAAAGGCAAGATGACTAAGTTACCTTTTACAGGAAAAGGTGAACGGGTGGGAGAGTTGCTAGGTCTAATACATATTGATGTATGTGGACCTATGTCAACTCAAGATCTAGGAGGCTATATCTACTTCATTACCTTCACCGATGATCACTGACGGTTTGAGTATGTGTTCTTGATGAAACACAAGTCTGAAGCCTTTGAAAGGTTCAAAGAATTCAGAAATGAAGTAGAGAAACAACATGACAAGAGTATTAAAATACTTCAATCGGATCGAGGTGGTGAATACTTGAGTCAAGAGTTTCTAGATTATCTAAGAGACAATGGTATATTGTCTCAATCGACTCCGCCGTATACACCACAGCTTAATGGTGTATCTGAGAGGCATAACCGGACCTTGTTGGACATGGTCAGGTCGATGATGAATCATGCAAATCTTCCCAAGTCCTTTTGGGGCTATGCACTTCAGACAGTTGTTTACTTGCTAAACAGAATGTCAACTAAGGTAGTCTCCACTACTCCATATGAGATGTGGAATAGTAAGAAACCTCATGTATCTTACTTGAAGATATGGGGTTGTCCTGCTTATGTGAAGTGGATTGTATTTGACAAACCGGATGCTAAGTCTGATAGATATCTATTTATTGGATACCCTTGTTGGGAAAAACTCTGGATCTGATGTTCACAATATCGCGGGCAAATACTTTGCAAAACCGCAGCGGAAATAATAATTATACCGGATCCCACCAGAGATCCATGCAAAACTATATAAATCATTTTCTTTAATCTAGTCTAGATCTTATCTAGAGGAGAAATATACCTTCGGTGCGTGCCCTTCACAATCCCACTTTTCCAAACACTGTCGGATCTCAATATGGTAAGGGTAACCGTATATCTATGGTATCCACACTGACACCCACACTAGCTTTGGAGTCACGTTGTGCTAGCAACCCCTAGCAAAACGCCAAGAACTTCTTTTGGAAGAAGAAGGAGAGGAAGGAGGAGATGAGAGAACACTTTCTCTCTTATCCCTTTTGCTTGCATGCCCAAACAAAAAATCAAAAAGTATCTTCCATGTTGAGCACAAAACCCATTTTATGCACAAGCCATCAATGCCATTATCTCCTCATTAAGACATCTCTTAATACCAAGACCCTTGGTATTTTCCTTCATGAATTC
The DNA here is from genome assembly GCA_025175895.1 of Wurfbainia villosa. Lineage (NCBI taxonomy): Eukaryota > Viridiplantae > Streptophyta > Magnoliopsida > Zingiberales > Zingiberaceae > Wurfbainia > Wurfbainia villosa. The sequence goes on from CM045990.1 coordinate 36,827,502, forward strand.
TCATCATAAATACCAAGGCTCTTGGTATTCCCATGCATGATTAATCAAATTAATCATGCATGATGATGAATCATCTTCCATGGTTCAACTTGAGTCTAACTCAAGTTTAACCAGTTTGAGTCTAACTCAAATCTTGGCCATATGCTCAATTGTCCTTTTAGTCTAATTAAAAGAACCCATCTCCAAAATAGAATGTCATTTGTGTGTGACCCTATAGGCTCTTGTAACATTGACAATGTATCTAAAACCCTTTTAGATACTTAAGCAATAAGCGGCATCTAGCAATACATCATTGCTACCCAAGTTATAATATCGTCGAGATCCGACAACCTTTCCGTGACTATTATCATGTATGCCGGTGTCCTTTTATCTCTGATATCTTAGATCGATCAATGAGGCATAGAATGTGTCATCCCCTTATCGATCTTTATATTTCTTGACCCCCAAGTAGACTCACTCAAACAAATGAGTTCAATATCTCATATTGACTCATTTGAGCATGTCCATGCATTTCGTGGTCCTACTCTATCAAGAGGCCAAAGATATCACTCCCGTCATATGGGAGGGATAGATCTCATCTACATCACTCACATCCCTCAGCATAATTCGTTACATACCTAGTGATCGCCGTTATAGTGCACCTAGTTACGGTGTGACGTTAGATGATACTAAAGTACATAACTCCTTATGTAGGGAACTGTAGTGACTTCAGGTCTAAGGACTATTCATACCAATAGTCACATGAGAAAGTATATGACACTCATATAATATCCATGATACTTTCTCATGGCGGGTTAATTCAGTATATATATTCTCCAATATATATACCCATGTGTCAATGTGATATCACATATCCATGACTTGTAAGATCAAGTCATCCATTGACCTACATGCTAGTCTCTATGTATTAATATTGCCCTTGTATATTAATACTTGACTAGGAATATTAAGAATAGTGTTCTTTATAGCTTCTCATAATCAATTCTATCAATTGATATACTGTAGATTAGAACATACTATTCAAGGACATTATTATATTTATTTTAGTTGACACATACATAAAGTAAATATAATAAACAATCTTTGAATTTTTTTAATGAAATATGATACACATGATCCATAATTAATCATCTCATGATTGACACTAAGGGCTGACACTAACAATCTTCCACTAGCACTAGTGTCAATCACTGTAATCTCTAAGACCCAGTGACCTAGTATGACCATCAAGCTTTCTCTGTGCCAAAGCCTTGGTCAGGGGATCCGCAATGTTAACATCAGTATCTACTTTGCATATCCGCACATCTCCTCTATCGATGATCTCTCGAATGAGGTGATACCGCCGTAGTATATGTTTGGAACGCTGATGAGAACGAGGTTCCTTAACCTGTGCTATAGCCCCGTTGTTGTCACAATAAAGCTCTATAGGGCTCACAATGCTAGGAACTACACCAAGCTCAGAAATAAACTTTCTGATCCAAACTGCCTCCTTTACTGCATCTGAAGCAGCAATGTACTCGGCTTCTATTGTAGAATCTACAACTGTGTCCTGCTTCAAACTCTTCCAGCTCACAACACCTCCATTCAGACAAAATACATACTCTGATTGCGATCGCGAATCATCTCTGTCGGTTTGGAAGCTTGCATCGCTGTAACCCTTTACAACTAGCTCCTCATCACCTCTAAAGATCAAGAAATATTCTTTCATCCTTCTCAAGTACTTAAGAATATTCTTGACAGCTATCCAATGATACTCACCGGGATCTAACTGGTACCTACTCGTCATGCTCAAAGCATATGAGACATCGGGGCGAGTGCAAATCATGGCGTATATGATAGATCCTATAGCAGATGCATAAGGAATCTGATCTATGCGTTGTTTCTTTTTCGTAGAAGAGGGACATTGAGTCTTCGAAAGACTTACATCATGTGACATTGGCAGAAATCCCTTCATGGAATTCTACATGGCAAAACACTTAAGAACCTTGTCAATATATGTACTCTAACTCAGACCAAGCAATCTCCTAGATCTATCCCTATAGATCTTGATGCCAAATATATAGGTTGCTTCACATAAGTCCTTCATTGAGAAACAATTCCCAAGCCAAGTCTTCACAGACTCCAGCATAGGGATATCATTTCCAATGAGTAGTATGTCATCTACAAACAAAATGAGGAAAACAACTGTGCTCCCACTAGCCTTCTTGTAGACACAAGGTTCATCTTCATTCTTAATGAAATCAAATGTTTTGATCGCATCATCGAATCGACAATTCCAGCTTCTAGAAGCTTGCTTTAAACCATAAATGGACCTATGCAACTTACAGACCTTTCCAGCATCCTTTGGATTGACAAAACCCTCAGGTTGTGTCATATACACATCCTCGAGTAGATTTTCATTAAGAAATGTAGTTTTGACATCCATCTGTCAGATTTCATAGTCATAGTAAGCAGCAATAGCAAGCATGATTCTAATGGATTTGAGCATCGCAACTGGAGAAAAGGTTTCATCATAGTCAATACCATGAATCTGCTTGAATCCTTTTTCTACCAATCGCCCCTTATAGGTATGCACATTGCCATCCATGTCAGTCTTTCTCCTAACGACCCACTTGCACCCAATGGGTTTGACCCCTTCAGGTGGATCAACCAAAGTCCATACTTGGTTAGTGTACATGGATTCCATTTCGGATCTCATGGCCTCAAGCCATTTCTCAGAATCTGGGCTCATTACAGCTTCCTGATAGGATGTTGGCTCATCTAGCATGACACCATCATTGTCATCCAAGAGAAAAGAATATCTCTCAGGTTGACAACGTATCCTATCAGACCTGCGCAGAGCTTGATCTACCTGAACAGGTTGTACCATAACTCCTTGTGATGGCTGTTCTTGTTGCATTAAGGCATCCGTGCTATTTTGTGTATCTTGAACTTCTTCAAGATCAATTTTACTCCCACTAGCCTTCCTAGAAATAAATTCCCTTTCTAGAAAGACACCATTTTTGGCGACAAACACTTTAGCTAGCGTGGGGTTGTAAAAGTAATATCCTTTCATTTCCTTAGGATATCCTACAAAATAACACTTGTCTGATTTGGGGCCTAATTTATCTGAAACTTGAAGTCTCACGTAAGCTTCACATCCCCAAATCCTCATAAAAGACATCTTGGGAATCTTCCCAGTCCATATCACATATGGTGTCTTTATGACTACCTTAGATGGAACACAGTTAAGTGTGAAAGCAACTGTCTCTAGAGTATATCCCCAAAAGGAAGGAGGAAGATCAGTACGACTCATCATTGATCGTACCATGTCTAACAGAGTACGATTTCTCCTCTCGGATACACCATTCAACTATGGTGTTCCGGGTGGAGTGAGTTGAGATCGTATCCCACACTCAACTAGATAGTCATGAAACTCTTGTCTAAGGTATTCCCCACCTCAATCTGATTGAAGCATCTTAATACTCTTTCCAAGTTGGTTATGTACTTCATTCTTGAATTCTTTGAACTTTTCAAAGGATTCTGATTTGTGCCTCATAAGGTACACATCCATATCTACTAAAATCATCAGTAAATGTAATGAAGTACTGATAACCAACTCTGGCTACGACTTTGAAAGGACCACAAACATCATTATGTATGAGGCCTAACAAATCTATCAGTCGTTTGCCTTGTCCACTAAATGGAGTCTTGGTCATCTTGCCTAAAAGACAAGATTCGCATATCTCATATGATTCAAAATCAAATGAGTCCAGTAATCCATCTCTATGGAGCTGGGATATACGACTTTCATTTATGTGACCCAAGCGACAATGCCAAAGATATGTCTGATTCAAATCATTAGATTTGAATCGTTTGGTATTTATGTTATAGACTGGGTTTTCTAGATCTAGAACATAGAGTCCATTCGTCAAATGTGCACTGCAATAAAACATTTCATTTAAATAAATAGAACAATGTTTGTCCTTTATAGTAAATGAAAAACCTTTCTTGTCCAAACAAGAAACAAACATGATGTTCTTAGTTATTGCAAGTACAAAATAGCACTCATCAAGTTCTAAAATCAAACCACTCGGCAACAATAACGAATATGTTCCTACAACTATAGCAGCAACTCTTGCGCCATTGCCCACATGCAGGTCCACTTCCCCTTGCGTCAATGATCTACTTCTTCTCAAGCCCTACACATTAGTGCAAATGTGAGAAGCACAACCGGTATCCAATACCCATGAAGAAGAAATAGATAGATTGACTTCTATAACATGTATACCTGAAGCAGAAGTCTCACTTTGCTTCTTCTTGACTTCTTCAAGATACTTTTTACAGTTCCTCTTCCAATGTCCAACTTCCTTACAGTGGAAGCAAGTCCCTTCCTTGGCCACCCCACCTTTGGGCTTCAATACTTTCTTACCCTTTTCTTGGGTCTTGCCTTTAGACTTCTTCTTACCTTTGCCCTTTTTAACCATAAGTACATTACTAGTACTAGGTTGTATCTTCTTAAGATTCCTCTCAGCAGTTCTTAACATGCTTAAGAGCTCAGGCAATGGTTTGTCAATTTCACTCATGTAATAATTCATGACAAATTGACTAAAGTCTCTAGGCAAGGATCAGAGAATAAGGTCGTACAACTCTTGGCCTAAAGGAAATCCCAATCTATCAAGGTTCTCCACATACCCAATCATCTTGAGTACATGAGTTCCTACGGGTGTTCCTTCTTGCATCTTGCATTAAAACAATGCCTTAGATACCTCGGATCTCTCGTGCCTCACTTGCCCTTGATATAGTTGCTTCAGGTGTGCAACTATAGCAAAGGCATCCATGTTCTCATGTTGCTTCTGAAGATTAGAGTTCATGGTTGCAAGCATAAGGCATGATGCATCTAATGCATCATCTTGATGCTTCTTGTAAGCATTCTTATCAGCACGAGTGGCATTGTTGGTGGGTGGTTCAGGAATTGGTTGTTCTAGGACATAGAGTTTCCGCTTCTATTTGAGAACTATTCTCAAATTCCTATACCAGTCAATAAAGTATGCTCCATTGAGCTTGTCCTACTCAAGGACTGATTGCAGAGATAGGGTGTTTGACGTATTTGAAGACATAGTGATCTGCAATAGAAATGTAGACATGTATCATATTTCAATCATTTATTAAGGCCTTTAACTAAATGATTCTCCCACTGGTCACAAAGTGGTACAAGATCCATATTATACCACATCTTGAGTTAGCTTTGGCTAATCGCCCAAGACTCGTATAAATTAGGTAGGTAACTCGTACCAATTACATCTAATGTAACTCTTGTATATCTTCATGAACAACATTTGTTCATAGTGCCCATCGAATGAGATATCCTTCTAAATTACTACTCATCTTGAGTTAGCTTTGGCTAATCGCCCAAGATTTGTATAATGTAGGTAGATGTCTCGTATGAGCCATGCCTCTAAGTTCATCAATCTAATTGAGAGAGCTTAGTTAAGTCAAACTCAAAGTTTAATAGGCGGACATCACAATTGTCCTGTCATACTTTACCAAGGTAAATTGAGTCACTTTGCTTTGGCAAACACGCTACCATTGAACAAGGTAATAGTAAGTATTAAACTTTGGTAGGCATATAATAAGTGACCTAATTGTGTGACAACTGACTATGCATGCATCTCATATAAGCATCACATACACAAGCATCACATATATCAACATATAACTTTAAACGTGACATGGTTATGGCCTGAATCTACGATCTTCTCAAGCCAATGAGAAGAGAGAATGGATAACCTAGGGATGACATCTTCTCCAAGTGCTTCCTTGGGTCATCCTGTGTTGTCGGCATCCTTCTTGTAACTTCAACCTTCAATGGACTTTTCATTTCTTCATTTTGTACATTACAAAATAAGAACACTTGAGTTACATTCGAGTCTAAATCTATTTTACAATTGGAAAAATAGAGATGAAGGCGCGACATGCAAGCCGCATTATGAATTACAACATGCACACACAACACACAACCACAATCATATCATTCATAATGATGTGATTTTATAAAATTGATTATACATACACAAATTTTAAAGTCGCTTCGCTGATAAGCCACAATGCCATGGCAGTCCCGCTAGCCGATTAGTGGGCAGGGTCAAGGGGCAGTGCCCCTTGCGTGGGCCTCAGGGGGCAGCCCCCCCGAAGCAAAATTTTATTTTCAACTCCTTAAATGAGTTGTTGCCCTCGGTCCATCACTATGAACCCAAGTCCCTCATTTTCGGAGCATCCCGTGTCCTACACGGTCAGGCCGTGCCAATTGGCACGACCATGCTGGGGTGATCAGAGGCCCACACGGGCAGGCCGTGTCTTTCCACACAGCCATGTTAGGGCAATCAACCCGTGATATGGTTTTGATGTGTGTAGCAAAGGGTTTAAGTTAGGGCGATTGGATTTGATATGTGCGTTGGAGTCTTGCAGGACTTAGTAATTTGCACATGGAGCTTTGTCAAGTGTCACCAACTCAGAACCTCGTGCTTGAGTCGGCGAAGGAGCATTGCAGAGTCGTGCACTTGATGCATCTGAGGGACCGTCGGACGAGATGACTTGAAGCAAAGCCAAGGAAGCAGACTTCGAGGGCAAGAGACGTGAAGGAGCATTGTAGAGTCATGCGCTTGATGCTGCCGAGGGACGTGGCCACGAACGAAGAGAGCTTCGACGAGGGACTTCAAGTGAGATGAGAGAATGAGTGAATTGTAAGTAGATCATTAAGTGAACTTGGCCGAATGGCTGAGTGTCAGAGGCTCAACCGCAAGGGTTGAGGTTTACTCGATCGTTGGACACTCAAATGGATGTTAAGTTTGAGGTTTACTGCACGATCAATCGCCATGACATGGCGATCGCTCCAGTCGAATCGGAGTTCGACCGGTGTGTGGGTAAATCGATCATCGACATCGCTAAGGTAAAAGCTGATCGATCACACTGTGCACATGCACAAAAGTGAGTCATCACTTGACTGGAAGTCAACATCAGTCGACTACTAAGGGAAGCAGTTGACTGATCACACTGTGCACGAGCACAAAAGCTAGTTGGCACTCGACTAGAAGTCGACATCAGTCGACTGATGATATCATCAGTTGACTGATCATCTGACTGTTGGAGAAGGCGGCCATGGATCCCGCGAATCTGGCCTGGTCAAAAGCCGTTGGAGTCGACATCAGTCGACTGATGAAAGCATCAGTCGACTGATAGTGTCCAACGGGAAGATTTGCTTCCTCTCTATAAAAAGAGAGGGTGGGGGCTTTTAGATGGTTAATGCTTATGCTCCAAACATTCTATTAAGTGCCCCACAAAGCTCAAACTCCTTCTTCTAGTTTTCTTTCACATCTATTGTAAAAGAAGGAATGATCTCATATGTGTAAAGGTTTACCTCCACCTTGCTTGGGCTAAAGGGAGAGACCAATAGTGGATTGGTTGCGGAGTGATTCACCGGGGATGAATTGGACCGTGGATTAGCGCTGAGGCCATGAACCAAATTATATCCTTTGTTAGCATTGATTTTGTTTTGCTTATCTTAATTGCTTGTTTTGTTTATTTCCGCTTGCACTAACGATTATTGTGGGCGATAAACTGAATGACTTTCATCGTTCCTACAAGTGGTATCAGAGCCAAGTCACTTGTCGAGGACTAACCACCGCAACAAGCACTTCATCAAGAGATGGCCGGCTATAATATTCATCCGCCGAAGTTTGAAGGGGAATTTGTTAGGATGTATACTGAAAAGTCTATCTTTTGTATGAACATCTTTATTTTTGAAATAAGAATCACATGATCATTGTTTGCATATTTATGGTTATGCATATTGTCTAATACGTTATATTGTAGATAACATGGTGTGTGGTGTCACACGGGAGATCATGTTATCGGCTCCTTGTAAAGTATAAGTATAGGCTCACAACCGAAATGACTTTGGACAAACCATTGGTATGGTTGTAGTGTGATTTGGTATTGGTTTGTCTTGACCATAGAATCACACTAGTGCACTTTGTGTGTATTGAGCAGGATCGACTTAGAGGTGATTCGATTTATTGTTTACTATACAATCGAATCAGGCCTCAGATATTATTTAGTACATGCTCTTAATCCCGATATAATAACAGGCACATATACTTAGTATTCATTTCTTTGATTTACCAATGGGCGAGATTATAGATTAAATCGATAGGCTCGGTAAGTTGGGAAATGATATTATTTATATGGTGTGCCGTTGATTATAGGAGGAAACCGTGTCCTATATATTAGGATGATGATGTCCCCTTGAGGAGCTCATAAGGTTCATCATGTAAACCCTACAGGTGGACTTGGTCCGACATGATGATAAGGTTGAGTGGTACTACTCATGGAGTTAGATGTTGATTAATTAATTGTCAATAAATTAATTAATTGACGAACATTTGAGATCTTAAACATGGGGAGATATATGTACAAATAATATATGGAGCCCATATTAACTTATGGGGGTTTGTGAGGTAGATCAATGATAATCCTCTAGTGGAATGGATAATCATTAATGGATCGGACTTTATGTGGGCTTGATCCATTGGGTGCCCAAGATCCAACTCCTCCTCATGGTCCCTTGTTGGATCGATGCGGTTCGCTAGAGGGGGGTGAATAGCGAAAAACCTTTTCCTTTTTTTTTCGTTCGTTCGTTAAAACTCGAGAGATAATTAATTGCAGCGGAAATGTAAAGTAGAAAGAGACAATGAAGCTTTACTTGGTTCGTAGCCTTCGGCTACTACTCCAAGGCCCTAGTGGTCCTTGACCACGTACGGAGGGCAAAAGCACTAAAGGAACTCCTCCTCGTTAGAGGTAGGAGTTAATCGATACATGAAGGAACAACAAAAACTTGAGGTAGAGGGACACTCCCCCTCTCCTCGTATATGATAAAAGCTCCGAAAAGTAGATGAACAACTGATAAAAACTAATACCGACGTACAAAACAATAAAGAAAGTTAAACCTAGACGTCGGAAAGGAAGGACTTCGTTGTCGGAGAGTTGTAGCTTTGCGGAGGCTTTTGGAGGCTTAGAATTGTTGATGAAACCCTAGGTTTGGACCTCCTTTTATAGCCTTTGAGCCCCTTTTCGAGAGGAACCCTAGCCAATCATATTTGAGCACCACTCCCCTTGAAATTTGGTGATAAACCTTGACTCCTCGAAGTCGATCATTGACCATCGATCGGTGATGGCCATCATCGATCGGCCCGATTGATGGCTGTCGATCAGTGCTGACCTTCGATGATCATTGTTTGGCAAGTGGTCGAGTCCTCAAGGTAGCGGTCGTGATGCTTAGGCTGCGGGGCAAAGTTAGCTGCTTCAGAAAACATTATTTGTGACCTCCGACCATCCGATCTCGACCTAGACTATCTATAGGATGTCTTTGGTCGGATCTACGCTTAAGATCATCCCCGTAAAGAGGATACGACCTCACTTACGCTCGCACACACAAGCTTACCTTGATACTTACGTGTTGCTTTTGCTTCCGGCCTTCCACTCAATTCCTTCGGCTCCCTCCGAAGTCACTCGAGTGTCGCCCGACCACCGCGGCTTCCTCCGGGTGTCGCTAGCCTTCATCTCCAGCTATAGCAATCTTCTGCGCACTTGATTTAGCTCGTGAGATAACGACATGATCTTAACTTTGTATCGTTTGCTATAATCAAAACTCAGGTTCGACTTAGGTGCCTACTGCACCAACAATCTCCCCCTTTTTGATTTATGGCAAACCCACATACAAAGTTAAGAAAAATAAATTAAGTGCATTAAGCAAAATAAGTATGAGATATGCATGAATGAGCATGAGTATATAAAAACTCTTTTTCAAGTGCTCCCCCTTGAGGAATCCTCCCCCTTGACCGAGGGTGAGTACTTGAGAAGGAGTTTTAACTCTCCCACTTGATATTTGCTACTAAAAAAAAGAATTAAGTAACCAAAATTACTTAATATTGGCCATAGTATTTAAAATAAGTTTTAAGTTAAGAAATCAAAAAATTGATTTCTTAACCTTGGCCTTTACTTCCATTTTGTTAACAAGTTAACTTAAAGTTAAGTAAATTACTTTTTGTTAACAAGTTAACTAAAAGTTAAGAATTCCCTTAACTTGCTTTGTTAACTTAAAGTTAAGTAAGTCTTGGCCATAAAAAAAATTGATCCCTTAACTTTGGCCTTTTTCTCCCCCTTTTGCCATATATCGAAAAGAGTGAGGGTGTGTGTGGAATAAAAAAAATAAGTTTTAATTTTAAAGTCCAAGCATGTTCCACATTATTTTGAAAATAATATACTAAAAATAAGTTCATCTATAAAATGTTTGACTCATATTTGGCTTGATTGATATGGAAGATCAACCAGTCCTGGTCAGAGTCGGTTAGTATGTATAATTATACTCCGAGGTTCATAGCGATGCACTAGCTCTACATCTGGAACCAGGAGTAAGGTCCTAACATCTCATGCCCATCTACGTGGCTAAGTACACAAACACATTAGTCCTATGTGTTGTGAGATGTATTGGCTCCTTAAATCTATAGGTGCATGATATCTAAGGTATGTCCTATGCTAGTTCCATAAAAATGAAATTTAAATAATAGTAGTAAGAAAATATAATTTGCAAGTTCCTATTCTATTACGCACATGCCCAATTTTTGTCTTAATAGACTAAATTCGGCTTCGGGTAGGGGTTTAGTGAATAAGTCTGCCAAGTTAGACTTCGATTCGACGTATTCGAGTTGTATGGCTCCGTTGGCCACATGTTCTCGAATGAAATGGTGTTTGACCTCTATATGTTTGGTCCTAGAGTGACATATCGGATTCTTTGTAAGATTAATTGAACTAATGTTATCTACGTGAAGTTTAGTATTCGTAAAGTCTAGCTTAAGGTCGCGGAGAGTGTGCTTCATCCAAAGAAGTTGAGTGACACACTCACCCATTGCGATGTATTCAGCTTCGGTGGTAGATAAGGCAACACAATGTTGCTTCCTACTGCACCAACTCACTAGACTTGAGCCGAGTAGTTGACAACAACCACTCGTGCTCTTTCTATCGAGTTTACTACCGGTATAATCCGAATCGGAGTAGCCGATTAGTTCGAACTCCGTAGATCTAGGGTACCAAATACCAACGTTAAGTGTACCCTTAAGATATCTAAGGATACACTTAACTAGGGTTAGGTGAGACTCCTTAGCACAGGTTTGAAACCTGGCGCACATACTTACTGCGAATAGGATGTCGGGTCGACTCGCAGTTAAGTATAGGAGACTTCCTATCGCGCTCCTATAATACTTTAAGTCAATGGACTTACTTTCTAGGTCTTCTCCTATGTTAACATTAATCACCATTGGGGTGTTTATTGTCTTAGCATCTTGCATTCCAAATCTTTTAATTAACTCCTTAGTGTATTTTTGTTGATATAGGTATATACCATCCTTAGTTTGTTTAATTTGTAGACCTAAAAAGAAACTTAACTCGCCTACCAAGTTCATTTCGAACTCACTTTCCATGAGTGAAACGAACTCGTTTAGTAAGGCTGAGTTAGAGGTTCCAAAAATTATATCATCTACGTAAATTTGAGCTATGAATATTTCTTTACCTAAGGTTTTTACGAAGAGAGTTGGGTCAACTAAGCCTTTGTTAAACCCTTTTGACTTAAGATAGATTGAAAGTCTCTCGTACCAAGCTCGAGGAGCTTGTTTAAGTCCATAGAGAGCTTTCTTAAGTTTTAGAACATGGTCGGGTTTATCTAAATTTTCGAATCCGGGGGGTTGGCTAACATAAACTTCTTCTTTAATGTATCCATTTAGGAATGCCGACTTAACATCCATTTGAAACAGCTTAAATCCTCGATGTGCGGCATAAGCTAGCAACATTCGAATGGATTCGAGTCTAGCTACTGGGGCATAGGTTTCATCGTAATCTAAGCCTTCGACTTGACTAAACCCTTTGGCGACTAACCTAGCCTTGTTTCTAACTACTTCACCTTTATCATCAAGCTTATTTCGAAACACCCACCTTGTTCCAATTATCGTTTTGTCTTTAGGTGGTGGTACTAATTCCCACACTTCATTCCTAGTAAATTGAGCTAGCTCTTCTTGCATTGCAATAATCCAATCGGGATCAAGAAGAGCTTGTTCAATTGATTTGGGTTCTATCTTTGAAATTAAGGAAATTTGACTAAGGTTCCTATAGGATGCTCTAGTTCAAACTCCTAGATTAGGATCTCCTATCACTTGATCGATAGGGTGGTTAGTATGAATCCTAGATTGGGTTGGGTTTGTGTCACCTAATGCTTGATCAATGGGGAGACTTGGTTGAACACTAGTTTGACTCGGATCACTTGTCACTTGGTCGACAAGAGAAGTTGGTTGATGTGGATTAGACTCGATCTCAGGGTCGGAGACGAGTTTGGTATCAGTGGGCTCAACACTTGGGGTCATTAAGGGTTTTGTAGGTTCGGGTACTTCATCGAACACTACATTAATAGTCTCTTCGACTTTAAGGGTATCGTGGTTATATACCCTATAGGCTCTACTCGTGGTTGAGTATCCTAAGAAGATTCCGGTGGAGGTTTTGGATTCGAATTTCCCTAGGTGGTTCTTAGTGTTTAAGATATGTACTTTACATCCAAATACCCTAAAGTACTTGATGTTGGGTACTTTATTGTGATAAATCTCGTACGAGGTCTTAAGGTGCCTCTTTACCATAAGGATCCTATTCTGGACATAGCAAGCCGTGCTAACGGCTTCTGCCCAAAACCTATCAGGTAGGTCGTATTCGTTCAACATGGTCCTAGCGGCTTCTTGTAGAGTTCGGTTTTTCCGCTCCACTAGGCCATTTTGTTGAAGGGTCCTAGGGCAAGAGAATTCATGGTGGTATCCGTTTAGGTTACAGAAGTCGGTGAACCTTTGATTTTCGAATTCACCACCATGATCGCTTCTAAGTCTTTTAACCTTAAGGTTTTTTTGATTCTCGATTAATTTGAATAGATTGATTAATTGATCTAGGGTATCATTTTTATGTTTGATGAACCTAACCTAGGTAAACCTGGAGTAGTCATCAATTATGACTAAGCAATATTGACTTCTATTGAGTGACTTGGCTCCATGTGAATCGAATAGATCCATATGCAGGAGCTCAAGTACACTTGAGGTTCGTTCTTGGTTAGTTAACTTGTGTTGTGTCCTAGGTTGTTTTCCTTGTTGACAAGCATTACAGATTTTATTAACCAAATTGTTGAGGTTGGGTAAGCATCTGAATAAGCCACTCGACTCATCTTGTGGGCCGAGTCTTGTGTGCGAGTGACCGAGTCGTATGTGCCACAACCATGATTCATCTTATTTTTTCATAAGACATTTGGCTGAGGATTTGATTAAGTTAATTGTATAAATGTTATTTGTCCTAGTTCCTTTGAGTATTGTTTTAGCTGTTTTATTTGTTTTAATTACACATTCATTTTCTAAAAATACGACCTTATAGTTATTGTCACATAATTGGCTTACGCTAAGCTGGTTATATTCAAAATTCTCTACAAGTAATACATTTTTAATAACAAAATTCGAGTTAAGCTCGATATCACCTGATCCGATGATTTTGAGCTTGCCGTTATTCCCAAAGGCTACCGATCCTTGTCGTTTGAATCGAAGCTTCGTGAATTTGAGTTGATCCCTGGTCATGTGTCGGGAGCAACCGCTATCCAACATCCATTGATCCTACACACAAGGTGGTTGGATTGGATGTTAGATATTTTTTTTAAAGATTGGTTGTAAGTTGTTAAACCTAGGTTATCTCACCTGTGTCTCTATGATCAAGCATGTTATACTTATGTGTTTTTTGTGAGATGACTTCCAATTAAGTTGATTAAGTGCATTTAGGTTCAAGTAATTTTATGTTAGATTTGGATTTGACCCTAGGCTTGTCAAGTTTACCTTTTCAAGATCATGGCTTCCAGGTCGTGGCAAGGCACAGGGGCCTTCTTTTATCGGATCATCGACCACTTCCTTAGACAAAGCAATTTTCAAGAAAATGATGACTTGACTCACCTAAGACTATTTCCTAGTCTAACTGGTTATTTTTGAAAAGAGGCTCCCCGATGCTCAATCTTTTTGAAGGATTTTAGTTGGTTATGTACGTGTTCTAAGTGAGTTCACAAGTTTTTAAAAAAAGAAAAAAAAATTCTAAGCATGTAATTTCTAAGTTAAAGCACAAACATGTTTTGTACTGGCTCTCCCTAGACCGTTGAATCGGTTCGGTCTATCCACATAGTGGATTTGGTCCTTGGGAACCCAGTACGGGTTGGATCCTAGAGTTGAAATCAAAAAGTTCTTAGGGACCCATGCTTGGACATGTTTCCTATGTCGACTTACAATCGACATATACGACCTATTAGTCGTGTTTGAGTTAAACCCTAGTCCAGCCTTGTTGTACACGGCCCTTTGAGATCCAAGTAGGAGGTCAAGTCCTTTGGATCCCGAAGTGAACCTTTCCAACGTGTTCCTAAGATCTTCAAATTGACTTTTCAAGAGAGAGTTCTCAACTTCGAGCTTTTCAGCTCGAGTTGAGTCCTTCTCTTGAACTCGACTAGTCGAAGAGGTTAGGGAGATCGTGTGTTTGAGGAGTTTGACCTCCTCAACCAGGGTCTCGACCTTGGACTCGGATTTAACTAATTTCCTAGACAAAAACCTAACCGTATTATGTAAAGTATTAAATAAAGTTCGACTTACTTTAAGGGTATCTTTTGAACCGGATGCGTATCCGTGGCTTGACTTGAAGGTAGCTTCATAGTCCGAGTCATCCTCAGGTTCTGACTCAAGTTCAGGTTCGGTCTCCGTGTCTGACTCAATCGATTTCACCATGAAGACGTGGTCTTCGTCTTCTTTGGATGACGCTTCTTCCCATGTCGCGTTGAGGGCCTTCTTGTGCTTAGGTGCTTGGTGGTTGAGCTTGGGGCACTCGGACTTGATATGTCCAAACCTGTTACACTCATAACACCTAATATTAGAACTTTTAGGCTTACCTTGGTTGGGTCGAGTCGTGGTTCGCTTTCGTCCCTTGGCTATCCTTCGAGCTAGGTTCATTAGTTTGGCAGTCAACTCCGGGTCAACTTCTTCTTCGGACTCGTCTTCCTCCTCGGTTGGTGGTGGCTTGCTTGCGATTTTCTTCTTCTTTGAACCTGCAAACAAGGCTATACCCCTCTTGGACTCCGAGTTAGACTGCTCATGAAGTTCGAAATCCGAAAAGAGTTCATCTAACCTAATTTTGGAAAGGTCCTTGGAGACCTTATAGGCATCGACCATGGATGCCCATAAGGTAGTCCTCGGAAAAGAGTTTAGGACATACCTTATAAGGTCGCGGTTTTCGACCTTTTGCTCGATTGCGTGTAGGTTGTTGACGATGTCCTGGACTCGGGCGTGAAGTTGCGTCGCGGACTCGTGTTCCTGCATTTTTAAATTATACAATTTATTGAATAAAAGGTCGCGCTTACATACCTTGGCTTCATCGGTCCCTTCGTGTAGCTCCACTAGTTTTGTCCAAAGATCTTTTGCGCTTATGAAGGGGCCGACGCGATTTAACTCCTCCTTGGACAAGCCGCATTGGAGGATTTGTGTTGCCTTGGCATCGGCTTCGACTTGTCATTTTGTTGCAACGGTCCATTGATCATAATCCAAGGAGTCACCCACTTCATTAGTCGGAAGTGTGAAACCCGTTTGGATTATGATCCACATCTCGATTTGGGTTTTGAGAAAGCATTCCATCCGACATTTCCAGTAACGGAAATCATCTCCGTTGTAAAACAGAGGTCGAACGGTGCTAAAACCCTCGAGATGGGCCATTAGAACAAAAAAAAACAAGGAGACTAAAAAGAAGACCTAGCAACGATAAAAACACACGAAAGTACCAAGACTTGCGTCTTGGATTAGTAGTGTGGGAAATAAAAAGAGACAAACGAAAAATAGAAAGTTAAGCAAAGAAATAAGAAACTAAATAAAAAGTAAGTACTCACAACCTTCGATGTCCCCGAAAGGCTACTAAACATCGATTTTTTAGGATGAAAACAACTTGTTACGGGGGTAAACCCCTATAAGAAGTGTAGATCTCAGCGAGGGCTTCGATTTGGTAGGTAGAGCGTGTCGTGGGTCAACTTGTACGAAAAGTTATGCCCGTTTGACCGTCGGCTACTCCAAAAGCGAATACTTGCAAAACAAAACCAAACGAAGAGTACCAAGACTTCATCTTGGATTAGTAGTGCGGGAAAAAATTTAAACGAACGAAAAACAAATCTGTAAAAAAAATATTAGATTGGTGGTTTCATCAAATCTAAGCGCCCCCGGCTCTGATACCAATTGTTGGATCGATGCGGTTCGCTAGAGGGGGGGGTGAATAGCGAAAAACCTTTTCCTTTTTTTTTCGTTCGTTCGTTAAAACTCGAGAGATAATTAATTGCAGCGGAAATGTAAAGTAAAAAGAGACAATGAAGTTTTACTTGGTTCGTAGCCTTCGGCTACTACTCCAAGGCCCTAGTGGTCCTTGACCATGTACGGAGGGCAAAAGCACTAAAGGAACTCCTCCTCGTTAGAGGTAGGAGTTAATCGATACAAGAAGGAACAACAAAAACTTGAGGTAGAGGGACACTCCCCCTCTCCTCGTATACGATAAAAGCTCCGAAAAGTAGATGAACAACTGATAAAAACTAATACCGACGTACAAAACAATAAAGAAAGTTAAACCTAGACGTCGGAAAGGAAGGACTTCATTGTCGGAGAGTTGTAGCTTTGCGGAGGCTTTTGGAGGCTTAGAATTGTTGATGAAACCCTAGGTTTGGACCTCCTTTTATAGCCTTTGAGCCCCTTTTCGAGAGGAACCCTAGCCAATCATATTTGAGCACCACTTCCCTTGAAATTTGGTGATAAACCTTGACTCCTCGAGGCTGATCCTTTGGCCATCAGTCGACTGATTGCCATCATCAGTCGACTGATGGCAGCATCAGTCGAGTGATGACCTTCGGCAGTCGACTGATTGACGGCAGTCGAGTCCTCCAAGCTGGCAGTCGACTGATGCTTGCTGCAAGTCAAAGTTAGCTCAACAAAAACATAATTTCGACGGTCGTCGACCATCCGATCTCGACCTAGACTATCTATAGGATGTCTTTGGTCGGATCTACGCTTAAGATCATCCCCGTAAAGAGGATACGACCTCACTTACGCTCGCACACACAAGCTTACCTTGATACTTACATGTTGCTTTTGCTTTCGGCCTTCCACTCAATTCCTTCGGCTCCCTCCGAAGTCACTCGAGTGTCGCCCGACCACCGCGGCTTCCTCCGGGTGTCGCTAGTCTTCAGCTCCAGCTATAGCAATCTTCTGCGCACTCGATTCAGCTCGTGAGATAACGACATGATCTTAACTTTGTATCATTTGCTATAATCAAAACTCAGGTTCGACTTAGGTGCCTACTGCACCAACATCCCTATTGTATCCTATTAACACCTCATGAAGCTTAGATCCAATGGATGAAAATAAAACTCTAGATCCAAAGGTAGAGATTAAATCTCTAGATCCGACGGTTGAGATTAAATCTCTAGATTCGACGGTTGAGATTAAATCCCTAGAACCAATGGTGGAGATTAAAACAAGGCTTGAGCCCAACTCTATAAATAGAGCATTAAGGTGGGTGGCAAGGCTTGATGGCTTAAGGGGATTAGGGTTTGCTTCCCTTGGGCGTCAAGCAATCCCATTAGGGTTAGGATTAGGAGTGGGCGGCTAGGGTTTTGGTGTTGGGGTGGGCGACAACAAGTGGAGGAAGCTTCTTCTTCTTCTTCCTAAGGTTTGGCCGGCACCTATCCTTCTTCCCTATACCTTGGCCGGTGCTCAACCTATCCTTCTTCCCCTCTTCCTTGGCCGGTAACTAGGAGAGCTAGGGTTAGGGTTTTTGGGCGGCTACAAGGAGAAGGATTGGTTTCTTTTTTTCTTCTCCAAGTGTTGGCCGGCGCCTATCAACCCCATTGATTCTCCTTTGGCCGGTTCCCATACTCCATGTTCTCTTCCTTGGCCGGTGGCAACATCGAGTCTATTGACTTGGTGGCCGATTCTAGATAGGAAGAAGAGTTTTGTTTTATGATCTTCCTTTGTTCAGAGTGAACAAGGAAAGGAAGATTGGTGATCTAGGAGGCTTCGACTTTTGGAAGATCGTTGCCCACACGACGTCCAAAAGGAGGAAGGACATACAATAGAAGATCAAGAGGTATAATCTTGTTTATTTTGATTAGTGTTCTTTTGTATAATGTCTAGAATTGTTTTTCAATTATATGCATGTTGTATGTGGTTGTTTACTTTATGTATGTGGCTAATATAACTTGGACCCCGAATATAAACACAAAAGCTGGCGATCCGTACATCATCTATTCCGCAGCTATTCGTAGAATAGAGGTTGGTTACTTGAACAACAAGTTTGTTCAAGTGACTACTCTAATCGAATAGCACGATGATGAAACAGTTGCTTGGGTATTCCCTTTTGTCTAGGATTAAATTTTTTAATCCGGGGACATCGATGGGATAACCATGAACAAGCGACCGAGTTGAAGTGGGAAGCGGAGTTTCTCCACCTTCATGTGGAATAGGAGCTTCGGTCTGGGACAAAAACCCTTTAGAATTCGCTTGGTGGAAGAAGCGAATGGAGGTATTTTTCGAAACCGATATCAAAATTCTATTAATAATGGAAAATGATTTTGAGATACCTAGGGATGAAGAAGGAGAGCCTTTGGAGAAATCAAGGTGGAGTAAGAGGCAAAGGGAGGAGTACTTGGTGAACTCAAAGGCAAAACACCACCTCTACAACGTACTCCCTCAACAAGAAGTTAATCAGATAGGGGAATGTGCAAGTGCTAAGGAAATGTGGGAGAAACTCATAGAGATTCATGAAGGCACATCCGAGGCCAAACTAGCAAGGAGAGATGTCCTACGTTCCCAATTAAGCAACATCAAACTCGAAAAGGGAGAGAAGGTAAAATCTCTACATTCTAGGTTTAAAGAAATCTTAACCAGTTTGACAAGTGTAGGGGAGAAGCTTTCCAACCGGGATATGGTAATGAAGACTATAGATGTCTTTCCCGGGTCCTTGAAGTGGAGCTCAATGGTGGACTCCTTCTACATTTCAAAGAATTTAGAAGTGAGCACACTTGAAGAATTCTTTTCAACCATGGAGCTCCATGAAACAAGGCTTGAAGGAGTAGTAGAAGAGCCAAGATTTCAACCATCAAGGGGAGTGGCACTATTAGCCAACAAGGGGAAGAAGAAGATGGAGACTCCCTCCTCATCCGATGAAGCCTCCTCCTCCTCCATGGATAGCACGGAAGAAGAATACATGGTAAGGAAGGTAAGGCGTGCATTAAAAGGCTTTAAATTTAACAAATCTCATGATAGGGGGAGAAGGCACAAGAAGAAAATCATATGCTACAATTGCCAAGGAGAGGGGCATATAAGAGATAATTGCCCTCACTTGAATAAGAGCAAAGAAGAGAGGAGGAAGAAAGAATAAAAAAAGAAGGGGAGGAAGAAGAAGGAAGAGGAGAAGAAGGCCAAAGAAAAGGGGAAGGCCAAGGCACTAAAAGCTAGGACATGGGATGATCCCTCTTCATCGTCATCATTGGAAGAAGAAAACGCCTTCGTCACAAACCTTGCATTGATGGCGTTTGATGATCTAGACACCTCCTCCTCCGAGCAAGAAAAATCAAGCACAAGTGAGAAGAGCTCTAGTGAAGGGGGAGGCTCATCATCATCCTCATCCGAATCCAAAGAAGAAGACATGAAAACTATGGTAATGAATCTAACTCCTAAGAAATTAGTTTCTATGATTTCTAGCTTAACTAGGGATTTATTTAGGGCCAAAAAGAAAAATAAGAGCATGCTAGATCAAATAAAGGCCTTAGAAAATAAATTAGAACAAGCATGTTTAAATGTTAATGATGATGATGCACGCTCACATGATTATATGCCTTTGGATGTTAATGATGCATGCATTGAAGAAAATAGGGCCTTAAGAGAAAAGGTAGACCATTTAACCAAAGCCCTAGAAAAATTCACAATTGGCTCCAACACCCTTAATATGATTATAGGGAGCCAAAGGGCAAGCTTCAATAAAAAAAGGCCTAGGATATAAGGGAAAGACAAATGAAAAGGCCTATAAATGTTTGATTGCTAGGGGTCAAGTCAAGAACAAGACAATTGCTAGAAAATGGATCCCTAAGGAATATTTAGTGAACCCCATAGGAAAGAACTTGTATTGGGTTCCTAAATTCATCCTTAAGGGTTAGGAAAACCCTAGAATAGTCAACCATATGGAATTTACCTATATTATATTCTTTGGTTGACTTAGGATGACAAAGACTTAATTTTTGAAATAGTGTTGGGTGATGATAATGCACCCATAATTAGTTTAGATCATGTTTTGGGTGATACTTGACTTATTATCATGATTTTATACCTAATGCATGATTAAAAGTTGATTGATACATTAGTTTCATGATCATAATGTGAAATCAATACATATATGTTTTTATGATCATGTGGGTTTTTAGGATGATACTTAACCATGGGTAGAAATGCATGAAAATTTTGGTTAAGTATATAAATACCTTTAGGAACATCTCACACTCATCATAAGGATAACTTTGATTGAAAACTTATCATGGGTGAGATGTTAGGATGATACTCATGGTCCACTAATGCCTATGGCATTTAGATGGTCATTTAAAGTATCAAAAGAGCAATAATAGACAAATCATGGGGAAGGCTTATGTTTAATTCATAGACATATTGTCCAAAGATCATGGTTGGATATTTCATATATTTTCAAAACAATTTCATACTTTAAAATCTATGTGTTCATGTTTTGAAACAATCTAAAGCAAAACTATGTGTTAAAATTGATACAAACTTGATCAAAAATCTAGTTGTTTTTGAAGCTTTTGGATTTTTGACAAATCATTGAAAATATAAGTATTTTTCATGAAAACTCATTATTCTCTGATAAAGGAACTTAGAATAAATGTGTTTTCAAAATTTCATGATTTTTTGAATTTTCTAGAATTTTTGGTGCATTTCTGAAATTGGTTCGAAAAATCAAAAATCCTGAAATCCATGTGCGATCATTGGTAGTCCAACGATCGTGATGTCTGTCTGCGACACGTAACCTGTTTTATCAGGTTTTTATTTTGATTTTGGTATTTTTTTTTCCTCCTTAGAGTTGATGTCATGCTTATATATCATTTGGATAGTATTTTTGATGGTGTCAAAAAGGGAGAAATAGGAAAGTTTAAGTTAATCATGCTAATTGGGAATTTAGCATGTCTTAAGAGGAAGTTGCATGTTTAAGGGGGAGTTGTTATACTCATGTTTTTATTTACATGCTTTCCTTGCTTATGTTTATTGTTATTTGTTTACCTAACTTAAACGGATTGCCACACTTCAAAAAGGATGAGATTGTTAGGGCAATCAACCCGTGATATGATTTTGATGTGTGTGACAAAGGGTTTAAGTTAGGGTGATTGGATTTGATATGTGCGTTGGAGTCTTATAGGACTTAGTAATTTGCACATGGAGCTTTAGCAAGTGTCACCAACTCACAACCTCGTGCTTGAGTCGGCGAAGGAGCATTGCAAAGTTGTGCGCTTGATGCATCTGAGGGACCGCCGGACAAGATGACTTGAAGCGAAGCCAAGGAAGCAGACTTCGAGGGCAAGAGACGCGAAGGAGCATTGCAGAGTTGTGCGCTTGATGCTGCTGAGGGACATGGCCACGAACGAAGAGAGCTTCGGCGAGGGACTTCAAGTGAGATGAGAGAATGAGTGAATTGTAAGTAGCTCATTAGGTGAACTTGGTAGAATGGCTGAGTATCGAAGTCTCAACCGCAAGGGTTGAGATTTACCCGACCATCGGACGCTCAAACGGATGTTAAGTTTGAGGTTTACCCGGCACCAGTCGACTTCCATGACATGGCAGTCAACTGCTCCAGGTCGAACGGAGTTCGACTGGTGTGTGGCTGAATCAAGTTGACATCAGTCGACTGCTAAGGGAAGCAATCGACTGATCGCATTGTGCATGGGCATAGAAGCGAGTTGTCACTCGACTGGAAGTCAACATCAGTCGACTGATCGCACTGTGCATAGGCACAAAAGCTAGTCGACACTCGACTGGAAGTCAACATCAGTTGACTGATGTCATCAGTCGACTGATCATCTGACTATTGGAGAAGGCGGCTGCAGGTCCCGCGAATCCGGCCTTGTCAAAAGCTGTTGGAGTCGACATCAGTCGACTGATGAAAGCATCAATCAACTAATAGTGTCCAACGGGAAGATTTGCTTCCTCTCTATAAAAAGAGAGGGTGGGGGCTTTTAGATGGTTAATGCTTATGCTCCAAACATTCTATTAAGTGCCCCACAAAGTTCAAACTCCTTCTTCTAGTTTTCTTTCGCATCTATTGTAAAAGGAGTGATCTCATTTGTGTAAAGGTTTACCTCCACCTTGATTGGGCTAAAGGGCGAGACCAATAGTGGATTGGTTGCGGAGTGATTCACCGGGGACGAATCGGACTGTGGATTAGTGATGAGGTTGTGAACCACGTTATATCCTTTGTTAGCATTGATTTTGTTTTTCTTATCTTAATTTCTTATTTTGTTTATTTCCGTTTGCGCTAACGATTATTGTAGACGATAAACCGAACGACTTCCTCCGTATGCGAAAGAGGGCTATTCACCCCCCTCTAGCCGGCCACCATCGTTCCTATAAGCCGTGGGTTGCTCTCACAGAGGCGCCCACGACCAAGCCGTGTCTTTCAACACGGTTGTGGGTTTGAACATGGCCAGGCCATGTTTTTCAACACGGCCGTGTGTCGTCTTGTTCAACCCCGTTTTTGCCCCTTTATCAATATTTCATGCCTAAAATTCGTGTATCCATAATTCATATGTTTTATATCTAATAGAAAACATGAAGATCTAGATTTATATCACATATTAATCATTATAACGAAGTATATATTTTGCAAGTGGCTCTGATACCACTGTTAGGAAAAACTCGGAATTTGATGTTCACAATATCGCAGGCGAATACTTCGCACAACCGCAGCGGAAACAATAATTATACCGGATCCCACCAGAGATCCATGCAAAACTATATAAATCATTTTCTTTAATCTAGTCGAGATCTTATCTATAGGAGGAATATACCTTCGGTGCGTGCCCTTTGTAATCCCGCTTTTCCAAACGCTGTCGGATCTCAATATGGTAAGGGTAACCGTATATCTATGGTATCCACACTGACACCCACACTAGCTTTGGAGTCACGTTGTGCTAGCAACCCCTAGCAAAATGCCAAGAACTTCTTTTGGAAGAAGAAGGAGAGGAAGGAGGAGATAAGAGAACACTTTCTCTCTTGGCCCTTTTGCTTGCACGCCGAAACACAAAATCAAAAAGTATCTTCCACATTGAGCACAAAACTTATTTTATGCACAAGCCATCAATGGCATTATCTCCTCATTAAGACATCTCTTAATACCAAGACCCTTGGTATTTTCCTTCGTGAATTCTCATCATGAATACCAAGGCTTTTGGTATTCCCATGCATGATTAATCAAATTAATCATGCATGATGATGAATCATCTTCTATGGTTCAACTTGAGTCTAACTCAAGTTTAACCAGTTTGAGTCTAACTCAAATTTTGGCCATATGCTCAATTGTCCTTTTAGTCTAACTAAAAGAAACCATCTCCAAAATAGAATGTCATTTGTGTGTGACCCTATAGGCTCTTGTAACATTGGCAATGTATCTAAAACCCTTTTAGATACATAAGCAATGAGCGGCATCTAGCAATACATCATTGCTACCCAAGTTACAATATCGTCGAGATCCGACAACCTTTCCGTGACTATTATCATGTATGACAGCGTCCTTCTATCTCTGATATCTTAGATTGATCAATGAGGCATAGACTGTGTCATCCCCTTATCGATCTTTATGTTTCTTGATCCCTAAGTAGACTCACTCAAACAAATGAGCTCAATATCTCATATTGACTCATTTGAGCATGGCCATGTATTTCGTGGTCCTACTCTATCAAGAGGCCAAAGATATCACTCCCGTCATATGGGAGGGATAGATCCCATCTACATCACTCACATCCCTCAGCATAATTCGTTACTGTTAGTGAAAGCCCTAGAGCCAATCATGTAATGATTGTTGTATGGACTTTATTATATCATATTCCTATTTATAAAGGCATGGTTATTATATTTACTTGTATTGGTGCCAAATAACTAAATATAATAACGTCCTTGAGTAGTAGGTTCTTATCTATATCAATCGATTGGTTGAATCGATAATGAGATGATATAGAGAACACTACTCTTAATCATTCCTAGTCAAGTATTAACATTCAGGGATAATGTTAATGCGTAGATACTAGCATATAAGTCAACTCGATGACTTGATCTCACAAGTCATGGATATGAGATATCAAGTTGACACATGGGTATGCATTGGAGAATGTATACTGAATGACCCACTAGGAGAAAGTATCATGGATCATTATATGAGTGTCATATACTTTCTCATGTGACTATTAGTTCTTGGACCTGAAGTCACCATGGTTCCCTACATAAGGAGTTGTATACTTTGGCTTCGTCAAACGTCACTCGTAAATGGGTGGACTATATAAGCGATTACTGAGTATGTAACAAATTATGCGGAGGGATGTGAGTGATGTAGATGGGATCTATCCCTCCTATATGATGGGAGTGACATCGTTATTCTTGATAGAGTGAGACCACGAAGTGCATGGCCATGCCCAAATGAGTCAATATGAGATATTGAGTTCATTTGATTAGAGTGAGTCTACTTGGAGTTCAAGATATAGATTGTACCGAGGATGACACAGTCTATGCCTCGATTGGTCAATCTAGATGTCAAGGATAGAGGGACATTGTCACATATTGTGAGAGAAACAATTTGTAGTCACAAAGGTGATGTTGGAGCTCAATATTCTTGTAACTTGGGTAGCAATGATGTGTTGCTAGATACCGCTCATTGCTTATGTTCCTAAATCGGTTTAGGGACATTGTCAACGTTAAAGAACCTATAGGGTCACACACAAAGGGCAATTAGATGGAGATTAGGTTCATATGATGAACCATGAGGATTAGGTTCATGGGATGAACCAAATTGAATTAAGAGTAATCCAAATTAGACTAATTGAGTTAGACTCAAGTTGATTCAAGTGTTGAATCAGTCTAATTTATATTTGATTCATTGAGTCAATTTAAATTAATGAATAGAGATTCATTAAATCAAATTGACTTGAATCAAGTGGTTAGATTTGATCAACCATGGGAGATAAGAGGTCAAGTTTGACTTGACTTGAGAGGGAAGATGAATGGTCAATTTTGACTTGACCAATTGCCATGTCATGGTGACATGGCATGGGGGCCGGCCAATGATGATGCTCCACATCATCATGGACCTATCATATGGTGCCACCTCATGAGGGAGACCAAGAGCCATTGGCTCTTGGAGTTACATGCATGCATGTAACCCCCCAACTTGAAGTGGCTGGCCACTATTCATCATGAAGTGAATTCATTTTGTTGTAACCTTCATCTTCTTCCTTGCTCCACTCTAGTTCTCTCCCAATCCTCCATTTTGCCGAGACCTTCAAGGAGTGCTAGCACACTCAAGATTGTCTTTTCTCCACCTATTGCTTGTGTGGATACCAATAGAGGAGTGTGCACTTGACACTCTCGAGTTTCGGCAATCCATTTGGACGAGCGGGATAAGCGAAGGGCATCGCTTCAAGGGTAATTTATTATCATGTAGATCTAGAGTAGGTCTAAAGGTATTAAACACATACATGTTAGTTTTATTTGTTATACTTCGCACGGATCCGTGGTCGGGCTTCCGAGGTTTCCGCAACGCAAAAAGTAGTTTTTGCGGCTCGGAAAGTCCAACAGTGGTATCAGAGCCACGTGCAAAGCATGTATGTGTTTCGTATTTGTAGTTTTTGTATTAGATATAAAAATTACATATTTTTAAGTTTCTATAAATTTCCTATTTTTATAAAAACTTTGGGTATTTTTCTCGAAGAGTCGAAGCAACGAGTGTTGGGACACTTGTAGGCTTCAACCACCGAGAAAAACTCTTCGAAACGACGAGTTCTCGCTTTAGGTTTTTGGGACAGTGACTTAAGTCGCTGTAAGTGTTGGGTTTAGCCCGGAAGCTCTGATACCAATTGTTGGGGTTGATCCGTGAGGGGAAACTTCGCTTCCCTTTCACCTCGGTTTCTTGACCATGGTGATCCCTTCGATGTCCCCGGATTAAAAAAATTTAATCCTAGACAAAAGGGATTGTCAAAGCAACCAAGTCATCGTCGTGCTATTCGTTTAGAGAGGTCACTTGAACAAACTAGTTGTTCAAGCGACCATCCTCTATCCTACGAGTAGCCGCGGAATAGACGATGTCCGGATCGCCGGTTTTTGTGTTTATAATCGGGATCCAAGTATTATTTAGCCATTCACAGAAATATATCATGATTATAAATGAAAAACAAATACAAACATGTAACATATAAAATTAGAGAATCGATATACCTCTCGATCTTCTAATGTATGTCCTTCCTCCTTTCGGACGTCGTGTGGGCGACGCTCTACCAAAAGTCGAAGCTCCTAGATCACATATCTTCCTTCCTTGCTCATCCAAAGCAAGAGGAAGAATAGAAACAAGGCTCATCTCCTTCCTATGGCCAACCAACAAGCAACAAAAGAAATGCTTGCCGCCGGCCAACAAGGAGAAGGAGATAATGGTGGAAACCGACCAAGACATCAAGGGAAACCCCTTAGTCTTGTTTCCACCACCCAAGGAGAAGGAGAAGGGGTCTTTGGATGCTGTCTAAGGGCTGGAGGAGGTGATATGGGCACCGGCCACTAAACCATGAAGGAGAAAGGAAGAAACTTTCCTTATTTGGTGCCACCCAAACCTCCTAAACCCTAAGCTTCCAAACCCTAATCCAAGCTCACCTTGTGGCCGGCCATGGAAGTGAGAAAGAAGATTAGGATGAGCTCAAGCCAAGGTAAAGAGGAGAACCATAGTGGCCGGCCAACCCTTAGGAAGAAGAAGAACATCTCCTATAGTTGCCACCCTTTTCTCCCAAAACCTAGACACCCAAACCCTAATCCTCACTTACCTTTTATCCGGCCATGGAAGAGGGGATGAAGAATAGGATGAGTTGAAGCTAAGGTAGATAGGAGCAGCATAGTGGCCGGCCAACCCAAGGAAGAAGAAGAACAACCTCCATTAGTTGCCGCCCACCCTTGCTCCAAAACCCTAGCCACCAAACCCAATCCTAAACCAACTAGGATTCCTAGCCACCAAAGGAAGCAAACCCTAATTCCCTCATCCATTGTGTTCTCCACGCCAACAACCCTAAGCCACCCTTATATAGAGTTTAGGGATAAGTCTTGGTTTAATCTCCACCATTGGTTCAAGGGATTTAATCTCAACCGTCGGATCTAGAGATTTAATCTCAACCGTCGGATCTTAGAGATTTAATCTCTACCAATGGATCTTAGAGTTTTGTTTCTATCCATTGGATCTAAGCATCATGAGGTGTTAATAGGCTACATTAGGGACCATGAGGAGGAGTTGGGTCTTGGCCACCCATGGATCAAGCCCACATAAAGTCCGATCCACTAATGATGGTCCAATCCACTAAAGGTCCATCATTGATCTACCTCACCAACCCCCATATGATAATATGGGCTCCATATATTTGTACATTTCTCCCGTGTTTAAGATCTCGAATGTCTCGATTAATTAATTTACTAACCATTAATTAATCAACATCTAACTCCTTAGTAGTACCACTCAACCTTTTCATCATGCGGACAGTCCACTGCGGGGTTTACATGATGAACCTTATGACTCCTCAAGGGGACATCATCATCCTAATATATAGGACACGGTTTCCTCCTATAATCAGCGGCACACCATATAAATAATATCATCTCCCAACTTCAGTCTATCGATTTAATCTATAAATCTAAGCCCGTTGGTAAATCGAAGAGATGAGTACAGTATATGTGCCCGTTATTATATCGGGATTAAGAGCATGTACTAAATAATATCCGAGGTCCGATTCGATTATGTAGTCGCAATAAATCGAATCACCTCGTGTCGGTCTCGCTCAATACACACAAAGTGCACTAGTGTGATTCTATGGTCAAGACAAACCAATACCAAATCACACTACAACCATTCCGATGGTTTGTCCAAAGCCATCTCGGTTGTGAGCCTTTACTTATACTTTACAAGGAGCCGATAACATGATCTCCCGTGTGACACCACACACCATGTTATCTACAATGTAACGTATTAGACAATATGCATAACCATAAAAATATGCAAACAATGATCATGTGATTCTTATTTCAAAATAAAGATGTTCATACAAAAAATAGACTTTTAAGTATACATCCCTACAATCTCCCACTTATACTAAAAGACTATGCTGTCATCACACTGCCATACATCTGATTCCCTTTCCCTCCACATGCCTATCAAAGCTCTCGCTAGAAGGGCCTTAGTGAAAAGAGTCTACTGTGTCATCCTCTGATGCAATCTAGGCGACAGCAACTTCTACCTCCTTTCAATTTCTCGTATCAGGTGGTACTTGCGCTCTATGTGTTTACTAGCCTTATGGGCTCGTGGTTCCTTCGAGTTTGCAACTGCACCATTATTATCACAATAAATTGTGATAGTTCTGGGCAAACCAGGAATCACATCTAAGTCCATCAGGAAGTTCCTGAGCCACGCAGCTTCCTTGGCTGCCTCATAGGCTGCCACATACTCGGCTTCCATGGTGGAGTCCGCCACGCATTTCTGCTGGACACTCCTCCATACAATGGCTCCACCTCCCAAAGTAAACACAAAACCTGAGGCAGACTTCGTTATCCCTATCGATTGGAAATCGAATCCATGCAACCCACAGAGAGTAATTGGTCCGCCTGAAACCAGCATATAATCCCTAGTCCTTCTCAGGCACTACAATACATGTTTTACCGCAGTCCAATGTCCCTGTCCTGGATTACTCTGATATCTGCTGACCATGCCCACAGCAAAGCATATATCGAGTCTCATACATAGCATCGCATACATGAGGCTTCCTACTGCCGAAGCATAAGGAACCGCCTTCATCTCATCTATCTCCTTAGATGATCTAGGCCACATCTCCTTAGATAAAGGAACTCCATGCCTGAAAGGTAGAAAAACCCTTCTTAGAGTTCTGCATGCTAAAACGATCCAAAATCGTGTCTATGTATGAAGCTTGGGATAAGCACAACATCCTTTTCTTGCGATCCCTTATGACCTTGATCCCAAGGATGTGTCCCACTTCTCCCAAGTCCTTCATATCAAACTGTTTGGACAACCATACCCTTACGTCCGATAACATTTCGATGTTGTCGCCAACCACCAAAATGTCATCTACGTATAGTACAAGAAATACCACTACGTTTCCGTCACATCTCTTGTATACACAAGACTCATCCGGACTTTGAATAAATCCATAAGACTGGATTTCCTCATCAAAGCGGATGTTCAAAGATCTTGAAGCTTGCTTCAATCCATAAATGGACCGATTAAGTTTTCACACAAGATGGTCTTTGCCCTTAGCAATGAATTCCTCTGGTTGCTTCATATAGATGGTTTCCTCAAGACTTCCATTAAGGAAAGCTGTCTTGACATCTATCTGCCACACCTCATAATCCATATGAGCTGTTATGCATAGGAGCTCCCAGACCTAAATTGAATCCATAGATTCAATCTCAGTATTCATTGCACTTTGCCAAGATGCTGCATCTATATCTTGGATTGCCTTGTCGTATGTCCAGGGATTAGGTTCATGTTCGCTAGGGACCAAATCAGAAGATTCTCCCAAGAACATGAATCTATCAGGCTGACTCACAACCCTCCCACTACGACGAGGTATCACCTGTGTATCCTCTGTGACACGCGGTGCAGTGACATGTGGTATATCCTCTTGTACCGGTGGTACTAAAGAAGTGACTTCCCCTTTTAACTCCTCCAGAACAATTTTACTCTTGGGCTTGTGGCTTATCACATAGTCTTCCTCTAGAAATCTGGCATTCGTGTTAACGATCACCCTCTGATCTCTAGGACTACAAAACAAGTCAGAATAACTCATCATCGATCTAACCATCTCTATAAGAGTCCTATTCCTTCGTACTGCTACACCGTTCTGCTGGGGTGTGCCAAGTGCAGTCAATTGGGATTGAATCCCAACCTCTGATAAGTAGTTCCTAAACTTTCCCAAGAGGTTTTCACCACCACGATCAGATCGTAGTGTCATCCATATCTTGAATAATCGTCTATAAAAGAGACGAAATATCCAAGACCACCTCTTGCCTGGATAGTCATAGGACCACACAAATCAGAATGAACCATTTCTAACACATCTTTGGCTCTATACCCCTTGGCCTTAAAAAGACCTCTTGGTCATCTTACCCTCCAAGCAAGATTCGTAGGTTGGGAGATCCTCCACCACTAATGAACCCAAAGGTCCATCAGCTATCAACCTTTGAATTCTGCTTAGGTTAATGTGACCAAGCCTAAGAAGCCAAAGATATGTTTGGTTCATCTTCAAAGGTTCTTTTCTCTTATTGGAATTAGAAGATGAGTTATTAACTTTAATTTGCATCGTGGGAGGTTTTGGTTCAAATTTCCTTTCAATGTACCTGAATAGGTATTCTCCCTATTCCTTCTTATAACAACTCTATCATTAAAAGAAATAGAATATCCATCCATTATAATTTAGAAACTGAAACTAAATTCTTTCTAAATAAAGGTACATAAAGGGAATTTTTCAAAACCAAAGTTTTATTATTCTCAAGAGATAAATAAAACTTCTCCCACTGCAATAGCCGCCGCCATCATGGCATTGCCCAAGTAAATGGTAATCTCCCCTTTAGCTAGTCATCGGGTTTCCTGGAACCCCTGCAAAGTGTTGCAGACATGATTAGTGGCTCCCGTATCTACTCACCAGGTGCCGGTAGATATCACCGCTAATCATGTTTCAATGACTAGTCCAAAAGATATACCTTTGTTCTGTTTTGAACTGGGACAGTCCTTCTTCCAATGTCCATCCTGCTTATAAGTAAAGTACTTGCCTTTCGGCTTCTTCACTCTTCCCTGAGATCCTCCCACCACCATTGCTCCACCTTATTTTTTTCTTCTTCTTGCCTTTCGGCTTAGAAGTAGAAACATTTTTGAGCAACCATGGTTTGAGGTCACTCTTTGAAGAGTGCATACTTGTACTCCTTAGCAGATAAGACAATATCTGGATTCTTTTCCAATCATCATTATTTGGGTACAGTAAGTTTATTTCCTTTAGTATCACAATAAGTGGACTGAAAGTCAAATTTTGAAAATCCTAAGAATCACGTAGATCATTACTTTAGATTTCAAAAAATTATTGATTCCTCAAACAATAAAATTTTGATATCAACCAACACCTCAAAACACCGAGAATATCGCATGCAGTGGACGATATAATTCTACATTTGTAAGAGGAGGTTTTACCCATTAATTTTATTATCTTGTCAACCTTACTTTTTGACAAATAAAATTAATAGTTGGTTCCTCTTTGGCCCTACAAATAAAAGCAGTGACTCCGATGGGGAGGATACTTTTAATTTTCATCTAAGTGTACACCATTACACGATACTAAGGGAATTATTTCGGATTATGTACCTTACCGCTGTGGAAGTACACACGCTCCTAGATAATTTCCTATAACCATTATTTGACCTAGTGATCCACAAACAAACTCATCCGCAGGGAGGAAGGCACTCAGAGCCGACACGCAAGTTTGTTGCATCACACGTCAAATTGTAATGGAGGTCATGAATTAATTAAAATATCCTCTCCCACTTAGTAAATTGAAAATGAGGAATTTTCCTCGACATGCATATCAAACAAAAGCAATAAATATGAAAATAAATTATTTTCCAACTATTATGGTCTTTGTCTTCAATATGGCTCCCGTCGATCGCATCGCCATCTCGTCCGCTCCTCCTACGCCATGTACAAGCCCTCCGAAGATCCGAGCCGAGACTAAAACCTATTTTAATTTACATCCATCGATCCTATACTCCACGAGGGAGTGTACATGAATCTAGATAGAAAGTAAAATAAAATAAAGAGCGGCTAAACAATGCCGTATTTAATTTACAAAAAACTAAATACTAGCCTCGTCAACCCCGAGGATTCAACAAAATAAATATTTACACACATACAATCACATACACACACATGCCATAATAGTCGGATCTTATGCCTGCAACCAAAGAGTTAAACTACGCATATCCTACTATTATCCAGCACATATAATATATGAAAAAGTGCATAAAAATTAACCGAAACCTAAACACACAAAACCGGAAACCTTGGCTCTGATACCAATTGTTGGGTTTAGCCCGGAAGCTCTGATACCAATTGTTGGGGTTGATCCGTGAGGGGAAACTTCGCTTCCCCTTCACCTCGGTTTCTTGACCATGGTGATCCCTTCGATGTCCCCGGATTAAAAAAATTTAATCCTAGACAAAAGGGATTGCCAAAGCAACCAAGTCATCGTCGTGCTATTCGTTTAGAGAGGTCACTTGAACAAACTAGTTGTTCAAGCGACCATCCTCTATCCTACGAGTAGCCGCGGAATAGACGATGTCCGGATCGCCGGTTTTTGTGTTTATAATCGGGATCCAAGTATTATTTAGCCATTCACAGAAATATATCATGATTATAAATGAAAAACAAATACAAACATGTAACATATAAAATTAGAGAATCGATATACCTCTCGATCTTCTAATGTATGTCCTTCCTCCTTTCGGACGTCGTGTGGGCGACGCTCTACCAAAAGTCGAAGCTCCTAGATCACATATCTTCCTTCCTTGCTCATCCAAAGCAAGAGGAAGAATAGAAACAAGGCTCATCTCCTTCCTATGGCCAACCAACAAGCAACAAAAGAAATGCTTGCCGCCGGCCAACAAGGAGAAGGAGATAATGGTGGAAACCGACCAAGACATCAAGGGAAACCCCTTAGTCTTGTTTCCACCACCCAAGGAGAAGGAGAAGGGGTCTTTGGATGCTGTCTAAGGGCTGGAGGAGGTGATATGGGCACCGGCCACTAAACCATGAAGGAGAAAGGAAGAAACTTTCCTTATTTGGTGCCACCCAAACCTCCTAAACCCTAAGCTTCCAAACCCTAATCCAAGCTCACCTTGTGGCCGGCCATGGAAGTGAGAAAGAAGATTAGGATGAGCTCAAGCCAAGGTAAAGAGGAGAACCATAGTGGCTGGCCAACCCTTAGGAAGAAGAAGAACATCTCCTATAGTTGCCGCCCACCCTTTTCTCCCAAAACCTAGACACCCAAACCCTAATCCTCACTTACCTTTTATCCGGCCATGGAAGAGGGGATGAAGAATAGGATGAGTTGAAGCTAAGGTAGATAGGAGCAGCATAGTGGCCGGCCAACCCAAGGAAGAAGAAGAACAACCTCCATTAGTTGCCGCCCACCCTTGCTCCAAAACCCTAGCCACCAAACCCAATCCTAAACCAACTAGGATTCCTAGCCACCAAAGGAAGCAAACCCTAATTCCCTCATCCATTGTGTTCTCCACGCCAACAACCCTAAGCCACCCTTATATAGAGTTTAGGGATAAGTCTTGGTTTAATCTCCACCATTGGTTCAAGGGATTTAATCTCAACCGTCGGATCTAGAGATTTAATCTCAACCGTCGGATCTTAGAGATTTAATCTCTACCAATGGATCTTAGAGTTTTGTTTCTATCCATTGGATCTAAGCATCATGAGGTGTTAATAGGCTACATTAGGGACCATGAGGAGGAGTTGGGTCTTGGCCACCCATGGATCAAGCCCACATAAAGTCCGATCCACTAATGATGGTCAAATCCACTAAAGGTCCATCATTGATCTACCTCACCAACCCCCATATGATAATATGGGCTCCATATATTATTTGTACATTTTCTCCCCGTGTTTAAGATCTCGAATGTCCGTCGATTAATTAATTTACCGACCATTAATTAATCAACATCTAACTCCTTGAGTAGTACCACTCAACCTTTTCATCATGCGACCAAGTCCACTGCGGGGTTTACATGATGAACCTTATGAGCTCCTCAAGGGACATCATCATCCTAATATATAGGACACGGTTTCCTCCTATAATCAACGGCACACCATATAAATAATATCATCTCCCAACTTACGAGTCTATCGATTTAATCTATAAATCTCGCCATTGGTAAATCAAAGAGATGAGTACCAAGTATATGTGCCGCTATTATATCGGGATTAAGAGCATGTACTAAATAATATCCGAGGTCCGATTCGATTATGTAGTCGAATAAATCGAATCACCTGCAGTCGTCTGCTCAATACACACAAAGTACACTAGTGTGATTCTATGGTCAAGACAAACCAATACTAAATCACACTACAACCATTCCGATGGTTTGTCCAAAGCCATCTCGGTTGTGAGCCTTTACTTATACTTTACAAGGAGCCGATAACATGATCTCCCGTGTGACACCACACACCATGTTATCTACAATGTAACGTATTAGACAATATGCATAACCATAAAAATATGCAAACAATGATCATGTGATTCTTATTTCAAAATAAAGATGTTCATACAAAAAATAGACTTTTAAGTATACATCCCTACAATCTCCCACTTATACTAAAAGACTATGCTGTCATCACACTGCCATACATCTGATTCCCCTTCCCTCCACATGCCTATCAAAGCTCTCGCTAGAAGGGCCTTAGTGAAAAGAGTCTACCAGGTCATCCTCTGATGCAATCTAGGCGACAGCAACTTCTACCTCCTTTCGATTTCTCGTATCAGGTGGTACTTGCGCTCTATGTGTTTACTAGCCTTATGGGCTCGTGGTTCCTTCGAGTTTGCAACTGCACCATTATTATCACAATAAATTGTGATAGTTCTGGGCAAACCAGGAATCACATCTAAGTCCATCAGGAAGTTCCTGAGCCACGCAGCTTCCTTGGCTGCCTCATAGGCTGCCACATACTCGGCTTCCATGGTGGAGTCCGCCACGCATTTCTGCTGGACACTCCTCCATACAATGGCTCCACCTCCCAAAGTAAACACAAAACCTGAGGTAGACTTACTATTTCCCCTATCTGATTGGAAGTCGCAATCCATGCAACCCACAGGGAGTAATTGGTCTGCTTTCGAACTAGCATATAATCCCTAGTCCTTCTCAGGCACTACAATACATGTTTTACCGCAGTCCAATGTCCCTGTCCTGGATTACTCTGATATCTGCTGACCATGCCCACAGCAAAGCATATATCGAGTCTCATACATAGCATCGCATACATGAGGCTTCCTACTGCCGAAGCATAAGGAACCGCCTTCATCTCATCTATCTCCTTAGATGATCTAGGCCACATCTCCTTAGATAAAGGAACTCCATGCCTGAAAGGTAGAAAAACCCTTCTTAGAGTTCTGCATGCTAAAACGATCCAAAATCGTGTCTATGTATGAAGCTTGGGATAAGCACAACATCCTTTTCTTGCGATCCCTTATGACCTTGATCCCAAGGATGTGTCCCACTTCTCCCAAGTCCTTCATATCAAACTGTTTGGACAACCATACCCTTACGTCCGATAACATTTCGATGTTGTCGCCAACCACCAAAATGTCATCTACGTATAGTACAAGAAATACCACTACGTTTCCGTCACATCTCTTGTATACACAAGACTCATCCGGACTTTGAATAAATCCATAAGACTGGATTTCCTCATCAAAGCGGATGTTCAAAGATCTTGAAGCTTGCTTCAATCCATAAATGGACCGATTAAGTTTTCACACAAGATGGTCTTTGCCCTTAGCAATGAATTCCTCTGGTTGCTTCATATAGATGGTTTCCTCAAGACTTCCATTAAGGAAAGCTGTCTTGACATCTATCTGCCACACCTCATAATCCATATGAGCTGTTATGCATAGGAGCTCCCAGACCTAAATTGAATCCATAGATTCAATCTCAGTATTCATTGCACTTTGCCAAGATGCTGCATCTATATCTTGGATTGCCTTGTCGTATGTCCAGGGATTAGGTTCATGTTCGCTAGGGACCAAATCAGAAGATTCTCCCAAGAACATGAATCTATCAGGCTGACTCACAACCCTCCCACTACGACGAGGTATCACCTGTGTATCCTCTGTGACACGCGGTGCAGTGACATGTGGTATATCCTCTTGTACCGGTGGTACTAAAGAAGTGACTTCCCCTTTTAACTCCTCCAGAACAATTTTACTCTTGGGCTTGTGGCTTATCACATAGTCTTCCTCTAGAAATCTGGCATTCGTGTTAACGATCACCCTCTGATCTCTAGGACTACAAAATAAGTCAGAATAACTCATCATCGATCTAACCATCTCTATAAGAGTCCTATTCCTTCGTACTGCTACACCGTTCTGCTGGGGTGTGCCAAGTGCAGTCAATTGGGATTGAATCCCAACCTCTGATAAGTAGTTCCTAAACTTTCCCAAGAGGTTTTCACCACCACGATCAGATCGTAGTGTCATCCATATCTTGAATAATCGTCTATAAAAGAGACGAAATATCCAAGACCACCTCTTGCCTGGATAGTCATAGGACCACACAAATCAGAATGAACCATTTCTAACACATCTTTGGCTCTATACCCCTTGGCCTTAAAAAGGCCTCTTGGTCATCTTACCCTCCAAGCAAGATTCGTAGGTTGGGAGATCCTCCACCACTAATGAACCCAAAGGTCCATCAGCTATCAACCTTTGAATTCTGCTTAGGTTAATGTGACCAAGCCTAAGAAGCCAAAGATATGTTTGGTTCATCTTCAAAGGTTCTTTTCTCTTATTGGAATTAGAAGATGAGTTATTAACTTTAATTTGCATCGTGGGAGGTTTTGGTTCAAATTTCCTTTCAATGTACCTGAATAGGTATTCTCCCTATTCCTTCTTATAACAACTCTATCATTAAAAGAAATAGAATATCCATCCATTATAATTTAGAAACTGAAACTAAATTCTTTCTAAATAAAGGTACATAAAGGGAATTTTTCAAAACCAAAGTTTTATTATTCTCAAGAGATAAATAAAACTTCTCCCACTGCAATAGCCGCCATCATGGCATTGCCCAAGTAAATGGTAATCTCCCCTTTAGCTAGTCATCGGGTTTCTGGAACCCCCGCAGTGTTGCAGGACATGATTAGTGGCTCCGTATCTACTCACCAGTGCCGTAGAGATATCACCGCTAATCATGTTTCAATGACTAGTCCAAAAGATATACCTTTGTTCTGTTTTGAACTGGGACAGTCCTTCTTCCAATGTCCATCCTGCTTATAAGTAAAGTACTTGCCTTTCGGCTTCTTCACTCTTCCCTGAGATCCTCCC
Source organism: Wurfbainia villosa (assembly GCA_025175895.1). NCBI lineage: Eukaryota > Viridiplantae > Streptophyta > Magnoliopsida > Zingiberales > Zingiberaceae > Wurfbainia > Wurfbainia villosa. Next base: position 36,865,054 of record CM045990.1, read on the forward strand.
ACCACCATTGCTCCACCTTATTTTTTTCTTCTTCTTGCCTTTCGGCTTAGAAGTAGAAACATTTTTGAGCAACCATGGTTTGAGGTCACTCTTTGAAGAGTGCATACTTGTACTCCTTAGCAGATAAGACAATATCTGGATTCTTTTCCAATCATCATTATTTGGGTACAGTAAGTTTATTTCCTTTAGTATCACAATAAGTGGACTGAAAGTCAAATTTTGAAAATCCTAAGAATCACGTAGATCATTACTTTAGATTTCAAAAAATTATTGATTCCTCAAACAATAAAATTTTGATATCAACCAACACCTCAAAACACCGAGAATATCGCATGCCACGCAGTGTGGACGTATACGAATTCTACATTTGTAAGAGGAGGTTTTACCCATTAATTTTATTATCTTGTCAACCTTACTTTTTGACAAATAAAATTAATAGTTGGTTCCACTTTTGCCCAACAAATAAAAGAAGTGAATATGATGGGGAGGAAACTTTTAATTTTCATCTAAGTGTGCACCATTACACGATACTAAGGGAATTATTTCGATTATGTGCCTTTACCGTGGGAAGTACACACGCTCCTAGATAATTTCCTATAACCATTATTTGACCTAGTGATCCACAAACAAACTCATCCGCAGGGAGGAAGGCACTCAGAGCCGACACGCAAGTTTGTTGCATCACACGTCAAATTGTAATGGAGGTCGCGGGAATTAATTAAAATATCCCTCTCCCACTTAGTAAATTGAAAATGAGGAATTTTCCTACGACATGCATATCAAACAAAAAGCAATAAATATGAAAAATAAATTATTTTCCAACTATTATGGTCTTTGTCTTCAATATGGCTCCCGTCGCATCGCCATCTCGTCCGCTCCTCCTACGCCATGTACAAGCCCTCCGAAGATCCGAGCCGAGACTAAAACCTATTTTAATTTACATCCATCGATCCTATACTCCACGAGGGAGTGTACATGAATCTAGATAGAAAGTAAAATAAAATAAAGAGCGGCTAAACAATGCCGTATTTAATTTACAAAAAACTAAATACTAGCCTCGTCAACCCCGAGGATTCAACAAAATAAATATTTACACACATACAATCACATACACACACATGCCATAATAGTGGATCTTATGCCCGCAACCAAAGAGTTAAACTACGATATCCTACTATTATCCAGACATATAATATATGAAAAGTGCATAAAATTAACAGAAACCTAACCACACAAAAACGGATACCTTGGATCTGATACCAATTGGTGGGTTTAGCCCGGAAGCTCTGATACCAATTGTTGGGGTTGTTCCGTGAGGGGAAACTTCGCTTCCCATTCACCTCGGTTTATTGACCATGGTGATCCTTCGATGTCCCGGATTAAAAATTTAATCCTAGACAAAAGGGATTGCCAAAGCAACCAAGTCATCGCCGTGTTATTCGCTTAGAGAGGTCACTTGAACAAACTAGTTGTTCGGCGACCATCCTCTATCCTACGAGTAGCCATGAATAGACGATGTCCGGATCGCGGTTTTGTGTTTATAATCGGGATCCAAGTATTATTTAGCCATTCACAGAAATATATCATGATTATAAATGAAAACAAATACAAACATGTAACATATAAAATTAGAGAATCGATATACCTCTCGATCTTCTAATGTATGTCCTTCCTCCTTCGGACGTCGTGTGGCGACGCCTACCAAAAGTCGAAGCTCCTAGATCACATATCTTCCTTCCTTGCTCATCCAAAGCAAGAGGAAGAATAGAAACAAGGCTCATCTCTTCCTATGGCCAACCAACAAGCAAAAAGAAATGCTTGCACGCCAACAAGGAGAAGGAGATAATGGTGGAAACCGACCAAGACATCAAGGGAAACCCCTTAGTCTTGTTTCCACCACCCAAGGAGAAGGAGAAGGGGTCTTTGGATGCTGTCTAAGGGCTGGAGGAGGTGATATGGGCACCGGCCACTAAACCATGAAGGAGAAAGGAAGAAACTTTCCTTATTTGGTGCCACCCAAACCTCCTAAACCCTAAGCTTCCAAACCCTAATCCAAGCTCACCTTGTGGCCGGCCATGGAAGTGAGAAAGAAGATTAGGATGAGCTCAAGCCAAGGTAAAGAGGAGAACCATAGTGGCTGCCAACCCTTAGGAAGAAGAAGAACATCTCCTATAGTTGCCGCCCACCCTTTTCTCCCAAAACCTAGACACCCAAACCCTAATCCTCACTTACCTTTTATCCGGCCATGGAAGAGGGGATGAAGAATAGGATGAGTTGAAGCTAAGGTAGATAGGAGCAGCATAGTGGCCGGCCAACCCAAGGAAGAAGAAGAACAACCTCCATTAGTTGCCGCCCACCCTTGCTCCAAAACCCTAGCCACCAAACCCAATCCTAAACCAACTAGGATTCCTAGCCACCAAAGGAAGCAAACCCTAATTCCCTCATCCATTGTGTTCTCCACGCCAACAACCCTAAGCCACCCTTATATAGAGTTTAGGGATAAGTCTTGGTTTAATCTCCACCATTGGTTCAAGGGATTTAATCTCAACCGTCGGATCTAGAGATTTAATCTCAACCGTCGGATCTTAGAGATTTAATCTCTACCAATGGATCTTAGAGTTTTGTTTCTATCCATTGGATCTAAGCATCATGAGGTGTTAATAGGCTACATTAGGGACCATGAGGAGGAGTTGGGTCTTGGCCACCCATGGATCAAGCCCACATAAAGTCCGATCCACTAATGATGGTCCAATCCACTAAAGGTCCATCATTGATCTACCTCACCAACCCCCATATGATAATATGGGCTCCATATATTATTTGGTCATTTTCTCCCCGTGTTTAAGATCTCGAATGTCCGTCGATTAATTAATTTACTAACCATTAATTAATCAACATCTAACTCCATGAGTAGTACCACTCAAACTTTTCATCATGCCGGACCAAGTCCACCTGCAGGGTTTACATGATGAACCTTATGAGCTCCTCAAGGGGACATCATCATCCTAATATATAGGACACGGTTTCCTCCTATAATCAACGGTACACCATATAAATAATATCATCTCCCAACTTACCGAGTCTATCGATTTAATCTATAAATCTCGCCCATTGGTAAATCAAAGAGATGAGTACCAAGTATATGTGCCCGTTATTATATCGGGATTATGAGCATGTACTAAATAATATCTGAGGTCCGATTCGACATGTAGCCAAAGAATAAATCAATCACCTCCGTGCCTGGCCCCGCAATACACACAAAGTGCACTAGTGTGATTCTATGGTCAAGACAAACCAATACCAAATCACACTACAACCATTCCGATGGTTTGTCCAAAGCCATCTCGGTTGTGAGCCTTTACTTATACTTTACAAGGAGCCGATAACATGATCTCCCGTGTGACACCACACACCATGTTATCTACAATGTAACGTATTAGACAATATGCATAACCATAAAAATATGCAAACAATGATCATGTGATTCTTATTTCAAAATAAAGATGTTCATACAAAAAATAGACTTTTAAGTATACATCCCTACAATCTCCCACTTATACTAAAAGACTATGCTGTCATCACACTGCCATACATCTGATTCCCCTTCCCTCCACATGCCTATCAAAGCTCTCGCTAGAAGGGCCTTAGTGAAAAGAGTCTACCAGGTCATCCTCTGATGCAATCTAGGCGACAGCAACTTCTACCTCCTTTCGATTTCTCGTATCAGGTGGTACTTGCGCTCTATGTGTTTACTAGCCTTATGGGCTCGTGGTTCCTTCGAGTTTGCAACTGCACCATTATTATCACAATAAATTGTGATAGTTCTGGGCAAACCAGGAATCACATCTAAGTCCATCAGGAAGTTCCTGAGCCACTGCTTCCTTTGGTCGCCTCATATCGCCACATACTCGGCTTCCATGGTGGAGTCCGCCACGCATTTCTGCTGGACACTCCTCCATACAATGGCTCCACCTCCCAAAGTAAACACAAAACCTGAGGTAGACTTACTATTTCCCCTATCTGATTGGAAGTCGCAATCCATGCAACCCACAGGGAGTAATTGGTCTGCTCGGTAAACTAGCATATAATCCCTAGTCCTTCTCAGGCACTACAATACATGTTTTACCGCAGTCCAATGTCCCTGTCCTGGATTACTCTGATATCTGCTGACCATGCCCACAGCAAAGCATATATCGAGTCTCATACATAGCATCGCATACATGAGGCTTCCTACTGCCGAAGCATAAGGAACCGCCTTCATCTCATCTATCTCCTTAGATGATCTAGGCCACATCTCCTTAGATAAAGGAACTCCATGCCTGAAAGGTAGAAAAACCCTTCTTAGAGTTCTGCATGCTAAAACGATCCAAAATCGTGTCTATGTATGAAGCTTGGGATAAGCACAACATCCTTTTCTTGCGATCCCTTATGACCTTGATCCCAAGGATGTGTCCCACTTCTCCCAAGTCCTTCATATCAAACTGTTTGGACAACCATACCCTTACGTCCGATAACATTTCGATGTTGTCGCCAACCACCAAAATGTCATCTACGTATAGTACAAGAAATACCACTACGTTTTATCATCTCTTGTATACACAAGACTCATCCGGACTTTGAATAAATCCATAAGATGGATTTCCTCATCAAAGCGGATGTTCAAAGATCTTGAAGCTTGCTTCAATCCATAAATGGACCGATTAAGTTTTCACACAAGATGGTCTTTGCCCTTAGCAATGAATTCCTGGTTGCTTCATATAGATGGTTTCCTCAAGACTTCCATTAAGGAAAGTCTTGACATCTATCCGCCACACCTCATAATCCATATGAGTTGCTATGCATAGGAGCTCCGGACCTAAATTGAATCCATAGATTCAATCTCAATTCATTGCACTTTGCCAAGATGTCGATCTATATCTTGGATTGCCTTGTCGTATGTCCAGGATTAGGTTCATGTTAAGCTAGGGACCAAATCAAGATTCTCCCAAGAACATGAATCTATCAGTGACTCACAACCCTCCCACTACGACGAGGTATCACCTGTGTATCCTCTGTGACACGCGGTGCAGTGACATGTGGTATATCCTCTTGTACCGGTGGTACTAAAGAAGTGACTTCCCCTTTTAACTCCTCCAGAACAATTTTACTCTTGGGCTTGTGGCTTATCACATAGTCTTCCTCTAGAAATCTGGCATTCGTGTTAACGATCACCCTCTGATCTCTAGGACTACAAAATAAGTCAGAATAACTCATCATCGATCTAACCATCTCTATAAGAGTCCTATTCCTTCGTACTGCTACACCGTTCTGCTGGGGTGTGCCAAGTGCAGTCAATTGGGATTGAATCCCAACCTCTGATAAGTAGTTCCTAAACTTTCCCAAGAGGTTTTCACCACCACGATCAGATCGTAGTGTCATCCATATCTTGAATAATCGTCTATAAAAGAGACGAAATATCCAAGACCACCTCTTGCCTGGATAGTCATAGGACCACACAAATCAGAATGAACCATTTCTAACACATCTTTGGCTCTATACCCCTTGGCCTTAAAAAGGCCTCTTGGTCATCTTACCCTCCAAGCAAGATTCGTAGGTTGGGAGATCCTCCACCACTAATGAACCCAAGGTCCATCACTATCAACCTTTGAATTACCTTAGGTTAATGTGACCAAGCCTAAGAAGCCAAAGATATGTTTGGTTCATCTTCAAAGGTTCTTTTCTCTTATTGGAATTAGAAGATGAGTTATTAACTTTAATTTGCATCGTGGGAGGTTTTGGTTCAAATTTCCTTTCAATGTACCTGAATAGGTATTCTCCCTATTCCTTCTTATAACAACTCTATCATTAAAAGAAATAGAATATCCATCCATTATAATTGAGAAACTAAATTCTTTCTAAATAAAGGTACATAAAGGAATTTTCAAAACCAAAGTTTTATTATTCTCAAGAGATAAATAAAACTTCTCCCCCTTTGATAGCCACCTTTCATGGCATTGCCCAAGTAAATGGTAATCTCCCCTTTAGCTAGTCATCGGGTTTCCTGGAACCCCTGCAAAGTGTTGCAGACATGATTAGTGGCTCCCGTATCTACTCACCAGGTGCCGGTAGATATCACCGCTAATCATGTTTCAATGACTAGTCCAAAAGATATACCTTTGTTACATTTTGATTGGGATGATCCTTCTTCCAATGTCCATCCTGCTTATAAGTAAAGTACTTGCCTTTCGGCTTCTTCACTCTTCCCTGAGATCCTCCCACCACCATTGCTCCACCTTATTTTTTTCTTCTTCTTGCCTTTCGGCTTAGAAGTAGAAACATTTTTGAGCAACCATGGTTTGAGGTCACTCTTTGAAGAGTGCATACTTGTACTCCTTAGCAGATAAGACAATATCTGGATTCTTTTCCAATCATCATTATTTGGGTACAGTAAGTTTATTTCCTTTAGTATCACAATAAGTGGACTGAAAGTCAAATTTTGAAAATCCTAAGAATCACGTAGATCATTACTTTAGATTTCAAAAAATTATTGATTCCTCAAACAATAAAATTTTGATATCAACCAACACCTCAAAACACCGAGAATATCGCATGCCACGCAGTGTGGACGTATACGAATTCTACATTTGTAAGAGGAGGTTTTACCCATTAATTTTATTATCTTGTCAACCTTACTTTTTGACAAATAAAATTAATAGTTGGTTCCTCTTTGGCCCTACAAATAAAAGCAGTGACTCCGATGGGGAGGATACTTTTAATTTTCATCTAAGTGTACACCATTACACGATACTAAGGGAATTATTTCGGATTATGTGCCTTACCGCTGTGGAAGTACACACGCTCCTAGATAATTTCCTATAACCATTATTTGACCTAGTGATCCACAAACAAACTCATCCGCAGGGAGGAAGGCACTCAGAGCCGACACGCAAGTTTGTTGCATCACACGTCAAATTGTAATGGAGGTCGCGGGAATTAATTAAAATATCCCTCTCCCACTTAGTAAATTGAAAATGAGGAATTTTCCTACGACATGCATATCAAACAAAAAGCAATAAATATGAAAAATAAATTATTTTCCAACTATTATGGTCTTTGTCTTCAATATGGCTCCCGTCGCATCGCCATCCATCCGCTCCTCCTACGCCATGTACAAGCCCTCCGAAGATCCGAGCCGAGACTAAAACCTATTTTAATTTACATCCATCGATCCTATACTCCACGAGGGAGTGTACATGAATCTAGATAGAAAGTAAAATAAAATAAAGAGCGGCTAAACAATGCCGTATTTAATTTACAAAAAACTAAATACTAGCCTCGTCAACCCCGAGGATTCAACAAAATAAATATTTACACACATACAATCACATACACACACATGCCATAATAGTCGGATCTTATGCCTGCAACCAAAGAGTTAAACTACGCATATCCTACTATTATCCAGCACATATAATATATGAAAAAGTGCATAAAAATTAACCGAAACCTAAACACACAAAACCGGAAACCTTGGCTCTGATACCAATTGAAGGGTTTAGCCCGGAAACTCTGATACCAATTATGTTGGCGATCCCTTGATGTCCCGGATTAAAAATTTAATCCTAGACAAAAGGGATTCCCAAAGCAACCAAGTCATCGTCGTGCTATTCGTTTAGAGAGGTCACTTGAACAAACTAGTTGTTCAAGCGACCATCCTCTATTCTACGAGTAGCCATCGGAATAAACGATGTCGGATCGCGGTTTTTGTGTTTTATAAAATATATCATGATTATAAATGAAAACAAATCCAAACCTGTAACATATAAAATTAGAGAATCGATATACCTCTCGATCTTCTAATGTATGTCCTTCCTCCTTTCGGACGTCGTGTGGGCGACGCTCTACCAAAAGTCGAAGCTCCTAGATCACATATCTTCCTTCCTTGCTCATCCAAAGCAAGAGGAAGAATAGAAACAAGGCTCATCTCCTTCCTATGGCCAACCAACAAGCAACAAAAGAAATGCTTGCCGCCGGCCAACAAGGAGAAGGAGATAATGGTGGAAACCGACCAAGACATCAAGGGAAACCCCTTAGTCTTGTTTCCACCACCCAAGGAGAAGGAGAAGGGGTCTTTGGATGCTGTCTAAGGGCTGGAGGAGGTGATATGGGCACCGGCCACTAAACCATGAAGGAGAAAGGAAGAAACTTTCCTTATTTGGTGCCACCCAAACCTCCTAAACCCTAAGCTTCCAAACCCTAATCCAAGCTCACCTTGTGGCCGGCCATGGAAGTGAGAAAGAAGATTAGGATGAGCTCAAGCCAAGGTAAAGAGGAGAACCATAGTGGCCGGCCAACCCTTAGGAAGAAGAAGAACATCTCCTATAGTTGCCGCCCACCCTTTTCTCCCAAAACCTAGACACCCAAACCCTAATCCTCACTTACCTTTTATCCGGCCATGGAAGAGGGGATGAAGAATAGGATGAGTTGAAGCTAAGGTAGATAGGAGCAGCATAGTGGCCGGCCAACCCAAGGAAGAAGAAGAACAACCTCCATTAGTTGCCGCCCACCCTTGCTCCAAAACCCTAGCCACCAAACCCAATCCTAAACCAACTAGGATTCCTAGCCACCAAAGGAAGCAAACCCTAATTCCCTCATCCATTGTGTTCTCCACGCCAACAACCCTAAGCCACCCTTATATAGAGTTTAGGGATAAGTCTTGGTTTAATCTCCACCATTGGTTCAAGGGATTTAATCTCAACCGTCGGATCTAGAGATTTAATCTCAACCGTCGGATCTTAGAGATTTAATCTCTACCAATGGATCTTAGAGTTTTGTTTCTATCCATTGGATCTAAGCATCATGAGGTGTTAATAGGCTACATTAGGGACCATGAGGAGGAGTTGGGTCTTGGCCACCCATGGATCAAGCCCACATAAAGTCCGATCCACTAATGATGGTCAAATCCACTAAAGGTCCATCATTGATCTACCTCACCAACCCCCATATGATAATATGGGCTCCATATATTATTTGTACATTTTCTCCCCGTGTTTAAGATCTCGAATGTCCGTCGATTAATTAATTTACTGACCATTAATTAATCAACATCTAACTCCATGAGGAGTACCACTCAACCTTTTCATCATGCCGGACCAAGTCCACCTGCAGGGTTTACATGATGAACCTTATGAGCTCCTCAAGGGGACATCATCATCCTAATATATAGGACACGGTTTCCTCCTATAATCAACGGCACACCATATAAATAATATCATCTCCCAACTTACCGAGTCTATCGATTTAATCTATAAATCTCGCCCATTGGTAAATCAAAGAGATGAGTACCAAGTATATGTGCCCGTTATTATATCGGGATTAAGAGCATGTACTAAATAATATCTGAGGTCCGATTCGATTATGTAGTCAGCAATAAATCGAATCACCTCTGTGTCGGTCCTGCTCAATACACACAAAGTGCACTAGTGTGATTCTATGGTCAAGACAAACCAATACCAAATCACACTACAACCATTCCGATGGTTTGTCCAAAGCCATCTCGGTTGTGAGCCTTTACTTATACTTTACAAGGAGCCGATAACATGATCTCCCGTGTGACACCACACACCATGTTATCTACAATGTAACGTATTAGACAATATGCATAACCATAAAAATATGCAAACAATGATCATGTGATTCTTATTTCAAAATAAAGATGTTCATACAAAAAATAGACTTTTAAGTATACATCCCTACAATCTCCCACTTATACTAAAAGACTATGCTGTCATCACACTGCCATACATCTGATTCCCCTTCCCTCCACATGCCTATCAAAGCTCTCGCTAGAAGGGCCTTAGTGAAAAGAGTCTACCAGGTCATCCTCTGATGCAATCTAGGCGACAGCAACTTCTACCTCCTTTCAATTTCTCGTATCAGGTGGTACTTGCGCTCTATGTGTTTACTAGCCTTATGGGCTCGTGGTTCCTTCGAGTTTGCAATTGCACCATTATTATCACAATAAATTGTGATAGTTCTGGGCAAACCAGGAATCACATCTAAGTCCATCAGGAAGTTCCTGAGCCACGCAGCTTCCTTGGCTGCCTCATAGGCTGCCACATACTCGGCTTCCATGGTGGAGTCCGCCACGCATTTCTGCTGGACACTCCTCCATACAATGGCTCCACCTCCCAAAGTAAACACAAAACCTGAGGTAGACTTACTATTATCCCTATCTGATTGGAAGTCAATCCATGCAACCCATGAGGAGTAATTGGTTGCCGCCGGTAAACTAGCATATAATCCCTAGTCCTTCTCAGGCACTACAATACATGTTTTACCGCAGTCCAATGTCCCTGTCCTGGATTACTCTGATATCTGCTGACCATGCCCACAGCAAAGCATATATCGAGTCTCATACATAGCATCGCATACATGAGGCTTCCTACTGCCGAAGCATAAGGAACCGCCTTCATCTCATCTATCTCCTTAGATGATCTAGGCCACATCTCCTTAGATAAAGGAACTCCATGCCTGAAAGGTAGAAAACCCTTCTTAGAGTTCTGCATGCTAAAACGATCCAAAATCGTGTCTATGTATGAAGCTTGGGATAAGCACAACATCCTTTTCTTGCGATCCCTTATGACCTTGATCCCAAGGATGTGTCCCACTTCTCCCAAGTCCTTCATATCAAACTGTTTGGACAACCATACCCTTACGTCCGATAACATTTCGATGTTGTTGCCAACCACCAAAATGTCATCTACGTATAGTACAAGAAATACCACTACGTTTCCGTCACATCTCTTGTATACACAAGACTCATCCGGACTTTGAATAAATCCATAAGACTGGATTTCCTCATCAAAGCGGATGTTCAAAGATCTTGAAGCTTGCTTCAATCCATAAATGGACCGATTAAGTTTTCACACAAGATGGTCTTTGCCCTTAGCAATGAATTCCTCTGGTTGCTTCATATAGATGGTTTCCTCAAGACTTCCATTAAGGAAAGCTGTCTTGACATCTATCTGCCACACCTCATAATCCATATGAGCTGTTATGCATAGGAGCTCCCAGACCTAAATTGAATCCATAGATTCAATCTCAGTATTCATTGCACTTTGCCAAGATGCTGCATCTATATCTTGGATTGCCTTGTCGTATGTCCAGGGATTAGGTTCATGTTCGCTAGGGACCAAATCAGAAGATTCTCCCAAGAACATGAATCTATCAGGCTGACTCACAACCCTCCCACTACGACGAGGTATCACCTGTGTATCCTCTGTGACACGCGGTGCAGTGACATGTGGTATATCCTCTTATGCGGTGGTACTAAAGAAGTGACTTCCTTTTGCTCCTCGAACAATTTTACTCTTGGGCTTGTGGCTTATCACATAGTCTTCCTCTAGAAATCGGCATTCGTGTTAACGATCACCCTCTGATCTCTAGGACTACAAAACAAGTCAGAATAACTCATCATCGATCTAACCATCTCTATAAGAGTCCTATTCCTTCGTACTGCTACACCGTTCTGCTGGGGTGTGCCAAGTGCAGTCAATTGGGATTGAATCCCAACCTCTGATAAGTAGTTCCTAAACTTTCCCAAGAGGTTTTCACCACCACGATCAGATCGTAGTGTCATCCATATCTTGAATAATCGTCTATAAAAGAGACGAAATATCCAAGACCACCTCTTGCCTGGATAGTCATAGGACCACACAAATCAGAATGAACCATTTCTAACACATCTTTGGCTCTATACCCCTTGGCCTTAAAAAGGCCTCTTGGTCATCTTACCCTCCAAGCAAGATTCGTAGGTTGGGAGATCCTCCACCACTAATGAACCCAAAGGTCCATCAGCTATCAACCTTTGAATTCTGCTTAGGTTAATGTGACCAAGCCTAAGAAGCCAAAGATATGTTTGGTTCATCTTCAAAGGTTCTTTTCTCTTATTGGAATTAGAAGATGAGTTATTAACTTTAATTTGCATCGTGGGAGGTTTTGGTTCAAATTTCCTTTCAATGTACCTGAATAGGTATTCTCCCTATTCCTTCTTATAACAACTCTATCATTAAAAGAAATAGAATATCCATCCATTATAATTTAGAAACTGAAACTAAATTCTTTCTAAATAAAGGTACATAAAGGGAATTTTTCAAAACCAAAGTTTTATTATTCTCAAGAGATAAATAAAACTTCTCCCACTGCAATAGCCGCCGCCATCATGGCATTGCCCAAGTAAATGGTAATCTCCTTTAGCTAGTCATCGGGTTTCCGAACCCGCAGTATTGCAGACATGATTAGTGGCTCCCGTATCTACTCACCAGGTGCCGGTAGATATCACCGCTAATCATGTTTCAATGACTAGTCCAAAAGATATACCTTTGTTCTGTTTTGAACTGGGACAGTCCTTCTTCCAATGTCCATCCTGCTTATAAGTAAAGTACTTGCCTTTCGGCTTCTTCACTCTTCCCCGAGATCCTCCCACCACCATTGCTCCACCTTATTTTTTTCTTCTTCTTGACTTTCCGCTTAGAAGTAGAAACATTTTTGAGCAACCATGGTTTGAGGTCACTCTTTGAAGAGTGCATACTTGTACTCCTTAGCAGATAAGACAATATCTGGATTCTTTTCCAATCATCATTATTTGGGTACAGTAAGTTTATTTCCTTTAGTATCACAATAAGTGGACTGAAAGTCAAATTTTGAAAATCCTAAGAATCACGTAGATCATTACTTTAGATTTCAAAAAATTATTGATTCCTCAAACAATAAAATTTTGATATCAACCAACACCTCAAAACACCGAGAATATATATCGCATGCCACGCAAAGGTGGACGATATCTAATTCTACATTTGTAAGAGGAGGTTTTACCCATTAATTTTATTATCTTGTCAACCTTACTTTTTGACAAATAAAATTAATAGTTGGTTCCTCTTTGGCCCTACAAATAAAAGCAGTGACTCCGATGGGGAGGATACTTTTAATTTTCATCTAAGTGTACACCATTACACGATACTAAGGGAATTATTTCGGATTATGTGCCTTACCGCTGTGGAAGTACACACGCTCCTAGATAATTTCCTATAACCATTATTTGACCTAGTGATCCACAAACAAACTCATCCGCAGGGAGGAAGGCACTCAGAGCCGACACGCAAGTTTGTTGCATCACACGTCAAATTGTAATGGAGGTCGCTGTAATTAATTAAAATATCCCTCTCCCACTTAGTAAATTGAAAATGAGGAATTTTCCTACGACATGCATATCAAACAAAAAGCAATAAATATGAAAAATAAATTATTTTCCAACTATTATGGTCTTTGTCTTCAATATGGCTCCCGTCGCATCGCCATCTCGTCCGCTCCTCCTACGCCATGTACAAGCCCTCCGAAGATCCGAGCCGAGACTAAAACCTATTTTAATTTACATCCATCGATCCTATACTCCACGAGGGAGTGTACATGAATCTAGATAGAAAGTAAAATAAAATAAAGAGCGGCTAAACAATGCCGTATTTAATTTACAAAAAACTAAATACTAGCCTCACAACCAGGATTCAACAAAATAAATATTTACACACATACAATCACATACACACACATGCCATAATAGTCGGATCTTATGCCTGCAACCAAAGAGTTAAACTACGCATATCCTACTATTATCCAGCACATATAATATATGAAAAAGTGCATAAAAATTAACCGAAACCTAAACACACAAAACCGGAAACCTTGGCTCTGATACCAATTGTTGGGTTTAGCCCGGAAGCTCTGATACCAATTGTTGGGGTTGATCCGTGAGGGGAAACTTCGCTTCCCCTTCACCTCGGTTTCTTGACCATGGTGATCCCTTCGATGTCCCCGGATTAAAAAAATTTAATCCTAGACAAAAGGGATTGCCAAAGCAACCAAGTCATCGTCGTGCTATTCGTTTAGAGAGGTCACTTGAACAAACTAGTTGTTCAAGCGACCATCCTCTATCCTACGAGTAGCCTCGGAATAGACGAGGTCCGGATCGCGGTTTTGTGTTTATAATCGGGATCCAAGTATTATTTAGCCATTCACAGAAATATATCATGATTATAAATGAAAACAAATACAAACATGTAACATATAAAATTAGAGAATCGATACCTCTCGATCTTCTAATGTATGTCCTTCCTCCTTTCGGACGTCGTGTGGGCGACGCTCTACCAAAAGTCGAAGCTCCTAGATCACATATCTTCCTTCCTTGCTCATCCAAAGCAAGAGGAAGAATAGAAACAAGGCTCATCTCCTTCCTATGGCCAACCAACAAGCAACAAAAGAAATGCTTGCCGCCGGCCAACAAGGAGAAGGAGATAATGGTGGAAACCGACCAAGACATCAAGGGAAACCCCTTAGTCTTGTTTCCACCACCCAAGGAGAAGGAGAAGGGGTCTTTGGATGCTGTCTAAGGGCTGGAGGAGGTGATATGGGCACCGGCCACTAAACCATGAAGGAGAAAGGAAGAAACTTTCCTTATTTGGTGCCACCCAAACCTCCTAAACCCTAAGCTTCCAAACCCTAATCCAAGCTCACCTTGTGGCCGGCCATGGAAGTGAGAAAGAAGATTAGGATGAGCTCAAGCCAAGGTAAAGAGGAGAACCATAGTGGCCGGCCAACCCTTAGGAAGAAGAAGAACATCTCCTATAGTTGCCGCCCACCCTTTTCTCCCAAAACCTAGACACCCAAACCCTAATCCTCACTTACCTTTTATCCGGCCATGGAAGAGGGGATGAAGAATAGGATGAGTTGAAGCTAAGGTAGATAGGAGCAGCATAGTGGCCGGCCAACCCAAGGAAGAAGAAGAACAACCTCCATTAGTTGCCGCCCACCCTTGCTCCAAAACCCTAGCCACCAAACCCAATCCTAAACCAACTAGGATTCCTAGCCACCAAAGGAAGCAAACCCTAATTCCCTCATCCATTGTGTTCTCCACGCCAACAACCCTAAGCCACCCTTATATAGAGTTTAGGGATAAGTCTTGGTTTAATCTCCACCATTGGTTCAAGGGATTTAATCTCAACCGTCGGATCTAGAGATTTAATCTCAGCATCGGATCTTAGAGATTTAATCTCTACCAATGGATCTTAGAGTTTTGTTTCTATCCATTGGATCTAAGCATCATGAGGTGTTAATAGGCTACATTAGGGACCATGAGGAGGAGTTGGGTCTTGGCCACCCATGGATCAAGCCCACATAAAGTCCGATCCACTAATGATGGTCAAATCCACTAAAGGTCCATCATTGATCTACCTCACCAACCCCCATATGATAATATGGGCTCCATATATTATTTGTACATTTTCTCCCCGTGTTTAAGATCTCGAATTTCCGTGGATTAATTAATTTACTGACCATTAATTAATCAACATCTAACTCCTTGAGTAGTACCACTCAACCTTTTCATCATGCCGGACCAAGTCCACCTGCAGGGTTTACATGATGAACCTTATGAGCTCCTCAAGGGGACATCATCATCCTAATATAGAGGACACGGTTTCCTCCTATAATCAACGGCACACCATATAAATAATATCATCTCCCAACTTACCGAGTCTATCGATTTAATCTATAAATCTCGCCCATTGGTAAATCAAAGAGATGAGTACCAAGTATATGTGCCCGTTATTATATCGGGATTAAGAGCATGTACTAAATAATATCTGAGGTCCGATTCGATTATGTAGTCAGCAATAAATCGAATCACCTCTGTGTCGGTCCTGCTCAATACACACAAAGTGCACTAGTGTGATTCTATGGTCAAGACAAACCAATACCAAATCACACTACAACCATTCCGATGGTTTGTCCAAAGCCATCTCGGTTGTGAGCCTTTACTTATACTTTACAAGGAGCCGATAACATGATCTCCCGTGTGACACCACACACCATGTTATCTACAATGTAACGTATTAGACAATATGCATAACCATAAAAATATGCAAACAATGATCATGTGATTCTTATTTCAAAATAAAGATGTTCATACAAAAAATAGACTTTTAAGTATACATCCCTACAGTAAGATCATAGTAGGGACACTCGTAAAGTTTATTTTGCGAGTAGGGGCGCTGCCCCTATCCCCGAAAGGGGCCTTGTCCCGCGATCGCGCCCGGAAACCGCTTAGCGGGACCGTTAAGGAAAGGTGACTCATAAAATTGAAAAAAAAAGGAAAAATTATAGAAATTTTTTGTAAAATACATAATTTAGAATTATGTATAATTATGTGATGGTCATGGCCCAAGAACCCCAATATGATTGGACATTAATGTGTTGTAATTCATAATACGCCCTGCGTGCCATTTTTGTGATTGTGCTTGTTGTATAGGGTATGTGACTTGCGCGTTGATAACTGCATTTTTTATTGCGCTATTTTTACTTGTTGATTAGATCTTTTAGGCTCTTTGATGGGATAATTATTGTTATTTGGGATGTTTTTACATATTGAGCCTATTTGCAATTAATTGCGTTAATTCCTATAATTTCAGTATTTTTCATGAATTACATGTGATTTTGTAGGAAACATATAATGAGGATCTAATTGGAGCAATCGCAGCCGTCAATCCGGATCAGATCTGAGCATTGTGGACTGTCCGAGGAAAGTGATTGATTCTGAGCCATCCATTTGGATATGGAGCGATCCGGCCCGTACATTAAGATCTACACGTCTTGGCCGTTCATCCGGACCATTGGATCGTGATTATACCTTCAGATGGATCAGATCCGTCCATTGCAAATCAGACTGATTTCAGCCGTTGGATCACAGCCTTCTTAGGAGATTAATTGGATTCATTTAACCTAGCTCTATTTAGACGGCTGGGATCAAAGGAGGCTCCCATCGAACGACTCAGAAAAACCAGTTAATAAACCTTCAAAGAAACAGGCGAGCGAAACGCGGCGAAACTTTGAGCGTCTTCTTCCTCGTGGAGCGGCGGACCGCAACTACACGGCGATCGACAGCGGCTGGCGATTCCGACGAGTTCCCTCCGACAGCTGGCGACGATCCCAGCCAATCCTTGGTGGCGGATCCAGATGCTGTGATTCGGGCAGCTGATCCAAAGCGAGGCGAGGCAGGATTCCGACGAGTTCATCCTTCACCAGCATTTCTCCTTCATTCCGGCGACTGGAATACGCCGTTCTAGATTCACCGGAGTCACCCACAGGTTGTGCCGATTGGACAATCCCATTTTCACCGCCGGAGAAGAATCCCATTCCACTGTCCGGTGAAATCCAGATTCGTCGGAGCAGTGATCGCAATCATCCATCTTTCCTTCCTTCCTGCTGACGCCGATTGGGCAGCTTCGCATTCACCGCCGGAGTGGTTGTTCGATTTGTTGTGACCGTCGTGTGGTTACCGGTCGTATTTTATTTGGATTTGTTACTGAGTGTGATTGTGTTAAACACTCGGGACTTAGTGTTATTTACATTCTGCATTTTATTCCAGTGCAATTGTTGGTAGTTGATTATGTTTGTTTCTGTTAATTGTTGTTTTGTTTACATGCGATGTTATTTCTATCGGTTTGTTGTGCTTAGTTGTTTAATCCTGTTCATCCAGCATTTTTATTAGACTTAATATTGCTAGTTGTTATTTAGTTGTAGGTTAGTTTAATTTCTTGTTGCTGATGTACCAACCCCATCCATCAAAATTGTCCAATCAACGCATCGTATAGTGACAGTATGGTGTTTTGGTTGGAGTGCTTTCATTATTAGGTTAGATTTCCTTTACATTCGACCAGTTGTCGTATAGTGACAGTGCAGTACCTGGTTGAATTGCTTTCGTTTATTACATTTCATTTATTGCAGTTTTTAGTGACTGTTTGATCACTGTGCTGTATAGTGACAGTGCGGTGCATGGTTGAATTGTTCACCTTTGTTTGATCAGTGTATCGTATAGTGACAGTGCGGTACTTGGTCGTTTCCTTTTCTGTCTGTTAGTTTAGTTTTTAGTGACTGTTTGACTACTGTGTCGTATAGTGACAGTGCGGTGCATGGTTGAATTGTTCACATTTGTTTGATCATTGTACCGTATAGTGACAGTGCGGTGCGTGATCACTTACTTTTGCTCATTAGAATAGTTGTTTGTTACTCATTATTTGGTAGTTAGATTTACTCTTTGTATATTTAATTCTCATGTTTGCTTTTGATTTTGCATTTTAATAAATTCAGAAAACCCCCAATGTTTACTTCTGTTTAAAAACAAACGTCCAGCCATTAGGTTCGTTGGGAGATGACCCGAGTCAGTCCTATACTGCATTAGTGTAGTTAGGGGGTTCGGTAAATAATTTGGGAACGGTATTGTGACAATTCACCGCTTATCAAATTTTGGCGCCGTTGCCGGGGAACTTTAATGGGTTTGTTTGTCTTTAAACTGTAGTTTGTTTGTTTGTTTTCTTTTTCTTTTGTTATTACTATCTTTCTTATTATTTATATTTGTTTCTCATTTTATTTGTTTGTGTGGATGACTAGGTTTTCAGGCGATAATCTACTTGAGTTTGATGCAGCAGTTTTTCTCTTCCCTCAGAGGCTCAGCCTAGGAAGGGGGTTGTTGAAGAAAAGGCTAGGGAATTCCAAGAGCTAGCGGATTCCCAAGTATGCCAAGTTTTTTTTTAAAGATTTGTGTGTTCACAAGAAGTTGTACTCTTGATATGAAGGTAGGAGATACTGTAGTTCAGTTCAGTATTTTGGACGCTATGAGGTACCCGATGGAGAATCATTATATTCTTAGCGTGGTTATAGCTGATGAGTTGGACTGCATGAACTTTATTTCTTAGTCTGTTTCTCATTTGGATATCTCTGCACCTTCTACATTTTGTTGTGATTTTATTGATTCTGATGTTGATAATGATTTATTGTTAGGACCTATCTGTGGGCCCTCTTTATTGTAGACAGGGATATGGAATGTGTAGGGACTTACACGCTTCAGCCGACGCCCCAAGGATCACTTCCATCAGATGTTTTTGAGAAATGTTATTTCATGGTCGAGTATGGGATATCTTAGGTCATATCTTCTCTGTGTATGGTATTGAAGTAGAACCTGCTAAAATTCATGTTATTTCTTCTCTATCTTACCCCGCTTTTGTGCGGGAAGTTTGTGTTTTTCTAGGTCATGCAGGTTTCTACAGACATTTTATTAGAGACTTCAGTCAGATTTCCCTACCCTTGACTAAATTGTTGCAGAAGGAGGTGATATTTCAGCTTGACCAGGATTGTGATGGAGATTGAGTCCACCCCCATAGCAGATTCTTTTTCCAGATGAGCAACTTTTTCACCTGTAGGGTAAGACACCATGGTATGCAGATCTTGCTATTTATTTAGTTGTCGTGTTGTACCTTCATTTTTTTTTACTCATGCACAAGTCCAGAAATTGAAAAGTGATGCTAAGTAGTATGTATGAGATGATCTTTATCTTTGAAAATTTTGTATTGATCAGATTATTAGATGATGTGGACTTGATTATGAGTTTCATACCATACGTACTTACTTTTTGTTATTCTCTGGCTTGTGGGGGGCACTGTGTGCCCAAAGAACTGCTAGGAAAGTTTAGAGTCTAGTTTGTATTGGCCCACCTTATTTCATGATGCCTTTGAATTCTACAAGTCTTGTGAGTGAGGTCAACGAACAGGGAACATAGGACGTAGAAATGAAATGCCTCAACAACTTTTGTTATTCTGTGAGATTTTCGATATTTTGGGTATTGATTTTATGGGTCTGTGTCCTGTTTCTTTTGGATTTTTATATATTCTTTTGGCATATGATTATGTTTATAAATGGGTGGAGGCCATCCCCACCAGGACTGATGATTCTCTAGTTGTTGTGGATTTTGTTAGGTCTCACATATTTTGCAGATTTGGAGTTCCCAGGGCGATCATTAGCGATCAAGGGTCTCACTTTTGCAACAGACTCATGAAGTATTGAGCAAAGAGATCAAGTCTATTCTGGAGAATACGGTGGGGCCAGATATGATGATGTTTTTTCTCCGACATGACAGGGGAGTGTGTTCTTTTATTTACTGTATTTTCTTCCTTCCTCTCATGTTCGGAAATAACTCGTTGTTTAATTGTTAAGTATTTGCCTATATGCCTAGGTTGTTTAGTTGTTTTCGTTGAGTCAAATAAAATTCCTCTATGCATGCCTTAGTATCATTTCAGAGGTGGTAAAAATTAATTAAGTTTGATCATCAGATTGTAGATTTTTGTGTATGATAGGAGACTTCACTTATATGCAGTCACTTGTTATGATGGTGAACTTTTTATTGATAGACCAAGCTTGATTTTTATTCACCTAGTGAGGTAGTAAGCCATTTCAATCATTTACCCACTTTAGTGTGATACACGTGTGATACTTGTTACTCTAGAACTTGCTTTGAGTCATTTCAAAACTGCAAGAATATTTATTTACATGAATATGATGAAGGATTTCACTCTTGATTCTTTTCCTTGAATTGCTTGTTTAATCCGCTTGATACTTTTATATTGTCGTACTTGTCATTCCTATTCATTTATTTTCTATTGTCTTGTGGATTACCTCTACCATCTTTTGTTCTCACATTGGAAGAATAACTTGATAAGTTGCATTGTCCGAGATGGGAAAAATTCTTAAGTGTGGGGGAGGAGATTGTTGTTGGGTAGCTGTGAATTGGACACAGAATTTAGCTTGGATCTAATTGGAAATCTATTTAGAGATTGCTTGATTTGCTAAGTCATGCAGTTCTGGAATTTCATGTCAGAGGTCTCTTTTCACGTTGGCTACAAGGCTTTTAGCATTTGCAGGAAAGATATATATATCTGAAATGCCATTATCAGAATTGTGCTAGTATAAGCACAAACCTTCCCTATAAGTGCAGCCAATCTCAACCTCAACTTGATATGCTGAAAGGAATTCTGAAAGACCATAAGCCAGATGACCGGTCCATACTTCCATTATCTTTTGAGTTGCTGGAAATTTCAGATAGAGGAAACGTTATGGTATAGAAATGGAAGAAAAGAGGAAAATGGTATCACCTTGCAATTGTTGACAAAAACCCTAATGCATTTGCTGGACTGTTCAATCTTAGATTGTAGTTTCAAATTATAATTCTGCAGAGAAAATCCAGCAGTGCATTTTTTTTTGTCTGTAATTGGTCATTGTTTCATTTTCAGAATCACAGAATTGGAGGTCAACCACGTGAAAAAAAAAAAGGTGATCAAGTATAGCTGCATCTGGAATTCAATAATAGCACCGGGCAGATGAGGGAGAGAGAGCTCCACTGGCAGGTTTTTGTTCAGATTGCAAAATTACCGAGGACCTGGAGCTTGTTTCTGAATTGGGTGCAACATTATCAGACCTTGGAAATAACTAGAAAAAAAATACAGTTGGCAGTGTTTTTATTTGCTGCCTTTGAAAAACTGAAATTGCAAGTTTTAATGAGCTAGTCAAATTCTGGAAAAATGCAGGAGTCACCAAAGATCCAAGATGCTATGCTTACACGTGTATTCAAGAAATGCCAAGGTTATTTAAAAGGAAGTGTAGCTTGGATTGGTATTTAAATTTAAGGATTCCAGTCACGTGGATTCGGGAAACATCTACTCAAAACAGTTTCTGAATGAATTCATAAGAGCCATACATCACGAAAAAAAAAAAGAATCAAAAGATCAAAACATCATGAACTCCTTGCAGCAAAAATATTGCCAACGGACTGCATAAAGCTCCCATGATTCTGCTACCCTTCGCAAAAGCTATGCAAGTGATGGATGCTGCAAGAAAATTATGGATTCAGCTGCTAATGGAGCAAGTGACAGAGATGCAGTATGAACAAGCTGATGCTGTTTTTGGAGATGTTGAAGCAGTGAGCCCAGCAAGCAGTGGTAGGGTGCGACAATAGATGAAAGGCTTCATAATTTGGAAGTCGAAATTGCTAATTCTGTGGATGCTATAGCTGGTTGAAGGTGCTGGAAGTTGGTTTCAGAAAAATGGTTGAGTTTCAGAAAATTGGTTGCTGTAGCAGACGGGAAGTAGGAAATTGGAGCTCTTAACCTATTTGTTATCCCATGAATTTTGTGATTTGAGAACAACTACCGGAGGCTGAGAAGTTCTAAATCACTTTCAATCCCAAAGCTGAGACATCAAGGCCCAAGAAGTTTATTTTCAGAAAATTGTTTGCTGGGAAATTGCTATCACATGGAGGAAACAGAAATTGCACAAGTGCCCAACAATCTACTCAAATATGAAATGGGAATTGAGTTTTGATTTGCTGACCACACAGAACCGGTGCTTTAAGCTGCAGCAGAACTTGTAACACAATAGCAAAGAAATTTTTGGTCTGTATCATAGAAGCAAATGCCTTCCTTAGAATATTAACTGGAGTTCGATACAAAGGATGCAAGTGCAGCTTGAAAATAAATCTGAACAGGAGTATCAGCAGGAAATTGGAGTATGCTAAGGAGGAAATTGACTTGATGAATTGAGAATGCTTAATCAGCAACCCAGGCATCAGTCATAGATCACCGATTCAGCAAATCAAGCATCAATCCAATCATCTCTGGAGGCAAACTGCTGCAAAACACGTGGAGGAAGGATTTGCTACCCATGGAGCTAGAGTTAATTGCATATCCATTGATTAAATTCTGCAGAATGGCAAAGGTACTGGAAAGAAAGTTTCACCTGCGGATTCTAACTATTCATTGAGAGGAAAGAAGCAAAAGGCCAACTCAAAAGCACCCTCTAATGAGTGTGATACATGTGGGGAAATCTTTGCAACAAGGAATAAGTTATTTGAGCATTTGAGAGACACTGGCCATGCTTCATTGAAGCACAGTTGGAAAGACATCGTGTTTTTGCATCGAGAAATTAGCAAGACAAGCAACTTTGTCGATTCTTGTAGGATAAATTTATCTTTGTGTTACCTGCTCTTTGCTCTATAAAAGGATTGTTATATCTGAACCCATCTAGATATGATGACAAGTTTTGGGATTTCAGATATATGCAGTGAGAAATATTTTAGGGAATAGTATCAGCTGCTTTCTCGTATAATTTTTGGCAAGGGTGTTCTTCTTTTTACTACAGTTGGCACTAATTCAACTTTCCAGCCCAACTCCAATTCAGTATACCAAACAGAACATCATTCTTATTTCAAATTTGTTGGTCGTTTGGTTGCTAAAGCATTGTTTGATGATCAACTGTTGGATTGTACTCCACCCGGTCCTTTTACAAACACATTCTTGGTGTAAAAGTCACTTATCATGACATTGAGGCTGTTGATCCAGATTAATATAAAAGCCTGAATTTAGAATTTAGAATGGAGATGCTGTTGAGTGTTAATTGCTTGGATTGTTATTAGAATACATTCCTCCACACTCCTGAATGCAACTAATCAGGTTTATTCTTCCAATTCTTCTATGGTTTCCTTTTCATTACATCTTGATCTTCTTTATTTCTCTATTGCAATCCACTTATGATCTTGTTTTGATATTCGATAAATCCTTTTGATTCATGTATGGAATGTATTGATAGCAGTAGAGAAATAGATGATAAGCAAGCATATGGTAGGACAAGATTACATGGTGTTTTGAGGGTACCCCACTCCTAAAATCATTATGTGAGCATGAGTGCATATATCCATTTGGGAGGTTTTGTATCAGGCTTGGTTTATTTGATTTGACTGTAAACCATCAAACATGTTGACTGTTGTAGGAGTCGGATCTTTTGAATATCCTAGATCCTGATAAATTTGGTGATCCTAAGTAACTTATTTTTTCTGTCTCTGAATTATTGATTTAGGTATTACTAGGGGAATGAGTTAAGGAGTTAGTGTGTCTTTGTTTTTGTTATTCCACGGGACGCGCAAAAATAAGTGGGGGAATTTGATAACTGCATTTTTTATTGCGCTATTTTTACTTGTTAATTAGATCTTTTAAGCTCTTTGATGGGATAATTATTGTTATTTGGGATGTTTTTACATATTGAGCTTATTTGCGATTAATTGCGTTAATTACTATAATTTCAGTATTTTTCATGAATTACATGTGATTTTGTAGGAAACATATAATGAGGATCTAATTGGAGCAATCGCAGTCGTCGATCCGGATCAGATCTGAGCATTGTGGACTGTCCGAGGAAAGTGATTGATTCTGAGCCATCCATTTGGATCTGGAGCGATCCGGCCCGTACATTAAGATCTACACGTCTTGGCCGTTCATTCGGACCGTTGGATCGTGATTATACCTTCAGACGGATCAGATCCGTCCATTGCAAATCAGACTGATTTCAGCCGTTGGATCACAGCCTTCTTAGGAGATTAATTGGATTCATTTAACCTAGCTCTATTTGGACGGCTGGGATCAAAGGAGGCTCCCATCGGACGACTCAGAAAAACCAGTTAATAAACCTTCAAAGAAATAGGCGCAGCGGCGCGAAACTTTTGAGCGTCGCCTTCTTCCTCGCGGCCGCGACCGGCGACTTACACGGCGATCGACGGCAGTCGGCAGATTCCCGAGTTCCCTCCGATACCGGTGGCGGCGATCCCAATCCTTGGTGGCGGATCCAGATGCCGTGATTCGGCGGTGATCCAAAGCGAGGTGAGGCGGATTCGGCGAGTTCATCCTTCACCGCATTTCTCCTTCATTCCGTCGAATCGCGTTCTAGATTCACCGGAGTCACCCACAGGTTGTGCCGATTGGACAATCCCATTTTCACCGCCGGAGAAGAATCCCATTCCACTGTCCGGTGAAATCCAGATTCATCGGAGCAGTGATCGCAATCATCCATCTTTCCTTCCTTCCTGAGTGGATTGGGTTGGCCGCATTCACGGAGTGGTTGTTCGGTTTGTTGTGACCGCCGTGTGGTTACCGGTCGTATTTTATTTGGCTTTGTTACTGAGTGTGATTGTGTTAAACACTCGGGACTTAGTGTTATTTACATTCTGCATTTTATTCCAGTGCAATTGTTGGTAGTTGATTATGTTTGTTTCTGTTAATTGTTGTTTTGTTTACATGCGATGTTATTTCTATCGGTTTGTTGTGCTTAGTTGTTTAATCCTGTTCATCCTGCATTTTTATTAGACTTAATATTGCTATTTGTTATTTAGTTGTAGGTTAGTTTAATTTCTTGTTGCTGATGTACCAACCCCATCCATCAAAATTGTCCAATCAACGCATCGTATAGTGACAGTATGGTGTTTTGATTGGAGTGCTTTCATTATTAGGTTAGATTTCCTTTACATTCGACCAGTTGCCGTATAGTGACAGTGCGGTACCTGGTTGAATTACTTTCGTTTATTACATATCGTTTATTGCAGTTTTTAGTGACTGTTTGATCACTGTGCCGTATAGTGACAGTGCGGTGCATGGTTGAATTGTTCACCTTTGTTTGATCAGTATACCATATAGTGACAGTGCGATGCTTGGTCGTTTCCTTTTCTGTCTATTAGTTTAGTTTTTAGTGACTGTTTGACTACTGTGTCGTATAGTGACAGTGCGGTGCATGGTTGAATTGTTCACATTTGTTTGATCATTGTACCGTATAGTGACAGTGCGGTGCGTGATCACTTACTTTTGCTCATTAGAATAGTTATTTGTTACTCATTATTTGGTAGTTAGATTTACTCTTTGTATATTTAATTCTCATGTTTGCTTTTGATTTTGCATTTTAATAAATTCAGAAAACTCCCAATGTTTACTTCTGTTTAAAAACACGTCCAGCCATTAGGTTCGTTGGGAGATGACCCGAGTCAGTCCTATACTGCATTAGTGTAGTTAGGGGGTTCGGTAAATAATTTGGGAACGGTATTGCGATAATTCACCGCTTATCACGCGGCGTGCCTCTTCTTTTAAAATTCTAGTTGTAAATAGTTTTAGACTCGAATGTAACTCGCGTTTCATGTTTGTAATGTACAAAATCGAGTGGTGGAAGGTCCACTTCTAGACGGAGTTACGAGAAGGGTGCCGACGACACATGGCGGTCAAAGGAGGCACTTGGAGAAGCCGCTAACCCTAGGTTGACCATCCGATCTTCTCATTGGCTTGAGAAGATCGTAGTAGGGCCATGACCTAATCACAATTAATATATATATATATATATGTTGATAGATATATATATATTTGTTATGCTTGTATGTATGTGATGCATGCTAGTAGAATAATGCTTTTATGTATATGATGCATGCTAGGATATTTTTCTTGTATGTATATGATGCATGCTAGAATAATGCTTGTATGTATGTGATGAATGCTAATATAGGATAATAAAGGCCTTAATGTGTATATGATACACATTACGATTAGATTAGATCTTAATTGAATCAACTCGTAAATGCCTACCAAGTCCTTGATACCCATCACTACCTCGATCATTTGTAGTTGTTGAATCTGCTAAAGCAGAGCAATGCATATTATCTTGGTAGGGTGCGGAGGGACAATCTTGGTCCCGCCTATCACGGCTTGGGTTAGAGTAAGCTCAATTAGATTGAGTAAAACTAGTTAACTCAATTGGATCGAGTAGAACTATAGCCATATTCCAACCGTTGGAAAGATAGGATAAGATCGCATTTACATTAAATCTTGGGCGATTTAGCCAAAGCTAACTCAAGGTCTTTTGTAAATGTGGGTCTTGATCCTATAAACAAGAGTTGCATAGAGATGTAATCGGTAATGTGTTACCCACCAATCGTACTAAGTCTTGGGCGATTTAGTCAAAGCTAACTCAAGGCTTAGTATGATGTGGATCTTGTCCCGCAGGAATTATAGCTAGTTTGTATGAATCTAGTAATGTGGTTTGACCACATCCATAACTCGATTCTACAAAATTCCTATAATTCAGTGGTAGCATCATTTGATTAAAGGCCTAATTAAATGATAAAAGGAATATGATATTAATTCTCTGCATTGTATGTTGTAGATTACTATGTCGACAAACGCAAACACTCTCTCTCTGCATTCAGTCCTTGAGAAGGACAAGCTCAATGGAGCAAATTTCCTGGACTGGTACAGGAACCTGAGAATCGTTCTCACCCAAAAAAGGAAACTGTACGTCCTGGAGTAGCCCATTCCGGAGGCACCTCCTGTCACTGCCTCGCAAGCTAACAAAGATGCTTACAAGAAGCATCAAGATGATGCATTAGATGTGTCATATCTAATGCTCGCGACCATGAACTTTGAGCTTCAGAAGCAACACGAGTTCATGAATGCTTATGATATGGTTGAACATCTTTGTCAACTATATCAAGGACAAGCAAGGCACGAGAGATATGAAGTCTCTAAGGGATTGTTTGGTTCCAAAATGCAAGATGGGACTCCCATAGGTCCAATGTACTCAAGATGATTGGGTACGTAGAAAACCTACAGAGATTGGAATCCCCCTTGGCCAAGAGCTGGCCACTGACTTGATCTTGCAGTCTTTGCCACAAAGCTACAATCAATTTGTCATGAATTACAACATGAATGAAACTGATAAGCCACTTCCTGAGATGCTCAGCATGTTGAGAACTGCTAAGCTCAACCTTAAGAAGGGAAAATCTGACGCCATTTTGATGGTGCAAAAGAAGAAAGGAAAGGGCAAGCATAAAGGTAAGGGAAAGTCCCAAGCCAAGGGCAAAGGCAAGGAACTGAAACCCAAAGGAGGGGTGGCCGAGGAAGGGGCTTGCTTCCACTGCAAGGAAGCTGGACACTGGAAGCGTAACTACAAGGCATACCTAGAAGATTTTAAGAAGAAGAGAAGTGAGACTTCTACTTCAGGTATAAATGTTATAGAAGTCAATCTATCTATTTCTTCATCATGGGTATTAGATACCAGATGTGCATCTCACATTTGTACCAATGTACAGGTGCTGAGAAATAGTAGGGCATTGACAAAGGGCGAGGTTGACCTACGAGTAGGCAATGGAGCAAGGGTTGCTGCTGTTGCTGTAGGAACTTATGATCTATCTCTTCCCTCTGGGCTTGTACTAGAATTAGATGAATGTTGTTATGTGCCTGCTTTAACTAAGAACATAATTTCAATTTCTTGTTTGGACAAGAAAGGATTTACATTTATAATAAAGAACAAATGTTGTTCAGTTTATTTAAATGATATGTTCTATTGTAGTGCACCTCTAATGAACGGACTCTACTTTCTAGACTTAGAGAGCCCTATCTATAACATAAGTACCAAAAGGTTCAAGTCAAATGAGTTGAACCAAACCTATCTCTGGCATTGTCGCTTAGGTCACATAAATGAGAGTCGCTTATCTTAGCTCTATAAGGATGGGCTGCTAGACTCATTTGATTTTGAATCATATGAGACATGCGAGTCTTGCCTTTTAGGCAAGATGACCAAGACTCCCTTTAGTGGACACAGCGAAAGAGCAACAGATTTGTTAGGACTTATACATAGTGATGTATGTGGCTCTTTCAATGTTGCAGCTAGAGGTGGTTACAGGTACTTCATTACATTTACTGATGACTTCAGTAGATATGGTTATGTGTATCTCATGACACATAAATCAGAATCCTTTGAAAAGTTCAAAGAATTCAAGAATGAAGTACAAAACCAGCTTGGCAAGAGTATTAAGATACTTTGATCAGATCGAGGTGGAGAATACCTTAGCCATGAGTTTTGTGACTATATAGCTGAGTGTGGGATTCTATCCCAACTCACTCCTCTTGGAACACCACAGTGGAATGGTGTATCCGAAAGGAGGAATCGTACCCTATTAGATATGGTACGATCTATGATGAGTCACACAGATCTTCCTATATCCTTTTGGGGATATGCTCTAGACACAGTAGCCTTCACACTTAATCGTGTACCATCAAAGGTTGTGATAAAGACACCATATACGATATGGACAGGGAGAAATTCCAAGATGTCTTTCATGAGGATTTGGGGTTGTGAGGCTTACGTTCGACGTCAAGTCTCAGACAAACTAGGACCCAAATACGATAGGTGCTATTTTGTTGGATATCCCAAGGATACAAAGGGATATTACTTCTACATTCCCAGTCAGCACAAAGTGTTTGTGGCAAAGACTGGGGTTTTTCTAGAAAGGGATTTTGTTTCTAGAAAAACTAGTTGGAGTACGTTCGATCTTGAAGAAATTCAAGATAAGGATCATAGCACTGAGGCCTTGATGGAGGTTGAACAGGAACCACAAAGTGTTGTGGGCGATGAGGTTGTTGCACAAAGTGTTGTGGAACAACCACCTATTTAGGTAGACCTACCTCTTCGCAGGTCTGATAGGGTACGTCATCAGCCTGAGAGATATTCATTTCTCTTGTCTGACCATGATGATGTTATGCTCATTGAGAATGAGCCTACCTCCTATCAGGAAGATGTGATGAGCCCAGATACTGAGAAATGGCTAGAGGCCATGAGATCCGAGATGGAATCCATATACACCAACCAAGTATGGACTTTGGTTGATCCACCTGAAGGGGTCAAACCCATTGGGTGTAAGTGGGTCTTTAGGAGAAAGACTGACATGGATGGACTTACGCATACCTATAAGGGCCGATTGGTGGCTAAAGGTTTCAAGCAAATTCATGGTATTGACTATGATGTGTTGGTGCAACAATGCCCCAAGCATTTATATGTTTTGATGTTTGGATAATCATTTAAGTTAGACAATGCTTTGTGTTCTAATTGCGAATATGTTTAAGTGACAGGGAAATCCAAGGATGAAGACTTGGTAAAAGAGAAGTCCAAGTATGATCTTGGCAAGGAAAGTCCAAGGGACGGACTTGGTAGCATAAGACCAAGCTTGTAGTCTTGGCAGCGTAAAGTCCAAGTGAACCTTGGCAAAGGAAGACCAAGTATGATCTTAGCAAGAGAAGTCCAAGGGATGGACTTGGCAGCGTAAGACCAAGCTTGTAGTCTTGGCAGCATAAAGTCCAAGTGAACCTTGGCAAAAAGTCCAAAGTAAAGTCTTGGCAGCATAAGTCCAAGCTTGTAGTCTTGGCAGCGTAAAGTCCAAGCATTTGGCAACCCAAGACATGACGAAACCAAAGGAAGCTCTTGGAAGCAAAGCGCAAGGGATGAACAAGTCACGGACTCGGAGGGATCCTGGAGGCGCAAAGCTTAATGAGGAGCTAGAAGGTTGAGTCTAGGTCTAGGGTGTAAAATCAAGTGTGAATTACTCACACTTGATGAGTATCGATCGGATCGTCGATGTATCGATCGACCGTCAGTGTCTCGAGTCGGTGAAACCACGACCATCGATCGCCTTGGCGATGCGGCGATCGATGTTGTAGAATCGATCGGACCGCCATGGGCGATCGACGATCCACGCAAAACGAGCACGTAATGCGCGCACTCGATCGCGCGTGATCACTCGACTAATCACTCCATCAGTCGACTGATGGAGGGATCAGTCGATTGATCACTTGGCCATTGGAAATTGCGGCTACGAATCTCCTCGGAGATTTTGGTTCAGAAGTCGTTGGCTTCGACGACAGTCGACTGATGGTAAGCATCAGTCGACTGATCGAGGCCCAAAGGGAAAAACATCCCCTCTTCTATAAGAAGGGGCCATGGGGAGCTTGGTGAAGCTAGTGCTCTCATTCCTAGCTACACCCTTGTGCTCACCAAGCTTTCTCTAAGTGTTTTCAAGATTCTAAACCTCCTCTTCTCTAATCCTAATCTCTCATCATTGTAAAGAAGTGGAGGGCATTGTAAGATAAGGTTTCTCCACCTTGGTTCATCCAAAGGAGGTTTTAGTGGATATTGGCTAGGGCTAATCCACCTTACGGATTGCCGTGGAGTAGGAGCGTCATCTCCGAACCACGTACATCGGGTGTTAGCGTTTGTCTTTTCTTGTTTCGTATTCTTATTTACATTTGTATTGTATTGCTTCCGCTAACATATTTTGTAGAAACGAAGAAAGGCTAATCACCCCCCTCTAGCCATTACAAAGATCCTAACAAGTGGTATCAGAGCCCGGATAGCTTGGAAGATTTCACCATCAACCAAGGCATCAATGGCTCTTCAAGAGGGATATAGCATCGCCAAGCCACCACTCTTCGATGGGAGTCACTTTGCATATTGGAAAGGTAGGATGAAGTATTATTTAATGAGCAATATTGAAATTTGGCATAGTATTGTAGATGGCTTCGAGGAACCGGTGGATGAACATGGAGACCCTATTCCAAGCAAGGATTGGACAAGGGAAATGAATAAGCGGTTCGAGTCAAATGCAAAGGCCGTACTCACCATCCAATGCGGCATTACAATGGAGCAACTCAACAAGGTGGGGCCTTTCGAATCCGCCAAGGAATTATGGGAGAAGCTCATTGAGCTAAATGAAGGATCCAAGGAGTCAAAGCGGGCCAAGAAGGACTTATTAATTGGACAACTTCAAGCCTTCCAAATGAAGATGCATGAAACCGTAAGCCAAATGCATGGAAGGTTCAAGGAGATTGTAAATGGACTCCACATCATAGGTGAGCGAGTTGACAACCGGGATTTGGTAAGATACATACTTCAAGCATTTCCTAGAAATTCTTTATGGACCTCTATAGTTGATGCCATTAAGGTAACTAGGGATCTCTCTCAAATTAAAATTGATGAATTATTTTGTGAGTTTGAATTGCATGAGCAAACTAACATGTCTTCTAAGGAAAAGGGTTTAGCTCTATTTGTTGAGAAGAAAGAAAAGAAGAAGAAAGAAAGGAAAGAAGTCTCATCATCATCCGAATCGGAGCATGACTCAAGTAGTGATGGAGACTCATCTAGCGAGATGGCCAATTTTGTCAAGAAACTCTATAGAAAATCAAAGGAGTTCAAGAATAGAGAAGCTAGGAAGGGGTCCCATTCTTCAAGAGGTAAAACTAGTGGTAATTCAAATTTTAACAATAATGTAATTTTCCATGCTTGCAATAAGAAGGGGCACATAAAGCCGAATTGCCCGGAGCTAAAGAAGAAGGAAGAAAAAGAAAAGAAAAAGAAGGACAAGAAGGAGAAGAAGAAGGAGGCCATGGTGGCTCAAACCACATGGGACACACCAAGTGTTGAAGACTCCTCCTCCGATGACGAGCTTTGCCACATCACACGCCATGTGGCACTCATGGCCCTAGGAGATGAGTCCGGCACATCAAGCCAAGAAGAAAGCTCTTCAAGTGATGAATCGTCATCTAGTGACGATGAGGTAATGAACTCTCCCAAGGTTAAGCTTCTTTATAAATCAATTGCTTATCTTAAAGAAGCTCTAGATAAGTCTAAATCTAAGGTTAAGAGCATGAAGGTAGAACTAAAGGTCATTAGGAATGAAAAACCTTCACATGTTGATTCTTGCATGCTTAAGGAAGAAAATGACAAACTTAAGGATGAGGTTAGTGAGTTAAAAGCATGTTTAGAGAAATTTTCAAATGGCTCAAAATACCTTGATATGATCCTTAGTCAACAAAGAGCCGTTTACAACAAGGCCGGTTTAGGATATAAGCCAAAAGAAAAAGAAGTTACTTATATTTCATTGATTTAATAGGAAAGCAACCATTAAGGGTAAGGTTAAGAAAGCATGAGTACCTAAGAAATTTTTACTTAATGTTACCGGTCCAAATGTTTGGGTATCAAAAGCTTGTGTTTTTCATGTGATTTAGGTAGGAGAGCAAGGTATGTGGATTGTGGATAGCGGTTGCTCAACACATATGACCGGGGATTTGAGCAAGTTCTCCACAATTAAGTATGTGAAGAAGGGAGCGGTGTCCTTTGGGAATAGTGGAAAACTCAAGATATTAGGTAGAGGTACAATTGAGGTATCCCCCAAAATTGTCATTCACAAAGTTTTACTAGTTGAAAATATGAAGTTTAATTTATTAAGTGTTAGTCAACTTTGTGATGCAAACTATCATGTTTCTTTTGAATCATCTAAATGCATTATTAAGCACAAGGAATTAAATGATTGCATGTTAGTTGGATATAGGAAATCAAATATCTATTATGTTGATCTTTCATATGCTTCTAACATTTCTACTAAGTGTCTTGTGGCAAAAGAAGAAGAATGTTGGCTATGGCATAGGAGATTGGGGCACATCAACATGAAAAACATAGCCAAGGTAGCCAAGATGGAGTTGGTCAAAGGGCTACCAAAGATCAAGTATGTCAAGAACAAAATGTGTGATGCATGTCAAGAAGGAAAACAAACAAAAGCATCACACAAAGGTAAAACCTTATCTAATACCTCTTTACCGTTAGAATTATTGCATCTTGACTTATTTGATTGCCATAGTACTCCTTCTTTAAATGGTAACAAATATTGTTTAGTCATAGTAGATGATTTTTCTAGGTATACTTGGGTTTACTTTATGAAACATAAGGATGATACCTTAGAAATAATCATAGGATTTAGTAAAAGGGTTGAAAATAAAAAGAAACTCAAAATCAACCGGATCCGTAGTGATCATGGTGGTGAATTTGAGAACTCTAAATTTTCACAATTTTGTTTAGAGCAAGGGTACAAGCATGAGTTCTCTTGTCCTAGAACACCCCAACAAAATGGGGTGGTGGAAAGGAGAAATCGTGCCCTACAAGAGGCGGCTAGGACTATGCTTAATGCATATTCTCTACCTAGCTACTTGTGGGCGGAAGCGGTTAATACCGCTTGCTATATCCAAAATAGGGTTCAAATCCATAGGTTTTTAGGAAAGACACCTTTTGAATTATGGAATGGGACTATTCCCACAATTCATTATTTCAAAGTCTTTGGATGTAAAGTTTATATCTTAAACACCAAAGATAACTTAGGGAAATTTGAATCCAAAGCGGATGAGGGAATCCTAGTTGGATACTCATCCATAAGTAGAGGATATAGAGTCTACAATAAGAGAACCCAAGGGATTGAGGAGTCCTCTAATGTTCAATTTGATGAAACATCTAGTACCTACCCTAGAAAATCCTCCATTGATAAGGATATTAATAACAATAATCAAGACATTACCCAAAAACTTCAAAATTTAACCATAAGGGGTAATGATCAAGGGGGAGGAAGAGGAGATTCCGATGATGAAAGAATGGTGGAAGATAACAATGATCAATTTGAAACCCCTTCTAGAACCCTAAGAATTCATCAAGATCATCCACTTGACCAAGTAGTAGGAGATCTATCTCAAGGAGTAAGAACTAGGTCATTTCATAGAGCTCCTACTAGTCAAGTTGCTCTTATTTCACAAATTGAGCCCAAATTGATCAATGATGCATTACATGATCCGGATTGGATCTTGGCAATGCAAGATGAATTGGCTCAATTTGAGAGGAGTCAAGTATGAGAGTTAGTACCTAGACCAAATGATAGCACCATAATTACTACAAGATGGGTCTTTAGGAATAAGCTAGATGACCAAGGAAATATCACTAGAAATAAGGCTAGATTGGTTGCTAGGGGATTTAATCAAGTTGAGGGGCTTGACTATGATGAGACTTATGCCCCGGTTGCTAGATTAGAATCTATTAGAATTCTCTTAGGGTATGCTTCCTATATGGGATTTGAACTTTATCAAATGGACATTAAATCGACATTCTTAAATGGTTATATTAAGGAGGAAGTATATGTAGAGCAACCACCCGGGTTTGAGAACATTAATTATCCAAACCACGTATATAAGCTTAGGAAAGCATTATATGGGTTAAAACAAGCTCCCCGGGCATGGTATGAAAGATTGTCATCTTTCCTAATTTCTAAGAATTTTAGAAGAGGCCAAGTAGATCAAACCTTGTTTATAAAGTCAACATTAAAGGATATCTTTATAGCCCAAATATATGTTGATGACATTATTTTTGGGTCAACAAATGATGATCTTCTTCAAGATTTTATAAAAAATATGGAAAATGAATTTGAAATGAGTTTAGTTGGAGAACTTAACTTTTTCCTAGGGTTACAAGTCAAACAAACCAATGAAGGTATTCATATTTATCAAACCAAATATGCAAATGAAATGATCAAGAAATTTGGTTTGGAAAATGCCAAAATTGTAACCACTCCTATGGCCACTAGCACTAGAATAGATAGTGATCATGATGGTAAATCAATTGATCTTAAACTTTATAGGAGTATGATTGGTAGCCTACTATACCTAACCGCTAGTAGACACGATATCTTATTTGCGGTAGGTATGTGTGCAAGATACCAATCTTGTACCAAAGAATCACATTTGGTAGCCGTTAAACGAATTTTAAGATATATTAAAGGCACCCTAAATGTAGGACTTTGGTATCCTAGGACTAGGTCTTTTGAGTTATTTGGCTATACCGATTCCGATTATGCCGGTTGCAAATTGGATAGGAAGAGCACTAGTGGTGGATGCCAATTTCTTGGGTCCTCCCTAGTTAGTTGGAGTAGTAGGAAGCAACATTGTGTTGCTTTATCAACCACCAAAGCCGAATATGTGGCTATGGGTGATTGTGTAGCTCAATTACTTTGGATGAGACATACTCTTGTGGACTATGAGCTACACTACTCTAACATTAAAGTTTATTGTGACAATGTGAGTACCATCAATTTGACCAAAAATCCAGTACATCACTCTAGGACCAAGCACATTGAAGTGAAACATCACTTCATAAGAGATCATGTGGCAAGAGGGGACATTGAACTTAATTATGTAGAATCTAAGTCCAACCTTGCCGATATCTTCACCAAATCTCTTCCCGAAACCGAATTTTCATCATTAAGGAGAGAGCTTGGTATGTGCTTTGTAGAGTAAAAGTCTAGGGTTGCATGATCCCATTTTCATATGTTAGTCCTATACCTTGATGCATCTCACAAAAGCCTTAAGAAACCTTGATTTTTGTATTGAGACACTTAGAAACATGTGAGATGATAGGGAAGGTGTACTTGGCTCATCATGCTTGTTATGATGCATTACTATGAGCCAATGACACACCTAGAGACATTAATACCTTATGGACCAATCATTGGGAAGGCTTGTATTCAAGTAATGGATACATAGCTCGAAGAACATGGTTGGAAATTCCAAATAATATATATTTTAAACTATGTTCATCATATTTTGAAAAACAGTTTTCAAGTGGAACACAATAGTGGTACAAAGTTTACAAATTCTTTGAACTTTTGTTAGGTTTCCAAGTTTGTATCAATCTTGAAATCTGGAAAACATATATTTTTCAAACTATTTTTCCTTAATAAAGTATGATCTCAGAAATGTGTACACAAAATTTCGTGATTTTTCGAAGTTTCTGGAATTTCTAACGCATTTCTAAAGTTGGGCTGAAAAGGCTGAAATTTCGATTTCAGGCGTAGCAGTCGACTTGTTCAGAAACCAGTCGACTGATACACTGTGTTTTCTGATAATTAGCTACATTTTCTGATATTTAGTTTATTTTTGATGTCCTAACACTATAGCACGATCGTATTGAATATAAACAAGTTTTAGGACTGATAATGCAGTGTTTTAGGGGGAGTTTCATAAATTATATCTTTTTCATCCCCAAACTTCTATTGTTGGTGCAAAGCTAGGACTTAAATTTTGAATGTTTGTTATGCCTTGCATCAAATATTATTTACACATCATAAAGCATATCTTGGATTAAGGGGGAGCTTAATATCAATTTTATACCTTAGTCCAAGATACAACACCTTTAATTCTTTCATTTATGGATCCTTCTCTTTTTGATGTATGTCAAGGGGGAGAAGGAATGGTTAAGTTAGAATTTCACATTGAAATTATGATTATGTGTATCTTTAAAAGACCTAACTTAAATGATTACCAAACATCAAAAAGGGGGAGATTGTTGGTGCAACAATGCCCCAAGCATTTATATGTTTTGATTTTTGGATAATCATTTAAGTTAGGCAATGCTTTGTGTTCTAATTGCGAATATGTTTAAGTGACAGGGAAATCCAAGGATGAAGACTTGGTAAAAGAGAAGTCCAAGTATGATCTTGGCAAGGAAAGTCCAAGGGACGGACTTGGCAGCATAAGACCAAGCTTGTAGTCTTGGCAGCGTAAAGTCCAAGTGAACTTTGGCAAAGGAAGACCAAGTATGATCTTGGCAAGAGAAGTCCAAGGGATAGACTTGGTAGCGTAAGACCAAGCTTGTAGTCTTGGCAGCATAAAGTCCAAGTGAACCTTGGCAAAAAGTCCAAAGTAAAGTCTTGGCAGCATAAGTCCAAGCTTGTAGTCTTGGCGGCGTAAAGTCCAAGCATTTGACAACCCAAGACATGACGAAACCAAAGGAAGCTCTTGGAAGCAAAGCGTAAGGGATGAACAAGTCGCGAACTCGGAGGGATCCTGGAGGCGCAAAGCTTAATGAGGAGCTAGAAGGTTGAGTCTAGGTCTAGGGTGTAAAATCAAGTGTGAATTACTCACACTTGATGAGTACCGATCCGATACGATTTATCGATCGGACCGGGTCAGTGCTCGGTGAGTCGGTGAAACCACGACCATCGATCGATTGCCTTGGCGATGCGGCGGCCGATGTTGCAATCGGCCCGCCAGCTATGGCGGCCGGTGATCCACGCAAAACGAGTACGTAATCGCACTCGACTGCGGCTTGTGATCACTCGACTGATCACTTGGCCGTTGGAAATTGCGGCTACGAATCTCCTTGGAGATTTTGGTTCAGAAGCCATTGGCTTCGACGGCAGTCGACTGATGGTAAGCATCAGTCGACTGATCGAGGCTCAACGG
The DNA here is from genome assembly GCA_025175895.1 of Wurfbainia villosa. Lineage (NCBI taxonomy): Eukaryota > Viridiplantae > Streptophyta > Magnoliopsida > Zingiberales > Zingiberaceae > Wurfbainia > Wurfbainia villosa. The sequence goes on from CM045990.1 coordinate 36,902,652, forward strand.
GAAAAATAGCCCCTCTTCTATAAGAAGGGGCCTTGGGGAGCTTGGTGAAGCTAGTGCTCTCATTCCTAGCTACACCCTTGTGCTCACCAAGCTTTCTCTAAGTGTTTTCAAGATTCTAAACCTCCTCTTCTCTAATCCTAATCTCTCATCATTGTAAAGAAGAGGAGTGCATTGTAAGATAAGGTTTCTCCACCTTGGTTCATCCAAAGGAGGTTTTAGTGGATATTGGCTAGGGCTAATCCACCTTACGGATTGCCGTGGAGTAGGAGCGTTATCTCTGAACCACATACATCGGGTGTTAGCGTTTGTCTTTTCTTGTTTCGTATTCTTATTTACATTTGTATTGTATTGCTTCCGCTAACATATTTTGTAGAAACGAAAAAAGGCTAATCACCCCCCCTCTAGCCATTACAAAGATCCTAATATGATGAAACATTTTCTCCAGTGGTGATGTTTAAGTCCATTCGGATCTTGCTTGCTATTGCAGCATACCATGATTATGAGATGTGGCAGATGGATGTCAAAACCGCGTTTCTGAATGGAAACTTACTCGAGGATGTGTACATGACACAACTTGAGGGTTTTGAAGATCCATAGCATACTGGGAAAGTATGCAAGCTGCAAAGGTCCATTTATGGGCCAAAGCAAGCCTCTCGGAGCTGGAATCTTCGATTCGATGATGCGATCAAATAGTTTAGTTTCATCAAAAATGAAGATGAACCCTGTGTCTACAAGAGGGTTAATGGGAACACAGTTGTCTTCCTTATATTGTATGTGGATGACATACTACTCATTGGGAATGACATCCCTTCGCTATAGTCTGTGAAGACTTGGCTGGGGATGTGCTTATCAATGAAGGACTTAGGTGAAGCAGCTTGTATTCTAGGCATCAAGATCTATAGAGATAGATCTAAGAGATTGCTTGACCTAAGTCAGAGTACATACATTGACACGGTATTACTATGGTTTGCCATGTAGAATTCCAAGAAGGGACTTCTGCCGATGTCATATGGTGTGAGTCTTTCGAAGACTCAAAGTCCCTCTTCTAGAGAGGAGAGAGACCGCATTGATAAGATCCCTTATGCATCTGCTATAGGATCTATCATGTACACTATGCTGTGTACTCGTCCTGATGTCTCGTATGCTTTGAGCATGACGAGTAGATACCAGTCAGATCCAGGTGAGCGTCACTGGATAGCAGTCAATAATATTCTTAAGTACTTGAGAAGGACTAAAGAATATTTCTTGATATTTGGAGGCGATGAGGAGCTAGCTGTAAAGGGTTACAACAATGTCAGCTTCCAAATTGACCAGGATGATTATAGATCGCAGTCAGGGTTCATGTTTTGCTTGAATGATGGCGTTGTGAGCTGGAAGAGTTCGAAGCAGGATACAGTTGTTGATTCTATAATAGAAGCCGAGTATATCGCTGCATCTGAGGCAGCAAAGGAGGCAGTTTGGATCCGCAAGTGCATTACTGAGCTTGGGGTGGTTCCTAGCATAGCAGATCCCATAGAGCTCTATTGTGACAACAATGGAGCGATTGCACAGGCTAAGGAACCTCGCTCACACCAGTGGACCAAACACATACTACGACGCTTCCATCTCATTTGAGAGATTATCGATAGAGGAGATGTGAAGATTTACAGAGTACCCACAGAGGCTAACATCGCAGATCCCTTGACCAAGGCTTTGGCACAGAAAAAGCATGATGGTCATACTAGGTCATTGGGTATTAGATACTACGGTGATTGGCACTAGTGCTAGTGGGAGATTGTTAGTGAAAGCCCTAGAGCCAATCATGTGATGATTGTTGTATGGACTTTATTGTATCATATTCCTATTTATAAAGGCATGGTTATTATATTTACTTGTATTGGTGCTAAATAACTAAATATAATAACGTCCTTGAGTAGTAGGTTCTTATCTATATCAATCGATTGGTTGAATCGATAATGAGATGATATAGAGAACACTACTCTTAATCATTCCTAGTCAAGTATTAACATTCAGGGACAATGTTAATGCATAGAGACTAACATATAGGTCAGCTTGATGACTTGATCTCACAAGTCATGGATATGAGATATCAAGTTGACACATGGGTATGCATTGGAGAATGTATACTGAATGACCTGCCATGAGAAAGTATCATGGATCATTATATGAGTGTCATATACTTTCTCATGTGACTATTAGTTCTTGGACTTGAAGTCACCATGGTTCCCTACATAAGGAGTTGCATGCTTTGGCTTCGTCAAACGCCACCCGTAAATGGGTGGACTATAAAGGTGATTACTGGGTATGTAACAAATTATGCGGAGAGATGTGAGTGATGTAGATGAGATCTATCACTCCTATATGACGGGAGTGATATCGTTATTCTTGATAGAGTGAGACCACGAAGTGCATGACCATGTCCAAATGAGTCAATATGAGATATTGAGTTCATTTGATTAGAGTGAGTCTACTTGGAGTTCAAGATATAGATTGTACCGAGGATGACACGGTCTATGCCTCGATTGGTCAATCTAGATGTCAAGGATAGAGGGACATTGTCACATATTGTGAGAGTCACAATTTGTAGTCACAAAGGTGATGTTGGAGCTCAACATTCTTGTAACTTGGGTAGCAATGATGTGTTGCTAGATACCGCTCATTGCTTATGTTCCTAAATCGGTGTAGGGACATTGCCAACGTTACAAGAACCTATAGGGTCACACACAAAGGGCAATTAGATAGAGATTAGGTTCATGGGATGAACCAAATTGGATTAAGAGTAATCAAAATTAGACTAATTGAGTTAGACTCAAGTTGATTCAAGTGTTGAATGAGTCTAATTTAGATTTGATTCATTGAGTCAATTTAAATTAATGAATAGAGATTCATTAAATCAAATTGACTTGAATCAAGTGGTTAGATTTGATCAACCATGGGAGATAAGAGGTCAAGTTTGACTTGACTTGAGAGGGAAGATGAATGGTCAATTTTGACTTGACCAATTGCCATGTCATGGTGACATGGCATGGGGGCCGACCAATGATGTTGCTCCACATCATGGACCTATCATGTGGTGCCACCTCATGAGGAGACCAAGAGCCATTGGATTTTGGAGTTACATGCATGCCTGTAACCCCCCAACTTGAAGTGGTCGGCCACTATTCATCATGAAGTGAATTCATTTTGTTGTAACCTTCATCTTCTTCCTTGCTCCACTCTAGTTCTCTCCTAATCCTCCATTTTGCCGAGACCTTCAAGGAGTGCTAGCACACTCAAGATTTTCTTTTCTCCACCTATTGCTTGTGTGGATACCAATAGAGGAGTGTGCACTTGACACTCTCGAGTTTCGGCAATCCATTTGGACTAGCGGGATAAGTGAAGGGCATCGCTTCAAGGGTAATTTATTATCATGTAGATCTAGAGTAGATCTAAAGGTATTAAACACATACAGGTTAGTTTTATTTGTTATACTTCGCACGGATCCATGGCCAGGCTTCCGAGGTTTCCGCAATGCAAAAAGCGGTTTTTGCGGCTCTGAAAGTACAACAGTTACATACCCAGTGATCGTTGTTATAGTGCACCTAGTTACGGTGTGACGTTAAACGATACCAAAGTACATAACTCCTTATGTAGGGAACCGTAGTGACTTCAGGTCTAAGGACTATTCATACGAATAGTCACATGAGAAAGTATATGATACTCATATAACGATCCATAATACTTTCTCTTGGCGGGTCAATTCAGTATATATATTCTCCAATATATATACCCATGTGTCAATGTGATATCACATATCCATGACTTGTGAGATCAAGTCATCCATTGACCTACATGCTAGTCTCTTTGTATTAATATTGCCCTTGTATATTAATACTTGACTAGGAATATTAAGAATAGTGTTCTCTACAGCTTCTCATAATCAATTCTACCAATTGATATATTGTAGATTAGAACCTACTATTCAAGGACATTATTATATTTATTTTAGCTGACACATGCATAAAGTAAATATAATAAACAATCTTTTCCTTTTATTAATGAAATATGATACACATGATCCCTAATCAATCATCTCATGATTGACACTAAAGGCTAATACTAATAACCCTAAGGAAACTAGGGGTTACCAATTCTATCATCATGTGGAACAAAAGGTGTTTATTTCAAGGCATGTTGTGTTTCTAGAGAAAGAGTTTCTCTTGCAAGAAAATAGTGGGAGTGTCGTTAAGCTTGAGGAGGCTCGAGAGACTCCAATAGACATTGATGAGATACCTAGTGAAGCACCACAACTGATAACTCATAGTGATGAGCCATCGACTGGACCTATTAAGACACCACATCTTCGTAGATTTGATAGAACACACAACATTCCTGAGGGATATAGATTTCTCGTAAGTGAATCGAACGACGTGTTACTCATTGATGATGAGGAGCCTACCAATTATGAAGAAGTTCTGAAAAGTTCAGAAAGGGATAAATGGCTTAATGCCATGAAGTTGGAAATTGATTCCAAGTATGAAAAACAAGTTTGGAACTTGGTTGACCCACCTGAAGGCATAAAGCCTATCGGGTGCAAGTGGGTTTTCAAGAAGAAAATCGACATGGATGGTAATGTGATTACCTATAAGGCTAGATTAGTGGCGCAAGGGTATCGTCAAAAGCAAGGTGTTGATTATGACGAGACCTATTCACCTGTTGCTATACTTAAATCCATTCGGATGCTCCTGGCCATAGCGGCTCATTATAATTATGAGATATGACAGATGGATGTGAAAACAACTTTCCTTAATGAAAACCTACTCGAGGACATGTATATGATACAACCTGAGGGTCTCACTTCGGTTGATAAAACCAAGGTATGTAAACTGCGACGGTCCATATATGGACTCAAGCAAGCATCCAGGAGATGGAATATTCATTTTGATGAAACAATCAAAAAGTTTGATTTCTCACAAAATCCGGACGAACCTTGTGTGTACAAGAAGGTTAGTGGGAGTGCAGTCGTGTTCCTAGTATTGTATGTCGATGACATATTACTTATAGGAAACGATATTTCTGTCTTACAATCAGTTAAAATTTAGTTGTCCAAGATGTTCTCCATGAAAGACCTGGGAGAAGCAACCTACATCTTCGGGATTAAGATCTATAGGGATAGATCGAATCGGTTACTTGGTCTTTCGCAGTATACATATATAGACCGAGTGCTAAAGAGGTTTAGCATGTCGGAATCCAAGAAAAGTTTCCTTCCCATTAGGCATGGGATACATTTTTCGAAGTCTATGTGTCCGCGCACAAAAGACGATAAGATTTGCATGAATAAAATTCCCTATGCATCTGCAATAGGATCTATCATGTATGCTATGTTATGTGCGAGGCCCGATGTATTGTATGCTATGAGTGTCACGAGCAGAGACCAGTCTGATCCAGGAATGGATCATTGGGTGGTTGTTAAGACGATCTTTAAGTACTTAAGAAGAACTAAGGATGTGTTCCTAATATATGGAGAAGGAGACATGGTGATACGCGGGTATACGGATGTCAGCTTCCAGACAGACAAGGATGATTCTAGGTCTTAGTCTGGGTACGTGTTCACCTTGAAAGGAGGCGCAATAAGTTGGAAAGGTTCCAAGAAAGACACTATAGTGGATTCTGCCATTGAGGAAGAATACATTGCAGCTTTGGAAGCAGTAAAGGAAGCAGATTGGATCAAAAAGTTCATCTCTGAACTTGATGCGGTTTCATCAATGATCCAAACATGTGCTTCGCCACTAACATTTGATCAGAGAGATCATAAGTAGGAAAGAAATGCAAATTGAGAAGATTCCCACTGAAAAGAACTTAGCGGATCCTTTAACTAAGGCCTTACCTCAAAGTAAGTTTGAGGGTCATGTTAGAGCTTATGGTATTGGATATCATGGCGATTGGCATTAGGCCAAGTGGGAGTTTGTTAGTTATATATAAGAGGTGTTCTAAGGCAATCATCTTATGTTTAAACCATTTATATGATAAATGAAGATTCACTATTTAAGTATACATATTTTCATGTATTTGATTAGATGTTAAACTCATTTACTGAATGTCCACAATACGATTCACAACATGAGAGAATTTGTGATTGGATCACAACTAGTGAGTATCTCTACATGTGTAATTGTGATGTATTGGAATTATCCCTAATCGATGAATTGATGGATTTGGACACCATCAATTCTGTCGAGACTAGCACGAGGCATACTCTTTAGTGTATCCAAGCAGTTGATTCTCACTGGCTGGAGACATTGTGATGTCTGGAGTTAATCATGGATGCTAGTTATGGTAACTAGTTCATTGGAGTGACCAGCTGTAAGACTTCATATGGTTCTCTACATATATGGATATGTCAATGAAGTTCTTACTGCAGCTTAAGTGTGATGTTCCTTTGACTTGCGGTATTCAAGTCATCTTGGTCATGATGACTTATGCTTTGACATCTTAAGCAAGCATCTCTGAGGAGATGTGGACCCGGGATGATTGGGTATAAGTCAAAGTGGTCGAAGGTGTTTGAATAGCCTATAAAGGGTTCACCACTCCTTGCGAGGAGATGTATACCCATGGCCTCTCGTCGGATTGTTACTAAAGTCTTTGGCCAAAGCATTACATGTTTAGAGTAAGGTACTCTTAGATGCATGTGCAGTAACTAGAATCTGTAGGACGAGGAAATGATACTTGGGCTAGGTGTGACATAGTCGACCTAGTGGGGACTGACACTATAGACCATGTCCTGAACCAAGTGGGTATAAGATGTGTGAAGGGAACGGGGAACGATTCATTGTAGCTGCTAAAGGGTTTCAGAAATGGTTATGGAATCAACCGTTGATTTTTCGATTAATTGGGAATCATGATGTACTACTAGGTGCCACTCATGATCGTTCTATAATTAATGGTTAATTATAGATGCCCAACATAAATCGGGAACCTGTAGGGGATCGGATGGCCGGCTAGAGGGGGGTGAATAGCCCTCATTCGTTGGACGTCGTAATTCGCTCGTTCTTCTTGCGTTGGTTGTCTACGATTGTCGTTAGCGCAGCGGAATAACAATAATAATGAAACTAACAACAATACACAATCACAACACAAGATTTACGTGGTTCGGAACCGAATGGTTCCTACTCCACGGGCGAGCTCACCGAGCTCTAGTTATGCGCACGACACTAACTAAACTCCTTCTCGACTACACGTCAGAGGTGGAGAAACCTCTCACAAGCAATTACAATGTAATATAGAAATACAAACAAGAATACAAATACAATACAAAAGAAACTCTTTTCACCGATTGCTTTTGATCACTTGTTTGTTGCTTGCTTTGATTGGCTCTTGAAGGACTGGAATGCAGCAGCAATTCCCCTCCAATAGCTCCACAAAAACCATGGCGAAATCCTCCAACTCGAGCTCCATTTATAACCTGCATCAAGCTGTTTTCGCGCCCATCAGTCGACTGCCAAAAGGCCCCAGTCGACTGCCCCTGTGTCCGTTGTCTCACAATGGCCAGATCCACGTCGGACAAGTTCCAATGGATCTCCTACACGATCCGCTGTGCGGTCAGTGACCTAGTAGTCGGATCGCCTTTGCCCAGCTACAGGCGTCAATGCTCCACACTTCCATCGATCATTGCCATCCACAGCCGGTCGGCTTACTCGGCTGCTATCGATCATCCATGGCGATCGCCAAGCACCGCAGCCTTACACCAGTCGAACCCTAGTCGACTTGGACCAGTCGAACTGGCACCTATGCCAGTCGACTGCTGTCGGGCAAGACCTCAAACACCAGGTTGTTTGAGCCTCCGATACTCAGTCTTAGCCACTTGGCTAAGTCCACATCCCTCATGGAGTTCCCCACCGAAGCTTTCTTCCCTCGGCCTACATCCCTCGGATGCGCCAAGCGCACGGCTTCGCAACGCCATCCTTCTCGTCTCATGCCCTAGAAGTATGCTTCCCTTTGGGCTCACTCCATTCGCTCCCCGTCCGGCGGTCCCTCGGATGCACCAAGCACACGGCTTCGCAATGCCATCCTTCACCGACTCAAGGACCCCGAGCCTAGTGAACTTACTAAGTCCTCAAGACTTCCCACATGCACCAAGCGCACGGCTTCGCAATGCATTTCTCACCAAGCACCAAGCGCATGGCTTCGCAATGCTTTGGATTTCCCATGCCAAGCACCAAGCGCACGGCTTCGCAATGCTTTGGACTTTCCCATGCCAAGGCTTCCCCCTTGGACTTCCACACCAAGCTCCATGCTTGGATTTTCCATGCCAACCCCATGTTGGACTTTCCCATGACAATCCCATGTCATGAGTTTTGTCTATCATCAAAATACCATCAAGGTACTGCTCGAGTCAAACTCGAGTCAACCTGGGCCGATTGCACCAACAGAACCTATTTAGTCACATGCACAATGAGCGTAATCCGAAGGATTTAAAACATGCTTGAGAATGAGATTCTCAGATCAAGAGAAACTAGGTTTGGTTGGACCTAACAAGAAGTGAGCATGAAATCGTTTCAGTCACAACGGAAGCATGGATGGGCCGAGTCTTATGAAGACATGATGGATGAACCAAATTGGTTTGGTTCTAATCCAATGGTGGAGAATAAACCAAAGGGGTTTGGTTTATTTTAAATGAATGAACCAAAGTTGGTTCGGTTCGTTTTAACTTAAAATAGACCAACTCGGTTCGGTTTATTTTAACTTAAGTTATTGGAGCGGGTTAACGGATTTTGGTTATGAACCAATAACCGTTAAGAGAATGTGTTCTCTATAAAAACAGGGCTTAAGGGTTTTTCGTGGTGAACTTGTTTTTTTAGAAAACCTAGCCACCCTCTCCCTCTCTTCTCCTTGTCGCCGCCCAAGCAGTCCACGCCGCCAGCCTTTGTGCTACTGTCCACCTTGCTATCGCCGTCCAAGCTGTTGCCGGTCATCCTCCGGCGACCCTCCGGTGACATCTCTTGGCTCCGGTGACCAAGGTGGATCCGACCTTCCTCCTTTGGGCCGACACAACTCCTCCACCAAGTTGTCCAGTTTTCTGGATAGCTTTTTTCCTTTCGTGTCAGAGCATCATTTGGAAGACGTTTGGAGCTCCGATAGTGGCTATCTTGCCGGGGATTCGATCTCCGGTAACCCTCATAGGTGGAGGATGAAGGATTCGTCAATCGGTTGACGAATACCTCTCCGGAGAAGCGAGTTTTGGGGACTCGTTTTCGAATCCGAATTTTGATTCGGATTGTGATCTTCTCTCGATCACATCGCCTTCCACACAAGGCTAGTGACTCCTAGGAAGATGAGGCTCGTGGCTTTGTGAAGCCATCCCGACGATACTCGGCATGGATACAGATAGAGGCGATTATAGCGAGAGTCGCTCCGGTTGATGTCATTCCCACTGCACGTGATACATCAGGTATAACTAGAGTAATTTCCTTTTATTGCAAAATTTGAAACTAAGATTATGTCTACACATGTTGTACTATGCATGCGTGTGATGTGTATGTTGTAATAAATTAGATTCATTGCTTTTTAATTCTTCCGCTGTGCACATGTTTATGAAATATGTTCGAACACACACTCACCGCGGTGCCGGAAACCGAACAGTATACTCTTTGGTGTATCCAAGCAGCTGATTCTCACTAGCCAGAGACATTGTGATGTCTGGAGTTAATCGTGGATGCTAGTTATGGTAACTAGTTTATTGGAGTGACCAGCTGTAAGACTTCATATGGTTCTCTACATATATGGATATGTCAATGAAGTTCTTACTGCAGCTTAAATGTGATGTTCCTTTGACTTGCGGTATTCAAGTCATCTTGGTCATGAAGACTTATGGTTTGACATCTTAAGCAAGCATTTTTGAGGAGATGTGGACCCGGGATGGTTGGGTATAAGTCGAAGTGGTCGAAGGCGTTTGAATAGCCTATAAAGGATTCACCACTCCTTGCGAGGAGATTTATACCCATGGCCTCTCGTCGGATTGTTGCTAAAGTCTTTGGCCAAAGCATTACATGTTTAGAGTAAGGTACTCTTGGATACACGTGCAGTAACTAGAATCCATAGGACGAGGAAATGATACTTGGGCTAGGTGTGACGTAGTCGACCTAGTGGGGACTGACACTATAGACCATGTCCTGAACCAAGTGGGTATAAGTTGCGTGAAGGGAATGGGACATGATTCATTATAGCTGCTGAAGGGTTTCAGAAATGGTTCTGGAATCAACCATTGATTATTCAGTTAATTAGGGATCATGATGTACTACTAGGTGTCACTCATGATCGTTCTTTATTTAATGGTTAATTATAGACGACCAACATAAACCGGGAACCTATTTGGTCACACGTACAACGAGCGTAATCTGAAGGATTTAAAATGAGCTTGAGAATAAGATTCTCAGATCGAGAGAAACTAGGTTTGGTTAAACCAAACAAGGAGCGAGCATGAAATCGTTTCAGTTGCAATGGAAGCATGGATGGGCCGAGTCTTATGAAGACATGATGGATGAACCAAATTGGTTTGGTTCTAATCCAATGGTCGAAAATAAACCAAAGTGGTTTGGTTTGTTTTAAACGAATGAACCAAAGTTGGTTTGGTTCGTTTTAACTTAAAATAGACAAATGTGGTTTGGTTTAATTTAACTTAAGTTATTGGAGCGGGTTAACGGGTTTTGGTTATGAACTAATAACTGTTAGTAGAATGTGTTATCTATAAAACATGGCTTAAGGGTTTTTTCATGGAGAATTAATTGGTTCAAGGGTTTTGGAAACCCTAGCCACCTTCTCCTCTTCTTCCTTGCTCTAGCCGCACAAGTTGGTTGCCGCACAACTTTATTGCTGCCTTCTCCTCGCCGTCGGCCACCCACCAGCCACCGACGACTCCTCCGACCATCCTCCATTGCCCACCGACGACCAAGTAGCAGCTGACCATTGATTGACCAGCCATATCTTCCACTAAATAAGCTGTCCAGATTCTGGACAACTTATTCTCCTCTTCATGGAGAGGTCGTTTGGTCGGAATTTTGCGCTTCGATAGTGACCTATTTGTCGGGGATTAGTTTTCCAGCAATCCTCATAGGTGGAGGGTTGAGTTTTCGTCAATCGGTTGACAAAAACCGCTTCCGAGAAGCGAGTTTGCGAAACTCAATTTTTGGATCCGAATATTTTATTCAGATTGTGATCGTCTCTCGGATCACATCGTCTTTGACTCGAGGCTAGTGACTTTTGCGAAGACGAGGCTCATGGCTTTGTGAAGTCATCCCGACGATACTTGGCGTGGATACAGATAGAGGCAATTCTAGCGAGAGTTGCTCCGGTTGATGTCATTCCCACTGAACATGATACGTTAGGTATAACTAGCATAATTTCCTTTTATTGCAAAATTTTAAATTGTGATTATATCTACACATGTTGTACTATGCATGCGTATGATGTGTGTGTTGTAATAAATTAGATTTATAGCTTTTTAATTCTTCCGCTGTGTATATGTTTGCGAAACATGTTCGAACACACACTCGCCGCGGTGCCGGGGAAACCCAATAGTAGGTAGGCATGACTACCTTGAACTTAGACTTGTAACCCAAGCCTTTCCTATCCTTGGATAGTTCTTGCCTCCTAACACCTAAACTTTGCCCATTAGACCCTTTACTTGAATTTGTCATTTTTGCAAGGGTCTTTTCTAATTTTTCAAGCCTTGACCTCAAAGCTTGATTTTCTAATTCCAACTTGTCCAATTTTTATTGTCCATTATATTTTTGGACATTCTTGTTCTTCCTAGGAATGTGTCTAGATTTCTTGGGATTATTTCTTAGGTTTTTGTCATTCTTAGGAGTGATAGTTTTAGGGGTAATTGTTCTAGACTTGTCCTTAACCCTAATATCGTAAAACTTAGCACCTAAACAAAAGTACTTATTTCTAGCATGCTTTTCATGATTGATAATAGCAATAAAATTTTTAGCATGCTTTTGATTGTTACACAAATAAGAAGCATTATTAAATATTACCTTAGGGTTTGCCTTAGCTCCCCCTACACTTAAGCTCACTCCTTTGCCCTTCTTAGATTGTCTTCCCTTAGGGCATTGGCTCATATAGTGGCCCTTTTGATTACATTTGAAGCAAATAATATGCTCCTTGTGTTGGAGGATCGATGGTCGGCTAGAGGGGGTGAATAGCCCCAATTCGCTTGTACGGTTGAAATCGTCCATTCGTTGCATGCTCGTCTATAATACTCGTTAATGCACAATGGAATGGTAGTAATGAAAACGAATACAAGACACACACACAATACATGGTGATATACGTGGTTCGGAACCTTAGGGTTCCTACTCCACGGGATGAGCTCAATGAGCTCGTGTTATGCGCACAACACTAACAACAACTCCCTCTCGACAACACATCGGAGGTGGAGAAAACTCGTACAAGCAATTATACTAAGTAATACAAGCAAATACAAATACAAGAAGAAATACAAGTAAAGAACACTTTACATAACTTCACTTTGATCACTTGCTTGTTGCTTGTTTTGGATTGCTCTTGAAGGACTGGAATGCAGCAGCAATTCCCCTTTAAAATCTTCCCAAAAGTCTTGGCGAAATCCTCCATCTTGAGCTCCATTTATAACCTGCATCGAGCTAATTCTGCGCCCAACAATCGATTGATCATGACCATTAATCGACTGGTCCTGTAGCCGTTGCCTCACAACAACTTGATCAACGTTGGTCAAGTTCCAACGAATCATCATCAGTCGACTGATGATCCCATCAATCAAGTGCTCTCCGTGATCACTTGACTAGAAGACCTTCTATGGCCGAATTCACCCCTATCAGTCGATTGATATCCCTCATCAGTCGACTGATGGTTTCAGAATGACCGCCTCCCTCAGCCGATCATAGCTGAATCGTCGGGCTTGAACACTGGTCGAGTCCAATCAACCTAGAGCAGTCTACTGGTACCTATACCAGTCAACTGATGTCGGTAAAAATCTCAAACACCAAGTTGTTTGAGCATCCGACCGTCAAGTTGTTGGCAATGTGCTACTCCTCGGAATGCTCATTGGCTCCCATGTCCCCGGATTAAAATTTTCACTAATGAAAACTAATCCAGATGGGATGAGTTTCCTAAGCACAACCAATTCGTCGTCGTGCTAACGACTCGAGCGATCGCTTGAACAAACTAGTTGTTCAAGCTACACAACTCTTCTAGTCGGTTAGCCGCGGAAGAGACGACGGACGGATCGCCGGTTTTTGTGTTTCTTATCGGGGTCCATGATTATACAAATACATACAAATGTAAACTAGTATAATCAACATATACTAACATAAAGAACTTAAGCTAGCATATCGATAAGAACATGCAAAGAACAATAATAAAAGTTATAAAACTTTTATACCTCTTGATCTTCTATCGTATGTCCTAACCTCCTTGTAGACTTCGTGTGGGCGAAGATCCTCCACAAGTTGAAGCATCCTAGATCTTCTTCAATCCAAAGAAAGAAGAACTCTCTTTCCCTTCTTGCTTGAGCCAACCACCAATCCACAAAGGATTGATGCCGCCGACCCCAAGAATAGAGAGAACAAAATGGAAACAAAACTCATCTCTTATCTAGGACCAACCATCAAGCTCCAAGCATGATGCTTGCCGCCGGTCCAAAGTGAACAAGAAGAGGATGAGAGGAATAGGTTGAACGCCAACCAAGGTAGAGGGAAAAGATCTAGGATCCGACAACACCCTAGGAAGAAGAAGAAGATATCCTCTCCTATAGTTGCCACCCACTTTCCCCTCCATAACCTAGCCACCCAACCAAGGAAAGGAAAAATCTAGGGTTTCTTCAAAGAGAAGATGGAATGGAGTATGGAAGCCAACCGAAAGAGAAACACCAAGGGTATGGGTGCCGACCAACACTTGGAGAAAAGAAAGGAAAACAATCCTCCTCCTTGTTGCCGCCCAACCAAGGTGGAAGGAGGAGATCTAGAACCGGCCACTTACCCTAGGAAGAAGAAGAACTCTTCCACAAGTTGCCGCCCACTCTCCTTCCAAACCTTGGCCGCCCAACCCAAGGAGCCAAACCCTAATTAGGGTTTCCTCCTTAGGGTTACTTGCCGCCCAAGCAAATAGAGGCTAAACCCTAATTTCCATCATCCAAAACTTCTTTTTCCCCCCAAGCCTAAGCCCCTATTTATAGAACTTAGGAGAAAGTTGGTTATTGATGAGGTAGCCAAAAATATAGGAACTAATTCCCAATTTTCTTGCCGCCCAAGGGTAGCAAGGAATTAGTAAATTTTTTCTTCCTATAATCTTGCCGCCCAAGGTGGCATAGGAAAATTTTTTTTCACCAATTCTAATCTTAAAAAAAAAAAATTTAACTAATTCTAATCTTGCCGCCCAAGGTGGCATAGAATTAGGAAAAAAAAAAATTTATCAATCTTTTAAACTTGTCGCCCACCTTATCCAACCTTTCCTCTCCCTTTCCTTTCCTTTCCCTCCCCTTTAATCTCCACCGTCGGTTCTAGGGTTTTAATCTCAACCGTCGGATTTAGAGATTTAATCTCAACCGTCGGTTCTAGGGTTTTAATCCCAACCGTCGGATCTAGAGATTTAATCTCAACCGTCGGTTCTAGGGATTTAATCCCAACCGTCGGATCTAGAGATTTAATTTCCATCATTTGATCTAGAGTTCATGAGGTTTATTTTAGGCTACGATAGGGACCATGAGGAGGAGTTGGGTCTTGGCCACCCGATGGATCGGAACCACAAAAACTTGATCCATCAATGATGTTCCATTCCACTAGAGGATCATCATCGAACTACCTCACCAACCCCCATAAATTAATATGGGCTCCTTATATTATTTGTACATTCATCTCCCCGTGTTTAAGATATCGAATGTCCGTCAATTAATTGATTTACTGACCATCAATTAATTAACATCTAACTCCTCGAGTAGTACCACTCAACCTTATCATCATGTTGACTAAGTCAACCTGCAGGGTTTACATGATGAACCTTATGTGCTCCTCAAGGGGACATCATCAACCTAATATATAGGACACGGATTCCTCCTATAATCAACGGCACACCATGTAAATAATATCACTTCCCAACTTACCGGGCATATTGATTTAATCCATAGAAATCTCACCCTCTGGTAAATCAAAGAAATAAATACTAAGTACATGTGCCCGTTATTATATCGGAATTAAAAGCATGTAAAACATAATATCCGAGGTCCGATTCAATTATGCAGTCAGCAATAAATTGAATCACCTCTATGTCGGTCCTGCTCAATACACCTAAGTGTACTAGTGTAACTCTATGTTCAAGATAAAACAATACCAAGCTAAACTACAACCATGCCAATGGTTTGTCCAAAACCATCTTGGTTGTGAGCCTCTACTTATATTCTACAAGGGACTGATAACATGATCTTCTGTGCCGCACCCAGGCATCATGTTATCTACAATGTAAAATATTAGACAATATGCACACATATAAATATAACGTGCAAACAATGATCATGTGATTCTTATTTCAAAATAAAGATGTCCATACAAAAGAGCTAGGCTTTCAGTATACATCCCAACAATCTCCCACTTATACTAAAAGACTATGCTGTCATCATACTGCCATACATCTGATTCCCCTTCCCTCCACTTGCCTATCAAAGCTCTCGCCAGAAGGGCCTTAGTGAAAGGGTCTACCAGGTCATCCTCTGATGCTATCTAGGCGACAACTTACTTCTACCTCCTTTACGATTTCTCGTATCAGGTGGTACTTGCACTCTATGTGTTTACTAGCCTTATGGGCTCGTGGTTCCTTCGAGTTTGCAACTGCACCATTATTATCACAATAAATTGTGATAGTTCTGGGCAAACCAGGAATCACATCCAAGTCCATCAGAAGTTCTGAGCCATCTGACTTCTTTGGCCGCCTAAGAGGCTGCCATACACTCAGCTTCCATGGTAGAGTCCACCACGCATTTCTGCTTGACACTCTTCCATACTATGGCTCCACCTCCAAAAGTAAACACAAAACCTGAGGTAGACTTACTGTTATCCCTATCAGATTGGAAATCGGAATCTATGTAACCCACAGGGAGTAATTGGTCTGCCCGGTAAACTAGCATATAATCCCTAGTCCTTCTCAGGCACTACAATATATGCTTTACCGCAGTCCAATGTCCCTGTCCTAGATTACTCTGATATCTGCTGACCATGCCCATGGCATAGCAGATATCGGGTCTCATACATAGCATCATATACATGAGGCTTCCTACTGCCGAAGCATAAAGAACCGCCTTCATCTCCTCTATCTCCTCAGATGATCTAGGACACATCTCCTTAGATAAAGGAACTCCATGCCTGAAAGGTAGAAAACCTTTCTTGGAGTTTTGCATGCTAAAACGATCTAAAATCATGTCTATGTATGAATCTTGGGATAAGTACAACATCCTTTTCTAGCGATCCCTCGATCCCAAGGATGTGTCTCACCTCTCCCAAGTCCTTCATATCAAACTGTTTGGACAACCATACCCTTACGTCTGATAACACTTCGATGTTGTCGCCAACCACCAAAATATCATCTACGTATAGTACAAAAATACCACTACGTTTCCGTCACATCTATTGTATACACAAGACTCATCCGAACTTTGAATAAATCCATAAGACTGGATTTACCTCCTCAAAGCGGATGTTCCAAGACCTCGAAGCTTGCTTCAATCCATAAATGGGCCGATTAAGCTTACATACAAGATGCTCTTTGCCCTTAGCAATGAATCCCTCTGGTTGCTTCATATAGATGGATTCCTCAAGACTTCCACTAAGGAAAGTTGTCTTGACATCCATCTTTCACACCTCATAAATTCATATGAGCTGCTATGCATAGGAGCTCCCAGACCTGATTTGAATCCATAGATTCAATCTCAGTATTCATTGCACTTTGCAAAGATGCTGCATCTATATCTTGGATTGCCTCGTCATATGTCCAGGGATCAGGTTCATGTTCGCCAGGGACCAAATCGGAAGATTCTCCCAAGAACATGAATCTATCAGGCTGTCTCACAACCCTCCCACTACGACGAGGTATCACCTGTGTATCCTGTGTGACACGCGGTGCAGTGACATGTGGTATATCCTCTTGTACCGGTGGTACTGAAGTCGGGATCTCCCCTATCAACTCCTCAAGAACAATCCTACTCGTGGGCTTGTGGTTCATCACATAGTCCTCCTCTAGAAATCTGGCAATCGTACTAACGATCACCCTCTGATCTCTAGGACTATAAAACAAACCACCCTTCGTCTCCTTGGGATAGCCAACGAACATGCGTACTTCTGTACGAGGTTCCAACTTACCAGTATCTGCCTTCAGCACATGTGCTGGACTCCCCATATCCGAATATGTCTTAGACTAGGCTTTCGCCCGGTCCACAACTCTGTGGGAGTAAAAGGTACTGATTTAGATGGAACCAAGTTCAGAATGTACACCGTCGTATCTAGAGCATATCCTCAGAACGAATCTGGCAAGTCAGAATAACTCATCATCAATCTAACCATCTCCATAAGAGACCTATTCCTTCGCTTTGCTACACCGCTCGGGTGTGCCAAAGTGCAATTGGGATTGAATCCCAACCTCTGATAAGTAATTCCTAAACTCTCCCAAGAGGTATTCACCACTACGATCAAATCGTAGTGTCTTCTTGAATAATTATCTATGAAAAAGATGAATTATTCAAAACTACCTCTTGCCTGGATAGACATAGGACCATACGAATCAGAATAAACCAATTCCAACACATCTTTGGATCTATACCCCTTGGCCTTGAAAGGCCTCTTGGTCATCTTACTCTCCAAGCAAGATTCGCAGGTTGGGAGATCCTCCACCACTAATGAACCCAAAGGTCTATCAGCTTTCAACCTTTGAATTCTGCTCAGGTTAATATGACCAAGCCTAAGATCCCAAAGATATGTTTGGTTCATCTTCGAAGGTTCTTTTCTCTTATCGGAATTAGAAGATGAGTTATTAACTTCAATTTGCATCGTGGGAGCTTGTGGTTCAAATTATTAATTTCCTTTCTATGTACCTGAATAGATAATGTCCCTATTCCTTTTATAACAAATCTGTCATTAAAAGGAATAAATTATCCATCCATAATTTAGAAACCGAAAATAATTCTTTCTAAATAAAGGTACATAAAGAAAATTCTTAAAAACCAAAAACTTTATTTTTCTCAAAAGATAAATAAAATATCTCCCACTGTAATAGCCGCCATCTTCATGGCATTGCCCAAGTAAATGGTAATATCCCCTTTGGCTAGTTGTCGCTCGAACCCCGCAAAGTGTTGCGCATGATTAGTGGCTCTGATTCACACACCAGGTTCTGGTAGATAACACCGCTAACCATGTTTCAACGACTAGACCAAAAGATATACTTTTGTTCTTGCTTCGGATTGGGACAATCCTTCTTCTTATGTCCAGTCTGCTAGTAAGTGAAGTACTTGCCTTTCGGCTTCTTCACTCCTCCCTGAGATCCTCCCACCACCTTTTCTCCACCTTGTTTCTCCTTCTTCTTGCCTTTCGGCTTAGAAGTAGAAACCTTTTTGAGCAACCATGGCTTGAGGATACTATTCGAAGAGTGTATGCTTGTACTTCTTAGCAAATAAGACAACATCTAGATTCTTTTCCAATCAATATTATTTGGGAATAGTAAGTTTATTTCCTTTAGTATCAAAATAAGTGGACTAAAAGTCATTTTGAAAATCCTAAGAATCACAATGATCAAAACTTTAGATTTCAAATATTATTGATTCTTCAAAACAATAAAATTCCGAAATCAACCAACACCTCAAAACACCGAGAATTTCGCATGCCACTCTGTGTGGACGTATACGAATTCTACATTTGTAAGAGGAGGTTTTACCCATTAATTTTATTATCTTGTCAACCTTACTTTTTGACAAATAAAATTAATAGTTGGTTCCTCTTTGGCCCTACAAATAAAAGCAGTGACTCCTATGGGGAGGATACTTTTATTTGCATCTAAGTGTGCACCATTACACGATACTAAGGGAATTATTTTGGATTATGTGCCTTACCTCTGTGGAAGTACACACGCTCCTAGATAATTTCCTATAACCATTATTTGACCTAGTGATCCGCAAACAAACCCGTCCTCGGGGAGGAAGGCACTCAGAGCCAACACACAAGTTTGTTTGCATCACACGTCAAATTGTAATGGAGGCCGCGGGAATTAATTAAAATGTCCCTCTCCCACTTAGTAAATTGAAAATGAGGAATTTTCAAGCACACACAACATGCATATAAAACAAATCAGCAATAAATATGGAAAAAATAGAATTTTTTCCAACTATTATGGCATTGTTCTCCAATACGCATACCGTCGTGCCGCCACCTCGTCCGCTCCATCTTTTCCCGTGCGCAAGTCACCAAAGAGTTCCGAGCTGAGATAAAACATTTTAATTTATATCCATCGATCCTATACTCCACGAAGGAGTGTACAAATAATCTAGATCGAAAGTAAACTAAAATGAGCGGCTAAACAATGTCGTATTTAATTACAAAAATTAAATACTAATCTAGCCTCATCAACCCCGAGGATTCAAATAATATACAATCATACACACATGCAATCACATACACACATATAGCCATAATAGTCGGATCTTATGCCTGCAACCAAAAAGTTAGTCTACGCACATCCTACTATTATCCGGCATACTAAATATATGATATGTGCATGAAAGTAACCGAATCCAAAACACACAAAACCGGAAACTGTGGCTCTGATACCAGTTGTTGGCAATGTTCTACTCCTCGGAATGCTCATTGGCTCCCATGTCCCCGGATTAAAATTTTCACTAATGAAAACTAATCCGGATGGGATGAGTTTCCTAAGCACAACCAATTCGTCGTCGTGCTAATGACTCGAGCAATCGTTTGAACAAATTAGTTGTTCAAGCAACACAACTCTTCTAGTCGGTTAGCCGCGGAAGAGACGACGGACGGATCGCCGGTTTTTGTGTTTCTTATCGGGGTCCATGATTATACAAATACATACAAATGTAAACTAGTATAATCAACATATACTAACATAAAGAACTTAAGCTAGCATATCGATAAGAACATGCAAAGAACAATAATAAAAGTTATAAAACTTTTATACCTCTTGATCTTCTATCGTATGTCCTAACCTCCTTGTAGACTTCGTGTGGGCGAAGATCCTCCACAAGTTGAAGCATCCTAGATCTTCTTCAATCCAAAGAAAGAAGAACTCTCTTTCCCTTCTTACTTGAGCCAACCACCAATCCACAAAGGATTGATGCCGCCGGCCCCAAGAATAGAGAGAACAAAATGGAAACAAAACTCATCTCTTATCTAGGACCAACCACCAAGCTCCAAGCATGATGCTTGCCGCCGGTCCAAAGAGAACAAGAAGAGGATGAGAGGAATAGGTTGAACGCCGACCAAGGTAGAGGGAAAAGATCTAGGATCCGACAACACCCTAGGAAGAAGAAGAAGATATCCTCTCCTATAGTTGCCGCCCACTTTCCCCTCCATAACCTAGCCGCCCAACCAAGGAAAGGAAAAAATCTAGGGTTTCTTCAAAGAGAAGATGGAATGGAGTATGGAAGCCAACCGAAAGAGAAACACCAAGGGTATGGGCGCCGGCCAACACTTGGAGAAAAGAAAGGAAAACAATCCTCCTCCTTGTTGCCGCCCAACCAAGGTGGAAGGAGGAGATCTAGAACTGGCTACTTACCCTAGGAAGAAGAAGAACTCTTCCACAAGTTGCCGCCCACTCTCCTTCCAAACCTTGGCCGCCCAACCCAAGGAGCCAAACCCTAATTAGGGTTTCCTTCTTAGGGTTACTTGTCGCCCAAGCAAAGAGAGGCTAAACCCTAATTTCCATCATCCAAAACTTCTTTTTCCCCCCAAGCCTAAGCCCCTATTTATAGAACTTAGGAGAAAGTTGATTATTGATGAGGTAGCCAAAAATATAGAAACTAATTCCAAATTTTCTTGACGCCTAAGGGTAGCAAGGAATTAGTAAATTTTTTCTTCCTATAATCTTGCCGCCCAAGGTGGCATAGGAAATTTTTTTTCACCAATTCTAATCTTAAAAAAAAAAATTTAACTAATTCTAATCTTGCCGCCCAAGGTGGCATAGAATTAGGAAAAAAAATTTTTATCAATCTTTTAAACTTGCCGCCCACCTTATCCAACCTTTCCTCTCCCTTTCCTTTCCTTTCCCTCCCCTTTCCTTTCCCTCCCCTTTAATCTCCACCGTCGGTTCTAGGGTTTTAATCTCAACCGTCGGATTTAGAGATTTAATCTCAACCGTCGGTTCTAGGGTTTTAATCCCAACCGTCGGATCTAGAGATTTAATCTCAACCGTCGGTTCTAGGGATTTAATCCCAACCGTCGGATCTAGAGATTTAATTTCCATCATTTGATCTAGAGTTCATGAGGTTTATTTTAGGCTACGATAGGGACCATGAGGAAGAGTTGGGTCTTGGCCACCCGATAGATCGGAACCACACAAACTTGATCCATCAATGATGTTCCATTCCACTAGAGGATCATCATCGAACTACCTCACCAACCCCCATAAATTAATATGGGCTCCTTATATTATTTGTACATTCATCTCCCCATGTTTAAGATATCGAATGTCCGTCAATTAATTGATTTACTGACCATCAATTAATTAACATCTAACTCCTCGAGTAGTACCACTCAACCTTATCATCATATTGACTAAGTCAACCTGCAGGGTTTACATGATGAACCTTATGAGCTCCTCAAGGGGACACCATCAACCTAATATATAGGACACGGATTCCTCCTATAATCAACGGCACACCATGTAAATAATATCACTTCCCAACTTACCGGGCATATTGATTTAATCCATAGAAATCTCACCCTCTGGTAAATCAAAGAAATAAATACTAAGTACATGTGCCCGTTATTATATCGGGATTAAGAGCATGTAAAACATAATATCCGAGGTCCGATTCAATTATGCAGTCAGCAATAAATTGAATCACCTCTATGTCGGTCCTGCTCAATACACCTAAGTGTACTAGTGTAACTCTATGTTCAAGATAAAACAATACCAAGCTAAACTACAACCATGCCAATGGTTTGTCCAAAACCATCTTGGTTGTGAGCCTCTACTTATATTCTACAAGGGACTGATAACATGATCTTCTGTGCCGCACCCAGGCACCATGTTATCTACAATGTAAAATATTAGACAATATGCACACATATAAATATAACGTGCAAACAATGATCATGTGATTCTTATTTCAAAATAAAGATGTCCATACAAAAGAGCTAGGCTTTCAGTATACATCCCAACACAAGTAAACCCTCAAACACCACGTTTGAGCATCCAACACTTAGTTTTAGCCACTTGGCCAAGTACACCTCATCCTCTCATGGAGCTCCCCACCGAAGCTCTCTTCCCTCGGCCTAGGTCCCTCGGATGCACCAAGCGCACGACTTCGTAATGCCATCCTTCGCGTCTCTTTCCCTCAAAGTCTGCTTCCCTTAGGCCTCACTCCATTCGCTCCCCGTCCGATGGTCCCTCGGATGCACCAAGCGCATGACTTCGCAATGCCATCCTTCACCGACTCAAGGACCCCAAGCCTAGTGAACTTGCCAAGTCCTCAAGACTTCCCACACCAAGCCTTATGCTTGAATTTTCACTGCCAAGGCTACACACTTGGGCTTACGTGGCCAACCCATGTTGGACTTTCCCAACACCAAGCCCTATGCTTGGATTTTCCCAACACTTGGATTTTCCCAACACCAAGCCCCATGCTTGGACTTTTCACCACCAAGGCTACACACTTGGATTTACGTGACCAACCCATGTCGGACTTCCCATGACAATCCCATGTCATACGTTTTGTCTAACATCAAAATATAGTTCGAGTCAAACTCGAGTCCTGGGCTGATTGCACCAACAATCTCTCCCTTTTTATGTTTGACAAAACCTCAAAGTCAAGTCTACCAATTATCCCCAATTGGCAATTCTCACATCCCAATGAGAATTCCAACTATTCCAATTAGTAACTTCTCCCCCTTTTTGACATACATCAAAAAGGTCCTCCCCAAGGGTATGAATGTCTCATATCCCAATGAGATCTTACAATCTCTCCCTTGGAGGAACACACATACCTACAATCTTTCTAGTGATAAGTGTTGGACCGTTGGTGGCTGGCTAGAGGGGGGTGAATAGCCCTCTATTATTGTACGGTGAAATTTACTCATTGATTGCTCATCTACAAACTCGTTAGCGCAAGCAGACATATAAACAATAAATACAAAGCAATAAGTAAAGGAAATCAAATGCTAACAAAGAGATTTAACGTGGTTCACGACCTTGCTGTTAATCCACGACCTGATTCGTATGGCGAATCACTCCCTTCAAGTCCACTAGTCTCTCCTTTGCACCAAGCTAGGTGGAGATAACCTTTTTACAAGAAATCACTCCTCTTACAATATGATTGAAATAAACTCAAAGAAGAAGAGGAAATTCATTTGGGCACTTTGGGAGATGTTTAGAGTAGAAGCATTAGGCTCCCCAAGTGTCCAAAGGCTCCTTATAGAGAAGAGCCCAATCTTCCCGTTAACACAGCGACAGTCGACTGATGCCCCGATCAGATGACTGCTGCTATAGCCGTTGTCCAATAACGGCTTCTGTTGGGATGTATACTGAAAGCCTAGCTCTTTTGTATGAACATCTTTATTTTGAAATAAAAATCACATGATCATTGTTTGCATATTTTTATGATTATGCAAAATTGTCTAATATTTTACATTGTAGATAACATGGTGCTTGGTGTGGCACAGAAGATCATATTATCAGTCCCTTGTAGAATATAAGTAGAGGTTCACAACCAAGATGGTTTTGGACAAACCATTGGCATGGTTGTAGTGTAGCTTGGTATTGTTTTGTATTGAACATAGAGTTACACTTGTACACTTAGGTGTATTGAGCAGGACCGACATAGAGGTGATTCAATTTATTGCTGACTACATAATTGAATCGGACCTCGGATATTATGTTGTACATGCTCTTAATCCCGATATAATAATGGACACATGTACTTAGTATTTATTTCTTTGATTTACCAATGGATGAGATTTAGATGGATTAAATCAATATGCCCAGTAAGTTGGGAAATGATATTATTTACATGGTGTGTCGTTGATTATAGGAGGAAACCGTGTCCTATATATTAGGTTGATGATGTCCCCTTGAAGAGCTCATAAGGTTTATCATGTAAACCCTGCAGGTTGACTTAGTCAACATGATGATAAGGTTGAGTGGTACTACTCGAGGAGTTAGATGTTAATTAATTGATGGTCAGTAAATCAATTAATTGACGGACATTCGATATCTTAAACATGGGGAGATGGATGTACAAATAATATATGGAGCCCATATTAATTTATGGGGGTTGGTGAGGTAATTCAATGATGATCCTCTAGTGGAATGGAACATCATTGATGGATCAAGTTTGTGTGGTTCCGATCCATCAGGTGGCCAAGACCCAACTCCTCCTCATGGTCCCTATCGTAGCCTAATATAAACCTCATGAAGTCTAGATCAAATGATGGAAAACAAATCTCTAGATCCGACGGTTGGGATTAAATCCCTAGAACTGACGGTTGAGATTAAATCTCTAGAACCAACGGTTGAGATTAAATCTCTAGATCCGACGGTTGGGATGAAACCCTAGATCCGACGGTTGGGATAAAACCCTAGATCCGATGGTTGGGATGAAACCCTAGATCCGACGGTTGAGATTAAAACCCTAGAACCGACGATGGAGATTAAACCAAGGCCTAAACCTAACTCTATATATATGGGCTTAAGGTGGGCGGCAAGAAAATATGATGATGGATGGTTTAGGGGATTAGGGTTTGCTTCCTTTGGAGGCTAGGAATCCTAGTTGGTTTAGAATTTTTGGGCGGCTAGGGTTTGGGAGCAAAGTTGGGCGGCAACAAGTGGAAGATGAGTTTCTTCTTCTTCCTAAGGCATGGCCGGTCCCTTCCTTCTACCCTTTACCTTGGTCGGTCCACATTCTATTCTTCTTCCCCTCTTCCATGGCCGGCACATAGAAGATGGTTTTCAAAGAGATTAGGGTTTTGCCTTTCCTTTGGTTGGGCGGCAAGAAATCCTAGGTTAGGGTTTGGTTGGGCGGCTAGGGTTTGGAAGTTGGAGTGGGCGGCAACTATAGGAGAGGTTCTCTTCTTCTTCCTAAGGTGTTGCCGGGACCTATCTCTATTCCTTCTACCTTGGTTGGGGCTCAACCGAATTCCCCTTCTTCTCTTCTTTTTCTCTTGGCCGGCGGCACTAGAAGCTAGGGTTTGTCCCTAGTTTGGTTCCTTGGTGGTTTCCATTTTGTTCTCTCCATTCTTGGTGCCGACAGCATCAATCCTTTGTGGATTGGTGGTTGGCTCAAGCAAGAAGAGAAGGAGAGTTCTTCTTTCTTTAGATTGAAGAAGATCTAGGAAGCTTCAACTTGTGGAGGATCTTCGCCCACACAAAGTCTACAAGGAGGTTAGGACATACGATAGAAGATCAAGAGGTATAAAAGTTTTATAACTTTTATTATTGATCTTTGCATGTTTTTATTATTATGTGGATGTTTACTTTATGTATGTATTGATTATACTAGTTTACATTTGTATGTATTTGTATAATCATGGACCCCGAAGATAAACACAAAAACCGGCGATCCGTCCGTCGTCTCTTCCGCGGCTAACCGACTAGAAGAGTTGATTGCTTGAACAACTAGTTTGTTCAAGCGATCGCTCAAGTTGTTAGCACGACGATGAAATGGTCGTGCTTAGGAAACTCATCCCATCCGGATTAGTTTTCATTAGTGAAAATTTTAATCCGGGGACATGGGAGCCTATGAGTCTCCGAGCTAGTATGCCATTCCCAACAGGCTTCATCCATGTTGGTTTCCAACCAATGGCTCCCACATCAGTCTACTGATGGAGCCAACAATCAAGTGCTGGAAGCGAGCACTCGACTGATCAACATTCTATGCCTAAAACCCTTACAACTAGTCGACTGATTCCATCATCAGTCAACTGGTTGTTTCGTCAGTCTATCATCAATCCTTAACAGTCGACTAATGGGACATAAACCTAACTCGAACACCAGTCGAGTTATTAGTCGACTTGGAGCAGTCGACTGCCATGACATGGCAGTCGACTGATGTCGGGAAAACCCTCAAACTTGGGTACATCTGACCGTTGGGTTCACCTCAACCAACTCGGTTGAGCCTCTGACTCTTGACTTAGCCATCCGGCCAAGTTGACCTATGAGCTACCCGACTCGGGTTACATTCACTCACTCTCATCCCTTCGGAGTCCCTCACCTTTGAAGTTATCTTCGTCTGGCCACGTCCCTCGGATGCGCCAAGCGTACGGCTTCGCAGTGGCATCCTTTGCATCTCGCCCTGAAGTCTACTTCCTTCGACTTCACTCCAATGCTCCTCGTCAGGTGGTCCCTCGGATGCACCAAGCGCGCGGCTTCTGCAATGCTCCTTCACCGACTCAAGGATGGAGTCATGAGATGGTGACTTGCCGATGCTTCGTCAAGCTAACCTTGTGCGAATTACTAAGTCCTGCAAGACTCCAACGCATATATCAAAACTATAACAACCTAACTTAAACCCTTTTCCACACACATCAAAACCACATCATGGGTTGATTGCCTTAAAAATCTCCCCCTTTTTGATGTGTGGCAATCCGTTTAAGTTAGGTAAAACAAATACATAAAGCATAAGGCAAGAATGCATGTAAATAAAAACATGAGTATCAAACTGCCCCTTAAACATGCAACTCTCCCTTAAGATATGCTAAATTTTCCCTTTTAGCATGATTAACTTAAACCTATCAATTCTCCCCCTTTGACACCATCAAAAATATTATCTAAATGTTATACACGCATGACATCATCTCTAAGGAAGAAAAATGTTAGGGAAATCTCTTGCCATGATAAGGTTTTGATGTGTGTGGCAAAGGGTTTAAGTTAGGTTGTCATTGTGATTTGATATGCGCGTTGGAGTCTTGCAGGGCTTAGTAATTCGCACATGGAGCCTTGGCGGGTTCACCATTCACAACCTCATTCTTGAGTCAGAGAAGGAGCATTGCAGAGCTGTGCACTTGATGCTGCCGAGGGACCGCCGGACGAGATGACTTGAAGCGAAGCCAAGGAAGCAGACTTCGGAGGCAAGAGATGCGAAGGAGCATTGCAGAGTCGTGCGCCTGATGCTGCCAAGGGACGTAGCCGCGAACAAAGAGAGCTTCGGCGAGGGACTTCGAGTGAGATGAGAGAATGAGTGAAATGTAAGTAGCCCATTAGGTGAACTTGGCCGAATGGCTGAGTGTCGGAGACTTGACCGCAAGGGTTAAGGTTTACCCGACCGCCGAAAGCTCAAACTAATGTTAAGTTTGAGTTTCACATGGCACCGCCGATCGCCATGAAATGGCGATCGCTTCCGAGTCAAACTCGTTCACGGTATCCGATCGGTTGTTTTAGGCCGATCGATCGCCATATGTTGATCAAGGATCGATCATCGCTAAAGGTAGCAATGATCGATCAAGAGGGTTTGGCCACAGAACCGCTCATAGCCGACTGGGCAGTCGACTACGGAGGCATCAGTCGACTGATGGGATCTATCAGTCGACTGTCAAGTGTTCTATTGGACTACAACGGTCGGGATCTGACATGTTCGGAGGCCGTTGGAGTGGCGGCAGTCGACTGCCAAGGGTAGCAGTCGACTGGTGGCGGCCAACGGGAGGAAAATCTTCCTCTCTATAAAAAGAGAGGGAGTGGAGCCTTAAGAGGCTAATGCTTATGCTTTAAGTGATCTTCCAAGTGCCCCACAAGCTTCAAACTCTTCTTACTTGCTTTTACATCATTTCTATTGTAAGAAGAGTGATCTTGATTGTAAAGGTTACCTCCACCTAGCTTGGTGCAAAGGAGAGACCAATAGTGGATTGGTTTTGGCGGAGTGATTCACCGAGGATGAATCGGGTCGTGGATTAGCGACGTAGCCGTGAACCACGTTACATCTTGTGTTAGCTTTGTTTCTTTTGCTTGTGTTTATTTTGTTTGCTTGTTTATTAGTATTTCGCTTGCGCTAACAATTGTGTAGACGAGCAAATGATCGAGAGAATTCCACCATCCAACCGAAGAGGGCTATTCACCCCCCTCTAGCCGGCCAATCGATCCCCTACAAGTGGTATCAGAGCCAGGTTGCTTGTCAAGGACTAACCGCCGCAACAAGCACTTCATCAAAAGATGGCCCACTCAAACATTCATCCACCGAAGTTTGAAGGAGAATTCGCTTGGTGGAAGAAGCGAATGGAGGTATTTTTCGAAACGGATTTTGATATTATGATTACAATGGAATCTGGTTTCGTTTTGCCTAGGGATGAAGAGGGGAAGCCAATAGAGAAGTCAAGGTGGACCAAGAGGCAAAGAGAGGAGCACCTTGCAAATTCAAAAGCCAAGCACCATCTCTACAATGTGCTTCCTCAACAAGAAATAAATAGAATTGGAGAATGCCTAAGTGCCAAGGAGATGTGGGAGAAGCTAGTTGAGCTTCATGAAGGTACTTCGGAGGCTAAACTTGCAAGGAGAGACCTCCTCCGCTCCCAACTATCCAACATAAAATTAGAAAAGGGAGAAAAGGTAACTTCATTGCATTCTAGGTTTAAAGAGATTTTAATTGGGCTAACAAATGTAGGAGAAAAGCTCTCCAACCGGGATATGATAATGAAGGCCATAGACGCTTTTCCCCCATCATCCAAGTGGAGTTCAATGGTGGACTCGTTCTATATTTCAAAGAATCTAGAGGTAAGTACTCTAGATGAATTTTTCTCCACTATGGAATTGCATGAATCTAGGCTTGAATGAATACAAGAAGAGCCAAGACCTCAACCTTCAAGAGGAGTAACATTTTTGGCAAGCAAGGGGAAGAAGAAGATGGAGATCCCCTCCTCTGATGACGAAGCTTCCTCATCCTCCTCCATGGATAGCACGGAAGAAGCTTATATGGTAAGGAGGGTAAGATGTGCTTTAAAAGGTTTTCAATTTAATAAATCTAATGATAGGAGGAGAAGACCAAGGGGGAAGGTCATTTGTTATAATTGCCAAGGGGAGGGACATATAAGGGATAATTGTCCCCTCCTAAACAAGAGCAAGGACGAGAGGAAAATGAAAGAAGAAAAGAAGAAGAAAAAGGGGAGCAAGAAGAAAGAGGAGAAGAAGGCAAAGGAAAAGGAGAAGGATAAGGCATTCAAAGCAAAGACATGGGATGACCCTTCTTCCTCTTCCTCATCCGAAGAAGAAGAACATGTCTACTCCAACCTTGCATTGATGGCCTTCGACGACTTGGATTGCTCCTCCACCAAAAATGAAGAATCAAGCTCAAGTGGAGAGAGCTCAAGTGAAGGGGGAGCCTCCTCTACATCCTCCTCATCCGAAGAAGAAGAAGACATGGAAGCTATGGTAACAAATCTAACTCCCAAGAAAATAGTTTCCATGGTTTCTAGCTTAACTAGAGATTTATTTAGAGCTAAGAAGAAGAACAAAAGCATGCTAGATCAAATTAAGGACTTAGAAAATAAACTAGAAAAAGCATGCTTAAATGAAAATGAAAATATTTCTTCTTGTCATGATGATGCATGCTCACATGAATATATGCCATTTAATGTTAGTGATGCATGTATGGATGAAAATAGGGCTCTAAGGGAAAAGGTAGATTATTTGACAAAAGCCCTAGAAAAATTCACCATAGGCTCCAACACCTTGAACATGATAATTGGGAGCCAAAGGGCAAGATTCAATAAAAAAGGCCTAGGATATAAAGAAAAGAAAAATGAAAAGACCTATAAATGCCTAATTGCTAGGGGACAAGATAAGAAGAAAGTAATTGCTAGGAAATGGATTCCTAAGGAATTTCTAGTGAACCCCATAGGCAAGAATCTATTTTGGGTTCCAAAATCCATCCTTAAGGGTTAGGAAAACCCTAGGATAGTCAACCAAGTGGACTTTATCTATATCTTATTATTTGGTTGACTTAGGATGTTAGGACCTCATTTTTAGAAATAGTGTTGGGTGATGATAATGTGCCCAAAAATAGATAATAATGTTTAAATCATGATAGTTAATGCAATTCCTATGTATATTTGCAATCATGATTTATGATTTTGATATTTGGCACATAATCATGGGAAATAGGTGTAAATCATGCTTTGGGTGATATTTATCTTTTATCATGATATAATACCTAATTTATGATTATTAGTTGACAAATACATTTGTTTTATGATCATAATGTGAAATTAAGTCATATATGTCTTTGTGATCATGTGGATTGTTAGGATGATACTTAACCTTGATAGAATTGCATGAATATAATGGTTAAGTATATACAAATACCTCTAGGATACATCTCACACTCACCATAGGCTACCATGATTGAAAACTTAGCATGGGTGAGATGTTAGGATGATACAAATGTCCACTAGTGCCTATGGCATTTAGATGGCCATTAAAGGTGTCAAATTACCAATAATAGACCAATCATGGGAAAGACTTATGTTTAATTCATAGACATATTGCCCAAAGATCATGGTTGGATATTTCATATGTTTTCAAAACAATTTCTTACTTTAAAATCTGTGTATTCATGTTTTGAGACAATCCAAACCAAAACTAGGTGTTAAAATGGATACTATCATGATAAAAAACCTAGTGGTTTTTAAAGCTTTTGGATTTTTGGAAAATATTTGAAAATACAATGATTTTTCATGAAAAACTATTTTTCATTGATATATATACCTAAAAGAAATGTGTTCCCCAAATTTCACTATTTTTTGAATTTTTTGGAATTTATAATGCATTTCTGAAATTCGTCGAGAAAATCAAAATTTCGGTTTCCTTTGTGTCAGTCGACTGCCATACTGATAGCAGTCAACTGGTGGCCTGAAAATCAGACCAGTATAGGCTGATTTTATATTTTAAATCAATTTTTGGTATTTTCCTTCTATTATACTTGATGCCATGAGTTTGTAACTTAGTGTTAATATTTTTGATGGTGTCAAAGGGGGAGAAATGATTATGTTTAAGTAAATTATGATAGGGGAAAAAATTTGTATGGGGAGTTTCATGGATTAAGGGGGAGGTGCATGTTACTATATCATGTTTATGTTTACATGCTTTCTTACCTTAAAAATTTCTATCAAATGTTTTTACCTAACTTAAACGGATTGCCACACATCAAAAAGGGGGAGATTGTTAGGGCAATCTCTTGCCATGATAAGGTTTTGATGTGTGTGGCAAAGGGTTTAAGTTAGGTTTTTATTGTGATTTGATATGTGCGTTGGAGTCTTGCACGGCTTAGTAATTCGCACATGGAGCCTTGGCGGGTTCACCATTCACAACCTCGTGCTTGAGTCAGAGAAGGAGCATTGCAGAGCCGTGCGCTTGATGCTGCCGAGGGACCGCCGGACGAGATGACTTGAAGTGAAGCCAAGGAAGCAGACTTCGGAGGCTAGAGACGTGAAGGAGCATTGCAGAGTCGTGCGCCTGATGCTGCCGAGGGACGTGGCCGCGAACGAAGAGAGCTTCAGCGAGGGACTTCGAGTGAGATGAGAGAATGAGTGAAATATAAGTAGCTCATTAGGTGAACTTGGCCGAATGGCTGAGTGTCGGAGACTTGACCGCAAGGGTTAAGGTTTACCCGACCGCCGGAAGCTCAAACTAATGTTAAGTTTGAGTTTCACATGACACCAGTCGACTGCTCTGAGTCGAACTCGGTTCGGCCCAGGTATCCATTGGTTGTTTTAGGGGCAATGATCGGCCGCCATATGTGGGCGATCAGCCAAGATCATCGATCATTAAGGTAGCGATTGGTGATCAAGAGGGTTTGGCCACAGAACCGCTCGTAGCCGACTGGGCAGTCGACTACGGAGGCATCAGTCAACTGATGGGATCCATCAGTCGACTGCCAAGTGTTCCGTTGGACTACAACGATCGGGATCCGACGTTTTCGGAGGCCGTTGGAGTGACGGCAGCTGACTGCCAAGGGCAGCAGTCAACTGGTGGCGGCCAACGGGAGGAAAATCTTCCTCTCTATAAAAAGAGAGGGAGTGGAGCCTTAAGAGGCTAATGCTTATGCTTTAAGTGATCTTCCAAGTGCCCCCACAAGCTTCAAACTCTTCTTACTTGCTTTTACTTCATTTCTATTGTAAGAAGAGTGATCTTGATTGTAAAGGTTACCTCCACCTAGCTTGGTGCAAAGGAGAGACCAATAGTGGATTGGTTTTGGCGGAGTGATTCACCGAGGATGAATCGGGTCGTGGATTAGCGGCGTAGCCGTGAACCACGTTACATCTTGTGTTAGCTTTGTTTCTTTTGCTTGTGTTTATTTTGTTTGCTTGTTTATTAGTATTCCGCTTACGCTAACAATTGTGTAGACGAGCAAACGATCGAGAGAATTCCACCATCCAACCGAAGAGGGCTATTCACCCCCCCTCTAGCCGGCCAATCGATCCCCTACAAAAAATACCCAAAAACCACTCAAAACCTGAAAAAATAGGTTACTGTGCTCTTGCACAGTACATCAGTCGACTGAATGAGAGGATCAGTCAACTGACATGTAAATTTCAGGTTTTCTGATTTTCGAACTCCAATTTCAGAAATGCATTAAAAATTTTAGGAAATTCAAAAAATCATGAAATTTTGAGTACATATTTCTTGTGAGTTCCTCTATCAGTGAAAATTAATTTTTCATGAAAATTCATTTTATTTTTGAAAGTTAGGCAAAAATTCAACAGTTGCAAAATATCTAAAGTTTGTATCAATTTTGAAGCCTAGTTTTGCCTTGAAACTTTTCAAAACATTAACTCACTGTTTGCAAATTATAAAATGGTTTTAAAATCATTTGAAATATTCAACTATGATCTTTGGGCAATATGTCTATGAATTAAACATATACTTTCCCCATGTTGGTATATTATTACTCTATTTGATACACTTAATGACCTATCTAAATGCCATAGGCATTAGTGAACCATTTGTATCATCCTATCATCTCACCCATTGCTAAGTTCTCAATCAAGTTAGCCTTATAGTGGGTTGTGAGATGTTCCTAAAGGTATTTGTACTTAACCAAAATTTCATACATTTCTACCCATGGTTAAGTATCATCCTAAATTCCCAAACATTAACATGCATCAAGAATTATCAATCATGATCATAAATCATCAATCATTGCATATCATGATTATAAATTATAAAATTGAGCATGAATCAAGATTTAACATTCAATTTATGGGTTATGCATTATCATCACCCAACACTATGTTATAACCCATACCATCCTAAGTCAACCATTCAATATGATATAAGTAAAATCCACATGGTTGACTATCCTAGGGTTTTCCTAACCCTTAAGGATGGATTTAGGAACCCAATATAAGTTCTTTCCTATAGGCTTCACTAAATATTATTTAGGGATCCATTTTCTAGCTATTGTTTTATTTTTGGCTTGACCCCTTGCAATTAAACAATGATAGGCCTTCTCATTTTTATTTCCCTTATAACCTAGGCCTTTCCTATTAAAGCTTACCCTTTGGCTCCCAATTATCATGTTCAAAGTATTGGAGCCAATAGTGAATTTTTTTAGGGCCTTAGTTAAATGGTCTACCTTTTCCCTTAAGACCCTATGTTCATCAATACATGCATCATTAACATCTAGAGGAATATAGTCATTAACATTTAAGCATGCATTTGCTAGTTTTTCTTCTAGGGCCTTAATCTCATTTTGCATGCATTTATTTTTATTTTTCATTTTAAATAAGTCCCTAGTTAAACTTGAAATCATGGAAACTATTTTCTTAGGAGAAAGATTCGTTACCATAGTTTCCATGTCTTTTTCCTCCGATTCCGATGAGGATGAGGATGAAGCTCCCCCTTCACTTGAGCTCTCCTCACTAGTGCTTCTTTCTTCTTGCTCGGAGGAGGAGGAGTCCAAGTCTTCAATGGCCATTAGTGCGAGGCTTGTTAGGGCAATCAACCCATGATGTGGTTTTGATGTGTGTGCCAAAGGGTTTAAGTTAGGTTGTTATGGTTTTGATATGTGCGTTGGAGTCTTGCAGGACTTAGTAATTCGCACAAGGTTAGCTTAATGAAGCATCGTCAAGTCACCATCTCATGCCTCCGTCCTTGAGTCGGTGAAGGAGCATTGCGAAAGCCACGCGCTTGGTGCATCTGAGGGACCATCGGACGAGAAGCATTGGAGTGAAGCAGAAGGAAGTAGACTTCAGGGCGAGACGCGAAGGATGACACTGCGAAGCCGTACGCTTGGCACATTCGAGGGACGTAGCCGGACGAACATAACTTTAAAGGCGAGGGACTCCGAAGGGATGAGAGTGAGTGAATGTAACCCAGGTCGGGTAGCTCGTAGGTTAACTTGGCTGGATGGCTAAGTCAAGAGTCGAAGGCTCAACCGAGTTGGTTGAGGTGAACCCGACGTTCGAATGTACCCAAGTTTGAGGGTTTTCCCGACATCAGTCGACTGCCATGTCATGGTAGTCGACTGCTCCAAGTCGACTGATAACTCGACTGGTGTTTGAGTCAGGTTTGTGTCCCATCAGTCGACTGCCAAGGATTGGCAGTCGACTGACGAAACAACCAATTGACTAATGATGGAATCAGTCGACTGGTTGTAAGGGTTTCAAGCACAGAGTGTTGATCAGTCGAGTGCTCGCTTCTGGCACTCGACTGTTGGCAAGATCAATCGACTGATGGGAAGATCGGTCGACTAATGTGGGAGTCGTTGGTTGGAAA
Organism: Wurfbainia villosa; assembly: GCA_025175895.1. Classification (NCBI taxonomy): domain Eukaryota; kingdom Viridiplantae; phylum Streptophyta; class Magnoliopsida; order Zingiberales; family Zingiberaceae; genus Wurfbainia; species Wurfbainia villosa. Next base: position 36,937,578 of record CM045990.1, read on the forward strand.
CCAACGTGGATGAAGCCGTTATTGGGCAATGGCTACAGCAGCAGTCGACTGATCGGGACATCAGTCGACTGTTGATATGCACGAATGCGACAACAAATCTCGCGACAGAGATCGTCGAGGACTCAAAGCGCGCGCTCACGATCAATGGGCGCAAGTGCAAGGATGTCGTTAAGTAATAAAGATTATCAATCCCACAGGGACTGGGATTCGAATACCAATATATTAAGTGGTTGTAATTGTTCGGACGTAACTCTAAGAGGTTTCAGTTAGTGAGGGTTGTCGATGGACTATTCTCTATACGGTGTCACACGGAGGAGGAAAGGAGTGTGCCAAGGTCTTCAAAGGTGATTCTAGGACTTCGGTTTCGCTTGTGCATTACAAAACAATGTTGTCAATTGGCATTGTCTAGACGTTTAGCTATGGTTTTGTGGAAGGGACATCATACACTCTCCTGTAGAGCCACCGCATCTACCGGGAGCTATCTCTGCCTAAAAGGACGGGATTGACGGTACGAGGATGCCGAATCAATCCCTACAATGAACCATTTCCGATTCCATCATACCCTTCTGCCCACAGTTACAAGGGATCAGGTTTACCCCTAGGTTCCTTATATAAAATCCCCTAAATCTTAGATACGAGGGATTTCACCCCTCGTATCGCCTAAGCACAACAGATAGAAAGCTAAACACGCATAGATATAGTAAAGAGCAACTACCAATTGTCAAATCAAATTCAAAGGCAGAATTTAACATGAACCAACATTGCAATGTGTACACAAGCTACTCCCTAATCCTAGAATCGAAAGTACTACTCCATGTATATGAAAGAAGAATCACAATGCATGTCTAAGTTTGAATACATAAGGAATAAAATGCAGGAACAAAGAATTACAATGCTTTCGTGGTCTTCTCTTCGGTGTTGAAGTGCAAGGCGTGGACCTCCGGCGGTGTTCCTCCTCCCCGTTGTGAGTTACCGAAGCTTTTTAGGGCTTCAGCATGCCCTCCTAGTCGTCGTGCCTCCCCCTAGGGTTTGGGCAGAGCCATCTTTATATAGACATCACCTCGGACCACTGCAAAATCCGAAAAAAACCCTAGTCGTGCAAATCTGACGAGCCGCCACACGGCCGTGTGTTTCCACATGGCCAGGCCATGTGCAGCCCTGGGGTGTTGATCTCACCCATTGGACATGGTCGTATGAATTCACATGCCCTGGCCATATCCCACTCTACGTCTAGCTGCAAAATGCCCTTCTTTTGCTTCGAAAATGCATCTTTTTCACGCGGAATGCTAACCTGCACACAAAATACAACGAGCAGACCTCCGAACCAAAAAATAAGAAATGCGTGCAAAACAGAGTAACATATGCATGAAACTAACACAAAATGTAATGAGATGTGAGCGAAAACTACTCCTAAAATCCTATATGTTTTGCTCACATCACTTCCCCTAGACTCAAATCTTTGCTTGTCCTCAAGCATACCTCAGTGCAACGAAATTTTAAAAAGATATTGTTCCATAATTATCATGTTAACTAAATTTATCAAGTGGTATTTGCAATCAAAGAAAAATAAATATGTTCTAGAAATTCACTAAGTTAGCACCTCGTGCTTGTGCTAAGCGAACCATTCTTAGGGGATGCTCATTCCATGGTGAGTTAAGTCGTCACCCCATATCTTTCCTAAGGTTTCCGGCTCTTAGGCACTTACTTGCCTAAAGTGAGGGTCGTTCCCTAGATCTAGCATAAAGTCTCAAAGGCGTGCTCGGTATTGAGAGAAATTGATAGGTGTTTCCCCAGTAACCTAACTCGGTCTCAAAAGGGCACCTAGCCATTTCCACGCATGACAACTATTTTTTATCCCTCATAATCTTTTCTCTCTTCTTTTTTTTTTCATTTCTTTTTTTCTTTTTCTTTTATTTCTTTTTTTCTTTTCTCTCTTTTATTTTTCGGCTCACTGGGATTTTGATTTTTTCAAATGGGCTTACATAATCCGAGCATCTCCAGTAACTAAAATGCTAAACCTAGAGTCACCTATGGATTCCAAAGTACTAGACTACTGAAGTGAATCATAACTAGGTATGTACTAGATTCTCCCTTTCAGAATGTTCGACATGTGTAAGTGCAAAAACAAAGCTAACCAATGTAAGTCTAGAACATTCAATAGAGCGAATAAAATAAAATACCACGAGATAAATGAAGTTAAGCTACCTATGGGAACAACTCATGCAAGCAACTTTCAAAATTACTACTGAGGTAGCTTTACAGATAACAAAAATTAAGTACTGAAAGAACTCACCAATCCATGCATGATTAAATGAATGAAAATACCATAATAAGAAACTACTGCTATGAATCAAAACAAAATAAACTTTGGGGTCTCCCCCCCAGACTTAAATAAAAATATACCTCTAGTATGGTGGACAAGGTGGAAATTCTGAGAGCCTGGGCATCTCTGGATCCTGGGAGATCCTGCTGTTGAGCCGCTGATGCCACATGTACATGTGGTCGATCTGGGAGCTAGTGGATGCAGCGGCTGCTCGGTGCTCCTCCTCCCTAGCCCACTGCGCCTGCTGGGCATGCATGTGCTGCCGTATCTCCCTACGGTAGGCGGCCTCATCCTAGCGACGAGCAGCCTTCTCCTGAAAGTATATGCGGGCCTCGTCGTAGAACTCCTCAGCCCGCTAGAAATGCTCTCGGAATCCCTGGAACTCCGCCTGCTAGTAGGCGCTCTGCTCCTCCCATCGCTGCCTCTGTGTCTGCTGTTCAGTGTAAATGTCGTCGAGGCGTGATCGGAACTCCGAGAAATCATAAGTCGACGTACCTGCATCCTGCTCAATGGTAGAAAAAGGTGGTGGTGCAGGTGCAGGCTTATGTCGACGTGGACTAGGTGGGCTCCTATGCATGTGTGGACTAGTGGGAGAGTGATATAAAGGTGGAGAGATGGGCGCCGATGTGGATGGTCCCTCATGTGGAGGGGATTCCACTATCAGGTCCAAGCGCCAGTTGGCGCGTATAGCGATGATGGTACGATCCGGGTCGGGGAGCCTAAGGGTCGTCAGATTTTTCCTTACAAAGCATAAGGAGTCTCCTTCTCTCATAATCATTTTCATGGTCATGCATACTCTTAGGTCGATCCTAGGGCTCCCCTCTATTCTCTCTAATGCAGTGTAATTGTACCCCATCCTATGGAAAATGTGGGTAAGTAGGCCTCCCACATTGATCTCTCCTCGTGCTGCTTTGCCCATCTTCACTAAGTGTATGATGAATTGGGATCCTACATCGATGCTACTCCTTTCTTGTAGCATGTTCCAGAGGCAAAGCAGCTCGCTAGCTCTAACTAATCACTCTCCCCACGACCAAATATGGTACTGGCCATGATGCGGTGGAGGTATCGACAGACGGGGTTTTGGAGGCGCTATGCTTTGGCCCTAGATGGGTCATAAGCGTACTCCCCCATCAACTCAGTCCAAAGGGGTTCTTCTCTCTCCCCCACTCGGTAAGTCGAAGCATGAGTTCCATTGGTGAAGGGTCCACTCATGCTCAATGTTAAAAAGCCTAAAAGTTATCTTACCCTCCTCGCTTTCTCTACCCGTTAAAACTTTGGCCTCTAAGGAACTAAAAAATTCTAAAACTATCCTAGGGTAGGTTAGGTGCCTAATTCCCATAATCTCTTCCCACCCCATTTTTGCAAATAGGGTTTGCATATCACCCAACAACCCTAAAGATTCTAGCAAATCTTCATCTAAATACCTAGTAGCAGTGAGTTTACGAGTAGAGAGCATATTATATCTATTGCTTTGTTCATTATTTGCATAAAGAAGAGTGGGTAGGGTGTTACCCTCCTCCGGAGCTTGAAGGGCGTCGGCTCTCCTTATTCGTTGCTCCGAGCCGCCGGATCAGGGTGCTACATGCTTGGTCCTCCTCATCCTTGCTTCTTTTGGCTTTCTTAGAGGTTCAAAGTGCTTCTAGATGGTGGGGAAGACGAAATCACATGGCTAGGGCAAGAGCTTTCGAAGCACACGACGCAAATGGGGTGAAAACACATGGATTGCCCCTTTTAACCTTGCGCGCCATGGCCGTGTGAAAACACATGGCTAGGCTGTGTGCACCTCGGGTCGGTCGGGCACGACTGTGGGAAAACACATAGCCAGGCCGTGTGTCCCCATTTTTCGTCCATTTATGCACCACGGTCCGAATTTTCTCATACACTTCGTCGTGTAGGCTAATATGGATTTTATTTTTGCCTAGCAAAGTTTTTTTCTAGTCCTAACCCTAAATGAGATGGAAATCAAAACTAAAATCAAACAAATGCATGAAATGCAATCAAAAAGGGAAATCTAAAACTAAACTTGGGTTGCCTCCCAAGAAGCGCTTTGTTTAAGGTCGTTTAGCTCGACCGCACTCCACTATCTGTTGGTGCAATCGGCCCAGGTCACGATTGACCAGGACTCGAGTAATGTTTTGATGTTTGACAAAGTATGTTTGACATAGGATTGACATTGATGTTGGACATTGATGTCGGTTAATATGTTGGGGAGATTGTTTATACAATCGACCCAGGTTATAATTGACTTGATGGTTGACCAGGGTTGACCATGTGATTATGGGAAAGTCCAAGCATGGGTCTTGGCAAGGTAAAGTCCAAGTCATGGGTACTTGGCATGGAAAGTCCAAGTGGGACACTTGGCAATTGGGAAAGTCCAAGTCTTGAGCTCTTGGCAAATGGGAAGTCCAAGCATGGGTCTTGGCAAATGAGAAGTCCAAGCATGGGTCTTGGCAAATGGAAAGTCCAAGCATGGGTCTTGGCATGGAAAGTCCAACATGGGTTGGCAAGGGAAAGTCCAAGCTTGAGTCTTGGCATTTGGGAAGTCCAAGGGGATTGATTTTGGCGGCGTAAAGTCCAAGCGGAGTCTTGGCAGCGTAAGTCCAATGTGCCTTGGCGGTGTAGACACCGTTAGCATGACATAGCCGATGGAAGCACCTGGAAGCTAGCGCGATGGATGAACAAGTCATGGATGACTTGGAGGGATCCGAGAGGCGTGAGGCTGTTGGAGGTGGCTAGAAGGCTTAGGTCTAGGCTAAGGGTGGTCTAGCAAGTAAGGGGGCACCATACTTGGGTTAAAACCTCATTCTTGAGGTTGGCAGTCGACTGGCATTATGTCTGGTTCGACTGCCAGGAGTCGACTTGAGTTCGACTGCCGTTTGAGAGCTTTATGGCTCTGAAGATCGCTCATGGGAGCGATGGTCAGGTGTCGAACGATCGCTAAGATGCGATCATTGCGATCGACCATGAGCACGAGAATGCTCCGTGGCCGTCGATCGACCGCGGTACGATCGGCCAATGTTGGCGATCGCGCCAAGAGATCCGTTGGAGTTTTTCCAGTGTGGATCGAGCCGTTGTCTCACGACAACAGTGGCATCAGTCGACTGGTGACTTATGGCAGTCGACTGATAGGCGGAAATCCAGGTCGCGCGCAAGGATAAAAGGAGCTCGACAGGAGGGATTTTGGCATCGGTTTTCTTGGGCGTTTTGAAGCGATTTGCTGCCGCAAATCAGGGTCTTCAAGTGCTAGTCCAAGGAAATCAACAAGCAAGCTTCTAAAGAGTTTTTGTAAAGTGTTCTTTACTTTTCTTTTTGTATTTCATATTGTATTTGCTTGTTGCATTTGATTATTGTTGTAATCACCTTGTAAGAGGTTTCTCCGCCTCCGACTTATGTCGAGAAGGAGTATTTGTGATTAGTGATTGCATTGGCATCGCTAGGGCTCTTTAGAGCTCGGTCCGTGGAGTAGGAACCGTGCGGTTCCGAACCACGTTATATCCGTGTGTTTGCGTGTTGTTTTATTTCGCTATTGCTTTCATTACTATTCCGCTGCGTACTAACGAAATTGTAGAGACAACCGCGAACGAATTCCATCTTCGTACGGTCAACGCTATTCACCCCCCCCTCTAGCGGGCATTCAATTCCCAACAAGTGGTATCAGAGCCCGGGGCTCTTCTACGGACTAACCGCCGGGAGCTAAAAGGCTAGAGGGAAGATGGAATTCCAAGACAAGCTTGGATGGGATATCAACACACCTATCCCCTATACCTTCTATGGCAAGAAGGATTTAGTCAATGGAAGGCAAGGATCGAAGACTACCTAATGATGAGGGACTTCGAAGAATGGTCTATCTTAATGGAAGGATTTGAGTATCCTAAGGGACCAAAGGGAGGTTTTCTCAAGAAGAAGAAATGGAGTGAGGAGCAACTCCGGCAATTCGAGAAAAATAAGAAGGTAATCAAATTTATATTTGATTTAATTCCAAATGAATTCTTGTGTAGCCTAGGTGAATGCATGGATGCTAAGGAGCTTGGAGCGATTTGGCAAAGCTCCATGAAAGCCCATCAATGGTCCAAGAGGAAGAGACCGAAGAGGCTAATGCATCATCCTCGCAAGGAAGTGAGGATTTGGAGGTTGATAGGGAATCAACTTCCGGATCGGTAGAAGAGGTGGAAGAAGTGGAAGAAGTATCCACTTCTAGAATTGAGGAGGAGAAACCATCCTCAACACCGGAGCAATACCAAGAAGCTTCGACATCCGGACAAGATGAAGAAGCCCAAAATTCAATTCCGGTCTTCACCGAACTAGGTAACTCAAACACTCAAATTTCAAATAAAAATAATATTATGTGTTTTGAGTGTAGGGAATTTGGGCACTATAAGAGCAAGTGCCCAAAGAGGAATAGGAAAGCTCCACCGGCTCCAAAGGTCAAGGATGTCGGTCCCTCAACGCAAAAGAGCAAAGAACAAGTAATTTGCTTCAAGTGCCGACAACCGGGACATTTCCGGAGTCAATGCAAGAAGGGGGACAAGAAGACTCAAAATGGAGCATCATATGTAGGGGGAGCTAAGGCAAACCCTAGGGTAACTTCTAATTTTGCTTCTTCTTCAATTTACAAGCAAAAGCATGCTAGGGATTTAAATTCACTTGCAATTTATGAAAAGCATGCTAATAGGAACAAGTATTTTTGCTTAGGAGCTAAGAATGTCTACTTAGATAATAGGGAGAAATTTGGGACTAATGTCCCTAAAAACAACTTATCTAAGGACAAACCTAGGTCAAATAACTCTAGAAAAACTTTACCTAGGGAGACCATTAGAAAAGTGCAAGAGCACCTAGGTCTTAATCCCAAATGGACTAGGCATATGCCTAGAAAGTCTCATGCCCATGATTTAAATCAAAATTCTAAAATTGGGCAATTAGAATTAGAGAACCAAGCCTTGAGGTCAAGGCTTGAGAAATTGGAAAAGACCCTCAAAATTATGCAAAATCAAATGCAAGGGTCTAATGGTCAAACTCCTAGGTCAAGAAGTCAAAGTCAACATCTAGGACCTAAGAGTCAAAGGTCAACTAAGGGCAAGCAAGGCTTGGGTCACAAACCTAAGCCTAAGGTGGCTTACCATAGTGTTCCATTTGATTATGGAACACTAACTAGGTCTAGGAAGACCAAGGTTACTAGGGAAGTCATCCCTAGAGTTGACCAAAGGGTATGCCTAGTGGCTAGGGTTTCTAGGAAACCTAAAGTGGCCACTAAGAAGGTTGTTAGGGAGGCAATCCCTAAGGTTAACCTAGGCAAGACCCAAATGACCAAGGCTAATAAGCCTAGGAAGGTCATTAGGAAGGTATCTAGGGAGGATATCCCTAAGGTATACCTAATTAACCCTAGGAGCTCAAATCGATTTTGGGTTCCTAAGAGCGTGATTGATTCACGCTAGATGGGTTTAGGGTGTGCCAACCTTGATTGGATGGGTAGTTAACTCAACCATGGTAAAGGTGGCACTTTAGGATATTTTCAAGGCTATGGTTACCTTGGAAATAGGTTTGATTTTAATCCTAAAAGATTTTAGGATGTGCCAATATTAATTATGAAGTTTGATAAAATGATCATTTTGGCACAATTTAGGTTTAGAGGTTGGTGTGCCATTTTGGGTTTTTGGCACACTAGGGAGATTAGGTTAATATGACAAAATATGTTTAATCCCAACAAGTCTCAACAAACGGCAATTAATATTAAAATTTAGGTATTATTATACCTATACATTTTATATGCCATGCTTTGTTTGCCATATGCCATGTCATGGCATCATGTCTATTTCTATGATTTTATATGTCATGAGTATGCTTAGGTTTTAGGTTAATGTCATGTATGATTATTTTTATATCATATGCCATGACATCATGATTATGAGCATATACTTATTTATATCTTCATTAATGCCATAATCATTCATGCATTTAAGAATATTTTGATTAAAATTGATTTAAGGACTATGGCATGACTTGGAGTCCCATTTATAAGGGAATCAAGTAAGGTTGCCTTAGAGAATGCATGAAACCCTAGGTTAGGATAACCAAAACCCACATCTCACATCAAAATTGACATGTATGTGTATTTATACACCCTAGAGACATGTGAGATGCTAGGATATGAGTTAAGTTCAAGGTGCATAGTTTTTGCATCTAGATGAACTAAAACTCATCTAATTTTATTCGTGGATCATTGGGAAAGCTTGTGTACAAGTCATGTACATAGAGCCCAAGGAATATGATCCAAAATAAGGTTTTGAAAACATTTTAAAATCATTTTGAAAAACCTTGGTGAAGTCTATCTTTTGATAGCAATCACCATTGATGAAGTTGATACAAAGTAGGGCCAAAACATTGAAAATTTCAATGGTTTTGAACTTTGTGCCAATTTCACTATTTTATGGGTAAAATAATTTTAAAACATTTTTCACCCATTGTATTGGTCATAAGTATTATACGTATGAATTTTCATGATTTTTCGATATACGTATAATTATTTATGAATTTCTGAAATTGATCGAGCAATTAAATTGAATTTTTACTACGATCGATTGCCACTTGGTGGCGATCGATGGATGGCAATGATTGATTCTGTCGATGTCGCGCCAGTCTGATTTCGGGTTAACAAGGTTTGTTTAGCCCGTTTTCAGCCATGGTAAAGGTCCCTAACCACTCCTAACCCTAGGATATGCTTTGGGAAGCATTATGAAGGGTGAAAATCCATTGGATATGGATTAGGAGTTATGTTAGGTCAAAGTATCAAATTTAGGGTGAGTAAAAGTTCTATGTTGAACTTAGAACCTTAATTTTGATGGTTTAGAGTTCCTATTGGCTTAGGGGCTTTCCAAGGACATTGTTGGTGCAATGGTCAAGGGGGAGCAAGCCTTTAGGGGGAGGTATCCATCTTGGGATGATGGATGTTTTTTATGGGGAGAATGTTATCAATTGGGAAAATTGATGGGTGTTTGATACCCAATTTGGAAATTGGGAGAGTGAGATAGGATTGCCTCTCTTGAGTGATATGGGACTTATCACTAAGAAGATGGTAGGCATCCTAGATATTTTTAAATCAAGGGGGAGATTGTAAGATCTCATTGGGATATGAGACATTGACCTCCTTGGAGAGATAACCTTTTTGTTATTAGTCAAAAAGGGGGAGAATGTTTGGGGGAGAACATTTGATTAACATTTTCACTTGAATGTTTGGGGGAGAACATTTGGTGAGTGTTTACCAATTTGGGATAATTGGTAAGGGATTTGAGTTAGTGTTCTAACTCATGAATTGATTGGTTTTTGTCAAACATCAAAAAGGGGGAGATTGTTGGTGCAATCGGCCCAGGTCACGATTGACCAGGACTCGAGTTTGACTCGAGTAATGTTTTGATGTTTGACAAAGTATGTTTGACATAGGATTGACATTGATGTTGGACATTGATGTCGGTTAATATGTTGGGGAGATTGTTTATACAATCGACCCAGGTTATAATTGACTTGATGGTTGACCAGGGTTGACCATGTGATTATGGGAAAGTCCAAGCATGGGTCTTGGCAAGGTAAAGTCCAAGTCATGGGTACTTGGCATGGAAAGTCCAAGTGGGACACTTGGCAATTGGGAAAGTCCAAGTCTTGAGCTCTTGGCAAATGGGAAGTCCAAGCATGGGTCTTGGCAAATGAGAAGTCCAAGCATGGGTCTTGGCAAATGGAAAGTCCAAGCATGGGTCTTGGCATGGAAAGTCCAACATGGGTTGGCAAGGGAAAGTCCAAGCTTGAGTCTTGGCATTTGGGAAGTCCAAGGGGATTGATATTGGCGGCGTAAAGTCCAAGCGGAGTCTTGGCAGCGTAAGTCCAATGTGCCTTGGCGGTGTAGACACCGTTAGCATGACATAGCCGATGGAAGCACCTGGAAGCTAGCGCGATGGATGAACAAGTCATGGATGACTTGGAGGGATCCGAGAGGCGTGAGGCTGATGGAGGTGGCTAGAAGGCTTAGGTCTAGGCTAAGGGTGGTCTAGCAAGTATGGGGGCACCATACTTGGGTTAAAACCTCATTCTTGAGGTTGGCAGTCGACTGGCATTATGGCCGGTTCGACTGCCAGGAGTCGACTTGAGTTCGACTGCCATTTGAGAGCTTTAAGGGCTCTGGCAGTGGACTGCTCATGGGAGCGATGATCGGAGTGTCGGCAGCGATCGCCAAAGATGGAAGTCATTGCCAGTTCAACGCGAGCACTGAGAATGCTCCGTGAGCCGACGGCGGTCGACTACCTACGGGCTGATCGATCGCCAATGTTGGCGATCGATCGCCAAGAGATCCGCTGAGTTTTTCGGCGTGGATCGAGCCGTTGTCTCACGACAACAGTATGGCATCGATCGGGGTGACTTATGGCGTGATCGATAGGCAGAAATCCAGGTCGCGCGCAAGGATAAAAGGAGCTCGACGGGAGGGATTTTGGCATCAGTTTTCTTGGGCGTTTTGAAGCGATTTGCTGCCGCAAATCAGGGTCTTCAAGTGCTAGTCCAAGGCAATCAACAAGCAAGCTTCTAAAGAGTTTTTGTAAAGTGTTCTTTACTTTTCTTGTTGTATTTCATATTGTATTTGCTTGTTGCATTTGATTATTGTTGTAATCACCTTGTAAGAGGTTTATCCGCCTCCGACTTGTGTCGAGAAGGAGTATTTGTGATTAGTGATTGCATTGGCATCGCTAGGGCTCTTTAGAGCTCGGTCCGTGGAGTAGGAACCGTGCGGTTCCGAACCACGTTATATCCGTGTGTTTGCGTGTTGTTTTATTTCGCTATTGCTTTCATTACTATTCCGCTGCGTATTAACGAAATTGTAGAGACAACCGCAAACGAATTCCATCTTCGTACGGTCAACGCTATTCACCCCCCCTCTAGCGGGCATTCAATTCCCAACACTATCAACTTGGCTCTAGAGGTTCGGTGAACCTCCATTTATCTGTCTCAAGATCTTCATTTGGAGGTTCCGGCTTCATTCTGCTAAATGTAAAGCCATCGAGGTAGGGATCTCTGTGCTCCGAAAGGCTGAATAGGATGATCTCCCCATCTACCTCCAGGGAGATCTGCTGTGCCTTCACATCTATGCACGCCCCTGCAATTGCCAGAAAAGGCCTTCCCAGAATGATGGGATTCTGGGGATTGGGTCCTGTGTCCAGTATGATGAAGTCCGTGGGTATCACGAAATCCTCAATCACCACAGGCACGTGTGGTAACATGCCAACAGGCTTCTTGATCGTGTCGTCCGCTATACGTATACCTATACCCATTGGTTGTATATTACCCAATCCCATCTCTAGGTAAAATGCATAGGGCATCACACTCACTGATGACCCCAAGTCGTACAGTGCGTTATCGAAGCTTTCTCTATAAATCGAGCAGGGAATAACAAATTCACCAGGGTCCTCAAGCTATAATGGAATCTTCTCTTCAAACTCAGCTTGGTCATGTAGGGTGGTAATCATGGTTGCACACCCCTTGGCGAATTGGCTACTTTTCCCCACTCCTTCCTCTTTTCCTTGACTCACCGGAGAGCTCTTCACAGGTTGCGACACGGATTGGGCTATCTGGGCCACTTGCATTTCCAACATCCTGGTATGACTTGCAAGGTCGTCAACAGTGGCCTTCAAGTCTCTGAGTGATTCTTCAGACTTCTGATGTTGGCGACGAAATTCCTCATTGGCCTTATTTTGGGTAGCGATGAAGTCCTCCATCATCAGTTCCAGTCTGGACTTCTGTGGTCACTGCCCATTGCCCTGCTGCTGCTCATACCCCCTGATGGTTGTGCGTTTCTCGTGTTATTCTTATAAGAGAAATTTGGGTGATTCCTCCATCCGAGATTGTAGGTGTTGGAGTATGGGTTGTTGGCCCTTTGGTCGTAGTCTCCAACTGCATCACAGTGCTCAATCTGCTCGTGTGAGGTCCCCAACCCTCCATAGTGGTCCTCTTGGTACGTTGTCGCTCCCTCTCCAAAATCAATGGCCACGTAGGCAGATGAAGGATTAAAAGATTCAAACTGTCTGCTGAGCACGCCCATCCTTGCTTCAAGGTGGTCCATGGAGTTGACAGTGTATCGTCCTATTGCAGGCGTGGGTTGACCACGTTCGGAAGCCCATTGATGGTGGTTCTGGGCCACCTCTTCGATAAGCTCCTCTACCTCCTCTATGGTCTTATTCATCAGTGATCCTCCTGCGGCAGAATCTAGGGACATCTTTGAGGCGTAAGCGATCCCATTATAGAAAATGTGGATCACCAGCCACCTTTCCAGTCCATGGTGGGGGCATTGGTAGAGTAGCCCCTTGTAGCGATCCCAAGCTTCGAACAAGGACTCCCCCTCCTTCTAGCGAAAGCTCGTGATGAGATGGCACATGTGACCAGTCTTACTTGTTGGGAAGTATTTATTCAAAAACTGTTGCTCACATTGCTCCAATGTAGTGATGCTACCAGAAGGTAGGGAGTGAAGCCATGCCTTAGCCTTATCCCACAGTGAAAATGGGAACAGGCTCAGGCAGATCGTGTCTGTAGGGATTCTGTTCATTTTCATTGTCGAGCAGATTTCAAGAAATGCCTCAAGGTACCAGTTCGAGTCTTCTGTCGTAGCTCCCCCGAATTGGCTCTACTGGACCATATGTATAAGTGCTAGTTTAAGTTCAAAGTTATTCGTCGAAATAGATGGTCCAGCTATACTCGGCCTGAATCCCCTAGCGCTAGGAGCTGCATAGTCCCGCAGAGGTCGGCTACCTATGTTCACCTCGGATGCGGCTTGATCCTCCATCCTTCGCTGCTCTGCTCTCCGTCGATGAAAGGTTCGCTCAATTTCTATGTCGATCGAAATTAGACCTTCCTTTCCTAAACGTCTAAGTATATAATGAACCAAGCAACAAAGTTAGGAGTGCTAACCTAATTCTAAGAGCAGAAAATAAAACAATCTAGCCAATCAAAATCTAAGATGCAATAAAGAAATAAAAACAACTACTGCTAGAATTAAATAAAATAAAATAAAAAATAGAGAATTAAAAACTAAAGCTAAATATGAAATATATAAGACTAAAGAAAATAAAGTAAACTAGAAAGAAAATAAAGCAAGTAAATAAATCTAATCCTAAGTCCGATCCAATTTACCACTGTTCTATTTGATATCGAATCGATTAGTCCCCGGCAGCGGCGCCAAAAACTTGATGCGCATGAACGCGACCTCAAATCTCGCGACGGAGACCGTCGAGGACTCAAAGTGTGCGCTTGCGCTCAACGCCCGCAAGTGCACGGATGTCATCAAGTAATAGAGATTATCGATTTCACAGGGACTGGGATTCGAATACCAATATATTTAGTGATTGTAATTGTTTGGACGTAACTCTAAGAGGTTTTGGTTGGTGAGGGCTGTCGGTGGACTCTACTCTATACGGTGTCACACGGAGGAGGAAAGGAGTGTGCCGAGGTCTTCAAAGGTGATTATAGGACTTCGGTTTCGCTTGTGCATCACAAAACAATGTTGTCAATTGGCATTTTCTAGATGTTTAGCTATGGTTTTGTGGAAGGGACATCATACACTCTCCCGCAAAGCCGCCGCATCTACCAGGAGCTATCTCCGCCTAAAAGGACGGGATAGAAGGTATGAGGATGTCGAATCAATCCCTACGATGAATCGTTTCCGATTCCATCGTACCCTTCTACCCACAGTTATAAGGGATCAGGTTTACCCCTAGGTTCTTTATATAAAATCCCCTAAATCTTAGATACAAGGGCTGTTACCCCTCGTATCGCCTAAGCACAGCAGATAGAAAGTCAAACATGCAAAGATATAGTAAAGAGCAAATACCAATTGTAAATCAAATTCAAAGGCAGAATTTAACATGAACCAACATTGTAATGTGTACACAAGCTACTCCCTAATCCTAGAATCGAAAGTACTACTCCATGTTTATGAAGGAAGAATCACAAAGCATGTCTAAGTTCGAATACATAAGGAATAAAATGTAGGAACAAAGAATTACAATACTTTCGTGGTCTTCTCTTCGGCGTTGAAGTGCAAGGCGTGGACCTCCGGCGGCGTTCCTCCTCCCCTTTATGAGTTATCGAAGATTTTTAGGGCTTCCGTGTGACGTACTAGCCGTCGTACCTCCCCCCTAGGGTTTGGGTGGAGCTGTCCTTATATAGACATCGCCTCGGACTGCTGCAAAATCCGAAAAAAACCCTAATCCCATCTGGTGGGCCACCACATGGTCGTGTGTTTCCACACGGCCAGGCCATGTGCAGCCCTGGGGTGCTGATCTCACCCATTGGACATGGCCTTGTGAATCCACATGCCCTGGCCGTGTCCCACTCTGCATCTAGCTGCGAAATGTCCTTTTTTTGCTCCGAAAGCACACCTTTTTCACCCGAAATGCTAACCTACATACAAAAGTACAACGAGCAGACCTCCGAACTAGAAAATAGAAAAAGTGTGCAAAATAGAGTAACATATGCATGAAACTAACACAAAATATAATGAGATGTGAGCGAAAACTACTCCTAAAACCCTATATGTTTTGCTCACATCACTTCCCCAGACTTAAATCTTTGCTTATCCTCAAGCAAACCTCAGTGCCACGAAATTTTAAAAAGATATTATTCCATAATTATCATGTTAACTAAATTTATCAATTGGTATTTGCAATCAAAGAAAAATAAATATGTTTCTAGAAATTCACTAAGCAAGTTCCTCGTGCTCGTGCTAAGCGAACAATTCTTAGGGGATGCCCGTTCCATGGTGACTTAAGTCGTCACCCCATAGCTTTCCTAAGGTTTCCGACTCTTAGGCACTTACTTGCCCAAAGCGAGAGTCGTTCCCTAGATCTAGCATAAAGTCTCAAAGGCGTGCTTGGTATTGAGAGAAATTGGTAGGTGTTTACCCAGTAACCTAACTCGGTCTCAAAGGGGCACCTAGCCACTTTCCACCCACGACAACTATTTTTTATCCCTCTTAATCTTTTCTCTCTTCTTTTTTTTTTTCATTTCTTTTTCTCTTTTTCTTTTATTTCTCTTTTTCTTTTCTCTCTTTTATTTTTCGGCTCACTGGGATTTTGATTTTTCCAAATGGGCTTACATAATCCGAGCATCTCCAGTAACTAAAATGCTAAACCTAGAGTCACCTATCGATTCCAAAGTACTAGACTACTGAGGTGAATCATAACTAGGTATGTACTAGATTCTCCCTTTCAGAATGTTCGATATGTGTAAGAGCAAAAATAAAGCTAACCAGTCTAAGTCTAGAACATTCAATAGAGCGAATAAAATAAAATACCACGAGATAAATGAAGTTAAGCTACCTATGGGAACAACTCATGCAAGAAACTTTCAAATATACTACTGAGGTAGCTTTACAGATAACAAAAATTAAGTACTGAAAGAACTCACCAACCCATGCATGATTAAATGAATGAAAATACCATAATAAGAAACTACTGCTATAAATCAAAACAAAATAAACTTTGGGGTCTCCCCCCTAGACTTAAATGAAAATATACCTCTAGTATGGTGGACGAGGTGGAAAGTCTGGGAGCCTGGGCATCTCTGGATCCTGGGAGAACCTGCTGCTGAGCCGCTAATGCCACATGTACATGTGGTCGATTTGGGAGCTGGTGGATGCAATACCGCTTCTGCCTCCTCCCTAGTCCATCGCTACCGGGCATGCATGTATCGCCTGATCTCCTCGCTAGGCGGCCTCATCCTAGCGACGCAACCTCCTCCTCGAAGTATATGCGGCATCGTCATAGAACTCCTCACCACGAAATGCTCCAATCCCTAGAACTCCGCTCTAGTAGCGCTCGCTTCCTCCCATCACGCCTATGTCCGCGCCGTCGTGTAAATGTCATCGAGGTGCGATTGGAACTCTGAGAAATCATAAGCCGATGTACCTGCATCCTACTCAAAGGTAGAAATAGGTGGTGGTGCAGATGTAGGCTCATGTCGACGTGGACTAGGTGGGCTCCTATGCATGTGTGGACAGAGGGAGAGTGATATAAAGGTGGAGAGATGGGCGCCGATGTGGATGGTCCCTCATGTGGAGGGGACTCCACTATCAGGTCCAAGCTCCAGTTGGCAGGTATAGCAATGGTGGTACGATCCGGGTCGGGGAGCCTAAGGGTCGTCAGATTTTTCCTTACAAAGCATAAGGAGTCTCTTTCTCTCACAATCATTTTCATGGCCATGCATACTCCTAGGTCGAACCTAGGGCTCCCCTCTATACTCTCTAATGCAGTGTAATCATACCCCATCCTATGGCAAATGTGGGTAAGTAGGCCTCCCACATTGATCACTCCTCGTGTTGCTTTTCCCATCTTTCACTAAGTGTCTGATGAAGTGGGACCCTACATCGATGCTACTCCTTTCTTGTAGCATGTCCCAAAGGCAAAGCAGCTCGCTAGCTCTAACTACACCGTCACTCTCCCCATGACCAAATATGGTATTGGCCATGATGCGGTGGAGGTATCGACAGACGGGGTTTTGGAGGCACGATGCTTTGTCCCTAGATGGGTCATAAGCGTACTCCCTCGTCAACTCAATCCAAACTATCCGAGAGTTGTACCCATTAGGGGTTCTTCTCTCTCCCCCCACTCGGCAAGCCGAAGCATGAGTTCCATTGTGGAAGGGTCCACTCATGCTCAATGTTAAAAAGACAAAAAGTTATCCTACCCTCCTCTCTTTCTCTACCCGTTAAAACTTCTACCTCTAAAGAACTCAAAAATTCTAAAAATATCCTAGGGTAGGTCTGGTGCCTAATTCCCATAATCTCTTCCCACCCCATTTTTGCAAATAGGGTTTGCATATCACCCAACAACCCTAAAGATTCTAGCAAATCTTCATCTAAGTACCTAGTAGCAGTGAGTTTACGAGTAGAGAGCATATTATATATATCATTTTATTCATTATTGCGAAAAAGAAGAGTGGGTAGGGTGTTACCCTCCTCCGGAGCTTGAGGGGCATCGGCTCTCCTTGTTCGTCGCTCCGAAAGGCTGAATAGGATGATCTCCCCATCTACCTCCAAGGAGATCTGCTGTGCCTTCACTTCTATGCACGCCCCTGCAGTTGATAGAAAAGGCCATCCCAGAATGATGGCATTCTGGGGATTGGGTCCTGTGTCAAGTATGATGAAGTTCGTGGGTATCACGAAATCCTTAATCACCATAGGCACGTGTATAAGTGCTAGTTTAAGTTCAAAGTTATTCGCTGAAATAGATGGTCCAGCTATACTCGGCCTGAATCCCCTAGCGCTAGGAGCTGCATAGTCCCGCAGAGGTCGGCTACCTATGTTCACCTCGGATGCGGCTTGATCCTCCATCCTTCATTGCTCTGCTCTCCGTCGATGAAAGGTTTGCTCAATTTCTAAGTCGATCGAAATTAGACCTTCTGATCTTAAACATCTAAGCATACGACGAACCATGCCACAAAGTTAGGAGTGCTAACCTAATTCTAAGAGCAGAAAATAAAACAATCTAGCTAATCAAAATCTAAGATACAATAAAGAAATAAAAACAACTACTGCTAGAATTAAATAAAAAAATAGAAAATAGAAAAATAAAGCTAAATACGAAATATATAAGACTAAAGAAAATAAAGTAAGGAAATAAATCTAATCCTAAGTCCGATCCAATTTACCACTGTTCGATTTGATATCGAATCGATCAGTCCACGGCAACGGTGCCAAAAACATGATGTGCAAGAACGCGACCTCAAATCTCGCGATGGAGACTGTCGAGGACTCAAAGAGCGCACTCGCGCTCAACGCCCGCAAGTGCACGGATGTCGTCAAGTAATAAAGATTATCAATCCCACAGGGACCGGGATTCAAATACCAATATATTCAGTGATTGTAATTGTTCGGACGTAACTCTAAGAGGTTTCGGTTGGTGAGGGTTGTCTGTGGACTCTACTGTCACGCCCCGAGAGTATGCCGTGCCGAAAAGCAAACGGACGACATCTCCCCTATACGTGGCAACATATCGGGTTAATACAAGGCCCGTAGGCCCACAACAACAATATATAAATGGACAATACCAAACAATATATCCACAACAACACAAGAGGTGCGCACCGGTGCGACTCTAACATACTACACAAAACAACGTACAAATCCACAGCCAGATACAACACTGATTATACATTGCCATAATACAAAATAACAGCGGAAGCAAATACGTGGAAAACCCCAAATGTTCAGTGTGAGATGGGATCAGCTGGCGGAGCTCCAAACGTCCAAGGAATCTTCTACCTGTTATCTGGGTGACAGAAAACCCAGGGTCCAGGGGTGGTGAGTATAAACTCAGGGGTAATATATAGAAGTGCATGAACATATAGGGTAAAGAAATCTACAAGTATACATGTGAAGATCTATAGGTATACAACATGAGTCCAATAGACATACAGTCCTATCCAACTCTAATAACAAGTAACTATAGTAAAGTCATACTCAGTGTATATACTAAATTGATCAACTGAACATAAAGTAATGTACCAACGTACCTGACGGTCTGCAACACCATAAGCTATATCATCCTGACAGATATACAATAACATAACCCATATAATGTACCAGGTCAATCCCATACCTGACCAATACTCGGACATATGAACAGTAGATAATCACCTGTATAATAACCCGGTCCGTACCACACAATGACATGATGCTAATCAAATGCATATAACAGTCTGAATCAACGCATGTATCATGCTCAACACATAGCAATAAATAAAATGCAAATGACATGTATCATGATGTCTGACATGTGCGACAATCATAGCTCGATCAAATCACGACATCTCACGGGCATATGTAAAACATATATCAAATACATGCATACATATATATCGACAATGCATATGCATGGTCACTGCTCATGAACCCGGCCCAACCACGACCCCAGAGTGGATGTGGTGGCACGACAAATGACAACTAGCCCGACTCGGTGCCACCACTCTCGAGACCGAGGTAGTATGGTGAGTAGCGTATAAGCGTAAAAAGCTAACTACTCCTAGGGGCCTGCTGCAAGCCACTGTCCCTACCCATGAGTAGACAACGCCGCACACAGACAACCGACGTCACACACAACCACCGTCTATAGTGGGCGAGTGCTAACACCACTGCACGCACAAAGATCTCCACCTACCACCATCCATAGTGGTCGAGGCGGCACATCCAATGCTCGCCTCAACCTCGCTACCACTACCCCGAGTGGCGGGAGGAGCGGGATGACTGACGACCGTCTCATCCACAAGGAGACCGGTCGTCGATGCATGCAATGTAATGATGCATAGCTCCATACATGTATCCTCGCCACTCCCTATCCCATAGAGTCCCGTTAACCAAAAGTCAACTATGCAAGGGCTACAATCACAAGACTCTCTCTATCACACAAAGAGTCATACTCCTCTGACAGTCAACCACGCTGAGACCTCTAGTCAGTAGCGATATACAATCGACCGTCCATATAACCATACACAGGCAGACAATCCATAATGGATATACCATCACGCTAGGACCTCTAGTCCCTGGTCACATACTGACAACCATACACTTATTTATGCACAGACAACTAGATCCATCATAAATGCACCACTAATACGGATATGATATAACAAACGACTCCATAATCCAAACCATCACCTAACCCTAGTGATGTAATACAGTAAACCAATCTGAAGTCACAAAGATAACCCTAACCACATGTACTTACTGAACATCTATCAGCTAATACATAATAGGGTTTATAGTTCCTATCCGAGCTAGATAATCAATGAAGTACCAGAGTTTATATCTCAAAGGTCAAGGCAGTACAAGCATATGATTAAACAAGAGTGGATCTAAGGTAAACAGGTATATACATATATCCAAGTTCATGCACAGGAATTTGATCAAAACTACCGGACCAGGTAGATATTACCCACCTGCTATGTAACCCGTGTTATCCATCTCCACGTCCATGTATCTATCACAATCAAAGTCCTGTAACAATAGGATACAATAAAGTACTGTCAAATATCTAAAGATCGAATCAAATTTTACATCAACCTTGTATCTCGATCAACTAAATCGGACAATCTAATACTACAGGATGAATGAATTCATATTAACCAATCAATCTACCACATTCATCTATATCAATTCACAATATTAACTGTAAATATACCAATCGGACATACCTTGCATTTTCGAATTAGATCCAAATTCAAAATAGAACGATACTGAAGCATTACCGCAATTTGGATAGGTAAACCGTAGAATCTTCCTCTACTGTTCACGATGCAAGCTCATCTTCTTCACCTAACAGTCACCTCCCACAATTCCTCCTCTCTAATGTTGCCGCAACCAAGTTCCAACCATGGAACTCACGAGCTATGAACTAAATCACTACCGGCATACCAAGCATCACTACCGATTTGCAGCTTCCAAATCACTGAAGTGACCCCACTGTAATGGTATTCTCCTTCCCTAACCACTATTTGCCGACGACCATCAAGCTTCACAAAACTGTCCAGACACCAATTGAAGCTAAAACGAGTAAATCCATAGCTATAACCTAGATCTCATCTCAAAGTAAGAAGGAGATCAACTCTTACCTGACTACGATGCCAATGGAGCTGATCCGGCTTCCCTTGTCGCCGGCAGAGATCAACGGCAGCTCACTGTCAGGAAAGAAATAGGAAGAAGACGGCGATCAGTAACCTGCTCTAGGCGACGACGACGGGAGCAACGATCGGCAGAGTAGAAGAAATGGGACAGAGTGCGAGCTCGGCGACAGCATCGGGCGGCCGGAGACAATTCAACTGGCGACGAAGATGGCCGACGGTGCGAGCTCACTGTGATCGAGCTCAAGGCGAGGAAACGAAGAGGGCGGCGACGGCGAAGAGGAGACGCCGACGAGCTGAGCTTCGAGATCCCAGGCGACTGCCGAATCGAGATCGGCATCGAAGGAAATCAGCCGCGGCGACGAAACAGGGAAGAAGGAGATCAGTCGTGGCTGCCGTAGGCGTTCGACGGAGCCGACGATCGCTCCGGCGATGCTTGAACGAAAGAAGAGGGGTGGCGGAGACTCAGATCGGGAAGATGCAGAAAGAATCGGCGCAGATCAAAGCTAGGGAAACTCGCGTAGGAGAAATGGGAAGAAGAAAACTACGTCTAAAACGGGCCGGGTCGGTTCGGCCCGATCAGCCCAAGCCCAATCAGCCCAAGCCCAATATCAGCTCAAAGCCCAATTTCAAATCCGGTTCAAGCCCGATTTCAAATCAAGCCCAATTTCAGCCCAGCTAAATAATTAACCCATTAACCCACTAATTAAGCCTAATTAATCCTTTAATTAATCCTAATTAATTAACGGGTTAATCTTTTTTTTTTTCGTATTTTACATTCTCCCCCACTTATAAAAATTTGGTCCCCAAATTTCTGACTTATATACTTGTACGAGATGTCATAATAACAATCTGAAGTATCCGGAGAAAAATCACACCTCAAGTGACTAAGTGGGGTACTGAGCTCGAATATTACATTCCAGCTTTTATATACGCTCTCAATCAACCGATTAATAGGTCAATAACTGTACCTGAGTGGAGCTCTAGACTCGTAACTGATGGGAGACTTTGCCAGAATCGTAAGGTGAATCATGAATCATTATCAGAAATGATACTCAAGGATACTCCATAGATATAATTCCGTCAAGCGATCCAACGAAATTCATCTTACGACTCGGAAGAAAATGAACAGACCTAGCTAATCGATCATCGACTATCCAAATCCGATCAAGTCCTTTCCGAATTCTAGATAATCTCCCAACACAGTCTGACATACTAGGCTCTCACTTCATCATGGTACGTACCCTACCAATCACAATATTCCACCTTTGCTTGTTGGCATACCCAACATCAAAACTACGCAATCAACCGTGTCCCATATATCGTTCCACCAACCGGAACGTCTCAATACTCACTATTTTCAGATACACTCCGAATAAATCATCACTCTTGAATGAAAAGTCTTCTGAACAACTCTTCCTAAATCGAAATACAACTTTGAATCCCACTATTCTCCTCGGAAACGGAGAATTACTTTCTCATAAGAGAAACCAATCTACTATTCCAAAATCCACTTGGTCATATAGAACTGGAAGTAACTGGAAGACCATAATGACTAATCTCACTAGTTTCTCAACTAGCATACACATAATATACGTCCCATTCAACTACATCGGGATCGCTCCTAATCCCTGAAAAGATGCCCCTGCGTACAATACCCTTCCATCCATATCAGACGGATTAACTAACACTGACGCGAAAGTCAGTCACCATCTAGGCCCTGAAACCTAGCTTCACACACTTCCGACCAGGTGATTCCCATCACCTTCTTGGTCCAACAAGTCGACGATATAGTATCGCTAGAACATGCTATTCTCATCTATGGTAAATACCAAATCAATCTAAAGAAACCACAACTTCCTTCAAGATTGGGAATATATCCATAAATATATCCTCCACAGATATGATGACAATCGATCTCAAATACTCCAAGAGTACTTGATTCCTCAAATCCATGAACGACTAAATCGTTAATAAGTCTAACGACATTATCAATAACTCATAAAATTCATACTAAGTATGAAATGTCATCTTCTATACACCTGCATCCTTTTACTCTAAGCTACAGATAGCTTAATCATCACACCGACAATGATAATTGTATGACACTAAGTCACTACAATATCAAACCTCCAGTCGTAGGCCAACCCTAGGATATACACAGGTGTCATTTAGCTGATCTAACAAATCCTCTATCCACAACGAAGGATACTCATTCTCAACTACTGTGTTCAAATCATCGATAATCGATGCATAGCCTCAAAGGTCTGACTCTCTTCTAACAAAGAGTTACAAGTCTTCTCAAGAAGAACACTGAGGTAGATAAATCTTTCATAGTGTTTAGCAACACTGATACCCTTAAAATCATCTCCCGGTATGAGGTCCCCAATATCAGGACTATTCTCGAAATCACCTCAATCGCATATTCCACTTGCCCATGCAGTGACCAGCCCGAGAGTTTATCCGTAACTACATCCGAATACTCTCGAATTATACGTACATCCGAGAGTCCTAGTATACCAACACTCCAATAATCCAACTATCCGTAAGGATATGTCTATAGTGGAGGTATGTCTAGCAAAGGCTAAGGGTATCCCTTGACTTCTTGGTTGCTGGTCAACATCTCACCTGACGGTAGCGAAAGTCACCAACCCACAAGTCGATAGGAACCCTTCGAACCCTATCCAAGAATGTTCTAGACAAAGATACCTGTAAACTACTAGTATCTCTCGATATATCCGCAAATAGGATAATCTAAAGTAATACCCCGAAGGACCGATCCTTCGGTCTTCTATACTTCTTCTCGAGTAATTATGTAAACTTGTCCAACATTTGTTCTGGACGGCTGAGCTCATGTAAATACAAAATACTATCATGGAGGAATCAAGTCATAAAATCGAGGTACTAATCAACAATCAGAATGGATATGGTAAACACCGTTGTATCGCAAAGGGTACACATCCTATATAAATATCAAGAATCAACATCATAGCACGCTCATCTCTCGTAAAGGTATAATCGCAATCGAGAAGATCGATAGATACGACTATCATCGTAAAATCTCTCTCCTCCAACAAATCATAATCCACCGAAGGTAATCACGCTGCTCGGGAAGGTAACAATTGTTGTCCGATCGTCGAGTCTTCGAGATGTCTTCTACCGATATCGAGTAACTTGCTTCTTGATGAAAGTATCAAAGAACTCCAACTATATCCGGGGTAGTAGATCATTCGATGTGATAACCCAATCTTCTGTAATGATCTCGGCTTTCGAGGTTGTGGATCGTCCGCTCAAAAGCATCATCCATAGTCTTCAACTGAGTCTTCAAAGTACATACTCTCCTCGTAGATATCGACTGCTTATAGTAGAAGCAGATAAAATGATCCATCGGATAATCTGACTCTGCATCTCGTCGGGACCCGCACTGCACGCACATAATCTCCCTTCGGAGTCTTTCCTCTGAGTTCGCTGATAAACATGATAAGCTGCTGACAATCTGCAATCGGTCTTCTATGATCGAAAAAAAACTCTCCAATAGTCGCTCGTGACTCATGACTTTAATCTTGTTCCTTTTATCCAACATACGGATACTTCTGATTCCAATAATTTGACTTGCAATATATGCTTATCAAATCTCCAACTCTTAAAACACTTGCTACAGAGTCATTTCTATACACATGACTCGGTCTAAGGACTTCCGGTAGGATGTGATAGGAGATCCAAACATCCTGATCAAGATGTCAACCGATAACCCGTGGGTGGTCAAAACCAACCCAATCACATTCTTGGGCTATTAAATAGTCGTAACCTTCGCAAGTCTAACGACTCTGTATGGTACCTTCGTAACCAAACGATCACCCTACTCGATGCCCAAGAATTCCCTGACAATGAGTCAAAGAAGATGACGTGGGAAAATACTATCTCACAACATCACTGAACTGTGACTAAGTGATACGTTATTTTCCGTAGGTTATTTTCTATCTCTTGCACCAAGTACCGGCTAAATCCGGATAATGGTATGCAGCTAACTTAGCTTCCTCTGTATAATACGAGTTAAGTACTCAAAAGTACCCTCAACGTTATACAACCTAGAACGACCAATTCAGGGATCAAAATCCCTATGAATATCACTAAAATAATCCTCTACTATCTGCATCAGCAATAGTGTACTCGCTTAGTCCATTACCCCTCAGGTAATAATCGGACAAACATAATTAGTGGAAATTCTTAGGACTATAATCCTTGATCTCCACAAGAGATGTGACTACCTAATCTCTGCTTTCCGACTCGGTATCAGTCGGCTCTCAAAGGTAATTACCTTTTCGATAGCAGGTACATATCTAATAACCTCAACATATCGTTCCCGTGGTCAAACTCAAACCACGGTTACGAATACTAATCAATATCCTACAAGTCATCCATGTTATAAGCAACTAAATGCATAACAATAGAAGGATATGTAATAACAATTAACATACCTTAAACCTTGTAGCTCAGAGATGTCCGCAACAGCCAGATCCCATAACTCACGAAACCAAGACCGAGTAAAGCAAAACTCGATGTCCGAACGAAATAAAATCCGAAAATGAACTTCGCAACCTAGGGCTCTGATACCAATAAAATTATCACGCCCCGAGAGTATGCCGTGCCGAAAAGCAAACGGACGACATCTCCCCTGTACGTGGCAACATATCGGGTTAATACAAGGCCCGTAGGCCAACAACAACAATATATAAATGGACAATACCAAACAATATATCCACAACGACACAAGAGGTGCACACCGGTGCGACTCTAACATACTACACAAAACAACGTACAAATCCACAGTCAGATACAACACTGATTATACATGGCCATAATACAAAATAACAGCGGAAGCAAATACGTGGAAAACCCCAAATGTTCAGTGTGAGATGGGATCAGCTGGCGGAGCTCCAAACGTCCAAGGAATCTTCTACCTGTTATCTGGGTGACAGAAAACCCAGGGTCCAGGGGTGGTGAGTATAAACTCAGGGGTAATATATAGAAGTGCATGAACATATAGGGTAAAGAAATCTACAAGTATACATGTGAAGATCTATAGGTATACAACATGAGTCCAATAGACATACAGTCCTATCCAACTCTAATAACAAGTAACTATAGTAAAGTCATACTCAGTGTATATACTAAATTGATCAACTGAACATAAAGTAATGTACCAACGTACCTGACGGTCTGCAACACCATAAGCTATATCATCCTGACAGATATACAATAACATAACCCATATAATGTACCAGGTCAATCCCATACCTGACCAATACTCGGACATATGAACAGTAGATAATCACCTGTATAATAACCCGGTCCGTACCACACAATGACATGATGCTAATCAAATGCATATAACAGTCTGAATCAACGCATGTATCATGCTCAACACATAGCAGTAAATAAAATGCAAATGACATGTATCATGATGTACAAGCATGTGCAACAATCATAGCTCAATCAAATGCAGCATCTCACAGGCATATGTAAAACATATATCAAATACATGCATACATATATATCAGCAATGCATATGCATGGTCACTGTCTGCGAACCCGTCCAACCACGACCCCAGAGTGGACAGGGTGGCACGACAAATGACAACTAGCCCGACTCCAGCTGCCACCACTCTCGAGTGACCGAGTTGGGTAGTATGACTGAGTAGCGTATAAGCGTAAAAAGCTAACTACTCCTAGGGGCCCCTGCTGCAAGCCACGCTGTCCCTACCCATGAGTAGACAAACGCCGCACACAGGACAACTGCACGTCACACAACCACCGTCTATAGTGGGCGAGTGCTAACACCACTCTGCACAGTGGCCAGGTGCGCATCTCCAGCTACCACCATCCATAGTGGTCGAGCGCGGCACATCCAATGCTCTGCCCTCAACCCTGCTACCACTACCCCGAGTGGCCGGGGAGGCAGGATGACTGACGACCCGTCTCATCCACAAGGGAGACCCAGTCGTCAGCATGCATGCAATGTAATGATGCATAGCTCCATACATGTATCCTCGCCTCACTCCCTATCCCATGGGGAGTCCTGGTTAACCAAAAGTCAACTATGCAAGGGCTACAATCACAAGACTCTCTCTATCACACAAAGAGTCATACTCCTCTGACAGTCAACCACGCTGAGACCTCTAGTCAGTAGCGATACACAATCGACCGTCCATATAACCATACACAGGCAGACAATCCATAATGGATATACCATCACGCTAGGACCTCTAGTCCCTGGTCACATACTGACAACCATACACTTATTTATGCATAGACAACTAGATCCATCATAAATGCACCACTAATACGGATATGATATAACAAACGACTCCATAATCCAAACCATCACCTAACCCTAGTGATGTAATACAGTAAACCAATCTGAAGTCACAAAGATAACCCTAACCACATGTACTTACTGAACATTTATCAGCTAATACATAATAGGGTTTATAGTTCCTATCCGAGCTAGATAATCAATGAAGTACCAGAGTTTATATCTCAAAGGTCAAGGCAGTACAAGCATATGATTAAACAAGAGTGGATCTAAGGTAAACAGGTATATACATATATCCAAGTTCATGCACAGGAATTTGATCAAAACTACCGGACCAGGTAGATATTACCCACCTGCTATGTAACCCGTGCTATCCATCTCCACGTCCATGTATCTATCACAATCAAAGTCCTGTAACAATAGGATACAATAAAGTACTATCAAATATCTAAAGATCGAATCAAATTTTACATCAACCTTGTATCTCGATCAACTAAATCGGACAATCTAATACTACAGGATGAATGAATTCATATTAACCAATCAATCTACCACATTCATCTATATCAATTCACAATATTAACTATAAATATACCAATCAGACATACCTTGCATTTCCGAATTAGATCCAAATTCAAAATAGAACGATACTGAAGCATTACCGCAATTTGGATAGGTAAACCGTAGAATCTTCCTCTACTGTTCACCGGTCTGAAACCAGCTCATCTTCTTCACCTAACAGTCACCTCCCACAATTCCTCCTCTCCAATGTTGCCGCAACCAAGTTCCAACCATGGAACTCACGAGCTACGAACTAAATCACTACCGACATACCAAGCATCACTACCGATTTGCAGCTTCCAAATCACTGAAGTGACGCCACTGTAATGGTATTCTCCTTCCCTAACCACTATTTGTCGACGACCATCAAGCTTCACAAAACTGTCCAGACACCAATTGAAGCTAAAACGAGTAAATCCATAGCTAAAACCTAGATCTCATCTCAAAGTAAGAAGGAGATCAACTCTTACCTTATCAATCCCACAGGGACCGGGATTCAAATACCAATATATTCAGTGATTGTAATTGTTCGGACGTAACTCTAAGAGGTTTCGGTTGGTGAGGGTTGTCTGTGGACTCTACTCTATACGGTCTCACACGGAGAATGAAAGGAGTGTGCCGAGGTCTTCAAAGGTGATTCTAGGACTTCGGTTTCGCTTGTGCATCACAAAATAATATTGTCAATTGGCGTTGTCTAGATGTTTAGCTATGGTTTTGTTGAAGGGACATCATACACTCTCCCGCAGAACCGTCGCATCTACTAGGAGCTATCTCTGCCTAAAAGGACGGGATAGACAGTACGAGGATGCTGAATCAATCCCTACGATGAACCGTTTCCGATTCCATCGTACCCTTCTACCCACAGTTACAAGAGATCAGGTTTACCCCTAGGTTCTTTATATAAAATCCCCTAAATCTTAGATACAAGGGTTGTCACCCCTCATATCGCCTAATCATAGCAGATAGAAAGCCAAACACGCATAGATATAGTAAAGAGCAACTACCAATTGTCAAATCAAATTCAAAGGCAGAATTTAACATGAACCAACATTGCAATGTATACACAAGCTACTCCCTAATCCTAGAATCGAAAGTACTACTCCATGTATATGAAGGAAGAATCACAAAGCATGTCTAAGTTCGAATACATAAGGAATAAAATGCAGGAACAAAGAATTACAATGCTTTCATGGTCTTCTCTTCGGCGTTGAAGTGTAAGGCGTGGACCTCCGGTGGCATTCCTCCTCCCCGTTGCGAGTTACCAAAGCTTTTTACGGCTTCGGCATGCCATCCTAGCCGTCGTGCATCTCCCCTAGGGTTTGGGCGGAGCCATCCTTATATAGACATCGCCTCGAACCGCTGCAAAATCCAGAAAAAACTCTAGTCACGCAAATCTAGCGGGCTACCACATGGTCGTGTGTTTCCACACGACTAGGCCGTGTGCGACCCTGGGGTGCTGATCTCGCCCATTGGACACGCCCGTGTGAATCCACATGCTCTGGTCGTGTCCCACTCTGTGTCTAGCTGCGAAATGTCCTTCTTTTGCTCCAAAAGCACATCTTTTTCACTCGAAATGCTAACCTGCACACAAAAGTACAACGAGCAGACCTCCGAACCAAAAAAATAGGAAATGCATGCAAAACAGAGTAACATATGCATGAAATTAACACAAAATGTAATGAGATGTGAGCGGAAACTACTCCTAAAATCCTATATGTTTTGCTCACATCAACTGCCGTTGTGTTAACGCGAAGATTGGGCTCTTCTCTATAAGAAGGAGCCTTTGGACACTTGGGGAGCCTAATGCTTCTACTCTAAACGTCTCCCAAAGTGCTCAAATGAATTTCCTCCTCTTCCTTGAGTTTATTTCAATCATATTATAAGCGGAGTGATTTCTTGTAAAAAGGTTACTTCCACTTAGCTTGGTGCAAAGGAGAGACTAGTGGACTTGAAGGGAGTGATTCGCCATACAAATTGGGTCGTGGATTAGCGGCAAGGCCGTGAACCACGTTAAATCTCTTTGTTAGCGTTTGATTTCCTTTACTTATTGATTTGTCTTTATTGTTTATATTTTCGCTTGCGCTAACGAGTTTGTAGATGAGCAATCAACTAGTAAATTTCACCATACGATGATAGAGGGCTATTCACCCCCCTCTAGCCGGCCACCGATAGTCGAACAATAAGTTCCATATCACTTAAGAGAGGCACTCCCTCAATTTCCTTCCCATGAGGATACCTCCCCCTAAACACTTGCTTCCCCTTGACCATTGTACCAACAATGTCCTTGGAGAGTCCCTAAGTCAATAGGAACACTTAAACCCTCAAAATTATGGCACAAGTTCAACATTGAACTTCCATACACCTTAAAATTGATACTCACCCTAAACGCTTCTCCTAATCCATATCCAATGGATTTCCACCCTTTCTAATGCTCTCCAAAGCATGTCCTAGGGTTAGGAGTGGTTAGGGAACCAAGACACAACTGAACATTGGCCTAACAAACATGTTTACCCAAAATCAGCATGGGCAGTCGACTCCTTCAGCTACCAGTCGACTACCACCCTCATCAGTCGACTGCCATTAAGCAGTAGTCGATTGATAACTGAAAAATCCGAATTTCAATTATCAGACTTGAATTTTTAAAATTCATAAGTAAATATACATACATTAAAAAATCATGAAAATTTGTACGTACATTACTTATTACAAACATTATGGGTGAAAAATATTAGAAAATTATTTTATCCACAAAATAGTGAGATTGATACAAAGTTCAAAAGTTAAGAAAAGCTTCAATATTGAGCCCTCTTTGTATCACCTCATTCAATGGTGATTGCTATCAAAAGATAGATTTCACCATGGTTTTTCAAATCATTTTTAAATGATTTTAAAACCTTTAATTTTGTTTTCCTAAACATCTCACTTGTATCTAGATGTGTGAAACACATACAAGTCAAGTTCTAGTGAGATGTGGGTTTTGGTTATTTAGGGATTCATGCATATGCTAGGCAACACTATTTGATTCCCTTATGCATGGGACTTCAAATCATGTCTTAGTCCTTAAATCCATTTTATTTATGTATGAATGATGATTATGACATAATTGATACAAGAATAAGAACATGTGCCAAAATTATGATGTCATGGCATGTGAATGAAATCTAAGCATACATGACATATAAATAACCCTAAATATGATCATGACATTTTATATGATAAAATAAATATGATGTCATGTCATGGCATATGGCAAGTAAATCATGGCAAGTAAAAGATAAAGGTATAAATACCTAGATTTTATTATTAATTGTCATTTCTTAGAATTAAATTCATTTTGCCTTAATACCATTTATCCCTCTAGTGTGCTAAAAACCCAAAATGACACACCATGACCTCTAAACCTAAAGTGTCAATTTTAATCAATTTTCAACTTCAAAACACATTGGCACATCCTAAAATGTCAACTCTACTATGGTTAGATTAACTACCTATCCACTTAGGATTGACACACCCTAATCCATCTAGCGTGAATCGATCACGCTCCTAAGAACCCAATATCTATTGGAGCTCCTTGGATTAACTAGGTATTCACTAGGGATAACCTCCCTAGATACCTTCCTAATGACCCTTTTTTGGCTTTGAAGCCTTAGTCAATTGGGTCTTTCCTAGGTCAACTCTAGAGGTAACTCCCCCTTTGACCTTCTTAGTGGTTACTTTAGTTTTTCTTAAATCCTTAGCTACTAGACAAACACCATGGTTAGTCTTAGGGATAACTTCCCTAATAACCTTGGTTTTCCTAGACCTAGAAATAGTTCCATAATTGATTGGAGCATTATGATAAGTCTTCTTAGGGTTAGGTTTGTGACCCAAACCTTTCTTACCCCTAGACGGTTCTTGCCTTCTAGAACCTAGATTTTGACCGTTTGACCCCTTAAATGAATTTGTAATAATTGCTAGGGTCTTCTCCAATTTTTCAAGCCTTGACCTCAAGGCTTGGTTTTCTAACTCTAATTTTCTCAATTTTGAATTTTCATTAATCTTTTGGGAATTATTTTTCTTCTTAGGCATGTGTCTACCCTTCTTAGGGTTTATACTTAAGTTCTCTTCTATTCTCCTTATGCTCTCCCTAGGCAAGATAGGTCTAGTGTTATTGGTCCTAGGTTTGTCCTTAGGTATATTTACATGCTTAGCACCTAAACAAAAATATTTATTTCTACTAGCATGCTTTTCATTAATAATAGCAAGTGCATTAAAGTAATTCCTAGCATGCTTGTTAACCTTAGAAAATGAAGGTGCATTAAATAAATATACCTTAGGGTATGCTTTGGAAGCTCCCCCTACACGAGATGCTCCTTTTTGCCCTTTCTTCCTCCCCCTAGGGCATTGGCTTCGGTAATGTCCTCTTTTGTTGCATTTAAAGCACACAATGTGCTCTTTGCTCTTTCTATCGAGGACTCCGACATCCTTTGACTTTTGGTTGACTTTTGACACCGATAACTTCTTCTTAGCCAATTTTGACCATTTGCTCTTGTAATGCCCAATTTCCCTACACTCAAAACATATTATGTGTTTTTTATCTTTAATTATAATGCATGAGTTACCTAGGGAGGTGGATGCCTCTTGATCTTCACTTCTCCCGGATGTAGATGCTTCGTCTTGATCTTGTTCCGGGATGGAAGACCTCTCCTCCCCCTCAATGCTAGAGGTGGAGGTTTCCACCAAGTCATCCACATCTTCAAATGTAGATGGTGATTCTTCAGCATCCTCGGATCCAGATGTTGATGGGCATTCTTCCTCGGCTTCCTCCTCTACTTGTTCCGGTTTGGGATATTCATTGAATTTTATCACCTTATGCCACAGGTCCTTTGCATCCCTATATTCACCTAGCCTAGACCAAATGTTGTTAAGAATCAAATCACTTAGCAATTTGATTACCTTGAGATTTGTCTTGAAGTTCTTGATTTGGGCCTTATTCCATTTCGTCTTCTCAATTTGCCTATTTTCTTCATCCCTAGGCATTTCAAAATCATTTTCTAGAATTAGCATTAAATCGAAATCAGTTTCGAAATATACCTCCATCTTTCTCCTCCACCATTGAAAATCTCCTTCGAATTTTGGTGGTTGGAGGTTGAAGCTAGCCATCTTGTCGTGCTTGTGTTGGTGGTTAGTCCTCGACAAGCTCCTCGCTATGATACCACTTGTTGGAGGATCGGTAGCTGGCTAGAGGGGGTGAATAGCCCCAATTCGCTTATACGGTTGAAATCATCCATTTGTTGCGTGCTCATCTATAATACTCGTTAATGCACAGCGGAATAGTAGTAATGAAAACGAATACAAGACACACACACAATACACGGCGATATACGTGGTTCAAAACCTTAGGGTTCCTACTCCACGGGGTGAGCTCAACAAGCTCGTGTTATGCGCACGACACTAACAACAACTCCTTCTCGACAACATGTCGGAGGTGGAGAAACCTCATACAAGCAATTACACTAAGTAATACAAGAAAATACAAATACAAGAAGAAATACAAGTAAAGAACACTTTACAAAACATCGCTTTGATCACTTGCTTGTTGCTTGCTTTGGATTGCTCTTGAAGGACTGGAATGCAGCAGCAATTCCCCTTCAAAATCATCCCAAAAGTCTTGGCGAAATCCTCCATCTCGAGCTCCATTTATAACCTGCATCGAGCTGATTCCGCGTCCATCAGTCGACTGGTCCTGTAGCCGTTGTCTCACAATGACTTGATCCACATTGGCCAAGTTCCAACGGATCCATCATCAGTCGACTGATCATGCCCATCAATCGACTGATGATCCCATCAGTTGAGTGCTCTCCGCGATCACTCGACTGGAAGACCTTCTGTGGCTGAATTCACCCCTATCAGTCGACTGATATCCCTCATCAGTCGACTGATAGTTTCGACAGTCGACTGCCCTCCCACAACAGTCTACTATTAAGCCAGAACTTGGTCAGTCGAACACCGATCAAGTCCAATTGACCTAGAGTAGTCGATTGGTACCTATACCAGTCGACTGATGTCGGATAAAACCTCAAACACTAAGTTGTTTGAGCATCCGACCATCGGGTAAACCCTCAAACACCATGTTTGAGCATCCGACACTCAGTCTTAGCCACTTGTCCAAGTCCACCTCATCCTCTCATGGAGTTCCCCACCGAAGCTCTCTTCCCTCAGCCTACGTCCCTCGGATGCACCAAGCGGACGACTTCGCAATGCCATCCTTCGCATCTCTTGCCCTCAAAGTCTGCTTCCCTTTGGCCTCACTCCATTCGCTCCCTGTTCGGTGGTCCCTCGGATGCACCAAGCGCACGGCTTTGCAATGCCATCCTTCACCGACTCAAGGACCCCAAGCCTAGTGAACTTGCCAAGTCCTCAAGACTTCCCACTCCAAGGCTTATGCTTGGATTTTCACCGCCAAGGCTACACACTTGGACTTACATGGCCAACCCATGTTGGACTTTCCCAACACCAAGCCCTATGCTTGGATTTTCCCAACACCAAGCCCCATGCTTGGATTTTCCCAACACCAAGCCCCATGCTTGGACTTTTCACCACCAAGGCTACACACTTGGATTTACATGACCAACCCATGTTGGACTTCCCATGACAATTCCATGTCATATGTTTTGTCTAACATCAAAATATAGTTCGAGTCAAACTTGAGTCCTGGGCCGATTGCACCAACACCTTGCTCTTTTGACTTTGGGCATCGACTTCCTTTGACTTCTCATTGAATTTTGGTGTTAGTTGAGCTTTCTTGACTTTTTTTGTGCACTTGCTCTTATAATGCCCTTGTTCCCTACACTTAAAGCAAGTTATATGATTTTTATTTTTAACCAATGCACTTGAGTTACCTATAGGGGTAGAGGAATCATTTACTTGCTCATCATCTCTTCCGGATGCATAAGCTTCTTCTTGCTCTTCCTCCGACATTGAAGGTCTCTCCTCCCCCTCAATTCTAGAGGTGGAGGCTTCCTCCAATTCTTCTACCTTTTCTACCAACCCAGATTATGATTCCCTTTCAACCTCCAAATCCTCAAGCTCTTAGGATGATGATGATCATGTGCTTTCTTCTTGAGCTAGAGAGGATGAACACTCTTTCTTGGACTCCTCCTCTACTTCTTGAGGTGGTGGGGGACTCTCTTGAAGCTCAATTAACTTGCTCCATAACTCCTTAGCATCCCTAAATTATTCTAATCTAGACAAGACATCGTTAGGTTTTAAATTTTATAAAAAAATTTGTTACCTTAACCTTGGTCTTAAATTTTTGGCGTTGCTCTTTGGTCCATTTCTTGATTTTGAGAACACTACCTTTCTTATCCATGGGGGGTTCAAACCCTTCCATTATGATGAACCAATATTCGATGTTCATCATGAGGAAGGTTTCTGTACTTGCCTTATAATGCTCAAATCCCCCTTGTCCATAGAATTTGTAGGGAGGTGGAGTGTTGATGTCACAACATAGTCCAAGCTTTGGCAACTCCATTCCTTCCTCTTCTCCTCTAGCACTTGTGGTCTCATAGTTGTGAATCCTATGAAGAGTGACCCACTTTGATACCAATTGTGTAGGGTATCAGAGCAATTTATTCTTCTGAGATCCCCTGGCTTTGATACCAATTGTAGAGAATCCATTGATGGCTAGAGGGGGGTGAATAGCGTTTTAACTTTGTTCAATGGATTGTGATCGAATGCTCCTCTACAATTCATTAGTGTGCAGCGGCATATAGAAATAAATCATAAACCAAAACAAAAGACAAGCACAAGACAATACACACGATTTTATGTGGGTTTTGAACCTAGGGTTCCTACTCTACGGTTGAGCTCTAGAGAGCTCTGGTGATGCACACTGGCACTATCAAACTTCTTCTTCTCAGTGACACATTGGAGGTAGAGAAACCTCTTACAAGGCTCTTACAATAATAAGAATAAGGATACAACCAAATATAACAAGAGTACAAATGAAATGCAAAGAAACACTTTGCAAACTAGGACTTTTGAATACTTGTTGATGTGGTTGCTTGGACTAGTTTGGAAGATCTGGAACACAACAACAATTCCCCCTCAAGATCACCAAAAATTGGCAACCATCTTCCTTTCCTTCGTGCTCCTTATAAAGAATGTCTCAGGCTAGAATTTTGCCTGGTAGTCAACTGCCCAAAGGCACCAGTTGACATCTCACAGTGTCATTGCCTCATAACAGACTTAATCCATGTTGGATTCACTCAACAGATACCCTAGCAATCAACTACCCTTACCAGCAGTCGACTGTGGCCCAGTAGTTGACTGTCCAGTCGACTACCAAACATTCTATTCTCGTGTCTACTAGCTTCAGTTGACTATCATCTATCGCAGTCAACTACTTAAACCCTGTCGACTATCCATACATGGTAGTCGACTGCCAATGGCATATAGCAGGAATCGAGCCTTCAGTCGACTACTGACCAGTAGACAGGGCCTTAACCTCAGTCGACTTCTGTACTCGGAAGGAGTAGAATCTTCGATTCTAGGATTAGGTAGTAACTTGTGTATGTAGAACATGCTAGATCGAATGTTAATTCTATCTTTGAATTTCTATTCACAGTTAGTGTTTGTTTGATTTGATGAAGATTGTATTTTGGTTTTCTATCTATTGTGCATAGCCGATACAAGGGGTGACAACTCTTGTATCAAAGATCTAGGGGAATTAAGGAGGAACCAAGTGGTTGTCCTCATCTCTGGTAACCATAGGTAGAAGGGTATGATGGAGTAGGGAATGAGACACATTCCGACTCTTCATAGGGATTGATTTGGCATCCTCGTATCGTCTATCCTATCTTAACGAAAGGGTCGACCTGGTTAAGGATAAGTAGTTTGCGAATAGAAGTGAAAGCTTATCGGGAAAGGGTATGATGTCCCTTCCACAAAACCGTAATTAGAGAGCCAGACAACATTTAATTAATTATCATGTTTCATGTTGCACAAGTGAAACCGAAGTCCTAGGATCCCTTTTTGAACCTCGAACCAACCTTCCCTTCCTCCATGTGACACCGTACTTGAGTTAGGACCACCGTTAACCTCGTAACCACAACTCTTAGAACCAAACTCCGAACAATAATGTCCACCGAACAATCGGTACTCAAATCTCAGTCTTTGTGCGATCGATAATCTATTTATTACTTGACGACATCCATGCACTTGCGAGCATTAAGTGCGTGCTTCGAGTCCTCGATGATTCCCATCACGAGATTTGAGATCGCGCTCACATGCATCAAGTTTTTGGCATCGTTGCCGGGGAATGATTGATTCGATATCGAACCAAAAAAGTGGATAGTTGGATCAGACCTAGTTTAGGTTTATTTCCCTAGTTTTATTGATTTCCAGTTTAATTTGG
Source organism: Wurfbainia villosa (assembly GCA_025175895.1). Taxonomy (NCBI): domain Eukaryota; kingdom Viridiplantae; phylum Streptophyta; class Magnoliopsida; order Zingiberales; family Zingiberaceae; genus Wurfbainia; species Wurfbainia villosa. The sequence continues at coordinate 36,974,814 of CM045990.1, forward strand.
TTCTAATTTAGATTTTAGTCTTCTTTTAGTTTTAGTTATTTTCTAGCAGTTTTTCCTTTAGTTTAATCATAGTTCTAGTAGCTTTAGTCTCTTGTTGTGGCACTGATGTTCCTTTCCTTATTCATATTTCCTTGTAGATAAACATGCATGCTTTTTCTCATGATTATGGTTGAGTTAATGCTATGAGTTTTGGTAACATTTATTGTGAGCATTGTGGTGAAACATGGCATACCATTAATGATTGTCCGGATATATTTGAACCTTCATGATTTGAACATGAAGATGTCACCTATGATTACAACTAGTGGCCACAAAATGATTCTTATTCATATAGTTATGACCCTAGCTACTTGAAGCCTCAATATTGTTTCCCAAGTGAGAACGAGAGCTATGAATCACCATGCGAATTTTATCTAGAACCAAGTCCCCACTTAGAAGCCTTGCTAGCTAATTTTACTAGGGAATGCGAGGAGCATAGCTGATAATTCGCGGAGCTTATGCAACGAGATATAGAAAGGGAAGAAACCAAATGATGAGAAGGTGGCTTTGATGACTGGATTACACCTAATATAGCGGAGACTCACTTTGAATGAAAGGATGGAGAAGACGTAGATGACATAGGAAGTGAAGAAGGAAAATCCATTCGACCACCACTTGAAGGTGAACTTGAGGATTATATAATTGATACTCTAATCGAGGAGTGCATTGCTTTAATTAAAACACCTCCTAACCTCAAGGACCCAGAAGAACCTGTCTTAACCCTCACCGAAACTTTAGTTGCCAATAACAAAGCCCTTCTAGTGATTGGTAATGATAAAGTTTCATTCGATGTAATAGGATCTACTAATCAATCTTGTGGTGAGAATATTTGTGGTGAGTTACATTATTTACAGCATTTGGACACAATGGAATATCATGTTCCAACTCTTGATGATTCTTTGAGGCTAAGCATGTTCAATCTCGAGCCAAGGAAAGTAACTAACAAGTATCTTGCCCCTCCGCGAGTAAGATTTAAAAGATATAGTGATGGAGGACAAAAAGGCAGGAATCAAAAAGTGAGCAAGTATCTTGCTCCTCCACAAGGAAGGTTTAAGATATATGGTTATGGAGGATCACGAGGCAAGAGGCATAAGGTGAGCAAATATCTTCCTCCCCCATGAGTGAGATTCAAATGTATCAAGAAGGGGAGGGAGAAAAATCTCCTTGGGCCACTAGAGCTGAGATGAAGCGATGGAGTGTGGTTGAGCTAAAAGACCTTAAACAAAGCCCTTATTGGGAGGCAACCGAAGTTAAATTTTACATGTTTTTAATTTTTCTGCATTCATGTGTATAGTTTAGAGTTTAATTTTTGTCCATTAGCATCTTTGCAAGTAGTTTAAGGTCAGAAAGAACTTGCTAGGTAGAAAAGAGATACCTTTTTGAAACCTCAGAAAGAAGCACGGGCGGCCGTGTGGATTCCACACGGTCGCGCCCCACGGGTACAGGGGTGCATGGCCTGGCCGTGTGAATTCACACGGTCGTGCCCCAAGCCGACTCATCTCCCAATGGCGCACACGACCAGGCCGTGTGTTTACACACCATCGTGTCACACAAGGGATAAAAGGATCGCACCGTGTGTTTATTTTTATAGGTATAGGAGCCCACCTAGTCCACATAGACAGTCGACACCTACACCACCTTCTTTTCCTACTTTTGAGCAGAATGCAGACACATCCGCTTATGACTTCTTAGAGTTTCGATCGCACCTCGACGAGATATATGCCGAGCAACAGACATAGGGGCAGCGATGGGAGGAGCACAACTCTTACATGTAGGTAGAGTTTCAAAGCTTATGGGAGCACTTCCAGTGGATTGAGGAGTTCTATGATGAGGCCCGAATCTATTTTCAAGAGGAGTCTTCTCATCGCCAGGAGGAGGCCACTCACCGATAGAAGGTCAGGTAGTTCATGAGCGATGCCCACTCACAATGGGCCAGGGAGGTGTACAAAGCAGCCGCTGCATCCACCAGCTCTTGGATATACCACATGTATATGTGACACCATTGGCTAAGCACTAGATTTTCCCAGGATTTAGACATGTCGAGATTACCAGACTTCCTACCTCGGCCACCATATTAGAGGTACTGCTTCGCTTAAGTCTGGGGGGCTCAAGTTTTGATATGTTTTGTTTCTAGCAGTAGTTTCTTTCTTGATACTTGTATTTTAGTTTTAGTTTGCATTCATTTGTTCATGCATAGAGTATTTAGTTTCTTTCAGCACTTAGTTTTTGCTATCTTTAAGCTACCTCAATAATATTTTTAAGATCTCTTCACGTATTATTTTCGTAGGTAGCTTAACTTTATTTATCTCGTGGTATTTTATTTTAATTGCTCTAATGAATATTCTAGACTTGCATTGGTTAGCTTTTATTTTTTACACTTACACTTGACAAATATTCTGAAAGGAAAAATCTATTACATACCTTGTTATGATTCATCCCAATAGTTTAGTACTTTGGAATCAATAGGCGACTCTAGATTTAGCAATTTAGTTATTGGAGATGCTCGGATTGTATAAGCCCATTCGAAAAAATCAAAATTCCTGTGAGAAGGAGAAGAACAAAAGTTCTTTGAAAAAAAATGGAAAAAAAATTATTAGGGATAATAAAATAGTTGTCGTGAGTGGAAATGGTTATGTGCCCCTTTGAGACCGAGTTAGGTTACTAGGGAAATGATGCACGCGAACGCATCCTCAAATCTCGTGATGGGAACCGTCAAGGACGCAAAGCGCACGCTCGCGCTCAACGCCACCAAGTGCACAGATGTCATCAAGTAATAAATAGATTATCAATCCCACAGAGACTGAGATTCGAGTATCAATTGTTCGGTGGATGTTCTTGTTCGGAGTTTAGTTCTAGAGGTTGTGATTACGAGGATTGGCGGCAGTTTTAAATCTAGTACAGTGTCACATGGAGGAAAAGAAGGGTTTCTACGAGTCTTTGGAGGCAATTCTAGGTTTTTGGTTTCGCTTGTGCATCGCAAAACATGCTACCAATTGAGTGTTGTTTAGACGTCTAACTACAGTCTTGTGGAAGGGACATCATACACTTCCCCGATGAGCCTTCACATCTATCGAGAACTACCTCTGCCATACCAGGTCAACCCCTGGCTTTAGGATTGGGTAGGTAGTATGAGGATCTCAAATCAATCCCTGTGATGAATCGGAACATGTCTCGTTCCCGACTCTATCACACCCTTCTATCCACGGTTATCGGAGAGAGGTCAACCCTTAGGCTCCTCCTTAGTTCTCCTAAATCTTTGATACGAGGGTTGTCACCCCTCGTATCAACTACGCACAGTAGATAGAAAGCCAAAATGAATAACTATCGATCTAAACATATATCAATTGCAAATATGAATTCAAGAATAGAAATATATTTGAAATAGCATGTTCTACGCACACAAACTACTCCCTAATTCTAGAATCGGAGAATCTACTCTATGAATACGAGAAGAGAAACACAAAGCATAATCGAATTCATAGAAACAAAGTAAATTATGCAAGGAACGTGAATTACAATGCACTGTGGCTCTTCTCTCTGGCGTTGAAGTGCAAAACTTGATCCTAGAGCGATTTCCTTCCTCCCCGTTGCGAGTTTTCAATGCTTTTTAGGGCACCGGTGTGCCATCCTGGCCATCAGGCCTCCCCTAGGTTTTGGACATATCTTTCCTTATATAGACATGAGGTTGGATCTTCTCGAAACCCGAAAAAAACCTAATCATGTTGAATGGCACCAGCACCACACGGTTGTGTGTTTCCACATGGCCAGGCTGTGTGTAGCATTGTGGTGGCCAATGTCGAGCTTTGGATATGACTGTGTGTAGCCACATGCCCTGGCCATGTCCCCTTCTGTGTCCAGCTGCCAAATGCCCTTCTTTCGCTCCGAAAGTGCATCGTTTTCCCCATAAAATGCTATCCTGCACACAAAAGCACAAAAAGCAGATCTCTGAACTAGAAAATAGGAAATACATGCAAAAAAAAGTACGATATGCATGAAATAAGTATAAAATGCAGCGAGATGTGAGCGAAACCTACTCCTAAAATTCTATATGTTTTGCTCACATCAATTCCCCATACTTAAATCTTTGCTTGTCCTCAAGTAAACCTCAGTACCATGAAATTTTAAAACATTGTTCCATACTTAGCATGTCGACTAGATTTATCAAGTGGTATTTTCAATAAAAGCAAAATATATATGCTCTAAAAATTCACTAAGTTAGCTTCTTGTGCACGCGTTAAGCGAATCTTCTTAAGGGATAGTCATTCCAAAGTAAATTAAGTCGTCATCTTATAGCTTTCCTAAGCTCTCTGGCTTTTAGGCACTGGTCTACCCTAAGCGAGGGTCATTCTTATGGTCTAGCACAAAGTCTCAAAGGCATGCTCTGTATTGAGAGAAATTGGTAAGTGTTTCCCTAGTAACCTAACTCTGTCTCAAAGGGGCACCTAACCATTTCCACCCACGACAACTATTTTTTTATCCCTCATATTTTTTTTTCTATTTTCTCTCTATATTATTTATTTTCATGCTCATAGGGATTTTGATTTTTCGAATGGGCTTACACAATCCGAGCATCTCCAATAACTAAAATACTAAATCTAGAGTCACCTATGGATTCCAAAGTACTAGACTACTGTGATGAATCATAACTATGTATGTACTAGATTCTCCCTTTCAGAATATTTGTCAAGTGTAAGTGTAAAAATAAAAGCTAACCAGTGCAAGTCTAGAACATTCATTAAGGAAAATAAAATAAAATACCACGAGATAAATGAAGTTAAGCTACCTACGAAAATAATTCATGAAGAGATCTTAAAAATACTACTGAGGCAGCTTAAAGATAGCAAAAACTAAATACTGAAAGAAACTAAACACTCTATGCATGAATATATGAATGCAAACTAAGACTAAAAATGCAAGTATCAAGAAAGAAACTACTGCTAAAAACAAAATAAATCAAAACTTGGGGTCCCCCTAGACTTAAGCGACGCAGTACCTCTAATATGGTGGCTGAGGTGGGAAGTCTGATAATCTCGGTATGTCCGGATCCTGGGAAAATATGGTGCTCAGCCGTTGGTGTCATATATACATGTGATCTATCTGAGAGCTGGTGGATGCAGCGATTGCTCTGTACTCCTCCCTGGCCCACTGTGAGTGGGCATCGCTCATGTATTGCTTGACCTCCTATTGGTGAGTGGCCTCATCCTAGAAATGGGCAACCTCCTCCTGAAAATAGATACGGGTCTCATCGTAGAACTCCTTGGCCCACTGGAAGTGCTCCCGTAAGCCCTGAAACTCCGCCTGCATGTAAGAGCTATGCTCCTCCCATCGCTGCCCCTGTGTCTGCTGCTCGGCGTATATGTCATCAAGGCACAATTGGAACTCTGAGAAGTCATAGGTGGATGTTCTTGCATCTTGCTCAAAAGTAGGAAAAGGTGCAAGCTCTCTTCGTGGACTAGGTTGGCTCCTATACCTATAAAAATAAACACTCGATACGACCCTTTTATCCCTTGCACGACATGGCCGTGTATAAACACATGACCTATCTGTGTGCGCCACTGGGAGATGAGTCGGCTTGGGGCACAGTCGTGAAACCACATGGTATAGCTGTGTGCCCCCTTGTTTCTCTCTCGAAGTGCACCGCGGTCTGAATTCTCCCACATGCCCCGCCGTGTAGGCTCAAAATGATTTTTGTTTCTACTTAGCAAGTTCTTTCTGACCCTAAATTACTTGCAAAGCTAATGGACAAAAATTAAAGTCTAAACTATACACATGAATGCAGAAAGATTAAAAACATATAAAATTTAACTTGGGTTGCCTCCCAAGAAGCACTTGTTTAAGGTCTTTAGCTCAACCATACCCCTATGTCTCATCTTGGCTTTAGTGGCACAAGGAGATTTTTCTTCCTCCCCTTCTTGATGCATTTGAATCTTGCTCATGGGGGAGCAAGATATTTGCTCACTTTATGCCTCCTCCCTTGTGGTCCCTCATCACCACATCTCTTAAATCTGGCTCGTGGAGGGGCAAGATACTTACTCTCTTTATCCCTCTTACCTTGTGATCCTCCATCACCACATCTCTTAAATCTTTCTCGTGGAGTGGTAAGATATTTATTAGCTGTCTTTTTTTGTTCAAGATTGAACATGCTTATCTTCACTGAATTATTAGGAGTTTGATCATAGTATTCCATTTTGTCCAAATGTTGTAAATAACATAACTCACCATGGACATCCTCACCAAAAGATTGATTAGTAGATTCTATTATGTCGAATGAAATTTTATCATTACAAATCACTAAAAGAGCTTCACTATTGGTAACTGAAGTTTCGTTGAGGGTTAAGACAGGCTCATCTGGGTCCTTGAGGTTAGAAGGTATTTTAATTGAAGCAATGCACTCCTCGATTAAAGTATTAATTATATAATCCTCAAGTTCTCCTTCAAGTGTGATTGAATGGATTTCCCTTCTTCACTTCCTATGTCATCTACATCCTCCTCATCCTTTCATTCAAAGTGAGTCTCCGCCATATTAGGTGTAATCCAGTCATCAAAGCCACCTTTTCGTCGTTTGGTTTCTTCCCTTGCTAGATCTCATTGCATAAGCTCTACGAATTATCGGCTATTCTCCTCACATTCCCTAGTAAAATTAGCTAGCAAGGCTTCTAAGTGGGGACTTGGTTCTAGATAAAATTCGCATGGTGATTCATAGCTCTCGTTCTCACTTGGGAAACAATATTGAGGCTTCAAGTAGCCAGGGTCATAACTATATGAATAAGAATCATTTTGTGGCCACTAGTTGTAATCATAGGTGACATCTTCATGTTCAAATCGCGAAGGTTCAAATATATCCGGACAATCATTAATGGTATGTCATGTTTCACCACAATGCTCACAATAAATGTTACCAAAACTCATAGCATTAACTTGACCATAATCATGAGAAAAACATGCATGTTTATCTATAAGAAAATATGAATAAGGAAAGGAACAATAGTGTCACAGCAAGAGACTAAAGCTGCTAGAACTATGATTAAACTAAAAGGAAAAAAAACTGAAAAGAAAAACTATTAGAAAATAACTGAAGCTAGAAGAAAACTGAAAACTAAACTTAGTACTAAATTAAACTAGAAATTAATAAAGACTAGGAAAATAACCCTAAACTGAATAGAGATAACAAAAATTTAAAACTATATAAATTGAAATAAAGTAAAACTAGAAAGTAAATCTACTCTAGGTCCGATCCAACTGTCTACTTTTGATTCGATATCGAATCAGTCAATCCCCGACAATGGTGCCAAAAACTTGATGCACGCAAACGCGTCCTCAAATCTCACGATGGGAACCATCGAGGACTCGAAGCGCGCATTCGCGCTCAATGCCCGTAAGTGCACGGAGGTCATCAAGTAATAAATAGATTATCGATCCCACAGGGACTGAGATTCGAGTACCGATTGTTCGGTGGATGTTCTTGTTCAGAGTTTAGTTCTAGAAGTTGTGATTATGAGGATTGGCGACGGTCTTAACTCTAGTACGGTGTCACACTGAGGAAGAGAAGGGTTTTTACGAGTCTTTGGAGGCAATTCTAGGATTTTGGCTTCACTTGTGCATCGCAAAACATGCTATGAGTCTTTGAATGGGATTCTAGGACTTCGATTTCGCCTGTATGTCGCAGAACATGCTATCAATTGAATTTCGTCTAGATTTCTAACTACGGTTTTGTGGAAGGAACATCATACACTTCCCCGATGAGCTTTCACATCTATCAGGAACTACCTCTATAATACTAGGTCAACCCTTGGCTTTAGGACGGGGTAGGCGGTACGAGGATGCCAAATCAATCCCTGTGATAAATTGGAACGTGTCTCATTCCTAACTCTATCACACCCTTCTATTCGCGATTATCGGAGAGAGGTCAACCCTTAGGCTCCTCTTTAGTTCTCCTAAATCTTTGATACGAGGGATGTCACGCCTCGTATCGGCTATGCACAGTAGATAGAAAGTCAAAACGAATAACTATCAATCTAAACAAACATCAATTGTAAATATGAATTCAAGAATAGAAATATGTTTGAAATAGCATGTTCTACGCACACAAACTACTCCCTAATCATAGAATCAAAGAATCCCCTCCATGAATACGAGAAGAGAAACACAAAGCATAATTGAATTCCTAGAAACAATGTAAATTACGCAAGGAATGTGAATTACAATGCACTGTGGCTCTTCTCCCTAGCATTGAAGTGCAGAACTTGATCCTAGAGCGACTTCCTTTTTCCCTGTTGCGAGTTTTTGATGATTTTTAGGGCACCGATGTGTCGTCCCGGTCATCGAGCCTCCCCCTAGGTTCTGGGTGTAGCTTTCCTTATATAGACATGAGGTCGGATCTTCTCGAAACGCGAAAAAAACCTAATCACGTTGAAATCGCACCAGCACCACACGGCCGTGTGTTTCCACATGGCCAGGTCATGTGTAGCGCTGTGGTGGCCAATGTCGAGCTTTGGATATGACCGTGTGTAGCCACACGCCCTGATCGTGCCCCCTTTTGTGTCCATCTGTCAAATGTCCTTCTTTCGCTCCAAAAGTGCATCGTTTTCCCCATGAAATGCTATCTGGCACACAAAAGCACAAAGAGCAGGTCTCCAAACTAGAAAATAGGAAATGCATGCAAAACAAAGTATGATATGCATGAACAAGTATAAAATACAGCGAGATATGAGTGAAAACTACTCTTAAAATCCTATATATTTTGCTCACATCAGGAAACACCTATCGATTTCTCTCAATATTGAGCATGCCTTTAAGACTTTATGCTAAATTTAGTCTCTTTGGGTAGCTAAGTGCCTAAAAGTCGGAGACCTTAGGAAAGCTATAAGATGACGACTTAACCTACTATGGAACGAGTATCCCTTAAGACGATTCGCTTAGCACGTGCACAAGAAGATAACGTTAGTGAACTTTTAGAGCATATCTGTTTTGCTTTGATTGAAAATACCACTTGATAAATCTAGTTAACATGCTAAGTATGGAACCATGCTTTTTAAAAATTTCATGGCACTGAGGTTTGCTTGAGGATAAGCAAAGATTTAAGTCTGGGGGAATTGATGTGAGCAAAATATATAGGGATTTAGGAGTAATTTTCGCTCACATCTCGTTGCATTTTATACTTGTTTCATGCATATCTTACTTTGTTTTGTATGCATTTCCTATTTTCTAGTTCGGAGATCTGGTCGTTGTGCTTTTGTGTGTAGGACAACATTTTACAAGGAAAACGACACACTTTTGGAGCAAAAGGAAGACCCTTGGCAGGAGGAATAGAAGGGGGCACGACCTAGCCGTGTGAATCCACACGGTCGTGTCCAATCCAAGGATTTGGCCACCCCAGCACCACACACGACCTGACCGTGTGGATCCACATGGTCATGTGGCGCTGGCTTATTTCAACGCGACTAGGGTTCTTTCATGGCTTTGGGCAGCGTCGGCTTCAAGTCTATAAAAGGAAAGTCATGCCCAAACCCAAGGGGGGAGGCCTGACGGCTGGGACGGCACACCGGTGCCCTAAAAGGCACCAAAAACTCGCAACGGGGAGGAAGGAGACGGCGAGAGGATCATAACCTGCGCTCTAACGTCGAAGAGAAGAACTAAGAGTACTGCAATTTACTTTCTATTCATCTTCTACATTGTAGTGACTTATTCTATTATGCATTGTGTTCGTTCTTTTTCGTCTATGTAGTAGAATCTTCGATTCTAGGATTATGTAGTAACTTGTGTACGTAGAACATGTTAGATTGAATGTTAATTCTTTTTTTGAATTTCTATTCGCAGTTAGCGTTTGATTGATTTTATGAAGATTGTGTTTTGGTTTTCTATCTATTGTACATAGCCTATACAAGGGGTAATAACCCTTGTATCAAAGATTTAGGGGAATTAAGGAGGAACCAAGTGGTTGTCCTCATCTCTAATAACCATAGGTAGAAGGGTATGATGGAGTAGGGAATGGGACACGTTCCGACTCTTCATAGGGATTGATTTGGCATCCTCATACCGTATATCCTATCTTAACGAAAGGGTTGGATTGGTTAAGGATAGGTAGTTCCCGAATAGAAGCGAAAGGTCATCGGGAAAGTGTATGATGTTCCTTCCACAAGACCCTAATTAGAGAACCTGACAATATTTAATTGATTAGCATGTTCCATGCTGCACAAGTTAAATCGAAGTCCTAGGATCCCTTTTGACTTTGGATGCCAATCATCAAAATAATCCCATATGATTAGCATGTTCCTTGTATCAAATAATCTCCCCCATATGACTTTGGATATCTCAATCATCCGCTAGTCATATGGTCAATATTATTGGTGCAACCGGCCCAGGTCACGATTGACCGGACTCGAGTTTGACTCGAACTGTATTTTGATGTTAAACAAAACGTATGATATGGGATTGTCATGGGAAGTCCAACATGGGTTGGCCACGTAAATCCAAGTGTGTAGCCTTGGTTGTGAAAAGTACAAGCTTAGGGCTTGGTGTTGGGAAAGTCCAACATGGGTTGGCCACATAAGTCCAAGTGTGTAGCCTTGGTGGTGAAAGTCCAAGCATGGGGCTTGGCATGGAAAATCCAAGCATGAGGCTTGGTGTGGGAAGTCTTGAGGACTTGACAAGTTCACTAGGCTCGGGGTCTTCGAGTCGGTGAAGGATGGCATTGCAAAGTTGTGCACTTGGTGCATCCGAGGGACTATCGGACGGGGAACGAATGGAGTGAGGCCCAAGGGAAGTAGACTTCGAGGGCAAGAGACACAAAGGATGGCATTGCTAAGTCATGCGCTTGGTGCATCCGAGGGATGTAGGTCGAGGGAAGAGAGCTTTGGTGGGGAACTCCATGAGACGATGAGGTGGACTTGGCCAGGTGGCTAAGACTGAGTGTCGGATGCTCAAACAACCTGGTGTTTGAGGTTTTACCCAACATCAGTTGACTGGTATAGGTATCAGTCGACTGCTCTAGGTCGATTGGACTCGGCTGGTGTTCGACTATGTTCGACTGACTTGGTTCTGGTCGAACAGTCGACTACCAAGGGATGGCAGTCGACTGATGACACCATCAGTTGACTGCCAAGAGAGGGTAGTCGACTGATCAGGGTGAAATTGGGCACAGAAGATCTTCCAGTCGAGTGATCGTGACAAGCACTCGACTGATGGGATCATCAGTCGACTGATGGGCATGATCAGTTGACTGATTATGGATCCGTTGGAACTTATCCAACGTGGATTGAGTCGTTGTGAGACAATGGCTACAGGACCAGTTGACCGATGGTCACGATCAGTCGACTGATGGGCACAATATCAACTCGATGTAGGTTATAAATGGAGCTCGAGATGGAGGATTTTGCAAGAGTTTTTGGGGCAATTTTGGAGGGGAATTGCTGCTGCATTCCAAACCTTTAAGAGCAATCCAAAGCAAGCAACAAGCAAGTGATCAAAGCGAAGTTTTGTAAAGTGTTCTTTACTTGTATTTCTTCTTGTATTTGTATTTGCTTGTATTACTTAGTGTAATTTTTTGTATGAGGTTTCTCCACCTCTGACATGTTATCGAGGAGTTGTTGTTAGTGTCGTGCGCATAACACGAGCTCGTTGAGCTCACCCCGTGGAGTAAGAACCCTAAGGTTTCGAACCATGTATATTGTGTGTATTTGTGCTTGTGTGTCTTGTATTCGTATTGCTATTATTTTCATTGCATATTAATGAATATTGTAGACGAGCATGCAACAAATGATCGATTTCCACCATACACGCGAAAAGGGCTATTCACCCCCCTCTAGCCGACCACCGATCCTCCAACAAGTGGTATTAGAGCCAAGGTTTCTTGTCATCGGACTCACCGCCGCAGCAAGCACGACATCAAAGATGACCGGCTCCAACATCCGTCCACCGAAATTCGATGGAGATTTTTCTTGGTCGAAGAAACGGATGGAGGTATACTTCGAAACCGATTTCGATATGATGCTAACAATTGAAAATGATTTTGAAGCACCTAGGGATGAAGATAACAAGCCATTAGCAAAATCAAGATGGACCAAAGAGCAATGACAACAATTCAAGATAACGGTTATGGTAATGAAAATGTTGATTAAATTAATACATAACCCTATCTTGTGTAAGATAGGTGAATATGGGGATGCCAAGGAATTGTGGGATAAGGTAGTAAAATTCCACAAAATTCCCGAACCGGCACAAATAGAGAAGGATGCCGAGGAAGAGTGTTCATCTTCCCATGCTCAAGAGGAAGAATGTCCATCAACATCCGGATCCGAGAATGTTGAAGAATCACCATCAACATTTGAAGATGTGGATGACTTGGAGGAAACCTCCACCTCTAGCATTGAGAGAGAGGAGAGGTCTTCCATCCCGGGACAATAACGAGAAGAAGTATCTACATCCGGAAGAAGTGAAGATCGAGAGGCTTCCACCTCCATAGGTAACTCATGCATTGTAATTAAAGATAAAAAAAACACATCATATGCTTTGAGTGTAGGGAAACTGGGCATTACAAGAGTAAATGTCCAAAATTGGCCAAGAAGAAGGTACCAGTGCCAAAAGTCAACCAAAAGTCAAAGGATGTCGGAGTCCTCATCAAGAAGAGCAAAGAGCACATTGTGTGCTTCAAATGCAACCAAAGAGGACATTACCGAAGCCAATGCCCTAAGGAGACGAAGAAGGGGCAAGAAGGGGCATCTCATGTAGGAGGAACTTCCAAAGCTAACCCTAAGGTAAATTTAATTAATGCACCTTCAATCTCTAGAGTTAAGAAGCATGTTAGTAATATTGCTATTGTTCATCATGAAAAGAATGCTAGTAGGAATAGATACTTTTGTTTAGGTGCTAAGCATGTAAATTTACCTAAGGACAAACCTAGGACCAATAACATTAGACCTATCTTGCCTAGGGAGAGCATAAGGAGAATAGAAGAAAATTTGGACATTAACCCCAAGAAATCTAGGCATATGCCTAAGAAGAGTCATTCCCAAAATAAGAATGAAAAAACAAAATTAGGAAGATTAGAGGTAGAGAACCAAGTCTTGAGGTCAAGGCTTGAGAAACTTGAGAAGACCCTAGCAAGAATTACAAATTCATTTAAGGGGTCAAACGGTCAAAATCTAAGACCTAGGAGGCAAGAACCGTCCAAGAGCAAGAGAGGTTTGGGTCAAAAACCTATGTCCTACCACAATGTTCCATTTAATTATGGAACAATTTCTAGGTCTAAAAAAATCAAGGTTAATAGGGAAGTTATTCCTAAGATTAACCATGGTGTATGTCTAGTGGCTAAGGATTCAAGAAAAACTAAAGTAGCCACTAAGAAGATCAAAGGGAGAGTCACCTCTAGAGTTGACCTAGGAAAGACCCAATTGACTAAGGCTTCAAAGCCAAAAAGGGTCATTAGGAAGGTATCTAGGGAAGTTATCCCTAGTGAATACCTAGTTAACCCAAGGAGCTCCAATAGATATTGGGTTCCTAGAAGCGTGATCGATTCACGCTAGATGAGTTAGGGTATGTCAACCCTAAGTGGATGGGTAGTTAACCTAACCATGGTGAGTTGACACTTTAGGATGTGCCAATGTGTTTTGAAGTTGAAAATTGATTAAAATTGGCACTTTAGGTTTAGAGGTCATGGTGTGACATTTATGGATTTTTGGCACACTAGGGAAATAGTTGGTCATATGGAAAAATGAATTTAATTATAACAAATGGCAATTAATACTAAAATCTAGGAATTCATACCTTTATCTTTTACTTGCCATATACCATGACATAACATCATATTTACTTTTATCATATAAAATGTCATGATCATATTTAGGGTTATTTATATATGTCATGTATGCTTAAATTTCATTCACATGCCATGACATCATGATTTTGGCACATGCTTTTATTCATGTTATCATTATGCCATAATCATCATTCATGCATAAATAAAATGGATTTAAGGACTATGACATGATTTGAAGTCCCATGCATAAGGGAATCAAATAGTGTTGCCTAGAAAAATGCATGAGACCCTAATAACTAAAACCCACATCTCGCTAAAGAACTTGACTTGTATGTGTTTCACACATTTAGATACAAGTGAGATGTTTAGGAAAATGGGTTTAAAGGTTTTAAAAATATTTCAAAATAATTTTGAAAAACCTTGGTAAAGTCTATCTTTTGATAGCAATTACCATTGAATGAGGTGATACAAAGAAGGCTCAAATATTGAAGCTTTTCTCAACTTTTGAACTTTGTATCAATCTCACTATTTTTTGGGTAAAATAATTTTAAAATATTTTTCACCTATAATGTTTGTAATAAGTAATATACATATGAATTTTCATGATTTTTCAACCTATGTATATTTACTTATGAATTTTAAAATTTAGGTTCTGATAATTGAAATCTGCGTGCAATATCATCGATCGCCATTGCCACGGATGCGATCGGTGATGAAATGGGGGTGATCGACTAGTAGCTGAAGGAGTTGACTGCCCATGCTAATTTCTGGTAAACATGTTTGTTAGGCCCATGTTCAGCTGTGTTTTGATTCCCTAACCACTCCTAACCATAGGACATACTTTGGAGAGCATTAGAAAGGGTGGAAATCCATTGGAAATGGATCAGGAGAAGTGTTTAGGGTGAGTATCAATTTTAAGGTGTATGGAAGTTCAATGTTGAACTTGTGCCTTAATTTTGATTGTTTAAGTGTTCCTATTGGCTTAGGGACTCTCCAAGGACATTGTTGGTGCAATGGTCAAGGGGGAGCAAGCCTTTACGGGGAGGTATCCATCATGGGAAGATGGATGTGTATTTTTCCTCATGGGAGGAAAATTGGGAGTGCCTCTCTTAAGTGATATGGGACTTATCACTAGAAAGATTGTAGGCATGTGTTTTCCTCCAAGAGAGAGATTGTAAGATCTCATTGGGATATGAGACATTCATACCCTTGGGGAGGACCTTTTTGATGTATGTCAAAAAGGGGAAGAAGTTACCAATTGGGGTTAGTTGAAATTCTCATTGGGATGTGAGAATTGCTAATTGGTAGACTTGAGTTTGAGGTTTTGTCAAACATCAAAAAGGGGGGGATTGCTGGTGCAATCAGCCCAGGTCACGATTGATCGGACTCGAGTTTGACTCGAACTATATTTTGATGTTAGACAAAACGTATGACATGGGATTGTCATGGGAAGTCCAACATGGGTAGGCCACATAAATCCAAGTGTGTAGCCTTAGTTGTGAAAAGTCCAAGCATGGGCCTTGGTTTTGGGAAAGTCCAACATGGGTTGGCCACGTAAGTCCAAGTGTGTAGCCTTAGTGGTGAAAGTCCAACCATGGGGCTTGGCATGGAAAATCCAAGCATGAGGCTTGGTGTGGAAAGTCTTGAGGACTTGGCAAGTTCACTAGGCTTGGGGTCTTTGAGTCAGTGAAGGATGGCATTGCGAAGCTGTGTGCTTGGTGCATCCGAGGGACCGCCGAACGGGGAGCGAATGGAGTGAGGCCCAAGGGAAGTAGACTTTGAGGGCAAGAGACGCGAAGGATGGCATTGCGAAGTTGTGCGCTTAGTGCATCCGAGGGATGTAGGCCAAGGGAAGAGAACTTCAGTGGGGAACTCCATGAGAGGATGAGGTGGACTTGGCCAGGTGGCTAAGATTGAGTGACGGATGCTCAAACAACTTGGTGTTTGAGGTTTTACCTGACATCAGTCGATTGGTATAGGTACCAGTCGACTGCTTTAGGTCGATTGGACTCGACTGGTGTTCGACTGACCTGGTTCTAGAGCGGTCATTTCGAGGATGGTAGTCGATCGACAACACCATCGGTCAGGGAGAGGCGATCGGTGATCGAAATTGGGCACAGAAGGTCTTCCAGTCGAGTGATCACAACGAGCACTCGATTGATGGGATTATCAGTCGACTGTTGGGCATGATCAGTCGATTGATGATGGATCCATTGGAACTTATCCATCGTGGATCAAGACGTTGTGAGACAACGACTACAGGACCAGTCGACTGATGTTCACAATCAATCTGCTGATGGGCGCAAAATCAGCTCGATGTAGGTTATAAATGGAGCTCGAGATGGAGGATTTTGTAAGAGTTTTTGGGGCAATTTTGGATAGGAATTGCTGCTGCATTCTAGACCTTCAAGAGCAATCCAAAGCTATCAACAAGCAAGTGATCAAAGCGAAGTTTTGTAAAATGTTCTTTACTTATATTTCTTCTTGTATTTGTATTTGATTGTATTACTTAGTGTAATTGCTTGTACAAGGTTTCTCTACCTCTGACGTGTTGTCGAGAAGGAGTTGTTGTTAGTGTCGTGCGCATAGCACGAGCTCGTTGAGCTCACCCTGTGGAGTAGGAACCCTAAGATTCCGAACCACGTATATCGTGTGTATTTGTTCTTGTTTGTCTTATATTCGTATTACTATTATTTCCACTATGTATTAATAAATATTGTAGATGAGCACGCGACGAACGATCGATTTCCACCATACACGTGAAAAGGGCTATTCATCCCCCTTTAGCCGGCCACCAATCCTCCAATAAATATATGGTCAAACCATATTGTCAACCAATGGTCAAACCCATTGTCAAATATCAAAATACTACTCGAGTCTCACTGAAGTTTGGTCAACATTGATCCGGAGCTTGTTGCACCAACACTAAGGTTCTAACATCTCACACCCATCTACGTGGCTAAGTACATAATCAAGTTAGACCTAAGTGTTATGAGATGTATTGGCTCCTTAAATCTATAGGGTGATGATTTTGAAGGTAGATCTTATGCTAGTCCCAAAGAAAATAAAATAAAAGTTAGATAAATAATGTAAGTAAGAACAGTTCCTACTCTACTAAACACATTCCTAATTTCCTTCTAAGTAAACTAAATTCGGATTCAGGGTAAAGATTTGGTGAATATGTCAGCTAGGTTTAATTTAGATTCCACATAATCAAGTTTAATATCACAATTAGTTACATGTTCTCTAATAAAGTGATGTTTTACTTCTATGTGTTTAGTTCTTGAATGATGGATTGGATTTTTAGTTAGATTGATTGAACTAATGTTATGTATCATGACTTTAGTGTCCTTAAAGTCTAGTTGGAAGTCATTTAGAGTGTGTCTCATCCAAAGAAGTTGAGCTACACACTCCCCCATCGCTATGTACTCAACTTCAGGCATAGATAATGCAATACAATGTTATTTTCTACTACACTAGCTAACTAGACTTTGACCTAGAAGTTGGCAACTGCCACTTGTACTTGTCCTATCGAGCTTACAACCAACATAGTCTAAGTCAGAATATCCAATTAGCTCAAAATTACTTGTCCTAGAGTACTAGATTCCAACATTTAGTGTTCCTTTGATATATCTAAAGATTCTTTTTACTAATGTTACATGTGATTCTTTGGAACAATATTGAAATTTTACACACATGCCAACTGCAAAAAAGTATATCAGGTCAATTTGCAGTGAGATATAACAAACTACCTATCACACTCCTATAGTATTTTAAATCTACGGGTTTACCCTCTAAGTCTTTATCAACCTTTACATTAGTTGTCATTGGTGTAGTAACTACCTTAGAATTTTCCATGCCAAATTTTCTAATTAATTCCTTAGAATATTTATTTTGATACACATAAGTTCCTTCCTTAGTTTGTTTTATTTGTAACCCTAAGAAGAAAGTAAGTTCACCTACTAGGCTCATTACAAGCTCACTCTCCATTAATGTGACAAATTCGTTTAAGAATGCGGTATTTGTTAAGCCAAATATTATATCATCTACATATACTTGGGCTATAAATATTTATTTTTCTAAGGTTTTTACAAATAATGTTGGGTATACTAATCCTTGCTTAAATCCTTTAGATATTAAGTAAATAGTTAGTCGTTCATATCATGATGTAGGTGCTTGTTTCAATCCATATAAGGCTTTCCTAAGTTTGAAAACATGATTGAGTTGTTTTAGGTCTTCAAATCCGGGTGGTTGATTTACATATATTTCCTCTTTGATGAAACAATTTAAAAAGGCCAACTTAACATCCATTTGATACAACCTAAAACCCTTATGTGTGACATAGGCTAACAAAATTTTAATTGACTCAAGTCTAACCACTAATGCATAGGTTTCATCATAATCTAATCCCTCTACTTGACTAAAGTCTTTTGCTACTAGTCTAGCCTTATTCCTAACAATTTCACCTTTGTCATCAAGTGTGTTTCCTATGATGGTTTTGTCTTTAGGTGTCGGTATTAATTCTCAAACATGATTCCTAGTGAATTTGGCTAACTCTTCTTACAGTGCAATAATCTAGTCAAGGTCAAGAAGAGCTTGATCTATGGTTTTGGATTCAATTTTAGATATGAGTGAAATCTGTTAGGGCAATCAACCCGTGATATGGTTTTGATGTGTGTGGCAAAGGGTTTAAGTTAGGTTGTTATTATGATTTGATATGTGTGTTGAAGTCGTGCAGGACTTAGTAATTCACACATAGAGCCTTTGCGGGTTCACCACTCACAACCTCGTGCTTGAGTCAGAGAAGGAGCATTGCAGAGTCGTGTTCTTGATGCTGCCGAGGGACCGTCGGACGAGATGACTTGAAGCAAAGCTAAGGAAGCAGACTTCGGAGGCAAGAGACGTGAAGGAGCATTGCAGAGTCGTGCGCCTGATTCTACCGAGGGACGTGGCCGCGAACGAAGAGAGCTTCGGTGAGGGACTTCGAGTGAGATAGAGAATGAGTAAATTGTAAGTAGCTCATTAGGTGAAGTTGGTCGAATGGTTGAGTGTTAGAGGCTCGACTACAAGGGTTGAGGTTTACCCGACCACCGGAAGCTCAAACAAATGTTAAGTTTGAGTTTCACATGGCACCAGTCTGTTAGTAATATATGGGAGATGTCCTAAGGCAATCGCCTTATGTTTGAACCATTTATATGATAAATGAATATTCACTATTTGAGTATACATATTTTAATGTATTTGATTGGATCTTAGACTCATTTACTGAATGTCCACGATACGATTCACAGCATGAGAGAATTTGTGATTGGATCACAACTAGTGAGTATCTCTACATGTGTAATTGTGATGTATCAGAATTATCCCTAGTCGATGAATTGATGGATTTGGACACCATCAATTCTGTCGAGACTAGCACGAGGTATACTCCTTGGTGTATCCAAGCAGCTGATTCTCACTAGCTGGAGACATTGTGATGTTCGGAGTTAATCATGGATGCTAGTTATGGTAACTAGTTCATTGGAGTGACCAGCCGTAAGACTTCATATGGTTCTCTGCATATATAGATATGTCAATGAAGTTCTTACTGCAGCTTAAGTGTGATGTTCCTTTGACTTGCAGTATTCAAGTCATCTTGATTATGAAGACTTATGCTTTGACATCTTAAGCAAGCATCTCTGAGGAGATGTGGACCCGGCATGATTGGGTATAAGTCGAAGTGATCGAAGGTGTTTGAATAGCCTATAAAGGATTCACCACTCCTTGCGAGGAGATGTATACCCATGGCCTCTCGTTGGATTGTTACTAAAGTCTTTGGCCAAAGCATTACATGTTTAGAGTAAGGTACTCTTCGATACATGTGCATAAATTCAGAATCGCGAGGAAATGATACTTGGGCTAGGTGTGACGTAGTCAGCCTAGTGGGGACTGACACAATAGACCATGTCCTAAACCAAGTGGGTATAAGATGAGTGAAGGGAATGGGGCACGATTCATTCGAGCTGTTGAAGGGTTTCATAAATAGTTCTGGATCAACCGTTGATCTTTTCGATTAATTGGGGATCATGATGTACTACTAGGTGCCACTCATGATCGTTCTATAATTAATGGTTAATTATAGACAGCCAACATAAACCGAGAACCTATTTGGTCACACGCACAACGAGCGTAATTCGAAGGATTTAAAATGAGCTTGAGAATGAGATTCTCAGACCGAGAGAAACTAGGTTTGGTTGGACCAAACAAGAAGCGAGTATGAAATCATTTCAGTCGCAATGGAAGCGTGGATGGGTCGTGTCTTATGAAGACATGATGGACGAACCAAAATGGTTTGGTTCTAATCCAATGGAGGAGAATAAACCAAAAGGGTTTGGTTTGTTTTAAACGAATGAACCAAAGTTGGTTTGGTTCATTTTAACTTAAAATAAACCATCATGGTTTGGTTTATTTTAACTTAAATTAATAGAGCGGGTTAACGGGCTTTTGGTTATGATCCGATAACCATTAAGAGAAGTTGTTCTCTATAAAATAGGGCTTAAGGGTTTTTTGTTAAGCCCTAACCTAATTTTATTAGTTGCCGCCCAACCCCCTCTCCTCTCAAAGTCGGCGCCAACCCTATTGTCGCCGCCCAACTCCTCCAATCGGCGACCAGCTGCTGTCGTCTGTTGGTACAATCGGCCCAGGTCACGATTGACCAGGACTCGAGTTTGACTCGAGTGATGTTTTGATGTTTCAACAAAAACATATGACAATGTAATTGTCATGGGAAAGTCCAAGTCTTGTGTACTTGGCATGGAAAGTCCAAGCATGGGTCTTGGCAAGGTAAAGTCCAAGTCTTGAGCACTCGGCATGAGAAGTCCAAGCATGGGTCTTGGCAAATGAGAAGTCCAAGAATGGGTCTTGGCAAATGGAAAGTCCAAGCATGGGTCTTGGCAATGTAAAGTCCAACATGGGTTGGCAAGGAAAGTCCAAGCATGGTCTTGGCATGGAAAGTCCAACATGGGTTGGCAAGGGAAGTCCAAGCATGGGTCTTGGCAAATGGAAAGTCCAAGCATGGGTCTTGGCATGGAAAGTCCAACATGGGTTGGCAAGGGAAAGTCCAAGCTTGTGTCTTGGCATTTGGGAAGTCCAAGGGGATTGATATTGGCGGCATAAAGTCCAAGCGGAGTCTTGGCAGTATAAGTCCAATGGTTGGCGGCGTAAAGTCCAAGCGGAGTCTTGGCGGCGTAAGTCCAATGTGCCTTGGCGGTGTAGACACCGTTAGCATGACATAGCCGATGGAAGCACCTGAAGGCTAGCGCGATGGATGAACAAGTCATGGATGACTTGGAGGGGATCAGAGGCATGGGGCGATGGAGGTGGCTAGAGGCTTAGGTCTAGGCTAAGGGTGGTCTAGCAAGTATGGGGCACCATGCGGGTTAAAACCTCATGTTTGAGGTTAGCGGTCGGCCCAGCATTATGGCGGTTCGGTATCGTGAAGTCGCACGACAGTT
Source organism: Wurfbainia villosa (assembly GCA_025175895.1). Classification (NCBI taxonomy): domain Eukaryota; kingdom Viridiplantae; phylum Streptophyta; class Magnoliopsida; order Zingiberales; family Zingiberaceae; genus Wurfbainia; species Wurfbainia villosa. Next base: position 36,996,099 of record CM045990.1, read on the forward strand.
CATTGACTGGAGCTGAAAATTGAATGATGATCGGCTGATCGGCAATGATAGCAATGACCGCTAAGTGACATGATCGCTAGTTCACCGCGAGCAGACTGCTCAGAACGACCAGCCACCCGACTACGCGACCGCGGCCGATCGTTGGCAATATTGGCAACGCCAAGAGATTCGTTGGAGTTTTTCCACATGGATCGAGCCGTTGTCTCACGACAACAGTGGCATCAGTCGACTAGTGACTTATGGCAGTCGACTGATAGGCAGAAACCCAGGTCGCGCGCAAGGATAAAAGGAGCCCGACGGGAGGGTTTTTGGCATCAGTTCTAAAGCGATTTCTTGGACGTTTTTGAGGCGATTTGCTGCTGCAAATCAGGGTCTTCAACCACGGTTCAAGAGATCAACAAGCAAGCGATCTAAAGGCATTTGTAAAGTGATTTCTTTACTTGTATTGCATTGTAATTTATTGTAATTGCTTGTTGTACTTAGTTTATTGTTGTAAACTGTTGTACGAGGTTTCTCCACCTCCGACTTGTGTCGAGAAGGAGTATTATTGATTAGTGAGTGCGTGTGCATCACTAGGGTTCGTACGAACCCGATCCGTGGAGTAGGAACCGTGCGGTTCCGAACCACGTTATATCTTTGTGTTCGTGATTGTTGTATTTCGTTATTGCTATTATTTCTATTCCGCTGCGCATAACGAATTTTGTAGACAAGCACGCGAACGATTTCCATCGACGTACGGATCTCGCGCTATTCACCCCCCTCTAGCGGGCGTCAAATCCCCAACAAGTGGTATCAGAGCCTGGTGGCTATTCAACGAATTAACAACCGGGAGCAAGACGCTAGTGGGTAAAAGATGGAAGTCCAAGATCAATTAGGATGGGACATCAACACACCGGTCCCTTATTCATTCTATGGACGAGAAGGTTTCAATTCTTGGAAGGCGAGAATTGAAGAGTTTTTGATGATGAGAGACCTTGAGGAATGGTCCGCTTTGATGGAAGGATTTGAGTATCCTAAGGGACCAAAGGGAGGGTTTCTCAAAAAGAAGAAATGGAGTGAGGAGAAACTCCGACAATTCGAGAAAAATAAGAAGGTAATCAAATTTATATTTGATTTAGTACCTAATGACATCTTGTGTAGCCTAGGTGACTATGTGGATTGTAAAGACGCCAAAGAGGTATGGAACATTTTGGCAAAATTCCATGAAGAACCTCATTCAATCCAAGAAGACAAGGAGGATGAAGAAGAGAGCTCATCCTCAAGTGAAAGTGAGGATTCGGAAGTTGAAGAAGAGTCAACATCCGGGTCAAGAGGAGAGTGTGAAGAATTGGAGGTTGAGAGGCCATCAATTTCCAAGGAGGAGGTAGAAGTGGAAGAAGCATCCACCTCAAGGATTGAGGGGGAGGAGAGAACCTCCATACCGAAACATCAAGAAGAAGCTTCGACATCCGGTCAAGATGAAGAAGCCCAAAGTCCAATTCCGATCTCCACCACCCTAGGTAACTCAAGCATGTCAATTAATAATAAAATGAATATTATATGCTTTGAGTGTAGGGAGCAAGGACACTACAAGAGTAAGTGCCCTAAGAAGGTGAAGAAGACTCCTACGGCACCAAAAGTCAAGGATGTCGGTGCCCAAAGTCAAAGAAGCAAAGAGAACATCATTTGCTTCAAGTGCCATCAAAAGGGGCACTATAGGAGTCAATTCCCAAAGGGGGAGAAGAAGGGGCAAAATGGAGCTTCACATGTAGGGGGAGCTAAGGCTAACCCTAAGGTATATTTTCATAATGCTCCTTCTTTAGTTAATAGACAAAGGCATGCTAGGAATTTTAATTCTCTTGCAATTTATGAAAAGCATGCTAGAAACAATGAATATTGTTTAGGAGCTAAGAAAGTTAACCTTAGGAGTAAGGAGAAATTTGGGACTAATGTCCCTAAAAATATCTTACCTAGAGAATCAATTAAGAAAATAGGGGATCACCTAGGTTTTAACCCTAAATGGACTAGGCATATGCCTAGAAAGTCCCATGCCCATGATTTAAATCAAAATTCAAAAATTGGGCAATTAGAATTAGAGAATCAAGCCTTGAGGTCAAGGCTTGAAAAACTTGAAAAGACCCTTAAAGTTATGCAAAATCAAATGCAAGGGTCAATTAGTCAAACTTCTGGGTCAAAATTTCAAAGTCAACACTTAGGACTCAAGAAGCAAAAGTCAACCAAGGGCAAGAATGGTTTGGGTCACAAACCTAAGCCTAAGGTAGCTTACCATAGTGTTCCATTTGATTATGGGACACAAACTAGGTCTAGGAAGACCAAGGTCAATAGGGAAGTCATCCCTAGAGTTGACCAAAGGGTGTGCCTAGTGGCTAGGGTTTCTAGGAAACCTAGGGTGGCCACTAAGAAGGTTGCAAGGGGAGTTACCCCTAGAGTCAACCTAGGTAAGACCCAAATGACCAAGGCTAACAAGCCTAGGAAGGTCATTAGAAAGGTATCTAGGGAGGATATCCCTAAGGAATACCTAATTAACCCTAGGAGCTCAAATAGGTTTTGGGTTCCTAAGAGCGTGATTGATTCACGCTAGATGGGTTTAGGGTGTGCCAACCTTGATTGGATGGGTAGTTAACTCAACCATGGTAAAGGTGGCACTTTAGGATATTTTCAAGGTTATGGTCACCTTGGAAATACATTTAAGTCTTAATCCTAAAAGTTTTTAGGATGTGCCAATATTACTTAAGAAGCTTGATAAAATGATCAAAATTGGTACAATTTAGGTTTAGAGGTTAGTGTGCCATTTTGGGTTTTTGGCACACTAGGGAGATTAATGATAATATGGCAAAATATATCTAATTATATCAAATGGCAAATTAATATTAAAATTTAGGTATTACTATACCTGTATATTTTATATGCCATGCCTTGATTGCCATATGTCATGTCATGACATCATGCCTATTTCTATGATTTTATATGTCATGAGTATGCTTAGGTTTTAGGTTAATGTCATGTATGATTAGTTTTATATCATATGCCATGACATCATGATTATGAGCATATACTTATTTATATCTTCATTAATGTCATAATTATTCATGCATTTAAGAAAATTTTGATTAAAATGGATTTAAGGACTATGGCATGACTTAAAGTCCCATTTATAAGGGAATCAAGTAGGGTTGCCTTAGAAAATGCATGAAACCATAGTTTAGGGAGAACAAAACTCACATCTCACATCTAATTGACATGTATGTGTATTTATACACCCTAGATACATGTGAGATGCTAGGATATGAGTTGAGTTTAAGGTGCATAGTTTTTGCATCTAGTTGAACCAAAACTCATTTTAATTCAATGTGGATCATTGGGAAAGCTTGTGTACAAGTCATGTACATATAGCCCAAGGAATATGATCCAAAATAAGGTTTTGAAAACATTTTAAAATCTTTTCGAAAAACCTTGGTGAAGTCTATCTTGTGATAGCAATCACCATTGATGAGATTGATACAAAGTGAGCTTAAACTTTAAAGTTTTTAGTCACTTTTGAATTTTGTATCAATTTCGCTATTTTATGGATAAAATATTTTTCAAACATTTTTCACCCATTGTTTTGGTCATAAGTATTATACGTATCAAATTTCGTGATTTTTCGATATACGTATAATTAGTTATGATTTTTTAAAATTGGATTCTGATAGCTGAATTTCAGAAAATTCAGCTACCAGTCGACTGCCATTGGTGGCAGTCGACTGATGTATGTGGCAATCGACTGATTACTATCAGGAGTCGACTGCCAGGTCTGATTTTGGGTTAACAAGATTGTTTAACCCATTTTCAGCCATAGTAAAAGTCCCTAACCACTCCTAACCCTAGGATATGCTTTGGGAAGCATTATGAAGGGTGAAAATCCATTGGATATGGATTAGGAGTTGTGTTAGGTCAAAGTATCAAATTTAGGGTGAGTAAAAGTTCTATGTTGAACTTAGAACCTTAATTTTGATGGTTTAGAGTTTCTATTGGCTTAGGAGCTTCCCAAGGACATTGTTGGTGCAATGGTCAAGGGGGAGCAAGCCTTTAGGGGGAGGAATCCATCTTGGGATGATGGATGTATTTTTTCTCCTTGAAAAGGAGAAGTTATTGGGAAAGTATCATCAATTGGGAAAATTGATGGTTTTTGATACCCAATTTGGAAATTGGGAGAGTGAATAGGATTGCCTCTCTTGAGTGATATGGGACTTATCACTAGGAAGATGGTAGGCATCCTAGGTATTTTTGGATCAAGGGGGAGATTGTAAGATCTCATTGGGACATGAGACATTGACCTCCTTGGAGAGATAACCTTTTTTATGTTAGTCAAAAAGGGGGAGAATATTTGGGGGAGAACATTTGGTTTACATTTTCACTTGAATGTTTGGGGGAGAACATTTGGAGAGTGTTTACCAATTTGGGATAATTGGTAAGGGATTTGAGTTAGTGGTCTAACTCAAATGATTTGTTTGGTTTTTGTCAAACATCAAAAAGGGGGAGATTGTTGGTGCAATCGGCCCAGGTCACGATTGACCAGGACTCGAGTTTGACTCGAGTGATGTTTTGATGTTTCGACAAAAACATATGACAATGTAATTGTCATGGGAAAGTCCAAGTCTTATGTACTTGGCATGGAAAGTCCAAGCATAGGTCTTGGCAAGGTAAAGTCCAAGTCTTGAGCACTTGGCATGAGAAGTCCAAGCATGGGTCTTGGCAAATGAGAAGTCCAAGCATGGGTCTTGGAAAATGGAAAGTCCAAGCATGGTTCTTGGCAATGTAAAGTCCAACATGGGTTGGCAAGGAAAGTCCAAGCATGGTCTTGGCATGGAAAGTCCAACATGGGTTGGCAAGGGAAGTCCAAGCATGGGTCTTGGCAAATGGAAAGTCCAAGCATGGGTCTTGGCATGGAAAGTCCAACATGGGTTGGCAAGGGAAAGTCCAAGCTTGTGTCTTGGCATTTGGGAAGTTCAAGGGGATTGATATTGGCGGCATAAAGTCCAAGCGGAGTCTTGGCAGCATAAGTCCAATGGTTGGCGGCGTAAGTCCAATGTGCCTTGGCGGTGTAGACACCGTTAGCATGACATAGCCGATGGAAGCACCTGAAGGCTAGCGCGATGGATGAAAAAGTCATGGATGACTTGGAGGGATCCGAGAGGCGTGAGGCTGATGGAGGTGGCTAGAAGGCTTAGGTCTAGGCTAAGGGTGGTCTAGCAAGTATGGGGGCACCATACTTGGGTTAAAACCTCATGTTTGAGGTTGGCAGTCGACTGGCATTATGTCCGGTTCGACTGTCGTGAGTCGACTTGAGTTCGACCGGCGCTGGAGTCGGGGTCAGCCTCGCAGGCGATCATTGCTCATTATGTGATCGGCCCGGGTGTCGAAGTGATCGACTTCAAGGGACTCGCAGCGATCGCTAGTTCACCAGCCGTTATCTCACGACAACGATGGCATCGGTCGGTGACTTATGGTCATCGGTGATAGGCGGAAACCCAGGTCGCGCGCAAGGATAAAAGGAGCTCGACGGAAGGGTTTTTGGCATCAGTTCTAAAGCGATTTCTTGGACATTTTTGAGGCGATTTGCTGCTGCAAATCAGGGTCTTTAACCACGGTTCAAGCGATCAACAAGCAAGCGATCTAAAGGCATTTGTAAAGTGATTTATTTACTTGTATTGCATTGTAATTTATTGTAATTGCTTGTTGTACTTAGTTTATTGTTGTAAACTATTGTACGAGGTTTCTCCACCTCCGACTTGTGTCGAGAAGGAGTATTATTAATTAGTGAGTGCGTGTGCATCACTAGGGTTCTTACGAACCCGATCCGTGGAGTAGGAACCGTGCGGTTCCGAACCACGTTATATCTTTGTGTTCGTGATTGTTGTATTTCGTTATTTCTATTATTTCTATTCCGCTGCGCATAACGAATTTTGTAGACAAGCACGCGAACGATTTCCATCGACGTACGGATCTCACGCTATTCACCCCCCCTCTAGCGGGCGTCAAATCCCCAACACCGTCCTCTCCACTTGCTGGCGTCGAGCTGTTGCCGGAGGAGCTCCAGTGATCTTCCTTGGCTCCGGCGACAAGGTGAGCATATTGCTTTCCTTATTTGGCCGGCGCAAGGTCTCCACCAAAGCTGTCCAGATTTCTGGACAGCTTGTTTCCTTCTTGTCGGAGTGTCATTTGGACGACGTTTGGAGCTCTGACAGTGCCTCCCTTGTCAGGGATTCGATCTCCGGCAATCCTCATAGGTGGAGGATGAAGGATTCGTCAAACGGTTGACGAATTCCTCTCCGGAGAAGTGAGTTTTTGAGGACTCGTTTTGGATCCGAATTTTGATTCGGATCGTGATCTTCTCTCGATCACATCATCTTCAACACGAAGCTAGTAACCCATACGAAGACGAGGCTCATTACTTTGTGAAGTCATACCGAAGATACTCGGCGTGGATACGGATAGAGACGATTCTAGCGAGGATCGTTCCGGTTGATGTCGTTCCCGCTACACGTGATACGTCAGGTATACGTAGTTTAAGTTTCCTTTTATTGCAAAATTTAAATTTACGGTTATGTCTACGCATGTTGTACTATGCATGCGTGTGATGTGTGTGTTGTAATAAATTAGATTTATTATTTTATTCCTTCCGCTGTGCACATGTTTAAGAAATATGTTCGAACACACACTCAGATCAGAAACCCAACACGATCATTGCCATTAAATGGCGATCGATCGCTCTCGAATCGAACGGGTTCGAATGGTATCCGATGAGTGTTTTTGGGCCAGCGATCGCTGCCATATGTTGGCGATCGACCATCGATCGATAGCTTATGGCGTGATCGGTAGTCAAGAGGGTTTGGGCCACAACCGCTCGTAGTCGACTGGGCAGTCGACTATGAGGCATCAGTCGACTGATGAATGCATCAGTCGACTGCCAAGGGTTCCGTTGGACTACAATGGTCGGGATCTGATGTGTTCAGAGGCCATTGTAGTGGCGACAGTCAACTGCCAAGGGCAGCAGTCGACTGGTGGCGGCCAACGGGAAGAAATCAGCCCTCTCTATAAAAAGAGAGGGTGTTGGGCTTTGGGAGGCTAATGCTTCTATTCTAAACATCTCCTAAAGTGCCCAAACGAATTTCCTCCTCTTCCTTGTGCTTATATTCATCTTATTGCAAGAGGAGTGATTTTGTAAGAAAAGGTTACCTCCGCCTAGCTTTGTGCAAAGGAGAGAATAGTGAAAGCTTGCGGAGTGATTCACCATGGATGAATCAGACTGTGGATTAGCGACGTAGCCGTGAACCACGTTACATATTGTGTTAGCATTGTTTATCTTTGCATTTGTTGTTTTGTTTGCTTGTTTATTAGTATTCCGCTTGCGCTAACGATTGTGTAGATGAGCAAATTCCACCATCCAATGGAAGAGGGCTATTCACCCCCTCTAGCCGGCCAATACACACCGATCGATCCCCTACAAGTGGTATAAGAACCAAGGAAAGCTTGTTGAGGACTAACTGCCACAACAAGCACATTCAAGAATGGCCGGCTCCAACATTCACCCACCGAAATTTGAAGGAGAATTCGCTTGGTGGAAGAAGCGAATGGAGGTATTCTTTGAAACCGATTTCGATATTATGTTTATAATGGAAAACGGTTTTGAGATGCCTAGGGATGAAGAGGGGAGAATACTAGACAAGTCAAGGTGGACTAAAAAGGAAAGAGAGGAACACCTTGCAAATTCAAAGGCTAAACATCATCTCCTCAACATACTTCCCCAACAAGAGATCAACCGAATTGGGGATTTCTCTAGTGCCAAAGAGATGTGGGAGAAGCTAGTGGAGTTTCATGAAGGCACATCCGAGGCAAAGCTAGCAAGGAGAGATATCCTTCGCTCCCAACTCAACAATATCAAACTCGATAAAAGGGAGAAGGTAACATCTCTACATTCAAGATTTAAAGAAATCCTTAACGGTTTATCTAGTGTAGGGGAGAAGCTCTCCAATAGGGACATGCTCATGAAGGCAATAGATGCTTTTCCCCGATCATCCAAGTGGAGTTCAATAGTGGACTCATTCTATATTTCAAAGAATCTAGAGGTAAGTACTCTAGATGAAGTTTTCTCCACTATGGAATTGCATGAATCTAGGCTTGAAGGAGTAGTAGAAGAGCCAATAATTCAACCTTCAAGAGGAGTGGCACTTTTGGCCAACAAGGGGAAGAAGAAGATGGAGACTTCCTCCTCCTCCGACGAAGCATCCTCATCCTCCTCCATGGATAGCACGGAAGAAGCTTACATGGTAAGGAAGGTAAGGCGTGCTTTAAGAAATTTTAAATTTAATAAATCTAATGATAGGAGGAGAAGACCAAGGGGGAAGGTGATTTGCTACAATTGCCAAGGAGAGGGACATATAAGGGACAATTGTCCCCTCCTAAACAAGAGTAAAGAGGAGAAGAAAAAGAAAGAAGAAAAGAAGAAGAAGAAGAAGGGGAGCAAGAAGAAAGAAGAAGAGAAGAAGGCCAAAGAAAAGGGAAAGGCCAAAGCACTAAAGGCAAGGACATGGGATGATCCTTCCTCTTCATCATCCTCATCCGAAGGAGAAGAAGAACATGTCTACTCCAATCTTGCCTTGATGGCTTTTGATGACCTAGACTCATCCTCCTCCGAAAATGAAGGATCAAGCACAAGTGAGGAGAGCTCTAGTGAAGGGGGAGCTTCTTCACCATCCTCATCCAAAGAAGAAGAGGACATGGAAACTATGGTAACGAACCTTTCACCAAGTAAAATAGTTTCCATGATTTCTAGTCTTACTAAGGATTTATTTAGAGCCAAGAAAAAGAACAAAAGCATGCTTGAGCAAATTAAGGATCTAGAAAATAAATTAGAACAAGCATGTCTAAATATTAATGATGATGATGCATGCTCACATGATAACTATATGTCATTTGATGTTAGTGATGCATGCATTGAAGAAAATAGGGTCCTAAGGGAAAAGGTAGACCACTTGACCAAGGCCCTAGAAAAGTTTACAATTGGCTCAAATACATTGAACATGATAATTGGGAGCCAAAGGGCAAGCTTCAACAAGAAAGGCCTAGGTTATAAAGAAAATAAAAATGAAAAGGCCTATAAATGCTTAATTGTTAGGGGTCAAGACAAAAAGAAGATAATAGCTAGAAAATGAATCCCTAAGGAGTATTTAGTGAACCCCATAGGAAAAAACTTATTTTGGGTTCCTAAATCCATCCTAAAGGGTTAGGAAAACCCTAGGATAGTCAACCATAAGTATTTCATCTATATCATATGTTTGGTTGACTTAGGATGGCGGGACAATATTTTTGAAATAGTGTTAGGTGATGATAATGCACCTATAAATAGATAAATCATGCTTTAGGTGATATTTGCCTTATTATCATGATGTAATACCTAATGCATGATCATAATTTGATGAATACATTTGTTTCATGGTCATAATATGAAATCAATGCATATGTGTTTTTATGATCATGTGGGATATTAGGATGATACTTAACCATGGGTAGAAATGCATGAAATTAATGGTTAAGTATATACAAATACCTTTAGGATGCATCTCACACTCACTATAGGCTACCATGATTGAAAACTTAGCATGGGTGAGATGATAGGATGATACAAATGTCCACTAGTGCCTATGGCATTTAGATGGTCATTCAAGGTATCCAAATAGCAATAATAGACCAATCATGGGGAAGGCTTATGTTTAATTCATAGACATATTGCCCAAAGATCATGGTTGGATATTTCACATGTTTTTAAAATAATTTCTTACTTTAAAATCTGTGTGTTCATGTTTTGAAACAATCCAAAGCAAAAATAGGTGTTAAAATGGATACAAACTTGATCAAAACACTAGTTCTTTTTAAAGCTTTTGGATTTTTGGCAAATACTTGAAAATACAATGATTTTTCATGGAAAACTATTTTTTCACTGATAAAGAACCTTAACAAAAATGTGTTCCCCAAATTTCACTATTTTTCAATTTTTTTGGAATCTATAGTGCATTTTTGAAATTCGTCCAGAAAATCAAAAATTCGGATTTCATTGTGCCAATCGACTGCCATACTAATAGCAGTCGACTGATGGACTGTGAACGAGCACTGTAAACTGATTTTATCAGGTTTTTGACTGGTTTTAGTTTTTGTTTCTCTCTAGACTTGATGCCATGATATATAAACTTTGTTTAATCTTTTTAATGGTGTCAAAAAGGAAGAAAACTATATGTTTAAGTAAGGGGGAATATATTTAGGGGGAGTTTCATGTATTAAGGGGGAGAGTTGCTAATCATGTTATTCACATGCTTTCTTTCCTTAATATTTTATCAAATGTTTTTACCTAACTTAAACAGATTATCACACATCAAAAAGGGGGAGATTGTTAGGGCAATCAACCCGTGATATGGTTTGATGTGTGTGGCAAAGGGTTTAAGTTAGGTTGTTATTATGATTTGATGTGTGTTGAAGTCGTGCAAGACTTAGTAATTCGCACATGGAACCTTGGCGGGTTCACCACTCACAACCTCGTGTAGGGGATCGATTGGCCGACTAGAGGGGGGGTGAATAGCCCTCTTTCGTTGGATGACGTAATTTGCTCATTCTCGTTGCATTGCTTGTCTACGATTGTTGTTAGCGCAGCGGAATAACAATGATAATAATAATACTAACAACACATAACAATCACAAGCAATACTCAAGCATATACGTGGTTCGGAACCGAATGGTTCCTACTCCACGGGCGAGCTCACCGAGCTCTAGTTATGCGCACGACACTAACTACACTCCTTCTCGACTACACGTCGGAGGTGGAGAAACCTCTCACAAGCTATTACAACAAGTAATATATGAAATACAAGCAATACAAAGATAAATACGAAATACACATAAAGAACACTTTACAACGCTTGCTTTGAACCCTTTGCTTATAGCTTGCTTTAGATGGCTCTTGAAGGTCTGGAATGCAGCAGCAATTCCCCTCCAATAGCTTCACAAAAGTCTTGGCGAAATCCTCCCACTTGAGCTCCATTTATAACCTGCATCAAGCTGATTTCGTGCGCATCAGTCGACTGATCGTGACCATCAGTCGACTAGTCCTGTAGCCATTGTCTCAGAACGGCCAGATCCACGTTGGTTAAGTTCCAACGGATCACACATCAGTCGACTGATGGCACCCATCAGTCGACTGATCCCCATCAGTCGAGTGCTAGCGAGCTCGACTCCATTCTATGCCCCTGCACAGTGTGATCAGTCGACTGCTACCCATTAACAGTCGAATGATAGTGTCAACAGTCGACTGCCCTCCCATGGTAGTCGATTGATCAGCCAGACTTCTGTTCAGTCGAACACTGGTCGAACCCATACGACCTAGAGCAGTCGACTGACACCTATGCCAGTCGACTGATGTCGGGCAAAACCTCAAACACTAAGTTGTTTGAGCATCCGACCGTCGGGGTAAACCCTCAAACATCAAGTTTGAGCCTCCGACACTCAGTCTTAGCCACTTGGCCAAGTCCACCTTATCCCTCATGGAGTTCCCCACGGAAGCTCTCTTCCCTCAGCCTACGTCCCTCGGATGCGCCAAGTGCACGGCTTCGCAACGCCATCCTTCGCGTCTCATGCCCTAGAAGTATGCTTCCCTTTGGGCCTCACTCCATTCGCTCCCCGTTCGACGGTCCCTCGGATGCATCGCAATGTCATCCTTCACCGACTCAAGGACCCCGAGCTTAGTGAACTTACCAAGTTCTCAAGACTTCCCATATGCACCAAGCGCACGGCTTCGCAATGCATTTCTCACCAAACACCAAGCCCCCATGTTTGGATTTTCCATGCCAACTCCATGTTGGACTTTCCCATGACAATCCCATGTCATGAGTTTTGTCTATCATCAAAATACTATCAAGGTACTGCTCGAGTCAAACTCGAGTCAACCTGGGCCGATTGCACCAACAATCTCCCCCTTTTTAATGATTGACAAAACTACCATCTCAAGTCTACCAATTCTCCCATATTGGCAATTCTCATATCCCAATGAGAATTCCAATGAACCCTAATTGGTAACTTGGTAACTTCTCCCCCTTTTTGACATTACATCAAAAAGGTCCTCCCCAAGGGTATGAATGTCTCATATCCCAATGAGATCTTACAATCTCTCCCTTGGAGGAACACATGCCTACAATCTTTCTAGTGATCCCATATCACTTAAGAGAGGCAACCCAAGTTTTCCTCCCATGAGGAAATACACATCCATCTTCCCGTGATGGAGTCCTCCCCCTAGAGGCTTGCTCCCCCTTGACCATTGCACCAACAATGTCCTTGGAGAGTCCCTAAGCCAATAGGAACATTAAACCAATCAAAATTAAGGCAAAGTTCAACAATGAACTCTCATCCACCTTAAAATTGATACTCACCCTCAACCCTTCTCCTAATCCATATCCAATGGATTTCCACCCTCTCGAATGCTCTCCCAAGCATATCCTAGGGTTAGGAGTGGTTAGGGGACCAAAACATGGCTGAACATGGGCCTAACCATCAAGTTTACCCGAAATCAGCCTATGCCAGTCAACTCCGTCAAATACCAATTGAATGGACTTACCATCAGTCGACTGCCATTATAGGCAGTCGACTGATAACTGCATTTTGCAGTTTTTCAATTTCAGAAATGGATTTCTAAAATTCATAAGTAAATATACGTAATTTTAAAAATCTTGAAAATGCATACGTATAATACTTATCCTAAACACTATGGGTGAAAAATATTGGAAAATTATTTTACCTATTAAATTAGGAGATTGATACAAAGTCCAAAATTTAAGAAAAGCTTCAATAAAGAGCCCTCTTTGTATCATCCCATTCAATGGTGATAGCTATCAAATGATAGGCTTCACCAAGGTTTTTCAAAATGTTTTTGAAACCTTTATTTCCTTTTTCCTAAACATCTCACTTATATCTAGATGTGTAAAACACATACAAGTCACATATCTTAGTGAGATGTGGGTTTTTGTCCTTTATATTCCCATGCATATTTCTAAGGCAACTCTTATTTGATTCCCTTCAAATTGTGCCATAGTCCTTAACTCCATTTTAATTTATGCATGATATGATTATGGCATAGATATGATATAGATAAAAACATATGCCAAAATCATGATGTCATGGCATGTGAATGATGTTTTAGCATACATGACATATAAAGATAAGTCTAAACATGATCATGACATTTTTAGAAATAAAAATGAAAATGATTACAAATCATGGCAAGTAAAGTATACTAAGGTATAAAATACCTAAGTGTTAAACCCAAATTGTCATTTCCCTAGTGTGCCAAAAATCCAAAATGACACACCATGACCTCTATGACCTAATTGTGCCAATTTTAAATCATTTTTTTTAAACTTCTCAAGCACATTGGCACATCCTAATGTGTCAACTCTACTATGGTTAGGTTAACTACCCATCCACTTAGGGTTGACACACCCTAACCCATCTAGCATGAGTCAATCACGCTCCTAGGAACCCAATACCTATTGGAGCTCCTTGGGTTAACAAGGTATTCACTAGGGATAACCTCCCTAGATACCTTCCTAATGACCCTTTTTGGTTTTGACACATTAGTCAATTGGGTCTTTCCTAGGTCTGTTGGATCAAGAAGCGTCGCTAGAGGGGGGGGTGAATAGCGAGCGTAAATCCTTTCGTTCGTTTCGTTCGAGTAGATAATTAAACGAGTAAATGTTGGTGCAACAATGCTCCAAGCATTTATATGTTTTGATGTTTGGATAATCATTTAAGTTAGGCAATGTGTTGTGATCTAATTGCGAATGTGTTTAAGTGACAGGTAAAGGAGAAGTCCAAGTATGATCTTGGCAAAGAAAGTCCAAGGGATGGACTTGGCAGCATAAGACCAAGCTTGTAGTCTTGGCAGTGGAAAGTCCAAGTGAACCTTGGCAAAGGGAGTCCAAGTATGATCTTGGCAAAGGAAGTCCAAGGGATGGACTTGGCAGCATAAGACCAAGCTTGTAGTCTTGGCAGCGTAAAGTCCAAGTGAACCTTGGCAAAGGAAGTCCAAAGTAAGGTCTTGGCAGCATAAGTCCAAGCTTGTAGTCTTGGCGGCGTAAAGTCCAAGCATTTGGCAACCCAAGACATGACGAAACCGAAGGAAGCTCTTGGAAGCAAAGCGCAAAGGATGAACAAGTCGCGGACTCGGAGGGATCCTGAAGGCGCAAGGCTTAATACGGAGCTAGAAGGTTGAGTCTAGGTCTAGGGTATAAAAACAAGTATGAGTTATTCATACTTAATGAGTATCGATCGATCGATGTATCGATCGACTAGTCAGCGTTTGGTCGGTGAAACCCGATCATCACGATCGCCTTTGGTCATAGCAATGACCGATCGCGATCGATCGGCCGATCAAGAGGAATATCGCACGTAATGCGCCTCACTCGACGCGCTTGATCACTGATCGATCACCCCATCGCGATCGATGGAGGGATCGATCGGTGATCACTTGGCCGTTGGAGATTGCGGCTACGAATCTCCGCGGAGATCGCATTTCAGAAGCCGTTGGCTTCGGCGGCAGTCGACTGATGTCATGCATCAGTCGACTGATCGAGGCCCAACGGGAAAAACAGCCCCTCTTCTATAAAAAGGGGCCATGGGGAGCATGGTGAGGCTAGTGCTCTAACTCCTAACTTCATCCTCGTGCTCACCAAGTTTTCTAAGTGTTTTTAGCAATCCAAAACCTCCTCTTCTCTTGTTCTTCATCATCCATCATTGTAAAGAAGAGGAGTGTATTGTAAGAAAGGTTTCTCCACCTTGGTTCATCCAAAGGAGAAGATAGTGAAGCTTGGCTAGGGCTAATCCACCTTACGGATTGCCGTGGAGTAGGAGCGTCATCTCCGAACCACGTAAATTGAGTGTTAGCGTTTGGTTTCTTATTTCGTATTTGTATTCGTTTTGTATTTGTATTGCTTCCGCTAACTTGATTCTAGAAATGAAGAAACGCTAATCACCCCCCCTCTAGCGTTACAAAGGTCCTAACAAGTGGTATCAGAGCCCGGATAGCTTGGAAGATCTCACCATCAACCAAGACATCAATGGCTCTGCAAGAGGGATATAGCATCGCCAAGCCACCACTCTTCGATGGGAGTCACTTCGCATATTGGAAAGGTAGGATGAAGTACTATTTAATGAGTAATATTGAAATTTGGCATAGTGTTGTAGATGGCTTCGAGGAACCGGTGGATGAGCGTGGAAACCCTATTCCAAGCAAGGATTGGACAAGGGAGATGAACCGCAATTTCGAGTCAAATGCAAAAGCCGTCCTCACCATCCAATGCGGCGTCACAATGGAGCAACTCAACAAGGTGGGGCCTTTTGAATCCACCAAGGAGCTATGGGAAAAGGCCATTGAGCTAAATGAAGGTTCCAAGGAGTCAAAGAGGGCAAAGAAGGACCTTCTAATTGGACAACTTCAAGCCTTCCAAATGAAGATGCATGAAACCGTAAGTCAAATGCATGGAAGGTTCAAGGAAATTGTGAACGGACTCCATATCATAGGTGAGCGAGTTGACAACCGGGACTTAATAAGGTATATTTTACAAGCTTTTCCTAGAAATTCTTTATGGACCTCTATAGTTGATGCCATTAAGGTAACTAGGGATCTCTCGCAAATTAAAATTGATGAACTATTTTGTGAGTTTGAATTGCATGAACAAACTAACATGTCTTCTAAGGAAAAGGGTTTGGCCCTATTTGTTGAAAAGAAAGAAAAGAAGAAGAAAGAAAGGAAAGAGGTGTCATCTTCATCCGAGTTGGAGCAAGAGTCAAGTAGTGATGGAGACTCGGCTAGTGAGGTGGCCCATTTTGTCAAGAAGTTCCTTAGAAAATCAAAGGAATTCAAGAATAGAGAAGCAAGGAAGGGGTCCCATTCATCGAGAGGTAAAAGTAGTGGTAATTCAAATTTTAACAATAATGTAATTTGTCATGCTTGCAATAAGAAGGGGCACATAAAGCCAAATTGCCCGGAGCTAAAGAAGAAGGAGGAAAAGGAAAAGAAGAAGAAGGACAAGAAGGAGAAAAAGAAGAAGGAGGCTATGGTGGCTCAAACCACATGGGACACACCAAGCGTTGAAGACTCCTCTTCCGATGATGAGCTTTGCCACATCACTCGCCATGTGGCACTCATGGCACTAGGAGATGATTCCGGAACATCAAGCCAAGAAGAAAGCTCCTCAAGTGATGAATCGTCATCTAGTGACGATGAGGTAATGAATTCTCCTAAAGTAGAACTTCTTTATAAATCAATTGCATATCTTCAAGAAGCTCTAGATAAATCTAAATCTAAGGTTAAGAGCATGAAGATAGAATTAAAAGCCATTAGGGATGAAAAACTTTTACATGTTGATTCTTGCATGCTTAGGGAAGAAAATGAAAAACTTAAGGATGAGGTTAGTGAATTGAAAACATGTTTAGAAAAATTTTCAAATGGCTCAAAAGGTCTTGACATGATCCTTAGTAGGCAAAGAGCGGTTTATAACAAGGCCGGTTTAGGATATAAGCCAAAAGAGAAAGAGGTTGCTTATATTTCATTAATTAATAGGAAAGCAACCATTAAGGGTAAAGTTAAGAAAGCTTGGGTACCTAAGAAGTTTTTAATTAATGTTACCGGTCCAAATGTTTGGGTACCAAAAGCTTGTGTTTTTCATGTGATTTAGGTAGGAGAGCGAGGTATGTGGATTGTGGATAGCGGTTGCTCAACACATATGACCGTCGATTTGAGCAAGATCTCCACAATTAAATACGTGAAGAAGGGGTATCTTTTGGGAATAGTGGAAAACTCAAGATACTAGGTAGAGGTACAATTGAGGTATCCCCTAAAATTGTTATTCACAAAGTCTTGCTAGTTGAAAATATGAAATTTAATTTATTAAGTGTTAGTCAACTTTGTGATGCAAACTATCATGTCTCTTTTGAATCCTCTAAATGCATGATTAAACACAAGGAATTAAATGATTGCATGTTAGTTGGATATAGGAAATCAAACATCTATTATGTTGATCTTTCATATTCTTCTAACATTTCTACTAAGTGTCTTGTGGCAAAAGAAGAAGAATGTTGGCTATGGCATAGAAGATTGGGGCACGTCAACATGAAAAACATAGCCAAGGTAGCCAAGATGGAGTTGGTCAAAGGGTTACAAAAGATCAAGTATGTCAAGAACAAAATGTGTGATGCATGCCAAGAAGGAAAACAAACAAAAGCATCACACAAAGGTAAAACCTTAACTAATACGTCTTTACCATTAGAATTATTGCATCTTGATTTATTTGATTGCCATAGCACTCCATCTTTAAATGGTAACAAATATTGTTTAGTCATTGTGGATGATTTTTCTAGGTATACTTGGGTTTACTTTATGAAACATAAGGATGATACCTTAGAAATAATCATAGGATTTAGTAAAAGGGTTGAAAATGAAAAGAAACTCAAAATCAACCGGATCCATAGTGATCATGGTGGTGAATTTGAAAACTTTAAATTTTCACAATTTTGTTTAGAGCAAGGGTACAAGCATGAGTTCTCTTGTCCTAGAACACCCCAACAAAATGGGGTGGTGGAAAGGAGAAATCGTGCCCTACAAGAAGCGGACTGCTAAATGCATATTCTCTACCTAGCTACTTGTGGGCGGAAGCGGTTAATACCGCTTGCTATATCCAAAATAGGGTTCAAATCCATAGGTTTTTAGGAAAGACACCTTTTGAACTATGGAATGGAACTATTCCCACAATTCACTATTTCAAAGTCTTTGGATGTAAAGTTTATATCTTAAATACCAAAGACAACTTAGGGAAATTTGAATCTAAAGCGGATGAGGGAATTCTAGTTGGATACTCATCCACAAGTAAAGGGTATAGAGTCTACAATAAGAGAACCCAAGGGATTGAGGAGTCCTCAAATGTTAAATTTGATGAAACTACTAGTACCTACCCTAGAAAGTCCTCCATTGATAAGGATATTAATGACAATAATCAAGACATTACCCAAAAACTTCAAAATTTGACCATTAGGGGTAATGATCAAGGGGGAGGAAAAGAAGATTCCGATGATGAAAGAAGGGTGGAGGATAACAATGATCAATTTGAAACCCCTTCTAGAAACCTAAGAATTCATCAAGATCATCCACTTGACCAAATAGTAGGAGATCTATCTCAAGGAGTAAGAACTAGGTCATTTCATAGGGCTCCTACTAGTCAAGTTGCTCTCATCTCACAAATTGAGCCCAAATCGATCAATGATGCACTCCATGATCCGGATTGGATTTTGGCAATGCAAGATGAATTGGCTCAATTTGAGAGGAGTCAAGTTTGGGAGTTAGTACCTAGACCCAATGATAGCACCATAATTACTACAAGATGGGTCTTTAGGAATAAGTTAGATGACCAAGGGAATATCACCAGAAATAAGGCTAGGTTGGTTGCTAGGAGATTTAATCAAGTTGAGGGGCTTGACTATGATGAGACTTATGCCCCGGTTGCTAGATTAGAATCTATTAGAATTCTCTTAGGGTATGCTTCCTACATGGGATTTAAACTTTACCAAATGGATGTTAAATCGGCATTTTTAAATGGTTTTATTAAGGAGGAAGTGTATGTAGAGCAACCGCCCGGGTTTGAGAACATAGATTATCCAAATCATGTATATAAGCTTAGGAAAGCATTATATGGGTTAAAACAAGCTCCTAGGGCATGGTATGAAAGATTGTCATCATTCTTAATTTCTAAGGATTTTAGAAGAGGACAAGTAGATCAAACCTTATTTATAAAGTCAACATTGAAAGATATATTCATAGCCCAAGAATATGTTGATGATATCATCTTTGGGTCTACAAATGATGATCTACTTCAAGACTTTATAAAAAATATGGAAAATGAATTTGAAATGAATTTAGTTGGAGAACTTAACTTTTTCCTAGGATTACAAGTAAAACAAACCAATGAAGGTATTCATATTTATCAAACCAAGTATGCAAATGAAATGATCAAGAAATTTGGTTTGGAAAATGCCAAAATTGTAAGCACTCCTATGGCCACTAGCACTAGAATAGATAGTGATCATGATGGTAAATCAATCGATCTTAAACTTTATAGGAGTATGATAGGTAGCCTACTATACCTAACCGCTAGTAGACCCGATATTTTATTTGCGGTAGGTATGTGTGCAAGATACCAAACTTGTGCCAAAGAATCACATTTAGTAGCCGTCAAAAGAATTTTAAGATATATTAAAGGTACTCTAAATGTAGGACTTTAGTATCCTAGGACTAGGTCATTTGAATTGCTTGGTTATACCGATTCCGATTATGCCGGGTGCAAATTGGATAGGAAAAGTACGAGTGGTGGATGCCAATTTCTTGGGTCCTCCCTAGTTAGTTGGAGTAGTAGGAAGCAACATTGTGTTGCTTTATCAACCACCGAAGCCGAATATGTGGCTATGGGTGGTTGTGTAGCTCAATTGCTTTGGATGAGACATACTCTTGTGGACTATGAGCTACACTACTCTAACATTAAGGTTTATTGTGACAATGTGAGTACCATCAACTTGACCAAAAATTTGGTACATCACTCTAGGACCAAGCACATTGAAGTGAAACATCACTTCATAAGAGATCATGTGGCAAGAGGGGACATTGAACTTAATTATGTAGAATCTAAGTCCAACCTTGCCGATATCTTCACCAAAGCTCTTCCCGAAAATGAATTTTCATCTTTAAGGAGAGAGCTTGGTATGTGCTTTGTGGAGTAAAATTCTAGGCTTGCATAATCCCATGTTTATATGTTATCCTTATACCTTGTTACATCTCACAAAAAGCCTTAAGAACCTTGATTTTTGTATTGAGACACCTAGAACCATGTGAGATAATAGGGAAGGTGTACTTGGCTCATCATGCTTGTTATGATGCATTACTATGAGCCAATGACACACCTAGAGACATAAACACCTTATGGACCAATCATTGGGAAGGCTTGTATTCAAGTAATGGATACATAGCTCAAAGAACATGGTTGGAAATTCCAAATAATATATATTTTAAACTATGTTCATCATATTTTGAAAAACAGTTTCCAAATGAACCACAAAAGTGATACAAAGTTTGCAAACTCTTTAGAACCTTTGTTAGATTCCAAGTTTGTATCAATCTTGAAATCTGAAAAACATATATTTTTCAAATTATTTTTCCTTCATCAAATATGATTTCAGAAATGTGTACGCAAAATTTCGTGATTTTTCGAGATTTATGGAATTTCTACCGTATTTCGGTTTAATAAAAGGCCAAATTTGGTTTAGTCTAGTGATCGTGGTTCGTAAACCGACTGATACACTGCGTTTTCTGATATTAAGCTCCATTTTCTGATATTTAGTGTATCCTTGATGTCCTAAAACTATGGTATGATAATGTTGCAATAAACAAAGTTTTAGGACAGATTAATGCAGTGTTTTAGGGGGAGTTTCATATATAATATCGTTTTCTTCCCTAAAATCCATTGTTGGTGCAAAGTTAGAACTTCATGTTTAATTCCTTGATATGCTTTGCTTCAAATATGGTTTACACATCATATCTTGGATTAAGGGGGAGCTTAATTTCAATCTTATACCTTAGTCCAAGATCCAATACCCTTAACTCTTTCATTTATGAATCCTTCTCTTTTTGATGTATGTCAAAGGGGGAGAAGGAATGTTTAAGTTAGAATCTATATTGGAAATATGATTATGTTTTTTTTAAAGACCTAACTTAAATGATTGTCAAACATCAAAAAGGGGGAGATTGTTGGTGCAACAATGCTCCAAGCATTTATATGTTTTGATGTTTGGATAATCATTTAAGTTTGGCAATGTGTTGTGATCTAATTGCGAATGTGTTTAAGTGACAGGTAAAGGAGAAGTCCAAGTATGATCTTGGCAAAGAAAGTCCAAGGGATGGACTTGGCAGCATAAGACCAAGCTTGTAGTCTTGGCAGCGGAAAGTCCAAGTGAACCTTGGCAAAGGGAGTCCAAGTATGATCTTGGCAAAGGAAGTCCAAGGGATGGACTTGGCAGCATAAGACCAAGCTTGTAGTCTTGGCAGCGTAAAGTCCAAGTGAACCTTGGCGAAGGAAGTCCAAAGTAAGGTCTTGGCAGCATAAGTCTAAGCTTGTAGTCTTGGCGGCGTAAAGTCCAAGCATTTGGCAACCCAAGACATGACGAAACTGAAGGAAGCTCTTGGAAGCAAAGCGCAAAGGATGAACAAGTCGCGAACTCGGAGGGATCCTGAAGGCGCAAGGCTTAATACGGAGCTAGAAGGTTGAGTCTAGGTCTAGGGTATAAAAACAAGTATGAGCTATTCATACTTAATGAGTATCGATCGGACCGGTCAGCGTTGGTGAGTCGGTGAAACCCGATCATCGATTATTGCCTTGGTCATAGCGATCGTGATCGCAGATCGATCGCAAAGGCATCGATCGGGATCAAGCGAATACCGCGAGAATGCGATCTCACTCGTCATTGCGCCTTGATCACTCGGTGATCACCCTATCAATCGGTGATGGAGGATCGATCGATCACCTGGCCGTTGGAGATTGAGGCTACGAATCTCCGCGGAGATCGTATTTCAGAAGCCGTTGGCTTCGGCGGCAGTCGACTGATGTCATGCATCAGTCGACTGATCGAGGCCCAACGGGAAAAACAGCCCCTCTTCTATAAAAAGGGGCCATGGGGAGCATGGTGAGACTAGTGCTCTAACTCCTAACTTCATCCTCGTGCTCACCAAGTTTTCTAAGTGTTTTTAGCAATCCAAAACCTCCTCTTCTCTTGTTCTTCATCATCCATCATTGTAAAGAAGAGGAGTGTATTGTAAGAAAGGTTTCTCCACCTTGGTTCATCCAAAGGAGAAGATAGTGAAGCTTGGCTAGGGCTAATCCACCTTACGGATTACCGTGGAGTAGGAGCGTCATCTCCGAACCACGTAAATTGGGTGTTAGCGTTTGGTTTCTTATTTTGTATTTGTATTCGTTTTGTATTTGTATTGCTTCCGCTAACTTGATTGTAGAAACGAAGAAACGCTAATCACCCCCCCTCTAGCGTTACAAAGGTCCTAACAGTAAACACAGCGGAAAATAAAGAGACACATTTGTTTTACTTGGTTCACAACCCAGCGGTTGCTACTCCAAGGCCCTATCGGTCCTAGACCGCGTACGGAGGGCAAAGCACTATAACGTCTCCTCCTCATTGGAGGTAGGAGACAACAATCACAAAATCGAAAAGTACGAGGATGAGGCAACAAGCCTACCTCACCTCGTTACGAATAAAAACAACGAATACAATATCAAAATATATTACTAGATGCTGCTGCCGACGAAGAAGATCTGAACTTGTTGTCGCGTCGGCGTTATGACGATGTTGGAGCGTTGGCGTTGTAGGAGCACTTGATGAATAAACTTGATGTAATTTGGAGTTGGAATCCTCCCCTCCTTTTATAGATTTTAGCCTCTGAATATGTCTCCTCATCTTTAGGAACGGATCACGAAGTTGTACAAAATTTATCGTGAAGTGGCCGCATCAAATGTTATCTGTTTTGACCTAGCGCGGTCGATTAAATCGCCATCACCGATCGATGCCTCCCATCATCGATTGATGAGCATCGATCGGCCCCAATGTCCAATGATCATTGCTGCACGCCACTTCCCTGCAGTAAGAGATTAGCTCAGAAAATGATAAATGTGACGGTTTCTGACCGTCTGATCTCGACCTAGACCTTCCACAGGAAGTCTTAGTCGAATCGCCACCTACGGTCGTCCCCGTACAGAGGACACGACCTTACAATCTCTCACTCACATGAGCTTACCTCAATACTTACTGTGTCACTTTCGCTTCTGGCCTTCCACTCAATTCCTTCGACTCTCTCTGAAGTCACTCGAGTGTTGTCCGACCACCGCGGCTTCCTCCGGGTGTCGCTAGCCTTCAGCTCTAGCTTTAGTACTTTTCTGCACACTCGATTTAGCTCGTGAGATAACGATGTAAACTTAACTTTATGTCTTTGCCATAATCAAAACACAGGTTCGATTATCTGGTGCCCCTGCACCAACAAGGTCAACTCTAGAGGTGACTCCTCCATTGACCTTCTTAGTGGCTTTCTTGGTTTTCCTTAAGTCCTTAGCCACTAAGCACACACCATGGCTAGTCTTAGGGATAACTTCCCTATTAGCCTTGGTTTTTCTAGACCTAGATGTGGTTCCATAATTAAATGGAAAATTATGGTAGGACATAGGTTTATGACCCAAACCTTTCTTGCCCTTAGACATTTCTTGTTTCCTAGGTCTTGACTTTTGAACATTAGATCCCTTAACCGAATTTGAGATAATTGCTAGGGTCTTTTCCAATTTTTCTAGCCTTGACCTTAAGGCTTGGTTTTCTAACTCTAATTTCCCCAATTTTGAAATTTCATTAGGTTTTTGGGAATTGTTTTTCCTTTTAGGCATGTGCCTAGATTTCTTGGGGTTAATGCCCAAGTTTTCTTCAATTTTCCCAATTGACTCCCTAGGAAGAATTGGTCTGGTATTATTGGTCCTAGGTTTGTCCTTAGAGACACTAACATGCTTGGCACCTAAACAATAAACCTTATTTCTACTAGCATGCTTTTCATTGATAATTGCAAGAGAGCTAAAATAATTCTTAGCGTGCCTTTTAATTCTAGGAATTGAAGGTGCATTAACTAAATTTACCTTAGGGTTAGCTTGGGAAGCTCCCCCTACATGAGATACACCTTCTTGCCCTTTCTTCCTCCCCCTAGGGCATTGGCTTCAGTAGTGTCCCTTTTGATTGCATTTAAAGCACACAATGTGCTCTTTGCTCTTGATTTTGAGAACTTCGGCATCTTTTGATTTTTGAGTTTTTGGTGCCGATACCTTCTTCTTAGCCAATTTTGGGCACTTACTTTTGTAATGCCCTTTCTCCCTACACTCAAAACATATTATATGAGCTTTATTTAAAATAATGACACTTGAGTTACCTAGGGAGGTGGTGGAGTCCTCTTCACTTCTTCCGGAGGTAGAAGCTTCATTTTGATCTTGTTCCGGAATGGAAGATTGCCTCTCCTCCCCCTCAATGCTAGAGGTGGAGGTCTCCACCAAATCATCCACATCTTCGAATGTGGGTGCCAATTCTTCCACGACATTTTCCTCTACTTGTGCCGGTTGGGAGTTTTCTTGAAATTTCATTATCTTCTCCCATAATTCCTTTGCATCCCTAAAATTACCCAACCTAGACCAAATGTTGTTAGGAATCAAATCACTAAGTAATTCGATTACCTTGCGATTTGTCTCGAAGTCCTTGATTTGGTCTTGGGCCCACCTTGACTTCTCAATTTACCTATTTCTTTCATCCCTAGGCAATTTGAAACCGTTTTCTAAAATTAGCATAAAATCAAAATTGGTTTCTAGGTATACCTCCATTTTTCTTCTCCACCATAGAAAATCTCCTTCGAAATTTGGTGGTTGAAGATTGTAGCCGGCCATCTTATAGTGCTCTCGCGGCGGTTAGTCCTTGAAGAGCAACCTCGGCTCTAATACCACTTGTAGGGGATCGATTGGCCAGCTAGAGGGGGGTGAATAGCCCTCTTTCGTTGGATGACGTAATTTGCTCATTCTCGTTGCGTTGCTTGTCTACGATTGTTGTTAGCGCAGCGGAATAACAATGATAATAATAATACTAACAACACATAACAATCACAAGCAATACACAAGCATATACGTGGTTCGGAACCGAATGGTTCCTACTCTACGGGCGAGCTCACCGAGCTCTAGTTATGCGCACGACACTAACTACACTCCTTCTCGACTACATGTCGGAGGTGGAGAAACCTCTCACAAGCTATTACAACAAGTAATATATGAAATACAAGCAATACAAAGACAAATATGAAATACATGTAAAGAACACTTTACAACGCTTGCTTTGAACCCTTTGCTTATAGCTTGCTTTAGATGGCTCTTGAAGGTCTGGAATGCAGCAGCAATTCCCCTCCAATAGCTTCACAAAAGTCTTGGCGAAATCCTCCCACTTGAGCTCCATTTATAACCTGCATCAAGCTGATTTCGTGCGCATCAGTCGACTGATCGTGACCATCAGTCGACTAGCCCTGTAGTCGTTGTCTCACAATGGCCAGATCCACGTTGGTTAAGTTCCAATGGATCACACATCAGTCGACTGATGGCACCCATCAGTCGACTAATCCCCATCAGTTGAGTGCTGGTGAGCTCGACTCCATTTTGTGCCCGTGCACAGTGTGATCACCGATCAGCTACCCATTAGCGAAATGAGTGATAGTGTCAACGATCATGCCCTCCCATGGTAATCGATCGATCGATCGAACTTTGTTGATTGAACACTGGTCAAACTCATACGACCTAGAGCAGTCGACTGACACCTATGCCAGTCGACTAATGTCGGGCAAAACCTCAAACACCAAGTTGTTTGAGCATCCGACCGTCGGGTAAACCCTCAAACATCAAGTTTGAGCCTCCGACACTCAGTCTTAGTCACATGGCCAAGTCCACCTTATCCCTCATGGAGTTCCCCACCGAAGCTCTCTTCCCTCGGCCTACGTCCCTCGGATGCGCCAAGCGCATGGCTTCGCAACACCATCCTTCGCATCTCATGCCCTAGAAGTATGCTTCCCTTTGGGCCTCACTCCATTCTCTCCCCGTCCGACGGTCCTTCAGATGCATCGCAATGTCATCCTTCACTGACTCAAGGACTCCGAGCCTAGTGAACTTACCAAGTCCTCAAGACTTCCCATATGCACCAAGCGCACGGCTTCGCAATGCATTTCTCACCAAACACCAAGCCCAATGCTTGGATTTTCCATGCCAACTCCATGTTGGACTTTCCCATGACAACCCCATGTCATGAGTTTTGTCTATCATCAAAATACTATCAAGGTACTACTCGAGTCAAACTCGAGTCAACCTGGGCCGATTGCACCAACACCTCGTGCTTGAGTCGGAGAAGGATCATTGTAGAGTCGTACGCTTGATGATGCCGAGGGATCGCCAGACGAGATGACTTAAAGCGAAGCCAAGGAAGCAGACTTCGAAGGCAAGAGACGCGAAGGATCATTGCAGAGTCGTGCGCCTGATGCTGTCGAGGGACGTGGCCACGAACGAAGAGAGCTTCGGCGAGGGACTTCGAGTGAGATGAGAGAATGAGTGAATTGTAAGTAGCTCATTAGGTGAACTTGTCCGAATGGCTGAGTGTCAGAGGCTTGACCGCAAGGGTTGAGGTTTACCCGACCGCCAGAAGCTCAAACAAATGTTAAGTTTGAGTTTCACATGGCACCAGTCGACTGCCATTAAATGGCAGTCCACTTCTCTGAGTCGAACGGGGTTCGAATGTTATCTGACTGAGTGTTTTTGGGTGAGCAGTTGACTGCCATATATTGGCAGTCGATTGCCAAGACCATCAGTCGACTACTTATGGCAGCAGTCGACTGGTCAAGAGGGTTTGGACCATAGAATGCTCGTGGCCGTAGGCGATCGACTATGAGGCATCGATTGGTAGCGGATGCATCGATCGGTATCAAGGGTTGGACTACAACGGTCAGAATCTAATGTGTTTAGAGGCCGTTGTAGTGGCAGCAGTCGACTGCCAAGGGCAGCAGTCGACTGGTGGCGGCCAACAGGAAGAAATCAACCCTCTCTATAAAAAGAGAGGGTGTTGGGCTTTGGGAGGCTAATGCTTCTATTCTAAACATCTCCTAAAGTGCCCAAACGAATTTCCTCCTCTTCCTTGTGCTTATATTCATCTTATTGCAAGAGGAGTGATTTTGTAAGAAAAGGTTATCTCCACCTAGCTTTGTGCAAAGGAGAGAATAGTGAAAGCTTGCGGAGTGATTCACCGTGAACGAATCGGACCGTGGATTAGCGGCGTAGCCATGAACCATGTTACATATTGTGTTAGCATTGTTTATCTTTGCATTTTTTGTTTTTTTTTGCTTGTTTATTAGTATTCCGCTTGTGCTAACGATTGTATAGACGAGCAAATTCCACCATCCAACGGAAGAGGGCTATTCACCCCCCTCTAGCCGGCCAATACACACCGATCGATCCCCTACAAAATCTTCCTTATATTTCTATAGGATGCCCTAGTTCGTACGCCTAGATTAGGATCACCTAACAATTGATTTATTTGATGATCAAGTCTAATTCAAGGTTTTCTTGAAATGTGTGTCTCATTTTGTGTGTTGTGATCAAGTCTAGCTTCATTATTTTGATTGGTTAGTTCCATGGTTGATTCGACTTTTATTGAATTATTATCTTCATTACATACTACATTAATAGTTTCTTCGATTCTTAAATATGCATTGTTATATACCCTATAGGCTCTACTAGTGGTTGAATAGCCTAGAAATATTCCACTTGATGATTTAGATGTAAATTTTCCTAAGTAATCTTTAGTGTTTAGTATGTGAAGTTTACAACCAAAGACTTTAAAATATTTAATGTTAGGTATCTTATTGTAATATGTTTCATAGGGTGTTCTATTATGTCGTTTAATAATTAAGGTTCTATTTTGGACATAACAAGCGGTATTCACGACCTCTATTCAAAACCTATCAAGTAACCTATACTCATTTAACATAGTCCTAGCGGCTTCTTGTAAGGTTCTATTTTTTCTTTCAACTTACCCATTTTGTTGAGGAGTTCTCGGGCAGGATAATTCATGGTGATATTGATTTTGATTACAAAATTCAGTAAACCTATGATTCTCAAACTCCCCTCCCTCCATGGTCACTTCTAATTCTTTTGATTTTTAAATTCTTTTCATTTTCTAATAATTTTCATAAATTAGTAAATTAATCAATTGATTCATTTTTATGTTTTAAGAATTTTATCCAAGTGAACCTAGAGTAGTCATCTACTATTACTAAATAGTACTAACTTCCATTTAGTGACTTGACTCCATGTGAGTCAAATAAGTCTAAGTATAGGAGCTCAAGTACACTTTTAGTTCTATCTAAATTAGTTGCTTTGTGTAAAGATTTAGTTATTTTCCTTGTTGACATGCATCACACACTTTGTTTTCTAGATTACTTAATTTGGGCAGACCTCTAACTAGTTCATTTTGACTTATTTTTTAGATAAGTCTAAGATGGGAGTGACCCAATCTCCTATGTCACAACCATGCTTTCTCTTGTTGTGTCATTAGACACTTGAGTGAGGAGCTTGGTAGATCTATTGTACATATGTTGTTGTTCCTAAGACCTCTAAGTATGACTTCTAAACAATCAATATTTTTAATTAGACATTCATTAGATGAGAATGTAACTTTATATCCAATATTGCATAATTGACTAACACTTAGAAGATTGAATTCAAAATTTTCTACTAATAAAACTTTATGTATTATAAAGTTGGAACTTAACTCAATGTTGCCTGATCCGATGATCTTTAGTCTACCGTTGTTTCCAAAAGCCACTGATTCGTGATTCCTAAATCTTATCTTTGTAAATTTCAATCGATCTCCGATCATATGTTTGGAGTACCCACTGTCCAACATCCATTGATCCTACATACAAAGTAGTTAGATTGGATACTGGAATTTAAATAGGTTTATTGTGTGATTTATCCTAAGCTTTCATCTCACTCTTTCTACATGATAAGTCTTGTTAGCCCAATGTGTGTTGTGAGATGAAGGTTCATTATTTTAAATTAAAAGTATCTAAACTTGTGTTAGATTCAAGTAGCTTGGGCTAGTCCAGTAAATTTTTCCAGAATTAACTTCCAGGTAGTGGCGAAGCATATGGCCTTCTTGGATATCAGGTAGGCTACTTCCTTAGACAAAGTTGATTAAGGAATTAAGTACTAGACTTGCTTTAAACTAGTTAAAGACTAAGTGAGTTAGCTTCGGTTAATTCCACTCAACTCAGTGCACCAGGTAGGACGCATCCAGCCTAGACATGCACTTTGAGGAGATTCCCTAACTTACTATCAGTTCACTTTGGCTTAGTACTAGGTTTTCCAAGTTTAAAATACTTTGTTTACTATCTAATCCAATCTAAGTTAAGCAATTAAATTAAACTAAGCATGCAAGACTAAATTAATCAAGTAAGAAAACAAATTTAGTATTAGCTCCCCCTAGATCATTGAATCGATACATTCTATCCACATAGTGGATTTGATCCTTGGGAACTCAATACTTGGTTGAACCTAGTTGTGATTTTAGACCCGACTTAGGGACCCATGCTTGGATTCGTTTACAATTATGATTTACAAGTGAAATAAATGATCTATTTATTGATCTAAACCTAAGTCTAGTCTTATTATATATGGCTCTTTGAGTTCCAAGGATTAGGTCAAGACCCTTGGAACCCAATGTGAACCTTTCCAAAGACGTCCTAAGCTCTTGAACTTGCCCCTTCAAGAGAAAATTCTCTTCCTCAAGGTTTTTGACTTGAGTTGAGTTTCCTTCTTGAACTTGACTAGTTGAAGAGGTTAGGCTAGCCTTATGCTTAAGGAGTTTAACCTCCTTAAGTAAAGACTCGACCTTCGACTCGGACTTAATCAACATTTTATTCAAAAATTTTATAGAATCATACAAAGTTTTAATTAATGAGTGACTCACCTTAATTGAACCTTTTAAACCAGATACAGATTCGTGGCTTGATTCAAACTCAGGCTCAATGTCAGATTCGAACTCGGTGTCGGCCTCAGACTCGGACTCGGACGATCTTGCTATGAGAGCCAAGTTGTTGACTTGGTCTTGTTCTTCCTCATCTGAAGTTTCTTCCCATGTTGTGTTTAGCGCTTTCTTGGATTGTTGTCATTTAGACTTTAGCTTTGGATACTCGGACGTGAAGTGTCCCTTCTTGTTGCACTCATAACACTTGTAGTTAGTGTCGAATCTCTTTTCCTTGGTTGGCTTGGATGGTCGCCTTCTTCGCTTGATCAATTTTCAAACTAGATTAACTAGTTCGGACTCCATCTCCTCGTCTAAATCTGAGTCAATCTCATCATCTTCGGGAGGAGGCTTGCTTTTCCCTTCTTTCAACCTACAAATAAGGCAATACTCTTCTCGACCAAGGCCAAATTCGATTGCTCATGTAATTCAAACTCAGAAAATATTTCATATAACCTAATTGTAGATAAATATCTAGATACTTTGTAAGCATCGACCACGGATGCTCATAAAGTAGTCCTAGGAAAGGCTCTTAGGGCGTACCTTATGATGTCGTGGTTCTCCACCTTCTGTCCGATGGCATGAAGACCATTTAATATATCTTAGATGCGAGCATGGAGTTGGCTCATGGTGTCATTATCCTGCATTTTCAGATTATATAATTTATTAACCAACAAGTCTCTCTTACATACCTTTGCGTTGGATGTCCCTTCAGAAGTTCGATAAGTGTGTTCCAAAGGTCCTTGGCACTGATGAATGGACCAATGCGGTTGAGCTCATCCTTGGATATACC
Organism: Wurfbainia villosa; assembly: GCA_025175895.1. Classification (NCBI taxonomy): domain Eukaryota; kingdom Viridiplantae; phylum Streptophyta; class Magnoliopsida; order Zingiberales; family Zingiberaceae; genus Wurfbainia; species Wurfbainia villosa. The sequence continues at coordinate 37,026,640 of CM045990.1, forward strand.
ACATTGCAAGATTTCAGTGGTCTTTGCATCGGCTTCAACCTGTCATTCATTGAGTTGGTCCACTTATCACAGTCCAAGAACTCTCCATCATCACTCATCGGTAGATTGAACTCTGTCTGAATAATGATCCATTTCTTGACTTGTATCTTAAGATAGCACTCCATTTGACCCTTCCAATAATGGAAGTCATCTTCATTAAAGATTGGAGATCGAACAATGTTGTATCCCTCAAGATGGGCCATTTAGATCCATTGCAAAGATAAAAAACACAAAAAGTATTCCAAGACTTGGTCTTGGATTAGTAGTGCAAGAGAAAAACTAAAACACACTAAAATATCTAGAGAAATAAAAAAAAAGTGCTCAAGTCGGTGGTTGCACTGAAATTGAGCTCCCCCGGCTCTGATACCAATTGTAGGATCGTAGGACGCGCTAAAAGGGGAGGTGAATAACATTTTAAAAACTTTCTTTTCTTTTATAAACCTTCACAGTGAAAAACAAAACCAAAAAAAAAACTAAGGACACGTTTTATTTTTACTTGGTTCACAACCAAAAGGTTGCTAATCCAAGGCCCATGGATCCTTGATCGCTTTCGAGAGGGCAAACAACTAAAAGAGTTTCTTCCTCATTAAACGTAAGATACAAGACAATTACAAAAGATTGAAGGGCGAGTAACTACCTTACCAGTCCTTGTACAAATTAAGTACAAAAGAATGACAAGCTCAAAAACAATATACCGACAATTAAAGATAAAAGAAGAAGCACGGTTGGAGTAGTGTTGTAGCACGAAGGAGCACGGTCGAAGAGCAAGAGCACTTAGGAGCAAATTGAGATTGTTGGTGCAATCGGCCCAGGTCACGATTGACCGGACTCGAGTTTGACTCGAGTAGTATTTTGATGTTAGATAAAACATATGACATTGATTGTCATGGGAAGACTAAGTGTGTAGCCTTGACAGTGAAAGTCCAAGTATGGGAACTTGTCATTTGGTATAGACACTGAGAGAATGACAATAGCCGAAGGAAGCATCTGGAGGCTAGCGTAAGATTGAACAAGTCATGGATGACTTGGAGGGATCCAATAGGCACGAAGCTAGTAGAGGTAGCTAGAAGGCTTAGGTCTAAGCTAAGGGTGTGTCGGATTCTCAAACATGTTGTTTGAGATTTTACCCAACGGTCGGATGCTCAAACAACTTGTGTTTGAGGTTTTACCCGACAACATTCGACTGATGGTAGCCCACTAGCATTCGACTGCGTTGCAATGCTTAGCAGTCAACTACCATCCTTGGGCAGTCGAATGTCGTTAAGGAGCAATCGACTGTCAGTGTTGGTCACGAGCACAGAACGCTCAGTAGCTAACTAATCAGTCGACTACGAGGCTGGCAGTCAACTGTCAGTGTATTCGTTAGTCAGATGCCAATGTGGATTAGGTCGTTGTCTCACAATGGCTATAGGAGCAGTCGACTGGGGCCTTATGACAGTCAACTGTTAGGCACAGAATCAGCCTGAGACAAGCATAAAAGGAGGAGCTTGAGGAGGATTTCTATAGCGATTTTTGGGGAGATTTTGGAGGAGAATTGCTGCTGCATTCCAGACCTTCAAGAGCAAACCAAAGCAAGCAACAAGCAAGAGTTCAAAGTCATTTGTTGTAAAGTTTTCTTTATGTATTTTATTTTATCTTTGTATTTGCTTATACATTTTTGTATTACTTTGTAATTGCTTGTACATGGTTTCTCCACCTCCGACTTGTTGTCGAGAAGGAGTTTTAGTAGTGGTGTGTTCATCACTCGAGCTCGTTGAGCTCACCCCATGGAGTAGGAACCCTAAGATTCTGAACCACGTATATCGACGTGTATTGTGTGTGCTTGTATATTTCTTTGTGTTTGTATTCGTATTTTCGTTGTGCATACTAACGAATTGTAGAGACAAGCATGCAAGAACAATTAAAGTCCATCGAGCATGAATTGGGCTATTCAACCCCCCCTTCTAGTCGGGCCACGATTTTCCAACAAGTGGTATCAGAGCGAGGAGCTTACCGTCGGACTCATCGCCGCGATAAGCAACCGAAATGGCCGACATCAACATCCATCCACCGAAATTCGAAGGAGACTTTTCTTGGTGGAAGAAAAGGATGGAGGTATACTTCAAAACTGACTTCGATATAATGTTAACAATAGAAAACGATTTTGAAATACCTAGGGGTGAAGACAAGAAGATAATCAAAAAATTAAAATGGATCGAGGAGCAACGACAACAATTCAAGACAATGATTAAGGTAACAAAAATGTTAATTAAATTAATACCTAACTATATCTTGTGCAAGCTAAGTGAATACCGGGATGTCAAGGACCTATGGAATAAATTGGTAAAATTCCATGAAAATCTCGAACCGGTCCATGGTGAGGAAGAAGAGGAATGTTCATCCTCTCATGCTCAAGAAGAAGCAAGTCCATCCTCTCAAGTCAATGAGGATTCGGAGATTGAGAGGGAATCCACATCCGGATCGGTAGAAGAAGTGGAAGAAATAGAATAAGCATCTACCTCCGAAAGAAGTGATGAAGAAGATCAAGAGACTTCCACCATCCTAGGTAACTCAAATGCAATTCATAATAATAAAGATAACATAATTTGCTTTGAGTGTAAGGAGAAATGGAATTACAAGAGTAAATGCCCAAAATTGGATAAAGAGAAAGTGTTGGTGCCAAAAGTTCAAGGAAAATTATAGGATGCCGGAGTCCTTGCTAAGAAAAGCAAAGAGCACATTGTGTGCTTCAAATGCAACCAAAGGGGACACTACCGAAGCCAATGCCCTAGGGGGAAGAAGAAGAGGCAAGGAGTTACACAAGTAGGGGGATCTTCCAAAGCAAACCCTAAGGTATACTTTAATGCACCTTCTAGTTCTAGGATTAAGAAGCATGCTAGAAATTATTCTAACTCACTTGCTATTGCCCATGAACATAAGCATGCTAGTAGGAATAGATATGTTTGCTTAGGGGCTAAATCGTATGAACTTATATCTAAGGACAAACCTAGGAACAACAACTCTAGACCTATTTTACCTAGGGAGAGTATTAGGAGAATAGAAGAGAATTTAGGCATTAACCCTAAGAAGGGTAGGCACATGCCTAAGAAGAAGAGTCATTCCCAAAAGATTAATGAAAAATTAAAATTGGAAAAATTAGAATTAGAAAATCGAGCCTTGAGGTCAAGGCTTAAAAAATTGGAAAATACCCTTAAAATTATGACAAACTCAATTATGGGGTCAAAGGAATAAAATTTAGGACCTAGGAGACATGAACCGTTTAAGGGCAAGAAAGGTTTGGGTCACAAACCTAAGTCCTACCACAATGTTCCATTTGATTAAGGAACTAAATCTAGTTCTAGAAAAACCAAGGTTAATAGGGAAGTTATCCTTAAGATTAACCATGGTGTGTGTCTAGTGGCCAAGGGTCCTATAAAACCTAGGAAGACCACTAAGAAGGTTACTAGGGAGGCAATCCCTAAGGTTAACCTAGGAAAGACCCAAATGAATAAGGCTTCAAAGACAAAAAGGGTTATTAGGAAGGTATCTAGGGAAGTTATCCCTAGTGAATACCTTGTTAACCCAAGGAGCTCCAATAGGTATTGGGTTCCTAGGAGGGTGATCGATTCACGCTAGATGGGTTAGGGTGTGTCAACCCTAAGTGGATAGGTATTTAACCTAACTATAGTAGAGTTGAAACTTTAGGATATGCCAATGTGCTTTGAGAAGTTGAAAATTGATTAAATTAGCACAATTAGATCTTAGAAGGCATGGTGTGCCATTTTGGGTTTTTGGCACACTAGGGGGATAAATGAGTATTAAGGCAAAATGGATTTAATATTAGAAATGACAATTTGGGTTTAACACTTAGGTATTCTATACCTTAGTATTTTATACTTGTCATGATTTACTTGCCTTGCCATGTCATGACATCATATTTATTTTTATCATATAAAATGTCATGATAATACTTAGGGTTAGCTAAGTGTGATGTTATGCTTAAGTTTATATCACATGTCATGACATCATAATTATTGGCACATGCTTATTTATGTATCATCTATGCCATAATCATTATTCATGCATCCAATAAAATTTAGTTAAGGATAACGGCATGATTTGAAGTCCCATGCATAAGGGAATCAAATAGTATTGCCTAGCATATGCATGAGACCCTAAATAACCAAAACTCACATCTAACTAGAACACTTGACTTATAAGTGTTTCATATACATAGATACAAGTGAGATGTTTAAGAAAATGAATTTAAAGGTTTTATAATCATTTCAAAATTATTTTGAAAAACCTTGGTGAAGTCTATCTTTTGATAGAAATCACCATTGAATGAGGCGATACAAAGTAGGGCCAAACATTGAAAATTTCAATGGTTTTGAACTTTGTGTCAATCTCACCAGTTTATGGATATTTTATTTTTCCAATATTTTTCACCTATAATGTTTGTTATAAGTAATGTACGTATGAATTTTCAAGATTTTTCAAAATACATATTTTTACTTATGATTTTTGGAAATTCGATTCTGAAGTTTGATTTCTGCACTATATAGAAATTAGTCGGCTGTCATGAATAGCAGTCAACTGGCGTCAACGACAATCGACTGGTGATTGTAAGAGTCGACTACCAAAGTTAATTTCGTATAAATAATGCTTGTTAGGCCCATGTTCAGCTACGTTTAGGTTCTCTAATTGCTCCTAACCCTAGGATATGCTTTGGAGAGCATAGGAAGGGTGGAAATCCATTGCAAATGGATTAGGAGAATTGTTTAGGGTGTGTATCGAACTAAGGGAGGTGAAAGTTCAATGTTGAATCTTTTCCCTTAATTTCGATTGTTTAGTGTTCCTATTGGCTTAGGGACTCTCCAAGGACATTGTTGGTGCAATGGTCAAGGGGAAGCAACCCTTTAGAGGGAGGTTATCCATCTTGGGATGATGGATGTGTTTTTGGACCAAGGGGGGAGATTGTAAGATCTCATTGGGATGTGAGATAACCCTTGGGGAGGACCTTTTTTATGTATGTCAAAAAGGGGGAGAAGAGACCAATTGGGGTAAGTTGGAATTCTCAAAGGTGAGAATTCTCAATTGGGGATAATTGGTAGACTTGAGTTAGGGCACCAAACTCAAAGGTGTTTGGGGTTTTATCAAACATTAAAAAGGGGAAGATTATTGGTGCAATCGGCCCAGGTCATGACTGACCAAACTCGAGTTTGACTCGAGCAGTATTTTGATGTTAGACAAAACATATGACATGTGATTCTCATGGGAAGACCAAGTGTGTATCCTTGGCAGTGAAAGTCCAAGTATGGGGACTTGGCATTTGTATAGACACCGAGAGCATGACAATAGCCGAAGGAAGCACCTGGAGGCTAGCGTATGGATTAACAAGTCATGGACGACTTGGAGGGATCCGATAGGCGCAAAGCTAGTAGAAGTGGCTAGAAGGCTTAGGTCTAGGTTAAAGGTGTGTCGGATTCTCAAACATGTTGTTTAAGATTTTACCCGATGGTCAGATGCTCAAACAACTTGTGTTTGAGATTTTACTCGACGGTCGGATGCTCAAACAACTTGTGTTTGAGGTTTTACCCGACAACAGTCGACAGGTGATATGTCCCAGTCGATTGATGGTAGCCGACCGGCATTCGACTACGTTGCAATGCTTGGCAGTCGACTGCCAGCCTTGGGCAGTTGACTGCCATTAAGGAGAAGTCGATTGCCAGTGTTGGTCGCGAGCATAGAACGCTCTGTAGCTGACTAATCAGTCGGCTACAAGACTGGCAGTTGACTGATGGTAATGGGCAATCGAATACCAGTGTATCCGTTGGTTGGATGCCAACGTGGATTAAGTCGTTGTCTCACAATGACTACAGTAGCAGTCAACTGGGGTCTTATGGCAGTCGACTGCTAGGCGTGGAATCAGCCCGAGATAAGCATAAAAGGAGGAGCTTGGGGAGGATTTCTATAGCAATTTTTGGGGAGATTTTGGAGGGAAACTGTTGCTGCATTCTAGACCTTCAAGATCAAACCAAAGCAAGCAATAAGCAAGAGTTCAAAGCCATTTGTTGTAAAGTTTTATTTACATATTTCTTTTCATCTTTGTATTTGCTTGTACATTTTTGTATTACTTTGTAATTTCTTGTACGAGGTTTCTCCACCTCCAACTTGTTGTCGAGAAGGAGTTTTAGTAGTGGTATGTTCATCACTCGAGCTCGTTGAGCTCACCCCGTGGAGTAGGAACCCAAAGGTTCCAAACCACGTATATCGTCGTGTATTGTGTGTGCTTGTATATTTCTTTGTGGTTGTATTCGTATTTCCGTTGTGCATACTAACAAATTGTAGAGACAAGCACGCAAAAATGATCAAAGTCCATCGAGCATGAATTGGGCTATTCAACCCCCCCCCCCCATTTAACCGGGCCACGATCTTCTAACAGAGATCTAGGGTTTATGTCTTCTTTTATAGAGTTTCCTAAGCCTTTGAGATCATTCATTTTGTCAAGATCTAGATCTAGATAAACTTTATCCAAACTTCTTATCTTTGAGGTGGCAACTTGGCTCTTCACGTGCACACCAGTCGACTGCTCCTATTTCCAATCAACTGCTATAACCAGTCGACTGCTGATTCCTCCAAGTCGATTGTTGCACTTGAATTTCCATTCAATCGCCTACATCACAAGATTAGTCCAAGCCATATACAACAATAGTGGTAATGACAGTCTTCGACTGTCCGATCTCGACTTTGGCATTCCCTCGGAATCATTAGTCAAATCGACACCTAAGGTTGTCCCTATACCGAGGACGTGACCTTACCACCGCTCCTCACACAGAGCTTACCTTTCTTACCTTTGGTTCGTCTGACCTATTGCTTATCATCTAATCTTTGACCACCATTCCTCCTGATATCTTGAGCTCAGCTAAGACTATTCAAGTTCTTCACACTTTACAGATCATATAAGATTACATATTAACTTAACTTTGAACCTTTTCTATTATCAAAACTCAGGTTCTATTATCTGATGCCCCTGCACCAATAGATGGAGTCATTGTGAGACAACGACATTGAGGTCAGTTGACTATTGGTAAGAGCAGTCAACTAAAAGATGAAAACTCAGCCCGAGCTTAGCTTTATAAGGAGACTTTGTGGAGGATTTGGAGATGTCGGTTCTTGTGATCTTAAAGGGGAAAAGTTAATGTTTTCCAGACCTTCCAAGTTATCCAAAGCAACCAAAGCGTGATCAAGTAATCAAAGCTTATTTGTAAAGCATTTTCTTTACTTGTATTCATTCTTATTGTAATTGCTTGTATTTGGTTGTATTTCTTATTGTTGTAATAACTTGTACAAGGTTTATCCACCTCTGGTGTCACACCGAGAAGGAGAGGTTCATAGTGAGGGTAGATCACTATAGCACCACCATGGAGTAGGAACCCAAATTACGAACCACATAAAAATCTTGTTGTTATGTGTGTGCTTGTATTTGCTATTTTACTTTATTATTCCGCTGCATATTACTAATTAATTGTAGGCTAGCATGCAATCCATTGAATCGAAGAGAAAAATGCTATTCACCCCCTTCTAGCGTGATGTTTGATCCCCAACAAGTGGTATCAGAGCCTGGTGCTCTCAGAAGAACAAGTCACCCTGATTACCAACCCATCAAGTGGTATTAGCGAGGCACTCTTCACAGGATTAACAACCGATGGAGCATGCGCTAGAAGAAATAGAGTTTCAAGATAGATTGAGGGATGACATCACGGTTCTGCCTTCCTTCAATCATGAATTTCGCATATTAGAAAGGTAGAATGATGTATTTTCTTATGTGTGATTTTGATAATTGAATTAGCATTGTAGTAGGGTTCGAAGCTCCAAAGGATAAGAAGGGAAAATACTCAAGAAGAAGAAGTGGACCAAGGAGCAAATCCAATATTTTGAAATAAATAATAAGGCAACGGAAATGTTAGTTAATTTGTTACCTAACGATATTTTGGCAAAGTTAGGTGAGTTTAGGGATGCTAAGGAATTATGGAGTAAGCTAAACAAGCTCCATGAAGAATCCTCACCGGCTCAAGTAGAGGAGGAATCCAAAGAATCAAGCTCATCATCTCAAAAGCTTGAGGAATCAGAAGTTGAGAGATGTTCAACATCCGAGGAAGAGGAGGTTGAAGAAGCCTCCACTTCTAGGATTGTGGGAGAGGAGAGACCATCCTCGATGTCAGAGCTAGAGCAAGAAGAAGAACCCTCTATCTCTGGAAGAAATGAAGAAGAAATCCACCATTCCCTTACGAACCAAGAAGGTAACTCAAGCATGCTAAATACAAATAAAAATCATATAATGTGCTTTGAGTGTAGGGAACATGGGCATTACAAGAGTAAATATCCAAAATTGGCCAAGAAGAAAACTCAAGTGTCAAAGGCCAAGGAAAAGTCAAAGGAGGCTGGAGCCCCGATAAAGAAGAGCAAAGAGCACGTGGTGTGCTTCAAGTGAAATCTAAGAGGGCATTACAGAAGCCAATGTCCGAGGGGGAGTCACCCTAGGAAGGGCAAGGGAGGAGCTTCACATGTAAGGGGAGCTAAGGCAAATCCCAAGGTATATTTCAATAATTTTCGTTCCTTATGTAAGTATAAAATGCATGCTAGGAATGATTTTAACTTACTTGCAATTGTTCATGAGAAAAAGCATGCTAATAATAATAAATATTTTTATTTAGGGGCAAAATTTTGTGAATTTAGGTCTAAGGATAACCCTAAGACTACTCTACCTAATGATAAGAAGAACCTAGGCATTAACCCCAAGAAATGTAGACACATGCCTAGGAAGAAGAATATCTCAAGAAATAATGAAAATTCAAAATTTTAGATATTAGAAAAGGAAAATCAAGCCTTGAGGTGGCTTGATAAATTAAAAAAGGGCCTCACAAAAGTGTTAAATTCAAGTCAAGGGTCAAGTAGCCAAAGGTTAGAGTATACAAGGCAAGCATTGCCTAAGGACAAAAAAGGTTTAGGTCACAAGCCTAAGTCCAAGGAGGTAATGCCGACCTACCACAATGTTTCATTTGACTATGGAACTAAGTTTAGGTCTAGGAAGGTCAAGGCCACATTGGAGGCAATCCCTAGAGTTGGCCTTAGGAAGACCGAAGTGACTAAGGCCTCTAAAAGGCCTAAGAAAGTCACTAGCAAGGTTACAAGGAGAGTTTCCCCTAGAGTTAAGCTTAAAAAGACCCAAATGACCAAGGCTTCAAAGCCTAGGAGGGTCATTAGGAGGGTAACTACGGAAATTATCCCTAGCGAATACCTAGTTAACCCAAGAAGCTCCAATAGGTATTGGATTCCTAGGAGTGTGATTCCATCATGCTAGATGGGTTTAAGGTGTGTCAACCCTAAATGGATGAGTAGTTAACCTAACCATAGTAGAGTTGATACTTTATGACATTTTCAAGGTTAAGTGAAACCTTGGAAATGAGCTTAGAATTATATCCTAAAAGATTTTAGGATATGCCAATTAAATTTGAGAAGTTTAAAAAGAATCAAAATTGGCACAAGATATATTAGAGTTAATAGTATGCCATTTTAGGTTTTTGACACACTTGATTAATTGATGCATTATGGCAAAATGAGGTTTAATCCTAGTAAATGACAATTAGGCTTGAAATCTAGGTATTCTTATACCTTTATATTTTATTTGTCATGCTTTTTTTGCCATATGTCATGTCATGACTGTTGATGCAGTAAGCATCACTTCTTAGTTTTGATGTATGAATCACAGTTAAGAGTTAGGATCCACTTGTGATCTAATATAGGTGTTAAGTGTGCAGGCTTAAAAGGAAGTCCTAGTAGGTCGTGTTGACCGGATACTAGGCACGTATCATGACAGATCAGGAGGACCGGACACTAGGCATGAAGTCCAGATGGGTCGTGTGGACCGGATATTTGGCATGAAGACCAATTGTGTCAAGAGACCGGATAATCGGCAAAAAGTCCAGCTGGGTCAGCCAGATCGGACAGCTAGTGGAAGCCCTGGTGGGTCAGATCGGATGTCAAGAATGGTAAGTCCGGCAGGTAGCCGGTAGGTAAGCCTCGAGTGAAGAGGTGAGGTCGAGTCCTCTGTAGGGGGACAAAGCTAGGCGTCAATCCGATGAAAAGTCTGCATGGGACTTAGTAGTCGAGATCGAGCAATATTACTACTGCTATTGTAATTCATATTACCTATCTTGTGCTAATCTTATTTTGCATGGACCAGTCGACTGAATGGATTCAAGTCGACTGAAGTCCAGTTGACTAGAGATGTATTAGTCGACTGGATACCTATTTGGCAGGATCAGCTGGTGATCAATCAGAGGTCGTGCGATGCATATGGAAAGGGCTTGAGTCGACTGAAGAGCGAAATTTTCCGATGCGGAGCCGAGTGATGTGGAGTCGACTGGAGAGGATTCAGTTGACTGGAAGACCACGAATTCCATCTCGACGGGCTAATGTGGAGTCAACCGGAAGGCATTCCATTCGACTAGAAAAAGTTTATAAAAGTTATGCTCGACCAGATCCAATAATCGAACTCAATCAATGTCGAAGTGTTGCCGAAATATTTGCTTGTCCACTAAATTTTCATTCCACAACAAGACGACCTTCTGACACACTGCAACTACTTCTACAATCCCTTAGTGTCAGTATAAAGTCTTGTATTTCATTTTAATTTATTATTTCACTTCTGCACTTAATTTTAAGAAGAGTGGGTAGTGTGTTACCCTTCATCATTTGTAAAAAGCGAAATCCTCCAAAGTCGAGAGTTCTCGAGTCGGAGGGTATTTAGTGAATTGCCCATCGAGGTAGCTCGCGGGAGAGCTACAGGCCTTGGAGTAGCAACCCAGTTAGGGTTGTGAACCAAGTAAATTTCTATGTCTAACTTGTTTTATTTCTGCTGCATATTCTGTTAAAATTTATAAAATACCGAGATTCACCCCCTCTCTCAGTCTACTCGATCCTATAATTGGTATTAAAGCAGGGGCACTCCGAGTTAATGAAACCACCATCGTGAGCATTAGATTAGTTTGGATTGAATTAGAATAATTTTTATTGAATTAGAATAATTTTTATTGCATTAGAATAATTTTTATTGCATTAGGATAATCATTATTGCATTAGAATAATTTTTATTGCATTGGAATAATTTTTATTGCATTAAGATAATTTTTATTGCATTAGAATAATTTTTATTGTATTAGGATAATCTTTATTGCATTAGGATAATTTTTATTGCATTGGAATAATTTTTATTGCATTAGAATAATTTTTTATTGCATTAGATTAATTTTTATTGATTAAAATAATTTTCTGCATATTAAAATCATTTTTTGCACATTAAAATATTTTTCTTCACATTAAAATATTTTTCTACACATTAAAATATTTTTCTACACATCAAAATATTTTTTTGCACATTAAAATATTTTTTTACACATTAAAATTATTTTTTGCACATTAAAATATTTTTTTGCATATTAAAATCATTTTCTGCAAATTTAATTTAATTGAAATATTTTTCTGCATATTAAAATAATTTCTTGCATATTAAATTTATTTCATTTAATTTAATTTTTTATCCTTAGAAAATATTTCATTGATAATGTCACACTTAGGGATATAGCACCGTTCGCCCTCCTCTCTTCAATGGAGAGGACTTTTCCTACTGGAAAAGACGAATGGAGTGCTACCTGAAGATTGACCTAGAGGTCTGGTTTTCAATTAGGAAAGGGTTCACAGCTCCGGCAGACGACTCGGTTGAGTTGTTAGAATCGGAGAAATGGACCGCAGATATTCAAAAAAGAGCTCAAGTCAATTACAAGGCACTTAACACCTTGCAATGCGACTTACCAAAGAAGAGCTCAATATGGTAGGTCCATTCGAAAATTTTAAGGAATTATGGAAAAAATTAATTGAATTGCATGAGGGTACAAATGACACTAGGATAGCTAAACGGGACATGCTATTAAATAAATTATTTAATTGTAAAATGAACGAAAATGAAAATGCTAGTCAACTTCATATTAGGATTAAAGACATATTAAATGGATTGCATTTAATAGGACATCAAATAGAAAATAGGGATATAATTAGGTATACCCTTAAGGCATTCCCGAGAAATACCTTATGGACATCGATTGTCGATGCCTATAAGGTATCTAGGGATCTCTCCACAATTAGGTTAGATGAACTATTTTGTGAACTTGAACTACACGAACAAGCTAACTCAGGTCAAATCGAGAATGGTATAGCTTTGATGGTAGGTTCAACAAAAAAGGAAAGAAAAGTGAAGAGTGAATCAGAAGACGAGTCGGAATCAGAAACAAACGAAGAAGAGGTGATTGTAAATATGGTAAGAAAGATGTTCAATCGGAGGAAGAGGTTTACGAAGAAAGATGCAAAAAGGTGGTTGATAACAAGTCGAGACCCCAATCGGAAGTGACGTGCTACGAATGCAATGGAAAAGGACACTACAAGTCAGAGTGTGCAAACTTAAAAAAGGAAGAAAAACCAAAAAAGGAAAAGAAGAAGAAGGCGCTTAAGGCCACATGGGATGAGTCATCATCAGAGGAGTCGGACGCGGAAGAGATGAAGAGAAGCTTCGTCGCATTTATGGCTGAATCGAGATCGGGAATCGAGTCGAGTTAAGTGCGAGTCGATTAAGTCCTTCAAGGTTCAAATGAGGTAACTTCTCCATTATAAGATAAATTATATAATATTATTGCATGCTTAGGTAGGAAGTTAGCTAAGTCCAAGAATCGAGTCAATTCGCTACTTAAGGAAATCCAAGTACTTAAGGAGCAAGTCAACTCTAAGACTTCGACTTGCCAAATTAAGGATAGAGACTCAACTCAAGTTGCAAAGCTTGAGGAAGAGAACTCGATCCTAAAAAGGCAAATAGAAGACCTAACTGGATCATTGGAAAAGTTCACTTCGGGTTTCAAATATCTCAACATGATGCTTGGATCTCAGTGAACTATGTACAACAGATCCTGACTCGAGTATAAGGCTAAGTCCACCTATAAATCATACATGTCATTACTTACCCGAAATGCTAAGAATCGAGTCCAAGCATGGGTTCCTAAGTCTAGCTTAGTCAACCAAGTTGGATCAAATCAATTTTGGGTTCCCAAGAGTCAAGTTCACTTAGTGAACAAAACTCAAGCTAGCTACCATTTAGGGGGAGCTAACACCTTGCTTGTTTCCTTGTTTAGTTAAACACTTGAATGTTTTAGTTTATTTTACTTGTTTTAGTTAAACACTTGCATGTTTTAGTTTACTTTACTTGCTTAATTTAGAACGGACTAGATAGGAAACAAAGTAGTTTAAACTTGAACAACATAGTACTAAGACAAGTGAACTGATAGTAAGTTAGGGAAGCTCTTCGAAGTGCATGTCTAGGAAGTGGTCGTTGCTTCGATAACCAAGAAGGTCATGTGCCTCGCCACGACCTGGTGCACTAAGTCGAGTGGAACTGACCGAAGCTAACTCACTAAGTCTTTAACTAGTTAGACCAAGGCTTAGTCTAAAGTGAATCAAGTACTTGATTCCTTTATTGACTTTGTCTAGGAAGTGGTCATTGCTCCGATAACCAAGAAGGCCATGTGCCTCACCACGACTTGGAAGTCAATACTGGAAAAACCTATTTTACTAGCTCAAATCCAGCTTGAATCTAACACAAGTCTAAACACTTTGAAATTTCTCATTAAATTTAATTAAGATAAAAGAAATATTCATCTCACAAAACCCATAGGGATGTGTATTGAAAACCTAGCTTGGGTGAGATGATTTAGAACTTAATTGAGTTTGATTTAGCATAATTCAATCTAATAAACTTAATAAATTTACCCTAATAACTTACCTTAATTAAAACTCAATTTGTTAAAATCAACTTAACTTAATCATAAACTAAACAAATATACCTAACTAAAACAAATTAACTTAACAAAACTTAATTTATTAAAATCAACCCAACTTAATATAATTAACCAAAATTAATTTAACAAATTTACTACCTAAATAGAATTTAAGAAAATTCATCCTACTCAAGTTATGAATTATCTTAAAAAAATTTAATTCATGTAGGATTCCAGAATGGACCAATGGATTCTGGATAGTGGCTGCTCCAGACATATGACTGGAGATAGTCAAAAATTCTCGGAATTAAGCTATAAGAACCTAGGAATAGGTCTCCTTTGGAAACAACAGCAAATTTAAGGTAATTGGATCAGGTAACATTGAATTAGAATCTAATTTTTTTATACAAAAAGTTTTGCTCGTAGATAATTTTAAATTTAACTTACTTAGTATAAGTCAATTGTGTGATTTTGGTTATGTAGTAAAATTTTTATCTAATGAATGTTTGATTAATGGTATTGAAAATTAAAAAATAATACTTAAGGGAGTGAGGGATAAAAATATATATTCAATAAATTTAGAAAGATCCTCAATTAAGTGTCATATAACACAGCAAGAGGAGAGTTGGTTGTGGCATAAGCCACTTGCTCACGTCAACTTTAGGAATATAACGAAGTTAAGTGAAACTAATCTAGTTAGAGGGTTGCCCAAACTTAAAAATATTGAAAACAAAGTTTGTAATGCTTATCAACAAGGAAAACAAACCAAGTCTCAACATAAATTAACTGATCAAGAACGAACAAGTTCAATACTTAAGTTAATCCACTTAGATTTATTCGATTCACATGGAGTAAAATCACTAAGTGGTAATCTATATTGTTTAGTAATAATAGATGATTACTCTAGATTTACATGAGTAAAATTTTTAAAACATAAAGATGAAACATTTGAAGCATTTAAAAATTTTAGTAAACAAATAGAAAATGAAAAAGATCGTAAGATAAAAAGAATACGAAGTGATAATGGAGGAGAATTTAAAAATGAAAAATTTACAATAATGTGTTCAGAAAATGGATATCATCATGAATATTCATGTCCTAGAACACCTCAACAAAATGATATAGTAGAAAGAAAAAAATAGAACTTTACAAGAAGCCACTAGGTCAATGATAAATGAGTATAACCTACCTAGCTATTTATGGGCCGAAGCAATAAACACTGCATGTTATGTGCAAAATAGAGTAATAATTAATAAAATACATAACATAACTTCTTATGAAATTTTTAATAATAAAATACCTTCAATAAAATATTTAAAGGTATTTGGATGTAAAGTATTTATTTTAAATACGAAAGACCATCTTGGAAATTCTCTTCAAAAACCGATGAAGGGATATTTTTAGGGTATTCGAACACTAGTTGAGCCTATAGGATTTATAATAAGAAAACCCTAATAATTGAAGAAACAATAAATGTAAAATTTGATGAGGAAGAAATCACTAATAAACCATCAAATACATTAAAAGATAATCAAAATGAGCTAAATAAAATTACACATGATGAAGAAGAACAAATTAATACTAACCAATGTGAAGAAAACGTAAAGACATCTAGAAAGTAATCCTAATCATTCGCTCGAACAAGTATTAGGGAATCCAACTTTTGGAGTTCAAACTAGATCAGCTCTGAGAAACTTAAGTCAAATCACATTAATATCAAAAATAGAACCAAAATCAATAGAGGAGGCCTTACTAGACACTGATTGGATTATAGCCATGCAAGAAGAATTAGCACAATTCGATAGAAATGAAATGTGGGACCTAGTACCTCCACTTGCAAATAAATCAATAATAGACATTAAATGGGTATTTAAAAATAAATTAAATGATCAATGAGAAATCATTAGGAATAAAGCTAGATTAGTAGCTAAGGGGTTCAGTCAGGTAGAAGGGCTAGACTATGATGAAACTTATGCCCCAGTAGCAAGACTTGAGTCAATTAGAATATTGCTAGCATATCCGGCACATAAAAGGTTCGGATTATACCAAATGGATGTAAAATCTATATTTTTAAATGGAGTAATAAAAGAAGAAGTGTATGTAGGTCAACCCCCCGGTTTTGAGAGCCTAGAATACCCTAATCATGTATATAGATTAAAAAAGGCATTATATGGGTTAAAACAAGCTCCTAGAGCTTGGTATGAAAGACTATCTTCATACTTAAGTTCTAAAGGGTTCAGACAAGGTCAAATTGACTCAACACTTTTTGTAAAAATCTTGAACAAAGACATTTTTATTGCTCAAATATACGTAGATGATATAGTCTTTGGATCAACAAATTCAAATTTTTTAAAGGAATTTATAACCCTAATGGAACAAGAATTCAAAATGACTTTAGTAGGTGAGTTAAACTTCTTCCTAGGTTTACAAATAAAACAAACAAGAGACGGTAATTATATATACCAAAATAAGTTTGCAAGAGAGTTAATTAAGAAATTTGGTATGGAAAATGCAAAAGACATTAAAACACCTATAGCTACGAATGTTATATTAAATGAAGACAAAGAAGGAAAATTTGTAGATCTAAAGTACTACAGAAGTGCCACAGGTAGTTTACTTTACTTAGCTGCAAGTAGACCCGACATACTATTTGCAGTAAGCATGTGTGCTAGATATCAAACATGTGCTAAGGAGTCACATTTAACACATGTTAAAAGAATATTAAGATACATTAAAGGAACAATTAATGTAGGAATGTGGTACCCAAAATCTAGTACCTTTGAGTTAATAGGATATTCTGACTCAAACTATGCAGGATGTAAACTAGATAGGAAAAGTACTAGTGGAGGATGTTAGCTCTTAGGAGCTTGCTTAGTAAGTTGGTTCAGTAGAAAGCAACATTGTGTTGCACTTTCCAAAACTGAAGTAGAATACATAGCATTAGGTGAATGTGTAGCACAACTATTATGGATGATGCACACACTTAAGGATTTTGAACTAGATTACAAAAAAGTAAAGACCTTAGTTGATAACATAAGTTCAATAAATTTAACTAAAAATCCAATTCATCACTCACGTACTAAACACATTGATGTTAAACATCATTTTGTAAGGGATCATGTGGCAAAAGGTAATATTGAACTCAACTATGTTGAGTCCAAATCAAACCTTGCCGACATATTCACTAAACCACTTCCGGAAGCAGAATTTAGTGTACTCAGAAGATAATTAGGTTTATGCTTGGTAGATTAGGAATTTTTCATGCTTATCATTTAGAATTATTTTGAAAAATAATATTATATTTTTTTAAGAAAATTGAAAATTAATCTAGATTAGGTCAATCTAAACTTCATGATCCTATAAATCTAGGTAGCCTTCACATCTCACAAACACCTAGGATTACCTGTTTGTGTATTGAGCCACAAAGATGGCCGTGAGATGTTAGGATTGCACCCCTGGTTCCAGATGTAGATCAAGTGCATCAACATGAACTAAAACGGGGTTTACTAGAGCAAATTGATCACTTCGGTGACTAACTCTAATTCAAAGCTTGATGATTAAATTCTATATCATTTGAGCTAGAAAAGAGTTGGACATTTGCTTTAAGGACAATTTTTAGATGTGTATTTTCAATATTTAAATTTAATATTTAGGAATTCATGCTTGGACTTATTCCCTATCACTTTTGCATTAAAGTTTTTAAAATTTTGAAAATTTTATATAATTCAGGGGAGTTTTTATTTTAAAAAAAAAAGAAGATTTGAAAATTTTAAAAAAAAATTGAATTATTCAGGAGGAGTTTTTGAAATATTTAAAAATTTTGAAAAATATAAATATTATTCATGTTAGGTTTTTCCGAGCTGCAAAAACCGCTTTTTGCGTTGCGGAAACCTCGGAAGCCCCGGCCACGGATCCGTGCGAAGATGTATTAAAACAAAAACATGTATGTGTTTATATAAAACCCTAGATCTACCTTAGATCTACATGATAAGGATGTTACCCTCGTAGCGACGCCCTTAGCAAATCCTGCTCGTCCAAAAGGTTCGTCGGAACTCGAGAATGTCAAGTGCACACTCCTCTATTGGTATCCACACAAGCAATAGGTGGAGAAAAGACAATCTTGAGTGTGCTAGCACTCCTAGAAGGTCTCGGCCAAGGAGGTTGGGAGAGGGAGAGCTTGAGAGGAAGAGCACCAAGGAAGAAGATGATCCAAGGAAGAAGATGATCCAAGGAAGAAGAAGATGGAGTTACCCAAAATCAATTCCCATTAGATCTAGAAGTGGCCAGCCACATTATAGCTTGGGAGGTTATATGCATGCATGTAACTCCAATGCCTCTTGGTCTCCCTCATGATGTGGCACCAATTGACAAAGTCAATGATGATGTGGAGCATCATCATTGGCCGGCCATGCCAAGTCATCATCATGACATGGCATTTGGTCAAGTCAAACTTGACCTTTCATCTTCCCTCTCAAGTCAAGTCACACTTGACCTCTAATCTCCCATGGTTGATCAAATCTAACCACTTGACTCAAGTCAATTTAATTTAATAAATCTCTATTCATTAATTTAAATTGATTTGATGAATAAAATCTAAATTAGACTCATTCAACACTTGAATCAACTTGAGTCTAACTCAATTAGTCTAATTTGGATTACTCTTAATCCAATTTGGTTCATCCCATGAACCTAATCCTCATGGTTCATCATATGAACATAATCTCCATCTAATTGCTCTTATGTGTGTGACCCTATAGGTTCTTGTAACGTTGGCAATGTCCCTAAACCGATTTAGGAACATAAGCAATGAGCGGTATCTAGCAACACATCATTGCTACCCAAGTTACAAGAATGTTGAGCTACAACATCACCTTTGTGACTACTAATTGTGACTCTCATAATATATGACAATGTCCCTCTATCCTTGACATCTAGATTGACCAATCGAGGCATAGACCGTGTCATCCTCGGTACAATCTAAATCTTGAACTCCAAGTAGACTCACTCTAATCAAATGAGCTCAATATCTCATATTGACTCATTTGGGTATGGCCATGCACTTCGTGGTCTCACTCTATCAAGAATATCGATGTCACTCCCGTCATATAGGAGGGATAGATCACATCTACATCACTCACATCCCTCCGCATAATTTGTTACATACCCAGTAATCGCCTTTATAGTCCACCCATTTACGGGTGACGTTTGACGAAGCCAAAGTATGCAACTCCTTATGTAGGGAACCATGGTGACTTCAGGTCTAAGGACTAATAGTCATACTAATAGCCACATGAGAAAGTATATGACACTCATATAACTATCCACGATACTTTCTCATGGCAGGTCATTCAGTATACATTCTCCAATGCATACCCATGTGTCAACTTGATATCTCTTATCCATGACTTGTGAGATCAAGCCATCGTGTTGACCTACATGTTAGTCTCTAGCATTAACATTGTCCCTGAATGTTAATACTTGACTAGGAATGATTAAGAGTAGTGTTCTCTATATCATCTCATTATCGATTCAACCAATCGATTGATATAGATAAGAACCTACTACTCAAGGACATTATTATATTTAGTTATTTGGCACCAATACAAGTAAATATAATAACCATGCCTTTATAAATAGAAATATGATACAATAA
The DNA here is from genome assembly GCA_025175895.1 of Wurfbainia villosa. Taxonomy (NCBI): domain Eukaryota; kingdom Viridiplantae; phylum Streptophyta; class Magnoliopsida; order Zingiberales; family Zingiberaceae; genus Wurfbainia; species Wurfbainia villosa. The sequence continues at coordinate 37,046,191 of CM045990.1, forward strand.
AGTCCATACAACAATCATCACATGATTGGCTCTAGGGCTTTCACTAATAATCTCCCACTAGCACTAGTGCCAATCACCGTAGTATCTAATACCCAATGACCTAGTGTGACCATCATGTTTTTTCTGTACCAAAGCCTTGGTCAAGGGATCTGTGATGTTAGCCTCTGTGGGTACTCTGTAAATCTTCACATCTCCTCTATCGATAATCTCTCGAATGAGATGGAAGCGCCGTAGTATGTGTTTGGTCCGTTGGTGTGAGTGAGGTTCCTTAGCCTGTGCAATCGCTCCATTGTTGTCACAATAGAGCTCTATAGGATCTGCAATGCTAGGAACCACCCCAAGCTCAGTAATGAACTTGCGGATCAAGCGCCTCCTTCTTTGCCTCGGATGTAGTGATATACTAAACCACATTGTAGAATCGGCAGCGTGTCACCTTGCTTCGAACTCTTCCAGCTCACAGCGCCACCATTCAAGCAAAACACTAACCCTGACTGCGATCTATAATCATCCTGGTCAGTTTGGAAGCTGGCATCGCTGTAACCCTTTACAGCTAGCTCCTCATCGCCTCCAAATATCAAGAAATATTCTTTACTCCTTCTCAAGTACTTAAGAATATTCTTGACTGCTATCCAGTGACGCTCACTTGGATCTGACTGGTATCTACTCGTCATGCTCAAAGCATACGAGACATCAGGACGAGTACACAGCATGGCGTACATGATAGATCCTATAGCAGATGCGTAAGGGATCTTATCCATGCGGTCTCTCTCCTCTCTAGAAGAGGGACTTTGAGTCTTCGAAAGACTCACACCATGTGACATCGACAGAAGTCCTTTCTTGGAATTCTGCATGGCAAACCGTAGTAATACCGTGTCAATGTATGTACTCTGACTTAGGCCAAGCAATCTCTTAGATCTATCTCTATAGATCTTGATGCCTAGAATACAGGCTGCTTCACATAAGTCCTTCATTGAGAAGCACGTCCCCAGCCAAGTCTTCACAGACTGTAGCGAAGGGATGTCATTCCCAATGAGTAGTATGTCATCCACATACAATATAAGAAAGACAACTGTGTTCCCATTAACCCTCTTGTAGACACAGGGTTCATCTTCATTCTTGATGAAACCAAACTGTTTGATCGCATCATCGAATCGAAGATTCCAGCTCTGAGGAGCTTGCTTTAGCCCATAAATGGACCTTTGCAGCTTGCATACTTTCCCAGTATGCTGTGGATCTACAAAACCCTCAGGTTGTGTCATGTACACATCCTCGAGTAAGTTTTTATTCAGAAATGCGGTTTTGACATCCATCTGCCAGATCTCATAATCGTGGTATGCTGCAATAGCAAGCAAGATCCGAATGGACTTAAACATCGCCACTGGAGAAAAGGTTTCATCATAGTCAATACCATGAATTTGCTTGAAACCTTTTGCCACCAATCGGCCCTTATAGGTATGTGTAAGTCCATCCATGTCAGTCTTTCTCCTAAAGACCCACTTACACCCAATGGGTTTGACCCCTTCAGGTGGATCAACTAAAGTCCATACTTGGTTGGTGTACATGGATTCCATCTCGGACCTCATGGCCTCTAGCCATTTCTCAAAATCTGGGCTCATCACAGCTTCCCGATAGGAGGTAGGCTCATTCTCAATGAGCATTACGTCATCATGGTCAGACAAGAGAAATGAGTATCTCTCAGGCTGACGACGTACCCTATCAAATCTGCGAAGAGGTAGGTCTACCTGAACAGGTGGTTGTTCCACAACTCTTTGTGCAACAACCTCATCACCCACAACACTTTGTGGTTCCTGTTCAGCCTCCATCAAGGCCTCAGTGCTATGGTCCTTATCTTTAATTTCTTCAAGATCGAAGGTACTCCCACTAGTTTTTCTAGAAACAAAATCCCTTTCTAGAAAAACTCTAGTCTTTGCCACAAACACTTTGTCAGCCGACCGAATGTAGAAGTAATATCCCTTTGTATCCTTGGGATATCCAACAAAATAGCACCTATCGGATTGGGTCCCGGTTTATGCGAGACTTGACGTCGAACGTAAGCCTCACAACCCCAAATCCTCATAAAAGACATCTTGGGATTTCTCCCTGTCCATATCGTATATGGTGTCTTTATGACAGCCTTGGATGGTACACGGTTAAGGGTAAAGGCTGCTGTGTCTAGAGAATATCCCCAAAAGGATATAGGAAGATCTGTGTGACTCATCATAGATCGTACCATATCTAATAGGGTACGATTCCTCCTTTCGGATACACCATTCCACTGTGGTGTTCCAGGAGGAGTGAGTTGAGATAGAATCCCACACTCAGCTAGATAGTCACGAAACTCATGGCTAAGGTATTCACCACCTCGATCTGATCGAAGTATCTTAATACTCTTGCCAAGCTAGTTTTGTACTTCATTCTTGAATTCTTTGAACTTTTCAAAGGATTCTGATTTATGTGTCATAAGATACACATAACCATATCTACTGAAGTCATCAGTAAATGTAATGAAGTACCTATAACCACCTCTAGCAGCAACATTGAAAGGACCACATACATCACTATGTATAAGTCCTAACAAATCTGTTGCTCTTTCTGTCACACCCCGAGAGCATGCCGAGCTGAAAATCAAACGGACGGCACCTCCCCTGTACGTGGCAACATTTCGGGTTAATATAAGGCCCGTAGGTCCACAATAACAACAATATATATATATCAAAACAACAACTACACAAAAACACAGCGGAAACATACCACAACAATCCCACACATGCATACCGGTATGACTAACATACCACAACAACACAAAATCTTGTCAAAATCTGAATATACAACATATACATCACGAAAACTCCAAAATACAATGCACAACGGACGGAAGGCCCAAAACAAAACATGGGAGCCTCGGAGGTGAGATGAGACGATGTCAGCCGGCGGTGCTCCAAGCCGTCACAAAGTCTTCTACCTGTTACCTGGGCGACAGAAAACCCAGGGTCCGTGGGGGTAGTGAGTAAAACTCAGCAGGTAATAGAAAAATATGTATATATGTCATATCACATGTATTTTTAACAACATACTCTAATGCGACATCAAGCATGCTATGCTACTGATCCATTTGAACATATAACAAATATATATATATATATATATATATATATATATATATATATATATATATATATATATATATATATATATATATATATATATATAAATATATATATATATATATATATATATATATATATATATATATAACAGGTAGAGTAGATCAACTCACAATATACTCTAGCTACAGGTCAAGGTATCTAATGGTCTGTCCAACCCATACCAGTATCCGACACAATCGTATAACAAATGCAAGAAACATGCATTTGTATGATGTACACCCAAATGCAGCAAGCATAATACAATCAAATGCAACATCACAATAATCATATATATATAGACTGTATCTATATATATATTAATCTCAACCATCCATAAATATATATACATACATATATGTATCTATATATGGTAATATGCAAAGTGCCATAAGGTACAGCAATGCAACATGCATGGTCATGCCTGCTCACCCCTACTCGCTACCACGACCCCAGTGTGGCCTAGGTGGCACGACATGACAACTATCCCGACTCCAGCCGCCACCACTCTCGAGTGACCGAGTTGGGTAGTATGATCAAGTAGCATATGAGCATAAAGAGCTCGCTACGCAACGGGGGTCCCTGCTGCTGGCCACTCCGACTAACACTACCAATGAGTGGTCGAGTACCATGCACCCAGGACAACTGCATGCAACTCCAACTACTACCGTTTATAGTGGTAGAGTGTGGCACAATAGATGCTCTGCCCTCACACCAGTTACCCCTCGAGGAGTGCACTGGGAGGCAAGATGACTGATGACTCTCTCAACCCCAAGGGAGACTATGTCGTCAAAATGCATGCAAAAGACATGAGTATGCTGTCACATGTACATCCATCTACCACAGACTCTCTGTTCAACAAAGAGTCGTACCCATCTGATCAATACACTCTCTATCCTATAGAGAGTCGTACTCCACTGATCGATACTCTCTATCCTGTAGAGAGTCATACTCAACTGATCGACGAACTTTCTATCCTGTAGAGAGTCATACTCGACTGATCATAACTCTCTCTCCAATAGAGAGTCATACTCAACTGATCGACGGACTCTCTATCCAATAGAGAGTCGTACTCGACTAATCATATCAAGCTGGGACCACCGGTCCACAGTGACACTCTAATCACCCTTCACTTAACCATTACACAACTCATGGTTGGTAACAGAATGCAACATACGGGTATTGGAAATAAATCCTACATTTAGGACATTACCTACCCATAGATGACCTTTTTCCAATTTATAAATTGGGTCATCCCCCGTACTAATGTTTACACCCTACTAAACATCTAGGCCAATTTACATTACATCTATAACTCCTAAATCATGATAGGGTATATGTGATATCAACAATTGAGCATAAATACATCAATCGATAAGTTCAAGCATACGATAATAAGAGCAGGGTCAAGGTAATATGAACACCTAACATGCTCATATCAATGACTAAATCTGAATGCAATACATCTACCCGGACCAGGTAGGAAATTACCCACCTGTTATGTAGGTTGTGTCAATAGTCTTCACGTCCATCAACCTATCTTGAATCAAGGTCCCAACTGTAGAATACAACATACACAACCGCTATCATATATGCTATAGGAATTTGGATCTAAACCGATCTTAATCCATTTCATAAACCACATATATACTGTAAATATAATTTCCTTACAGTATCAAATTAAATCTATCCACACCAAACCTACCTTATTCACAACTAATAATCAACATTCAACTACAACATCGACAATAAAGGTAACACATCCTACTTTATAACATACTAAATTAAAGATTACCTTTTACTCTTCAATCGACACACTTATCAACACGATAATTCCAATCGCCTCATCACCTGAAATCTGTCAATAATTCTAGGAATAGAACAGGACAATATCACCAACTATATCACGTCTAGATCAAGGCTTAACTCACATTGTTTATCCTGATCCGTATTTCCCCAGCTCAGTTTCCAATCACCACTGAAAATTCAGAGAGCAGAGCCTACTGCCGACCACCCCGGACCATCACCAAACAAGGGGGAAAATGGAAATTCCTATCCGACCCCTTTCAAATCCGCAGCAGTGGTGTTAGTGTTTGCTTCCCTTAAGATGATAGTGTAACCTGAAATCCTCTAGATCACCTATCGTCAACAGCAAAAGAATATTTGGAATCATCACAGAAGAAACAAAATTTTCAGCCATAGCACTAACCAACGCGAATCTATCATCCATAGCCAAGGCGAGCTAGGTAGATGGTAGAAGGAAGGAGATCCAATGATTTCAGTTGTCGACAAAGGTGTCTGGTCACTCCCGTGGTCGGAGGCAAACCAAGCTCTCACCACCCGATCATGATGCACGAACAAAGAGGAAACCGACGATTGTTGTTGTCAATTTTAGATTGCGACAGAGATCATGCAAGGAATAGAAATCAGGATTACCTTTAGCAACAGCACTCCGAATCTGTGACAGTGCAAATGAAGCGCAAGTGGAGAAACATGATCGACGATAAGTCGATTAGAGCACGATTAGGGCATGGTGTAAAAGACTAGATCTGCCGGCTACAGTTGTTGCTTGCGGCGAACGACGAGGATAATTGGCCGATCGGAAGACTCACAATCGAAGAAAGAAGAGAGGCAGAGAAGAAGACGACGACAACACCCTCGGCAAGATGGAAATCGCCGATCGGGGCAGAGGCGACAGTAAGGTAGGCACGGTGGCTGGCTTGGGTCACCGACAATAGAAGAGGACCTCGCGGCGGCAGCGACAGCGGTGTGGCAGCGCGCGAGGGAGAAGGCGACGGCGAAATCGGGAAGGGAGAATGCGCGATCGACTGCTGCTGCCAGCGTTCGATGGTTACCTCCGGCAGGACTGGCGACCAACAAGCCTCTCCGGTGATGCTCGGGGAAAAGAGGAGAGGGGAAAACGGGATCGCGATGAGGAGGGGGAGAGTCTCGGTGAGGAAGAAGAATCGCGGAAAAAGAAACCACTCGCGTGAAAAGGAACGGAAAATGGGTTGAATTTGGGGATAATGAGTCGGGTTTAAGAAAGCGGATCAGATTTACCCTATAAGCCTTAAACCCATATTCATTTAATCCTAGATTCAATCAATTACACCCATAGGATTTAAACTTAGGTTATGTTTAAATCCATTCCTAACCATCCATTGTTAATTTAATTTACCCAATAATAAGATCTCTATTTAAATAATAATTGAGATATTATTTTATAGGAAATTTATTTATAGTATTTTACACTTTCGCTGTGTCCACTAAAGGGAGTCTTGGTCATCTTGCCTAAAAGGCAAGACTCACATGTCTCATATGATTCGAAATCAAATGAGTCTAGCAGCCCATCCTTATGGAGCAGAGATAAGCGACTCTCATTTATGTGACCTAAGCGACAATGCCAGAGATAAGTTTGGTTCAACTCATTTGACTTGAACCTTTTGGTACTTATGTTATAGATAGGGCTCTCTAAGTCTAGAAAGTAGAGTCCGTTCATTAGAGGTGCACTACAATAGAACATATCATTTAAATAAACTGAACAACATTTGTTCTTTATTATAAATGAAAATCCTTTCTTGTCCAAACAAGAAACTGAAATGATGTTCTTAGTTAAGGCAGGCACATAACAACATTCATCTAATTCTAGTACAAGCCCAGAGGGCAAAGATAGATCATAAGTTCCTACAGCAACAGCAGCAACTCTTGCTCCATTGCCTACTCGTAGGTCCACTCGCCCTTTGTCAATGCCCTACTATTTCTCAGCGCCTGCACATTGGTACAAATGTGAGATGCACATCCGGTATCTATTACCCATGATGAAGAAATAGATAGATTGACTTCTATAACATTTATACCTGAAGTAGAAGTCTCACTTCTCTTCTTCTTAAGATCTTCCAGGTATGCCTTGCAGTTACGCTTCCAGTGTCCAGCTTCCTTGCAGTGGAAGCAAGCCCCTTCCTTGGCTACCCCTCCTTTGGGTTTAAGTTCTTTGCCTTTGCCCTTGGCTTGGGACTTTCCCTTACCTTTAGGCTTACCCTTGCCTTTCTTTTTGTGCACCATCAAAATGGTGTCAGATTTTCCCTTCTTAAGGTTAAGCTCAGCAGTTCTCAACATGCTGAGCATTTCAGGCAATGGCTTATAAATTTCATTCATGTTATAATTCATGACAAATTAATTGAAGGCTTGTGGCAAAGATTGCAAGATCAGGTCAATGGCCAGCTCTTGGCCAAGTGGGAATCCCAGCCTTTGTAGGTTTTCTACGTACCCAATCATCTTGAGTACATATTGACCTACGGGAGTCCCTTCTTGCATTTTGGACCCAAATAATGCCTTAGAGACTTCATATCTCTCATGTCTTGCTTGTCCTTGATATAGTTGACGAAGATGTCCAACCATATCATAAGCATTCATGAACTCATGTTGCTTCTGAAGCTCAGAGTTCATGGTCGCGAGCATTAGACATGACACATCTAATGCATCATCCTAAGAGGTGCCTAACCTTAGCTTAAAGGTTTGTCACTCAGACTCTTTCCTGAGATCTTTTCGAGCAATACGTAACTGGAACGAAGTACACTGGGTGAGAACAATTCTCGTGTTTCGCATCACCAGAAATTTTCTCCATTGAGCTTGTCCTTCTCAAGGACAGAACACAGAGAGAGAGTGTTCGTGTTTATCGACATAGTTATCTACAACATACAATGCAGAGAATTAATATCATATTCCTTTTATCATTTAATTAGGCCTTTAATCAAATGATGCTCCCACTGAATTATAGGAATTTTGTAGAATCGAGTTATGGATGTGGTCAAACCACATTACTAGATTCATACAAACTAGCTATAATTCTTGTGGGACAAGATCCACATCATACTAAGCCTTGAGTTAGCTTTGGCTAAATCGCCCAAGACTTAGTACGATCGGTGGGTAACACATTACCGATTACATCTCTATGCAACTCTTGTTTATAGGATTAAGACCCACATTTACAAAAGACCTTGAGTTAGCTTTGGCTAAATCGCCCAAGATTTAGTGTAAATGTGATCTTAACCTATCTTTCAAACGATTGGAATATGCCTATAGTTCTACTCGATCCAATTGAGTTAACTAGTTTTGCTCAATCTAATTGAGCTTACTCTAACCCAAGCATGATAGGCGAGACCAAGATTGTCCCTCTACACCCTACCAAGATAATATGCGTTGCTCTGCTTTGGCAGATTCAACAACAACAAATGATCGAGGTAGTGATGGGTATCAAGGCTCGGTAGGCATTTTCGAGTTGATTCGATTATGATCTAATCTAATTGTAATGTGTATCTTATACGCATTTAGGCCTTTATTATCCTATATTAGCATGCATCACATACATACAATCATTATTCTAGCATGCATCATATACATACAAGAAAATTATTCTACTATCATGCATCACATACATACAAGCAAAATCAAATAAATAAATAAATAAATATAAATATATATATATATATATATATATATATATATATATATATATATATATATCAACATATATATATATATATATATATATATATATATATATATATATATATATATATATATATATATATATCAACATATATATATATAATTAAATGTGATGTAGTCATGACCCTACTACGATCTTCTCAAGCTAATGAGAAGATCGGACGGTCAACCTAAGGCTAGCGGCTTCTCCAAGCGCTCCCTTTGACCGTCATGTGTCGTCGGAACCCTTCTCGTAACCTCGTCTTCAAGTGGACTTTCCACCGCTCCATTTTGTACATTACAAATATAAAACTCGAGTTACATTCGAGTCTAAAACTATTTACAACTAGAATATCAAAAGAAGAGGTACGACGCGCAGGTCGCATACACTATACAACACACACAACCACAAAACGGCACGCAGGCCGTATTATGAATTACAACACACATAATCCAATCAAATTGGGGTCATTGGGCCATGATAATCACAGAATTATACATAATTCTAAATTATATATTTTTACAGAAAATTTCTATAATTTTTCCTAATTTGTTTTTCAAATTTATGAGTCACCTCTCCGTAATGGTCCCGCTAAGCAGTTTCCGGGCGCGATCGCGGGACAAGGCCCCTTTCGGGGATAGGGGCAGCGCCCCTACTCACAAAATAAACTTTGCGAGTGTCCCTACAATGATCTTACAACGACTTAAGTCGCTATCCCTAAAACCTAAAGCGAGAACTCACCGTTTCGGAGAGTTTTTCTCGATGGTTGAAGCCTACAAGTGTCCCAACACTCGTTGCTTTGATTCTTCGAGAAAAATACCCAAAAACTCTATAAAAATAGGAAATTTACATAAACATATAAATCTGTAATTTTTATATCTAATACAAAAATTACAAAAAACAAAACACATACATGCTTCGCACGTGGCTCTGATACCACTGTTGGGTTTTTCCGAGCCGCAAAAACCGCTTTTTGCGTTGCGGAAACCTCGGAAGCCCCGGCCACGGATCCGTGCGAAGATGTATTAAAACAAAAACATGTATGTGTTTATATAAAACCCTAGATCTACCTTAGATCTACATGATAAGGATGTTACCCTCGTAGCGACGCCCTTCGCAAATCCCGCTCATCCAAAAGGTTCGTCGGAACTCGAGAGTGTCAAGTGCACACTCCTCTATTGGTATCCACACAAGCAATAGGTGGAGAAAAGACAATCTTGAGTGTGCTAGCACTCCTAGAAGGTCTCGGCCAAGGAGGTTGGGAGAGGGAGAGCTTGAGAGGAAGAGCACCAAGGAAGAAGATGATCCAAGGAAGAAGAAGATGGAGTTACCCAAAATCAATTCCCATTAGATCTAGAAGTGGCCAGCCACATTATAGCTTGGGAGGTTACATGCATGCATGTAACTCCAATGCCTCTTGGTCTCCCTCATGATGTGGCACCAATTGACAAAGTCAATGATGATGTGGAGCATCATCATTGGCCGGACATGCCAAGTCATCATCATGACATGGCATTTGGTCAAGTCAAACTTGACCTTTCATCTTCCCTCTCAAGTCAAGTCAAACTTGACCTCTAATCTCCCATGGTTGATCAAATCTAACCACTTGACTCAATTTAATTTAATTTAATGAATCTCTATTCATTAATTTAAATTGATTTGATGAATCAAATCTAAATTAGACTCATTCAACACTTGAATCAACTTGAGTCTAACTCAATTAGTCTAATTTGGATTACTCTTAATCCAATTTGGTTCATCCCATGAACCTAATCCTCATGGTTCATCATATGAATCTAATCTCCATCTAATTGCTCTTATGTGTGTGACCCTATAGGTTCTTGTAACGTTGGCAATGTCCCTAAACCGATTTAGGAACATAAGCAATGAGCGGTATCTAGCAACACATTATTGCTACCCAAGTTACAAGAATGTTGAGCTCCAACATCACCTTTGTGACTAATAATTGTGACTCTCACAATATGTGACAATGTCTCTCTATCCTTGACATCTAGATTGATCAATCGACGCATAGACCGTGTCATCCTCGGTACAATCTAAATCTTGAACTCCAAGTAGACTCACTTTAATCAAATGAGCTCAATATCTCATATTGACTCATTTGGGCATGGCCATGCACTTCGTGGTCTCACTCTATCAAGAATATCGATGTCACTCCCGTCATATAGGAGGGATAGATCCCATCTACATCACTCACATCCCTCCGCATAATTTGTTACATACCCAGTAATCGCCTTTATAGTCCACCCATTTACGGGTGACGTTTGACGAAGCCAAAGTATGCAACGCCTTATGTAGGGAACCATGGTGACTTCAGGTCTAAGGACTAATAGTCATACTAATAGCCACATGAGAAAGTATATGACACTCATATAACGATCCACGATACTTTCTCATGGCAGGTCATTCAGTATACATTCTCTAATGTAAACCCATGTGTCAACTTGATATCTCATATCTATGACTTGTGAGATCAAGTCATCATGTTGACCTACATGCTAGTCTCCACGCATTAACATTCTTCCTGAATGTTAATACTTGACTAGGAATGATTAAGAGTAGTGTTCTCTATATCATCTCATTATCGATTCAACCAATCGATTGATATAGATAAGAACCTACTACTCAAGGACATTATTATATTTAGTTATTTGGCACCAATACAAGTAAATATAATAACCATGCCTTTATAAATAGGAATATGATACAATAAAGTCCATACAATAATCATTACATGATTGGCTCTAGGGCTTTCACTAACAATTCAGGGAGTGTTAAAAAGTTGCATATTTTTAAGTTTGAAAATTTTTTTAGTTTGACAATTTTTGAAGTTAGAAATATTGTTGAAAAGCTTAAATTAAATCAAATTTCAAATTTTTTTTTGAGTTTGATAATTTGTCATGTTTGTGAAACCTTAACTCTCCACTACATTATGTTGGCATATTTTTTAACTTAATCCTTATTTTGATGTATGCCAAAGGGGGAGAGAAGAGATATAAAATTATAGACTTAAAAAGAGATATAAAGTTAAGTGGATGCAAAAAATTGATAAGGACCTATACATCTCATACATGGTTAAATTTATGCATGGCAAAAATTGTTAGTTCATATTTTATACATGTCAAAATATGAAGATTGGTATTTGATTCTCCTAACTTTAACTGATGTGTCGTCATACATCAAAAAGGGGAAGATTGTTGATGCAGTGAGCATCACTCCTTAGTTTTGATGTATGAACCACAGTTAAGAGTTAGGATCCACTTGTGATCTAATATAGATGTTAAGTGTGCATGCTTAACAAGAAGTCCTAGTAGGTCGTGTTGACCAGATACTAGGCACATATCTTGACAGATCAGGAGGATCGGATACCAGGCATGAAGTCCAGATGGGTCACATGGACTGGACATTTGGCATGAAGACTAGTTGGGTCAGGAGATCGAACAATCGACAAAAAGTCTAACTGGGTCAGGCAGATCGGACAACTGATGGAAGCCCTGGTGGGTCAGATCGGATATCAAGAATGGTAAGTCTGGCAGGTAGCCGGTAGGTAAGTCTCGAGTGAAGAGGTGAGGCCGAGTCCTCTGTAGGGGACAAAGCTAGGCATCGATCCGACGAAAAATCCGTGTGAGACTTAGTAGTCGAGATCAAGCAGTATTACTACTGCTATCATAATTCATATTACCTATCTTGTGCTAATCCTATTTTGCAAGGACCAGCCGACTGAATGGATTCAAGTCGACTGAAGTCCAGTCGACTTGATACCTATTTGGCAGGATTAACTGGTGATCGATTGGAGATAGTGCGACGCAGATGGAAAGGGCTTGAGTCGATTGAAGAGTTTGAGTCGACTGAAGAGTGAAATTTTCCGATGCGGAGCCGAGTGACATGGAGTCGACTGGAGAGGATTCAGTCGACTGGAAGACCATGAATTCCATATCGATGGGCTAATGTGGAGTCGACTGGAAAAAGTTTATAAAAATTGTGCTCGACCAGATCCAGTAATCGAACTCAATCAACGTCGAAGTGATGTCAAAATATTTGCTCGTCCACTAAATTTTCATTCCGCAACAAGGTGACCTTCCGACACACTGCAACTACTTCTACAATCCCTTAGTGTCGGTATAAAGTCTTGTATTTCATTTTAATTTATTATTTTGCTTCTGCACTTAATTTTAAAAAGAGTGGGTAGTGTGTTACCCTTCTTTATCATTTGTAAAAAGCGAAACCCTCCGAAGTCAAGAGTTTTCGAGTCGGAGGGTATTTAGTGAATTGTCCATCGAGGTAGCTCGCGGGAGAGCTACAGGCCTTGGAGTAGCAACCCAGTTAGGGTTGTGAACCAAGTAAATTATTGTGTCTAACTTATTTAATTTCCATTGCATATTCTGTATAGAAAAATTTATAAAATATTGAGATTCACCCCCTCTCTCAGTCTACTCAATCCTACAATGACACCATATTTCATTTGACCATGTAAAATATCAAGAAAATGTTAAGTTAATATATCGTGTTTGTATTTATGTCTATCTTTATGCCATGACATCATGATTATTGGCAAATATTTTAATTTATGCTATCATGTATGCCATGATCATATCTTAGGCATTTAGGATAACTAAAATGAAATTAAGGACAATGACATGATTTGAAGTCCCATGATAAGGGAATCAAATAGAGTTGCCTAGATAAAATGCATGAACCCTTAGATTAGGGAAGAACAAAAATTTACATCTCACAAAAATATCAAATTGACATGTGTATGTATTGATGAACACAGACTCATAATATAATATGAATGAATCAAGAGGAAAACTAATGTACAAGTCATGTACATCTAGCCCATAGACCATGGTTAAAATAAGGTTTTGAAAATATTTTAAAATCATTTTAGAAAACCTTGGTGATATTTTTGATAGCAATCACCATTGAACAAGTTGGCACAAAGTTAGGCAAAAAGATCGAAGGTTTCAATGATTTTGAACTTTATATCAATATTATAATTTAATGGATATTTTAATTTAAAATTATTTTTCATCCATTGTATTTCATGTAAGTAATGTACGTATGAATTTTAAGATTTTTAAAATTACATAAAATTACTTATGAATTTTTGAAATTCAATTGAAAACATTGATTTCCAGAAAATCAAAGTCCAGTCGACTATTGCTTGGAGCAGTTAAGTGGTGATGGTGCAGTCAATTGACGATTGATTTCTATTTCAATCGACTATCATGGCTGATTTTGGTTAAACAAAATTTGTTTAACCATTTATCAGCAATGTTAGGCTACCTTAACATCTCCTAACCCTAAGATATACTTTAGAGAGCATTGGAATGGTAAAATTATCATTGAAAATGATTAGGAGAGTTATTTAGGGTGAAGTATCAAATTTTAAGGGAGGTTAAAATTCAAGTTTGAACTTTTATCCTTATTTTCGATAGTTTAAGTTTCCTATAGGCTTAGGAACTCTCCAAGGTCACTGTTGGTTCAATAGTCAAGGGGGAGCAAGCCTTTAGGGGGAGTGTGTCCATCAAGGGATGATGGATGCAACTTTGATTACAAATGGGAGAAATGAGGGTTAGGTAAACCTTCATTATGGATTGCCTCTCATTTAGTGATATGAGATTTATCACTAAGAAGAGTGAAGGCATCTAAGATATTTTTGGACCAAGGGGAAGAATGCAGTATCTCTTTGAGAAATGAGGCATTGAAAACCTTGATAGTCTTTTTGATGTATGTCAAAGGGGAAGAAGTGAGATTTAAGTTAGGTAAACCTTCACTATACTTTTGCATTGGAAGAGTTAAGTTGGGTCATTGATAGCCTAACTTAAAGGTATTATCAAATATCAAAAAGGGGGAGATTGTTGGTGCAATAGGCCCCAGGTCAATATTGACCAAACTCGAGTAGGATTTTGATGTTTGACCATTGTTTAACTATATGGGTTTGAACATATGTTGACCATATGACTAGTGGATGATTGTGATATCCCAAGTCATATGGGAGAGATTATTTGGGGGAGATTATTGGATCAATCAACCTCGGAGTCCAAGTTTGGATACTTGGTAAGGAAAGTCCAAATATGGATATTTGGCAAGGAAAGTCCAAAGTGTTGGTGCAGTGGGCACCAAAGTCGAACCGGTATTTTGATTATGGCAAAAGGCTCAATAGTTAAGGGTATATTTGTTATCTTACGAGCTCAATTAAGTGTGCAGAAATGCTAAAGTTGAGCGGAAGGTCTGCGACACCCGGTGGGAACCGAGGTGGTCGGGCAACGCCAGAGGGACTTCGGAGGAAGCCGAGGTACTCGGGTGAAGACCGGAAGCGAGGCTACAAGGTAAGCTCGTGTGAAAGAGAAGCAAGGTCGTTAAGCGTAGATCCGACCCAATACCTCCAATGGAAGGTCTAGGTCGAGATCAGATGGTTAGAACCATCGGACTTTATATTTTAAGCTAACTTGTACTGCAGTCCAAAACCCTTTGACTACAGTCAACTGCTAGTCAAGTTCCAGCCTCGAGAAGAGCTCGAATTTCAAGGGGGTGAATTTGGACTTGACTCGTGTTTTGGTACAAAGGGTGATGTGGCATCAAGGTGGACATCCAAACCATCACCAAGCTTCCTTGTGGTGGACGCCCAAAATAAGGTGAGTTGGCACAAGATGGTTGGCTCCCATGATGTGGCACAAGTTGAATGGCTCCAACAAGTTGGCGCCCAAGGAGGTTGGAGGTGGCACAAGGTGGTTGGATGAAACACCTCATCCTCAAGTTGGCGCCCAAGGAGGTTGGAGGTGGCACAAGGTGGTTGGATGAAACACCTCATCCTTGAGTTGGCACACAAGGAGGTTGGAGGTGGCACAAGGTGGTTGGATGAAACACCTCATCCTTGAGTTGGCGCAAAGGATGTGGATGAACAAGTCTTGGGGGATAAGAACCTCACCTTGGACACTACCTATGTCTAAATTCATAGATCAATATCCATAAATAGACATGTTCAAGCCAAGCAAATGACAAGAATTCAAGAGCTCTCAACACTCCTTCTTAACGCCGCTACTACTACTCAAATTTGCTACGTCGAAGTGCCGCCGACAACGAAAGCTACATCTTCTACTTATAAGAGTTGTCGGTATATTTATTTAAGTTCTACTTCTTTAAATTGTCTTTGTGCTTTAATCGTACCAAGGAAAGGGGGAGTGTCCCTTTGCCTTGATTTCTTTTTGTAATCGTTGCTCCTACCTCCAACGAGGAGGAGTGGTTTTAGTGAATTGCCCTCCGTACGTGATCAAGGATCACTAGGGCCGTGGATTAGCAATCGAAAGATTGTGAACCACGTAAAAATATCTTGTCTACTTTATATTTCAGTGCACTCTCTACTTGCTTTTTACTTATTGCAAAAGTTTTTAACGACATCAGACGCTATTCACCCCCTCTAGCTTACACACTTTCGATCCAACAATTGGTATCGAGTCGGGCGCTAAGATTCGTGAAACCACCAATCTAGCTTTGTTTTTCTTTTTTACAGATTTTTATTTATTTATTTCTGTTTTCGTAGATAATTATTTCACTTGCTTATCTTCTCCTACATATAGAATTGCATTAGAGGCTTTAGGATCCTGGATAAGGTTGTCCTTCGGGTTAGATCCCGAGTAAGGTTGTCCTCCGAACTTCAACGACATTCGTGATTTGATTGTTTATTTCTTTTGCAAGTTACATTTTATATATCTATTTTTACTTCCCGAACTACTAATCCAAGACTTATGTATTGTAATATTCTTTCCGTGTGTGTTTTTCTAGATTCTTTTCGTATTTCTTCTTCTTGTTTTTATATGGCCCATCTCGAATGGTTTATCACCTCCCGAATTCGCTTTACAACGGTAATGACTTTCGTTATTGGAAGGGTCGGATGGAATGCTTTCTTAAAACCCAAATCGAGATGTGGATCGTAATTCAAACCGTTTCACACTTCCTATTAATGAAGATGGTGAATCTTTGGGTTACGATCAATGGTCAAATTCCATGAAAAACAAGTAGAAGCCGATGCCAAGGCAACTCAAATCTTGCAATGTGGGTTGTCCAAGGAAGAGCTCAACCGCTGGCCCCTTCATTAGTGCAAAGGACTTATGGACCAAGCTAGTGGAACTACACGAAGGCACCGACGACACGAAGGTATGTAAAAGAGATTTACTTTTAAATAAATTGTATAACTTGAAAATGCAGGAAAACGAGACCGCAACTCAACTACATGCTCAGATTCCAAGACATCGCCAACCAACTCCATGCCATCGGACAAAAGGTCGAGAATCGCGACCTTATCGTATTCTCTTAACTCGCTTTCCTAGGACCACCTTGTGGGCATCCATGGTCGATGCCTACAAGGTCTCCAAGGACCTTTCTAAAATTAGGTTAGACGAATTGTTTTCGAACTTGAATTACATGAGCAAACTAACGTGGTCCAAAGCCGAGAAGAGTATTGCGTTAGTTGCAGGTTCCAAGAAGAAGAAGCCCGCAAGCAAGCCACCCCAAGGAAGAAGATTTAGTCCAATCGGAAGTAGACTGAATAGAATCCGAACTAGTCAATCTAGTTCGAAGATGATCAAGAGACGAAAACGACCAACAACTCAAGGTAAGCCTAAACCTAATTCAAATACTTCTAATTTTAGATGCTATGAGTGCAATGTGGTTCTGGCCACATCAAGTCCGAGTGCCCAAAGCTAAAGAATAACGCATCAAAGACCAAGAAAGCGCTAAACGCTACTTGGGAGGAGTTGTCGGAGGAAGAAGGCGATATCCAAGCTCTAATGGCCAAGCCGACTGAGCACGACTCAAATCAAGAAGAGTCCGAGTCCGAATCCGATGATGAGCTTCCATTCAAGACAAGCCACGGATCCGTATCCGTTCAAAAGAATCATTAAGGGTAAGTCGGTCGTTACTTAATACTTTGTATGGTGCAATTAAATTTTTAAATAAGAAACTAGCTAAGTCCGAGTCCAAGGTCGAGACCCTAATTGAGGAGGTTAACCTTCTCAAACATGAGGTCTCCTAACCTCTTCGACTACTCGTATTCAAGAGGAGGACTCAACTCAAGCTTGAAAAGCTTGAAGTTGAGAACTCGCTTTTGAAAACACAAGTCAAGACCTTAGGAACACGTTGGAAAGGTTCACTTTGGGATCCAAGGGACTTGACCTCTTACTTGGATCACAAAGGGCCGTGTACAACAAGGCGGACTGGGTTTAACTCAAATACAACCAATAAGTCATATATGTCTATAGTAAACCAACATAAGAAAATGTCCAAGCATGGGTCCCTAAGACCACTTTGATTTCAACTTTAGGATCTAACATGTATTGGGTTCCTAAGGACCAAATTCACTATGTGAATAGACCCACTCGATTCAATGGTCCAGGGGAGCCAATACAAAATGTATTTTTGTTAAGTCTTAGAAATTGCATGCTTAGTTTTTCCTTTATTTTTAGAATGGTTAGATAGGACTCATAACCAACTAAAATCCTGAAAAGATTGAGCCTCGGAGCCTCTTTTCAAAAATAAACCAACTAAAATCCTTTAAAAGATTGAGCCCTCGGGAGCCTCTTTTCAAAAATAACTAGTTAGACCAAGACGTAGTCTCAAGTAAGTCGAGTTATCAATTTCTTGAAATTAGCTTTGTCTAAGGAAGTGGTCGTTGTTCCGATCAAAGAAGGCCTCTGTGCCTCGCCACGACACGAAGCTAATCTCTTGAAAAGATTACTTGATGAGCTTAGACTAAATCCGAATCTAACCTAATGTTGGTTAATTTAAATTCATTAAAATTAATCAAGTAAAATTGATAGTCATCTCACAATAACACATAGGAATAACATGTTTTGATCATGTAGATATTGGTGAGATGATTTAGGTTTAAAACTTACAAACAACCCTTTAGTAATTCCAATATCCGATCCAACTACCTTATGTGTAGGATCAATGGATGTTGGATGCTGGTTGCTCCCGACACATGACCGGGATCAACTCAAATTTTCGGGTTACGATTCAAACGACAAGGATCGGTAGCCTGAATAACGCAAGCTCAAAATCATCTGGATCGTGATATTGAGCTCAACTCTAACTTTACAATTCAAAATGTCTTATTAGTAGAAAACTTTCAATATAATTTACTTAGTGTAAGCCAATTGTGTGATAACAATTATAAGGTCATATTTCTAGAAAATGAATGCGTAATCAAAATAAATGCAACATCTAAAATAATACTTAAAGGAACTAGGAGTAGCAACATCTACACAATAAATTTACCCAACTCCTCAACCAAGTGTCTTATGACACAGCAAGAGGAATCTTGGTTATGGCACCGAAGACTCGGACACTCGCACCCAAGACTCGTCCACAAGATGAGTCAGAGTGGCTTGGTTATAGGTTTGCCTAAACTAAACAACTTGGATAATAAAATATGTAATGCTTGTCAACAAGGTAAACAATCTAGGACACAACATCAATTAACTAATCAAGAACTAACCAAAAGTGTTCTTGAGCTCCTACACATGGATCTATTTGATTCACATGGAGCTAAGTCACTCAATGGTAGTCAATTTTGCTTAGTCATAATTGACGACTATTCTAGATTTACTTGGGTTAGGTTTATCAAACATAAAAATGATACCCTAGACCAACTAATCAATCTTTGTAGGTTAATCGAAAATCAAAAGAACCTTAAGATTAAAAGACTTAGAAGCGATCATGGTGGTGACTTCGAAAACCACAGGTTTACAGATGTCTGTAACCTAAACGGATACCACCATGAGTTTTCATGTCCTAGAACCCCACAACAAAATGGGTTAGTCGAACGGAAAAATAGAACCCTACAAGAAGCCGCTAGGACAATGTTAAACGAGTATAACCTACCCGATAGATTTTGGGCAGAGGCCGTTAGTACGGCTTGCTATGTCCAAAATAGGATCCTTATGGTAAAGAGGCACCAAAAGACCTCGTACGAGATTTATCACGATAAAATACCGAACATCAAGTACTTTAGGGTATTTGGATGCAAGGTACATATCTTAAACACTAAGGATTACCTAGGGAAATTCAATCCAAAACCTCATCGAACCTTTCTAGGATACTCAACCACCAAGAGCTTATAGGGTATACAATCACGACACTCTTAGAGTCGAAGAAACCATTAATATAGTTTTCGACGAAGGACACGAACCCGCTCAATCCTTAACAAAACCAACTAGCAAATCAACTTATAGCGAACCCGACTGATCTTGAACTTGAATCTCGCCCTAACCCAAGTCATCCTATCGACCAAGTGATAGATGACTCTAACCCAAGTCAAACTAGAACTCACCCAAGTCATCCTATCGACCAAGTGATAGATGACCCTAACCCGAGTCACACTAAGACTCAAACAAATCATCCTATCAATCAAGTTATAGGTGATCCAAATTTAGGGTTCGAACTAGAGCTTCATATCGAAACCTTAGTCAAATCTCGTTAATTTTCCAAAATCGAACCCAAAACTATTGAACAAGCACTTCTTGATCCCGATTGGATTATTGCTATGCAAGAAGAGCTAGCTCAATTCACTAGAAATGAAGTCCGGGAATTAGTACCACCACCTAAAGAAAAATCAATTATTGGAACAAGGTGGGTATTTCAAATAAACTTGATGATAAAGGTGAAGTAGTTAGAAATAAAGCTAGGTTAGTCGCAAAAGGGTTTAGTCAAGTCGAAGGTTTAGATTACGATGAGACCTACGCCTCGTAGCGGACTAGAGTCCATCCGAATGTTGTTAGCATATATGCACATCGAGGTTTTAAATTGTTTCAAATGGATGTCAAGTCAGCATTTTTGAATGGATACATTAAGGAAGAAGTTTACGCTACCAACCTCCGGATTCGAAAATCTAGATAAACCGACCATGTCCTTAGACTTAAGAAAGCCCTATATGGACTCAAACAAGCCCCAAGAGCTTGGTACGAAAGGCTTTCGATCTATCTTAAGTCCAAAGGATTCAACCAAGGTTTAGTCGACCCAACCTTATTCGTTAAAACCGTAGGAAAAGAAATCTTTATAGCCCAAATCTATGTAGATGATATAATTTTGGAACTACCAACTCGATCCTCGCTAAACGAATTCATCTCACTTATGGAAAGTGAATTTGAAATGAATTTAGTGGGAGAGTTAAGTTTCTTCTTAGGTTTACAAATTAAACAAACTAAAGATGGAATATATTTACATCAACAAAAATATACTAAGGACTTAATAAATCGATTTGGAATGCAAGATGCTAAAATAATCAATACACCTATGGCAACTAATGTTAATATAAACGAAGATGTAGAAGGAAAACCCGCTGACCTAAAATACTATAGAGCGCAATAGAAGTCTCCTATACTTAACCGTGAGCCGACCCGACATTTTATTCGCGGTAAGTATGTGCGCAAGGTTACAAACCTGTGCCAAGGAGTCTCACCTAACCCTAGTCAAGCGTATCCTTAGATATCTAAAGGGCACGCTAAACGTAGGTATTTGGTACCCTAGATCTACCGAGTTTAATCTAATCGGCTACTCCGACTCGACTATGCGGTAGTAAACTCGATAGAAAGAGCACGAGTGGTTGTTGTCAAATCCTCTACCGAGTCTAGTAAGTAGTGCGAGGAAGCGATTGCGTTGCCTTATCTACCACCAAAGCCGAATACGTTGCGATGGGTGAGTGTGTCTCTCAGCTCCTGTGGATGAAGCACACTCTCCAAGACTTTAGCTTAATCTTTAACAACATTAAAACCTACATAGATAACATTAGTTCAATTAACTTAACTAAAAATCCAATATGTCATTCTAGGACAAAACATATAGAAGTTAAACACCACTTCATTAGGGAACATGTAACTAATGGAACTATACAACTAGAGTATGTTGAGTCCAAATCAAACCTAGCGGACATCTTCACCAAACCACTACCCGAAGCCGAATTTAGTTTATTAAGACGAAAGTTAGGTATGTGCGTAATAGAGTAGGATTTAAATTTCTCTATATATGTACTCTATTTTTGCTTCTTTTTATGAAATTAGCCTAAGTCTTACCTTAGAAATCATATACCTATAGATTTAAGGAGCCAACACATCTCACAACACATAGGACTAATGTGTTTGTGTACTTAGCCACGTAGACGGGCGTGAGATGTTAGGACCTTACTCCTGGTTCCAGACGTAGATTCAGTGCATCGACATGAACCATGGAGTATAATTATTTAAAATTAATCAACTCCTTCAAGACTTATTGATCATTCTATATCAATCAAGTCCAACCGGAGTTGTACATTTTAGATGAACATATTTTCAAGCTTATTATTATTTTAAAAAAAATATATATTTATATTGGGAACTTGCTTGGACTTACAAACCCTAAAATATATTTACAAACTTTTTGAGTTAAGGCAAAAGGGGGAGAAAGTCACAAAAGTAAGGAAGAAAGTAAACAAAATTATTACCTTTTATATTAAGTAATTCCGTTTACTTAAGCAACTATTAAGGGGGAGTAAAAATTATTTTTCAAGAACTCACCTTCGGTCAAGGGGGAGGTTACCTCAAAGGGGAGAACTTGAAACAATAATATTTCTCATTCATGCTTAATCATTATGCTAGCTCATTCATATTTAATCATTATGCTAGCTCATTCATATTTAATCTTTATGCTAGCTCATTCATATTTAATCTTTATGCTAGCTCATTCATGCTTAATCATTATGCTAGCTCATTCATATTTAATCTTTATGCTAGCTCATTCATGCTTAATCATTATGCTAGCTTACTGTTATGCTTAATTTTTCCTTAACTTTTGTGTCGGTTTGCCATGAATCAAAAAGGGGGAGATTGTTGGTGCAGTGGGCACCAAAGTCGAACCGGTATTTTGATTATGGCACAAGGCTCAATAGTTAAGGGTATATTTGTTATCTTACGAGCTCAATTAAGTGTGCAGAAATGCTAAAGTTGAGCGGAAGGTCTGCGACACCCGGTGGGAACCGAGGTGGTCAGGCAACGCCAGAGGGACTTCGGAGGAAGCCGAGGTACTCGGGTGAAGACCGGAAGCGAGGCTACAAGGTAAGCTCGTGTGAAAGCGAAGCAAGGTCGTTAAGCGTAGATCCGACCCAATACCTCCAATGGAAGGTCTAGGTCGAGATCAGATGGTTAGAACCATCGTACTTTATATTTTAAGCTAACTTGTATCGCGGTCAAAACCCTTTGACTACATCCAGCTGCTAGTCAAGTTCCACCTCGAGAAGAGCTCGAATTTCAAGGGTGAATTTGGACTTGACTCGTGTTTTGGTACAAAGGGTGATGTGGCATCAAGGTGGACATCCAAACCATCACCAAGCTTCCTTGTGGTGGACGCCCAAAATAAGGTGAGTTGGCACAAGATGGTTGGCTCATGATGTGGCACAAGTTGAATGGCTCCAACAAGTTGGCGCCCAAGGAGGTTGGAGGTGGCACAAGGTGGTTGGATGAAACACCTCATCCTCAAGTTGGCGCCCAAGGAGGTTGGAGGTGGCACAAGGTGGTTGGATGAAACACCTCATCCTTGAGTTAGCGCACAAGGAGGTTGGAGGTGGCACAAGGTGGTTGGATGAAACACCTCATCCTTGAGTTGGCGCAAAGGATGTGGATGAACAAGTCTTGGGGGATAAGAACCTCACCTTGGACACTACCTATGTCTAAATTCATAGATCAATATCCATAAATAGACATGTTCAAGCCAAGCAAATGACAAGAATTCAAGAGCTCTCAACACGCCGTCGTAACGCCGCTACTACTACTCACATTTGCTACGACGAAGTGCCGCCGACAACGAAAGCTACATCTTCTACTTATAAGAGTTGTCGGTATATTTATTTAAGTTCTACTTCTTTAAATTGTCTTTGTGCTTTAATCGTAACAAGGAAAGGGGGAGTGTCCCTTTGCCTTGATTTCTTTTTGTAATCGTTGCTCCTACCTCCAACGAGGAGGAGTGGTTTTAGTGAATTGCCCTCCGTACGTGATCAAGGATCACTAGGGCCGTGGATTAGCAATCGAAAGATTGTGAACCACGTAAAAATATCTTGTCTACTTTATATTTCCGCTGTGCACTCTCTACTTGCTTTTTACTTATTGCAAAAGTTTTTTAACGACATCGTATCGCTATTCACCCCCCCCCCCTCTAGCGACACTTTCGATCCAACACAAAGGTAAAGTCTTGGTAGCATAAGTCGAAGTGTGCAGTCTTTGCGACGTAAAGTCCAAGTGAACTTTGGCAATTGGAGAGTCCAACATAAAGTTGAAAGGAAAGTCCAAGAATGGTCTTGGCAAGGGAAAGTCCAAGCATGGTCTTAACATGGAAAGTCCAAGTATGGTCTTGGCATGGAAAGTCCAAGGATGTAGTTTTGATAGCATAAAGTCCAAGCATATAGTCTTAGCAACGTAAGTCCAAATAGATCTTGGCAAGAAAGTCCAAGCATTGATCTTTGCAATGAGAAAGTCCATGCATGTGGTCTCAGCAGCATAAGTCGAAGCATGTGGTCTCGGTAGCATAAGTCAAAATGAACCTTAACAAAGGAGCCTGTTAGCATAACATAGTCGATGGAAGCACCTGAAGGCTAACACGAAGGATGAAGAGTCATAGACTCGAGGGATCCAAGAGGGTGAGGTTAATGGAGATGGCTAGAAGACTTAGGTATAGGTTAAGGGTGGTCAATCAAGTATGAGGGGATCATACTTAGGTTAACCCTCATGGTTGAGGTGTATCAATTAATTGGGACTTTGGGTCAGTCGACTGGTTAAGTGTTCAACACTCAAAAGCCTAGTTTTACTCTAGCAATTGACTGCCATGTATGGGCAATCGACTGGTTAAGGAGTCAATTGAGGCTCGACTGCTCAGATGAAGCTGTGGCAGCCGACTGCCATGTATGACCAATCAACTGATGACACTGTAGCAGTCCATAAATTCTTGCATAGTCGATTGGTCAGTCGATTACAGGCCAACAGTCGACTCCTGAGGTATCCGTTGAGTAGATTCCAACATGAATGGAGTCGTTGTGAGACAACGACATTAAGGTGGGTCGACTTCTGGGAAAGAGCAGTCGACTAGAAGGCAAAAAATGTTAGTTATATATAAGAGGTGCCCTAAGGCAATCGCTTTTGTTTAAATCATTTATATGATAAATGAAGATTCACTATTTGAGTATACATGTCTTTATATATTTGATTAGATCTTAAACTCATTTACTGAATGTCCACAATACGATTCAGAGCATGAGAGAATTTGTGATTGGATCACAACTAGTGAGTATCTCTACATGTGTAATTGTGATGTATTAGAATTATCCCTAGTCGATGAATTAATGGATTTGGACACCATCAATTTTGTCGAGACTAGCACGATGTGTACTCTTTTGTTTATCCAAACAGCCGTTTCTCACTGGCTGGAGACATTGGGATGTCCGGAGTTGATCGTGAATGCTAGTTATAGTAACTAGTTCATTGGAGTGACCAGCTGTAAGACTTCATATGGTTCTCTACATATATGGATATGTCAATGAAGTTCTTACTGCAGCTTAAGTGCGATGTTCCTTTGACTTGCGGTATTCAAGTCATCTTGGTCATGGAGACTTATGCTTTAACATCTTAAGCAAGCATCTCCAAGGAGATGTGGACCCAGGATGATTGGGTATAAGTCGAAATGTCTGAATGTGTTTAAATAGACTATAAAGAATTCACCACTCCTTGCGAGGAGATGTATACCCTTGGCCTCTCGTCGGATTGTTACTAAAGTCTTTGGCCAAAGCATTACATGTTTAGAGTATGGTACTCTTGGATACATGTGCAATAACTAGAATCCGTAGGACGAGGAAATGATACTTGGGCAAGGTATGACATAGTCAGCCTAGTGGGAACTGACACTATAGACCATGTCCTGAACCAAGTGGATATAAGATGAGTGAAAGGAACGGGGCACGATTCATTGTAGCTGCTGAAGGGTTTCAGAAATGGTTCTAGGATCAACCGTTGATTTTTTGATTAATTGGGGATCATGATGTACTACTAGGTGCCACTCATGATCGTTCTATAATTAATGGTTAATTATAGATGGCCAAAATAAATTGGGAACCTATTTGGTCACATGCACAATGAGCGTAATCCGAAGGATTTAAAACAAATTTGAGAATAGGATTCTCAGATCGAGAGAGACTAGGTTTGGTTGGACCAAACAAAAAGCAAGTATGAAATGGTTTTAGTCGCATCGGAAGCATGGATGGGTCGAATCTTATGAAGGCATGATGGATGAACCAAATTGGTTTGGTTCTAATCTAATGGTGAAAAATAAACCAAAGTGGTTTGGTTTGTTTTAAAGGAATGAACCAAAGTTGGTTCGGTTCGTTTTAACTCAAAATAGACAAACGTGATTTGGTTTATTTTAACTTAAGTTATTGGAGTGGGTTAACGGGTTTTGGTTATGAACCAATAACCATTAAGAGAATGTGTTCTCTATAAAAATATGGCTTAAGGGTTTTTCGTGGAGAATTATTTGGTTCAAGGGTTTCGGAAACTCTAGCCTCCTCTCCTCTTCCTCCTCTAGGGTTGCCGCTCATCTCTTGTGCCGCCGCCCAAGCCTATTGCAGCTCCTCCTCCTCCCCGCCAGCCACCCACCATCCGCCGACGACTCCTCCGGCCATCCTCCCTTGGCCGTCGATGACCAAGAAGCAGCCGGCCATTGATTGGCCGACCATATCTTCCACCAAACAAGCTGTCCAGATTTTGGACAGCTTGTTCTCCTCTTAGTGGAGAGCTCATTTGGTCGGCGTTTTATGCACCGACAGTGACCTACTTGCTGGGAATTGGTTCTCCGGCAATCCTTATAGGTGGAGGGTTAAGTTTTCGTCAAACGGTTGATGAAAACCGCTTCCGACAAGCGAGTTTGTGAAACTCATTTTTGAGATCCGAATTTTGATTCAGATTGTGATCGTCACTTGGATCACATCATCTTCGACTCGAGACTAGTGACTTTTGCGAAGATGAGGCTCGTGGCTTTGTGAAGCTATCCCGACGATACTCAGCGTGGATATGGATAGAGGCGATTCTAACGAGAGTCGCTACGATTGATGTCATTCCCGCTACACGTGATCCGTCAGATATACCTAGTATAAGTTTCTTTTTATTGCAAAATTTGAAACTGCGATTATGTCTACACATGTTGTATCTTGCATGCGTGTGGTGTGTGTATTGTAATAAATTAGATTTATTGCTTTTATTGCTTCCACTGTGTGCATGTTTACGAAACATGTTCGAACACACACTCGCCGCAATGCCGGAGAAACCCAACAGTGGTATCAAAGCCAGGTTGTGTTTTGACATAATCGTAAAATTGTTTTGTGATAGTCATAATTGTATTTATAGAAATTTTTTACTTTTAGAAAGTTTTGAAGTATTTATGGAAATCTTCTACTTTTAGAAAGTTTAGAAGTATTTATGAAAATCTTCTACTTTTGGAAAGTTTAGAAGTATTTATGGAAATTAACACTTTCCATAAATAATATATGTGATTATATTTGGAAATTTATTTCCTAATTTAATCATGATTTGATTTGGAGAATCAAATCTAAAACATATTTTATTTCCATAAATAGTTTTGACAATTTAGGAATTTTGTTTCCTTAATTAACACTTTCCATAAATAAAATATGTGATTAGATTTGGAAATTTATTTCCTAATTTAATCATGATTTGATGTGGGAAATCAAATCTCAAACATATTTTATTTCCATAAATAGTTATGAAATATAAAGAAATTTTTGTACATGTCATAATTGTATGCCATGTAATTACATTAGATGCATATAATTATGTCATGCATGTCGTGACATGTAGATGTATGTCATGTGTGTCATGTCATATAGATAATAGTTATTTGCATGCAAAGAGGATGAGACATTAAAACCCTTACACAATATTAAAGCATACATCTTCCATTAATATGGTTAGAACCAGAGTTTTGTTTCTTATTTGGGTTGTTGGACTCACTCCAAGCCCGGCTCGAACCTGAATATGTTCAAATCATTGGAATAGTTTAACACTAATATGGTATGAGTCATAGGTCAATCATTAGTTTGGGTTGTTGGACTCACTCCAAGCCTAGCTAATTGGTTGAACGCGCTCTAACCATATTAAAACTATTTCACGATTAATGGGTCGGCTCTAACTTGGAGCATCGATTTGTTGGACTCACTCCAAGGTCGATGTGAAGAGAGGTGAAGTTGGGTGTTATGCATATGATGCATACTTGTTAAAGTGTTAACAACCCAATGTATGTGTGAACATTTAATTAGTTGATAGCACATTGTGATAGTTACATATACGTGATATGTAATCGGTATACTTGATACCTACCATCATAGCTAAGAATGGCTTGTTGGACTCACTCTAAGGTTTTTCTTATCTATGTTGGATATCAACCCATTCGGAGATGAACCTACGATCTCCCGAATTAATTTTGAGGGTTTTTGATTTCGAAAAATGAATGAGATTTTATAAATGTATGTTGATGCATTTTAAATCATCTTTCTCATATATGCTAGATTTGTATTTCTAGGTTAATCGATTGATCATGACATCTTTGAATTTGCGCTCTATTTTGGATTCAAATAAATTGACTGGGTCGAACTTCTTGGACTGGCTTAGAAACTTGAGAATTGTTCTCAAGGCGGAAAAGCTTGCGTATGTCCTCGAAGCACCTCTTCCCGCCCGTCCTAGTGATGACGCAACTCCGGACCAATTGTTGGCCCATCAGAAGCATATAAATGATTCTGAACTAGTGAGTTGCATCATGCTAGCCGTGATGGTACCCGAGCTGCGGGAGCAGCATGAGCATATGGATGCTCATACCATAGTCTTTTATCTTTATGAGTTATTTGATGAGCAAGTGAGATCCGAAAGGTTCAAAGTCTCCAAGTTCCTCTTCACCTCTAAGATGCAAGAAGGTTCATTGGTATTGCTCAACATGCTGAAGACTGTGGAGCCTTATGTGAAGCATGAGCAGGGGACAGTGTTGTTAGTTGATTCCTCAAAGAAAGGTTCTAGGAGGAAATTAAAGAAACAACACAAGGGGAAGAAGAAGGCAGAACTAGCTCAAAAGGGCAATTGCCAATATTGTGGTAAGGAGGGTCATTGGCGAAGAAACTGTAAGATTTATCTTAAGTCCGTGAAGAAGAATAAGGCATTAGATGTGTAAAATATCATAGTGAGAAAATAAAATAGTGATAAATAACATAGGTTAATTGGGAAAATTACCTCATAGAATTTTGAGAATTTTTTCGATATTCATTTCCACGTGATATGGTTGATTTTATAAAAATAAAATAAAATATTGAGTGGGAGTTATAAAGTTTATTTGGATTAATGGGATTAATGTAGATTTTAATTAAGCATTAATTAAAACTAACACTAGGTTTAAGTTGCTTATTAAAATCTAAATCGTAGTCGGCTATTAATCCTTTAATCTTTCATTTCCTTCTCCTGAATCTGATTTCCCCAACCTCACGTCGCGATTTTTCCTTTCCCCCGATCCCAATCTCCTATTTCCTTGCTTCATTTCTTCACCGACAACGCCGATCTCCTTGGTGAAGGGGCACGATTTTGGGTGAAGCCGACAGCGTCGATCTCCTCGGCCCCTTGCATCTTCCCCCTCTCGATTTCTCACCGTCATTACCTCTCCACTTGGCCTCCCGCGATCACTGGTGTGTCCTCGCCACAAGCTCAGCCGTGATGGAGTTGTTGCTCCATTCCGCTGGTGCCTTCATCTCTTCCGGTTGTAGTCGTTGCCCCATCACCGTCGGCCGAATCAGATCACGTGACGTCGACTATCCCTCGGCTAATGTCAATTGCAGATGGTTCTGCCCCATTCCATGATGTTGCTGTCGGTCGACGATCACTTGATTGGCTAGCCACCACTTTCCCCCACATGTGGCAGGGTTGGGGATCGAGACCAATAGTACCTTTGTGACTTTGATTTGGACACGAGCAGTATGGTGGTTGGATTACCTTCATTGTGGCAGGCGGTCTTCTCTGATATGGAGCCCAGTTTTCTTCATCATGGTTAATTTGGGATTAGGTTGCTATTGTTGTCGTTGAAGAAGGGAGGTAAGGCTGTGGAATCGATTTTGGGTTAAATTAATTGGATTTATGAGTTTGGTTGATGTATTGTACATGGCCAAGATACCGGATCCAGAAGATCAATTGATGCTAAGCGGGGTTAGTGAGGTTGGAATTGGATTGATGATACTATATAATTGTGTTAAGAGGTTGTTGTGATTTTAAGTGAAGGAGTTGGGTTGTTACCTCTGTTCACTTGAATTGTATAGGTTGGTGTTGTTCCTGCAGTGGATCAAGAAGTTGCGGCTGATTGATGTAGAGAGAGGTAAGGATTTTGTATGTTAATTAAGTTAACATATTTTTTATAAGATGAACAGATCTCCTATAGCAAATCCAGGAGTTGTGCAACTGCGATTGTGCAAGGTAAGTTGGGTTGGATTAATTTATAATGAATACCATTACCCTTGTGATTTAATTGATCTAGTGATAGTTGATGTCAGAAGTTGACCTGGATTTGGATATGGTTATTGATTCAATATGATATGTTACAGTAGAATTATTTGTGAAGTAATCATAGATCAAATATGATTAGTAAATGAAGTGTAGAGGAGTACACTACTACATGATTAAATTGACTAATCAAGGGTTAGGATGTGATTTAGAGAATTATTCTAGCATAGGGTTATGCTAGCATTTAGTTACTCTTTATGTTTTGTAACTGCAGGACCTTGATTCGGAATAGTCTTTTGGACCTTGATTCGGAATAGTCTTTTGGATGTGAAGACAGTTACGGTTTACATAGCAGGTGGGTAATTTCCTACCCTGGTCAGGTAGATGTATTTGCATTCAGATTTAGACATAGATATGAGCATGTTATATGCTCATATTATCTTGACCCTGCTCTTATTATCCGTATGCTTGATACTTGTCGTTGGCTATATATGCTCAAATGTTGATATTGCATTTTCCTTTATCGTGAATTAGGAGTTATAGATGTGATGTAAGTAGATCTATAAATGTTTAGTAGGGTGTAGATGTTAGAGTACGGATGATAACCTGATTTGTAAATTCGGTAAAAGTTCATCTGTGGGTAGGTAATGCCCTAAAGGTAGGATTTATTCCAATACCCGTATGTTGCATACTTATTACCAACCATGTGTTGTGTAATGATTAAGTGAAGGGTGATTAGTGTGTCGCTATGGACCGGTGGTCCCAGCTTGATATGATTAGTCGAGTACGACTCTCTACAGGATAGAGAGTGCGTCGATCAGTTGAGTATGACTCTCTATTGGATAGAGAGTTATGATCAGTTGAGTACGACTCTCTACAGGATAGAGAGATTATCGATCAGTTGAGTATGAATTTCTACAGGATAGAGAGTGTATTAATCAAATGGGTACGACTCTCTGTTGAACAGAGAGTCTGTGGTAGATGTCTATATGTGTGACAGTACATTCATGTCATTTGCATGCATTCTGACGACATAATCTCCCTTGGGGTTGAGAGAGTCGTCAGTCATCTTGCCTCCAGGTTACTCCCCAAGGAGTAACTGGTGTGAGGGCAGTGCATTTGTTGTGCCGTACTCTACCACTATAGACTGTGGTAGTTGGAGTTGCGTGCAGTTGTCTTGGGTGCGTGGCACTCGACCACTTATTGATAGTGTCAGTCGAAGTGGCCAGCAGCAAGGACCCCCGTTGTGTAGCGAGCTCTTTACGCTCATATGCTACTTGATCATACTGCTCACTCGGCCACTCTAGAGAGGTGGTTGGTGTTGAGTTGGGACAGTTGTCATGTCGTGCCACCTAGGCCACACTGGGGTCGTGGTAGCGAGTAGGGGTGCACAGGCATGACCATGCATGCTGCATTGTCATATCTTATGGCGCTTTGCATATTACCATATATATATATATATATATAGATGAAGTCTATATATATATGCTTATTGTGATGTTGCATTTGATTGTACTATGCTTGCTGCATTTGGTTGTACATCATATTCATGCATGCTTCTTGCATCTGTTATACGGTTGTGTCGGATACTTGTATATTTGTTGGACGGACCATTAGATACCTTGACCTGTATCATGAGTTGTAACACTCCAAATTTTAATTCCTATATTTTTATTAGAGGAAAATAGAAATAAGAATAAAAATAAAAATAATAAAAATAGAAATAGAATAATAATAATAATAATAATAATAATAATAATATAGAAATAATTAAGAATAGGAAAAAAAATTGAATAAATGGTTCGTTAGTCGAGGCTCGAACCATGAACCGTTGGTTTAGGGGAATAGGCTTCCCACCACTAAGTCATAAAATTACCAATGGATAGGATATAACAAAATATATCTATAGGCAAAAAAAAGGAAAGATTGGTTAATTTGACTAATTATTTAAAGGGGTAATTAAGTTAAGAAAAATTCTAATTTTTATATATTTTTTTCCTTATCTCTCTATAAAATCTCACGCCTCCTCTAATTTTCTTTATTTCTCCAAGCCGCTTTTCTCTCTCTCTCCCTCACGCCGCCTCTCTCTCTCTCTCTCCCTCACGCCGCCTCTCCAATCCGCCGAACTCTCATCTCTTTCTCTCTCTCGATCTCTCGTGTTCCAGCCGTCGAAGCAAGGAAGAAGGTTGTCTTTCCTTTGGATAATTCAAGAGGGGATTTTTCAAGAGGAATTTCCTCAAGGACTTAGTAGAGGATCACGATAAAGCAAAGGAACATGTAGAAGATCTTCTCTTTACGAAATCTAACGGTATAAATTGGTAAAAAAGTATAGGAGGTAAGTATTGTTCACCTGCAGTATAAGTAGTTATCGTATGTCTTTGATATGTTTTTATGTGCATGTTATTTCCAGTTACATGGTTGAGCAGTTTATACACATGTATTTGAACCAGTTATGCATGGTGTTTTAGTTACATGATTTTACCCGTTATGTCATGTTTGATTTAGTATCATGTTTAGATCCATGATAAGAATGCGATTTATGATCATGCATGTTGTAGATGAGTTGTAGCTTACAATTATATGCATGATGTAAAGTAAGATATAAAAATATTTCCTTTATAAAGAAAATTTAAAGATGCTCCCTGTTTGAATTGGGGATTAAGAGCACAACGATCTTCAGTATGCTCCCCATTTCAGTTTTGGGGGTCAAGAGCATAATGATTTTTATGGTGCTCCCCATTCGTTATTTAGGGGATTAAGAGCATTCTGTCAGTATGTATAAGAAGATAAGTATAAAGGAAGTATTTTACTTTTGACAGGGCATGTACCGGGCATCAGTTTCGCCCACGGGCCAAGGCCCTCAGTTTTAGTTACCCTAGTAGGTTCGGTGGTTTGTCACCCCGGCCTATTAGGAAAGCGCGCATTGGTACTATGCCGGGCCCATATCCAGGATGATTATTATTTTGAAGTATCAGTATAAGTATAAGTAAAAGTTTTCAAAGTTAATCATTCCAGTTCAGATACACTGTTTACAAGTTTTAAAATACTTAAGAGCATGATTTTATACAAGAGACATGTAATCAGAGTTATGGTTTTCAATTATATTTGTATGAGTATCAATATATCCAAGACAAGAGAACTAGTTGCATGATTCCATACAGTGCATGTTTTTGTGAGCATAGAAAGTACTTACTAAGCGTTATTGCTTATAGTTTGTATTTCCTTATACTGCAGATAAAGGTAAAGAAAAGCTCTAGTAAGGTGGCATGGCGGATGAAGTGCTGGGTGTGTGTGGCGACGGAATAGTGGAAGTAAAAGATCCTAAGTGCAGATGTCTAAACTAGATTTTAAGTTTTTAATTGTTTTCTTTCTAATATTGTTGGAGTTCAATTGGATGGCTTATGGTTGAGACCAAAGAATGCTAGAGTCATGTTGGGTTAGTTTTAACACTCGCACATGTATGTGAAGATCTTGAATTCGTTATTATTTAAGTGGTGATTAAAGTATAGCGTTCAAAGTAAGATCAGGAAGAAAATAAGAAATAAGACAGTAAAGTAGTGACATCACCCCTGGTAGAGAGAGGAAAGACTAGGGGGGGTGTTACAAGATGGTATCAGAGCGAGTTTCCGCCCTTCCGTCACACACACATCGAGCATCAGTCCTGCCGCCTCCAAGTAAGCAAGTATTTATCTGCTTTATTTACTTTATGAGTAGTAAGGAATGCTTCTTTTAAGTTAAACATGCTCAGCTAGAATGTTCTCTTTGAGTTAAATATGCTTGCATATATATATATATATATATATATATATATATATATATATATATATATATATATATATATATATATATATATATATATATATATATATATATATATATATATATATATATATATATATATATATATAGATGATAGACAGTAAGTAATAGAGCATACCTAGATATGTATGTGAAGATGAAAAAAAAATAATGATAATAGCCTAATAGTGGTTTCACTTGATCATCTTATGATGAGTTCACGGAGTTCCAACAAGGGAATTTATCAGTAGATGAAGCGGTAAAGAAGTTCAATAGGTTTGCTCGCCTATGCCCGGAACTTGTCAGTATTGAGAAGGAAAGAGTTAGGTTAATGCTAAAGATGTTGAGACCGGAGATAGCTTTGAATGTGGCTAGGGGAATTAATAGACCACAGACCACTGAAGAGCTGGTCAGCAGTGCTCTAATCACAAAGCATTACATGAATAGTATCAAGCACCAGAAGCTAGCCTCAATAGAAAGCAAAAGTCAGGGAAGTTCAGGAGGTTAGAAACCTCATAGTGGTAATTCGAACTGGAAGTGAAACAACAATGGCGAGAGGAAATAGTGAAATAATGCAAAGAGAGATTTAGCCAGTAAGCAGCCTACGTATCCTACATGTTCTAGGTGTGGGAGGAAGCATCCAGAAGTTTGCCGCCAGGGCATGAGCGGGTGTTATATATGTGGTGTCGAGGGACACTTCGCTAAACAGTGCCCCACCAAGACCAATCTACCTCCGCCATAATCTACTCAGTATGAAGGTAGACCAGCTTAGCTACATCAGATGCAAGGAGCACTGGAGGGTCCTCACATCAGCCAAGGAAGATTGGAGGCCCCATCAGTTACACCTAATGCCCGGATCTTCTCCCTCACCAAGGAAGAGGTAGCAAATGTTTCTACGGTAGTCACAGGTCAGATACCTATCCTTAATCAGCATGCTACCGTACTGTTTGATATTGGGGCAACCCATTCTTTCATGTCTATGGTATTTGCTAAGAAGATAGATATAACTCCGGATATCTTAGATATTCAATTTTTAACGGCCCTATCTTCGAGTGAAATAATGACATCTACACACTGGTTGCGTGCCATGCTGGTCAGAATTTCAGACAGAGAGATTTATAGTGATCTGATTTTGCTGGACATGCATGCCTATGATATCATCTTTGGAATGGACTTTCTTAGCAAGTACGGTGCTTCCATTGAGTGTCGTAAGCGAAGAGTAGTATTCTAACCCGAGACCGAGGCCAACTTTGAGTTTATTGGAGAACCAAGGAAGAAGACTAAGAAGTTTTTGTCTGCCATGGAAGCTCAGAAGATGTTAGCTGGTGGATGCACTGGGTATTTAGCACATATAGTTGATACTAAGCAAGAAAGAAGCCAAAAGTTGGAAGACGTCCCAATTGTATGTGACTACCCGAGAGTATTTCCTAAAGAGCTACTAGGACTAGCACCTAGAAGGGAAGTTGAGTTTGAGATTGAGCTTATTTCTAGTACCCACCCAATCTCAAAAGCACCCTATCGTATAGCTCCAGCTGAATTGAAAGAGCTTCAGGAACAATTACAGGAGTTATTAGATAAGGGATTCATCCGCCCTAGTCATTCCCTATGGGGAGCTCCAGTGTTGTTCTTGAAAAAGAAAGATGGGTCTATGAGGATGTGCATACACTACCGAGCCTTGAATCAAGTGACGATCAAGAACAGATATCCTCTGCCAAGGATAGAGGATTTATTTGATCAATTGAGGGGAGCCATAGTCTTCTCCAAGATTGACTTGCGGTCAGGTTATCATCAAGTAAGAGTTAAAGAGGATGATATATCGAAAATAGTCTTCCAAACGAGGTATGGACACTATGAGTTCGTGGTCATGCCCTTCGGAGTGACAAATGCACCCGCTATGTTTATGGACTTGATGAATCAGATATTTAAGGAGTACCTTGACAAGTTTGTGGTCATTTTCATTGACGACATCCTTATCTACTCGAGAACCCAGGAAGAACATGTCGAACACTTGAAGACAGTCTTGTAGACCCTTCAGCAAAGACAGTTATATGCAAAGTTCTCCAAGTGTGAGTTTTGGCTTGATCAAATGTCGTTTCTGGGACATGTTATTTCAAAAGATGGAGTTATGGTAGACCCGACAAAGATTGAAGCAGTCAGTAATTGGAGTCAACCAAAGAATGCCAGTGAAGTCAGAAGTTTCCTCGGATTAGCAGGGTACTATCGGAAGTTTATGGAAAACTTCTCAAGGATAGCTTCACCGCTGGTTCTACTGTAAAAGAACAAGAAGTTTGAATGGACCGAAGATTGTGAAAAGAGCTTCCTTGAATTAAAGAGGAGACTCACAAGTGCTCCAGTGCTTACCCTTCCAGAAAGGAATGAGGGATTTGACCTGTATAGTGATGCATCCAAGATGGGACTCGGAGCAGTACTTATGCAAAAGGGTAAAGTCATTGCTTATGCATCTAGACAACTCAAGGACTATGAAAAGAATTACCCCACTCATGACCTTGAGTTGGCAGCAGTGTTCTTTGCTCTGAAAGTTTGGAGACATTACTTATATGGAGTCCAATGCAAGATTTACACATATCACCAGAGTTTGAAGTATTTCTTCACTCAGAAGGATCTGAATATGCGACAACGCAGATGGCTTGAGCTAGTAAAGGACTATGACTGTGAAATCCACTACCATCCTGGAAAGGCAAACAAAGTAG
This sequence comes from Wurfbainia villosa, assembly GCA_025175895.1. NCBI lineage: Eukaryota > Viridiplantae > Streptophyta > Magnoliopsida > Zingiberales > Zingiberaceae > Wurfbainia > Wurfbainia villosa. The sequence continues at coordinate 37,082,906 of CM045990.1, forward strand.
CAGACGCACTGAGTAGAAAATCATGCGCCACCTTGATATCCCTAGCAACACTATCCCAACCACTGGAAAAAGAGATAATGAATTTTGGAGTTGAGATCATTTCTGGATAGCTCTCTGCCTTGACCATAGTACCTACACTGTTTGAGGATATATTAGCGAGACAGGACAAAGATCCTAGCATCCAAAGGATCAAGCAGGAGATCCAAGAAGGGAAGGATGAAGGATTTCGTGTCTCTGATAGTGGGTATTATATTTGGGTGAATGTCTATGTATCCCCAATGACCCAGACTTAAGAAAGAAGATCCAAGAATAAGCTCATGGGACCCCATATTCAATGCATCCTGGATCCACCAAGATGTATCAAGATATGAAAGGGAAATTCTGGTGGCTTGGTATTGTTGGTGCAATCGGCCCAGGTCACGATTGACCAGGACTCGAGTTTGACTCGAGTGATGTTTTGATGTTCGACAAAAATATATGACAATGTAATTGTCATAGTAAAGTCCAAGTCTTGAGTACTTGGCATGGAAAGTCCAAGTGGGACACTTGGCACATGAAAAGTCCAAGCATGGGTCTTGGCAATGTAAAAGTCCAACATTGGTTGGCAAGTGAAAGTCCAAGCATGGTCTTGGCATTTGAGAAGTCCAACATGGGTTGGCAAGGGAAAGTCCAAGCATGGTCTTGGCATGGAAAGTCCAACATGGGTTGGCAAGGGAAAGTCCAAGCTTGAGTCTTGGCATTTGAGAAGTCCAAGGGGTTTGATATTGGCGGCGTAAAGTCCAAGCGGGAGTCTTGGCAGCATAAGTCCAATGATTGGCAGCGTAAAGTCCAAGCGGAGTCTTGGCGGCGTAAGTCCAATGTGCCTTGGCGGTGTAGACACCGTTAGCATGACATAGCCGATGGAAGCACCTGAAGGCTAGCGCGATGGATGAATAAATCATGGATGACTTGGAAGGATCTGAGAGGCGTGAGGCTGATGGGGGTGACTAGAAGGCTTAGGTCTAGGCTAAGGGTGGTCTAGCAAGTATGGGGGAACCATACTTGGGCTAAAACCTCATGTTTGAGGTGTGCCAGTCGACTGGTGCCATGTGGCAGTCGACTGGACCGAGTCAACTAGGGTTTGACTACGGGAAGTGGCCTAGCAGTCGACTGCCAGAGGTGGGCAGTCGACTGATGGCTCGAGTAGTCGACTGATCGTGTGATCAGTCGACTGGTGCTCGAGAAATTGGCCACAGAATGGAGTCGAGACTCGACTGGTCGAGTGAGGACTCCATCAGTCGACTGATGGTCATCATCAGTCGACTGATGGTAGATCCGTTGGACTTATCCATCGTGGATCCAGCCGTTGTCTCACGACAATAGTGGCATCAGTCGACTGATGGTCCCGATCAGTCGACTGATCGACCTTTTACAGCACAGGTTGAAGCTTTATAAGGAGCTCATGATGGAGGAAAATGGCATGGTTCTTTGAGGCGATTTGGGCCGAGTTGCTGCTGCAATTCAGGGTCTCCAAGTACTACTCGATCAACCTAGCGATCAAGCATTCAAGAGAATTTGTAAAGTGTTTTTCTTTACTAGTCTTGCTTTGTATTTCATTGTATTTGCTTGTAGCTTTTGATTATTGTTGTAATCATCTTGTACGAGGTTTCTCCGCCTCCGGATTGTTCCAAGAAGGAGTGTTTATTAGTGGTTGTGTGTGCATCACTAGAGCTCGTAGAGCTCGATTCGTGGAGTAGGAACCGTGCGGTTCCGAACCACGTTACATACTCGTGTTCTTGTTGCGTTGTTGTTTATTTCGTTATTGCTTTCATTTCTATTTCCGCTGTGCTAACGAATTTGTAGAGACGACACGCGATCAAATTCCATCTACGAACGAACACGACACTATTCACCCCCCTCTAGCGGCCTCAAATATCCCACAATTGGTATCAGAGCCCGGGGCTCTTCTACAGATTAACAACCCGGAGTCAAAACGCTAGAGAAACAAGATGGAATTCCAAGACAAGCTTGGATGGGACATCAACACTCCACCGCCATATGATCGAGAAGACTTTTCGGCATGGAGAACAAGAATGGAGACATTCTTGATGATGGATATAGAGGATTGGTTCATCCTCGTAGAAGGTTTTGAACCTCCTCGGGATAAGAAGGGACAAGTTCTCAAGTTGAAGAAATGGACCCAAGAGCAACGGCAAAAATTCAAAATCGAAATCAAGGTAATAAAGATTTTAGAAGATTTGATACCTAATGACATTTTGTCTAGTTTAGGTGAATTTCAAGGTGCCAAAGAGCTATGGGACAAATTGGCCAAGTTCAATGAGAAGCCTCAATTGGCACAAGTAGAAGAAGATAAGGAAGAGGATGAAGAGAGTTCATCATCCTCACGAGCAAGTGAGGAATCGGAAGTTGAAGAGGAGTCAACTTTCGGATCGATGGAAGAGTGTTGGGATGTATACTGAAAGCCTAGCTCTTTTGTATGAACATCTTTATTTTGAAATAAGAATCACATGATCATTGTTTGCATATTTTTATGCAAAATTGTCTAATATTTTACATTGTAGATAACATGGTGCTTGGGTGTGGCACAGAAGATCATGTTATCAGTCCCTTGTAGAATATAAGTAGAGGCTCACAACCAAGATGGTTTTGGACAAACCATTGGCATGGTTGTAGTGTAGTTTGGCATTGTTTTATCTTGAACATAGAGTTACACTAGTACACTTAGGTGTATTGAGCAGGACCGACATAGAGGTGATTCAATTTATTGCTGACTACATAATTGAATCGGACCTCGGATATTATGTTGTACATGCTCTTAATCTCGATATAATAACGGGCACATGTACTTAGTATTTATTTCTTTGATTTACCAATGGGTGAGATTTAGATGGATTAAATCAATATGCCCGGTAAGTTGGGAAATGATATTATTTACATGGTGTGCCGTTGATTATAGGAGGAAACCGTGTCCTATATATTAGGTTGATGATGTCCTCTTGAGGAGCTCATAAGGTTCATCATGTAAACCCTGCAGGTTGACTTAGTCAACATGATGATAAGGTTGAGTGGTACTACTCGAGAAGTTAGATGTTAATTAATTGATGGTCAGTAAATCAATTAATTGACGGACATTCGATATCTTAAACACGGGGAGATGGATGCACAAATAATATATGGAGCCCATATTAATTTATGGGGGTTGGTGAGGTAGTTCAATGATGATCCTCTAGTGGAATGGAACATCATTGATGGATCAAGTTTGTGTAGTTCCGATCCATTGGGTGGCCAAGATCCAACTCCTCATGGTCCCTATTGTAGCCTATTAACACCTCATGAAGTCTAGATCCAATGATGGAAAACAAAACTCTAGAACCGACGGTTGAGATTAAATCTCTAGATCTGACGGTTGGGATTAATTCCCTAGAACCGACGGTGGAGATTAAATCTCTAGAACCGACGGTGGAGATTAAATCTCTAGGACCGACGGTTGAGATCAAATCTCTAGATCCGACGGTTGAGATTAAAACCCTAGATCCAATGGAGGAGATTAAACCAAGGCCTAAACCTAACTCTATATATATGGGCTTAGGCTTGGGCGGCAAACTAATGGAAAAACCTAATTGAAACAAGGTTGCTTGGGCGGCAAGAAATAAGGGGAGGCTAGGGTTAGGGTTTGGCTCATTGTGTTGGGCGGCAACAAGAAGAAGGAGCCTCTTCTTCTTCTTCCCAATGGTGGCCGGCAACCCTTCTTCCTCCTTCCTCCTTGGTTTGGCCGGCGCCCAAGTTTTTTCCTTCCTTCTATGGCTTAGGTTTGATGGCATTAGGATGGCTTCCCTTGGGCGGCAACCAATCCTAGTTTGGATAGGATAGGGGTTGGGCGGCTAGGGTTAGGGTTTTGGGATTAGGGTGGGCGGCAACAAGAAGATGAAGATCCTTTTCTTCTTCCTTCTAAGTGTTGGCCGGCCACTATCCTTGTTCCCTCTACCTTGACCGGAGCTCAACCTATTCTCCTTCCCTTCATCCTTGGCCGGAAATTAGGAGAGCTTTGTCTAGGGTTTGGGCGGCAACAAGGAGGAGGATTGTTTTCCTTTCCTTTCTCCAAGTGTTGGCCGGCGCCCATGCCCTTAGTGTTTCTCTTTTGGTTGGTTTCCGTACTCCATTTTATCTTCCTTGGCCGGCGGCAACATCGAGTTTATTGACTTGGTGGCCGATTCTAGAAAGGAAGATGAATTTTATTTTAGGATCTTCCTTTGTTCCTAGTGAACAAGGAAAGGAAGATTGGTGATCTAGAAGGCTTCAACTTTTGGTAGATCGTCGCCCACATGACGTCCAAAAGGAGGGAGGACATACAATAGAAGATCAAGAGGTATAACAAGAGGTATAATCTTGTTTATTTTGATTAGTGTTCTTTTGTATTATGTTTATAATTGCTTTTCAATTATATGCATGTATTATGTGGATGCTTACTTTATGTATGTGTTGATTATACTAGTTTACATTTGTATGTATTTGTATAATCATTGACCCCGAAGCTAAACACAAAAACCGGCGATCCATCCGTCGTCTCTTCCGCGGCTAACCGACTAGAAGAGTTGTGTTGCTTGAACAACTAGTTTGTTCAAGCGATCGCTCAAGTTGTTAGCACGACGACGAATTGGTTGTGCTTAGGAAACTCATCCCATTCGGATTAGTTTTCATTGGTGAAAATTTTAATCCGGGGACATGGGAGCCTATGAGTCTCCGAGCTAGCATGTCATTCCCTACAAAGAGGAGGTGGAGGAAGTAGAAGACATCTCCATCTCTAGGATTGAGGAGGAGAGACCATCTACACCGGAGCAACCTCAAGAAGAGCCTTCAACATCCGGTCAAAATGAGGAAGCTCAAAATTCAACTCCGGCTCCTACCACCACCCTAGTAACTCAAACACTTTAATTTCAAATAAAATTCATATAATGTGCTTTGAGTGTAGGGAGTATGGGCATTACAAGAGCAAATGCCCAAAGAAGATTAGGAAAGCTCCACCGGCACCAAAAGACAAGGATGTCGGTTCCCAACACCTAAAGGCAAGGAGCACATCATATGCTTCAAGTGCAATTCAAAAGGACATTATAGGAATCAATGTCCTAGGGGGAGCAAAAAGACTCAAAATGGAGCTTCACAAGTAGGGGGAGCCTCTAAGGCAAACCCTAAGGTATATTCTAGTAATGCTCCTTCTAAATTTAAAAGTCAAAAGCATGCTAGAAATAGAGAATATTGCTTAGGAGATAAGAAGGTCAACCTTAGGAGTAAGGAGAAATTTGGGACTAATGTCCCTAAAAATATTTTACCTAAGGAATCAATCAAGAAAATAGGAGAACATCTAGGTCTTAATTCCAAGTGGACTAGGCATATGCCTAAGAAGTCACATGCCCATGATTTAAATCAAAATTCTAAAATTGGGAAATTAGAATTAGAGAACCAAGCCTTGAGATCAAGGCTTGAGAAATTAGAAAAGACCCTAAGTAAGATGCAAAATCAATTTCAAGGGTCTAATTGTCAAAGTCAAAGGTCTAGATCTCAAAGTCAACACCTAGGACCAAAAAGACAAAAGTCAAACAAGGGCAAGCAAGGTTTAGGTCACAAACCTAAGCCTAAGGTGGCTTACCATAGTGTTCCATTTGATTACGGAACACAAACTAGGTCTAGGAAGACCAAGGTCAATAGGGAAGTCATCCCTAGAGTTGACCAAAGGGTGTGCCTAGTGGCTAGGGTTTCTAGGAAACCTAGAGTGGCCACTAAGAAGGTTGCAAGGGGAGTTACCCCTAGAGTCAACCTAGGTAAGACCCAAATGACCAAGGCTACCAAGCCTAGGAGGGTCATTAGGAAGGTATCTAGGGAAGTTATCCCTAAGGGATACCTAATTAACCCTACGAGCTCAAATCGGTTTTGGGTTCCTAAGAGCGTGATTGATTCACGCTAGATGGGGTTAGAGTGTGCCATCCTTGATTGGATGGGTAGTTAACTCAACCATAACAAAGGAGGCACCTTAGGTCTTTTTCAAGGTTTTGGGTACCTTGGAAATAGGGTTGAGCTTTAATCCTAAAAGAATTTAGGATGTGCCAATATCACTTGAGAAGCTTGATAAAATGATCAAGTTGGCACAATTTAGGCTTAGAGGTTAGGGTGTCATTTTGGGTTTTTGGCACACTAGGGAAATTAGTGATAATATGGCAAAATATATTTAATCACAACAAATGGCAACTAATATCAAAATTTAGGTATTGTTATACCTATATATTTTAATTGCCATACTTTGTTTGCCATATAACATGACATGACATCATGTTTATTTTTCTTCATTTATATGTCATACTCATGTTTTAGGTAAATGTCATGTGCTTTTAGATTTATATCATATGTCATGACATCATGATCATTGGCCATGTTTTATTTTTGCTATTATTATGCCATGATCATTTCATGCATTTAATTGATTAAAATTGATATAAGGACTATGGCATGACTTGGAGTCCCATTTATAAGGGAATCAAGTAGGGTTGCCTTAGAAAATGTATGAAACCCTAGATTAAATGAACCAAAAACCCACATCTCACATCCAATTGACATGTATGTGTATTTATACACCCTAGATACATGTGAGATGCTAGGATATGAGGTGAGTTCAAGATGCATAGTTTTTGCATCTAGATGGACTATAACTCATCTAATTCTATTAGTGGATCATTGGAAAAGCTTGTGTACAAGTCATGTACATAGAGCCCAAGGAATATGATCCAAAATAAGGTTTTGAAAACATTTTAAAATCATTTTGAAAAACCTTGGTGAAGTCTATCTTTTGATAGCAATCACCATTGATGGAGTTGATACAAGATAGAGCCAAAACATTGAAAATTTCAATGGTTTTGAGTTTTGTATCAAACTCACTATTTTATGGGTAAAATAATTTTCAAATATTTTTCACCCATTGTATTGGTCATGGGTATTATACTTATCAAATTTCAGGATTTTTCAATATATGTATAATTATTTATGATTTTCTAAATCTCATTTCTGATAACTGAAATTTCTGAATTTCAGTTATCAGTCTACTGCCATTGGTGGCAGTCGACTGATGGAAATGTCAGTCGACTGATTTCTGAATCACTCGACTGATAGCCTGATTTTGGGGTAACCAAGATTGTTTAACCCGATTTCAGCTACGGTTAAGGTCCCTAATCACTCATAACCCTAGGATATGCTTTGAGAAGCATTATAAAGGGTGAAAATCCATTGGATATGGATTTGGGGAGGTGTTTAGGGTTTGTATCAAATTTAAGGTGTTGGAAAGTTCAATGTTGAATTTCTAACCTTAATTTTGATGGTTTAGAGTTCCTATTGGCTTAGGGACTTCCCAAGGACATTGTTGGTGCAATGGTCAAGGGGGAGCAAGCCTTTAGGGGGAGGAATCCATCTTGGGATGATGGATGTGTTTTTCTACTTAAAGAGGAGAAGTTATGGGAGAATGTGACATCAATTGGGAAATTGATGGGACTTTTTAGAAATCCAATTTGGAAATTGGGAGAGTGAATAGGATTGCCTCTCTTGAGTTATATGAGACTTATCACTAGGAAGATGGTAGGCATCCTAGGTATTTTTGGACCAAGGGGGAGATTGTAAGATCTCATTGGGACATGAGACATTGACCTCCTTGGAGAGATAACCTTTTTGATGTTAGTCAAAAAGGGGGAGAATGTTTGGGGGAGAACATTTGGAGAATGTTTAAGATTACCAATTTGGGAAAATTGGTAAGGGATTTGAGTTAGTGTTCTAACTCAATGATTTGTTTGGTTTTTGTCAAACATCAAAAAGGGGGAGATTATTGGTGCAATCGGCCCAGGTCACGATTGACCAGGACTCGAGTTTGACTCGAGTGATGTTTTGTTGTTCGACAAAAATATATGACAATGTAATTGTCATGGTAAAGTCCAAGTCTTGAGTACTTGCCATGGAAAGTCCAAGTGGGACTTGGCACATGAAAAGTCCAAGCATGGGTCTTGGCAATGTAAAAGTCCAACATTGGTTGGCAAGGGAAAGTCCAAGCATGGTCTTGGCATTTGAGAAGTCCAACATGGGTTGGCAAGGGAAAGTCCAAGCATGGTCTTGGCATGGAAAGTCCAACATGGGTTGGCAAGGGAAAGTCCAAGCTTGAGTCTTGGCATTTGAGAAGACCAAGCGGTTTGATATTGGCGGCGTAAAGTCCAAGCGGGAGTCTTGGCAGCATAAGTCCAATAATTGGCGGCGTAAGTCCAATGTGCCTTGGCGGTGTAGACACCGTTAGCATGACATAGCCGATGGAAGCACCTGAAGGCTAGCGCGATGGATGAACAAGTCATGGATGACTTGGAGGGATCCGAGAGGCGTGAGGCTGATGGGGGTGGCTAGAAGGCTTAGGTCTAGGCTAAGGGTCTTCTAGCAAGTATGGGGGAACCATACTTGGGCTAAAACCTCATGTTTGAGGTGTGCCAGTCGACTGGTGCCATGTGGCAGTCGACTGGACCGAGTCAACTAGGGTTTGACTACGGGAAGTGGCCTAGTAGTCGACTGCCAGAGGTGGGCAGTCAACTGATGGCTCAAGCAGTCGACTGATCGTGTGATCAGTCGACTGGTGCTCGAGAAATTGGCCACAGAATGGAGTCGAGACTCGACTGGTCGAGTGAGGACTCCATCAGTCGACTGATGGTAGATCCGTTGGATTTATCCAGCGTGGATCTAGCCGTTGTCTCACGACAACAGTGGCATCAGTCGACTGATGGTCCCGATCAGTCGACTGATCGACCTTTTCCAGCACAGGTTGAAGCTTTATAAGGAGCTCGTGATGGAGGAAAATGGCATGGTTCTTTGAGGCGATTTGGGGCAAATTGCTGCTACAATTCAGGGTCTCCAAGTACTACTCGATCAACCTAGCGATCAAGCATTCAAGAGCATTTGTAAAGTGTTTTTCTTTACTAGTCTTGCTTTGTATTTCATTGTATTTGCTTGTAGCTTTTGATTATTATTGTAATCATCTTGTACGAGGTTTCTCCGCCTCCGGATTGTTCCGAGAAGGAGTGTTTATTAGTGGTTGCGTGTGCATCACTAGAGCTCGTAGAGCTCGATCCGTGCGGTTCCGAACCACGTTACATACTCATGTTCTTGTTGTGTTGTTGTTTATTTCGTTATTGCTTTCATTTCTATTTCTGCTGTGCTAACGAATTTGTAGAGACGACACGCGATCAAATTTCATCTACGAACGAACATAATGCTATTCACCCCCCTCTAGCGACCTCAAATATCCCACAGGTATGAAGAGGGACGTGGCTAAGTATGTTAGTACTTGCCTGACATGTCAGAGAGTGAAAGCCGAACACTAAAGACCAGGAGGAGTTCTACAGCCTATCCAGATTCCAGAATGGAAGTGGGAGGATCTAGCCATGGATTTCATAGTAGGATTGCCCAAAACAACCAATGGCTACGATTCTATTTGGGTAGTTGTCGATAGATTGACAAAGTCTGCTCACTTCATGCCTATCAGAATATCATACTCCATGGAGCAGTTAGCCCGTCAAGGAAGTGATTAGACTGCATGGAGTACCTAAGACCATTATCTCTAATAGAGACAGTCGCTTCACTTCACACTTCTGGGAGTGTGTTCAAACAGCCCTCGGCACTAAGTTACGATTCAGCACTGCATTTCATCCTCAAACAGATGGGAAAACAGAAAGAGTGAATCAGATTTTGGAGGACATGCTCAGAGCTTGTGCCTTAGATTTTAAAGGAAGCTGGTGCAAATATTTATGGTTGGCAGAGTTTGCCTATAATAATAGTTATCAAACCATAATTGGAATGACACCTTATGAAGCCTTGTATGGAAGGAGATGTAGATCGCCTATCTGTTAGTATGAGGGTGGCGAGAAGAAAGAAATGTGACTCAAGACTAATTTTATAGATGACGCCACCAAAGCTATAAAGAACATACGTCAAAGGATAGAGACTGCCCAAAGTCGACAGAAGAGTTACGTCGATATCCGACACAGACCCCTAGAGTTCCAAGTCGGAGATTCAGTGTTCATTAAGGTAGCTCCTATGAAAGGGGTAATGAGATTTGGGAAGAAAGGCAAGTTAAGTCCCAGATATGTAGGCCCCTATCTGATCACCAAGAGAGTTGGTAAGGTAGCTTATGAGCTAGAGCTACCACAGGAAATGTCAGCTATCCATAATGTATTTCATGTTTCAATGCTTAAGAAGCACGTCCCAGACACCAACCAAGTGATTGAGCCACAGACGGTACAGATTCAGATAGATCTATGTTATGAAAGTCGACCTATTCAGATAATAGATCGAGCTGTCAGAAAACTAAGAAATAAAGAAATACCATTAGTAAAAGTCTTATGGCAAAGTCAAAGGGTTGAAGAAGCAACCTGGGGACGTGAGGATAATATGAAGCAAAAGTACCCTGAGCTGTTCTAAGTTTCGAGGACGAAACTTTTATAAGGTATAAGGGATTGTAACACCCCAAATTTTAATTCCTATATTTTTATTAGAGGAAAATAGAAATAAGAATAAGAATAGAAATAATAAAAATGAATAGAATAATAATAATAATAATAATAATATAGAAATAATTAAGAATAGGAAAAAAAAATTGAATAAATGGTTCGTTAGCCGAGGCTCGAACCATGAACCGTTGGTTTAGGGGAATAGGCTTCCCACCACTAAGTCATAAGATTACCAATGGATAGGATATAACAAAATATGTCTATAGGCGAAAAAAAGGAAAAATTGGTTAATTTGACTAATTATTTAAAGGGGTAATTAGGTTAAGAAAAATTCTAATTTTTATATATTTTTTTCCTTATCTCTCTATAAAATCTCACGCCTCCTCTAGTTTTCTTTATTTCTCCAAGCCGCTTTTCTCTCTCTCTCCCTCACGCCGCCTCTCTCTCTCTCTCTCCCTCACGTCGCCTCTCCAATCCGCCGAACTCTCATCTCTTTCTCTCTCTCGATCTCTCGTGTTCCAGCCGTCGAAGCAAGGAAGAAGGTTGTCTTTCCTTTGGATAATTCAAGAGGGGATTTTTCAAGAGGAATTTCCTCAAGGACTTAGTAGAGGATCACGATAAAGCAAAGGAACACGTAGAAGATCTTCTCTTTACGAAATCTAACGGTATAAATTGGTAAAAAAGCATAGGAGGTAAGTATTGCTCACCTGCAGTATAAGTAGTTATCGTATGTCATTGATATGTTTTTATGTGCATATTATTTCCAGTTACATGGTTGAGCAGTTTATACACATGTATTTGAACCAGTTATGCATGATGTTTTAGTTACATGATTTTACCCGTTATGTCATGTTTGATTTAGTATCATGTTTAGATCCATGATAAGAATGCGATTTATGATCATGCATGTTGTAGATGAGTTGTAGCTTACAATTATATGCATGATGTAAAGTAAGATATAAAAATATTTCCTTTATGAAGAAAATTTAGAGATGCTCCCTATTTGAATTGGGGATTAAGAGCACAACGATCTTCAGTATGCTCCCCATTTCAATTTTGGGGGTCAAGAGCATAATGATTTTTATGGTGCTCCCCATTCGTGATTTAGGGGATTAAGAGCATTCTGTCAGTATGTATAAGAAGATAAGTATAAAGGAAGTATTTTACTTTTGACAGGGCATGTACCGGGCATCAGTTTCGCCCACGGGCCAAGGCCCTCAATTTCAGTTACCCTAGTAGGTTCGGTGGTTGGCCACCCCGGCCTATTAGGAAAGCGCGCATTGGTACTATGCCGGGCTCATATCTAGGATGATTATTATTTTGAAGTATCAGTATAAGTATAAGTAAAAGTTTTCAAAGTTAATCATTCCAGTTCAGATACACTGTTTACAAGTTTTAAAATACTTAAGAGTATGATTTTATACAAGAGACATATAATCAGAGTTATTATTTTCAATTATGTTTGCATGAGTATCAATATATCCAGGACAAGAGAACTAGTTGCATGATTCCATACAGTGCATGTTTTTGTGAGCATAGAAAGTACTTACTAAGTGTTATTGCTTATAGTTTGCATTTCCTTATATTGCAGATAAAGGTAAAGAAAAGCTCCAGTAAGGTGGCATGGCGGATGGATTGCATCTCACAAAATAAGTCTTTTACCTTAATTGTGTATTTCAACACTTAGAAAGGGTGAGATGTTAGGATTTGGAAATCATTGAATGTTAATGTTTGCAAAAATGAAATAAAACATTAAAATACATTAACGAATACATGAATGTAAGTATATCATCAATATATTCGACATACAAGAATAAACATGATAAAATGGAACAAATTAGATGAAGAAATCGAGATTTTCGTAATTTGAATCGAAATCAGATATCACGATCGACGATACAATTATCACGACCGATAACATCAGAGAACGATACGATGCGGTCATCACCGAGGTCGCTTCATGACTGATCGTTGAACATCACGATCGATGGGTTACATCACGATCGATAGTAATCTCACCGAGGCCGAGTCATCGATCGAGTGCTCGACGAGCATCGAGTGATGCGCAAATCACGATCGATGCTACCGAAGACGCCACGTAAGGTTCAAATGATTGCCGGCCGGATCACGATCACGGCTGGTAACCCGGAATAAACCGACGAGATCGCGCATCGATCGATCGCGATTTTATAATCTTCTCCTTCTCCGATCGCTCTCCTTCTTCGACCAATCCTTCTGACCGTGCCAGCCGCCCAAGGTGTTAGGTTTGATAGATAAGCCTCCTTTCTTGTGTTTTACACTTATTTCAAGCCTCATTTCACTCGTTCTAGGGTTTTGGTTCCTTGTTCCGATTAGGGTTCCGGCTTCTCCGGCGAATTTTCCGGCGACCCCCCAGCAACATCTGAGTTTTCCCTCCGGCCACACCTCCAAATGGCGCCTAAGTAACAATCTTTTTACCCAAGCCCTAATTTTCCTTTCCATTGTAATTTTTTTTTATCTAATCATGTATTATTGTCCTTGCATGTCATATCATTACATTGCATTCATTTAGACGACCCCGTAGGAATGACCCAACCGAGGTCGAATCTCGATTGTACCAACCAATGTTGGTTAGGTACATCGACAGGGATTTTTTCAACCGTCATTGTAGTGATGTCATGGAGTTAATTTCATACTATAGTCTCATGAAAGTCGTCCTATGCACCCATCCTATTAACAACGACCTTCTTAAGGAATTTTATCAAAACCTAAAGAAAGTGGATGACGGACCTACTTACACTACTCACATTACAAAACGCGAATTAGAGTTCACTCCTGCGATACTCCAGGAGTTTCTCGAGTGTAAGCCCTCAGATGACACTTTTATCTGTTACCCTACCATGGATTTCCCTTTACCAGAGCCTTTTGCCCATATCTCTATGGAGTCCATGCATGAGCACATTTTTGGTTATCCTCGTCCACCGGCCCAAAACTTATTTCCTATCACTGAGTTGTCTTCACCTGACAATGTCCTTTACAAGGTCATTGTTGGGTGTTTTCTTCCCATTGTCACTCGGGGTCTGGCCAAGATTTGGCCTCCCCATCTCTTTCTACTATACGCCATGCGTCATAGGTTAGATATTAACTTTGCATTAAACATGTTCCACTGCATTGTGCATTTCATTTCCCCTGTACAAGGGAAAGTGCATATGCCTTTTGGTCATATCATTACCGCATGGTTAGAGTCCGTAGGCGTCAACATCCACAGGGGTTCTCTGAGAGCGCTATCGGAGGTGTACGATTGTATATCAGTTTGTAACTTCTCGTTAGCAAAGCTACGGATGGGGCCTGACCAGATGGAGTTGGCGCCATGACCACCACCCAGGGCACGCAGAGAGCATCCTCCAGTACCCAGAGATGCAGCAGAGGACTACGAGGATGTAGACGCCGCTGATGAGGACGATCAGATGCCTGCAGATGCATCAGCGGCGGGTCCATCAGATGATCGTCGTGGCCAGCTGGAGTCCAGATTTCAAGACTATCAGCAGTCGATTGACTCCAGGCTGTCAGAGATATTGGCAGGCCAGGCATCTCTCGGCGCACGTCTTGATAGGATGGAGGAGCGTCAGCTCGATATGTTAGAGATGATGCTTGCTTGGACCCTGAGTCAGCAGCCTCCTCCACCGCCACCTCCTGTAGACGATTAGATATTTAGGATGTTAGATTTTCTTTTGTTGTCAGTTTCTGTAGTGAGATTGAGCATAGCCAATCTCGATTTTGAATGTAAAAGACTAAAATTTTTAAGTTAAGTGAAATTTTATTTATGAAAATCTTGTGTGTTTGGATGAGTACTTGTATGATTGTATTGCTTATGAAAGTTGATATATCATGACATGAAATTGCATCCTATCATATATCATGTCATGTAATTGCTTAGGATTATTTTAGATGTCATGTGTTCTTAAATTTCATCATATGCCATGACATCATGATCATTGGTCATGTTTTTATTTTGCCATCACTATGACATGATCAATTCATGCATTAATTTGATTGAACATTGACTTAAGGAAAATGGCATGACTTGAAGTCTCACTTATAAGAGAATCAAGTAGGATTGCCTAGGAAATGCATGAAACCCTAAATAAAGTGAACCAAAACCCACATCTCACATCACATTGACATGTATGTGTATTTATACACCCTAGATACATGTGAGATGCTAGGATAATAAGTTAGGTTCAAGGTGCATAGGTAGTGCATCTAGATGAACTCAAACTTATTTTAATTATCACCAAGAATCATAAGGAAAGCTAATATACAAGCTATGTATATTTAGCCAATAAATTATGGTTCAAAATAGGCTTTCAAAAACATCTTAAAATCAATTTAGAAAACCTTGGTGAAATCTATCTTTTAATAGTCATCATCATTGTAGAAGTTGATACAAAGTGGATCAAAAACTTTAAAGTTTTTAATAGTTTTGAACTTTGTACCAATCTCATATTTCAATGGTAAAAATATTTCTCCAAAATTTTTCACTGATTGTATGTGTGATAAGTAATATGCGTATCAAGTTTCGTGATTTTTTGATTTACGTAGAATTACTTATGAATTTCCAAAAGTTGAGTCTGATTTTTGAAAATCAGGTTTTGAATATCGACGATGCCTCTACAGCGCGATCGATGGGCAACGCTTGGACTCGATCAGCGGTAGATATCACTCGATCGCTACTTCGCGGCCGATCGATGGGCATATCAGTCGACTGGTATCTGACAGAGTCAACTGATAATGCTGATTTCGGGAAAACAAGGTTGTTTTAGCTCGGTTTCAACTACGGTTATGGTCCCTAATCACCTCTAACCCCTAGGATATGCTTTGGGAAGCAATATTAAGGGTGAAAATCCATTGAATATGGATTTGGAGAGCTGTTTAGGGTTTGTATCAAATTTACGGTGTTGGAAAGTTCAATGTTGAACTTCTAACCTTAATTTTGATGGTTTAGAGTTCCTATTGGCTTAGGGACTTCCCAAGGACATTGTTGGTGCAATGGTCAAGGGGGAGCAAGCCTTTAGGGGGAGGTATCCATCTTGGAATGATGGATGTGTTTTCTCCTTAAAGAGGAAAAGTTATTGGGAGAGTATCATTAATTGGGAAAATTGATGGACTTTTGATGCCCAATTTGGAAATTGGGAGAGTGTATAGGATTGCCTCTCTTAAGTGATATGGGACTTATCACTAGGAAGATAGTAGGCATCCTAGGTATTTTTAAACCAAGGAGAAGATTGTAAGATCTCATTGGGACATGAGACATTGACCTCCTTGGAGAGAAGACTTTTTTATGTATGTCATAAAGGGGGAGAATGTTTGGAAATGTTTGGGAAGAACATTTGGAGAGTGATTACCAATTCGGGATAATTGGTAAGGGAATTGAGTTAGTGTTCTAACTCAATAATTTGTTTGGTTTTTGTCAAACATCAAAAAGGGGGAGATTGTTGGTGCAATCAGCCCAGGTCACAATTGACCAGGACTCGAGTTTGGCTCGAGTGATGTTTTGATGTGCTTTGATGGTTCGACAAAAACATATGACAATGTAATTGTCATGGTAAAGTCCAAGTCTTGAGTACTTGGCATGGAAAGTCCAAGTGGGACACTTGGCACATGAAAAGTCCAATCATGGTCTTGGCATTTGAGAAGTCCAACATGGGTTGGCAAGGGAAAGTCCAAGCATGGGTCTTAGCAAATGGAAAGTCCAACATGGGTTGGCATGGAAAGTCCAAGCATGGTCTTGGCAAGGAAAGTCCAAGCATGGTCTTGGCATGGAAAGTCCAACATGGGTTGGCATTTGAAGTCCAAGGGTTTGATATTGGCGGCGTAAAGTCCAAGCGGGAGTCTTGGCAGCATAAGTCCAATGGTTGGCGGTGTAAAGTCCAAGTGGAGTCTTGGCGGCGTAAGTCCAATATGCCTTGGCGGTGTAGACACCGTTAGCATGACATAGCCGATGGAAGCATCTGAAGGCTAGCGCGATGGATGAACAAGTCATGGATGACTTGGAGGGATCCGAGAGGCGTGAGGCTGATGGAGATGGCTAGAAGGCTTAGGTCTAGGCTAAGGGTGGTCTAGCAAGTATGGGGACACCATACTTGGGTTAAAACCTCATGGTTGAGGTGTGCCAGTCGACTGATGCCATGTGGCAGTCGACTGGCGTAGTCAACTAGGGTTTGACTGTGGGTTATGGCCAAACAGTCGAGTGCCGAAGCTTGGCAGTCGACTGATCAGCCTAGCAGTCGACTGATCATGGTATCAGTCGACTGATGCTCGTGAATTCAGCCACAGAATCGAGTCTCACTCGACTGCTGCGGTCAGCAGTCGAGTGGAGGCATGACCAGTCGACTGATGGTCATAATCAGTCGACTGATGGTAGTTCCGTTGGACTTATCCAGCGTGGAACTAGCCGTTGTCTCACGACAACAGTGGCATCAGTCGACTGATGGTCCCTATCAGTCGACTAATCGATTTTTTTCAGCACAGGTTGAAGCTTTATAAGGAGCTCATGATGGAGGATTTTGGTATCGGTTCTTGAGGGCTTTTGGGGCGATTTGTTGGTGCAAATCAGGTCTCCAAGTGCAAGCAAGCAACCAAGCATTCAAGCAATCAAAACAAGTGTTGTAAAGTCTTTTCTTTACTTGTATTTCGTATTTACATTGTATATTGCTTGTATTTCGTTTTTACTGTTGTAAGATCTATTGTAAGGGGTTTCTCCGCCTCCGGATTGTTCCGAGAAGGAGTGTTTATCATTAGTGAGTGCGTGTGCATCACTAGGGCTCTTTAGAGCTCGATCCGTGGAGTAGGAACCATGCAGTTCCGAACCATGTTATATCATTGTGTTAGCTTGTTGTCTATTTCGTTATTGTTATCATTTCTATTTCCGCTGCGCGCTAACGAAATTGTAGACACGAACGCGAAAGAATTCCATCTACGAACGGTCAACGGCTAATCACCCCCCTCTAGCCGTTACAATATTCCTAACAAGTGATATCAGAGCCCGGGGCTCTTCTACAGATTAACAACCCGGAGTCAAGAAGCTAGAGGGAAGAATATGGATTTCCAAGAAAAATTTGGTGACGACGTCAACATTCCACCTTCCTTCAACCGTGAACATTTCGCATATTGGAAAGGTAGGATGGAATATTTTCTAATGACGAATATAGAAAATTGGTTTACCGTGACTATAGGTTTTGATGCTCCAAGAGGAGAGAACGGTGAAATCCTCAAAATGAAGCGATGGCCCGAGGAACAACGGGAGAAATTCAAGACAACCGTTAAGGTAACAAAAATGTTGATTGATTTGATACCTAACGATATTTTGTCCAGTCTAGGAAGCTATAGGGATGCCAAGGAGTTGTGGAACAAGTTGATCAAGTTCCACGACAATTCCGAATCGGTCCAAGAAGACTTGGAAGAGGAGGAGACCGAAGAAGAATCATTATCATCCTCAAGTGAAAGTGAGGAATCGGAAGTTGAGATGGAGTCAACTTCCGGATTGGAGAAAGAAGAGGTGGAAGAAGTGGAAGGAGCATCCACTTCTAGGATTGAGGAGGAGAGACCATCCTCTACACCGGAGCAACCTCAAGAAGAGCCTTCAACATCCGATCAAGATGAGGAAGCTCAAAATTCAACTTCGGCACCTACCACCACCCTAGGTAACTCAAACACTTTATTTTCAAATAAAAATAACATTATGAGTTTTTAGTGTAGGGAATTTGGGCATTATAAGAGTAAGTGCCCAAAGAAGCCTAAGAAAGCTCCTCCGGTGCCTAAAAGTCAACAAAAGTCAACGGATGTCGGTTCCCCAAATATCAAGAGCAAGGAGCACATCATATGCTTCAAATGCAATGCAAAAGGACATTATAGGAATCAATGTTCTAGGGGAAGCAAAAAGACCAAAGAAGGAGCATCACAAGTAGGGGGAGCCACTAAGGCAAACCCTAAGGTATATTTAAATAATGCTCCGTCTAATTTAAATGTTAAAAAGCATGCTAGAACTAATTTTAGCAATCGTGCTATTTATCATAAAGAGCATGCTAGAAATAACAAACATATGTGTTTAGGAGCTAAGAAGGTTCACCTTAGGAATAAGGAGAAATTTGGGACTAATGTCCCTAAAAATATCTTACCTAAGGAGTCAATTAGGAAAATAGGAGAACATATAGGCCTTAACCCTAAATGGACTAGGCATATACCTAGGAAGAACCATGCCCATGGTCTAAATCAAAATTCTAAAATTGGGCAATTAGAATTAGAGAACCAAGCCTTGAGGTCAAGGCTTGAGAAACTTGAAAAGACCCTAAATAAGATACAAAATCAATTTAAAGGGTCTAATTGTCAAACTCCTAGGTCAAGAAGTCAAAGTCAACATCTAGGACCTAAGAGTCAAAAGTCAACCAAGGGCAAGAATGGTTTGGGTCACAAACCTAAGTCCAAGGTGACTTATCATAGTGTTCCATTTGACTATGGAACACTAACTAGGTCTAGGAAGACCAAGGTCAATAGGGAAGTCATCCCTAAGGTTGACCAAAGGATGTGCCTAGTGGCTAAGGTTTCGAAGAAACCTAGGGTGGCCACTAAGAAGGTTGTTAGGGAGGCAATCCCTAAGGTTAACCTAGGCAAGACCAAAATGACCAAGGTTAATAAGCCTAGGAAGGTCATTAGGAAGGTATCTAGGGAGGTTATCCCTAAGGAATACCTAATTAACCCTAGGAGCTCGAATAGGTTTTGGGTTCCAAAGAGCGTGATTGATTCACGTTAAATGGATTAGAATGTGCCAACCTTGGTAAAGGTGGCACTTTAGGTTATTTTCAAGGTTATAGGTGCCTTAGAAAGACATTTGAGCCTTAATCTTGGAGGATTTTAGGATGTGTCAATATATATCTTGAAAACATGAAAATCAATAAAATTGACACAATCTAGATTTAGAGGTCATAGTGTGTAACTTTGATTATTGGCACACTTTAGAAGTTCATGTATCAAGAGATGTGTGCTTAAGATGTAAAAGTAACATCTAGAGTGATACTCAAGTGCCACACAACTTGATGTCTAGTACTCACCATGCTTCACATGTTTCACCATATGGTTGCATGGAAGGAATGTCTAGGATGGATTGCATCTCACAAAATAAGTCTTTTACCTTGATTGTGTATTTCAACACTTAGAAAGGGTGAGATGTTAGGATTTGGAAATCATTGAATGTTAATGTTTGCAAAAATGAAATAAAACATTAAAATACATTAACGAATACATGAATGTAAGTATATCATCAATATATTCGACATACAAGAATAAACATGATAAAATGGAACAAATTAGATGAAGAAATCGAGATTTTCAGAATTTCAGAAATCGATATCACGATCGATACAGCTTATCGATCGATAACATCATAATAACGATACGATGCGGTCATCAGTCGAGTGCTGGCTTTATGACTCGACTGCTTGAACATCAGTCGACTGATAGTACTGTTCACCGAGGCTGAGAGTCATCAGTCGAGTGCTCGACGAGCAATCGAGTGATGCGCACATCAGTCGACTGATGCTACTGTAGCACGCGCGAAGGTTGTTCGATCGATTGCCGGCCGGATCGGTCGATCACGGCTCGATAAACCCGGTATAAATCAAGGATCGCTGGCGATCACGCACATCACGATCGCATCGCGATTTTATAACGCTGAACCGCTAGGGTTCGGCGTCTTCACGTGATACGCCTTTGACCTTTCTTCTCCTTCTCCGATCGCTCTCCTTCTTCGACCAATCCTTCCGACCGTGCCAGCCGCCCAAGGTGTTAGGTTTGATAGATAAGCCTCCTTTCTTGCGTTTTACACTTATTTCAAGCCTCATTTCACTCGTTCTAGGGTTTTGGTTCCTTGTTCCGATTAGGGTTCCGGCTTCTCCGGCGAATTTTCCGGCGACCCCCCAGCAACATCTGAGTTTTCCCTCCGGCCACACCTCCAAATGGCGCCTAAGTAACAATCTTTTTACCCAAGCCCTAATTTTTCTTTCCATTGTAATTTATTTTTATCTAATCATGTATTATTTTCCTTGCATATCATATCATTACATTGCATTCATTTAGACAACCCCGTAGGAATGACCCAACCGAGGTCGAATCTCGATTGTACCAACCAATGTTGGTTAGGTACATCGACAAGGATTTTTTCAACCGTCATTGTAGTGATGTCATGGAGTTAATTTCATACTATAGTCTCATGAAAGTCGTCCTATGCACCCATCCTATTAACGACGACCTTCTTAAGGAATTTTATCAAAACCTAAAAAAAGTGGATGACGGACCTACTTACACTACTCGCATTGCAAAACGCGAGTTAGAGTTCACTCCTGCGATACTGTAGGAGTTTCTCGAGTGTAAGCCCTCAGATGACACTTTTATCTGTTACCCTACCATGGATTTCCCTTTACCAGAGCCCTTTGCCCATATCTCTATGGAGTCCATGCATGAGCATATTTTTGGTTATCCTCGTCCACCGGCCCAAAACTTATTTCCTATCACTGAGTTGTCTGCACCTGACAATGTCCTTTACAAGGTCATTGTTGGGTGTTTTCTTCCCATTGTCACTCGGGGTCTGGCCAAGATTCGGCCTCCCCATCTCTTTCTACTATACGCCATGCGTCATAGGTTAGATATTAACTTTGCATTAAACATGTTCCACTGCATTGTGCATTTCATTTCCCCTGTACAAGGGAAAGTGCATATGCCTTTTGGTCATATCATTACCGCATGGTTAGAGTCCGTAGGCGTCAACATCCACAGGGGTTCTCTGAGAGCGCTATCGGAGGTGTACGACTGTATATCAGTTCGTAACTTCTCGTTAGCAAAGCTACGGATGGGGCCTGACCAGATGGAGTTGGCGCCACGACCACCACCCAGGGCACGCAGAGAGCATCCTCCAGTACCCAGAGATGCAGCAGAGGACTACGAGGATGTAGACGCCGCTGATGAGGACGATCAGATGCCTGCAGATGCATCAGGGGCGGGTCCATCAGATGATCGTCGTGGCCAGCTGGAGTCCATATTCCAGGACTATCAGCAGTCGATTGATTGACTCCGTGCTATCGAGAGATTGGCGAGCGTGCCGCATCTCTCGGCGCACGTCTTAATAGGATGGAGGAGCGTCAGCTCGATATGTTAGAGATGATGCGTGCCTGGACCCTGAGTCAGCAGCCTCCTCCACCGCCACCTCCTGCAGACGATTAGATATTTAGGATGTTAGATTTTCTTTTGTTGTCAGTTTCTGTAGTGAGATTGAGCATAGCCAATCTCGATTTTGAATGTAAAAGACTAAAATTTTTAAGTTAAGTGAAATTTTTGTTTATGAAAATCTTGTGTGTTTGGATGAGTACTTGTATGATTGTATTGCTTATGAAAGTTGATATATCATGACATGAAATTGCATCCTATCATATATCATGTCATGTTATTGCTTAGGATTATTTTAGATGTCATGTGTTCTTAAATTTCATCATATGCCATGACATCATGATCATTGGTCATGTTTTTATTTTGCCATCACTATGCCATGATCAATTCATGCATTAATTTGATTGAACATTGACTTAAGGAAAATGGCATGACTTGAAGTCTCACTTATAAGAGAATCAAGTAGGATTGCCTAGGAAATGCATGAAACCCTAAATAAAGTGAACCAAAACCCACATCTCACATCACATTGACATGTATGTGTATTTATACACCCTAGATACATGTGAGATGCTAGGATAATAAGTTAGGTTCAAGGTGCATAGGTAGTGCATCTAGATGAACTCAAACTTATTTTAATTATCACCAAGAATCATAAGGAAAGCTAATAAACAAGCTATGTATATTTAGCCAACAAATTATGGTTCAAAATAGGCTTTCAAAAACATCTTAAAATAAATTTAGAAAACCTTGGTGAAATCTATCTTTTAATAGTCATCATCATTGTAGAAGTTGATACAAAGTGGATCAAAAACTTTAAAGTTTTTAATAGTTTTGAACTTTGTACCAATCTCCTATTTCAATGGTAAAAATATTTCTACAAAAATTTTCACTGATTGTATGTGTGATAAGTAATATATGTATCAAGTTTCGTGATTTTTTTATTTGCGTAGAATTACTTATGAATTTCCAAAAGTTGAGTTTGATTTTTGAAAATCGAGATATCGCCTCTCTGAGCGATCGTGATGGGCAGCGTTGGACTCATTGCGTAAGCAGTATCACTCGATCGCTACTCGCCGTGCCGATCGATGATGGGCATATCAGTCGACTAGTATCTGACAGAGTCGACTGATAATGCTGATTTCGGGAAAACAAGGTTGTTTTAGCTCGGTTTCAACTACGGTTATGGTCCCTAATCACCTCTAACCCTAGGATATGCTTTGGGAAGCAATATTAAGGGTGAAAATCCATTGAATATGGATTTGGAGAGCTGTTTAGGGTTTGTATCAAATTTACGGTGTTGGAAAGTTCAATGTTGAACTTCTAACCTTAATTTTGATGGTTTAGAGTTCCTATTGGCTTAGGGACTTCCCAAGGACATTGTTGGTGCAATGGTCAAGGGGGAGCAAGCCTTTAGGGGGAGGTATCCATCTTGGAATGATGGATGTGTTTTCTCCTTAAAGAGGAAAAGTTATTGGGAGAGTATCATTAATTGGGAAAATTGATGGACTTTTGATGCCCAATTTGGAAATTGGGAGAGTGAATAGGATTGCCTCTCTTAAGTGATATGGGACTTATCACTAGGAAGATGGTAGGCATCCTAGGTATTTTTAAACCAAGGGGGAGATTGTAAGATCTCATTGGGACATGAGACATTGACCTCCTTGGAGAGAAGACTTTTTGATGTATGTCAAAAAGGGGGAGAATGTTTGGAAATGTTTGGGAAGAACATTTGGAGAGTGATTACCAATTCGGGATAATTGGTAAGGGATTTGAGTTAGTGTTCTAACTCAATAATTTGTTTGGTTTTTGTCAAACATCAAAAAGGGGGAGATTGTTGGTGCAATCGGCCCAGGTCACGATTGACCAGGACTCGAGTTTGGCTCGAGTGATGTTTTGATGTGTTTTGATGGTTCGACAAAAACATATGATAATGTAATTGTCATGGTAAAGTCCAAGTCTTGAGTACTTGGCATGGAAAGTCCAAGTGGGACACTTGGCACATGAAAAGTCCAAGCATGGTCTTGGCATTTGAGAAGTCCAACATGGGTTGGTAAGGGAAAGTCCAAGCATGGGTCTTGGCAAATGGAAAGTCCAACATGGGTTGGCATGGAAAGTCCAAGCATGGTCTTGGCAAGGAAAGTCCAAGCATGGTCTTGGCATGGAAAGTCCAACATGGGTTGGCATTTGAAGTCCAAGGGTTTGATATTGGCGGCGTAAAGTCCAAGCGGAGTCTCGGCGGCGCAAGTCCAATATGCCTTGGCGGTGTAGACACCGTTAGCATGACATAGCCGATGGAAGCATCTGAAGGCTAGCGCGATGGATGAACATGTCATGGATGACTTGGAGGGATCCGAGAGGTGTGAGGCTGATGGAGATGGCTAGAAGGCTTAGGTCTAGGCTAAGGGTGATCTAGCAAGTATGGGGACACCATACTTGGGTTAAAACCTCATGGTTGAGGTGTGCCAGTCGACTGATGCCATGTGGCAGTCGACTGGCGTAGTCAACTAGGGTTTGACTGCGGGTTATGGCCAAACAGTCGAGTGCCGAAGCTTGGTAGTCGACTGATCATGGTATCAGTCGACTGATGCTCGTGAATTCAGCCATAGAATCGAGTCTCACTCATTGACGCTGCGGTGATCCGAGTGGAGGCATGACGATCGATGGTCATAATCGATCGATGGTAGTTCCGTTGGACTTATCCAGCGTGGAACTAGTCGTTGTCTCACGACAACAGTGGCATCAGTCGACTGATGGTCCCGATCAGTCGACTAATCGACTTTTTTCAGCACAGGTTGAAGCTTTATAAGGAGCTCGTGATGGAGGATTTTGGTATCGATTCTTGAGGGCTTTTGGGGCGATTTGTTGGTGCAAATCAGGTCTCCAAGTGCAAGCAAGCAACCAAGCATTCAAGCAATCAAAACAAGTGTTGTAAAGTCTTTTCTTTACTTGTATTTCGTATTTACATTGTATATTGCTTGTATTTCGTTCTTACTGTTGTAAGATCTATTGTAAGGGGTTTCTCCACCTCCGGATTGTTCCGAGAAGGAGTGTTTATCATTAGTGAGTGTGTGTGCATCACTAGGGCTCTTTAGAGCTCGATCCGTGGAGTAGGAACCGTGCAGTTCCGAACCACGTTATATCATTGTGTTAGCTTGTTGTCTATTTCGTTATTGTTATCATTTCTATTTCCGCTGCGCGCTAACGAAATTATAGACACGAACGTGAAAGAATTCCATCTACGAACGGTCAACGGCTAATCACCCCCCTCTAGCCGTTACAATATTCCTAACAGTTGCTTGGTCTAATACATACTGATGTATGCGGACCTATGCCAACTCAAGCTCTAGGAGGCTATAGCTACTTCATTACCTTCATCGATGATCACTCACGGTTTGGGTATGCATTCTTGATGAAACACAAGTCTGAAGCCTTTGAAAGGTTAAAAGAATTCAGAAATGAAGTAGAGAAACAACTTGGCAAGAGTATTAAAATACTTCGATCGGATCAAGGTAGTGAATACTTGAGTCAAGAGTTTCTAGATTATCTGAGGGTTAATGGTATATTGTCTCAATGGACTCCGCCGTATACACCACAACTTAATGGTGTATCTGAGAGGCAAAATCGGACCTTGTTGGACATGGTCAGGTCAATGATGAATCACGCGAATCTTCCCAAGTCCTTTTGGGACTATGCACTTCAGACAGCTGTTTACTTGTTAAACAAAGTCCCGACCAAGGTAGTCTCTACTACTCCATATGAGATATGGGCTAGTAAAAAACATCATTTATCTTACTTGAAGATATGGGGTTGTCCTGCTTATGTGAAGCGAACTGTGTCATACAAATTGGATGCTAAGTCTGATAAATATCTATTTATTAGATACCCTAAAGAAACCAGAGGTTACCAATTCTATCATCCCTTGGAACAAAAGGTGTTTGTTTCAAGGAATGTTGTGTTTCTAGAGAAAGAGTGTCAAGTCTCGAAAAAAAAAAATAATAATAATAATAACAATACTAAAATGATAAAAAATACACGGGTGAATATCATCGGAAAAGGGGGATAAATTTCGGGGTCTATTTACACCCTAAATAATCACAGTTGAGAGGATGAAGGGGAAAAACCCTAAAACCCCTTAACCGGTCGAACCCTATTTATATTCTTTTTCTTTTTTTTCTTTTTCCCTTCGCTTCCGTTCGCGCGACCCTCCTTCTGCCCGCGAGCCGCCGCAGACGACGAAAGAGGTGATCGCCGAATCCCTGCCGCCGGAGTCGACGCCAACCTGCCGGAGCTACACCGACCTTCCTCCTTCCTCTTCACGGTGAGTAGTCTTTGGATAGGGTTTGCGAGGGCGGCGAGTTTCCGCGGATGTTCACAGTGGGACTGTTGCGGCGAGATCGAGTCGGGGATTTTGGGGATTTCATCGTGCCGGTGGAATAGGTTGCCAGAGGGTGCTCTAGCAGGGTCATAAGGGGGGGGATTCCGGTAGGCTTGGATTGGACGGAGCTGGAGAAACCGGTGGATCTTGGATCCCGTCGGCTTGATGGAGGCGAGGAGCTGGGGTGTCGGAATTTAATCGGGGCTGGGAAATTGGTTCCAGATTGTGTTCTAGCAGGGTTTATGGGGGGGGAATTTCGGAAGTTTGGGCTGGATTGAGCGATGGCAACCGGTGAAGCTGTTTTTCCGTTGGCTTGAAGGAGGTGAGGAGCAGAGAGATCTCGGGAGGTGGCTTGGGATTTAAATCATTGGGCTATAATGGGAATGCTAGATGGTGGTGATCGAACCGGTGGATTAGGGTTCTCGGCAGGTGAAGAGCAGGGGAAAGGGAATGGGTATACACACGTTGGAGTCCTAATGAATTGGGTGTGCCGAGCGATGTATATGAGGGTTAAATCTTCAATTAATAGCCAGATAAATGTTTAATAGAGGTAAGGAGTAGTTTGTTGGAAATGAATCAGCATGCTAGAATGGATATAAAAGTTAGTATGTATGTGAGCTTTATGTCTGTAGATGATTCCTGCTATATGTGTTCTCAGTCAGCATGTTTAGTTAATCCTTTATAAGATTTTTCTTAATGTTGTAAATGATATGTAATACGTGATAAATATTATCTACCTGTGTATGAGGTTAGATGTTATATGTATATGTGTGTAATTACCATCTACCTGTGTATGAGGTTAGATGTTATAGGTATATGTGTGTAATTACCATCTACCTATGTATGAGGTTAGATGCTATCTATATAGATATATATATTTGTTCACCTATGATGTTTAATGTTCTTATTTTTTTTTAGCTAAAATGTTCATCAGATCCTTCTTATGCTTCGATGTTATGTGAATAAGTTATATTAACATCTACCTGTGTATGAGGTTAGATGCTATATATATATATATATATATATATATATATATATATATATATATATATATATATATATATATATATATATATATATATATATATATATATATATACGCGTCCATTCATGATGTTCTATGTTATCCTTCTGTGACTGAGTATGATAGAAAAATGACAGAAATTCTTAGTTAGCTAACTGTATGTACATGAGCATTAGTGGTGCCTGGACGGGTTGGGCTCCCCGAGTTGAGCTCCGGGGAGGGCCCACCCAAATTGACAGATTGACTGATGACTGATTCCCTTAGTTTCTTCCTAGAGGTACCTCAGGATTGCACAAGAAAAATAAGGTATTTGACTGGCTCAGCATTTTGAATGCATAATGTGAGGTACCACGAGGGTTTATGTTTAGGTACAGTTAGCATATCAGAAAGGCATGATTGGGTTCGTTGTACTTGTTATAATTATATGTTGTTAAAAGTATTGGTTATATTTCATATTGACTTACGGAAAGTGTAACCGAAAATGTATGTTGAGCTACAGTAGTTTACATTTACAGTTGTAGAGTTATATGTTTCCTTTTGAATTTCTCCTTCCTGTGTTATATCCCTGTCATTGATCTACTTACTGGGCTGTGAACTCATGATGTCACATAACAATTTCAGGTAGGGAACAGGATACCCCGATTGAGATGCATGAAGCGGAGGTGGTGTAACTGAGGAGATGATGATGAGCATGGCACATATTGTCCGGGGCATCTATGAAACAGGGTTTCCAGATTGAGGGGAGATGATTTGATGTTCTATTTTTCTTCAGGTTCTGAGGGTTAAGTGTGTAGTTGAGACTGCTAAACTGGATGGAATAAAATAAATTTGTTGCCGGGAGTTTCGATCTTGTGTATAATGGGTAATATTGATGTGTGACTAGGGATTTAGTATATGCATACTGGGTTAGGTCTTTTCAAAGAGTTTCTCTTGCAAGAAAATAATGGGAGTGTCATTGATCTTGAGGAGGTTCAAGAGACTCCAGTAGACATTAAGGAGATACCTGGTCAAGCACCTCAACCGATAACTCATAGTGATGAGACATCGGTTGAACCTATTGTGACATCACATCTTCATAGATTTGGTAGAACACGCAACATTCCCGAGAGATATGGATTTCTCGTAAGTGAATTGAATGATGAGTTACTCATTGAAGATGAGGAACCTACTAGTTATGAAGAAGTACTGAAAAGTTCAGAAAGGGACAAATGGCTTGAAGCTATGAAGTCAGAAATGGATTTCAATTATGAAAATCAAGTTTGGAACTTGGTGGACCCACCTGAAAGTATTAAGCCTATAGGGTGCAAGTGGATTTTCTAGAAGAAAACTGACATGGATGGTAATGTGATTACCTATAAGGCTAGATTGGTGGCAAAAGGGTATCGTCAAAAGCAAGGTGTTGATTATGATGAGACCTATTCACCTGTTGCTATGCTTAAATCCATTCGGATGCTCCTGGTCATAGCGGCTCATTATGATTATGAGATATGGCAGATGGATGTGAAAATGGCTTTCCTTAATGGAAACCTACTCGAGGATGTGTATATGATATAGCCTGAGTATAAAATACCACGAATAAATGACTAAAGAGTAAAAAAAAAAAGGGTTAGAGATTTAATTTAATCCTAACCTAGGATTAGATCATATGGGATTAATTAGACCTAAATAGGTTTAATCCATAATGGAGTCTAAAACCCGACCCGTTATCCTAAAACCCGACCTGTTTGGTTTAATGGTCGAGCGATTTCCTTCGGTTTATTTTCCTTATCCGCGCGATCCCTTCTTCCTCACAGCAACTCCTCATCTTCTCGTCGCTGAATCTCCTCGCCTCCTTCTCATTTTCTTCTTTCCCTCCCCAATCGTGATTGCCCTTCTTGCCGAGAGATCTTCGTTGTCTCATCTCCACTCATCGCCATCGGATCTGCTCTTCCCACTCGCCGTCAACCCCTTCGAATGTCGGTCGGTCGTGGCACTGTGGCAAGCCATGCGAGCACCACAGTCACCCTACTATTCTCCCGATCGAGCGTCGTCGCAATGCCAGTCGTTGCCACACCATCGCCACCGCCTTCTTGCTGTGCTCCACCGGTCCAGACGACCACGGGCATTGACGATCCCTTCTCCACCCCGAGCCCTCAAGTGTCGGCCTCCTTAAGTGGGCGATCCGATGATGGTGCCACCCTAGCTGGCTGCTCCTACCATCGGTCAATCGATTTCCTTCTTCTTCACCATCGACGCTGCAACCTTGCTCAATGTCGCCTCAACACGGTCGCCCCTGCCAGAGATCTTCACCGGCAGCTAGATCCAGCCGCCACCTCCTTACCATGCTCCGCTGTCAGACGTTCTTTGGATCCTGGTCGCGAGAGCCACGCCAGAGCTGCTGCCCTTTTCATTGGCACACCGCATGGATCGCAGGCTCTCCTGCTCGTTCATCGCTACCAATCGACATGAGCCTTCGTCGTTGCCCACACTGGCTGTCCTGAAGTTATCTCCTTATCGGTGATATTGCATGAGG
The DNA here is from genome assembly GCA_025175895.1 of Wurfbainia villosa. NCBI lineage: Eukaryota > Viridiplantae > Streptophyta > Magnoliopsida > Zingiberales > Zingiberaceae > Wurfbainia > Wurfbainia villosa. The sequence continues at coordinate 37,112,527 of CM045990.1, forward strand.
TTATCTTAATGAGGATGTCGTTGTGCTAGATCATTGCCTCCATCCTTCCATTCCTCTGTCAGTTATTTCTCTGCTGTGAGTAGAGTAATCAGTGGTTGTCTCTTTGCCGTCTCTGCTGTATGGACCTTGTCGTCGCCTTCACGGTGAGCTGGATCTCTATCACAGCCTATTTCTCCACACGACGATGCCACAGATCATATCCAGAGCTCAATTCCTTTGTTTTTCTTATGTTCTGCCGATTTCAAGTTCGACTGACTCTGTACTGCGAGCAGTAGTGTCGGTCACCACGGCTCAGATCTCTGGATCACAGATACAACAATGTTGGTTAGCTTTTATTAGTGGAGCTAGCCAGACTTTGTGATCAAAGGTTGCTCGGCTGAGAATGAGTTCAAGGGGTGTCGATGGCAGTGTGGATTGGGACAAGTGTTTCGAGTTTGAGGTAGAGATGTTTTGATTTATGATTCTATCATATTTCTAAGTTGCAGCATAGGTTGCTTGTAGTGATTTGGTTATGGGTTGTGATCTGTGAATTGGTCAGAATGAGAGGCAACTACGGGCTAATGTTATGGCTTCGAAACTAGGTAAGTTTCAATTTGGATTTGGCTAATTATACGTTGATTAAGTTAATGAATGGTGATATAGCAGTATCTTTATAGGATTGGTAGATCATAGTTGGAATTGGTTTCCCAATTTGATTATGGGATTCAGATCTGATGAGGATCAAGAAGTGGTGGTTGATTGCAATAATTGTAAGGTAAGCTTTGATTTGGTATTGTTATGAAGTAGGATGTGTTACCTTTATAGTTGATGCTAGAGTTGACTCATGAATGATACGGTGAATTTAATCTAATTAAGGTTGGAGAATGTTGAATTAGTTGGATATAATGATCGATGTAGGATTCGATTCAATCATTCGATGTAAAATAGAACTTATTTATGTTCTATGTGTTCTTTTGTAGGACCTTGATTGGTGATAAATGTTTGCATGTGTGGATATCTAGCATGAGCTATCTAACAGGTGGGTAATTTCCTACCCTAGTCAGGTAGTTTTTAATGCATACAGATTTAGATATATGATCATGTTACCTTGACTCTGCTCTTATTTACTCTTGCGCTTGATACCTTATTGTTGGTTGTTAAACTCTATTGTTGTTATCATGTTTCACTTCATCATGATTAGGAGTTATATATATATGTGATGTAAGTAACTTAGAATTTATTTAGTTAAGTGCAAATAGTAAAGTCCGGATGACGACCTGATTATAAATTGGGCAAAAAGGTCATCCGTAGGTAGATAATGTCTTGAACCTAGGGTTAATTCTAGTACCCTTAGGTTGCATGTTTACCACCGACCATGTATTGTGTAAATGGTCAGGTGAATGGCACTTAGTGTGTCGCTACGGACCGGCGGTCCTAGCTTATTATAATCAGTTTAGTATGACTCTCTATAGGATAAAGAGTGCGTCGTTCAGTAAGTACGACTCTCTACAGGATAGAGAGTGCGTCGATCAGTGAGTACGACTCTCTACAGGATAGAGAGTGTTATTATTAGTTGAGTATGACTCTCTACAAGATAGAGAGTGTGTAGATCAGATTGTTATGACTCTCTATAGAATAGAGAGTCTATGGTGGATGTCTGTATGTGGGATATTGCATTCATGTCATTTGCATGCACACTGGCGACGTGGACTCCCTTGTGGTTGAGAGGGTTGCCAGTCATCTTGCCTCCACGGTTACTCATAGGAGGAGTAATCGGTATGAGGGCAGAGCATTGTGGTGCCACACTCTACCACTATAGACGGTGGTAGTGGGATTTGCATGTCGTAGTCCTGCGTGTGTGGCACTCGACCACTCGTGTGTAGTGACTGTCGGAGTGGCCAACAGCAGGGACCCACATTGTGTAGCTTGCTCTTTATGCTTATATGCTACTCGATCATACTGGCCACTCGGCCACTCGAGAGTAGTGGTTGGTGTTGAGTTGGGATAGTTGTCATGCTCGAGCCATCGAGGCCACACTGGGGTCGTGGTAGCTTTAGGGTGAGCCGACATGACCATGCATGCGTGACTTTGCATTTTGCATATGACTTATGGCATTTTGCATATATATATATATACATATATATGTATATATATATATATATATATATATATATATATATATATATATATACATATATTTTTTTATATATATATATATATATATATATATATATATATATATATATATATATATATATATATATATATATATATATATATATGCTTATTGTGATGTTGCATTTGATTGTACTATGCTTGCTGCATTTGGTTGTACATCATATTCATGCATGCTTCTTGCATCTGTTATACGGTTGTGTCGAATACTTGTATATTTGTTGGAAAAACTATTAGATACCTTGACCTGTATCATGAGTATATTGTGAGTTAGTATTACTCTTCCTGTTATATATGTTGGATATATTCTCAGGTTGGATCAGAGTAGCGTAGCAGATTTTCAGGTATGTCTGCATTTTACGTTGTTTATTTGGTTAGACGGTATATGCATGTATTTATATACTGTGCTATTATACCTATGGTACCTTTAGCTTATGCTATTAAATTACATGTGATATTTGATATATATATGTTTTTCCTATTACCTGTTGAGTTATACTCACCACCACGGACCCTGGGTTTTTCTATCGCCCAGGTAATAGGTAGAAGTCTTCGTGACGGCTTGGAGCACCATTGGCTGACATCTCATCTCACCCCCGAGACTCTGGTAGTCATTTTGGGCTTTCTGTATGTGTGTTATGTATTTGTAGTTTTTTTTCGTGGTGTAATGTGTTGTGGATTGTCATGTGATGTACTCACTTGTGGTTTCGGGTCTTTGCCGATGCTTTCTGTATGTAGTTGTGATGTGGTTAGTCATACCAGTGTGCACTGTATAGTTTGTTATGTTGTTGTGGTTAGTTTCCGTTGTGGTTTATTTACATATATATCTTTTGTTGTTGTTGTGGCCTACGGGCTTTGTATTAACACGAGATGTTGCCACGTACAGGGGAGATGACGTCCGTTTACTTTTTGACATGGCATACTCTCAGGGAGTGACACTGAGGGTTTCACATCGGTTGAGAAAACCAAGGTATGCAAACTTTGACCATCCATTTATGGACTGAAGCAAGCATCCAGGAGCTGGAATATTCATTTTGATGAGACAGTCAAAAGGTTTGATTTCTCACAAAATTCAGACGAACCTTGTGTGTACAAGAAGGTTAGTGGGAGTACAGTCGTGTTCCTTGTGTTGTATGTGTAGGGGATCGGTCGACCGGCTAGAGGGGGGTGAATAGCCCTCTTTCAATGGATAACGGTATTTGCTCATCTAAACACAAGATTAGCGCAACGGAAAAACAAAACTAAACAAGCAAATCAAAACAATGAAGAATACAAACAATGCTAACACGGAATGTAACGTGGTTCACGGCTACGCCGCTAATCCACGGTCCGATTCATCCAAGGTGAATCACTCCTCCAAAGCCAATCCAATATTGGTCTCTCCTTTGCACCAAGCTAGGTGGAGGTAACCTTTACAACCAAGATCACTCTTCTTACAATAAGAATGAAGTAAAAACAAGTAAGAAGAGTTTAAAGCTTGTGGGGCACTTGGATGATCACTTAGAGCATAAGCATTAACCTACCAAAGCCCCACACCCCCTCTTTTTATAGAGAGGAAGCTTTTCTTCCCGTTGGCCGCCACCAATCGACTGCCGTCCTTGGCAATCGACTGCCGCCACTTCAACGGCCTCCGAACATGTCGGATCCCGACCGTTGTAGTCCAACGGAACACTTGGTAGTCGACTGATGGATCCCATTAGTCATTTGCACCGATCGTTAGCCCGCGATCGGCTCTGGCGGTTTAATGGCGAACCTATTGACCCATCGGCTGCTGCCTTGGCCGATCGGTGATAATCTTCGCCAAATGGCCAAGTTTCACCTAGGAGCTCTACCCCTTCCCGGGTTATATTCGCTCACTCTCATCCCTCGGAGTCCCTCGCCTTTGAAGTCATCTTCGTCCGACCATGTCCCTCGGATGCGCCAAGCGCATGGGTCTGCAGCGCCATCCTTCGCGTCTCGCCCTGAAGTCTACTTCCTCCGGCTTCACTCCAAGCTCCTCGTCCGACGGTCCCTTGGATGCTCCAAGCGCATGGCTTCCGCAAAGCCATCCTTCACCGACTCAAGGACCGAGTCATGAGAGGTGAAACTTGCCAAGGCTATATGTGTGAATTACTAAGTCCTGCAAGACTCCAACACACACATCAAATAATAACAACAAACTAACTTAAACCCTTTGCCACACACATCAAAACCATATCACGACAAGAGATTGCCCTAACAATCTCCCCCTTTTTGATGTGTGGCAATCTGTTTAAGTTAGGTAAAAATATTTGATAAAATATTAAGAAAGGAAAGCATGTGAATAACATGATTAGCAACTCTCCCCCTTAATACATGAAACTCCCCCTAAATATATTCCCCCTTAAACAAATATATTTCTCCCCCTTTGACACCATCAAAAATAATTAACAAAGTTTATCTAAGCATGGCATCAAGTCTAGAGGGAAACAAAAGTCAAAACATGCCTTAAAATCGGATACAAAAAGGTTATTGGGCATGTTATCAGACTACTAGTCGATTGCTATCAGTATGGCAGTCGACTGGCACAATGAATTCTGAAATTCTGATTTTCTGGATGAATTTCAGAAATGCGTTAAAAATTCTAGAAAATTCTAAAAATTGTGAAATTTGGGGAACATATTTATTGTAAGTATATTCATCAAGGAAAAATAGTTTCCCATGAAAATTCATTATATTTTCAAGTTTTTGCCAAAAATCCAAAAGCTTTAAAAACCACTAGGTTTTTGATCATGTAAGTATCCATTTTAACACCTAGTTTTGCTTTCAATTGTTTCAAAACATGAACACACAGATTTTGAAGTAAGAAATTGTTTTGAAAACATGTGAAATATCCAACCATGATCTTTGGGCAATATGTCTATGAATTAAACATAAGTCTTCCCCATGATTGGTCTATTATCGCTATTTTGATACTTAAAATGACCATCTAAATGCCATAGGCATTAGTGGACATTTGTATCATCCTAACATCTCACTCATGCTATGTTTTCAATCAAGGTAGCCTATGATGAGTGTGAGATATATCCTAAAGGTATTTGTATATACTTAACCATTATTTTCATACAATTCTATCAAGGTTAAGTATCATCCTAACAATCCTCATGATCATAAAGACATGTATGAATTAATTTTACATTATGATCATGAAACACATGTATTCATCAAATTGTGATCATGCATTAGGTATTAATATCATGATAAAAGATAAAAATATCACCCAAAGCATGATTTAAACCTATTTCCCATGATTATGTGCCAAATATCAAGATCATAAATCATGATTGCAAATATACATAGGAATTTCATTACTATCATGATTTAAGCATTATTATCTATTTATGGGCACATTATCATCACCCAACACTATTTCTAAAATGAAGTCCTACCATCCTAAGTCAACCAAAATATGATATAGGTAAATTGCATATGGTTGACTACCCTAGGGTGTTCCTAACCCTTAAGAATGGATTTTGGAACCCAAAATAAGTTCTTTCCTATTGGGTTCACTAAAAATTCCTTAGGGATCCATTTTCTTGCAATTACCTTCCTTTTATCTTGACCCCTAGCTATTAAACATTTATAGGCCTTTTCATTTTTCTTTTCCTTATAACCTAGGCCTTTCTTGTTGAAGCTAGCCCTTTGGCTCCCAATTATCATGTTAAGGGTGTTGGAGCCTATTGTAAACTTTTCTAGGGCTTTTGTCAAGTAATCTACCTTTTCCCTTAGAGCCCTATTTTCATCCATACATGCATCACTAACATTAAATGGCATATATTCATGTGAGCATGCATCATCATCATTATCATTAAAACATGCTTTTTCTAATTTTTGCTCTAGATCTTTAATTTGATCAAACATGCTTTTATTTTTCTTTTTGGCTCTAAATAAATCCTTAGTGAGACTAGAAATCATAGAAACTATTTTACTAGGTGAAAGTTTAGTTACCATAGTTTCCATGTCCTCTTCTTCGGATGAGGAGGTAGAAGAGGCTCCCCCTTCACTTGAGCTCTCTCCACTTGAACTTGAACCTTCATTTTCGGAGGAGGAGCTATCCAAGTCGTCAAATGCCATCAATGCTAAGTTGGTGACAAATGCGTTCTCTTCTTCCGATGATGAAGATGATGAGGAGGGGTCATCCCAAGTCTTTGCTTTGAATGCCTTGACCTTCCCCTTTTCTTTAGCCTTCTTCTCTTCTTCCTTCTTTTTGCTCCCCTTTTTCTTCTTTTCATCTTTCTTCTTCCTCTCTTCTTTGCTCTTGTTTAGGAGAGGACAATTGTCCCTTATGTGTCCCTCTCCTTGGCAATTGTAGCATATAATTTTTCCCCTTGGTCTTCTATTCCTATCATTAGATTTATTAAATCTAAAACCTTTTAATGCACGCCTTACCCTCCTTACCATATAGGCTTCTTCCGTGCTATCCATGGAGGAGGATGAAGAGGCTTCATCAGAGGAGGAGGGGATCTCTATTTTCTTCTTCCCCTTGTGTGCCATCAAAGCTACTCCTCTTGAAGGTTGAATTCTTGGCTCTTCTATTATTCCTTCAAGTCTTGTTTCATGGAGCTCCATTGTTGAGAAGAACTCCTCTAAGGTGCTCACTTCCAAATTCTTGGACATGTAGAAGGAGTCCACCATTGAGCTCCATTTCGATGACCGGGGAAAAGCATCAATTGCTTTCATGAGCATGTGCCGGTTGGAGAGCCTTTCTCCTACACTTGTTAGCCCAATTAATATTTCTTTAAAACGAGAATGTAGTGAGGTTACCATTTCTCCCTTTTCAAGTTTAATGTTTGATAGTTGGGAGCGGAAGAGGTCTCTCCTTACAAGCTTGGCTTCCGAAGTGCCTTCATGAAGTTCAACCAATTTCTCCCACATCTCCTTGGCACTTGTGCACTCCCCAATCCGGTTGATCTCTTGTTGGGGGAGTACATTGAAGAGATGGTGCTTGGCTTTTGAGTTTGCAAGGTGCTCTTCCCTTTGTCTTTTGTTCCACCTTAATTTCTCCAACGGCTCCCCTTCCTCATTCCTAGGTATTTCGAAACCGTTTTCCATAATCAAAAGAATTTCAAAATCGGTCTCGAAAAATACCTCCATTCTCTTTTTCCACCAAGAGAATTCGCCTTCGAATTTCGGTGGGTGGATGTTTGAGCCGGCCATTCTTGAATTTTGCTTGTTGTGGCGGTAAGTCCTCGACAAGCTTTCCTTGGCTCTGATACCACTTGTAGGGGATCGATCGGTCGGCTAGAGGGGGGTGAATAGCCCTCTTTCAATGGATAATGGTATTTGCTCGTCTACACACAAGATTAGTGCAACAGAAAAACAAAACTAAACAAGCAAATCAAAACAATGAAGAATACAAACAATGCTAACACGGAATGTAACGTGGTTCACGGCTATGCCGCTAATCCACGATCCGATTCGTCCAAGGTGAATCACTCCTCCAAAGCCAATCCAATATTGGTCTCTCCTTTGCACCAAGCTAGGTGGAGGTAACCTTTACAACCAAGATCACTCTTCTTAAAATAAGAATGAAGTAAAAACAAGTAAAAAGAGTTTAAAGCTTGTGAGGCACTTGGATGATCACTTAGAGCATAAGCATTAACCTACCAAAGCCCCACACCCCCTCTTTTTATAGAGAGGAAGCTTTTCTTCCCGTTGGCCGCCACCAGTCGACTACCGTCCTTGGCAGTTGACTGTCGCCACTTCAACGGCCTCCGAACACATCGGATCCCAACCATTGTAGTCCAACGGAACACTTGGCAGTCGACTGATGGATCCCATCGGTCATTATTACCTCCGTAATCGGCCCCGATCGGCTACGGCGGTTCTGGCGAACCTATTGACGATCGGCTGCGCCTTGGCGATGGTCTTAGCGATCATTGTTGTGCCACAATCCAGTCAGTTGGATACCAGTCAAATCATTCGACTCAGAGCAGTCGACTGTCATTCCATGGCAGTCGACTAATGTCGGGAAATCCCATCCGACACCTAGGAGCTCTACCCCTTCCCGGGTTACATTCGCTCACTCTCATCCCTCGGAGTCCCTCGCCTTTGAAGTCATCTTCATCCGGCCACGTCCCTCGGATGCGCCAAACGCACGGCTCTACAGCGCCATCCTTCGCGTCTCGCCCTGAAGTCTACTTCCTCCGGCTTCACTCCAAGCTCCTCGTCCGGTGGTCCCTCGGATGCTCCAAGCGCACGGCTTCCGCAAAGCCATCCTTCACCGACTCAAGGACCGAGTCATGAGAGGTGAAACTCGCCAAGGCTATATGTGTGAATTACTAAGTCCTGCAAGACTCCAACGCACACATAAAATAATAACAACAAACTAACTTAAACCCTTTGCCACACACATCAAAACCATATCACGGCAAGAGATTGCCCTAACAGTATGTCGATGACATATTACTTATAGGAAACGATATATTTGTCTTACAGTCGGTTAAGATTTGGTTATCCAAAAAATTCTCCATGAAAGACCTAGAATAAGCAACCTAAATGCTCGGGATTAAGATCTATAGGGATAGATCAAAACAGTTGTTTGGTCTTTCGCAATCTACATATATAGACCGAGTGCTAAAGAGGTTTAGCATGTCGGAATCCAAGAAAGGTTTCCTTCCCATCAGGCATGGGATACACCTTTCGAAGTTTATGTGTCCATGCACAGAAGACAAGAGGATTTGCATGAGCAAGATTCCCTATGCATCCGCAATAGAATCTATCATATATGCTATGTTATGTACGAGGCCCGATGTATCGTATGCTCTGAGTGTCACAAGCAGATATCAGTCTGATCCAGGAATGAATCATTGGGCGACTGTTAAGACAATACTTAAGTACTTAAGAAGAACTAAGGATGTGTTTCTAATATATGGAGAAGGTGATATGGAAATATGCAGGTATACAGATGGCAGCTTCTAGACAGACAAGGATGATTCCAAGTCTCAGTCTGGGTATGTATTTACCTTAAATGGAGGCGCAATAAGTTGGAAAAGTTCCAAGCAAGATACTGTAGCGGATTCTACCATTGAGACAGAATACATTTCAGCTTCGTAAGCAACAAAGGAAGCGGTTTGGATCAAGTAGTTTGTCTCTGAACTTGATGTGGTCTCATCAACAATCCAAACATGTGCTTTGCCGCTATCATTTGATCAGAGAAATCATAAGTAGGAAGGAAATGTAGGGGATCGAATGGCCGGCTAGAGGGGGGTGAATAGCCCTCGTTCGTTGGACGTCGTAAATTGCTCGTCTACAAAGGATTAGCGCAAGCGGAATATACAAATACAAATAGACAAAGCAAAAGATAAACAATAAAACAAATGCTAACACGATGGTATAACGTGGTTCACGGCTACGCCGCTAATCCACGGTCCCCGATTCGTCCTCGGTGAATCACTCCGTCAAAACAAATCCACTAATGGTCTCTCCTTTGCACCAAGCTAGGTGGAGGTAACCTTTACAACCAAGATCACTCTTCTTACAATAGGATTGAAGTAAAGATAAGTAAGAAGAGTTTAAAGCTTGTGGGGAACTAGGAAGATCGTTTTGAACTTGAGCATTAGCCTCTCAAAGGCTCACACCCTCTCTTTTTATAGAGAGGGCTGGTTTCTTCTCGTTGGCCGCCACGGTCATTGTAAGCCCTTGGCGATCATTGCCGTCCTCTCGGCCTCCGAACACATCGGATCCGACCATTGTAGTCAGCGGAACTCTTGGCGGTCGTGATGGACCTCACCAATCGGCTGCGACCCGTAGTCGGCCCGATCGGCTCTGGCGGTTCTGTGCCGCGATATCCTCTGGCGGTCATTGTCATTCCATGGCGATCGGCTGCATAAACCCATCATTCGGATACGGTCAGAACCCACTCTCGGCTTCGAAGCGCGATGGTGTCATTCCATGGAAGTCGACTGGTGCCGTGTGAAACTCAAACTTAACATAAGTTTGAGCTTCCGCCGGTCGGGTAAACCTTAACCCTTGCGGTCAAGTCTCCGACACTCAGCCATTCGGCCAAGTTCACCTAATGAGCTACTTACATTTCACTCATTCTCTCATCTCACTCGAAGTCCCTTGCCGAAGCTCTCTTCGTTCGCGGCCACGTCCCTCGGCAGCATCAGGTGCACGGCTCTGCAATGCTCCTTCGCGTCTCTTGCCTCCGAAGTCTGCTTCCTTGGCTTTACTTCAAGTCATCTCGTCCGGCGGTCCCTCAGATGCTCCAAGCGCACGGCTTCCGCAAAGTCATCCTTCACCGACTCAAGGACCGAGGTTGTGAGGGTGAACCCGCCAAGGCTCTCATGTGCGAATTACTAAGTCCTGCAAGACTCCAACGCACATATCAAATAAACATACCAACCTAACTTAAACCCTTTGCCATACCATCAAAACCATATTACGGCAAGAGATTGCCCTAACAATCTCCCCCTTTTTGATGTGTGACAATCCGTTTAAGTTAGGTAAAAACATTTGATATAAATTTTTAAGGTAAGAAAGCATGTAAACATAAACATGATATAACAACATGCAACTCCCCCTTAATCCATGAAACTTCATAAAAATTTTCTTCTCCCTTATCATATATTTCTCCCCCTAAAATAATTAACTTAAACATAATTATTTCTCCCCCTTTGACACCATCAAAAAGATTAACACTAAGTTATAAGCTCATGGCATCAAGTATAATGGAGGGAAATACCAAAAACATGATTAAAATCTGAAATCAGAAAATTGTAGGCTGATTTTCAGGTGAGCTGATCATTGTATCAAGATCGCATTGGCACAATTGATTCAAATTGATTTTCAAGTAATTTCAGAAATGCATTAAAAATTCCAAAAAATTCTAAAAATCATGAAATTTGAGGAGCATATTTATTTTAAGTATATCTATCAAGGAAAAATAGATTTTCATGAAAAATCATTATATTTTCCGAGATTTGCCAAAAATCCAAACACTTGAAAAAACCACTAGTTTTTGAGCATGTTAGTATCCATTTTAACACCTAGTCTTGCTTTGAATTGTTTCAAAACATGAATACATAGATTTTAGATTAAGGAATTGTTTTGAAAACATTAGAAATATCCAACCATGATCTTTGAGCAATATGTCTATGGATTAAACATAAGCCTTCCCCATGATTGGTCTATTATTGCTATTTTGATACTTTAAATGACCATCTAAATGCCATAGGCATTAGTGGACATTTGTATCATCCTAATATCTCACCCATGCTAAGTTTGCAATCAAGTTAGCCTATAGTGAGTGTGAGATGCATCCTAGGGGGTATTTGTATATACTTAACCAATATATTCATGCAATTCTATCAAGGTTAAGTATCAAACTAACAACCTACATGATCATAATGACATATATAATTTAATTTCACATTATGATCATCAAATACATGTATTCATCAAATAATAGTCATGCATTAGGTATTATATGATGATAATAAACAAAGTATCACCTAAAGCATGATTTAAACCTATTGCTCATGATAATGTGTCAAATATCAATATCATAAATCATGATTACACATATGCATAGAAATTAAATTAATCATCATGATTTAAGCATTATTACCTATTTATGGGCACGTTATCATCACCCAACACTATCTAAAAAATGTTGTCCCATCATCCTAAGTCAACCAAAATATGATATAGGTCAAGTTCATATGGTTGACTACCCTAGGGGTTTTCTAACCCTTAAGGATGGATTTTGGAACCCAAAATAAATTCTTTCCTATTGGGTTCACTAAGTATTCCTTGGGGATCCATTTCCTAGCTATTACCTTCTTTTTATCTTGTCCCCTAGCTATTAGGCACTTATAGGCCTTTTCATTTTTCTTTTCTTTGTATCCTAGGCCTTTCTTATTGAAACTAGCTCTTTGGCTCCCAATGATCATATTTAATGTGTTATAGCCAATTGTGAATTTCTCTAGGGCTTTGGTTAATAATCTACCTTTTCCCTTAATGCCCTATTTTCCTCTATGCATGCATCATTAACATCCAAAGGCATATAATCATGTGAGCATGCATCATCATGGCAAGAAGAAATATTATCATTTTCATTTAAGCATGCTTTTTCTAATTTTTGTTCCAATTCCTTAATTTGTTCAAGCATGCATTTATTTTTCTTCTTTGCTCTAAACAAATCCCTAGTTAAACTAGAAATCATAGAAACTATTTTACTAGGAGAGAGATTGGTTACCATAGTTTCCATGTCCTCTTCTTCTTCGGATGATGAGGATGTAGAAGCTCCCCCTTCACTTGAGCTCTCTCCTTTTGAGCTTGATCCTTCATTTTCGAAGGAAGAGCAATCCGAGTCATCAAAGGCCATCAAGGCCAAATTGGTGACAAAGGCATTCTCCTCATCTGATGATGAGGAGGAGGATGAGGATGGGTAATCCCAAGTCCTTGCCTTTAGGGCTTTGACCTTTCCCTTTTCCTTTGTCTTCTTCTCATCTTCCTTTTTCTTCTTGCTCCCCTTTTTCTTCTTCTTTTCTTCCTTCTTTTACTTTTCTTCTTTGCTTTTGTTTAGGAGGGGACAATTGTCCCTTATGTGTCCCTCTCCTTGGCAATTATAGCAAATGATCTTCCCCCTTGGTCTTCTATTCCTATCATTTGATTTATTAAATCGAAAACCTTTTAAAGCACGTCTTACCCTCCTTACCATATACGCTTCTTCGGTGCTATCCATGGAGGAGGAAGACGCTTCATCATCGGAGGAGGAGGAGGAGATCTCTATCTTCTTCTTCCCTTTGTTGGCCATCAAGGCTACTCCCCTTGAAGGTTGGATTCTAGGCTCTTCTTGTATTCCTTCAAGCCTAGATTCATGTAATTCCTGTTAGAATGTATACTGAAAGCCTAGCTCTTTTTGTATGAACATTTTATTTAGAAATAAGAATCACATGATCATTGTTTGCATTTTATATATTCGTTATATATGTGTGCATATTGTCTAAAATCTTATATTGTAGATAACATGGTGCTTGGTGTGGCACAGAAGATCATGTTATCAGTACCTTGTAAGATATAAGTAGAGGCTCACAACCAAGATGGTTTTGGACAAACCATTGGCATGGTTGTAGTGTAGCTTGGTATTGTTTTATCTTGAACATAGAGTTACACTAGTACACTTAGGTGTATTGAGTAGGACCGACATAGAGGTGATTCAATTTAGTGCTGACTACATAATTGAATCGGACCTCGGATATTATGTTGTACATGCTCTTAATCCCGATATAATAACGGGCACATGTACTTAGTATTTATTTCTTTGATTTACCAGTGGGTGAGATTTAGATGGATTAAATCAATATGCCCGGTAAGTTGGGAAATAATATTATTTACATGGTGTGCCGTTGATTATAGGAGGAAACCGTGTCCTATATATTAGGTTGATGATGTCCCCTTGAGGAGCTCATAAGGTTCATCATGTAAACCCAGCTGGTTGACTTAGTCAACATGATGATAAGGTTGAGTGGTACTACTCGAGAAATTAGATGTTGATTAATTGATGGTCAGTAAATCAATTAATTGACGGACATTCGATATCTTAAACACGGGGAGATTAATGTACAAATAATATATGGAGCCCATATTGATTTATGGGGGTTGGTGAGGTAGTTCAATGATGATCCTCTAGTGGAATGGAACATCATTGATAGATCAAGTTTGTGTGGTTCCGATCCATCGGGTGGCCAAGACCCAACTCCTCCTTATGGTCCCTATCGTAGCCTAATATAATCCTTGTGAAGTCTAGATCCAAGAATGTAAAACAAAACCTAGAACCAACGGTTGGATTAAATCCATAGATCCGATGGTTAGGATGAAACCTTAGAACCAATGGTTGGATTAAATCCATAGATCCGATAGTTAGGATGAAACCCTAGAATCGACGGTTTGGATTAAATCCATAGATCCGATGGTTGGGATGAAACCCTAGAACCAACGGTTGGATTAAATCCATAGATCCGATGGTTAGGATGAAACCCTAGAATCGACGGTTAGGATTAAATCCCTAGACCGACGGTTGGGATAAAACCCTAGATCCGACGGTTGGGATGAAATCCTTGATCCGACGGTTGGGATGAAATCCTAGATCCTATGGTTGGGATGAAATCCTAGATCCTACGGTTGGGATGAAATCCTAGATCCGACGGTTGGGATAAAACCCTAGATCCGACGGTGGAGATTAAATCCCTAGATCCGACGGTGGAGATTAAATCCCTAGATCCGACGGTGATGATTAGAGGAGGCTTAAGCCTAAATTCTAGAATTAGGGTTTGGCTCATCCATGGGTTGGGCGGCAACAAACCCTAGAGGAGTTAGGGGTTGGGCGGCAAGAATATAGGAAGTTAGTTCCTATATTTTAGGCTAACCAACTTTCTCCTAAATTCTATAAATATATGGCTTAGGGTTGGGCGGCAAGAGATATAGGAGTTGGTTCGAATTGAAGTTAGGGTTTTTGGCTCTTATCAAGGTGGGCAGCTAGGGTTTGGAGATAGAGCTTGGGCAGCAACCTTTCTCCTTCTTGATTGTTGCCGGCGCCCATTCTTCTCCATCAAGGCTTGGCCAGCGTCCATCTTATAGACCTCTCCTTTCTTCCTTGGCCGGCCCTCATTCTTCTCCTTTAATCCTTGGTGGCCGGTGGTTCCAAGCTTCTTGGTGGCCGGCGCTCATCCATTGGTGGCCGGCGGCAACTTTGTTTCAAAGTTGGCCGGCGTTCATTCATTCGTTCCTTGGCCGGCGGTTACATCAAACTTCTTTACTTGGTGGCCGGTTCTAGAAAGGAAAAGGTTTTGTTCGTTTTTCTCTTTGTTCGCAGCGGACAAGGTAGAGGAGAACTCGATCTAGAAGGCTTCAACTCGTGGAGGATCTTCGTCCACACGTCGTCCGTGAGAAGGATAGGACATACGGTAGAAGATCGTGAGGTATAAAGTTATTTTAACTTTATGTACAGATCTGAGCATGTTCTTATTTGTTTTGATTATGCATGTGTGTGTGTGCAAATATATTGTATAATCATGGACCCCGAAGACAAACACAAAAACCGGCGATCCATCCGTCGTCTCTTCCGCGGCTAATCAACTAGAAGAGTTGAGTTGCTTGAACAACTAGTTTGTTCGAGCGACCACTCGAGTTGTTAGCACGACGACGAAATGGTGTTGCTAAGGAAGCTCATCCCATTCGGATTAATCCTTTCATTAGTGAAAATTTTAATCCGGGGACATGGGAGCCAATGTGCCTCCGAAGCGACATTCCATCAATTGGTATCAGAGCCACGGTTTCCGGTTTTGTGTGTTTAGGATTCGGTTATTTTTTTTATGCATTTTTCATATATTATATGTGCCGGATAATAGTAGGATATGCGTAGTTTAACTCTTTGGTTGCAGGCATAAGATCCGACTATTATGGCCATGTGTGTGTATGTGAATGGATGTGTGTAAAAATTTATTATTTGAATCCTCGGGGTTGACGAGGCTAGATTAGTATTTAATTTTTGTAATTAAATACGGCATTGTTTAGCCGCTCATTTTAGTTTACTTTCGATCTAGATTATTTGTACACTCCTTCGTGGAGTATAGGATCGATGGATGTAAATTAATATGATTTATCTCGGCTCGGTACTCTTTGGTGACTTGCGCACGGGAAAAGATGGAGCGGACGAGGTGGCGACACGACGGGATGTGTATTGGAGAACAATGCCATAATAGTTGGAAAAATTCTAATTTTTCCATATTTATTGCTTATTTGTTTTATATGCATGTTGTGTTTGTTTTAAAATTCCTCGATTGCAATTTACTAAGTGGGAGAGGGACATTTTAATTAATTCCCGTGGCCTCCATTACAATTTGACGTGTGATGCAACAAACTTGCGTGTTGGCTCTGAGTGCCTTCTTCCCCATCGGATGGGTTTGTTTGCGGATCACTAGGTCAAATAATGGTTATAGGAAATTATTTAGGAGCGTGTGTACTTCCCCATCGGTAAGGCACATAATCCGAAATAATTCCCTTAGTATCGTGTAATGGTGCACACTTAGATGCAAATAAAAAGTATCCTCCCCATCGGAGTCACTGCTTTTATTTGTAGGGCTAAAGAGGAACCAACTATTAATTTTATTTGTCAAAAAGTAAGGTTGACAAGATAATAAAATTAATGGGTAAAACCTCCTCTTACAAATGTAGAATTCGTATACGTCCACACTATCGTGGCATGCGATATTCTCGGTGTTTTGAGGTGTTGGTTGATTTCGGGATTTTATTGTTTTGAGGAATCAATATTATTTGAAATCTAATATTTTGATCATTGTGATTCTTAGGATTTTCAAATGGCTTTCAATCCACTTACTTTGGTACTAAAGGAAACAAACTTACTGTCCCCAAACAATAATGATTGGAAAAGAAATATGGATAGTGTCTTAACTGTCGATGAGAGTCCTCCTAGGCCTGCAGATGATTCTGGGGAAAAGGAACTTTTCGAATACCAGAATCGAGCTGCAAGGCAAGAAGCCATGGTTGCTCAGAAGGTTTCTACTTCTAAGCCGAAAGGCAAGAAGAAGAAGAAACAAGGTAGAGCAAAGGTGGTGGGAGGATCTCAGGGAGTGAAGAAGCCGAAAGGCAAGTACTTCACTTATAGACAGACTGGACATGGGAAGAAAGACTTCCCCTTCCTAAAATAGAACAAGGGTATATCTTCTGCCTTAGTCGTTGAAACATGTTTAGTGGTGTTATCTACCGGTACCTGGTGTGTAGATACGGGAGCCACTGATCATGTCTGCAATTCTTTGCAGGGGTTCCAGGAAACCCGACGACTAGCTGAGGGAGAGATTACCGTCTACATGGGCAATGCTACTAAGGTAGAGGCTATTGCAGCGGGAGACGTTTATTTATCGTTTGATAGAAATAAAGTTTTGGTTTTGAGAAATTGTCTTTATGTACCTACATTTAGAAAGAATTTGATTTCGGTTTCTAAATTGTTTATGGATGGATATTCTATTTCTTTTAATGACAGAGTTGTTATAAAAAGAAATAGAGAGATTATCTGTTCAGGTACATTGGTTGGCAATTTGTATACTCTTGAACCAAAAGCTCCCACGATGCATATAGAAGTGAATAACTCATCTTCTAAGTCTAATAAGAGAAAAGAACCTTCGCAAATGAACCAAACATATCTTTAGCATCTAAGGCTTGGTCATATTAACCTAAGCAGAATTCAAAGGTTGATAGCTGATGGACCTTTGGGTTCATTAGTGGTGGAGGATCTCCCAACCTGCGAATCTTGCTTGGAAGGTAAAATGACCAAGAGGCCTTTTAAGGCCAAGGGGTATAGAGCCAAAGATGTGTTAGAACTGGTTCATTCTGATTTGTGCGGTCCTATGTCTATCCAGGCAAGAGGTGGTTTTGAATATTTCGTCTCTTTTATAGACGATTATTCAAGATATGGATACATTTACTTGATGCGCCGCAAGTCTGAATGCTTTGACAGGTTCAAAGAATTCAAGGCTGATGTGGAGAACCGTCAAGGTAAAAGTATCAAGACATTACGATCTGATCGTGGTGGCGAGTACATCTTGGGAGAGTTTAGGAGTTACTTATCAGAGGCTGGGATTCAATCCCAATTGTCTGCACCTGGCACACCCCAGCAGAATGGTGTGGCGGAGCGAAGGAATAGGACTCTTATGGAGATGGTCAGATCTATGATGAGTTATTCTGAGTTACCTGATTCATTCTGGGGGTTTGCTCTGGAAACAGCAGCACACATTCTTAACTTGGTTCCATCTAAGTCAGTACCCTCTACTCCCACAGAGTTGTGGACTGGGCGAAAGCCTAGTCTAAGACATATTCGGATTTGGGGTAGTCCAGCACATGTGCTGAAGGGAGATGCTGGTAAGTTGGAATCTCGTACAGAAGTGTGCATGTTTGTTGGCTACCCCAAGGGAACGAAAGGTGGTTTATTTTATAATCCTAGAGATCAGAGGGTGATCGTTAGCACGAACGCCAGATTTCTAGAGGAGGATTATGTAATGAACCACAAGCCCACGAGTAGGATTGTTCTTGAGAGTCGACGGAAGTCCCGACTTCAATACCACCGGTACAAGAGGAGACACCACGAGTCACTGCACCGCGTGTCACAGAGCATACACAGGAGGCACCTCGTCGTAGTGGGAGGGTTGTTAGACAACCCGACAGATTCATGTTTTTGGGAGAGTCTTCGGACTTAGTCCCTGGTGAACATGAACCTGATCCCTGGACATATGATGAGGCACTCCAAGATAGAGATGCAGATTCTTGGCAAAGTGCGATGAATTCGTAGATAGAATCTATGGATTCTAATCAGGTCCGAGCTAGTAGACCCACCCGATGGTGTAAAACCATTGGATGCAAGTGGATCTACAAGAGAAAGAGAGGAGTAGACGGAAGGTTGAGACCTTCAAAGCTAGGCTTGTTGCGTAAAGGGTATACTCGTAAAGAGGGTATCGATTATGAGGAGACCTTTTTGCCGTAGTAGCTATGCTTAAGTCTATCCGATTCTCTTATCTATAGCCGCCATATGGATTATGAGATTTGGAAGATGGATGTCAAGACATGCCTTTCCTTAATGGAAGTCTTGAGGAGAACATCTATATGCGCAAACTGAGGGATTCATTGCTAAAGGCAAAGAGCATCTTGTATGTATGCTTAATCGGTCCATTTATGGATTGAAGCAAGTTTCTAGATCTTGGAACATCCGCTTTGATGAGGTAATCCAGTCATATGGATTTATTCAAAGTCCGGATGAGCCTTGTGTATACAAGAGATGTGACGAAAACGTAGTGGTGTTTCTTGTACTATACGTAGATGACATTTTGTTAGTTGGCAACAATATCAAAGTGTTATCGACGTAAGGGTATGGTTGTCCAAACCTTGACATGAAGGACTTGGGAGAAGTGGACACATCCTTGGGATCAAAGTTATAAGGGATCGCAAGAAAAGGATGTTGTGCTTATCTCAAGCTTCATACATTGACACTATCCTTGCTCGCTTTAGCATGCGTAACTCCAAGAAAGGTTTTCTACCTTTAGGCATGGAGTTCCTTTATCTAAAGAGATGTGTCCCAAAACATCAAAGGAGATAGAGGACATGAAGGCGGTTCCTTATGCTTCGTAGAGAGGAAGCCTTATGTATGCTATGCTATGTACGAGACCGATATCCGCTTGCACGTGGGCATGGTTAGCGACATCGAGTAATCCTCGACAGGACATTGGATCCAGAAAGCATATATCAAGTACCCGAGAAGGACTAGGATTATATGCCAGTTTACCGCAGATCAATTAGTCCCTGTGGGTTACACGGATTCGGATTTCCAATCAGATAGGGACAAGAGTAAGTCTACCTCAGGGTTTGTGTTTACTTTTGGAGGTGGAGCCATAGTATGGAGGAGTGTCAAGCAGAAATGCGTGGCGGACTCTACCATGGAAGCTGAGTATGTGGTAGCCTCTGAGGCAGCCAAGGAAGCTGTATGGCTCAGGAACTTCTTGATGGACTTGGATGTGATTCCTGGTTTGCCCAGAACTATCACAATTTATTGTGATAACAGTGGTGCAGTTGCAAACTCGAAGGAACCACGAGCCCATAAGGCGAGTAAACACATAGAGCGCAAGTACCACCTTATACGAGAGATCGTAAAGCGAGGAGAAGTTGCTGTCGCCAAGATTGCATCAGAGGATAACCTGGCGGATCCATTCACTAAGGCCCTTCCAGCGAAAGTGTTTGATAGGCATGTGGAGGACATAGGGATCAGATGTATGGCACTGTGATGACAGCTTAGTCTTTTAGTATAAGTGGGAGATTGTTAGAATGTATACTGAAAGCCTAGCTCTTTTTGTATGAACATTTTATTTTGAAATAAGAATCACATGATCATTGTTTGCATTTTATATATTCGTTATATATGTGTGCATATTGTCTAAAATCTTACATTGTAGATAACATGGTGCTTGGTGTGGCACAGAAGATCATGTTATCAGTCCCTTGTAAAATATAAGTAGAGGCTCACAACCAAGATGGTTTTGGACAAACCATTGGCATGGTTGTAGTGTAGCTTGGTATTGTTTTATCTTGAACATAGAGTTACACTAGTACACTTAGGTGTATTGAGCAGGACCGACATAGAGGTGATTCAATTTAGTGCTGACTACATAATTGAATCGGACCTCGGATATTATGTTGTACATGCTCTTAATCCCGATATAATAACGGGCACATGTACTTAGTATTTATTTCTTTGATTTACCAGTGGGTGAGATTTAGATGGATTAAATCAATATGCCCGATAAGTTGGGAAATAATATTATTTACATGGTGTGCCGTTGATTATAGGAGGAAACCGTGTCCTATATATTAGGTTGATGATGTCCCCTTGAGGAGCTCATAAGGTTCATCATGTAAACCCAGCTGGTTGACTTAGTCAACATGATGATAAGGTTGAGTGGTACTACTCGAGGAATTAGATGTTGATTAATTGATGGTCAGTAAATCAATTAATTGACGGACATTCGATATCTTAAACACGGGGAGATTAATGTACAAATAATATATGGAGCCCATATTGATTTATGGGGGTTGGTGAGGTAGTTCAATGATGATCCTCTAGTGGAATGGAACATCATTGATGGATCAAGTTTGTGTGGTTCCGATCCATCGGGTGGCCAAGACCCAACTCCTCCTTATGGTCCCTATCGTAGCCTAATATAATCCTTGTGAAGTCTAGATCCAAGAATGTAAAACAAAACCTAGAACCAACGGTTGGATTAAATCCATAGATCCGATGGTTAGGATGAAACCTTAGAACCAACGGTTGGATTAAATCCATAGATCCGATGGTTAGGATGAAACCCTAGAATCGACGGTTTGGATTAAATCCATAGATCCGATGGTTGGAATGAAACCCTAGAACCAACGGTTGGATTAAATCCATAGATCCGATGGTTAGGATGAAACCCTAGAATCGACGGTTAGGATTAAATCCCTAGATCCGACGGTTGGGATAAAACCCTAGATCCGATGGTTGGGATGAAATCCTTGATCCGACGGTTGGGATGAAATCCTAGATCCTATGGTTGGGATGAAATCCTAGATCCTACGGTTGGGATGAAATCCTAGATCCGACAGTTGGGATAAAACCCTAGATCCGACGGTGGAGATTAAATCCCTAGATCCGACGGTGGAGATTAAATCCCTAGATCCGACGGTGATGATTAGAGGAGGCTTAAGCCTAAATTCTAGAATTAGGGTTTGGCTCATCCATGGGTTGGGCGGCAACAAACCCTAGAGGAGTTAGGGGTTGGGCGGCAAGAATATAGGAAGTTAGTTCCTATATTTTAGGCTAACCAACTTTCTCCTAAATTCTATAAATATATGGCTTAGGGTTGGGCGGCAAGAGATATAGGAGTTGGTTCGAATTGAAGTTAGGGTTTTTGGCTCTTATCAAGGTGGGCGGCTAGGGTTTGGAGATAGAGCTTGGGCGGCAACCTTTCTCCTTCTTGATTGTTGCCGGCGCCCATTCTTCTCCATCAAGGCTTGGCCGGCGTCCATCTTATAGACCTCTCCTTTCTTCCTTGGCCGGCCCTCATTCTTCTCCTTTAATCCTTGGTGGCCGGTGGTTCCAAGCTTCTTGGTGGCCGGCGCTCATCCATTGGTGGCCGGCGGCAACTTTGTTTCAAAGTTGGCCGGTGTTCATTCATTCGTTCCTTGGCCGGCGGTTACATCAAACTTCTTTACTTGGTGGCCGGTTCTAGAAAGGAAAAGGTTTTGTTCGTTTTTCTCTTTGTTCGCAGTGGACAAGGTAGAGGAGAACTCGATCTAGAAGGCTTCAACTCGTGGAGGATCTTCGTCCACACGTCGTCCGCGAGAAGGATAGGACATACGGTAGAAGATCGTGAGGTATAAAGTTATTTTAACTTTATGTACAGATCTGAGCATGTTCTTATTTGTTTTGATTATGCATGTGTGTGTGTGCAAATATATTGTATAATCATGGACCCCGAAGACAAACACAAAAACCGACGATCCATCCGTCGTCTCTTCCGCGGCTAATCAACTAGAAGAGTTGAGTTGCTTGAACAACTAGTTTGTTCGAGCGACCACTCGAGTTGTTAGCACGACGACGAAATGGTGTTGCTAAGGAAGCTCATCCCATTCGGATTAATCCTTTCATTAGTGAAAATTTTAATCCGGAGACATGGGAGCCAATGTGCCTCCGAAGCGACATTCCATCAATTCCATAGTGGAGAAAAATTCATCTAGAGTACTTACCTCTAGATTCTTTGACATGTAAAATGAGTCCACCATTGAACTCTACTTGGATGATCGGGGGAAAGCATCTATGGCCTTCATTATCATATCGCGGTTGGAGAGCCTTTCTCCTACACTTGTTAGTCCATTTAAAATTTCTTTGTATCTAGAATGCAAAGAAGTTACCTTTTCTCCCTTTTCTAATCTAATATTGGATAGTTGGGAGCGGAGGAGATCTCTCCTTGCTAGCTTCGCCTCGGATGTGCCTTCATGAAGCTCAATTAGCTTCTCCCACATCTCCTTGGCGCTTAGGCATTCTCCTATTCGGTTGATCTCTTGTTGGGGAAGCACATTGAAAAGATGATGCTTGGCTTTTGAATTTGCAAGGTGCTCTTCCCTTTGCCTTTTGGTCGACCTAGATTTCTCTATTGGCTTCCCTTCTTCATCCCTAGGCAAAACGAAACCGGATTCCATTGTAATCATTATATCAAAATCCATTTCGAAAAATACCTCCATTCGCTTCTTCCACCAAGCAAATTCTCCTTCAAACTTCGGAGGATGGATGTTGGAGCCGGCCATTTTGAAAGTCGCTTGTTGTGGCGGTTAGTCCTCGACAAGCTTTCCTTGGCTCTGATACCACTTGTAGGGGATCGAATGGCCGGCTAGAGGGGGTGAATAGCCCTCGTTCGTTGGACGTCATAAATTGCTCGTCTACAAAGGATTAGCGCAAGCGGAATATACAAATACAAATAGACAAAGCAAAAGATAAACAATAAAACAAATGCTAACACGATGGTATAACGTGGTTCACGGCTACGCCGCTAATCCACGGTCCCCGATTCGTCCTCGGTGAATCACTCCGTCAAAACCAATCCACTAATGGTCTCTCCTTTGCACCAAGCTAGGTGGAGGTAACCTTTACAACCAAGATCACTCTTCTTACAATAGGATTGAAGTAAAGACAAGTAAGAAGAGTTTAAAGCTTGTGGGGCACTAGGAAGATCATTTTGAACTTGAGCATTAGCCTCTCAAAGGCTCACACCCTCTCTTTGCCGATCGATGGACCTCACCGGCCGATCGGCCGCCCCGTAGTCGACGCCTGGGCCGCTTCACGAGCGGTTCCGCTCGCTGAGATCCTTCGGCATGATCCATTCCGATCGAAATGACCGGGCATAAACCCATCACGGATACGGGCCGAACCCACTCGACTCATAGCAGTCGACTGGTGCCGTGTGAAACTCAAACTTAACATAAGTTTGAGCTTCCGGCGGTCGGGTAAACCTTAACCCTTGCGGTCAAGTCTTCGACACTCAGCCATTCGGCCAAGTTCACCTAATGAGCTACTTACATTTCACTCATTCTCTCATCTCACTCGAAGTCCCTTGCCGAAGCTCTCTTCGTTCGCGGCCACGTCCCTCGGCAGCATCAGGTGCACGACTCTACAATGCTCCTTCTCATCTCTTGCCTCCGAAGTCTGCTTCCTTGGCTTCACTTCAAGTCATCTCGTCCGGCGGTCCCTCAGATGCTCCAAGCGCACGGCTTCCGCAAAGTCATCCTTCACCGACTCAAGGACCGAGGTTGTGAGGGTGAACCCGCCAAGGCTCTCATGTGCGAATTACTAAGTCCTGCAAGACTCCAACGCACATATCAAATAAACATACCAACCTAACTTAAACCCTTTGCCATACCATCAAAACCATATTACGGCAAGAGATTGCCCTAACAATCTCCCCCTTTTTGATGTGTGGCAATCCGTTTAAGTTAGGTAAAAACATTTGATATAAATTTTTAAGGTAAAAAAGCATGTAAACATAAACATGATATAACAACATGCAACTCCCCCTTAATCCATGAAACTTCATAAAAATTTTCTTCTCCCTTATCATATATTTCTCCCCCTAAAATAATTAACTTAAACATAATTATTTCTCCCCCTTTGACACTATCAAAAAGATTAACACTAAGTTATAAGCTCATGGCATCAAGTATAATGGAGGGAAATACCAAAAACATGATTAAAATCTGAAATCAGAAAATTATAGGCTGATTTTCAGGTGAGCAATGATCGCTATCAAGATGGCAATGATCCAATTGATTCAAATTCGATTTTAAGTAATTTGAAATGCATTAAAAATTCCAAAAAATTCTAAAAATCATGAAATTTGAGGAGCATATTTATTTTAAGTATATATATCAAGGAAAAATAGATTTTCATGAAAAATCATTATATTTTCCGAGATTTGCCAAAAATCCAAACACTTGAAAAAACCACTAGTTTTTGAGCATGTTAGTATCCATTTTAACACCTAGTCTTGCTTTGAATTGTTTCAAAACATGAATACATAGATTTTAGATTAAGGAATTGTTTTGAAAACATTAGAAATATCCAACCATGATCTTTGAGCAATATGTCTATGGATTAAACATAAGTCTTCCCCATGATTGGTCTATTATTGCTATTTTGATACTTTAAATGACCATCTAAATGCCATAGGCATTAGTGGACATTTGTATCATCCTAATATCTCACCCATGCTAAGTTTGCAATCAAGTTAGCCTATAGTGAGTGTGAGATGCATCCTAGGGGGTATTTGTATATACTTAACCAATATATTCATGCAATTCTATCAAGGTTAAGTATCAAACTAACAACCTACATGATCATAATGACATATATAATTTAATTTCACATTATGATCATCAAATACATGTATTCATCAAATAATAGTCATGCATTAGGTATTATATGATGATAATAAACAAAGTATCACCTAAAGCATGATTTAAACCTATTGCTCATGATAATGTGTCAAATATCAATATCATAAATCATGATTACACATATGCATAGAAATTAAATTAATCATCATGATTTAAGCATTATTACCTATTTATGGGCACGTTATCATCACCCAACACTATCTAAAAAATGTTGTCCCATCATCCTAAGTCAACCAAAATATGATATAGGTCAAGTTCATATGGTTGACTACCCTAGGGGTTTTCTAACCCTTAAGGATGGATTTTGGAACCCAAAATAAATTCTTTCCTATTGGGTTCACTAAGTATTCCTTGGGGATCCATTTCCTAGCTATTACCTTCTTTTTATCTTGTCCCCTAGCTATTAGGCACTTATAGGCCTTTTCATTTTTCTTTTCTTTGTATCCTAGGCCTTTCTTATTGAAACTAGCTCTTTGGCTCCCAATGATCATATTTAATGTGTTATAGCCAATTGTGAATTTCTCTAGGGCTTTGGTTAATAATCTACCTTTTCCCTTAATGCCCTATTTTCCTCTATGCATGCATCATTAACATCCAAAGGCATATAATCATGTGAGCATGCATCATCATGGCAAGAAGAAATATTATCATTTTCATTTAAGCATGCTTTTTCTAATTTTTGTTCCAATTCCTTAATTTGTTCAAGCATGCATTTATTTTTCTTCTTTGCTCTAAACAAATCCCTAGTTAAACTAGAAATCATAGAAACTATTTTACTAGGAGAGAGATTGGTTACCATAGTTTCCATGTCCTCTTCTTCTTCGGATGATGAGGATGTAGAAGCTCCCCCTTCACTTGAGCTCTCTCCTTTTGAGCTTGATCCTTCATTTTCGGAGGAAGAGCAATCCGAGTCATCAAAGGCCATCAAGGCCAAATTGGTGACAAAGGCATTCTCCTCATCTGATGATGAGGAGGAGGATGAGGATGGGTCATCCCAAGTCCTTGCCTTTAGGGCTTTGACCTTTCCCTTTTCCTTTGTCTTCTTCTCCTCTTCCTTTTTCTTCTTGCTCCCCTTTTTCTTCTTCTTTTCTTCCTTCTTTTTCTTTTCTTCTTTGCTTTTGTTTAGGAGGGGACAATTGTCCCTTATGTGTCCCTCTCCTTGGCAATTATAGCAAATGATCTTCCCCCTTGGTCTTCTATTCCTATCATTTGATTTATTAAATCGAAAACCTTTTAAAGCACGTCATACCCTCCTTACCATATACGCTTCTTCGGTGCTATCCATGGAGGAGGAAGACGCTTCATCATCGGAGGAGGAGGAGGAGATCTCTATCTTCTTCTTCCCTTTGTTGGCCATCAAGGCTACTCCCCTTGAAGGTTGGATTCTAGGCTCTTCTTGTATTCCTTCAAGCCTAGATTCATGTAATTCCATAGTGGAGAAAAATTCATCTAGAGTACTTACCTCTAGATTCTTTGACATGTAAAATGAGTCCACCATTGAACTCCACTTGGATGATCGGGGGAAACCATCTATGGCCTTCATTATCATATCGCGGTTGGAGAGCCTTTCTCCTACACTTGTTAGTCCATTTAAAATTTCTTTGAATCTAGAATGCAAAGAAGTTACCTTTTCTCCCTTTTCTAATCTAATATTGGATAGTTGGGAGCGGAGGAGATCTCTCCTTGCTAGCTTCACCTCGGATGTGCCTTCATGAAGCTCAATTAGCTTCTCCCACATCTCCTTGGCGCTTAGGCATTCTCCTATTCGGTTGATCTCTTGTTGGGGAAGCACATTGAAAAGATGATGCTTGGCTTTTGAATTTGCAAGGTGCTCTTCCCTTTGCCTTTTGGTCGACCTAGATTTCTCTATTGGCTTCCCTTCTTCATCCCTAGGCAAAACGAAACCGGATTCCATTGTAATCATTATATCAAAATCCGTTTCGAAAAATACCTCCATTCGCTTCTTCCACCAAGCAAATTCTCCTTCAAACTTCGGAGGATGGATGTTGGAGCCGGCCATTTTGAAAGTCGCTTGTTGTGGCGGTTAGTCCTCGACAAGCTTTCCTTGGCTCTGATACCACTTGTAGGGGATCGAATGGCCGGCTAGAGGGGGGTGAATAGCCCTCGTTCGTTGGACGTCGTAAATTGCTCGTCTACAAAAGATTAGCGCAAGCGGAATATACAAATACAAATAGACAAAGCAAAAGATAAACAATAAAACAAATGCTAACACGATGGTATAACGTGGTTCACGGCTACGCCGCTAATCCACGGTCCCCGATTCGTCCTCGGTGAATTACTCCGTCAAAACCAATCCACTAATGGTCTCTCCTTTGCACCAAGCTAGGTGGAGGTAACCTTTACAACCAAGATCACTCTTCTTACAATAGAATTGAAGTAAAGACAAGTAAGAAGAGTTTAAAGCTTGTGGGGCACTAGGAAGATCGTTTTGAACTTGAGCATTAGCCTCTCAAAGGCTCACACCCTCTCTTTTTATAGAGAGGGCGCTGTAGTCCAACGGAACTCTTGGCAATGGACCTCACCGCCGATCACGACTCGTAGTCGACCCGCCCGATCACTACGAGCGTTCTGCCCGCGATATCCTCGGGCTTGGCGATCCATTCCATCCATGGATGATCCTGGGCATAAACCCATCATCGGATACCGATCCGAACCCACTGGATTGAGCATCCCGCCATTCCATGACAGTCGACTGGTGCCGTGTGAAACTCAAACTTAACATAAGTTTGAGCTTCCGGTGGTCGGGTAAACCATAACCCTTGCGATCAAGTCTCTGACACTCAGCCATTCGGCCAAGTTCACCTAATCAGCTACTTACATTTCACTCATTCTCTCATCTCACTCGAAGTCCCTTGCCGAAGCTCTCTTCGTTCGCGACCACGTCCCTCGGCAGCATCAGGCGCACGTCTCTGCAATTCTCCTTCGCGTCTCTTGCCTCCGAAGTCTGCTTCCTTGGCTTCACTTCAAGTCATCTCGTCCGGCGGTCCCTCGGATGCTCCAAGCGCACGGCTTCCGCAAAGTCATCCTTCACCGACTCAAGGACCGAGGTTGTGAGGGTGAACCCGCCAAGGCTCTCATGTGCGAATTACTAAGTCCTGCAAGACTCCAACGCATATATCAAATAAACATACCAACCTAACTTAAACCCTTTGCCATACCATCAAAATCATATTACGGCAAGAGATTGCCCTAACAGGAAATACAAATCGAGAAGATTCCCACTGAAAGGAACTTAGCGAACCCTTTAACTAAGGCCTTGCCCCAAAGTAAGTTTGAGGGTCATGATAGAGCTTATGGTATTGGATATTATGGCGATTGACATTAGGCCAAATGGGAGTTTGTTAGTTATATATGAGAGGTGTCCTAAGGCAATCGCCTTATGTTTAAATCATTTATATGATAAATGAAGATTTACTATTTGAGTATACATGTTTTCATGTATTTGATTAGATCTTAAACTCATTTACCGAATGTCCACAATACAATTCACAGCATAAGAGAATTTATGATTGGATCACAACTAGTGAGTATCTCTATATGTGTAATTGTGATGTATTAGAATTATCTCTAGTCGATGAATTAATGGATTTCGACACCATCAATTTTGTCGAGACTAGCATGAGGTGTACTCTTTGGTTTATCCAAGCAGTTGTTTCTCACTGGCTGGAGACATTGGGATGTCCAGAGTTGATCGTGGATGCTAGTTATGGTAACTAGTTCATTGAAGTGACCAACTATAAGACTTCATATGGTTCTCTACATATATAGATATGTCAATGAAGTTCTTACTGTAGCTTAAGTGCGATGTTCCTTTGACTTGCAGTATTCAAGTCATCTTGGTCATGGAGACTTATGCTTTGACATCTTAAGCAAGCATCTCCAAGGAGATGTGGACCCGGGATGATTGGGTATAAGTCGAAATGTCCGAAGGTGTTTGAATAGCTTATAAAGGATTCACCACTCCTTGCGAGGAGATGTATACCCTTGGCCTCTCGTCGGATTGTTACTAAAGTCTTTGGCCAAAGCATTACATGTTTAGAGTCTGGTACTCTTGGATACATGTGTTGTAACTAGAATCTGTAGGATGAGGAAATGATACTTGGGCTAGGTATGACATAGTCAGCCTAGTGGGAACTGACACTATAGACCATGTACTGAACCAAGTGGGTATAAGATGAGTGAAGGGAATGGGGCATGATTCATTGTAGCTGCTAAAGGGTTTCAGAAATGGTTCTGGGATCAACCGTTGATTTTTCGATTAATTGGGGATCATGATGTACTACTAGGTGTCACTCATGATCGTTCTATAATTAATGGTTAATTATAGACGGCCAACATAAATCGGGTACCTATTTGGTCACACGCACAACGAGCGTAATCCGAAGGATTTAAAATGAGTTTGACAATAGGATTCTCAGATCGAGAGAGACTAGGTTTGGTTGGACCAAACAAAGAGTGAGTATGAAATGGTTTTAGTCGCATCGGAAGCATGGATGGGTCAAGTCTTATGAAGATATGATGGATGAACCAAATTGGTTTAATTCTAATCCAATGGTGGAAAATAAACCAAAGTGGTTTGGTTTGTTTTAAAAGAATGAACCAAAGTTATTGGAGTGGGTTAACGAGTTTTGGTTATGAACCAATAACCATTAGGAGAATGTGTTCTCTATAAAAACATGGCTTAAGGGTTTTTCGTGGAGAATTAATTGGTTCAAGGGTTTTGGAAACTCTACCCTCCTCTCCTCTTCCTCCTCGAGGGTTGCCGCCCATCTCTTGTGCCGCCGCCCAAGCCTATTGCAGCTCCTCCTCCTCACCGTCGGCCACCCACCAGCCGCCGCCGACTCCTCCGGCCATCCTCCCTTGGCCGCCGGTGACCAAGGAGCAGTCGGCCATTGATTGGCTGACCATACCTTCCACCAAACAAGCTGTCCAGATTCTGGACAGCTTGTTCTCCTCTTCATGGAGAGGTCATTTGGTCGGCGTTTTGTGCTCCGACAGTGACCTACATGCCAGGAATTGGTTCTCCGACAATCCTCATAGGTGGAGGGTTAAGTTTTCGTCAAACGGTTGACGAAAACTGCTTCCGACAAGCGAGTTTGTGAAACTCATTTTTGGGATCCGAATTTTGATTCGGATTGTGATCGTCTCTTGGATCACATCGTCTTCGACTCGAGGCTAGTGACTTTTGCGAAGATGAGGCTCGTGGCTTTGTGAAGCTATCCCGATGATACTCGGCGTGGATACGGATAGAGGCGATTCTAGCCAGAGTCGCTACGGTTGATGTCATTCCCGCTACACGTGATCCGTCAGGTATACCTAGTATAAGTTTCCTTTTATTGCAAAATTTGAAACTGCGATTATGTCTACACATGTTGTATCTTGCATGCGTGTGGTGTGTGTGTTGTAATAAATTAGATTTATTGCTTTTATTGCTTCCGTTGTATGCATGTTTACGAAACGTGTTCGAACACACACTCGCCGCGGTGCCGGGGAAACCCAACCGTGGTATCAGAGCACTATTCAGATGAAGATGTGGTAGTCGACTGCTATGTATGGGCAGTCGACTAGCCATGGGCAGTCAACTACCATGTATGAGTAGTTGACTGATGACACTATAGCAGTCCACAAATTCTTGCATAGTCGATTACAGGCCAACAGTCGACTGCTGAGGTATCCGTTGAGTAGATTCCAACATGGATGGAGTCGTTGTGAGACAACGACATTGAGGTCGGTCAACTTCTGGGTAAGAGCAGTCGACTGGAAGGCAAAAAATCAGCTCGAACTCAACTTTATAAAGAGACTTCGTGGAGGATTTGGAGCTGCCAATTCTTGGTGATCTTGAAGGGGAAAAGTTGATGCTTTCCAGACCTTCCAAGCTATCAAAAGCAACCAAAGTGTGATTAAGCAATCAAAGCTCATTTGTAAAGTATTTTCTTTACTTATATTCATTCTTATTGTAATTTCTTATATTTAGTTGTATTTCTTATTGTTGTAAGAACTTGTATGAGGTTTCTCCACCTCCGGTGTCACACCGAGAAGAAGAGGTTCTTAGTGAGGGTAGATCATTATAGCATCATCGTGGAGTAGGAACCATAATTTCAAACCACATAAAAATCTTGTTGTTGTGTGTGTGCTTGTATTTGTTATTTTACTTTATTATTTCATCATGTATTACAAACAAATTGTAGACGAGCATGCAATCCATTGAAGTGAAGTGAAAAATGTTATTCACCCCCTCTAGTGCGACGTCCGATCCCCAATATATGTTAGATCACAAGCTTATCTTAACTTTAACTATTTTTCATATATCAAAATTAAGGAGTGATGCTTTCTACATGAACACAGTGTTTCCCCTTCAAAACCCTTAAGAACCAGCTATGAAATCCTCCTTGAGCTCCTTCTCTTATAGGCTTTACATTGGGCTGATTTCTGACCGTTATCACTCAACGGTAACTTCATCAGTTGAGGTGTCGCCTCGACTGAGCCCTAGTCGAAGCACTAATCGAGTGTGCCTTGCTTCTGACCTACCGCTGTCAAGCCTTCAGTTGACTGCTCTACCACAATAGTCGACTGCTTATCGGAGCTACTATTTCTCACTTTGCTCGACCACCCTTCAAACTTCCTGAGCACCTACCAGTCTACTGCTCTCCACAGCAGTCGACTACCCCAGCACCCAATCTAAATTTCAAGCCCCACAACGAGAGTCAACTTCACTGAACCAGTTGACTAGTCTAACCCATTAGTTGACTATTGGACCTCAAACATGAGGTTTACTCCAAGTTGTTGGTGCAATCAACCCAGGCCACGATTGATCGGACTCGAGTTTGACTCGAATTGTATTTTGATGTTAGACAAAATGTATGACATGGGATTGTCATGGGAAGTCCAACATGGATTGGACACATAAATCCAAGTGTGTAGCCTTGGTGGTGAAAAGTCCAAGCATGGGGCTTGGTGTTGGGAAAATCCAAGCATAGGGCTTGGTGTTGGTAAGTCCAAGTGTGTAGCCTTGGCAATGGGAAGTCTTGAGGACTTGGCAAGGCCACTAGTCTCATAGGCTCAGGGTCCTTGATGTTGGGATGTATATTGAAAAGTCTATCTTTTGTATGAACATCTTTATTTTGAAATAAAAATCATATAATCATTGTTTGTATATTTATGGTTATGCATATTGTCTCATACATTACATTGTAGATAACATGATGTGTAGTGTCACACGGTAGATCATGTTATCAGCTCCTTATAGAGTATAAGTAATGGCCCACAACCGAGATGGCTTTAGACAAACCATTGGTATGGTTGTAGTGTGATTTGGTATTGGTTTGTCTTGACCAAAGAATCACACTAGTACACTTTATGTGTATTGAGCAGGACCGACTTAGAGGTGATTCAATTTATTTTTGACTACATAATCGAATCGGACCTCAAATATTATATTGTGCATGCTCTTAATTCCGATATAATAACGGGCACATATACTTAGTATTCATTTCTTTGATTTACTAATGGGTGAGATTTATAGAGTAAATTGATAGGCTCGGTAAGTTGGGAAATGATATTATTAATATGGTGTGTCGTTGATTATAGGAGGAAACTGTGTCCTATATATTAGGATGATAATGTCCCCTTGAGGAGCTCATAAGGTTCATCATGTAAACCCTGTAGGTGGACTTGGTCCGGCATGATGATAAAGTTGAGTGGTACTACTCATGGAGTTAGATGTTGATTAATTAATCGTCAATAAATTAATTAATCGATGGACATTCGAGATCTTAAACATGGGGAGATAAATATACAAATAATATATGGAGCCCATATTAACTTATGGGGGTTGGTGAGGTAGATCAATGATAATCCTCTAGTGGAATGGATTATCATTAATGGATCGGACTTTATGTGGGCTTGATCCATTGGGTGGCCAAGATCCAACTCCTCCTCATGGTCCCTATTATAGCCTATTAAAACCTCATGGAGCCTAGATCCAATGATGGAAAATAAAACTCTAGATCCGACGGTGGAGATTAAATCTCTAGATTCGACGGTTGAGATTAAATCTCTAGATCCGACGGTTGAGATTAAATCCCTAGAACCGACGGTGGAGATTAAAAGGAGACTTAAGCCTAACTCTATAAATAAGGGCTTAAGGCTTGGGCGTGAGAGAGAATAAGAGAGATTAGGGTTTTTGTTTCTTTGGCTTGGGCGGCAAGAAACAAAAGGGAGGCTAGGGTTTTGGAGGAGGATTGGGCGGCCACACTTTTGGAAGTTTTTCCTAGGGTTTTGGCCGGCGCCCTTTCTGTCCTTTTCTCTCTTTGGCCGGCATCCCACTCTTCTTCTCTTCTCCTTGGCCGGTGAAAATAAAGGCTAGGGTCTCTTCCCTTGGAGTTTTTGACCGGCATCCACAATCCTTATTCTCCTTTTGGCCGGCGGCAAGCATCAAGCTTGGAGCTTGGTGGTCGGTTAAAGGAAGGAGAAAAGTTTTGTTTTATTCTTCCTTTTGTTTAGAGTGAACAAAGAAAGGAAGATTGGTGATCTAAGAGGCTTCGACTTTTGGAAGATCGTCGCCCACACGACGTCCAAAAGGAGGAAGGACATACAATAGAAGATCGAGAGGTATAATGCTTGTTTATATTCTTTTTTAATATGTCTATAATTGTTTTTCAATTATATGCGTGTTGTATGTTTTGTTTTTTGGCTAAATTAACTTGGACCCCGAATACAAACACAAAAACCAACGATCCGTACATCGTATATTCCGCGGTTAATCGTAGAATAGAGGTTGGTTGCTTGAACAACAAGTTTGTTCAATTGACCACTCTAATCGAATAGCACGATGATGAAATGGTAGCTTGGGTAATCCCTAATTGTCATGGATTAAATTTTTAATCCAGGGACGACGATGGGATCGCCATGAACAAGCAACCGAGTTGAAGTGGGAAGCGAAGTTTCCCACCTTCAAGTGGTATCAGAGCTTCGGTTCCACAAAACCTTCAAGTGGTATCCGAGCCACGGTTTTCGATTTTGTGTGTTTAGGATTCGGTTACTTTTATGCACTTTTCATATATTATATGTGTTGGATAATAGTAGGATGTGCGTAGGTTAACTTTTTGGTTGTAGGCATAGGATTCAACTATTATGGCCATATGTATGTATGTGATTGTATGTGTGTAATTGTATATTATTTGAATCCTCGGGGTTGACGAGGCCAATATTTAATTTTTTGTAATTAGATATGATATTGTTTAGCAACTCTTTTTATTTTAGTTTACTTTCGATCCAGATTTCATGAACACTCCTTCGTGGAGTATAGGATCGATGGATGTAAACTAAAATAGTTTTTCTCGGCTCGGATCTCCGGATGGCTTGTACATGGCGTAGGGAGGAGCAGACGAGATGGCGATACGATGGGAGGCATATTGGAGACAAAAGCCATAAGAGTTGGAAAATATTTCTTTTTCATATTTATTGCTTATTGTTTGATATGCATGTCGTAGGCTAGAAAATTTCTCAATTTTAAATTACTAAGTGGGAGAGGGATATTTTTATAAATTCCCACGGCCTCCATTACGATTTGACATGTGATGTAAACAAACTTGTGCGTCGGCTCTGAGTGTCTTCCTCCCCATCGGATGAGTTTGTTTGCGGATCACAGGGTCGAATATGGTTATAGAAAATTATTAAGGAGCGTGTGTACTTCCCCATCGGAAGGCACATAACCCGAGATAATTTCCTTGGTACCAAGTAATGGTGAACACTTAGATGCAAATATGAGTATCCTCCCCATTGGAGTCACTGCTTTTATTTGTAGGGCCAAAGAGAAATCAACTATTAATTTTATTTGTCAAAAAGTTAGGTTGACAATATAGTAAAATTAATGGGTAAAACCTCCTCTTACAGATGAAGAATTCGTATACGTCCACACGATCGTGGCATATGATATTCTCGGTGTTTTGAGGTGTTGGTTGATTTTAAAATTTTATTTTTTGAGGAATCAATAATTTTTTAAAATCTAAAGTAATGATCTATGTGATTCTTAGGGTTTTCAAAAATGACTTTCAACCCACTTGCTGTGATACTGAAAGAAAATAAACTTACTGGACCCAATTATGTTGATTGGAAGAGGAATCTTGACATTGTCTTGACTGCTGAGGAATACAAATATGTACTCCTCGAAGAGTGCCCTCCAAAGCCTGCAGATGATTCTGGGGAAAAGGAGAAGGAGAGTTATAAGAAGTGAATCAAGGCCGATGAGATGCCGCGGTGTTACATTTTGGTATCTATGTCAAATGTACTGCAACATCAGCATCAAGCCATGCCCATTGCTTATGACATGATGCTCAATCTCAAAGAGCTTTTCGGACACCAGAATCGGGCTGCTAGGCAGGAAGCCATGAGGAACTTGATGACGACCACCATGATCGAGGGAACACCCGTGAGGGATCATGTTCTCAAGATGATGGCTAATTTGAATGAGCTGGAAGTCCTCGGAGCTGAGATCGATGGGGAAAACTCAGGTTGATATCATTCTCCAGTCTCTACCTAGGAGTTTTGAGCAGTTTCGCCTGAACTACAACATGAACAAGAGGTTGTATTCGTTGATGGAGCTTCTGATAGAACTCCAGGCGGAAGAGAGGCTATTTCGTCAGAGTGCTCAGCCGCAGGCCATGGTTGCCCAAAAGGTTTCTACTTCTAGGACGAAAGGCAAGAAGAAGAAGAAACAAGCTGGGGCAAAGGTGGCGGGAGGAACTCAGGGAGGAGTGAAGAAGCCGAAAGGTAAGTACTTCACTTGCAAGCAGACTGGACACTGGAAGAAGGACTACCCCAACCGAAAGCAGAACAAAGGTATATCTTTTGGTCTAGTCGTTGAAACATGTTTAGCGGTGTTATCTACCGGCACCTGGTGTGTAGATATGGGAGCCACTGATCATGTCTGCAATACTTTGCAGGGGTTCCAGGAAACTAGACGGCTGGCTGAGAGGGAGATTACCGTTTACTTGGGCGATGCCACAAAGGTGGCGGCTGTTGCAGTGGGAGATGTTTATTTGTCTTTTGAGAAAAATAAAGTTTTGGTTCTTAAGAATTGCCTTTATGTACCTTTATTTAGAAAGAATTTGATTTCGGTTTCTAAATTGTTTATGGATGGATATTCTATTTCTTTTAATGATAGAGTTGTTATAAAAAAGAATAGGGAGATTATCTGTTCTGGTGCATTGATAGGAAATTTATATATTCTTGAACCAAAAGCTCCCACGATGCAAATAGAAGTTAATAACTCATCTTCTAATTCCAATAAGAGAAAAGAACCTTCGAAGATGAATCAAGCATATCTTTGGCATCTAAGGCTTGGTCATATTAACCTAAGCAGAATTCAAAGGTTGATAGCTGATGGACCCCTGAGTTCAATAGTGGTGGAAAACTTCCCAACCTGTGAGTCTTGCTTGGAAGGTAAATTGACCAAGAGGCCTTTCAAGGCCAAGGGGTATAGATCCAAAGATGTGTTGAAATTGGTTCATTCTAATTTGTGTGGTCCTATGTCTATCCAGGCAAGAGGTGGTTTTGAGTATTTCGTCTCTTTCATAGATGATTATTCAAGATATGGATACATTTACTTTATGCGCCGTAAGTCTGAATGCTTTGACAAGTTCAAAGAATTCAAGGCTGATGTGGAGAAACGTTAAGGTAAAAGTATCAAGACACTATGATCTGATCGTGGTGGTGAGTACCTCTTGGGAGAGTTTAGGAATTACTTATCAAAGGCTGGGATTCAATCCCAATTATCTGCACCTGGCACACCCCAGCAGAATGGTGTAGCAGAGCGAAGGAATAGGACTCTTATAGAGATGGTTAGATCGATGATGAGTTATTCTGAGTTGCCAGATTCGTTCTAGGGGTATTCTCTAGATACGGCAGTGTATATTCTGAACTTGGTTCGATCTAAATCAATGCCTTCTACTCCCACAGAATTGTGGACTGAGCGAAAGCCTAGTCTGAGACACATTCGAATTTAGGGGAGTCCAGCACATGTGCTGAAGGCGGATGCTGGTAAGTTGGAACCTCGTATAGAAGTGCACATGTTCGTTAGCTATCTAAGAGGAACGAAAGGAGGTTTGTTTTATAGTCCTAGAGATAAGAGGGTGATCGTTAACATGAATGCCAGATTTCTAGAGGAAGATGTTAGGGCAATCTCTTGCCATGATAAGGTTTTGATGTGTGTGGCAAAGGGTTTAAGTTAGTTTGTTATGTTGATTTGATATGTGCTTTGAAGTCGTGCAGGACTTAGTAATTCGCACATGGAGTCATGGCAAGTTTCACATCTCATCTCGGGCCTTGAGTCAGTGAAGGATTGCTTTACGAAAAGCTGTGCACTTGGAGCATCCGAGGGACCGCCGGACGAGAAGCTTGGAGTGAAGCCGGAGGAAGTAGACTTCGAGGCAAGAGACGCGAAGGTGCATTGCAGATCCGTGCGCCTGATGTTGCCGAGGGACGTGGCCGCGAACGAAGAGAACTTCGAAGGCGAGGGACTCCAAGGGATGAGAGTGAACGATTGTAACCCGGGAAGGGGTAGCTCTTAGGTGAAACTTGGCCATTTGGCCAAGTGTCAGATGGGTTTTCCCGACACCAGTCGACTGCCATGTCATAGCAGTCGACTGCTCTGAGTCGATGGGTTGATCAGCTGGTCTAAGTCAGCTGAATCAAGTTGATCAGTCGACTGTCGGCATGGGCAGTTGACTGATGACTTGATCAGTCGACTGCCAAGGGACGGCAGTCGACTAATGGCACTGTGCACGGGCACAGAATGGAGTCGACTCAGTTGAGCACTCGACTGATTGAGCATCAGTCGACTGATGGTAGGATCAGTCGACTGATGCCAATACCGTTGGATGGAATCCAACGTGGAAAGCGGTCGTTATTGGACAATGGCTACGGGATCAGTCGACTGATCGAGGGCATCAGTCGACTGCTCCTGTGTTAACGGGAAGAAACCCTCTTCCTCTATAAAAAGGAAGAGGATAGGGCTTTGGGGGGTTAATGCTTGAACGCCCAACTACTCCCAAAGTGCCCTAAACGTTTTTCCACTCTTCTACTAGCTCTAATCTTCATTCCATTGTAGAAGAGTGATCTTGGTTGTAAAGGTTACCTCCACCTAGCTTGGTGCAAAGGAGAGACCAATATTGGATTGGCTTTGAAGGAGTGATTCACCTCGGACGAATCGGGATCGTGGATTAGCTGCGTAGCCGTGAACCACGTTACGACATTGTATTAGCATTGTTTATTTCTTTTGCTTTGTCTTTACTTGTTAATTTGCTTGTATTGTTGTTTCCGCTTGCGCTAATCATTTAATAGACGAGCAAATTCCACCACGCAACGAAAGAGGGCTATTCACCCCCCTCTAGCCGGCCATTCGATCCCCAACAGAAGACTATGTGATGAACCACAAGCCCATGAGTAAGATTGTTCTGGAGGAATTGAAAGGGGAAGTCACTACTTTAGTACCACCGGTACAAGAGGATATACCACAAGTCACTGCACCGCATGTCACAGAGGATACATAGGTAATACCTTGTTGTAGTGGGAGGGTTGTGAGACAGCCTGATAGATTCATGTTCTTGGGAGAATCTTCTGATTTCGTCCCTGGCGAACATGAACCTGATCCCTGGACATATGACGAGGCAATCCAAGATAAAGATGCAGTATCTTGGCAAAGTGCAATGAATGCTGAGATTGAATCTATGGATTCAAATCAGGTCTGGGATCTAGTAGAACCACCCAATGATGTAAAAACCATTGGATGCAAGTGGATCTACAAAAGAAAGAGAGGAATAGATGGGAAGGTTGAGACCTTCAAAGCAAGGCTTGTTGCGAAGGGGTATACTCAGAAAGAGGGTATCGATTATGAGGAGACCTTTTCGCCGGTAGCCATGCTTAAGTTTATCCAGATTCTCTTATGTATTGCTGCTCATATGGATTATGAGGTATGGCAGATGGATGTCAAGGCAACTTTCCTTAATGGAAGTCTTGAGTAAAGCATCTATATGAAGCAACCAGAGGGATTCATTGCAAAGGGCAAAGAGCATCTTGTGTGCAAGCTTAATCGGTCCATTTATGGATTGAAGCAAGCTTCGAGATCTTGGAACATCCGCTTTGATGAGATAATCCAGTCTTATGGATTTATTCAAAGTCCGGATGAGTCTTGTGTATACAAGAGATGTGACAGAAATGTAGTGGTATTTCTTGTACTATACGTAGATGATATTTTGTTAATTGGCAACAATATCAAGGTGTTATCGGACGTAAGGGTATAGTTGTCCAAACAGTTTGATATGAAGGACTTGGGAGAAGTGGGACACATCCTTGGGATCAAGGTGATAAAGGATCGCAGGAAAAGAATGTTGTGCTTATCTCAAGCTTCATACATAGACACCATTTTGGCTCGTTTTAGCATGCAGAACTCCAAGAAGGGTTTTCTACCTTTCAGGCATGGAGTTCCTTTATCTAAGGAGATGTGTCCTAGAACATCTGAGGAGATAGAGGAGATGAAGGCGGTTCTTTATGCTTCAGCAGTAGGAAGCCTCATGTACACTATGCTGTGTATGAGACCAGATATATGCTTTGTTGTTGGCATGGTTAGCATATATCAGAGTAATCCAGGACATGGACATTAGACTGCGGTAAACCATATATTGAAGTACCTGAGAAGGACTAGGGATTATATGCTAGTTTACCAGGCAGACCAATTACTCCCTGTGGGTCACATAGATTCTGACTTCCAATCAGACAAGGATAACAGTAAGTCTACCTCAGGTTTTGTGTTTACTTTGGGAGGTGGAGCCATTGTATGGAGGAGTGTCAAGCAGAAATGTGGGGCGGACTCCACCATGGAAGTTGAGTATGTGGCAGCCTCTGAGGCGACCAAAAAAGCTGAGTATGTAGCGAGAGCTTTTGATAGGCATGTGGAGGGAATGGGAATCAGATGTATGGCAGTATGAGGATAGCATAGTCTTTTAGTATAAGTGGGAGATTGTTGGGATGTATACTGAAAAGTCTATCTTTTGTATGAACATCTTTATTTTTGAAATAAGAATCACATGATCATTATTTGCATATTTATGGTTATGCAATATTGTCTAATACATTACATTGTAGATAACATGGTGTGTGGTGTCACATGGAAGATCATGTTATTAGCTCCTAGTAAAGTATAAGTAATGGCTCACAACCGAGATGGCTTTGGACAAACCATTGGAATGGTTGTAGTGTGATTTGGTATTGGTTTGTCTTGACCATAGAATCACACTAGTGCACTTTGTGTGTATTGAGCAGGACCGACTTAGAGGTGATTTAATTTATTGCTGACTACATAATCGAATCGGACCTCAGATATTATATTGTACATGCTCTTAATCCCGATATAATAATGGGCACATATACTTAGTATTCATTTCTTTGATTTACCAATGGGCGAGATTTATAGATTAAATCGATAGGCTCGGTAAGTTAGGAAATGATATTATTTATATGGTGTGTCGTTGATTATAGGAGGAAACCGTGTCCTATATATTAGGATGATGATGTCCCCTTGAGGAGCTCATAAGGTTCATCATGTAAACCCTGTAGGTGGACTTGGTCCAGCATGATGATAAGGTTGAGTGGTACTACTCATGGAGTTAGATGTTGATTAATTAATTGTCAGTAAATTAATTAATCAATGGACATTCGAGATCTTAAACACAGGGAGATAAATGTACAAATAATATATGGAGCCCATATTAACTTATGGGGGTTGGTGAGGTAGATCAATGATAATCCTCTAGTGGAATGGATTATCATTAATGGATCGGACTTTATGTGGGCTTGATCCATTAGGTGGCCAAGATCCAACTCCTCCTCATGGTCCCTATTGTAGCCTATTAAAACCTCATGGAGCCTAGATCCAATGATGGAAAATAAAACTCTAGATCCAACGGTGGAGATTAAATCTCTAGATCCAACGGAGATTAAATCTCTAGATCCGACGGTTGAGATTAAATCCCTAGAACCGACGGTGGAGATTTAAAGGAGACTTAAGCCTAACTCTATAAATAAGGGCTTAAGGCTTGGGCGTGAGAGAGAATAAGAGAGATTAGGGTTTTTGTTTCTTTGGCTTGGGCGGCAAGAAACAAAAGGGAGGCTAGGGTTTTGGAGGAGGCTTGGGCGACCATACTTTTGGAAGTTTTTCCTAGGGTTTTGGCCGGCACCCTTTCTCTCATTTTCTCTATTTGGCTGGCATCCCACTCTTCCTCTCTTCTCCTTGGCCGGTGAAAACAAAGGCTAGGGTCTCTTCCCTTGGAGTTTTTGGCCGACGTCCACAATCCTTATTCTCCTTTTGGCCGGTGGCAAGCATCAAGCTTGGAGCTTGGTGGTCGGTTAAAGGAAGGAGAAGAGTTTTGTTTTATTCTTCCTTTTGTTCGGAGTGAACAAAGAAAGGAAGATTGGTGATCTAGGAGGCTTCGACTTTTGGAAGATTTGTCGCCCACACGACGACCAAAAGGAGGAAGGACATACAATAGAAGATCAAGAGGTATAATACTTGTTTATATTCTTTTGTAATATGTCTATAATTGTTTTTCAATTATATGCATGTTGTATGTTTTGTTTTGTGGCTAAATTAACTCGGACCCCAAATATAAATACAAAAACTGGCGATACGTACATCATCTATTCCGTGGCTAATCGTAGAATAGAGGTTGGTTGCTTGAACAATAAGTTTGTTCAAGTGACCACTCTAATCGAATAGCACGACGATGAAATGGTAGCTTGGGTAATCCCTAATTGTCATGGATTAAATTTTTAATCCGGGGATGACGATGGGATCGCCATGAACAAGCAACCGAGTTAAAGTGGGAAGCGAAGTTTCCCACCTTCAAG
Source organism: Wurfbainia villosa (assembly GCA_025175895.1). NCBI lineage: Eukaryota > Viridiplantae > Streptophyta > Magnoliopsida > Zingiberales > Zingiberaceae > Wurfbainia > Wurfbainia villosa. The sequence continues at coordinate 37,154,611 of CM045990.1, forward strand.
TGGTATCAGAGCTTCAGTTCCACAAAACCTTCACTTGAGTCAGTGAAGGATGGCATTACGAAGACGTGCACTTGGTGCATCTGAGGGACCATCAGATAGGGAGCGAATGGAGTGAGGCCCAAGGGAAGCATACTTCGAGGGCAAGAGACGCGAATGATGACATTACGAAGTCGTGCATTTGGTGCATCCGAGGGACGTAGGCCGAGGGAAGAGAGCTTCGATGGAGAACTCCATGAGAGGATGAGGTGGACTTGGCCAAGTGGCTAGGACTGAGTATCGGATGCTCAAACAACTTGGTGTTTGAGGTTTTACCCGACATCAGTCGCTCCAAGTCGATAGCAATTGACTGGTGTTCGGCTGATGTGCTTTTGGTCAAACTGTTGACTGCCAAGGGTTGTCAATCGACTGCCGACACCATCAGTCATATTGGGCTATTCACCCCCCTCTATGCGGCCACTGATCCTCCAACAAGTGGTATCAGAGCGAGGAGCTTGTCACGGACTCATCGCCAACACAAGCACAACAAGATGGCCAACATCAACATCCGTCCACCGAAATTCGAAGGAGATTTTTCTTGGTGGAAGGAAAGGATGGAGGTATATTTCGAAACCGATTTTGATATGATGCTAACAATTGAAAACAGTTTTGAAGTACCTAGGGGTGAAGACAACAAGCCATTGGTAAAATCAAAGTGGACCGATGAGCAACGGCAACAATTCAAGACAACGGTTAAGGTAATAAAAATGTTAATTAAATTAATACCTAACCATATCTTGTGCAAGATAGGTGAATATGGGGATGCCAAGGAATTGTGGGATAAGGTGGTCAAATTCCATGAAAATTTCGAACTAACACAAGTAGAGAAGGAAGCCAAAGTAGAATGTCCATCAACATCCGGATCCGAGGATGTTGAAGAATTGGATGAAACCTCCACCTCTAGCATTGAGGGGGAGGAGAGGTCTTTCATCCTAGAACAAGAATGAGAAGAAGCATCTACATCCAGGAGAAGTGAAGATCAAGAGGCTTCCACCTCCCTAGGTAACTCATGCATTGTACTTAAAAATAAAAAGTCACATCATATGCTTTGAGTGTAGGGAGCAAGGACACTATAAAAGCAAGTGTCCCAAGAAGATTAAGAAGGCTCAACCGGTGTCAAAGGTGAAAGATGACTGTGTCCCAACAATTAGAAGCAAGGAGCACGTGATGTGCTTCAAATGTCATCAAAAGGGACATTATAGGAGCTAATGCCCTAGGGGGAGAAAGAAGGAGCAAGAAGGAGCTACACAAGTAGGGGGGCTTTTAAAGCAAACCCTAAGGTAAAATTTAATACACCGTCAACTTCTAAGGGTAACAAGCATGCTAGAAATTATTTTAGTTCTATTGCTATTGTTAATGAAAAGCATGCTAGTATGAATAAATATTATTGTTTAGGTGCCAAGCATGTAAATTTACCTAAGTACAAACCTAGGACTAATAACACTAGACCTATGTTACCTAGAGAGTCCATTAGGAAGGTAGAAAGTCACCTAGGCATTGATCCCAAAAATTATAGACATATGCCTAGGAAGAGTCATTATCAAAAGATAAATAAAAAAATAAAATTGGAAAAATTAGAATTAGAAAATCGAGCCTTGAGGTCAAGGACAAACTCAATTATGGGGTCAAAGGATCAAAATCTAAGATCTAGAAAACAAGAACTGATGGAGGGCAAGAAAGGTTTGGGTCACAAACCTAAGTCCTATCACAATATTCCATTTGATTATGGAACTAAATCTAGGTCTAGAAAAACCAAGGTTAATAGGGAAGTCATCCCTAAGACTAACCATGGTAAGTGTCTAGTGGCTCCAAATTCAAGAAAATCTAAGGTAGCCACTAAGAAGGTCAAAGGGGGAGTTACCTCTAGAGTTGACCTAGGAAAGGCCCAAATGACTAAGGCTTCAAAGCCAAAAAGGGTCATTAGGAAGGTATCTAGGGATGTCATACCTAGTGAATACCTTGTTAACCCAAGGAGCTCCAATAGGTATTAGGTTCCTAGGAGCATGATCGATTCACGCTAGATGGGTTAGGATGTGTCAACCCTAAGTGCATGGGTAGTTAACCTAGCCATGGTAGAGTTGACACCTTAGGATGTGCCAATGTGGTTTGAGAAGATGCAAATTGATTAAATTGGCACAAGTATGTCTTAGAAGTCATGGTGTGTCATTTTGGGTTTTTGGCACACTTAGGAAATGGGTAGCATTATGGCAAAATAGATTTAATTATAACAAATGGTAATTAATACTAAAATCTAGGTATTTTATACCTTTGCCTTTTACTTGCCATATTTGTTTGTCATATACTATGTCATGACATCATATTCATTTTTATCATGTAAAATGTCATGATCAATTTAGGGTTATTTATATATGTCATGTATGCTTAGATTTCATTCACATGCCATGACATCATGATTATTGGCACATGTTTGCTTGTATTATCATTTATGTCATAATCATTACTCATGCATGATGTAAAATAGATTTAAGGGCTATGGCATAATTTGAAGTCCCATGCATAAGGGAATAAAATAGTGTTGCCTAGTAAATTGCATGAGACCCTAGTTTAAGGAGAATAAAACTCACATCTCACATCAAATTGCCTTGGGTGTTATTTGATATTAGATATATGTGAGATGTTAGGAAATTAAATATAAGGTTTTAAAATCATTTCAAAACCATTTTGAAAAACCTTGGTGCAATCTATCTTTTGATAGAAGTCACCATGGATGATGCTGATACAAAGAGGGCTCATATATTGAAGCTTTTCTCAACTGTTGAACTTTGTATCAATCTCACTATTTTATGAGTAAAATATTTTTCAAACATTTTTCACCCATATTGATTGTTATAAGTATTATGCATATGAATTTTCATGATTTTTCACTTTATGTATAATTACTTATGATTTTTAAAAATTCATTTTTGAAAACCTGATTTCTGCTTTTGCAGTTATCAGTCGACTGCCATTGTTGGCAGTCGACTGATGTGGGTGGGCAGTCGACTGATTACTATCAAAGTCGACTATCAGGCTGATTTCGGGTAAACAATATTTGTTAGGCCCATGTTCAACTATGTTTTGGTTCCCTAACCACTCCTAACCCTAGGACATGCTTTGGAAAGCATGTGGAAGGGTGAAAATCCATTGGATATGGATTAGGAGAAGTGTTTAGGATGAGTATCAATTTTTAAGGTGTATGGAAGTTCAATGTTAAACTTGTGCCTTAACTTTAATTGTTTAAGTGTTCCTATTGGCTTAGGAACTCTCCAAGGACATTGTTGGTGTAATGGTCAAGGGGGAGCAAGCCTTTAGAGGGAGGTATCCATCATGGGAAGATGGATGTGTATTTTTTTCCTCATGGGAGGAAAATTGAGAGATTTCCTCTCTTAAGTGATATGGGACTTATCACTAGAAAGATTGAAAGCATGTTTTTGTACCAAGGGGAAGATTGTAAGATCTCATTGGGATATGAGACATTGACACCCTTGAGGGGACCTTTTTGATGTATGTCAAAAAGGGGAAGAAGTTACCAATTAGGGGTTAGTTGGAATTCTCATTAGGATGTGAGAATTACCAATTGGGGATAATTGGTAGACTTGAGTTTGAGGTTTTGTCAAACATCAAAAAGGGGGAGATTGTTAGTACAATCGGCCCAGGTCACGATTGACCAGACTCGAGTTTGAGTTGAACTGTATTTTGATGTTAGACAAAACATATAACATGGGATTGTCATGGGAAGTCCAACATGGGTTGGCCACGTAAATCTAATTGTGTAGCCTTGGTGGTGAAAAGTCCAAGCATGGGGCTTGGTGTTGGGAAAATCCAAGTATAGGGCTTGGTGTTGGTAAGTCCAAGTGTGTAGCCTTGGCAATGGGAAGTCTTGAGGACTTGGCAAGGTCACTAGTCTCGTAGGCTCGGGGTCCTTGAGTCAGTGAAGGATGGCATTGTGAAGTCGTGCGCTTGGTGCATCCGAGGGACTGTCAGACAGGGAGCGAATGGAGTGAGGCCCAAGTGAAGTAGACTTCGAGGGCAATAGACGCAAAGGATGACATTGCGAAGTTGTACGCTTGGTGCATCCGAGGGATTGTCGGACAGGGAGCGAATGGAGTGAGGCCCAAGTGAAGTAGACTTCGAGGGCAATAGATGCGAAGGATGACATTGCGAAGTTGTACGCTTGGTGCATCCAAGGGACATAGGCTGAGGGAAGAGAGCTTCGGTGGGGAACTCCATGAGAGGATGAGGTGGACTTGGCCAAGTGGCTAAGACTGAGTGTCGGATGCTCAAACAACTTGGTGTTTAAGGTTTTACCCGACATCAGTCGACTGGTATAGGTACTAGTCAACTGTTCCAAGTCGATAGCAATTGACTGGTGTTCGACTGATGTGCTTCTGGCCGAACAGTCGACTGCCAAGGGTTGTCAGTCGATTGCCGACACCATCAGTCGATTGTCATGGGATGGCAGTCGACTGATCAAGGTGAATTCGGGCACATAATTTTTCCAGTTGAGTGATCGCATTGAGCACTCGACTGGTGGCTTGACCAGTCGACTGATGGGCATGATTAGTCGACTAATGGTGGATCCGTTGGAACTTGTCCAGCATGGATCGAGTCGTTGTGAGACAACGGCTACATGATCAGTCAACTGATGGTCACGATCAGTCGACTAATTGGTGCGAAATCAGCTTGATGCAGATTATAAATGGAGCTCGAGATAGTGGATTTTGCAACAGTTTTGGGGCGATTTTGGAGGGGAATTGCTACTGCATTCCAGTCCTTCAAGAGCCAAACAAAAGCAAGCAACAAGCAAAAGTGATCAAAGCCATTTGTGTAAAGTTTTCTTTCGTATTGTCTTTATATTTGCTTGTACTTTTGTATTACCTTGTAATTGCTTGTACGAGGTTTCTCCACCTTTGACTTGTTGTCGAGAAGGAGTTTGTTAGTGTCGTACAAATAACACGAGCTCGTTGGGCTCACCCCGTGGAGTAGGAACCCTAAGGTTCCGAACCACGTATATCGTATTGTATTGTGTGTGCTTGTATTGTTGTTTAGTATTTCTATTGTTTCCGCTGTGCTAACGATAATTGTAGACAAGTGACACGCACGAGCGATCGATTTCCATCATCGTACACGTATTAGGCTATTCACCCCCCTCTAGCCGGCCACCGATCCTCCAACACAAGTATGATCCCCTCATACTTGATGCTTACCCTTAGCTTAAACTTAAACCTTCTAGCCACTTCCATCAGTCTCACGCCTCTAGGATCCATCCGAGTCCTCCACAACTCGTTTATCCTTGTGCTAGCCTTCAAGTGCTTCAATCGGCTATTATCATGCTCTTGTGTCTATCTTTGCCAAGAGAGCGCACCTCCGGGACTTCCATTGCCAAAGCTCTACCCTTGGGCTTTCCCTTTTCCAAGTATCCATACTTGGACTTTCCTCACTTACCTAGCATCCAGTCAACCATGACCTGCTAGGACTTCTACTACCAAGCTCTATCTCCCTGATTAGCCGGGTCTTCCCTTGCCAAGCATGGTCTCGCTAACCTACTGGGACTTTCCTTGCCAAGCACGGTCTCCCTGATGTAGGGGATCGATTATCGTGCTAGAGGGGGGTGAATATCATCTTTCACTTTCGCTTCAATGGATCGTGTTCATCTACAAAGTGTTAGTGCAACGGAAACAAAACAATACACATGATTTTATGTGATTCGGAACTAGGGTTCCTACTCCACGGTGACACTATAGTGATCTACCCTCACTAAGCAAATTGAAATACAAGTAAAAACACTTTACAAATGGGCTTTGATTGCTTTGGATAGATTTGAAAGGTCTGGAAAGCATCAACTTCTCCCCTTCAAAATCACCAAGAACCGCCTTGTGGAAACCTCCTTCTTAAACTCCATTTAGAGCTGCATTTGGATGATTTCGTGCCTAGCAGTCGACTATCAAAAGGTCCCAATCGACTACCCACAGTGTCATTGTCTCACAACTAATCCACATTGGATTTCGCCCAATGTATACCTCAACAGTTGACTTTCCTTACCAATAGTCGACTGCTAACCTAGTAGTCGACTACCCCATCGACTATCATACATTCTATGCCCGTGTCCACAAACTCCAGTCGACTACCCATACATGACAGTTGACTTCCCAAGACTAGTCGACTGGACTAACCCCCAGTCATCTACCAGAGTATAATCATTCTATGCTTGTGTCTACAGATGCCAGTCGATTGCCCAAGGCCAATCCACTGGTCTAACCCCAGTCGACTGCCAGAGCATAGTCAACAATCGACTATATGACCTATCGACTGGTCATAATCTCATTCGACTACTAAAGTCAAACTAGGCTTCCAAGTATCATGCACTTGGCCAGTCGACTAGTCCATAATCTCAATCGACTGATAAACCTCAAACATGAGGTTTAATCGAAGTATGATCCCCTCATACTTGATACTTATCCTTAGTCTAGACCTAAGACTTCAGGCCACTTCCATCGGCCTCATGCTCTTGATTCGAGTCCATGACTCCTCACCCTTGGCCCTAGCCTTCAAGTGCCTCCATTGGCTATGTCATGCTAACCGGGTACACCACCAAGACTGCACCGTTGGACTTGCTCGGCCAAGACTGCACCCTTAGTCTTTCCTTTTCCAGATATTCATATTTGGACTTTTCAATGCCAAGACTACACACTTGGACTTATGTGGCCAAGACTACACCCTTGGACTTTCCTTTGCCAAAGTTCACTTGGACTTTACACTGCCAAGACTACACACTTGGACTTATGTTGCCAAGACTTCACCTTTGGACTTTCTATAACGTCCGAAAAATTTTGAGTTGTTCAAAGTGGTTATGTAGAGTTTGAATGCCCGTAAAAGGTTCAAAAAAATTAAAATAAAATAAACTATGGTTCGCTATAGCTAGGATTTGAACCATGAACCTCCTAATTGTGAGATAGCCTTGATACCACAAGGCCATAGGATGCTTCTTGTCTAGAATGTACAAAGATTATATAATAAAAGTATGAGAAGATGAGGAGTTTTCTTTCATCTCCCTAAGTATTAAAGGGGAATTAAGAGATGGAAAACTGAAATTTTCTTCCTCCTCCCCTCTCCACCGAAAATTTTCTTCATCCTTCTTCCTCCTCCACCGAAACCTAGAAACTCCATCTCCTTGTTTTGCCTTCTCATTCGAACCCTTAGGGCTCTTGGTTGGGGTTCTCAAGAGAGGTTTCAAGGGCTTAGTATATGTTAGAGGATCACTCCTAAGGCTAAGGAACAAGGGAAGGTCTTCATCTCACAAAAACCCTAGCGGTATATTAGTAAGATAGCGAGAGGAAGTAAGTATTTCTCACATGCAGTATAAGTAGCTCTTCGATTGTTTTATCTAGCTTCTTTTCCTATATTTTGTTAGATTATATGTTTTGATCAAATTATCTGTGTGTGTTCAAATTTATAGGTAAGATATATATCATTTTAAGCAAGACATAAGATCACCAGGATGCTATTTCTCCCCTATAGTATAAGTAACTCTTCGATTTGTACATCTAGCTTCTATAATCATGTGTTGTTCAGATTTATATGTTCTGTTCAGATTATGGTTGTTCGGATTTATGAGTATTTTAGGTGTATTTCTTTGTAAGCAAGATATAAGATCGCAAGGATGCTTCCCCTACGAGTTTTGGGGACAAAGAGCATGATCAAATGTCTTTAAAGGCTTCCTATATGAGTTTTTGGAGTATGATCATGTTAAATGTTATTATATGGCAAAATCAGTATGTCATATATAAAGAAAGTATTTTACTTTAAAGTGGCTTGTACCGGGCCCTTAGATCGCCCACGGGCCCTAGATCGCCCTTAGTAAGTTCGGTAGCTAGCTACCCCGAATTCTATTAGGGTTGCACACAAATTAGTACTATGTCGGGCTGCCCAAACAAGGATGATTAGTATTTTAAAGTATATATGTATATATGGTTTCTAAAGTTAACCAAAGCACAAGGTTTACAAGCTTAAGTATATCTCATGTGCATGTTTCTACAAGCGAAGCATATTTAAAGATCATGTATGGCAAGTTGTGTATTTCAAGTTCATGCATTTCAAGTTGAACCATTGTGTTATGTACAAGTGTTTCTAAATGTTTAATATATAAATTTCATGCATTTCAAGTTGAACCATTGTGTTAGGTACAAGTGTTTCTAAATGGTTAATGCAGAATTTTCTTAATGGCAAGTATGAGCATATGTTGCATGCAAGTATTCTAATAGCATGTTTTTCTTAATGCGATGTTTTGTGAGAATAGGAGGTACTTACTAAGCTTCATTGCTTATAGTTTGCATTCCTTATACTGCATATAAGGGTAAAGCAAGGCTTGAGTAAGAGGGGGCAGCGGATGAAGTGATTGGTGTGTGTGGCGGTGAAACAGTGAATTACGATTCTAAACTTGCTAGTATTATGTTATGTTAAGACCTTTGAACGTGCTAGTGTGTTAGTGTCCATGTTATGTGCGTGAGTATATTGTGTCTAAGAATGTCGAACTTGCTAGTATCATGTTATGTTAAGACCTTTGAACGCGCTAGTATTATGTTATGTTAAGACCTTTGAACGTGCTAGTGTGCTAGAGTTCATGTTATGTGCTTGACTATCATTATGGGGTGAACAGAGGCACACACTGCCAGGCCGTGTTTTTCAACATAGTCGTGGGTGGGACACACGGTCGTGTGTCCCTATTTTATGGGTTGAGTTATTTCTCTATCTTTCGCTGTTTCAAGTTAAGAGTATTATGATACTTGTTATCAAAACCATGTTGAGATCTTGTTACGAGTTGTTGACACCCTTCTGTTTAAATCAGGTATTAGTTAAATTAGTAAATAGTGTAAGTGAGTTCATGGAATAATTGAGACATGTTTGGTTTATAATTAAAGTATGATGGTAACACCTCCCTTTCTAGAGTAGAGAGAGGGGGGTGTTATAGTATGGTATCAGAGCAAGTTTCGCCCTTCCGCCACACACACATCAAGCATCAATCCTATTGCTTCCAAGTAAGAAAGTACATATATGTTTTACCTCCTTCTATACTAGTAAAGAATGTTTTGTTAAACATGCTTACATGTGTAGGTGATGATGATAGAAAGTAAGTAGTAGTAGTAGTCTTATATTGGTCTTACTTTATGAAGAAAATGGCTAGAACATGGACCAATGGAAATCAGAGGACAAATGAAGCAGTACCACCACCTGACTTGATGCAGGTGGCCACTCAGCTTCAGCATCAAGTTGCAGAATAGCAACAGGTTATCAATACCTTGATGGTGAACCAACAAGATAATCCTGTTACTCCACCAGTTACTCAGAATGTCATATCGACTGCACCCCTTGCCCCACCAGTTCCCCCAATAGCCCCAGCGGTGGGGGTAAGGCAAGAGGCGTACTTAATTCAATGGCAAAAGTTGAAGCCAGAGAGTTTTTCTGGTACGAGCGAACCATGGGATGCTCAGGCCTGGTTCAAGATGTTAGAAAGTATTGTAGAACTGCTGGATTGGCCTGAAAATGACAAAGTCAAATGTGCATCATTCTATTTGGCTGGAGATGTCAGAATGTGGTGGGAACGGGTAAAGGCAAAAAAAGTGATTAATCAGATGACTTGGGATAACTTTGAAACAGAGTTCTTTGAAGAGTTCTTCCATATGCGAGTCACGAATAGGCACTACGACAAGTTCATAGAATTCCGACAAGGGGACTTGTCAGTTAATGAAGTCGTGAATGAATTCAATAGACTAGCTCGCTTATGTCCAGAGCTAGTCAGCACAGAATGACAAAGGGTTAGACTTATGCTCAAAATACTTAGACCTGAGATAGCTCTGAATGTGGCCAACGGAATTAATAGACAGCAGACTACAAAGGAGTTAGTCAGTAGTGCTTTAATCACAGAGGATTACCTGAACAACATTAAGCGACAGAATCAGGCCTCGACTGAAAACAAAAGTCATGGAAGTTCTAGAGGTTAGAAATCTCAGAGCAATAATTCTAACTGGAAGGGAAATAACAACAGCAAGAGGAAGCAATGGAATAACCCAAAGGGAGCTTCGGCAAGCAAGCGACCTAAGTATCCTACATGTTCTAAATGTGGGAAGATGTATCCAGGAGTTTGCCGCCAGGGCACAAGTGGGTGTTATACATGTGGCTTAGAGGGACACTTGGCCAGAAATTGCCCTACCAAGACCAATCCACCTCCACCATAGTCAAATCAGTATGGGGGTAAATCTGCTCATCTACACCAAATGCAAGCAGCACTGGAGGGTCCTCACATTAGTCAAGGAAGATTGGAGGCCCCACCAGTTACACCGAATGCTCGGATCTTTTCTCTCACTAAAGAAGAGGTAGCAAATGCTTCTACTGTTGTCACAGGTCAAATACTTATCTTTAATCAGTATGCTACTGTGCTATTTGATACTGGGATAACCCATTCGTTTATTTCCATGATATGTGCTAAGAAGATAAATATACCTCCAGATGTCCTGGATCTTAAGTTTGTAACGACATTGCCTTCGGGAGAGGTAATAACATCTACGCATTGGTTACGTGCCACGCCAGTCAAACTTTCAGAAAGAGAACTTTATAGTGATCTGATAATGCTGGACATGCATGATTATGATGTCATCTTGGGAATGGACTTTCTGAGCAAGTACGGTGCTTCCATTGAGTGTCGTAAGAGAAGAGTCGTATTCCAACCTGAGGCAGAGTCTAAATTTGAATTTATAGGAGAACCAAAGAAAAGAACTAAGAAGTTATTATTTGCCATAAAAGCTCAAAAGATGTTAGTCAGCGGATGCACTGGGTATCTAGCACATGTGGTGGATACAAAGCAAGAGAGAGGCCAAAAGCTCGAAGAAGTCTGAGTTGTATGTGACTACCCAGAAGTATTCCCTGATGAGTTGCCAGGGTTAGCTCCTAATAGAGAAATAGAGTTTGAGATTGAACTTATTCCTGGTACCAAACCAATCTCAAAAGCACCCTATCGTATGGCTCCGACAGAATTGAAAGAGCTTCAGGAACAATTACAGGAGTTACTCGACAAGGGATTCATTCGCCCTAGTCACTCACCGTGGGGAGCTCCAGTATTGTTCGTGAAGAAGAAAGATGGATCTATAAGAATGTGCATAGACTACCGAGCACTGAATAAAGTGATAATGAAAAACAGATATCCTTTGCCAAGGATTGATGATTTGTTCGATCAGTTGAAGGGAGCCATAGTTTTCTCCAAGATTGACTTGCAGTCTGGATATCATCAAGTAAAAGTTAAAGAGGAAGATGTACCGAAAATAGCTTTCCGAATGAGGTATGGACACTATGAGTTCATGGTCATGCCTTTCGGAGTGACAAATGCTCCCGCAACATTTATGGACTTAATGAATCAGGTATTTAAGGCATTCCTTGAAGGTGGGGAAAACTTCGCTTCCCACTTCAACTCGGTCGCTTGTTCATGGCGATCCCATCGATGTCCCCGGATTAAAAAAAAATAATCCTAGACAAAAGGGATCACCCAAGCAACCGTTTCATCGTCGTGTTATTCGATTAGAGTGGTCACTTGAACAAACTTATTGTTCAAGCCACCAACCTCTATTCTACGAATAGCCGAGGAATAGACGATGTACGGATCGCCAGTTTTTGTGTTTATATTCGGGGTCCAAGTTATATTAGCCATATACATAAAGTAAACAACCACATACAACATGCATATAATTGAAAAATAATTATAGACATAATACAAAAGAACACTAATCAAAATAAACAAGATTATACCTCTTGTTATACCTCTTGATCTTCTATTGTATGTCCTTCCTCCTTTTGGACTTCATGTGGGCGATGATCTTCCAAAAGTCGAAGCCTCCTAGATCACCAATCTTCCTTTCCTTGTTCACTCCGAACAAAGGAAGATCATAAAACAAAACTCTTCTTCCTATCTAGAACCGACCACCAAGTCAATGGACTTGATGTTGCCGCCGGCCAAGGAAGAGAATATGGAATATGGGAACTGGCCAAAGGAGAATCAAGGAGGGTGATGGGCGCCGGCCAACTCTTGGAGAAGAGAAAGGAAACCAACCCTTCACCTTGTAGCCGCCCAAAACCCTAACCCTAGCTCTCCTAGTTGCCGTCGGCCAAAGAAGAGGGGAAGAGCAATAGGTTGAGCATCGGCCAAGGAATATGGGAGATAGATAGGCGCCGGCCACCAAGGAAGAAGAAGAAAACCTCTCCAATTGTTGCCGCCCACCCCATGTCCCAAACCCTAGCCGCCCAACTCAATCCTAACCTCCCTAGGATTCCTTGCCGCCCAAGCTAAAGGGAAGCAAACCCTAATCTCCTTCCAATATCTTGTCGCCCAAGCCATAAGCCTCTATTTATAGAGTTGGGCTCAAGCCTCCTTTTAATCTCCACCGTCAATTCTAGGGATTTAATCTCAACCGTCGGATCTAGAGAATTAATCCCAACCGTCGGATCTAGAGATTTAATCTCCACCGTCGAATCTAGAGTTTTTTTTTCTACCATTGGATCTAGACTCCATGAGGTTTTAATAGGCTACAATAGGGACCATGAGGAGGAGTTGGATCTTGGCCACTCAATGGATCAATCCCACATAAAGTCCGATCCATTAATGATTATCTATTCCACTAGAGGATTATCATTGATCTACCTCACCAACCCCCATAAATTAATATGGGATCCATATATTATTTGTACATTTTTCTCCCCGTGTTTAAGATCTCGAATGTCCGTCGATTAATTAATTTACTAACAATTAATTAATCAACATCTAACTCCATGAGTAGTACCACTCAACCTTATCATCATGTCGGACCAAGTCCACCTGTAGGGTTTATATGATGAACCTTATGAGCTCCTCAAGGGGACATCATCATCCTAATATATAGGACACGGTTTTCTCCTATAATCAACGACACACCATATAAATAATATCATTTCCCAACTTACCGAGCCTATCGATTTAATCTATAAATCTTGCCCATTGGTAAATCAAAGAAATGAATACTAAGTATATGTGTCCATTATTATATCGGGATTAAGAGCATGTACAATATAATATCTGAGGTCTGATTTGATTATGTAGTCAGCAATAAATCGAATCACCTCTAAGTCGGTCCTGCTCAATACACATAAAGTGCACTAGTGTGATTCTATGGTCAAGACAAACCAATACCAAATCACACTACAACCATTCCAATGATTTGTCCAAAATCATCTCGGTTGTGAGCCTTTATTTATACTTTACAATGAGCCGATAACATGATCTTCCGTGTGACACCACACACCATGTTATCTACAATGTAATGTATTAGACAATATTGCATAACCATAAATATGCAAACAATGATTATGTGATTATTATTTCAAAAATAAAGATCTTCATACAAAAGATAAACTTTTCAGTATACATCCCAACATTCCTCGACAAGTTTGTGATTGTCTTCATTAATGATATCCTTATTTACTCGAGGACTCAGGAAGAGCATGTTAAACATTTAAAGACAGTATTACAGACCCTTCAGCAGAGACAATTGTATGCCAAGTTCTCCAAGTGTGAATTTTGGCTCGATCGAGTATCTTTCCTGGGTCACATTATTTCAAAAGATGGGGTTATGGTAGATCCAACAAAGATAGAAGTTGTTAGTAACTAGAGTCGACCAAAGAATGCCAGTGAAATCAAAATTTTCCTTGGATTAGCAGGGTACTACAGAAAATTTGTAGAAGACTTCTCAAGGATAGCTTCACCACTGACGGTTCTTACCAGAAAGAATAGAAAGTTTTAATGGACCGAGGATTGTGAGAAAAGTTTCCTTGAACTAAAGAGGAGATTAACAAGTGCTCCAATTCTTATCCTTCCAGAAAGTAATGTAAGCTTTGATATGTATAGTGATGCATCCAAAATGGGACTCGGAGCTGTGCTTATGCAGAATGGTAAAGTCATTGCCTACGCATCTAGATAACTCAAGGATTATGAAAAGAATTATCCCACTCATGACCTTGAGTTGGCAGCAATTATCTTCGTTCTCAAATTTTGGAGACATTATTTGTATGGAGTACAGTGCAAGATCTATACAGATCACCAGAGTCTGAAATATTTCTTCGCTCAGAAGGATTTAAACATGAGACAGCGTAGATGGCTTGAGCTAGTTAAAGATTATGACTGTGAAATCTTCTACCATCTTGGAAAGGCAAACAAAGTAGTAGACGCACTGAGCAGAAAATCCTGTGCCACCTTAATGTCCTTATCTTCATTATCCCAACCATTGGAGAAAGAGATGTTGAATTTCGGGGTTGAGATTATTTCTGGGTAGCTTTCTACCCTGACGATAGCGCCAACACTTTTTGATGATATACTAGCAAAGCAAGATGAAGATCCAAGCATCCAAAGGATCAAACAAGAGATCCAAGAAGGAAAGGATGAAGGATTTCGTGTCACTAACAGTGGGGTACTATATCTTGGTGAACACTTATGTATTCCCAACGATCCAGAATTAAGAAAGAGAATTTTAGAAGAAGATCATGGGACCCCATATTCAATGCATCCTAGATCTACCAAGATGTATCAAGATTTGAAAGAAAAGTTCTAGTGGTTCGGTATGAAAAGGGATATGTCAAAATATGTCAGCACCTTCTTGACATGTCAAAGAGTCAAAGCAGAACATCAGAGACCTAGAAGAGTTTTGCAGTCTATTCAGATCCCAGAATGGAAGTGGGAAGATATAGCTATGGATTTCATAGTAGGACTGCCCAAAACAACTAATGGTTATGATGCTATTTAGGTGATTGTTGATAGATTGACAAAATTTGCTCATTTTCTGGCAATCAAAATATCATACTCAATGGAACAACTAGCTCAGTTGTATGTTAAGGAGGTGATCAGATTGCATGGAGTTCCTAAGACCATCATTTCTGATAGGGATAGTCAATTTACTTCACACTTTTGAGAGTGTGTTCAGAAGGCCCTTGGCACTAAGTTATGATTCAACACAACATTTCATCCTCAAACAGATGGGCAAATTGAATGAGTAAATCAAATTCTAGAGGACATTCTACGAGCTTGTGCAAATACCTATGTTTGGCAGAGTTTGCTTACAATAACAGCTACCAAACTACAATTGGAATGGCACCCTATGAAGCTTTATATGGAAGAAAGTGTAGGTCTCCCATTTGTTGGTATGAAGGTGGTGAGAAGAAAGAAATGTGGCTCAAGACAGACTTTATAGATGACACCACCAAAGCTATAAAGACCATCCACCAAAGAATAGAGACTACTCAGAGTCGGTAGAAAAGTTATGCCGATGTACGACATAGGCCACTTGAATTTGAAGTTAGAGATTCTGTATTTCTTAAAGTAACTCCTATGAAGGGGTGATGAGATTTGGGAAGAAAGGCAAGCTGAGTCCACGTTATGTAGGACCTTATCGGATCACAAAAAGAGTTGGCAAAGTAGCTTTTGAGATAGAGCTACCTCAAGATATGTTAGCGATTCACAACGTATTTCATGTCTCAATACTGAAAAAGTACATTCCTGATGCAGACCATGTGATTGAGCCACAGACGGTACAAGTTCACAAAAATTTGAGTTATGAAAGTCGAACTATTCAGATAATAGATCGAGAAATCAAGAAATTAAAAAAAAAAAAAAGAAGTACCCTTAGTGAAAGACATATGGCAAAATCAAAAGTTAGAAGAAGCAACTTGGGAACGCAAGGATGACATGAAACAAAAGTATCCAGATGATACTGCTGATACCTCTTCTATACACGCCAGATAGAAGGGTTTGCATGTAATACGTGATTTGAGCCAAATAATTGGTGCGGTGAAGGAAGAAAGAGAAAAACGGTTCGGACGCAAATATCCGAAACCATTGGCACGGGGGAGCTAGCAGAAGTAATTGGCACGGGGGAGCTAGCAGAAGTAATTGGCACGGGGGAGCTAGCAGAAGCAATTGGCATGGCAAAGAAGAGGCGGAAGGCGCTTCGTTAAGGGCGGAACAGGAATCGGTTCAGCTAGATAATCCCAGAAGCAGATAGGATGGATAAAGGGTTGACTCAATCTGATCGGTCCGAAGGAAGTGTGGCACGGGAAAAAGGGGAATTAGTTCGGGTTAGCGAGGAGCCCAGGGACTAGGTCACCCGTGGGCCATAGGCCTAAGTTAGTTTCACCAAAAATGGATGGTTGAGGGAGACAGTCTAACCTAGTTACCAGAAAAGTAGAGGAAGAGGCGTTATGTGGCAACCTGGGAGGTCCCCACACAATATTCCAAGGAGCCTTCGTTCCTTGTATCTGTAATAGAATTATTCTCCAGGTGAACGTGGTGGCCACGTGTACGAGAGAGACGGCCTGCGATATCACGATGAAGGAAAAGAGGGAGATAAAAGGCAAGAGGAGGAGAGAATGAGAGGGATCCGCAATTATTCCAACCCAGCAAGAGAGAGGAAGACGCAAGAGGAGAAAGAGAGCTACTACCACCTCGCCGGAGAAAGAGGGACAGGGATCTTTTGTTGTTACATCGCTTGTATTCTTTCTCGTATTGTGATACAGTTGTAAAAGGTTTTTCTCCTCCACCTTCGGAAACTTCTTTTCCGTAAAGGAGGACATTCATAGTGAAAGTGCTTAGGCACTGCATCCGGTGAGGAAGCTCACCTCCGTGGAGTAGGATTCTTCATTCCGAACCACGTTACATCTTGTGTCTGAGTTTTGATCGCTGGTGTCGGTTTTGCATTTTCTCTGCTTCACCTTCTTATTATTTACTGTTGCGGCCTGTGAGAACTCCCTGGAAGCTCCTTTCGTGCCTTCGTCGCATCGAGAAGGAGTGATGCAAATTTTCCTCGCCGCATCAATTGGCGTCGTCTGTGGGAAACATTGAGCTGGACGTTGAGATGCAACCTGAAGAGATACAACAACCCACTGCCTCCGCAGCGGAGGAGCGCCCCATCACCCTCCTACCATAACAATTGAAGGCCCTGATGGACGATGCTATTACAGAGGCCCTTGATAGGGACAGGAGAAGGACCGGGTATCTGCATCCCCATTCCGGTGAACCTTCTTCCCGAGGCCCACCCCCAGAAATGCCTCCCCCATCTCGTACTGCTGCTAATGTGGAAGTGTTGCCTGGAGGAGGACTTGGGGGAAGAGTACCTCAGAACACTATGCCCTTCACCCAAACTCGAAGGGAAGAAGAGGGCGAAAGTCAATCAACCAGACCTCCAGAAGTATATGAGCCCAGTCCCTTTACAATGGACATCCTCTCTGAAGTCCCCCCGTCCTACTTCTGGAATCCTCATATCGATAAGTATGATGGCTCGACGGATCCCGAAGAGCACCTATCGCAATTCGACGGAGCAGCCTCGCTCCACTGTTATATCAATGCTTTTAAATGCCGAGTTTTCCGGACCACCTTAACCGGCTCGATACAAAAATGGTTTAATACTCTGTCCCTAGGATCCATCACTTGTTTCGCTGATTTCTGAGGGATGTTCAGCCAGGAGTTTGCCAGCTGCAAGGTGTATAAGCATGACGCCTCTATCCTAATGCATATCACCCAGGGACCCTCAAAATCCCTTAGAGGGTATCTCCACCGATTCACTTCTGCAGCTAGGGGAATCCCCTCTGCCAGATCCGAAGCGTTCAGAGGCGCTATTCTGCACGGGTTGAAGGAGGGCCCCTTCCTCAGTTCCTTGTTAAGACAACCTGCTGACAGTTATGAGGAGCTGCTAGGTCGTGCGGAGCAATTTATCCGCGAGGAGGAAGGATTGAAGGTGCGGAGAGCTGAACGGGCTGCCGCCGCAGTTCCAACTGAAAGAGCTCGCCCCGCCCCTCCTCAAGCACCCCCTCGGCGGGGATATGTGTGACCTTTTCGACAAGATGCTCCTAGGCCTCGTCCACCGCTACAAGGCGTTCACCCCGTACCGCCATTACAAATTATGGTCGCTGAAGCACTTCCTCCTGTGAGGACTTGGAAGGAGCGGGAGATGGAATTTTATGACCAACAGGGTCTGCTGCAACGACCCTTAGGATACAGGGGGATCCCACGTAACCCCCCCCCCCCCGCCCCATTCTTCTGCCAATATCATATGGAATATGGCCACGCTAGTTACAGGAGGAACTGGATCACCTCCGAACCACATATCCGCAATTGCGGTTCCAGACGGGAGGACCAGCACGGCGAGGCCCACGACCCAATGTAACTAGTCCAGGGCCATATAATCAACAACCTCAAGTCACTTTCCCCCAAACGCCGTCCCAGGAGGTTGTCTCTCAGGAAGGCCCATCGGGTGAGGGCCCCTCGTCTAATCTAGGTAACGTTCCCACACGGGGGGTTATCCATGTTATAGCTGGAGGACCTACCGACGGGGACTCTAACCGGGCGCGAAAGTCATATGCCTGTCTCATGGAGAGTTTAGCCATTGTCACCGACTAGACTGTTCAAATTGTACCGCCCTTTTCGTTCGGGCCGGAAGATCTCCAAGGTGTCCTGCTGCCTCACACGGACGCCCTAGTTATTCGTATATCCCTGGCCAATTATGAAGTGGCCGGGGTATTGGTCGATTCGGGAAGCTCCGTCAATATCCTTTTCCAGGAAGCTTTCGGACAGATGCAGCTGGGAAATGCCCAGCTAGAAGATGTGGCCACCCCCCTCTTTGGATTCGCAGGGCATGTGGTCCACCCCATAGAGCAGATTTCATTGCCTTTGACTCTGGGTGTAAAGCCCCACCAAAAAATCAGTATAATCCCTTTCCTCATCGTGGATGCTCCATCCACTTATAATGCTATTCTTGGGCATCCTTTCCTTACCCTTTTTCAGGCAGTGGCTTCCCCGTACCACCAGAAGCTGAAATTTTCAGTGGGACAATTGGTGGGAGAAGTTCACGGAGAACAGAAGGCCTCCAGGAGCTGCTACGTGCAAATGGTTCGGGATGATCAAAAGAAGGCCCGAACCGATGACCTCAAAGGAAAAGCTATCGTCATTTCAGACGTCTGCGTCCTGGAAGAATCCCCCCTCAAGGCCGACAAAATAGAGGAAGGAGAGCTGGTGGAAATCGGTCCGGGAAAGGCTACACGGGTAGCACAGCGGCTAGAAGCCAAGGAGGAGCTAGTGGCCTGCCTGAAGGAGAATGAAGACATCTTTGCGAGAGATGTGCATGATCTCACTGGGATCAACCCTCACGTGGCTGAACACCATCTCAATATAACCAGAGGAGCCCGACCTGTCCAACAGAAGCGGTGACATTTTGGACCAAAGAAGGACAAGGTCATAGCGGAAGAGGTGGAAAAACTGCTAAACGCGGGTCATGTAAAGGAAATCCAGTTTCCCGAGTGGGTTTCCAATGTAGTCTTGGTCCCCAAGCCTTCAGGGTAGTGGAGGATGTGTATCGATTTTCATGATTTGAATAAAGCATGCCCTAAAGACTGCTACCCCTTGCCTCGTATTGATCAGTTGGTAGATTCCACCATGGGATATGAAGTGTGTCCCTAATGGATGCGTACCAAGGATACCATCAAATACCTTTGGCCAAAGAAGATCAAAAGAGGGTTAGCTTTGTGATGACAGGGGGGTTATACACTTATGTGGTGATGCCGTTCGGATTAAAGAACGCCGGGGCCACCTACCAGCGCCTCATGGATAAGATTTTTGCAGAGCAGAAGGGGAAAAATGTGGAAGTCTACGTGGACGACATCTTGGTCAAATC
Organism: Wurfbainia villosa; assembly: GCA_025175895.1. Taxonomy (NCBI): domain Eukaryota; kingdom Viridiplantae; phylum Streptophyta; class Magnoliopsida; order Zingiberales; family Zingiberaceae; genus Wurfbainia; species Wurfbainia villosa. Next base: position 37,174,374 of record CM045990.1, read on the forward strand.
AAAGACCACTCGAGATCTAGTCAATGATTTAAATGAAACCTTCGCTACATTGAGACGGTTTAATATGAAGCTAAACCCTAGCAAATGCCTGTTTGGGTTAAAAAGCGACAAGTTCTTGGGGTACATAGTAACTGAGAAGGGGTTGCAAGCCAACCTTGAGAAGGTGCAGGCGCTGTGCAATATGAAATCACCCACTAACCTGCGAGAGACCCAAAAGTTGGTGGGCAAGATTGTTTCCTTATCCCGATTCATAGCTAGGTCGGCAGACAAAGGGTTGCCTTTCTTCAAGATCTTGCGCAAGGCTACTAAATTTCAGTGGGACGATCAATGCGAATAGGCTTTCCAGGAGTTGAAGAAATATTTGGCTGGGCTCCCACTGCTAGCCAAACCAATAGTCGGAGAACCATTATGGATGTATTTGGCCATCTCGGAGGGAGCTATTAGTTCGGTTTTATTGAAACAAGAAGGCTCTCACCAATAGCCTATTTATTATACCAGCTATATCCTGAAAGGAGCTGAATTCCGTTATACATAGCTAGAGAAGCTGGCATATATCCTAGTGTTAACCGCCCACAAATTGAGGTCGTACTTTTTGGCTCATCCCATCACCGTTCTAACTCACAGCGAATTGGGCAAGGTCATCACTAAGCCCAATTTCTCTGGAAGATTGGCCAAATGGGTGGTAGAACTAAGTGAATATGATATTCACTACCAACCCTGAACAGTTATCAAGGCCCAAGCGCTCGCTGACTTTCTAGCGGAGCTACCTTGTGGCCCGGAAGATGGTTCGTCGGCAAAAGAGGAAAGATCAGATGCATGGAGCATATTCGTAGACGGTTCTTCAGGATCTACGGGCAGCGGCGTCAGTGTTCTGTTAATTTCCCCTGATAAGGAGGAGACCCGCATAGTCGTACGCCTGGGATATCGGGCATCCAATAATAAGGCGGAATATGAAGCCATTCTAGCGGGATTGCAGGCTGCTAAGGCGGTGGGGGCTTCTTCAATTGTAATCCATTCGGATTCCCAGTTGGTAATATCACAACTTTAAGGTTCTTTCGCGGTTTGAGAGGAAAGGCTACATAAGTACTTGAAAGCTTTTGAGAAAGAAAAAGCCCAATTTCGGCAAGTCCTCTTAAAGCAAATCCCACGGGAGAATAACGGGAAGGCAGATGAATTGGCTCGGATGGCTAGTGCTATGGAAGGAGTGAAGTCATTGGAAACGGTCCATGCGGAAATCCATACTTCCTTAGCAATATGCAACGTGGAGGAAGCCGCACCCGAATCAAGCCTAATTCCTGATTGGAGGACTGACATCATAGCTTATTTACGGCACGGGAAGGTCCCTGAAGAAAAAGCAGCGGCATCTGCTCTAATGTGCCGAGCCAGATGGTTTACCCTCTTAAATGGAGACTTATACAAGACTTCTTTCGGACGACCCTTATTGAAATGCTTGGGAAGTGAGGATGCGGAATGGGTACTCTGGGAGATTCATGAAGGTTGTTGCAGTAATCACCTAGGAGGGAGAGCTTTAGCAAGGAAGGCCTTGTTAGCAGGATATTTTTGGCCTACTCTCCAACAGGATGTCGCTCGTATAGTGCAGGCTTGCCCAGCTTGTCAGAAGCATAGCAACCGGTCCAAACGGCCGACTGAATTAATGAAAGCTATGGTCGCTTCATGTCCTTTTGATCAATGGGGAATGGATATAGTGGGTCCGATGCTAGTGGCACCTTTACATAAGAAATTTCTATTGGTGGCTGTAGATTACTTCTCCAAATGGGTGGAAGCAGAACCTCTGGCCAAAATTACTGAAAATGCTGTGATACAATTCTTGTGGAGGAATATTGTCTGTCGATATGGTATTCCTCGGAAGATAGTTAGTGATAATGGATGTCAATTCCAAGGCAAAAAGATCAAAGAATGGTGCCAAAGTCTCAACATTCAGCAAGCTTTCACTTCGGTAGCTCACCCTCAAGCTAACGGGCAAGTGGAAGTGACTAACAGAATTCTCATTCAAGGATTAAAGACCAAATTGGGGGCTTAGAGGGGAAACTGGGTAGAAGAATTGCCAAAGAGTCCTGTGGACCTACCGAACTACACCAAAGACTACAACATGGGAAACTCCCTTCAGTTTAGTATACAGGACGGAAGCTGTTATTCCGGTCGAAGCTCTTTTAAGTAGCGCTCGGATAGAGGTGTACGAACCAGATCAGAACCAACTTATCCGAAGCACTGAGTTGGACTTGGTGGAGGAAAAGCGGGAGATGGCACGGAGGCGAGCGGAATTTTACAAGCGAAGAGTGCAACAAGCCTTCAATAAGAAGGTGATGCCTCGAAGATTTCAAGAGGGGGATTGGGTGTTGCGAAAAGTTAATCCCGCTGGAGACCCTGGAAAGTTGGCTCCGAACTGGGAAGGGCCTTATGAAGTAACACGTCGCGTAGCGGGGTCAGCATACTACCTGAAAGATGACCAGGGCAAAGAATTTCCGCGACCCTGGAATGCCATTCATTTGAAACTTTTTCACACTATATGAGAAGTGAGGGATAGAAGAAAAGGAGTTGTGGGGTTCCCGAGGGGGTGTACTCTCTAACTTGATTGTATTAATTAGACGCGAAGTAACCCCAAATTTTATTAATGAGCCATTTACAATTGCAATACGGTACCATTAATAAACTTTGAAAAAGAAAAAGAAGATGGAAAGGAAGCTCCCATTTCGAAGCAATACATCGAATTACAGCTTAAATCGGTCGGGAGGATAACGTCGAAAGCCAGCCTCCCAATTTAAAGAGAACGAAGGATAAGTTGGAGGAGGTAATCCTTGGTCAGCATATTGCCGAACCGCTTCATTAAATCCATCCTGATAAGTGGCACGCAGCAAGATGATGAATTTCTCCTGTCAGTTCGGGCGGTTCGGACTTCGTTCTCGATGGAGTCTGTGACACTTCTCTTGATGCTCCTGAAGTTCTCGACACATGTCACTGTAACGCCTAGATACTTCCATAATGGCGTCCGCCAAGACTGAAATATCGTCGGCTCGGGAAGTTTGGTCTTGCTGTATAAGGTGCGTCATCTCCACCATATTTTGACGCATCGAAACTGAAATTCCCTCTACTGCTTCAGAGTAGGATTTGGTTCGGACGAGTTCAGTGCTCAGTCTCTGGAGGGAAGTTTCTTGCCTGCGTAGACGGGTGTGAGCATGCATCCTGGAATTCATGAGAGATGAGTTTTCTTGTACCTCCTTGCATAAGCGGGTGCGGAGGTCCCCTATTTTATCCTGTGCCTTTCGGTATTGAATTTGAAGATGAGCGATGGTGTCGGAGTCTTGTTGTTTCCCCTGGAGGAGCTCTGCTACCTACCCTTGAAGGCGTATTAATTCTCGATAAGAGGAAGACTCCTCATCAAGATGAGCCGGCTGGACTTCCCGCTGGAGGAAGGATGGCCCCACACCCGCTCGTTGTTGTTCTTGTAATGCTGCAATGGTATCAGCATCTTTTTGAATTTGTTGGCGAGCTTCTGCCAATTGCTCCTGGCATAGGTGCAGTTGTTGCAACAGGAGCTGTTCTTGATTCTGGGCAGCCGCTAAATCTTCCCGTTGTTGCCGCTCCAATTCCAGAGCTTGAGCTCGGTATTGATGAAGAGAGCGGTCCAACTCTTGGTAGTTGGTCAGGGCCTGCACGCTGGTTGTGGAAAAGAAATTGGTTAGTAAGATAAAGTTGGGGAAGTTGATTGAAAAAACATATCAAATCAAGGGCATGGCGTAGGCCTTCCATGCGAGGAACCAATTCCTCTAAATTCAGGATCCGAAGACTCCTGGTGGAAAGGGAAGAAGATGGGACAGATGACGTTGAGGGGGGAATTTCACTTATAATGGGGAGAATGGGGGTAGTATCCATGGGTTGAGAAGGGAAAGAAGGAGGGGCATCAGTCAGAAGGCTCACGGGGGTGGTAGTCAGAGGCAGCATATCAGGAGCCGGAGGGAGAACATGTGCCATAGCTAGCTGTGAGGTAAGCATGGCAGGAGGGACGGAGGGAAGCTAGTTGGACGAGGAATCCGGAGAGGATGATATGATGAGCACAGGGCTGGAGGAGCCTTCGATGGGAAGGAGAGAAGTGGAAGGACACTGGCTAGTGCCCATAGGAGGAGAAGGGCTCTTCAGGCGATGAGTGGAGGGGGAAGTAGGCAGTGAGGGGATATCAATCGCCATGGGTTCAGAGGTGGAATCGTATTCAGGGGAAAAAGAAGGCAGAGGTGAGCCAGCCTTTGTCGTTAGCTGCATGGAAGTACATCCTCCCCCGATTTATCCTCAGATTGCGGTGAAGGAGAAGGTGACTTCCGAACATTTATGGCGGAAGGAGAAAGAGTGGGAGAGCTAGGGTTTGTAAATGACGGAGGAAATGAGGAGGGGCTGATTACCCCAGTTTCCTCTGGGATGGAGGTAACAAGGGTTCTAGGAGGAGGAGAGGAAGAAAGGCGAGATGGAGTAGGTGTGGTGGTGATCGAGGAAGGTGAAGAGGAAGACGAAGTTGACGGCTGACCAGCGCCTCGCTTGAGGTGTGAGTAACGGCTCGCTATTTCTTGAAAGAAGGTGGAATGCATCTTGATGACCTGAGAATAAGGAAAAAGGGCTGAAATAGGGGATTGAGGCAACAGAGTATGGCGGCGGAAAAACGAACAGACGAAGAAGAAGGAGACAAAAAGGCGAAGGGATGAAGATAGTAAGAGAAACGAAGACGAAGGACCCCCTATAAAAGGAGGGAAGAATGGGCTTGTAACCATTATTGGGCTCCTCGTTTATAGTGAAGGAGGCCCTAAGTGGAAGGGAAAGAAGGGTTTATTTTTCTAAGGGCCCATTATGTATTAAGGCCCTCATTTTCATGGGAAGGAACGGATGTAAGTGTTCCCCTTCAAGGGGAAAAGCAGAAAGAAGGATGATATGAAGGTGTCGCATTCTTTATGTTGAAGGCCTTTAAGCAATATATATTATTATTTTATCCCCGCGAAGCGGAAGAAATCCCCTTGTGGTGGCGGAACGGAAGAACCGAAATTTCCTCAGTTAAATATTATATCATTTTTATCCCCGCGAAGCGGAAGAAATCCCCGTGTGGTGGTGGAACAGAAGAACCGAGATTTCCTCGGTTATATATTATATAATTTTTATCCCCGTGAAGTGGAAGATATCCCCGTGTGGTGGTGGAACGGAAGAATCGAGATTTTCTCGATTATACTTAATTTTTATCCCCGCGAAGCGGAAGAAATCCCCGTGTGGTGGCGGAATGGAAGAACTGAGGTCTCCTTAGTTATATATAATTTTTATCTCCGCGAAGCGGAAGAAATCCCCGTGTGGTGGTGGAATGGAAGAACCGAGATTTTCTCGGTTATACTTAATTTTTATCCCCGCGAAGCGGAAGAAATCCCCGTGTGGTGACGGAACGGAAGAACTGAGGTTGCCTCAGTTATATATAATTTTTATCCCCGCGAAGCAGAAGAAATCTCCGTGTGGTGGTGGAACGGAAGAACCGAGATTTTCTCAGTTATACTTAATTTTTATCCCCGCGAAGCGGAAGAAATCCCCATGTGGTGGCGGAACGGAAGAACTGAGGTCTCCTTAGTTATATATAATTTTTATCCCCGTGAAGCGGAAGAAATCCCCGTGTGGTGGCGGAACGGAAGAACCGAAATTTCCTCGATTATGTTTAATTTTTATCCCCGCGAAGCGGAAGACATCCCCGTGTGATGACGGAACAGAAGAACCGAGATTTCCTCGGTTATACTTAATTTCTATCCCCGCGAAGCGGAAGAAATCCCCATGTGGTGGCGGAACAGAAGAACTGAGGTCTCCTCAGTTATATATCATTTTTGTCCCCGTAAAGAAGTTGAAGTCCTTATTTAACTTTGTATTATTCTATTCCGTGCAACAGAGAGCGTGAGTTGGCTCATTTAGCGACTCTATATTATTATATTCCCGGTAGGATAAAAAGGCAGAAGAGCCGATATATGCCTCAGCTGTATGTCAGTCTATGTAAATATGAAAAAAAGTAAAGCGTGGCATAACTCAAGAGACATTGGAAGAAGAAGATGAACCGGAAAAGTTCACTAATGTGGGAAAATTACATATTCTAAGTCATTTACAAAGAGGAGATAACAAAAGAAACCCTTATACATCTAGGGTATTACAGTTCTTTGTTGGAAGGAACAGATGGAGCTCCTTTGCGCAGGAAGATTTGCACAGTAGTTGCCAAAGATAAGACTGCTGCAGGAAGATTTGCTTGGATAGCTCCGTTTGGGACCCGACCAATTGTTGACGCAAAGAGCGGTTACTGGCGGAAGCTTCCCTCAGCCGCTGTTGCAAATACCTCACCTGCTCCTCCAGGTTAGCTATGTAGCGGCAATCGTCTATCTGTTCTTCAGCAGGAGAGGAATTGCTGCCTTGTTCCGATGGTCGGTCCATGACAAAGGGAAAGAAAAGGGAAAGATGGAAGCTATACGGTAAGGGTTGGAAGTCTTTATAGCGAGGAAGGAGAAGGGTGCATTTATTTGTAGAAGAGATAGGGATAATAAATGCCAGTGAAGAAGGGGAAGCGTAGAGACAGTAGGTGGAGGGTCGCCGAAACTGTAACTGTAATTAAGAGGGTCCGAATCCCCGGGAGATGGTAAAAGAAGGTATTTTCGGGCCAGATTACAGTCCTCCTGAGGACAGAAACCTTACTTCTACAAGAAAATGACAAAAGAAAATATCAGTTCCCTCCCTCATTTTTATTAACATGTTTGAAAAAGATTACATCGTTTAATCTATGAAGGCTTTTTGTTGCTGTTAATAGAAGAAGAATTCGAGGGTTCCTGGGGTGGGGAAGGTGCCAAGATGACCCTGAAGCACTCGCCTTGGGCGGGAGGTATTGTTGATGGACCTTCATTGAAAGGAGGAGGATGAACTCTTGCCGGGGAGACTGGAATGAAGGCCATCGCCGGTGGAAGTGGGGGAAGTTCGGCAGCAGCCCGGGGGTCTCCCACTGTGTACTCCCATGTGAAGGGAGGGTTCCACACCCGATTGCGAAACGAGGGAAATGGTGCGCGGAAAGACCTCTCTGTGGGAGGGGCTGGAGCTGGGGTGTGAGGCGGAAAAGGAAGGGGACGAAAAGCTGAGGTGGCAGTTGAGCGGGTCTCCGAATCTTCAGTGTCTTCGGAAAACCAGTCTTGCAGCTCGAAAGATTCTGAATCTGAAGAAATTTCGATTGGATGTCCCACTGAAGCCATGAGAGTGAGATAGAAGGACGAAGACATGGAGGGTGATGATTTATAGCGGAAGGAAAGCGACGGCAGTAGTTCTTAGGAAGGGGAAGAAGATGAAGAGACTGATATCGTTTCCGAAGCAGTAAGAGAGACAGAGAAGATCAACAGGCGAAAGGCATTTAAAGTGTTGGCTGAACCAAAATTGGGTCGGATATGAATAATATCATTCGAGACCTTCCATGCAAGTCCCCAAACTGACTAAGTGATTGCGCCATACGACACGAGAAAAGAAATAACAGTATAAAAAGAGAGCAGTTTAAAATTGGTTCAGAATTTCCGACCCACCAGGGGGCATGCAAGGATGATGACAACAAGACATATTGGCAAAATTACTGTTCAACAACAAGGAAGAAGCCGTTAACAAAATTACGAGGAAGAGAGTATTGAAAGTTACAACTCAAATAGTTCAGGAGGACACTTAGCTAGCGCATCTACAGGATTTAAATAGTTGGTGTCCGTGCCAGGGGGTGGGTATCCTCATTCGGCATTTTGAGCCGAAGACCCCTCAAAGCCTAGTACGAATAGATTTACCCCCTTCTTGATGTATCGCCCCTTAAGATCGGCTTCTTGCTCCTTCAGCTGATCTTGACATTTGGCCAGCTGGGATTGACTTTTCGCCAATTCGGCCACCAAGGCATCTTTTTCGGTAGCTGCTTGTATGGCTTGCCGTCCCAGAGTCGAAAGGGCCTCAGAATATTTCTTGTGAAGGGTGGATTGTTGCCGAGCCGCCATTGATAAGGCTTGAGGAAGAGCCGCCACCATGGAAGAAAGCTCCTGACATTTCTCTATACAGGATTTCTTGGTAGCTTCCCAAGCTTGACGCTCTAGTTGAAGCATGTAGCGTTCTTGCTGAAGCTGTAGAATTGTAGTCGAGGAGTCAGCAGCTTTGATCATGGCATCCCCAAGGTGCCCTTTATATTCCTTCAGTTCACGGGCCAAGACGTACACCTGTTGCAGTTCACTAGATTGGAGGAAAACTTGTCGTTCGAGTTCCTCATTCTTTCGCTGCAGTTCCTCCTTCTCGCTTTGGACCAGGGCCAATTGCATAATTGCATCTTCACATTGGCCCCTCAGGTCAGCTTCCTTCGCCTCTCACTCACTTAACTGCCGAATGAGCTCTTTCTGTTGCGCTATAGCGGCGAAGTGGTGGGTCTCCACGCTGGATTGGAACTGAGCCAGGTGGACCACCATGTTGTTGTGCTGGGATGAGGCCTAGAAGAAGGAAAGCAACGTCAATATATGCTGACACATAGAGATGTCTAGTAAAGAGGGGAAAGAGATAGTAGATACCTCTGCCAGCAATTTGGTCACTTGTTCACAAGGGCCTTGTATGCCCGATTGGTTGAAGAATTTTACCTCCGAAGGATGACAAATTTTCAGCAAGGACCCTAATGTGGCCTTCGGGGGAATGGGAAGGGGAAGATCCTCTCCTTCATAGGGAAGTGTGGGTCTAATACACCGAAGGGGGGAGGAGAAGCCCGTGTGTCGGAGGGGATAGGAGCATGAAGAGACTCAGTATGAGAAGGTGAGGGCGAATTCTGTGCAGACGGGGAGGAATTGGGAGAATGGGAGGGAGAGTCTCCTCTTCTCGGTTCGTAGATGGTTAGGGACAGTGAACCTGGCTGGTTGGAAGAAGAGGGGGGAAGAGCGGATGAACTCGGGGCTCCTTTCTTAGTGAGCCGCAGTTTTTTCTGAGGGGATGACGGAGCTGCTACTGATTTACCTCTTTTGGTTGAGGTTTTCTTCTTTTTGGCAGCCTCAATTGCCTCTCCTTCCACCAAAGCTTCCTGCATTAGATTATCTGCAAAATGTATTGGTGAGAAAGATGAATAATATAAGAAGGAAGTCATATTGCAGGGTAAGTATTACCTTACCTACAGCAACCGAGGTCGTCGAAGGTAGAGGGGATAATCCAAAGTGGCTTAAAAGGGGAGTCTTTATTAGATGATTTGAACAGTAGTGTGACTCTCCTAATATTTTATAAACTTCTGGGAAAGGACATTTGGTCCTCATTTCCCGGAAGGGAGGCAGCTCGGGAAGGTCTACCTTCCAAGTATCAGAATAGGGTAAAGATGTTGGAAGCTGTACAAAAAAGTATAACTCTTCCCATTGTTGGGATGTCCCTTGTCGAGTCTGTGAGGGGTAACTTCGCTTCCCCTTTGCCTCGGTTGCTTGACCATGGTGATCCCTTCGATGTCCCCGGATTAAAAAATTTAATCCTAGACAAAAGGGATTCCCAAAGCAACCAAGTCATCATCGTGCTATTCGTTTAGAGAGGTTACTTGAACAAACTAGTTGTTCAAGCGACCTTCCTCTATTCTACGAGTAGCCGCGGAATAGACGATGTCCGGATCGCCGGTTTTTGTGTTTATACTCGGGATCCAAGTATTATTTAGCCTATTTACAGAAATATAACATGCTTATATTTTGAAAAACAAACACAAGCAATGAATAAAAGAGATAGAAGAATAGTTATACCTCTTGGTCTTCTAATGTATGACCCTCCTCCTTTTGGATGTCGTGTGGGCGACGATCCACCAAAAGTTGAAGCTCCTAGATCACAAAACTCCCTTCCTTGCTTTTCCCAAGCAAGAGGAAGAAGAGAAACAATGTTTTTCTCCTTCAAAAACTCAACCAACAAAGAACTATAGAAGTTCTTGCCGCCGGCCAACTAGAAGGAGAAGAAGATGATGGAAAACTACCAAGACACCAAGGGAAACCCTATATCTTGTTTCCACCACCTAAGGAGAAGAGAGGGGAGTGTTTTTGGCGCTGGCCAAGGGCTGGGAAGGGCTGGAATAGCTGCTGGACGTTGGCCACAAGGCAAGGAAGAAGAAGGAAAACTTGCCTTATTTGGTGCCACCCTTGCTTCCAAACCCTAACCCTAATTCCAATCCTATCTCAACTAGGATTGCCCTATTCTTGCCGCCCAAGCCTTGCTCCCTCTCTATTCATCATGTAATCTACGACCACTCCCCATGCCCTCCTTTTATAGAGTTAGGGATAAGTCATGAATTAATCTCCTCCATTCGTTCTAGGGATTTAATCTCAACCGTCGGATCTAGAGATTTAATCTCAACCGTCGGATCTTAGAGATTTGATCTCTACCAATGGATCTTAGAGTTTTGTTTCTATCCATTGTATCTAAGCTTCATGAGGTGTTAATGGGCTACATTAGGGACCATGAGGAGGAGTTGGGTCTTGGCCACCCATGGATCAAGCCCACATAAAGTCCGATCCACTAATGATGATCCAATCCACTAAAGGTCCATCATTGATCTACCTCACCAACCCCCATATGATAATATGGGCTCTATATATTATTTGTACATTTTCTCCCCGTGTTTAAGATCTCGAATGTCCGTCAATTAATTAATTTACTGACCATTAATTAATCAACATCTAACTCCTTGAGTGGTACCACTCAACCTTTTCATCATGCCGGACCAAGTCCACCTGCAGGGTTTACATGATGAACCTTATGAGCTCCTCAAGGGGACATCATCATCCTAATATATAGGACACGGTTTTCTCCTATAATCAATGGCACACCATATAAATAATATCATCTCCCAACTTACCGAGTCTATCGATTTAATCTATAAATCTCGCCCATTGGTAAATCAAAGAGATGAGTACTAAGTATATGTGCCCGTTATTATATCGGGATTAAGAGCATGTACTAAATAATATCTGAGGTCCGATTTGATTATATAGTCAGCAATAAATCGAATCACCTCTGTGTCGGTCCTGCTCAATACACAAAGTGCACTAGTGTGATTCTATGGTCAAGACAAACCAATACCAAATCACACTACAACCATTCCGATGGTTTGTCCAAAGCCATCTCGGTTGTGAGCCTTTACTTATACTTTACAAGGAGCTGATAACATGATCTCCCGTGTGACACCACACACCATGTTATCTACAATGTAACGTATTAGACAATATGCATAAATATATGCAAACAATGATCATGTGATTCTTATTTCAAAAATAAAGATGTTTATAGAAAAGATAGACTTTTCAGTATACATCCCTACACCCATCCCTTATGGGAAGTAGGCAGGTTCACTAGGAATTGACAGTCTGGGCGGCTAGATAGATAAAAAAGACCTGCCTTGGAAGATCTTAATTGAAAGAAGCAATGGAATACTTAGGGGTTAAAGAGAGGTTTAAGTGTTGAAACACTATATGGGCTCCCGACAGAATCTGAAAGGAATTAGGGGTGAATTGGTTTAGGGGTAGTCCATAGAAGTCTAGAATGTTTAAATAAATAGCAGGTGCTGGTAGGGATAGGTCGTTAAGAAACTGTTCAGAGAAGAAGCAAGTCAGACCGGGAGGAGGAAGATGTGGTCGATGCATTTTGGTTGTAAAACAGCATTTTATATAGGGATCTATGTACCTATCTTTAAGGTTTTCATACCATGCGGGGGAAGAGATGGTCTTAGGGGCCATTGGTATGAAGCAGGACAGAATACTTACTTGGGGCTAAAGCAGCAATGTGCAGGAAAGGAAGGGCTAGGTCGCTGAGAGGCCACCGGTGATAATCGCTAAAGGAAGAAGTGGAAGCGACGGTATTGTTGGGCACACCAAGTAATACCTAAAAGGAAAAGGCGGAGGTTTATATAGGGTTTTTGTGACGATTGGATTATAGGAGAGAAAAAGGAGAAGCGGGGCCCATGGGCCCATTAGGCCGCCTCAAGTATATGCGGAAAAGCTTTAAGAAAGGAGTAAAATTTGAATTAATAAAGTCAAGGATGAAGTAGGAACCTTATATATAATTGGAAAGTCAAGCTTATAACTTCCTTGACTATTTTTTGGGGTTGACTAATGATACTGCTGATACCTCTTCTATACATGCCAGATAGAAGGGTTTGCATGTAATACGTGATTTGAGCCAAATAATTGGTGCGGCGAAGGAAGAAAGGGAAAAACGGTTCGGGCATAAATATCCGAAACCATTGGCACGGGGGAGCTAGCAGAAGTAATTGGCACGGGGGAGCTAGCAGAAGCAAATGGCACGGCAAAGAAGAGGCGGAAGGCGCTTCGTTAAGGGCGGAACAGGAATCGGTTCAGCTAGATAATCCCAGAAGCAGATAGGATGGATAAAGGGTCGACTCAATCTGATCGGTCCGAAGGAAGTGCGGCATGGGAAAAAGGGGAATTGGTTCGGGTTAGCGAGGAGCCCAGGGACTAGGTCACCCGTGGGCCATAGGCCTAAGTTAGTTTCACCAAAAACGGATGGTTGAGGGAGACAGTCTAACCTAGTTACCAGAAAAGTAGAGGAAGAGGCGTTATGTGGCAACCTGGGAGGTCCCCACACAATATTCCAAGGAGCCTTCGTTCCTTGTATCTGTAACAGAATTATTCTCCAGGTGAACGTGGTGGCCACGTGTACGAGAGAGACGGCCTGCGATATCACGATGAAGGAAAAGAGGGAGATAAAAGGCAAGAGGAGGAGAGAAGGAGAGGGATCCGCAATTATTCCAACCCAGCAAGAGAGAGGAAGACGCAAGAGGAGAAAGAGAGCTACTACCACCTCGCCGGAGAAAGAGGGTAGGGATCTTTTGTTGTTACATCGCTTGTATTCTTTCTCGTATTGTGATACAGTTGTAAAAGGTTTTTCTCCTCCACCTTCAGAAACTTCTTTTCCATAAAGGAGGACATTCATAGTGAAAGTGCTTGGGCACTGCATCCGGTGAGGAAGCTCACCTCCGTGGAGTAGGAATCTTCATTCCGAACCACGTTACATCTTGTGTCTAAGTTTTGATTGATGGTGTCAATTTTGCGTTTTCTCTGCTTCACCTTCTTATTATTTACTGTTGCGGCCTGTGAGAACTCCCCAGAAGCTCCTTTCGTGCCTTCGTCGCATCGAGAAGGAGTGACACAAATTTTCCTCGCCGCATCACCAGAGTTGTTCTAAGTTTCGAGGATGAAACTTTTATAAGGTATGAAGGATTGTAACGCCTGAAAAATTCTAAGTTTTTCAAAGTGGTTATGTAGAGTTTGAATGCACGTAAAAGGTTCAGAATAAAATAAACTATGGTTCGCTATATCTAGGATTTGATCCATGTGTTGATGCAGTAAGTATCACTCCTTAGTTTTGATGTATGAACTACAGTTAATAGTTAGGACTCACGTGTGATCTAATATAAGTGTTAAGTGTGCAGGCTTAACAGGAAGTCCTAGCAGGTCTTGTTGACCGGATACTAGGCATTAATCTTGACAGATCAGGAGGACCAGACACTAGGCATGAAGTCCAGATGGGTTGCGTGGACCGGACATTTGGCATGAAGATCGGTTGGGTCAGGAGACCGGATAATCGACAAAAAGTCCAGCTGGGTCAGGAAGACCGGACAGCTGGTGGAAGCCCTGGTGGGTCAGATCGGATGTCAAGAATGGTAAGTCCGGCAGGTAGCCGATAGGTAAGCCTCGAGTGAAGAGGTGAGGTCGAGTCCTTTGTAGGGGGACAAAGCTAGGTGTCGATCCAACGAAAAGTCCGCGTGGGACTTAGTCGTCGAGATCGGGCAGTATTACTATTGCTATCATAATTCACATTATCTATTTTGTGCTAATCCTATTTTGCAGGGACCAGTCGACTGAATGGATTCAAGTCAACTGAAGTCCAGTCGACTGAAGATATTGTATCAGTCGACTGGATACCTATTTGGCAGGATCAGCTTGTGATCGATCGGAGATCGTGCGACACAGATGGAAAGAGCTTGAGTCGACTGAAGATGTTGAGTCGACTGATGAGAGGAATTTTTCGATGTGGGGTCGTGTGACGTGGAGTCGACTGAAGGGGATTCAGTCGACTGGAAGACCACAACTTCCATATCGACGGGATGATGTGGAGTCGACTGGAAAGAGTTTATAAAAGTTGTGCTCGATCAGATTCATTTATCGAAATTCAATCAACGTCGAAGTGTTGCCAAAATACTTGCTCGTCCACTATACTTTGACTCCACGACAAGACGTTCCTTCGACACTCTGTGACTACCTCTACGATTATTAAGTGTCGGTATAAAGTCTTGTAATCTCTTTACTTTATTGTTTCGCTTGTATACTTAATTCTCCGAGTGAGTGGTTTGTCACCTAACTCTATCATTTGTAAAAGTGAAACCCTCCGAAGTCAAGAGCACTCGAGTCGGAGGGTATTTAGTGAATTGCCCATCGAGGTAACTCGTGGTAGAGCTACGGGCCTTGGAGTAGCAACCCAGTTCGGTTTGTGAACCAAGTAAAATTGCTTGTGTTGTTAATTGTCTTTATATTCCGCTGTGTACGTTTATTAGTTTAAAATTTATTAAATACTGAGATTCACCCCTCTCTCTCGGTTCACTCGATCCTCCAATTGGTATCAGAGCGGGGGCGCTCCGAGTTGGTAAAACCACCATAGCGAGCATTTTTACTGCTTTAGAATAATTTTTATTGCATTAGTATAATTTTTATTGCATTAGTCTAATTTTTATTGCATTAGGATATTTTTTTTGCTTAGAATAATTTAATTAATTTTTTTCTTACTTAGAATAATTTAATTAATTTTTTTCTTGCTTAGAATAATTTAATTAATTTTTTTCTTGCTTAGAATAATTTAATTAATTTTTATTACAGAGAATAACTATATTTAAAAATCATTTTCTGTATTTAAAAAACATTTTCTACATTTAAAATAATTTTTTGTATTTAAAAATCATTTTGTGTATTTAAAAATCATTTTCTACAATTAAAAATAATTTTCTACATTTAAAATAATTTTCTATATTTAAAAATTATTTTCTGCATTTAAAAATAATTTTTTGCATTTAAAATAATTTTCTGTAATTAAAAATTATTTTCTTTATTTAAAAATAATTTTCTACATTTAAAAAATAGTTTTCTACATTTAAAATCATTTTCTGTATTTAAAAAATATTTTATGCATTTAAAATAATTTTCTATATTTAAAAAATATTTTCTGTATTTAGAATAATTTTCTGTATTTAAAAATAATTTTTTGTATTTAAAAATCATTTTTTGCTTTTAAAAATAATTTTCTGCATTTAAAATAATTTTTGTATTTAAAAATCATTTTCTTCATTTTAAAAAATAATTTTCTGCATTTAAAATAATTTTCTATATTTAAAAATTATTTTCTGCATTTTAAATCATTTTCAACATTTAAAAAATTACTAAAAATAATTTTTCAGCATTTAGATAATTTAGAATATTTTTTCTACATATTAGGAAAGCATTTATTAATTTTTCTAACTTAGAATATTTTTCATTAATTATTCCATTTAGAATTATTTAATTTTAATAACTCTAGGAATATTTTGGAAAAATAAAAATGTCGCATTTAGAAGATTTAAGCACCGTTCGCCCTCCTCTCTTTAACGGAGAGGATTTTCCTTCTTGGAAAAGGCAAATGGAGTATTTTTTGAAAACCGACCTAGAGGTTTGGTTCTCGATTAGGAAAGGGTTTGTAGCTCCGGTAGACGACTCCGGTGAGTTGTTAGATCCGGAGAAATGGACCGCAAACTTTAGGAAAAAGGCTCAAGTCGATTACAAGGCTTTAAACACCTTGCAATGCGGACTTATAAATGATGAGCCAAGTCGAGTCGGGTTAGTCAAAAATGCTAAAGAATTATGGGATAAATTAATTTTATTACATGAACAGGCTAACTTGAGTCAACCCAAGGATGGTTTAGTTTTGATGGTAGGAACGAACACAAAAGGAAAGAAATCCAAATCAAGAAAGAGGAAAAGGAAGAAAGCATCTAAGGTGAAATTGGACAAGTCATCGTCGGAAGAGTCGGACGCGGAAATATCAACGAATTGCTTCATAGCACTCATGGCAGCCGACGAGTCTGAAGATGAGACAAACTCTGACTCTGAGTCCGAGTCCAAGTCCTAGAGAAGCCACGGATCCGCATTCGTTTCCAAAGGTTCTAACGAGGTAACTTCTCCCTAAGAAGATAAATTGTATAATATTATTGCATGCTTATGTAGGAAACTAGCCAAGTCCGAAAATCGAGTCGACTCACTTCATGAGGAAGTCCAAGTACTTAAGGAGCAAGTCAATTCGAAGACTTCAACTTGCCAAATTAAGGATAGAGACTCAACTCGAGTTGAAAAGCTTGAGGAAGAGAACTCGGTCCTAAAAAGGCAAGTAGAAGATCTAACCGGATCGTTGGAAAGGTTCACTTCGGGCTCCAAGTATCTCAACATGATGCTTGGGTCTCAACGAGTCATGTACAATAAGTCCGGACTCAGATACAAGGCTAAGGACACAAATAGATCATACATGTTCTTGTTTAATAGAAATGCTAAGGGTCGAGTCCAAGCTTGGATTCCTAAGACTAGCTTAGTCAACCAAGTTGGACCGAACCAATTTAGGGTTCCCAAGAGTCAAGTTCACTTAATGAACAAAACTCAATCTAACTACCATTTAGGGGGAGCTAACACTTTGCTTGTCTCCTTGTTTAGTTAAATACTTGCATGCTTTAGTTTACTTTACTTGCTTAATTTAGAATGGACTAGATAGGAAATAAAGTAGTTTAAACTTGAACAACCTAGTACTAAGACAAGTGAACTGATAGTAAGTTAGGGAAGCTCTTCGAAGTGCATGTCTAGGAAGTGATCGTTGCTCCGATAATCAAGAAGGCCATGTGCCTCGCCAAGACCTGGTGCACTAAGTCGAGTGGAACTGACCGAAGCTAACTCACTAAGTCTTTAACTAGTTAGACCAAGGCTTAATCTAAAGAGAATCAAGTACTTGATTCTTTTATTGACTTTGTCTAGGAAGTGGTCATTGCTCTGATAATCAAGAAGGTCATGTGTCTCGCCACGACCTGGAAGTCAATACTGGAAAAACCTACTTAACTAGCTCAAACCAAGCTTGAATCTAACACAAGTTTAAACACTTTGAAATTGCTCATTTAATTTAATAAAGATAAAAGAAATCATCATCTCACAAAACTCATAAGAATAAGTGTATTGAAAACCTAGCTTGGGTGAGATGATTTAGATCTTAATTAGTTTAATGTAGCTTAACTAAACCTAATATACTTAAACCAAGATTAATAAATCTATCTTAACAACTTACCTTAATTAAACTTAACTTAATTTAACTCAACCTAATGTACTATACATAAACTAAACAAATATACCTAACTAAAATAAATTAAATTCACTTAACAAACTTAATTGACCCACTAAACTAAACTTAATTAACCTACTAAATTAAACTTAACAATAACATAATTAAACATAATGATATCTTAATCACAACTTAATTAAACTTAACAATAACATAATTAAACATAATAATAACATAATTAAACTTAAAAATAACGTAATTAAACTTAACAATAACATAATTAAACTTAACAATAACGTAATTAAACTTAACAATAACTTAATTAAACTTAACAATAACATAATTAAACATAACAATAACTTAACTAAACTTAACAACAACGTAATTAAACTTAACAATAACTTAATTAAACTTAACAATAACATAATTAAAGATAACAATAACTTAATTAAACTTAACAACAACGAAATTAAACTTAACAATAACGAAATTAAACTTAACAATAACTTAATTAAACTTAACAACAACGTAATTAAACTTAACAATAACTTAATTAAACTTAACAATAACATAATTAAACATAACAATAACTTAATTAAACTTAATCACAACTTAATTAAACTTAACAATAACTTAATTAAACTTAACAACAACATAATTAAACTTAACAATAACTTAATTAAACTTAACAACAACGTAATTAAACTTAACAACTAAACTTAACAACTTAACTAAACAATTTAACTTAACCTAAACTTAACTAAACAACCTAGCCTAACCAATTTAATTGATTGAACCCTAATCAACTAATTCAACCCCTATCACCATATTCAACTCAATTCTAAACAACTCAACTTTAATTCTAAAAGAATCAACATAATTAAGGGGGAGTTAAGATATATTATAATTCTAGGGGGAGTTAAACATTTAAAATTTTATTTTAAAAAGAAATTAAATATAAATATAACAATGTTACTTTAAGGGGGAGATCAAGAGTCTAGGGGGAACCTAAAATATTGTGCTAAATTATGACATTCTCTAAAATTATGTTGGAATTGGATAAGAAATACTCTTAAAGGGGAGAAAAGCTTAAGCTTAAATTCTCTTTGAAAATCTTAAATAGTTTTAAGTTTATGAGACTTAAATTAAGGAGGAGAACAACTTACTTTGAAAAGATTATTAAGTCTTAAAAAGATTAAAGATTTTAAAATTACTCTTTGGGTTTTGATGTATGGGATTTAAACAATATAAAGCTTAATTCTAGGGGAAGTTTTGAAAAACTTCAAGAGTTTGAAAATTTTTGAAAAACTTTGAAAATTTTGAAAACTTTTAAATTATTCAGGAGGAGTTCTAAAAAACTTTAAAAAATTTGAAAACTTTTAAATTATTCAAGGGGAGTTTTGAAAAACTTTGAAAAATTTTAAATTTTTCAAGGGGAATTTTGAAAATTTTTGAAAATGTTGAATTATTCATGGGGAGTTGTGAAAAATTTTGAAAATTTTTAAAATTTTGAATTGTTCAAGTGGAGTTTTGAAAATGTTTCTTGATAAAATATCATAATAACTCTCCAATACATTATGTTCATATCTTTAATTTCACCCTTATTTTGATGTATGCCAAAGGGGGAGAGAAGAGAAATAATTAGAGAGATAAAATTAGAGAAGATGCAAAAATTTGATAAGGATTAATGCATGTCATACATGGTTAAATTTATGTATCTATATTCATTACAAAAGTTGTAAGTCCATTACTTATACATGTTAAATATGGAGATTGGTATTTGATTCTCCTAACTTTAACTGAAGTGTTGTCATACATCAAAAAGGGGGAGATTATTGATGCAGTAAGCATCACTCCTTAGTTTTGATGTATGAACTACAGTTAATAGTTAGGACTCACGTGTGATCTAATATAAGTGTTAAGTGTGCAGGCTTAACAGGAAGTCCTAGTAGGTCTTGTTAACCTGATACTAGGCATGAATCTTAACAGATCAGGAGGACCGGACACCAGGCATGAAGTCCAGATGGGTCGCATGGACCGGACATTTGGCATGAAGATCGGTTGGGTCAGGAGACCGAACAATCGGCAAAAAGTCCAGCTGGGTCAGGCAGACCAGACAGCTGGTGGAAGCCCTTGTGGGTCAAATTGGATGTCAAGAATGGTAAGTCCGGAAGGTAGTCGGCAGGTAAGCCTCGAGTGAAGAGGTGAGGCCGAGTCCTCTGTAGGGGGACAAAGCTAGGCGTCGATCCGATGAAAAGTCCACGTGGGACTTAGTAGTCGAGATCGGGCAGTATTACTACTGCTATCATAATTCACATTATCTATTTTGTGCTAATCCTGTTTTGCAAGGACTAGTCGACTGAATGGATTCAAGTCGACTGAAGATGTATCAGTCGACTAGATAACTATTTGGCAGGATCAGCTTGTGATCGATCGGAGATCGTGTGACACAGATGGAAAGAGCTTGAGTTGATTGAAGATGTTGAGTCTACTGATGAGAGGAATTTTTCGATGTGGAGCCGTGTGACATGGAGTCGACTGAAGGGGATTCAGTCGACTGGAAGACCACGACTTCCATATCGACGGGTTGATGTGGAGTCGACTGGAAGGCATTCCAGTCGACTGAAAAGAGTTTATAAAAGTTGCGCTCGATTAGATCCATTCATTGAAATTCAATCAATGTCGAAGTGCTGCCAAAATACTTGCTCGTCCACTACACTTTGACTCCACGACAAGACATTCCTCCGACACTTTGTGACTACCTCTACGATTATTAAGTGTCGGTATGAAGTCTTGTAATCTATTTACTTTATTATTTCACTTGTATACTTAATTCTCTGAGTGGGTGGTTTGTCACCTAACTCTATCATTTGTAAAAGTGAAACCCTCCGAAGTCGAGAGCACTCGAATCGGAGGGTATTTAGTGAATTGCCCATCGAGATAGCTCGTGGTAGAGCTACGGGCCTTGGAGTAGCAACCCAGTCCGGGTTGTGAACCAAGTAAAATTACTTGTGTTCTTAATTGTCTTTATATTCCGGTGCATACATTTATTAGTTTAAAATTTATTAAATACTGAGATTCACCTCCCCTCTCTCGGTTCACTTGATCCTACACCATGAACCTCCTAATTGTGAGATAGCTTTGATACCACTAGGCCATAGGATGCTTCTTGTCTAGAATGTACAAAGATTATATAATAAAAGTATGAGAAGATGAGGAGTTTTCTTTCATCTCCCTAAGTATTAAAGGGGCATTAAGAGAGGGAAAACTGAAATTTTCTTCCTCCTCACCTCTCCACCGAAAATTTTTTTCATCCTTCTTCCTCCTCCACCGAAACCTAGAAACTCCATCTCCTTGTTTTGCCTTCTCATCCGAACCCTTAGGGCTCATGGTTGGGGTTCTCAAGAGAGGTTTCAAGTGTTGGTGCAATCGGCCAAGGTCACGATTGACCAGACTCGAGTTTGACTCGAGTGATGTTTTGATGTTTGACATAGTATGTTTGACATGGAAGTTGACATTGATGTTTGACATTGATGTCGGTAAATATGTTGGGGAGATTATTGGAGCAATCGACCCAGGTTATGATTAATCGGACTCGAGTTTGACTCGAGGGAGACTTTGATGGTTGACTAGGGTTGACCATGTGATTATGGGAAAGTCCAAGCATGGGTCTTGGCATGGAAAGTCCAACATGGGTTGGCAAGGAAAGTCCAAGATTGAGTCTTGGCATTTGAGAAGTCCAAGGGGTTTGATATTGGTGGCGTAAATTCCAAGCTGGAGTCTTGGCAGCATAAGTCCAATAGTTGGCGGCATAAAGTCCAAGCGGAGTCTTGGTGGCGTAAGTCCAATGTGCCTTGGTGGTATAGACACCGTTAGCATGACATAGCCGATGGAAGCACCTGAAGGCTATGTTGGGTCTAACCGAGCCGTAAAAACTGCTTTTTGCATTGCGAAAACCTCGAAAGTCCGGCCACAGATCCGTGCGAAGATATATAAAATAAAACATGTATGTGTTTAAAGATCCTAGATCTACCTTAGATCTACAAGATAGAGCGTTACCCTCGTAGCAACGCCCTTCGTTTATCTCGCTCATCCAAAAGCTTTGTCGAAACTCAAGAGTGTCAAGTGTACACTCCTATATTGGTATCCACACGGACAAATGGTGAAGAAAACACAATCTAGAGTGTGCTAGAACCCCTTGGAAGTTTTGGCCAAGGTAGAGGATTGGGGGAGAGCTTGAGAGGAAGATGATCCAAGGAAGAAGAAGATGGAGTTACACCCAAATAAATTCCCATCTAATGGAAAAAGTGGCCGGCCACTAATTGTTGGGGGGTTACATGCATGCATGTAACTCCAAGAGCCAATGGCTCTTGGTCTCCCTCATGAGGTGGCATCACATGATAAGTCCATGATGATGTGGAACACCATCATTGGTCGGCCCCCATGCCAAGTCATCATGACATGGCAATTGGTCAAGTCAAAATTGATCATTCATCTTCCCTCTCAAGTCAAGTCAAACTTGACCTCTTATCTCCCATGGTTGATCAAATCTAACCACTTGATTCAAGTCAATTTGATTTAATGAATTTTTATTCATTAATTTAAATTGACTCAATGAATCAAATCTAAATTAGACTCATTCAACACTTGAATCAAATTGAGTCTAACTCAATTAGTCTAATTTGGATTACTCTTAATCCAATTTGGTTCATCCCATGAACCTAATCCTCATGGTTCATCATATGAACCTAATCTCCATCTAATTGCCCTTTTTGTGTGACCCTATAGGTTCTTGTAACGTTGGCAATGCTCCTAAACCGATTTAGGAACATAAGCAATGAGCGGTATCTAGCAACACATCATTGCTACCCAAGTTACAAGAATGTTAAGCTCCAACATCACCTTTGTGACTATTAATTGTGACTCTCACAATATGTGATAATGTCCCTCTATCCTTGACATCTAGATTGACCAATCGAGGCATAGACCGTGTCATCCTCGGTACAATCTATATCTTGAACTCCAAGTAAACTCACTTTAATCAAATGAGCTCAATATCTCATATTGACTCATTTGGGCATGGTCATGCACTTCGTGGTCTCACTCTATCAAGAATAACGATGTCACTCCCATCATATAGAAGGGATAGATCCCATCTATATCACTCACATCCCTCCGCATAATTTGTTACATACCCAGTAATCGCCTTTATAGTCCACCCATTTACGGGTGACGTTTGACGAAGCCAAAGTATGCAACTCCTTATGTAGGGAACCATGGTGACTTCAGGTCCAAGAACAAATAGTCATACTAATAGTCACATGAGAAAGTATATGACACTCATATAACGATCCATGATACTTTCTCATGGCGGGTCATTTAGTATACATTCTCCAATGCATACCCATGTGTCAACTTGATATCTCATATTCATGACTTGTGAGATCAAGTCATCGAGTTGACCTACATGCTAGTCTCTATGCATTAACATTGTCCCTGAATGTTAATACTTGACTAGGAATGATTAAGAGTAGTGTTCTCTATATCATCTCATTATCGATTCAACTAATCGATTGATATAGATAAGAACCTTCTACTCAAGAATGTTATTATACTTAGTTTATTTGGCACCAATACAAGTAAATATAATAACCATTCCTTTATAAATATGAATATGATACAATAAAGTTCATACAACAATCATCACATGATTGGCTCTAGGGCTTTCACTAACAATCTCCCACTAGCACTAGTGCCAATCACCGTAGTATCTAATACCCAATGACCTAGTGTGACCATCATGCTTTTTCTGTGCCAAAGCCTTGGTCAAGGGATCTGCGATGTTAGTCTCCTTGGGTACTCACAGCGCCACCATTTAAGCAAGACACGAACCCTGACTATGATCTATAATCATCCTGCTCAGTTTGGAAGCTGGCATCGCTGTAACCCTTTACAGCTAGCTCCTCATCGCTTCCAAATATCAAGAAATATTCTTTAGTCCTTCTTAAGTACTTAAGAATATTCTTAACTGTTATCCAGTGACGCTCATCTGAATCTGACTGGTATCTACTCGTCATGCTCAAAGCATACGAGACATCAGGATGAGTACATAGCATGGCGTACATGATAGATCCTATAGCAGATGCATAAGAGATCTTATCCATGCGGTCTCTCTCCTCTCTAGAAGAGGGACTTTGAGTCTTTGAAAGACTCACACCATGTGACATCGGCAGAAGTCCCTTCTTGGAATTCTTCATGGCAAACCGTAGTAATACCGTGTCAATGTATGTACTCTGACTTAGGCAAAGCAATCTCTTAGATCTATCTCTATAGATCTTGATGTCTAGAATACAGGCTGCTTCACCTAAGTCCTTCATTGAGAAGCATGTCCCCAGCCAAGTCTTCACAGACTGTAGTGAAGGGATGTCATTCCCAATGAGTAGTATGTCATCCACATACAATACAAGGAAGACAACTGTGTTCCCATTAACCCTCTTGTAGACACAAGGTTCATCTTCATTCTTGATGAAACCAAACTGTTTGATCGCATCATTGAATCGAAGATTCCAGCTCCGAGAAGCTTGCTTTAGCCCATAAATAGACCTTTGCAGCTTGCATACTTTTCTAGTATGTTGTGGATCTAAAAAACCCTCAGGTTGTGTCATGTACACATCCTCAAGCAAGTTTTCATTCAAAAATGTGGTTTTGACATCCATCTGCCAGATCTCATAATCGTGGTATGCTGCAATAGCAAGCATGATCCGAATGGACTTAAACATCGCCACTGGAGAAAAGGTTTCATCGTAGTCAATACCATGAATTTGCTTGAAACCTTTAGCCACCAATCGGCCCTTATAGGTATGGGTAAGTCCATCCATGTCAGCCTTTCTCTTAAAGATCCACTTACACCCAATGGATTTGACCCCTTTAGGCGGATCAACCAAAGTCCATACTTGGTTGGTGTACATGGATTCCATCTCGGATCTCATGGCCTCTAGCCATTTCTCAGAATTTGGGCTCATCACAACTTCCTGATAGGAGGTAGGCTCATTCTCAATGAGCATAATGTCATCATGGTCAGACAAGAGAAATGAGTATCTCTCAGGCTGACGATGTACCCTATCAGACCTGCGAAGAGGTAGGTCTACCTGAACAGGTGTTGTTCCATAACTCTTTGTGCAACAACCTCATCACCCACAATACTTTGCGGTTCCTGTTCTACCTCCATCAAGGCTTCAGTGCTATAGTCCTTATCTTGAATTTCTTCAAGATCGAACGTACTCCCACTAGTTTTTCTAGAAACAAAATCCCTTTCTAGAAAAACCCCAGTCTTTGCCACAAACACTTTGTGCTGACTGGGAATGTAGAAGTAATATCTCTTCATGTCCTTGGAATATCCAACAAAATAGCACTTATCGGATTTGGGTCCCAGTTTGTCTGAGACTTTACGTCGAACGTAAGCCTCACAACCTCAAATCCTCATGAAAGACATCTTGGGATTTCTCCCTGTCCATATCATATATGGTGTCTTTATCACAATCTTGGATGGTACACGGTTAAGGGTGAAGGTTGCTGTGTCTAGAGCATATCCCCAAAAGGATATAGGAAGATCTGTGTGACTCATAATAGATCGTACCATATCTAATAGGGTACGATTCCTCCTTTCGGATACACCATTCCACTGTGGTGTTCTAGGAGGAGTGAGTTGGGATAGAATCTCACACTCAGCTAGATAGTCACAAAACTCATGGCTAAGGTATTCACCACCTCGATCTGATCGAAGTATCTTAATACTCTTGCCAAGCTGGTTTTATACTTCATTCTTGAATTCTTTGAACTTTTCAAAGGATTCTGATTTATGTGTCATTAGATACACATAACCATATCTACTGAAGTCATCAGTAAATATAATGAAGTACCTGTAACCACCTCTAGCAGCAACATTGAAAGGGCCACATACATCACTATGTATAAGTCCTAACAAGTCTATTGCTCTTTCGCTGTGTCCACTAAAGGGAGTCTTGGTCATCTTGCCTAGAAGGCAAGACTCATATGTCTCATATGATTCAAAATCAAATGAGTTCAGCAGCCCATCCTTATGGAGCTGGGATAAGCGACTCTTATTTATGTGACCTAAGCAACAATGTCAGAGATAGGTTTGGTTCAACTCATTTGACTTGAACCTTTTGGTACTTATGTTATAGATGGGGCTCTCTAAGTCTAGAAAGTAGAGTCCGTTTATTAAAGGTGCACTACAATAGAACATATCATTTAAATAAACTGAACAACATTTGTTCTTTATTATAAATGTAAATCCTTTCTTGTCCAAACAAGAAACCGAAATTATGTTCTTAGTCAAAGCAGGCACATAACAATATTCATCTAGTTCTAGTACAAGCCCAGAGGGCAGATATAGATCATAAGTTCCTACAGCAATAGCAGCAACTCTTGTTCCATTGCCTGCTCATAGGTCCACCTCGCCCTTTGTCAATGCCCTGCTATTTCTCAACGCCTGCACATTGGTACAAATGTGAGATGCACATCCGGTATCTAATACTCATGATGAAGAAATAGATAGATTGACTTCTATAACATTTATACCTAAAGTAGAAGTCTCACTTCTCTTCTTCTTAAGATCTTCCAGGTAAGCTTTGCAGTTACGCTTCTAGTATCCAGCTTCCTTACAGTGGTAGCAAGCCCCTTCCTTGGCCACCCCCTCCTTTGGGTTTCAGTTCTTTGCCTTTGCCCTTGGCTTGGGACTTTCCCTTACCTTTAGGCTTGCCCTTGCCTTTCTTCTTTTGCACCATCAAAATGGAGTCAGATTTTCCCTTCTTAAGGTTGAGCTCAGCAATTCTCAACATGTTGAGCATCTCAGGTAATGGATTATCAATTTCATTCATGTTGTAATTCATGACAAATTGATTGTAGCTTTGTGGCAAAGACTGCAAGATCAAGTCAGTGACTAACTCTTGGCCAAGTGGGAATCCCAATCTCTATAGGTTTTCTACGTACCCAATCATCTTGAGTACATATGGACCTATGGGAGTCCCATCTTGCATTTTGGACCCAAACAATGCCTTAGAGACTTCATATCTCTCGTGCCTTGCTTGTCCTTGATATAGTTGACGAAGATGTTCAACCATATCATAAGCATTCATGAACTCGTGTTGCTTCTGAAGCTCAGAGTTCATGGTCGCGAGCATTAGACATGACACATCTAATGATCATCTTGATGCTTCTTGTAAGCATCTTTGTCAGCTCGTGAGGCAGTGGCAGGAGGTGCCTCCGGAATGGGCTGCTCCAGGACGTACAATTTCCTTTCTTGGGTGAGAACGATTCTCAGGTTGCTGTACCAGTCCAGGAAATTTGCTTCATTGAGCTTGTCCTTCTCAAGGACAGAACGCAGGGAGAGAGTGTTCGTGTTTGTCGACATAGTAATCTACAACATACACAATGCAGAAAATTAATATCATATTCCTTTTATCATTTAATTAGGCCTTAATCAAATGATGCTCCCACTGAATTATAGTAATTTTGTAGAATCGAGTTATGGATGTGGTCAAACCACATTACTAGATTCATACAAACTAGCTATAATTCTTGCGGGACAAGATCCACATCATACTAAGCCTTGAGTTAGCTTTGGCTAAATCGCCCAAGACTTAGTATGATCGGTGGGTAACACATTACCAATTACATCTCTATGCAACTCTTGTTTATAGGATCAAGACCCACATTTACAAAAGACCTTGAGTTAGCTTTGGCTAAATCGCCCAAGATTTAGTGTAAATGCGATCTTATCCTATCTTTCCAACGGTTGGAATATGTCTATAGTTCTACTCGATCCAATTGAGTTAACTAGTTTTACTCAATCTAATTGAGCTTACTCTAACCCAAGCCGTGATAGGCGGGACCAAGATTATTCCTCTGCACCCTACCAAGATAATATGTGTTGCTCTGCTTTGGCAGATTCAACAACTACAAATGATCGAGGTAGTGATGGGTATCAACGACTTGGTAGGCATTTTCAAGTTGATTCGATTAAGATCTAATCTAATTGTAATGTGTATCATATACGCATTAAGGTCTTTATTATCCTATACTAGCATGCATCACATACATACAAGCATTATTCTAGCATGCATCATATACATACAAGAAAAATATCCTAGCATGCATCATATGCATACAAACATTATTCTACTAGCATGCATCACATACATACAAGCATAACATATATATATATATATATATATATATATCAACATATATATATATATATATATGTAAATTATTTGTGATTAGGTCATGAACCTACTACGATCTTCTCAAGCCAATGAGAAGATCGGACAGTCAACCTAGGGTTAGCGGCTTCTCTAAGCGCCTCCTTTGACCGCCATGTATCGTCGGCACCCTTCTCGTAACTCCGTCTAGAAGTGGACCTTCCACCGCTCCATTTTGTACATTACAAACATGAAACTCGAGTTACATTCGAGTCTAAAACTATTTACAACTAGAATTTTAAAAAGAAGAGGCACGATGCGTAGGTTGCATACCCTATACAACAAGCACAATCATAAAAACGGCACGCAGGCCGTATTATGAATTACAACAAATTAACATCCAATCATATTGGGGTTCTTGGGCCATGACCATCACAAAATTATACATAATATTAAATTATGTATTTTACAGAAAATTTCTATAATTTTTCCTATTTTTTTCAATTTTATGAGTCACCTCTCCGTAACGGTCCCGCTAAGCGGTTTCCGGGCGCGATCGCGGGACAAGGCCCCTTTCGGGGATAGGGGCAGTGCCCCTACTCGCAAAAATAAACTTTGCGAGTGTCCCTACTAGATCTTACAGTGACTTAAGTCACTGTCCCAAAAACCTAAAGCGAGAACTCACCATTTCGGAGAGTTTTTCTTGGTGGTTGAAGCCTACAAGTGTCCCAACACTCGTTGCTTCGACTCTTCGAGAAAAATACCCAAAATTCTATAAAAATAGGAAATTTACAGAAACTTAAAAATCTATAATTTTTATATCTAATACAAAAACTACAAATATGAAACACATACATGCTTCGCACGTGGCTCTGATACCACTATTGAGTCTAACCGAGCCGCAAAAATCGTTTTTTGCGTTGCGAAAACCTCGGAAGCCCGGGATCCGTGCGAAGATATATAAAATAAAACATGTATGTGTTTAAAGATCCTAGATCTACCTTAGATATACAAGATAGAGCATTACCCTCATAGCGACGCCCTTCGCTTATCTCGCTCGTCCAAAAGCTTTGTCAGAACTCAAGAGTGTCAAGTGTACACTCCTGTATTGGTATCCACACGGACAAATGGTGGAAAAAACACAACCTAGAGTGTGCTAGTACCCCTTGGAAGTTTCGACAAAGGTAGAGGATTGGGGGAGAGCTTGAGAGGAAGATGATCCAAGGAAGAAGAAGATGGAGTTACACCCAAATGAATTCCCATCTAATGGAAAAAGTGGTCGGGCACTAATTGTTGGGGGGTTACATGCATGCATGTAACTCCAAGAGCCAATGGCTCTTGGTCTCCCTCATGAGGTGGCACCACATGATAAGTCCATGATGATGTAGAACACCATCATTGGCCAGCCCCCATGCCAAGTCATCATGACATGGCAATTGGTCAAGTCAAAATTGACCATTCATCTTCCCTCTCAAGTCAAGTCAAACTTGACCTCTTATCTCCCATGGTTGATCAAATCTAACCACTTGATTCAAGTCAATTTGATTTAATGAATCTCTATTCATTAATTTAAATTGACTCAATGAATCAAATCTAAATTAGACTCATTCAACACTTGAATAAAATTGAGTCTAACTCAATTAGTCTAATTTGGATTACTCTTAATCCAATTTGGTTCATCCCATGAACCTAATCCTCATGGTTCATCATATGAACCTAATCTCCATCTAATTGCCCTTTGTGTGTGACCCTATAGGTTCTTGTAATGTTGGCAATGCTCCTAAATTGATTAAGAATATAAGCAATGAGCGGTATCTAGCAACAAATCATTGCTACCCAAGTTACAAGAATGTTGAGCTCCAACATCACCTTTGTGACTACTAATTGTGACTCTCACAATATGTGACAATGTCCCTCTATCCTTGACATCTAGATTGACCAATCGAGGCATAGACCGTGTCATTCTCGGTACAATCTATATCTTGAACTCCAATTAAACTCACTTTAATCAAATGACTCATTTAGGCATGGCCATGCACTTCGTGGTCTCACTCTATCAAGAATAATGATGTCACTCCCGTCATATAGGAGGGATAGATCTCATCTACATCACTCACATCCCTCCGCATAATTTATTACATACCCAGTAATCGCCTTTATAGTCCACCCATTTACGGGTGACGTTTGACGAAGCCAAAGTATGCAACTCCTTATGTAGGGAACCATGGTGACTTCAGGTCCAAGAACTAATAGTCATACTAATAGTCACATGAGAAAGTATATGACACTCATATAACGATCCATGATACTTTCTCATGGCGGGTCATTCAGTATACATTCTCCAATGCATACCCATGTGTCAACTTGATATCTCATATCCATGACTTGTGAGATCAAGTCATCGAGTTGACCTACATACTAGTCTCTATGCATTAACATTGTCCCTGAATGTTAATACTTGACTAGGAATGATTAAGAGTAGTGTTCTCTATATCATCTCATTATCGATTCAACCAATCGATTGATATAGATAAGAACCTTCTACTCAAGGACGTTATTATACTTAGTTTATTTGGCACCAATACATGTAAATATAATAACCATGCCTTTATAAATAGGAATATGATACAATAAAGTCCATACAACAATCATCACATGTTTGGCTCTATGGCTTTCACTAATAGGCTAGTGCGATGGATGAACAAGTCATGGATGACTTGGAGGGATCCGAGAGGCGTGAGGCTGACGGAGGTGGCTAGAAGGCTTAGGTCTAGGCTATGGGTGGTCTAGCAAGTATGGAGGAATCATATTTGGGTTAAACCTCATGTTTGAGGTGTGCCAGTCGACTGGTGTCATATGTCAATCGAATTGTGGTAGTCAACTAGGGTTTGACTGCGGGAAGTGGCCTAGCAGTCGACTGACAAAGGTGGTCAGTCGACTGATATTGTTATCAATCAACTGATGCTCGTTGTTTCGGCCACATAATGGAGTCTCACTCGACCGCTGCAGGCAACAGTCGAGTGATGGCTTCATCAGTCGACTGATGGTCATGATCAGTCGACTGATGTACTAGCCGTTGGATTTTTCCTGCATGGATTACACCGTTGTCTCACGACAACAGTGGCATCAGTCAACTAATGGTCTCTATCAGTCGACTGATCGGCATTTTCCAGCACAGGTAAAAGCTTTAAATAGAGCTCGTGAAGGAGGAAAAAGCCAAGGTTCTTTGAGGTGTTTTGGGGCGAGTTGCTGCTGCAATTCAGGGTCTCCAAGTGCTACTCGATCAACCTAGTAAGCAAGCATTCAAAAGCAAAGTGTTGTAAAGTTTTCTTTACTTGTCTTTTGTATTTCATGTTATATTTTCTTGTAGCATTTAGTTTATTGTTGTAAACTATTGTACGAGGTTTCTCCGCCTCCGACTTGTGTCGAGAAGGAGTATTTGTGATTAGTGGTTGCGTGTACATCACTAGAGCTCTTTAGAGCTCGAACCGTGGAGTAGGAACCATTTGGTTCCGAACCACGTTATATGATTGTGTTCTTGTTGTGTTTGTCTTATTTTGTTATTGTTATTATCTATATTCCACTGCGCTAATGAAGTTTGTAGACGAACACACGGAAGAGTACCATCGACGTATAGCACGACGCTATTCACCCCCCTTCTAGCGTTCCAACGATCTCCAACAAGTGGTATCAGAGCGAGGCCGCTCTTCAAGGTTTAACAACTAAGGGAGTACGCTAAAGGGTGAAGATGGAAGTCCAAGAAAAACTAGGATGGGATATCAACACACATATCCCTTATGCCTTCTATGGACAAGAAGGGTTTATACAATGGAAGGCAAGGATCGAAGACTTCCTAATGATGAGGGACTTCGAAGAATGGTCCATTTTAATGGATGGATTTGAATATCTAAGAGGATCAAAAGGTGGCTTCCTCAAAAAAAAGAGATGGACCAAAAAGCAAGTCCAAGCCTTCGAGAAAAATACCAAGGTAATAAAGAATGGTCCATCTCAATATAACCAGAGGAGCCCGACCTGTCCAACAGAAGCGGTGACATTTTGGACCAAAGAAGGACAAGGTCATAGCGGAAGAGGTGGAAAAACTGCTAAACGCGGGTCATGTAAAGGAAATCCAGTTTCCCGAGTGGGTTTCCAATGTAGTCTTGGTCCCCAAGCCTTCAGGGTAGTGGAGGATGTGTATCGATTTTCATGATTTGAATAAAGCATGCCCTAAAGACTGCTACCCCTTGCCTCGTATTGATCAGTTGGTAGATTCCACCATGGGATATGAAGTGTGTCCCTAATGGATGCGTACCAAGGATACCATCAAATACCTTTGGCCAAAGAAGATCAAAAGAGGGTTAGCTTTGTGATGACAGGGGGGTTATACACTTATGTGGTGATGCCGTTCGGATTAAAGAACGCCGGGGCCACCTACCAGCGCCTCATGGATAAGATTTTTGCAGAGCATAAGGGAAAATGTGCAAGTCTACGTGGACGACATCTTGGTCAAATCAAAGACCACTCGGGATCTAGTCAATGATTTAAATGAAACCTTCGCTACATTGAGACAGTTTAATATGAAGCTGAACCCTAGCAAATGCCTGTTTGGGGTAAAAAGCGGCAAGTTCTTGGGGTACATAGTAAATAAGCAATGAGCTAGATTCAGCACAGCAAAGCACCTGCTAGGAATTTTAATTCTTGCAATTCACCATGACTACCAATTATGGTTCCTAAATGATCAATATTAAGACTTTTATATGAATGTTATGCCCATATGTTTCTAAATGATTCATACTATGATCTTTTATATGAATGCTTGGCGCCTATATGTTGTTAGCAATACGTAACTGAAACGGAGAAATATTTGGCTGGACTCCCACTGCTAGCCAAACCAATAGTCGGAGAGCCATTATGGATGTATCTGGCCGTCTCGGAGGGAGCTATTAGTTCGGTTTTATTGAAACAAGAAGGCTCTCACCAACAGCCTATTTATTATACCAGCCATATCCTGAAGGGGGCTGAATTCCGTTATACAGAGCTAGAGAAGCTGGCATATATCCTAGTATTAACCGTCCGCAAATTGAGGCCATATTTTCTGGCTCATCCCATCACTGTTCTAACTCACAGCGAATTGGGCAAGGTCGTCACTAAGCCCAATTTCTCTGGAAGATTGGTCATATGGGTGGTAGAACTAAGTGAATATGATATTCACTACCAACCCCGAACGGTTATCAAGGCCCAAGCGCTCGCTGATTTTCTAGCGAAGGTACCTTGCGGCCCGGAAGATGGTTCGTCGGCAAAAGAGGAAGGATCAGATGCATGGAGCATATTCGTAGACGGTTCTTCAGGATCTACGGGCAGCGATGTCGGTGTTCTGTTAATTTCCCCTGATAAGGAGGAGACCCGCATAGTCGTACGCCTGGGATATCGGGCATCCAATAATGAGGCGGAATATGAAGTCATTCTAGCGGGATTGCAGGCTGCTAAGGCGGTGGGGGCTTCTTCAATTGTAATCCATTCGGATTCCCAGTTGGTAATATCACAACTTCAAGGTTCTTTCGCGGTTCGGGAGGAAAGGCTGCATAAGTACTTGAAAGCTTTTGAGAAAGAAAAAGCTCAATTTCGGCAAGTCCTCTTAAAGCAAATCCCACGGGAGAATAACGGGAAGGCAGATGAATTGGCTCGGATGGCTAGTGCTATGGAAGGAGTGAAGTCATTGGAAACGGTCCATGCGGAAATCCATACTTCCTTAGCGATATGCAACGTGGAGGAAGACGCACCCGAATCAAGCCTAATTCCTGATTGGAGGACTGACATCATAGCTTATTTACGGCACGGGAAGGTCCCTGAAGAAAAAGTAGCGGCATCTGCTTTAATGTGTCGAGCCAGGCAGTTTACCCTCTTAAATGGAGACTTATACAAGACTTCTTTCGGACGACCCTTATTGAAATGCTTGGGAAGTGAGGATGCGGAATGGGTACTCCGGGAGATTCATGAAGGTTGTTGCAGTAATCATCTAGGAGGGAGAGCTTTAGCAAGGAAGGCCCTGTTAGCAGGATATTTTTGGCCTACTCTCCAACAGGATGCCGCTCGTATAGTGCAGGCTTGCCACTTATGTCGGATAGCAACCGGTCCAAAGCAGTAGACTAAATTAATGAAAGCTATGGTCGCTTAATGTACTTTTGATCAATGGGGAATGGATATAGTGGGTCCGATGCTAGTGGCACCTTTACATAAGAAATTTCTATTGGTGGCTGTAGATTACTTCTCCAAATGGGTGAAAGCAGAACCTCTGGCCAAAATTACTGAAAATGCTGTGATACAATTCTTGTGGAGGAATATTGTCTGTCGATATGGTATTCCTCGGAAGATAGTTAGTGATAATGGATGTCAATTCCAAGGCAAAAAGATCAAAGAATGGTGCCAAAGTCTCAACATTCAGCAAGCTTTCACTTCGGTAGCTCACCCTCAAGCTAACGGGCAAGTGGAAGTGACTAACAGAATTCTCATTCAAGGATTAAAGACCAAATTGGGGGCTTAGAGGGGAAACTGGGTAGAAGAATTGCCAAAGAGTCCTGTGGACCTACCGAACTACACCAAAGACTACAACATGGGAAACTCCTTGATTTAGTATACTGGGATGGAAGGATTATTCCGGTCGAAGCTCTTTTAATAGCGCTCGGATAGAGGTGTCTACGAACGGTCGAACCAACTTATCCAAAAGCAGGTTGGACTTGGTGGAGGAAAAGCGGGAGATGGCACGGAGGCGAGCGGAATTTTACAAGCGAAGAGTGCAGCAAGCCTTTAATAAGAAGGTGATGCCTCGAAGATTTCAAGAGGGGGATTGGGTGTTGCGAAAAGGTAATCCCGCTGGAGACCCTAGAAAGTTGGCCCCAAACTGGGAAGGGCCTTATGAAGTAACACGTCGCGTAGGGTAATTGATACTACTCGAAGATGACCAGGGCAAAAAATTTCCGCGACCCTGGAACGTCATTCATTTGAAACTCTTTCACACTATATGAGAAGTGAGGGATAGAAGAAAAGGAGTGGTGTGGTTCCCGAGAGGGTGTGCTCCCTAACTTGATTGTATTAATTAGACGCGAAGTAACCCCAAATTTTATTAATGAGCCATTTACAATTGCGGTACGGTACCTTTAATAAACTTTGAAAAAGAAAAAGAAGATGAAAAGGAAGCTCCCATTTCGAAGCAATACATCGAATTACAGCTTAAATCAGTCGGGAGGGTAGCATCGAAAGCTAGCCTCCCAATTTAAAGAGAACGAAGGATAAGTTGGAGGAGGTAATCCTTGGTCAGCATATTGCCGAACCGCTTCATTAAATCCGTCCTGATAAGTGGCGCGCAGCAAGATGATGAGTCACTCCTGTCGGTTCGGGCGGTCCGGACTTCGCTCGATGATCGTGACACTTCTCTTGATGCTCTTGAAGTTCTCGACACATGTCAACATATGCGCTAGATACTTCCATAATGGCGTCGCCAAGATGGAAATATCGTCGGCTCGGGAAGTTTGGTCTTGCTGTATAAGGTGCGTCATCTCCACCATATTTTGCGCATCGGTGAAATTCCCTCTCTTTGCTTGAGTAGGATTTGGTTTTCGATGCTCGCCTCTGGAGGAAGTTTCTTGCCTGCGTAGACGGGTGTGAGCATGCATCCTGGAATTCATGAGATGAGTTTTCTTGTACCTCCTTGCATAAGCGGGTGCGGAGGTCCCCTATTTTATCCTGTGCCTTCGGTATTGAATTTGAAGATGAGCGATGGTGTCGGAGTCTTGTTGTTTCCCCTGGAGGAGCTCTGCTACCTACCCTTGAAGGCGTATTAATTCTCGATAAGAGGAAGACTCCTCATCAAGATGAGCCGGCTGGACTTCCCGCTGGAGGAAGGATGGCCCCACACCCGCTCGTTGTTGTTCTTGTAATGCTGCAATGGTATCAGCATCTTTTGAATTTGTTGGCGAGCTTCGCCCAATTGCTCTGGCATAGGTGCGATTGTTACAGGAGTCGTTCTTGATTGGCGTAGCTAAATCTTCCCGTTGTTGCCGCTCCAATTCCAGAGCTTGAGCTCGGTATTGATGAAGAGAGCGGTCCAACTTTTGGTAGTTGGTCAGGGCCTGCACGCTGGTTGTGGAAAAGAAATTGGTTAGTAAGATAAAGTTGGGGAAGTTGATTGAAAAAACATATCAAATCAAGGGCATGGCGTAGGCCTTCCATGCGAGGAACCAATTCCTCTAAATTCAGGATCCGAAGACTCCTGGTGGAAAGGGAAGAAGATGGGACAGATGACGTTGAGGGGGGAATTTCACTTATAATGGGGAGAATGGGGGTAGTATCCATGGGTTGAGAAGGGAAAGAAGGAGGGGCATCACCAAGGCTCACTGGGTGGTAGTCGAGGCAAGATATCAGAGTAGGAGGGAGAAATATGTGCCATAGCTATGAGGTAAGCATGGCAGAGGGACGGAGGGAAGCTAGTTGGGACGAGGAATCCGGAGAGGATGATATGATGAGCACAGGGAAGGAGAGAAGTGGAAGGACACTGGCTAGTGCCCATAGGAGGAGAAGGGCTCTTCAGGCGATGAGTGGAGGGGGAAGTAGGCAGTGAGGGGATATCAATCGCCATGGGTTCAGAGGTGGAATCGTATTCAGGGGAAAAAGAAGGCAGAGGTGAGCCAGCCTTTGTCGTTAGCTGCATGGAAGTACATCCTCCCCAGATTTATCCTCAGATTGCGGTGAAGGAGAAGGTGACTTCCGAACATTTATGGCGGAAGGAGAAAGAGTGGGAGAGCTAGGGTTTGTAAATGACGGAGGAAATGAGGAGGGGCTGATTACCCAGCTTCTCCTCGGGATGGAGGTAACAAGGGTTCCAGGAGGAGGAGAGGAAGAAATGCGAGATGGAGTAGGTGTGGTGGTGATCGAGGAAGGTGAAGAGGAAGACGAAGTTGACGGCTGACCAGCGCCTCGCTTGAGGTGTGAGTAACGGCTCGCTATTTCTTGAAAGAAGGTGGAATGCATCTTGATGACCTGAGAATAAGGAAAAAGGGCTGAAATAGGGGATTGAGGCAATAGAGTATGGCGGCGGAAAAACGAACAGACGAAGAAGAAGGAGACAAAAAGGCGAAGGGATGAAGATAGCAAGAGAAACGAAGACGAAGGACCCCCTATAAAAGGAGGGAAGAATGGGCTTGTAACCATTATTGGGCTCCTCGTTTATAGTGAAGGAGGCCCTAAGTGGAAGGGAAAGAAGGGTTTATTTTTCTAAGGGCCCATTATGTATTAAGGCCCTCATTTTCATGGGAAGGAACGGATGTAAGTGTTCCCCTTCAAGGGGAAAAGCAGAAAGAAGGATGATATGAAGGTGTCGCATTCTTTATGTTGAAGGCCTTTAAGCAATATATATTATTATTTTATCCCCGCGAAGCGGAAGAAATCCCCTTGTGGTGGCGGAACGAAAGAACCGAAATTTCCTCAGTTAAATATTATATCATTTTTATCCCCGCGAAGCGGAAGAAATCCCCGTGTGGTGGTGGAACAGAAGAACCGAGATTTCCTCGGTTATATATTATATAATTTTTATCCCCGTGAAGTGGAAGATATCCCCGTGTGGTGGTGGAACGGAAGAACCGAGATTTTCTCGGTTATACTTAATTTTTATCCCCGCGAAGCGGAAGAAATCCCCGTGTGGTGGCGGAATGGAAGAACTGAGGTCTCCTTAGTTATATATAATTTTTATCTCCGCGAAGCGGAAGAAATCCCCGTGTGGTGGTGGAATGGAAGAACCGAGATTTTCTCGGTTATACTTAATTTTTATCCCCGCGAAGCGGAAGAAATCCCCGTGTGGTGACGGAACGGAAGAACTGAGGTTGCCTCAGTTATATATAATTTTTATCCCCGCGAAGCAGAAGAAATCTCCGTGTGGTGGTGGAACGGAAGAACCGAGATTTTCTCAGTTATACTTAATTTTTATCCCCGCGAAGCGGAAGAAATCCCCATGTGGTGGCGGAACGGAAGAACTGAGGTCTCCTTAGTTATATATAATTTTTATCCCCGTGAAGCGGAAGAAATCCCCGTGTGGTGGCAGAACGGAAGAACCGAAATTTCCTCGGTTATACTTAATTTTTATCCTCGCGAAGCGGAAGAAATCCCCGTGTGGTGGCGGAACGGAAGAACTGAGGTCTCCTCAGTTATATATAATTTTTATCCCCGCGAAGCGGAAGAAATCCCCGTGTGGTGGCGGAACAGAAGAACCGAGATTTCCTCGGTTATACTTAATTTTTATCCCCGCGAAGCGGAAGAAATCCCCATGTGGTGGCGGAACAGAAGAACTGAGGTCTCCTCAGTTATATATCATTTTTGTCCTCGCAAAGCGGAAGAAGTTGAAGTCCTTATTTAACTTTGTATTATTCTATTCCCGTGCAGCGGTAGAGCAGCAGAGTTGGCTCATTTAGCGACTCTATATTATTATATTCCCGGTAGGATAAAAAGGCAGAAGAGCCGATATATGCCTCAGCTGTATGTCAGTCTATGTAAATATGAAAAAAAGTAAAGCGTGGCATAACTCAAGAGACATTGGAAGAAGAAGATGAACCGGAAAAGTTCACTAATGTGGGAAAATTACATATTCTAAGTCATTTACAAAGAGGAGATAACAAAAGAAACCCTTATACATCTAGGGTATTACAGTTCTTTGTTGGAAGGAACAGATGGAGCTCCTTTGCGCAGGAAGATTTGCACAGTAGTTGCCAAAGATAAGACTGCTGCAGGAAGATTTGCTTGGATAGCTCCGTTTGGGACCCGACCAATTGTTGACGCAAAGAGCGATTCTTGTGAAGCTTCCTCACCGTACAGTAAATACCTCAGCTCCTCCAGGTTAGCTATGTAGCGGCAATCGTCTATCTGTTCTTCAGCAGGAGAGGAATTGCTGCCTTGTTCCGATGGTCGGTCCATGACAAAGGGAAAGAAAAGGGAAAGATGGAAGCTATACGGTAAGGGTTGGAAGTCTTTATAGCGAGGAAGGAGAAGGGTGCATTTATTTGTAGAAGAGATAGGGATAATAAATGCCAGTGAAGAAGGGGAAGCGTAGAGACAGTAGGTGGAGGGTTGCCGAAACTGTAACTGTAATTAAGAGGGTCCGAATCCCCGGGAGATGGTAAAAGAAGGTATTTTCGGGCCAGATTACAGTCCTCCTGAGGACAGAAACCTTACTTCTACAAGAAAATGACAAAAGAAAATATCAGTTCCCTCCCTCATTTTTATTAACATGTTTGAAAAAGATTACATCGTTTAATCTATGAAGGCTTTTTGTTGCTGTTAATAGAAGAAGAATTCGAGGGTTCCTGGGGTGGGGAAGGTGCCAAGATGACCCTGAAGCACTCGCCTTGGGCGAGAGGTATTGCTGATGGACCTTCATTGAAAGGAGGAGGATGAACTCTTGCCGGGGAGACTGGAATGAAGGCCATCGCCGGTGGAAGTGGGGGAAGTTCGGCAGCAGCCCGGGGGTCTCCCACTATGTACTCCCATGTGAAGGGAGGGTTCCACACCCGATTGCGGAACGAGGGAAATGGTCTTGTGAAAGACCTCTCGTGGGAGGTGGAGCTGGGGTGTAGGCGGAAAGGAAGGGGGCGAAAAGTCGAGGTGGCGGTTGGCGGTCTCGAATCTTGATGTCTTAAAACCAGTCTTGCAGCTCGAAAGATTCTGAATCTGAAGAAATTTCGATTGGATGTCCCACTGAAGCCATGAGAGTGAGATAGAAGGACGAAGACATGGAGGGTGATGATTTATAGCGGAAGGAAAGCGACGGCAGTAGTTCTTAGGAAGGGGAAGAAGATGAAGAGACTGATATCGTTTCCGAAGCAGTAAGAGAGACAGAGAAGATCAACAGGCGAAAGGCATTTAAAGTGTTGGCTGAACCAAAATTGGGTCGGATATGAATAATATCATTCGAGACCTTCCATGCAAGTCCCCAAACTGACTAAGTGATTGCGCCATACGACACGAGAAAAGAAATAACAGTATAAAAAGAGAGCAGTTTAAAATTGGTTCAGAATTTCCGACCCACCAGGGGGCATGCAAGGATGATGACAACAAGACATATTGGCAAAATTACTGTTCAACAACAAGGAAGAAGTCGTTAACAAAATTACAAGGAAGAGAGTATTGAAAGTTACAACTCAAATAGTTCAGGAGGACACTTAGCTAGCGCATCTACAGGATTTAAATAGTTGGTGTCCGTGCCAGGGGGTGGGTATCCTCATTCGGCATTTTGAGCCGAAGACCCCTCAAAGCCTAGTACGAATAGATTTACCCCCTTCTTGACGTATCGCCCCTTAAGATCGACTTCTTGCTCCTTCAGCTGATCTTGACATTTGGCCAGCTGGGATTGACTTTTCGCCAATTCGGCCACCAAGGCATCTTTTTCGGTAGCTGCTTGTATGGCTTGCCGTCCCAGAGTCGAAAGGGCCTCAGAATATTTCTTGTAAAGGGTGGATTGTTGCCGAGCCGCCATTGATAAGGCTTGAGGAAGAGCCGCCACCATGGAAGAAAGCTCCTGACATTTCTCTATCTGAGATTGCTTTGCATGGCGGGAGGTGCCTCCTAATGTCGCTCAGACGTACAATTTCCTTTCTTGGGTGAGAACGATTCTCAGGTTGCTGTACCAGTCCAGGAAATTTGCTTCATTGAGCTTGTCCTTCTCAAGGACAGAACGCAGGGAGAGAGTGTTCGTGTTTGTCGACATAGTAATCTACAACATACACAATGCAGAAAATTAATATCATATTCCTTTTATCATTTAATTAGGCCTTAATCAAATGATGCTCCCACTGAATTATAGTAATTTTGTAGAATCGAGTTATGGATGTGGTCAAACCACATTACTAGATTCATACAAACTAGCTATAATTCTTGCGGGACAAGATCCACATCATACTAAGCCTTGAGTTAGCTTTGGCTAAATCGCCCAAGACTTAGTATGATCGGTGGGTAACACATTACCAATTACATCTCTATGCAACTCTTGTTTATAGGATCAAGACCCACATTTACAAAAGACCTTGAGTTAGCTTTGGCTAAATCGCCCAAGATTTAGTGTAAATGCGATCTTATCCTATCTTTCCAACGGTTGGAATATGTCTATAGTTCTACTCGATCCAATTGAGTTAACTAGTTTTACTCAATCTAATTGAGCTTACTCTAACCCAAGCCGTGATAGGCGGGACCAAGATTATTCCTCTGCACCCTACCAAGATAATATGCGTTGCTCTGCTTTGGCAGATTCAACAACTACAAATGATCGAGGTAGTGATGGGTATCAACGACTTGGTAGGCATTTTCAAGTTGATTCGATTAAGATCTAATCTAATTGTAATGTGTATCATATACGCATTAAGGTCTTTATTATCCTATACTAGCATGCATCACATACATACAAGCATTATTCTAGCATGCATCATATACATACAAGAAAAATATCCTAGCATGCATCATATGCATACAAACATTATTCTACTAGCATGCATCACATACATACAAGCATAACATATATATATATATATATATATATATATATATATGTAAATTATTTGTGATTAGGTCATGAACCTACTACGATCTTCTCAAGCCAATGAGAAGATCGGACAGTCAACCTAGGGTTAGCGGCTTCTCTAAGCGCCTCCTTTGACCGCCATGTATCGTCGGCACCCTTCTCGTAACTCCGTCTAGAAGTGGACCTTCCACCGCTCCATTTTGTACATTACAAACATGAAACTCGAGTTACATTCGAGTCTAAAACTATTTACAACTAGAATTTTAAAAAGAAGAGGCACGATGCGTAGGTTGCATACCCTATACAACAAGCACAATCATAAAGTACAACAAATTAACATCCAATCATATTGGGGTTCTTGGGCCATGACCATCACAAAATTATACATAATAGTAAATTATGTATTTTACAGAAAATTTCTATAATTTTTCCTATTTTTTTCAATTTTATGAGTCACCTCTCCGTACGGTCCCTAAGCTTAAGCTTCCGCGCGATCAAGGACAAGGCCCCTTTCAGGGATAGGGGCAGTGCCCCTACTCGCAAAAATAAACTTTGCGAGTGTCCCTACTAGATCTTACAGTGACTTAAGTCACTGTCCCAAAAACCTAAAG
The DNA here is from genome assembly GCA_025175895.1 of Wurfbainia villosa. Classification (NCBI taxonomy): domain Eukaryota; kingdom Viridiplantae; phylum Streptophyta; class Magnoliopsida; order Zingiberales; family Zingiberaceae; genus Wurfbainia; species Wurfbainia villosa. Next base: position 37,216,127 of record CM045990.1, read on the forward strand.
CGAGAACTCACCATTTCGGAGAGTTTTTCTTGGTGGTTGAAGCCTACAAGTGTCCCAACACTCGTTGCTTCGACTCTTCGAGAAAAATACCCAAAATTCTATAAAAATAGGAAATTTACAGAAACTTAAAAATCTATAATTTTTATATCTAATACAAAAACTACAAATATGAAACACATACATGCTTCGCACGTGGCTCTGATACCACTATTGAGTCTAACCGAGCCGCAAAAATCATTTTTTGCGTTGCGGAAACTCAAAATAAAACATGTATGTGTTTAAAGATCCTAGATCTACCTTAGATATACAAGATAGAGCATTACCCTCATAGCGACGCCCTTCGCTTATCTCGCTCGTCCAAAAGCTTTGTCAGAACTCAAGAGTGTCAAGTGTACACTCCTGTATTGGTATCCACACGGACAAATGGTGGAAAAAACACAACCTAGAGTGTGCTAGTACCCCTTGGAAGTTTCGACAAAGGTAGAGGATTGGGGGAGAGCTTGAGAGGAAGATGATCCAAGGAAGAAGAAGATGGAGTTACACCCAAATGAATTCCCATCTAATGGAAAAAGTGGTCGGGCACTAATTGTTGGGGGGTTACATGCATGCATGTAACTCCAAGAGCCAATGGCTCTTGGTCTCCCTCATGAGGTGGCACCACATGATAAGTCCATGATGATGTAGAACACCATCATTGGCCAGCCCCCATGCCAAGTCATCATGACATGGCAATTGGTCAAGTCAAAATTGACCATTCATCTTCCCTCTCAAGTCAAGTCAAACTTGACCTCTTATCTCCCATGGTTGATCAAATCTAACCACTTGATTCAAGTCAATTTGATTTAATGAATCTCTATTCATTAATTTAAATTGACTCAATGAATCAAATCTAAATTAGACTCATTCAACACTTGAATAAAATTGAGTCTAACTCAATTAGTCTAATTTGGATTACTCTTAATCCAATTTGGTTCATCCCATGAACCTAATCCTCATGGTTCATCATATGAACCTAATCTCCATCTAATTGCCCTTTGTGTGTGACCCTATAGGTTCTTGTAATGTTGGCAATGCTCCTAAATTGATTAAGAATATAAGCAATGAGCGGTATCTAGCAACAAATCATTGCTACCCAAGTTACAAGAATGTTGAGCTCCAACATCACCTTTGTGACTACTAATTGTGACTCTCACAATATGTGACAATGTCCCTCTATCCTTGACATCTAGATTGACCAATCGAGGCATAGACCGTTTCTTTCTCGTTACAATCTATATCTTTAACTCAAATTAAACTCACTTTAATCAAATGACTCATTTAGGCATGGCCATGCACTTCGTGGTCTCACTCTATCAAGAATATCGATGTCACCCCCGTCATATAGGAGGGATAGATCTCATCTACATCACTCACATCCCTCCGCATAATTTGTTACATACCCGATGTCGCCTTTATAGTCCACCCATTTACGGGTGACGTTTGACGAAGCCAAAGTATGCAACTCCTTATGTAGGGAACCATGGTGACTTCAGGTCCAAGAACTAATAGTCATACTAATAGTCACATGAGAAAGTATATGACACTCATATAACGATCCATGATACTTTCTCATGGCGGGTCATTCAGTATACATTCTCCAATGCATACCCATGTGTCAACTTGATATCTCATATCCATGACTTGTGAGATCAAGTCATCGAGTTGACCTACATACTAGTCTCTATGCATTAACATTGTCCCTGAATGTTAATACTTGACTAGGAATGATTAAGAGTAGTGTTCTCTATATCATCTCATTATCGATTCAACCAATCGATTGATATAGATAAGAACCTTCTACTCAAGGACGTTATTATACTTAGTTTATTTGGCACCAATACATGTAAATATAATAACCATGCCTTTATAAATAGGAATATGATACAATAAAGTCCATACAACAATCATCACATGTTTGGCTCTATGGCTTTCACTAATAGGCTAGTGCGATGGATGAACAAGTCATGGATGACTTGGAGGGATCCGAGAGGCGTGAGGCTGACGGAGGTGGCTAGAAGGCTTAGGTCTAGGCTATGGGTGGTCTAGCAAGTATGGAGGAATCATATTTGGGTTAAACCTCATGTTTGAGGTGTGCCAGTCGACTGGTGTCATATGTCAATCGAATTGTGGTAGTCAACTAGGGTTTATCATGAAGTGGCCTAGCGATGACGACAAAGGTGGTCACCGATCGATATTGTTATCAATCAACCGATGCTCGTTGTTTCGCCACATAATGGAGTCTCACTCGACCGCAGTAACAATGAGTGATAAGCTTTCATCGATCGTGATGGTCATGATCGATCGATCGATGTACTAGCCGCTGGATTTTTCCTCGCATGGATTACACCGCTGTCTCACGACAATGGCATCGATCCAACTAATGGTCTCTATCACGATCGACGGCATTTTCCAAAGACAGTAAAATCTTTAAATAGAGCTCGTGAAGGAGGAAAAAGCCAAGGTTCTTTGAGGTGTTTTGGGGAGCTTGCAATTCAGTGGTCTCCAAGTGCTACTCGATCAACCTAGTAAGCAAGCATTCAAAAGCAAAGTGTTGTAAAGTTTTCTTTACTTGTCTTTGTATTTCATGTTATATTTTCTTGTAGCATTTAGTTTATTGTTGTAAACTATTGTATGCGAGGTTTCTCCACCTCGACTTGTGTCGAGAAGGAGTATTTGTGATTAGTGGTTGCGTACATCACTAGAGCTCTTTAGAGCTCGAATCGTGGAGTAGGAACCATTTGGTTCCAACCACGTTATATGATTGTGTTCTTGTTGTGTTTGTCTTATTTTGTTATTGTTATTATCTATATTCCACTGCGCTAATGAAGTTTGTAGACGAACACACGGAAGAGTACCATCGACGTATAGCACGACGCTATTCACCCCCCTTCTAGCGTTCCAACGATCTCCAACAAGTGGTATCAGAGCGAGGCCGCTCTTCAAGGTTTAACAACTAAGGGAGTACGCTAAAGGGTGAAGATGGAAGTCCAAGAACAACTAGGATGGGATATCAACACACCTATCCCTTATGCCTTCTATGGACAAGAAGGGTTTATACAATGGAAGGCAAGGATCGAAGACTTCCTAATGATGAGGGACTTCGAAGAATGGTCCATTTTAATGGATGGATTTGAATATCTAAGAGGATCAAAAGGTGGCTTCCTCAAAAAAAAGAGATGGACCAAAAAGCAAGTCCAAGCCTTCGAGAAAAATACCAAGGTAATAAAGTTTTTGGTTGATTTAATACCTAACAATATCTTATGTATGTTAGGTAATTATATAGATGCTAAGGAGCTATGGAGCCAAGTGGCAAAGCTCCATGAAGAATCTTCATCGGCTCAAGAAGAGGAAGAAGCCAAGGAAGAATTATCATCATCCTCACAAGGAAGGGAGGACTTGGAGGTTGAGAGACCATCAACATCCAAGGAAGGAGAGGAAGTAGAATTGGAGGAGACCTCCACCTCTAGGATTGAGGGGGAGGAAGTTAGACCACCTTCCATGCCAGAGCAAGAGGAAGAGCCTTCGACATCCAGTTAAGATGAAGAAGCTCAAAATCCAACTCTGGCCTCCATTGACTTAGGTAACTCAAACACCATAATTCAAAATAAAAATAATATTATGTGTTTTGAGTGTAGGGAATTTGGGCACTATAAGATTAAGTGTCCAAAGAAAATCAAGAAAGCTCCACCGGCATCCAAAAGTCAAGAAAAATCAAAGGAAATCGGTTCCCCAACCATCAAACGCAAGGAGCATATTATATGCTTCAAATGTAGTCAAAGAGGAATTAATGCCCTAGGGGGAGCAAAAAGGGGCAAGAAGGAGCAACTCATGTAGGGGGAGCCACTAAGGTAAACCCTAAGGTATATTTTAATAATGCTCCTATTTTAGTTAATAGACAAAAGCATGCTAGGAATTTTAATTTTCTTGCTATATCTCATGAAAAGCATGTTGGAAATAACAAATATTTTTGTTTAGGAGCTAAAAATATCTACTTAGGAAATAAGGAGAAATTTGGGACTAATGTCCCTAAAAATATCTTATCTAAGGACAACCTTAGGTCAAACAACTCTAGACCAATTTTACCTAGGGAATCTATCAAGAAAATAGGAGAACATCTAGGCTTAAACCCTAAATGGACTAGGCATATGCCTAGGAAGTTCCATGTCCAAAGACCAAATAAAAATTCTACAATTGGGAAATTAGAATTAGAAAATCAAGCCTTGAGATCAAGGCTTGAGAAATTAGAAAAGACCCTTAAGAAGATGCAAAATCAATTTCAAGGGTCTAATGGTCAAGGTCAAGGGTCCAAATCTCAAAGTCAACACCTAGGACCTAAAAGACAAAAGTCAACCAAGAGCGAGAAGGGTTTGGGTCACAAACCTAAGCCTAAGGTGGCTTATCATAGTGTTCCATTTGATTATGGAACACAAACTAGGTCTAGGAAGACGAAGGTCAATAGGAAAGTCATCCCTAGAGTTGACCAAGGTATGTGCCTAGTGGCTAGGGTTTCAAGGAAACCTAGGGAAGCCACTAAGAAGGTTGCAAGGGGAGTCACCCCTAGAGTCAACCTAGGCAAGACCCAAATGACCAAGGCTAGCAAGCCTAGAAGGGTCATTAGGGAGGTTATCCCTAAGGAATACCTAATTAATCCAATGAGCTCAAATAGATTTTGGGTTCCTAGGAGCGTGATTGACTCACGCTAAATGGGTTAAGTTGTGTCAATCTTGAATGGATGGGTAGTTAACTCAATCATAGCAAAGTTGACATTTTAGGTCATTTCCAAGGTTATGGATATCTTGGAAATAGATTTGAATTATGTTCCTAAAAGATTTTAGGATGTGCCAATATTATTTGAGAAGTTTGATAAATTGATCAAATTGGCACAATTTAGGTTTAGAGGTCTTAGTGTGTCATTTTGGGTTTTTGTCACACATGGGAGGTTAATAGTAATATGGCAAAATAAACCTAAATGGCAATTAATATTAAGTGTTAGGTATTCTTATACCTATATCTTTTATATGTCATGTTTTGATTGCCATATAACATGGCATGACATCATGCTTAGCTTTAATCTTTTATATGTCATGATTATGTTTAGGATTAGGACTAATGTCATGTGTTTTTAGATTATACCATATGCCATGACATCATGATCATTGGTTATGTTTTAATTATGCTATATTTTATGCCATGATCATACATGCATTTTATTTTGTTTAAAATTGATTTAAGGACAATGGCATGACTTGAAGTCCCATTTATAAGGGAATCAAGTAGTGTTGCCTTAGCAAAATGCATGAGACCTTAGCTTTAGATAAACCAAAACCCACATCTCACATTACATTAACATGTATGTGTATTTATATACCCTAGATACATGTGAGATGATAGGATATGAGTTAAGTTCAAGATGCATAGTTTTTGCATCTAGATGAATTAAAACTCATCTTATTTCATTTGTGGATCATTAGGAAAGCTTGTGTACAAGTCATGTATATAGAGCCCAAGGAATATGATCCAAAATAAGGTTTTGAAAACTTTTTAAAATCATTTTGAAAAACCTTGGTGAAGTCTATCTTTTGATAGCAATCACCATTGATGAAATTGATACAAAGTGAGCTAAAACTTTGAAGTTTTTATTTACTTTTGGATTTTGTATCAATTTTGATATTTTATGGGTAAAATATTTTTCTATTATTTTTCACCCATTGTATTGCCTATAAGTAATATACGTATGAAATTTCATGATTTTTCGATATACGTAGAATTACTTATGAATTTCCAAAATCCATTTCTGATAACTGAAATTCAGAAATTTCAGTTATTAATCGACTACTCTTAGTGGCAATCGACTGATGTGACAGTGATCGATGTGTCGATTGATCGTATCTCATTTCGGATAAACAAGGTTGTTTTAAACCACTCCTAACCCTAGGATATACTTTGGGAAGCATTTTAAAGGGTGAAAATCCGTTGAATATGGATTTGGAGAAGTGTTAGGATGATGTATCAAATTTAAGGGTAGGAAAGTTCATGTTTGAACTTTGAACCTTATTTTTTATGGTTTAGAGTTCCTATTGGCTTAGGGACTTCCCAAGGATATTGTTGGTGCAATTGTCAAGGGGGAGCAAACCTTTAGGGGGAGTTATCCATCATGGGATGATGGATGTGTTTTTCTTCTTAAAGGGGAGAAGTTATGGGGAAAATTGGGTATCTCAAAACCAATTTGGAAATTAGGAGAGCGTATAGGATTGCATCTCTTGAGTGATATGGGACTTATCACTAGGAAGATAGTAGGCATCCTAGGTATTTTTTGGACCAAGGGGGAGATTGTAAGATTTCATTGGGACATGAGACATTGACCTCCTTGGAGAGAACCTTTTTGATGATAGTCAAAAAGGGGAAGAGAGTAAAATTACCAATTTGGATAATTGGTAAGAGAATTTGAGTTAGGGACCTAACTTAAGGTTGGTTTTGTCAAACATCAAAAAGGGGGAGATTGTTGGTGCAATTGACCCAGGTCACGATTGACCAAACTCGAGTTTGACTCGAGTGATGTTTTGATGTTTGACATAGTATGTTTGACATGGAAGTTGACATTGATGTTTGACATTGATGACGGTAAATATGTTGGGGAGATTGTTGGAGCAATCGACCTGGGTTATGATTAATCAGACTCGAGGGAGACTTTGATGGTTGACTAGGGTTGACCATGTGTTATGGGAAAGTCCAAGCATGGGTCTTGGCATGGAAAGTCCAACATGGGTTGGCAAGGAAAGTCAAAGCTTGAGTCTTGGCATTTGAGAAGTTCAAGGGGTTTGATATTGGTGGCGTAAAGTCCAAGCGGGAGTCTTGGCAGCATAAGTCCAATAGTTGGCGGCGTAAAGTCCAAGCGGAGTCTTGACGACATAAGTCCAATGTACCTTGGCGGTATAGACACCATTAGTATGACATAGCCGATGGAAGCACCTGAAGGCTAGCGCGATGGATGAACAAGTTATGGATGACTTGGAGGGATCCGAGAGGCGTGAGGCTGACGGAGGTGGCTAGAAGGCTTAGGTCTAGGCTACGGGTGATCTAGTAAGTATGGGGTAACCATATTTGGGTTTAACCTCATGTTTGAGGTGTGTCAGTCGACTGGTGGTAGTCAACTAGGGTTTGACTGCGGGAAGTGGCCTAGCAGTCGACTGACAAAGGTGGTCAGTCGACTGAACAGCCTATCAGTCGACTAATGCTCGGTGTTTCGGCCACAGAATGGAGTCTCACTCGACCGTTGCGGGCAACAGTCGAGTGATGGCTTCATCAGTCGACTGATGGTCATGATCAGTCGACTGATGTACTAGCCGTTGGATTTTTCCAGCGTGGATTACACCATTGTCTCACGACAACAGTGGCATCAGTCGACTGATCGGCATTTTCCAGTACATGTAGAAGCTTTAAATGGAGCTCGTGAAGGAGGAAAAAGCCAAGGTTCTTTGAGGTGTTTTGGGGCAAGTTGCTGCTGCAATTCAGGGTCTCCAAGTGTTACTCGATCAACCTAGCAAGCAAGCATTCAAAAGCAAAGTGTTGTAAAGTTTTCTTTACTTGTCTTTTGTGTTTCATGTTGTATTTGCTTGTAGCATTTAGTTTATTGTTGTAAACTATTGTACGAGGTTTCTCCGCCTCCGACTTGTGTCGAGAATGAGTATTTGTGATTAGTGGTTGCGTGTGCATCACTAGAGCTCTTTAGAGCTCGAACCGTGGAGTATGAACCATTTGGTTCCGAACCACGTTATATGATTGTGTTCTTGTTGTGTTTGTCTTATTTCGTTATTGTTATTATCTATATTCCGCTGCGCTAACGAAGTTTGTAGACGAACACGTGAAAGAGTTCCATCGACGTATAGCACGACGCTATTCACCCCCCCCCCTCTAGCGTTCCAGCGATCCCCAACATCAAGGGCTTAGTATATGCTAGAGGATCGCTCCTAAGGCTAAGGAACAAGGGAAGGTCTTCATCTCACAAAAACCCTAGCAATATATTAGTAAGATAGCGAGAGAAAGTAAGTATTTCTCACCTGCATTATAAGTAGCTCTTCGATTGTTTTATCTAGTTTCTTTTCCTATGTTTTGTTAGATTATATGTTTTGATAAGATTATATGTGTGTGTTCAAATTTATAGGTAAGGTATATATCATTTTAAGCAAGATATAAGATCACCAGGATGTTATTTCTTTCTTATAGTATAAGTAACTCTTCAATTTGTACATCTAGCTTCTATTATCATGTGTTGTTCAGATTTATATGTTCTGTTTAGATTATGGTTGTTCGGATTTATGGGTATTTTAGGTGTATTTCTTTGGAATCAAGATATAAGATCACAAGGATGCTTCCCCTACGAGTTTTGGGGACAAAGAGCATGATCAAATGTCTTGAAAGGCTTCCTATATGAGTTTTTGGAGTATGATCATGTTAAATGTTATTATATGGCAAAATCAGTATGTCATATATAAAGAAAGTATTTTATTTTAAAGCGGCATGTACTGGGCCCTTAGATCGCCCACGGGCCCTAGACCACCCTTAGTAAGTTGGCCTAATAAGTTCGGTGGCTAGCTACCCCGAATTCTATTAGGGTTGCGCACAAATTGGTACTATGTCGGGCTGCCCAAACAAGGATGATTAGTATTTTAAAGTATATATGTATATATGGTTTCTAAAGTTAACTAAAGCACAAGGTTTACAAGCATAAGTATATCTCATGTGCATGTTTCTACAAGCGAAGCATATTTAAAAATCATGTATGGCAAGTTGTGTATTTCAAGTTCATGCATTTCAAGTTGAACCATTGTGTTATGTACAAGTGTTTCTAAATGTTTAATATAGAAAGTTCATGCATTCAAGTTGAACCATTGTGTTAGGTACAAGTGTTTCTAAATGGTTAATGCAGAATTTTCTTAATGGCAAGTATGAGCATATGTTGCATGCAAGTATTCTAATAGCATGTTTTTCTTAATGCGATGTTTTGTGAGAATAGGAGGAACTTACTAAGCTTTATTGCTTATAGTTTGCATTCCTTATACTGCAGATAAGGGTAAAGCAAGGCTTGAGTAAGAGGGGGCAACGGATGAAGTGATTGGTGTGTGTGGTGGCGGAACAGTGGATTACGATTCTGAACTTGCTAGTATTATGTTATGTTAAGACCTTTGAACGTGCTAGTGTGTTAGTGTCCATGTTATGTGTGTGAGTATATTGTGTCTAAGAATGTCGAACTTGCTAGTATCATGTTATGTTAAGACCTTTGAACACACTAGTATTATGTTATGTTAAGACCTTTGAACATGCTAGTGTGCTAGAGTTCATGTTATGTGCTTGACTATCATTCTGGGGTGAACATAGGCGCACACGGCCAGGCCGTGTTTTTCAACACGGTTGTGGGTGGGACACATGGCCAGGCTGTGTTTTTCAACACGGTCGTGTGTCGCTATTTTATGAGTTGAGTTATTTCTCTATCTTCCGCTATTTCAAGTTAAGAGTATTATGATACTTGTTATCAAAACCATGTTGAGATCTTGTTACGAGTTGTTGACACTCTTCTATTTAAATCAGGTATTAGTTAAATTAGAAAATAGTGTAAATGAGTTCATGGAATAATTGAGACATGTTTGGTTTATAATTAAAGTATGATGGTAACACCTCCCTTTCTAGAGTAGAGAGGGGGGGGGGGGTACACTTTCCCATTGCCAACCTCAATGCTTAGACTTTCCAATTGCCAAGATCATTCTTTGACTTCTCCATTGCCAAAGTTCACTAGGACTTTATGCCGCTAAGAATACATACTTGGACTTATGTTTCCAAGATTTCACCTTTGGACTTCCCTTGCCAAACATTCGTATTTGGACTTTTCTTGCCAAGATCATTCTTGGACTTTTCAAGCCAAATATCCAAACTTGGACTTCCGAAATTGATTGCTCTAACAATCTTTCCCAAATAATCTTCCTCATATGACTTTGGATACCTCAATCATCCACTAGTCACATGGTTAACATATGGTCAAACCATATCCAACCGTATTGACAAACATCAAAACATTACTCGAGTTCCACTCAAGTTTGGCCAACATTGACTCGAGGCCTATTGCACCAACACCTGACCTACCAGGTCTTCCCTTACATAGTCATCCGATCACTCTTAACCTACCAAGACTTTTCCTCTTCCCGTGCCAAGTATCTATACTTGGACTATCATTACACACTTGGACTTACACGGCCAAGACTCCACTCTTGGACTTTCCATCATCAACTCCCACTTGGATTTTGCCTTATCAAGTATCTGGTCAACCTTGATCTCCTTGACTTCACACTCATCTCTATATGACTGTGGATGTCTCATACCATCCCATAGTCATACTATCATCCACACTCAAGCACATTATTAAACATTAAAATACTACTCGTGTCCCACTCGAGTCTGGTCAATCGTGACCTAGATTGATTGCACCAACATTATGTTTGGGGGTATTTGATGTACAAGAATCATATGCATTTTTATATTCTATTTACCATGCATTTCTAGAATTTCTCTCATATTTCATGCATAAAATATAGCATTTACTTTCCTTTCATATTTTCTTAGTTCAGATTACTACGGGATGTTTTTCTATATGCAGGAGCCATTTTTAGGGATTAACATGCCCTAACCATGCTCTTTGGCATAACCATGTTGATCACCACGATTTCGGCATGCCTACGGATCAATCCAGCATCTGACACACCCTGTCCGTGCTATTTAGCACATCTATGTTCCAACCTCTAGAGTCTGGCATGGCTAGGGCATGCCACCTGGCATACCCATGCCATACCCAATCCCCAACTGCAGATGATGAGAGAGTAGCACGGGTAGGCAGAGCCACGACTCCATCGCTGCACGATTTCTCCTAAAATAATGGATTCCCTCCTTTAAAAGGAAATCTAGGGCACGCTAAGAAAAAGAGGGCGAAGGGGAGATTCGAAGAAATCGTCAAGGAGCATCCTAGGGCATGTTACGGGCCGTGGAGGAGAAGTCCTAAGTTGGAGGAAGCCTTCTACGACATCGACAAACTTGTTCTATCTTTATTTCTTTTCTTTTGAGAATTGTCAAATGTCTTCTTATACATTGTTGCGATCTTTTCTCTAAATTATGGAGTAATTCTCTACGATCTTAGGATTAGGGAATAGCTCTTTATTTATTTGTCTTGGATTCTTGGAACTCTTCTATTTATCAAACTGCATTTTTCTGAATTGGTTTATACCATGCGTGTTGATTATCTTGCGAGTTTATTGGCCACTTGTTCGCATGTTTTAAGGTTTGAAAGATGAATCGAAAGGTTAACTTCACTCCCAAATTTATAGAACTGATCTTGAAGGATTTATAATAAGTAAGGGCAGACGGTTGGATTTGAACGGCTATGGTTCTTATGACAAGTTCTCATTACGAACAAGGTCATCTATACATGAATTCCACGAAAGTAATTAGGACCTCTTGAGGACTTCATAAATTATCCTAGAACATAAACAAATTGTCTAATCTTGGTTTTTATGAATAATAGGTAGTAAGTTTAGAATTTGATCCACTAGGGTTCTTGTGACATATTCCCAATGCGAACAAGGTCATCTACATACGAATACCATGAAAGTAAGATCCAAGTTAGGTAAATATATCAATTTGACCTTTAAAGAGGCATCTGATGTTGGTGCAATCGACCCAAGTCACGATTGACCAGACTCGAGTTTGACTCGAGTAGTATTTTGATGTTTAACGATGAGTTGACCATTGTTTGATAAAGGGTTGATTATATGGTTAACATGGAGTTAACCATATGATGGAGAAGTCCAAGTGGGACACTTGGCATGGAAAGTCCAAGCATGGGTCTTGGCAATGGTAAAGTCCAAGTCTTGAGTACTTGGCATGGAAAGTCCAAGCATGGGTCATGGCAAGGGAAAGTCCAAGCTTGAGTCTTGACAATTGGAAAGTCCAACATGGGTTGACAAGGAAAGTCTAAGGGTGTTGTAACGCCCGCCCTTCCCGTCCTCCTAACACACATCCTATAGACGGGCGGTGGCGCTACGCGATCATACATTCATGCATATAACAGCGGAAGCATTTAAAAACTTTACAACTTTTAACTCTAATTACATTAACCCAATTAACCTAACAATTTAATCATGGCAAAAGGTCTTAGCAATTTATTTAACTAAACATGTATTAATCATTTCAAGGTTCATAAAAATAAACATGAGTAACCACCATAGAAAGCATTAACGTCTCCTAACAGTTTACACATAAACTGAAAATCATGCATAAGTCCGTATATGAAAAATGATCTCGTCCACCATGCCACTGCCACACACATCTTTGCCCCTCCTGCTACTCCCCTTAATTTATCCATTCCTTGCCCTTTTCTGCAGTACAAGGAAAGTAAACTGTAAGCACATAGGCTTAGTAAGGTCCTTTCCTACTCACAAAAACATGCATCATGAATTAAACGTAAAGTAATGACATGTTCGTTTAAACAACATATGAGCACAGCATTTATTTAAAGTAGAGACATGATCAATTTAGGAAAAGAATATAAACTTAGCATTTTCATCGCAACAGTACATTGTCTCTAAACATGATAATTCGATGAACATAAAATGGTATATGTAGGATGCTCTTTGAAAATATATAGTTTATATACCTAAACATAATCTCAACATATTGAGCCCGGTATTGTACCACATACATCATTCACGCGCATCCTAAATAGATCCGAGGTAGCTAATCCCGAACCTACTAGGTTACTAGGTCTGTACTATGTCCGTCGACCTAGGGGCAACCTTGGAGCTCATCCTGTGGACCTTGTTAGGGTCCGGTACAAGCCATGCATAAAGTAAAATAACATACATGTTCTTAGTCCTAAAGAGTATTCTTGTCCCCACTCTTAGGGAAACATTTCTTAGACATTTCATATACGTGAGTCATGCCTAACATGGGTGAAAACATAAGCATGTAGCATAGCATAAATCGGCACAAGTACAATTTAACATGGCATAAGGTAGTGACATAAGGAAAATTAAGCTAACATAAATAGAAATCATCATCTAACATGCATAACGTGGAAGAATTTCAACAAGAATAATTTCTCTAATCCTATTAGCCGAACCTTCTACACATAGTTCTCGATTCTTTCATTCAAAATCAAGCATACAACATTACATCGTAAGCACTTATACTGCAGGTGAGGGGATACTTACCTCCTATGCTTTTTCACCAATTTATACCGTTAGACTTCGCAAAGAGAAGACCTCCTATGTGTTCCTTGGCTTTAGCGTGATCCTCTATCAAGTTCTTGAGGAGATCCCTCTCAAAAAATCTCCTCTTGAATTATCCCACGATGGAGAAATTATAGAGGCTCTCCTTTTTTTCCCTCTCTTGTTTTCTCGGCGGCTGGAGAAAAACGAGCGAGAGAGTGAGCGTCGGCGTTGGAGTTCTCGACGGTTGGAGAAAAATGAGCGAGAGAGAGAGAGGTAGAGAGAGTGGGCGTCGGCATTGGAGAGAGGAGGGAGAGAGAGAGACGGCGTGGGAATTTAGGGAAAAAGAAATAAAAAGAGAATATATAAATTAGGATTTTTTTTTTCTTAACTTAATTATCCCTTTAAATGATCAGCTAGATTAATCAACTTCTTTCTTTTTTTCTATCAATAGATATATTCTGTTATATTCTACTCATTGGTAATCTTATGACTTAGTGGTGGGAAACCTATTCCTCCAAATCAACGGTTCATGGTTCAAGCCTCGACTATAAAATATTTATTCATTTTTTTTTATTCTTATATATATATATATATATATATATATATATATATATATATATATATATATATATATATATATATATTTCCTTTAAATAAAAATATAGTAACTAAAATTTGGGATGTTACAGGTGTAGTCTTGGCCACGTAAGTCCAAGTGTGTAGTCTTGGCGGTGAAAGTCCAAGTCATGGGTACTTGGCATTTGGGAAGTCTAAGGGTATGATATTGGCGGCGTAAAGTCCAAGGGTAGAGTATTGACAGCATAAGTTCAATGATTGGTGGCGTAAAGTTCAAGTGTGTGTCTTGGCGGCGTAACCCCAATGTGCCTTGGTAGTGTAGACCAGCTTAACATAACAATAGCCGATGGAAGAACTTGAAGACTAGTGTATAGATGAACAAGTCATGGATGACTTGGAGGGATCCAATAGGCGTGAGGCTGATGGAGGTGGCTAGGAGGCTTAGTTCTAGGCTAAGGGTAGTCTAGTAAGTATGAGGGCATCATACTTGGGGTAAACTTCATGGTTGAGGTTTAACAGTCGACGGGTTGAGTGTTTTTACACTTAGCAACCGAGTCGACTCTGAGCAGTCGATTGGGATTATAACCAGTTGACTGGCGTTCGACTGCGACCGCATGGCCTTGGCAGTCGACTGGAGGCTATGAGAAGTCGACTAATGGGTCTGATCAGTCGACTGCTAGGTATCCGTTGGAACTTTTCCAGCGTGAATTAAGTCATTGTGAGATAACGACTACAAGAGCAGTCGACTGATGGGTATGAGCAGTCGACTGCTAGGCAAAAATCAGCCCGCGTTACAGCTTTAAAAGGAGCATGAAAGGCAAGATTTTTGCAACAATTCTTAGGACGATTTGCTAGTGCAATTCAGGGTCTTCAAGTGCAGCCCAAGCAACTAAATAAGCAAGCATTCAAGCTCACATTTGTAAAGTTTTATTTACGTGTTTTTGTATATTTCACTTGTATTCTGTTGTATTACTTTTGCAATCATTGTAAGAGGTTTCTCCACCTCCGGTGTGTCACCGAGAAAGAGTGTTATTGATTAGTGGTGGTGTGTGCATCACTAGAGCTCATTCGAGCTCAATCTGTGGAGTAAGAACCCTAAGGTTTCGAACCATATTATATCTTGTGTTTTGCATGTGATTGTGTATTTATCTTTTATATTTCTATATTCCACTGTGCAAACTAACAAATTGTAGAGACAAACGCAATCGAATTCTATCGACCAACGTAAGCGCCATTCACCCCCCTCTAGCGCTCACCGAAGTTCCTACAAGTGGTATCAGAGCTAGGAGCTCTTCTACGGATTAACAACTGGGAGCAAACACGCTAGAGGGTAGAAGGAAGATGGAGTTGCCTAACGATGGATTGGGATGGGATATCAACTTTCTGGTTCCATATGTGTTCTATGGACGAGAAGGCTTCAATCAATGGAATGCAAGGATTGAAGACTTTATGATGATGATGGACATCGAAGATTGGTCCGCCTTGATGGAAGGATTCGAATATCCAAGAGGGCCAAAGGGAGGATTCCTCAAAATGAAGAAATGGACTGAGGAACAACTTCAAAAGTTAGAAAAAAATAGAAAGGTAATGAAATTTTTAAGTGATTTAATTCCTAATGATGTTTTGTCTAGGTTAGGTGAATATAAGGATGTCAAGGAGTTTTGGAGCGAGTTGGCAAAATATCATGAAGACTCATCATCGGGTTAATTGGATAAGGAGATCGAAGAAGCAAGATCATTCTCACAAGAAAGTGAGGATTCGGAGGTTGAGAGAGATTCAATGTCCGAAGGAGAAGAGGTAGAAGAAGCCTCCACCTCTATGATTGAGAGGGAGGAGGTTAGGCCAATCTCAATGCCAGAGCAATAAGAGGAAGCCTCAACCTCCGGAAGAGATGAAGAACCAATTCCAGCCACCATCGACCTAGGTTACTCGAGCATTTCAATTAAAAATAAAAATCATATTGTATGCTTTGAGTGTAGGGAAGTAGGATATTACAAGAGTAAATGTCCTAAAAGAATCAAGAAAAGTCAACCGACACTAAAATTTCAAGAAAAGTCAAAGGATGCCAGAGCCCCAATTAGGAAGAGCAAGGAGCACGTGGTGTGCTTTAAGTGCCAACAATGGGTCACTATAGAAGTCAATGCCCTAGGGGGAGGAAGAAGACCCAAGAAGGAGCATCACATGTAGGGGGAGCTTTAAAAGTAAATCCTAAGGTATATTTTAATAATGCACCGTCGAATTTTAATGTTAAAAAGCATGCTAGGGATAATTTTAATTCACTTGCTATTCATCATGATACAAAGCATGCTAAAAACAAATATTTTTGTCTAGGTGCTAAGAGTGATAACTTTAGAATTAAGGAGAAATTTAGGACTAATAACCCTAGAAAAATCCTACCTAGGGAAACTATTAGGAAGGTAGAGGAGCATTTAGGCATTAACCCTAAGAAGGGTAGGCATATGCCTAAAATGAAGAACCACGCCCAAAGACTATATGAAAATTCAAAAATTGGGCAATTAGAGTTGAAAAATCAAGTCTTGAGATCAAGACTTGAGAAATTAGAAAAGACCCTTGCAAGAATGACAAATTAAATTAAAGGGTCTAGGAGTCAAAACCTAAGGTCTATGAAGCAAGGTCCACCTAAGGGCAAGAAAAGTTTGAGTCACAAACCTAAGCCTAAGGAGACCTACTACAATGTTCCATTCGATTATGGAACTCAACCTAGGTCTAGGAAAACCAAGGTTACTAGGGAGGTCATCCCTAAGGTTAACCAAGGTGTGTGCCTAGTGGCTAAGGTTTCAAGAAAACCTAGGGAAATCACTAAGAAGGTTACAAGAGAAGTTACCCCGAGAGTTGACCTAGGCAAGACCCAAATGACCAAGGCTTCTAAGCCTAGGAGGGTATCTAGGGAAGTTATCCCTAAGGAATACCTAGTTAATCCAAGGAGCTCCAATAGGTATTGGGTTCCTAGGAGTGTGATCCCTTCATGCTAGATGGGTTAGGTTGTATCAACCTTGAATGGATGGATAGTTAACCTAACTATAGCAAAGTTGACACTTTAGGTCATTTCCAAGGTAATGGGATACTTTGGAAATAAGATTGAATTTATATCCTAAAAGATTTTAGGATGTGCTAATATATTTTGAGAACTATAAAAAATTAATTAAATTGGCACAAACTAGTTTAGAGGTCATAGTGTGTCATTTTGGATTTTTAACACACTTGGAATAAGTGGTAATATAATAATAATAATAATTTAATCCTAACAAATGATAATTAATACTAAAATTTAAGTATTTTTATACCTTTACCTTTTATTTGTCATACCTTGTTTGTCATTGTCATGTCATGACATCATATTTTATTTTTATCATTTCATATGTCATGATAATGCTTAGGTTTAAGTTTGTATATCATGTACATTTAGGTTTATATTTAATGTTTCAGTTATTTTGTAGTAGTTTTTCTTTTCAATTATTTTCTTAGCACTTATTTTCCTTTATTTTTGCTCTTTATTTATTTATTTTTTAAGTCTCTTGCTAAGGCACTATTGTTCCTTTTATTATTTATATTTCCCTGTATATAATGATGCATGCTTTTGTTAGGACCTATGCACCCGCTAGAGGGGGTGAATAGCGATTTCGTACATCGATGGAATTTGTTCGCGTTTGATCGTCTACAATATTGTTAGCACAGCGAAATAATAATAACAAAGACAAATAACAAGATACACAATCACAACCCACAAATATAACGTGGTTCGAAACCTCAAGGTTTCTACTACACGAATTAGGCTCAAAAGAGCCCTAGCGATGCAAACACACACCACTAATCAAATACTCCTCGATAACAAGTCGGAGGCGGAGAAACCTTGTACAAGTGATTACACTAAGTAATACAAAGTAAAACAAGCAAATACAAGATGAATATACAAAATAACATAAAGAAAACTTTACAACTATTGCTTTGGAATGCTTGCTTGTTGATTGCTTGAACCGTACTTGAAGATCCTAATTTGCACCAGCAAATCGCCTCAAAGATGCTCAAGAAATCATTGCCAAATCCCTCCCTTCGTGCTCCTTTTAAACCAACAACTCGGGCTGGATTTCGCCTAGAAGTCGACTGATCCTGTAGCCGTTGTCTCACAACGGCCCGAGCCATGTTGGATAAGTTCCAACGGATAAGGCATCAGTCGATTAATCGAGCCATCAGTCGATTGTCAAACCCTAATAGTCGACTCAGAAACTTTCTGTCCCCGAAAACTTGACCAGCAGTCGACTAATCACCATATCAGTCGACTGCCCAATGATGACAGTCGACTGCTAGGCCATTTCCTACAGTCGAACACCAATCGACTCACATCGGTCGACTGCCCATAATATCAGTCCACTGATAACCTCATCCATAAGGTTTTAACACCAAGTATATTTCCCTCATACTTGCTAGACTACCCTTAGCCTAGACCTAAGCCTTATAGTCACCTCCGTCAGCCTCACGCCTATCGGATCCCTCCAAGTCATCCATGACTTGTTCATCCATACACTAGCCTTCAGGTGCTTCCATCAGCTATTGTCATGCTAATGTGGTCTACACCACCAAGGCACATTGGGCTTACGTTGCCAAGACTCCCGCTTGGACTTTATGACGCCAACCATTGGACTTATGCTGCTAAGACTCCAGCTTGGACTTTACGCCACCAATATAACCCATTGGACTTTCCTTGCCAACCCATGTTGGACTTTCCATTTGCCAAGACTCAAGCTTGGACTTTCCCTTACCAAGACCATGCTTGGACTTTCCTTGCCAACCTATGTTGGACTTTCCATTTGCCAAGACTCAAGCTTAGACTTTCCCTTGTCAAGACCCATGCTTGGACTTTCCCTTGCCAAGACCCATGCTTAGACTTTCCATGTCAAGTACCCATGACTTGGACTTCTCCATCATATGGTCAACCCTATGTCAACCATATAGTCAAACCATCGTCAAACATCAAAATATTCACTTTTGATCCGATATCAAATCTATAGTCCCCGACAATGGCGCCTAAAACTTGATGCATGCGAGCCCGCCCCCAAATCTCTGGCCGAGTTCGCCAAGGATTCGAAGCGCACACTAACGCTCAATGTCCACAAGTGCATGGTTGTCATCAAGTAATAATATGTATCGATCCCACAAAGACTATGATACGAGTATCGTTTGTCCAGTGAATTATATTTTTTCGAAATAAATCTCTTGCGAGTCAGGTGCGTCAGGTCGACGATAGTCCTGGCTCATTTTTGGCACATGCTTACTTATGCTATATTATATGTCATAATCATCATTCATGCATTTAGGATTAATTAAAATTGATGTAAGGACTATGACATAATTTAAAGTCTCATGTATAAGGGAATCAAATAGTATTACCTTAAAAAAATACATTAAACCTTAGATTAGGATGAACAAAACTCACATCTCACATCACATTGAGATGTGTGTGTTTTCATATACCCTAGACACATGTGAAATGCTAGGAAATGAGTTAAGTTCAAGGTGCATAGTTTTTGCATCTAGATGAACTCAAACTCATCTTTTACCATGGATGAATCTTGAGGAAAGCTTATGTACAAGTCATGTGCATTAAGCCCATAGACTATGGGTTAATATAAGGTTTTAAAAAATATTTTAAAATCATTTTTTAAAAAACATTGGTGTAGTCTATCTTTTGATAGAAATCACCATTAAACAAGTTGATACTAAATGGGTAAAAAATATTGATGGTTTTGAATTTTGTATCAATCTCACTATTTTATGGGTATATTTTATTTTTTAAATATTTTTCACCCATTATGATTGTTGTAAGTATTATACATATGAAATTTCACTATTTTTCAAATTATGTATAATTACTTATATATTTTCAAACTTCATATTCTGAAACATGATTTCTGTACTTGCATAAATCGGTTGACTGTCATGAATGACAGTCGACTGTTGATTGATAGAGTCGACTGCTAGGCTTGATTTTGGGTAAACAAGGTTTGTTTAGCCTGATTTCAGCTATGTTATGCTACCCTAACTGCTCCTAACCCTAGGATATGCTTTGGAAAGCATTATAAAGGGTGAAAATTAATTGGATATGGATTAGGAGAGTTGTTTAGGGTGTGTATCAATTTTAAGGGAGGTGAAAGTTCAATGTTGAATCTTTGCCCTTACTTTTGATTTCTTAGTGTTTCTATAGGCTTAGAGACTCTCCAAGGACATTGTATTAGGACATGTGCGCCAGCTAGAGGGGGGGTGAATAGCGATTCGACGTTTGATGATGGAATTTGATTGTTCGTGTCTACAAATCGTGTTAGCATAGGGGACATAGAAATAATATAATATAAAATGTACAAACACAATCACAACACGAGATGTAACATGGTTCAGAACCGAGTGGTTCCTACTCCATGGATTGGGCTCTAAAAACCCTAGCGATGCAAACACACACCACTAAAACAATAATACACCTTCTCGATAATAAGTTGGAGGTGGAGAAACCTCTTACAGTGATTACAACAGCAATACACGAGATATACAAGCAAATATGAATAAAATGCAACAAAAGAAGTAAAAAACACTTTACAAAAACTCTTTTGGATGTTAGCTTGTTTGGTTGCTTGAGTTGCACTTGGAGACCCCGATTTGCAGTAGCAAATCGCCCCAAAACTCCTCAAGAAACCTTAGCCAAAATCTTCCCTTCGTTCCCCTTTTAAACCTACAATTCGGGCTGATTTTCGCCTAGCAGTCGACTGATCAGAACCATCAGTTGACTGCTCCTGTAGTCGTTATCTCACAACGGCATGAGCCACGTTGAATAAGTTCCAACGGATAGACCATCAGTCGACTGTTCATACCCATCAGTCGACTGATCGAGTCATCACTTAACTATCAAACCCTAACAGTCGACTCGGGAAACTTCGTGTCTGAATACCATTCAGCAATGATCGATCTCCGTGATCACGACTACCCAATGCGGGCTGATCTTAGGCCTGCAATCGAACTCTAGTCAACTCCCATCAATCGACTGACCATAGTCTCAGTCGACTGATACACCTCAAGCATGAGGTTTTAACTCCAAGTATGGTGCCCCCATACTTGCTAGACTACCCTTAGCCTAGACCTAAGCCTTTTAGCCACCTTCGTCAGCCTCACGTCTATCGGATCTCTCCAAGTCATCCATGACTTGTTCATTCATACGCTAGTCTTCAGGTGCTTCCATCGGCTATTGTCATGCTAAGATGGTCTATACCGTCAAGGCACATTGGGCTTATGCTGCCAAGACTCCGCTTGGACTTTATGTTGCCAACCATTGGACTTATGCCGCCAAGACTTCACCCTTGGACTTTACGCCACCAATATTCCCCTTGGACTTTCCAATTGCCAAGACTCAAGCTTGGACTTTCCCTTACCAACCCATGTTGGACTTTCCATGCTAAGACCCATGCTTGGACTTTCCTTGCCAACCCATGTTGGACTTTCCATGCCAAGTACACATGACTTGGACTTTCCATGCCAAGACTCAAACTTGGACTTTTCGTGCCAAGTACACAAGACTTGGACTTCTCCCATGACAATGGTCAAATCATCGTCAAACATCAAGATCATAACCTAAGTCGATTGCACCAATAATCTCCCCAATACATTGTCAGACATCAATATCAAACATCAAAATATTACTTGAGTGAAACTCAAGTCTGGTCAATCGTGACCTGGGCCGATTGCACCAACAATCTCTCCCTTTTTGATGTTTGACAAAAACCAAACACCTTTGAGTTAGACTAAAACCCTAACTCAAATCTCCTTACCAATTATCCCAAATTGGTTGTTTCACTTTCTCCCCATTTTTGACATACATCAAAAAGGTTTTCTCCAAGGAGGTTAATGTCTCATATTCCAATGAGATCTTACAATCTCCCTCTTTGTCCAAAAACATCTAGGATGCCTACAAACTTCCTAGTGATAAGTCTCATATCACTTAAGAGAGACAATCCTAACTTCTCCAAAATTCTTCACATTCTCCCCCTTACAAGGAAGAATATACATCCATCATCTCATGATGGATACCTCCCCCTAAAAGCTTGCTCCCCCTTGACCATTGCACCAACAATGTCCTTGGGAAGTCCCTAAGCTAATAGACACTCTAAACCATCAAAAATAAGGTTAAAAGTTCAACATTGAACTTTTCTACACCTTAAAATTAATACATTACCCTAACAATTCTCCTAATCCATATCCAATGGATTTTTCACCCTTTCTAATACTTTCCTAAGCATATCCTAGGGTTAGGAGCAGTTAGGGAACCCTAACATGGCTGAAACATGGGTTAAACATCCTTCTTTACCCAAAATCAGACCTGGCAATGACTTTGTGATGTCGAATCGACTCCCCATATATCGATCATCGTCATCAAGCGTGATCGATCGATAATCAAATTTTGAATTTTAGTTATCAGAAATGAACTTTGAAAATTCATAAGTAATTCTATGTATTTTAAAAAATCATGAAAATTCATATATACATTACTTATAAGCAATACAATGGGTGAAAAATATGTGAAAAATAATTTACTCATAAAATAGTAAAATTGATACAAAGTTCAAAAGTGAAGAAAAACTTCAATGTTTGAGCTCACTTTGTATCAACATCATCAATGGTGATTGCTATCAAAAGATGGACTTCACCAAGGTTTTTCAAAATTATTTTAAAATATTTTTAAAACCTTATATTGGATCATGTTCTTTGGGCTCAATGTACATGGCTTGAACATAAGCTTTCTCAATGATCCAACCATAATATAAATGAGTTTTAGTTCATCTAGATGCAAAAACTATGCACTTTGAACTCGACTTATATCTCACATGTATCTAGAGTGTATCAATACACATACCTGTCAATATGATGTGAGATGTGGATTTTGTTCATCCTAAATTAGGGTTTCATGTATTTTCTAGGACAACACTACTTGATTCCCTTATACATGGGACTTTAAGTAATGTCAATTGTCCTTAACTCAATTTTTATTAATGCATGAATGATTATGGCATTAATGATGATATAAATAGACATGTGCTCATAATCATAATGTCATGACATAAAATGGAATCTAAGCATACATGATATTTAACCTTAAACCTAAGTAATATCATGACATATTAAATGATTAAAATTAAATATGATGTCATAACATGGCAAGGCAAACAAGACATGGCAAATATAAAATACTAAGGTATTAAATACCTAAGTGTTAATCTCAAATTGTCATTTCTAGAATTAAATCCAATTTTGCCTTAATGTCACTTATCCCCCAAATGTGTCAAAAATCCAAAATGGCACACTATGACATCTAATCCTAATTGTGTCAATTTGATTGATTTTTCAATTCCCATAAATTATATTGGCACATCCTAAAAACCTTTAGGATTAAAAATCATCCTTATTTCCAAAGTACCTCATTACCTTAAAAATGACCTAAAGTGTCACCTTTACCATGATTAGGTTAACTACCTATCCATTCAAGGTTAGCACATCTAAACTCATTTAGCGTGAATCGATCATGCTCCTAGGAACCCAATACCTATTGGAGCTCCTTGGATTTACTAGGTATTCGCTAGGGATAACTTCCCTAGATACCCTCCTAATGACCCTCCAAGGCTTAGAAGCCTTAGTCATATGGGTCTTGCCTAGGTTAACTCTGGGGATAACTTCCCTTGTAACCTTCTTAATGGGTTCCCTAGGTTTCCTTGAAATCTTAGCCACTAAGCATCTACCTTGTCAACCTTAGGGATGACTTCCCTATTGACCTTGGTTTTCCTAGACCTAACTTGAGTTCCATAATCGAATAGAACATTGTGATAGGTCCTTTTGGACTTAAGCTTGCCCTTGGATGGTTCATGCTTTCTAAATCCTAAGTTTTGACTCTTAGACCTAGATTTTTTATCCTTTGATCCTTGTATTTGATTTTGCATTTTTGTAAGGATCTTTTCTAGTTTCTCAAGCTTTGACCTCAAGGCTTGATTTTCTAATTTTAATCTTCCCAATTTTGAATTTTCATATGTTCTTTGGGAATTGTTTTTCCTAGGCATATATCTAGTCCATATTGGTGCAATCAACCCAGGTCACGATTGACCCAACTCGAGTTTGACTCGAGCGATGTTTTGATGTTTGACAAAAACATATAACAATGTGATTGTCATGGTAAAGTCCAAGTCATGGGTAATTGGCATGGAAAGTCCAAGTGGGATACTTGACATTGGGAAAGTCCAAGTCTTGAGTACTTGGCATGTAAAGTCCAAGCATTCGTCTTGGCAAGGAAAAGTCCAACATGGGTTAGCAAGGAAAGTCCAAGCATGGGTCTTGGCAAAGAAAAGTCCAAGCATGGGTCTTGGCATGGAAAGTCCAACATGGATTGACAAGGGAAAGTCCAAGCTTAAGTCTTGGCATTTGGAAAGTCCAAGGGGAATATTGGCGGCGTAAAGTCCAAGCAAGAGTCTTGGCAGCATAAGTCCAATGGTTGGCAATGTAAAGTCCAAGCAAGAGTCTTGGCAGCATATGTCCAATGTGCCTTGACGGTGTAGACATCGTTAGCATAACAATAGCCGATGGAAGCACCTGAAGGCTAGCGTATGGATGAACGAATCATGGATGACTTGGAGGGATCTGATAGGCGTGAGGCTGATGGAGATGGCTAGAAGGCTTAGGTCTAGGCTAAGGATGGTCTAGCAAGTATGGGGGCACCATACTTGAGTTAAAACCTCATGTTTAAGGTGTATCAGTCGACTGGGACCATGGGTCAATCGACTGATAGGAGTCAACTAGGGTTTGACTACGGAAAGTGTCTGGCGCAATGATCGCCAGCGATCATAACGCTAGCCCGAGCAAATCGATTGATCTTGTGATGATCAGTGATGGTCGGGTTTCGCATGAGGCTCTCCAGTCGAGTGATCGGCTCGAACACTCGACTGATTTATCTATCAGTCGGCTGATGGGTATAATCAGTCGACTGATGGTGTATCCGTTGGACTTATCCGACATGTTTTATGCCGTTCTGAGACAACGACTACAGGGGCAGTGATAACGGCGAATTGTCGTGTGCTACCGTTTTAAATTAATTACCGAACCTCCTAACTATACTAATATAGCATAGTGGATGACCCAAATCGTTTCCCAATGAGTATAATCGACAGAATAGTAAACTTAGGATTTTTAATTATTGCTTTGGGTTTTCTAATGTAAATGGAGGATTTGGAATTTGAAAGGCTAATCCTACTAAACGAAAGACAATGCAAGATAATTAAGCTCTAATCTAATTAAACTATGAGTGCGATGAAATTAAAAGAACAACATAAACTAAGTATACTAATCTAACTGCATCCTAATTACTTAAGAAACAATTCATCGAACACTTCACGAGCATGAAGAAAATTAATTCAAATGCGTGCAATTCTAAATAAAGGGGAATTTGATTACAAACATTCAATTAACAAACTAAACAAACAATCGAGAAAGCTGGAAAATGAGCTGCTGGACGAAATGAAGAAGCTGCCCGGAGCTACAGAAAAGCTGGAAATCGATGAAGGTGGAGCTGCCGGTGGTGTTGTGGATGCTGTCCGGCGGTGTGGAGGAGCTGGCGGATGAAGGTAAAGTGGCTTCCGGCGGTGGAGGTGGCTGGAATGAGATGAAACTGGAGCTGTGGAGGTCGCCGGCCGGATGTGGTGAAGGAGATGGCCGGCGCGCGATAGAAGGGGGAAAACCGGCTCGCGCGTGAAAGGGGAGGTGATGGAGGCTGCCGGCGGTGGAGTGGCACCGGTCAACGGAGAAGGAGGGGATCCCCTTCCTCTCCGGCGACCGGCGAGGGAAGAGGTGAGCTCGGCGATGAAGAGGGCGGCGTCGGGTGGAAATCGCAGATAGAAGAGGAAAAAAGTCGGCTCTCGCGCGATGGAGAAGCTGCGGCTTTTTAAGGGTGCTTTCCTTCGGCCGTCCGATCCAAGCAAGATCACATCTCTGCCGTCAATTAAACCTAGGGATAAATTAACCTGATTAATCCATTTAAGAGCTGTGCATCCAACGGCTCAGATTCTTCGGACTTTGAATGAACGGATCTTCCACATCTGAAGGGATAATCACGATCGGTCGAATCTGGAGGAAGGTTCAGATGTCTAGATCTAAATGTATGGACTGGATCTCTCCAGATCTGGATAGATGGCTCAGATCAAGCCAATCACAATGGACGGTTCAGATTGATCAAATCTTGTCTCTTGCTTAAATTGCTTCCGATCTCAATAAAGGACTCAAATTAAGCCAGCTTGAAATGCCCTTAATGACCCTAGATGAAATCATATTTGATCCACTGTGAGTCTAGTCCGGTGGCTCATCTCGATCTCCTACAAACAAAGATAAAATTTGCATATAAGTCCAAAAATTAAGAGAATTTACAATAAGGTCCAAAAAATAAATCCAATTCATAAAACATGATAATAATCGATAAATAAACATACAAGAGGATTAAAACAGTGATATTAAGGACCAAAATAACCCGACAAAATGATAGTTATCAATTCCCCCACACTTATTCTTGCACGTCCCGAGCAAGTAAAGAAAACTGAAAGTATGTTTCCCTAGCAATTCCTAATCATACATAGAAAATCGTGAAAGAAAGTTACCTAGGATTGTCAATTCTCAAAGACTCAAGCAATCATGGACTCAAATCTTACACAGGTTAATAAACATAGTGACTTCAATCCATCATGAATAGACTAAGAATGATTAAGCCTCACAAGATAAGTGGTGGTTTCTCTCGCTCTCAAAAGCATGTAATAGTGGAGTTCACTCAAGCTACTCATGGTTTATGAACTACCATATGCTTGCTTTTCTTCTACCTTCACCACTATATACACATAAGAATGCACAATCACTGAAGGGTTATTAAGAATGTAAGGAAAACATGAATAAAAGGAAAATGACAATATCTGTGAATGAAAATAAAGATAAGAAATGACATAGCTAAGGGAATGCAAGTAGAAGATATGGAAATACTAGAATGCTACATAAATGAGTACAAGAAAGCATTGCCCTAAATTTTTCTTCCAACTAATAAACATGTAAACAACCCTTATCACATTCTTCAATACAAATCTACTCATGATATACAATAAATCTCTCAATCACTGCAACAAGGGATGTCGTTAACAAAAATACTATCACACATAAAAAAAAATGAATGACACCACATGTCAAAATTTTCACAATACTTTTTTTTATTTCATGGGCACCCAATTTATTTTTTTTCAACTTTTTTTTTTAGCTTTTTTTTCAAACTTTCTTTTTTTCCACTGCAGTCAAACTCTAGTCGACTCTCGTCAGTCAACTGACCATAGTCTCAGTCAACTGATACACCTCAAATATGAGGTTTTAACCCCAAGTATGGTGCCCCCATACTTGCTAGACCACCCTTAGTCTAGATCTAAGCCTTCTAGCAACCTCCGTCAGTCTTACGCCTATCGGATCCCTCGAACTCATCTATGACTTGTTCATCTATACGCTAGCCTTCAGGTGCTTCTATCGGCTATTGTCATGCTAAGATGGTCTATACCGCCAAAGCACATTGGGCTTATGCTGCCAAGACTCCGCTTGGACTTTACACCAACAACCATTGGACTTATGCCGCCAAGACTTTACCCTTGGACTCTACGCCACCAATATTCCCCTTGGACTTTCCAATTGTCAAGACTCAAGCTTGGACTTTTCCTTGTCAACCCATGTTGGACTTTCCATGTCAAGACTCAAGCTTGGACTTTTCCTTGTCAACCCATGTTGGACTTTCCATGTCAAGACTCATGCTTAGACTTTCCTTGCCAACCCATGTTGGACTTTCCATGCCAAATACACATGACTTGGATTTTCCATGCCAAGACTCAAGCTTAAACTTTTCGTGTCAAGTACACAAGACTTGGACTTCTCCCATGACAATGGTCAAACCATTGTCAAACATCAAGATCATAACCTGGGTCGATTGCACCAACAATCTCCCCAATACATTGTCAGATATCAATGTCAGACATCAATGTCACACATCAAAACACTACTCAAGTCAAACTCGAGTCTGATCACACTATAAGAATAATAGGCTATCATGACATTTTCTTAACGACATTTATTTTATAATGTAGTTATAAACATCTTATAATGATACTTATTAAAAATAATTTTTAGTTTTTTTTTAAGTATCTAATTAGATATCTTTTAACGACATATATCATAAATTTCATTATACTTGATAAACATATTAATGTTTAGGTTTACTATGTTATTAACTTTTTCTCCCGTATGCGCACAACCCTTTCCATCTCCACGGACTTCACCTTTCCGTCGCCGACATCACCACCATTGACGCCGCTGTCGACGTCCATCTCCTCGACGGTGGCGCGCTGGTCTGGGGAGAGGAGGCAATGGCCGAGCAAGAGGCTGAAGGCGAGGGAGGGCTTCCAGCCGGCGACCCAGAGGAAGATTCGTTCAAAGGGGGTGAGCCAGGGGTGGGTGAGGGTGCGGAGGTGGTTCTGATGGCGGAGGAGGCAGATGCTCAAGAAGTTCCGGTGGAGGAGAAGCCCCATGTCAATGGGGCCGACTGAGCTGGCCGAGGCCGAGAACGGCGAGTGGCGAACTTGTGCTGGAAGCGGCGAAGGAGGAGCCATTGGAATCGAGACGGCGGCCGATGGATGAGATCATTTTCGCAGCTCCTGGCAGGTGCCATGGCTTTGCCGACGGCAGGGAGCTCCCGCCCACCGACAATTTTGACTGTCCCTGTGGTCGCCGTCCCTTGATTGTTGACCCCTGCCGCGTTGATCGAGTCACCTACATTTACGGTTCATGGCCCTAATCTCTCACACAGTCTATTTCGAAGATGATTATTGGAATATGCTAATCAAAGCAAGCGAGATTTTTTCCCTTCCATATGGGGAAAGGATTCTTATATATTTTATGATTTGTGATCGATAGAGCCAAGTGATCCATCTGATCACTGAGCTACTTTCTAATTTAGCTTAGATGAATTTGTAGGAGTAAGGTGATATGCTCAGTAATCATCCACTTTTTAGCCTTTATCAATCTACAACACGGCTACAACAAGTCATTGATAAATACATCATTTGTAGCTTTTTTATGTTCACTACTTAATGAATGATTTTTTGTTACTGCTCTCATTTTGTGTTTGTACTTTATGCGCTTAGATGAATTTGTAGGAGTAAGGTGATATGCTCAGTAATCATCCACTTTTTATCCTTTATCAATCTACAACACGGCTATAACAAGTCATTGATAAATACATCATTTGTAGCTTTTTTATGTTCACTACTTAATGAATGATTTTTTGTCACTGCTCTCATTTTGTGTTTGTACTTTATGCCATGTTTCTGCAGGTTCTTAGTAATTGTTGATCGATAGCAAAACATGGCATTCCATTTAGATCGGTCATTGCAACAAGTGGTTTCCGACAGAGAACTCAATTAGAGAACCTTAATAAAGGATCTGATGTTCTTATAGCAACACCTGGCCGATTAATTTATTTACTTCAAGAAGGCTTTCTGCAACTAACCAACCTTAGATGGTAATGCATGTTTGGAGCTATTAATATTTTGAAACACTTAGGCAAGAGTTGTGAAGGGAGTTGCTTCGGAGGCTCATTGGCTCCCATGTCCCCGGATTAAAATTTTCACTAATGAAAGAACTAATCCGAATGGGATGAATTTCCTTAGCACAACCTATTCGTCGTCGT
Organism: Wurfbainia villosa; assembly: GCA_025175895.1. Taxonomy (NCBI): domain Eukaryota; kingdom Viridiplantae; phylum Streptophyta; class Magnoliopsida; order Zingiberales; family Zingiberaceae; genus Wurfbainia; species Wurfbainia villosa. The sequence continues at coordinate 37,245,782 of CM045990.1, forward strand.
GCTAACAACTTGAGTGATCGCTTGAACAAACTAGTTGTTCAAGCAACACAACTCTTCTAGTTGGCTAGCCGCGAAAGAGACGACGGACGGATCGCCGGTTTTTGTGTTTGTCTTCGGGGTCCATGATTATACAAAATATATACATACGCACACTTGTATAATCAACACATAAAAGAACATGCTAAGATCAGAAAATAAAGTTGTAAAACTTTTATACCTCACAATCTTCTACCGTATGTCTTATCCTCCTCGTGAACGACGTGTGGGCGAAGATCCTCCACAAGTAGAAGCCTTCTAGATCGCATTCTTTCCTTCCTTGTTCGCTGCGAACAAAGAGAAGAACCAACAAAACTTCTCCTTTCTAGAACCGGCCACCAAGCAAGGGAGTTTGATGTAACCGCCGGTCAAGGAATGAACGGATGAAGCGCCGGCCACCAATGGAAGGAGAACCATCGGCCACCTTGGAGGGAATGGAGGAGTGAACACCAGCCAACCTTGAAGAGAGGTTGCCGCCGGCCAAGGAATAAGAGAGGGACCAAGAGGATGGGCGCCGGCCAAGTCTTGATGGAAGAAGATGGGCGCCGGCAACAACTTGATGGAAGAAGATGGGCGCCGGTTCTTGTCACAATGTTGGCGCCCAAGCCAAAGCTTCCAAACCCTAGCCGCCCAACCTAAACCCTAACTCCAAAATTGAACACTCTTTGCCGCCCAACCTAAGCCTCTATTTATAGAATTGGGCTTAAGCCTCCTTTAATCTCCACCGTCGGATCTAGGGATTTAATCTCCACCGTCGGATCTAGGGATTTATCTCAACCATCGGATCTAGGGATTTAATCTCCACCGTCGGATCTAGGGATTTATCTCAACCATCGGATCTAGGGATTTAATCCCAACCGTCGATTCTATGGTTTCATCCTAACCATCGGATCTAGGGATTTAATCCCAACCGTTGGTCCTAGGGTTTCATCCCAACCATCGGATCTAGGGATTTAATTCCAACCGTTGGTTCTAGAGTTTTGTTTTACATCCTTGGATCTAGACTTCATGAGGATTATATTAGGCTACGATAGGAACCATAAGGAGGAGTTGGATCTTGGCCACCCGATGGATCGGAACCACACAAACTTGATCCATCAATGATGTTCCATTCCACTAGAGGATCATCATTAAACTACCTCACCAACCCCTATAAATTAATATGGGCTCCATATATTATTTGTACATTCATCTCCCCATGTTTAAGATATCGAATGTCTGTCAATTAATTGATTTACTGACCATCAATTAATTAACATCTAATTCCTCGAGTAGTACCACTCAACCTTATCATCATGTTGACTAAGTCAACCAGCTGGGTTTACATGATGAACCTTATGAGCTCCTCAATGGGACATCATCAACCTAATATATAGGACACGGTTTCCTCCTATAATCAACGACACACTATGTAAATGATATCATTTCCCAACTTACCGGGCATATTGATTTAATCCATCTAAATCTCACCCTCTGGTAAATCAAAGAAATAAATACTAAGTACATGTGCCCATTATTATATCGGGATTAAGAGCATGTACAACATAATATCCGAGGTCTGATTCAATTATGTAGTCAGCAATAAATTGAATCACCTCTATGTCGGTCCTGCTCAATACACCTAAGTGTACTAGTGTAACTCTATGTTCAAGACAAAACAATACCAAGCTACACTACAACCATACTAATGGTTTGTCCAAAACCATCTTGGTTGTGAGCCTCTACTTATATTCCACAAGGGACTGATAACATGATCTTCTATGCCACACCAAGCACCATGTTATCTACAATGTAAAATATTAGACAATATGCACACACATATAATAAATATATAAAGTGTAAACAATGATCATGTGATTCTTATTTCAAAATAAAAATGTTCATACAAAAAGAGCTAGGCTTTCAGTATACATTCCAACAATCTCCCACTTATACTAAAAGACTATGCCGTCATCACACTGTCATACATCTGATCCCCATGTCCTCCACATGCCTATCAAACACTTTCGCTGGAAGGGGCTTAGTGAATGGATCCGCCAGGTTATCCTCTGATGCAATCTTGGCGATAGCAACTTCCCCTCGCTTTACGATCTCTCGTATCAGGTGGTACTTGCTCTCTATGTGTTTACTCGCCTTATGGGCTCGTGGTTCCTTCGAGTTTGCAACTGCACCACTGTTATCACAATAAATTGTGATAGTTCTGGGCAAACCAGGAATCACATCCAAGTCCATTAAGAAGTTCCTGAGCCATACAGCTTCCTTGGCTGCCTCAGAGGCTGCCACATACTCAGCTTCCATGGTAGAGTCCGCCACGCATTTTTGCTTAACACTCCTCCATACTATGGCTCCACCTCCAAAAGTAAACACAAACCCCGAGGTAGACTTACTCTTGTCCCTATCTGATTGGAAATCCGAATCCGTGTAACCCACAGGGACTAATTGATCTGCCCGGTAAACCAGCATATAATCCCTAGTCCTTCTCAGGTACTTCAATATATGCTTTACTGTAGTCCAATGTTCCTGTCCAGGATTACTCTGATATCTGCTAACCATGCCCACGGCAAAGCAGATATCTGGTCTCGTACATAGCATAGCATACATGAGGCTTCCTACTGCCAAAGCATAAGGAACCGACTTCATGTCCTCTATCTCCTTTGATATTTTGGGACACATCTCTTTAGATAAAGGAACTCCATGCCTAAAAGGTAGAAAACCTTTCTTGGAGTTCTACATGCTAAAACGAGCAAGGATAGTGTCAATGTATGAAGCTTGAGATAAGCACAACATCCTTTTCTTGCGATCCCTTATAACTTTGATCCCAAGGATGTGTCCCACTTCTCCCAAGTCCTTCATATCAAACTGTTTGGACAACCATACCCTTACGTCTGATAACACTTTGATATTGTTACCAACTAACAAAATATCATCTATGTATAGTACAAGAAACACCACTACGTTTCCGTCATATCTTTTGTATACACAAGGCTCATCCGGACTTTGAATAAATCCATATGACTGGATTACCTCATCAAAGCGGATGTTCCAAGATCTATAAGCTTGCTTCAATCCATAAATGGACCGATTAAGCTTACATACGAGATGCTCTTTGCCTTTAGCAATGAATCCCTCTGGTTGCCGCATATAGATGTTCTCCTCAAGACTTCCGTTAAGGAAAGCTGTCTTGACATCCATCTGCCAAATCTCATAATCCATATGAGCAGCTATAGATAAGAGAATCCGGATAGACTTAAGCATAGCTACCGGCGAAAAGGTCTCCTCATAATCGATACCCTCTTTCTGAGTATACCCTTTCGCAACAAGCCTAGCTTTGAAGGTCTCAACCTTCCTATCTACTCCTCTCTTTCTCTTGTAGATCCACTTGCATCCAATGGCTTTTACACCATCGGGTGGTTCTACTAGCTCCCAGACTTGATTAGAATCCATAGATTCTATCTCTGAATTCATCGCTCTTTGCCAAGATACTGCATCTCTATCTTGGAGTGCCTCGTCATATGTCCAGGGATCAGGTTCATGTTCACTAGGGACTAAGTCCGAAGACTCTCCCAAAAATATGAATCTCTCGGGTTGTCTAACAACCCTCCCACTACGACGAGGTGCCTCCTGTGTATGCTCTGTGACACACGGTGCAGTGACTTGTGGTATATCCTCTTGTACCGGTGGTACTGAAGTCGGGACTTCCCCTGTCAACTCCTCAAGAACAATCCTACTCTTGGGCTTGTGGTTTATTACATAATCCTCCTCTAGAAATCTGGTGTTCGTGCTAACGATCACCCTCTGACCTCTAGGATTATAAAACAAACCACCTTTCATTCCCTTAGGGTAGCCAACAAACATGCACACTTCTGTACGAGGTTCCAACTTCCCAGCATCAGCCTTCAGCACATGTGTTGAACTCCCCCATATCCGAATATGTCTCAGACTAGGCTTTCGTCCAGTCCACAATTCTACAGGGGTAGAAGGTACTGATTTGGATGGAACCAAGTTCAGAGTATACATTGTCGTATCTAGTGCATACCCCCAGAACGAAACAGGTAACTCAGAATAACTCATCATCGATCTGACCATCTCCATAAGAGTCATATTCCTTCACTCCGCTACACCATTCTGCTGGGGTGTGTCAGGTGCAAACAATTGGGATTGAATCTCAGCCTCTGATAAGTAATTCCTAAACTCTCCCAAGAGGTACTCGCCACCACGATCAGATCGTAATGTCTTGATACTTTTACCTTGACGGTTCTCCACATCAGCCTTGAATTCTTTGAACCTGTCAAAGCATTCAGACTTGCGGCGCATCAAGTAAATGTATCCATATCTTGAATAATCGTCTATAAAAGAGACGAAATATTCAAAAACACCTCTTGCCTGGATAGACATAGGACCGCACAAATCAGAATGAACCAATTCTAACACATCTTTGGCTCTATACCCCTTGGCCTTGAAAGGCCTCTTGGTCATTTTACCTTCCAAGCAAGATTCGCAGGTTGGGAGATCCTCCACCACTAATGAACCCAAAGGTCCATCAGCTATCAACCTTTGAATTCTGCTTAGGTTAATATGACCAAGTCTTAGATGCCAAAGATATGTCTGGTTCATTTGCGAAGGTTCTTTTCTCTTATTAGACTTAGAAGATGAGTTATTGACTTCTATATGCATCGTGGGAGTTTTCGGTTCAAGAGTATATAAATTGCCAACCAATGTACCAGAACAGATAATCTCCCTATTTCTTTTTATAACCACTTTGTCATTAAAAGAAATAGAATATCCATCCATAAACAATTTAGAAACTGAAATTAAATTCTTTCTAAAAGTAGGTACATAAAGACAATTTTTCAAAACCAAAACTTTATTCCTATCAAAAGATAAATAAACGTCTCCCACTGCAATGGCCCCCACCTTTGAAGCATTGCCCATGAAGACGGTAATCTCTCCCTCAGCTAGTCGTCGGGTTTCCTGGAACCTCTGCAAAGTATTGCAGACATGATCAGTGGCTCCTGTATCTACACACCAGGCACTGGTAGATAACACCGCTAAACATATTTCAACAACTAAACAAGAAGATATACCTTTGTTCTTTCGGCGAGGACAGTCCGCCTTCCAATGTCCAGTCTGCTTGCAAGTGAAGCACTTGTCTTTCGGCTTCTTCACTCCTGCCTGAGGTCCCACTGCCACTTTCTTCGCTCCACCTTGCTTCTTCTTCTTCTTACCTTTCGGTTTAGAGGAAGAAACCTTCTGAGCGACCATGGCTTGAGCACTTTGACGAAAAAGCTCCTCTGTCGCCTGGAGTTCTGTCAGAAGCTCCGCCAACGAATACAACCTTTTGTTCATATTGTAGTTGAGGCGGAACTGCTCAAAACCCCTAGGCAGAGACTGGAGAATGATATCGACCTGGGTTTCCCCATCGATCTCAACTCCGAGGACTTCCATCTCACTAAGATGAGCCATCATCTTGAGAACATGATCCCTAACGGGTGTTCCCTCGATCATGGTGGTCGTCATCAAGTTTCTCATCGCCTCTTGTCTAGCCGCCCTACTCTGATGTCCGAAAAGTTCCTTGAGATTGAACATCATGTCATAAGCTGTGGTCATGGCCTGATGCTGATGTTGCAGCACATTTGACATAGATGTCAAGATGTAACACCGCGTCATCTCATCTGCCTTGATCCATTTCTTATAACGTTCTTTCTCCTTTTCATCAGAGTCATCGGTGGGCTTAGGAGGACAGACCTCGAAGAGTACAAATTTGTACTCCTCCGCAGTTAAGACAATATCCAGATTTCTTTTCCAATCAATATAGTTTGGTCCAGTAAGTTTATTTTCTTTTAAAATCACAGCAAGTGGGTTGAAAGCCATTTGAAAAACCTAAAAATCACAATGATCAAAATATTAGATTTCAAATATTATTGATTCCTCAAAATAATAAAATTCCGAAATCAACCAACACCTCAAATCACCGAGAATATCGCATGTCACGCTGTGTGGACGTATACGAATTCTACATTTGTAAGAGGAGGTTTTACCCATTAATTTTATTATCTTGTCAACCTTACTTTTTGACAAATAAAATTAATAGTTGGTTCCTCTTTGGCCCTACAAATAAAAGCAGTGACTCCGATGGGGAGGATACTTTTATTTGCATCTAAGTGTGCACCATTACACGATACTAAGGAAATTATTTCGGATTATGTGCCTTACCGCTGTGGAAGTACACATGCTCCTAGATAATTTCCTATAACCATTATTTGACCTAGTGATCCGCAAACAAACCCGTCCGCAGGGAGGAAGACACTCAGAGTCGACACACAAGTTTGTTGCATCACACATCAAATTGTAATGGAGGCCGCGGGAATTAATTAAAATATCCCTCTTCCATTTAGTAAATTGAAATTGAGGAATTTTAAAGTATACACAACATGCATATAAAACAAATAAGCAATAAATATGGAAAAAAACAGAATTTTTTTCAACTATTATGGCATTGTTCTCCAATACGCATCCCGTCGTGTCGCCACCTCGTCCGCTCCATCTTTTCCCGTGTGCAAGTCACCAAAGAGATCCGAGTCGAAATATATCATTTTAATTTACATCCATCGATCCTATACTCCACGAAGGAGTGTACAAATAATCTAGATCGAAAGTAAACTAAAATGAGCGGCTAAACAATGCTGTATTTAATTACAAAAATTAAATACTAATCTAGCCTCGTCAACCCCGAGGATTCAAATAATATACATACAATCACACACAAAACAATCACATACAACCAAATAGCAATAATAGTCGGATCTTATACCTGCAACCAAAAAGTTAGCCTACGCACATCCTACTATTATCCGGCATACTCAATATATGATATGTGCATGAAAGTAACCGAATCCAAAACACACAAAACCGGAAACCGTGGCTCTGATACCACTTGAAGGGAGTTGCTTCGGAGGCTCATTGACTCCCATGTCCCCGGATTAAAATTTTCACTAATGAAAGAACTAATCCGAATGGGATGAATTTTCTTAGCACAACCTATTCGTCGTCGTGCTAACAACTTGAGTGATCGCTTGAACAAACTAGTTGTTCAAGCAACACAACTCTTCTAGTTGGCTAGCCGCGGAAGAGACGACGGACGGATCGCCGGTTTTTGTGTTTGTCTTCGGGGTCCATGATTATACAAAATATATACATACGCACACTTGTATAATCAACACATAAAAGAACATGCTAAGATCAGAAAATAAAGTTGTAAAACTTTTATACCTCACGATCTTCTACCGTATGTCCTATCCTCCTCGTGAACGACGTGTGGGCGAAGATCCTCCACGAGTAGAAGCCTTCTAGATCGCATTCTTCCCTTCCTTGTTCGCTGCAAACAAAGAGAAGAACCAATAAAACTTCTCCTTTCTAGAACCGGCCACCAAGCAAGGGAGTTTGATGTAACTGTTAGTCAAGGAATGAACGGATGAAGCGCCGGCCACCAATAGAAGGAGAACTGCCGGCCACCTTGGAGGGAATGGAGGAGTGAACACCGGCCAACCTTGAAGAGAGGTTGCCGCCGACCAAGGAATAAGAGAGGGACCAAGAGGATGGGCGCCGACAACAACTTGATGGAAGAAGATGGGCGTCGGTTCTTGTCACAATGTTGTCGCCCAAGCCAAAGCTTCCAAACCCTAGCCGCCCAACCTAAAACCCTAACTCCAAAATTGAACACTCTTTGCCGCCCAACCTAAGCCTCTATTTATAGAATTGGGCTTAAGCCTCCTTTAATCTCCACCGTCGGATCTAGGGATTTAATCTCCACCGTCGGATCTAGGGATTTATCACAACCATCAGATCTAGGGATTTAATTCCAACCGTCGATTCTATGGTTTCATCCTAACCATCGGATCTAGGGATTTAATCCCAACCGTTGGTCCTAGGGTTTCATCCCAACCATCGGATCTAGGGATTTAATCCCAACAGTTGGTTCTAGAGTTTTATTTTACATCCTTGGATCTAGACTTCATGAGGATTATATTAGGCTACGATAGGGACCATAAGGAGGAGTTGGATCTTGGCCACCCGATGGATCGGAACCACACAAACTTGATCCATCAATGATGTTCCATTCCACTAGAGGATCATCATTGAACTACCTCACCAACCCCCATAAATTAATATAGGCTCCATATATTATTTGTACATCCATCTCCCCGTGTTTAAGATATCGAATGTCCGTCAATTAATTGATTTACTGACCATCAATTAATTAACATCTAATTCCTCGAGTAGTACCACTCAACCTTATCATCATGTTGACTAAGTCAACCAGCTGGGTTTACATGATGAACCTTATGAGCTCCTCAAGGGGACATCATCAACCTAATATATAGGACACGGTTTTCTCCTATAATCAACGGCACACCATGTAAATGATATCATTTCCCAACTTACCGGGCATATTAATTTAATCCATCTAAATCTCACCCTCTGGTAAATCAAAGAAATAAATACTAAGTACATGTGTCCGTTATTATATCTGGATTAAGAGCATGTACAACATAATATCCGAGGTCCGATTCAATTATGTAGTCAGCAATAAATTGAATCACCTCTATATCGGTCCTGCTCAATACACCTAAGTGTACTAGTGTAACTCTATGTTCAAGACAAAACAATACCAAGCTACACTACAACCATACCAATGGTTTGTCCAAAACCATCTTGGTTGTGAGCCTCTACTTATATTCCACAAGGAACTGATAACATGATCTTCTGTGCCACACCAAACATCATGTTATCTACAATGTAAAATATTAGACAATATGCACACACATATAATAAATATATAAAGTGCAAACAATGATCATGTGATTCTTATTTCAAAATAAAAATGTTCATACAAAAAGAGCTAGACTTTCAGTATACATTCCAACAAGTTGTTTATTATTCAAATTTGAATTTCTTTTGTCAGCTTAATTTGTATAAGCAATTCTAGCTTTCCTTCTTAAACGAACTGAGATCCATCTATTATTCTGGAAAGGTTCACATAGTTTCTGGAAGTGAGAAATAAAGATAGAAAGTCATAAACTTGGAGATTGTTTTAGAACTATACCCAAAGATTGGAGATCATTGATTTATTTTATGGATATTGGTTTTGCAAAATTAAGTAGTTTTTGTACTAATTTTCATAATCCATGCAGTGTTGTGTTGGATATAGATATCCTATTTAAGGATGATGGATTTGAACAAGTTCTCGAGAGCTTGATTAGTTCTGCACCAGTGGCAACACAATATCTATTTGTCATTGCAACTCTTCCTGTTGATATCTACAACAAACTTATTGAAATGTTCCCAGACTGTGAAGTGATCATGGGACCTGCACCGGATGAGCTTTGGGCTTGAAGAGGCTTGTTGTATGTTATATTCTGAATTTGATTGGGAAGCACCTCGTTTGTTCTTATTGTGGTCCTGTTAGTGTTGAAAAAAAAATACAATTCTTGACACTTGGAAGGTGTGTTTGATAGATCATGACATGATTTATTTAAGGTGAGGTGGCTAGTGTCCTAGTTAATTTCCATAATATCCTAAGAACCTATTTCCTATTTGATAACTAATGAGCTACAAACTTTTTCTCTTTTTAATTAGTACTTTTCTGAGAAGATTCAGTCGGCAACTGATGTTTTAATATAATAATTTCAGAAATTTTGATGATGGGTTCCCTAACTTTCTCATCGATAATGCACACGATATAAGAGGGCAGCATGTAGCCTTTTTAGCCTCTTTTAGCTCACCAGGAGTCATCTTTGAGCAAATATCTGCAATGTTTGCATTACGAAAGCTCTTTGCCCTATCACTCATTTGTTTATAATTTTATTGTCATTATGAAATGTGAGATATCTTTCAATTAATATGATGGAAATATATTTCTTCTTATATTTATTTAGTATATTAGAATTTCATAGGACTTTGGAGTTTGTTATGGGAAGGAAGAAAATTATAGTTTCTTTACCTGTACACTTTTATTCTGCTTTTGCTACTGTTATTCTTTGTTTTTAACCTTTCTCGTGTCCATTGAATGCTTGTTTTTAATGACATTTTTTTTTCAATCTGTGAAAGAGTCCAAGATAGATGATTTGTCTCGATATCTTAGGAATTAAGCATCTATATCTTCCCAAAAATTTGTCATCATTTTGCAATACAGATCATGCTATAGTAATTTCTATGTTCAAACTATTCATTTCTGACACGCATGTAGAAGAATAATAGAAATGTGGTAAAATCATTTCAGTTATAAGGTATGACCATTTTTTCATAGCGAAATGATGATTTCATACTCTTATTGCATACGACAATTTAGTGTTGGTTCATTATGCTCTCGCTTTCTTGATATTTGATCACGGTTTGCACCAAAGAGTATCAATTTGTGTTCTTTGGATTTCTTTTTGCCGTGTCTCAAAACTCCTTAGGAAAAATTCTATTTTGGAGATGATGTCTTGCCATGCTTTGAGACTAGGATTCCACTACTGCTGAAACGGCTTCAGGAAATTCCCAACATGAACAATGTAAATATATTATCATGTTTTTTTTTGGAAGAATCTATAATGGAGATTATGCCTCTGTATGCTTGGCTAGGTCAACTGAAACTTCTTTAATTTACCTACAAACAGATTGTGATTGTTTAGCTAATTTTGTATTATCTATAATTTATAACTAACTATTGTTTGTAGTAGGTATGGCTCTTAAGCGTCAAATTAATAGTAAATCTCATTTTAAATTACAATCTGAGAGAGATATAGCTATCAGATATGAGTACAAATCACACAGATCGATATTCTACTGAACGAGGTATTATCTAATTTTATGCATCATAAATTTATTATTTGTTGGAAAGAAAAGTAAACTTTTAATTCATTTTGAGTATTACCATCATTTCTATTAACTTTGGTTCTAGTACTAATACAAATATATTCATTGTATTTATAGGTGACGGGTACTTGAATTTTTATGCATCAATATTATGATTGAAGATAGTCTGTCTAGTTGAGTTTTTTTATAAGATTTTGTTAGTTCTAAAATTTAATATTTTGAGTATAGTGTGTAGTTAGTTTTGAATGTAAAAGACTCATTAAGACATTTGTAACTTTGACTCAATGATTATGGAATGAATTTAGATTTTCTATTGTCATTTTAAATTGTATTTTATAATTTTTTATATTCTGAACATGGGATGAATTGTGATGATGTATAAATATTGGATTCATGCTTACATTAGAGATCATTTTAATGTATTTATAGATTATTATAATGACATTAATAAATGTCATTATAGATTAACTAAGATGACATTTTAAAATGATCTTATAAATTATCTTTACTAACAATTTGTATTGTCCTTATAAAAAATATAAGATATTTATAAATGTCAAAATAAATAAGTTTAAGTGACATTTAGTTTTGTCCTTATTACAATGATAATAAGACACACGTAGATGTCCTTATTATGATGATAATAAGACAGATGTAGATGTCCTTAAAATATGACTTCTTCTGACATTTTAGCGTGTCATTATATATCTATATTAAGACACTTTTTATATTAGTATTTATATTGTATAATGACATTATAAAATGTCAGGAAAGTGAATCGGGTCTAAGACGATATCACTTTATAGGGCATTTTTTAGTGATGCCACTAAAACGTTAATGTCACTAAAAATATACTATAAGGACATTTATGAGTGTCCTTAAAGACCATTATTCTTGTAGTGTCAATCGTGACCTGGGCCAATTGCACCAATACATTGTTGGTGCAATAGTCAAGGGGGAGCAAGCATTTAGGGGGAGGTTATCCATCATGGGATGATGGATGTGTTCTTCCTCATAAGGGGGAAAATTTGGAGAAGTGAAAGATTGCCTCTCATTTAGTGATATAGGACTTATCACTAGGAAGAGTGAAGACATCTTAGATGTTTTTGGACCAAGGGAGAAATTGTAAGATCTCATTAGAATATGAGACATTAATACCCTTGGGGAGAGAACCTTTTTGTTGTATGTCAAAAAGGGGGAGAATTGAATGAGAATTGATGTGAGAATGTGAGAATTTCTAATTTGGACAATTGGGAGGATTGGATTGAGTTAGTATTCTAACTCAAAGGTGTTTGGTTTTTATTAAACATAAAAAAGAGGGAGAACATTGGTGCAATCAACTCAGGTTACGATTGACTAGACTCGAGTTTGACTCGAGTAGTTTTTTGATGTTTGAGAATGAGTTGACCATTGTTTGACAATGGGTTGACTATATGGTCGACATGAGGTTGACCATATGATGGAGAAGCCCAAGTGGGACACTTGGCATGAAAAGTCCAAGTATGGGTCTTGGCAATGGTAAAGTCCAAGTCTTAAGTACTTGGCATGGAAAGTCCAAGCATGGGTCTTGGCAAGGGAAAGTCCAAGCTTGAGTCTTGGAAATTGGAAAGCCCAAGAGTGTAGTCTTGGCCACGTAAGTCCAAGTGTGTAGTCTTGGTGGTAAAAGTCCAAGTCATGGGTACTTAGCATTTGGGAAGTCCAAGGGTATGATATTGGTGGCGTAAAATTCAAGAGTGGAGTCTTGGCAACATAAGTCCAATGGTTGGCAGCATAAAGTCCAAGCGTGTGTCTTGGCAACGTAAGCCCAATGTGCCTTGGCAGTGTAGATCAGCTTAGCATGACAATAGTCGATGGAAGCACCTAAAGGCTAGTTTATCGATGAACAAGTCATAGATGACTTGAAGGGATCCAATAGGCGTGACGCTGATGGAAGTGGCTAGAAGGCTTAGGTCTAGGCTAAGAGTGGTCTAGCAAATATGAGGCATTATACTTGGGGTAAACCTCATGGTTGAGATTTAGCAGTCGACTGAGGTTATGAACCAGTCGACTGGTTGAGTGTTTTGACACTTAGCAACCGAGTTGACTTTGAGCAGTCGATTGGGATTATGACCAGTCGACTGGTGTTCGACTATGACCGCGTGGCCTTGGCAATCGACTGCCATGGATAGCAGTCGACTGTTGGTCGAGGACAAAGGCACAGAATATTTTCAAGTCGACTGCTAGGGTTTGACAGTCGACTGAAGGCTATAAGCAGCCGACTGATGGGTCTGATCAGTCAACTGCTAGGTATCTAATGGGATCGGGGATTCCAAGATAGTCTAAGTAGGGTTGGTGTAGGTACAGGGCAGTCTAAGTAAGGTCAATGTAGTTCCAGGGCGGTATAAGCATTTCTAGAGCACTGTATGTATTTTCAAGACAGTATAAGTAGTTCCAGGGCAATATATGTCTTACCAGGGCAGTTTTGATTAGTGCAGGGCACTAAAAGTATTGCTAGGGTAGTGTAAGGAGTTCCAGGACGGTTCTAGGGCAGTATCTGTATTGCCAAGACAGTTTTGTTAGTGAAAACTCTAGAGTCAATCATGTGATGATTGTTGTATGGACTTTGTTGTATCATATTCCTATTTATAAAGGCATTTATTTATGGTTATTATACTTATTTGTACTGGTGCCAAATAACTAAGTATAATAATGTCCTTGAGTAGAAGGTTCTTATCTATATCAATCGATTGGTTGAATCGATAATGAGATGATATAGAAAACACTACTCTTAATCATTCCTAGTCAAGTATTAACATTCAGGGACAATGTTAATGCGAAGAGACTAGCAAGCATGTAGATCAACTCGATGACTTGATCTCACAAGTCATGAATATGAGATATCAAGTTGACACATGGGTATGCATTGGAGAATGTATACTGAATGACCCGCCATGAGAAAGTATCATGGATCATTATATGAGTGTCATATACTTTCTCATGTGACTATTAGTATAACTATTAGTCCTTGGACTTGAAGTCATCATGGTTCTCTATATAAGGAGTTGCATACTTTGGCTTCGTCAAACGTCACCTATAAATGGGTGGACTATAAAGGGGATTACTGGGTATATAAGAAATTATGCGGAGGGATGTGAGTGATGTAGATGGAATCTATCCCTCCTATATGACGGGAGTGACATCGTTATTCTTGATAGAGTGAGATCACTAGGGGCATGGTCATGCCCAAATGAGTCAATATGAGATATTGAGCTCAATTTATTAGAGTGAGTCTACTTGGATTTCAAGATATAGATTATACCGAGGATGACGCGGTCTATGCCTCAATTGGTCAATCTAGATATCAAGGATAGAGGGACATTGTCACATATTTGTGAGAGTCACAATTAGTAGTCACAAAGGTGATGTTGGATCTCAACATTCTTGTAACTTGAGTAGCAATGATGTGTTGCTAGATACCGCTCATTGCTTATGTTCCTAAATCGGTTTAGGAGCATTGCCAACGTTATAAGAACCTATAGGGTCATACACAAAGGGCAATTAGATAGAGATTAGGTTCATATGATGAACCATGAGGATTAGGTTCATGGGATGAACCAAATTGGATTAAGAGTAATCCAAATTAGACTAATTGAGTTGGACTCAAGTTGATTCAAGTGTTAAATGAGTTTAATTTAAATTTGATTCATCAAGTCAATTTAAACTAATGAATTGAGATTCATTAAATCAAATTGACTTGAATCAAATGGTTGGATTTGATCAACCATGGGAGATAAGAGGTCAAGTTTGACTTGACTTGAGAGGGAAGATGAATGATCAATTTTGACTTGACCAATTGCCATGTCATGGCGACTTGACATGGGGCTGGCCAATGATGATGCTCCACATCATCATGGACACATCATGGGGTGCCACCTCATGAGGGAGACCAAGAGTCATTGGCTCTTGGAGTTGCATGCATGCATATAACCCCCTTATAGTGGTTGGCCACTATTGATGGGTTATGAAAGTGTGAAGTTTAAGTTGTGTAACTTCATCTTCTTCCTCATCTCTTCCCTCAAGCTCTCTCTTTCTCATCTTGTTGTGAGCCTTTAAGGGGTGCTAGTACACTCTAGGTTGCTTTTCTCCACCTATTTCTTATGTGGATACCAATAGAAGAGTGTACACTTGACACTCTCAAGTTCTGACAAGCCGTTTGGACGAGCGGGATAAGCGAAGGGCGTCGCATCAAGGGTAAAACTCTTAGCATGTAGATCTAGAGTAGATCTAAGATTTTTAAACACATACATGTAGTTTTGTTTATCTTCGCATGGATCCGTGGCCGACTTCCGGGGTTTCCGCAATGCAAAAGCAGTTTTTGCGGCTCGGATAGTCCAACAGTGGTATCAGAGCCACGTGCGAAGCATGTATGTGGTTTAGTTTTATAGTTTTTGTATTAGATATAAAAATTACATATCTGTAAGTTTCTGTAAATTTTCTATTTTTATAGATTTTTTGGATATTTTTCTCGAAGAGTCGAAGCAATAAGTGTTGGGACACTTGTAGGCTTCAACCACCGAGAAAAACTCTCTGAAACGGTGAATTCTCACTTTAAGTTTTTGGGGCAGCGACTTAAGTCGCTGTAAGATCAAGATGGGACACTCTCAAGGTTGATTTTGCAAGTAGGGGCGCTGCCTCTAACCCCGAAAGGGGCATTGTCTAGCGATCGCACCTGGAAATCGCTTAGCAGGACCGGTACGGAGATGTGACTCATAAAATTGAAAAAAATAGGAAAAAATATAGAAATTTCTATAAAATATATAATTTAGAATTATGTATAATACTGTGATGGTCATGGCTCACGAACCCCAATGTGATTGGATAAATGTGTTGTAATTCATAATACGGCTTGCGCGCCGTTTTTGTGATTGTGCATGTTGTATATAGTATGCGACCTGCGCGTCGTGCCTCTTCTTTTAATATTCCAGTTATAAATAGTTTTAGACTCGAATATAACTCGAGTTTCATGATTGTAATGTACAAAAATGGAGTGGTGAAAGGTCCACTAGTAGACGGAGTTACGAGAAGGGTGTCGATGACACATGGCGGTCAAAGGAGGCGTTTCGAGAAGCCGCTGACCCAAGGTTGACCGTTCGATCTTCTCATTGGCTTGAGAAGATCGTAGTAGGGTCATGACCTCATCACAATTTATTTATATATGTATATATATATATATATATTTGTTTTTGCTTGTATGTATGTGATGCATGCTAGTAAATTTTGCTTGTATGTATATGATGCATGCTAGGATATTTTGCTTGTATGTATATGATGCATGCTAGTATATTTTGCTTGTATGTATGTGGTGCATGCTAGTGTAGGGTAATAAAGGCATTAATGCATATATGATACACATTTACGATTAGATTAGATCTTAATCGAATCAACACGAAAATGCCTACCAAGTTTTGATACCCATCACTACCTCGATCATTTGTTGTTGTTGAATATGCCAAAGCAGAGCAATGCATATTATCTTGGTAGGGTGCGGAGGGGCAATCTTGGTCCTGCCTATCACGGCTTGGGTTAGAGTAAGCTCAATTAGATTGAGTAAAACTAGTTAACTCAATTGGATCAAGTAAAACTATAGGCATATTCCAACCATTGGAAAGATAGGATAAGATCGCATTTACACTAAATCTTGAACGATTTAGCCAAAGCTAACTCAAGGTCTTTTGTAAATGTGGATCTTGATCCTATAAACAAGAGTTGCATAGAGATGTAATTGGTAATTTGTTACCTACCGATCATACTAAGTCTTAGGCGATTTAGCCAAAGCTAACTCAAGGCGTAGTATGATGTGGATCTTGTCCCGTGAGAATTATAGTTAGTTTGTATGAATCTAGTAATGTGGTTTGACCACATCCATGACTCGATTCTACAAAAGTCCTATAATTCAGTGGGAGCATTATTTGATTAAAGGCCTAATTAAATGATAAATGGAATATGATATTAATTTTTTGCATTGTGAATGTTGTAGATTACCATGTCGACAAACACGAACACTCTCTCCCTGCGTTCTATCCTTGAGAAGGACAAGCTCAATGGAGCTAATTTCCTGGACTAGCACAGGAATCTGAGAATCGTTCTCACCCAATAAAGAAAATTGTATGTCCTGGAGTAGCCCATTTCGGAGGCACCTCCTGCCACTGCCTCATGAGCTGACCGAGATGCTTACAAGAAGCATCAAGATGATGCATTAGATGTGTCATGCCTCATGCTCGCGACTATGAACTCTGAGCTTCAGAAGCAACACGAGTTCATGAATGCTTTTGATATGGTTGAACATCTTCGTCAATAGTATCAAGGACAAGCAAGGCACGAGAGATATGAGATCTCTAAGGTACTATTTCAGTCCAAGATGCAAGATGGAACTCCCGTAGGTCCATATGTACTTAAGATGATTGGGTACATAGAGAACCTACAGAGGTTGGGATTCCCACTTGGCCAAGAGCTGACCATTGACTTGATCTTGCAATCTTTGCCACAAAGCTATAATCAATTTGTCATGAATTACAACATGAATAAAATTGATAAGTCACTGCCTGAGATGCTTAGCATGTTGAGAATGTTGGGAATTGAATGCCCGCTAGAGGGGGGTGAATAGCGTTGAGATCGTACGAAGATGGAAATCGATCGCGTTCGTGTCTACAATTCGTGTTAGTACGCAGCGGAATAGAAATAATAACAATAATGAAATACAAACACAATAACACAAACACAACACACACGATATAACGTGGTTCGGAACCGTAACGGTTCCTACTCCACGGATTGGGTTCGTACGAACCCTAGCGATGCCACAAACACCACTAAGCAATAAAAACTCCTTCTCGACACAAGTCGGAGGTGGAGAAACCCCTTACAATATGATTACAACAATAATCAAAATGCAACAAGCAAATACAACATGAAATACAAAAGACAAGTAAAGAAAACTTTACAACACTTTGCTTTTGATTGCTTGAATGCTTGGTTGCTTGACTTGCACTTGGAGACCCTGATTTGCACCAACAAATCGCTCCAAAAGCCCTCAAGAACCGATGCCAAAAACCCTCCCGTCGAGCTCCTTTTAACCTTGCGCGCGACCTGGGTTTCCGCCTATCAGTCGACTTCCATAAGTCACCAGTCGACTGATGCCACTGTTGTCGTGAGACAACGGCTGGAAAAACTCCAGCGGATCTCTCGCCAACATCGATCGGCCACGGAGCATGCTCGCGGTAGTAGTCATTGCCATCCCTTAGCGATCGGCTTGCCACATCGACCGATCGCTCCCATGAGCGATCATTGCCGCGAGCCCTTAAAGCTCTCAAACGGCAGTCGAACTCAAGTCGACTCCCGGCAGTCGAACCGGCCATAATGCCAGTCGACTGCCAACCTCAAGAATGAGGTTTTAACCCAAGTATGGTGCCCCCATACTTGCTAGACCACCCTTAGCCTAGACCTAAGCCTTCTAACCACCTCCATCAGCCTCACGCCTCTCGGATCCCTCCAAGTCATCCATGACTTGTTCATCCATCGCGCTAGCTTCCAGGTGCTTCCATCGGCTATGTCATGCTAACGGTGTCTACACCGCCAAGGCACATTGGACTTACGCTGCCAAGACTCCGCTTGGACTTTACGCCGCCAATATCAATCCCCTTGGACTTCCCAAATGCCAAGACTCAAGCTTGGACTTTCCCTTGCCAACCCATGTTGGACTTTCCATGCCAAGACTCATGCTTGGACTTTCCATTTGCCAAGACCCATGCTTGGACTTCTCATTTGCCAAGACCCATGCTTGGACTTCTCATGCCAAGTGCTCAAGACTTGGACTTTCCCAATTGCCAAGTGTTCCACTTGGACTTTCCATGCCAAGTACCCATGACTTGGACTTTCCCTTGCCAAGACCCATGCTTGGACTTTCCCATAATCACATGGTCAACCCTGGTCAACCATCAAGTAAATTATAACCTGGGTCGATTGTATAAACAATCTCCCAAACATATTAACCGACATTAATGTCAAACATCAATGTCAATCCTATGTCAAACATACTTTGTCAAACATCAAAACATCACTCGAGTCAAACTCGAGTCCTGGTCAATCGTGACCTGGGCCGATTGCACCAACAATCTCCCCCTTTTTGATGTTTGACAAAAACCAAACAAATCATTTGAGTTAGACCACTAACTCAAATCCCTTACCAATTATCCCAAATCGGTAAACACTCACCAAATGTTCTCTCCCAAACATTTCCAAAACATTCTCCCAAACATTCTCCCCCTTTTTGACTAACATCAAAAAGGTTTACTCTCCAAGGAGGTCAATGTCTCATGTCCCAATGAGATCTTACAATCTCCCCCTTGATCAAAAATACCTAGGATGCCTACCATCTTCCTAGTGATAAGTCTCATATCACTCAAGAGAGGCAATCCTATCTCACTCTCCCAATTTCCAAATTGGGTATCAAACACCCATCAATTTTCAATTGATAAGATTCTCCCCATATAAAAAAACATCCATCATCCCAAGATGGATACCTCCCCCTAAAGGCTTGCTCCCCCTTGACCATTGCACCAACAATGTCCTTGGAAAGCCCCTAAGCCAATAGGAACTCTAAACCATCAAAATTAAGGTTCTAAGTTCAACATAGAACTTTTACTCACCCTAAATTTGATACTTTGACCTAACATAACTCCTAATCCATATCCAATGGATTTTCACCCTTCATAATGCTTCCCAAAGCATATCCTAGGGTTAGGAGTGGTTAGGAACCTTTACCATAGCTGAACACGGGCTAAACAAACCTTGTTAACCCGAAATCAGACCTGGCAGTCGACTCGACAAGATGTCGATCGATTGTCACTCTCATCGATCAGCCACCAAGTGGCGATCGTAGCTGAAAAAATTCAATTTGTTATCGATCAATTTCAGAAATTCATAAATAATTATACGTATATCGAAAAATCATGAAAATTCATACGTATAATACTTATGACCAATACAATGGGTGAAAAATGTTTTAAAATTATTTTACCCATAAAATATCGAAATTGATACAAAATTCAAAAGTGAAGAAAACTTCTAAGTTTTTGACTCACTTTGTATCAATCTCATCAATGGTGATTGCTATCAAAAGATAGACTTCACCAAGGTTTTCTAAATTGATTTTAAAATAACTTTAAAAACCTTATTTTGGATCATATTCCTTGGGATCTATGTACATGACTTGTACACAAGCTTTCCCAATGATCCACCAATAAAATTAGATGAGTTTTAGTTCATCTAGATGCAAAAACTATGCACCTTGAACTCAACTCATATCCTAGCATCTCATATGTATCTAGGGTGTATAAATACACATACATGTCAATTGGATGTGAGATGTGGGTTTTATTCTCCCTAAACTAGGGTTTCATGCATTTTTCTAAGGCAACTCTACTTGATTCCCTTATAAATGGGACTCCAAGTCATGTCATAGTCCTTAAATCAATTTTAATCAAAATTTTCTTAAATGCATGAATGATTATGGCATTAATGAAGATATAAATAAGTATATGCTCATAATCATGATGTCATGGCATATGATATAAAAATAATCATACATGACATTAACCTAAAACCTAAGCATACTCATGACATATAAAATCATAGAAATAGGCATGATGTCATGACATGGCATATGGCAAATAAAGCATGACATATAAAATGTATATGTATAATAATACCTAAATTTTAATATTAATTGCCGTTTGTTGAGACTTGTTGGGATTTAAACATATTTTGCCATATTGACCTAATCTCCCTAGTGTGCCAAAAACCCAAAATGGTACACTAACCTCTAAACCTAAATTGTGCCAAAATGATCATTTTATCAAAATTTTAAAAATGCATTGGCACATCCTAAGATCTCTTAGGATATAAAATCAAACCTATTTCCAAGGTAACCATAGCCTTGAAAATATCTTAAAGTGCCACCTTCACCATGGTTGAGTTAACTACCCATCCAATCAAGGTTGGCACACCCTAAACCCATCTAGCGTGAATCAATCACGCTCTTAGGAACCCAAAATCGATTTGAGCTCCTAGGGTTAATTAGGTATACCTTAGGGATATCCTCCCTAGATACCTTCCTAATGACCCTCCTAGGCTTGTTAGCCTTGGTCATTTGGGTCTTACCTAGGTTGACTCTAGGGGTAACTCCCCTTGCAACCTTCTTAGTGGCCACCCTAGGTTTCCTAGAAACCCTAGCCACTAGGCATATCCTTTGGTCAACTCTAGGGATGACTTCCCTATTGACCTTGGTCTTCCTAGACCTAGTTTGTGTTCCATAATCAAATGGAACACTATGATAAGCCACCTTAGGCTTAGGTTTGTGACCCAAACCTTGCTTGCCCTTGGATGACTTTTGACTCTTAGGTCTTAAGTGTTGACTTTGACTTTTTGACCTAGGAGTTTGACCATTAGACCCTTGAACTTGATTTTGTATGTTTCTAAGGGTCTTTTCTAATTTCTCAAGCCTTGACCTCAAGGCTTGGTTCTCTAATTCTAATTGCCCAATTTTCGAATTTTGATTTAAATCATGGGCATGGGACTTTCTAGGCATATGCCTAGTCCATTTGGGATTAAGACCTAGGTGCTCTTGCACCTTTCTAATGGTCTCCCTAGGTAAAGTTTTTCTAGAGTTATTTGACCTAGGTTTGTCCTTAGATAAGTTGTTTTTAGGGACATTAGTCTCAAATTTCTCCCTATTATCTAAGTAGACATTCTTAGCTCCTAAGCAAAAATACTTGTTCCTATTAGCATGCTTTTCATAAATTGCAAGTGAATTGAAATCCCTAGCATGCTTTTGCTTGTAAATTGAAGAAGGAGCAAAATTAGAAGTTACCCTAGGGTTTGCCTTAGCTCCCCCTACATATGATGCTCCATTTTGAGTCTTCTTGTCCCCCTTCTTGCATTGACTCCGGAAATGTCCCGGTTGTCGGCACTTGAAGCAAATTACTTGTTCTTTGCTCTTTTGCGTTGAGGGACCGACATCCTTAACCTTTGGAGCCGGTGGAGCTTTCCTATTCCTCTTTGGGCACTTGCTCTTATAGTGCCCAAATTCCCTACACTCAAAACACATAATATTATTTTTATTTGAAATTGGAGTGTTTGAGTTACCTAGTTCGGTGGAGACCGGAATTGAATTTTGGGCTTCTTCATCTTGTCCGGATGTCGAAGCTTCTTGGTATTGCTCCGGTGTTGAGGATGGTCTCTCCTCCTCAATTCTAGAAGTGGATACTTCTTCCACTTCTTCCACCTCTTCTACCGATCTAGAAGTTGATTCCCTATCAACCTCCAAATCCTCACTTCCTTGCGAGGATGATGCATTAGCCTCTTCTTCTTCTTCTTCTTGTTGGATTGATGATGAGTTTTCATGGAGCTTTGCCACTTGGCTCCATAGCTCCTTGGCATCTATATAATTACCTAACATACACAAGATATTGTTAGGTATTAACTCAACCAAAAACTTTATTACCTTGGTGTTTTTCTCGAAGGCTTGGACTTGCTCTTCGGTCCATCTCTTCTTTTTGAGGAAACCACCTTTTGGTCCTCTTGGCAATTCAAAGCCTTCCATTAAGATAGACCATTCTTCGAAGTCTCTCATCATTAGGTAGTCTTCGATCCTTGCCTTCCATTGACTAAATCCTTCTTGTCCATAGAAGGTATAGGGGATAGGTGTATTGATATCCCATCCAAGCTTGTCTTGGAATTCCATCTTCCCTCTAGCCTTTTTGCTCCCGGCGGTTAGTCCGTAGAAGAGCCCCGTGCTCTGATACCACTTGTTGGGAATTGAATGCCCGCTAGAGGGGGGTGAATAGCGTTGAGATCGTACGAAGATGGAAATCGATCGCGTTCGTGTCTACAATTCGTGTTAGTACGCAGCGGAATAGAAATAATAACAATAATGAAATACAAACACAATAACACAAACACAACACACACGATATAACGTGGTTCGGAACCGTAATGGTTCCTACTCCACGGATTGGGTTCGTACGAACCCTAGCGATGCCACAAACACCACTAAGCAATAAAAACTCCTTCTCGACACAAGTCGGAGGTGGAGAAACCCCTTACAATATGATTACAACAATAATCAAAATGCAACAAGCAAATACAACATGAAATACAAAAGACAAGTAAAGAAAACTTTACAACACTTTGCTTTTGATTGCTTGAATGCTTGGTTGCTTGACTTGCACTTAGAGACCCTGATTTGCACCAACAAATCGCTCCAAAAGCCCTCAAGAACCGATGCCAAAAACCCTCCCGTCGAGCTCCTTTTAACCTTGCGCGCGACCTGGGTTTCCGCCTATCAGTCGACTGCCATAAGTCACCAGTCGACTGATGCCACTGTTGTCGTGAGACAACGGCTCGATCCACGCTGGAAAAACTCCAACGGATCTCTTGGCAGTCGACTGCCAGCCGCGTAGTCGACTGGCCAGTCGGCTACGGAGCATTCTGTGCTCGCGGCTGAACTGGCAGTCGACACCAGTCGACTGCTCCCATGAGCAGTCGACTGCCAGAGCCCTTAAAGCTCTCAAACGGCAGTCGAACTCAAGTCGACTCCTGGCAGTCGAACCGGCCATAATGCCAGTCGACTGCCAACCTCAAGAATGAGGTTTTAACCCAAGTATGGTGCCCCCATACTTGCTAGACCACCCTTAGCCTAGACCTAAGCCTTCTAGCCACCTCCATCAGCCTCACGCCTCTCGGATCCCTCCAAGTCATCCATGACTTGTTCATCCATCGCGCTAGCTTCCAGGTGCTTCCATCGGCTATGTCATGCTAACGGTGTCTACACCGCCAAGGCACATTGGACTTACGCTGCCAAGACTCCGCTTGGACTTTACGCCGCCAATATCAATCCCCTTGGACTTCCCAAATGCCAAGACTCAAGCTTGGACTTTCCCTTGCCAACCCATGTTGGACTTTCCATGCCAAGACCCATGCTTGGACTTTCCATTTGCCAAGACCCATGCTTGGACTTCTCATTTGCCAAGACCCATGCTTGGACTTCTCATGCCAAGTGCTCAAGACTTGGACTTTCCCAATTGCCAAGTGTTCCACTTGGACTTTCCATGCCAAGTACCCATGACTTGGACTTTCCCTTGCCAAGACCCATGCTTGGACTTTCCCATAATCACATGGTCAACCCTGGTCAACCATCAAGTAAATTATAACCTAGGTCGATTGTATAAACAATCTCCCAAACATATTAACCGACATTAATGTCAAACATCAATGCCAATCCTATGTCAAACATACTTTGTCAAACATCAAAACATCACTCGAGTCAAACTCGAGTCCTGGTCAATCGTGACCTGGGCCGATTGCACCAACAGAGAACTGCTAGCTCAACCTTAAGAAGGAAAAACCTGACTCCATTTTGATGGTGAAAAAGAAGAAAGGCAAGGGCAAGCCTAAAGGTAAGGGAAAGTTCCAAGCCAAGGGCAAAGGCAAGGCACTGAAACCGAAAGGAGTGGTGGCCAAGAAAGGGACTTGCTTCCACTGTAAGAAAGCTAGACACTGGAAGCGTAACTGCAAAGCATACCTGGAAGATCTTAAGAAGAAGAGAAAGTGAGACTTCTACTTCAGGTATAAATGTTATAGAAGTCAATCTATCTATTTCTTCATCATGGGTATTAGATACCGGATGTGCATCTCACATTTGTACCAATGTGCAGGCGCTGAGAAATAGCAGGGCATTAACGAAGGGCGAGGTGGACCTACGAGTAGGCAATGGAGCAAGGGTTGTTGTTGTTGCTGTAGGAACTTATTTTCTATCTCTGCCCTCTGGGCTTGTACTAGAACTGGATGAATGTTGTTATGCATCTGCTTTAACTAAGAACATAATTTCAGTTTCTTGTTTGGACAAGAAAGGCTTTTCATTAATAATAAAGAATAAATATTGTTCAGTTTATTTAAATGATATGTTCTATTGTAGTGCACCTCTAATGAACGGACTCTACATTCTAGACTTAGAGAGCCCCATCTATAACATAAGTACCAAAAGGTTCAAGTCAAATGAGTTGAACCAAACCTATCTCTGGCATTGTCGCTTAGGTCACATAAATGAGAGTCACATATCCCAGCTCCATAAGGATGGGTTGCTGGACTCATTTGATTTTGAATCATATGAGACATGTGAGTCTTGCCTTTTAGGCAAGATGACCAAGACTCCCTTTAGTGGACACAGCGAGAGAGCAATAGATTTGTTAGGACTTATATATAGTGATGTATGTGGCCCTTTCAATGTTGCTGCTAGAGGTGGTCACAGGTACTTCATTACATTTACTGATGACTTCAGTAAATATGGTTATGTGTATCTGATGACACATAAGCAGAATCCTTTGAAAAGTTCAAAGAATTCAAGAATGAAGTTCAAAACTAGCTTGGCAAGAGTATTAAGATACTTCGATCAGATCGAGGTGATGAATACCTTAGCCATAAGTTTTTTTTACTATCTAGTTGAGTGTGAGATTCTATCCCAACTCACTCCTCCTGGAACACCACAGTGGAATGGTGTATTCGAAAGAAGGAATCGTACCCTATTAGATATGGTACGATCTATGATGAGTCACATAGATCTTCCTATATCCTTTTGGGGATATGCTCTAGACACAGCAGCCTTCACACTTAATCGTGTACCATCTAAGGCAGTGATAAAGACACCATATACGATATGGACAAGGAGAAATCCCAAGATGTCTTTCATGAGGATTTGGGGTTGTGAGACTTACGTTCGACGTCAAGTCTCAGACAAACTGGTACCCAAATCCAATAAGTGTTATTTTGTTGGATATCCCAAGGAGACGAAGGGATATTACTTCTACATTCCCAGTCAGCATAAAGTATTTGTGGCAAAGATTGGGGTATTTCTAAAAAGGGATTTTGTTTCTAGAAAAACTAGTGGGAGTACGTTCAATCTTGAAGAAATTCAAGATAAGGACCATAGCACTGAGGCCTTGATGGAGGTTGAACAGGAACCACAAAGTGTTGTGGGTGATGAGATTGTTGCACAAAGAGTTATGGAACAACAACTTATTCAGGTAGACCTACCTCTTCGCAGGTCTAATAGGGTACGTCATCAACCTGAGAGATACTCATTTTTCTTGTCTGACCATAATGACGTTATGCTCCTTGAGAATGAGCCTACCTCCTATCAGGAAGCTATGATGAGCCCAGATTCTGAGAAATAGCTAGAGGCCATGAGATCCTAGATGGAATCCATGTACACCAACCAAGTATGGACTTTGGTTGATCCACCTAAAGGCGTCAAACTCATTGGGTGTAAGTGGGTATTTAAGAGAAAGACTGACATGGATGGACTTACGCATACCTATAAGGGTCGATTGGTGGCTAAAGGTTTCAAGCAAATTCATGGTATTGACTATGATGAAACCTTTTCTCCAGTGGCGAAGTTTAAGTCCATTCGGATCATGCTTGCTATTGCAGCATACCACGATTATGAGATCTGGCAGATGGATGTCAAAACCGCGTTTCTGAATGGAAACTTACTCGAGGATGTGTACATAACACAGCCTGAGGGTTTTGTAGATCCACAACATACTGAGAAAGTATGCAAGCTGCAAAGGTCTATTTATCGGCTAAATCAAGCTTCTCGGAGTTGGAATCTTCGATTTGATGATGCGATCAAATAGTTTGGTTTCATCAAGAATGAAGATGAACCTTGTATCTAAAAGAGGGTTAATGGAAACACAGTTGTCTTCCTTGTATTGTATGAGTATGACATACTACTCATTAGGAATGACATCCCTTCGCTACAATCTGTGAAGACTTGGCTGGGGGCATGCTTCTCAATAAAGGACTTAGGTGAAGTAGTCTGTATTCTAGGCATCAAGATCTATAGAGATATATCTAAGAGATTGCTTGGCCTAAGTCAGAGTACATATATTGACACGGTATTACTACGGTTTACCACGCAGAATTCCAAGAAGGGACTTCTGCCAATGTCACATGGTGTGAGTCTTTCGAAGACTCAAAGTCCCTCTTCTAGAGAGGAGAAAGACCGCATGGACAAGATCCCTTATGCATCTGTCATAGGATCTATCATGTATGTCATGCTATGTACTCGTCCTGATGTCTCGTATGCTTTGAGCATAACGAGTAGATATCAGTCAGATCCAGGTGAATGTCACTGGATAGCAGTCAAGAATATTCTTAAGTACTTGAGAAGGACTAAAGAATATTTCTTGATATTTGGAGGCGATGAGGAGCTAGCTGTAAAGGGTTACAGCGATGCCAGCTTCCAAACTGACCAGGATGATTATAGATCACAGTCAGGGTTCTTGTTTTACTTGAATGGTGGCGCTGTGAGTTGGAAGAGTTGAGCAGACATTGTTGATTCTACAATAGTAGAGTATATTCTTGCATCGAGGCAGAGGACGATTTGAATCCGCAAGTTCATTACTGAGCTTGGGGTAGTTCCTAGCATAGCATATCCTATAAAGCTCTATTATGACAACAATAAAGTGATTGCACAGGCTAAGGAAGCTCACTCATACCAACGGACCAAACATATACTACGGCGCTTCCATCTCATTCGAGAGATTATCGATAGAGGAGATGTGAAGATTTGCAGAGTACCCACAGAGGCTAACGTCGCAGATCCCTTGACCAAAGCTTTGGCACAGAAAAAGCATGATGGTCACACTAGGTCATTGGGTATTAGATACTACAGTGATTGGCGCTAGTGCTAGTGGGAGATTGTTAGTGAAAGCCCTAGAGCCAATCATGTGATGATTGTTGTATGGACTTTGTTGTATCATATTCCTATTTATAAAGGCATTTATTTATGATTATTATACTTACTTGTATTGGTGTCAAATAACTAAGTATAATAATGTCCTTGAGTAGAAGGTTCTTATTTATATCAATCGATTGGTTGAATCGATAATGAGATGATATAGAGAACACTACTCTTAATCATTCCTAGTCAAGTATTAACTTTCAAGAACAATGTTAATGCGAAGAGACTAGCATGTAGGTCAACTCGATGACTTGATCTCACAAGTCATGGATATGAGATATCAAGTTGACACATGGATATGCATTAGATAATATATACTGAATGACCCGCCATAAGAAAGTATCATGGATCGTTATATGAGTGTCATATACTTTCTCATGTGACTATTAGTATGACTATTAGTCCTTGGACTTGAAGTCACCATGGTTCCCTACATAAGGAGTTGCATACTTTGGCTTCGTCAAACGTCACTATGAGGAGAAGGCGGGATGCTTCGTCTATAAAAGGGCGGAAGATGACGGGATTAGGGATGATTATTTTCTTCCCCCATTTAGTATCTCTGAGATCTCTCTTCCTTTTCAATCCCTTACTTTTTTCTCCTCATACTAGTGCTGACTTGATCGTCGGAGTGGCTGCGCTGAGAAGCCGACCAACCCTTAGTGTCTCTTGGTGTAATAGATTCGACTTGTTCCTGAAGATCACCTATGGCTCACCTAGTTGCCTTGCTTCCTCAATTTTCATCTTCAGTTATAGATCCGACAGTGTGCGGAAAAGGGGAGGGGGATCTTGGGGAGCCAAAGAAGCAAGTACCATCAAATTGGCGCCGTCTATGGGAACCTAAACGAAAAATCATGATGGTCAATACTAGAAGAACAATGAAGGAGCCAGCAGAAGGGGAGAAATCTGTTACTAGTACTTCCCAAGGGAAGATATTATGCAGATTTTGGAGGAAATGATGGACCAGATGTCGCAAAAGGCTACCCCAAAAAAAAGTTAGAGAAGATATCTCTGATAGTGAATCTGAGGAGGAGGGAGGTAAATTTTCTCAATCAAAGAATGGTTCTGATGTTTGTAAAAAAGGAAAGGGCAAGGAAAAATGTGTGGCTCCTTTGGGAGATGTAACTTTGGAAGAGGAGGCTCCCACTGTAGGGACTATTGTGCAAATAGATGAGGAAACTCTTTTTGTCGAAAGTATTTTAAATGATGAATTACCTCAACGATTGCGGCTTCCTCAAATATCTGAATATGTCGGTTCCTCTAATCCTAAAGATCATCTGAGGAAATTTGAGAATGTCGCTTTGTTGTATCGCTATACTGATGGAGTCAAATGTCGGGTATTCCTTACTACCTTAACAGGACCGACAGAGCAATGGTTCAGTGACTTGAAGCCAAAAAGTATTACATCTTTTAAGGATTTTCCATGCTATTTGTGAGGCATTTTTCCAATGCTAAAAAATATTTGTCTCAGCCTTTGAGCCTCTTTGATCTTAAGCAAAGAGAAGCAAAGAGTTTGCAGCAATATGTGCACAGGTTTACGCAGGTTGCTCATGAGATCCCTACTGTAGAACCCGGTATGATGATGGGGGCTTTCACCTAGGAGCTCAAAGAAGGGGACTTCTTTAATTCCTTAGCAAAAAAGCCTCCTGTAAGCTTTGAGGATCTACTATCCCGGGCGGAAAAGTTCATTAATTTAGAAGATGCTCAGAAATCTCGATGAACTTCACAGGATTTTAAGATAGTGGAAAGACCAGAGGAAGGATTGAATGGGTAAGGCCTATGCAACCTGCAAGAGACAGGGCTTTGTGTGCTCCCTTGTCACAGTTCTCTATGGAAAGGGCTATGAATATTTGTATAGAGCAAAGGTTGTTGCGGAGACCCTTTGGGGCTGAGAGAGGACCTAGGAGATTGACGTCCCCTACTTTCTGTGCTTTTCATCAAGAATATGGGCACAATACTCAAAATTGTCAGCAGTTGGACTTAGAGTTGCAAAGGATTATGGGAACTCACCCTCATATCCGAAATTTAGTCATGAATTCTACTCTTTATCAGCAAGGGTTTGGGGGAAGAAACTACGAGAGGGGTAATCCTAGATCTCTTATGAATAGACCAATGCAGCGGGTGCAGATAAGGGAGGTAGTGCTTGATCGGGTTGAACCTGTTAACCAGCCTCCTGTGAGGGGGTCCATCAACATGATATCTGGGAGCTCTACTAATGGGGATTCTAATAGGGCGTGGAAAAGACATAGTAGAGAAGAATGTGCAACTGTTGTTGTTCTACCCAGGGCCCAGGGACCCGCAATAGGTTTTGATGATACTGATCTGGGGGGAGTGATAACTCCTCATACTGATGCTCTGGTTATTCGAGCTCTTATTGCTAATTTTGATGTGGGAAGGGTTTTTGTGGACCCGGGCAGTTTAGTAGATATTTTGTATTGGGCAGCTTTGGAACATATGGGAGTTGCTGTTACTGACCTACAGCCGGTGGGAACTTCTTTATTTGGGTTTTTCGGGCATGAAGTGCAGCCAATGGGCCAGATTAAGATACCTTTATCTCTGGGAGAAGAGCCCCGGAGAAAGACAGTGCTTATTAATTTTACTATGGTGGATATGCCTTCCTCCTACAATGCTATTTTAGGAAGACCTATTTTGAGTAGTTTACAGGCCATGGCTTCTCCTTACCATCAGAAGCTTAAGTTTCTCGTGGGAAGTGAAGTGGGAGAGGTAAAAGGTGATCAGCAGCTTTCTCATCGTTGTTATGTGGATGCTATTAGGACGGGGCAGAAGGGAAAATTCATCGATAACTCTTTGCAGCAATCTAAGTATGGGGATACAGTGTGTTTCGTTCAGAGAGGGGTTGTAGAGAAGGTATGAGAATATGATAAAGAGGTGGTGGTATTGGATGACAAGTGTGTTGAACATTTTACTTTTATAGCTCGAGAGCTTCCTGTGCAGATCAAGGCAAATCTAATACAATGTCTTATTAAAAATAGGGATATTTTTGCATGGTCCCCGCAAGACTTGTCAGGAATTGATCCTAAGGTTATGGAACATAAGTTGTATATCTTGCCTACGGCAGTCCCTGTAAAGCAAAAACGTCGGCATTTTAGAGCAGGGAAAGATGCTATTATTAAGGAAGAAATATGCAAATTGCTGAAGGTCGAGCATAACAGGGAGGTACAGTATCCAACTTGGTTATCTAATGTGGTGCTGGTGCCTAAGCCCTCAGGAAAATGGAGAATGTGCGTGAATTTTAGAGATCTTAATAAGGTTGTTGGACAATCCGAGCCGCAAAAACCGCTTTTTGCGTTGCGAAAACCCCAGAAGTCAGCCACGGATCCGTGCGAACATAAACAAAAATATACATGTACGTGTTTAAAAAAACTTTAGATCTACATGTGAAGAGTTTTACCTTTAATGTGAAGCCCTTCGTTTATCCCGTTCTTCCAAACAGCTTGTCGGAACTCGAGAGTGTCAAGTGTACACTCCTCTACAAGTATCCACATGAGCAATAGGTGGAGAAGACAACCTAGAGTGTGCTAGCACTCATGAAGTCCACGACAATGTAGGATTAGGGAGAAAAGCTTGAGAATAGGGGAGGAAGAAGAAGAAGTTAATCCACTTAACTTCACACTCATGCACCAACATAAGTGGTTGGCCACTTCATGGGAGTTACATGCATGTAATACCAAGAG
The DNA here is from genome assembly GCA_025175895.1 of Wurfbainia villosa. Classification (NCBI taxonomy): domain Eukaryota; kingdom Viridiplantae; phylum Streptophyta; class Magnoliopsida; order Zingiberales; family Zingiberaceae; genus Wurfbainia; species Wurfbainia villosa. The sequence goes on from CM045990.1 coordinate 37,277,204, forward strand.
TCATGGCTCTTGGTATCCCTCATGAGGTGGCACCCCATGATGTGTCCATGATGATGTGGAACATCATCATTGGTCAGCCCATGCCAAGTCACCATGACTTGGCATTTGGTCAAGTCAAACTTGACCTTTCATCTTCCCTTTCAAGTCAAGTCAAACTTGACCTCTTATCTCCCATGGTTGATAAAATCCAACCATTTGATTCAAGTCAATTTAATTTAATAAATCTCTATTCATTAGTTTAAATTGACTCGATGAATCAAATCTAAATTAGACTCATTCAACACTTGAATCAAATTGAGTCCAACTCAATTAGTTTAATTTGGATTACTCTTAATCCAATTTGGTTCATCATGTGAACCTAATCCTCATGGTCCATCATATGAACTTAATCTCCATCTAATTGCCCTTTGTGTGTGACCCTATAGGTTCTTGTAACGTTGGCAATGCTCCTAAATTGATTTAGAAATATAAGCAATGAGCGGTATCTAGCAACACATCATTGTTACCCAAGTTACAAGAATGTTGAGATCCAACATTACCTTTGTGACTACTAATTGTAACTCTCACAATATGTGACAATGTCCCTCTATCCTTAACACCTAGATTGACCAATTGAGGCATAGACCGTGTCATCCTCTGTACAATCTATATCTTAAACTCCAAGTAGACTCACTCTAATCAAATGAGCTCAATATCTCATAATGACTCATTTGGGCATAGTCATGCACTTAGTGGTCTCATTCTATCAAGAATCAAGATGTCACTCCCGTCATATATGAGGGATAGATCTCATCTACATCACTCACATCCCTCCGCATAATTTGTTACATACCTAGTAATCGTCTTTATAGTCCACCCATTTACGGGTGATGTTTGACGAAACTAAAGTATGCAACTCCTTATGTAGGGAACCATGGTGACTTCAGGTCCAAGGACTAATAGTCATACTAATAGTCACATGAGAAAGTATATGACACTCATATAACGATCCATGATACTTTCTCATGGCGGGTCATTCAGTATACATTCTCCAATGCATACCCATGTGTCAACTTGATATCTCATATCCATGACTTGTGAGATCAAGTCATCGACTTAACTTACATGTTAGTCTCTTCGTATTAACATTGTCCCTGAATATTAATACTTGACTAGGAATGATTAAGAGTAGTGTTCTCTATATCATCTCATTATCGATTCAACCAATCGATTGATATAGATAAGAACCTTCTGCGCAAGGACATTATTATACTTAGTTATTTGGCACCAATACAAGTAAGTATAATAACCATAAAGAAATGCCTTTATAAATAGGAATATGATACAACAAAGTTCATACAACAATCATCACATGATTGGCTCTAGGGCTTTCACTAACAATCTCCCACTAGCACTAGTATCAATCACTGTAGTATCTAATACCCAATGACCTAGTGTGACCATCATATTTTTTCTGTGCCAAAGCCTTGATCAAGAGATCTGCGACGTTAGCCTCTGTGGGTACTCTGCAAATCTTCACATCTCCTCTATCGATAATCTCTCGAATGAGATGGAAGCATTGTAGTATGTGTTTGGTCCGCTGGTGTGAGCGAGGTTCCTTAGCTTGCGCAATCGCTCCATTGTTGTCACAATAGAGCTCTATAGGATATGCTATGCTAGGAACCACCCCAAGCTCAGTAATGAACTTGCGGATCCAAACTGACTCCTTTGCTATCTCTGATGCAGCAATATACTCGGCCTCTGTTTTAGAATCAGTAACTGTGTCCTGCTTCGAACTCTTCTAGCTCACAGCGCCACCATTCAAGCAAAACACGAACCCTGTCTGTGATCTATAATCATCCTGGTCAGTTTGGAACTGGCATTGTTGTAACCCTTTACAGCTAGCTCCTCATCGCCTCTAAATATCAAGAAATATTCTTTAGTCCTTCTCAAGTACTTAAGAATATTCTTGACTGCTATCCAGTGACGCTCACCTGGATCGAACTAGTATCTACTCGTCATGCTCAAAGCATACGAGACATCAGGACGAGTACATAACATGGCGTACATGATAGATCCTATGGCAGATGCATAAGGGATCTTATACAAGCGGTCTCTCTCCTCTCTAGAAGAGGGACTTTGATTCTTCGAAAGACTCACACCATGTGACATCGGCAGAAGTCTTTTCTTGGAATTCTGCATGGCAAACCGTAGTAGTACCATGTCAATATATGTACTCTGACTTAGGCCAAGCAATCTCTTAGATCTATCTCTATAGATCTTGATACCTAGAATACAGGTTGCTTCACCAAAGTCCTTCATTGAGAAGCATGCCTCCAGCCAAGTCTTCATAGACTGTAGCGAAGGGATGTCATTCCCAATGAGTAGTATGTCATCCACATACAATACAAGGAAGACAATTGTGTTTCCATTAACTCTCTTGTAGACACAGGGTTCATCTTCATTCTTGATGAAACTAAACTGTTTGATTGCATCATCGAATCGAAGATTCCAGCTCCGAGAAGCTTGCTTTAGCCCATAAATGGACCTTTGCAGCTTGCATACTTTGCCAGTATGTTGTGGATCTACAAAACCCTCAGGCTGTGTCATGTACACATCCTCGAGCAAGTTTCCATTCAGAAATACAGTTTTGACATCCATCTGCCAGATCTTATAATCGTGGTACGTTGCAATAGTAAGTATTATCCGAATGGACTTAAACATCGCCACTGAAGAAAAGGTTTCATCATAGTCAATACTATGAATTTGCTTGAAACCTTTAGCCACCAATCGCCCCTTATAGGTATGCGTAAGTCCATCCATGTTAGTCTTTCTCTTAAAGACCCACTTACACCCAATGGGTTTGAAGCCTTCAGGTGGATCAACCAAAGTCCATACTTGGTTAGTGTACATGGATTCCATCTCGAATCTCATGGCCTCTAGCCATTTCTCAGAATCTGGGCTCATCACAGCTTCCTGATAGGAGGTAGGCTCATTCTCAATGAGCATAACGTCATCATGGTCAGATAAGAGAAATGAGTATCTCTCAGGCAGATGACATACCCTATCAGACCTGCGAAGAGGTAGGTCTACCTGAACAGGTTATTGTTCCACAACTCATTGTGCAACAATCTCATCACCCACAACACTTTGTGGTTCCTGTTCGACCTCCATCAAGGCCTCAGTGTTATGGTCCTTATCTTGAATTTCTTCAAGATCGTATGTACTCCCACTAGTTTTTCTAGAAATAAAATCCCTTTCTAGAAATATCCCAATCTTTGCCATAAACACTTTGTGTTGACTGGGAATGTAGAAGTAATATCCCTTCGTTTCCTTGGGATATCTAACAAAATAACACTTATTGGATTTGGGTCCCAATTTGTCTGAGACTTAACGTCGAACGTAAGCCTCACAACCCCAAATCCTCATGAAAGACATCTTGGAATTTTTTCCTGTCCATATCGTATATGGTGTCTTTCTCACATCCTTGGATGGTACACGGTTAAGTGTGAAGGTTGTTGTGTCTAGAGCATATCCCTAAAAGGATATAGAAAGATTTGTGTGACTCATCATAGATCATACCATATCTAATAGGGTAATATTTCTCCTTTTGGATACATCATTCCACTGTGGTGTTCCAGGAGGAGTGAGTTGGGATAGAATCCCACACTCAGCCAGATAGTCACGAAACTCATGGCTAAGGTATTCACCACCTCAATCTGATCAAACTATCTTAATACTCTTGCCAAGCTGGTTTTTGTACTTCATTCTTGAATTCTTTGAACATTTCAAAGGATTCTGACTTGTGTCATCAGATACACATAACCATATCTACTGAATTCATCAGTAAATGTAATGAAGTACCTATAACCATCTCTAGCAGCAACATTGAAAGAGCCACATACATCACTATGTATAAGTCCTAACAAGTCTGTTGCTCTTTCATTGTGTCCACTAAAGGGAGTCTTGGTTATCTTGCCTAGAAGGCAAGACTTGCATGTCTCATATGATTCAAAATCAAATGAGTTCAGCAGCCCATCCTTATGGAGTTGGGATAAGCGACTCTCATTTATGTGACCTAAGCGACAATACCATAGATAGGTTTGGTTCAACTCATTTGACTTGAACCTTTTGATACTTATGTTATAGATGGGGCTCTCTAAGTCTAGAATGCAGAGTCCGTTCATCAGAGGTGCACTACAATAGAACATCATTTAAATAAACTGAACAACATTTGTTCTTTATTATAAATGAAAAGTTTTTCTTGTGAGCCTTACGGCTTCGTTTATCCCACTTGTCCAAACGGCTTGCCGGAACTCGAGAGTGTCAAGTGTACACTTTTCTACAAGTATCCACACAAGCAATAGGTGGAGAAGACAACCTAGAGTGTGCTAGCACTCATGAAGTCCACGACAATGGAGGATTAGGGAGAAAAGCTTGAGAAGAGAGAAGGAAGAAGATGAAGTTAATCCACTTAACTTCACACTCATGCACCAACATAAGTGGCCGGCCACTTCATGGGAGTTACATGCATGTAATACCAAGAGTCATGGCTCTTGGTCTCCCTCATAAGGTGGCACCCCATGATGGTGTGGAACATCATAATTGGTCGGCCCATGCCAAGTCACCATGATGTGGCATTTGGTCAAATCAAACTTGACCTTTCATCTTCCCTTTCAAGTCAAGTCAAACTTGACCTCTTATCTCCCATGGTTGATAAAATACAACCATTTGATTCAAGTCAATTTAATTTAATGAATCTCTATTCATTAGTTTAAATTGACTCGATAAATCAAATCTAAATTAGACTCATTCAACACTTGAATCAAATTGAGTCCAACTCAATTAGTCTAATTTGGATTACTCTTAATCCAATTTGGTTCATCACATGAACCTAATCCTCATGGTCCATTATATGAGCTTATTCTCCATCTAATTGCCCTTTGTGTGTGACTCTATAAGTTCTTGTAACGTTGGCAATGCTCCTAAATCGATTTAGAAACATAAGCAATGAGCGATATCTAGCAACACATCATTGCTACCCAAGTTACAAGAATGTTGAGATTCAACATCACCTTTGTGACTACTAATTTTGACTCTCACAATATGTGACAATGTCCCTCTATCCTTGACATCTAAATTGACCAATTGAGGCATAAACCGTGTCATCCTCTGTACAATCTATATCTTGAACTCCAAGTAGACTCACTCTAATCAAATGAGCTCAATATCTCATATTGACTCATTTGGGTATGGCCATGCACTTAGTGGTCTCACTCTATCAAGAATCATGATGTCACTCCCGTCATATAGGAGGGATAGATCTCATCTACATCACTCACATCCCTCCGCATAATTTGTTACATACCCAGTAATCGCCTTTACAGTCCACCTATTTACGGGTGACGTTTGACGAAGCCAAAGTATACAACTCCTTATGTAGGGAACCATGGTGACTTCAGGTCCAAGGACTAATAGTCATACTAATAGTCACATGAGAAAGTATATGACACTCATATAACGATCCATGATACTTTCTCATGGCGGGTTATTCAGTATATATTATCTAATGCATATCCATGTGTCAACTTGATATCTCATATCCATGACTTGTGAGATCAAGTCATCGAGTTAACCTACATGCTAGTCTCTTCGCATTAACAGTCCCTGAATATTAATACTTGACTAGGAATGATTAAGAGTAGTATTCTCTATATCATCTCATTATCAATTCAACCAATCGATTGATATAGATAAGAACCTTCTACTCAAGGATGTTATTATACTTAGTTATTTGGCACTAATACAAGTAAGTATAATAACCATAAATAAATACCTTTATAAATAGGAATATGATACAACAAGTCCATACAATAATCATCACATGATTGGCTCTAGGGCTTTCACTAACAAAGGCTTGTCCTAAGGATTGTTATCCTCTATCTCGTATTGATCAGTTAGTAGATTCTATTGTCGAGCATCAGTTTATTTCAATTATGGATGCTTATCAGGGGTACCACCAAATACCATTAGCTAAGGAGGATCAGAGTAAGGTCAGTTTTATTACGTCTAAGGGGATTTTCTGCTATATAGTCATGCCTTTCGAGTTAAAAAATATCGAGGCTACTTACCAAAGACTAATGGATAAGATTTTTGAAAAATAGTTGGGAAGAAATGTGGAGGTGTATGTAGATGATATTTTGGTTGAAACTTTGCATTTTGAGCAGTTAATATCTGATCTGGAGGAAACCTTCAGTACCTTACGTCAATATGGGATGAAATTGAACCCAGAGAAGTGTGTGTTTGAGGTGACACAGGGTCATTTTTTAGGTTATGTGGTTACTAAACAAGGTATAAAGCCAATCCTATTAAGATTGAGGCAATTCAATAGATGCAATCACCAAAAAGTTTGAAGGAGGTGCAAAGGTTATTGGGTAGGATTACTGCCCTATCTAGATTCATATCCCGATCGACAGATAGGAGCCTCCCTTTCTTTAAGATATTAAAAAGGGCTATGCGGTTCCAGTGGGATGAGCATTGTGATAAAGCCTTTCAATCTCTGAAGGAATACTTGGTGGAGCCCCTTTTCTAGCTAAGCATCAACCCGGAGAGGTGTTATAGGTCTATTTGGCCCTCTCAGAGGTTGTTGTAAGTTCGGTATTAGTTCGAGAGGATAAGGGTCAACAACATCCCATCTATTATATTAGTTACCTATTGAAGGGAGCTGAGGTTCGCTATACCAATTTAGAAAAGTTAACCTGGGGGATGGTTCTGACTGCTCGAAGATTGAGGCCCTATTTCTTGTCTCATCCTTTAGTGGTACTCACTGATACTCCTATGGGAAGAATACTGACACACCCAGAGGCTACGGGTAAGCTTATTAAGTGGGCAATGGAGCTCAGTGAGTATGACATAACCTATCAGCCTCGTATTTCTATCAAAGTGCATGCATTGGCCGATTTTGTGGTGGAAACCGTTCATAAAGAAGAATGTGAGCCATGGAGGATATATGCAGATGACTCTTCTAAAAAGGAGGGTTGCGGGGTGAGAGTAATTCTGATCTCGCCTCAAGGGGAAGAGATCAAGCTAGCTGTTAGATTGCATTTCAGTGCCTCTAATAATGAAGCTGAGTATGAGGCTTTATTAATAGCTTTGCAGGCTACTAGAAATGTAGGAGCAGAACGGGTAATGGTACATATGGACTCTCAATTAGTGGTACAGTAAACTACGAGAGGATTTGAAGTTAAGGATGATAAGTGTCGAAGATATTGTGAGTTACTAGAAAAAGCTAAAGGGGAATTTTTAGAGGTATTAATAAAGAAAATAACAAGGGTAGAAAACCAGAAAGCTAACGAACTGGCTCAATTGGCTAGCTCACTAGGGAATTGGAATACTCGTGATGTAATTGCACAGATTGAGTTGTTGCCGCAGAATGAAGGAGTAAGAGAGGTGATTGGAGATGATTGGAGAAGAGAGATAATTTCATTTTTTTTATAGATAAAAAGGTGCCAAATGATCCTGTAAAAGAGCGGCAATTTAAGCTGAAAGTTAGTCATTTTTGCATGATGAAAGGGATTTTATATAAAAGAACTTGTGTGGGACCTCTATTACGATGTCTGGGAAAAACAGAAGCAGAGTATGTGTTAAAGGAAGTACATGAAGGGGCTTGTGGTAGCCATATAGGGGGGCAAGCATTAGCTCAAAAAGTGTTGTTGGCTGGGTACTTTTGGCCTACCTTGATGAAGGATTCTGTGAAGTTGGTACGACAGTGCGAGAGTTGTCAGAGGCATCATAATTGGCAGCACTAGCCAGCTGAATATATGAAGGCGGCGGTGGCGGCTTGCCCTTTTGATCAATAGGGGATGGATATCGTAGGACCCTTTCCGATCGGGACTGGGCAAAGGAAGTTCTTGCTGGTAGTTATAGACTATTTTTCTAAATGGGTGGAAGCTGAGCCTTTGGCCCATATTACTGGGCAGATGGTATTAAAATTCTTATGGAAGAATATTGTATGTCGATTTGATATCCCAAGGAGGTTGATATCTAACAATGGGCAGCACTTTCAGGGTAAGAAATTAGCAAAGTGGTGCCAAGATTTTAAAATTGAACAAGTTGTTACATCTGTGGCTTATCCTTAAAGTAATGGGCAAGTGGAAGCGACCAATAGGGAGTTGGTACATGGATTAAAAACCAAGCTAGAGCATGTTGGAGGAAGCTGGGTGGAGGAATTACCTAGTGTTTTGTGGTCTTTTCGAACTACTGCCAGAAGAGCTACAGGGGCTACTACGTTCAATATGGTATATGGGTCAGAGGTTGTGTTACCCGTCGAGGTGGGGTTAGAATCTACACGAGTATTGAACTATCTCTCGAGCAATAATGGTGTAGTTAGAAGTATGGAATTAGATTTGATTCAAGAAAAAAGGGATTTGGCTACGTATAATGTTGAAAGGTATAGTTCACAGGTAATGAGGTCCTATAATAAAAAGGTAATGTCTCGTTCTTTTCAGTTGGGAGATTTGGTGCTAAAGAAGGTATTGCCTGAAGGTTCCAAAGGCAAGCTAGGACCTAAGTGGGAGGGGCCCTTTCAAGTAGAAAACCGAGCAGGAATAGGGGCCTATTATTTGAAGGATACTCAAGGAAGGTTGCTACCAAGGCCTTGGACGTATATTATCTACGACCCTATTTTGGTGGATAGAATGTTGTCAGATTTGCATTTTTAATTTTTTAAGAAAAAATGTTATAGACTTTGAATGATTGTGTAGTTGTATTAGGTAGCTTTATCAATAATTTCAGGAAAATGAGACTTTGTTTTGGGAAAAAGATTGTGCTATATTAATAAGACCAGAGCATCGGGTAAATTTTGAGAAGACGTGCTTTTGCTATTACGCGTGACATAGGCACTTAGGATGTATATCAAATGGAATGTACATAACCCTGCATAAAGAGGAAAATGCCTGCAGTAGCTTTTGCATAAATGGAACGTACATAACCTTGCATAAAGAGGAAAATGCCTGCAGTATCTTCATAAATGGAACGTACATAGCCTTGTGTTTATAAAGTTGATCAGGGAAACTTTTTAGTAAAGAAATATCATGGATTCAAACATAAGCAACATGTTGTAATAGTGTATAATGCAAAAGAGTAAAACTAAGTTAAAAAGGTACAGGTCACATTGTAGTATCAGAAGGGAAGGGGAAGGATAGTAGTTCAGGGGGAGTATGATCAATGGTACTATCCATATCTAAAAAGCTAAGAGAATGCCCAGGAGGATGGTAGTCGGCTGCCTTGAATTGGGCGATGCAGTCTTGGAAGCCCCATTGAAGGAAAGCAAAGCCCCTATCTAGAAATAGGTCATTGATAGCAGAAGAGGTCCAGAGGGGTTCTGAAGTTGTACTGTTGTTTTCGAGAACTGGTCGGGATTTAAGGATATCCAGTGTGTTCTGTAGGAAAGTGGTCTGGAATTGAAGGGTTGATAATTCTGCTCGATCACCTTGGGCTTTTATAAGAGAAGCTTGCAATTCTCTTTCGATCTGATAGTAGGCTTGTTGAAGTGATGATTCTCTTGTATGGCACTCTTGTATTTCCTTTTTAAGGGTGTCGGTGTATTGAATCCATTGATTGTTTAAATGGCTTATACTGTTGATGCCCTGGGAAAAAGAAAATATTAATAGAAAGGGGAGGAAGTTATAAGGAAGTAATATACTAACCTCGTTAATACTGGAAAGTAAGGAATCTGGGAGATCAGGTATGGAAAGTGAGGAAATGGGTGTTGGAGGAGTTTGGTAGGAAGGAAGCTAAAGAAGTGTTAGTGGGTGAGAAGGGGGAGCGGTGTGGTTGAGGGGTAAGGGGGAGTTTTTGGTGGCATCTTGCAATAGGAGAGACTCTGAAATGGGAAATATAAATTAAATTATGCAGAATATAAAACTAGCATATAAGAATGTAAAGGTTAGGAGGCTTACCGAGCGTGCCAGTCGACTGTAGTGGATAGTTGTTTCGGATAAGTGATATTGCAGGTTTGGTTAAAAGGGAAGATAAGTCAAATTTCTCTTCTAAGAAGGATAGGGTAATCATTTGATATTCCTCATTGTCCCGATAGGAGCCAAGGGGGGGTCGAGGAGGAAGAGTCGTTATCCAGGCGGAGGGAAAGGGGAAAGAAGAAGGGGAGTGTACAAAGAAGTAGTATTCTTTCCATCCTTTGTGAGAGGAGGAGAGACCTATGAGGAATTGGAAGTCTGAACGGGCTTGGAAGTAAAATATGCCTATCTCGGATGATTTTATTTGGAAAAGGCAATGGAAAAGGAAGGCTGAGGGGGTAATGGATAAGAAGGAGCTGGTAAGGTAAAAACCTAGCATAAATCGGAAAGAGTTGGGACTTAGTTGATTTAAAAGAATGGAAAAGTATTCTGACACTTCAAGGAAAAAGGGATAGAGGGGGAAAAATAAGTCAGATTCTATCTGTTCCAAGAAGAAAACTTTGGTGCGTCCAAGAGGATGGTGAGGGCGTTCAGTTGAATTGGCTGCGATAAGGTGATAATCGGAAGGGAGTTGTAAACGAGAGGAGTGTTGGTGCAATCGGCCCAGGTTGACTCGAGTTTGACTCGAGCAGTACCTTGATAGTATTTTGATGATAGACAAAACTCATGACATGGGATTGTCATGGGAAAGTCCAACATGGTGTTGGCATGAAAAATCCAAGCATGGAGCTTGGTGTGGGAAAATCCAAAGCATTGCGAAGTCGTGCGCTTGGTGCTTGGTGATGGGAAAGTCCAACATGGTATTGGCATGGAAAATCCAAGCATGGAGCTTGGTGTGGAAAAGTCCAAAGCATTGCGAAGCCGTGCGCTTGGTGCTTGGTGAGAAATGCATTGCGAAGCCGTGCGTTTGGTACATGTGGGAAGTCTTGAGAACTTGGCAAGTTCACTAGGCTCAGGGTCCTTGAGTCGGTGAAGGATGACATTGCGAAGCCGTGCGCTTGGTGCATCCGAGGGACCACCGGACGAGGAGCGAATGGAGTGAGGCCCAAGGGAAGCATACTTCGAGGGCAAGAGACGAGAAGGATGGCATTGCGAAGTCGTGCGCTTGGCGCATTTGAGGGACGTAGGCCGAGGGAAGAGAGCTTCCGTGGGGAACTCCATGAGAGATAAGGTGGACTTGGCCAAGTGGCTAAGACTGAGTGTCGGAGGCTCAAACAACTTGGTGTTTGAGGTTTTCCCTGACAGCAGTCGACTGGCATAGGTGTCAGTTGACTGGTACAAGTTGACTAGGGTTCGACTGGTGTTAGACTTGCAGTTTTATGCTTGGCGATCACTTTGCCATGGGTGGTCGATGATGTCGGCAATGATCGGCGGCTAGAGGATGGCGATCGGCCCGATAACTGCTTGCATGGGCCGAGAATGGAGTCGAGCTAGAACTTAACCAATGTGGATCTGGTCGTTGTGAGACAACGGCTACAGGACCAGTCGCCTGATGGTCACGATCAGTCGACTGATGCGCGCGAAATTAGCTTGATGCAGGTTATAAATGGAGCTCAAGTGGAGGGATTTCGCCAAGACTTTAAGGAAGCTATTGGAGGGGAATTGCTGCTGCATTCCAGTCCTTCAAGAGTCATCCAAAGCAAGCAACAAGAAAGGGTTCAAAGCTAAGAGTTGTAAAGCGTTCTTTACTTGTATTTCTTAGTGTCTTTGTATTTCTTGTAGTATTACTGTTGTAATAGCTTGTACAAGGTTTCTCCACCTCCGACGTGTTGTCGAGAAGGAGTTTGAGTATTGTCGTGTGCATCTCTAGAGCTCGTTGAGCTCGCCCCGTGGAGTAGGAACCCTAAGGTTCCGAACCACGTATATGCTTGTGTATTTTGTGTGCTTGTATTGTTGTTTTCATTATTATTGTTATTCCGGTACGCTAACGACAATCGTAGACAAGCGACGCAAGAAGAACGAACGAATTCCACCGTACGACGATTGAGGGCTATTCACCCCCCTCTAGTCGACCAATACACACCGATCGATCCCCAACAAGTGGTATCAGAGCCAGGTCGCTCTTCAAAGACTAACCGCCGCGAGAGCACTACAAAATGGTCGGCCTCATCCATCCACCAAAATTCGATGGAGATTTTGCTTGGTGGAAGAAAAGGATGGAGGTATACTTCGAAACCGATTTTGATTTTATGATTATTATAGAAAACGGTTTTGAGATGCCTAGGAATAAAGAGAACAAACCCATTGAGAAGTCAAAGTGGACCCAAGATCAAATCAAGAGCTTCAAGATAAATCTCGAGGTAATAAAATTGATTAGTGATTTATTATCTAACACTATTTGGTCTAGATTGGGTGATTATAGGGATGCAAGGGAATTATGGAATAAGATAATAAAATTCCAAGAAAATTCCCAACCGGCACAAGTAGAGGAGAATGCCGAAAAAGAAGCACCATCCAATTTTGAAGATGTGGATGACTTGGTGGAGACCTCCACCTCTAGCATTGAGGGAGAGGAGAGACAATCTTCGATTCCGGAGAAAGATCAAGATGAGACATCCACATCCGGGAGAAGTGAAGATCAAGAAGAGGCTTCCACAAACTCCCTAGGTAACTCATGTATTATAATTAATCGTAAATATTATATAATTTATTTTGAGTGTAGGGAGAAAGGGCATTACAAAAGTAAGTGCCCTAAATTGGCTAAGGAAAAGGCATCGGCACTAAAAGTCAACCCAAAGTCAAAGGATGTCGGAGTCCCCTCAATTAAGAGCAAAGAGCACATTGTGTGCTTTAAATGCAATCAAAAGGGGCACTACCGAAGCCAATGCCCTAGGGGAGGAAAAAAGGGCAAGAAGGTGTATCTCATGTAGGGGGAGCTCCTAAAGCTAACCCTAAGGTAAATTTATTTAATGCACCTTTAGTTCCTAAAGTTAAAAAGCATGCTAAGAATTATTTTAGTTCTCTTACTATTATCAATGAAAAGCATGCTAGAAGAAATAATAAAGTTTATTGTTTAGGTGCAAGGCATGTTAATTCATCTAAGGATAAACCTAGGACCAATAACACTAGAACTATTTTTCCTAGGGAATCAATTAAGAGAATTGAAGAAAACTTGGGTGTTAATCCCAAGAAATCTAGGCACATTCCTAAGAAGAAGAACATTTCCCAAAAGATAAATGAAAATTCAAAATTGGAAAAAATTAGAGCTAGAGAACCAAGTCTTGAGGTCAAGGCTAGAAAAATTGGAGAAGACCCTAGAAATCATCTCAAATTCGGTTAAAGGGTCTAATGTACAAAAGTCAAGGCCTATGAAACAAGAACGATCTAAGGGCAAGAAGGGTTTGGGTCACAAACCTATGTCCTATCATAATATTCCATTTAATTATGGAACAACATCTAGGTCTAGGAAATCCAAGGCTAATAGGGAAGTTATCCCTAAGTCTAGCCATGGTATGTGTCTAGTGGCTAAGACCTCAAAAGGATCAAATGTAGCCACTAAGAAGGTCAATGGAGGAGTCACCTCTAGAGTTGACCTAGGAAAGACCCAAAAGATTATGGCTTCAAAGCCAAAAAGGGTCATTAGGAAGGTATCTAGGGAAGTTATCCCTAGAGAATACCTTGTTAACCCAAGGAGCTCCAATAGGTATTGAGTTCCTAGGAGCGTGATTGACTCACGCTAGATGGGTTAGGGTGTGTCAACCCTAAGTGGATGGGTAGTTAATCTAGCCATGATGAGTTGACACATTAGGATGTGCCAATATGCTTGAGAATTTAAAAATGATTAAATTGGTACAATTAGGTCATAGAGCTCATGGTGTGACATTTTGGGTTTTTGGTACACTAGGAAAATGAATGGCTTTAAGGCAAAATTGAATTAACTTATAGAAATGGCAATTTGAGTTTAACACTTAGGTATTTTATACCTTAGTATACTTTACTTGTCATGATTTGTTTGTCTTGTCATGTCATGACATCATTTTCATTTTTATCTATAAAAATGTCATGATCATGTTTTAGAATTATTTTTATATCATGTATGCTAAAACATCATTTAGATGCCATGACATCATGATTTTGGCATATGCTTTTATCTATATCATATCTATGCCATAATCATATCATGCATAAATTAAAATGGAATTAAGGACTATGGCACAATTTGAAGGGAATCAACCAGAGTTGCCTTAGAAATATGCATGAGAACATAAAGAACAAAAATCCACATCTCACTAAGATATTTGACTTGTATGTATTTTACACATCTAGATATTGGTGAGATGTTTAGGAAAAAGAAAATAAAGGTTTTTAAAATATTTTGAAAAATCTTGGTGAAGTCTATCTTTTGATAGCTATCACCATTGAATGGGATGATACAAAGAGGGCTCTTTATTGAAGCTTTTCTTAACTTTTGGACTTTGTATCAATCTCCTAATTTAGTGGGTAAAATAATTTTCAAATATTTTTCACCCATAGTGTTTATGATAAGTAATATACATACCAAATTTCACGAATTTTTAACCTATGTATATTTACTTATGAATTTCGAAAAGTCATTTCTGAAATTCAGAAAATTGCAAATGCAGTTATCAGTCATTGTCGGGAGGCGGTCGGTGATGATATGTGGATGACGATGATTCGATTTTAGTCATTGTGAGGCCCATGTTCAGCTAGGTTAAGGTCCCCTAACCACTCCTAACCCTAGGACATGCTTGGGAGAGCATTAGAAAGGGTGGAAATCCATTGGACATGGATTAGGAGAAGGGTTTAGGGAGAGTATCAATTTTAAGGTGGATGAAAGTTCATTGTTGAACTTTGTCTTAATTTTGATTGGTTAAATGTTCCTATTGGCTTAAGGACTCTCCAAGGACATTGTTGGTGCAATGGTTAAGGGGGAGCAAGCCTCTAGGGGGAGGTATCCATCATGGGAAGATGGATGTGTATTTCCTCATGGGAGGAAAATTGGGTTGCCTCTCTTAAGTGATATGGAATCACTAGAAAGATTGAGGGCATACCAAGGGGAAGATTGTAAGATCTCATTGGGATATGAGACATTAAAACCCTTGAGAACCTTTTTGATGTAATGTCAAAAAGGGGGAGAAGTTACCAAGTTACCAATTAGGGTTCGTTGGAATTCTCATTGGGATATGAGAATTGTCAATATGGGAGAATTGGTAGACTTGAGATGATAGTTTTGTCAATCATCAAAAAGGGGAAGATTATTGGTGCAATCGGCCCAGGTTGACTCGAGTTTGACTCGAGCAGTACCTTGATAGTATTTTGATGATAGACAAAACTCATGACATAGGATTGTCATGGGAAAGTCCAACATGGTGTTGGCATGGAAAATCCAAGCATGGAGCTTGGTGTGGGAAAATCTAAAGCATTGCGAAGCCATGCGCTTGGTGCTTGGTGATGGGAAAGTCCAACATGGTGTTGGCATGGAAAATCCAAGCATGGAGCTTGGTGTGAAAAAGTCCAAAGCATTGCGAAGCCGTGCGCTTGGTGCTTGGTGAGAAATGCATTGCGAATTCGTGCGCTTTATGCATGTGGGAAGTCTTGAGAACTTGGCAAGTTCACTAGGCTCGGGGTCCTTGAGTCGGTGAAGGATGGCATTGCGAAGTCGTGCGCTTGGTGCATCCGAGGGATCGTCGGACGGGGAGCGAATGGAGTGATGCTCAAGGGAAGCGTACTTCGAGGGCAAGAGACGAGAAGAATGGCGTTGCGAAGCCGTACGCTTGGCGTATCCAAGGGACGTAGGCCGAGGGAAGAGAGCTTCGGTGGGGAACTCCATGAGGGATAAGGTGGACTTGGCCAAGTGGCTAAGACTTAGTGTCGGAGGCTCAAACAACTTGGTGTTTGAGGTTTTGCCGACAATGATCGGCATAGGTGCGGTCGTGATCATCCAATCGACTAGGATTCGGCCGGTGTTAGACTTGCAATTTTGTGCTTAGCGTTCATTGCCATGGGTGGATCGGCGATGTCGGACGGCGATCGGCTCAGGGATGGCGATCGGTGATAACATCGCGGCGAGAATGGAGTCGAGCAACTTAACCAGCGTGGATCAGTCGTTGTGAGACAAGCGGCTCGAGGACGATCGCGATGGTCACGATCGATCGTGATGCAAGTTATAAATGGAGCTCAAGACTTTAAGGAAACTATTGGAGGGGAATTGTTGCTGCATTCCAGTCCTTCAAGAGTCATCCAAAGCAAGCAACAAGAAAGGGTTCAAAGCTAAGAGTTGTAAAGCGTTCTTTACTTGTATTTCTTAGTATCTTAGTATCTTAGTATTTCTTATAGTATTACTGTTGTAATAGTTTGTACGAGGTTTCTGCATCTCTAACGTATTGTCGAGAAGGAGTTTGAGTATTGTCGTGTGCATCTCTAGAGCTCGTTGAGCTCGCCCCGTAGAGTAGGAACCCTAAGGTTCCGAACCACATATATGCTTGCATATTTTGTGTGCTTGTATTGTTGTTTTCATTATTATTGTTATTCCAGTGCGCTAATGACAATCATAGACAAGCGACGCAAGAAGAATGAGCGAATTCCACCGTACGACAATTGAGGGCTATTCACCCCCCTCTAGCTGACCAATACACACCGATCGATCCCCAACAAGGAGAGGGATCGACATTGTTCCCCTATCATTTTAGAATGTGTAGAAGCGAACCAGGGTTAGGGGTTGATGTAGGGGATTGCATTTTCTGGAAATAGCAAGATTGTGAAGTTGGAGGGGGTTCTTGGCAGGGTTGAAGGAGGAAGATATGCTTGTATTTATAGAAGAAAATGGGGGGATAAATGGGAGGGAAATAACAAACTTTCCTGCTGGATGTGTTGAGGGGGGGAATTTGGGAGGTGGTAGTGTAAGTTTGTTAGGGTGCAAATGCTGGGTAAATTGTGAATTCACATAAATATGGGGTAAGAGGGGGGTATAGTGGTTTCTGTTATAACATAGGGTGGTGGGTTAATTGTTGGATGATAAGTGAGGGTTTTTTAGATGGAATAGACGGAAGATGGTTAGTCTGGTGGTTTTGTTCAGATAATGGGGGGATATAGTGAAAATGTTGCTTTTATGCATAGGTTGACAATATGATTAGTAGAGGGTGTGTTTTTTGCAAAAACGAAATATGGATAATATAAAAGTGTAGACATGAACATGGTTCATAAAAAAGGCATTCATTGTCACAAGCATTCAGAATATACACAAGGTTGGTTTGGGAAATTAAAATATGGTTCTTCAAAATGATTACAAGGAAAGATTAATGTTCTGGGTCAGATTCAGAGTCAGCCATTAGGGCCTCTTGAGGGATGATGTTGTATGTCTCTTCTAGGTCTATCTCGTGGTAGGGGTGCCAGGAATGAAGTATTTCTTCTCGTTTACCTGGTGCAGGGCACCTTCGAAGCCTCTTTGAAAATATTTGCTTAACTGCTTAGAGAATCTTTTCATAAGCCGAGTTTGTTCTCTTGCCCAGCACTTGCTTTCTATTTCCTTTAAGTTGCACAGCTCTTGGTGAAGGTGGTTGGCTCTGGTAAGGTGGGTGTGGGCGGCAGTAGCTAGTATGTTGAAGTGTTGATTCAGAATGTCGAATTTGAAGTTAAATTCGTCCAGGCTATCATAGACAGTTGCTTTTAGGTTCTGATGAGCGTCTATAATATCTTCTACGGGTTGAAACAGCTCACCGGATAGAAGGTGCCAATTGCTCTCCCTCTGTTTCCATTGTGAAAGCTTGGATTGTTGGCGTGATATAGTTTGCTATGATATTTGGAGTTGTTCCTGTAGTCGTTTGATATGGGTTGTCTTGAGGTTTAGATCTTTTTCATTCGTAGATAGTTGATCTCGGGTAGCAGAGAAGGAGGCAACCTGGAGTTATAGCGAGTTTATCTGTTGTTGAAGTTCTTTTTCCCTGGTTGTTAGGTCAGGGGAAGGAGGGTCAGTTTGTATACTTATGTGATGGGTGGCTTTAGTGGAAGGGATGGGAGTGTTTGGGGGTGTATTCACGGGGGGAGGGGGATCTGTTGCAGGGGTGGAAGGTTGGTTGAGCTGTGTTTGATGGTCAGCATACCATTCCTCAAAGGCTTGGAGCCTATGGGTACTTTGAAAATATGAAAGGGATATATAAAGTATACTTTTAAGCGTATGGAATTAGAACATTAAGGGAGAAGCTTACCATTTAGAGACTTTCTTTCAGCTTCTAAATAAAGGTGGGAATGTTAGCTTCTGGGGAGGAAGAGTGGGGAGGTTGTTGAAGAGGGGAATCTAATGTGAGGGGGAGGTTATGGGGGGATATGCTAAAGGAGGGAAGGAAAGAAAGAAAAGTTAGGGCTGGTATAATGGGGAGGATGGAAAGTGGTTGTTGAGGATTAGGTTTTTTGCAGCCTGAACAAGTAAGTCTAGAGGAATGAAGGTTGTAGGTTCAGAAGGAGGGTGGTTGGAGGGAGATTTTCGAAGTTTGTGGGTAAAGAAGGAGATCAAGGGACGATTGTCTGCTGAGGAGGAGGAGACGTCAATGACTTCAATGGGACTATCAGAAGGGGGACTAGGTGGGGGTGAGTTAGAGGATGGAAGGGGATTTATGGGTGGAGCATTGGGGATAGGGTCAGAAGAAACTGCAGGGAAGAGGAAGGGGAAAAGGTTGGGGATTGGGCCTATTTAAGGGGGGAGAAGTGAGGGTAGTAGATGGGTTAGGGGGTTGATCTGAAGTGTCTGAGGTGAAGATGGTGGCTTGTGTTGGTGGGGGAGAAATCTGTGGCAAAGGAATATATTGTGATGTTAAGAATTTTGAATATACTGATTATAAGTAAATAAACGATAAGCAATGAGGGCTTACTGAGGTAAGAGGCTCAGGGTTGGAGGAGGTATCTGATCTTTTTCTTTTCCTCTGCTTGAGAATCAGGGTTTTGGCAATGGATGTACCCATTATGTCTTCTGCGAGTATAAGGTGATTGTGAGTTATCAGGGAAGAATGTAGTGTTTAGTATCAGTTTAATTTTTGGCACGAAATGGCAATATTAAAGGAGTGGTGCAGGTTTTAAGAAGGGGGGGGGTGGTTTAATACATAAGTGGTCAAAAGGTATGATAACAAAATAGAGTAACATGCTAGTTTGCAGGTTAAGGGATAGAATGGCATTTTTTTTATATAAAGGCAGCTACTGTAGAAAAATAAAGAAAAACTTACCGATAAGATGGTCGTCCAGTGAGGGAATGGGGGATAGCCCGTAGTAGGATAAAATGGGCTCCTTTAGAAGTTCTGCAACGCTGAAGTATTTACTTTTCAACTTGGCTTCGATGGAGGGAAAGTCAATATTGGTTTTAGCAAGTTTGAGGTCAAGAAGATCGAGGAGAGTAGTTTTCCAGCAAGAAGAGAATGGCAGAGGAGGATCTGCGGCGATAAAGAAATAAAGTTCTTTCCATCCCTTATTAGAAGAGGGTATGTCAGTAAGGAATTGGTAGCCTTGGCGGGCCATGAAGTAGAAGACGTCATGGTTGGCCATTTTTAGCTAGTAAAGGCAATGGAATATATGTGGTATTTGGGGAATGTTGAGGTGATGAAAAATGATAATGGTGCTAACTAGAATGTGGAGGGAGTTGGGGGCAGTTGGTTGACAGGTATACCGTAGAAAAAGAGAATGTGGTAGAAGAATTTTAGGAGGGGAAGATGGAGACCTCCCTCTAGTTGCCCCGTGAATAGGGTGTTGGTGCCGGCTGGAGGTAGATGAGGGCGCTGGGATAGATTAGGGATGACAATGGTGGAGTTTTCGGGGAGGTTTTTGGGGTCGCGACAGAAAAAGGGATGGTTGAAGGTAAGTTGGCTGGCGGTAGTTTCCTACCAGGGAGCGAGGGAGGATGAGGCCATGGCAGAGAAAGAGTTGTCGGCGAGGTGAGTTTTGGGGTAAGGGATTAGGGTTTTTGACAGTCGTAAGGGAGCGATGGAAAGTTAGCGGAAATGCGAAGGGTTTACGGTTAGTTAAAACGTGCGGTGCTTTACAAGTATTTTTTGGACAAGTGTTGGAGGAATTTTTCCTTATTTTTGGTGTTTAATAGGACATTGGGAAGTTTATGGGGGTGATTTTGGAAAGTTGTTAATTCTTTGGAAAATTTTCAAGTGATATGATGATTTTTTGGTAAGGGAGCATGATAATATTATAGTTTGGGGGTGGTGATGTGTGTTAAGGAAAAAAAGAAAAGAACTCATTGATATTATGGTATGTATATTCATATTCTTTTTTGGCAATTATTAATGACATTGATATGAGCAGGTATTGCGCTTGGTGGGAGTTGCTTCTATTTGGTCTCAATGGCATTATTTCTAAGGTAGGATGATTTTGGCGTTATTTCTTTTAAGTATGGGTAACTAATACAAGCTCCATTCTTACTATAACAGCTTAAAGGCTAAATAGTTATTTTCCCTCACGGGGAGCTATAACGCCTCTATATGGCATATGTAAAGGGTTCTAATGATTCACCTATAACAGCTTAGAGGCTAAGTAAGCTAGTATCTCCCATGGAGAATTATAACGTCTCTATATGGCATATGTAAAAAGTCTTTGTGGTCCTTTTATAACAGCCTAAAAGCTAGATAGTTTTATGCTCCTATGGGGAACTATAATGCCAGATATAATGGGCAGGTAAAATGCTAACACGGCTCAACGCCTCATACAATATACTAAGGCATAAACGCTTCTTACAATATTCTAAGGCATAAACGCCTCTTATGGTATTTTAAGGCATAAACGCCTCTTACAATATTCTAAGGCATAAACGCCTCTTATAGTATTCTAAGACATAAATGCCTCTTACAATATTCTAAGAGGTATCACGAATGGTTGGTTAGGATGTATTGTTTCGGATGGTGCACAGGAATTCGTGTGGTACATTGGTATGACAAAATATGGTGGGGAGGGGGATTAATAAGATAATGGTGGCACATGCATAGAAACTTGTAAAACTTCATTCGACTTTGCTCTTCAGTTTTACTAAAGAAGGGGAACTTATGATGGATAGGGGTCTTTTTTCAAGTTAAGATGGAGAAATTTTTTGCAGGCATTTGTAAAACTTCATTCGACTTTGCTCTTCAGTTTTACTAAAGAGAGGAAACTTATGATGGGATCGGGGATTCCAGGACAGTCAAAGTAGGGTTGGTGCAGGTACAGGGCAGTCTAAGTAAGGTCAGTGCAGTTCTAGGACGGTATAAGCATTTCTAGAGCACTGTATGTATTTTCAAGATAGTATAAGTAGTTCCAGGGCAATATCTATATTACCAGGGCAGTTTTGATTAGTGCAAGGCACTAAAAGTATTGCTAGGGCAGTGTAAGGAGTTCCAAGACGGTTCTAGGGTAGTATCTATATTACCAGGACAGTTTTGATCAGTACAGGGTACTATATGAATTTCCAAGGCAGTGTAAGGAGTTCCAGTATAGGTCCAGGGCAGTATATGTATTACCATGGCAGTTTTGATCAGTGCAAAGTACTATATGAATTTCCAAGGCAGTGTAAGGAGTTCCAGTACAAGTCCAGGGCAGTATCTATATTACCAGGGCAGTTTTGATCAGTGCAGGGTACTATATGAATTTCCAGGGCAATGTAAGGAGTTCCAGTACAGGTCCAGGGAAGTATCTGTATTACCAGGGAAGTTTTGATAAGTGCAGAGCACTATATGTATTTCCAGAGTAGTGTAGAGGGTTACAATACCATTCCAGGGCAGTATCCATATTGTCAGGACAGTTTTGATAGGTGCAAAGCACTGTGTGCAATTCCAGGGTCGTATATGCAAGTTCAGGGTATTTCTAGGACAGTATGTGTAGTTTCGGACATGTGCAAGTGTTGGCAGGGTTGCGTGGGCAGTGCTAGGGTTGTATGGTAGGTCCAGGGCGGTGTGAAGAACAAAGTGAATTGTCAGAGCAGTTAGTGTAGCGCTAGAGTAACTTGAGTATTGCCAAGGCAGTTAGCACATCTTCTGAGTGTTGGATCGAAGCAGATCACTAGAGAGGGTGAATAGCGATAAAACTTTTTCGAAATCGTTCGTTGATTAGACAATTAATCGCAGCGGAAAGATAAAAAACAAATAAAGAAAGACAAATGGTTTTTTTACTTGGTTCGTAGCCTTCGGCTACTTCTCCAAGGCCCTAGTGGTCCTTGACCACGCACGGAGGGCAAAACACTAAAGAACTCCTCCTCGTTAGAGGTAGGAGTTAATCGAGTACAAGAAAAATCACAAAGCTTTAAGGTAGAGGGACACTCCCCCTCTCCTCGTAACGATAAAAACTCCGAGACAATTGATATGAAAAATATAAACTGAAAATGAAGATTATACCGATGAAACAAAAATATAAACAATTAAACCTAGACGTCGGAGAACTAGAACTTCGTTGTCGGAGAGTCGTAGCGTTGCGGAGGCTTTTTGGAAGCTTAGGATTGATGAAATGGTGAGGAATGGACCTTCTTTTATAGCCCTAGAAGTCCCCTCCTCGAGCACATCAAGATCCTACATCAATGTCCACCTCACCCTTGAAGAAAGGGATGAGTTTTGACTCATCTCGAAGCTGTAATTCAAACAGTAGTTGAACTGGTCGGTTGAACTGATGGTCAGGATTTTTGACTACAATAAAGAGTTAGCTCAAAATATAAGTGAATTCGACGGCCACTTGTCGTCCGATCTCGACATAGACCTTCCACGGAAAGTCTTAGTCAAATCGTCGCCTAAGGATGTCCCCGTACAAAGGACACGACCTCACTTCACTTTACTCACTCAAGCTTACCTCAACATTTACCTTTGAAGCCTTGCATTCGATCTCCACCTGATTCCTTCGGCTCCCTCCGAAGTCCTCCCGGTGTCACCCGACCACTATGGTTCTCTCCGAGTGTCGCTGACCTTCGACTTAGCTTAGCATTTCTGCATACTTGATTCAACTCGTGAGATAACAATGTAATCTTAACTTTGCGTCTTTTCCATAATCAAAACACAGGTTCGATCATCTGGTGCCCCTGCACCAACAATCTCTTCCTTTTTGATCTATGACAAACTTACGCAAAGTTAAGGAAAAATATAATATGGAAAATGAGTAAATGTAAATCAATTCTCCCTTAACCTTAGGTGAGTTTTAGAACAAAAGGTTAATCTTAAAAATTTTAAATTTTTGTTCTCCCCCTTAACTCGTGCTCTTCTCCCCCTTTTGCCATAAATCAAAAAAAAATTGGGGTTGTATAATATAAAAAGTAGGGGTTTCTAACATGAAATTGCATGCATAAAGATTATCTAACATGAGTCCAAGCATGTGTCTCAATTTACTTTGGTTCGAGGTATAACCCTCTGCACCAATAATATATTTGATTTTCAAAAATACTTATAAAATTAGCTTTGAGTTTAAAAATACTTATACGCTAATAACTTTTGAAAATATATAACTCTTAGAGTTAGTTTGCTCTCCCCCTTAATCAAGTATATAAGGTACAGAAGAGTTAGGGGGCGCTAAACATTGACCTAGAAGGTTGTATATTTAAAGTTTTGTCCGAGTATAAGTACACGTTTAAGCTCGATAGTTTTAAAAAATAGATAACATTTTTGAAAGGATTATGTGAATTGAAATTATTTCTTATTCATCTCACTCATTCTAAGTGTCTTAGAATTGGTTCACCTTATATGTTGTGTGAGATGATTTCAATTTTATCTTAATTAAATTTAATGATTTGAAACTGGTCAACCTTGCGTTAGATTCGGATTTGATCCTAAGCTCATCAAGTCACCTTTTCAAGATCTTGGCTTCCAGGTCGTGGCGAGGCACAGGGGCCTTCTTTGATCAGAAAAATGACCACTTCCTTAGACAAAGCCAATTTCGAGAAAATAGTAACTTGACTCACCTAAGACCACTTCCTGGTCTAACTAGTCTAGGATACGCCGAGGTAGCTTCAACTAGTTCCACTCGGTCAAGTGAACCGAACTAGATACGCCTTATCTAGCTCGAATACACGAGACTCCGTTTTCCTAGCGTACTATCATCTCGCCGTGTCCTAGTACTATGTTACCAAGCATTGACAAGTTATAGTCCTATCTAACCATTCTAAAGAAAATAAGAGGTTTAGGTTACCAGATATACTATTTTGGTATTAGCTCCCCCTGGATCATTGAACCAATATGGTCTGGTCAAGTAATGAACTTGATCCTGGGGAATCCAAAACCTATTGGTCCTTATATGTGAGTTTAATAAAGTTTTCAGGACCCACGCTTGGACTCGATGATGACTACGATTTATGATAGACATGTAAGATATATTCGTAGTCTTTGAGATATATCCGAGTCCGGCTCTGTTGTACACGGCTCTCTGAGTTTCAAAAAGTCGGTTAAGATTCTTGGACCCTGTCGAGAACTTGTTCAACCGAGCTTCGAGCTCTTGGACTCGTCCTTTCAAAACAGAGTTCTCTTCTTCGAGTTTTTCAACTCGAGTTGAGTCCTCCTCTTGAACTCGACTAGTCGAAGAGTTTAGGGGTGTCTCTTGTTTGAGGGTTTCAACCTCCTCAACCAAGGACTCGACCCTAGACTCGGATTTAGCTAATTTCCTAGTTAGCAATTTAATTGTATTGTAAAGCGTATGAATTAGTGAGCGGCTAACCTTAATTTTCCCTTTTGGTCCGGCTTTAAGTTGCTTCTCGAAGTAGTCCTCAAGTTCGGAGTCGGTGTTGTAATTGGATTCGGATTCGGACTCTGACTCGGACTCTTCGGGTCTTGTCATGCACGCTATGTCGATGTCTTCTTCGTTGTCCCATGTTGCATGAAAAGCCTTCTTTTGATTCAATTTGAATTGTGCTCTCTTTTGGTTCTTTAGTCACCTCCTTTCCCTCCGAACGATCTTCCGCACTACGTTCACTATTGCTTCCACCTCTTCGGATTCGGACTCTAATTCATCTTCGGGTTCAAGTCCATCTTCTTGCCTGGTAGATGGCTTTCTTCTTTGTCCTGCAAATAGAGCAATACCTTTCTCGGCCCAGACTATGTTAGTATGCTCGTGAAGTTCAAACTCGAAAAATAACTCATCTAACCTAAGCTTAGAAAGGTCCTTAGAGACCTTGTAGGCATCGACCATGGATGCCCACAAGATAGTCCTAGGAAATGAATTAAGAACGTACCTTAGAAGGTCACGGTTTTCGACCTTGTGTTCGATAGTGTGCAGGCCATTGACAATGTCCTGGACACGGGCGTGTAGTTGCGTTGTCGTCTCGTGTTCCTGCATCTTAAGGTTATACAACTTATTGAAAAGAAGGTCGCGTTTACATACCTTAGCATCGGACGTTCCTTCGTGTAGCTCAATTAATTTGTTCCACAGGTCCTTTGCGCTGATGAAGGGTCTGATGTGGTTGAGCTCCTCTTTGGACAGACCGCACTGTAACATTTGGGTCGCCTTTGCATCGGCTTCGATTTGCCTCTTGGTTACATTGGTCCACTTGTTGAAATCCAAGGGCTCGCCTTGATCATTGGTGGGTAGAGCAAAGCCGGTTTGGATGATTATCCAAGTCTCGACTTGTATTTTTAGAAAACACTTCATCCGACCTTTCCAATAACGGAAATCATCTCCGTTAAAGAACGGAGGTCGAATGGTGTTGTACCCCTCAATGTGGGCCATTTGGAAGGAAAACCTTGCACACAAAAAAAAACACGAAAGAGGTTCCAAGACTTTGCCTTGGATTAGCAATGTAGGAAATGAAAAGAAACAAAAGGAATATACGAGAAATAACCAACTAAAATCAAAGATGAGCACTTACTACCTTCGATGTCCCCGAAAGGGTACTAAATGTCGGTTTTTGGGAATGAAGGCAGCTTGTTACGAGGGTAAACCCCTAGTAAGAAGTGTAGATCTCTCAGAGAGCTTCGTTTTGGTAGGTAGCCCGTTTCGTGGGTCAACTTGTACGAAAAGTTATGCCCATTTTACCGTCGGCTAGTCCAAAAGTGAATACTTGCAAAACAAAACTAAAAGAAAAGTACCAAGACTTCGTCTTGGATTAGTAGTGCAGGAGAAAATTTAAACGAACGAAAAAAGATCTGTAAAATTCAAAAACAAATCTGCTAGATTAGTGGTTTCACTAAATCTTAATGCCCCCGGCTCTGATACCAATTGTTGGATCGAAGCGGATCGCTAGAGGGGAGTGAATAGCGATAAAACTTTTTCAAAATCGTTCGTTGATTAGACAATTAATCGCAGCGGAAAGATAAAAAACAAATAAAGAAAGACAAATGATTTTTTTACTTGGTTCGTAGCCTTCGGCTACTACTCCAAGACCCTAGTGGTCCTTGACCACGCACGGAGGGCAAAACACTAAAGAACTCCTCCTCGTTAGTGGTAGGAGTTAATCGAGTACAAGAAAAATCACAAAGCTTTGAGGTAGAGGGACACTCCCCCTCTCCTCGTAACAATAAAAACTCCAAGACAATTGATATGAAAAATATAAACTGAAAATGAAGATTATACCGACGAAACAAAAATATAAATAATTAAACGTAGACGTCGGAGAACTAGAACTTCGTTGTTGGAGAGTCGTAGCGTTGCGGAGGCTTTTTGGAAGCTTAGGATTGATGAAATGGTGAGGAATGGACCTTCTTTTATAGCCCTAGAAGTCCCCTCCTTGAGCACATCAAGATCCTACATCAATGTCCACCTCACCCTTGAAGAAAGGGATGAGTTTTGACTCATCTCAAGGTAATTCAAGAGAGTTGAGGCGGTTGAACTGGCGGCGGTTGAATCTGGCAGTTGAACTGATGGTCAGGATTTTTGACTACAATAAAGAGTTAGCTCAAAATAAAAGTGAATTCGATGGCCACTTGCCGTCCGATCTCGACATAGACCTTCCATGGGAAGTCTTGGTCAGATCGTCGCCTAAGGATGTCCCCGTACAAAGGACACGACCTCACTTCACTTTACTCACTCAAGCTTACCTCAACATTTACCTTTGAAGCCTTGCATTCGGTCTCCACCTGATTCCTTCGGCTCCCTCCAAAGTCCTCCCGGTGTCGCCCGACCACTATGGTTCTCTCCGAGTGTCACTGACCTTCGGCTTAGCTTAGCATTTCTGCATACTTGATTCAGCTCGTGAGATAACAATGTAATCTTAACTTTACGTCTTTGCCATAATCAAAACACAGGTTCGATCATCTGATGCCCCTGCACCAACACTGAGCGGGACTCTCTTTTCAATAGAAAACAAAGGAAAGAGGGGTGGACTGAAGGGTGGAAAGTAATGGTGAAAGGTTGAGGGTGTTTAGTTTAATATAATCGTATGTTTCTTTATATTCTATTTGAGATTAACACGTGGCAGGAGATATTTCTGAATCAGGGGCGGTAAAAACGGTTAGAAGGACAGCTTGGCAAAAGGGTATTTCCGTACATTCACCATGAGGAGAAAGCGAGGTGCTTCTGTAGGAACCTTTGTGACTGCTAGAGGGGGGTGAATAGCATCATCGCTTGTCGATGGAATTGATTCGCGTTTGATCGTCTACACTCTTGTTAGCACAGTGGAATAGTAATGACAAATAGAAATAACAAGAAACACAATCACAATGCAAGATATAACGTGGTTCGGAACCAAATGGTTCCTACTCCACGAATCGAGCTCAAACGAGCTCTAGCGATGCAATCACAAATCACTAATCCAATAAACTCCTTCTCGACAACAAGTCAGAAGTGGAGAAACTTCGTATAAGTGTTTACAACAATAAATGAAAGAAATACAAGCAAATACAAAGGAAATGTAAAGAACACTTTACAAACTAGGGTTTGAGCGCTTTGCTTGTTGATTGCTTGGATGAGCTTGAAGGATCCTGAAATGCACCTGCAATTCGCCTTCAAATCGTCTCAACAAAGCTCCCAAAAGACCATTGGTCGAATCTCCCATGAACAGCTCCTTTTAACCTGCATCGGGCTGGATTCCCGCCTAGCAGTCGACTGCAATAAGTCCCTAGTCGACTGCCAACACTGTTGTTGTGAGACAATCGCTCGATCCACGCTGAAGAAACTCCAACGGGACTCTCATCAGTCGATTGCCAACATTGGCAATCGATTGCCAGCGGCCGTAGCCGACTGGCAGTCGGCTACGGAGCGTTCTGTGCTCGCGGCCAAACAAGCAGTCGATTGCTATATATGGCAGTCGACTATCATGCCTTTTCTTCCCTTAGACAGCAGTCGAGCACTAGTCAACTCATAGCAGTCAAACCGGCCATCATCCCAGTCGACTGCTGAGTGTCGACTCGGCTGCCAAGTGTCAAAACACTTGACCAGTCGACTGTCCATAATCCTAGTCGACTGACAACCTCAACCATGAGGTTTAACCCCAAGTATGGTGCCCCCATACTTGCTAGACCACCCTTAGCCTAGACCTAAGCCTTCTAGCCACCTCCGTCAGCCTCGCGCCTATCGGATCCCTCCAAGTCATCCATGACTTGTTCATCCATACGCTAGCCTTCAAGTACTTCCATTAGCTATTGTCATGCTAATGTGGTCTCCACCGCCAAGGCACATTGGGCTTACGCTGCCAAGACTCTGCTTGGACTTTACGCCGCCAACCATTAGACTTATGCTGCCAAGACTCCACCCTTGGACTTTATGCCGCCAATATTCCCCTTGGACTTCTCAATTGCCAAGACTCAAGCTTGGACTTTCTCTTGCTAATCCACGTTGGACTTTCCATGCCAAGACCCAAGCTTGGACTTTTCATGCCAAGTACACAAGACTTACGTTTTCCCATGACAATTGTCAAACCATCGTCAAACATCAAGTATGACCTAGGTCGATTGCATCAGCAATCTCCCTAACACATGTCAGACATCAATGTCAAACATCAAAACACTATTCGAGTCAAACTCGAGTCTGGTCAATTGTGACCTAGGTCAATTGCACAAACAGCTTCGTCTATAAAAGGGCAGAAGACGACGGGATTAGGGATGGTTCTTTTCTTCCCCATTTGGTATCTCTAAGATCTCTCTTCCTTTTCAATCCCTTACTTTTTTTCTCCTCATACTCATACTGACTTGATCGTCGGAGTGGCCGCACCGGGAAGCTGGCCAACCCTTAGTGTCTCTTGGTGTAACAGATTCGACTTATTCCTGAAGATCACCTATGGCTCGCCTAGTTGACCTTGCTTCCTCAATTTTCATCTTCAGTGCTAGATCTAGCAGTGTGCAGAAAAGGGGAGGGCGATCTTGGGGAGCCAAAGAAGCGAGTACCATCAGTATCCGTTGGAACTTTTCCAGCATGGATTAAGCCATTGTGATACAACGACTACAAGAGCAGTCAATTGATGGGTATGAGCAGTCGATTGCTAGGCAAAAATCAACTCGAGTTACAACTTTAAAAGGAGCACGAAGGGGAAGATTTTTGCAACGGTTCTTAGGGAAATTTGGAGCAATTTGCTAGTGCAATTCAGGGTCTTCAAGTGCAGCCCAAGCAACCAAACAAGCAAGCATTCAAGCTCACATTTGTAAAGTTTTCTTTACGTGTTTTTATGTATTTCACTTGTAATTGCTTGTATTCTATTATATTACTTTTGTAATCATTGTAATAGGTTTCTCCACCTCCGGTGTATCACCGAGAATGAGTGTTATTGATTAGTGGTGGTGTGTACATCACTAGAGCTCATTCGAGCTCAATTCGTGGAGTAGGAACTCTAAGGTTTCGAACCACGTTATATCTTATGTTTTGTATGTGATTGTGTATTTGTTTTTTGTATTTCTATATTCCGCTGTGCAAACTAACAAATTATAGAGACAAACACAGTCGAATTCTATCGACCAACATAAGCGCCATTCACCCCCCCCCCTCTAACCCTCACCGAAGTTCCTACATCTGATATCTTTAGATAGATCTCCTTCATGAATATGCATTGATATAAAATATAATTGCCAAGACAATAGATATTGTAGCAAAATCGAAATCCTAAGTTTTTTCCTCAACCACCCCTTTAATCGTATCTTGCTTGTTTAATTTCCCTTTTGACCCAGTCGTTGATTAATCATTGACTCTTCCTAGATAATCTTTCTTTGCAAACATTGGTACTGTTGGGTTTCCGGCACCGCGGCGTGTGTGTGTTCGATCATGTTTCGTAAACATGAGCACAGCGGAAGCAATAAAAATAATAAATCTACATTTATTACAACACACGCATACATATTACAACAGGTGTAGACATAACCGTAAATTTAAATTTTGCAATAAAGGAAATTTATATACGTTATACTTTTCGTATGACGTGTAGCGAGAACGGCATCAACCGAAACGATCCTCGCTAGAATCGTCTCTATCCGTATCCACGCCGAGTTACTCGGGATGACTTCGCTAAGCCACGAGCTTCGTCTTCGTACGGGTTACTAGCCTCGTGTTGAAGACGACGTGATCGAGAGATGATCACGATCCGAATCCAAATTCGGATCCTAAAAACGAGTTCTCAAAACTCGCTTCTCTGGAGAGGTATTCGTCAACCAATTGACGAATCCTTCGTCCTCCACCTCAGAGGATTACCGGAGATCGAATCCCCGGTAAGTTAGCCGCTGTCGGAGCTCTAACCGTCGTCCAAACGACGCTCCGACGAGAGGAGAAGAAGCTGTCCAGAAAACTGGACAGCTTGGTGGAGGAGTAGGCGCCGGCCAAAACAAGGAAGCCAAGTGCTTACCTTTTCACCGAGGCCTAGGAAGATCACCGGAGGGTCGCCGGAGGGTTCACCGGCTGAAGCTTGGACGGCAGGAAGCAGACAACAAGGCTGGCGGCAATGGAGTAGGTGGCGGCCAACTAGGTTGGGCGGCACAACAAGGTTGGGCGGCAACTCCAAGCTAGGGTTTTGGATTAGGGCTTAATTATCCCTTAAGCCCTCTTTTATAGAGAACTACTTCTCTTAATGGTTATTGGATCATAACCATTAGGCCCGTTAACCCGCTCCATTAAGATAAGTTAAAATAAACCAAACCGTGATGGTTTATTTTAAGTTAAAACGAACCGAACCAACTTTTGGTTCATTCGTTTAAAATAAACCAAACCCTTTGGTTTATTCTCATCCATTGGATTAGAACCAAACCATTTTGGTTCATCCATTACGTCTTCATAAGACACGGCCCATCCACGCTTCCATTGCGACTGAAACGATTTCATGCTCACTTTATGTTTGGTCCAACCAAACCTAATTTCTCTCGGTCTGAGAATCTCATTCTCAAGCTCGTTTTAAATCCTTTGGATTACGCTCGTTGTGCGTGTGACCAAATAGGTTCTCGGTTTATGTTGGCCGTCTATAATTAACCATTAATTATAGAACGATCATGAGTGACACCTAGTAGTACATCATGATCCCCAATTAACCGAAAAGATCAACGGTTGATCCAGAACTATTTCTGAAACCCTTCAGCAGCTCGAATGATTCGTGCCCCATTCCCTTCACTCATCTTATACCCACTTGGTTCAGGACATGGTCTATAGTATGTCGTCCCACTAAGTGACTCGTCACCTAGCCCAGTATCATTTCCTCAAATCCTCTGATTCTAGTTACTCCACATGTATCGAAGAGTACCTTACTCTAAACATGTAATGCTTTGGCCAAAGACTTTAGTAACAATCCGAGAGGCCATGGGTATACATCTCCTCGCAAAGTGGTGAATCCTTTATAGGCTATTGACACCTTGATCCCGACTTATACCCAATCATCCGGGTCCACATCCCTTAGAGATGTTTGTAAGATGTCAAGCATAAGTCTCCATGATCAAGATGACTTGAATCTGAAAGTCGAAGGAACATCGCACTTAAGCCGCGATAAGAACTTCATTGACATATCTATATATGCGAGAGAACCATATGAAGTCTTACATTTGGTCACTCGATGAACTAGTTACCATAACTAGCATCCACGATTAACTCGGACATCACTATGTCTCGGCCCGGTGAGAATCGGTTGCTTGGATACACCGAGGTATACCTCGTGCTAGTCTCGTGAATTGATGGTGTCGAATCCATCAATTCATCGACTAAGGATAATTAGATACATCACAATTACACATGTAGAGATACTCACTAGTTGTGATCGATCACAAATTCTCTCATCTTTGTGAATCGTATCGTGGACATTGATAAATGAGTTTAAGATCAATCAAATACATAAAACATGTATACTCGAATAGTGAATCTTCATTTATCATATAAATGGTTTATACATAAAGCGATTGCCTTAGGACATCTCGTATATTACTAGAGACTCTCACTTGGCCTAATGTCGATCACTACGGTATCGATACCATAAGCTCTAACATGACCCTCGAGCTTACTTTGAGGTAATGCTTTAAGTCAAAGGATCGCTAAGTTCCTTTCAGTGGGAATTTTCTCGATTTGTATTTCATTCCTACTGATGATCTCTCTGATAAGATGATAGCGGCGAAGCACATGTTTGGATCATTGATGAGACCACATCAAGTTCAGAGATGAACTTCTTGATCCAAACCGCTTCCTTTGTTGCTTCCAAAGCTGCAATGTATTCTGCCTTAGTGGCAGAATCCGCTATAGTGTGAAACTTGGAACCTTTCCGACTTATTGCGCCTCCATTCTAGGTGAATACATACTCAGACTGAGACATGGAATCATCCTTATGCACATGCGGATCCGCGTATCACCATGTACCCTTCTCCGTATATTAGGAACATCCTTAGTTCTTCTCAAGTACTTAAGGATCGTCTTATGACCTTGATAGTCCATTCTGGATCGGTGGTATCTGCTCGTGACACTCGGAGCGTATGATACATCGGGACCTTGTACATAACATAGCATACATGATAGATCCTATTGCGGATGCATAGGGAATCTTACTCATGCAAATCCTCTCGTCTTACGTGCGCGGATACATAGACTTGAAGGTGTACCCCATGCGATGGGTAGAAACCTTTCTTGGATTAAACATGCTAAACCTCTTTGCTTTTCGGTCTATATATGTAGGCTGCGAAAGACCAAACAACAGTTTGATCTATCTCTATAGATCTTAATCCGAGGATGTAGGTTGCTTCTCCCGAGTCTTTCATGGAGAATGTCTTGGATAACCAAACCTTGTAAGATTGAAACATCGTTTCCTATAAGTAGTATGTCATCGACATACAATACTAGGAACACTTTGCCTCCCACTAACCTTCTTGTACACACAAGGTTCGTGCGGATTTTGTGAGAAATCAAACTTTTTGATTGTCTCATCAAGCGGATATTCGACTCTGGATGCTTGCTTGATCCATAAATGGATCGTCGCAATTTGCATACCTTGGTTTTATCAAGCGATGTGAAACCCTCGGGTTGTATCATATACACGTCCTCGGCGAGTTTCCATTAAGGAAAATTGTTTTCACATCCATCTGCCATATCTCATAATCATAATGAGCCGCTATGGCGGGAGCATCGAATGGATTTAAGCATAGCTCTGGCGAATAGGTTTCGTCATAATCAACACCTTGTTTTTGGCGATATCCTTTCGCCACCAATCTAACCTTATAGGTAATCACATTACCATCCATGTCGGTTTTCTTCTTGAAAACCCACTTGCACCCTATAGGCTTTATGCCTTGGTGGAGTCGACAAGTTCGAACTTGGTTTTCGTACATGGAATCCATTTAGACTTCATGGCACCAAGTCTTATCCCTTTACGAACTTGTCGGCACTTCTTCATGCTGGTAGGCTCCTCATCATCAATGAGTAACCGTCGTTCGATTCACTTACGAAATCCATATCTCTCGGGAATATTGCGTGTTCCTGCGGATCTACGAAGATGTGGTGTTACAATAAAGTCGGTAGATTGCTCATCACTATGAGTTGTCATTGTTGTGCTCACCGGTATCTCATGATGTCTATTTGAGTCTCTCGAGCCTCCTCAAGCTCGGCGACACTCCATTTTCTTGCAGAGAAACTCTTTCTCTAGAAACACGGCATGCCTTGAAACAAACACCTTTTGTTCCACAGGATGATAGAATTAGTAACCCCTTGTTTCCTTAGGGTATCAATAAATAGACATTTATCGGACTTAGCATCAAATTTTACGTCTGATCCGCTTCACATAAGCAGGACAACCCCATATCTTCAAGTAAGATACATGAGGTTTCTTACTATTCCATATCTCGTATGGAGTAGTTGAGACTACCTTGGTAGGCATTACATTTAACAAAGTAAGCAATTTATGCGAAGTCGCATAACCCCAAAGGACTTGGGAAGAGTCGCATGATTCATCATTGACTGACCATGTCCAACAAGGTCGATTCGCCTCTCGGATACACCATTATCTTTGTGGTGTATAGGCGGAATCCATTGAGACAATATGTCATTGTCTCTTAGGATAATCGAAACTCTTGACTTAAGTATTCACCACCTCGATCCGATCAGTATTTTAATACTCTTGTCATGTTGTTTCTCTACTTCATTCTGAATTCTTTGAACCTTTCAAAGGCTTGGACTTGTGTTTCATCAAGAACACATACCCAAACCGTGAGTGATCATCGGTGAAGGTAATGAAGTAGCTATAGCCTCCTAATGCTTGAGTTGACATAGGTCCACATACATCAGTATGTATTAGACCTAGTAACTCTCCCACTCGTTCACCTTTTCCCGTAAAAGGTAACTTAGTCATCTTGCCTTTTAAGCATGATTCACATGTATCGTATGAATCCAATTCAAACGATTCCAGAATTCCACATCGGTGTAATTCGGACATGCGTTTCTTGCTTACATGGCCAAGACGACAATGCCACATGTAGGAGTCTATTTGATTATCCTTTTGAGCACGCTTGTTGCTCACTTCGATATTGCAAATGTCACTAGATACGTCCAACGTATAAACACCATTGCTTAAAGTTCCAATCCCATAAAGAACCCCATTCAAAGTTATGTAACAACAATTGTTACTAAACGTCAAATGGAAACCATTTATATTTAAACAAGAAATAGAAATGATGTTCTTTATCAACGAAGGAATATAAAAGCAATTGTCCAGTTCTAAGACAAGTCCTGCAGGGAGTTTCAACAAATACGTTCCGATGGCGAGTGCAGCAACCTTTGCTCCATTCCCAACACGTAAATTTGACTCTCCCTTAACGAGTCTTCTTCTATTCCTTAGCCCATGTATGTCATTACATATATGTGAGCCACACCCAGTATCCAATACACAAGTGTCTAAGAAAATAGAATGACAATCAATAAAGAAGATTTCTGAAGAAGATGGGGCATCCAATGCCTTATCCTTCTTCACGGACTCAAGATAAATCTTGCAATTTCTTCGCCAATGGCCCTCCTTGCCATAATGATGGCGAGTGCCCTTTTGAGCTGGTTCTGCCTTTTTAGCCTTTTTCTTCTTCCCCTTCTGTTGTTCCTTTGACTCTCTCTTAGAACCTTTCTTCGAGGAATCAACTAACAACACTGTCCCCTACTCATGCTTCTCAGAAGGCTCCACAGTCTTCAGCATGTTGAGCAGTACCACAGATGAACCTCCTTGCATCTCAGAGGTGAAGAGGAGCTTGGAGACTTCGAACCTTTCGAATCTCACTTGCTTATCAAACAACTCATAAAGATGAAGGACTACGATATGAGCATCCATATGCTCATGCTACTTTCGTAGCTTGGGTTCCATCGCGGCTAGCATGATGCAACTTGTCAGTTCAGAATCAGTCACATGTTTCTGATAGACCAACAATTGGTCTGGAGTTGCATCGTCACTAGGATAGGCGGGAAGAGGCGCTTCGAGGACATACACAAGCTTTTCATCTTGAGAACAATTCTCAAGTTTCTAAGCCAGTCCAAGAAGTTCGGCCCAATCAATTTATCGAATCCAAAATGGAATGCAAATTCAAAGACATCATGATCAATCTTAGAAATACAAAACGAGCATATATGAGAAAATGATTTTAAAATGCATCAATATACATTTATAAATCCCATTCATTTTTCGAATTTCAAAAACCCCAAAATCACTTCGGGAGATTGTAGGTCCATCTCCGAATGGGCTGATATCCATCATAGTTATGAACAACCTTGGAGAGAGTCCAACAAGTCATTCATAACTACGACGGTAGATATCATCTATACCGATTGCATATCACGTATATGCAACTATCACAATGTGCTATCAACTAATTGAATGTTCACACATACATCGGGTTGTTAACACATTAACAAGTATGCATCATATGCATAGCACCCAACTTCACCTCCCTTTACATCGACCTTGGAGAGAGTCCAACAAGCCGATGCTCCAGGTTAAAGCCAACCCATTAATCAGGACATAGTTTTAATATGGTTAGAGCGCATTTAACTAATTAGCCCAGCTTGGAGAGAGTCCAACAACCAAAGCTAACGATTGACCTCTGACTCTTACCATATTAGTATTAAACTATTCCATGGTTTGAACATATTCGGGTTCGAGCCAGGCTTGGAGAGAGTCCAACAACCCAAACAAGAAACGGAACTCTGATTCTAACCATATTAATGGAAGGTGTAGGCTTTAATATTGTTTAAGGGTTTTTATGTCTCATCCTCTTTGCATGCAAATAACTATTATCTACATGGCATGGCATACATGGCATACATCTACATGTCATGACACGTATGGCATAATGTTATGCATCTAATGCAATTACATGGCATACAATTATGTCATGTATATATTTCTTTATTTGTCATAATTATTTATGGAAATAAAATATGTTTAAGATTTGATTCTCCAAATCAAATCATAATTAAATTAGGAAACAAATTTCCAAATCTAATCACATATTTTATTCATGGAATTATTTGATTAAGGAAAATCTATTTAGGAAATCAATTTCCTAAATCATTAAAACTACTTATGGAAATAAAATATTTTAAGATTTGATTTCCCAAATCAAATCATGATTAAATTAGGAAATAAATTTCCAAAATCTAATCAAATATTTTTATTTATGAAAAATATCAATTTTCATAAATACTTCCAACTTTCCAAAAGTGGAAGATTTCCATAAATACTTCTAGACTTTCCAAAATTGAAAAATTTCCATAAATACTTCTAAATTTCCAAAATTAGAAAATTTCCAGAAATACATTATGACTATCGCAAAACTATTTTTACGATTATGTCGAAACACAACCTGGGCTCTAATACCACTGTTGGGTTTCCGGCACCGCGGCATGTGTGTGTTCGATCATGTTTCGTAAACATGAGCACAGCGGAAGCAATAAAAATAATAAATCTACATTTATTACAACACACGCATGCATATTACAACAGGTGTAGACATAACCGTAAATTTAAATTTTGCAATAAAGGAAATTTATCTACGTTATACCTTTCGTATGACGTGTAGCGGGAACGGCATCAACCGGAACGATCCTCGCTAGAATCGTCTCTATCCGTATCCACGCTGAGTTCCTCGGGATGACTTCGCTAAGCCACGAGCTTCGTCTTCGTACGGGTTACTAGCCTCGTGTTGAAGACGACGTGATCGAGAGATGATCACGATCCGAATCCAAATTCGGATCCTAAAAACGAGTTCTCAAAACTCGCTTCTCCAGAGAGGTATTCGTCAACCAATTGATGAATCCTTCGTCCTCCACCTCAGAGGATTACCGGAGATCGAATCCCCGGTAAGTTAGCCGCTGTCGGAGCTCTAACCGTCGTCCAAATGACACTCCGACGAGAGGAGAAGCTGTCCAGAAAACTGGACAGCTTGGTGGAGGAGTAGGCGCCGGCCAAAACAAGGAAGCCAAGTGCTTACCTTTTCACCGAGGCTTAGGAAGATCACCGGAGGGTCGCCGGAGGGTTCACCGGCTGAAGCTTGGACGCCGGGAAGGAGATGACGGCGACACAACAAGCTGGGCGGCAATGGAGGTTGGGCAACACAACTAGGTTGGGCGGCACAACAAGGTTGGGCGGCAACTCCAAGCTAGGGTTTTGGATTAGGGCTTAATTATCCCTTAAGCCCTCTTTTATAGAGAACTACTTCTCTTAATGGTTATTGGATCATAATCATTAGGCCCGTTAACCCGCTCCATTAAGATAAGTTAAAATAAATCAAACCATGATGGTTTATTTTAAGTTAAAACGAATCGAACCAACTTTTGGTTCATTCGTTTAAAATAAACCAAACCCTTTGGTTTATTCTCATCCATTGGATTAGAACCAAACCATTTTGGTTCATCCATTACGTCTTCATAAGACACGGCCCATCCACGCTTCCATTGCGACTGAAACGATTTCATGCTCGCTTTATGTTTGGTCCAACCAAACCTAATTTCTCTCGGTCTGAGAATCTCATTCTCAAGCTCGTTTTAAATCCTTTGGATTACGCTCGTTGTGCGTGTGACCAAATAGGTTCTCGATTTATGTTGGTCGTCTATAATTAACCATTAATTATAGAACGATCATGAGTGACACCCAGTAGTACATCATGATCCCCAATTAACCAAAAAGATCAACGGTTGATCCAGAACTATTTCTGAAACCCTTCAGCAGCTCGAATGATTCGTGCCCCATTCCCTTCACTCATCTTATACCCACTTGGTTCAGGACATGGTCTATAGTGTCAGTCCCCACTAGGCTGACTACGTCACACCTAACCCAAGTATCATTTCCTCGTCCTACGGATTCTAGTTACTCCATATGTATCGAAGAGTACCTTACTCTAAACATGTAATGTTTTGGCCAAAGACTTTAGTAACAATCCAACGAGAGGCCATGGGTATACATCTCCTCGCAAGGAGTGGTAAATCCTTTATAGGCTATTCAAACACCTTTGATCACTTCGACTTATACCCAATCATCCCGGGTCCACATCCCCTTAGAGATGTTTGCTTAAGATGTCAAAGCATAAGTCTCCATGATCAAGATGACTTGAATACCGCAAGTCAAAGGAACATCGCACTTAAGTCACAATAAGAATTTCATTGACATATCTATATATGCAGAGAACCATATGAAGTCTTACGGCTGGTCACTCCAATGAACTAGTTACCATAACTAGCATCCACGATTAACTCCGGACATCACTATGTCTCCAGCCAGTGAGAATCAGCTGCTTGGATACACCAAGGAGTATACCTCGTGCTAGTCTCGACAGAATTGATGGTGTCCAAATCCATTAATTCATCGACTAGGGATAATTCCGATACATCACAATTACACATGTAGAGATACTCACTAGTTGTGATCCAATCACAAATTCTCTCATGCTGTGAATCGTATCGTGGACATTCAGTAAATGAGTTTAAGATCCAATCAAATACATAAAACATGTATACTCAAATAGTGAATCTTCATTTATCATATAAATGGTTCATACATAAGGCGATTGTCTTAGGACATCTCTCATATATTACTAACAGGTACTTGACCAGTCCTTGTGGGATTGATATTTTTATTACTCGATGACGATCGCGCACTTGTGATTTTCTCACATCATACGCCCGAAGGTATACTTGTCCGTCAATTGGACGGTACCCCTAGTGATAATATATGACACAACATAATAGTAGGCCTATTACACATACACACACACATCGACAGCAAAAGCCTAACTCAAAAATGAGTATAAAAACTCAACAAAGTGCATACCGGTATGACTAACCACAACAAAAGACATAACTACAACCAAATCCAAATGGGAAAAATGAAATTTGAAATAGAAATTCAACCATATAGTTCACCCAATGAACTCAAGTTCGAATACAAGAAAAACAACATAACAATAGTAAAATCCTCCAATGTGAGATGGGACCAACTAGCAGATCCCTGAGCTTCAGACCCAATGCTCTATCTATTACATGGAGAGAAGACATAATCAAGTAGTGAGTATAAAGTACTCAGTAGGCATAGGAAAGATAGTGCATGAACAAAATATACATATGGAGATCCAAGGATATATAGTCTCGCATATAATACAATCTAGCATCACTATGAAGAGAATAAATGTGCATACCAACCTGAATCACCAGGTATAATAGGATGAACAAAAATAACTAAAGATCTGCATTGATACAACTAGTAGTCATATGAACAATGAATATCAACATAAAACATCCATATGACATGTATGATGATGTATAAACATATGCAACAATCATAGCTCACGCATATGCAACATATCATAAACATATGCAATATATAAAGCCACCATGAGCAACACACATCACAATGCATATACATGGTCACTACCTGCACACCTCGCTACCATGACCTCGGTATGGCCTGGGTGACAAAACATGACAACTGCAACTAACTCTAGCTACCACTACTTTCTAGTGGACCGAGTGGCCAGTGTAAGTAGCTCCTCGCTACATACCATGGGGTCCCTACTGCTC
This sequence comes from Wurfbainia villosa, assembly GCA_025175895.1. Taxonomy (NCBI): domain Eukaryota; kingdom Viridiplantae; phylum Streptophyta; class Magnoliopsida; order Zingiberales; family Zingiberaceae; genus Wurfbainia; species Wurfbainia villosa. The sequence goes on from CM045990.1 coordinate 37,317,457, forward strand.
GCAACTTACCACTACCTAGGAGTGGACGAGTGGGAATGATAGGATAAGCTGCAATTGCCTCCGCCACCACTACCCCAAGTGGTCGAGTGAGCAGATGCAATTGAGGACTCTCTCAACCACAAGAGAGACATAGTCAAACAATATACATATAATGTGATGATGAAAACACAGAAATAGTCATCCTCACAATTATAGTCACCACTATACAATAATAATATGACCCTAACCAGGAGTCTAAACCATAATGAATGCATATAAGAAGAATAGAAAATATAAACAATGTCGAGTAATATGGATAGCAAACAAGACTGTATATACATCAATTAGATCATCTCTAAGATCAAATAGATAAGTATCAAACTCAAGTAAGATAACGAGTAGAGTCAAGAAGTGATACTAACATCATATTAGGATTCATGCATTAAAATCAATAATCTCCCGAAAATAAGGAGGAACTACTCGCCTGGTATATAGCTCGTGCTAATTGCTCACATGTACGAGCGTCTATCAACAATTAAAGTCATGCAAGTAAAATGCATAAAACTAAGGGGTAACACAAATAGGACCAAATTATATCGATTCTTATACCTGATTAATCTATTATTTAACAATTAGTATCATATTCACTGAATTGATCTAATCGCTCCACTATTATTGATTACTTGGTAGTAATTAAAATTAACCCCACATCTCGTATAATTAACTGAACTTCATCACAATTTAACTAACCAACCTCATTATCCCAACAACCAAGTTAAGCATTCTCCCTATACCTTATACTGCAGTTCTAGCCAAGGGTCTACTTCTTTCATTAATTATCGAATCAATCACCAGATTAGTTAAATAAATAAAACTGGTATACAACTATAAACATCCATATCCTACTTACCAAGCCTAACTTTCACTGCCTAGCTTATTGATCCAATTTGAGTATCCAATATGAGTCCACTGTCGAACTGGATTCACAAGGAAAACTCGATTTCCATAACCTTAGCAACTTATAATACAAAAACCATAAGCCTCCTCTTATCATTCTCCTCGCCCTTAATTCCAAGGAAACAAGAAGGTAAATCTATCCTGACCAGAACTTGTATGTATAGGCCCTCGAAAGTACACCTTGTCTGATTCGTAGATATGACCTCTTCTTAGATCAATCTCTTTGTCTAATAGCAAAAGTATAACCCCCAAGGTTCTCTCAACAAATTATTACTGTATCCAAGCTCGATCCATAAATATTAAAGAGATTATCAGCTAATACCTAACGAGCTTCTTCCGCCCCGATGTTGTCGTCTCCACTTAGGATTGCAGGAGAATAGGAATAGCCACCGATGAAAGGAAGAAGAAATCAATAGTTGTTCCTCGCAACAAAGGCAATTGTCCACAAGGCACATATCCTCTGCAGTGGTCACAATCTAGTCGATGCAAGATGAGACGATGTTGGCATCACCGTTGAGCACAACTAAGAGGTGTAGAGGCACAAGGGCGAGGGAAAGCGACACTATTGATGCGGCGATTGGAGATGGGGCATGACAACGACGGTCTGGGCCGGGGCGCGGCGAAGAACAAATGCGAGGAGAGGAAAGAAATCGAAGTTAGGAAAAGAGAAAAATTGGCCTATATTTTTATATGCCCAAACTTAGGGCTAACCCCATTAAACCTTGGTTAATAACACTAATCACCCCACTTAACCCCACCTTCCTAATTAATCCCTTAAATAGTTCCCTAATCACCTCTCTATAAATCAATGATCCGGTTAAATAAAATGACATGATTATTATTATTATTAATTTGTCGTATTATACATCTTTTCTCTAGAGAAATGCGGGCAAAATGTAAATATTACGATGCCTTAAATAAATTCAAATCGAGTGACAGTTACGAGTCTTTAAAGTGACATGTCGAAACAAAGCACCTGACAAAATTTGAGATCGACTATTCTCAATTGCAACTTTCCTAATTTTCTTCATCCGCTGAAGGTATAGATACAACTTTATTTAAATATTCTATTATTAAATTAAGAGAATCATTAGCCAAATTTATTTATGTAGAACATCTTTCATTTAGTTTTAGGTTTAAATGCACATTTGAAGATTTTTGTAAAAAATCTCTTAATCCATCAGCTAAATTTGTTTCTAGAACTATATTTACTTGTACAATTAAAAAATTAGTTAAACAAGGAAAAAAAATTAATTGAAAATTTTAGTAAATTAAATAATAAACTATCTTTATGTTTATATTTTTAGAGTGATCATTGACAAATTCATTCTTATATAAGTGTGATTTGCCATTGGATCAACAATTCTTGGATAATCCAAAAATATTTATTAGCATATCGTGGTTTTGACGAATCACATGCTACTCATAATATATCTCAATTATTATGTCTAATTTTAGAAAAATATAAATTAAGTAATAAAATATTTTTAATTCATTTGATAATGCTAATTTTAATGCTGCAAGTATAAATGAATTTAAATTAATTTATTAACCTATTATTGGTAGTATATCTTTTCATATTCGCTATGTATACCATTTTTAAATTTATGTTTGCAAGGTGGATTAAACATTTCAGAAAATCAAATAAAACCAATTAAAGTTGCAATTTCTTATTTATGGTCACGTCCTAATACAATAAAACAATAAAATAAATTTTGTAAAGTTAATGAAATAAGACCTAAAGAGTTAATGGAACGAGACCTAAAGAATTTCCACATAATGTACCAACATGTTGGAATTCAACATATCAATTACTACAAGATTCATTTCCATACAGAGATTTATTATGTTTATTTTTTTCTCAAGTAGTTATTAATCCTAATATATATTTATTTTTACATCAATAGAATATATGCAATAGTATTTGTGAAATTTTAAAAATATTTAATGATACAATCGAATAACTTTTCAGTATTTATTATCCTACTTCTTATTTAGTTATGATAAATTTTTGTAACATAAATTTAATTTTAAATGAATATATTGACAATGAATTTTTGTCTTCTTGTATATTAACAATGAAAGTAAAATGAAAAAATATATTTTTTTATTATATTTATGATATTTATTTAGTTGTATTTACTTTAGACCTAGATTAAAATTAGCTCTTTTATATAAAATATTAGTCATGTATTATGATATTTTAATTCCAAGAAAAAAAAATTCTTCTTCTAATCTCACTTTTATAGTATAAAATACGAAAAATAATTTATTATGAAATTTAAAAAAATATATATAGTTTAAAATATGGATTAGAAAGTAATAAATTGAAATTTCAAAATATTAGTAGTAGTAATATAAAACTTACAAAAGTATAATTTTCATTAAAAGAATAGACGAAACATCCACGAGGATCCTCAAGTTTTAGATAGGAACTTAAGAATTATTTGACGACTTCTTTTGATTTTAGTGAAACAAATAGTAAAATAAATTTTGATATTTTACGGTGGTGGTCACAGAAGACTAAAAGTTTTCCTATCCTCTTTATCATTGCAAAAGAAATCTTAGCTTGTTCAGTGTCAATCGTTGTCATATAGTAGAGCAAACGTTCAGTTTTAGAGGAAATATATTGGACGAACAACGTTTTACTTTATCTCTCGATTCTTTAGAAGCACAATCATTGCTTGATGATTGGACAAGAGAAAAAACAAGAATACAAGGAATACAACTTTCTGATGATGAAGCAGAAGAGTTCGACACCAAAGGAATTACAACTATGGAAACAGGAAATAAAAATGAATAACAACACCACTTTCTAAGATAAAAAGGATAAAAAAGTAAGAGAACTGTGTGAACTTTGATTCACCTAAATCATAGGAGATACGTAGGCAACCTAAATAAGTGCAATTTTTTTTTATTATTTAAATTTTTTAAATAATATGCTAAAGAGGTAAGAGAACTACGTGAACTTTGATTCCCTTAAAATTTAAGAGGATACTTATGCAATTTAATTAAGTACAAACTTTTTTATTATCTAAAATTTTTAAATAAAAAATAATAAATTTGAACCATAAACCAACAATTTTGAACCTTAAACCGGTGATTTCGAACTGTGAACCGTAATCATTTTAGACGGTTAAAGTTAAAAGTCAATATTTTATGAATCATCAATTCTAAACTATCTAATCATCAATTTTGAACCGTGATGGGATCAAATATGAGCCCCCTTAAAGCTTTAAGGTCATGTGCTTACCAATCCATCTTAAAAAAAAATGGAATGCAACGGAAAGGTATATTGCTGATTTTGTCTTAGTAATTAATGGCATCACATCTATGCAATATTCATTATGAGACAATGATAAAACTTATTTCATCAACAGTCGTAAAAGTTTACTTGAAGACCTCATCATGCCACATCATGTTAATGATAATATTCATGATAATAAAATATTGTTCAAGATGTTATGTGTGTCTTTCTAACACCTGATCACCTTAACCACTATCTTGATAGTGGACTCTTTGTTTAATATATACTCTAGATATATACTTGATATTGATGCTATCTTTTGAGCGAAAAAGTCCAACCAAAGAGTTGGTTTGTGTGCAGAGGATCTCAGGAAAAGCAGTTCGATATAGTAGATGCAGGTAAGAATGGCTCGGCCGAGCGGGTTTGGAGATTGGCTCGGTACGGAGAGTATAGGAATCGGCTCGGCATAACGGGCCTGGAGATTGGTTCTGTACAGGGGGTATAAGAGTTGGCTCGGGCTATTATAGGAAGTCTGAGGTGGGGAGTCTAGGAGCTATACTAAGCCTAGGCTGTAGGTTTATGCTAGCTTCACTAAGGGCAAGAAGGTGAAAAGGAAAAGTTAGGTTAGAATCTTTCCCGAAATGCTTATGAGAGCTAGCTACATAACGGATTAGGACCCCACATAATATTCGGAGGAGTCTCCACTCCCCATTTCTGTAACAGAATGATTCTCCAGGTAAGCAAGGTGGTCACGTGTACGGTGATGGAAGATGTGAGTTACGTGACAGCTGCCCAGGAAGGAGGAGGAGAATAAAAGGCAGAGGAGGGGCGAGAAGAAGAGGGATCCGCAACTTCCAGCAAGGGACGAAGGCACGCTTGAAGGGGAGAGCCACCACATCACTGGAGAAGGAAGGAAGAAGAAGAGGAGGAGAAATAGCGAGCTCCATTCTTTTAACATATGTATACTGAGCTAATTGTAAGAGGTTTTTTCCCTCCGCCTCCGGAAGCTTTTTCCGCGAAGGAGGAAATTCATAGTGAAAGTGCTTTGGCACTGTAGCTCGTGGAAGAGCTCACCCCCGTGGAGTAGGAATCCTTATTCTAAACCACGTTAAATCCTGTGTCTCTGCTCTTTGCTTTGGTTGGTCACATTTTCCTTTCGTATTTTATTACTATTGCGGACGGAGAGAACCCCCAAGCTTCCTGCACGCACCTTGGTGTTGAAGGGAAGCCAGAAAATCCATCTGCAACAGCATCAGTTGGCATCGTCTGTGGGAAATATATTGAGCAAGACGTTGAGATGCAGCCAGAGGAGATACACTATCCAGCAGCCTCCTTTGTAGAGGAGAACCCCATTACCTTACTACCATCATAGCTAAGGGCCATGATGGACACCGCTATGGCTGAAGCCCTAGCCAAAGAGAGGAGAATGACGGGATATCTACATCCTCATTCTGATGACCTTCTCCTAGAGGACAGCAACAGGAGATGCTCCCTCCACTTAGTACAACTATAAACGTCGAAGCGGTGCCCGGGGATGGGCTAGGGGGAAGAATGCATCAGACTACTATACCAGTGACCCAGATCCGGCAAGAAGAGCAGGGCGAGAGCCAGTCAACCAGGGCTCCGGAGACTTACAAGCCCAGTCCTTTCACTATTGATATTCTTTCTGAACTGCCACCCTCGTATTTCAAAAATCCCCAGGTGGATAAATATGAGGGCACGACCGATGCTGAGGAACATCTGTCGCAATTCTCAGGAGCTGCCTCGCTTCACTGCTACTCTAATGCTCTCAAATGCCGAGTCTTCCGTACCACCTTAATTGGCTCGACGCAGAAATGGTTCAACACCCTCCCCCCAGGGTCTATTACTTATTTTGCTGATTTTCAAGGGGTGTTCCACCAAGAGTTTGCCAGCTACAAGACATACAAGCACGATGCTTCCATCCTGCTACACATTAGGCAGGAGCCCTTAGAATCACTTAGAGGGTATCTTCATTGATTTACTTCTACTGCCAGGAATATCCCCTCTGCGAAGTCAGATGCGCTGAGGGTGGTCATCCCGCATGGGCTAAGAGAGGGGCCTTTCCTTAGCTCACTATTAAGGAAGCCCGCGACTAGCTACGAGGAATTGCTAAGTCGCGCAGAGAAATACATTAATGAGGAGGAAGGACTAAAGGTTCGGCGGACTGAACAGACATCTACAGTGGTTACCACAGAAAGAAGTCGCCCTACAGCCCCCCGAGCTCCCCCTCAAAGGGAATATGTACGACCTTTTATACCAGAAGCTCCTAGGCCTCGGTTATTGATGTAGGGAGCTCGCCCCACCCCTCCTTTGCAGACCATGGTTGTCGACGCAGTCCCTCCCCCACGAACCTGGAAAGAGCAGGAGATGGAGTTTTACGATCAACAAGGTCTTCTGCAATGATCGATGGGGTATAGGGGAGTGCCTCGTAATCCTCCAACTTCTTTCTTCTATCAATATCATATGGAGTATGACCACGTTGGTTGCCGATATTTCAAGTTGCAAGAAGAGCTGGAGTGCATCCGAGCTGCCTACCCGCATCTGCAACCTCAGACAGGAGGACTAGCGAGGCGAAGCTAACGACCTAACGTGGCTCGCCCGGGGCCCTACAACTAGAGACCTCAGGTTACTTTCCCTTCGGACCCACAAGTTCCCGTCTAGGAGGGTATTTCACAAGGAGAGTCGTCAGGTGAAGGCCCATCATCTGATCTGAATGACGTCCCCACATGGAGAGTTATTCACGTTATTACAGGAGGACCTACTGACGGAGACTCCAATAGGGCTCGGAATTCCTATGCTTGCCTCATGGAAAGCCTAGCTATTGTGACAGAGCAGGCCGTTAAGATCGCGCCACCAATTTCCTTCAGGCCGGAAGATTTACGAGGCGTTCTGTTACCCCATACGAATGCTCTGGTAATCCGTATTTCTCTTGCTAATTATGAAGTAGCTCGGGTCTTAATTGATTCAGGAACCTCTGTTAACATCCTCTTCCAAGAGGCCTTTGGACAAATACAGTTGGGGAATGCACAGTTAGAGGATGTGGTTACTCCTCTATTCGGATTTGCAGGACATATGGTGCACCCCATAGGGTAGATCTCATTGCCCCTCACTCTGGGCACAAAGCCCAACCAAAAAATCAATATTGTTCCTTTCCTCATAGTGGATGCTTCATCCACTTATAATGCAATTTTGGATCGTCCTTTCTTGTCTATTTTCCAGATGGTGGCTTCCCCCTATCATCAGAAGGTGAAGTTTCCGATCGGGTAGCTGATTGGGGAAGCTAGAGGTGAACAGAAGGCAGCTCGAAGTTGCTATGTACAGATGGTCAGGGATGACCAGAAGAAAGTCAGAGTAGACAACCCCGAGGGGAAAGTCATCATAATCTCTAACATATATGTGCTTGAAGAGTCTCCTCCTAAAGCGGGAAAAATAGACGAAGAGGAATCTATAGAGATAGCCCTTGGAAAAGTCACTCGAGTAGCTCAACAACTAGAGATTAAGGAGGAGCTGACTGCCTGCTTAAAGAAGAATGAAGATATCTTTGTCGGGGATGTGCACGACCTTACGGGAATAGATCCTCACGTTGCTGAACATCATCTCAACATCACCAGAGGAATCTGACCCGTCCAGCAGAAGCGGTGGCATTTTGGGCCTAAGAAAGACAAAGTTATAGCTGAAGAAGTAGATAAGTTGTTGAAAGCGGGTCATGTTAAAGAAATTCAATTCCCCGAGTGGGTGTCTAATGTAGTTCTGGTCCCCAAGCCTTCTGGGCAGTGGAGGATATGTATTGACTTTCATGATTTGAATAAAGCATGCCCTAAAGACTGCTATCCCTTGCCTCGTATTGATCAGTTGGTAGATTCTACCATGGGATACGAAGTAGTGTCCCTTATGGATGCTTACCCGGGATATCATCAGATACCATTAACCAAAGAAGATCAGAAGCGAGTCAGTTTTGTGACGGCGGGAGGACTGTATGCATACGTGGTGATGTCCTTCAGCCTAAAAAATACGGGGGCCATGTATCAGCAGCTCATGGACAAAATTTTTGCAGGGCAAAAGGGCAAGAATGTGGAAGTTTACGTCAACGACATCCTCGTTAAGTCAAAAACCACTCAGGATCTAGTTGCAAATCTAGATGAGACTTTTGCTACTCTGAGGCAATATAATATGAAACTGAACCCTAAAAAATATTTGTTCGGAGTAAAGAGTGGGAAGTTTCTGGTGTATATTGTAACTGAGAAGAGACTGCAAGCCAATCCAGAGAAAGTGCAAGCATTATGCAACATGAAGTCACCTACTAATCTACGAGAACCTCAAAAGCTGATAGACAGGATCGTTTTCTTGTCCTGATTTATAGCCAGATCAGCAGACAAAGGACTACCATTCTTCTGGATTCTGCATAAAGCTGCTAAATTTCAATGGGATAATCAGTGTGAGCAGACCTTCCAAGAGTTAAAGAAATATTTAGCTTAACTACCTCTGTTAGCTAAACCAGTCGCAGGAGAGCCCCTGTGGATGTATTTAGCTATTTCAAAAGGAGCCATCAGTTCAGTACTATTAAAGCAAGAAGATTCCCAGCAGCAATCTATTTACTACACTAGTCATATCTTGAAAGAAGCTGAATCACGGTACACTGAGCTAGAGAAGTTGGCGTATATTCTAGTTTTGATAGCCTGCAAGTTGAGGTCATATTTCCTGGCCCACCCAATTAATATTTTGACTCACAGTGAGTTGGGTAAGGTGGTGACTAAGCCTAATTTCTCAGGTAGGCTTGCTAAATGGGCGGTGGACCTGAGTGAGTACGACATTCACTATCAGCCCTGAACCGTCATCAAAGCTTAGGCTCTAGCTGATTTTCTGGAAGATGTACCTATTGGTTTAGAAAATAGCTTGGCTGAGAAAGAAGAAGAGTCGGAGGTATGGAATATCTTTGTGGATGGTTCTTCTGGATCTATAGGCAGTAGAGTGGGGGTACTTTTAATATCCCCCAAAAAGGAAGAAACTCGTATAGCCGTGCGCTTGGGATATCAAGCATTCAACAATGAAGCAGAGTACGAAGCCATCCTAACTGGGTTACAAGTCGCTAGAGCTGTGGGAGCAACTTTTGTCATGGTCCATTCGGATTCCCAGTTAGTAGTGTCATAACTCTAGGGTGCTTTTACGGTTCGGGAAGAAAGATTGCAGAAATATTTAATGACCTTTGAGAAAGAGAAGGTTCATTTTCAGCAAGTTGTTCTGCAACAGATTCCAAGAGAAAATAACTGGAGGGCGGATGAATTGGCTCGGATAGCTAGCGCTATGGAAGGGGTAAAACAACCTAAAGCAGTCTGCATGTCCCATTTCTTTGGTAATATATAATGTGGAGGAGGCCATATCAGGAGTTGATCAGATCCCTGACTGGAGGACTGACATCATGACATATTTACAGCAAGGGAAGGTTCCAGAAGAAAGAGGAGCGACATTTGTTTTGATGACTAGAGCGAAGCGGTTCACCATCGTGGATGGAGTCCTATATAAGGTGTCTTTTGGGCGACCCCTATTGAAATGTGGGAAAGAAAGACGTTGAATGGGTACTCAGGGAAATACATGAGGGTTGTTGTAGTAACCATTTGAGAGGAAGAGCCTTGGCAAGGAAAGTATTGTTAGCAGGATACTTTTGGCTCACTCTCCAGTAAGATGCAACTCATATAGTATAGATTTGTGTAGCCTATCAAAAGCACAACAACCGGTCCGAACGACTACCCGAGCTGATGAAAGCTATTGTTGCTTCCTGTCCCTTTGATCAGTGGGGAATGGATATAGTGGGTCTCATGTCTATGGCACCTTTACAGAAGAAATTTTTATTAGTGGCGGTGGATTACTTCTCCAAGTGGGTGGAAGCAAAACCCCTCGCCAAAATCACTGAGAATGCAGTAATACAGTTTCTATAGGAGAACATCATCTGTCGGTATGGAATCCCAAAGAGATTGGTCAGTGACAATGGGCGGCAATTTCAGGGAAAGAAGATCAGGGAATGGTGTCAGAGTCTCAATATCTAGTAGGCTTTCACTTCTATAACTCATCCTCAGGCTAATGGGTAGGTCGAAGTGACTAATAGAATCCTCATTCAGGGGTTAAAGACTAAATTAGGTGCTCAGAGGGAAAACTAGGTGGATGAATTACCTGGGATCCTATGGGCCTACCGAACTACTCCTAAAACTGCAACAGGAGAAACTCCCTTCAGCTTGGTATACGGAACGGAGGTTGTTATTCCAGTGGAAGCCCTTTTGAGTAGCGCTCGCATGGAAGCTTATGAGCCAGAGCAAAACCAAATCATTCGAGGAATCGAGCTGGATTTGCTAGAAGAGAAACGAGAACAACCACGAAGGTGAGCAGAGTTTTATAAGAGAAGGGTACAATAAGCCTTTAATAAAAGGGTAGTGCCCCGAAGATTTCGAGAAGGGGATTTAGTTCTGTGCAAAGTCAACCCTACAGGAGACCCAGATAAGTTGGCTCCAAATTGGGAAGGACCCTATGTGGTTACGTGCCATGTAGCAGGATTAGCTTATTATTTGAAAATTGATCAGGGCAAGGAACTCCCTCAACCCTGGAACACTATACATTTGAAGTATTTTCATACCATGTAAGAAGAAAGAGGTGAAGGAAAGAGTTTAGTGGATCCCTTATGGAATATACATGACGTTCAATATTTCATCTAACATATGACAAACACAAGCACAAGTGGCGAATCAGTTGTATTAAAAATAGTTCCCCTCCTGCAGAATAGGTAAATAAAAATAAAAATAAATAAGGAACTACATGCAACGACCAGTATCCCTTAACAATGGCCACTCTAAAGTGATGTATTAAATTACAATTTGAAATGGTCCGGAGGGTAACACCAGAAGCCGACCTCCCAGTGCAGAAAGAGTGCAAGCTAGTTAGCGGGAGGTAGTCCTTGATCGGCATATTGCCGAACCGCTTCATTAAATCCATCCTGGAAAGTAGCCCACATCAGAGCTATCAAGCATTCTCGTTGGTTCAGGTCATCAGGATCTCGATCTTGATGAAACTTGCAACAATTTTCTTGGTGTTCGTGAAGAGATCGACGCATTTCATAGTATCGATGAGATATTTGCATGATGGCATCAGCCAAGGTAGATATGTCATCTGCCCAGGAAGTCTGATCCGAAACCTCGTCATTTCCATCATATCTTGGCGCATGGAGGTCGAAATCCCCTCTACAGCCTCCGTGTGGGATCTGGTGTGGACGATTTCATTACCCAATCGCTGGAGGGACAGCTCTTGCCTGTGCAGGTGGGTGTGAGCGTGCGCCCTAGAAGTTATTAAGGAGGAGTTTTCTTGTACCTCCTTGCATAAGCGGGTGCGGAGGTCAGTTATTTTATCCTCAGCTCTTTGGTGTTGGGATCGAAGGTTTGCTATGATTTCAGCGTTCTTTTGCCATTAACGGAGGAGTTCAACTATCTATTCTTGACGATCATCCAATTCTTGGAACATGGGAGCTGCTCTATTAGTATTTTCCTGCTGGGCGCTCTGCAAAGCAGGTAGGAGTTTCGTGTGTGTTTGCTGTTGCGCTGGTAATGCTGCAATGGTCCCAGCATCTTCTTGCCGCTGGCGTTGAGCTTCCGCCAACTGATCCTAGCATCGCGTCAGTTCTTGCAGTAGAAGATGCTCCTGACCCTGGGCAGCGGCTTGGTCCTCCAGTCGTTGTTGAGTCTGTTGCAGAAACTGAGTCCAGTATTGTGTGAAAGAACGTTCCAGCTCTTGATAGTTCATTAATGCCTAGGGGGTCATCAATAAAGAAGAAACCGTTATAGAGGAGAAACCAGTGGAGTCAGTTTGAGGAGCTTACTAATCCCAAAACATGGCGCAGACTTTCCATCCTTGGAATGAGCTCTTCCAGGTTCAGGATTTGAGTAGCACATTTAGAGGGAGAAGAGGGGGTAGTGGATACTAAAGGAGAAGGTTCACTCATGATGAGCTAGGAAAAGGTTGGGGCAACAGATGATACCGCAGGTCCGGGGAGAGGGAAGGTGATGTTCAGAGTAATGGAAAGGGGCATGGAGATAGCAGGAGGTGTTGAGGAGGTTGCAAATAGAGCTTTTGCTAGTAAACTCAAGGAAATTGAAAAAGAAAGAGGAGAAATGGATATTGGTTGCAAAAGGTCAGAAGTCGCCTGCCGCCTAGCAAGGGAGGAAGAATCTGCAGGGGATAACTGGCCAGATAAAGTGGTTGGTGAGGAGGGTGTAGAGAGCGGTGACGAAAGGGGTTAAGAGTTGGTGGCCAAGGGTAGCATCGGGATTAAAGGTGCTTCGCTAGTAAGAGGAAGAACATTGAAGTCACAGTCTACATTCAGCTGGGGAGAAACGCCTCCCGAATTTGGGGTAGCAGGGGAGGGCAGCGAAGAGGTGATTGGAGCGGATAGAGGCGAAGATGAATCAATTACAGTTAAAGTAGGTCCTAATGTGGATGGGAGTTTCATGGAAGGAGAAAGATCAGAGATAGGGATATCTTCTACCTGCAGATGCAGGCATGCAACACCCCTCAATTTAACCTGATTCTGTAGAAAAGGAGGGGGTGACTTACAGATTCCCAGGACAGAAGGTGAAGAGACAGGTGAGCTAGGGTTTGCAGGTGACATAGGAGAAGAAGAAGGAGAAAGGGGTGATGATGGCAAAGTTATACTAAGTGCATTTGGTGCTATTGAGAAGGGGGTTTCGGAGGAATAAGGAGGAGAGGGGGGCGTAGGAATAGGGACGGTGGGGATGGATGAAGACAAAATAGGGGATGAAGGGGGAAGCATTGTAGTCTGTGGGCCTTCGCTTCGCCCAGGCCCTTGACAGTGCTTCGCTAGCAGTTGTTTAAAAAAGAGAATGCATCTTGCTTCTTGAGGAAGAGAAGAAACACAGAAGCTATTAATGGAGCCTCGGGGAGTAGTCGCTAGCGGAGAGGAAGAAGAAGGTTGAAAGCCAGAAGAGGACGGAAATGAAAAAGATAGAAGACGAAAAGTCTTATATGGGGCACCAGATGGGCTTACGGTGTTAATTGGGCTTCAAAGCAGAGAGGTGGGCCCTTGGGAGGTGTGGAATTGTAATTTCTTCTTTTTACTACCCATGATCCGCCAGAACTGTTGTCTCCGCACAGTAGAAGAACAAAAGCATCTAAGTTCAAAGCAAAGATATGACCCTTGAAGGTATACTTCTCATTTCTCTTTAAAGATTAGCCTCAGCCAAAACCATTATCCCCGTTTAACGGATGAATGAAGATATAATGGCAGTGTGAAAAAATTCTTCTGACCTGAGGGGGTGAAGCCCTAGGTCAGATTGTTATACTTCTTTGTGGCTCGGAGTTATCCGAAGCCGTTATCCCCGTGTAGTGGTGGAACGAAGGAGTAGGATTTAAGGAAAAAACACTTGGGAAGAATGGCAAAGCGAAAAAATTTCTTTTGACCTGAGGGGGCAAAGCCCTGGATCAGGTTGTCACACTTTTTATGGCTTGCCATTAGTCAAGGTCGTTATCCCTGTGCGGTGGTGGAAAGGAGGAGTAAGGTTTAAGGTAAAAACACCTGGGAAGAAAGGCAGAGCGAAAAAATTTCTTCTGACCTGAGGGGGTAAAGCCCTGGATCAGGTCGTCACACTCTTTTATGGCTCGGTGTTAGTCGAAGCTGTTATCCCCATGCGATGGTGGAATGGAGGAGTTGGGTTTAAATGCATTGGAGAATACAGCGGCGGAGTAAAAAATTCTTCCGACTTGACCAGGCGAAGCCCTAGGTCGAGTCGTCACTATTCTTATTGTTTGCTTGCAAGACAAGCAGATATCCCCGTATGGTGGTGAATCGGAGGAGTTGGGTTTAAGGTAGATGCACTTTTAGAGAAATACAGCGGCAGAGTAAAAAATTCTTCCGACCTGACCAGGCAAAGCCCTAGTCCAGGTCATCACTATTCTTATTGTTTGCCTGCAAGACAAGCAGATATCCCCGTATAGTGGTGGATCGGAGGAGTTAGGTTCAAGGTAGAGGCAACAAAGAAGATGTAGCGGCAGATGGGAAGAGCTGAATCTATGCGCAATTATATATATTATTTTTTATCCCTGTGCGGTGGCGGATCGAAAGAGCTAAATTTTATTTCAGATATATATATTATTTTATCCCCGTGAGGTGGTGGATCGAAAGAGTTGAATTTCACTTCAGCTATATACATTATTTTTATCCCCGTGCGATAGTAGATCGGAAGAGCTGAATTTCGCTTTAGCTATATACATTATTTTATCCCCGTACGATGGTGGATCAGAAGAGCTGAATTTTATTTCAGCTATATACATTATTTTATCCCCGTGCGGTGGCGGATCGGAAGAGCTGAATTTTATTTCAGTTATATACATTATTTTATCCCCGTACAATGGTGGTTCGGAAGAGTTGAATTTTATTTCAGCTATATACTTTATTTTTATCCTTGTGCAGTGGCGGATCGGAAGAGCTGAATTTTATTTCAACTATATACATTATTTTATCCCCGTGCGGTGGTGAATCGGAAGAGCTGAATTTCACTTCAGCTATATACATTATTTTTATCCCCGTGCGGTGGCGGATCGAAAGAGCTGAATTTCGCTTCAGCTATATACATTATTTTATCCCCGTGCGGTGGTGGATCGGAAAAGCTGAATTTTATTTCAGCTATATACATTATTTTATCCTCATGCGGTGGCGGATTGGAAGAGATGAATTTTATTTCAGCTATATACATTATTTTATCCCCGTGCGATGGCGGATCAGAAGAGATGAATTTTATTTCAACTATATACATTATTTTATCCTCGTGCGATGGTGGATCAGAAGAGTTGAATTTTATTTCAGCTATATACTTTATTTTTATCCCCGTGCGGTAGCGGATCGGAAGAGCCGAATTTTATTTCAGCTATATACTTTATTTTTATCCTCGTGCAGTGGCAGATCGGAATAGATGAATTTCGCTTCAGCTATATACTTTATTTTTATCCCCGTGCGGTGGCGGATCAAAAGAGTTGAATTTCGCTTCAGCTATATACATTATTTTATCCCCGTGCAGTGGTGGATCGGAAGAGCTAAATTTCGCTTCAGCTATATACATTATTTTATCCCCGTGTGGTGGTGGATCGGAAGAGTTGAATTTCGCTTCAGCTACATATATTATTTTATCCCCGTGCGGTGGTGGATTGGAAGAGCCAAAATTTATTTCAGCTATATACATTATTTTTATCCCCGTGAGGTGGTGTATCAGAAGAGCTGAGTTTTACCTCAGTTGTATATATTATTTCATCCCCGTGTGGTGGTGGATCGTAAGAACTGAGTGTTGGTGCAATTGGCCCAGGTTGACTCGAGTTTGACTCGAGCAGTATTTTGATGATAGACAAAACTCATGACATGGGATTGTCATGGAAAGTCCAACATGGAGTTGGCATGGGAAATCCAAGCATGAAGCTTGGTGTAGGAAAGTCCAACATGGAGTTGTCATGGAAAATCCAAGCATGGGGCTTGGTGTGGAAAAGTCCAAAGCATTGCAAAGCCGTGCGCTTAGTGCTTGGTGAGAAATGCATTGTGAAGGCGTGCGCTTGGTGCATGTGGGAAGTCTTGAGGACTTGGTAAGTTCACTAGGCTCGGGGTCCTTGAGTCGGTGAAGGATGACATTGCGAAGCCGTGCGCTTGGTGCATCCGAGGGACCGCCGGACGGGGAAGTATACTTCTAGGGCATGAAACGCAAAGGATGACGTTGCGAAGCCGTGCGCTTGGCGCATCCGAGGGACATAGGCCGAGGGAAGAGAGCTTCGGTGGGGAACTCCATGAGGGATAAGGTGGACTTGGCCAAGTAGCTAAGACTGAGTGTCGGAGGCTCAAACTTGATGTTTGAGGGTTTACCCGACAGTGGATGCTCAAACAACTTGGTGTTTGAGATTTTGCCCGACAGCAGTCGACTGGCATAGGTGTTGGTTCGACTGATTCAAGTCGACTAGGGTTCAACTGGTATTAGACTGCAGTTTTGTGGCTGGTAGTCGACTGCCATGGATTAATGATCACGAGGGATGGTAGTCAATCGATCGCCCGTGCATGGGCAAAGCTAGTCGAGCTCACAAGACTCGATTGATGGGTACGACCGATCGATGGGTGCCATCAATCGACTGATGTGTGATCCGTTGGAACTTAACCAACGTGGATCTGACCGTTGTGAGACAACAGCTATAGGACCAGTCGACTAATTGTCACGATCAGTCGACTAATGCGCGCAAAATCAGCTTGATGCAGGTTATAAATGGATCTCAAGATGGGGGATTTCGCCAAGACTTTAAGGGAGTTATTGGAGGGAAATTGCTGCTGCATTCCAGTCCTTCAAGAGCCATCCAAAGCAAGCAACAAGAAAGGGTTCAAAGCAAAGGGTTGTAAAGCATTCTTTACTTGTATTTCTTAGTGTCTTTGTATTTCTTGTAGTATTACTGTTGTAATAGCTTGTGAGAGGTTTCTTCACTTCCGACGTGTAGTCGAGAAGGAGTTTAGTTAGTGTCGTGCACATAACTAGAGCTCGGTGAGCTCGCCCGTGGAGTAGGAACCATTCGGTTTCGAACCACATATATCGTGTGTGTTTGCGTGTGAATGTATTTGTTGCTAGTATTCATATTTGTATTAGTATTCCGCTGCGCTAACAACAATTGTAAACGAGCACGCAACGAGAACGAGCAAATTCCATCATCGTACGAAAGAGGGCTATTCACCCCCTCTAACCGACCACCACATCGATCCTACAAGTGGTATCGGAGCCAAGGAAAGCTTGTCGAGGACTAACTGCCGACACAAGCACTACAAGATGGCTGTCTACAACATCCATCCACCGAAATTCGATGGAGATTTTGCTTGGTGGAAGAAAAGGATGGAGGTATATCTCGAAACCGATTTTGATTATATGATTATTGTAGAAAACGATTTTGAGATGCCTAGGGACAAAGACAACAAGCTAATTGAGAAGTCAAGGTGGACCCAAGACCAAATTAAGGACTTCAAGACAAACCTCGAGGTAATAAAATTACTTAGTGATTTGTTACCTAACCATATTTGGTCTAGATTTGGTGACTATAGGGATGCAAGAGAGCTATGAAATAAGATAATAAAATTTCAAGAAAATTCCCAACCGGCACTAGTAGAGGAGAATACCGAGGAAGAAGCACCCACCACATTTGGAGATGTTGATGATTTGGTGGAGACTTCCACCTCTAGCATTGAGGGGGAGGAAAAGATTTCTATTCCGGAGCAAGATCAAAATGAAGTATCTACTTCTGGAAGATGTGATCAAGAAGAATCCTCCACCTCCCTAGGTAACTCAAGTGTTGTAATTTTAAATAAAAATCACATAATATGCTTTGAGTGTAGGGAGAAAGGACATTACAAGAGCAAATGCCCAAAATTAGCTAAGGAAAAGGCATCGACACCAAAAGTCAACCCAAAGTCAAAGAATGTCGGAGTTCCCTCAATTAAGAGCAAAGAGCACATTGTGTGTTTCAAATGCAACCAAAGGGGGCACTACCAAAGCCAATGCCCTAAGGGGAGGAAGAAAGGGCAAGAAGGTGTATCTCATGTAGGGGGAGCTCCTAAAGCTAACCCTAAGGTAAATTTAAATAATGCACCATTAATTCCTAAAGCTAAAAAGCATACTAAGGATTATTTTAGCTCTCTTGCAATCATTAATGAAAAGCATGCTAGTAGGAGTAAATATGTGTGCTTAGGTGCTAAGCATGTTAGTTTCTCTAAGGACAAACCTAGGACTCAAAACACTAGACCTATTTTACCTAAAGAGTCCATTAGAAGAGTTGAAAACCATCTAGGCATTAACCCTAAGAAGGGTAGACACATGCCTAAGAAGAAGAATATTTCCCAAAAGATAAATGAAAACTCAAAATTGGAAAAATTAGAACTAGAAAACCAAGTCTTGAGGTCAAGACTTGAGAGAATGGAAAAGACCCTTAGAATCATAGAAAATTCAATTCTAGGGTCAAATGGCCAAAAGTCAAGACCTAGGAAACAAGAACGGTCTAAGGGCAAGAAAGGTTTGGGTCACAAACCTATGTCCTATCATAATGTTCCATTTAATTATGGAACGACATCTAGGTCTAGAAAAACCAAGGCTAATAGGGAAGTTATCCCTAAGTCTAGCCATGGTATTTGCTTAGTGGCTAAGACCTCAAAGAAATCAAATGTAGCCACTAGGAAGGTCAAAGGAGGAGTCACCTCTAGAGTTGACCTAGGAAAGACCCAAAAGACTATGACTTTAAAGCCTAAAAGGGTCATTAGGAAGGTATCTAGGGAGATTATCCCTAGTGAATACCTTGTTAACCCAAGGAGCTCCAATAGGTATTGGGTTCCTAGAAGCGTGATCGATTCACGCTAGATGAGTTAGGGTGTGTCAACCCTAAGTGGATGGGTAGTTAATCTAGCCATGGTGAGTTGACACATTAGGATGTGCCAATATACTTTAGGAAGTTGAAAAATGATTAAATTGACACAATTGGGTCTTAGAGGTATTGGTGTGCCATTTTGAGTTTTTGGCACACTAGGGGATAAATGGCTTTAAGGCAAAATGGACTTAACCCTAGAAATGACAATTTGGATTCAACACTTAGGTATTTTATACCTTAATATATTTTATTTGCCATGATTTATTTGTCTTGCCATGTCATGACATCATTTTCATTTTTATCTATAAAAATGTCATGATCATGTTTAGAATTATTTTTATATGTCATGTATGCTAGCTATATCTTTCACATGTCATGACATCATGATTTTGGCATATGCTTTTATCTATATCATATCTATGCCATAATCATATTATGCATAAAATAAAATAAAATTAAGAACTATGACACGATTTGAAGGGAATCAAATTATGTGGCCTAGAAATATGCATGAGAACTTAAAGAACAAAAACCCACATCTCACTAAAAATTTAACTTGTATGTGTTTTACACATCTAGATATAAGTGAGATGTTTAAGAAAAAGGAATTAAAGGTTTTAAAAACTTTTTGAAAAACCTTGGTGAAGTCTGTCTTTTGATAACTATCACCATTGAATGGGATGATACAAAGAGGGCTCTTTATTGAAGTTTTTCTTAACTTTTGGACTTTGTATCAATCTCCTAATTTAGTAGGTAAAATAATTTTTAAATATTTTTCACCCATAATGATTGTGATAAGTAATATACATACCAAATTTCAAGATTTATCAACTTATGTATATTTACTTATGAATTTTGGAAATTCATTTCTGAAATTCAACAAACTGCATATCACGATTATCGATCGTGATAAGTCCAATGATCGGTAGTAACAGAGTCGACCGGGCACATCGATTTCGAGTAAACCTTGATGGTTAGGCCTATGTTCAGCTAGGTTAAGGTCTCCTAACCACTCCTAACCCTAGGACATACTTGGGAGAGCATAAGAAAGGGTGGAAATCCATTGGATATGGATTAGGAGAAGTGTTTAGGGAGAGTATCGATTTTAAGGTGGAAGAGAGCTCATTGTTGAACTTTGCCTTAATTTTGATAATTTTCATGTTCCTATTGGCTTAGGGACTCTCCAAGGACATTGTTAGTGTAATGGTCAAGGGGGAGCAAGCTTCTAGGGAGAGGAATCCATCATGGGAAGATGGATGTGTATTTCCTCATGGGAGGAAAATTGGGTTGCCTCTCTTTAAGTGATATGGGATCACTAAAAAGATTGTAGGCATGTGTTCCTCCAAGGGAGAGATTGTAAGATCTCATTGGAATATGAGACATTCATACCCTTGGGGAGGACCTTTTTAATGTAATTTCAAAAAGAGGGAGAAGTTACCAAGTTACCAATTAGGGTTCGTTGGAATTCTCATTGGTATATGAGAATTGCCAATATGAGAGAATTGGTAGACTTTAGATGGTAATTTTGTCAATCATCAAAAAGGGGGAGACTGTTGATGCAATCAGCCCAGATTGACTCGAGTTTGACTCGAGTAGTGTTTTGATGATAGACAAAACTCATGACATGGGATTGTCATGGAAAGTCCAACATGGAGTTGGCATGGGAAATCCAAGCATGAAGCTTGGTGTGCGAAAGTCCAACATGGAGTTGGCATGGAAAATCCTAGCATGGGGCTTGGTGTGGAAAAGTCCAAAGCATTGCGAAGTCGTGCGCTTGGTGTTTGGTGAGAAATGCATTGCGAAGTCGTGCGCTTGGTGCATGTGGGAAGTCTTGAGGACTTGGTAAGTTCACTAGGCTCGGGGTCCTTGAGTCGGTGAAGGATGGTATTGCGAAGTCATGTGCTTGGTGCATCCGAGGGACCGTCGGACGGGGAGCGAATGGAGTGAGGCCCAAGGGAAGCATACTTCTAGGGCATGAAACGCGAAGGATGGCGTTGCGAAGTCATGCGCTTGGAGCATCCGAGGGACGTAGGCTGAGGGAAGAGAGCTTCAGTGGGGAACTCCATGAGGGATAAGGTGGACTTGGCCAAGTGGCTAAGACTGAGTGTTGGAGGCTCAAACTTGATGTTTGAGGGTTTATCCGACAGTCGGATGCTCAAACAACTTGATGTTTGAGATTTTGCTCGACAACAGTCGACTAGCATAGGTGCCAGTTCGACTGATCTAAGTCGACTAGGGTTCGACTGGTGTTAGACTGCGATTTTATGGCTGACAATGATCGCTATGGATCGACACCGACGCCGAGGGATGGCGATCGATCGACCGTGACCGCACGGGCATGGTTAGTCGAGCTCGCCAAAGATCGATCGATGGGTACCAATGATCGATGGGTGTCATCAGTCGACTGATGTGTGATCCGTTGGAACTTAACCAACGTGGATCTGGCCGTTGTGAGACAACGGCTACAGGACCAGTCAACTGATTGTCACGATCAGTCGACTGATGCATGCGAAATCAGCTTGATGCAGGTTATAAATGGAGCTCAAGATGGGGGATTTCGCCAAGACTTTAAGGGAGCTATTGGAGGGGAATTGTTGTTGCATTCCAGTCCTTCAAGAGCTATCCAAAGCAAGCAACAAGAAAGGGTTCAAAGCAAAGAGTTATAAAGCATTCTCTACTTGTATTTCTTAGTGTCTTTGTATTTCTTGTAGTATTACTGTTGTAATATCTTGTGAGAGGTTTCTCCACCTCCGACGTGTAGTCAAGAAGGAGTTTAGTTAGTGTTGTGCGCATAACTAGAGTTCGGTGAGCTCGCCCGTGGAGTAGGAATCATTCGGTTCCGAACCACGTATATCGTGTGTGTTTGTGTGTGATTGTATTTGTTGTTAGTATGCATATTTGTATTAGTATTCCGCTGCGCTAACAACAATTATAAACGAGCATGCAACGAGAACGAGCAAATTTCATTATCGTACGAAAGAGGGCTCTTCACCCCCCTCTAGCCGGCCACCACATCGATCCTACACTGAGTTTTATCTCAGCTATGCATATTATTTTTGTCCCTACGTGAAGGTGAAGTAGGAGAGCTGGGTCCTCACCCGGTTATATATATTGTCCCTGTGTAATGAGGAATTAGAAGAGTTGTATTCCTATTTGATGCTTGTGCAGTGACAGGGAGTTGAGGTCTCGCGCAGAAAGAAGAAGGCTAGAAGGATGGAGGGGTTGTGAAGAATACTGGCGGAAACTCAGTAAGTTCCCTTGGCCGGTAAAGCTGTCACATTTTAACTTGTTATTCCTATAATGTGCATGTGGCAAGATAGGGGTGTACACAACTCGTAGCAGTAAAAAGTTCATTGATAAAGAAGGGTTACATGACACAACCTTCATAAGGAAGGAAATAATAAGTGGAGTCCTTATTTCAGGGGGACTAAGACTCTCCTTGAGGAAGTACTGAAGGAGCTTCTTTGCGTGGTTGGGGTTGACGTCGTAGTTACCGAAAGTAGGATTGTTGCAGGAATATGTGTTTGGACAGATTTTTCTGGGATACCGCTTGCTCCTAACGCAGAGAGTAATTGCTAGTGGAAGCCACCTGCAAGCGTTGCCACAAAACTAGAACTTGCCTTTCTAATTCTTCAATGTGGCACTGCTCTTTAGTTCGCCCCTCAAGAGGAGGAGAGTTGCTATCTTGCTTAGATAAATGTTCCATGGTGCAAAGGAGAGGAAGGAGAAATGGACGCCAACCAAACGGTGATTTAGAGTTTTTATAGATATGAAAGAAAGATATTAATTGGCCCTCACAGAAAGTAGAGGCAATAAATGTAAATAAAGGAGGGAAGACGTAAGGACAGTAGTTGGGGGTTGTTGAATGCAGTAATTCTGAAAAGATTATTTGAGTTTCACGAAAGCGATAAGGGTGGAGACTGTTCAGAAAAGGTTGCTGTCATCGAAGGTTTTTTAATTAAAATAGTTCGAAACCTATGAGAAAATGACAAAAATAAGTACAAGTATCCCTTCCTTTTTATTAGTATGTCTAACGACGGTTACAATAATTAAACTACTAATCATACAGGCTTCTTATTGTTATTATTGCTAGGGGAACTGGCAGCGGACTCCTCTGAAGGGGGAGGCGCCAGAACAACTCTGTAGAGGTCACCCTGAGCCCGAGGTGCAACGGGTAGAGCTCCGGCGAGTGGGAGCGGAGGAATCTTAGCAGGAGGGATGAGAATGAAAGCTAGGGTCAGTGGAAGAGGAGGAAGTTCTACGGAGGCCCGAGGATCTCCCACTGTATATTCCCAGGTCAGGGGGGGTTCCAAACCCAGTTGCGGAAGGAAGGAAAGGGGGCTCGAAAGGACCTCCTCGCGTTGGGGGTCAAGGCGTTAGCCGATGAAGGAGAAGGAGGAGGCCGATAGGCCGAGGTTACGGTAGATTGGGTGGCAGATTCCTCGGCAGGTCCTGCAGCTAAATCATGTAGCTCGAAGGAGTCAGAATCTGAAGATATGCTAATAGGGTGTTCAGCAGAAGCCATGGAGGTAGGATAGAAAATAGGGGACATTCGCAGTGACAATTTATAATCGAAAGAGAGAAATTTGCATTCATCCTTGGGAAGGGAGAGAAGATGAAGGGGTGAAGGAAGTAATGGCGTCAGCATGGGAAATAATCGAGACATCAGTACCGAAACAGGCAGTTATCTGGGAAGGCAAAGTAGCAAAGCTATTTAATTTTTACCGAGCAAGAATTGGTTCTAGCAAGAGAAGGGTAAAGCCCAAGATAGCCCGAGCAGAAGATCTTGGCAGTCGACTGACACTTTGAGAGGCAGAGAATCCGCAATAACCAATGAAAGAGCAGCCCAGAAGGGTCCTTAAAAAATTCCTAGTCAATAATAAAGCATACGTAGAAGGCAGCACAAGGCCTCGCAATTTTCAAGAAATTTTTATTAATAAGAAGTCGATTAGTACTATGAGGAAGACATGATAGTTACAATTCAAAGAGCTCAAAAGGACATTTAGCAAGAGCCAATTCGGGGTCCAAATAGCTCATGTGAACGCCTGGCGGAGGGTAGCCCTGGGCAGCATTCAAGGAGGATCCGTCGAAGCCTAGCATGAATAGCTACACGCCCTTCTGAGCATACCTCATTTTTAGGCCAGCCTCCTGCTCTTTCAGCTGGGATTGACACTCGACTAATTGGACGGTTAGGACCTATCTATCTTTTGTGATTGTCATAGCTTGTTGGCCTTGCAAAACCAGAGCCTCAGTATGCTCCTACTGGAGTTTTTGTTGCTGAGAGGTTATTGAAGATAGCAGCCCTGGAAGCCCGGACACCTTCGAAGATAGGTCTTCTTGGTGATGTCGGTACGACTCTAAAGTGGCCTTCCAAATTTGGCGTTCCTGTTGAAGCTGGAGTATGATTGTAGAAGACTCAGAAGCTCAGAGCTCAGCCTCTGCAAGCTGTACTTTCTGTTCTTCTAGTTCTTGCGTGAGGAGGGGGATCTACTGAAGTTGGCTAGATTATAGAAATAGCTGTTGCTGGAGGTCCTTGATCTTTTTCTGGAGTCCCTCTTGCTCACTCTGGGCCACTGTCAGTTGGGTCATTAAGTCATCACATTGGGCAACCAAGGTAGACTCCTTTTGCTTGCCCTCTTTTAGCTGTTGAGCTAATTTCTTTTGTTGGGTAAGAGAGGTAGTATGACGAGTCAACATAGTGGCTTGATAATTCACTATGCATGGCATTGTCTCATTGCAAGCTTTAATTGCCTGGAACCGGGAACAGGGCATTAGGGGAATACATGCTAGCCTATACACCCTAAGGATGAAATAGAGGAGAGCTTACCTCCGCTAGTGATCTGCATAAGCATTCATAGGGGCTTTGCATCTGCAACTAATTGAAGAGACGTACTTCCTCTGTACTATGTATTCTGAGGGAGAACCCTAAAGAAGTAGGAGGGTCTAGGGGGGAGATTCCCTCCCACCAAAAAGGGCTCCGTTGCGGACATGGAGGGTATGGAGGGGTCCATGGCCCAAATTGGAGTGGGAGAAGGAGGTATATCCATAGGAGTATCTACGGGGAAGGAACCGCCCGAGGAATCACCCTTTGGGTCGAGTTGAAAGGGGGATGAAATGATGAAGGGAGAAGGAGAAAGTTCTTCTCAAGGGGAAGATAAGGGGGCGGCCAATGCGGTCTCTTCCACCCGAGGTTCGTAGATAATTAAGCGTCGGTGCATATTTAGTTTTAAAGGGGAGGGCGGAGGAGAAGAATGCGAAGAAGAGGATATAGGGAAAGAAGAAGAACTGGTAGCGCCCCCCTTCTGGAGGCGAGGTTTCTTGCGAGGAGAAGAGGGAACAGTTGGGGATTTGCCTTTGCTGCGTTTCTTGGAAGGTTTCTTCTTCTTGGATGCTGCAATTTCCTCTCCTTTGATGATCGCGTCATGCATTAGATTGTCTGCAAAATCAATAGTTAGAAGGTATGCCGGCTATAAAAGTCATTTCGTATCAGAATATGAACAATCTCCTACCTATGATGTCCGGGTCGGTTAGTGGAAAAGGGGACAGCTTGTGGCGATTGAAGAGGGGAGGTTTCATCAGATGGTCCGAGCTACAGTGGTATTCTTTTAATATTCGGTATACCTCTGGAAAAGAACACTGAGTTCTAACCTTGCAGAAGGAAGATAGCTCAGGGAGATCTAATTTCCAGGCATCCGAATGTGGAAGGGGCGTCGGAAGTTGAGCAAAGAAGTAGAGCACTTCCCATCCCTTATGTGAAGAGGGCATGTTTACCAGAAACTAACAATCTGGGCGACTAGATAGATAGAAGAGGCCCTCCTTGGAAGATTTTAACTAGAAGAAACAATGGAATAGTTGCGGGGACAAAGGAAGATCTAGATGTCGGAATACTATGACTGCCCCCGATAGTATGCGGAAAGAATTGGGTGTAAATTAGTTGACGGACAACTTATAAAAGTCCAAAATTTCTAGGTAGGAAGGGGGCACAAGTAAATATAAACTATTAAGTAGTTGTTCGGAAAAGAAGCAGTGTAGGCCTGGCGAGGGAAGGTGGGGTCGATAAGAAGTGGTGTTGAAACGACAAAATACAAAAGGGTTTATGTGCTGGTGCCTAAGGTTGAAGAAATAATGCTTGCTATTTAGCTGAGTGACAGTGTGTTCGTACAAAGGGTTTGGGGACGGGGCCATAGGTGCAAGAGGAGGAGAAGCACTTACTTGAGGGGCGGAGGGGGAACGCTTGCAAGAGAGAAAGCTAGGACACTTGATCCCCGTCGAAGAAAATCGTTGGAGGAGGCAGAAGAAAAGGCTAAATCGCTAAGAGCATTCAGTTGTTTGTAAAAAAGAAAAAAAAAGGGAAAGAAGGGGATTTATATAGGGTTTTGTAGCTTTTCGACTACCTGGTAGAAAAAGAAAAGCGGGGCCCATGAGCCCAATAAGCCGCTTCAGGCATATGAGGTAAGGTAATGGGAAAAGGTAAATTTGAATTGGCAAGGGAAGGATAGATGAGAAACGTTATACTTTGAAAGTTAAACTCACTACCTCGTTTGACTATTTTTAGGGATTGACTAATGATACTGTTGCTACCTTTTTCCGTGAGCGAAGCGAAAGAACCCATGCGTAACGGACTGTCCGAACCAAAGAGTTGGTTCGGCAGAGGGGATCTGGGAAAAATGGTTCAATAGAGTAGGTCTGGGTAAGAATGACTCGCCCAAGTGGGCTTGGAGATTGACTCGGTACGGAGAGTATAGGAATCGGCTCGGCATAACGGGTCTGGAGATTGATTATGTACAAGGGGTATAGGAGTTGGCTCGGGCTATTATAGGAAGTCTGAGGTGGGGAGTCTAGGAGCTATACTAATCCTAGGCAGTAGGTTTAGGCTAGCTTCACTAAGGGCAAGAAGGTGAAAAGCAAAGGTTAGGTTAGAATCTTACACGAAATGCTTATGAGAGCTAGCTACATAACGGATTAGGACCCCACATAATATTCGGAGGAGTCTCCACTCTCCATTTCTGTAACAGAATGATTCTCTAGGTAAGCAAGGTGGTCACGTGTACGGTGATGGAAAATGTGAGTTACGTGACAGCTGCCCGGGAAGGAGGAGGAGGATAAAAGACAGAGGAGGGGCGAGACGAAGGGAGATCCGCAACTTCCAGCAAAGGACGAAGACACGCTTCAATGGGAGAGCCACCACATCGCCGGAGAAGGAAGGAAGAAGGAAAGGAGGAGAAATAGCGAGCTCCATTCTTTTAACATATGTATACTGAGCTAATTGTAAGAGGTTTTTTCCCTCTGCCTCCGGAAGCTTTTTCTGCGAAGGAGAAAATTCATAGTGAAAGTGCTTTGGCACCATAGCTCGTGGAAGAGCTTACCTTCCGTGGAGTAGGAATCCTTATTCCGAACTACGTTAAATTCTGTGTCTCTACTCTTTGCTTTGGTTGTTCGCGTTTTCCTTTCGTATTTTATTATTGTTGCAGTCGGAGAGAACCCCCAAGCTTCTTGCACGTACCTTGGTGTTGAAGGAAAGTCAGAAAATCCATCTACGACCACATCAATACTCTTCACAAAGTAATTATGGATTGTATTATAGGATTGATGTGAATGTGATGTGCAATTGACTAGATAGAAATGATGAATAGATATAACCTATAAAATGATTTTTTATCTACAAAATGCAAAACCAAATCAATCATTAACGGGTTACGGTGCCTATGGATGTTGCTATCATGCAAAGTATTTTTGCAACGTAAATATAAGAATAACGACACATTCATTATATAGTTTGAAGATTTTGGAGCAAAAATAATACATTCAATTTAGATATTTCTCATCATCGATCTCACAATTAAATAAATTGAAAGGAAATAAATCATACAAAATATTTTTATCCAATAAAAAACTAATATAGTAAGAGAGTATACATTTTGAAAAATTTTATAATTTTCAAAAATTGATCCTTACTCTTTGGAATAATTTTATCATCTGTGCTAACTATTTAATCTTCTCGTGGAGACAATTTAAAGACTTTGCTCTCACGTATGATGCATTCACCACTGAATTACTCCTTCACAATAGATAATGAAGATAAATCTCTTTACAATCTCATTAGGAATGTTAAAATACAATCTTTCTTTTCCTGTCAATACAATAATAAAATACAAGTCAAATAAATAAAAATTACCAAGAGTTTGAGTTGATGCATGCATTTAATCTCGTTCAAACCCTTGAAGATTTGAAGCCTTGTTAGCACAATTATAGGAGCAACCACGTCTAGATCAAAAAGATCTCCAACAAATTTTATAGATCATGTTAACCTCAATGACACTATTTTACTTGCATTAATTTAGGTGACTAGATCAATCTCTCTTGATTTGATTGACCAAAAGTAGCTATTGCATGCCCAACCAACGACTAATGGGAGGGGCAGTCAAGTAAAATCATGTCTAATCAACTACTCATGTCTCAAGTTGATAGAATTCAATTCGAAATGATTGTAGCTTGATCAGAAGCATTTTGTTCTCTGAAAACATGCATTCAATGTATTGTCTTTTGGTCTAAGACTTCACTCAAGTTATTTCACAATTTTCTTATTTTTTGGTTTTAAATGTCGTCGTTCATTTTAATTTGTTGCACAGTTCATAACCTTATATTAAACGCTTAGTTCCTTAGATGTATTAATAATGTCTTTAAGCTTGCTCCAACGTAATATATATTCTTCATTAATTAGGACACATCAGAGTAGGCCATCGATATCTCGGATGCATTACTAGTCCTGCTATTAGATTGACGGGGGAGGGGGAGGGGGAGGGGGAGGGGGAGGAGAGTCTTTAATAAGTTTCAGTGGCTCCACGTGAAGCATAAGCATTGCTTATGGTAGCTTAGAACCCACCTTTAAGCGAGTTTGGGGTGATCCAATCGGGTTAGATGAAGGAGAGGTTGACGGGTACTGATCAGTGAGAGTTATGGTCCGATTTAATTCGGACTCATGTCGGATTCTATGGTTGACCCGATAAGGTTTCGGATCAGAAACTGATTTACGGATTTATTCCGAACCGCCGGTTCCTTCACAGGTTCGCCCCCTTCCCTTGCTCCCAAGCTCCTGCTCTCGCACTCTCCCGCCGGCCGCCGGCCGCCGCACCTATCCGCTTCCACGGTCGCTGCAAGCGCTGGCGCCGCACCTAGCTGCGAGGTCCGGCCGCACCTGAGCCTTTTCTTCCTTCCCCTCACGACGAGTTCTCCCTCTCTCGTTTGCTTGAAGAAAGGAAGAAAGGAGATGAAGAGATGAAAATATGGCTCGATATACTTAAACCCTAATTCACCATCTAGACCGAAGCGAACTCTTCTGCTTCGTCCACCACCTTCGAGTCCCTGCATTCTTAGCTGTGCTGACGACTGCTGAACTGGAAGCACCCTGTTGGGGAATCGTCCGGTGTCTAGGGTTAGCGGAGCTGGAGCATTCTATCGCGTCGACCACGAGAGGACGAGCAATCTCCTACTCGAGTCAATAGAGGTCTTCTCAAGCCTACGTTTTAGTATTTTGCAGTAAGCTCGTTCGGCCATGTCGACTCTGGAAATTGAAGCGCGGGAGTAAGTCCTTTGTTTACGCTTCTCTTAATTGATAACAACTGCGTCATCCTCCTTTACCTTCTATGCTTGTAGAGTTGTTTTCTTCACCATTTGGTTTGGGATTTGTTGTGTGTTTTGTGCTGGTATAGTTTCTGAAGGGGCAACCCTAAATTTGTTAGTCATGAAACTTATGTTATCAGGAACTTAACATGTGGAGGAAACCTAAAATTTGTGACCTGAGTTGTCATCAAGGAAACAACCTGTCCATTTGTTGGACTTTGATCCTCTCGCTACTCGTGTAATTGTATCCTGATAGACCATCACAACCCAAGCTAGTCCTACTGCACTAGCAAGCACTATTTCGCTGGAGCTCTAGGATAATGATTTAGTTTGATGGAGACGGAGGACTTTATTTACATTGTTGGGGTAGAGCACATTGTTAGAATTGTTAAAAAGTCATTAAGCAAGCTTGTCTGACGCCCTATGCACTGGGTCAAATGTGATGATTTAGAAATCTTACCCTTGTCTATTCAATCAGAAGAATAGAGAATCTGAGTGAGGCGTGATTCAATTTATGTAGTGTATTTTTTTTTTTTCAATTGAACTGGCTGGAAACTTGTGAACCTGATAGTTTGTGGAGTTGCCCCCTGTGCTTCATAATGCTGATCAAGTGAGGATTTTGAGATGATCAACAGCGGAAGTTGTGTCAATGGATAATCAAATCATTGATTAGGTTTCTTTTTTATTTAAGTTATTTTGAAGATTATAGCACAGTGTATCCTAGTCACTATCTTATAACCATTACAAAACTTTGAATGTGAAATATTTCTCTGTGGTGCTTTGATTGCAACTTCATTTTCATGTAATAAGTAAAAAGATACTCCAATGGATCAATTTTTTTCCTTTACTCTCAACTTTTTCAGGAATAAGAGAATTGTTAAATTGACAACATTACAGCCACTATGCGGAGTCCCATAACTATTTTTTTTCTTTATAATAAATCCTGTAAAATTTATTATTTATTTTTATGGTCTTATCATTTTCACCAAACAAACTTTTGTGTTATTGATATATTTGCCCTTGCTGACTTGCTAGAGCCACTACTTAGATAATCTTACTTTCATTGCTTTGTTTTGCAGTGTAATCAAAATTGTCCTTCAGTTCTGCAAAGAAAATTCATTACATGAAACCTTCCAGACGTTGCAGAGGGAGTGCCAAGTCTCATTGAACACTGTGGACAGTCTCGAAACATTTATTGCTGACATCAATAGTGGAAGATGGGATGCAATATTGCCTCAGGTCGCACAACTTAAACTTCCTAGAAAGAAACTGGAGGACCTCTATGAACAGGTTTGTAGCTTCAGATTTTTGTATCTTCTAGACTAATCGAACATTACTTCATTTTTTTTTTATGTGACATTTTCCACCCCATGTTTTAATTTAAAGTCTTTCTTAATTGCACACATCATTGATGTTTATCGGGAGGAGAGTAGCTTGAAATTGTCATAGGTAATATATTATTTCATGTTTTAGGTGTGTGTGTCTATTCTATTGTTCAATTTCTATTCTTTGAATTTACCACTTTTTATGGGATTATTACCCATAGAACAGATCATTCATTTCTCGCTTGAACATTATAATGCAAATTTTGTTCCATACGTACTTGGATAAAATTGTCGCTTACTGATTTTATTTATCTAAATGTAATTATTTTTGTCGTTTAGTCAAGCCTTAGACATACCTTACTCCCTTTTTTAAAGAATACTCAATATGCTTTTGTTGGATTTGCCAAAAATATCAATTTGTGAGATTTTGGTTCCAGTTATGAGATAATTACTTGATTTTCAATTTCTTGCATGATAGATTGTTCTTGAAATGATTGAGCTTCGTGAGTTGGATACTGCACGTGCTATTCTTAGACAAACACAAGTTATGGGAGTAATGAAGCAAGAACAACCCGAGAGATATTTACGTCTTGAACATCTCTTAGTTCGAACATACTTTGATCCCAATGAGGTTTGTATTATCGATTATTTTGATATGCAATTAATGTCAGCCTACATTGCTTTTATAAGTATATTGTGTGCTGGGACTCATTAGTTTTTATCCCTATTCTCTTTTGTTTCTCAACCTATTTTCATGTTTGTATTTTCCATTTTGTTTAATGTAATTTCTGCTAGACATTGAGAAATAGAGCTCCCAAGTTAATGATAATTGTTTCCTTTGTCTTCCGAGTTTGAAGGTATTAAATATCACTATCCAGAACAAACATATAAGCAAGGTTTGATATACCTGTATCGTAACTGTTATTGGTCCTTGTCTGAAATGATTCCTTGCCAGAAGCAAACTTTGCCAGGGCAAACATAGAAAAGGTTGTATTGATTGATGGTGTGGATGTGGCAGAGGAGGAGGAAGAGGAAAAAGGAAGAAGAGGAGTAGGTGGAGGAGGAGGAGGGAGGAGAAAGATGAGGAGGACAAGGAAGAAGAAAAGGTGGAAGAAAAGAGGAAGAATACTTATTTGCAACTAACATACTGCTTGTTTGGCATCCTTGTTCAGTCTGTAATTTCCCAGAGGAATCAGGTTCAGATGGAGGCTACATGCAAGAAAGAAGATTCTGGTTGCACCCACCTTGTACAGTCATCAGCTTCATGAAATCAGGCTTTTAGTCATGCTGGCATGCCATCCTGTTCCATGTTTTGGAACTGGATAGGAATGATATGTCTTGTGCATTTCAGGCAAGGCACAATGAAATTCAAATTAATGTGTGCTGACAATTAAGTACTTTCTAGTTACTCTTTAGATTTTCATTGTTATGCAATTGTTCTAGGAGAAGGCACTCGTGAAAGAAAAAAATGGCAAAATTTCATGTTAGTTATGTATCATAAAGCAATTGTGTAGTTAAACCTCAGAATTAAAGTTTGTCCACAACGTGTCTTTCAGGAGTGTGAAGTTTCTTATGCAGTTGCATGTTTATTTCTAGTTGGGTCATACATTTTCTACTTACCAATTAGCTGATTTTTTTTTTATTGCAACATGATAGTGGAAGTTGGAATTTTAGAAACCATGATTATCATCTTAAAGCTATGTTCAAGGAGCTGTCCCAAGTGCATCTGCTATGTGGAATTTAGTATTGGATCAATTAGAGTATTAGATAGTTTTGGAATGTTCAACGTGGATATAATAGGTATTTGTAAGGAGTGCAAACTTCTTTTGGAGAAAAATGGACTCAATGTCTTTGTTAATCCTAGGTTTATCCTGTCACTAGGACAATTTTTGTCATATTTTTGTACTGGATTTTATTTGTTGACCATCTGATGTAGCACAAGAAGAGATTGGGTGTTGGGAGGTTTGGGGAGTAGAAATCTGGAATGAAGTGATAAAAGATTGTAGAAACTTAGGTATCACACTTAAGGATTCCTAGGCATCACGCCATAGGGAGATTGCATCACATAACCTAGGAGAACTCTCGAAACATGATATCTATTTCATATCTCAGCATTACAGTAGTGCACATATTTATATTAGTAGGTGAACTTGTCGAAAACACAAAGGACTCATAAAGATACATAGGAAACATAAAAGATTCATAAAGATGCTACAATTTTCCAAGCACGGGGAGTTAAAACATATTGGAATTGTTGGACATTTGATGCTAGACATTTAAAGCTAGCTTGAGTTTTGCCTTAAACCCTTTGGAATTGATGAACTTTATATCATTTCCCAATTAGGTTTATCATCTTCTAAGATATGCTAAATTAATAATTGAGCTTTAGAATTTTTATTTCGGCATTTATAGACTTTTAATGGAGATCACCACTTGTCTCGATCAACTCTTCCCGGGTGAGAAAAACTCATCTTTCGCGAGTTAAAAGCGTGAAATCTTTCATAAAGATCTAGATTAACGCCTCCCTTTTTTGAAACAATTTGAGGATCAAGTACATTTTCAATTTCTTCTTCAATGTTTTCAATTGATGGCAAACGAGCATTATGTGCATTACTTGCCATAACATCTTCATATTCAAAATATAAAGTGAGATCCTCAATGTTGAAGATATTGCTAATGCTCATGTATGTTGGGAGATGAAGGACATAAGCATTAGAGCTTAAGGTGCACCGGCGCATTAAAAGGCCCTAGAGCTCGAGGCCTGGCACAAAGAAGCAGGCACGCGCCATCAAGCGAGGCGCACATTTTTAAATGTGTTTAAAAAATATTTTATCTTAGAATAAATATATTAAAAATTGAAATAATTAAATCACAATGGCACACAAAACAAAAAATAATTAATAAATCCACAGTAATTAGTAACATGATTAAAATTCTTCAATCATCCAAATCAAGTTCATCTTCTTCCATCAAATCATCAGAGTCCCCAGAACTTTTGGACTTGTATTCTTCTTGGTCTTCATCACTTTCTTGATCAACATCAATTTCTTCTTCCTCTTCATCCAAAAGATGTGAAATCGACCTTTTTCTAGTTGTTTTGGATGTAGATTCCCTCACTTCGTTTGAAGAAGATGAAGCACGAGATCTAAAATCATAAATCTATTCACCAACCCCAGACACACGACTTACATCACCCATGTCAAATCATCATCTCCAAAGATCATTGTCCAATCCTCCCATTATCCATTCATTGCTATCATTGATATCATCAAATGAAATAGGATCAATTTTGTCATGCAAATCATATCAACGTTTCAATGCCCTGTTATATTTAATGAAGACCAGATCATTCAAACGCTTCTGTGCCAACCTGTTTCTTCTTTTCAAATGAAGCTATGAAATTTTTAAAATAAATTCATTCTTCATTAATTGTTCATAATAATAATTATAATTAATATATCAAGATTCAAGACTCAAATGTCAACTATACAATGCTAAAATTTAAATACTTATATGTTGAAACATACTCCAATTCCGCTCACAACCAGAAGCACTGCATGTAAGGTTGAGAATTCTCACAGCAAAATCTTGCAATTGTGGGGTCGTAGAACCATAAGCCGACCTCCATTCAGCTGTCAAATGAGATATCCAAAATTTCAAGATTCAAATACTTCAAGTTTTCAATAATATGTTATGGACTTATGATCTTGAAATAAAAAACAACACATATACCCGGTGATAATTTATTTCTATGTCGAATGGCCATAGAACTGTCAAAAAGCCCATTAACATTTTTATATTTTGAGAGTTGATATGTGACTTTATCTTGAAGGTCAATATCTTCACACATCTTTTCAACACATTTGTACAACCCTTTCATAACTTCAGCATCTTTTTCTATCTCGGGATTCGCATAGAAGAATTCCGGGTTAAAAAAGTAACTAGTTGCATGCAAAGGCTTATGAAGCTGATCCGTCCACCTTTTATCAATGATTTCAAAAATCTTTTTGTACTTCTCTTCATTGTTGTTGAAAGCCAAAGCAATTGCCTCCTTAGCTCGATCCATAGCCTCGTATATGTACCCCATTATAGGTTTTTTTTCACCGTTAACTAATCGAAGCACTTTAACAAGTGGGCCACCAACTTTAATAGCATAAACAATATAATTCCAAAATGAAGGCATCAATATAATCTCTGTGGCACGCTTACCTTTTGCCTCCTTCGCAAATCGACTCGTGCTCCACTTTTCTGAAGTGAACATCTTTCTTAAATTTACCTTTTGCTTTTGAAACCTCTTCAATGTCAAAAAAGCAGTGGAAAAAGGAGTTTTCCCAGCCCTAACCATTTCTCTTTAACCTGTGAATTCTCTCATCATGTTCAAGACTTGTGGTTTGTTATATATATAGCCATTCACCATCATACCACTCTCATAAACCTTTTTAAGTACTGGAATTTTGAACAAATCTTCAAGCATTAAATCCAGACAATAGGCAACACATGGAGTCCAAAATATATGTGGAAATCTTGACATCAAATACTTCCCTGCATATTAAAGATTTATGTTATTACTTATGAGTAACAAATCTAATACTTATTAGAAAGTAACCACTTGAATTCACATTTCATAGTTCATACCTGCTGAAACATTTGCATAGGCATTATATGTAACCACTTGAACAACATTCTTTGGACTGATTTGCTCCACATACTTTTCAAGTAAGTCAAACAAATTGATACTTGTATGAGAAAAGCCGGAGGCATCTACATATTCCAGAAATACTGTCCCTCTTGGACCGTTCACCAAAAAATTAATCGAAGTTCTATTTTTCCCAGCAATCCATCCATCAACCATTAATGAGCATCCATATTTTTTATAGTCTGCCTCGAACTCTTTCAAATTTTTTTTCGTACTTTGTATTTGTTTATTTAAATAAGTTACCCTAACTTCATGGTAACTTGGGGGCTTCTAATCATGAGTACAATAAGATGCAGCTCTACAAAATTCCTTAAAACTATCATACTTTACAGCGTTGAATGGAATACCTGCATCGTACATCCATTTGGCAAAATACTGCACCATAGACTCTCTTACTTTTTTCTGACATTCATCATGTTTCTTTAAATCTTTTGCTCCTTTTTGCTTTCCTTGATTCACAACTTGATCCATGTTATTGACAAAGAAATAATCAAGTGGACCAACCGTCTTTGTCTTTTGAGTTGAGAAAATAGGGGGGATGGGGCCATGAAACTCGCTGTCGAACTTGATAATGGTGATTTCCCTTTTCGAGAGATTGGAAACTCATCATCTTTCAAATTTTCCAAATGCTCAGCAAATTCATCAAAATCATGATTCATGTCCATTTGATGCTTGACTTCTTTTTTTTTTTGACATGTAAACTTGAATTTCAGTTCTAACATGCTCAGGGCATTTTGGACATGCTTTGACATTTCGATAGCCTCCAGCAAGATGTTGCTTTAGATGAAAAATTCCTCCCTTGAGAATTTTGCACGGAATTAGTGTCTTTTGGATTGATTAATTTCTCATAGTTCCAGCTAGGATCTTTTCGATTCTCCAAATTTTCAGAAGTCGACATTAATCTAGATTCTGGAAAAAAATTGCAACCATGAATACATATATCATAAATTTATATCAGTAATTCATTAGATTAATGATGGAAAATATATCCGTAAATTAAAAATAAATTTTTTAATTTAATTATTAAAAATAAATAAAACAATTATGGAAAGAAAATTATCAAAAAATTAATTTAAATAAGATTAAAAAATACAATAAATTTTAATAATAATAAAATTATTATTTATAATATATAAATTAATAAAATAAATTTTAAAATAATTTATGAAATATTTTTAAATTAATAAGATAAATTTATTAAATTTTATTTGTTTTAATTAATTTTTCATATAGTTGAACTATAGTTTGGGAAGTTGATTATTAAAATAACTGTGCAAACCTGTGCTCCCCACTCCCCGCTCCGCGTTGGAGTTGCGGTGCTCGCATACGGAGGCCGTGCGTGTGTCGCACGCCCTCCGCAGGGTCGCGGCGACGCTGCTGACCAACGCGGCGCCGCGCGACGTCGCATGATGTCGCGCGACGTGGCGGCGGCGTCGCCGCGACCAACACAGAGGCTGTGTGACACCACGGTAGCCCCCGCAGAGCGCGCGAAGCCATGACACGGTGGGCGCACTGGCATCCTACACTATGTCATTTACGCTAATCAAATGATCAACTTTGATAAAAAAATTTCTTACATGAAACCTTTTCGAGCCTTTTCCTTCTTTGCTATCTTCTTCGTATAAAATTTTCTTCTGCGCTATGCCTGCTCGCTCGTCTTTTACGTTGGATTATTAGGGCGTGAGAGTTTTTTATATTGATTATTAAATAAATAATTAAAACACTGTGCACGCTGAGTGATTGCCGAGGCGAGCCAGCGCGCTCGAGCTCACTGCTTGCCCACCGCACTGTGGCGTGTCTTGCCTTGAGGTGAGAGGCGCTCACCTTTAACAACTATGCATTAGAGTTTATTTTCTTTAAAACTTTTTAGGGTCTAACATTTCTTGAATGAAGTTTCTTATAACCCCCCCTTGGATATCGTTCTACCCTTATACAAACCATAACCATATCATCTTCCTTAAATTCAACAAACTTTCTTTTCAAATCAACATGTCTTTTATATCTTTCAATACTCAAAACAATTTTCAGTTTGCCATCATCATGTATATCTTGTATGTGTTTGCTAAAAGTGTCAGCTTTAGCACCTGGTCTTGCCTCCAATGGTGAAGGAATCAAATCAATTGGTGTTCTAGAAAGCATGCCCGTAATAAGTTGAATTGGGCTGCATCCAATGTATCTATTCACCGAACTATTTCATGCGATTTTAGCTATAGGAAGAATCTAATTTCATGTGGTAGCATGATCTCAAATCAAGTAATGAAGTAAATCACCTAAACTCTTGTTAACAATCTTTGCTTGTCCATCTATTTGAGGGTGGAAAGAAGAAGAAAATTTTAACTTTGTATTAATCAATTTCCATAAAATTTGTTAAAAGTAGCTTGTGAACTTTACATTTTGGTTAGAAACAATTGTTAATGGAAATCCATGAAGATGAACAATTTCCTTGTAGAAAAGTTTAGCAATATGAACAACATCTGAAGTTTTAGAGCATGAAATGAAGTGAGTCATTTTTTAAAACTGATCCATCACCACAAATATAGAGTCATATTCTCTAATAGTTTTAGGCAAAACCAAACACAAAATTCATACTTAGATCTTTCCATGGTTTGTGTGTCACAGTTAAAGACATATATAAACTAGTATTTTTCTTTCTTCTTTTAGATAATTGACATGTGCGACATTGAGAGACAATCTTGGTCACATCCTTCTAAGGCTAGACTAATAGAAATAATCTTCCACCTTGTAATAGTTTTATCTCTTCCAAAATGATTTGCTGGCACTCCAGCATGTAATTCATATATCACTTGTTCACGAAGAGAAGTAATAGGCAAACAAGTCGGGTTCCCTTAAAGAGATAATTATTATGTATCGAAAAATTTAGGAAATCTCCATGTTATCCAACAACTAAAACAACAAATATATTACTGAAATCTTTGCACAAAGGATAGACTTTCTTGAGTAGTTCACTCAAGTAATATATATCACTCTATTGAGTGCATCAATTGTTTTGTTTTCAACATTAAATTTGTGTTTAATTACAAAAGTATATTCTTGTAAAAAAGATACTCATTTCCCATGCCGCTTACGTAATTTTTGCTGAGCGTTGATATATTGAAGAGCTTGGTGATCAGAATATAGAACAAACTTTTATGAAAGGAGGTAGTGTCGCCAATAACACAAAGCTTGAACTACCGCATAAAATTCTTTATCATAAGTGGAATACAATTGTTTCGCCTCATTGAACTTCTTACTAAAATATGCAATAGGATGTCCTTGACTTAATACTCTTTCGATTCCAACATTAGATGCATCACATACCACTTCAAAAACTTCTGAAAAATTTGGTAGTCGAAGAATAGGTGCTTCAACTAATCTTTTTCTTACTTCTTGAAAAACTTGTGAAGTTGTGTTGGTCCAAGTATACTTATCTTTCTTTGTACAATCAATTATAGGGGTCATGATAGTGCTGAAATTTTTGATGAATCACCTATAAAATGCTGATAGGACATGAAAACTTTGATTTCTTGTAGTGTCCTAGGCAATGACTGTTGGGGACCGTTTGATGCGCTAGAGGGGATTCGTCGATTTCTTTGTTTGATCACGTTCGTGCTCGTCTAAAATTTATTAGTACGCAGCGGAATACAAAATACAAATACAAACAAATACGAAACACAAACACAAGCACTACACAATGTTTTTACGTGGTTCGGAACCCTAGTTCCTACTCCACGATCGAGCTCTAGTAATGCACACTACCACTAAATCTTTTCCTTCTCGGAAACACTCTGGAGGTGGAGAAACTTCTTACAATGAGCTTATACAAGAAAGCAATAACAAATAACCAAATACAATGAGCAAATGAAAAGAAGTGAAAACACTTTATAAAAGATCGCTGTGATCGCTTTGCTCTTGGTTGCGTTGGAGAGCTTTCGAAGACCTGAAATGCAGTATCACTTCACCTCAAAATCGCCTAAGAACTAGTTGCTTCTCCTCTTCACGGAGTCTCCTTATAAAGCTACAACTCGGACTGATTTTCGCCTGACAGTTGACTGACCTTATCCACCAGTCGACTGTCCACCTATCCGTTGTCTCATAATGGACTAATCCACATCGGATTCTGCCCGA
This sequence comes from Wurfbainia villosa, assembly GCA_025175895.1. NCBI lineage: Eukaryota > Viridiplantae > Streptophyta > Magnoliopsida > Zingiberales > Zingiberaceae > Wurfbainia > Wurfbainia villosa. The sequence goes on from CM045990.1 coordinate 37,356,842, forward strand.
TCAGTCGACTGCTATAGCCACCAATCGATTGCCATAAGCCGTGACTACGACATTTCAGATCGCGGCCCACTTACGACCAATCGATTGTTTCATCACTAGCACCACTATCATATAATCGACCGTGTGCAAGCCACCAATGATCGATAGAGCCATAGGTCGCCAATGAGCCTCACGACTATTCGATCACCGATCGCCGAGTCAACTAAGCCTCCCGAGTGAAGTGCACTCGATTAGTTGACTGGTCCAAAGCCCCAATCAACTGATAAATCTCAAAACTGAGGTTTAACTCAAGTATGATCCCCTCATACTTGATACTCACTCTAGGCCTAGATCTAAGCCTTCAAGTCACCTCCATCAGCCTCACGCCTTCAGGGTCCATCCGATTCCTCCACGACTCCTTCATCCTTCGCGCTAGCCTTCAGGTGCTTTTATCGGCTTCATCATGCCATCGGATACCCTTAGCCTAGACCTAAGTCTTCAAGTCACTTCTATCAGCGTCACGCCCTTGGTTCGAGTCCACGATTTCTTACTCTTGACCCTAGCCTTTAAGTGCTTCTGTCGGCTTTGTCATGCTAACGGGTCTACCTTTGCCAAGAGGCCATGCTCTCGGGACTCCCATCGCCAAGTCTCTAAACTTGGATTGTCGTCGCCAAGACTACACCCTTAGATTTAAACGACCAAGACTATACCCTTGGAATTTTCCTTTGCCAAGTATTCATACTTGGACTTTCGCTGTCAAGACTACACACTTGGACTTACACGACTAAGACTGTACCTTTGGATTTTTCCCTTTGCTAAGTATTCATACTTGGACTTTCCCTTGCCAAGACTCCATCCTTGGACTTTTCCTTGCCAAAGATTCATACCTGGACTTCTTCATTGCCAAGAATCTAATCTTGGACTTCCACTCGAGTCTCACTCGAGCTTGGTCAACCTTGACCTGAGGTTAATTGCTCTAACAATCTCCCTCGTGATAATCTCCTCCATATGACTTTGGATATCCTAATCATCCACTAGTTATATGGTTAATATATAGTCAAACCATTGTTAAACATCAAAACCCTACTCGAGTCCCACTCGAGTCTAGTCAATCGCGACTTAGCCCGATTACACCAACAATCTTCCCCTTTTTGATGTTTGACAATACCTTTAAGTTAGACTAATCCATAAGCCCAACTATGCCTTTTCTCATGCTAAAGCATAATGAGAGTTTCCTAACTTAAACCCTCATTTCTCCGCCTTTGGCATATATCAAAAAGTCTACTAACGTTTTCCATGTCTCATCGTTCAATGAGATCATTCATTCTCTCCCTTGGTCCAAAATCATCTCAGATATCTTCACTCTTCTTAGTGATAAAACCTTTATTACTAAATTAGAGAAAATCTTTCATTCTCTCCCTTTTTAACATCCATCCTCCTACGATGGACAAACTCCCCCTAAAGGCTTGCTCCCCATTGATCATTGCACCAGGAATATTCTTAGAGAGTTCTTAACAACAACAACAACAACAACAACAACAACAACAAAGCCTTATCCCACTAGGTGGGGTCGGCTATATGGATCTTTCTACGCCATTGAACTCTATCCCCTACTATATCATCATCTATATTTAAATAAATTTTATCTTGTTTTATTGTTGCTAACCAAGTCTTTTTTGGTCTTCCTCTTCCTCGTTTGATGTATATATTTGACATCATTTCACATCGCCTAACTGGAGCATTTATTGGCCGTCTAAGTACATGTCCGTACCACCTTAAACGTGTCTCTCGGAGCTTTCCTTCAATAGATGCAACACCAACTTTTTCTCTAATGCTCTCGTTTCTTATTCTGTCCATCCTCGTATGTCCGCACATCCACCTTAACATCCTCATATCTGCAACTCTCATCTGGCTTCATACGTATTCAAGTCAGAAATTCAACATTGACTCCATATAACATGTGTCTAATCGTTGTTTTGTAGAACTTCCCTTTAAGTTTTAGAGGCACTTTACGATCACATAAAATATCCGATGCTTTCCTCCATTTCAACCATCCTGCTTGTATTCTATGTAAGACATCTCTCTCAATCCCTCCATCATCTTGCAAAAATGATCCTAAATATTTAGAGAGTTCTTAAATCATAAAAAATAAGGGTAAAAGTTCAAATTTGAACTTTAACCTCTCTTAAAATTTGATCTTCACCCTAATCAACTCTCCAATTCATTTTCAATGAACATTTCATCGTCCTAATGCTTCTCTAAACATATCATAGGGTTAGGAGCAATTAGGATACTTGAGGGTGCTAATAATGAGCTAAACAAATCTTGTTCAGCCAAAATCAGATATAACAGTCGACTCTATCAGTGACCAGTCGACTACCACTACCACTAGTTAACTGGCTACCCTAGTAGTCGACTGGAGTCTGATTTTTCAAAAATCAGACTTTCAGATCGAGATTTGAAAAATCATAAGTAATTATACGTTATTCAAAAAATCTTGAAACTTCATACGTACAATATTTATGTTAAATACAATGGGTGAAAAATAGTTTTATATTAAAATACTCATTATTTTGAAAGATTGATACAAAGTTCAAAATTATTGAAACCTTCTTTAGCTAACTTTGTGTTAATATCCTTAATGATGATTGTTATCAAAAGATATGTTTCACCAAGATTTTCTAAAATAATTTTGAAATAGTTTTCAAACCTTAATTTCAATTATGGTCTATGGGCTAGATGTACCTGCTTTGTACATTAGCTTTCCTCATGATTTCTTCCTGTTATATTATGAGTTTGAGTTAACTCTGCCCATGATAAGTTAACCTTGTCGTGGCCGGTCCCAAACCCGGATAAAGGAAGAGGGTTGCGTTAGGTTGTCAGTCAGCGTTAAACTAAGATAAATGTTCAATGAATGGATTAATCAAACTATTGTACTAATGTTAGATTGTTCCCCGAAAGGAACGCATTACAGGGTCCGACTGCAATGTCTCGGCAAGGACTGCTACATTTTCAGAACTCGGGTATAGTAAAAAATATGCAAGAATTCGCATGGCAGGGTTCGACTATAACGTATCGGCAAGGACCGTTACATCTCCATGAAAACTTGGGTGTAATGTTAAATAAGCAAGAGTTCTCACACCATAGGTTGAATAAAAATAAATATTATAGAAAAACTAATAGTCTAAGATTTGGTACATGGAACATAGGAACCCTCACTGGTAAAAAAAATGGAGATAATAGATACGATGATTAGGAGAAATTAATATTGTATGTATACAAGAGACAAAATGAGTAGGTGAGAAGGCAAAGATTATAGAGGACTCGGATTTAAGTTATGATATACAGGAAAGAGTAAAACAAAAAATGGAGTTGGTATTATTGTAGATAGTTCGTTTTAGGATAAAGTTGTAGGAGTAATTAAAAAGGGGGATAGAATTATATCTCTCAAAGTAATAGTGGAAAAAGAAACTATGAACGTAATTAGTGTATATGCACCTCAAATAAGATTAGATGAAAATACCAAATTAAGATTTTGGGATGACTTGGATGAAGTATTACAAAATATTCTATTAAATGAGATGATTTTAATAATAGGCGATTTAAATGTGTATGTCGGAGTGAAAAATGACTAATATGAGAGGGTGCATGGGGGTTATAGGTTTGGAACAAGAAATGAAGAAGGTAAAACTATATTATATTTTGCAATAGCATATGATCTTATACTAGCTAATACATTTTTTAAGAAAAGAGAAGAATACTTATGTTCAAAAGTGGAAATAATAAATCATAAATTGACTTTCTTATGGTTAGTAAGAGAGATTAAAAGATTTGTAAAGATTTTAAGGTTATTCCTGAAGAAAGTTTAACTACTCAACATAGGTTAGTAGTATTGGATATACGCCTCAAACATAATATTAATAGAAAGAAAATATACACGACTCCTAGAATTAAGTTGTGAAAGTTAAAGGATGAGAAACTAAATATATTCAAAGAGAAGGTAGGAGTACAAGTATTAGATGAAATATAAGTGACCCTAATACAACATGAGATAAGATGATATCAAAGTTTAAAATAGTAGCCAAGAGTGTAGTCGGTGAGTCAAAAGGACATGCACCACCAAGTAAAGAATCTTGGTGGTGGAATGAGAAAGTGCAAGAGAAAGTCAAGGAAAAATAAACAGCGTATAAGAAATTATATATTTGTAAAAATGAGGAAAATTTAAAAAAATATACAATAACCAAGAAAGAAGCTAATAAAACATCAACGTGTTAAGATCAAACTTTGAATGATTATATCGAAAATTGTATACAAAAGAAAGGGAAAAGTCATTTATGTAATAGAATGAGAGAGAGGAAGACAAAAGATCTTAATCAAATAAGATGATTAAAGATAAATGCAATAGTAGTATTAAGAAATGATTTAAGAAATAAAAAGCTGAAAGATATTTTTCAACTTTTTAATGAATAGGAGACCAACTTAATTTAGTAATTTAAGTAGTCGATGAGATGTAAATTTAAATTTTTATCAGAGAATTTAAATTTAAGTAAGTAACAAGTTTTAAATAGAATGCAAAATGGAAAAGTCATTGACTGTATGATATTCTGTAAGACGAAGTGTTGTGGGAAATAAGGTATTGAACGACTTACAAAATTATTTAATATGATATCAAAATAAAAAGACGCCTCGATTAACGGAGGGTAGATCCTAATTCCCTTATATAAGAATAAGGAGACATATCATCAGGAAAACTATAAGGGTATTAAACTAACGAGTCATACCAAAACTTGGGAAAGAGTAATAAATAAGATTAAGGAAGGAGACCACGGTTTCAAAATCAATTCGATTCACGCCAGAAGGTCGACAATGGTTATACATCTTCTCGCATAATTAATCAAAAGTATAGAGAGCAAAAGCAGGATATACACATGTTATTCATTGATTTAGAAAAAGCTAATGATAGAGTTCCAAGAGAAATTATATAGAGAATTTTATAAAAAAGACGTGTTAGTGTAACATATATTGAATTAATTAAGGATATGTATGAGGAAGTAACGACCAGAGTGAAGACTTCAGGCGGATTAACTGAAGCATTTCCAATAAAAATAGGGTTACTTCAAGGATCAACTTTAAATCCTTATCTTTTTACACTAATCATGGACGAACTCACTGAACACATTCAAGACATAGTACCGTGGTGTATGTTTTTGCAGATGATATTGTTTTTGTAGATGAGACACGTAAATGAGTAAATGCTAAACTAGAATTTTGACAGGAAACATTAAAAGTGAAAGGTTTTAGGGTTAATAGAGTAAAGACCGAATATATGGAATTTAAGTTTAGCAATATTAGACGTAATGAGACAAGTGTTAAGATAGGAGATGGCGAGTTATCTAGAACTGAGAGCTTTAAATATTTAGGATCATTTTTGCAAGATGATGGGGGGATTGAGAGAGATGTCTTACATATAATACAAGCAGGATGGTTAAAATGGATGAAAGCGTCGGGTGTTTTATGTGATCGTAAAGTGCCTCTAAAAATTAAAGGGAAGTTCTACAAAACGGCGATTAGACCTGCTATGTTATATGACGTTGAATGTTGGGCTACGACTCGAGTACATGAGCAAAAGATGAGAGTTGCAGAGATGAGGATGTTAAGGTGGATGTGCGGACATACGAGGATGGACAGACTAAGAAATGAGAGCATTAGAGAAAAAGTCGGTGTTGCATCTATTGAAGGAAAGCTCCGAGAGACACGTTTAAGGTGATACGAATATGTACTTAGACGGTCAATAAATGCTCCAGTTAGGTGATGTAAAATGATGACAAATATATACATCAATCGAGGAAGAGGAAGACAAAAAAAAACTTAGGTGGCGTTTGGTTGGAAGGTGGGAATAGGAATGGGAATGAGTTTGATAGTAGACTGGAATGAGAATGAGTTTTGTCATTCCAATAATGTTGTTTGGTTTATAAGTTGGGAATGAGAGCGATCGACGGTGGTCGGCCGTGATGGCCGTGATCGGCCGACGGCCGGCAAGAATCGGCGATCGGCCGACGATCGGCATTGTCGGAATCAGCCGATCGATGACGATCGGCAACCGGCGTGGTCGATCAGCGATCGACGCAGAATAACCGGCGACCGGCGGCGGCCGGCGACCGACGACGGCCGACTACCGACGGCGGCCGGCAACCGACGGCGGCCGACGATCGACGATCGGACGGCGGCGGCGGATCGACGGCGGCCGTCAGTGGCGAGAGGACGGCGACGGGCGACGGCGAATGGGAATGAAACTCAAACCCACCATGTGAGATGGGTTTTGTTGATTCCCAATTATTTAGAATTGATTCCCAAACCCTCCTTCCTAAAACCATTAACCAAACACTCTATATCATTCCCATTCCCATTCCCTCATTCCAAACCCACCAACCAAACGCCACCTTAGTTAGCAACAATAAAACAAGATAAAATTTATTTAAATATAGATGATGATATAGTAGGGGATAGAGTCCAATGACATAGAAGGATCCATATAGCCGACCCCATCTAGTGGGATAATGCTTTGTTGTTGTTGTTGTATATTATGAGTTTGAGTTCATATAAATGCATCATATGAGCACATTAAACTTGTCTCATTTTCCTATCATCTCACATGTGTCTAGGGTGTATTAATACACACATATATCGGCCTATGGGTCTTGTGAGATGTAGATTTTGTTTTTCCCTAAAGCTAAGAGTTCATGCATTATATCTAGGCATATCCATTTGATTCTTTTATCTAGGACATCAAATAATGTCATTTGTCCTTAAATCAATTTTAATAGTCTAAATGCATGAATTATGATTATGACATAAATTGATTACATAATTTAAAACATTTGCTCATGGTTCATGATGTCATGACATAATAAAACATAACCTAGGTATTAACATGACATTTATCAATCTAAGTATTATCATGACATTTTAAATGAGCATGTGAAATATGATGTCATGACATGAATTATGACAAATAAAACATAACAAATATATAAAATATAAAGATATAAGAATACCTAAATTTTAATCCTAATTGTCATTTTCTATCAAATACCATTTTTGCCATAATGATCAACTTGGTACACCCTTGACTTTAACCTATTTGTGCTAATTTTAATCAATTTTCCATCTTCTATTAAATCCATTGACACATCCTAAAATCTTTTAGGATCAATTTCTTATCTCATTTCCAAGGTATCACATTACCTTGAAAATGTCCTATAGTGTCAACTCTACCATGGTTAGGTTAACTACCCATCCATTTAAGGTTGACATACACTAAACCCATTTAGCGTGATGGAATCACACTCCTAGGAACCCAAAATCGATTGGGGCTCCTTGGGTTTATAAGGTATTCACTAGGGATAACTTCCATTAGTACCTTTCTAATGACCCTCCTAGGCTTGGAAGCATTGGTCATTGTGATCTCATTAAGGTTAACCCTAGAAATTGCCTCCCTTGTAATCTTGCTAATGACTTTCTTAGGCTTGGAAGCCTTAGTCATTTGAATCCTATCATGGTCAATTCTAGAGATGACCTCCCTTATGACCTTGACACTCCTAGATCTAGAACTAGTTTCATAGCTATATGAAATAGTATAGTAGTTAAGCTTATCCATCTTGGACTCAGGCTTGTAACCCAAGTCTTTCTTGTCTTTAGAAACACTTTGCCTCCTAACACTTAAATTTTGACTATTTGACTCTTTAATTGAATTTTCCATCATATTAAGGATCTTTTCAAAATTTTCAAGTTTTGACCTCAAAACTTGATTTTCCTTTTCCAATTTCTCAATCTTTGAATTTTCATTTTCTCTTTGGGCATTCCTCTTCTTCCTAGGTATGTGTCTACCCTTTTTAGGGTTATTGCCTAGGTTCTCCTTAGGTAGTGTAGTTTTAGGGGTAGTTGTTCTAGACTTGTCCTTAATCCTAAATTCATGATGTTTAGCATGTAATTGGTAAAATTTGTTTCTATTATGCTTTTTATAATTAACAATTGCAAGTAAATTATTAAATGATACTTTAGGGTCTGTCTTAGCTCCCCTACATGTAAAGCTCCTTTCATGTCCTTCTTAGGGTTACTCCCCCTCGGACATTGACTCCGATAGTGCCCGTGTTAATTGCATCGGAAGCATACTGTATGCTCCTTGCCCTTGCGAATTTGGGCTTCGATTTCCTTGAGCTTTTGTGTCACTTACTCTTGGTCATATAAGGGTATCCATACTTGGACTTTCCCTTGTCAAGATTCCACCCTTGGACTTTTCCTTGCTAAGTATCCATACTTGGACTTCTCCATTGCCAAGAATCCAATCTTGGACTTCCACTCGAGTCTCACTCGAGTTTGGTCAACCTTAACTTGAGGTTGATTGTTCCAACAATCTCCCTCATGACAATCTTTCTCATGACTTTGGATATCCCAATCATTCACTAGTCATATGGTCAAATCATATGTCAAATCCATTGTTAAACATCAAAATCCTACTCGAGTCCTGCTCGAGTCTGGTCAATCGTGACCTGGACCGATTGCACCAAAAATGACCACTCTTGGACGACTTCTACCTTGTTAGGATTTGCCTTTAACCCTCTGGATGACACTACAAAATCCAAGAATACCACAGATGAAGTCATAAAAGAGCTTTTCTTTAAATTTATATAGAGTTTCTCCCTGTGAAGAACTCTCGTGAAATGTTGCAAATGGATAAGATGATCTTCTTTACGCTTGCCGTAAATAATATATCATCAAAATAAACAAGAAACATCTCAATAAATTGTTGCATTACTTGATTCATAAAGTGCATAAATGTGCTAGGACTGATGGAAAGATCAAAAGGCATGACAAGCCATTCATTGAGGTCATTTTTAGTCTTGAAAATCGTCTTCCATTCATCTCCAGTCCTTATGTGTATTTGATGATATCCACTTTTCAAATTAATTTTTGAAAAGATGTAAGAACCAACCAACATATCTAGCATATCATTAAGGTGAGGAATTGGAAATTGAAATTTGTGGGTGATCTTATTGATCACACGACAATACACATCATCTTTTTTTGGTGTCAACAATGCAAGGACAACACATGGGCTAGACTTTCTTGGATGAAACCCTTGAACAATAGTTCATGCACTTACCTCTTCATTCTTGCATGACTACTTGGATTCATTCAATAGACTGGTAGATTGGGTAGTTGTGAACTTGTCACAAAATCAATAGCATGCTGAATTTGACACATTGGTGGAAGCTCACTAGGTAATTCTTTTGGAGCCACATAAGAAAACTTATTCAATAACATAGTAATTTCTCGAGGAATCTTTGATAGCAAATACTTCTTTGATTATAAAAGCATATGTAGTAGAACTTTTTTGCTTTCCTGCTAACATTTTTACTAGAAAACTTATTCAATAACATAGTAATTTCTGGAGGAATCTTTGATAGCAAATACTTCTTTGATTATAAGAGCATATATAGTAGAACTTTTTTTTGCTTTCCTGTTGAAATTTTTACTTGGTTAGAATATGAAGGGAGTTTCACTATTAGTAGCATTCTTTGCCTTCTCTTGTGTTTTTTCATTTTAGTAGTCCGCATTGGTTTCAATAATACTTTCTTGTTGTTGAACATGAAAGTGTATGTGTTGTCCTTGTCACAATGATGCACATCTCAATCATACAACTAAGTTCTCCTAAGAAGTATATGAGTTACTTTCATAGGGATAACGCCGCACTAAATAGGGTCACTATAATTTTCACAGGAAAGAGAAACAAGGCAACATTATGTTACCAGAATAGATGTGTTATCTATTCATCCGACCTTATATGGTTGGGGATGTGGTTGCGTAGGAAGCTTGAGGCGCTCTGTCATAGATGCTGAGACAACATTCATGCAGTTTCCTCCACCGACGATAAACTTATATACTTGATTCCCACAATGAACCATCATCTGAAAATAGATGTCTGTCGCTAATTTTCACCTTCGACTTTTGAAGTAGTAAGAGTATGGCTAACAATAATTTCCAAAGAAGTGCCTTCATCTTCTTCCAAATCATCTTTAATATAAACTTTATAATCAAAAGAATTTTCATCTTCTTCCAAATCATCTTTAATATAAACTCCATAATCAAAAGAATTTTCATCTTCTTTTACTCTTTTGCTATTAGCACCATCTTCGTGCTTTACTCCAATGTGTAGATTCTTTTTAGGACAATTATAAGCTATATGGCCGAGCTGGTGACACTTGAAACATATGTTGCCTTGTTCTTTAACTCGGTTGGTTTTAAATGCCGAGCCGTTTCGGACGAAATTGGCGAAAAATTTCGTCGACGAGAATCGAATCAAGCTGAAGCGCTTACCGAAGCAACGGAGGCGGCGATGCGTGAGGCGAGCAAATGGCGACGACGCAGAGGCGATCATTAATATGATCGGAATTTCTAAATATATAAATTATAATTAAAAGATATATTAATTAAAATTATATATATATATATATATATTAATTAAACTGTAAAATTTAATTAAATAAATTATTAATGAATTTATATAATTATATAAATTTATATTTTATTATTTTTATTTAAAAAATAAAAATTTAAAAATAAAAGATATTTTAATTAAAATTCTAAATTCGAATTTATAATTTAGGTAAAATTAAATCTTAAATTCTTTTTTAAAAATTAACTAAAATAAAAAAAATCAAATAATTAATATTAATGTTTAAAAAAAAGAAAAAAAATACCGAAATAGTATCGGCACGGACGATCTGATTGCATCAAATCAGATCGCTCCGTTAGATTTTAAATCTTGGTTTAGAGTCACTTTGCTGATTAAATGAGTTGATGAATCCTCCTTTTGTTTGTTGGTTGGCTTCATGAATTCTTTTATTCATCACTGAGACTCCAAGCTTTTTACCAAATGAGTAATTCAAATACTCCTTCATGTCTAAGGCAACTTGAAAAGCTTGTTTCAGGCTGTGAAGCGACTATCTTAATAATTCTCTTCTGATTTTAGGCCTTAAATTCAGTTTTAAACCAAGAGTTTATCTGAGATCTTCAACAATTTAGCTTCCTGTCTTTAACTTATCGTACTTCTGCATATACTCAAACTACAAACGAGTTATTCTACTTTAAACTAATAAGCTAATCACATAATTTGTTGACAAATGTTTCTCTCGTAGTTTGGCTTTCACCTCCTGCCATGAGTTAATTGGTGGTTGTCTTAATCTCCTTATGTCTGCTTTAACACCAACCCACCATATTTTTTTCTAAACCCATGAGCTTCATTCGAGCAAATCTTACTCTTCGATCATTTGACATGTCACACCAATCAAAATATTCTTCTATCGCTGCAAACCAATCAACAAATATAGTGGGGTTCACTTTCCCTTCAAGATCTGGCACTTCAGTTCCAACTTTCTTTGTGATATCTCCTTGTTTTCTTGAGATGTTTCTTTTTCCTCCCCTTGGGCTTGATCACCTTTGGATTGAGAAATCATGGCTTCAACACTAGTTAGACGAATTTGCATTCCATCATTGACTATCAGACAACTTCCCTCTAAAGCTCCTTCTGGATCTTGAAGGCATATTAGCTTAGTTTCTGATACCAAATATGACGTAGCACAAGAAGAGATCGAGTGTTGGGAGGTTTGGGGGGTAGAAATCTGGAATGAAGCGATAAGAGATTGTAGGCATCACACCATAGGGAGATTGCATCATACAACCTAGGAAAACTCTCAAACTTTGATATCTATTTCATATCGCAGCATTACAACAGTACACATATTTATACTAGTAGGTGAACTCATCAAAAACACAAAAGACTCCTAAATACACATAGGCAACATAAAAGACTCACAAAGATGCTACAATTTTCCAAGCATGGTGAGTGAAGCATATTAGAATTGTTGGACATTTAATGCTGGACATTTAAAGCTGACTTTTGACTTCAACCCTTTGAATTGATGAATTTTATATCATATCCTAAGTAGGTTTATTATCTTCCAAGATATGCCAAATTAATAGTTTAGCTTTAGAATCTTTATTTCTAGGTTTATAGACTTTTAATGGAGATCACCATCCCATGGACTATGTTGTCTTACCACTTCCACTATCCGTGTTTATTGTTATGCTGCAAATTTCCAAGTACAGTGATGTCACATCATAACTGTTCTGAAACAACATACTCGGGTAACCAAAACAGTAAATGGGTCATCTGATCAATGTACAGAAATTTCAGAAAGACAGTGCAACTCTCTTATTCCAAGAAGGCTAAATGATTTAATGTGATGCTTAGAGCTACAAGGACAAATATAGATAGTTTCGAGTTGAAAATGTAGGTTTTATAACTTCCTATTAAAATTCGTGCAATGTTCTAAGCTTCACCTTGACCTAGATTCTTTTGTATCCTTTTCAGCATGAGACATGTATCCTGTTTGCAATTTGTTTAATGTAGTTGGATCCTTCAATGTGTTCATCCTTTGTTTGATATGGATTGCTTCTTCCACTTATCAGGCATATCAAGAGTCTACCAAGGAGAAGCGTCGTTCACAAATCGCTCAAGGTTCCATTTTAACATACAAGATTATTAATTTGTCCTCAAATTTTGTTTTTTGACAATTTCTTATATTGGAATCTCTTTGTCAGATCTTGTTTGGTTTATTATGTCTATTGAGCATCAAGAATATGTTATTGTTTATATTGCATGTTTTTATAACTCTTGTAGACTTGATGAAACTAAAAGTGTAATATTTGAAAACTAAAAAGATCTGTATGTTTCTAGCAAATAGTAGATTGTAAGTGACATTTATTTTCTACCAAACATTGGTATTTTGAATTTCTTCTAGTGATTCACTTGTGCCTAACTTAGAAATATATGAATTATAACATACAGTTTTACTGGGACTGCCAGATGACGAATAGTGAAAGTTGGGACATTGAATTGATTTTTTGCCACAATAATTTTTGAACAATTTTCATGCACAAAATTTTTATTCTTTTTATAATATTCTAAATAATCCTTTGTTTTATGCAAACTATTATAGTAATATTGATTGCTCAGAGGCAGTGAGTAGAATAGAATTGTACTATGCAATATTATTTGAAAACAACATAGTTCTTGATTACATTTGTAAGGGAATTGTGAAAACATATTGTGTCCTCAGGCACATTGTCAATAATTATATTGTAATGTCGTGTCTTATGTTTCCATGTTCATATGATGTTCAATTGACATGACAATATGATGTCTTTTCTACATTTTTTTTTGTGCTGCATACTTCTCATGACACAAAAAAAAAGGCATGTTGGGTTTTAGTTAGGTTTCTTGGAATTTTCTCGGTGCTATTATGATTGTTGATTTGTGCCTTATTAATTGGTTGATAAAAAACTGCGCTTACCATCTATGTTGTTCCAGCGCAACACATAATATGGTTTCTGGCAGTATATACATCATTTTTTTTTCTTCTGGAACTTTTCAGCTCTTGCTGCCGAAGTTTCTGTTGTACCACCTTCTCGACTGATGGCATTGATTGGCCAATCTTTGAAGTGGCAACAACATCAAGGTCAAAATTTTAAGTTAAACTAATGTCAACCATCTTGGTTTTTATTGGTTTGAATCTCCTTCAATTGGAAGCCTGATTTATATATATATTTTGTATTTCCCAGGATTGTTGCCACCAGGCACTCAATTTGACTTGTTCCGAGGTACAGCTGCAATGAAACAAGATGAAGATGATATGTACCCAACGACCCTTGCACACCCAATAAAGGTACACGTTGATTGGTAGTATACTAGTATTCTGAAAATCTGTCAAGTGCTTCATGCTGCTTAATTTACTGATCAGTTTTACGCATAAAAGAACATCTTTTGTTCTGGTCCTTTGACAAATCTAATTATCAACCTAACGATCTTATTACTGAAGTTTTAGCTATGTAAATTTGGAAATATGCTAGTATGCCCACAATTTCTCATAAAACACTATAATAATGAGAAAATTTTAACAGTACTGTAGAATGTCTATATGATCAAATCTAATAGAACTGTAGAATGTCCATCTTCCCCTCCTTTCTTGTTTATAGTGTTTCATCTCCTTTACGTGATCAGCAATGAGTCATGGGAACAAAATGTTCTATCTCAGCTAGTACTAGCCAAGATAGAACCTATCTCCATCACTACCAGTGAAGTTGTGTTGGCAGGGTTGGTCCAACATAATATTAATGTCAATCAGCTGTCAGAACAATATGTTTTGGTCCTGCCGTTCAATGTCCATTCAACAATCATCTTTGATCATTGTAGAAGCTACTGATTGAGTCATATGAGAATAAGAGATTATATGATAATGATAAATATCACCATATAACATTCTTATTCATATTGCTTTACTCAGATTGCATTAAACCTTACAGGGTCTAGCATATGCAAGAATTTGTTTAGCATATCATGCTTCCAGTTACACGTGTTTTGGTGGTTTCATCCTCATCTCCACTTAATATAGATTGTCTCTTAACAACTCTAGATGACGAACATATTTTTTTGTGCCAAGTGAAGAAATTCTCCTCGTTTTAATGAATTCCAATGTACTATTTGGTTCTTTGCAGTTTGGAAAGAAAAGTCACCCTGAGTGTGCTCAATTTTCACCGGATGGTCAGTACCTAGTTTCATGCTCAGTTGATGGATTTGTAGAGGTAGGATATCGTATTAATTTTTTCCATTCACAGTTCTTTGCGAATGACAGGTTAATAGCATCACTCGTTTCTCCAAGTATGTGTAGGTTTGGGATTATATAAGTGGGAAGCTTAAGAAGGATCTGCAGTATCAGGCCGATGTGAGTTAATAACCCTGAACGTTCAATTTTCACTGCTATGAGTAATTTGTGTTCACTTTAGATATTTCATGTAGTAACTTCAGGTTCTTGCCAGTTTTGAAACTTCAATTTATTTTTTATTTGGTCTAAGTGACCAAAGTACTAAATGTATATTTCAAAATTCTGCAAAGAGTAGCCTTAATTTTGTATCATGTGGATTCACTTGTCTTATCTACAGTTGAAAGTTTCTCTCTGTGCTGGTTGGCATAGGTGAACCATGTTGTTTTACCCGCCAATCATCACACAGGATAGATCAACACTCACGGGCACTTTGCACAACATGTGAAACCTCCTCATCTTCTCCCTTCTCCTTTGAACACCAACGTTCCCCTCTCCTTCGAACCTCATTCGAGTACCATTAAACCTTTGCTATCATGCAAGCACTATGGCATTGTATCATAATCTTGTGGATGTTGGCTCTAGACTTGACCACAAGGTTTTAAATGTCGAGCCGTACCGAAGTTTCGGTATCGTATTGTGCGTGCCGATATTGTTTCGATAATATAAATTAATTAATAATTTATTTAATTAAAATTACAGTTTAATTAATTTATATTATATATAAAATTTTAATTAATAATATTATAATATAGAAATTATAATTTAGTTAATTATATAAATTTAATTTTTAATTAATGTGGGATCGTAGATCGGGATCGCGATCCCGTGATCGCGATCCCATGATCGCGCAAGGAACGCGATCCCGTGATCACGTAGGGAACGCGATCGCGATCCCGCGATCACGATCCCGCGATCGCGATCCCGCGATCACGATCCCGCGATCGCGATCGCCGCTGCTCTGCGTCGCCGCCGTTGCTCTGTCATGCGAAATTTCGCGCGGCGTTTCCTTTCGATTGCGCGTTGGAACGAGATGTTTCGTCCGTTTCGAGCGAAACGAAACGGTTTTTAAAACCTTGCTTGACCATGGTTCGAAACTAACAGTTCAACGGTTTGGAACTGTTGGTTTGACGGTTCTTGGAATATTTATCCTTAATTTTTATCTTTCAAGGCGGTTATGGTTCATGGTTTAGAATCGTCAGTTACGGTTCCCTTTATGTTCATCACGGTTCAATATTATTATTTTTATTTTAAAAAATATTTTTTTAAAAAATAAAGAATATAAAAAAGGACTTACATTTATTTAAGTTACCTACGTATCTCTTTAGGATATAGGAGAATCAAAGTCCATTTAGTTCGCTTAACTTTTTACACTTGTTATCTTAGGAAATGGAATTGTTACTTTCATTTTCCATTCCCATAGTGTTAGTTCCTTCGGTATCAATTTTTTTTTACTTCGCCATTTGAATGTTGTATTCATTGTATTCTTTTTATAGCTCTGGTCAAATCATCCAACAATGCTTGTGCTTCTAAAGGGTCAAGAGACAATGTAAATCGTTGTTCATCAAATATATTATCTTCGGAACTAAATGTCTATTCTATGACAATGATTGACACTGTACAAGCTAGAAAAACATTGAGTCTTGGTGACCACCATCTTAGAATATCGAAATCCGCTTCATTATCTATTTCACTAAAATAAAAAAGTTGTAAAATAATTCTCAAATTCATGTTTGAAACTTGATGATCTTCGTGGACATTTCTTCCTTTCTTTCAATAATTTCTAGTATTTTGTATAATATTAGCTAGATCAAAGAAGAATAATTTTTTAATGAAATTAATGCATTGTAATACATAACAAATATTTCATGTGAAACATCTAAATTTAGTCTACAGTCTAAAGTAAATATAACTAAATAAATATCAGGAATATAATAAAAATATTTTTTTTCATTTTGTTTTTATTGCTAACATGCAAGGAGATAAAAATTCATCCATAATATATTCATTTAAAATTAAAGGTATATTACAAAAATTTAAGTAAATGAGAAGTTAGAATAATAAACATTAGTGAGTTGTTCAGTTGTATCATTAAATACTTTTAAAATTTTACAAATACTATTATATATATTTTATTGGTGTGAAAATAAATATATATTAGTATTATTAGTATTTTGTGCAAAAAATGAATATAATAATTCTATATATTGGAATGAATTTTGTAATAATTGATATATTGAATTCCAACGTGTCGGGTCGGTACATTATGTTGAATTTTTTTAGGTCTCATTCTATTAATTTTACAAAATCTACTCCATTGTTTTATTATACTATGATGTGACTATAAATAAGAAATAACAATTTAAATTTGATTTTCTAAATTTTTTAATCCATCTTGAATGCATAGATTTAAAACATGACATATGCAACGAATATGAAAAATAAACCACTAATAGTAAGTTGACAAATAAATTTAAGTTCATCAATTTACCGTATTAGAACTAGCATTATCAAATGATATTGAAAATATTTTTGAAGTTAATCAATATTCTTCTAAAATTAAACATAATAATTGAGTGATGTTATGAGTAGTATGTGGTTCATCAAAAACTCGATATACTAATAAACGTTTTTAAATTGTTCGGGAGTTATCTATCCAATAACAAGTTACATCCATATACGAATGAGTTTGCCAATTATCACTTTATATATCAGAACATAAAGATACTTTATTATTTAATTTACTAAATTCTTCAATTAATTCTTTTTTATCTCATCTTATTAATTTTTTAATTGTACGAGTAAATGTAGTTCAGGAAACACGTTTAACAGATGTGTCAAGTGATTTTTGATAAAAAATTTTAAAAGTGCATTTAGACCCAAATAAAAAAAAGATATTTTACATAAACAAATTTAACTAATGATTTTCTTAATTTAATATTAGTGTTTAAATAAACTTGAATTGGTACCTTTAGTGGACGATGAAAATCTGAAGAGCTTTATTTGAAAATATTCGACTCTAATTCTGTCGGATGCTTTGTTTTGATCTGTCGCTTCAATAATTCGTAGCCATTGCTCAATTAGAATTTGTAGGAGGCTTTTCAATACTTACATTTTGTATGCATTTTTCTAGATGGTAAAGTGATTTTCTCAAAGTGTTTAGTAAAAATAGACGATTTTAAAGGTACAGTATCCTAAACCTTAGAAGTTCTGGTTTTTCCTTGTGTCTCGGCCGTTGAAAGTTACTTTGGTTCATCATCAATAAATTAAACATTGTCAAGATCTACATTTAGAATTGATATTTCCTTATTCTTTCAAGATCGAGATGAACTTTCTTCCATTAGAATTGGAGAATTAGTGTCGAAAGCGATCGAGATTTCAGAATTTAAAGATAAGAGTAAGAAGATGGTGCGAAAATGATGAAATGAACATTCTATATATAGAGTTTGGAGAATAACGGTTACTAAATCGTAGCCATTGATAAAAAAGAGTCAAATAATCTCAACTGCAAAAAAAAAAAAGAAGAAGTAGTGGTCAAAACTGGTAGTTTCCAACGGATAGATAAGTAAAAAAGAAACTGCTGAACTGGCGGTTTGAATCAGTTCATGGTTTTTTAGGGCTGGAACCGGACTATGTAATCGGGTCAACAAGTAACCAGGTCAAAATGCAGTTGAAACCACATCAAACTTCTGTACGTTGAAGCCACATCGAAACTGCATCAAAATGCAGTTGGTACAGATAAATCTTCATCTCCTACTCTTCTTCCTCTTATGCTAATGTCGATACTAATGCTCTTTTTGCTCTTCTTGCCCCTTCTCCTTCGGCACACTTCCAACACCTATACAGTACTGATGATACTGTTTTGAGCCAGCTACGGACTGAACCCCTAGCTTGATTCGACCTTTGAATCTTATCTATGTTTTACCTCACTGCAAAAGAGATCGTGCTTTGTGATGCAATATCAATTTGATAAATAAGATTGTGTGCGTAAAAGGAGTTGTAGAAGATTACTAGTTGGTACCTGGAATATTAGATTCAAATGTATGGATAATAAAACAGGTAAGAAACATGATAGTTTGTCACTTTATTGTGTCAGTGCAATGAATTAATACTTGTAAAACGTGCTTGTTTCATCAAAATAATATTTATACATAGCCAAGTTAACTTTATCAAGAGAAAAAAGGCAAAGTAAATATGAAAATTGGCAATTAGGTGTATCAACACGTTTATTGGTGGTGTGAGGACTGTGGAGAGCTAGAGAGAGATCTAACTCTACTTATCAGAAATAGTAGGCAATAAAAATATCAATGACCTTGTTTTAAGAATATCCTTGCTCAGAGTCAACATTAAGAACATATCTTTACAGCTAACTATAAGTTGTTAGGGCATCACAGATTGTTCTTCCTGGATCCTGCCTAACCAATCACTATGCTAGATACTGCATTTCTTTTACTCAAGTTAGATTTGTGCTCAAAGCCCAAAAGCTGCTATTTGTCATTTCCTTCAGTTGCGACCCTCTGGACTTCATATTGAGATTATTTAATTGTTGAAAAATCATCCTTTTTTTTTTTTTGAAAATAGAATTGTTACAGGAGTAACCATCTTGGTGAATATGATGACAATTTCTTCTGTTGTCTGAGACAAATGTTCATGTACACCAAGTAAAGGGCTAGATGGTGAGGTTTATACTAGATTAATGTAGGGAAATAATAAATGAAGCTGGATGAATCTTACAAGGGATTGAGAAATGATTGCTGGATTTTAGGTCGGCAAGATCGAGATCCTACCTAGGAATGGGAGGTCTATAGGACCAGAGTTGTAGGATCATAAGATCCTAAAATTAAATTAAAACCAAAACATTTTAGAAATTTATTTGGCATTTATAATGCATCATATATATGAACTTTCAAGTCTCAATATAGAATATCAGTAAGAAAATTTTAATCACTATTACCCAATATCACGAAGCAATAATAAAATTAATCATACAGTAAACATATGAAAAGTACAATACAATTCTAAGTATTTTATCTTTACATATCAAGGAGCAACTTCAATAAGATAATGATAACTATCTATCTAATGACAATAGTTAAAATGAATTCTTCTACCCAGGCGTTAAGAAGAAATCTTATATAATTAAAAAGTTCTCCTAATGCTATGGCACAAAAGGTATCTTCTACACCAAATGTCAATCATTAAAATGTCTAATGGAATGGAAATATATTTTATCTAGTCAAATTTGTTGGGAGTGAGATGAACTATAAAGAGACATAAGATCAAATTGTATGTTCGTAAAACCCTAGCCTAATACAGATATGGATTGCTTTGTTCAGTTTGGATCCTATGACCATAACATCCTAAGATTCAGATCACAATCTTAACTACAATGGCTGGATGAGTCTCACAGGGAGTAGAAAAGAAGATAATTGTGCCTACCACGACAGAGTTAAAATCAAAGTGTTTTGACATCAAATTATAAAAAGGAGAGTATGGCTCAAATATATCACCGTTTTAGTTTCTATAATTTCAGAAGAAAAATGAGAAGAGTGCAACTTATGCAAACAAGCTATCCATGAATTGGTGATGGCCCAAAAGTAATTGCCAGTTTGGCAGGAAGAATTTGACTGGGTGCTTGTACTTGTATGAAATGCAATTGTCTTCCAGGCCATGACGGATCGGCTTATATAGATAACTGAGTTATTTGTAAAGTTTGATTGGGTCACTCATATTCTTCTTTGAATGCTTATCATTGATTTAGTTATCATTTCATGTCATTGGAGGATGCCAATAAATGCTGACATTGCATTCTGTTCGTGTATTAAATTGGTATTCAGTAGCAATTTGCCTCATCCATAACATGAATATAAAGTTGATCCAGTTTTTGTTGTCTGGTGACTCTTGTGTTTCTTAATCCTTGCAGGATGCTTTTATGATGCATGATGATGCAGTGCTTTGTGTTGATTTTAGTAGAGATTCTGAAATGCTAGCATCTGGGTCACAAGATGGAAAAATTAAGGTACAGTATTCCATCTGTATTTTATATGCTTGTTAAAGTAAAGCCTTCTTATTGTTTATTATTATAAACATGCCTGGTTACTTGGTAGTTGTATAGCTGCTATTTGTCTTAGATTAAGTTTCTGCCTTTTTAAAGTTTATTTAGTAGCTCAATCATCATAATACAAAATTAAATGGTGTATTAATGGACTGCCTATTGGAAAATGCTCTTTTATGTTTGGGTTTTTATGGTTTCTTTGTTTATTCTTTGTTGCAGTTTCTATTTCTACTTTATTCTTAATTGTATCTGATAAATATGATGATTTAATCTTACAGGTTTGGCGTATTAGAACAGGTCAATGCTTGAGGCGTCTTGAACGAGCACATTCTCAAGGTGTAACCAGTCTTGTGTTTTCTCGTGACAGTAGCCAGCTATTAAGTGCATCCTTTGACAGTACAGCAAGGTTTTCTTCTTGTCACAACCATTTTTCAACCTATCATGTACCCATAATTTCTCTTAACATCCCACCATATCGTTTTATCTTGAGGAATATTGCAACTGAACATTTGCACAGAGATTTTCCTAGTGATTTTTCATTTTTATCAGTGTACAATAATGCTACTTAACTTATTAAATTTTTTATTTCAACTACTACTTGAATATAACTTTTTTAAGAGGTGAAGAATCTATGAGGTTCTACATTGATATTTTTGAAAGCTTCAACTTGTTTTGTAATCAGTTGTTTAGCCATAGCATGAGATTGGTCATGTAGAAAAGATTAATTTTGTGGGCTATAAAAAGTATATTTAGACATTGTAAAAAAATAGTTATCCTGAGCTTCTAAGTTCTAAACCTACAACTTTGTATCTTTTAGCAATGAATATTTCTGATGTTATATTGGGTTGAGTTTGTAGGACATGTAGATTGAGTTGAATTTTGATATAAAGCGAAACTATAATTAAGGTTCAAATTGGTATTTTAACCAAGCTTTGAGGTAGAGGTGAACCTCAATAGGCTCTGATTTCAATGTCTGATTGGGCCATGATTGTGATAATTCTGGCTTTTGCTTATGTGTGGTACTTGACTTACGCTGGCTTCTCAAGGCCTCTCCTACCACTTCCCTCATGTCTACATTGTTGGCCTCTCCCAAATGCTTTATTTGAGCTCCCCTCTGGCTTCCTAAGGCCTCTCATACCTCTTCTCTTATCTCTGCTTGTTGACTTCTCCCAAATGCTTTATTTGAGCTACCTACATTGTCACTCGTGGACAACAACAAACGAAAAGAAAAGGAAGGGGGGGGGGGGGGGGTGCATGGTGGCATAGTCAGATAACAAGATATAATTGACTTTGAATCCATTCATTCCATATAATCGACACCATAAAAATGTACAAAAAAAAGAGAAGAGATTATCAAAAAATTTCCAAATTGACTTTGAATCCGCTAACAACATATAATTGACACCATAAAAATGTAAAAAAAAAGATTATCAGAATATTTCAGAAAGCTCATATTGTTTATTTAAGAGTTCTAGGAATGTAGGTATTCGTTTGATTGTCTACATGAAATATGGTCTGATACTGTTGTAGGTCTACTATTCTCATTTATATTAAAATTGGTAATATATTCAAGCAATATTTGTCTTGTTTATGGACTGTGGACATTGGTTCCTTCCGCAACATATATGCCATTATATATAACCTTTTGTCTAATTTGCCATGGAATGTTGTCGCTCTTATGTTTCGGATATGAAGATTTCCCCCTTTGAACGTAGATCTTCATTTACATGGTTATTTCATAACAAATTTTGAATTTGGCTTTGTTGGTTGTAGAATCCATGGTCTCAAATCTGGCAAGTTGTTGAAGGAGTTCAGAGGTCACACTTCTTATGTGAATGATGCAATTTTCTCAAATGATGGCAGTCGTGTTATTACTGCCTCCAGTGACTGTACTGTGAAGGTACAAAAATAACTGACTGTTGGATTAATATCCTTATTTACTAAAATTAAACTATACTACGACTATGTCCAACCATTTGGGATTGGTGAATTAATGGTATAGCAACAAACAATAACAGCAATTACTCCTGAGATTTCATGGTATTGTTGGCTAGGTGTGGGACATGAAGAGCACAGATTGTTTACAAACCTTTAAGCCACCACCTCCACTAAGGGTATTTTGGATCTTTTAATTTACCTTCAATTTTGATAATTTATTTAATTCCCCTCAGTTTTGTTAGTAATGTAACAGTGATCTGGTTTTTCAGGGAGGTGATGCTTCTGTGAACTCTGTTCATTTGTTCCCGAAAAACAATGAGCATATTGTAGTTTGCAACAAGACTTCCTCAGTATACATAATGACTCTTCAGGGACAGGTGCTAATGTTCTGTATTTGAAATTAGTAAATACAAATTATTTTAGTGTATATTTAACGAACACACTATATTAATGATGTTCTTGCAGGTTGTAAAAAGCTTCTCTTCTGGAAAGAGAGAAGGAGGGGATTTTGTCGCAGCTTGTGTTTCCCCAAAAGGGGAATGGATCTACTGTGTTGGTGAAGACATGTATGAGTGTTCAGTCTTTCTATTTATTATTTCCTGTTTAGTTATTTACTGTTACAATTATCTAATTTTAGATCTTATTTTGTTCCCTTATGCAACTAATTTTAGATCTTGTTTCATTTCTGTTATGCAACTAAGCTAACAAGAAAAGTACCTAGCGGATTCTTTGTTCGGTCTCAACACTAGGCCTACATATAACCTATCAGCTAGTACATAGTCATATGCATCTAGGACTTCACTTTCTAGGACACTACACTTTCATTACTTGGTTTGTCCAAAATAAAAACTAGATAATGGATTAGAGAATGCATTATATTCTAGTAGTCAACTCTTACAGAGGTATATTCTACCACATTAATTGTTACTATTGAAATTCAAACTAGGCTATTTATTAATGTTGAAACTCAAACTAGGCAACTTATTATTTTATTCCTATTTTGTAGGGATTTATTTTTGTAATCTATTTCCTAGATGGATTGTAATTAACTCATATTTATCACATCCCTAATTTTAAGGGATTTATCTATATCCTATCAATGAAAATGATAAATTTTCCACCATAATTTTCTGTCAAGCTACATGGTATCAGAGTCGAAACCCTAGCAAAAAAAATCCCTAGCCGCAGAAACCCTAGCAGCTAGTTCTTCCTCTAACTGCAAGATAAAGTTGCATGATTGCTGGTTCTTCCAGCAGCCATAACGTCAACTTCCATTCCCGCATCATCGACAATAAACAGAGTAGCCGACTCCAAGTGTGACAGGATCATGGCCGACTTTGATTTTTTAGTGCAAGACACGATAGGAACTTCCTCCGGCATGTCCTGCCATAATTATCTTCAATGGTCCCAATCCATGATGATGTTCGTGAGTGGAAGGGGCAAAGACAACTATCTAACTGGCTCTATTCCAGAACCAAATCATAAAACTCCAGAGCATTGCATTTGGAAGGCAGGAATAACTTGGCGATGTTGTGGCTGATCAACTCGATGGAGGAGATTGGCGAATTTTTTTTGCTATGTACCTTTGCTAGCGATATTTGGGAGGCTGTCTGGGAAACCTACTCAAGCCGTGACAATGCTATAAAGTTATTTCATGTGGAGAGTACTCTGCAAAGTCTCCAACAAGGGGAGTCCACGGTGATAGCTTACTACAACTCACTTAATCAACATTGGCAACAACTAGACATGTTCAAAACTCTTGAATTGAAGTGCACAGGGGATAGAAATTGCTATCGAAAGATTGTGGAGACAAAGTGTGTCTTCAAGTTTTTAAGTGGGCTCAATAAGTCACTTGATGAAGTGCGGGGCAGAATACTCGGCACCAAGCCGCTACTTAGCCTTAGGGAAGCATTTGTAGAAATGCACCGAGAGGAGAGTTGCAAGCGAATAATGATGGGACAGTCCTACATCTCAGATCTCCCGAATTTAGGCCAGGACTCCTCTGCTAATTCCAGTGCATTAGTAGCACGAAGTCAGTCCACAAACTGCTGCGTTGGTGAGCCTCGAAATGCATGTGATAGTTGACCACGTAAGAACATGCCTTGGTGCGAGTGCATATAACAAATGACACATGTGCCAAAGTGGCCGGAATGAGAACAATTAAAATTTCCGGCAATATCAATCTCAATTTTGTGCTTTATGTGCTTGGACTTGCTTGTAATCTTGTGTCGGTTGGCAGGCTCAACCGAGACCTTAAAACTAAGTTCTTTGGTGATTGTTGTGTTTTTCAGGACTTGAGCTCCAGGAAGATGATTGACAGTGCTAAACTTCATGCAGGATTTTACCTTCTTGAAACCTCTCCTACATCTAGCCTATTTGCTGAACTCAACTGTAAGCCAATCCATAGTTTTAGGTCTAGTAGTCTATCCAATAATGAAAATGCAATTATGATGTGACACTATCGATTAGGACATCCAAATTTCTTGTACTTGAAACATCTTTTTTCCTTCATTGTTCATCAATAAAAGTCTTGATTTCTTTCAGTGTGATGTATGTTAGTATGCTAAACATACCAGACACACTTATGCACCCCCCAATATCAGTCAACCCAACATTTCTCTCAAATTCATGGGAACATTTGGGGACCATTCAAAAATCCAAGTCTTACTGGCTCTAGATGGTTCTTACTTTTCGTTAATTATCACACGAGGTTGTGTTGGAACTTTCTTATGAAAGAAAAATCTAAGACCACACAAATCTTTCAGAATTTTCATGTCATGATCAAGAACCAGTTCCAGGCTGACATATAGATTCTCAAAACAGATAACGCCAAAGACTCCTTTAATTCTAGCCTTAGCTCCTATCTTCAATCCAATGGCATAGTCCAACAAGGTTCATGTGTTGATACACCTCAACAAAATGATGTAGCTGAACAGAAAAATTGTTATATACTTGAGATACCTGCTCCTTGCTCTTCCAAGCTAGCGCTTCAACCAAATTTTGGGGGGAAGCAGTCTTAACAACTGCCTATCTTATTAACCGTCTCCCTTCCAGGGTTCTTAAGTTTAACACTCCATTTCAAGTTCTACAAAACTTGGATTCTATACTCAGACTTGTCTCCAACATCTCTATTAAACTCTTTGGATGTATTGCTTTTGTCTGCATTCACCCTCAGTATCGGGGAAAGTTTGACTCACGCGCACTTAAGTACATTTTCTTGGGATATTCAACCAACAAAAAGGGTTATAAGTGCTTCTCTCCTGTCACACCGAAATTTTATCACTCTATGAATGCCACCTTCTTTGAACACATTCCATACTACTCCAATACCATAATTCAAGGGGAGAACAAAATTGAATTGCAACATTGGGATTGGGATTGAGAGTCCCTTCTTGAACCAAGTCCTTTCTCAATCTTACCATCATCATCACTCAATCCTCCATCAACTCCTTCCTCTCCATCATCATCACAATCACATGTGCCACTTATCTCCGAACCACAAAAGAACACACCACCTTCCTATGACACAGTGAACGTCTATGTGAGGAGAAAACATCTTGCATCTTTGCACGAAACTCAATTGTATCATGAGTCAACCCGAGGTCAAGTTGAACCTGAAAAGCAGCAAGATCTAATAGAACCAGTTCCACAGATAGTTCCCATATTGAACTTGCCCATTACACACAGGAAAGGTACTAGATCTTGTTTCTTCATTCGATGCACGATTATCACGTTTATCTCTAGGGCACCAAGCATTTGTGACATCACTTGACAAGATTAGTATTCCTAGTTCCATGTATGAAGCACTAAAAGTTCCTGAATGACGCAAGACAATCCTAATACACAACCCTGGAAAAGACTGAGACTTGGACACTATCTAAGCTACTCAAGGAAAAAGAACCGTGGGATGTAAGTAGATTTTTTCAGTCAAGCAGAACCCAGATGAAAGCATAAATAGATATAAGGCTCGACTGGTGGCAAAAGATTACACTCAGTCCTATGGGATTGACTACCAAGAGATCTTTACACCAGTTGCAAAACTTAATACTATTCGAGTATTATTGTCTATTGTTGCTAGCCCTTGACTTAGCTAGATGTGAAGAATACCTTTCTAAATGGAGATCTAGTAGAAGAAGTTTACATGGGTGTCCCTATAGGATTTGAGACAGATAATACAAAAGGAAAAGTCTGGAAACTAAGGAGAGCCTTGTATGAGCTCAAACAATCACTCAGAGCTTGGTTTGATAGATTTGCTAAAGTCCTTAAAAGAAATGGCTACTCCCAGTCTCAAGCTGATCACACGCTATTTGTGAAACATTTTCCACATGGAAAAATCTCAGTACTAACTGTATATGTTGATGATATTGTTCTCACAGGAAACCATGAACCATAAATCAAAAGGCTCAAGTAACTCCTATCTAAGGAGTTTGAAATCAAGGATCTGGGACAACTCAAATACTTCTTGGGAATGGAGGTTGCTAGAAGTCACAAAGGAATCTTTGTGTCTCAAGAAAGTACATTCTTGATCTACTACAAGAAACTGATGTAAACCAATCGATATACCTATGGATTCTAATGCCAAGTTAAGGTCTCAGATGATGAAATGGAAGTTGATAAAGGACGATATCAATGATTGGTAGACAAACTTTTCTACCTAATTCATACTTGTCCAAGTATAAGTTTTGCCCTCAACTACGTTAGCCAATTTCTGGGAAATCCTTCTGTTGATCACATGGATGCCGTAATTCGAATATTGAGATATCTAAAAAGGGACCGAGGAAAAGGACTCATGTTTAGAAAGACAAACAAACGAATCTTGGAGGTTTACACTGATGTTGACTGGGTAAGTTCACCTAGTGATCGAAGATCTACTTCTGGATATTGTATGCTCGTTTGGGGAAATTTAGTCACTTGGCGTAGTAAAAAGCAAAAGTGGTTGCTCGAAGTAGTGTGGAGGCTGAATTCCGAGTTCTAACATTGAGCATTTGTGAGGGAATCTGGTTACAATGGATTTTACGGAACTTATGCTAAAAACAAGAGATCCAATTCAAATTATGTGTGACAATCAATTAGTCATTGCCAAGAATCTAGTTCAACATGACCGTACTAAACATGTGAAAATTGATAGACATTTCATTAGTGAAAAGATTGAAAATAAAGACATCATTCTTCGCCATGTGTCTTCAAAACACCAGGCAATTGACATTTTGATAAAGGCACTATTCAGACCCAACATCACTGAACTGAGCTCGATTCTGAGTTTGGGGAACATTTATTGCCTAGCTTGAGGGGGAGTGTTGAAATTCAAACTAGGCAACTTATTATTTTATTCCTATTTTGTACGGATTTATTTTTGTAATCTATTTCCTAGATGGATTGTAATTAACTCATGCTTATTACACCCCTAATTTTAAGGGATTTTATCCTATCAAAGAAAAAGATAATTTTTCCACCATAATTTTCTATCAAGCTACAGTTACTGTTAAGATCAATGTGATAACTGATTCACTGTACTCAATATGTTGGACTCATTCAGCTTTTCTTGTCTGTCTGACCTGTTTAGCCTACTCAAAGTACTTGGTTGATACCTTTTGGCCACCCAACACCTGTTCGACTTACCCATTTGGACTATCTGATCCTTTCAGCACACCTGACACACCTAATTGTCTGTTTTTTTGTCAGTCTGGGTTGCTTTGTTTGTTCAGCTAGGTCGGTCTATGTTGCCTATCTAGCCCATCCAATATGTTCGATTCATTTAAGTGCCTAGCCTGTCCCCCCTGCTTGATTAGTATGACCTGTGATCTGCCCACTTGTTTGATTTGTGGGGCACATGCAACTTGTTCAGTTTGCCCAACCCATGCCATCCAGTTGGCTTGTTTAGTTCGTCTAGCTTATCTGACTGTTATTTGATTGGTCCATTCGGCTTGTTCAATTCAATCCACCCATTCAGGTCCATTTGATTCCGTTAACTCCTCTTGGTCTCTCTAGCTCGTTTGTCCCTTCCATTCATTTGGTTTGTCGGACTTTTCCAGTTTCTGCAATAAGTCTAATTCATACAATTTGCCTAATTTATCCTACCCGATCTACCTGATACACTCTTGCCATCTTTTTGATCTTGCTTGTGCCTTCTTACCAGTCTAGCCACCCAATTCGATCAGCTTGTCTGATTATCTGGTCTTGTCACTCATCCTTATCTAGCTCTTTTAATATTTAAATTGACATGTAATATTATATTTAATAGAGGTGAAATGCTTTATCCATCTCTTAAATCATTGAATAGATGGAATGGAACAAGTCATTCCCTTGAATTATTGTTCCACTAGATTTGGTCAACCAGGCTCGGGGATAAAATTATACAAGAAAATGTTATTTCCATTCCTTTTCATTCTGCCTTACCAAACATAACCTAAATGTATTGGGAAGACAACCTATGTAATGCTCATAAGGACTGTGCACCATTAGGTACCAAATTTTACAACAAAGAAGGGACCATGCCTTTGATGATAAAATGCTTTATATTAATTTTGCTGTTTACTACTGAATTTACCAGGGTTGTTATAGAATGCTTTTCGTGTTGATTTGTCATGTTGGCTGCGAGCGTTTGCTGGTAGATATTTTGGTTTTTGACGTTCTGATGTTTCAATATTGCACAGGAATATGTATTGTTTCAGCCATCAGTCTGGTAAACTGGAACACCTAATGAAGGTTCGCATTATCAACCTATGTTATTCAGTTACTATGATCTTCTTTTGTGCAGATCTTTATTTTCATTGTTGCTTTCTAGATTTATTTGCAAGTCTAAAGTTTGAATTGCAGACAACTTTCACTGCTCAATTCTCAAAGCTTGTGAAAGCAGTGTATCCTATTTGTCGGCATTTTTCTCTCCAAGTGGAGAACTTGTAGAAACCAGGTGGGAAAGCCTTGTATGTATGGCGATAATTAGTAATTTTCTTGAGCCCTTGGGATAGGAAAGGTTTTCAATTATGGAGATAATTACCCTACAAATTTGACTAAACTTACTACCCAACTATTTCGTCAAATTGAGGCTTAGCATATTATCTATCTGACTTGCTGCACCTGTTCCTACATTTCGACATATTGGTGCACTTTAGAACCTGACCCTCCATTTCTACTTATTACTTCACTGCTCTAAAGTGATCCTCCCTGATCGCCATCATGCTTGAGTTTGCCTATTTTCACATATTCATCTGAAGTCTTTTCTGCAACTTCAGCATTGATTCATTGTTGTGAAAAAGGACATGGCATCAGGTTGTAACAATCATTTAAATCTTTTTTAGGTTGATAATCAGCTTATTCAAATGGGTTGTCCTCATGAATAATTTGAAAAGGCTTTACAGAATTGGAATATTTATCAGTGTCAAAATGTCTGAGAAAAAAAAAATATTTAGCCAAATAACTTGGATCAGACAGAGTAGAAGAAAAAAAACATACAAGATAGAGAAGATGAGGGAAGTGGTGGAAATATAAATTATTACCCTAATGTCAACATTTGGGCAAAGAGTTGCTTGGCCTAGACTGGGCTTGAGCAGTGGGTCTTCTGAACTTGAACCTAACTCATGCTTTGTCTTTGTCAGGTAGAAGGCTTGATTGCAGTGGGTCGGCTGAATTAGGGTACTGATGAGAAGGGAAGTAGCATGCAACTCAACCCAATTCTCTACAAAAGGGAGAAGGGGACAGGATTCATGAAACAGTTTGGATGTGGCTGCTTGAATGCAAGCAAATGGATTTTTGGTAGGTGGCGTGTGGAGAAGCTTGATGTGAATGCCTTCTAGAGTATGAAGCACGCAAGTGTGCGATTAAGTAGGTGCAGGCAGCCAGAGGCTCATGATTAGTGGGATGCACAAGTGCCAGAGGACTTGCATCATGTATGAAGATGATGTAGGCAAAGCAGCAATGGAGAACCTCTTACGAAGAGGAAAAGGGCCTAGAGACAAACTTGTCGCATGGATGGGGTTCGTGTGAATGCACAAATAATCGGTTTGGGTACAAGTTATGGGAGAGACAAGGGAGTCAACTCTGATTTATTCCAAATTAGGATATTACAAAGTTACATATGAATCCACAACAATTATATGACCTTTGACTCCATTATGTATAAGCTATATCACAACCGATAGCGCTCCACGGATTGGCGTAGTTGGTAATTACATGGGTGCTTGCTACATGAGGCAAAGTCTCCCGTGATTTACCATCTTTTATTAAGTCGGGAGGCTGGCCATGTGGGACGCGAGTGTTATCATGTTTTGCCACATATATCACAACCAATAGCACATATTAAATGACAAATTTTATCCATCATTAGGGTCTAAAATTTATCCAGTGAAAAGATGATGTGGATGCTAGGTCTGCGACACCCTTTCTAGTGCTCTTGTTAACCACTAAAATGCAGTGTTCTTTGCACCAAAATCCTTCACTCGTTCTATAAATCTCTTTTAGAAGAATCGATTGTTACTTTAATCGGCATTGCATTATGAAGAATGGACTTCTAGTCGAATTTACAGTCTTTTTGCTGCTGTTGTATTTATTTATTTATTACCCCAGCATGAACAATTTCCTAGAGCTTTTGTTTACGCTCCCACAGGTACATGACAAGGATGTCATCGGTGTAACTCATCACCCTCACAGAAATTTAGTTGTCACATATGGTGAAGATGGCACAATGAAGATATGGAAACCTTGATCCTCATATTTACATGTCAAGTAAACCTCTAATTG
The DNA here is from genome assembly GCA_025175895.1 of Wurfbainia villosa. Lineage (NCBI taxonomy): Eukaryota > Viridiplantae > Streptophyta > Magnoliopsida > Zingiberales > Zingiberaceae > Wurfbainia > Wurfbainia villosa. Next base: position 37,388,270 of record CM045990.1, read on the forward strand.
TAGCTTATTTGTTTTGGGCAATCAGAGTCATTGTAGCATTTCTTAAGCCCACACTTTTATTCTGCATCAGAAGTTCAGCAATCTGTTTTACTTGTCAAAATTCACTAGTCGTTTCATCTTCATCGCTGCTAAAAGCAAATAGGCAAGCTGCTTCTGCTCCAACTACATGCTATACCCATGTTTTTTGCATCTATCAAACATTCCAAGCTCGGCGTACTTTGAGGTTGGCATAGACAGGTTGATCATATTTGATTATTACAAGGGATTGAATTGTTAGAACTTTCTTTGTAGCTGATGCATCTGAGGGTACACCTTGAATGTGACATGTGATTAGTTAAGTTCATTTCAAGTCAATAGTCGGACCTTATCATTTTCTTATTTAATTGTTTGATTGTATCAAATTGTTTGATATTATTTTAAAATTATAACAGATTGCAGTAGACGTTACTGGCTATGCAAGTCTAATTTTGACATCAATTGGGAATGAGACTAGAGATTTGAATTCGGTCGGATTGTAGTTTACTGGTGCTGAAGGGTTTGACTAGTGGTTCAAGTTGAGGATGATCGTGAAGGGAAAGGGTTGCTGATAAGCTGAAGTGAGGCTAGAGCAAATCCGAGTTGGAGACTAAATGATGAGCCCTAATTATCTTTGCTTGCATGACTGCCCCAGTATAAACGGGATTTCCGGTTAGTCCTTTATAGTTCACATCCTTTTTCTCACATGTCACTTTCAAACCTTTTAACTTTTGAACTCCTAGTCGTTTGCGCGAAACCCAGTTGAATCCTGTAGCTGTAGCTTTGGTTGCTGGAAGAGTTTTGGGGATCAGTTTCTACACAATTGGCCTCATGTGCCCACCTTCTTAACGGTCAGCCTAACCTTCTCATTATGTAAGACCTTTGTTTTAACAGATGAGTTCTTACACTTTCCATAAATTTATAGTGCCAACTAGACTTGGCAAATCTGGACACGACACAAAAACACGACACGAATACGATCTACTTTTTTCGTATATGGATTGTGCATTTTCGGATTCGTGTCTATCCGTTAGACATGTAAAAATTTCGTGTCGGATTAGTGTCTTATATTCTGGATCTGTTAGATCCGTTAGACCCGTTTATATTTCTTTTATTTAAAAAAATCTAGACATGAAAAGGAAAGAAGATGAATGACATTTGCATAATCTTTATAAGTTGCAATTTTTGAAATTCATTTTATATTTTTATGATAATTCTAGGATGTATATTTTATGGTCATGCACTTATAATCATAATTGGGTAGCATGAATTGTGGGGATTATTAATTTTTTGTAAGCTCATTGGTCTAATTTATTACATTATCGTGTACTTATGGGTCCTTTTGTGTCTATTAGTGTGGATCATGTCTAGTAATCTATTTTATACTTTGTTTAAGTTATTGCATTTTCGTGTAATTATGGGTTATTTTGTGTCTATTGGTTCGGATCGTTTCTTGCAATCTGTTTTACACGTTTTTTTTTCGTGTCTAATGGATCGTATCGTATCTACTCGAAATTAAGTGGTTCGTGTTCGGATTGAATCCATTGACATGAAAAAATTAAATGGATTGGATATGGATTAACGTTTTCGGATCGTATTTAGATCGTGTCAAGACACGAATTCGATCCATTATTCGATTTGTCAGGTCTAGGGCCAACCTTTACTCATCCAACATAATAAAAAAGATGCCCTATTATAACTTTTTCTGATAAATTCATAGTTATACAAAAACCTAATGACTCTATTCATGGCCCTTAGAATGGTAACTGCTAGAATCCAGAGGTTTGAGCCGGGCAATGTTAGTCTCGAGTATATCTAAAAAAATAAAAAAAATGCCTTCCAAGTGGTCGCCATACGAGTTTTGCCTGCCATTGCACCATAATGTAATCAGGACGGGTACGGCAGACATTTCAAAAACTAGAGAGCAGAAGATAGGGTGAAATGGAAGAGCCTGCCTATACACCGAGGATGATGTTTTCTCGTGCTTGGTCTGGTGAAAAGGACCGTTTCCTTTTTTACTAACGGGCTAGTTTGGTAACACGACCCAAGAGCTTATACAAAAAAGCAACGAGAATTAATGTATTTTGTCCGTCTCCAATGAGTTTACTAGACAGTCTCGGGCAGCAACTAGCAACTGTATTCATTCGACTATTTAAATCTTTATTTAATTGGAACAAACTTTTATGACACTTGCTACTCTAACAAAATATATGTTTAGTTGACTTTCAGCCTCTATCCCTGTTGGGCCAATTTTCTACTTGACTGATTTTTGTCGAAAACTAAATCCTATACCTCAAGTACCTACCTTGTGAAATGAGTGACAATACATATTTGTGAAGTACCAACCTAGTGACAATATATATTAGTGAAAGTCAAACCAAGTGAGTGACAATACATATTAGTGAAGTATCTACCTAGTGACAATAAATATCAGTGAAATTCATACCAAGTGACAATGCTTATTAGTGAAATTCATGCTTTGCTATGCTAACCGTATCTTAGGTGTGTCATGTAATCTAAATCAATAATAAACTACAAAAGAAAATATTAAAATAATTTTTTTTAAAAAAGTAATTTTATTAACTGTAAAATTAACTAAAATGGTATAATATATATATATATATATATATATATATATATATATATATATATATATATATATATATATATATATATATATATGCACACGAATTGATTCATTTATATATTTGAGTCGTCTCACAGATCATGCCTAAAATTGAGAGCTCCAATAATACATCAAATGAATTTAATGCGTAATTGGTTATCCCAAAGTAAAGGTTATCTGTGGGATAAAGATTGCGCGAGTTTTTATCAAATTGGCAGCTCTAACAACACATCTAGAAGAAACCATTGAATAATTATTGGAGTACTCCCATTGGATAATACTTTCAGCTCAACAGCCACGAGATTATTTTTTCAAACGTTAATGAAAAGAGCATGCAAAGCCAGTGTCATTGACGCTAGGAAAATTCTATCAAGAAGGGAATGATGCGCAGCCAGATCTACATTTGCTTGTGGTGGTTTGGAATAGGAGGCTATTATTCCAGGACCCTGAACTCAGAGCAACTAGGACATTACGTCGATGAGCACACCTGGGTTCTATATCGAGCATAAAATACGTCCGACAAAAAGAAATTATAAAGCAAATATCATCATCACAACACCAAATCAAGATGTTAAAGTCTTAGATGCTTTCTTTCAACATGTTCAGATTAGGTGAGTTGGCAGAAGAGCGAATCACGCTGCAGGAGCATCAGCCATCTCTTGCTCAATTGGAGTCGGCATCACAGGATAGTACTTGTAATGGAGCTCGCCAACATCATCACCAGAAAGCTTCTTCCATCCTTCAAGGCCAACGTGATAAACTGGAAAAAGTAGCAGCGTGTTAACAAAAATATATCTAGGAAGTTGAGATCCAAATATAGAATTAAAAGCGAGGAGTGGTCAGCAGCCATAGCAGTACTTGCAATTATGAGCATAAGATACACAAACAAATGCTAGTTTATTTCAATTTTCATACAGATAAACACATCAAATAAAGATCTCACCTCTCTGCCACAGTAGAGCTATTTTTACTAGATCTAAAATGTGAAGAAATTACAAATGGAAAGCTACTTTACCAAAAGGAAATAAAAAAATGCAAGTGTAGATCCGACAAATTTTTTCCCCATCTTGTTTGCAGCCCAAATATGGAAAATTGTATCATACCATTTATTTTCATCTCCATTTCATCAAGTAAACAGATGCGAAATTTACTTAAAAACATCCTAGAAATTTTCTATCCCTTCTCCAATCCGTTCCTTTCATTTCCATCCTCTCTACTAAACCACAATAAATAGTGATCTAATCCCATGTTACCTCCCAAGTAAACCACAAATGTTGGCAATGTGGTGATTATAAAGGTGTGATAAATACATAGGTCACACAAAAAACAAAGAAGCAGCAAATGAAAATGCTAAAACAATTTTAACTAAAGCAAATTAACCACAAAATAATTAATAGTCAATTAATAGAATCAACAGAAATACCAAGGTAAAAAAATAAAGAAAGAAGTAATACCACTAGCAACTCCACCACTAGCTCCATCGCGAAAAGTTGCATGATAAATGGCTCGGCGTGCCAGTTCAGCAGCTTCCTCGACTGTCATGTCATATCGATATCTGAATAACAAAATGAACAAAGTTACTCAAATATTAAACTATAATGAAAAAGAACCACCCCAAATCAATGGCAAAACAAATGCATACCCGCTATCAAGAACACCGTAAGCATATGGACTTCCTGACCCAACCGAGAAGCGTGTTCCCTTGAGCCTTCCACCTTCACTGTCAACATAGTACAACCCCGGCCCCTAAATTCAAGATAATCCGTCATAAAGCTTCATTAAAAACAGGTGAAAAGGAAAAATGTATTATCATATATATGCACCTTTTCATCCCATCCAGCAATCATGGTTCCTACTGAAAGTCCCATTCCTCGATAAGAGTAAAGTATATTAGCTAATAGCTTTGAGGCTCCTGTGACTGAGATTCTTCTCTTGTTTGCCAGCTCATGAAGGCGACACTGCAGGGGGGAAAAAATATAAAATTTGTGAATTTTCACTGAAAAAATCCACATTCATTACTTAAGGACAATCATTCACCTAGCTAATATATAAATTTAACTTGTATAGAATATGCACACTTTGCACATGCTACAAACATGGTACCTTAATGCCCAAGTTCCTATGCCAGAATTGACAATCTGCAGCACCTCCAGCCATCGTACCAAGCATATATCGATTTATCTCAATGATCTTCTTAACACTCTGTGAAGCTGCAAAAGGTAAAAAGAGGACAATGTGATGATCAACACAATGTTGACCACCGCTGGGTATAATAGTGCTGATTTGACTGATCACTGAGAAAGCATTTTAATGAGACAATAATGGCTTGTTCCATTTGAAGTTGCATGAAATACTATAAAATACACAAACTTTTGTTAGTGCAATCGGTCCAGATCACGATTGATCAGACTCGAGTTTGACTCGAGTAGTATTTTGATGTTGGTGTTTTGATGTTTGACGATGAATTGACTATTGTTTGACAATGGGTTGACTATATGATTGACATGAGGTTGACCATATGATGGAGAAGTCCAAGTGGGACACTTGACATTGAAAGTCCAAGCATGGGTCTTGGTAATGATAAAGTCTTGAGTACTTGACATGGAAAGTCCAAGCATGAATCTTGACAAGGTAAAGTCCAAGCTTAAGTCTTCACAGTTGGAAAGTCCAACATAAAGTTGACATGGAAAGTCCAAGCATGAGTCTTGGCAAGGGAAAGTTCAAGCTTGAGTCTTGGCAATTGGAAAGTCCAATATGGGCTGGCATGGAAAGTCCAAGGGTGTAGTCTTGGCCACGTAAGTCCAAGTGTGTGGTCTTGGCGGTGAAAGTCCAAATCATGGGTACTTGACATTTGGGAAGTCCAAGTGTATGATATTAGCAGCGTAAAGTCCAAGGGTGGAGTCTTGGCAGCACAAGTCCAATGGTTAACGGCGTAAAGTCCAAGTGCGTGTCTTGGCAGCATAAGCCCAATGTGTCTTGGCAGTGTAGACCAACTTAGCATGACAATAGCCGATGGGAGCACCTGAAGACTAGCGTATGGATGAACAAGTCATGGATGACTTAGAGGGATCCGATAGGCGTGAGGCTGATGGAGGTGACTAAAAGGCTTAGGTCTAGACTAAGGGTGGTCTAGCAAGTATGAGGGTATTATACTTGGGGTTAAACCTCATGGATGAGGTTTAGCGATCACTGGGCTATGGACCGATTGGTTAAGTGTTGACACGTGTTGACACCGTAAGTCGACATCGAGCGATCGTTTGTGATTATGACCGATCGGCTGTGAGTCGATCACGCAAGAGGCCTTGGCGATCAACGCAGATTTTAGTCGCAAGGCGAAAGCTTGGTAGCCGATCGAGCAAGAGGCTCTGACGAATACGATCACTGGAATGACATTATGCCTGTGTATTCGTTGGTTGGAATGTTGACGTGGATTAAGTCGTTGTGAGACAATGACACTGTTGGCGATCGGGCTTTATGACAATGATCGACACGAGAATCGGCCGTCACGCATAAAAGGAGCAGCTCGTGGAGGATTTCGCTATCAGCTCTTTGAGAGGTTGTGGAGGCGATTTGAAGGCGAAGTACAGGCGCATTTCAGGGTCCTTCAATATCATCCAAGCAACCAACAAGCAAAGCATTCAAAACCCTAATTTGTAAAGTGTTCTTTACATTTCAGTTGTAGTTCTTTGTATTTGCTTGTAATTCATTGTTTTACTTTTGTAATCGCTTGTAAGAGATTTTCTCCACCTCCGGTGTGTCACCGAAAAAAAGTACTTGATTAGTGGTGGTATTTGCATCGCTAGAGCTCATTTGAGCTCAACCCGTGGAGTAGGAACCCTAAGGTTCTGAACCATGTTATATTTGTGGATTGTGATTGTGTTTGTCTATTTTGTTATTATCATTATTATTTCCGCTGCGTATAACTAGTATTGTAGGCAACATGATTGACAGGAAATCTTCTTGGGTTCTACAGATATATAGCATATATATAGCTGACAATATTAGAAAGTGGCCCTAGATCAGAGGTACAATGCTATGACTCCTGCCAACAATATTATTATTGACAATAGAAGGGCTAGTTTTCATGGTGGAAAGAGAGAACACAAATTCATGAGAGATTCGACAAAATTATGTATTTCATAATAAAATACCCCAAAACCATGGATTGTTGATCTAACTGCTAATTGAGATCCATACCCAGAATGTTTAGCTTCACTTTGCTAATGATCAGAGAGATGGGCTAACCTAATCTAGATACCATCCTTGTGAATCAAAAAATAATGATGAAAATCCAATATTAAAATGCAAACAATTGATTACAGAAACTATTGCTGCAGTTACAATTTCATACACGAACCATTGCTTCCTTCAATCTGGCACACGAATTTACAAAAGCAATTCAAGTACATCTACCAATTTCACTTGACAGAATGTTTGACATGATCGATGAAAAAATTGCCTCATCAACAAAGTTTAACATACATACCTTTGATCATATTCCAATCATTAAAATATATGTGAATTTATGTTTTCATGTAATTTTCTCTCCCCTCTTCCTCTCTCTTTTCACAATCCGACGCTTTACTTCCTCTCCTCTCCAGCAAGCACTCGTATGACAACAGACCTCACATTCATCAATTTAAACACTTGACAGGATGCTGACATAATAACAAAAAAAATGTCACATTAACAAAGTTCAATCAAACATACATTTTATTATATTTAAATTATTTCAATATATTTATCAATTTATGTTTTTCATATAATTTTTATATATAACTTCTTACTCTCTTCCCACAACCCAACACCCTACTCCCTCCCCCCTTCCAGCAAAGATTCATATCATGACCCCCTCTTTGATTTTCCTTGCACCCTTTTCTTCTCTCACACTGCCCGCTGCCTACCACCACCTCCTCCCTGTTCACTCTTCCTCCACACCACCTTTTCATTTACTCGCCCAAGCAGTGCTAGTTTGGTGCATGCATGGTTTAACTTTGAGAAGAAATTGTGTTTATCAGCATTAGATACTTTTATAACACTTCTTGTATTCATACCACATTGCTATGTTCATATCCTGTTATTTACCTCTACTATGATGCATTACATTTTGCATTCTTGATATTTCCTTTGCTCTTTACCTCCATAGCTTCCCAAGGAAAGTCTTAGATGTATTGGAACGCACCACTAGACACAGCTCTAACTTATTTTCCTGTTACGTTCTTCTCATATGCACGGTAATTTTACATTTTGGGTCAAGTTGCCTATTTGTGGACTATTAAAATTAGTATAGCGACAGTCAGCAATTATTCATTTATTGTTTATATTATTACTACACACTCTACGATGTTACGATATAACATGTGCTTTTGAATGTGATTGTTGCGCCATTACTAGAGCTGTGTCCATGAGAAAGGGTCCAGTTAGGACAGTATATTTTTTATATTGCTGAAGCTACAATGTGTGTGTTTTGACAGAATCAAATTACAGGCAAACAACAATTATTGGTTCTCAGAAAGTTATCATAAAAAAAATAAAGTTTCAAAAGGATCATTAAGTTAACAAGTTTTATTGCACAATTAAACCAGTCACGGTAGAACACATGTTTCACAATTTGTTCTATATATTACAGCAGCTTAGCACATACTCTCGATTATAAATCAATCGGAGGAATGCATTAAAAAAAATGAAAGAGCAAAGAGGTAATAGCTTTTAAGATAACTATGCTAGAAGCTACGCTAGCATAAAACACCAAAACATAATTAAAGCCGAATGTTTTGAATGAGCTAAAGGCTTACAGATGTATCCTCCCATGCTGGCTCTCGAATCAGCAGCAACAATAACCCCCTCCTTAAAGATGAAAGCGAGCGTGGTAGTGCCTTTCGCGGGCTTCACCATTTGGACCGCGTCCTTCTGGAATCCATCAAACTGAAGAAAACACTCCATACATTAACAATCTCAGATCCAGCAGAAACAAAACCCGCAAATTCATCTAGAACGGACATCAGAACAGGCCGGGAGTTGGAAAGAAGGGGGCGCTGAGATGTCCTCGCCAAGATCGTCAATACCGCTTCCGCGAACCGAAGAAAGCGATTCGAGGCCGCTGAAATCGAGCTTCATGATACTCAATTCTGGAAGACAACAACGAAAGCAGGAAACCTAGATCGGCTGAACCGGACGGCACCGAATAAGAACAAACTCCTTGTGACTTGCGACGCAAGAATACCAGAGGAACAGTGGGAAAAGATCCGACCCGGACCGTTATGGCTTGATGGGCCATCCAAATTATAATTCCAGATCCGAAACCCACTGCCCAACTTCTGAATAATATTTTAATGGATACAATATTTACTATTATTTCATTTGAAAATTCCATTGAGTAAATATGTTTTTGTTTTAAAAATAAATAAAAAATTTAGGTGCAAATTAGAAAGGTATCTTTAATTATAAGCATTAGATTTAGAAAGGTACTTGCAAACTAATATATTTTGAGTCTTAAAAATTACCCATACTCTGAGACCTTTAGTTGCCTTAATAATTTTAAAATAATATTTTAAAAAGCGTGTTTTTTTTCGCAAAAACTTGGTACCAAATATGATATTTTGTAAATATAATTTCCCCCCAATTAAAATAGAGAATTTATTTTAATTAATTTCATTTCTGGGTCCTCAGAGAAGACCAAGAAAGTGGCGATCGGCTCTCGATAATTTCGTTTCGGTCGCAGCCCGACCTCAGCCGGAGCGCAACGGAATCGAAGGCGTTCGTGGTCGATCGTTCCAAGAGCACTGTAGATCTACCTTCTATCGTCGCCGAGATCGGCACTCCTCAGGTTAAGGTACCATCCACCCGCATCCAATCGTTCTCCCCAATTGTGGGCGTCCGTCTTCGCCAAGATCTCAAGGCGCGGGCAGGAGGTCCGACTTCAGTGCGAACTATCGGTTAATTGCGTTTTATGGAGTTCAATTACAGTCCCGAGTAGAGTTCGTAATTCGACTCTAAATTTGTGTTGGTTTTCCTACAAACTGAGAATCGAGTTTGCTTCCTCTTTATGCCATTATGTTTGTTGTTGTCTTCCTTCTATTTTTGGTGAAAGGGAACGTATAATATAGTTCATAATCTATTTTGTCGTTGAGGCAAGCACCACCTGATATACGCAGACGAATTTGTGAATGACTGGTATAAATGCTATCTTTTTAGTTCTAGCCATTACGGTTTGGTGTATCTGGAAGGTATTTCTTTGAGGGAGAAGGTTATTCATAAATTGTTTGCTTCTATGAAGTTATTTTTCAGTACTCATTCGTCTTGATGTTGACTATTCCTCTCTTTGTTTTTTGGTGATGGACAGATGGAAAGATCCACACATTCTTTAGCATTCAAAGGTTCCATTACTGAGGCAATCAATGAATCAAGAAAGCAAAAGAAACTTTTCATGGTATACATTTCAGGTAACTTTGTTATCGCGGTTGTACTATAACTTAGCTTTTATGGGGTACAAAAGAACAGGTTCTTAAAGCTTGATGTTCACTTAGTATGTTTATCAGATTACGTATCACAAGACAAGTCCATTTATGTTTGGTTAATGAAAAACTTAGCTATTAAGCATCGAAATATTTGCATTAATAATCAACAAGTAAGAATAAACTTATTTCCAAGGAGCTTCCTTTATCAAAAATTACTCAGGTAATATATTTTTTCAAAAAATGGAGAAAGGACCTGCTTCCTTGAACATTAAGATGAGCATGGTGTGGGGATGTCAACAAATGAATTACCCTTTTGTTGTTACCTTTGACAAATAAAGATGGAAGTCAAATATTTTGAAGGGATGAATTTGAGTATCCATCCTTCGCATTTCATCCGCCTAAAACTGGTAGAAAACTTGAAATCTGTTTGAGCATAAATATATCCATCTGCTCCATATATTTATTCAGCTAAATAACTCACGACAATTTCTCTCATACCTTCCCTCCATTCCTTATCTCTTTGTTTATCCATTTTTTCAATTCTTCATCTCTCAAGGAGATAAACCCCTAAATAATTACAACAAAGTTCATAACATTATTAATCTTAGAATACTGAAAGCTTTTTTGAGTCCCTAGTTTTGAGAATCTTGCATTGGCATTATACTCGACTACTCTAGTGCCCTAAATAGGATCTCTTTTGTGATGGAGCTCATTCTCAGTTTGGTTGAGCACTTAAGGCTCCCTAGGTATTGGCCATAAGGTTATTTTGGTACCATCTAGTGTGAATACACTCACAATTCTGAATATGAAGCTGTAGTTTGTAGTCTCTCTTCTTTGAAGTGATTATAAGCTATTTTTAATCCATTTTTCCACTGTAGGGAAAATCACACCTTGGGATAAAATTTCTCAAAGTTTGTTAATAATTCAAGGTTAAATTTCACTTTTAATCAAGATTTTATTGAAGACATTACAATGTTATATGGTCCAACCATAGCATAATGCATATGCAGTATGTAATTGTAGATTCGGGTTGTATAATTTATTTGTTGTGCATGTTTCTTAAAAATAGTAATAGTTATCTTGATAATAATGTTTAACATCAAGTGTCAAAAATATGAATTTACCTCTGTTGTGTATTGCATAATAATTCAAAACCATTGATATAAACAAATTTATGTGTCACTTCAAAATAATAAGCAATCAATAGTTTCATGTAAAATATGTCGAATAAAAGTCTATGAAATACTTAAACACTAGACAAATGAATATAAAAATTCATGTTGGCCAACTAGCGGGGTACATCTAGAAGAAATTATATAGTGACCTAGTACATAGAATATGTTTTTATGTTTATATATTTTGAGAAACTTCTTTAATCAAAGTGATGTTAACTTGACCATGACTAGTGAAATTTGACAGACTAGGGAGTGATTTAGTCTGCATAAGTCTTATGAGGTAATATCCAGACAAAAAGCAGTCCTACATTGCATGTCTTTTGTGGCTGCATAAGCAACTTATGCATAGGATTTTTTTAGGTCATGCTTTTGAAGGGCAGAAAAATTTAGGATATTCTTTTTCGTCACTATGAAATTGCAGTCTTTGCAAATTGCATTAACAATCTATTTGATTTGTTAATTGCTCTGATTTCATGTGTTTTTGGGTTAAATTTTGATTTAGTGTTGGTTAGCTAGGTTATCATGGAGCAGTTAAATTGTCAACATGTGGCCTTATGTTGCCATACCCTAGCCAGCCACTCGTTGAACAAGATTTGTGCACCGTCGAGCATTGTGCAAGTCACTAAGATGACTAACACATACAACAACCACAATCAAACCTTATCTCATTAGGTTAGGTTGGTTATATGGATCCGCCTATACTATTGGATTCTATCCCCTACTATATCATCATTTATATTTAAATAAATTTTATCTTGTTTTACGTTGCTAATCAAGTTTTCTTTAGTCTTTTTCTTTCTCGTTTGATTTGTATATTTGTAATAGTTTCACATCGCCTAACTGGACTATCTATTAGTTGTTTAAATACATATCCGTAGTATCTTAAACGTCTCTAAAAATTTTCCTTAACAGGTGCAATCCCAACTTTCGTTTTAATATTCTCATTTCTTATTTTATTCATCCTCGTATGTCTTCATATCTATTTTAACATCCTCATATCTGCAACTCTAATCTTCTGTTCATGTGCTCTTGTCATGGTCCGACATTCAACTCCATATAACATTAGTAGGTCTAACTGCAATTTTATAAAATTTTCTTTTAAATTTTAAAGGTACTTTACGATCATAAAAAATACCTGATGTTCTCTTCCATTTCAATTATCCTTCTTGTATTCTATGTAAACCATCTCTCTCAGCCCCTCTATCCTTTTGCAAAAAATAATCCTAAATATTTATAACTTTTAGTTACAGAAAATCTATTATCCCCTAACTTAACAATTGCCTCATTTTATTTAATATTATTAAATTTAAATTTCATATATTCTGTCTTTACTAAGTGCAAGACATTTTGCTTCTAGTGTTTCCTTCCATGATTCAAGTTTAGCATTTACTCCTTCATGTGTCTCATCTATCAAAATAATATTATCTACAAATAACAGACACCATGGTACCATATTTTTTATGTGTCTAGTGAGTTCATCTATGACTAGTATAAAAAGATAGGGACTTAAAGCAAATCCTTGATATAACTCTATTTTTATGGGAAATGCTTCGATTAATCCTCCTGACATTTTCACTTTTATCATTGCATTTTCATAAATATCCTTAATTATTTTAATATATACAATACTAGCACCTTTTTTTTCTATAATTTTTTACATAATTTCCTTTGAGACTATCATAAGCTTTTTCAAGATCAATAAATACCATGTGAAAGTTTGACTTTTGTTCTTGATATTATTTAATTAGTTGTTTGAGAAGATGTATACCTTCTATTATCGATCTTCTTGGCATAAGTCCAAATTAATTTTCGGTCATCATAGTCTCACTCTTTAATTTTTTTTCTATTATTGTTTCTCATAGTTTCATGATATGACTTATTGGTTTAATACCCTTATAATTTGTGCAATTTTGTATATCTCCTTTGTTTTTCTATAAAGGAACTAGAGAACTTATCCTCTACTGATTAGGTATTTTTTTCGTTTTCAATATCAAGTTGAATAACTTTATAAATTATTCAATACTTTGTTTACCTAGACACTTTCATACTTCTATCGGAATATCATTTGGTCTAACTATCTTTTCATTTTGCATCCAATTTAAAGCTTATTCTACTTTTAAAGGTTGAATTCTACAATAAAAATTTAAATTTTATACTCTTTTGACCAACTTAAATAACCTAAGTTAATTTGATCACTTAAACTTTCATTGAAATATTGATGAAAATACTTCTTTCATCGCTCTTTTATTTCCTAATTTTGTATTCTTCTTTAATACATCTTATTTGGGCAAGATCTCTAGTCTTTTTTTCTCTAGCTTTAGTTATTCTATAAATATATTTTCCCCCTTCTTTTGTATCCAGTTGTCGATATAAACATTCAAAAGTTTCATTTTTAGTCTCACTTACTACTTTTTTTTTGACCTCCTTGTCCATGTATACTTTTTAAAATTTTCCTCATTCTTACAAGTTTATAATACCTTATAGGCTTTACGTTTTTCTTTCATTTTCTTATGTACTTTCTCATTCCACCACTAAGATTTTTTATTTGGTGGTGCACATTCTTTTGACTCACCTAGTAGATCTTTAGCTACTCTTTTTTTTTTTTTTTTAACTTTAATGTCATTTTATCCCATGTTGTATTTGACATAGTTGTGAAAAGTGCACGATTCTTGAGAGGTTAAGGCGCACTTAAGGCGTAGTTTTTCTCGTCTTATTAAAGTGACAAAAAATTTAAAGTCTAACTCATATCTTTATTACCCTTTAAATTAGTAGGTTGCATGCATGCAATACATTTTTCTTGTGTGACTCTTCCTCTCTCCTAGAAAATAAACATCAACCTCCCTTGCAAACCTATTTCAATTATTTCTCTTTATATGACTCTTCCTCTCCACTAAAAAATCAATATCAACCTCCCCTCTTTTTTCTTGCCTATAACATCAACATCAATATTAGTCTTTTAGATTTGGCTACACTTTCTAGCTTTTCTCCTTTTGTTTGGTCATAATGATACGGTTTTTTTCTCCCTCAATTTCGTCCAAAGTTATATTTACATTATTGTTTAATAGTTATGGGCTATAATTTTGTTAGTGAAATATTTTGGCAAAAATTCTCTATATATGTTTGAGTTATAAAACTTTTATGCCCAAGGCTCCTTCAGTAAGGCGTGTGCCTTATCTTGTATCTAGTACCTCAAGCCCCACAACACCTATGTGCTTTTGGGCGCCTTACGCCTTAAATAACTATGGTATTTGAGTCATCATGAATCTCTTTTAATACTTGTACTCCTATCCTCTCTTTAAATATGTTTTGTTTTTCATCTTTTAACTTCCACCATTTAATCCTAGAAGTTATATATGTTTTTCTTATATTAATACTATGGTTAAAGTGTATATCCAATGCTACCAACCTATGCTGGGTAGTTAAGTTTTCTCCAGGAATAATTTTACAATCTTTACAAATCTTTCTTACCATAAAAAAGTCAATTTGCGACTTATTATTTTCACTTTTAAACATGATCAAATATTCTACTCTTTTTTAAAAAACATATTAATTAGTATAAATTCATATACTATTACAAAATCTAATATAGTTTTTTTTTTCGTTACTTGTTCTAAATTTATAACTCCTGTGCACCTATTGTATTTTATATTTTTTACTCTATTTAGATCTCTTCCTATTAAAATTGTTTCGTTTGACAGAATTCTTTGTAATACCTCATCTAAATCTTCTCAAAACCTAACTTTAGTGTTTTTATTTAATCCTACTTGAGGTGCATATATGCTAATTGTATTAATAGTTTCTTTTGCTATCATTTTCTTAAGAGCTATAATTCTATCATCTTTTCTAATTACTCCTACTACTTCATCGTTTAATTAACTATCTACAATAATAACTACTCCTTTTCGTATTATACTCTTTCATCTATACTATAACTTAAAATTTGAGTTTTCTATCATCTTTGTCTACTCTCCTATCCATTTTGTCTCTTATAAATATAAAATATTAATAATTCTTCTTTTAATCATAGTATCTATTACTTCCATTGCATTATCAGTGAGCATTCCTATATCTCATATTCCAAATTGTAAATGATCAGTTTTCCTATGATATTTATTTTTATCCAACCTATAATATGAGAACTCTTGCATATTTAACGCTACATCCAAATTCTTATGGAGATATAGTGGTCTTTGTTGGGATGTTAACTCTGCAATGCATTCCTTTCGGAGAACAATCTAATATTAACACAATATCTTGATGGATCTATTTATTGAAATTTGTCGAAGTTCAACACTAGCTGACAACCTAATGCAACTCTTTCTCTTTTTCATCTAGGATTGGGACCGGCCACGAGGGGGTTAACCATACACAGGACAAAAAAAATAAAGTTCATGAATTTAGGAGTGCATCCACGTTTAAAATCGTAGAAGTACTTTGTTTAAGGTGCTTGCTTTTTTAAAATCATTATTCTACCAGTTCAACTGAACTTGTTTTAAGGATTCCCTATGATAACCTTTGAGCATCATTTGTACACGAGGAAAAAAGTCGTGTGAAGGTTGTTGGAATGCTAGGTCCAATCAGTGATGCATTAGGAATTAAAATTTTTATCAAGGCCAATTGAGCTTGCCTGCAAATTAGTACAATAGGAAAAATCATCTAGATGAGAATAAATTGATACCTTCTGGATCGAAGTCATCCAAGTGTCTGACCTCATGTTGTCCACATGGTATGAAACTCCAGTGTAGTGGAGGAGGTGATAGCGTCCCGACATCCAACATCCTTCAAGAAAGGGAGAGATCATCCAACACCGGGATGATCACGAGAAGTGGAAGAGAACCCAATCAACTCTTGATTGAATCTCGAGGAGGGAGAGAGGGAGAAGTTGGTTAACAATTTGGTTTGTGTAGAATCCAGTGAAGGGTGGCTGATCACCTATATATGTCCTGATGGCATTATTCCGACAAGGCAAGGAAGAGCGAGAAAGAAGATCACAATTAATTTTCATCTTCCCCATATCTTTTTATGTCTCTATAATCTCTATTTGGTAAGAAGTATTCTCTAATAATTAAGGGCATTGTTCTTAATTAATTCTACTACACTTGTAGAATTAATTCGATTGAAATTTAACTACAGTTTAATATTTGATAATGATCTTAATGTGTCTTAATTGAGTAATCAATTTCTCTCTAATTAAAAATCCAGTTGACTCTTAGCTACATCGATACACTGGGATGACACTATCACAAAGCACAATTTGCCAGGATGACACTGGAGCGGAGCCATTAAGAAAGTTTAGAAAAATTGTATAAATCATTTTAGAATATCTAGAACAACCATTTTCAAATCTTGTCTTTAAATGGACTCAACTCCGCCCATGTAGAGTTAATCTTATTGTGGCCGGTTCCAAGCCCAAATAAAGGAGGAGGGTTGCGTTAGGTTGTCAGTCAGCGTTAAACTAAGGCAAATATTCAATGAATGGATCAATCAGACTATTGTACTAATGTTAGGTTGTTCCTCGAAAGGAATACGTTACAGGGTTCGACTGTAACGTCTCGGCAAGGACCGCTACATCTTCAGAACTCGGGTGCAGTGATAAATATGCAAGAGTTCGCATTGCAGGGTCCGACTATAACGTATCAGCAAGGACTGCTACATCTCCATGAGAACTTGGATGTAGTGTTAAATAAGCAAGAGTTCTCACATCATAGGTTGGGTAAGAACAAATATTATAGAAAAACTAATAGTCTAAGATTTGGTACATGAAATATATGAACCCTCACTAGTAAAGCAACGGAGATAGTAGATATGATGATTAGGAGAAGAATTAATATTGTGTGTGTACAAGAGACAAAATGGGTAGGTGAGAAGGTAAAGATTGTAGAGAACTTGGGTTTTAAGTTATGGTATACAAGAAAGAGTAAAACAAGAAATGGAGTTGGTATTATTGTAAATAGTTCGTTAAAGGATAAAGTTGTAGGAGTAATTAGAAAGGGGGATAGAATTATAGCTCTCAAAATAGTAGTGGAGAAAGGAACTATTGAATATAATTAGTGTATATACACCTCAAGTAGGATTAGATGAAAATACCAAATTAAGATTTTGGGACGACCTAGATGAAGTATTACAAAATATTCCGCCAAAAGAAATGATTTTAATAGGAGGCGATTTAAATGGGCATGTCGGAGTGAAAAATAAGGAATATAAGAGGGTACATGGGGGTTATGGGTTTGGAACAAGAAATGAAGAAGGTAAAACTATATTGGATTTTACAATAGCATATGATCTTATATTAGCTAATACATTTTTTTAAGAAAAGAGAAGAACACTTAGTCACGTTCAAAAGTGAGAATAATAAATCACAAATTGACTTTCTTATGGCTAGAAAGAGGGATAGAAAGATTTGTAAAGATTGTAAGGTCATTCCGGGAGAAAGCTTAACTATCCAATATAGATTAATAGTATTGGATATACGCCTCAAACAAAGTATTAATAGAAGGAAAATATACATGACTTCTAGAATTAAGTGGTGGAAATTAAAGGATGGGAAACAAAATATATTTAAAGAGAAGGTAGGAATACAAGTATTAGATGCAATATACGGTGATCCTAATACGACATGAGATAAGATGATATCAAAGTTGAAGATTGTAGTTAAGAGTGTACTCGGTGAGTCAAAGGGCATGCACTATCAAGTAAGGAATCTTGGTAGTGGAATAAGAAAGTACAAGAGAAAGTGAAGGGAAAACGAGCCGCTTATAAGGAATTATATATTTGTAAAAACGAGGAAAACTTGAAAAAATATACAATAGCCAAGAAAGAAGCTCAAAAAATAGTGAATGAAGCTAAGACTGAAACTTTTGAATGATTATATCGAAAATTAGATACAAAAGAAGGGGAAAGAGACATTTATAGAATAGCTAAAGTGAGAGAGAGAAAAACAAAAGATTTTAATCAAATAAGATGTATTAAAGATGAATGCAATAGGGTACTAGTAAATAATGAAGAAATAAAAGAGCGGTGGAAGAGATATTTTCATTAACTTTTTAATGAAGGTTTAGATGACCAACTTAATTTAGGTAATTTAAGTTGGTCAAATGAGTATAGAAATTTAAATTTTTATCGTAGAATTCAAATTTTAGAAGTAAAATAAGCTTTAAATGGAATGCAAAATGGAAAAGCCGTTGGACCGATGATATTCCGATAGAGGTATGAAAGTGCCTAGGAAAACAAGGTATTAAATGACTTGCAAAATTATTTAACATGATATTGAAAACAAAAAAAGTGCCTGATAAATGGAGGATAAGCACTCTAATTCCCTTATATAAGAATAAGGGAGACATACAAACTTGTGCAAACTATAGGGGTATTAAATTAATGAGTCATACCATGAAACTTTGGGAAAGAGTAATAAAAAAAAGATTAAGGAGACCACAGTTCTCGAAAATCAATTTGGATTTATGCCAGGAAGGTCGACAATAGAAGCTATACATCTTCTCAGGCAATTAATTGAAAAGTATCGGGAGCAAAAGCAGGATTTACACATGATATTCATTAACTTAGAAAAAACTTATGATAGAGTTCCAAGAGAAATTATATAGAGAATTTTAGAAAAAAGAGGTGTTAGTGTAACATATATTGAACTAATTAAGAAAATGTATGAGAAAGTAACGACTAGAGTAAAAACTTCAGGTTGATTAACTGAAACATTTCCAATAAAGATAGGGTTACATCAAGGATCAGCTTTAAGTCCCTATCTTTTTATACTAATCGTGGACGAATTCACTGGACACATTCAAGATACAGTACTGTGGTGCATGTTGTTTGTAGATGATATTGTTTTGGTAGATGAGACACGTGAAGGAGTAAATGTTAAACTAGAATCTTGGCGGAAAACATTAGAAGTGAAAGGTTTTAGGTTTAGTAGAGTAAAGACAGAATATATGGAATTTAAGTTTAGCAATATTAGATGTAATGAGATAAGTGTTAAGATAGGAGATGACGAGTTATCTGAAACTGAGAGCTTTAACTATTTAGGATCATTTTTACAAGGTGATGGAGGGATTGAGAGAGATGTCTTACATAGAATACAAGCAGGATGGTTGAAATGGAAGAAAGCGTCGGGTGTTTTATGTGATCGTAAAGTACCTCTAAAACTTAAAGGGAAATTCTACATAACGGCGATTAGACCTACTATGTTATATGACGCTGAATATTGGGCTACGACTTGAGCACATGAGCAAAATATGAGAGTTGCAGAGATGAGGATGTTAAGGTGGATGTAAGGACATACGAGAATGGACAGAATAAGAAATGAAAGCATTAGAGAAAAAGTCGGAGTTGCATCTATTGAAGAAAAACTCCGAGAGACACGTTTAAGGTGGTACGGATATGTACTTAGACGACCAATAAATGCTCCAGTTAGGTGATGTGAAACGATGACAAATATACACATCAAACGAGGAAGAGGAAGACAAAAAAAAACTTAGTTAGCAACAATAAAACGAGATAAAATTTATTTAAGTATAGATGATGATATAGGAGGGGATAGAGCCCAATGGCATAGAAGGATCCATATAGCCGACCCCACCTAGTGGGATAAGGCTTGGTAGTTGTTGTTGGTTGTTGTTGTTGTCGTCTTTAAATGGGATCAATTTTAAAGAAGAATTTGCTCCAACTAGATCAATAATTTTGAAATAGTCATTCTATGTTATGGAATATATGGACATATTTGAAGGGTTACAAACATAGGCCAAAAATCTAAAGGGAGGTTACATTATTTAAGCCAATTTCACTAAATGAAACCGATTATAAAGATCTGAAGATTGAATATTACCTTGAGAAAGGAAATCCTATTATAAATTAAATACTATCCTACACATAAAATTTCATACATGCATACTTAAGAAATTAGATAATCCAAAAGTGATAATTTTGTTAAATATATCACCATAAGTCCCTACTTCACTTACATTTGAAGAACCTGATTCATAACTTAACTCCAAATGCATGTTGTGGTGATTTGGTTCCTTTAAATATATATGCCCATAAACCATAATGCAAACAATGTTATAGTCTTACATAGTGGGTGACCGTTCTCTTAAGAATAAAAAACCTTTAATGCCATAACCATAATCCAAAAGAAGTAGAAGAACCACTCATGAGTTGGTCTTTAGACATCTCCCAGTTGGTGACCTTAGAGAAAGTGTTTTATTGGGTTTAGGGTGAATTGTCTTATAAAAATTTCTCTAGGAGCCTTCTTTTGTTTGGGTATGCTATGAGAAAAAAATGATTCTAATGCTTGCTTATTTAACCATAAAATTATTAAACGTAAGGTAAAATTTTCAAACTGGAGAATTTACTAATTTATTCAAACTTCCATAATAGCATGTTACTTTGTTATAAGTGAGGCATAGATAGCTTTTTTACCTCGTGGTCAGTTCCATTGTATGCTTTCCCCAATGGACAAGGAGAAGACAAAATAAAAGAGGTTGTAATAGAATTTGTATTTCTCAAAGGTCAAGACTCAGAGGCGTTACTACTATTCCTCATTGAAAAGAACACTCAAATGGAAGATGTTGACAACTTGCCTAGAGATGACTTCTCCTTGGTGAGTAAGAATAATGCAATTTAAAATTAGAAATGTTTGAATTTGAAGTTTTAGATCAGGAAGTTTTAAATTTCCTGGGTGAATTTTCAAACTTGTAGGAACTAGGGATTTATCTTGGTTAAGTCATAGCAGATTAGGGAATTTTCATTAATTTTTAGGAATAAGTTATTTAGAGAATTGGTATACTCTCGATCAAGTTATTTCAGGAATGAGTTAATTTTTACCAATTTTTAAGGAGAACCAGTTATGGTTGGAGCAGGGATTTAGCTTGGTTAAGTCATAGAAAATTAGGGAATTTTAATTATTATTTTAAGAATAAGTTATTAGAGAACAGGTACAAGTTAATTACTGTTTTTACAGAGAATTGGTTATGTTTGGAGCCTTTGAAAGAGGCATCAACCTTCATTGTTATTCCATCATCCAATTAATTAAACTTTGCTTTTCTACTGTTGTTTCTTCTTTGAAGATACCAATTGAAGCACACGACTGTATAAGATTTGCTGGCTACAACAGATAAATTTATTGTCTTTACACTTTTGTTGCATCAACTATTATGATTTGAAGCATAAACATGGGCAAACTAATATATTTTGCATATAAAATGTGTAAATGCCTTTTCATAATTTAGTTAACGACCTCGTATTATGTTCTGTGCAAATTAAAGTGACAGCAGTCAATGAAAACATGGTCATCAATGTAGTGGGAATTGAATAATGATGTTTATTGTCAACGAAGTAGATAATTGACTTCTCTGACAATCTAATCATAATGAATTTTTAATATTTTATCTTTCCTTATCAGGAGATGATGAAAACTCAGTCAAAATGGATGAAGATACATGGTTGGATCAAATAGTATGTTGTTATTTGTATTCTTATCAGATCAGACATTTAGAAATAGAGATATTTGACTGCCTTATTGTGCCCACCATTTTCCCTTGTTTTGTCTTTTGACATTTATTCCTTCAATTAGGTGGGTGAATCAATATCAAAATGTTGCATATTTTTGCACTTGACTGCGGGAAGTGTTGATGCATCACAATTTTCTGCAATTTGTATCCTATGCTGGTCAGGTTCTTATTGTTTGAAAGTTTGTGCAAGATTATCCAATTGAACTTTCAAAACAGGTTCATATTTATTTTTCTTAATTTAACTGGTCTTTGGGACCGTGCTGTCTCACCAACTGAACTGATAGTGAAATGACATTTACATTCTTTGATTCTCAACCTGGGAAATGTCAGTTAAACCTTTGACTGCATAAGATTAGGAGAATCATGTAGCTGGATCTCTGCCACACCACACAGATACAAAAGGGAGAGATTTATTTGTGTGAAAAATTCCAACTTTCATCTTCATTTTCCTGTGTTGTAAAATTCACCTCCTCATGTGAAAGCAGAAAAAGACACCTAATTTATCATACTAGGTCTCTCTCTGTGCAACATCAAACCTCGTTAAGTCTCATCTCCATCTACTGAACTCTATAGAAAAGTATCACTATTAAACTTCTCTGTATATATATTGTTAGATTGATTGATTATATGCTGGTTCCAAATAATTCCCTTTTTTGGTTGAAAAAAAGGCCATTCCTGAGAGCATCTCATTATATTGAAAGGAAAGGCTCATTTTTGGTTCACTTTTTTCTGTAGTTTAGTTTGTAGCAAGGTTTAAAATCTCGACTGATCGAATTTCGTCTCATGAGAACGATCTGATTGATATCGTATCATCCGTCGATACTATTTATATTTTTAAACATTAATATTAATTATTTGATTTTTTTTTAATTTTAGTTAATTTTTAAAAAAGAATTTAAGATTTAATTTTACCTAAATTATAAATTCGAATTTAGAATTTTAATTAAAATATCTTTTATTTTTTAATTTTTATTTAATATATAAATTAATTAATAATTTATTTAATTAAATTTTACAGTTTAATATATATATATATATATATATATATATAGAAATTTCACGCGATCGCCTCTGCGTCGTTGTCGCCGCCGCCTTTGCGTCGTCGCCGCCGCCTCTGCATTGTCACCGCCGCCGCCGCCTCCTTCCGATACGGTACGCGTTTCGGTTTCGGTGATTCGTCGGAACGAAATTTTTCGGTAATTTTGTCCGAAACGGCTCGGCTTTTTAAACCTTGATTTGTAGTGTTAGAGAACCTAGACGAGTTTGTCTCATCTTCTCAGAAGATACATGGATGAATCCTTCCTCATACATGATGGCTTTGTTATTTAAAGACACTTGATGTGGCATCTAATATTAGTCAAGGTGCACCCCATGCCTTTAAGTCTCATCAGGCAGGCAACTTCTGTCAATTGTGACCTAAGCAGGCCTCAGAATTGCTAGGAGAGTGCCACCTACTAGAGAAATAAAAATTCAACCAACTCTCATAGTGAATCTTATATCATCTAAGCTAGCACTTTATTTCCAAAGCAGACAATAACTTTTTCTTTTTTTGTCAATTATTTTGAAGTGTTCGCCTTGGCTATCTTCAACTTTCTCGCACTATGCCACCAAATTTTCTTTTTCTGTCATTGTGCACTCTCATAGCATAAAATCCATTCTTTCTTTTTCTTTAATTATGATTTTGATTTAATTTCTGATTTATTTTCATTTCTTAATGGGTTAGATTTTGACTAGATTTTGTTTCAAGTGGAACCAGTTGAATGATTCTAAGGTCCTATTTTTTTTTCACTTATTTATGTGTCTTGCAGTGTCTGCTGTCAGCATATTGTTCATGTTTTACATTGTGGGAGTTTATTGAAGTCTAGGTAGTGAGAAAAGAAGATCAGAAATGAAAGGAAAAGTTGCCTTTTCTAATCTGAAGATAATTTTCTTTTCCTATTCTTTTTGTTTCCAGATGTAGCTTCCTTCTAAAGTCCAATTGGCAAAACAATACAATGCTGACATTTGAAGTATATGAAAAATATTTATCTTAATATCTTAACTTGTACCTTCTATTTGTTAAGATTCCATGTGGCTGGTAATCACACAAACCCTCGCTGAGATTTATATAATATGCTCACGGTATTAAGCTCTACAAATTGGAACTCGTTTCTGTTTATCTTAACATTGTTCAGATCCACAGAGAGCTAGTCCAAGTATTACTGCTATTGGACTTAATGGTGTTATGCTATGGCATCATGGTAAATATGAATACATATATTTCCCTTGGGGGTGCACATTAGTTGTTCTGACTGACTAATATGGTTATTCCTTGTCTTGATTGTTGATTTGTCAGTGGGATACATTGCTATAGAAAATCTTTTGACGAATATTGACAAATCTTGGGCAGCACTGCAAATGCAGGTTTTTACTATATAAAATGTTTTTGTTGGTATTTATTGCTAGATTGTATTTACATCACACTTGCTAAAAGAAAGCCAAAGCACTGAGCCACTTGTTGCTCACAGGAGGCAGCTCTAACACTTTTGACAGTGGCACTCTCATCCAAAGAGTCTGACACTCTAAATACTGTTCCCAATTCCAGTGTGGTTCTTTCTGAACGATTAACCTCTGGTGAATCAAATGTTCCTTCAACTTCATCTGATAAACTGACTGGCAAGTCGGAATCTGAAACACCTGCTGATTCTCAGCAATTGGTAGGGGAGAGGCTCAGACAACCATTGATCCATTATCCATTATGCTTTATGTTTTTTTTTGTGGTACTAGCTTGTTATTTACTACTGCGTGCAGAAAGATAATACACTAGTGGGGGAAACCAGTTCTCAAGCTGATCCAATTACTGCTGTGAAGACTAGAAATGTGGATTGTTTAAGTGGTGAAGATCTGAATTCTATAAAGAACATTAATTCTACAACTTCTGATCTTGGAAAAAATAATTTCCCAATTTCAAATACAACTGTCGATAACAGTCAGGCTGCAGCTTTTTCAGATCCAGATGGGAACAATACTATACTTTGTTCAATACCTCCTCAGGTTGCTACTGAAGCACAAGAGACAACTACTCAAGTTAAGAAGATAGATTTTTCTAGTGGTTTGTCAAATCCTGTGAAGTCGAATGATATTCATCTTAATATTCGTATGCCAACTGGGAACAATCTCCAGATGAAACTAACTATAAATGATACTCTGAATTCTGTGAAAATCTTTGTTAACGAGAACTTGGATGGCATTCTAAGCTCATATGATTTGGCTGTTCCTTATCCACGGAGATTATTCAATGATGAAGGTAATCAACCTTTTAAAATTTGGCAACATTTTCAATCCTACCATATTTGGTAACTTTGTCGATATTGATCGTGTTAAAATTTCAGTGTCATTTCTCAGCTGTAGTTTGATCACCATGCTTTTATCAGTGTTATTTTGACTAATTTTATCATTTGATTCATATTAGTCATGATGAATGACTACGTTTGTATCGTTCTTTTACTTAGAGAGGCAATACTAGTTGGGCAATTGTCAAACCAAGGCTTAAAAGTTAAAATCTTGTGTTGTGTTGGATTCCCGGTTTCCAACCAACGATTTAGTTTTGTGATGTCACTTGCATGTATCGACAAGCTCCGAAGCATGATGGTATGCATTCAAACGAATTTTATACTTGGCTTGCTTAGTTCTAAATATAAGTTCATATTAATTAATGTCATGTGAATTAAAATTTCAGAGCAATAAGTAATAAGTATTATAATTGTTGTGACTATTGATTACATCTTGTTGATACTAAAATGGGTGTGATGCATTATGAGGGAGCAATGTTAAATTATTATCTACGATAGAAATTGTGTATTCAGCATAAACGTGTGAGTTCAACACTTATGCCAACACTCAGTATGCTTTAACATGCATTGAAGTGTTATGTGATGAATTTAGATGAGGTTCTATTCCTTTTTTACTCTTGAACTTTGTTTATTTACTTATCAAAAGAAAACTAAATTATCTTACTTCCAATACTCAACATGTTTGCTAATGTGTTTTCACAAGAAAACATGCCTATATTATTAGGACCTTGAGTGTGGGTCGTTTGTCTAGAGAGGGTTGAATAGCGTTTAATTTGCAAATACAACTTGTTTCTTGCTAGTACCTTAGCAAGGTTAATCACAACGGAAATAAATAAGAACAAGAATACAAATGCTAGTATGTTGATGTAACGTGGTATAGAACCCATTTTCCTATTCCATTGCTTATGAGTCTTCGATGAGTCACTCCCGAAGGCCCACTAGCTTTTTTCTTTCTTGAATTTCTTTTGAAGATAGATAAATCTCTTGCAATAAACTTCTTACAAGATTAGTACAAAAGTATGCTTAGAAGATTAAGGCTATGAGTACAGGAGAGAGCTCAAGAGATTAGAATAATAAGCATTAACACAGGCCTTTAAATCCTCCCCTAGGTCCTCCATTTATAGCCTTTAAACATCTTTAGCTTCACTTTCTATTTTGTGTTCTATCGCCAATCAATTGATTGGATTCAACATGAATCAATTGTGTTCTCAATCACTACAGTCTTCAATTTGTCAACTACTTCAGTCAATTGAATCCACTATGAATGAATCAACTACTTCATTGTACCCCCTAGGTCATCTAACCATTGTAGTCTAACTTCAATTGCTCCATCAATTCAGCTACAATCAGAAACATTATGTTTGATGATTGATCAATTTGAGTTGACTCAATCATTAATTGGCTGAACCTCCCATTGAGTCTACTCGATCGTTGATTATGACCATCCTAATGGCCGAGTATTTGCCTAAGTCGAGAACTACCCTCTTACATGTTATAAGTATCTCAACACTTACAACTCATTTAAGAGTTACCTTGCA
The DNA here is from genome assembly GCA_025175895.1 of Wurfbainia villosa. Classification (NCBI taxonomy): domain Eukaryota; kingdom Viridiplantae; phylum Streptophyta; class Magnoliopsida; order Zingiberales; family Zingiberaceae; genus Wurfbainia; species Wurfbainia villosa. The sequence goes on from CM045990.1 coordinate 37,414,930, forward strand.
GCTTGATGTTTGCCCATGAAGCCATCTCTAGTCAAATTGTCATAACTCCCTTGATGCATTGAGCCCTTGGCTTATTTTATGTGGTATCCTTCACTCTTCATCCTTGTAATTCACTTCCTTCTGGGTGTCATCAACGTTGTCATCTCGATGCTCCTCGTCTTATTGACTCTCGGGTATCCTATAACATCCTTCTCCAATTTCCAATGGATCTCGAGCCATCTAACCAATCTCTAATGTTGTTGTGCACCAAGTTGTCGAATGCATTCCAATAAGTCCCTGCATGACTACACATTAGATACCCAGAATAACCCAACTTAAATCCTTAACACATTAAAACACATTGTCGAGCCCGATCACTTGAGAAAATATCAAGTTAGATAGTTGAATTAGAAATAACTTTTTCTCTTTTTTTTTTTCAATATGCGTGAAGATAAATTCATTTAAATTTTACTCCTATAAGTTTCTTCTACTTATTTACTTATAAAAAATAGTTAATTAAATTGGAATTTTAGAGAAATAAGCATTAGAAAATAAAAAATACTTTAATTCATCTTAATACATGTGGAAGTATGTCGAACTATATCGAGTATCATCAGGATAGAATACCATTGACACAATTGATATGGGTAGCACATGAGATTACGTGTGCTAATCAACATTGGATTTTCCATAATACTGTAGTGGGTGCTTTCAAGTTAATGGAAGCATATTGTTACTCATAAATCATAGGCAAAACAACTTAATACCGTTACTAATTTTTTGTTTAGTTTTTTTTTTCTTTTTCTCTTTTAAAGTTTTTATTAGTTTTATATTCCTAATGGTTTTTAACATATTTATGCCTCATTTGCCTTTTTTCATTAGGTAGAATTAGATGGCTTGGAGAAACCATATCATTGAAGTCCAAAACAACTTTATTTCTATCAAAATCTTGTTACTGTCAAGGATCAAACTTGACATTTAGTTCTACTTGTGGCCGAAATTTAATTATTTTCAAGAAACCATCTTCCTGTTGCATTTGATACCAAATGTTTGTATTGATCCCATTGAAGATGAATACTTAAATTGTTGGTTTGGCTCCTACTGAAAAGTCTGATGTTTCTACGGGGTTACTAAATATTCAAACAGGACAGTCTTGTGGTAAATAGAAAAATGGGGCACTCCTAGTGAATCCCTTTTTCACTATTGGAAGTTTTCTGATTGATGGAATTCACAGTTTCCCCAGATTGTTGAGGTTGTTTCACATGAATCCATTGACTACGATGAAAAGCTATACCATGAATAATTTTGATAATGACTTGTATTATTTCAATATGAAGTTAAGTAAAACTAATCTTTGTAGCCCTAAATGGGATCTTGCTATATTCTTCTTAGTTTTTTATTTGCATAAACATTATTTTTATTTAATGGTTAGCCTTTTGGCATAATATGAACACAAATTGAGAAACAAAATTACTTTGTTTACCATTATCACATGATAATTGATTCTGATTCTGGTGTTCCATTGTATACGTGATTCAACAAACTGTAGTATCAATCCATTCTTTGTTTATGTTGACTACTTCACTGCCATGTCAGGTCCATGCACAGAATGTCTTAGTTTACATTAATTTTTATTTAACTTGAAGTCCTTGTGACTAAAGTTCATGCTAACAATAACTATTTTTACCTCACCATGAGTACTTTTTGAAGCCTTATTTTGCTTCAACTCCCCATTCTATCATGCATTTTGCTGGCATTATCCAGATATGACCTTTTATCAAACTTGACAGTAGAGAAATTATTCTGAACTCCACATAAATGTGACTTAATGACAATGTTGTTATGGAAAACTAAGCGCCATTCTTGAATTTAAAGATTTATGTATTATTTGTTTGTGCAGATATGCAGAGAACATTGTCTGAACTTGGGTTTGCTAGCCGGCAAGCACTAATAGTAGTTCCCCACAATCAAGCCAGTCAGCCTCGTAGGGTTCAACTTAGTATGGACATGACCACCTCAGATGACAGTAGCAGAGGGTATTTGGATTACGTGAAAAGGGTTTTGTCATATGTAAATCCCTTCTCCTATCTTAGTGGGAATCCTAGCTCATCAAATTCTGAGACGGTTGCAAGAACTGATGGCCCCTGGCAATACAGTAAGAGCCCTACTTATCGATTCATGCTCATTCAAGATGCTCGTCTTTATGCTCATCATGGATTATTTGAAAGCCCTTTTTAGATCTTCCCCAATTCATGTTTTTTTTTAGAAGAGACAATTTTCCAGTCTGTTACAGTTTTAATTCTCCTTTTTTTCTTAATAGGAAAACTTAATTGTGTGCATCTGCTTTTTCTTTTAGGCTCTAATCCAGCTCTTCAGAATCGCGCATCGGAGTCTGATAACCAAAACACTACTACGGACAGTAGTGCTCCAAGCAATGCGAGGCCGAGACCAGGTAGACAATTTGGCAGCAATATCCACACTCTGAGGCATGATGGCGATTCATCTAGTGACAAGAATGTTTTCTGGAATGGAAATTCCACACAGTTTGGAGGTGGCGACAAAAAATAAGGTCTTATCCGCTCCTTGGGCTACAAAAGACACAATCAGACCCACAGAAATTAAGGCTTCGTGTTCTTGATAGTTGCATTTCTCATACCCTTTGTATTTTTTTTTTGTTAAACACTAGACTTGTGCGTGAGTAAAATAAAATTTCTTCTGTATGAATCATCTGAGCCGTTAATGTAATAACATATCATGGCTGTGGCTGTAGACAAAACTGAGAATTCCCCGACAGTTTTCATGTGGTCACATATCTTATCAACGGTAATTTGTGCATGCATATGCCAGATTTTAGAGCACTCAGGCATGTTATGATGGTAAGACGGAAAACAAAGAGTGTTTCAGAATCTCTTCTTCCTCGCACAAACATGAATAATTACTTCCATATGTCCATGATTGATGCAAAATATGATTTGTTTGTCGTTAGCATCTCTGTTAGTTGGTCCCATAGTGAATACGAAAGAGGTAAATTATCAAGAGTATATGGTCCAATTCAAAATTAACGTAGTAGGAGAGCAAGTATCTCGAAAAGTTTATAGCCTTCGGAGATTGATTATTATTCATTGATATAATTATACTGTCTCAATGGTCACAAAGTCATGTGAGGACTCTATATGTACATCATGTTTCTTTACGAGATTGTAACATTCTCAAGGGTAAGTACAAATCAGTTGGTAAGAATTCATACTTATTTGTGATTGATGTTTCATTGAGGAGAAAATTGCTTTGCTTTAGGTTTATCGTTTACTTATTTATCATCTATCATCTCAAATAAATCTACTTTTAATTCATGTTCTATTTTAATCTTTGACTAATAAAATCTTAAAAAATTTCCATCCTCTGCCTTCTCGGTAAATGAAATAATTAGTTTCTACGGAGATGATATGATGATTAAGATATGGTGGAATTTGTGGATAAGATAAGAGTCGACTCTGAAGGAGATCTAAAGTTCTTTTTTAGATTCAAATGATCCTCACATATCTTGATCACCATATCAAAATCTATAGGACTGTCCATGATTTTCTCCCTCACAATGGCTACAGGACAGATCGATAGGGGTCGTTAAGTTCCATAATTTATCTCTCTTCAATGATCATGAGACAGATTGATAGAGACCATTAAATTAACTAATTTCAATCCTTTTACGGGGTAAAGGAAACAATTAGATAGAAAATATGTTATAATTTTATTTTCTGTAAATTGTCTCTGTCGTCGTTCTACTAGTTGTTTCCTTCCTTTGTAGGAAATACTTGATATGATTGGGCGAAAACATCTACCATTCTGATTATAAATTTAATAAAGACGCCTGCTATAACTCGGTGAAGATACTTCAACTATAAAGGCCATGGCTATAATTAAACAAAAATACCTACTATAATTGAATAAAATGTCCATCATAAAATTTACAGTAATTTCCTAAAAAGGCGTACTCAAGTTTTTGAATTTATCAAAGGACGTACTATAATTTATTTTTCACCAAAGAGTAAAGATGAATAAAAATTCGGCTAAAATCGAACAAACCGACCGAATTGAAAAGTTCGGTTTAATTATTCGGAATTTTTTTAAAAAAATATCGATTTTTTTGACTGTTCGATTTCGAAACGAAAATAATCGGTTAAACCAATTAAACTGAATTTGAGTGAATCAGTCGATTGATTTGATGTACAGTTGGCTCATTTTATATATACAGTTGACTCTTCTCGAGTCCAAATCCCGAGTACCTCGAGGTCCGAGCACCTTCCTCGTGGTCTTGGGTGGTGCTCAGCCGCGGAGAAATCCCAGCGACAGAGGTGCTCGGGCAGGTGCCCGTGCTCCCGAGGCCCCCTGCAGCACCCCATATCACCCTCCATGGTAACTGGGATTTCTTTGTGCCCGAGCATTGGAAGATGCTCGGCATCGTCGGAATCCATTCCGATCGTGGGCGCGACATCGGGATATGTCGCGACCACAATTGGGATGAATTCTAACTTCGATCTTGCCGGATTTCGATGATGTTGAGTGGCGATGGATGCTCAGGCAGGCTTGCTTAGGTGTGCGGAGAAGAGTTACGGTACATTTTCACTTTCGTGAAATCGGACGGTAGATCAGGTATAAGTTGCAGAACGGACGATGGATTGCAGTCACATCAATCGACTAATAGTTTCATCAATTGATTAATAGGTTCATCAGTCGAAAAATTAGTTTTTTCTATTTTTAACTGAATTAACTAATTTTTTATTAGTTTAATCCGTTCGATTTTGTTGAAAATTTCGATCGGTTCGGTTAACTAAAAATATTCAATTTTAGTTTAATAAGTTCGGTTGGTTCAGTTAATAACCGATTGCACATGTCTACCAAAGAGCACACCTAATTCAAATAATATCTCTTCCACAAACACTAATTCATTTATGTAAACATCCGAGTCACAATTTGAAATGTTTTTTTTTTTAGTTTGGATGCACATAACCATGGACATCTCTTCTCTCATCTCGGCAAAAGTTGAAACCCTTGAGAAGCCAAAACCTTTAACACAACTCATCTTCTTTCCCTTCCTCATTCAATTTTAGGATTTACGTCGAAACTCTCGTGGCTCACCTTCTTTTCCTCTCTCATTCGTGTTTAGAGTTATTACCAAAAGTCTAATAATATCTCGTCAAGTTTGACCCTGTATTCCAATGTTGGCTTATTTTCTTTCTGGCTTCTAAAGCTCACTCCATTTTAAGGATGATTAGTTTAGTCTTCTAAACTCAACTCCTGTTATAAAATGGTGCAAGAGTGTGGTTTAAGCTTTTGATCATCTACAAAGGTATATTTCAATTTTAAGGTTTAGTCAAATCTGAAATCCCCATCTCTTTCACACGTTTCAGATTTCTCTTTTACTTTTTTATTTGGATTCTTTTGAATATGTAAACCTTTGTACTATTCACAACAACCACTAGGGTTTGTTATTCCATATTTAAAATGTTAATACAATCGGTCTAGGTCATGATTGATCAAACACTCGAGTGATATTTTGATATTCGACAAAATATATGACAATGTGATTGACATGGAAAGTCCAAGCATGGGTCTTAACAAGGGAAAGTCTAAGCTTGAGTCTTGACAAATGGAAAGTCCAACATGGGTTGGCAAGGAAAGTCCAATGGTTGATATTAGCGGCGTAAAGTTCAAGCGGGAGTCTTGGCAACATAAGTTCAATAGTTGGCAGTGTAAAGTCCAAGCGGTAGTCTTGGCAGTGTTAGGGCAATCTCTTGCCGTAATATGGTTTTGATGGTATGACAAAGGGTTTAAGTTAGGTTGGTATGTTTAATTGATATGTGCGTTGGAGTCTTGCAGGACTTAGTAATTCACACATGGAGCATTGGCGGGTTCACCCTCACAACCTCGGTCCTTGAGTCGGAGAAGGATGATTTTGCGGAAGCCGTGCGCTTGGAGCATCCGAGGGACCGCCGGACGAGATGACTTGAAGTGAAGCCAAGGAAGCAGACTTCGGAGGCAAGAGACGCGAAGGAGTATTGCAGAGTCGTGCGTCTGATGCTGCTGAGGGATGTAGCCGCGAACGAAGAGAGCTTCGGCGAGGGACTTCGAGTGAGATGAGAGAATGAGTGAAATGTAAGTAACTCATTAGGTGAACTTGGCCGAATGACTGAGTGTCGGAGACTTGACCGCAAGGGTTAAAGTTTACCCGACCGCCGGAAGCTCAAACTTATGTTAAGTTTGAGTTTCACACGGCACCAGTCGACTGCCATGGAATGAATGATCGCCTCGAGTCAGTAGGAGTTCAGGTAGTATCCGATCGATGGGTTTAGCCCGGTACAATGCGCCATGGAATGACGATCATTGCCGCAGAGGATATCGCGCAGACAGAACCGCTCAGAGCCGATCGGTCGACAATGGGAAGTCGGCCGATCGGAGGTGAGGTTGAATGCCGCCAAGTGTGCCGTTGGACTACAACGGTCGGGATCCGACGTGTTCGGAGGCCGTTGGAGTGGCGGCAGTCGACTGCCAAGGGCAGCAGTCGACTGATGGCGGCCAACGGGAAGAAATCAGCCCTCTCTATAAAAAGAGAGGGTGTGGAGTTTTGGTGGGTTAATTCTCAAGTTCTAAACTACCATCCAAGTACTCCACAAGATTCAAACTCCTTCTTTTAGCTTTCTTTCACATCCATTGTAAAAGAGGGAGTGTGCTTGATTTGTAAAGGTTACCTCCACCTAGCTTGGTGCAAAGGAGAGACCATTAGTGGATTGGTTTTGGCGGAGTGATTCACCGAGGACGAATCGAGGACCGTGGATTAGCGGCGTAGCCGTGAACCACGTTATACCATCGTGTTAGCGTTTGTTTTATTGTTTATCTTTTGCTTTGTCTATTTGTATTTGTATATTCCGCTTGCGCTAATCTCTTGTAGACGAGTAATTTACAACGTCCAACGAACGAGGGCTATTCACCCCCCTCTAGCCGGCCATTCGATCCCCTACAAGTGGTATCAGAGCCAAGGAAAGCTTGTCGAGGACTAACCGCCACAACAAGAAACATTCAAAATGGCCGGCTCAAACATCCACCCACCGAAGTTCGACGGCGAATTCTCTTGGTGGAAAAAGAGAATGGAGGTATTCTTCGAGACCGATTTTGATATTATGCTAATAATGGAAAATGGGTTCGAGTTGCCTAGGGATGAAAAGGGTGAACCAATCGAAAAATCACGATGGACTAAGAAGCAAAGAGAGGAGCACCTTGCAAACTCAAAGGCAAAACATCATCTTTTCAATGTGCTCCCCCAACAAGAGATCAACTGGATCGGAGAATGTGCTAGCGCCAAAGAGATGTGGGAGAAGCTTATAGAACTCCATGAAGGCACATCCGAGGCCAAGCTAGCAAGGAGAGACCTCCTCCGCTCCCAACTATTCAATATAAAACTAGAAAAGGGAGAAAAGGTAACCTCACTACACTCTAGGTTTAAAGAAATTTTAATTGGGCTAACAAGTGTAGGTGAGAAGCTATCAAACCGGGACATGCTCATGAAGGCTATAGATGCCTTTCCCCGGTCCTCAAAGTGGAGCTCCATGGTGGACTCGTTTTACATCTCCAAGAACTTGGAAGTAAGTACCTTGGAGGAATTTTTCTCAACAATGGAGCTCCACGAAACTAGGCTTGAAGGAATACAAGAGGAGCCTAGAATTCAACCCTCAAGAGGAGTAGCATTGTTGGCAAATAAGGGGAAGAAGAAGATAGAGATCTCCTCCTCCGATGATGATGAAGCGTCTTCCTCCTCCATGGATAGCACGGAAGAAGCCTACATGGTAAGGAAGGTAAGACGTGCATTTAAGAATTTTAGATTTGATAAATCTCATGATAGGAATAGAAGACCAAGGGGGAAGATCATTTGCTATAATTGCCAAGGAGAGGGACACATAAGGGACAATTGTCCCCTCCTAAACAAAAGCAAAGAAGAAAAGAAAAAGAAGGAAGAAAAGAAGAAGAAAAAGGGGAGCAAGAAGAAAAAGGAAGAGGAGAAGAAGACAAAGGAAAAGGGAAAGGTCAAAGCCCTAAAGGCAAGGACTTGGGATGACCCATCCTCATCCTTCTCCTCATCATCGGATGAGGAGAATGCCTTTGTCACCAATTTGGCCTTGATGGCCTTTGATGACTTGGATTGCTCTTCGTCCGAAAATGAAGGATCAAGCTCAAGAGGAGAGAGCTCAAGTGAAGGGGGAGCTTCTACATCCTTCTCATCCGAAGAAGAAGAAGAAGATATAGAAACTATGGTAACGAAAGCTTCTCCTAAGAAAATAGTTTCCATAATTTCTAGTTTAACTAAGAACTTATTTGGAATGAAAAAGAAAAATAAAAGCATGCTTAATCAAATTAAGGCTTTGGAACATAAGCTAGAAAATACATGCTTAAATAATAATGATACCTCTTCTTGCCATGATGATGCATGCTCACATGATTATATGCCTTTGGATGTTAATGATGCATGCATAGAGGAAAATAGGGCATTAAGGGAAAAGGTAGATTATTTAACCAAAGCCCTAGAGAAATTCACAATTGGCTCCAACACATTAAATATGATCATTGGAAGCCAAAGAGCTAGCTTCAATAAGAAAGGCCTAGGATACAAAGAAAAGAAAAATGAAAAGGCCTATAAATGCCTAATAGCTAGGGGACAAGATAAAAAGAAAGTAATTGCTAGGAAATGGATCCCCAAGGAATACTTAGTGAACCTAATAGGAAAGAATTTATTTTGGATTCCAAAATCCATCCTTAAGGGTTAGGATAACCCTAGGGTAGTCAACCATATGGACTTGACCTATATCACATTTTGGTTGACTTAGGATGACGGGACAATATTTTTTTTTTAGATAGTGTTGGGTGATGATAACGTGCCCATAAATAGATAATATTGCTTAAATCATGATGGTTAATGTAATTTCTATGTATGGTTGCAATCATGATTTATGATTTTGATATTGGGCACATCATCATGAGAAATAGGTTTAAATCATGCTTTAGGTGATACTTTGCTTATTATCATGATATAATACCTAATGCATGGTTATAATTCAATGAAAACATGTATTTCATGATCATAATGAGAAATTAAATCATATATGTCATTATGATCATGTAGGTTGTTAGGTTGATACTTAACCATGATAGAATTGCATGAATATATTGGTTAAGTATATACAAATACCCCCTAGGATGCATCTCACACTCACTATAGGCTAACTTGATTGCAAACTTAGCATGGGTGAGATATTAGGATGATACAAATGTCCACTAATGCCTATGACATTTAGATGGTCATTTAAAGTATCAAAATAGCAATAATAGACCAATCATGGGGAAGGCTTATGTTTAATTCATAGACATATTGCCCAAAGATCATGGTTGGATATTTCATATGTTTTCAAAACAATTCCTTAATCTAAAATCTATGTATTCATGTTTTGGAACAATTCAAAGCAAGACTAGGTGTTAAAATGGATACTAACATGCTCAAAAACTAGTGGTTTTTTTAAGTGTTTGGATTTTTGGAAAATCTCGGAAAATATAATGATTTTTCATCAAAAACTATTTTTCCTTGATAGATATACTTAAAAGAAATATGCTCCTCAAATTTCATGATTTTTCAAATTTTCTGGAATTTTTAATGCATTTCTGAATTTTAGCCAGAAAATCAGAATTTCGGAAACTATTGTGCCAATCGACTGCCATACTGATAGCAGTCGACTGCTCACTTGAAAATCAGCCTACAATTTTCTGATTTTAGACTTTAATCATGTTTTTGGTATTTCCCTCCATTATACTTGATGCCATGAGTTTATAACTTAGTGTTAATCTTTTTGATGGTGTCAAAGGGGGAGAAATAATTATGTTTAAGTTAATTATTTTAGGGGGAGAAATATGGAGAGTTTCATGGATTAAGGGGGAGTTGCATGTTGTTATATCATGTTTATGTTTACATGCTTTCTTACCTTAGAAATTTATATCAAATGTTTTTACATAACTTAAACCGATTGCCACACATCAAAAAGGGGGAGATTGTTAGGGCAATCTCTTGCCGTAATATGGTTTTGATGGTATGACAAAGAGTTTAAGTTAGGTTGGTATGTTTAATTGATATGTGCGTTGGAGTCTTGCAGGACTTAGTAATTCGCACATGGAGCCTTGGCGGGTTCACCCTCACTACCTCGGTCCTTGAGTCGGAGAAGGATGACTTTGCGGAAGCCGTGCGCTTGGAGCATCTGAGGGACCGCTGGACGAGATGACTTGAAGTGAAGCCAAGGAAGCAGACTTCGGAGGCAAGAGACGCGAAGGAGCATTGCAGTCGTCGGCTGATCTGCAGGGGACGTGGCTGAACGAAGAGAGCTTGAGGACTTCGAGTGAGATGAGAGAATGAGTGAAATGTAAGTAGCTCATTAGGTGAACTTGGCTGAATGGCTGAGTGTCGGAGACTTGACCGCAAGGGTTAAGGTTTACCCGACCGTCGGAAGCTCAAACTTATGTTAAGTTTGAGTTTCACACGACACCGCCGATCAGCCATGGAATAATGATCCCGAGTCGAGTAGGGTTCGGTATCCGTGATGGTTTATGTCCGGTGAATGATCGCCATGGAATAGCGGCAATGACCGGAGGATATCGCGGCGCAGAACCGCTCGTAGCCGATCGGCGGTCGACTACGGGTCGTGATCGACTAGTGAGAGGTCCAGTGATGATCGCCAAGTGTCGCCGTTGGACTCTGGCCGGGATCCGACGTGTTCGGAGGCCGTTGGAGCGGCGGCAGTCGACTGATGGCGGCCAACGGGAAGAAATCAACCCTCTCTATAAAAAGAGAGGGTGTGGAGTTTTGGTGGGTTAATGCTCAAGTTCTAAACTACCATCCAAGTGCTCCACAAGATTCAAACTCCTTCTTTTAGCTTTCTTTCACATCCATTGTAAAAGAGGGAGTGTGCTTGATTTGTAAAGGTTACCTCCACCTAGCTTGGTGCAAAGGAGAGACCATTAGTGGATTGGTTTTGGCGGAGTGATTCACCGAGGACGAATCGGGGACCGTGGATTAGCGGCGTAGTCGTGAACCACGTTATACCATCGTGTTAGCGTTTGCTTTATTGTTTATCTTTTGCTTTGTCTATTTGTATTTGTATATTCCGCTTGTGCTAATCTCTTGTAGACGAGTAATTTACAACGTCCAACGAACGAGGGCTATTCACCCCCCTCTAGCCAGCCATTCGATCCCCTACAGGTAGTGTAAGCCCAATGTGCTTTGGCGGGATAGACCATGTTAGCATGACAATAGCCGATGGAAGCACCAAAAGACTAGCGTATGGATGAACAAGTCATGGATGACTTGGAGGGATCCAATAGGCGTGAGACTGATGGAGGTGGCTAGAAGGCTTAGGTCTAAACTAAAGATGGTCTAGCAAGTATGAGGGCATCATACTTGGGGTTAAATCTCATGTTTGAGGTTATTAGTCGACTGATCAAGTGTTTTGACACTTAGCAGCCGAGTCGACTTATGGTGTCTGAGATTATGATCGATCATCGTTAGGAGTCGGCTCAGCGTTGTGACAAAAGGCTCGGAAGTCGATTGCCCGACGTTAGGCGATCGATGGTTTGATCGATTGATCGCCATGGAGGCGATCGATGGTCAATGTCGCGGGCACAAAAGATTTCCGAGTCGACTGTTAGGGTTTGACAGTCGAGTGGAGGCATGATTAGTCAACTGATGGGCATGATCAGTCGACTGATGGTCATGATCAGTCGACTGATGGTCTATCCATTGGAACTTTTCCGTCGTGGATTAAGTCGTTGTCTCACAACGGCTACAGGAGAAGTAGACTGATGGTCTCTGTAGGGGATCGATTGGATGCTAGAGGGGGGGGTGAATAGCGCGTGCTAGTACCGACGATGGAATTCGATCGTGATCACGTCTACAAATCGTGTTAGCGCAGTGGAATAATAATAATAACACGAAACACAATCACAAACACAAGATGTTTAACGTGGTTCGGAACCGCACGGTTCCTACTCCACGGATCGAGCTCTAAAGAGCTCTAGCGATGCCAATGCAATCACTAATCACAACTACTCCTTCTCGACACAAGTCGGAGGCAAAGAAACCTCTTACAACAATAAGAAATAGATACAAGCAATTACAACAATAAAATACAATGCAAGCAAAGAAAACTACTTTACAATTGCTCTTTGAATGCTTGATCACTTGGTTGCTTGAAATCAACTTGGAGACCCTAATTTGCAACAGCAAATCGCCCCAAAAACCCTCAAAAAACTATCTCTTTTTCCTCCTTCACGAGCTCCTTTTATAGCTTCAACCTGTGCTGGAAAAAGTCGATCAGTCGACTGATTCCACTGTTGTCGTGAGACAACGGCTAGATCCATGCTGGATAAGTCCAACGGATCCATCATCAGTCGACTGATCAAGCCATCACTCACGTACCGCAGCGGCCGAGTGAGACTCCATTCTCGTGCTCGATTTTCGAGCACCGCCGACCGATCACAAGATCGATCATTGCTCGATAATCAGTCGACTACCCACCTATGGCAGTCGACTGCTAGGGCAATTCCCGCAGTCAAACCCTAGTTGACTCAGGCCAGTCGACTGTCACATGACACCAGTCGATTGACACACCTCAAACATGAGGTTTTAGCCCAAGTATGGTTCCCCCATTCTTGTTAGACCACCTTTGGCCTAGACCTAAGCCTTCTAGCCACCTCCATCAACCTCACGCCTCTCGGATCCCTCCAAGTCATCCATGACTTGTTCATCCATCGCGCTAGCTTTCAGGTGCTTCCATCAGCTATGTCACGCTAACGGTGTCTACACCGTCAAGGCACATTGGACTTACGCCGCCAACCATTGGACTTATGCTGCCAAGACTTCACCCTTGGATTTTACACCGCCAATATCCCCTTGGACTTCTCAAATGCCAAGACTCAAGCTTGGACTTTCCCTTGCCAACCCATGTTGGACTTTACCTTGCCAAGACCCATGCTTGGACTTTACATTGCCAAGACCCATGCTTGGGCTTTCCCAAATGCCAAGTGTCCCACTTGGACTTTCCATGTCAAGTACCCAAGACTTGGATTTTCCCATGACAATTACATTGTCATATGTTTTTGTCTAACATCAAAACATCTCTCGAGCCAAGCTCGAGTCCTGGTCAATCGTGACCTGGGTCGATTGCACCAACAATCTCCCCCTTTTTAATGTTTGACAAAAACCAAACAAACCATTTGAGTTAGATCATCTAACTCAAAAACTCCTTACCAATTATCCCAAATTGGTAATCTTATCTTTCTCCCACTTTTTGACATATATCAAAAAGATTATCTCTCCAAGGAGGTCAATGTCTCATGTCCCAATGAGATCTTACAATCTCCCCCTTAATCCAAAAATACCTAGGATGCCTACCATCTTCCTAGTGATAAGTCTCATATCACTCAAGAGAGACAATCCTATCCACTCTCCCAATTGATAACATTCTTTCAATAACTTCTCCCCATCAAGAAGAGAAAAATACATCCATTATCCCATGATGGATACCTCCCCCTAAAGGCTTGCTCCCCCTTGACCATTGCACCAACAATGTCCTTGGGAAGTCCCTAAGCCAATAGGAATTCTAAACCATCAAAATTAAGGTTCAAAGTTCAAACATGAACTCTCCCCACCTTAAATTTGATACATTACCCTAACACCTCTCCTAATCCATATCCAATGGATTTTCACCCTTTATAATGCTTTCCAAAGCATATCCTAGGGTTAGAAGTGGTCAGGAACCTTAACTGTAGCTGAACACAGGCTAAACAAATCTTGTTTTCCCGAAATCAACATTGGCAGTCGACTCCGTTAGCTACTAGTCGACTGCCACTCACATCACTCGACTGCCACCCAGGGGCAGTCGATTGATAACTGAAATTTCCGAATTTCAGTTATCAGAGTCGAATTTCAAAAAATCATAAGTAATTCTACGTATATCGAAAAATCATGAAATTTGATATGTATATTACTTATAGTCAATACAATGGGTGAAAAATATTTGAAAAATTATTTTACCCATAAAATACTGAAATTGACACAAAATTCAAAAATGAAGAAAACTTCTAAGTTTTGACTTACTTTGTATCAATCTCATCAATGGTGATTACTATCAAAAGATAGGCTACACCAAGATTTTTCAAAATGATTTTAAAATATTTTTAAAACCTTATTTTGTATCATATTCCTTGGTCTCAATGTACATGACTTGTACACAAGCTTTCCCAATGATCCACCATTGAAATTAAATGAATTTTAGTTCATCTAGATGCAAAAACTATGCACCTTAAACTCAACTCATATCCTAGCATCTCACATCTATCTAGGGTGTATAAATACACATACATGTCAATGTGATGTGAGATGTGAGTTTTGTTCTCCTTAATCTAGGGTTTCATGTATTTCCTAGGCAACCCTACTTGATTCCCTTATAAATGAGACTTCAAGTCATGCCATTGTCCTTAATTCAATTTTAGTCAAATTAAATGCATGAAATGATCATGACATAATAATAGTAATAATTAAGCATGACCAATGATCATGATGACATGATATATGATATAATTTAAGCATACATGACATTTATCTCAACCCTAAGCATGATCATGACATATAAGTGATGAAAATAAACATGATATCATGTCTTGGCATATGGCAAATCAAGGCATGACAAATAAGATATAAAGGTATATAATACCTAAATTTTAATATTAATTGTCATTTGATATAATTAAGTATATTTTTCCATAATATTACTTTTCTCCCTAATGTGCCAAAAACCCAAAATGACACACTATGACCTCTAAACCTAAGATGTGCCAATTTGATCAATTTATCAAACTTCTCAAATAATATTGGCACATCCTAAAATATTTTAGGATTAAAGCTCAAATGTATTTCCAAGGTAACCATAACCTTGAAAATAACCTAAAGTGTCACCTTTATCATGGTTGAGTTAACTACCCACTCAATCAAGGTTGCCACACCCTAAACCCATCTAGCGTGAATCAATCACGCTCTTAGGAATCCAAAATCTATTTGAGCTCCTAGTGTTAATTAGGTATTCCTTAGGGATAACCTCCCTAGATACCTTCCTAATAACCCTCCTAGGCTTGGTAGCCTTGGTCATTTTGGTCTTGCCTAGGTTGACTCTAGGGGTAACTCCCCTTGCAACCTTCTTAGTGGTCACCCTAGGTTTCCTAGAAACCCTAGCCACTAGACACTTACCATGGTTACTCTTAGGGATAACTTCCCTAGTAACCTTGGTCTTCCTAGACCTAGATTGTGTTCCATAATCAAATGGAACACTATGATAAGCCACCTTAGGCTTAGGTTTGTGACCCAAACCTTGCTTGCCCTTGGTTGACTTTTTTCTTTTAGGTCCTAAGTGTTGACTTTGAGATTTGGACCCTTGACTTTGACCATTAGACACTTTAAATTGATTTTGTATATTCCTAAGGGTCTTCTCAAGTTTTTCAAGCCTTGACCTCAAGGCTTGGTTTTCAATCTCTAATTGCCTAATTTTGAAATTTTGATTTGGTCTTTGGGCATTATCCTTTCTAGGCATATGCCTAGTCTATTTAGGATTAAGACCTAGGTGTTCTCCTATTTTCCTAATAGATTCCCTAGGTAAAACTTTTCTAGGGACATTAGTCCCAAATTTCTCCTTATTTCCTAAGTGGGCACTTTTAGCTCCTAAGCAAAAATATTTATCATTCCTAACATGCTCTTTATGATAAATAGCAACATTGCTTACATTATTTCTAGCATGTTTTTTATCCCTAGAAATTGAAGGTGCATAAATAAATTTTACCTTAGGGTTAGCTTTAGAAGCTCCCCCTACTTGTGATGATCCCCTTTGCCCCTTCTTCTCCCCCTTCGGGCATTGATTCCGATAATCTCCCGATAGCCGACATTTGAAGCAAATGATTTGCTCCTTGTTTTTCTTGGTGGGAACACCGGTTTCATTGACTTTTGACACTGGTAGACTCTTCTTGATTCTTTTAGGACATTTACTTTTGTAATGTCCTACTTCCCTACACTCAAAACAAGTTATGTGATTTTTATTTGAAATTGACATGCTCGAGTTATCTATGATGGTGATAGGTGCCAGAATTGGAGCTTCTTCATCTTTACCGGATGTCGAAGCTTCTTCTTGTTGCTCCGGAGTTGAGGATGCTCCAATTTCCTCCCCCTCAATCCTAGAGGTGGAGGTCTCCTCCAATTCTACTTTCTCTTCCTCCTTGGAAGTTGATGATCTCTCAACCTCCAAGTCCTCGCTTCCTTGTGAGGATGATGCATTAGCCTCTTCGGTTCCTTCCTCTTGGACCGGTGATGGGCTTTCATGGAGTTTGGCCACATGGCTCCATAGCTCCTTGGCATCTACATAATTGCCTAACATACACAAGATATTGTTAGGTATTAAATCAATTAAAAACTTCATTACCTTATCATTTTTCTCGAAGGCTTGGACTTGCTCTTCGGTCCATCTCTTTTTCTTGAGGAATCCACCTTTTGGTCCTCTTGGATAGCTATATCCCTCCATTAAAATAGACCATTCTTCGAAGTCCCTCTTCATTAGGAAGTCCTCAATTCTCACCTTCCATTATCTAAAACCTTCTTGTCCATAGAAGGTGTAAGGAATCGGTGTGTTGATATCCCATCTTAATTGCTCTTGGACTTCCATCTTCACCCTCTAGTGTGCTCCCTTTATTGTTAAACTTGAAGAGCAGCCTCGCTCTGATACCACTTGTAGGGGATCGATTGGATGCTAGAGGGGGGGGGGTGAATAGCGCGTGCTAGTACCGACGATGGAATTCGATCGTGATCGCGTCTACAAATCATGTTAGCACAGCGGAATAATAATAATAATAACAATAACATAAAACACAATCACAAACATAAGATGTTTAAGGTGGTTCGGAATCACACGGTTCCTACTCCACGGATCGAGCTCTAAAGAGCTCTAGCAATGCCAATGCAATCACTAATCACAACTACTCCTTCTTGATACAAGTCAGAGGAGGAGAAACACCTTACAAACTATTCTTACAACAATAAGAAATAGATACAAGCAATTGCAATAATAAAATACAATGCAAGTAAAGAAAACTACTTTACAATTGCTCTTTGAATGCTTGATCACTTGGTTGCTTGAAATCAACTTGGAGACCCTGATTTGCAACAGCAAATCGCCCAAAAAGCCCTGAAAAACCATCCCTTTTTCCTCCTTCACGAACTCCTTTTATAGCTTCAACCTGTGCTGGAAAAAATCGATCAGTCGACTGGTCGGGACCATCAGTCGACTGATTCCACTGTTGTCGTGAGACAACGGTTAGATCCACGCTGGATAATTCCAACGGATCCATCATCAGTCGACTGATTATGACCATCAGTCGACTGATCAAGCCATCACTCGACTGCTGACCACAGCGGTCGAGTGAGACTCCATTCTGTGCTCGATTTCTCGAGTACCAGTCGACTGATCACAAGATCAGTCGACTGCTCGACCAATCAGTCGACTTCCCACCTATGGCAGTCGACTGCTAGGGCAATTCTCGCAGTCAAACCCTAGTTGACTCAGGCCAGTCGACTTCCACATGACACCAGTCGATTGGCACACCTCAAACATGAGGTTTTAGCCCAAGTATGGTTCCCCCATACTTGCTAGACTACCCTTTGTTAGTAATATATGAGAGATGTCCTAAGGCAATCGCCTTATGTATGAACCATTTATATGATAAATGAAGATTCACTATTTGAGTATACATGTTTAATGTATTTGATTGGATCTTAAACTCATTTACTGAATGTCCACGATACGATTCACAGCATGAGAGAATTTGTGATTGGATCACAACTAGTGAGTATCTCTACATGTGTAATTGTGATGTATCGGAATTATCCCTAGTCGATGAATTGATGGATTTGGACACCATCAATTCTGTCGAGACTAGCACGAGGTATACTCCTTGGTGTATCCAAGCAGCTGATTCTCACTGGCTGGAGACATAGTGATGTCCGGAGTTGATCGTGGATGCTAGTTATGGTAACTAGTTCATTGGAGTGACCAGCCGTAAGACTTCATATGGTTCTCTGCATATATAGATATGTCAATGAAGTTCTTACTGTAGCTTAAGTACGATGTTCCTTTGACTTGCGGTATTCAAGTCATCTTGATCATGGAGACTTATGCTTTGACATCTTAAGCAAACATCTCTAAGGAGATGTGGACCCGGGATGATTGGGTATAAGTCGAAGTGATCGAAGGTGTTTGAATAGCCTATAAAGGATTCACCACTCCTTGCGAGGAGATGTATACCCATGGCCTCTCGTCGGATTGTTACTAAAGTCTTTGGCCAAAGCAATACATGTATAGAGTAAGGTACTCTTCGATACATGTGGAGTAACTAGAATCCGTAGGACGAGGAAATGATACTTGGGCTAGGTGTGACGTAGTCAGCCTAGTGGGGACTGACACAATAGACCATGTCCTGAACCAAGTGGGTATAAGATGAGTGAAGGGAATGGGGCACGATTCATTCGAGCATCAAGGGTTTCGAAATAGTTCGGGATCAACGTTTGATCTTTTCGGTTAATTGGGGATCATGATGTACTACTAGGTGCCACTCATGATCGTTCTATAATTAATGGTTAATTATAGAGCCAACATAAACCGAGAACCTATTTGGTCACACGCAACGAGTGTAATCCAAAGGATTTAAAAGCGAGCTTGAGAATGAGATTCTCGCATCGAGAAACTATGTTTGGTTGGACCAAACATAAAGCATGAAATTGTTTCAGGCGCAATGGAAGCGTGGATGGGCCGTGTCTTATGAAGACATAATGGATGGACCAAAATGGTTTGGTTCTACTCCAATGGATAAGAATAAACCAAAGGGTTTGGTTTATTTTAAACGAATGAACCAAAAGTTGGTTCGGTTCGTTTTAACTTAAAATAAACCATTATGGTTTGGTTTATTTTAACTTATCTTAATGGAGCGGGTTAACGGGCTTTATGGATATGATCCATTAACCATTAAGAGAATTAGTTCTCTATAAAAGTAGGCTTAAGGGATTGTTAAGCCCTAATCCAAAATCAAAACCCTAGCCAGGAGTTGCCGCCCAACCAGGTTGTGCCGCCAAGCTCCTTGCCGCCCAGCTTGTTTGTCTTTGCCGTCAAGACCCTTGCGGCCCAAGCTCCAGCCGGTGAACCTCGGCGACCCTCCGATGATCCCTAAAGGTTCGACATCAAGGTGAGCTTTGTCTCCTTGTTTTGGCCGGCGCCTATCTCCTCCACCAAGCTGTCCAGTTTTCTGGACAGCTTCTTCTCCTTCGGGCGTCGTTTGAGCCGCTTGACGACGGTTAGTGCTCCGACAGCGCTAACATACCGGGATTTGATCTCCGGTAATCCTCTGAGGTGGAGGACGAAGGATTCGTCAATCGGTTGACGAATACCTCTCCGGAGAAGCAAGTCTTGAGGACTTGTTTTTAGGTCCGAATTTGGATTCGGACCGTGATCATCTCTCGATCACGTCGTCTTCAACACGAGGCTAGTAACCCGTACGAAGATGAAGCTCGTGGCTTGGCGAAGTCATCCCGAGGAGCTCGGCGTGGATACGGATAGAGACGATTCTTACGAGGATCGTTCCGGTTGATGCCGTTCCCGCTACACGTCATACGGAAGGTATAACGTAGTTTAATTTCTTTTATTGCAATTTTAATTTACGGTTATGTCTACACTTGTTGTAATAGCATGCGTGTGTTGTGTGTGTTGTAATAAATAGGAGTATTTATTATTTTTAATTGCTTCCGCTGTGCTCATGTTTACGAAACATGATCGAACACACACACGCCGCGGTAATGGAAACCCAACACCCTTAGCCTAGACCTAAGCCTTCTAGCCACCTCCATCAGCCTCACACCTCTCGGATCCCTCCAAGTCATCCATGACTTGTTCATCCATCTTTCTAGCCTTCAGATGCTTCCATCGGCTATGTCACGCTAATGGTGTCTACACCGCCAAGGCACATTGGACTTACGCCGCCAAGACTCCGCTTGGACTTTACGCCGTCAACCATTGGACTTATGCTGCAAAGACTTCACCCTTGGACTTTACGCCGCCAATATCCCCTTGTACTTCTCAAATGCCAAGACTCAAGCTTGGACTTTCCCTTGCCAACCCATGTTGGACTTTACCTTGCCAAGACCCATGCTTGGGCTTTCCCAAATGCCAAGTGTCCCATTTGGACTTTCCATGTCAAGTACCCAAGACTTGGACTTTCCCATGACAATTACATTGTCATATGTTTTTGTCTAACATCAAAACATCTCTCGAGCCAAGCTCGAGTCCTGGTCAATCGTGACCTGGGCCGATTGCACCAATAGTCTCGAGCAGTCGACTGCTAGGTGAAAATCAACTCAAGTTGCAGGTTTAAAAGGAGCACGAAGAGAGGATTTTTGGCACGGTTTCTAGAGCAATTCGGGGCAATTTGCTAGTGCAATTCAGGGTCTCCAAGTGCAGCTCAAGCAACCAAACAAGCAAGCATCCAAAAGCGCATTTGTAAAGTTTTCTTTACGTGTTTTTGTGTATTTCATTCATATTAGCTTGTATTTGTTTCTTATTGTTGTAAGAACTGTTGTAAGAGGTTTCTTCCACCTCCAGATTGTTCCGAGAAGGAGTGTATTGATTATTAGTGGTGTTTGGCATCGCTAAGGCTCATTCGAGCCCAACCTGTGGAGTAGGAACCCTAAGATTCAAAACCACGTTATATTTGTGTGTTGTGATTGTGTTTGTCTATTTTGTTATTGTTATTATTATTTTTGCCGCGTATAACAAGTTTTGTAGTAAGCACGATCAAAATCCATTAAGAAATGAAAATGCGCTATTCACCCCCCCCCCCCTCTAGCGGTCACCAACGTTCCTACACCAATGAGATCTTACAATCTCTCCCTTGGTCCAAAAATATCTAGTATGCCTTCACTCTTCCTAGTGATAAGTCTCATATCACTAAAGAGAGGCAATCCTTCAACTCTCCAAATTCTCCCCCTTATGAGGAAGAACACATTCATCATCCCATGATGGATAACCTCCCCCTAAAGGCTTGCTCCCCCTTGACCATTGCACCAACAATGTCCTTGGAGAGACCCTAAGCCTATAGGAACACTAACCAATCGAAATTAAGGGCAAATGTTCAACATTGAACTTTCACCTCCCTTAAAATTCGATACACACCATAAATAACTCTCCTAATCCATATCCAATGGATTTTCACTCTTTATAATACTTTCCAAAGCATATCCTAGGGTTAGGAGTAATTAGGGTAGCCTAACATAGCTGAAACATGGGCTAAACATCCTTGTTTACTCGAAAATCATCCATTGGCAATCGACTCTGTCAATCAACAGTCGACTATTTTTGACGCCAGTCGACTGCCATCCATGGAACAAGTGCTATGATACCACTTGTTGGAACTTCGGTGAGTGCTAGAGGGGGGTGAATGGCGCATAGATTAAATTTGATCACGTGCTTACCACAATTGTTAGTGTATGTAGTGGAATACAAAATGATAAAAACAAATACACAACAACAAGCACACACACACGATATAACATGGTTCAGAACCTTAGGATTCATACTCCACGGATTGAACTCGAATGAGCTTTAGTGATGCATACACCACCACTAATCAATAACACTCCTTCTCGGTGACACACCGGAGGTGGAGAAACCTCTTACAAGCGATTACAATAGTAATAAACAAATATACAAGCAAATACAAAGACAATAACGAAATACAAGTAAAGGACACTTTACAACTATTGCTTTGAGCTCTTACTTGTTGCTTACTTTGGTTTGCTTTTGAAGGTCTGGAATACAGTAGCAATTCCCTTTCAAAATCTCCCCAAAAGTTGTTGCAAAATCCTCCAACTCGAGTTCCTTTTATAACTTGCATCAAGCTGGTTTCGTGCCCAGCAGTCGACTGCCATAAGGCCCTAGTCGACTGCCAACAGTGTCGTTATCTCACAATGACTTAATCTACATCGGCATTTCAGCCAACGGATACACCGACTGATCGCTAGCTTACCAATACCAACTACTCATACCTATAGTTGATCGCGCTTGGCTAATGAGCGCTCGCCTTGCGACTTAAACCTAGCACAATGCCGATCGTCCTCCACTAGCCGATGACTACTATGGCTGGCCGATCGTTTAATGCCGGGCAAATAAATCGCCAAGGTCATTTGCGTCATAGCCGAATGCTGGCCAACTCACGACATTCGACTGGTCATAATCCCAATCGACTGCTCAGTGTCGACTTGACTGTCAAGTGTCAAATACTTGACCAATCGACTGGTCCATAACCCCAGTCGACTGCTACACCTCAACCATGAGGTTTACCCCGAGTATGATGCCCTCATACTTATTAGACCACTCTTAGCCTAGACCTAAGCCTTCTAGCCGCCTCTATTAGCCTCACGCCTATTGGATCCCTCCAAGTCATCCATAACTTGTTCATCCATACGCTAGCCTTCAGGTGCTTCCATCGGGTATTGTCATGCTAAGTTGGTCTACACCACCAAGACACATTGGTCTTACACTGCCAAGACACACGCTTGGACTTTACGCTGCTAACCATTGGACTTATGCTGCCAAGGCTCCACCCTTGAACTTTACGCCGCCAATATCAACCCTTGGACTTCCCAATTACCAACTCCATGTTAGATTTTCCAAATGCCAAGACTCAAGCTTGGACTTTCCTTTGCCAAGACCCATGCTTGGACTTTTCATGTCAAGTACTCAAGACTTGGACTTTTCATGTCAAGTACTCAAGACTTGAACTTTCCCATTGCCAAGACTCATGCTTGGACTTTCTATGCCAAGTGTCCTACTTGGACTTCTCCATCATATGGTCAACTCCATGTCAACCCATTGTCAAACAATGATCAACTCATCGTCAAATATTAAAACACTACTTGAGTCAGGTCTATCGTGACCTAGGCCGATTGCACCAACAATAATCACATGTAAACACACAAAAGGAGAAGAAGAAGTTATACCTTCGAGATTCTTTCGAATCTGTCAAAATCACAAGCAAGACCAACGGGACTTGCCTCTATCAATATCCATGTCGAGATCACCTGAGACAACTCCTAAAGCAGCAAACCTTTGTCTCTGATTGGTGCTAGCCATCCGGCGAATACAAGAGAAGAAGAGAGAGGAAGACAACTACCAAGGAAGAAAATCTAAGAGATTAGAACACCTCCTTCAAATATTATGAAAGGATCTATTTATAGATCTCTTGATTAGGGCATCTTAGGAGGCTTAAATGGAACCTATCTTACCATAATTATCCCATAATTAAGGTAAGAATAACCCAAAAAATTTTCATAAGAGAAATCTCCAAAAACGACAGAGCCGCGACACAACCGTGTGTCTTACACACAGCCAGTCGTGCTAGGACACACGACCAACCTTGTGTCCTTCTGAGCATAGCCCAAACTTTGGCTATTTTTGGCCAGAGCCAAGCATGGCCGTGTGAGGCTTTGTATGGTCCATTTGAGTTTGTTTAGATACGATATGGTCTTATTAAGTCCGACAAGGTCATAGGAGGCTCCATAGCCTCTGTTTCGCACCCTATTGGCCTGGTCCAACCAGATATATCCTCTCTTACTGAGAATCTCATTCTCAAACTTGTTTTACATCTCGAGATCAATCGTAGTGTGTGTGACCCAATAGGTTCCCAATTATGTTGGTCATTCATAATTAACCCCTTAATTATGAATAGATCATGAGTAACACCTAGCAGTGCATCATGACCCCCAATTGATCGGAAAGTCTAAATTGACTTCATAACGTTTCTGAACCTTTTAACAGCTACAGTTGTTCGTGTCTTGTTCCTTTCACTCATTCTATACCCACTTGGTTCAGGACATGGTCTATGTGTTCATCCCCACTAGGCTGATTACCTCACATCTAACCCAAGTTAGTTTCCTTGTCCTGTGGATTCAAGTTACTCCTACATGCTCCTAAGAAGACCATCTTTTTAATATGTTTGCTCTAGCTAGAGACTTCTGAATAATAATCCTGACAAAAGGCCTAGGGTATACATCTCCTTTATTAGAAGTGGTGAATCCACTGTGGGCTATTCAAACACCTTCGATCACTTTGGCTTATACCCAATCATCCCGGAGTAACACCTCCTATGGAGATGGCTGCAAAGAAGTCAAAGTATAAGGCATCATGATCAAGGTGACTTGAATACCTTAAGTCTAAGGAAACTCGCACTCGAGCTATAATGAGATCTTCAACAACATATAGAACCATATGAAGTCTCATAGTAGGTCACTCTAATGAATTAGTTATCATAACTAGCATCCACATGTTCACTCTCAGCATCTCTATGCTTCCATTCATTGAGTACTAAATGTTTGGAAAAACCAAGAAGCATAACATGTGATAATCTCACAGAATTGATGATGTTCAATCTCATCAATTCATCAACTAGGGATAGTTTCAATACTTGCATATTTACACATGATGAGATACCCATTAACTGTGATACAATCACAATTTCTCTCATACTATGCATCGTATTGTGGACTTCAGTACATGAGTTTAAGATATAATAAAATACATAGATAATGTATACTTAAATAGTAAATTTTATTAATAACTTTTAAGATGATTGCCTTAAGACACCTCTCACTTACATCAAACTCCTACTTGACTTACAACTAATCGCCTTGATATCTAATACCATAGGCCTCTATATACCTCTTGAACTTTTCTTGGGGAAGAGGCTTTTTCAAGGGATCTACTAGATTCCTATCAGTGGGAACTTTCTCTATTTGTACATCTCTTCTATCTATGATATCTATGATCAGATGGTAATGGCGTAGTACATGCTTGGATCACTGATGAGACCATGGTTCCTTTGCCTTTGCAATGACGTCATTGTTGTCGCAGTAAATCGATAATGCTTCAACAATGCTCGGAACAACTTCAAGTTCAGTAATGAACTTCTTGATCCATACCGCCTCCTTTGCTGCTTCAGAAGCTACAATGTACTTTGCCTCCATAGTAGAATCAGCAACGGTATCTTGTTTGTATATATAGCGGTATTAGATAAATTCTGGTTATTTAATAGGAATTTTTTTGGATAAAATTGTTAAGACTCGGTTAAAAGAATTAATCAAATGGACAAATTTGAAGCTTAATTATTAGCTAACCCTAAAACTTGGTTTAAAGAATTAATCAAGCTGATTAATTTAATGAAACTTAGGTTATAAATAAAACCTAGGATTTCAAGCACTAACTTCATTAGCTCTCGCTTTGCCACGACTTCCATCGCGACGCGCCTCCGCCAGCTCTCGCAGATCGTGTGCCCGCCGCCATCGCCACCGCCATGCCGCCATCCTCCGACCAGTTTCCCCCACCGCGACTGGTCTCTACAACAGAAATCTCCCATCACGTCCTGCTCATCGCCGCGACCACTATTGCTGCCAGTTGGACGGTGTTGGTTCGGTGTTACCGGCCTCACCTCTGAACAGTGTCGATCCCACTGGTCGTTCACCGTCGGGGTTGCAGTAGTTGCTGTTGACTCACGGTCACCGCACCACCACCACACCGCCGCTAGCCCGAAGCCATCAGCATGCGCCAATAGGGTCTCCTTCCACCATCATAGCTACTTTCCAGCACTGCCAGAAGCCCCGCTGCCGACTCTTGCTCAGCTGTGACCGGGATTCGACGATCGCCGATTGGAATCGAAGTAGGGGAAGGCTCGGTATTAGCGAATCGATTAAGTAAGTTAATTGGTAAAATAAAAGATAAGATGCAGGTTCATTTGATTTAGGTTAATAAGATTTAATTGAGTTATTTGCTGATCAAAGTTTGATCAATTGATTTGGTTGGGCTAGGAAAAAAATGGAATAGATATCTTTGGGTTAATCAAGGGGGAAAAGATTTATTAAAAGCTTGACAATTAAATTAGATAACTGGTGATTGAGTTAACAATGGTTAAATTATTTAGCAGGGTTCGAAGCGGAAGCCCATTCGCGAATTTAGAGATAATTAAGACACTAGGCCATCAGAGGTGGGTGGTTCTATGATCTCTTTAGAATTTAGTGCATGGTTATATTGGTTATGTGGTTTACTTATGTTATATTATAGTTACCCTTTTCGTTATTGCTAGAATTGCTTTGATACTATGTTTGCTAGACCCTTGGATTCTAGGATGTCTGCTCCTCATTAGCTTATAGTTATTGATTGATATTACTATTATACGTGCCTATTTATTGCTGAGATATAAATTCATAGATATTGTTGGTAGATACTTACCTATTATTTGTTGGATTGGTATCATGATTGGACTAGTGAAATTGT
Organism: Wurfbainia villosa; assembly: GCA_025175895.1. NCBI lineage: Eukaryota > Viridiplantae > Streptophyta > Magnoliopsida > Zingiberales > Zingiberaceae > Wurfbainia > Wurfbainia villosa. Next base: position 37,441,392 of record CM045990.1, read on the forward strand.
ATAATTAAAATGAGATTAATCATTAGAGGATATATAACTTTTCTCCTATCTCGACTGCCAGCTGTCTCCCATTCGTGATTGAGAGGGTTTGTAGTAGAGGATTTATAACTTTTCTCCTATCTCGACTGCCAGCTATGTCTCCCATTCGTGGTTGAGAGGGTCTGCAGTAGAGGTTCTGTAGGGGATTGTTGGAACGCTAGAGGGGGGTGAATAGCGTCATGCTATACGTCGATGGAATACGTTCGCATTCGTCTCTACAAAACTCGTTATGCGCAACGGAATATAGATAATAGTAATAACAAGAAACAAGACAAACATGAATACATAAGTATTTAATGTGGTACGGAACCGAATGGTTCCTACTCCAGGGATCGAGCTCTAAAGAGCTCTAGTGATGCACACGCACTCACTAATCATAAATACTCCTTCTCGACACAAGTCAGAGGCGGAGAAAACTCGTACAAATGTTCTTACAATAGTAAGAGATAAATACAAGCAATATACAAATGAAATACACAACAAGTAAAGAAAACAACACTTTACAATTGCTCTTGGATTGCTTACTTTGTGGTTGCTTGAATTGCACTTGGAGACCCTGATTTGCATCAGCAAATCGCCCCCCAAAACCCTCAAGAAACGCTAGCTTTTTCCTCCTTCAAGAGCTCCATTTAAAGCTTCAACCTGTGCTGGAAAATGCTGATCAGTCGACTGCTCGGGACCATCAGTCGATTGTTGCCACTGTTGTCGTGAGACAACGGCTAGATCCACGCTGGAAAAATCCAACGGATCCATCATCAGTCGACTGATTATGACCATCAGTCAACTGATCAAGCCTCCACTCGACTGCTAGACCCGAATGAGTCGATTCCATTCTCATTCACGAAAAACCGAGCACCCGGTCCGGTGATCACAAGATCGGTATTTGCTCGATCAGCCGATCGGCCCGCCCACCTCGGTAGTCGATCCGGGACACTTCCCGCAGTCAAACCCTAGTTGACTCTCACTAGTCGACTTCCATATTGCGTCAGTCGACTGGGACACCTCAAACATGAGGTTTTAGCCCAAGTATGGTTCCCCCATACTTGCTAGACCACCCTTAGCCTAGACCTAAGTCTTCTAGCAACCTCCATCAGCCTCACGCCTCTCGAATCCCTCCAAGTCATCCATGACTTGTTCATCTATTGCGCTAGCCTTCAGGTGCTTTCATCGGCTATGTCATGCTAACGGTGTCTACACCGCCAAGGCACATTGGACTTACGCTGCCAAGACTCCGCTTGGACTTTACACCGCCAACCATTGGACTTATGCTGCCAAGACTCCCGCTTGGACTTTATGCCGCCAATATCAAACCCCTTGGACTTTCCTTGCCAACCCATGTTGGACTTTCCATTGCCAAGACCCATGCTTGGACTTTCCCAAATGCCAAATGTCCCACTTGGACTTTCCATGCCAAGTACCTATGACTTGGACTTTCCCAAATGCTAAGTGTCCCACTTAGACTTTCCATGCCAAGTACCCAAGACTTGGACTTTCTCATGACAATTACATTGTCATATGTTTTTGTCGAACATCAAAACATCTCTCGAGTCAAGCTCGAGTCCTAGTCAATCGTGACCTGGGCCGATTGCACCAACAGGTTCCCTACTTTTGAACTATGGTTGCATTTGTATACCTGTGGTCGATCTGTAGGGATGTCGCTTCGGAGGCTCATTGGCTCCCATGTCCCCGGATTAAAATTTTCACTAATGAAAGAAATAATCCGGATGGGATGAGCTTCCTTAGCACAACCAATTCGTCGTCGTGCTAACAACTTGAGTGGTCGCTTGAACAAACTAGTTGTTCAAACAACACAACTCTTCTAGTTGGTTAGCTGCGGAAGAGACGACGGACGGATCACTGGTTTTTGTGTTTGTCTTCGGGTCCCATGATTATACAATATATTTACTAATTCACACATGCATAATCAAAACATAAAAGAACATGCTCAGATCTGTAAATAAAGTTAAAATAACTTTATACCTTACGATCTTCTACCGTATGTCTTATCCTTCTCGTGGACGACGTGTGGACGAAGATCCTCCACGAGTAGAAGCCTTCTAGATCGCTTTCTTTTCTACCTTGTCCGCTGCGAACAAAAAGAAGAACCAACAAATACCTATCCTATCTAGAATCGGCCACCAAATTAGGGAATTTGGTGCAACCGCCGGTCAAGGAGCAATTAGATGAAGCGCCGGCCAACTTGAAGATGAGTTGCCGCCGGCCACCAAGGAGAAGGGGAGGAGGAAGAGCACCGGCCACCAATGGAAGGAGAACCGCCGGCAAAGGAAGAAGGGAGTGGCTTAAAGGATGGGCGCCGACCAAGGAATGATGGAAGGTGATGGGCGCCGGCCACAATTTGGAGGAAGAAGGTGCCGCCCAAAACCCTAGCTCCAAAACCCTAGCCGCCCACTTGTGGATTAGCCAAACCCTAACTCCAATTCGAAATCAATTCTCGCCGCCCAAGCCTAAGCACCCTATTTATAGAATTAGGCTTAAGCCTCTTTTAATCTCCACCGTCGGATCTAGGGATTTAATCTCCACCGTCGGATCTAGGGTTTTATCCCAACCGTCGGATCTAGGATTTCATCCCAACCGTCGGATCTAAGGTTTCATCCCAACCGTCGGATCTAGGGTTTTATCCCAACCGTCGGATCTAGGGATTTAATCCCAACCATCGATTCTAGGGTTCGTTAGTTCTAGGTTTTGTTTTACATTCTTGGATCTAGACTTCACAAGGATTATATTAGGCTACGATAGGGACCATAAGGAGGAGTTGGATCTTGGCCACCCAATGGATCGGAACCACACAAACTTGATCCATCAATGATGTTCCATTCCACTAGAGGATCATCATTGAACTACCTCACCAACCCCCATAAATTAATATGGGCTTCATATATTTTTTGTACATTCATCTCTCCGTGTTTAAGATATCGAATGTCCGTCAATTAATTGATTTACTGACCATCAATTAATTAACATCTAATTCCTCGAGTAGTACCACTCAACCTCATCATCATGTTGACTAAGTCAGCCAGCTGGGTTTACATGATGAACCTTATGAGCTCCTCAAGGGGACATCATCAACCTAATATATAGGACACGGTTTCCTCCTATAATCAATGGCACACCATGTAAATAATATTATTTCCCAACTTACCGGGCATATTGATTTAATCCATCTAAATCTCACCCACTGGTAAATCAAAGAAATAAATACTAAGTACATGTGCCCGTTATTATATCGGGATTAAGAGCATGTACAACATAATATCCGAGGTCCGATTCAATTATGTAGTCTGTACTAAATTGAATCACCTCTATGTCGGTCCTACTCAATACACCCAAGTGTACTAGTGTAACTCTATGTTCAAGATAAAATAATACCAAGCTACACTACAATCATGCCAATGGTTTGTCCAAAACCATCTTGGTTGTGAGCCTCTACTTATATTTTACAAGGGACTGATAACATGATCTTCTGTGCCACACCAAGCACCATGTTATCTACAATGTAAAATATTAGACAATATGCACACATATATAATGGATATATAAAATGCAAACAATGATCATGTGATTCTTATCTCAAAATAAAATGTTCATACAAAAAGAGCTAGGCTTTCAGTATACATTCCAACAATCTCCCACTTATACTTAAAGACTATCATCACTCTGCCATACATCAGTCCCCATGGCCTCCACATGCCTATCAAATGCTTTATTGGAAGGGCCTTAGTAAGATGGCAGTTATCCTCTGATGCAATCTTGGCGACAGCAACTTCTCCTCGCTTTACGATCTCTCATATAAGGTAGTACTTGCACTCTATGTGTTTACTCGCCTTATGGGCTCGTGGTTCCTTCGAGTTTGCAACTGCACCACTGTTATCACAATAAATTGTGATAGTTCTGGGCAAACCAAGAATCACATCCAAGTCCATCAAGAAGTTCCTGAGCCATACAGCTTCCTTGGCTGCCTCAGAGGCTGCCACATACTCAGCTTCCATGGTAGAGTCCGCGACGCATTTCTGCTTGACACTCCTCCATACTATGTCTCCACCTCCAAAAGTAAATACAAACCCCGAGGTAGACTTACTCTTGTCCCTATCTGATTGGAAATCTGAATCCGTGTAACCCACAGAGACTAATTGATCTGCCCAATAAACCAGCATATAATCCCTAGTCCTTCTCAGGTACTTCAATATATGCTTTACCGCAGTCCAATGTCCCTGTCTAGGATTACTCTAATATCTGCTAACCATGCCCACGGCAAAGCAGATATCCGGTCTCGTACATAGCATGACATACATAAGGCTTCCTACTGCCGAAGCATAAGGAACCGCCTTCATGTCCTCTATCTCCTTTGATGTTTTGGGACACATCTCTTTAGATAAAGGAACTCCATGCCTAAAAGGTAGAAAACTTTTCTTGGAGTTCTGCATGCTAAAACGAGCAAGGATAGTGTCAATGTATGAAGCTTGAGATAAGCACAACATCCTTTTCTTGCGATCCCTTATAACTTTGATCCCAAGGATGTGTCCCACTTCTCCCAAGTCCTTCATGTCAAACTGTTTGGACAACCATACCCTTACGTCTGATAACACTTTGATATTGTTGCCAACTAACAAAATGTCATCTACGTATAGTACAAGAAACACCACTACGTTTCCGTCACATCTCTTGTATACACAAGGCTCATCCGGACTTTGAATAAATCCATATGACTGGATTACCTCATCAAAGTGGATGTTCTAAGATCTAGAAGCTTGCTTCAATCCATAAATGGACCTATTAAGCTTACATACAAGATGCTCTTTGCCTTTAGCAATGAATCCCTCTGGTTGCCGCATATAGATGTTCTCCTCAAGACTTCCGTTAAGGAAAGCTGTCTTGACATCCATCTGCCATATCTCATAATCCATATGAGCAGCTAAAGATAAGAGAATCCGGATAGACTTAAGTATAGCTACCGGCAAAAAGGTCTCCTCATAATCGATACCCTCTTTCTGAGTATACCCTTTTCTTGAAGCCTAGCTTTGAAGGTCTCAACCTTCCCGTCTACTCCTCTCTTTCTCTTGTAGATCCACTTGCATCCAATGGTTTTTACACCATCGGGTGGCTCTACTAGCTCCCAGACCTGATTAGAATCCATAGATTCTATCTCTGAATTCATCGCACTTTGCCAAGATATCGCATCTCTATCTTGGATTGCCTCGTCATATGTCCAGGGATCAGGTTCATGTTCACCAGGGACTAAGTCCGAAGACTCTCCCAAAAACATGAATCTGTTGGGTTGTCTAACAATCCTCCCACTATGACGAGGTGCCTCCTGTGTATGCTCTGTGACACGCGGTGCAGTGACTTGTGGTGTCTCCTCTTGTACTGGTGGTACTGAAGTCGGGACTTCTCCTGTCAACTCCTCAAGAACAATCCTACTCGTGGGCTTGTGGTTTATCACATAGTCCTCCTCTAGAAATCTGGCATTCGTACTCACGATCACCTTCTGATCTCTAGGACTATAGAATAAACCACCCTTCATTCCCTTAGGGTAGCCAACAAACAAGCGCGCACTGCGAGATTCCAACTTACCAAAGATCTCTCCTTCAAAGACATGTGTTGGACTACCCCAAATCCGAATATATCTTAGACTAGGCTTTCGCCCAGTCCACAACTCTGTGGGAGTAGAGGGTACTGACTTAGATGGAACCAAGTTCAGAATGTGTGCTGCTGTTTCCAGAGTAAACCCCCAGAACGAATCAGGTAACTCAAAATAACTCATCATAGATCTGACCATCTTCATAAGAGTCATGTTCCTTCGCTCCGCCACACCATTCTGCTGGGGTGTGCCAGGTGCGGACAATTGGGATTGAATCCCAGCCTCTGATAAGTAACTCCTAAACTCTCCCAAGAGGTACTCGCCACCACGATCAGATCGTAATGTCTTGATACTTTTATCTTGACGGTTCTCCACATCAGCCTTGAATTCTTTGAACCTGTCAAAGCATTCAGACTTGTGGCGCATCAAGTAAATGTATCCATACCTTGAATAATCGTCTATAAAAGAGACGAAGTATTCAAAGCCACCTCTTGCCTGGATAGACATAGGACTGCACAAATCAGAATGAACCAATTCTAACACATCTTTGGCTCTATACCCCTTGGCCTTGAAAGGCCTCTTGGTCATTTTACCTTCTAAGCAAGATTCGCAGGTTGGGAGATCCTCCACCACTAATGAACCCAAAGGTCCATCAGCTATCAACCTTTTCTTTCTACTTAGGTTAATATGACCAAGCCTTAGATGCCAAAGATATGTTTGGTTCATTCGCGAAGGTTCTTTTCTCTTATTAGATTTAGAAGATGAGTTATTTACTTCTATTTGCATCGTGGGAGTTTTTGGTTCAAGAGTATATAAATTGCCAACCAATGTACCAGAACAGATAATCTCCCTATTCCTTTTTATAACCACCTTGTCATTAAAAGAAACAGAATATCCATCCAAAAATAATTTAGAAACTGAAATTAAATTCTTTCTAAAAGTAGGTACATAAAGACAATTTCTCAAAACCAAAAATTTATTCCTATCAAAAGATAAATAAACGTCTCCCACTGCAATAGCCGCCACCTTTGAAGCATTGCCCATGAAGACGATAATCTCTCCCTCAGCTAGTCGTCGGGTTTCCTGGAACCCCTGCAAGTATTGCAGACATGATCAGTGGCTCCTGTATCTACACACCAGACACTGGTAGATAACACCGCTAAACATGTTTCAACAACTAAATAAGAAGATATACCTTTGTTCTTTCGGCGAGGAGAGTCCGCCTTCCAATGTCCAGTCTGCTTGCAAGTGAAGCACTTGCCTTTCGGCTTCTTCACTCCTGCCTGAGGTCCCACTGCCACCTTCTTCGCTCCACCTTGCTTCTTCTTCTTCTTACCTTTCGGTTTAGAGGAAGAAACCTTCTGAGCGACCATGGCTTGAGAACTTTGACGAAAAAGCCCCTCTGCCGCCTGGAGTTCTGTCAGAAGCTTCGCCAATGAAGTTTCTCATTGCCTCCTGCCTAGCCGCCCTACTCTGATGTTCGAAAAGTTCCTTGAGATTGAACATCATGTCATAAGCAGTGGCTATGGCCTGATGCTGATGTTGCAGCACATTTGACATAGATGCCAAAATGTAACACCGCGCCATCTCATCTGCCTTGACCCATTTCTTATAACGTTCTTTCTCCTTTTCATCAGAGTCATCGGAGGGCTTAGGAGGACAGACCTCGAAGAGTACAAATTTGTACTCCTCCGCAGTTAAGACAATATCTAGGTTTCTTTTCCAATCAATGTAGTTTGGACCAGTAAGTTTATTTTCTTTTAAAATCATAGCAAGTGGGTTGAAAGCCATTTGAAAATCCTAAAAATCACAATGATCAAAATATTATATTTCAAATATTATTGATTCCTCAAAACAATAAAATCCCGAAATCAACCAACACCTCAAAACACCGAGAATATCGCATGCCACGATAGTGTGGACGTATACGAATTCTACATTTGTAAGAGGAGGTTTTACCCATTAATTTTATTATCTTGTCAACCTTACTTTTTGACAAATAAAATTAATAGTTGGTTTAGCCCTACAAATAAAAGCGGTGACTCGATGGGAGGATACTTTTATTTGCATCTAAGTGTGCACCATTACACGATACTAAGGGAATTATTTCGGATTATGTGCCTTACCGATGGGGAAGTACACACGCTCCTAAATAATTTCCTATAACCATTATTTGACCTAGTGATCCGTAAACAAACCCATCCGATGGGGAGGAAGGCACTTAAAGCCAACACGCAAGTTTGTTGCATCACACGTCAAATTGTAATGGAGGCCGCGGGAATTAATAAAAATATCCCTCTCCCACTTAGTAAATTGAAATCGAGGAATTTTAAACATACACAACATGCATATAAAACAAATAAGCAATAAATATGGAAAAAAACAGAATTTTTTCCAACTATTATGGCATTGTCCTCCAATATGCATCCCGTCGTGTCGCCACCTCGTCCGCTCCATCTTTTCCCGTGCGCAAGTCACCAAAGAGTTCCGAGCCGAGATAAAACATTTTAATTTACATCCATCGATCCTATACTCCACGAAGGAGTGTACAAATAATCTAGATCGAAAGTAAACTAAAATGAGCGGCTAAACAATGCCGTATTTAATTACAAAAATTAAATACTAATCTAGCCTCGTCAACCCCGAGGATTCAAATAATAAATTTTTACACACATCCATTCACATACACACACATGGCCATAATAGTCGGATCTTATGCCTGCAACCAAAGAGTTAAACTACGCATATCCTACTATTATCCGGCACATATAATATATGAAAAATGCATAAAAAATTAACCGAATCCTAAACACACAAAACCGGAAATCGTGGCTCTGATACCAATTGTAGGGATGTCGCTTCGGAGGCTCATTGGCTCCCATGTCCCCGGATTAAAATTTTCACTAATGAAAGAAATAATCCGGATGGGATGAGCTTCCTTAGCACAACCAATTCGTCGTCATGATAACAACTTGAGTGGTCGCTTGAACAAACTAGTTGTTCAAGCAACACAACTCTTCTAGTTGGTTAGCCGCGGAAGAGACGACGGACGGATTGCCGGTTTTTGTGTTTGTCTTCGGGGTCCATGATTATACAATATATTTACTAATTCACACATGCATAATCAAAACATAAAAGAACATGCTCAGATCTGTAAATAAAGTTAAAATAACTTTATACCTTACGATCTTCTATCGTATGTCCTATCCTTCTCGTGGACGACGTGTGGACGAAGATCCTCCACGAGTAGAAGCCTTCTAGATCGCTTTCTTCTCTACCTTGTCCGCTGCGAACAAAAAGAAGAACCAACAAATACCTATCCTATCTAGAACCAGCCACCAAATTAGGGAATTTGGTGCAACCGCTGGCCAAGGAGCAATTGGATGAAGCGCCGGCCAACTTGAAGATGAGTTGCCGCCGGCCACCAAGGAGAAGGGGAGGAGGAAGAGCACCGGCCACCAATGGAAGGAGAACCGCCGGCAAAGGAAGAAGGGAGTGGCTTAAAGGATGGGCGCCGACCAAGGAATGATGGAAGGTGATGGGCGCCGGCCACAATTTGGAGGAAGAAGGTGCCGCCCAAAACCCTAGCTCCAAAACCCTAGCCGCCCACTTGTGGATTAGCCAAACCCTAACTCCAATTCGAAATCAATTCTCGCCGCCCAAGCCTAAGCACCCTATTTATAGAATTAGGCTTAAGCCTCTTTTAATCTCCACCGTCGGATCTAGGGATTTAATCTCCACCGTCGGATCTAGGGTTTTATCCCAACCGTCGGATCTAGGATTTCATCCCAACCGTCGGATCTAAGGTTTCATCCCAACCGTCGGATCTAGGGTTTTATCCCAACCGTCGGATCTAGGGATTTAATCCCAACCATCGATTCTAGGGTTTCATCCTAACCATCGGATCTAGGGATTTAATCCCAACCGTTGGTTCTAGGGTTTCATCCAACCATCGGATCTAGGGATTTAATCCCAACCGTTAGTTCTAGGTTTTGTTTTACATTCTTGGATCTAGACTTCACAAGGATTATATTAGGCTACGATAGGGACCATAAGGAGGAGTTGGATCTTGGCCACCCAATGGATCGGAACCACACAAACTTGATCCATCAATGATGTTCCATTCCACTAGAGGATCATCATTGAACTACCTCACCAACCCCCATAAATTAATATGGGCTTCATATATTTTTTGTACATTCATCTCTCCGTGTTTAAGATATCGAATGTCCGTCAATTAATTGATTTACTGACCATCAATTAATTAACATCTAATTCCTCGAGTAGTACCACTCAACCTCATCATCATGTTGACTAAGTCAGCCAGCTGGGTTTACATGATGAACCTTATGAGCTCCTCAAGGGGACATCATCAACCTAATATATAGGACACGGTTTCCTCCTATAATCAACGACACACCATGTAAATAATATTATTTCCCAACTTACCGGGCATATTGATTTAATCCATCTAAATCTCACCCACTGGTAAATCAAAGAAATAAATACTAAGTACATGTGCCCGTTATTATATCGGGATTAAGAGCATGTACAACATAATATCCGAGGTCCGATTCAATTATGTAGTCTGTACTAAATTGAATCACCTCTATGTCGGTCCTACTCAATACACCCAAGTGTACTAGTGTAACTCTATGTTCAAGATAAAACAATACCAAGCTACACTACAATCATGCCAATGGTTTGTCCAAAACCATCTTGGTTGTGAGCCTCTACTTATATTTTACAAGGGACTGATAACATGATATTCTGTGCCACACCAAGCACCATGTTATCTACAATGTAAAATATTAGACAATATGCACACATATATAATGGATATATAAAATGCAAACAATGATCATGTGATTCTTATCTCAAAATAAAATGTTCATACAAAAAGAGCTAGGCTTTCAGTATACATTCCAACAATCTCCCACTTATACTTAAAGACTATGCCGTCATCACTCTGCCATACATCTGATCCCCATGGCCTCCACATGCCTATCAAATGCTTTCGCTGAAAGGGCCTTAGTGAATGGATCCGCCAGGTTATCCTCTGATGCAATCTTGGCCACAGCAACTTCTCCTCGCTTTACGATCTCTCATATAAGGTAGTACTTGCACTCTATGTGTTTACTCGCCTTATGGGCTCGTGGTTCCTTCGAGTTTGCAACTGCACCACTGTTATCACAATAAATTGTGATAGTTCTGGGCAAACCAAGAATCACATCCAAGTCCATCAAGAAGTTCCTGAGCCATACAGCTTCCTTGGCTGCCTCAGAGGCTGCCACATACTCAGCTTCCATGGTAGAGTCCGCGACGCATTTCTGCTTGACACTCCTCCATACTATGTCTCCACCTCCAAAAGTAAATACAAACCCCGAGGTAGACTTACTCTTGTCCCTATCTGATTGGAAATCAATCAGTAACCCACAGAGACTAATTGATTGCCTAATAAACCAACATATAATCCCTAGTCCTTCTCAGGTACTTCAATATATGCTTTACCGCAGTCCAATGTCCCTGTCTAGAATTACTCTAATATCTGCTAACCATGCCCACGGCAAAGCAGATATCCGGTCTCATACATAGCATAGCGTACATAAGGCTTTCTACTGTCGAAGCATAAGGAACCGCCTTCATGTCCTCTATCTCCTTTGATGTTTTGGGACACATCTCTTTAGATAAAGGAACTCCATGCCTAAAAGGTAGAAAACTTTTCTTGGAGTTCTGCATGCTAAAACGAGCAAGGATAGTGTCAATGTATGAAGCTTGAGATAAGCACAACATCCTTTTCTTGCGATCCCTTATAACTTTGATCCCAAGGATGTGTCCCACTTCTCCCAAGTCCTTCATGTCAAACTGTTTGGACAACCATACCCTTACGTCTGATAACACTTTGATATTGTTGCCAACTAACAAAATGTCATCTACGTATAGTACAAGAAACACCACTACGTTTCCGTCACATCTCTTGTATACACAAGGCTCATCCGGACTTTGAATAAATCCATATGACTGGATTACCTCATCAAAGTGGATGTTCTAAGATCTAGAAGCTTGCTTCAATCCATAAATGGACCTATTAAGCTTACATACAAGATGCTCTTTGCCTTTAGCAATGAATCCCTCTGGTTGCCGCATATAGATGTTCTCCTCAAGACTTCCGTTAAGGAAAGCTGTCTTGACATCCATCTGCCATATCTCATAATCCATATGAGCAGCTAAAGATAAGAGAATCCGGATAGACTTAAGTATAGCTACCGGCAAAAAGGTCTCCTCATAATCGATACCCTCTTTCTGAGTATACCCTTTCGCAACAAGCCTAGCTTTGAAGGTCTCAACCTTCCCGTCTACTCCTCTCTTTCTCTTGTAGATCCACTTGCATCCAATGGTTTTTACACCATCGGGTGGCTCTACTAGCTCCCAGACCTGATTAGAATCCATAGATTCTATCTCTGAATTCATCGCTCTTTGCCAAGATACTGCATCTCTATCTTGGATTGCCTCGTCATATGTCCAGGGATCAGGTTCATGTTCACCAGGGACTAAGTCCGAAGACTCTCCCAAAAACATGAATCTGTTGGGTTGTCTAACAATCCTCCCACTATGACGAGGTGCCTCCTGTGTATGCTCTGTGACACGCGGTGCAGTGACTTGTGGTGTCTCCTCTTGTACTGGTGGTACTGAAGTCGGGACTTCCCCTGTCAACTCCTCAAGAACAATCCTACTCGTGGGCTTGTGGTTTATCACATAGTCCTCCTCTAGAAATCTAGCATTCGTACTCACGATCACCTTCTGATCTCTAGGACTATAGAATAAACCACCCTTCATTCCCTTAGGGTAACCAACAAACAAGCGCACTTCTGTACGAGATTCCAACTTACCAGCATCTCCCTTCAGCACATGTGTTGGACTACCCCAAATCCGAATATATCTTAGACTAGGCTTTCGCCCAGTCCACAACTCTGTGGGAGTAGAGGGTACTGACTTAGATGGAACCAAGTTCAGAATGTGTGCTGCTGTTTCCAGAGTAAACCCCCAGAACGAATCAGGTAACTCAAAATAACTCATCATAGATCTGACCATCTTCATAAGAGTCATGTTCCTTCGCTCCGCCACACCATTCTGCTGGGGTGTGCCAGGTGCGGACAATTGGGATTGAATCCCAGCCTCTGATAAGTAACTCCTAAACTCTCCCAAGAGGTACTCGCCACCACGATCAGATCGTAATGTCTTGATACTTTTATCTTGACGGTTCTCCACATCAGCCTTGAATTCTTTGAACCTGTCAAAGCATTCAGACTTGTGGCGCATCAAGTAAATGTATCCATACCTTGAATAATCGTCTATAAAAGAGACGAAGTATTCAAAGCCACCTCTTGCCTGGATAGACATAGGAAGCACAAATCGAATGAACCAATTCTAACACATCTTTGGCTCTATACCCCTTGGCCTTGAAAGGCCTCTTGGTCATTTTACCTTCTAAGCAAGATTCGCAGGTTGGGAGATCCTCCACCACTAATGAACCCAAAGGTCCATCAGCTATCAACCTTTTCTTTCTACTTAGGTTAATATGACCAAGCCTTAGATGCCAAAGATATGTTTGGTTCATTCGCGAAGGTTCTTTCTCTTATTAGATTTAGAAGATGAGTTATTTACTTTATTTGCATCGTAGGAGTTTTTGGTTCAAGAGTATATAAATTGCCAACCAATGTACTGTATCAGATAATCTCCTATTCCTTTTATAACCACCTTGTCATTAAAAGAAACAGAATATCCATCCAAAAATAATTTAGAAACTGAAATTAAATTCTTTCTAAAAGTAGGTACATAAAGACAATTTCTCAAAACCAAAAATTTATTCCTATCAAAAGATAAATAAACGTCTCCCACTGCAATAGCCGCCACCTTTGAAGCATTGCCCATGAAGACGATAATCTCTCCCTCAGCTAGTCGTCGGGTTTCCTGGAACCCCTGCAAAGTATTGCAGACATGATCAGTGGCTCCTGTATCTACACACCAGACACTGGTAGATAACACCGCTAAACATGTTTCAACAACTAAACAAGAAGATATACCTTTGTTCTTTCGGCGAGGACAGTCCGCCTTCCAATGTCCAGTCTGCTTGCAAGTGAAGCACTTGCCTTTCGGCTTCTTCACTCCTGCTTGAGGTCCCACTGCCACCTTCTTCGCTCCACCTTGCTTCTTCTTCTTCTTACCTTTCGGTTTAGAGGAAGAAACCTTCTGAGCGACCATGGCTTGAGAACTTTGACGAAAAAGCCCCTCTGCCGCCTGGAGTTCTGTCAGAAGCTTCGCCAATGAAGTTTCTCATTGCCTCCTGCCTAGCCGCCCTACTCTGATGTTCGAAAAGTTCCTTGAGATTGAACATCATGTCATAAGCAGTGGCTATGGCCTGATGCTGATGTTGCAGCACATTTGACATAGATGCCAAAATGTAACACCGCGCCATCTCATCTGCCTTGACCCATTTCTTATAACGTTCTTTCTCCTTTTCATCAGAGTCATCGGAGGGCTTAGGAGGACAGACCTCGAAGAGTACAAATTTGTACTCCTCCGCAGTTAAGACAATATCCAGGTTTCTTTTCCAATCAATGTAGTTTGGACCAGTAAGTTTGTTTTCTTTTAAAATCACAGCAAGTGGGTTGAAAGCCATTTGAAAATCCTAAAAATCACAATGATCAAAATATTATATTTCAAATATTATTGATTCCTCAAAACAATAAAATCCCGAAATCAACCAACACCTCAAAACACCGAGAATATCGCATGCCACGATAGTGTGGACGTATACGAATTCTACATTTGTAAGAGGAGGTTTTACCCATTAATTTTATTATCTTGTCAACCTTACTTTTTGACAAATAAAATTAATAGTTGGTTCACTTTAGCCCTACAAATAAAAGCAGTGACTCCGATGGGGAGGATACTTTTATTTGCATCTAAGTGTGCACCATTACACGATACTAAGGGAATTATTTCGGATTATGTGCCTTACCGATGGGGAAGTACACACGCTCCTAAATAATTTCCTATAACCATTATTTGACCTAGTGATCCGTAAACAAACCCATCCGATGGGGAGGAAGGCACTTAAAGCCAACACGCAAGTTTGTTGCATCACACGTCAAATTGTAATGGAGGCCGCGGGAATTAATTAAAATATCCCTCTCCCACTTAGTAAATTGAAATCGAGGAATTTTAAACATACACAACATGCATATAAAACAAATAAGCAATAAATATGGAAAAACAGAATTTTTTCCAACTATTATGGCATTGTCCTCCAATATGCATCCCGTCGTGTCGCCACCTCGTCCGCTCCATCTTTTCCCGTGCGCAAGTCACCAAAGAGTTCCGAGCCGAGATAAAACATTTTAATTTACATCCATCGATCCTATACTCCACGAAGGAGTGTACAAATAATCTAGATCGAAAGTAAACTAAAATGAGCGGCTAAACAATGCCGTATTTAATTACAAAAATTAAATACTAATCTAGCCTCGTCAACCCCGAGGATTCAAATAATAAATTTTTACACACATCCATTCACATACACACACATGGCCATAATAGTCGGATCTTATGCCTGCAACCAAAGAGTTAAACTACGCATATCCTACTATTATCCGGCACATATAATATATGAAAAATGCATAAAAATTAACCGAATCCATAACACACAAAATCGGAAACCGTGGCTCTGATACAATGTAGGGATGTCGCCGAGGCTCATTGGCTCCCATGTCCCCGGATTAAAATTTTCACTAATGAAAGAAATAATCCGGATGGGATGAGCTTCCTTAGCACAACCAATTCGTCGTCATGATAACAACTTGAGTGGTCGCTTGAACAAACTAGTTGTTCAAGCAACACAACTCTTCTAGTTGGTTAGCCGCGGAAGAGACGACGGACGGATTGCCGGTTTTTGTGTTTGTCTTCGGGGTCCATGATTATACAATATATTTACTAATTCACACATGCATAATCAAAACATAAAAGAACATGCTCAGATCTGTAAATAAAGTTAAAATAACTTTATACCTTACGATCTTCTATCGTATGTCCTATCCTTCTCGTGGACGACGTGTGGACGAAGATCCTCCACGAGTAGAAGCCTTCTAGATCGCTTTCTTCTCTACCTTGTCCGCTGCGAACAAAAAGAAGAACCAACAAATACCTATCCTATCTAGAACCAGCCACCAAATTAGGGAATTTGGTGCAACCGCTGGCCAAGGAGCAATTGGATGAAGCGCCGGCCAACTTGAAGATGAGTTCACTACCACCAAGGAGAAGGGGAGGAGGAAGAGCACCGGCCACCAATGGAAGGAGAACCGCCGGCAAAGGAAGAAGGGAGTGGCTTAAAGGATGGGCGCCGACCAAGGAATGATGGAAGGTGATGGGCGCCGGCCACAATTTGGAGGAAGAAGGTGTCGCCCAAAACCCTAGCTGCCCACTTGTGGATTAGCCAAACCCTAACTCCAATTCGAAATCAATTCTCGCCGCCCAAGCCTAAGCCCCCTATTTATAGAATTAGGCTCAAGCCTCTTTTAATCTCCACCGTCGGATCTAGGGTTTTATCCCAACCGTCGGATCTAGGGTTTAATCCCAACCGTCGGATCTAGGATTTCATCCCAACCGTTGGATCTAAGGTTTCATCCCAACCGTCGGATCTAGGGTTTTATCCCAACCGTCGAATCTAGGGATTTAATCCCAACCATCGATTCTAGGGTTTCATCCTAACCATCGGATCTAGGGATTTAATCCCAACCGTTGGTTCTAGGGTTTCATCCAACCATCGGATCTAGGGATTTAATCCCAACCATTGGTTCTAGGTTTTGTTTTACATTCTTGGATCTAGACTTCACAAGGATTATATTAGGCTACGATAGGGACCATAAGGAGGAGTTGGATCTTGGTCACCCGATGGATCGGAACCACACAAACTTGATCCATCAATGATGTTCCATTCCACTAGAGGATCATCATTGAACTACCTCACCAACCCCCATAAATTAATATGGGCTCCATATATTATTTGTACATTCATCTCCCCGTGTTTAAGATATCGAATGTCCATCAATTAATTGATTTACTGACCATCAATTAATTAACATCTAATTCCTCGAGTAGTACCACTCAACCTCATCATCATGTTGACTAAGTCAACCAGCTGAGTTTACATGATGAACCTTATGAGCTCCTCAAGGGGACATCATCAACCTAATATATAGGACACGGTTTCCTCCTATAATCAACGCACACCATGTAAATAATATTATTTCCCAACTTACCGGGCATATTGATTTAATCCATCTAAATCTCACCCACTGGTAAATCAAAGAAATAAATACTAAGTACATGTGCCCGTTATTATATCGGGATTAAGAGCATGTACAACATAATATCCGAGGTCCGATTCAATTATGTAGTCAGTACTAAATTGAATCACCTCTATGTCGGTCCTACTCAATACACCCAAGTGTACTAGTGTAACTCTATGTTCAAGATAAAACAATACCAAGCTACACTACAACCATGCCAATGGTTTGTCCAAAATCATCTTGGTTGTGATCCTCTACTTATATTTTACAAGGGACTGATAACATGATCTTCTGTGCCACACCAAGCACCATGTTATCTACAATGTAAAATATTAGACAATATGCACACATATATAATGGATATATAAAATGCAAACAATGATCATGTGATTCTTATCTCAAAATAAAATGTTCATACAAAAAGAGCTAGACTTTCAGTATACATTCCAACACGATCATGTCTCCCATTTGTGGTTGAGAGAATCTACCGTGGAGTTATACTCTTGGACTACTCATTCGGAGTTAGTGATAGTTGGATTCGTGTATCATCTGCAGCTAGATAGCTACCTTACATCTTGACTGCCCACAAGACCCAGTCGTGGTAGCATATTGTTGCATGCAGTCCATAGCTAAATAGCTATATACTCTGTCTGCCCACGAGATTCGGTCGTGGTAGCATGTCGTTTCCCGCAGACATTGAGTCTTTTATTGCCTGTCTACCCACGAGTCCTGGTCGTGGTAGCATGTTGTTGCCCGCAGATAGTGCCCCTTTTGTATTACCTCGAGAGCCACGAGGCTTTGTCGCAATATCTTAATGTGTATTGCTTGTCGATTGCAGTTGGTTGTATATGTTGCAAATATATTTGTTATACTGTTGACCAGGTAAGTTGCAGACTGATATTGGTTCTCTGAGGTTTGGGTTACTCTATTTTGTTTCCTTCAACTTCTATTATGTCCATTATAATTATGCACTATTTTCTATCTGCCCACTGAGTGGTTGTACTCACCCCCTCTTCTCTTATCCTCCAGGTTAGTCGATAGAGGACGAGTTCAATTGACTTACCTTCGCGTCGCTCAAAGAGTCTCTTATTGTGCTGGTCCCACTACTTCGTCAAGATGTCGCTTTATTTGCTTTATTGTTTATGCACTTTGGATTTTGTCGCAATTTAATTTGGTGTCATAAAACTAATTTACTTTTAATTGATTTATATTTTAGTCGTGCATGCATGCAATTAATAAAATACTTATATTTCTATTGTTATTTCGGGGTTTTTACTAAATCTGGTTCCAGTGGTGTATTTTCGAATATTGTCACTAAGGGGCTCTTTCATCATTTGGATGGAGAATATGCCCCCGGGGCATGACATTTGGAATCATCCTTATCTATCTGGAAGCTGGCATCAGTATACCCGCTCATAACCATATCACCTTCTCCATATACCAAGAACAAATCCTTAGTCATTCTCAAGCACTTAAGGATTGTCTCAAGAACCACCCAATGGTCCATACTAGGATCAGACTGGTATCTAATCATAACTCTCAAAGTGTATGATACATCGGGCCTCGTACATAACATAACATACATGATCGATCCTATAGTTGATGCATATGGGATTTGACTAATGTGAATCCTCTCGTCTTAGGTGCACGGGTACATAGATTTCAAAAGGTGAATCCCATATCTCATGGGAATAAAACCTTTCTTGGATTCATCCATGCTAAACCGTTTTAGCGCTTTGTCTATGTATATAGACTGCGAAAGACCAAGCAACCGATTCGATCTATCTCTATAGATCTTAATCCCCAAAATATAGGTTACTTCTCCCATGTCTTTCATGGAGAACATTTTGGACAACCAGACTTTGATTATTTATAAAACAAGAATATCATTTACTATAATTAATATGTCATTGACATACAATACTAAGAACATGACTGCACTCCCACTTACCTTCTTATACACACAGGGCTCCTCAGGATTTTGTGAGCAATCAAATTGTTTGATTGCCTCATCAAAATGGATATTCCAACTCCTGGATGTTTGCTTCAATCCATAAATGGATCATTGAAGCTAGCATACTTTGTTCTTGTCAACGGATGTGAAACTCTCAAGTTGTATCATATATACATCCTCAGACAGGTTTCCATTAAGGAAAGCTATTTTCATATTCATCTGTCATATCTCATAATCAAAATGAGCCGCTATGGCTAGGAGCATCCGAATGGATTTAAGCATAGTTACTGGTGAAAATGTTTCTTCATAGTCAACATCTTGTCTTTAACGATAATCTTTTGCCACTAATCTAGCTTTTATAGGTAATAACATTACAATCCATGTCAGTTTTCTTCTTGAAAACCCACTTGCACCCTATAGGCGTTATGCCTTCGGGTGGGTCTACCAAGTTCCAAACTTGGTTTTCATACATGAAATCCATTTCTAATTTCATGGATATTAGGCACCTATCTCTGTCTGAACTATTCAGTATCTCTTCATAACTGGTTGGTTCCTCATCCTCTATGAGCAACACGTCATTAGATTTCACTTAAGAGAAATCCATATCTCTCAGGAATCCTACATGTCCTACTAGATCTACAAGGAGGTGGTGTAACATCAAGTTTAGCTATTACCTCATCTGAATGAGTAATCAACTGTGGTTCTTGACTAGGCATCTCTTCTGTGTCTACCGGAGTCTATTGAACCATGCTTTGTTCAATCTCACTCCCACTATTTTCCTGTAAGAGAAACTCCTTCTTTAGGAATACATCATGCCTTGAAACAAACACTTTTTATTCCAAGGGATAATAGAATTAGTAACCCCTCATTTCCTTAGGGTAACCAATAAATAGACACTTATCAGATTTAACCTCCAGCTTATCTGATACTGTCCTCTTCACATAAGCAGGATAATCTCGTATCTTCAAATAATATAAATGAGGTTTTCTACTATTCCACATCTCATATGGAGTAGTAGAGATTTCCTTAGTCGGGACTCTACTTAACAAGTAAGCAGTGGTCTCGAGTGTGTAACTCTAAAAGATTTTTGGAAGACCTGCATGCTGCATCATTGACCTAACCATGTCCAACAAGGTTCAATTTCGCCTTTCAGTCACACCATTATGTTGTGGCGTGTAAGGTGGAGTCTTTTGGGACAAGATGTCATTGTCCCTTAGATAATCTTGAAAGTCTTGGCTTAAGTATTCACCACCTCGATCCGATCGAAGTACTTTAATATCATTCTCAAGTTGTTTCTCTACTTCTTTTCTGAAATTTTTAAACCTTTCAAAGACTTCATATTTGTATCTTAATAGATACAAATACCCATATCGTGAATAATCATCGATAAAGGTAACAAAGTAGTTATAACCTCCTATGGAATGAGTTGACATTAGTCCATATACATCTGTATGTATAAGACCTAATACCTCAATCGCTCGTTCACCTTTTCCACTAAAAGGTAACTTAGTCATTTTTTCTTTTAAGCATGAAACACATGTGTCTAATGAATCTAATTCATAAGACTCCAAAATGTCAAGCTTATGTAGTTTGGATATGCGTTCATTGCTTATATGGTCAAGACGACAATGCCATAATTGTGAGGTTAATTGATTATCTATTTAGCACGTTTGCTATTTGATTCAATATTGAATATCTCATTGAATGTATCTAACGTGTAGATTCCATTATTTAACATTCCAGTAGCATAAAAAATACCATTTAACATAATGTAACAACAATTATTACTAAATGTCAAATGATAACCTTTCTTATTCAAATATGAAATAGAAACAATGTTCTTTATTAATGCAGGAATATAAAAATAATCATCCAACTCTAAAACTAGTCTCGTAGAAAGTCGTAACATATAAGTTCCCTTGGCTACAACAACAACTTTTGCTCCATTGCCAACCCTTAGATATGCTTCTCCCTTAACCAGTCTTCTTCTGTTCCTAAGCCCCTATATGTCATTACATATATGTGAGCCACACCCGGTATCTAATACCCAAGTGTTAGAAGAAATAGTATGACATTTAATAACAAATATACCTGAAGTAGATTGGGCATTATATGCCTTTTTCTGCTTCAGTGACTCCAGATACTGCTTGCAATTTCTTTTCCAATGTTCATCCTTGCCACAATGATGGCAGGTGCCCTTAAGAGTTAATTCTTCCTTCTTTGCCTTTTTCTACCCTTTGGATTTGGTTTTTGACTTCCTCTTATAACCTTTCTTTAAGGAATCAACCTGCATCACTGCCTTCTGTTCTTTAGTAACAGATGGCTCCACTATTTTGAGCATATCGATCAATTCAGGAATAGTGAACTCAATCTTATTCATTCGATAGTTCATCACAAATTGTGAATAATTACCCATCAGATTGTGAAGAATTAAGTCAATACTTAATTCATGGTCCATGAAAAACCCTAGTGATCTCAATCGCTCAATATGTTATTCATCCTCAGTGCAAACTGCACTGCAGATGAACCCTCCTGCATCTTTGATCAAAAGAGGAGCTGGGTGACCTCAAATGTTTCAGATCGCGCCTGCTCATCGAACAACTCTCGAAGATGGAAGACAATTGTATTAGCATCCATATGCTCATATTACTTCTGCAACTCAGGAGACATCGACGCTAGCATAATGCAACTCATCATCTCAGAGTTAGCAACATATTTCTGGTAAGCCAACATTTGATCACTAGATGTATTGTCTGCAGGAGGTTGGAGAAGAACCTCTTCAATGACATAAGCTAGCTTTTCAACCTTGAGAACAATTCTCAGTTTGCTAAGCCAGTCCAAGAAGTTTGGCCCAGTCAATTTATTATTGTCCAAAATAGAACATAAGTTAATAGAGGTCGACATGTTGTTCTAATTAGTACCTAGACAACAAAAAAAGGGTGTATAAGAGAGATGAATTTATAGTAATGCAAACAATTTACATTAACAAGAAACTCCCACTATTTTATCAAATTTAATAGCCCTCACTTTGAATTCGAGAAATGGTAGGTTATCTCCTAGTGGGTTGATATTCATTATGACTAAGAATAACCTTGGTGAGAGTCTAACAAACCATTCATAGTCATAATGTTATATATCAACAGTACTCATTATATATCAAATATATAACTATCACTTTATGCTATCAACTAATTGAATGTTCACCTATATATTAGGTTGTTATCTCATTAACATATATACATCCAATGCATATCACCTAATTGCACCTCTATCCACATTGACCTTAGAGAGAGTCCAACAAATCAATGCTTTTAGTTAGGGCCAACCCATTAATCGTGAGATCGAATTTAAATGGTTTGAACACATCCAATTTACATGCCAGACTTGGAGAGAGTCTAACAACCCAAATTTGAAATTGACCTCTAGTCCTTACCATTTAAAATAAACATCAAATCTCATATGAATTAAACATGCTCGATGTCATGTCAGGCTTAGAGAGAGTTCAACATGTTGGAATTGGGAATACAATCAAAGTCCCACATTGGTAAGACATGGAAAAGATCATGTGCTTATAAGATAAAAAAAATATCTCCATTGGTATGAGGCCTTTTGGATAAAGTCCAAAAATAAAACCATGAGGGCTTAGGCCCAAAGTGGACAATATCATACCATTGTGGAGATATGTGGATCTTATAGGCACTAACAATTGGTATCAGAGCCATGGTCCATGTCAAGCCATGAACCTCGAATGAAGGAAGTTGAGCTCCCATGTCCGGATCAAGAGAACTAGACACCAGGCAGGAAGTCCAATTGGGTCGGGAGGACCGAACAACTGGTAGGAAGTCCAGTTGGGCCAGAAGGGCTAGACAACTAGCAGGAAGTCCAACTGGGTCAGGAGGACCAGACAGTTGGTAGGAAGTCCTGGTGGGTTGAGGATCGGACATCAAGCAGAGGATGTCCTTCAAGGACGGATAGACTTGAGGGGGGTCATTGTAGTCCTTCGTTTGAGGGGGGAATTGTTGGAGTATTGGGAATACAATCAAAGTCCCATATTGGTAAGACAAGGAAAAGATCATGTGCTTATAAGATGAAAAAATATCTCCATTGGTATGATGCCTTTTGGGTAAAGCCCAAAAATAAAACCATGAGGGCTTAGGCCCAAAGTGGACAATATCATACCATTGTGGAGATATGTGGATCTTATGGGCACTAACACAACAACGTAAACACGAAAAAGAACTCTGGTTCAACCATATTAATAGAAGGTGTTAGGCCTAATATTTGTACGAGAGATTTCAGGTTATTTGAGGTATCATCTATAATAGGAAATAAACCTAAATATGGAAAAACCAAGGTCACATTAGGAAATAAATTTCCCGATGTAAACATAAGCCAAACAATCTATGCACATACCGTTTTAGAAATTAGATACGCGAATCGCACAACCTATTTCCCAATGCATGGCTAGTCTATGCTTAAGCTCTAATGAGCGGCCAACACCTTCGGTGTTTACACACGCATCCTCAGTATTTTATTTTCGGTTATAAACATATCCAATATATAAAATCATGCATACCTTAATCTATCATATAGAAAAATATCGCACAGGTATATTAAAACATCAACATGCTTTAAATATTCTCCTACAACATGTGATTTAAGTCAAACAAACAAGGTGGCTCTGATACCACTTGTTAGAGATTCCGGGATAATGTGCAGCAGAATAAAATGAATAAACTAATTTTTATTACATCCCAGACATCACCTAGGGGCCAGGAATACTTGTTTTGACATAATCATATGTAAACACACAAAAGGAGAAGGAGAAGTTATACCTTCGAGATTCTTTCGAAACTGTCGAAACCACAAGCAAGACCAACTGACCTTGCCTCTCAGTATTCACATTGGGATCACCTGAGACAACTCCTAGATCATCAAGCTTTTGTCTCCAATTGGTGCTAGCCAACCGGCGAAGAAGAGAGAGGAAGATGACTACCAAGGAAGAAAACCTAAGAGATTATCAAGGGATCTATTTATAGATCTCTTGATTAGGGAATCTTAGGAGGCTTAAACAGAACCTATCTTACTATAATTATCCCATAATTAAGGTAAGAACAACCCAGAAAATTTTCATAAGAGAAATCTTCAAAAACGGCAGAGCCGCGATATGGTTGTGTGTCTTACACATGGCCAACCGTGCCAGGACATATGGTCAATCATTCCATGACACATGGTCAGCCGTGCCAGGACACATGGCCAGCCATGCCAAGACACATGGCCAACTGTGTGTCCTTCTAGACACATCCCAGGCTTTGGCCAAAGCCAGGCATGGCCATGTGAAGCTCTGTATGGTCCATTTGAGTTCGTTTAGGTGTGATATAGACGTGATAATTAAGTCTGATAAGGTCATAGGAGGTTTCATAGCCTTCGTTTCGCACCCTCTTGGCCTGGTCCAACCAAATATATTCTCTCTCATTGAGAATCTCATTCTCAGACTTATTTTACATCTCGAGATCACTCGTATTGCATGTAACCCAATAGGTTCTCGATTATGTTGGTCATTCATAATTAACCCCTTAATTATGAATAAATCATGAGTGGCACCTAGCAGTGCATCATGCCTCCCAATTGATCAGAAAGTCTAAATCGACTCTAGATCGTTTCTGAACCCTTTAACGGATATAATTGTTCGTGTCTTGTTCCTTTCACTCATCCTATACCCACTTAGTTCAAGACATGATCGATGTGTTCTCCCTACTAGGCTGACTACGTCACACCTACACTACAACAAAAAGGGAAAATAGCGACGAAATTTTTTCGTCGCTAATACTATAAATTCGCCGCTAAATACATTTTACGATGAAATAATTTCATCACCAGAGTCGTCGTAATAAGCTTGTCACAAAGACAAATTCACGACGAATTAAGACTTTTTCATCGTTACAATTACCGACGAAATAAAAAACATCGCCAAAAATAAAAATTTTGTCGCAAAATCTAGAATGTTAGAAAGAGAAAAATCACCGATATTGGCGACAAAATACAACAAATTTGTCACCAACTATCAGTCGAGTGATGCAATAAAGCAGTTGACTGTCTATTTTCTTGGCTCACCACAGAATCGAAAGAGACTCGACTGACACATTAACGATGAAACAATCTTATTTCATCGCTAAATATCAGTCGACTGACACAAGAAAAGACTCGACTGTCTATTTTTTGGCCAACCACAGAATCGGGAGACCCTCAACTGGAGACTTATTTGTGATGAAATTTATATATTTCATCGCTAATATCCTATAGCAGGCGACCGCGTCAACTGGCGCCTCGACTGATATGCTAAACTCTAGCGATGAAATTTCTAATTTCATCGTTAAACCTCAAAATCTTGATGTCGTATATCGATGGTTGATGACGAAATGGAAAAAAATCGTCGTTAACCATGAAAATATAGATTTTTAGAATTCATTTAATTTGTATTTAAATCCTGTAATACAATATCAACCACAATTTAACTTAACAACATACAACTCAAACAATACAACCAATATATACATTTAAAAACAACTAACATAACATCCAATTTAAAGTCCAAAACATCCAATTTCACAAATTCATAGTATTCAAATGCAAAACCATTCAAATTCACAATTTCAGTAGCTCAAAATATAAATGTTACAAACTCTAAGATGGAGGAGGAGGTGGAGTTGAAGATGACTCATGCATCAATGATTGTAATGCTCCAGATGCAAGCTGATTCAGAATTACTTCAAATATATCTTGTTTTGATCTCATTGACGCCAACTCATCTTCGGTGCTAGCTAATCAAACTTGAGTGTTTACTAGCTCCTCTTTTGTCCCCTCTAATTCTTGCTTGGTGAACTGAAGTTGTTCATGTAGTGTTGCATTAGTTGTTCTGGAGGAGGAGCTGGCATCTGAAGAAGTGGATCTAACTGGTTTTGGCCCACTTCTAAGTTCTCTAATATATCCAGAACGAACACCAAGGATTTGATCACAAACCTGATCTGCAATCTGAACTGCATCGATGTCATCACCGATCTCTTGTGATTGGATGTGCTCATCTCGCAGTCTCACCATATCATCCTAAGAATAAAAAACATATTATTAATATATTTACAAAAAATTATGCAAATTTAAAAATAACTTTACTAAATTTTATTGATTATATCTTACGTATGCAGCCTCGGCTCTCTCCCCACTCCACTTTTTTGACGAGCTACAGTGGGTTGTATTAAAGACAGTAATCCGATCTTTTCTCTGAGACTGATCGGTCTAAAAAATATTATAATGTGTTAATATTAAAAATACCAAATAATATACTATAACTATAAAGTTTATACTTACACCGTCGTAACTGTATTGGATGAATGATTTTGAGCCACCTCGATGGGTAAATGGTAGTTGTGCTCGATTTTGGGCATTTATTGCTGATCGTGTCTACAATATAAAAATTTGTTAAAAAACATAAAACATAAGTTATAGAACAAATATTTTAATTTATATATAGCTCAAATAAATTAGATAGATTGAGTTACCTGAAATTTCTCTGATTCAAACAGATTACACATATAGTTTCAATCTTCCTGTGTCTCATAAAACTCGATCGGCATATGATGTCGGTGCTCGGTAGGGGGATGATGCAATAGGCTCTTATAATGAGTGTGCATCTTATTTCTATTGTCTCTATACCTTGCACTCATTAACCTATCGGTCTCCTTTCTTATCGACGTTGCCTCCTCGACAAAACTAATATCGAAAGTGGCCTAAAAAAATAACAATAGTGAAATTTATTAATGAATGATGGTTGATTATATAAATATCAAATTACTTGTACTTACTACTAATCGGTCATATATCATCTATTTATTGTCCGTGAGGATATGCTTCCAACTCTTAGCTTGTAGGGGAGAGAACTTCTTAATTGATAGCCCTAGCTTTGTCATAAAAACAGCTGCATTTGTCTCGATAGGGTGACCATCACTCTTACGAAAGGTAATGGGTAATCTACCCCGTTCCTCGATTTGCCATCGGAGCCGATCAAAGTGTGTGTCTCGTGTCTCTCTGCGTGTCAGATGAACTGTAAATCAAAGAATGTTAACAATTAACAAGTTAAATAATTAGCAAACAAAATATGCATATATAAAACTACATAACTAACTAGTAGGAGCAGGAGCACTGTCATCGTCAGGCGTAGCTACAACTGGGGGGCGCTCAATTCTCTTAGGCGACATAGTTGTTACATAAGCATTATATACAGATCGATGTATAATGAAAGATTATATTAAATATATGAATTATAAATGAAGAACAATATAAATACCATGTAAATACATCTAATCGCTATTATCATCTAAAAAGGATAAATAATCATCCGCCTCACTGTCAATTTCACTATCTTCGCCCTCAGCAATACGATTACTTTGAGCACCCATATCCAGATCCACTTGTGCATTTGCCATATTTATTTGTTGATGCTCAACATCTAATCGATATAATTGAGTTATTGCTACATCTTCACCGACTACTAAAGTTGAATCATTGGATGAAATCTCTTGGTTTGGCTCCATATTCAAGATATTATCACCTTCAAAATCATCAGATACTTCATCAACTTCAGTTACTTCGTATATTTCTCGGTGGTGAACCCTTTGCACGACCTTCTAATGACCTCCACATTTGATATCATTCAAATAATAGACTTGATTTGCTTGGTTTGCCAAAATGAATGGGTCATCATCATACCATGTTTTAGAAGTGTCAATTGACAAGAGATTATACTCTTCCACCAATGATTTTTTTTTTAGGATTACAATGGAACCATTCGCACCAAAATAATTGGGCTTTATGCCTAAAAGAGTAAAATATTTGAACCACATCCTTCAACTCACCCAAAAAATCCAAATTGTCCCCATCGTCAGAGAATGGTACGCTGACCCCACTATTCTGAGTAGTTCTACGTGAATCACGGGACCTCGTATGATATCGAATCTCATTTACAATGCATGCATCATATAGTTGAACTTCAGCATCAGGTCCCATTGCTAAATAATATAACTCATCTGTGATCTCTGAATTTGTAAAATTTTTTAGCGCCACAATTTTATCCCTAAATCACAGTAGAAAATCTCGCTCATGATATTGTATAATTTGATCAGCATGAACCTTTTGGGGCATAAGTTGTAGATGCTCACTGTATAAAAACTTAATCAATTTAAACTCTGTGAATGAAATAGAATTAAAGTAATAACTTAATGTAACCACTTACTTTCGATATTGGTCGACTTCTTTACAATTGTTCAGAATGTACCAATGTACTTTCTTAAACAATGACAATGTCAATTTTAGACTTTGTTGGTTGCCAAAGACTCTTGTTTCCTGTAAGAAAACACTTAATTTGCATATTGATTGTTGAACATCTTTATTCTGTTCTGGCCTAGAAAAGTTTGTCTCAATCTGACTTATATATAACGAACTGAAATTCAAAGCCTCGTTTACAATATACCCCTTTGCAATAGATCCTTCAGGTCGTGCTTTATTATGAACATATTTTTTTAGTCTTCCCAAATATTGCTCAAAGGGATACATCCATCGTGACGAAACTGGCCCAGCCAACATGGCTTCACGAGGTAAATGAACTGTTAAATGAACCATAATGTCAAAAAATGCCGGAGGAAATATCTGTTCCATCTTATACAATATCAGGACTATTTTCTCCTCTATTCTACATATGTTCGTTGTGTGTAAAGATCTTGCGGTGATATTTTTGAAGAAATCACATAACTCAATTAGTGTGCTACATATGTCTTTTGGGAAAAATTTACGTACAACAACTGAAAGTATTCTTTGCACCAATACATGACAATCATGTGATTTTAGTTCATATATTTTTCCTTCATTTGCATTCACATGTCTAGATATATTAGCAGCATAACCATTTAGAAATTTCACATATTTCAAAAATTGACAAAATTCATGCCTTTCTTCCAATGTCAACGTGTAACTTGCAATGGGTTTCCTGAATTTGTCTCCTACCGACTGTAAATGCAACTCACTCCTTATCTTCATATCCTGCAAGTCTAATCTTACTTTGAGAGTGTCCTCTGACTTTTCGTCTATATTTAATAATGTGTCAATTAAAGCATCACAAGCATTCTTTTAAATATGCATCACATCTAAATTGTGTCTCAACTTTAAATCTGACCAATATAGTAACTCAAAAAATATAGACTTCTTTACCCAATTTGTATCATTCGAAGATTGCTACCGTCTTTTACTGAATGAAGGATGTTTACTGAATGTCACTTGGGGTAACACATCTAGCTGCGCTAAAATCTCATATCCATTCATTACTGGTGGTGGTCCTTTTTCAATTATTCCATTGAAATTTTTATTTCTACACCATGGGTGTTGCACATTCAAGAATTGACGGTGACATGTGTAGCATATTTTACTCCTTAATCCTTGAGATTTGGTTTCATTTAGACATACTAGACATGCCTTATAGCCCTTTGTGCTCCATCCAGAAACTGTTCCATATGCTGGAAAGTCGTGAATGATCCACATCACAGCAGCATGTAATTAAAATACTTATTCGGTCGATGCATCATATGCTTCCACCCCATCATCCCATAGCTCCTTCAGTTCGTTTATCAGAGGTCGTAGGTATATATCTATCTCTTTGCCAGGCGATCTAGGCCCAGGAATTAAAAGAGACATAATCATATATGGTGGCAAATTATAATTCACAAGTATAATAGTCCACATACTATAAGCATTTGACATGTTTCCAAATGGATTAAATCCTTCAGTAGCCAACTCTAAGCGAATATTTCATGGATCACCTGCAAATATTTCATGTGCATTGGCAAATTCTCTCCATGATTCACTATCAGCTCAGGTTAGAGGCCGGAGTTGGAGAAGGAGTCCAGAGGCGGGAGCTGTCGCCAGAGCTATCACCGAAGCCACACAACTGGGAGATAAACACCGAGAAGAAGTCACGCACGAGCGGAAGTTAGGGCACCGGAGCAATCGTCGGAGCTGGTCGTCGGAGTTGGTCACCGGAGTTGGTCGCCAAAGAGTCACGCGGAGAATCGTCGGAGAGTAGAAAATCACCGCAAGAGAGGAAGTCGCGGGAGAAAATGGGAGGATCGGGGTGGGATAGAGTTTTTTCGCGTATATTAGCGACGAAATTGGTTTTATTTGTCGCTAATATTTATTATCATAGCGACAAAGTTTTAAATTTTCATCGCTAAACCCTAAAATACTGGGCCACAGAATCGAATTCGCTCGATTGGCCACTCGACTGAATGGTTTGCGACGAATAATTATTTATTTTTTCATTAAGTTTCAGTCGAGGTGCCGATTTGACTGCTATTATTGGCGACAAATTTTTAAATTTTCCTCGCTAAACCCTAAAATGTCGGGCCACAGAATCGAGTTCACTCGATTGGCCACTCGACTGAATATTTTGTGACAAATAATTATTTATTTCATCGATAAGTACCAGTTGAGTTGCCAATTTGACTGCTATTATTGGCGATGAATTATTAAATATTATTTCTAAATCAAAAATCTTAGGCCACATAATCGAGTTCACTCGACTAGCCATAATATATTAGTGATGTAAAATGCATTTCGTCGCTAATACTTAGTCTAGCGATGAAGAATTTTATTTCATCACTAATATATTTTATATTTGTGACGAATTATTATTATTTTGTCACAAATGTAATATTGTTTATGACAATGAAGATATTCGTCATAAAATCCTACATTTAGCGACTAAATTACAATCCGTCGCTAATATTTCGTCGCTATTTTCCATTTTTCTTGTAGTGCTAGCCCAAGTTAGTTTCCTTGTCATATGGATTCAAGTTACACCTACTTATTCCCAAAAAGACCATCTTCTTAACATGTTTGCTCTGGCCAGAGACTTCTGAATAATAATCCTAACAAGATGCTTAGGGTATACATCTCCTTTATCATGAGTGGTGAATCCTCTGTGGGCTATTCAAATACCTTCGATCACTTTGGCTTATACCCAATCATCTTGGAGTTACACCTCCTATAGAGATGGTTGCAAAGAAGTCAAAGTATAAGGCGCCATGATCAAGGTGACTTGAATACCTCAAGTCTAAGGAAGCTCGCACTCGAGCTGTAATGAGATCTTCAACGACATATAGATCCATATGAAGTCTTATAGTAGGTCACTCTAATGAACTAGTTACCATAACTAGCATCCACATGTTGACTCTCAGCATCCCTATGATTCCATTCAGTGAGTACCGAATGCTTGGATAAACCAAGAAGCATAATATGTGCTAGTCTCACAGAATTGATGATGTCAAATCTCATCAATTCATCGACTAGGGTTCCTAGGAGCGTGATCCCTTCATGCTAGATGGGTTAGGTTGTGTCAACCTTGAATGGATGGGTAATCAACCTAATCATAGCAAAGTTGGCACTTTAGGGCATTTTCAAAGTTATGTGATCTTTAGAAATGAAATTGAGACTTGATCCTAAAGGATTTAAGGATGTGTCAATAAAATTCAAGGAGTTTGAAAAGTCAATCAAAATTAGCACAATTAGCTTCAGAGGTCATGGTGTGTCATTTTGGGTTTTTGGCATACTTGGGAGATTGATCCATTATGGCAAATTTGGATTTAATACTAGGAAATGACAATTAGGTTTAAACTTTAGGTATTTTTATACCTTGATATTGTAAAATTGACATGCCTTGTTTGTCTTGTCATGTCATGACATTATATTTTATTTAATCATGTAAAATGTCATGATTAATACTTAGGTTAATATGTCATGTGTGTATTTAGGTTTATGTCTATGTCATGACATCATGATTATTGACATATGCTTTATTTATGCTATCATTATAAGCCATGACCATCATTCATGCATTTAGGTTAATTCTGCAAAATGGATTTAAGGACAATGACATAATTTGAAGTCCCATATATAAAAGAATCAAATAAAGTTGCCTAGAAAAATACATGAAACCCTAAGAACATAAACCCACTGTAACGCCCGCCCTTATCTGCTCTCAGGGCGGCGCTACTTTTTTTTTCTTATAACATAACATATATGGATCATTTCTCCTTCTACATACTTAAACATGTTATCATGGCTTAAACCTTCTTTTATACATGCATCACGTATCATGTTCATAATTAGCATGTTATCTCATCTTATCTCATTTTATAACATGCATAACATCAAGATTCATCCATGAGTTCTAACATACCAAACTTTCATAAGTAATTGAACAGTAACATAACTAAGCAACATTCAACATGGTACTAATAAATCATAGGTCTTATAAGCGGAAGCACATGTCTTAAGGTGTTCACTGAGCATATAAATATAAGCAGATAGTAATAGGGTCTCTTTCCACCATGCCACTATCACACACACTTGGCCCCTCCTGCTACTTCCTCTTAGTTCATGTTTCCTTTATCTACAGCATATGGACAACATAAACTATAAGCATATAGCTTAGTAAGATTCTTGCCTACTCACAAAAGCCACAAACTTCATCAAACAATTAGAAAACAGGAGCATACTAGCAAAAATAGCATAAGTATTTCATAACAACACTATTCATCAACATACCAACGTAATGAAAACATAAGCATGGCATACAATTTACATAAGCACGCTAAACATAATTAACTCTAAGCAAGGCATAAATTAAACATAAGCATTCATAATTACATAAATCCTAAACATGCATCAAAGACATAATCATAAGCATTCTTAAACTTGAACATAAGCATTCATAATTTCTTAAATCCTAAACATGCATCAAAGACATAATCATAAGCATTCTCATTTTTAAACTTGAACATAAGCATTCATAATTTCTTAAATCCTAAACATGCATCAAAGACATAATCATAAGCATTCTTAAACTTGAACATAAGCATTCATAATTACATAAAGGTCTTGTCTTTTCAAAACATATACATATAGATACTTCAACATAATCATAACTTGCATGGGGGGCCCCAGGTTAAGTACCACATAATGCGCGTTCCCTAATAGGCTGGGGTAGCGAGCCACCAGACCTACTAGAGCAAGACCTCTTACGTCTTACTAGGGCAAGACCTCTTACGTCTTCTTATGTCCCTATGGATTTGATTAACGACCACCTGACGGGTCGGGTACTTAACCTTTTACAAAGTAAAATACTTAATTCCTTTCTTTCTTGTCTTATCATAAGGAGAGCTCTTAATCCCTACTTGAAAGGGAAGCATCTCCATCTTATCTTATCATAAGGAGAGCTCTTAATCCCTACTTGAAAGGGAAGCATCTCCATCTTAGACATTTCATAGCACACATGCAATCATACATAAGAGTACCCTAAAGGGGTCCTAAAGCATAAACATGTTTATCACATAAGCATAGTTCATAGACATATTCATGGCATATTAAATCATAAAACATGTTCATCACATAGGCATATTTCATAAACATATTTCTTGGCATTTTAAATCATAAAATATGTTCATCACATAGGCATATTTCATGGCATATTACATCATAAACATGTTCATCACTTCATGGCATATTGAATCATAAAACATGTTCATCACTTCATGGCATATTGAATCATAAAACATGTTCATCACTTCATGGAATATTGAATCATAAAACATGTTCATCACATATGCATGATTCATGACATATTAAAATCATCCACATAACATAACTTCATAAAGGGTATTTTCATGAAACCCTAACCCTAAAACCATTGGTGGCCGAAATATATAGGGGCACTAAAATTTGATTCTTGTCACCTAAATTCATTCATGTAGGCATATAACATAACATAACTTCATAAGGGGTATTTTCATAAAACCCTAACCCTAAAAGTCTTGATTGGCCGAAACATGTAGGGGGTACTAGAATTTGATTCTTGTCCCTAAATTCATTCATGTAGGCATATAACATAACATAACTTCATAAGGGGTATTTTCATAAGACCCTAACCCTAAAAGTCTTGATTGGCCGAAACATGGAGGGTTCCAATTCCTTGATTTTTGTTACATAAACTCCTACATGAAGGCATACAACATGATCTAACTTCTTAAGGGGTGTTTTCATGAAACCCTAACCCTAACCCCAATGTTGGCCGAAACATGTAAGGGCACCAAGCTAGAATTTTGTCACCTAAAAATTCCTACATGAGGCATACAACCTATAGAAGTCCCTTAGATTCATTTTTCATGCAACCCTAGCCCAAAAGCCTTGGTTGGCCGAAACATATAAGGGCACCAAGCTAGGATTTTTGTCACCTAAATATTTCTACATGAAGCATACAACCTATAGGAGTTCCTTAGAATCATTTTCATGAATCCTAGCCCAAGAAAACTTGGTTGACCGAAACATATAGGGCTACAACTTCATATTTCTTTCATGTAACAAGTCCTACAAAACTAATATACTGCAGGTGAGGGAATCTTACTTCCTTCGCTTGGCTTTTAGTTGGTAGATGACCTAATGGAAGCCAAACCTAACCTTCACCTTGCTTGGATGGAGTTCGGCCAAAGGATGAAGATGGAGCTCTAGAATTCGGTGAGGGAGGAGAAGAGAAGAGGGAAGAAGAAGAAGTGGCCAAATGGGACTTCTACTCTTATTTATAAAGGGAGGAAGAGAAGTGCCTCTTCTCTTTTCATGCCTCTTCATTTTACCCTCCTCACACTCATCTACAATTCCCCCTCTTTCTTCAATGATAAAATCCTATTGGGCTTCTGGTTAGTGGGTGCATCTATAGGGCTTGGCTATCTCTAAAGGTTTGGGGTTCAATTCCTAGGCCTTGCATCTCTTTTTGGCTTATTTTCTTTTATTTTTCAAAAAGGCTCACATAAAGCCCATCATCATAAAGCCAAAAATTCTCGTAAAATTGCTAGAAATTTTACGGGCGTTACACCCACATCTCACAAGAATATTAGATTGACATGTGTGTGTATTTAAATACCTTAGACACATGTGAGATGCTAGGAAATGAGATAAGTTCATGTGCTTATTTAGTACATCATAATGAACTTAAAACTCATTAAATGTTAATCACTACAAAAAAAGCATGCTTTTGGTGACTAATTTTGCAACGAATTTTGAATAAAAATTCATTGTAAAAATTTTTTACAATAAAATTTGTACGAAATATTTTTCGTTGTAAATAATTCGTCGCAAAATTTTGCAACGAAAAAAAAATCATCGCAAAAATTACAACGAATAAAATTTTCATTGCAAAATTAATTGCTACTTAGCGAAAAAAATGGTAACAAAAATAACTCATCGCAAACTTTAGCAACGAAAATAATTATTCGTCGTCAAATTTAGTGACCAAAATAATTAATCGTCGCACGCCAAATTTGGCGATGAAACATGGTTTGTCATAAAAGACTAATAAATTTATTTAGCATCAAAAATAAATTTGGCAACGAAAATTATTTTCGTCGCAAAGTTTGGCGATGAAACAAATGTCATCGCCAAATTTGGCGACGAATAATTATATTTGTCGCCAAATATGCGACGAAAACATAGTTCATCGCAAAGACTAATAAATTTATTTATCATATTTTCATGAAAACTTTGCAACGAAAATAAATTTCATCGCAAAATTTGCCACGAATCGAATTTTCGTTGCAAAATATTCAAGGTCAGTCGACTGACATCTGACCAGTCGACTGGTCAGTTGAATAACAAAGTTTTTGGAAGGTGGTACAGTAAGGCAGTCGACTGAAAAATTATCAGTCGACTGGGAATTCGACTCTGTAAGGTGCTATAGTAAATCAGTCGACAGATAGTGGATAATTTGCGATAAAAAAAATTTTCGACACAATTTCTGTGACAAAAAATTTTTTTTGTCACAATCATGCATTCATCAATCGACTCATGGTTGGCGTCAATCGACTGGTAGTGGATAAGAAGGTCACAGAATGTTTTTAGTGGACTGCCCAATCAATTGATAGTATACCAGTCAACTGTTGCTTCTTTTTTAGCAACGAATTTTTTTTCCGTTACCAATTCTGCGATGAAAAATGATTTTTCATCACAAATCTACGTCAAAATTTATTTTAGTTACTAATCTGGGAAAATAAAAAAAATCATGATAAATTCTACTATTTTTCCATGTTTTACAATAAACACATGTAACAATATTAACTAATTCACATATCAAACTTCATAATCATCTAATAAATGAAAATAATTCAATACTAAATCAATATATACATAACAAACATAAACGTAACTTACAATACATGGATATCGAATGTGATGAGTCAAGTAATATTTAAATACAACAAACTCAAACGTAACCACCATCGTCACCATCATCATTGTCATTATTATAGGGATCAACAGGAGGACCAGATCGAGAAGGAGGAAGTTGACTTGAACTAGATGTTAATTGAAGATGATGCATAATTAACATCTGTTGCCTCCAAAATTCGTTCATTTACTTCATGTTCTCTTTGTCTCGATTCATTGTCCTTTTGCACTAGTAACTCCCTCAAATGAGTAACCTCTCCGGTCAATTGATTTATTTCTGCTCTTACTGTCGGTGAGGATGAAGAAGAAGTACTAGGGACTTTATAGGTTCGACTTAAAGAGTCGAGTCTAATTATTCTTCTACTTTTCGCCCCTCCAATTGCTTCGAGCCATAAATTGATATTGCTAACAGAAGGCTCAGATTCGACTGCATCATCACTTGCACATGAATTTATCTATGCAAGTTCATCGTATTTCTCCTTTTTTGAAAAAAAGTTAAATAATAATAAAATACCATAAAACTTTTAAAATTATAAACCTTTATTGTTCTAGCTCTTTCTTCACTCCACGTCTTATCTTTCTTTTGGAATATACGGGTGAAAAAGTCTATAAATAATGGCTCAGTCCCCATCTCATGGGCCTAAACAAACATCGTTATAATTTATAAATTAGTGAGTATTAGATTACAAAATTAGGATTTGAAAAAACTCATCGATCGAAGTCTATGTTCATCGATATTGATTGAGCCTCCCGCATACGTGGCAGACATAGTGCCAGAATTACAATGTTGATTTTCCTTATTTTGATCACTCCTTCATTTGTTATCCTCAGATCCCCAATATGCAACAATCTTATTCCAATTCTTCTCGATTATGCAGTGTGACTTTTTACTTCTGGTTTTTTAAGTCTTGTGTACTTGGCATGGAAAGTCCAAGTCTTGGGTACTTGACATGGAAAGTCTAAGCATGAGTCTTGGCAAGGGAAAGTCCAAGCATGAGTCTTGACAATTGAAAAGTCCAACATGGGTTGGCAAGGGAAGTCCAAGGGTTGATATTAGCGACGTAAAGTCCAAGCGGGAGTCTTGGTAGCATAAGTCTAATGGTTTGGCGGCGTAAAGTTCAAGCGTGTGTCTTGGCAACGTAAGCCCAAATGTGTCTTGGCGGTTTAGACCAGCTTAGCATGACAATAGCCGATGGAAGCACCTGAAGGCTAGCGTATAGATGAACAAGTCATGGATGACTTGGAGGAATCCGATAGGCGTGAGGCTGATGGAGGTGACTAGAAGGCTTAGGTCTAGGCTAAGGGTGGTCTAGCAAGTATGAGGGCATCATACTTGGGGTTAAACCTCATGGTTTGACACTGATACCGATTCTCGCTTGTAGCAATGACCGATTATGATCGACCGATCGCCGTGAGTCGACTAGGGTTCGACTGTGACAAAAGGCCTTGTCAATCGATTGCCAGCATTGGACAGTTGACTGATGGCTTGATCAGTCAACGGCCATGGAGGGCAGTCGACTGCTGGTCGATGTTGCGCGAGTAGAACGCTCGGTGGTCGACTGGTCTGTTGGCTATGACCTTGGCAATCGATTGATGGGTAATGGCAGTCGACTGTCAGTGTATCCATTGGCTTGGATGCCAACGTGGATTAAGTCGTTGTGAGACAACGACACTGTTAACAGTCGACTGGGGCCTTATGGCAGCTGACTGCTAGGCGCGAAATCAACTCATTGCAGGTTATAAAAGTAGCTCGAAGTGGAGGATTTCGCTATGGTTCTTTGAGGAAATTTGGAGGGGATTTGCTACTGTAATCCAGACCTTCAAGGCTCTTCTCAAGCAACCAAACAAGCAAGCATCCAAAGCAATAGTTGTAAAGTTTTCTTTATATTGTTTTGTGCATTTCATTTGTATTTGCTTGTATTCATTGAATTACTTGATCACTTGTAAGAGGTTTCTCCACCTCCAACTTGTTGTCGAGAAGGAGTGTTTTTGATTATTCATGGTGTTTGCCATCGCTAGAGCTTATTGGAGCTCAATCCGTGGAGTAAGAACCCTAAGGTTCCGAACCACGTTATATTCTCGTGTTGTGTTTGTGTTTGTTGTATTTTGTATTGAATTATTATTTCCGCTATGTATAACAAGCTTTGTAGATGGACACGAACGAATTACATCTAGCGAATCAAGACGCGTCATTCACCCCCCCCCCTCTAGCGCCAGAATTACAATGTTTATTTTCCTTATTTTGATCACTCTTTCATTTGTTATCCTCAGATCTCCAATATGCAACAATCTTATTACAATTCTCCTCGGTTATGCAGTGTGGTTTTTCACTTCTGGTTTTCGCATGACTGAGTATGTTTCTAATATGGTCACCACACTTTTTCTTGAAAATCCTCATCTCTAGTGTTTCACTCTCCTCCCAAGTAAATACCCACTGTAGTAGAGAAAAAAAATGAATTGATTATATTAACTATAATTTTATATACAAAATGGTTTAAATAACTTACCTTAAACTCATTCCACCATAAACTTTTTATTTCTTCCGACGTGCTCGTATAAGTCATAGAAGCTCCGCCCCAATGGTTATTCACTATTTTATTCACCTTGTGAATAACATGTATAGAATTTGTAAATCTATCATAAAATAAAAATAAATCATGTTAGATATTTATAAAAATATATATCTTATTAAAAACATAGATAATTTAAAACTTGAATATTTATAAATCTCCGCGCGGAGATATCAACTCTCGCGTATCTTCCCTCTCAACCAGTGATAATTGTACTGGGGAAGATACATTAGCAAAGATCTGTTGCGAACCAGAAGATCCTGCAACTAGAGAAGAAATCGAGAGCACATTTCCTGCAAGAGCATCATACTGTGCAGGAGCTGAAGCAAAGGAAGACTGTGATCTTCCATCGCTACCCATTTATGATCGCCACGTCAAAACTAACAATCATAATTATTAGAAGAATATGAAAGTAAAAAAGAAATACATTTTCATATCAAATTTATAATATGAACAATACGAAAAAATTACCATATTTGAAGCAATTGGATAACCTATAAAAAAGACAGTTCATTAATATATCAAATATATGAAATTTAGAATTAGACAGTAAATAGAAATATAATTGATACTGAATAAAAGTTACCCATAATTAAAAATCAAAGTCCTCATTGTGAATTTCATCCTGGTTATATGTCTCTTTGATCTCATCATCCTCATCATCATCATCGTCATAATCATCATCGTCATTCTCTAAATTAAATTCCTCATCTTCATCCTCATTCATTTCACTTGCATCAAAGTCTATTACTACGCCGCTGGGATCTCGTAATGTTGAAATATTATATTCTTCGATATGAAATGTATTGACAACTTCATCTTGTTGATATGCTATGTCTTTCCAATGTTCCTCAATTTTTTTACGTGTTTTTGTTTTAGAAATAACCCACCAATCACTTTTGTCTCGTCTCAGACTAGGATATGAAGCATAAAATACTTGAATTGCTTGTTGTGCTAACACAAATGGTTCATATCTCTTGTATAATTTTTTATAATTTATCTTAACCAAATTAAACTATGGATGTACCCTCATACCTTTGATAGGGTCAAACCAACGACACATAAATAAAATAACTCACAAATCTGAGCTTGGGTACTCTACCTCTAAAATTTCATCTAACAGACTATAAAAATCATTCCTTGCACCTCCATCATTAGATGACTGAACACAAACTCAACTATTCATTGTAGCTTTGCCCATTCCATATTCTTGAGTATGAAAATTATATCCGTTTATGAAATATGCCGCCCAAGTTTTCACCATTGAGTTTAGACCCCATGACAGATGGTTTATTAATTCTTGCTCAATGTGAGCATGATTATCAAAAACCTAAAGTCAAATAAGTATGTGTTAAAGTCAAGATTTAACAAATTTATTATCATAAATTACTTATATCTTTTTTGAATCATGGTGCAAATGTTGGTGCAATTGGCCCAGGTCACGATTGACCAGGACTCGAGTTTGACTCGAGTGATGTTTTGATGTTCGACAAAAATATATGACAATGTAATTGTCAAGGTAAAGTCCAAGTCATGGGTACATGGCATGGAAAGTCCAAGTGGAACACTTGGCATTTGGTAAAGTCCAAGTGGAACACTTGGCACATGAAAAGTCCAAGCATGGGTCTTGGCAAGGGAAAGTCCAAGCATGGTCTTGGCATGGAAAGTCCAACATGGGTTGGCAAGAGGAAGTCCAAGCTTGAGTCTTGGCAATGTAAAAGTCCAAGGGGTTTGATATTGGCGGCGTAAAGTCCAAGCGGGAGTCTTGGCAGCATAAGTCCAATGGTTGGCGGCGTAAAGTCTAAGCGGAGCCTTGGTGGCGTAAGTCCAATGTGCCTTGGCGGTGTAGACACCGTTAGCATGACATAGCCAATGGAAGCATCTGAAGGCTAGCATGATGGATGAACAAGTCACGGATGACTTGGAGGGATCCGAGAGGCGTGAGGCTGATGGAAATGGCTAGAAGGCTTAGGTCTAGGCTAAGGGTGGTCTAGTAAGTATGGGGGCACCATACTTGGGCTAAAACCTCATGTTTGAGGTGTGCCAGTCGACTGGTGTCATGTGGCAATCGATTGGACCGAGTCAACTAGGGTTTTATTGCGGAAAGTGGCGTGCGATCATTGCCAGAGGAGGCGGTCGATCGATGCTCA
The DNA here is from genome assembly GCA_025175895.1 of Wurfbainia villosa. Lineage (NCBI taxonomy): Eukaryota > Viridiplantae > Streptophyta > Magnoliopsida > Zingiberales > Zingiberaceae > Wurfbainia > Wurfbainia villosa. Next base: position 37,482,362 of record CM045990.1, read on the forward strand.
GCGATGACTGATCATGATGATCACCGACCGGTGCTCGAATTCGGCCCGAGTGTAGTCTCACTCGAGGGACCGAATGAGTGAGGACACCATCGATCCGATCGATGGGTTTGATCGATCGGTGATGGTAGATCCGTTGGACTTATCCAGCATGGATCTAGCCGTTGTCTCACGACAACAGTAGCATCAGTCGACTGATGGTCCCGAGCAGTCGACTGATCGACTTTTTCTAGCACAGGTTGAAGCTTTATAAGGAGCTCATGATGGAGGAATTTGGTATGGTTCTTTGAGACGATTTGGGGCGAGTTGCTGCTGCAATTCAGGGTCTCCAAGTGCTACTCGATCAACCTAGAGATCAAGCATTCAAGAGCATTTGTAAAGTGTTTTTCTTTACTAGTCTTGCTTTGTATTTCATTGTATTTGCTTGTAGCTTTTGATTATTGTTGTAATCATCTTGTACGAGATTTCTCCGCCTCCGGATTGTTCCGAGAAGGAGTGTTTTATAGTCACTACAACAAAAATGACAAAAGACAACACCTCTAAGACAACGGTTTTAGGGGAAACCGTTGTCTTTTTGTTAAAAGACAACGGTTTTTGATAAAACCATTGTCTTTGAGCGTTTATATAACACAAAAGACAACGGTTTGACAGTATCCGTTGTCGTTGAGCATTTTTTTTTTAAATCAACAACACATTTTACAACGGTTTTTCAGAACCGTTGTCTTTAAGGTTTTTTTTAATCTCAACAACAGTTGGGACAACGGTGCAATCAACCGTTGTCAATGAGAATTTTTTTGTTTTCGTTGTGATAATATTACAACGGTTTTAAACCGTTGTCAATGAAATTTTAAAAGTTTTAATACTATTTTATTATTATAATACAACGGTGAAATTATTTTTTTAATTATTATTACTATTTTTTTTTAAATTATTGGAAATAAGTTTTTTTAAAAAAAATTATAAATATATACGTTTACAACAATATATTTAAAAGTTTATATATATTTTTTAAACAATATTTACAACAATATTTTTTTAAAAAGTTGTTATATATATTTTAAAATTTGTTAGGTTAAATAAATCTTCCTAAACTTCTTCGTTCTTACTTTCCGAAAACCTCATGATTTCTACTTCCCAAAAACCTCCCCCGTTCTCCGTTGCGCGCTCGTCCATCCCATCTTCTTTCACGCCGCATTCTCACGGTTGGTCGCCCTCTGTTCGTTCTCTTCCTTTTCCGTCGGCCATTGCTCGACCTCCGTCCGTCAGCCTTCGTCCATCATTCAGCGTCCTGATTCTGTCCCAACAGGTTCAACGTCATAAACTCTTGATTTATGGTTATCATGTTGTGCAGGTGTTAATAAATAATTCTCTGAAGCAGAGTCAAATATTGCTTTTGCTCCGTTCAAAGTCTCTCATGTCTACCAGTCAAGATGGTTCAAGGAAATTTCCAAGAAATTTTAAATTATAAATTAATTTAGAATTTGAATAGAAGCTGTGTGTATGTTTTAAATTAATTTGCCTATAAACAATGCGTGTGTTTTGAGTCGAGGAAACTTCTATTTGAAAGAGAGCTCCGACCTAATTGACCTTTCCTTTCTTGTTGCTCCATTTCTATCTCCAAATCCCTAGCGACCTTCTTCGATCCGTTGCTCTCGCCATGGCGTTCTCCTCGTCGGGTGGCGCGATCGCCTACCGCACGGGCCTCGCACCCGCCTCCTTCTTCACCATCCTCGCCCTCGTGGCCTGCGTCTACCACCTCCTTTCCGCCTTCTTCGTCTACCCAGATGATGAAGTTGTCGTCAAGAGGTCGCTGGCGCGATTCCTCGACGAAGGAGGCGCCGTTCATGCCGAGCCTTTTCGACTGGGGGGCATTACGCTGGAGGAGCTAAGGCCGTACGACGGATCCGACCCCAAGAAGGCCGCCTGAGCCTTTTCGACTGGGAGGCGGTTTTCGACCTCCCCGATCTGTTCCTCGACCAGAGAGAAGGGTTCCGCTGCTCCTCCTCGATCGGGGCCGAGTTCCCCTCGAGGAGCCGTTCTTGTGGGAGTACTACTAGAGCTCACGCCTCGCATTCCAAAAACCCTAATTTTCCACATCTGACGGCGCGCAGCAAAAAGCAATCGATCAGGAGGCGCCCAGCAGAAACACAAAGGTCAAATCTTTCGCCTTTACCCACAAATCGTTGTAGACTGTTGCTACATAATACTTAGTTATTATCTTGTTTAAATCTAAGTTATTATCATAAATGATCAATGTGACATTATCTGCATATCACGAGCTTAACAAAACATTTTTTTGCTTTTATTGTTTATAGAAAGGAATATTCATCTTACTGATATTTTGACAATGTTGCACAAAATTCTACATTCAATATTAGTTTCTACACTTTTCATGTTGCACAGGTGTCCTTGTAGAGGATAAGTCATTCACATACTTGTATCAAGAAGGCAATTTAGTAACACTTATGGAGTGAGTCATTTTTGTTGTACATTTGTTTCAAGAATTTTTTTGTTAAAAATGATGAGCCCGTATTTAACTGTGGACTTTTTGTATTAGGCCAAACACATTTGAGCAAGTGGAAGTGCAGAAAGAATTGTTCGCAAAGTCACGCCTATCTTAAAGGTAATACTTGCATGGAAAAGCATCAAACAAACCAAATTTACATTGTCATATCCTCGCAAGTGCGTTCTCTTTCTTTTATATATATATATATATAGAGATATATATATATATATATATATATATATATATATATATATATATATATATATATACACACCTAATTTCAGCTGAGCCTTCTGAAGAAAAAATTTCTTGCATGTTTTCTAATGTTATGGGATTGCTATATCTTATGGGAGTGCTTTATTTTATTTGTCACTCGATTATTTCGCTTTTGGTAGATGATACTACTTTATCTATTATCATTATCGTAAATGATACTCTTTATCCCATAAATTTGATGATGGTTTACCACACCGCATCAAATCTGGTTTGTAAATGATCGCTTTATATGTCGATAATTTTGCAACACAATAATGAAATGCAGTTTGATCCTTTGTGATTGTCACGCACTCCAAATTTATCAACCCTTACAGAGATTGTAAGAATTTCAACTTTGTGTTGCTTACTTGTTATTTGTTTTTCTTAATATTTGCACATATTTTAGCAAGCTCATTACATGTATGACAACATGATTATATTTTTGTTGAAAATAAACTTGCTTATTTGTATATGAGTTCTGCTCATAAACTTTATTTGTTATTTAGTGATATTTATATAATCAAGTTATTTGTGAATTATTTAGTGACATTTTGATAATCTTGATAACTCCGATCTATTCGAATTGGCTGAGGTGGGTATCAAATTAGTTCGAGTTAGATATACAAATTCCTTATTTTTTGTTAAGCATAAGCTAATCTGACCTCCTCCCCGACATTTTGTTTTGCCTTGATCTGCTTCTTGACTGTGGCTAAATTGACATTATGCTCGACGCCTACTTGCTCCAATCTATTGGAGTGTTTTGCCAATCGACATTGTGTTCGAGCAAATTGACATTGTGCTCAATTGGTCGCGATCTTGATTCCTCGGAGCAAAATGACAAATGTGCTCAATTACTGCGATCATCGGTAGTACCCTTCTAATTTGCAATTTTCTCACTATCGCTCTTAATTGTTGGAGCTCAGCATAACATGTGTCAAACAAATGTAACCACATCAATGACGTAAAGTTGTGCAGAATGTTTTGGACTATAGGGTTGTCACATGCATCCTTAATATACTCACTGAAAAATGCAATCCAACAGGGCATAAATTTTCCAATGATGATGAAGTAGATTGCACAGATAGTTGTGAGGAATGTCTCAAAAAGATTTTTGCTCCTATCATCCTATGGATATAAAGTTAGCAATTTCAAGTCAAAAATTTATTCGTATCTTAAAGCATGCATAACTGATAAGGCAATGCATGTACTATCATGATATGGAATTCATCTTCCATTAGTATGATTTATGGCATTCTACTGAACTTTTTTTTCAATGTTGCATATTGAGTGTTTTCCCTTTTTTTCTAAGAACAATATTCCTATTTCTTATTGACAGAGTAAAAGAATCAAAAGTCAGACCCAAAATCTTCTTTCATTCTAAATGTTACAACAATACTACAGCAAAGTTGCAAAAAGTCACTAGTAAAAAAAAACAACCTTACTGACAAGCAAAAAAATATACTAGAAAGAAGCATATCTGATTGATCTATACCGTGATTTGAACCAATTTAGAAGCCCATGCTTTACATTCTTCCTGGTAATGCAGCTTTAGCTTCTTCTTCCTGTTCCAGTCTTGATTATAGCTTGACATGACCATCTTCTAGCTTTTCATGTTAAACATTTGTACTAATCAAATTGGCAATGAACAGAAAAGATAATTAAAAACAAAAAAAAGTTTGAATATATAGCAAAGCCTGCCTTCTGTTTCAAGATAAAGATATCATCTTCTCCAGTATCTTTATGCGGAGTAACAGTCACAATCCCTCTCTTTAACTGATCTAGCTCTTGCTTTAAGGAACGTATCTCATTTTGATCTTTCTGTGTGTTTCTTCTGCATTGCTTAATGATGGAGTAACAGTACAGATGAGGTTTTTTTCCATCACAGGTTCCCCTTCAACTGGATGGAGCTCAATGTGGGTATTTTATTTTACGATATATGAGAGAGATAATTGAAAGCGCCGCATCCTTTGACAAGTCTTCCCTACAATCAATAGTAATATTAGATATTTTTTCAAATTTTCTTATTGATACCATAGCGTTTAATTACATTTTCATTTTTTCACATGCAGTTCGCAAATTCTGTGATAGCTGCAAAGGAAATTGATGAAGTACGTTCGGAGTGGGCTGATTGCATACAAGATCACATATCTGATGATTAGGAGAGATTTAAGTGTACATACATCTTTTGGTTACATTCTATAAGTGTTTTGCTATGCAAATACTTTTGGTGCATATGATGTGTAGTTGTTTTGCCACAGTACTTTTTCATATATATCGGTAAAAGTGATCATTTAAAATGTAATGTGACCTTGTATTTTACATTGCTACAAGTGGAGTGTATATATGTGTTTTCTATATTTCTTATTGATGTTGTATGATTTATATTAAAAATGCAACATCTACAACGGTTTATTATGTGTATATATGTGTTGAGAAATGACAACGCTGAAAAATCGCTGTCTATAAGCAAAAAACCGTGGTAAATTGGGGTTTATTAACGTGAAAATCGTTATAGATTTAAGGAAAGATAACGGTGAAAAATCGTTGTTCATTAGAAATCGTAGAAATCAACCGTTGTGAATAGTGGTTTGGTCAAAGACAACGGTTAAAAATCGTTGTCTTATCTTTGAAAAGACAATGGTTTTTCACCGTTGTCTTTGACCAAACCATTATTCACAACGGGTCGATTTACCACGGTTTTTTTTCTAATAGACAACGGTTTTTCACCGTTGTCTTTCCTTAAATCTACAACGGTTTTTCACCGTTGTCTTTGACCGACCTCCTTTTCACAACGGGTCGATTAACAACAGATTTTTTGGCTAATAGACAACGGTTTTTCACCGTTGTCTATTCGATTTTTTGGTGTAGTGAGTGGTGTGTGATTGGCATCGCTAGGGTTCGTACGAACCCGATCCGTGGAGTAGGAACCGTGTGGTTCCGAACCAAGTTAAACAATTGTGTTTGTGTGTGATTGGTTATTTCGTTATTGTATTATTTCTATTTTCGCTGCGTACTAACGAAATTGTAGAGACGATCACGATCGAATTCCATCAACAAACGAACACGCGCTATTCACCCCCCCCTCTAACCATTACATAGATCCCAACAAGTGGTATCAGAGCCCGGGGCTCTTCTATGGATTAACAACCAAGGGAGCACGCTAGAGGAACAAGATGGAATTCAAGGAGAGATTGGGTGACGACATCAACGTTCCGCCTTCCTTCGACCGCGAACATTTCGCGTATTGGAAAGATAAAATGGAATATTTTCTAATGACGAATATAGAAAATTGGTTTGCCGTGATTATAGGTTTTGATGCTCCGAGAGGAGAGAACGACAAAATTCTCAAAATGAAGCGATGGACCGAGGAGCAATGTCAAAAATTCAAGACAACCGTTAAGGAAACAAAAATATTGATTAATTTGATACCTAATGACATTTTGTCTAGATTAGGAAGTTATAAGGATGCCAAGGAGTTGTGGAACAAGTTGGTCAAGTTCTACGACAATCCCGAATCAGTCCAAGAAGACTTGGAAGAGGAGGAGACCGAAGAGGAAGCTTCATCATCCTCACAAGAAAGTGGGGATTCGGAGGTTGATAGGGAATCAACTTCTGAATCAGTGGAAGAGGAAGTGAAAGAATTGGAGGAGACCTCCACCTTTAGGATTGAGGGGGAGGAAGTTAGACCATCCACTTCGGAGCAAGAGTCAAGTCAAGAAGAAGCCTCTACTTCCGGTCAAGAGGAAGAGCAAGCTCGAGCTTCCGCCACGGCCCTAGGTAACTCAAACACATCAATTTCTAATAAAAATCAGATCATGTGTTTTGAGTGTAGGGAATTTGGGCATTACAAGAGCAAATGCCCAAAGAAGGTTAGGAAAGCTCCACCGGCACCAAAAGTTAAGGATGTCGGTTCCCCAACATCTAAAGGCAAAGAGCACATCATATGCTTCAAGTGCAATTCAAAAGGACATTATAGGAATCAATGTCCTAGGGGGAGCAAAAAGACCAAAGAGGGAGCGACACATGTAGGGAGAGCATCCAAGGCAAACCCTAAGGTATATTTCAATAATGCACCTTCCTTAGTTAATAGGCAAAAGCATGCTAGAAGATTTAATTCTCTTGCTATTGTACATGAAAAGCATGCTAGAAGTAATAGACATATTTGTTTAGGTGCTAAAAGGGTCCACTTAGGAAATAAGAAGAAATTTGGGACTAATGTCCCTAGAAAAATCTTACCTAAGGAATCTATTAGGAAAATACAAGAACACTTAGGTTTTAACCCTAAATGGACTAAGCATATGCCTAGAAAGGACAATGCCCATGGTTTAAATCAAAACTCAAAAATTGGGAAATTAGAATTGGAGAACCAAGCCTTGAGGTCAAGGCTTGAGAAACTAAAAAAGACCCTTAGGAATATACAAACTCAATTTAAAGGGTCTAATGATCAAAAGTCTAGGTCTAGATCTCAAAGTCAACACCTAGGACCTCAAAGTCAAAAGTCAACCAAGGGCAAGCAAGGTTTGGGTCACAAACCTAAGCCTAAGGTTGCTTACCATAGTGTTCCATTTGATTATGGAACACAAACTAGGTCTAAGAAGACCAAGGTTACTAGGGAAGCTATCCCTAAGAGTAACCATAGCTTGTGCCTAGTGGCTAGGGTTTCTAGGAAACCTAGGGTGACCACTAAGAAGGTTACAAGGGGAGTTACCCCTAGAGTCAACCTAGGTAAGACCCAAATGACCAAGGCTAATAAGCCTAGAAGGGTCATTAGGAAGGTATCTAGGGAGGTTATCCCTAAGGAATACCTAGTTAACCCAAGGAGCTCAAATAGGTTTTGGGTTCCTAGAAACGTGATAGATTCACGCTAGATGGGGTTAGGATGTGTCAACCTTGATTGGATGGGTAGTTAACTCAACCATGACAAAGGTGGCACTTTAGGATATTTTCAAGGTTATGGTTACCTTGAAAATGCATTTGAGTCTTAATCCTAAAAGTTTTAGGATGTGCTAATATTACTTGAGAAGTTTGATAAAATGATCAAAATTGACACAATTTAGGTTTAAAGGTTAGTGTGTCATTTTGGGTTTTTGGCACACTTGGGAGAAAAATAGAAATATGGCAAAATATAATTAATTATATGAAATGACAATTAATATTAAAATTTAAGTATTACTATACCTATATATTTTATATGTCATGCTTTGGTTGCCATATAACATGCCATGACATCATGCTTATTTTTAATCATTCTATATGTCATGTACATGTTTAGGATTAAGGATTAAATGTCATGTATTTTTAGATTTCATATTATGCCATGACATCATGATTATGAGCATGTGTTTATCTATATCATCTCTAATGCCATAATCACTCATGCATTTAAGATAATTTGATTGAAATTGATTTAAGAACAATGGCATGACTTGGAGTCCCATTTATAAGGGAATCAAGTAGGGTTGCCTTAGAAAAATGCATGAAACCCTAGATTAGAGAGAATAAAACCCACATCTCACATCCAATTGACATGTATGTGTATTTATACACCCTAGATACATGTGAGATGCTAGGATATGAGTTGAGTTCAAGGTGCATAGTTTTTGCATCTAGATGAACTAAAACTCATCTTGTTTCAATGATGGATCATTGGGAAAGCTTGTGTACAAGTCATGTACATAGAGCCCAAGGAATATGATCCAAAATAAGGTTTTGAAAATATTTTAAAATCATTTTAGAAAACCTTGGTGAAGCCTATCTTTTGATAGCAATCACCATTGATGGAGTTGATACAATATAGGGCCAAAACATTGAAAATTTCAATGCTTTTGAGTTTTATATCAAACTCACTATTTTATGGGTAAAATAATTTTCAAATATTTTTCACCCATTGTATTGACTATAAGTAATATACGTATCAAATTTTGTGATTTTTCAAAATACGTAGAATTACTTATGATTTTCTAAAACTCATTTTTGATAACTGAAAATCGGATTTTGATTATCATCGACGCCTCGGGTGGCGATCGATGATGCGTGTCGATCGATTTAATCACTGATCGATAGCCTGATTTCGGGGTAACCAAGGTTGTTTAACCCGATTTCAGCTGCGGTTAAGGTCTCTAACCACTCCTAACCCTAGGATATGCTTTAGGAAGCATGATAAAGGGTGAAAATCCATTGGATATGGATTAGGAGAGTTGTTTAAGGTTTGTATCAATTATAAGGTGTTGGAAAGTTCAATGTTGAATTTCTAACCTTAATTTTGATGGTTTAGAGTTCCTATTGGCTTAGGGACTTTCCAAGGACATTGTTGGTGCAATGGTCAAGGGGGAGCAAGCCTTTAGGGGGAGGTATCCATCTTAGGATGATGGATGTGTTTTTCTCCTTGAAGAGGAGAGGTTATTGGGAAAGTATCATGAATTGGGAAAATTGATGGGCTCTTGATACCCAATTTGGAAATTGGGAGAGTGAATAGGATTGTCTCTCTTGAGTGATATGAGACTTATCACTAGGAAGATGGTAGGCATCCTAGGAATTTTTGGACCAAGGGGGAGATTGTAAGATCTCATTGGGACATGAGACTTTGACCTCCTTGGAGAGATAACCTTTTTGATGTTAGTCAAAAAGGGGGAGAATGTTTAAGATTACCAATTTGAGATAATTGGTAAGGGATTTGAGTTAGTGTTCTAACTCAATGATTTGTTTGGTTTTTGTCAAACATCAAAAAGGGGGAGATTGTTGGTGCAATCGACCCAGGTCACGATTGACCAGGACTCGAGTTTGACTCGAGTGATGTTTTGATGTTCGACAAAAATATATGACAATGTAATTGTCAAGGTAAAGTCCAAGTCATGGGTACATGGCATGGAAAGTCCAAGTGGAACACTTGGCATTTGGTAAAGTCCAAGTGGGACACTTGGCACATGAAAAGTCGAAGCATGGGTCTTGGCAAGGGAAAGTCCAAGCATGGTCTTGGCATGGAAAGTCCAACATGGGTTGGCAAGAGGAAGTCCAAGCTTGAGTCTTGGCAATGTAAAAGTCCAAGGGGTTTGATATTGGCGGCGTAAAGTCCAAACGGGAGTCTTGGTAGCATAAGTCCAATGGTTGGCGGCGTAAAGTCCAAGCGGAGTCTTGGCGGCGTAAGTCCAATGTGCCTTGGCGATGTAGACACCGTTAGCATGACATAGCCGATGGAAGCATCTGAAGGCTAGCGCGATGGATGAACAAGTCACGGATGACTTGGAGAGATCCGAGAGGCGTGAGGCTGATGGAGATGACTAGAAGGCTTAAGTCTAGGCTAAGGGTGGTCTAGAAAGTATGGGGGCACCATACTTGGGCTAAAACCTCATGTTTGAGGTGTGCCAGTCGACTGGTGTCATGTGGCAGTCGACTGGACCGAGTCAACTAGGGTTTGACTGCGGGAAGTGGCCTAGCAGTTGACTGCCAGAGGAGGGCAGTCGACTGATGGCTCGAGCAGTCGACTGATCGCATGATCAGTCGACTGGTGCTCGGGAATTCGGCCACAGAGTGTAGTCTCACTCGACCGTTGGGACCAGCAGTCGAGTGAGGACACCATCAGTCGACTGATGGGTTTGATCAGTCGACTGATGGTAGATCCGTTGGACTTATCCAGCGTGGATCTAGCCATTGTCTCACAATGCATCACGGCCGATCGATGGTCCCGAGCAATAATCGATCGACTTTTTCCAAAGACAGTTGAAGCTTTATAAGGAGCTCGTGATGGAGGAATTTGGCATGGTTCTTTGAGGCGATTTGGGGCAAGTTGCTGCTGCAATTCAGGGTCTCCAAGTGCTACTCAATCAACCGAGCGATCAAGCATTCAAGAGCATTTGTAAAGTGTTTTTCTTTACTAGTCTTGCTTTGTATTTCATTGTATTTGCTTGTAGCTTTTGATTATTGTTGTAATCATCTTGTACGAGGTTTCTCCGCCTCCGGATTGTTCCGAGAAGGAGTGTTTTATAGTGGTGTGTGATTGGCATCGCTAGGGTTCGTACGAACCCGATCCGTGGAGTAGGAACCTTGCGGTTCCGAACCACGTTAAACAATTGTGTTCGTGTGTGATTGGTTATTTCGTTATTGTATTATTTCTATTTCCGCTGTGTACTAACGAAATTATAGAGATGATCACAATCAAATTCCATCAACGAACGAACATGCGCTATTCACCCCCCCTCTAGCCATTACATAGATCCCAACAACAAATTCTTCATCGCAGAAACGATCAAACTCATACTCCGGAAGCTCAAAATATAGGGTTTGAAAAATCCTACCATAAAAATAAATATAAGACGAACAATAATTTAAGAAATATGAAATATATAATATAACATGTATATACTCACTCGAAATACGATGTTACTTCTGGACAATTCAGTAAAATATATGTGTGGGTTGTGTTGGTGCAATCGACCTAGGTCACGATTGACCAGGACTCGAGCTTGACTCGAGTAATGTTTTGATGTTCGACAAAAATATATGACAATGTAATTGTCAAGGTAAAGTCCAAGTCATGGGTACTTGGCATGGAAAGTCCAAGTGGAACACTTGGCATTTGGTAAAGTCCAAGTCTTGAGTACTTGGCATGAAAAGTCCAAGTGGGACACTTGGCACATGAAAAGTCTAAGCATGGTCTTGGCATTTGAGAAGTCCAACATGGGTTGGCAAGGGAAAGTCCAAGCATGGTCTTGGCATTTGAGAAGTCCAACATGGGTTGGCAAGGGAAAGTCCAAGCTTGAGTCTTGGCATGAGAAGTCCAAGGGGTTTGATCTTGGCTGCGTAAAGTCTAAGCGGGAGTCTTGGCAGCATAAGTCCAATAGTTGGTGGCGTAAAGTCCAAGCGGAGTCTTGGCGGCGTAAGTCCAATGTGCCTTGGCGGTGTAGACACTATTAGCATGACATAGCCGATGGAAGCACCTGAAGGCTAGCGCGATGGATGAACAAGTCATGGATGACTTGGAGGGATCCGAGAGGCGTGAGGCTGATGGAGGTGGCTAGATAGGTTTAGCTGCGAAGTGGCCGATCATTTGCAGAGGATGACGATCGGTGAATGGCTCAGCGATCGGAGCAAATCATGATCGATCGGCCGGTGCTCGAATCGACCCGAGTGTAGTCTCACTCGACCGGGACCGGGACCAAGAATGAGTGAGGACACCATCAGTCGACTGATGGGTTTGATCAGTCGACTGATGGTAGATCCGTTGGACTTATCCAACGTGGATCTAGCCGTTGTCTCACGACAACAAAGGGCATCCCGATCGATGGTCCCGAGCGATAATCGATCGACTTTTTCCAGCACAGGTTGAAGCTTTATAAGGAGCTCGTGATGGAGGAATTTGGTATGGTTCTTTGAGGCGATTTGGGGCGAGTTGCTGTTGCAATTTAGGGTCTCCAAGTGCTACTCGATCAACCTAGAGATCAAGCATTCAAGAGCATTTGTAAAGTGTTTTTCTTTACTAGTCTTGCTTTGTATTTCATTGTATTTGCTTGTAGCTTTTGATTATTGTTGTAATCATCTTGTATGAGGTTTCTCCGCCTCCGGATTGTTCCGAGAAGGAGTGTTTTATAGTGGTGTGTGATTGGCATCGCTAGGGTTCAGATTTAACCCGATCCAGGAGTAGGAACTGCATTTGCCCGAACCACGTTAAACAATTGTGTTCGTGTGTGATTGTTTATTTCGTTATTGTATTATTTCTATTTCCGCTGCGTACTAACGAAATTGTAGAGACGATCACAATCAAATTCCATCATAGAACCAACATGCACTATTCACCCCCCCTCTAGCCGTTACAAAGATCCCAACAAGTGATATCAGAGCACGGGGCTCTTCTACGGATTAACAACCCGGAGTCAAGACGCTAGAGGAACAAGATGGAATTCAAGGAGAGATTGGGTGACGACATCAATGTTCCGCCTTCCTTCGACCGCGAACATTTTACGTATTGGAAAGGTAAAATGGAATATTTTCTAATGATGAATATAGAAAATTGGTTTGTCGTGATTATAGGTTTTGATGCTCCGAGAGGAGAGAACGGCGAAATTCTCAAAATGAAGCGATGGACCGAGGAGCAACGTCAAAAATTCAAGACAACCGTTAAGGTAACAAAAATATTGATTAATTTGATACCTAACGACATTTTGTCTAGATTAGAAAGCTATAAGGATGCCAAGGAGTTGTGGAACAAGTTGGTCAAGTTCCACGACAATCCCGAATCGGTCCAAGAAGACTTGGAAGAGGAGGAGACCGAAGAGGAAGCTTCATCATCCTCACAAGAAAGTGGGGACTCGGAGGTTGATAGAGAATCAACTTCTGAATCAGTGGAAGAGGAGGTGAAAGAATTGGAGGAGACCTCCACCTCTAGGATTGAGGGGGAGGAAGTTAGACCATCCACTTCGGAGCAAGAGTCCAGTCAAGAAGAAGCCTCTACTTCCGGTCAAGAGGAAGAGCAAGCTCGAGCTTCCGCCACGGCCCTAGGTAACTCAAACACATCAATTTCTAATAAAAATCAGATCATGTGTTTTGAGTGTAGGGAATTTGGGCATTACAAGAGCAAATGCCCAAAGAAGGTTAGGAAAGCTCCACCGGCACCAAAAGTCAAGGATGTCGGTTCCCCAACATCTAAAGGCAAGGAGCACATTATATGCTTCAAGTGCAATTCAAAAGGACATTATAGGAATCAATGTCCTAGGGGGAGCAAAAAGACCAAAGAGGGAGCTACACATGTAGGGGGAGCATCCAAGGCAAACCCTAAGGTATATTTCAATAATGCACCTTCCTTAGTTAATAGGCAAAAGCATGCTAGAAGATTTAATTCTCTTGCTATTGTACATGAAAAGCATGCTAGAAGTAATAGACATATTTGTTTAGGTGCTAAAAAGGTCCACTTAGGAAATAAGGAGAAATTTGGGACTAATATCCCTAGAAAAACCTTACCTAAGGAATCTATTAGGAAAATACAAGAACACTTAGGTTTTAACCCTAAATGGACTAGGCATATGCCTAGAAAGGACAATGCCCATGGTTTAAATCAAAACTCAAAAATTAGGCAATTAGAATTGGAGAACCAAGCCTTGAGGTCAAGGCTTGAGAAACTAGAAAAGAACTTTAGGAATATACAAACTCAATTTAAAGGGTCTAATGATCAAAAGTCTAGGTCTAGATCTCAAAGTCAACACCTAGGACCTCAAAGTCAAAAGTCAACCAAGGGCAAGCAAGGTTTGGGTCACAAACCTAAGCCTAAGGTGGCTTACCATAGTGTTCCATTTGATTATGGAACACAAACTAGGTTTAGGAAGACCAAGGTCAATAGGGAAGTCATCCCTAGAGTTGACCAAGGGTTGTGCCTAGTGGCTAAGGTTTCTAGGAAACCTAGGGTAGCCACTAAGAAGGTTGCAAGGGGAGTTACCCCTAGAGTCAACCTAGGTTAGACCAAAATGACCAAGGCTAATAAGCCTAGGAGGGTCATTAGGAAGGTATCTAGGGAGGTTATCCCTAAGGAATACCTAATTAACCCTAGGAGCTCAAATAGTTTTTGGGTGCCTAAGAGTGTGATTGATTCACGCTAGATGGGGTTAGGATGTGCCAACCTTGATTAGATGGGTAGTTAACTCAACCATGATAAATGTGACACTTTAGGTTATTTTCAAGGTTAGGGTCACCTTGGAAATACATTTGAGTCTTAATTCTAAAAGATTTTAGGATGTGCCAATATTATTTGAGAAGTTTGATAAAAAGATCAAATTGGCACAATTTAGGTTTAGAGGTTGGTGTGTCATTTTGGGTTTTTGGCACACTTGGGAGAAAAGTAGAAATATGGCAAAATATGATGAATTATATCAAATGACAATTAATATTAAGATTTAGGTATTATTATACCTATATATTTTATATGTCATGCTTTGTTTGTCATATAACATGTCATGACATCATGCTTACGTTTATTCATTGTATATGTCATGTTCATATTTTAGGATTAAGGTTTTAAATGTAATGTGTTTTTAGATTTTTTTCATATGCCATGACATCATGATCATTGGCCATGCTTAATTATTGCTATCTTTATGCCATGATCATTTCATGCATTTAATTGATTAAAATTAAACTAAGGACAATGACATGACTTAAAGTCCCATTTATAAGGGAATCAAGTAGGGTTGCCTAGGAAATGCATGAAACCCTAGATTAAATAAACCAAAACCCACATCTCACATCCAATTGACATGTATGTGTATTTATACACCCTAGATACATGTGAGATGCTAGAATATGAGTTAAGTTCAAGGTGCATAGTTTTTGCATCTAGTTGAACTCAAACTCATCTTAACTCAACATGTGGATCATTGGGAAAGCTTGTGTACAAGTCATGTGCATAGAGCCCAAGGAATATGATCCAAAATAAGGTTTTGAAAAATATTTTAAAATCATTTTAGAAAATCTTGGTGAAGTCTATCTTTTGATAGCAATCACCATTGATGGAGTTGATACAAGATAGAGCCAAAACATTGAAAATTTCAATGGTTTTGAGTTTTGTATCAAACTCACTATTTTATGGGTAAAATAATTTTCAAATATTTTTCACTCATTGTATTGACTATAAGTAATATAGGTATCAAATTTCGTGATTTTTTGATTTACGTAGAATTACTTATGAATTTCCAAAAGTCGAGTCTGATATCCAAAATCGTTACATCGATCGCTCTACAGTGGCTGATCGATGGGCAGCGTTGACTCGACTACAGACAAGATCACTCATCGTTCGTGGCCGATCGATGGACACATCCCGATCGTAGTAATGACAGAGTCGACTGTCAATATTGATTTCGGTAAAACTAAGTTTGTTTAATCCGATTTCAGCTGCGGTTAAAGTCCCCAACCACTCCTAACCCTAGGATATGCTTTGGGAAGCATGATAAAGGGTGAAAATCCATTGGATATGGATTAGGAGAGGTGTTTAGGGTTTGTATCAATTTTAAGGTGTTGGAAAGTTCAATGTTGAATTTCTAACCTTAATTTTGATGGCTTAGAGTTTCTATTGGATTAGGGACTTCCCAAGGACATTGTTGGTGCAATGGTCAAGGGGGAGCAAGCCTTTAGGGGGAGGTATCCATCTTGGGATGATGAATGTATTTTTTTTCCTTGAAGAGGAGAAGTTATTGGAAGAGTATCATCAATTTGGGAAAATTGATGAGTTTTTGATACCCAATTTGGAAATTGGGAGAGTGAATAGGATTGCATCTCTTGAGTGATATGAGACTTATCACTAGGAAGATGGTAGGCATCCTAGATATTTTTAGACCAAGGGGGAGATTGTAAGATCTCATTAGAACATGAGACATTGACCTCCTTGGAGAGAAGACTTTTTTGATGTTAGTCAAAAAGGGGGAGAATGTTTAGGGGAGAACATTTGGAGAATGTTTAAGATTACAAATCTGGGATAATTGGTAAGGGATTTGAGTTAGTGTTATAACTCAATGATTTGTTTGGTTTTTGTCAAACATCAAAAAGGGGGAGATTGTTGGTGCAATCGGCCCAGATCACGATTGACCAGGACTCGAGCTTGACTCGAGTAATGTTTTGATGTTCGACAAAAATATATGACAATGTAATTGTCAAGGTAAAGTCCAAGTCATGGGTACTTGGCATGGAAAGTCCAAGTGGAACACTTGACATTTGGTAAAGTCCAAGTCTTGAGTACTTGGCATGAAAAGTCCAAGTGGGACACTTGGCACATGAAAAGTCCAAGCATGGTTTTGACATTTGAGAAGTCCAACATGGGTTGACAAGGGAAAGTCCAAGCATGGTCTTGGCATTTGAGAAGTCCAACATGGGTTGGCAAGGGAAAGTCCAAGCTTGAGTCTTGGCATGAGAAGTCCAAGGGGTTTGATCTTGGCTGCGTAAAGTCCAAGCGGGAGTCTTGGCAGCATAAGTCCAATGGTTGGCGGCGTAAAGTCCAAGCGGAGTTTTGGCGGCGTAAGTCCAATGTGCCTTGGCGGTGTAGACACCGTTAGCATGACATAGCCGATGGAAGCACCTGAAGGCTAGCACGATGGATGAACAAGTCATGGATGGCTTGGAGGGATCCGAGAGGCGTGAGGCTGATGGAGGTGGCTAGAAGGCTTAGGTCTAGGCTAAGGGTGGTCTAGCAAGTATGGGGGCACCATACTTGCGCTAAAACCTCATGTTTGAGGTGTGTCAGTCGACTGGACCGAGTCAACTAGGGTTTGACTGCGGGAAGTGGCCTAGCGATCATTGTCGAGGATGGCGATCGGTGATGGCTCGGTGATCGGCCGATTCGGTCGATTGGATCGATCGATTGATGGTAGATCCATTGGACTTATCCAGCGTGGATCTAGCCGTTGTCTCACGACAACAGTGGCATCAGTCGACTGATGCTCCCGAGCAGTCGACTGATCGACTTTTTCCAGCACAGGTTGAAGCTTTATAAGGAGCTCATGATGGAGGAATTTGGTATGGTTCTTTGAGACGATTTAGGGCGAGTTGCTGCTGCAATTCAGGGTCTCCAAGTGCTACTCGATCAACCTAGAGATCAAGCATTCAAGAGCATTTGTAAAGTGTTTTTCTTTACTAGTCTTGCTTTGTATTTCATTGTATTTGCTTGTAGCTTTTGATTATTGTTGTAATCATCTTGTACGAGGTTTCTCCGCCTCCGGATTGTTCCGAGAATGAGTGTTTTATAGTGGTGTGTGATTGACATCGCTAGGGTTCGTACGAACCCGATCCGTGGAGTAGGAACCGTGCGGTTCCGAACCACGTTAAACAATTGTGTTTGTGTGTGATTGTTTATTTCGTTATTGTATTATTTCTATTTCCGCTACGTACTAACGAAATTGTAGAGACGATCACAATCAAATTCCATCAACGAACGAACACGCGCTATTCACCCTCCCCTCCCCCTCTAGCCATTACAAAGATCCCAACAGGTTGCTCGTCACTCTTGACCAGTTAAGTATCTACGTGTACAAGATCCACTCGGTCGACCAAGTTAGTTAAAAATTGAGAATGACTTCAAATTGGGATCAACATGACCCTTATAATTTCTTCCTACTCTCCGACTTTTGCATTGAACGTGAGGTTCAAAATAATATGATGCACAAGTTGTAACTTCCTCCATAATATATTAATTGATAATAGAAGCCTCAACATGAGTCTTATTTTTCATCTTTTTTTTTCAAGTGATAGAGGAATCTAATAGTAATAAAATAAAATATATTAGAAATTAACTTATACTAAAATTAATCAAATGCACTAACAATGATAAAAAAAAGTTCAAACAGATACATCAATCGAAATTGAATAGGGCCTCCAACTTTAGCCTCATATGGCAAGTGAACCAAAAGATGTTCCATGGAATCAAAAAATACTGATGGAAATATTCTTTCTAAATTACACAAAATGATTGGAATGTCTCTCTCTAATGTCTCTATGTGTGAATGACTCAATACTGTCGAGCAAATATCATGAAGGAAAATGTTTAATCCGTAATTGCACCTTATACAAAATTTGGTAACATTTCCTTAAAAGCAATAGGAATTAGTCTTTTCATGAATATATGACAGTCATGACTTTTCAAACCAATCAATTTGCATTCCTTCAAATCGACGCATCTGCCAAGATTAGAGACATAATCATCAGGAAATCTCAATGATTTCAACCATTCACAAATAATCCGTCTCTGATCCTTATTCAATGTATAAACTGCTTTTGGTTTTGGTCCCCTACTATTTTCATCAACATCAAGGGCGCGTCGTTTATAGATGAGACACATATCTTTTCTTGCATTCAGATTGTCTTTTATTTTTCCAATAATATCCATCACCGTATTTATCAGATTATCAAAAATATTCTTCTCAATATGCATTACATCAAGATTGTGATGAATCAAATTATTCTATCGATACGGTAAATCCCAAAATATACTCCGTTTAGTCTATTTATGTGTATTTCCATAGTCATATGTTATAACATTTGATTCTTCAATAACAGATGGAAAGATAAGTGCTCTGTGCCATAAGAATTGACCGATTAATCTCAATGGTGGAGGTGTTCTTTCAATTCTATTCTTAGTGAATTTTTCTTTATTTTTTCTGAATTTATAATTTGGCTATAAAAATTATCTATGACAATTAAAATAACTCGGTTTTTTTTCATATTTCAATCTGAATGACTTTGATCTCTCCATATATATTGGACATCCTAAAATCCCAATAGTACTCCATCCCGATAACATACCATAAGCAGAAAAATCATTTACGATCTAAAGAAGCGCAACTCTCATTGTGAACATCTGATTAGTATGAACATCATATGTAGAAACACCCTCATCCCATAGTTGGTTCAGCTCGACAATCAGTGGTTGCATGTAAACATCTATTAACTTCTTGGGATTATGAGGGTCAGGAACAATCAATATTAAAAACATATATGGTGTTTTCATACACATATTAAGTGAAAGATTATATGGAGTTAAGATAATTAGCCAGCAAGAATAAGTTCTTCCTGATTTGCCAAATATAGCAAATCCATCAGCACATAGACCCAACCTGATGTTTCGAGTCTCATTCGCAAACTCAGGATATGTTCTATCAAACATTTTTCACACCTTTGCATCTGATGGATGACACATTAGCCCTTCCTCTGTTTCATGATTTGCATATCAAGTCATGTGTTGAGCAGTGACCTTTGACGCATAAAGCCTTTGCAATCTATGAGTTAAAGGCAAATAGGACATTTGTCTATATGATTTACGTTGCTTATTATGATTCAATCTCGTTGTACTCTTGTACCTACATTGATTACAGAATTTATAAATCTCTGCATCTGTATTATCTCCCTAATATAGCATACAACCATCTTTGCAAACATCAATTCTTTGCACCAGAAGACCTAAATCTTTCACAAGTTTTTTCATATTGTAAAAATCATTGGCCATCATGTGATCCCGCGATAATACTTCTCTAATAACTTGAACGACATCATTAAAATAATCTTCGGACACATTATGCTCAACTTTAACATTCAACAATCTTGCAGTTAGAGATAATTTAGTGTGACTGTCACAACCAAACCATATGGGTTCATCTGCAACTCTCAACACATCTTGAAATTTGAGATATGGTTCATTGTATACATTTTCATGAACACCTGTTACTTCTACCTCCTCCAATGACGATGAATAACTGGTATACATGTGTTCAAATGTTTGAGGATAACTAGAACTTACAACGTTCAATTCAGTATTCAAATTATGACCAAATGCATCAACTATCATCCTCTGATATGGTTTGAATTGATCATAATATTTTTGATCTTCATTAACTGTCTTTTGTATGTTTCCTTCAATCTCTTCATCGGATATGAACGGTTCACCATGACATGTTCAATTATAATAATTTGGGGTAAAATCAAATCTACAAAGATGTTATCGAACTTTATCACACTGAAAAAATTTACCATTATGATACTTTTTGCACGAACACCTTAATTTATTCCCATCCATAAACTCAACATTACTACTAGCAAAATTTAAAAATTGTTCCAACCCAATAATAAATTCATTGGTTAAACCTCGACGTTCTCATAAATTCTTTTTATACATCCAACTTCTCTCTCTCTCCATTTGTCCGATTTCCAAATTTATATCAATGATTAATTCTATTTTTTCCATATTCCATCCATATTAATTGAACAATAAATTTATACTCAAAATAAATTCTTATACTGCTTACTTATTTTTTGTATGATATTGAATTACAAACTATAACATATCGAACAAATAATACATATTTACAGTAAAAGAAATACATAAAATTGAACATTAATTATATATATTATAGAATAATAATGCTACAAATTTTTGAATATACAATATACCTGTCCTAGTGGAAGCAATGGATGAGCTCACAGCAGAAGACTTTACGAACACGCAGATCACCTGAAGGATGAAGTACGACAAACCTATGAAAAATAAAACATTAATTTTGTATTTATATTACACATTACTGATTTAATTTGAATAATATGTTGACTCTGCTGTTGGCCGAATACATGCCACAGAGGGGTGGAGTCGACACAACAATTGTGCGCTATCCAGGGGGCGACGATGAACCACCCACGAACGGAGCTTGGAACAACACCCTAGCTAGGTGAACGACCTAGATAAGCCATTGGAGTGTGAACGACTAGGGTCACCTGAAAGACGATCGCTATGCACACACACATATCACATGAAGGACAATCGCGATGCACGAATGTGGCAGGGGTGACTGCAATGTGCTCGCGCCCCTGCTGCGTGCTCATGACGGCAGCAGTCGGGAGCACACGTGCGCGCGGTGCTCGGGGCGACAACAGCTGCGAGCACGTGTTGTGTTAGCAGCAGCTGCCGCACGAGCTCGCAGCAGCTACCGCGAGCTCGATCTCTCTCCCCCTTCTTGTGGATCGCCGGATCTGTCATCGACCAGTCTTGTGGTCCATATCGTCCCCTTTCTTGTGGATCGTCGGTCTTGTGGATCATACCATCGGCCGCCGATGCGTCGCCGCCGCCGTCGCCGTCGCCGCGTCGCCGTGCCGCCGTCGCCGTCGCCTGCGTCGCCGTCATTGCCCGTGGGTCGCCGACCATTGACACGATCGCCGTCGATCGCTTGGCCATCGACCGCCGATACCGCCTAATGCCAATCGCCGACGCCACGTCGATCGCTAATCGCTGATTGCCGCCGCCATTGCCCACCGCCCACCGCCCACCGCCCATCTTCCACCATCCACTGTCGATCGCTGACCGCTGTCATCGACCTCCGATCATCGACCACCGACCGTCGACCGTCGACTGCCGATCGCTGATTGCCGATCGCCGTCCCCCGACCATTGATAGTCGTTGTCGGTGGTCATCGTCGATCGTCGACTCTCGGTCGCCGACCGTTGATCGCCACCCACTGCCCGTCACCCGCCATCGGTCATCAGCCGTCGCCCGTCGATTATCGATCGTTGTCGCCGCCCGCCATCACTTCTGTTGCCGTCCGATGTCATTGATGATCGTTAGTTGTGGTCGTTCATACCGATACCGATACTAATATCTTTTAGAGTAAACGAAATTTTAGAATTATATCAAAGATAATATAATAAAATATTAAACTATATTATATATTAAAATCTCTAAATAAATGAATTTTTATTATATTACTTTCGATTGAACTAAACAATATAAATTATATTCATTCTACCTTAATTATGTAATTAGGAACCAAACACCCTTCAGTGCAACAGTGAAAATAAAGGTTTGGGCAAATCGAAAAATTAGGGTATCGCCAGTGGTGCTTTGACTCCGTTTCCAAGCGCTTCGCAATCTTCCTTCATAGCCTGCAATCGCAAGCACTGATCTGCCCATGTATCGGATCAAGAGTTGGCCTTCCTTCTTCGTAGTAGCTGCCGCCGTCATCTTCTTCTACTGGAAGCCGCCTCTTCCAGAAATGGCCGGGGAAGTTCCCAATTCCATCTACGATGTCCATGTGAAAGTAAGATTTGCCTCCTTCCATTTCTTTCTTGTTTCTTCCTTGGTGCTATTATGTGGTTTTTGATTTCATATCATAGGACATAAGCGGAAATGATGTTAGTCTGAGCAGTTACAGTGGAAAAGTTCTTGTTGTTGTTAACGTTGCTTCTAAATGGTATTTTGCTAATCAAATCCCCTTCTGTCCACTTGATTCGAAGTCCGGTTTTCATAGATTAAAAATGTTTTTTTTTTAAATCGTTGGACATGTTCTGTTGTAATATATTGATTGCTTCCTTATGTTTGACGCATGTACCGTATGTAGGTAGATACCAGGTCATTGAGCTTTTTGTTTCCTGTCTGCTATATTATCCAAATGGTATTTCTATATTATTTCTGTCTTCTATCATCACTTGCCTAGAAGATTTGTTCCACTCCTGGGATATCTCACATTTGTGCCAAGGGGGAAGAATCATGTACTAAAATTTGGAAACCTCCACTGTTGTAGCATTTCTCATGAAATGTGAACCTCATTCCTTGCCATACAGTTCGGTCCATGTTAGGTCAAACATAGTTCGTCGGAATGGACGTTCCGGAACTGGAACGGCATGCACCGTGCCAATTTTCCAGTGAGGAATGGTGGCTGTCGTGGAATGCCATCTGTGAGCGTTATAACGGGAAAAAAATGGATTAGAACGGCTGTCGAATGACTTTGGATTCTTAGCTTTTCACTGTTTTAATTATTCAGTTGAGTACATTGTTTTGGACAGATTTGAAAGAGGTATCAATTACAGTGCAAAAGCTATCAATTACAGCACAAAAGCTGTCAATCACAGCGGGCAAAACAGTAGACAGATTTGATTTGATGATTTTTTTTTTTTCAAAAATTGATGAATCATTCGATTATATAGGAATACGTCATTCGTTTCATTTCGCTGAACGGGCTCTCTTCTTATCGATTAATCTGTCCGTCTGTCCGATTAATTTTTCCAATTAATTAAAATTCCAGTGGACTTTCATCAGGTAACAAGAGTTTTTATTTTTCATTTACAACATTTAATTTGATATGATTCATGCATACTTTGATTAAATTTTGAGATTGACATGTTTGCCATGTTTGCTTGAAGTTGATGCTAGTAGCACTTGTTATTAAGTTCATCTTCATCATGTCTCATAATTGTTTGTTTTTGAGTTTGTTTCATTGCTTAACTGAGTGCTTTGCCACTATAATGGTGAGAGTTCGATGAATCAAATACTTTCGTTTTAGATGGACTTGGTATTTTTTTGCTTCAATTTGGAGCAGACTCTTTGTTAAACTAACGTCACCAAAATACATATTGATTCTTTCTGTCAAGATTTCTAAGGCTTCTTCTAATTGATCCATCTACCTTATCTTACAATTCAACTTCAACTGCATGTTTATTGCCCTACTGGCTATAAGGAATGCAATAAAATGAACCCTTTCAAAATAAATTGGCCGAATAAGATGAATTTGATGATAATCTAGTTTCAAGTTTTTTTAGGTTTTTTACTAAAAAATAGTTTTATTATCCAACCTTTATTCTAACAAAGTTGGTATTTTTTGTGTTATGAAACTGAAGTTTTTTTTTTAATCCAATAAAAGAGATTGCTTTAAGTGTTTTCATAATTTGAACAATCATATAATGTGTCCTAGTTTACGACCCTTGGGATAACTGGGTAAAGCACACATGTCTTGCTTATTCTCTGTCAATTTAGAAATTACATATTTGCATTGTCAATGTTCCTCAGAGTTTAATATTCTATTATTCTTCTCTAATTGTTCAATTCTTTTCTAAGTACTTATTTTTTTTCCTCTTGTTGGAATGAATAAGCATTTCAATCCATATTTAAGTAGGGGTCGACGAATTTGGAGTTGGAACTCACATATAGTTCTTACGATGCATTTCTTATGTGGAATGACGAATTAGCAATATATATATTCTATTAGTAAATGTGAGAATATATTCCAAGACTTTAGCTTACCTGTTGACGCAGGCGGGGTAGCGGGATGGGTGCATCCTTCTACACACGGCGATGCTAGAATAGAGAGGGCTAGAGAGAATCGAAGGAGAAGGGGGGATTCGTAAACAAAAGAGAGACACCTCTTAGTTTAAACGAAAAGAAATATTATTAATCAAAACTGAATATCTTACAAGAGCCTAAACGTATGTTTAAATATGCTTAGAAAGAGAAGATTTCTTAATGCTAAAAAAAATAAACTAACTTTAACAGAAATTTCTTAACAAGTAAGAAAGCTAAACAAATAAATAAATTAAAATAAAAATTTCTTAACAAAACATAAAACTAAATATAAAAATTTTAAAACTAAAAAAAAAATAAAATTAAATAGAAAATTTGAAGCGAATAAAAATAATAATAATATATTAATGAAATTTTAAATAGCGGCGGCGGCGTGCTGTGGTCGTGGTCTAGTTCACGGTTAGGCTGTGGTGGGAACCACGGTTGTGGACTGGTCCACAGTTAGGCCATGGTGAGGACCACGTCTGTGGTGGGGAACACGCGATGAAATGATCCATGCTCATGGTGGTGACCACGGGTAGGTCGTGGTAGCCTCCAGAAACTCCTTTACATCTCATCCCGATCTAAAATGAAGGATATCCATGTCAGGGGGTCATGGAGGCGTTGAAATCTTTATTTTATGACTTAATTTCTCCTTGTCATGATTTAGAGGAAGACGGGATCGCATCTTATGATAAAAGTTGATCGCATCTTATGATAAAAGTTGATCAAGCTATTGAATACGTCTGCATCAGTCACCCGGGGTTGAAAATGTAGGATCGGAGTTGTTCGAGAGAGGGGTGAATCTTGGAATAAAAATTTTCTTTTCGAATTTTAAAACTTATTAAGAGTATGTAGTGGAATTAAATAAGAATAAAGATAAAGATAAAGAGATAATTATTTTACTTGGTTTACAACTCTAGCCGAGTTGCTACTCTAAGGCCCATAGCTTTTTGAGAGCTATATCGATGGGCTATCTACTAAATAACCCTCTGATTCGAGAACTCTTGACTTCGAAGAGATTCACTTTTTACAAAGATTGAGAGAAAGGTAATAAGCTACCTTCTCTTTAAATTAAAGTACATAAAGCAAAATTACAACAAATTAAAATATTCTGACACTAGAAGATTTGGAAGTAGAGCACGAAGTGTTGGAGTTGCGGCGTTGCAATGAAATGAAGCCTTTGTGGATGAAGAACACTCGAAACAACACTTGGACATGGTAGCAATCTATATTTCGAAGCTAGTCGTGCTCTTCTTTTATAAGCTTTTTCCAGTGGACTGAAATGCCCTCTAGTTGACTCCACATCAGCTCGTCAATATGGTACATCGACCTTCCCAATCGATTGGACCTGTTCCAGTCGACTCCAGGTCACCTGGCTCCGCATCGGGAAATTTGCCTTTCCAGTTGACTAGACCTCTTGCCATCTTGGTTGCCAGATCTTCGATTGATCACCAACTTATCTTGCCAACTATGTATCCAGTCGACTGGACCATACTCAGTCGATTGGAAACCTTTCAGTCGACTGGTTCCCTGCAAAACGAGATTAGCAAAAACATATAGTATAAAATGCAATGGCAGTAATAATGTTGTCCGATCTCGACTTCTTAGTCCCACGCGGACTATCCGTCAGATCGACGCCTAGCTTTGTCCCCTTACAGAGGACTCGGCCTCACCTCTTCACTTGAGACTTACCTGTCGGCTGCCCAGCCGGACTTACCATGCTTGACATCCGATATGACCCACCAAGACTTCTGCTAGTTGTCCGGTCTCCCTAACCCAGCTGGTTTTCATGCCGATTGTCCGGTCTCCTGACCCAATTGGTCTTCATGCCAGATGTCCGGTCTCCTGACCCATTTGGACTTCCTGCCTGATGTCCGGTCCTCCTGATCTGTCAAGACTTCTGCCTAGTATCCGGTCAATGCAACCTACTAGGACTTTCAATATTCATTGCTTAGTATCCGGTCCGCCTGACCTACTAGAGTTTTTCTGTTAACCTGCACACTCAATACGTACATCAAACCACAGGTAATTCCTAACTTTAACGTGGTGCTTTTTGTACCAACAATCTTTCCATTTTTGATATATAACAAACATCAGTTAAAGTTAAGAGAATCGATTTGCAATATTCAAGTTTAATATATTAGCAATGCATTAAACTAAAAAATGTATAACATTTATATGCATGAAATGCTTCCTTACTTTGAAATTCCCTAACTTTAAACCTTCTCTTCTCTCCTCCCTTGGTATACATCAAAAATATTATTATACACTATATTACCAAAATTCAAAGTAATTATCTTTTCAACACAATAATATATGAAACTTACCAAAAAAAAACTTAGACATTTCAAAAATACCCAAGCTTTGCAATATCCATTTTAAAGCTTTTCAAAAACTTTAGGGAGCATTTGGTTCGTAGAAATTTTTTCATTTTTCTTTTTCATTTTCCCTTTTCTAGAAAACAGAAAACATTTTTTTTGTATTTTTCAGTTTTTCAGAAAACGCTCCTTTATTTTCTCGAAAACAAAAATGGAAACAAAAAACGATTTTTTTTGTTTTTCAGTTTTCCAAAAAACCCTCCTTTATTTTTTGGAAAACGAAAATGGAAAACGTCAACCAAACACATTTTCTCATTTTCTTAAAAAATGAAAATGGGAAATAATTTTTTTTTTACGAATCAAACGCCCCCTAGTGTTTCAAAAGTTCAAAAGCATTTTAAAATACATAGGCTCTTCAAAAAATTTCAAAAATGAATATTTAGATTTAAAGTAAGCTTTTAAATCAGATTTTCAAAATTTTCAAAGTTTGAAAGTTTTTTGAAAAATACCCAAAAGTCAAAGTATAAAATTTTCTCTCCCTCAATAAAAGCTAAAATATTTTTAAATTTTCAAAACTCCCCTTCAATAAAAGGTAAAATATTTTTTAAATTTTCATAACTCCCCCTCAATAAATGGTAAAATATTTTTTAAATTTTCAAAAAACTCCCCCTCAATAAAAGGTAAAATATTTTTAAAATTTTTAAACCCCCCCCCCCCATTTAATTTTCAAAATTCCCCTTAAATAAAGTTGAAGTAATGCAAATGAAATAAGAAATGCCCAAGCATGAATTCCTATACATAATTAATATATTGAAAATACACATCTAAAAATTATTCTTAAAACAAATTTTCAACTTTTTAGTAACTCAAGTGATATAGAATTTATCATCAAGCTTTGAATTAGAGTTAGTCACCGAAGTGATTGATTTGTTTTTTAAACTCCATGTTGGTTCAAAGTCGATGCACTGAATCTATATCTGGAACCTGGGGTGCAGTCCTAGCTTCTCACGCCCATCTTCGTGGCTCAATACACAAACAGGTAATCCTAGGTGTTTGTGAGATGTGAAGGCTTACCTAGGTCTATAGGATCATGAAATCTAAAATTGACCTAGGTTAGATCAATTTTTAATTTTCCTTTAAGAAAATAATATTACTTAGTAAAACAAAATAGATTTTGAATAATGAAACATTAAAGCATCCTAGTCTACTAAGCATAACCCAAGTTGTGTTCAAGAATAACCAAAATTTAAAAGTTACCAAATTAACTATATAAGTTAAACTATAACAACTAGTGTATCTAATACAGTCCTAATCTGAAGGAGGTGGAGGAGGTGGATGACTCATGCTCCAAGATCGGAAAAACTCCATCATCTCTCTGTGTCTGGAGCACTTGCATCAACTTTCTATAATCCTCTCTCTGCATCTGAAGCATCTACATCATCTCAAGATGATGTGTCTGATGCTGCTGCTCTTGACGCTGCATCGCATCCTCCAATCTAGATAATCTCTCTGCTACTGTGGGAGGTGTAGGAAGCCTAAGAAAAGGAGACAGACTATCAAATCATGGTGCTTCCTGATGCTCAGACTGAGGGTCGGAATGATGCTCTGGGTCAATCTCAGGCTCAGGCTGGTGTTGGGGTTGAGGCTGAGGGTCATCTTTCCTCCATGTCAGGACGTTATTTTCATATAAACCTATTTTAGCTAATGCAAACTGTCTAAAACCTATCATGTCATACTCAGAGAGTTGTTTGATATTATCTGTGGTAACATCAAATCCTAATGTAGCTAATAAAGATGTGAGGACATGGTAATAAGGCAGATGTGTCATCCTACTAGTAACTACCCTAGAGTGATAGATGATAGAATGAAACATTTGTAAACTAATATCTAAGTCTAATCTATAACTGAGTACATAAAGTAAAAATGAATGATAAAGACGCATCATAGCGATGCCCCTAGTAGTAGGTGACAAAATACAGTTCACTATGACTCTGTATAGGGCATAATCCTATACTCTAAGTCTAGTGAAACTGAAGATACTCACAGATGGAGTCCTCTTCTCACTAAAGAGATGCAAATGTATCTTATCTAATGTGATGTGGGAGTAGGGATCACCATATGGTAATTCCATAGAGGGAAAACATACAACTGGACATGATGAATGCATAAATCCTAAATGATCTCTCAATAAGGAGGGGGTAAAGATAAAATCTTTACCCTGTACTCAAGTGGAATAAGCAAGATCATTAATTCTAGTGAAGTTATTGAAAAACTCAGCGCATAGATCTATGTTAATAGAGTTTTTATAATAAACTAGTTTATCTAGACCATAATGTGCTATGACTTCAATACTAGGCATGCATGATGTACTAAAAAATGATCTACTAATATATCTAGTAGGCATGAGAGTATAAAGAGTGTTATCAAACCTAATCCTATATTCTTCAGTGGGAAACCTAATGTCTATACTGGGAGCAGAGGATGACTCAGCCTTAACGACTCTTCTTTTACCCCTAATTAAATTACAATAATTTAATATTTATGTAAAAATAATTGAAAACAAAGTTTAGAATTGTTACCTTGGCATTATGGATGATATTATAGAATATATTTGACGACCTAAGCGCTTCGAAGGGTTGAAAAAGGGTGTTCGTCGACTGTTTGGGATTGGTGTGAGTCGACTGTCCTATGTTTAGTTTTATAAATAGAATCGATTGGTGAAAATATTTCGATCATTGAATTAATCGTGGACTTGGTCGGTCGGTGATATTATAGGTTTACCATTTATTGCGTTCGCTATCCAGTCGACTGTATAGTCTTGAGTCGACTGGGTTAGTCTTATCACTTATTAACAGTTGTATTCTAGTCGACTGAATTAGTTTCAGTCGACTGGAGTCGTGTTTTAACTTTCCGAGGTTTTGAGGCAACTGGAAATGATCCAGTCGACTCTTATATAGCCGACTGAAAATGTTCCAGTCAACTGGAATCGAAATTTTTTTTCGATTAATTGTTATGATTAATTAATTAAGTTTAGTTGATCGAGTTGATTAAGTTAATTAAATTGAGTTAATTATGTTGATTAAATTAAGTTGAATAAATTGATTGAATTTATTAAGTTGATTAAGTTGAATTGATTAAAATGGTTAAGTCGAATTGAATTAATTTGAGTTGAATTGGTTAAGTCTAGTTTAGTTGATTTGAGTAAATTGGTTAAATTTAGTTAAGTTCTAATTCATCTCACCCGATCTAAGTTTTCAATACATGTTAATCCTATAAGTTTTGTGAGATGAGAATTTATTTTATCTTAATTAATTTTAATGAGAAATTTCAAAATTTTTAAACTTGTATTAGATTCAAGTTTAGCTTGAGCTGATCAAGTAGGTTTTTCCAACATTGACTTCCAGGTCATGGTAAGACATATGACTTTCTTGGATATCGGATAAACCACTTCCTAGACAAAGTCAATGAAGAAATCAAATACTTGACTGACTTTGGACTAAACTTTGGTCTAACTAGTTAAAGACTTAGTGAGTTAGCTTCGGTCAGTTCCACTCGACTTGGTGCACCAGGTCGTGGCGAGCCATATGACCTTCTTGGATATCGGATGAACCACTTCCTAGACATGCACCTTGAAGAGCTTTCCTAATTTACTATCAGTTCACTTCGTCTTAGTAGTAGGTTGTTCAAGTTTAAACTATTTTGTTTTCTATCTAGTCCATTCTAAATTAAGCAAGTAAAGTTGTTATTTCATAGAAAAGAGAATCTACTTTATTATATGAAAGAAGCTCTATTTAAGGGCAAAGTTAGGATCTATTCTTAAGGAATAAATCAAATTCTATCCTAGGAGATAAATTAAGAAATAATTATCCTTAACCTTATGTAAGGATAACAAATTATCCCTGGTAATATTTATAATATTCTAATACTTCCCCTCAAGCTGAAGAATATAAATTATATGCACCCAACTTGTTACATATGTAGTCAATTCGAGGACCTCTCAGTGACTTGGTAAATATATCTGTTAGCTGATCATGTGAGTTAACAAAACTAGTAGATATTTCTTCAGATATTACTCTCTCTGACAAAGTGACAGTCGACTTCAATATGCTTTGTCCTCTCATGAAAAACTGGATTTGAGGCGATATGTATGACGGCTTGATTATCACATATAAGTGACATTTGTGTAACATCTCCAAACCTTAGCTCCTGAAGCAACTGTTTGAGTCATATAAGCTCTTGACTGGCTATGACCATAGCTCGATACTCTGCCTTTGCACTGGATCTTGCCACAACATTCTGCTTTTTGCTTTTCCAAGAAACAAGGTTATCTCCGACAAATATACAAAAACCAGAGGTAGATTTCCTATCAATGGGAGATCCTGCCCAATCTGCATCAGAATATCCTATGACTCGAGTATGTCCTTTGTTTTCGTACAAAAACCCCTTTCCTGGAGTGCCTCTGATATATCGAACAATGCGAATCACAACATTCCAATGTTCTTTACACGGAGAGTTGAGAAATTGACTTACTACACTTACTGCAGATGAGATATCTGGACGAGTGACAGTAAGGTAGCTTAGTCTCCCTACTAACCGCCTGTATCGTTTGGGATCTGGTAGAGGCTCCCCCTGATTTGGCAGGAGCTTGACATTAGGATCCATAGGGTTATCAACTGTCTTTGAGTTTAACATTCCTGTTTCTTCTAGAATATCCATTGCATACTTCCTTTGGATAATGATCCCATTTTTGGACTGTGTTACTTCTATCCCAAGAAATATTTGAGTCTGCCGAGATTCTTTGTCTGGAAATGTTTGAAAAGATGTTTCACCTGTGAGATCCCGAGATGATCACTACCTGTGATGACAATGTTATCAACATAAACCACTAGGTAGATGCAACCAGTAGATGAGTGACGATAAAAGACAGAATGGTCAACCTCGCTCTGAGTCATGTCGAATTGTTGAATTACAATACTGAATCTACCGAACCATGCTCTGGGTGACTGTTTGAGACCATATAAAGATTTTCGCAAGTGACACATAAGACCAGAAGACTCCCCCTGATCAACAAAACACAGAGGTTGTTCCATGTAGACTTCTTCGAGCAGGTCACCATGTAAGAACACATTCTTGATGTCCAACTGATAAATTGGCCAGTGTTGAATTGCCGCAATGGACATGAATAGGCGTATAAAGGACATCTTGGCAACAGGGGAAAAAGTGTCCCCATAATCTAATCCAAAGATTTGAGTATAGCCTTTAGCAACAAGACGAGCCTTAAGTCGATCAACCGTTCCGTCTGGACCAACCTTCATCGTATATACCCATCGACAACCAACAACTGACTTTCCTGATGGTAGAGGAACTTGTGTCCGAGTCCGGACTTGTTGTACACGGCTCGCTGAGATCCAAGCATCATGTTCAGATACTTGGAGTTTGAGGTGAATCTTTCCAATATTCCGGTGAGATCTCCTACTTGTCTTTTTAGGACCGAGTTCTCTTCCTCAAGCTTTGCAACTTGAGTTGAGTCTCTATCCTCAACTTAGCAAGTCGAAGTCTTCGAGTTTACTTGCTCCTTAATTACTTGAACTTCCTTAAGGAGTGAGTCTACTCGGTTCTCGGACTTAACTAATTTCCTACCTAGGCATGCAATTATATTGTATAGTTTTCTAATGGAGAAGTCACCTTGTCTAGTCCTTCGGAAATGGATGTGGATCCGTGGCTTCTCTCGGACTCGGACTCGAAACTTGATTCTACTTCGGAGCTTGATTCGGCCATGAATGCTATGAAGCTTCTCTTTGTTTCTTCTGCGTCCGACTCTTCCGAAGATGATTCGTCCCAAGTCGCCTTGAGTGCTTTCTTCTTCTTTTCCTTTTTAGGTTTTTCTTTCTTTTTTAGATTTGCACATTCCGACTTGTAGTGACCTTTTTCGTTGCACTCGTAACATGTTACATCCGAGCTAAGTCTTGACTTATTGTCGACGACCTTTTTGACATCTTTATTCGTAAATCTTTTTCTCCGGTTGAACATCTTTCGGACCATGTTTACAATTTCTTTCTCTCCGTTTAGGTCCGACTCCGACTCATCTTCGGACTCATTTTTTGTTTCTCTTTCTTTTTTAGTTGAACCTGCCACTAAAGCAATATCATTCTCGGTTTGGCCCGAGTTAGCTTGTTCATGTAGTTCGAGTTCGCAAAATAGTTCGTCTAACCTAATTAAGGAAAGGTCCCTGGAGACCTTATAGGCATCAACGGTGGATGTCTATAAGGTGTTCATCGGGAATGCCTTAAGTGTATACCTAATTAGATCTCTATTTTCTATTTGATGACCTATTAGATGAAGTCCATTTAGTATGTCCTCTATTCTAGTATAAAGTTGACTAGCACTTTTATTTTCAAGCATTTTACAATTAAATAGTTTATTAACATATCTCATTTAGCTATTCTAGTATCATTAGTGTCTTCGTGTAATTCAATTAACTTATCCCTAAGTTCCTTAGAATTTTCGAAGGGTCCGACTCTATTGAGGTCTTCTTTTGTAAGTCCGCATTGCAAAGTGTTTAGGGCTTTATAATCGACTTGAGCTCGTTTCCTTACGTCCGCAGTCCATTTCTCCGAATCTAACAACTCTCTCGAGTCGTCTACCGGATAAATAAAATCTTTCCTAGTTGAAAACCATACCTCGATGTCAGTTTTCAGGAAGCACTCCATTCGCCTCTTCCAATAGGAAAAGTCCTCTCCGTTAAAGAGAGGAGGGCGAACGGTGCTATACCCTTCCAAGTGTGACATTACTATTTAAAAAAAAAAAACATATTTTTTTATTTATTTTTAAATTAATTTTCAGAAATATTCCTAGAGTTACACAAATACAACAATATTAAAAAAAATGAATTTATACTAAAGCAAGACAAATATTAAAAATTTTATTCCTAGTGCAAAAGAAAATATTAATACTAATGCAAAAATTATTCTAAGACGACGACGACGACGACGACTACAACAACAAAGTCTTATCCCACAAGGTGGGGTCGGCTATATGGATCCTTTTACGCCATTGAACTCTGTCCCCTACGATATCATCATCAATATTTAAATAAATTTTATCTTGTTTTATTGTTGCTAACCAAGTCTTTTTTGGTCTTCCTCTTCCTTGTTTGATATGTATATTTGGCATCATTTCACATCGCCTAACTGGAGCATTTATTGATCGTCTAAGTACATGTCTGTACCACCTTAAACGTGTCTCTCGAAGCTTTCCTTCAATAGATATAACACTAACTTTTTCTCTAATGCTCTCATTTCTTATCCTGTCCATCCTCGTATGTCCGCACATCCACCTTAACATCCTTATCTCTACAACTCTCATCATGTGCTCGAGTCGTAGCCCAATATTCAGCTCCATATAACATGGCAGGTCTAATCGCCGTTTTGTAGAACTTCCCTTAAGTTTTAGAGGCACTTTACGATCACGTAAAACACCCGACGCTTTCCTCCATTTCAACCATCTTGCTTGTATTCTATGTAAGATATCTCTTTCAATCCCTCCATCATCTTGCAAAAATGATCCTAAATATTTAAAGCTCTCAGTTCCAGATAACTCGTCATCTCCTATCTTAACACTTGCCTCATTACGTCTAATATTGCTAAATTTAAATTCCATATATTCTGTCTTTACTCTACTAAGCTTAAAACCTTTCACTTCTAGTGTTTCCCACCCAGATTCTAGTTTAGTATTTACTTCTTCACGGGTCTCATCTACCAAAACAATATCATCTGCAAACAACATACACCACGGTATTGTGTCTTGAATGTGTCCAGTGAGTTCGTCCATGATTAGTGTAAAAAGATAGGGACTTAAAGCTGATTCTTGATGTAACCCTATCTTTATTGGAAATGCTTCAGTTAATTCACCTGAAGTCTTCACTCTGGTTGTTATTTTCTCATATATATTCTTAATTAGTTCAATATATGTTACACTAACACCTCTTTTTTCTAAAATTCTCCATATTATTTCTCTTGGAACTCTATCATAAGATTTTTCTAAATCAATGAATGTCATGTGTAGATCCTGCTTTTGTTCTCTATACTTTTCAATTAGTTGTTTAAGAAGATGTATAACTTTTATTGTCGACCTTCCTGACATGAATCCAAAACAATATCATCTGCAAACAATATACACCACGGTACTGTGTCTTGAATGTGTCCAGTGAGTTCGTCCATTTTTAGTGTAAAAAGATAGGGACTTAAAGCTGATTCTTGATGTAACCTTATCTTTATTGGAAATGCTTCAGTTAATCCACCTGAAGTCTTCACTCTGGTTGTTATTTTCTCATATATATTCTTAATTAATTCAATATATGTTACACTAACACCTCTTTTTTCTAAAATTCTCCATATTATTTCTCTTGGAACTCTATCATAAGCTTTTTCTAAATCAATGAATGTCATGTGTAGGTCCTGCTTTTGCTCTCTATACTTTTCAATTAGTTGTTTAAGAAGATGTATAACTTTTATTGTCGACCTTCCTGACATGAATCCAAATTGATTTTCGAGAACCGTGGTCTCTTTCCTTACTCTTTTTTCTATTACTCTTTCCCAAAGTTTCATGGTATGACTCATTAGTTTAATACCCTTATAGTTTTCACAAGTTTGTATGTCTCCCTTATTCTTATATAAGGGAATTATGATACTTACCCTCCATTGATCAGACATCCCTTTTGTTTTCAATATCATGTTAAATAATTTTGTAAGTCATTCAATACCTTGTTTCCCTAGACACTTCCATACCTCTACTGGAATATCATCTGGTCCAATGACTTTTCCATTTTGCATTCCATTTAAAACTTGTTCTACTTCTGAAATTTTAATCCTACGATAAAAATTTAAATTTCTATACTCATTTGACCTACTTAAATTACCTAAATTAAGTTGGTCTCCTAAACCTTCATTAAAAAGTTGATGAAAATATTTTTTCCACCGCTCTTTTATTTCTTCATTATGTACTAATACCCTATTATATTCATCTTTAATACATTTTATTTGATTAAGATCTTTTGTCTTCCTCTCTCTCACTTTAGTTATTCTATAAATGTCTCTTTCCCCTTGTTTTGTATCTAATTTTCGATATAACCATTCAAAAGTTTCAGTCTTAGCTTCATTCACTGCTTTCTTAGTTTCTTTCTTGGCTATTGTATATTTTTTCAAATTTTCCTCATTTTTACAAATATATAATTTCTTATATGCTGTACGTTTTTCCTTGACTTTCTCTTGCACTTTTTCATTCCACCACCAAGATTCTTTACTTGGTGGTGTATGTCCCTTTGACTCACCGAGTATACTCTTAGCTACTATTTTCAATTTTGATACCATCTTATCCCACATCGTATTAGGGTCACTATATATTTCATCTAATACTTGTACTCCTACCTTCTCTTTGAATACATTTAGTTTCTCATCCTTTAACTTCCACCACTTAATTCTAGGAGTCGAGTATATTTTTCGTCTATTAATATTATATTTGAGGCGTATATCCAATACTACTAATCTATGTTGAGTAGTTAAACTTTCTCCAGGGATGACCTTACAATCTTTACAAATCTTTCTCTCTCTCTTTCTAACTATAAGAAAGTCAATTTGTAATTTATTATTTCACTTTTGAACGTGACCAAGTATTCTTTCCTTTTCTAAAAAATGTATTAGCTAGTATAAGATCATATGCTATTGCAAAATCCAATATAGTTTTACCTTCTTCATTTCTTGTTCCAAACCCATAACTCCCATACACCCTC
The DNA here is from genome assembly GCA_025175895.1 of Wurfbainia villosa. Classification (NCBI taxonomy): domain Eukaryota; kingdom Viridiplantae; phylum Streptophyta; class Magnoliopsida; order Zingiberales; family Zingiberaceae; genus Wurfbainia; species Wurfbainia villosa. The sequence continues at coordinate 37,518,784 of CM045990.1, forward strand.
TTATATTCGTCATTTTTCACTCCGACATGCCCATTTAAATCGCCTCATATTAAAATCATCTCATTTGACGGAATATTTTGTAATACTTCATCCAAGTCCTCCCAAAACCTTAATTTGATATTTTCATCTAACCCTATTTGACGTGCATATACACTAATTACGTTCATAGTTTCTTTCTCCACTACTATTTTGAGAACTATAATTCTATCCCCCTTTCTAATTACTCCTACAACTTCATCTTTTAACGAACTATCAACAATAATACCCACTCCATTTCTTGTTTTACTCTTGCCTGTATACCATAACTTAAAACCCGAGTTCTCTATCATCTTTGCCTTCTCACCTACCCATTTTGTCTCTTATACACATACAATATTAATTTTTCTCCTAATCATTGCATCTACTATCTCCATCATTTTACCAGTCAGGGTTCCTATGTTCCACGTACCAAATCTTAGACTATTAGTTTTTCTATAATATTTGTTCTTACCCAACCTATGGTGTGAGAACTCTTACTTATTTAACACTACACCCAAGTTCTCATGGAGATGTAGCGGTCCTTGTCGATACGTTGCAGTCGGACCCTGTAACGCGAACTCTAGCATATTTTTCACTACACCCGAGTTCTGAAAATGTAGCGGTCCTTGTCGAGACTTTACAGTCAGACCCTGTAACGTGTTCCTTCCGGAGAACAACTTAGCATTAGCATAATAGTTTGATTGATCCATACATTGAATATTTGCCTTATTTAACGCTGACTGATAACCTAACGCAACCCTCCTCCTTTATCCGGGCTTGGGACCGGCCACGACAAGGTTAACTTATCATGGGCGGAGTTAAATTATTCTAAGACAAAAATATTAAAATTAAAGAAAATTTCTAATGCTCTCGTTGGTGGTTGCACCAAACTCGGAGCGTCCCTGTTATGATACCAATTGTAGGATCGGAGTTGTCCGAGAGGGGGGTGATTCTCGGAATAAAAATTTTCTTTTCGAATTTTAAAACTTATCAAGAGTATGCAGCGGAATTAAATAAGAATAAAGATAAAGATAAAGAGACAATTATTTTATTTGGTTCACAACCCTAGCCAAATTGCTACTCCAAGGCCCATAGCTTTTCGATAGCTATCTCGATGGGCAATCTACTAAATAACCCTCCGATTCAAGAACTCTTGACTTCGGAGGGATTCGCTTTTTACAAAGATTGAGAGAAAGATAACAAACTACCTTCTCTTTAAATTAAAGTACATAAAGTTTAAATTACAAATAAATTAAGGTGGTAGTTTGCCTGGAAAGCGTGGGAATAGGAACCCGAATGGGTCCTGTTGTTGACAAGGCTCGAGGTGGAAACGAGAATGAGTTTAGCCATTCCAATAATGTTGTTTGATTTATAAGTTGGGAATGAAGGCGGAGACGACGTCGATGTCGTTGTCGTGATCAGCATTCGCCGACCGGCGATCGTGACGGCGACGGCCGGCGTCGGTGACTCTGACGCCCGGCGGCGATCGTTGATCGCCGACCGTCGATCGTCGATCGCCGACTGGCGATCGCCGACCATCGACCGTCGATCGTCGCCCGTCGCCCGCCGCCAATCGCTCGTCAATTGTCGGTCGTCGACCACCACCCACCGACCACTACCCACCATCCACTGTCCGCCGCCCATCGCTTGCCGGCGTCAGTCGTCGGTCCCCGATCGTCGATGATCGACCACTGTCGGACGGGCGATGACCAACGACCACTGACGATCGACGACTGTTTATCATTTCCATTCCTATTCCTAAATCCACCGTTTAGGTGGGTTTCATTGATTTCCAAATAACTAGAAATCATTCCAAAATCTCAATCCCAAATCTATTAACCAAACACTATATATCATTCCCATTCCCTCATTCCAAACCCTCCAACCAAATGCCATCTAAAATATACCGACACTTAGAAGATTTGGAAGTAGAGCACGGAGTGTCGGAGTTGCGGCATTGCAATGAAATGAAGCCTCTGTGGATGAAGAACACTCGAAACAACACTTGGACGTGGTAGCAATCTATATTTCGAAGTTGGTCGTGCTCTTCTTTTATAAGTCTTTTCCAATCGACTCCACATCAGCCCTTCAATATGGTACGTCGGCCTTCCCAGTCGACTGGACTTGTTCCAGTTGACTCCAGGTCACCTGGCTCTGCATTGGAAAATTTGCCTTTCGATCATTGGACCTCTCGATCGACTAGAACTCTACCGTCTTGGTTGCGGATCTTGATCGATCACGGCTTATCTTGCCCGACTAGGTATCCGATCGACTAGACCGTACTCGGTCGGACCTCTCGATCGGCCCGAAACCTTTGATCATTGGTTCCTTGTAAAACGAGATTAGCAAAAACATGCAGTATGAAATGCAATGACAGTAGTAATACTGCCCGATCTTAACTTCTTAGCCCCACACGGACTATCCGTCGGATCGACGCATAACTTTATTCCTCTATAGAGGACTTGACCTCACCTCTTCACTCGAGGCTTACCTGCCGACTGCCTAGCCGTACTTGCCATGCTTGACATCCGATCTAATCCACCAAGACTTCTGCCAGTTGTCCGGTCTCCCTAACCAAGTTGGTCTTCATGTCGATTGTCCGGTCTCCTGACCTAATCGGTCTTCATGCCAGATGTCCGATCTCCTGGCCCATCTGGACTTCCTGCCTGATATCCGGTCCTCCTGATCTGTCAAGGCTTTTGCCTAGTATCCAGTCAATGCGACGTACTAGGACTTTCAATACTCATTGCTTAGTATCAGGTCTGCTTGACCTACAAGGGTTTTCCTGTTAGCCTGTACACTTAATACATACATCAAACCACATGTTAATTCCTAACTTTAACTATGGTTTATACATTAAAACTAAGGAGTGGTGCTTTCTGTACCAACATAAAAGAACTCGACTTCGAGTTTGAACCAGTGTCATCCTCTTCTTTGGAATAAGGACTTATGATTTCTCTTTCGTCCGCTAGCTCCATCACCGATCGCTTTGCTCTTAAATCCAAAATGTTGCTCAGGCGAAGTAGTAGGACATAGGTGGCTTTCTCTTGTGCGATCATCTCTAAATACCTAGACATAGAAAGGAAAGGAGAGGTAGAAGATACCAAAATAAGAGTGAGATCCTCTCACTGGAGTACAATCTTCTGTCATTCGATATAGGTGTTTTTCTGTCCATCGTGTATAGCTTCGTGATCAAGCGACCAAGGTGGTTCCAACAATATATAACATGCAACCATCGTTCAACCTTAGGGAGGAGAAGATTCTTTTGAATCGTCATAATATCATAGTTACTTTGTAAAGTACCTCGTCATCATTGCTGATGAGGTTTACCATGACTTCTCCAATCAATTGAATTTTGCTCTCGGTGTTCTCATGTCCATTTTTGTATTTGACCTTGTCAACATCATCCTCGTCATAGATGGGGTCTTCCATATTTTCTTTAATCACCTCATCTTTATCGTCGTAGATGGGATTCTCCATGTCTTCAATTATCTTGTCAACATTATCATCGTCGTAGATGGGGTCTTCTATTACCTCATCAATATCATAGTCATCATAGATGAGGTCTTTTATTACCTCATCAATATCATAGTCGTCGTGGATGGGGTCTTCTATTACCTCATCAATATCATAGTTGTCGTTGATGGAGTCTTCCAAGTTTTCTTCAATCACCTCATCTTCATTATCGTAGACGGGGCCTTCCGTGTCTTCAATTAACTCGTCAATGTTATTATCGTTGTAGATGGGATCTTCTATTACCTCGTCAATGTCATTTTTGTCGTAGATGAGGTCTTCCATGTTTTCTTTATCATTGTATATAGAGTCTCTTGCGTCTTCTTTAATCAAGTACTGTTCCTCCATCCGTCGCTCCATTTTGGAAAGAACTCGACATCGAGTTCGAGTCGGAGTCATTATCTGTGGACGACCTCTTGTTTCATTAATCGATCGAGATGCCTCCTTAATTATTCGGGTGTCCTGTCCCAAGATAGGAAGATGTGTATAGCTAAGAGGAAGGAAATGACCTTTCATCTTCTTTTTCATCTTCTCCCAATCAGTAATCTTGGCTTTGCCTTGTTTCTTACGGGAGTGCCGTAATAGCAACTACCGAGCGAAGGCTTCTCCCTTAAGCGTCATGACTATCAACTTTACTTTAGCATGATCGGGAACTTCTTCAAAATAAAAAATATGTTTGACTTCGTCAATCCAATCAATAATATTTTCGGTGTGTAATGCACCGGAAAACTCGGGAAGCTTGATTCGAAAACCAAGGTCTTCATACTGTTCTTCACGATTACAGTGGTCTAGATGATACGGTTGTTTAAAATTCAAAGTAGTGTGTCGATTAAATACCTTACGATCTTTAAGATTTAGATGCCGAGATAACTCTATGACTTGTCTATGTAGATTCCTGATGGTTTCTTGGGAACATCAATTCTGGAGTGCGACTTCCTCAATCGGAATCTGTTGATCACGTCCATAACCATGAATATAATAACCATTCATGGATCACCGAGATAACTCCGTGATTGGTCTCTGTAGATCGATAAGCTCGCAGATACTTTGATCCTGGGGTGCAGCTTCCTCAATTGGAACCTGCCGATTAGGACCATAACCGTGTCTTCGTCGACCTTCCATGGATCTAGGGCTCTGATACCAACTGACGCAGGCGGGGTAGCGGGATGGGTGCATCTTTCTACATGCGGCGACGCTAGAATAAAGAGGGACAGAGAGATCGAAGGAGAAGGAGGAATTCATAAACAAAAGAGGGACACCTCTTAGCTTAAACGAAAATAAATATTATTAATCAAAATTGAATATCTTATAAGAGCCTAAACATATATTTAAATAGGCTTAGAAAGAGAAGGTTTCTTAATGCTAAAAAAAAATAAACTAACTTTAATCGAAATTTCTTAACAAGTAAGAAAGTTAAAAAAATAAATTAATTAAAACAAAAATTTCTTAACGAAACAGAAAAGTAAGTATAAAAATTTTAAAACAAAAAAAAATTTAAAATAAAATAGAAAATTTAAACCAAATAAAAATAATAATAATATATTAATGAAATCCTAAATAACGGCGGCAGCGCGCCATGGTCGTGGTCTAGTCCACGATTAGACCGTGATGGGAACTACCGTCGTGGACTGGTCCACAGTTAGACCGTAGTGAGGACTACGACTGTGGCGGGGAACACGGGCAGGTTGTGGTCCCGTGTCGAGCCATGGAATGATCCACGCTTGTGGTGGTGACTACGGGTAAATCGTGGTAGCCTCCAGAAACTCCTTTATTTCTCGTCCTGATCCAAAATGAAGGATATCCATGTCAGGAGGTCATAGAGGCGTTGAAATCTTTATTTTAGGACTCAATTTCTCCTTGTTATGATTTAGAGGAAGGTGGAATCGCATCTTATGATAAAAGTTGATCAAGCTATTGGATGCCTCTGCATCACCTGTTGAGTTAGCTTTGATATATTCTAATGCACTATAGTAGTATAGCTTGTAATACCATTAGTTTTTTTTTTATTTTCATACTATGTATTTTTTTACGGTTCTTTCTTTACCAATTACTTAGAGGGCTAAAATATGTGCACTCAACAAATTGGATTTTAGAAAATCCAAATCCACACCCACATTTTAGATAAAAAATATTATTTTTTTTTGATGATTTAAGTTAGAATTAATTGATTTAGATTCTTAATCAAAATTATAAATATCTACTATATTTTTTATATAATTTATGTCTATCTTATATATAACAATAAAAGTCTTAAATGTGCAATATGTATTCTCATTTATTTTCATTATTATGATTTTTAAATTATTAGTGCTCTACACATCAAGTATAAGCTTAACAATTTAATTATGAATAGATAATAGTTTATTATATGAATTTTTTAAAAGTTTGAGTTAAAATTATTTATCATTATTTATTTGTTTAGAATGACATCAAACCCTGATATTAGTTGACAATTTGGTCAAATAGTGGGTGATAACCGTAAAACTATACGATGTAAATTTTGTGGTAAAGTTATAACTAGAGGAATTACGAGATTAAAATTGCATATTGTACATGTTATTGGAAATGTCGAAGCATGTCACAAAGTTCCTAAGGAAATATCATCAATGTTACAAAAACATCTTCATGACTCTAAGACAAGAAGAAATTTAATGCAAAGAAAAAAGAAAATAACTTTAGAGTCAATTATACAAAATATACGTGTATCAGAAAGTGATAGTAGTGATGAAGATGACATTGAAGATATTGAAAATCGAGAATTACAAAAAGTCATCAAACAAAGTCATACATAAAACAAAGGTCATTGAAGAGGAGATGCGTTATCACGCTTTGGTCAAGGTAAACAATATAAATAATATTTTAAATTCATATGTATATATCTTATCAATTTAATATATTTAACTATTCTAAATTTTATAATCGTAGGATTTTTTGGTACGGTTCTTCCTTTAGCTTATATCTTGATCTGAGAAAAAGGATATCTCGAAGCTTTAGTGTAAGAGAGGATTCTCGATTACCATCAAAAGAAGTTGACTCTTTTATGTTTTCCACGAAACGTAAGAGTATTAAAAATTGGTTTAGTACTGAAAAAGTAAAAGATGTTGGTAAGGAAGTATCAAAATGATTTATATATAATGTTATTCCCTTTAATGTAACAGATAGTGGTCCATATTATCAATCAATGATCAATAATATTGCTGAGGTTGGAACAGGAATAAATGATCCCATAGGACACCTAATTGGTGGTGTTTATTTATAAGAGGAGGTAGATGAGATAAATGAATATTTGAGTACATTAAAATCAAAATGGCTAAGTATGAATGCACAATAATGTGCGATGAATGGAGCACACACACCAAACATCAAATCATAAATTTTATGATATACTGTGACCGTAATATGGTATTTCATAATTCTGTTGATTGCACCAGCAAATCAAAGACAGTGAATTTTATTTTATCTTTGTTAAATAAAGTTATTGAAGAAATTGGAGAGGAAAATATTGTGCATGTAGTCACAGACAGTGAAGGTGCAAATAAGGCTGCTAGTGCTAAATTGATGATATAAAAACCACATTTATTTGGGTCTCCTTGTGCAACACATTGTATTGATCTTATGTTAGAAGATATTGGCAAGACGAAGAAAGTAAAAGTTGTGTTGAGAAAGCCAAGCAAATAACAAGCTTCATATATAATAGCAATAAAGCTGTGAATTTGATGAAAACATTTACAAATGATCATGAATTATTGAGACCAAGAATAACTTGATTTGCAACCGAATTTATTTCAATTGAAAGTCTTGTTCGACATTCTTCAGATTTAAAAAGAATGTGTATTTCTGATAATTGGGAAGCATACAATAACACAAGCAAACGAAGGAAAGATGTAAAAAAATTGCGTACATTATAATGGATGGATGATTTTGGAAAAGCGCTTGTGATATTTGTGCTGCAGTTGAACTATTGGTAAGAGTTTTGAAATTAGTTGACCAAGATAAAAAACCAACAATGTCAATTATCTATGAGGCAATGGATAGAGCAAAGATGACAATAAAAGATAATGCGGGAGATTGACAATCATATTGGGAAATTATTGATAATCGATGGTACAATCAATTACATCAACGTCTACATGCTACGGGTAACCATATAATTTATATAAATTTGTAAAATGTTGCATGTGACAATATAATTTATTTGTTTAAATTATAGACTAATCAAAATCATTTATAAATTCCTCATTTCTAATTTTTTATCTTTTGATATTTCATCGTATTTTCTAAATCCGTTGCTTTAATATTCTGGAACATGTGTTTATAATGATGAAGTTAAACGAGAATTAAAAATTGTAATCAAGAGACTGGAGCTAGACTTAAATGCATAAGCTTCAACAATCAGTGAGGTATTTTTTTTTGTTCCTATATTTTTTTTCTAAACACAAACAATAATTATTTATTTATTTTCTCCTTTTTTAGATTAAATTATTCATGAACCAAATAGGTGAATTTGGATCTCTACTAGCAAAAATAGCAGTTAAAAAAAGTCTTCCAGGTTTTGAATTTAAATTTTACAATTATTTATAATTATAAAAATATGATATTGATTTGTTTATATCAGTCGAATGGTGGAATAATTATGGTGAAGAAGCACCACTCCTTCGAAAAAATTGCAATAAAAGTTTTAAATCAAACATGCTCTTCTTCGGGATGTGAAAGAAATTGGAGCACATGGTCTCTTGTACACATAAAGCTTCGTAATCGCTTGGCTATTGAAAAATTACATAAATTAGTTTATGTTCACTACAATATGTGGCTTAAGGTACGGAACATAATGTGCAGAAAAGAAGATGATAATTTTTACAGTCTAATAGACCTCAATCATATTTTTCATGATGATGACATATTAAATGAATGTACAAGAGATAATGAATCATCAGTTTTAGAAGATCATGACTTGGCATGGTTAGATCAAACACTTCAAGCATAAGATATTGAAGAACACAATACAACTACAAGAGTTCAAAGGCATTCAAGAAAGAATAATTTAGAAAAGTCAACGTAATTGAAAGGAAAAGAGTTTTATCAAATGATGAGAGTGAAGATACTATGACAGTGATGATTCAAATGATGGAAATAATCAACAAATTCATAGTGAGCATCATAGTCATCAAAGTCATCAAGATGATCAACATGACACGAGTATGACATAGGCACAAGATCGTGAAAATTATTATGCAACACAAGATACTGATCATGGGTATCGCCCTGGGATTGAGGAACAACGTAACTTTTTGACAAGTTTATCAAAATCTCCGGATGTCGATGGTAAAAAACATTCGATTGGATCTTCACGACAACATATAAGTGTTGAAGAACATATGAAATATTTGATTTTGAGAGAGAACCAAAGAATTCCATTGAGAGATGATTATGGATTAAAAAGTTATAATTGAGAGTCTCAAAATATTGGGCATGGTCCAATTGGATATCAATCAAGTGGATATGAATACTATGGTAATGATCAACCCAGATACGATTCATTCGATGAATCATCTAATTATTCACCATACTATACAAATAAAAATAGACATCATGAATTTCAGGGTTATTTTGATAATGAACAGAATGTAATTCCTGATCATTCGACATCTCTTTGGGGAAATATTGGACATTATAGTGGTGATCGTGAATCGTCGAGTGCTACTAATAGTTTTGTTGGGTATCAAGGTTTTGGATATTATAATTGTCGTGATGAAACATTATTACAAAGTCAATCATCTAATTATGAACATATTTCATCTATTCAATCAAATAAATATCCATATGATCAATTTAATGCTAATTTATATCGACGCCCATATGTTGGAATCAAGTTAATCAATGTGAGACTCAAGGAGAATATCATGAAGATTTGGTTCCTTCTCGTCATTCTTCATGATATTAGAGGTATAATATTCATTGTATTTTTTTATTATGTTATTACTTTTGTGGTGATTTTTTATGACTTTATGTGTTTTTTTTATTGTTAATGCAATTTATGTATTTATTTTAAAAAATTTACTAATTCTCTATTTTTTTATTTTTATTTATAAATCCGTGCCGTGATTGTTCCGCGAAATAATTTTGGAACTGGAACGATAGAGTCTGTGACGGCGACCGCGACCATTCCGACGGACCATGAGGTCAAATATCTGAAAATCTTTCTTCGATTGAAATTAGGTTTAGAAAATTTTCGCATAATTGTATCTTACTAATTATGTATCTACATCAGCAGCAATTTCAAGTGTCACATATTATCATTATTGTAGTAATATTCAGCCAACACTATTATTTGTTGTTTCCTGACTGACTTCTCGCTTACTGACTGTAGTGGTCTCACTCACTCCAACTACAAAGAGCTGAATGTTCTGTACGAGAAGTACAAAGATGAGGGTGCGACTAGATATTTTTTCTACTTGTCTATTATATTATTCAAGTCGTCCTTGTTCTTACAAGATATGCGGTTGCAAATATGTCATAGGACTTGAAATACTAGCATTTCCTTGCAACCAGTTTGCCAGACAAGAACCTGGAACCATTGAAGAAATTAAGGAGACAGTATGCACAAGGTTCAAAGCTGAGTTTCCAATATTTGATAAGGTAAATACAGCTACGAGCAAGACGATTGTTTGTATTTCATTTTCTTCTTCCTGCGCACCCCCCTCACATAATATTTGAAAACCCACGTAGTATTTTTCTTGCAACCATATTTTCATTCTTTCTTGTATGTGCAAATTTCATGGTGCAAAAAGATATTGTTTCTCTCAAAGGATATTTTGATAGCACCTAGTAATTGTGCCAACAATCTTAATTCTCAAGTTCAAATGTTGAAATCTGACAATTTGATCTTCATACATCTCGGAACTAAGGCTCTTAGACTTGCTGTAAGTTCATGGTTGAGAGTTTCATATTAGTTTTTGAACGGTGATGTATGGACTATGCACTCTAAGAATCCTAGTTTTACTGATCAACTGACTACTTATCCCCAAAACTAATCTTTTAGGGAAGAGACCAAAATATGCAGTCATATCCTTGACACTCCATGTGTGGAATGTGGATGAGTATACTTTCACTTAATTGGTTCAAGCATAACACATGATTTGATAATAAAATACTACTGTGACTATCGATATTTGGATATTAGACCTTCCACTCTAATACCATGTTATAGCTGCTCCACTAACACAAAAACTAGAGTTTTTAGGAATGTATATATATTGATACCCTTAAAAGGATATTAATACGAACTCAGCTAAATGACAATTGCTATTCCTCTCATTTATTTATTTATTTATTTATTTTTGTAGTGCTACTGTTTCAAGCATAATCAGAAAGGCACCTCTCTCTTTTTGCCCAACTACTAGGAAACCTTCTGCTTCAGAAGAAATATCTTCATGAAAGGTTCAGACTAAGCCAAAAGAAATTAGATGAATTAATACATATGAACTTAAAAGACCATCTGAGAACCTAGAGAAGAATATGATCCCATGATAGTTGACATCATTGAGTGACGTCCACATTCCTTCATCTTTCCAGGTTGAAGTGAACGGTGAAAATGCTGCACCATTATACAAGTTCTTGAAATCAAAGAAAGGCGGGTTTCTAGGTAATCGCATCAAGTGGAACTTCACAAAGTTTCTCGTGGACAAAGATGGCACAGTTGTTGAGAGATATTCACCAACAACATCGCCCTTAAAAATTGAGGTTCCACCACTAATTGCTATTTACGGTTTCACTTGTATGTATATTAAGTAACTCTTATTGAATTTACTCTTCTTGCAGGAGGACATTCAGAAACTATTGGGAACTTCTTGAGGTAAAAAGGTGGTCTTATGCGATTGGAAATGTTATCTTAGCCTATCCATGAGAGTGATGTAGCACTTCATTCATGAAGCTAAATTTAGTCATATTAATTCTAAAATGTCAACATTCTTGATATTATTTTGCTATTGTTGTTAATTGAATGATGACCTAAATAAGATTGTCATGGTCTTCTGTTTTCTGAAGCTTATGTGGCAATTTAGAACTGTCTTGCATGGAATTGGGCATTATAGTTTGCAAACTTGCATAGCGTAGAATTATATTACAAGATAGGAACTCGGGCTTTTTGTTTTGTAAAGCGATCAATGAAACATGTAGCATACTCTCATCTCTCTCTCTCTCTCTCTCTCTCTCTCTCTCTTTTTTTTTTGATTAACAAGTTTATCCGGGCCGCCAGAAACTAATCACTTTGTGACAGCGCCTGTCGCGTCTCGAGAAGAGTCTCCAGCGACGCGAGATAAATCAGAATGACGTATCGTCAAATCGCCGTGAGAAGTATGTACGTCAATTGGGTCCGTACCTTCACTCCAATCCAATTGGAAAATGGGGACCCGTCTCTGTAATCCGCGAACGAGTGGAAAGCGGCGAAATCTCCTCTGTAAGCTGTGGTTAGCGGGGATCGAACCATGGCTGTCGTAGTGATGCGGCGAGGAAAATTTGCTTTACCCCCTTTCGACGCGACGAAGGCACGAAGGGAGCTTTTGGGGGGTTCTCACAGGCCGCAACAGTAAAATGGATGTAGAAGACGAAGTCAAGAAACGCAAAACCCCCAAACAGACAGTGGAAACTAGAACACAAGATATAACGTGGTTCGGAATGAGTATTTCTACTCCACGGAGGTGAGCTCTCTCACCGGGGACAATGCCCAAGCACTTTCCACTATGAATGCCCTCCTTTACGGAAAGGAAACTTCCCGAGGTGGAGGAGAAAACCTCTTACAGTTGGGTTACAAATACAAGAAAGAGTACGTGCGATGCAATGGTCAGGGCCGCTGCTCTTCTTCTCCGGCGAAGTGACGACAACTCTCCTCTTTCTCTTGCGTCTTTGTTTCGCGTCCGATGAGATGATTGCGGATCCCCTTCCTTTTCTCCTCCCTTTGCCTTTTATCCTCCTTCTCTGATCCATCACTATCTCACGGGCTGTCCTCATCGTACACGTGACCACCATGTCCACCTGGAGAATAATTCACATGTGTACAAGGCTAAGGCTCTCGTAATCTTCTCAGGAGACTTCTTCGCTACATATCACCCCCTCATCCCTATTCCAGGAAACTAGGTTAGTCCGTCCCCCTCAACCATCTACTTCTGGTAAAACTAACTTAGGTCTCCAGCTCACGGATAGTATAGCCTTAAGGCTCATTTGACCGTACCGATTCTCATCCGCCCCGTCTGTCTTTAGGCTTATGTGGTCGAACCGATTCTCATCCGCCCCATCTGTCTTTGGGCTTATTGGGTCGAACCGATTCTTATCCGCCCCGTTGGCCCTCTAGGCTTATTTGGCCGAACCGATTCTTATCCGCCCCGTTGGCCTTCTAGGCTTATTTGGTCGAACCGATTCTTATCCGCCCCGTTGGCCTTCTAGGCTTATTTGGTCGAACCGATTCTTATCCGCCCCGTTGGCCTATTTCCCAACGAAGTACCCTCGCTAACTTTTCCGTACCAATTATTTCAGGCGCTTGCGCCCGACCCGTTCCTCTCTTTTCCTTCCACTGAACCCTCTAATTGGTTCGGGTAGCGCCTTGCCTATGAGCTCTTCATAAAGAAGAGGTAATGGCGGTATCATTAGTCAACCCCCAAAAAATAGTCAAGCGAAGTTATAAGCTTGACTTTCCCACTATATAAGGTTCTTACTCCCTCCTTGGCCTTACTAATTCAAATTTACTCTTTCCTTAAAGCTTTACAACATATACTTGAGGCGGCCTAATGGGCCCATGGGCCCCGCTCCTCTTTTTTCTCCTGTAATTGAACCATCACGAAAAACCCTATATAAATATCCGTCTTTTCCTTTTAGGTATTACTTAGCGTGTCCAGCAATCCTGTCTCTTTCACTTCTTCTCTCCTGCGACTTTCACCGGCAGCGTTCCAGCGACCCAACCCTCTCCTTCTTATACGTTCTTCTTCTCACCCTCAAAGTAAGTGCTCTGTCCTGCTTTATACCTATGACCCCTAAGACCATCCCTTCCCCTGCGTGGTATGAGCATACCATAACCCAACTAGACCGCGACCACTATTTCTGTAATCTTAAGGACAGGTTTATAGATCCTTCCTTAAAATGTTGCTTTACGACCAAAATGCATCGACCAAACCGTCCTCCTCCTGGTCTGACTTGCTTCTTCTCTGAACAGTTTCTTAACGGCCTGTCCTTACCAGCACCGACTATCTATTTAGACCTTTTAGACTTCTATGGACTACCCCTGAACCAATTCACCCCCAACTCTTTTCGAATTCTATCGGGAGCACATATAGTGTTTCAATACCTAAACCTCTCCCTAACCCCTGAAATATTCCATTGCTTCTTTCAACTGAAATCTTCTAAGGCAGGTCTCTTTTATCAATCTAGCCGCCCAGACTGTCAATTCTTAGTGAACCTGTCTACTTCCCATAAGGGATGGGAAGAATTATACTTTTTTGTACAACTTCCGTCATCTTTACCTTATTCCGATACCTGGAAGGTAGACCTTCCCGAGTTGCCTTCCTTCCGGGAAATGAGGACCAAATGCCCTTTCCCGGAGGTTTATAGAATATTAGGAGAGTCACACTACTGTTCGAATCATCTAATAAAGACTCCCCTTTTAAGGCACTTTGGACTATCCCCCCTCCCTTCGACGACCTCGATTGCTGTAGGTAGGATGACACTTATCTTGCAATATAATTTTCTTCCTGCGTTATCCGTCTTTCTTACCAATACATTTTGCAGATAACCTAATGCAGGAAGCTTTGGTAGAAGGAGAGGCGATTGAGGCTGCCAAGAAGAAGAAGGCCTCCACCAAGAGAGGTAAATCAATAACAGCTCCTTCATCCCCTCGGAAGAAACTGCGGCTAGCTAAGAAAGGAGCTCCGAGTTCTTCTGCTCTTCCCCCTCCTTCCGCCGGTCAACCTAGTTCGCAATCTCTGACCATCTATGAACCGAGAAAAAGGGACATTACCCTGTCCGTCCCGTCTTCATCTCCCCAAGGGGGGGACTCTCTTTCTTATTCTCCCAATTCATCCCCTTCTGCACATAACTCGCCTCTACCTTCCCACACCGAGTCCCTCTCTGCTCCTATCCCTGCCGATGCACTTGCTTCTCCTACCCCTCTTCGGCGCATCGGACCCACACTTCCCTCCGAAGAAGAGGATCTTCCCCTTCCAACTCCCCTAAAGGCCACATTGGGATCCTTGTTGAAGATTCGCCATCCTTCGGAGGTAAAATTCTTCAACCAATCGGGCGTGCAAGGCCCTTGTGAACAAGTGAGCAAACTGCTGGTTGAGGTATTTACTATCTCTTCTTCCTTTATCAGACGCCTCTATCGCCAAGATATCCTAATGTTACTTTCCTTCTTCTAGGCCTCATCCCCAAAGAAAATGGTAGTACGACCGCTCGATTCCAATCCAACAGAACACGCCACTTACGCCTATAACGCAATGTAAAAGTTCGTTCAACAATTAGCGAGAGAGCGAAGGCGACGACAGGAAAATGTGAAGATGCGATGACGCAATTGGCCCTGGTCCGGAGCGAAAAGGAGGAACTGCAACGAAAAAATAAAGAACTCGAACAACAAATCTTCATCCAATCCAGTGAATTGCAGCAAGTGGAGATCCTTTCCCATGAACTAAAGGAATATAAGAGACATCTTGGGAACGCTATGATCCAAGCCGCCGATTCTTCGAGTACTATCGAACAGCTCCAGGAAGAACGTCGACTGCTTCGACTGGAGCGCCAAGCTTGGGAAGCCACCAGGAAATCTTGTATAGAGAAGTGTCAAAAACTTTCCGACATGGTGGCGGCCCTTCCTCAGACTTTATCGGCAACGGCTCGGCAACAGTCAACCCTTCAGGAAGAACACTCCGAGGCCCTTTCAGCTTTGGGACGACAAGCTATAAAAGCAACCACCGAGAGGGATGCCTTGGCAGCACAACTAATTGAGAGCCAAATCCAACTGGCTAAATGTCAGGACCGGCTAAAGGAGCAGGAAGCTGATCTCAAGAGCCGATATGTCAAGAAGGGGGTAGACCTGTTCATCTTAGGCTTTGATGGGTCTTCGGCTCAAAACGCCGAATGAGGATACTCCGCCGCACGGACACTACTTAAATCTGTAGATGCCCTAGCCAAGTGTCCTCCCGAACTATTTGAATTGTAATTTCTAATGTTCGCTTCTTGTAATGACTTTTTCCTTATCAATGAAAAACAATTATGTTAACCATAACTTTATCATCATCCTTGTATGTCTCTCATGGTCGGAAATTCGACCAACTTCAATCTTTCCTCTTTTATACTATCATTTCTTTTCTTGTGTCAGATTTGCGCAATCATCGAGTTGGTTCTGGACTTACTTGGAAGGTCTCGACATTATTCATATCCGACCCGATTTTTTGGTTCGCCAACACTTTAAATGACTTTACCATTGATCTTCCCTACCCTCTTTATCGCCGGAACGATATCGCTCTTCATCTTCTTCCCCTTCCAAGAACTTCGCCGCTTTCCTTCCACTATAAATCATCGCCTCCATGTCTTCGCCTCTATCTCACTCTCATGGCTTTAGCGGGCGCCCCATCGAGATTTCTTTAGAATCGAATCTGAGCTACAAGACTGGTTTTCAAGACATTGAAGATTCGAGACCCGCCAACCGCCACCTCTTCCGCCTCCAATCGCTCCAACCCTCCTACAGAGAGGTCCTTTCGTACCATTTCCCTCATTCCAATAGGGTGGAACCCTCCTTTAACATGGGAATACACATGAGGAGATACGCAGAACTTTCTCCCACCTGCATGGCCTTCCTCCCAGTCTCCTCGGCGAGAGCTCATCCTCCTCCTTTCGATGAAGGTCCATCATCCATTCCTCCCGCTCAAGGCGAGTGCTTCAAGGTCATCTTGGCGCCTTCTCCCTCCAAAGAGACCTCTCACGCTTCATCTGTTAAAAGTAATCAGAGAAGATCTTCATAGATTAAGCTGATGTAATTATTTCAAATATGTTAATAAAAATGAAGGAGGAGATTTATATTTGCTTTTGTCGTTTTCCTATATAAGTGAAATTTCTATCCTCAAAAAGACTGTAATCCGACCTGAATCATACTTTCTTTTACTATCTCCTGTGATTGGACTTTACTTACCCCTTCACCTACCTTTGAGCTTCCCCTTCTTTATCGCATTTATTATCCCTATTTCTTCAATAAATGCGCTCTTCTCCTTCATCGCTATAAAGACTTTACCATATAGCTTCCATCTTTTCCTTTCCTTCCTTTTGCCATGCAGTCCTCCTCGAGGAAAAGATTGACGATGCTATATAGCTAATTTGGAGGCAAGTAAGGTACTTGCGAACGACCGAGGAAGCTTCAAGCTCTCTACGCCAACAATTCGGGTCCCAAGGAGCTATCCAAGCAAATCTTTCCCCTTACCTTCGCAAAAGAGACTCACTTCTTCCAATAAAAATTGTAATACCCTGCATATATATGTAAGTGTTTTCTTTTGCTATTTCTTCTTTGTGAAGGAATTAGAATATGTAATTTTTCCGAATCAATGAACTTCTCCCGCTTGTCTTCTTCTTCTTATATTTCTTAAATCATACCCCATTGTGTCTTCCTCATATCACCATAAAATAATATACAGCGGAGGGAAATGTATAATAACTTCAGCTTCTTCTGCCCCTTTACCCTACCGGGGATATAATAATATAGAGTCGCTAAATGAGCCAACTCTGCTGCTCTACTGCTGCACGGGAATAAAATAATACAAAGTTAAATAATGACTTCAACTTCTTCCACTTCGCGGGGATAAAATTGATGTATAACCGAGGATATCTCGATCCTTCCGTTTTGCCATCGCACGGGGATTTCTTTCGCTTTGCGGGGATAAAAGTGATATATAACCGAGGAAATCTCGGTTCTTCCATTTCACCACCACACGGGGATTTCTTCCGCTTCGCGGGGATAAAAATGACGTATAACTGAGGAAATCTCGGTTCTTCCGTTCCACCACCACACGGGGATTTCTTCCGCTTCGCGGGGATAAAAATGATGTATAACCGAGGATATCTCGGTTCTTCCGTTCCACCACCACACGAAAATTTCTTTCACTTCGCGGGGATAAAAATGATGTACAACCGAGGAAATCTCGGTTCTTCCGTTCCACCACCACATGGGGATTTCTTCCGCTTCGCGGGGATAAAAATAATGTATAACCGAGGAAATCTCGGTTCTTCCGTTCCACCATCACACGGGGATTTCTTCCGCTTCGCGGGGATAAAAATGATGTATAACCAAGGATATCTCGGTTCTTCCGTTCCACCACCACGGGAATTTCTTCCGCTTCGCGGGGATAAAAATGATGTACAACCGAGAAAATCTCGGTTCTTCCGTTCCACCACCACACGAGGATTTCTTCCACTTCGCGGGGATAAAAATAATGTATAACCGAGGAAATCTCGGTTCTTCCGTTCCACCACCACACGGGGATTTCTTCCGCTTCGCGGGGATAAAAATGATAGATAACTGAGGAAATCTCAGTTCTTCCATTCCACCACCACACGGAGATTTCTTCCGCTTCGCGGGGATAAAAATAATGTATAACCGAGGAAATCTCGGTTCTTCTGTTCCACCACCACACGAGGATTTCTTCCGCTTCGCGGGGATAAAAATAATGTATAACCGAGGAAATCTCGGTTCTTCCGTTCCACTACAACACAGGGATTTCTTCCGCTTCGCAGGGATAAAAATGATAGATAACTGAGGAAATCTCAGTTCTTCCGTTCCACCACCACATGAGGATTTCTTCCGCTTCGCGGGGATAAAAATAATATATAACCGAGGAAATCTCGGTTCTTCCGTTCCACCACTACACGGGGATTTCTTCCGCTTCGCTGGGATAAAAATAATGTATAACCGAGGAAATCTCGATTCTTCCGTTCCACCACCACACGGATTTCGCTTCGCGGATAAAATAATGTATAACCGAGGAAATCTCTTCTTCCATTCCACCACCACACGGGATTTCGCTTCGCGGATAAAATGATAGATAACCGAGGAAATCTCGGTTCTTGCTCCACCACCACAGATTTCTTCCGCTGATAAAATGATGTACAACCGAGGAAATCTCTTCACCATCATACGAATAAAATAACAGTAGAGCTTAAAGGCCTTATAAAGATTGTGATGTTTTCACACCACCTCCTATCTTCATTCTTCTTACATAATGGGTCATCTGCAGAATAAATCCTCGTTTTACTTCCACTTAGGGTCTCCTTTTCCATAAACGAGGAGCCCAATAATCATTATGAGCTCATTCTTCTCCCTTTTTATAGGGGATTCTTCGTCTTCTCTTTTATTACCTTCATTCCTTACGCCTTTTCATCTTCTTCGTCTTCGTTTGTTCCTCTTTCCGCTGCCATCCTCCGTTGTCTCAATCCCCCATTTCGGCACCCCTCTTCTTCATTCTCTGACCAGCAAGATGCATTCCACTTTCTTCCAAGAAATATCAAGCCGTTACTCACATCTCAAGCGAGGCGAGGGTCGGCCGTCAGCTTCATCCTCCTCCTCACCTTCTCCGATTGCCATCACTCCTGCTCCGTCTCACCTTTCTCCTTCGCCTCCGCCCGAAACCCTCATTACCTCCGTGCCAGAGGAAGCCTGAATAACCAGCTCCTCCTCTCTTCCTCTGTCATTTACAAACCCTAACTCCCTTATTTTTTCCCCATCCGCCATAAGTGCTAGGAAGACACCTTCTCCTTCGTCCCACTCTAAAGATGAATCCATGGAAGACATGCTTCCATGTTAGCCAACAATAGATGCTTGCACATCCTTACCTTCTTTTTCCCCTGAATGCAATCCCACTTTTGAACCTATGGTGATTGACAATTCTTCATTGCACGACTCATACGCCTCTACAAGAACCCTTCACCTCCTATCAGCACTAGCCCACGTCCTTCTACTTCCTGCCTTCCCATCGAAGGCTCCTCCAGCCCCATGCTCATCATATCATCTTCTCCGGACTCCTCGCCAAATAAATTCCCGTCCGCCACTTCTGATGTGCCCCCTTCTCCGCCAGCCGCAGTACATCTTTCACCTTCTGCTTCTGATTTTACGCTGACTACAAGGAACCTTTCGATTAGTGATCCTCCTTCTTCCCTTTTCGAACCCCCATCTCAACCTATAGATACCACCCCCATTCTTCCCCTGATGAGCGAACCTTTTCATTCGGGGTCGTCCGTCCCTTCTTCTTCCCATTCCCCTCGGGGTCTTCGGATCTTACATTTAGAGGAACTGATCCTCCGCATGGAAGGCCTGCGCCACGCCCTCGACTTGGTATGTTTTTCTAATCAGCTCTTCTAATTTTTCTTACTGAATAACTTCTTTCCAACAACCGGCGTACAGGCCCTAACCAACTACCAAGAGTTGGACCGCTCTCTACACCAACATCGAGCTCAGTTCCTGGAATCAGAACGGCGGCATCGGGAGGATTTAGCAACTGTCCAACATCGGGAACAGCTCCTGTCGCAACAACTGCAATTATGTCAGGAGCAATTGGCAGGAGCTCGCCACCAAATTCAAAAAGACGCCAATACCATCGCAGCCTTACAAGAACAACAACGAGCAGGTGTGAAAATCACCTTTACTACAGCGGGAGGTTCAACCGACCCATCTTGACAAGGAGTCTTCCTCTTCTCAAGAACTGATCCGCCTTCGAGAACAAGTAGCAGAACTCCTTCAGGGGAAGCAACAAGACTCAGACACCATTGCTCGACTCCAGGTTCAATATCAGAAGGCGGAGGATAAAATAGGGGACCTCCGCACTCGCCTGTGCAAGGAGGTACAAGAAAACTCCTCTCTCATAAATTCTAGGGCGCATGCTCACGCTCTCTTGACGCAGAAACCTCCCTCCAGAGGTTAGGCGCTGAGCTGACCCGCACCAAATCTTATTCTGAGGCGGTGGAGGGAATTTCGGCTTCGATGTGCCAGAATATGATGGACATGACAACCCTCGTCCAGCAAGATCAATCCTCCCGAGCCGATGATATTTCCACCCTAGCCGATGCTATTATGGAGGTGTCCCGACGCTATGTTGACGTACGCCGAAATCTTCAAGAGCAACAAGAGAAATGTCGTAGGCTTCATCGGGATCGGAGCCCTGACCGTCCGAACCGCCAGGAGCGACTAATTATCTTGCTGCGCGCCACTTATCAAGATGGATTTAATGAAGCGGTCCGGTAATACGCTGATCAAGGATTTCCTTCCCCGACATATCCTACTTTCTCTTTAAATTGGGAAGCCGACTTTCGGCGCTATCCCCCTGACAGGTTTAAGTTATAGCTTGATGTATTGTCTCGGAGTAGCACTTTCTTTCCATCCTCTTCTCTTTTACAAAGTTTATTAGAAATACTGTATCGCGATTGTGAATGACTCATTAATCAAATTCGGGTTCCTTTTGCATCTGACTAATACAATCAAGTTAGGAAGTACACCCCTTCGGGAGTCCCACAATTCCTCTTCTTCTATCCCCCACTTCTCATACAGTGTGAAAAAGTTTTAAATGAATGACATTCCAAGGTCGTGGAAGTTCCTTGCCTTGGTCATCTTTCAGATAATATGCTGACCCTGCTACGCGGCGCGTTACTTCATAGGGTCCTTCCTAGTTTGGAGGCTTTTCAGGGTCTCCAGCGGGATTAACTTTACGCAAAACCCAATCCCCTTCCTGAAATCTTCAAGGCCTCACCTTCTTATTAAAGGCTTGCTGCACCCTCTGCTTGTAAAACTCTGCTCGCCTCCGTGCCGTCTCCCGCTTTTCTTCCACCAAGTCCAACTCAGTGCTTCGGATAAGTTGGTTCTGCTCCGGTTCATACACCTCTATTCGAGCGCTACTCAAAAGGGCCTCAACCGGAATAACAGCTTCCGTCCCATATACTAAACTGAAAGGAGTCTCTCCCGTTGCAGTTTTTGGTGTGGTTCGATAGGCCTACAAGATTCCGGGCAATTCTTCCACCCAATTTCCCCTTTGACTGCCCAATTTAGTCTTCAACCATTGAATGAGAATTCTATTAGTGACTTCAACTTGACCATTAGCTTGAGGGTGGGCTACTGAAGTAAAAGCTTGCTGAATGTTGAGACTTTGTCACCATTTTTTAATCTTTTTACCTTGGAACTGATGTCCATTATCACTATCCTCTGAGGAATACCATATCGACAGACAATATTCTTCCACAAGAATTGTATTACAGCATTTTCGATAATTTTGGCTAGGGGCTCTGCTTCCACCCATTTGGAGAAGTAATCCACATCCACCAATAAAAATTTCTTTTGTAAAGGTGCCACTGGCATCGGGCCCACTATATCCATTCCCCACTGATCAAAAGGACATGAAGCGACCACAACTTTCATTAATTCAGCCGACCGTTCGGACCGGTTGCTATGCTTTTGACAAGCTGGGCAAGTTTGCACTATGCGAGTGGCATCCTGTTGGAGAATAGGCCAAAAATATCTTGCTAACAGGGCCTTCCTTGCTAAAGCTCTCCCTCCTAGATGATTACTGTAACAACCTTCATGAATCTCCCGGAGTACCCATTCAGCATCCTTACTTCCTAAACATTTCAATAAGGGTCGTCCGAAAGATGTCTTGTATAAGTCTCTATTTAAGAGGGTGAACCGTCTGGCTCGGCACATTAAAGCAGACGCCGCTCCTTTTTCTTCAGGGACCTTCCCATGCCGTAAATAAGCTATGATGTCAGTCCTCCAATCAGGAATTAGGTTTGGTTCGGGTGCGGCTTCCTCCACATTGTATATTGCTAGGGAAGTAGGGATTTCCACATGGACCGTTTCCAATGATTTCACTCCTTCCATAGCGCTAGCCACCCGAGCCAATTCATCTGCCTTCCCGTTATTCTCCCGTGGGATTTGCTTCAAGAGGACTTGCTGAAACTGAACTTTTTCTTTCTCAAAAGCTTTCAAGTACTTGTGCAGCCTTTCCTCCCGAACCGCGAAAGAACCTTGAAGTTGTGATATCACCAGCTGGGAATCCGAATGGATTACAATTGAAGAAGCCCCCACCGCCTTAGCAGCCTGCAATTCTGCTAGAATAGCTTCATATTCCGCCTCATTATTGGATGCCCGATAACCCAGGTGTACGACTATGCGAGTCTCTTCCTTATTAGGGAAAATTAACAGAACACCGACACCGCTGCCCATAGATCCTGAAGAACCGTCTACGAATATGTTCCATGCATCCGATCCTTCCTCTTTTGTCGACGGACCATCTTCGGGGCCACAAGGTACCTCCGCTAGAAAATCAGCGAGAGCTTGGGCCTTGATAACCGTTCGGGGTTGGTAGTGAATATCATATTCGCTTAACTCTACCACCCATTTGGCTAATCTTCCGGAGAAATTGGGCTTAGTGACGACCTTGCCCAATTCGCTGTGAGTTAGAACAGTGATGGGATGAGCATAAAATATGGCCTCAATTTGCGGGCGGTCAACACCAGAATATATGTCAACTTCTCTAGCTCTGTATAACGGAATTCAGCCCCCTTCAGAATATGACTGGTGTAATAAATAGGCTGCTGGTGAGAGCCTTCTTGTTTCAATAAAACCGAACTAATAGCTCCCTCTGAGACGGCCAAATACATCCATAACGGTTCTCCGGCCACTGGTTTGGCTAGCAGTGGGAGTCCAGCCAAATATTTCTTCAACTCCTGGAAAGCCTGCTCGCATTGATCGTCCCACTGAAATTTAGTAGCCTTACGCAGAATCTTGAAGAAAGGCAGCCCTTTGTCCGCCGATCTGGCTATGAATCGGGATAAGAAAACAATCCTGCCCACCAACTTCTGGGTCTCTCGCAGATTAGTGAGTGATTTCATGTTGCACAGCGCCTGCACCTTCTCAGGGTTGGCTTGCAACCCCTTCTCAGTTATTATGTACCCCAAGAACCTGCCGCTTTTTACCCCGAATAGACATTTGTTAGGGTTTAGCTTCATATTAAACCGTCTCAATGTAGCGAAGGTTTCATTTAAATCCTTGACTAAATCCCCAGTGGTCTTTGATTTGACCAAGATGTCATCCACGTAGACTTCCATATTTTTTCCTTTCTGCTCTGCAAAGATCTTGTCCATAAGGCGCTGATAGGTGGCCCCTGCGTTCTTTAATCCGAACGGCATTACCACATAAGCATATAACCCTCCTGCCGCCACAAAGCTAACCCTCTTTTGATCTTCTTTGGCCAAAGGTATTTGATGGTATCCTTGATATGCATCCATTAGGGATACCACTTCATATCCTACAGTGGAGTCTACCAACTGATCAATACGAGGTAAGAGGTAGCAGTCTTTAAGGCACACTTTATTCAAATCACGAAAATCGATACACATCCTCCACTGCCCAGAAGGCTTGGGGACCAAGACTACATTGGAAACCCATTCGGGGAACTGGATTTCCTTTACATGACCCGCCTTTAGCAGTTTTTCCACCTCTTCAGCTATGACCTTGTCCTTCTCAGGTCCAAAATGTCGCTATATGTTGGGCCAGTCGGGCTCCTCTGGTTATATTGAGATGGTGTTCAGCCACGCGAGGATCGATCCCGGTGAGATCATGCACATCTCCCGCAAAGATGTCTTCATTCTCCCGCAAGCAGACCGCCAGCTCCTCCTTGGCTTCTAGTTGCTGCGCCACTCGTGTGACCTTTCCTGGAGCGATTTCCACCAACTCTCCTTCCTCTATTTTGTCGACTTGGGGGGGGGGATTCCTCCAAGACGCAGACATCAGAAATGATGATAGCTTTGCCTTTGAGATCATCGGTTTGTGCCTTCTTCTGGTCATCCTGAACCATTTGTACATAACAGCTACGGGCGGCCTTCTGTTCCCCTCGCACTTCTCCCACCAACGATCCAACTGGGAACTTCAACTTCTGGTGGTACGGGGAAGCCACTGCCTGAAAGATAGTAAGGAAATGACGACCAAGAATAACATTATAAGTGGACGGAGCATCCACAATGAGGAAAGGTATAATACTGGTTTTCTGGCTGGGCTTTACGCCCAGAGTTAAGGGCAATCGCCTAGTGGATCACATGCCTCGACGCAAAAGGGTGTAGCCACATCTTCTAGCTGAGCATTTCCCAGCTGCATCTGTCCGAAAGCCTCCTAAAAAAGGATATTAACAGAGCTTCTCGAGTCGACCAGCACCCTAGCCACTTCATAATTGGCTAGGGATATTCGGATAACTAAGGCATCCGTGTGGGGCAGGAGGACACCTTGTAGATCTTCTGGCCCGAATGAAACGGACAGTGCAGTCTGTACAGTCTGGTCAGTGATAATGGCCAAACTCTCTATGAGACGGGCATATGACTTCCGTGCCCGGTTGGAGTCCCCGTCAGTAGGTCCTCCGACTATAACATGGATAACTCCCCGTGTGAGAGCGTTATTTAGATTGGATGAGGGGCCCTCACCTGATGGGCCTTCTTGAGAAACAACCTCCTGGGACGGTGTTTGGGGGAAAGTGACTTGAGGTTGTTGGTTATACGACCCTGGACGGGCTACATCGGGTCGGGGACCCCGCGTGCTGGTCCTCCCGTTTGGAACCGCAATTGCGGATATGTTCGGGGAAATTAATAGAACACCGACACCGCTGTCCATAGATCCTGAAGAACCGTCTACGAATATGTTCCATGCATCCGATCCTTCCTCTTTTGTCGACGGACCATCTTCGGGGCCACAAGGTACCTCCGCTAGAAAATCAGCGAGAGCTTGGGCCTTGATAACCGTTCGGGGTTGGTAGTGAATATCATATTCGCTTAACTCTACCACCCATTTGGCTAATCTTCCGGAGAAATTGGGCTTAGTGACGACCTTGCCCAATTCGCTGTGAGTTAGAACAGTGATGGGATGAGCATAAAATATGACCTCAATTTGCGGGCGGTCAACACCAGAATATATGTCAACTTCTCCAGCTCTGTATAACGGAATTCAACCCCCTTCAGAATATGACTGGTGTAATAAATAGGCTGCTGGTGAGAGCCTTCTTATTTCAATAAAACCGAACTAATAGCTCCCTCTGAGACGGCCAAATACATCCATAATGGTTCTCCGGCCACTGGTTTGGCTAGCAGTGGGAGTCCAGCCAAATATTTCTTCAACTCCTGGAAAGCCTGCTCGCATTGATCGTCCCACTGAAATTTAGTAGCCTTACGCAGAATCTTGAAGAAAGGCAGCCCTTTGTCCGCCGATCTGGCTATGAATCGGGATAAGGAAACAATCTTGTCCACCAACTTCTGCATCTCTCGCAGATTAGTGAGTGATTTCATGTTGCACAGCGCCTGCACCTTCTCAGGGTTGGCTTGCAACCCCTTCTCAATTATTATGTACCCCAAGAACCTGCCGCTTTTTAGGGTTTAGCTTCATATTAAACCGTCTCAATGTAGCGAAGGTTTCATTTAAATCCTTGACTAAATCTCCAGTGGTCTTTGATTTGACCAAGATGTCATCCACGTAGACTTCCACATTTTTTCCTTTCTGCTCTGCAAAGATCTTGTCCATAAGACGCTGATAGGTGGCCCTTGCGTTCTTTAATCCGAACGGCATTACCACATAAGCATATAACCCTCCTGCCGTCACAAAGCTAACCCTCTTTTGATCTTCTTTGCCAAAGGTATTTGATGGTATCCTTGATATGCATCCATTAGGGATACCACTTCATATCCTACAGTGGAGTCTATCAACTGATCAATACGAGGTAAGAGGTAGCAGTCTTTAGGACACGCTTTATTCAAATCACGAAAATCGATACACATCCTCCACTGCCCAGAAGGCTTGGGGACCAAGACTACATTGGAAACCCATTCGGGAAACTGGATTTCCTTTACATGACCCGCCTTTAGCAGTTTTTCCACCTCTTCAGCTATGACCTTGTCCTTCTCAGGTCCAAAATGTCGCTGCTTCTGTTGGACAGGTCAGGCTCCTCTGGTTATATTGAGATGGTGTTCAGCCACGCGAGGATCGATCCCGGTGAGATCATGCACATCTCCCGCAAAGATGTCTTCATTCTCCCGCAAGCAGGCCGCCAGCTCCTCCTTGGCTTCTAGTTGCTGCGCCACTCGTGTGGCCTTTCTTGGAGCGATTTCCACCAACTCTCCTTCCTCTATTTTGTCGGCTTGGGGGGGGGATTCCTCCAAGACGCAGACATCAGAAATGATGATAGCTTTGCCTTTGAGATCATCGGTTCATGCCTTCTTCTGGTCATCCTGAACCATTTGTACATAACAGCTATGGGCGGCCTTCTGTTCCCCTCGCACTTCTCCCACCAACGATCCAACTGGGAACTTCAACTTCTGGTGGTACGGGGAAGCCACTGCCTGAAAGATAGTAAGGAAATGACGACCAAGAATAACATTATAAGTGGACGGAGCATCCACAATGAGGAAAGGTATAATACTGGTTTTCTGGCTGGGCTTTACGCCCAGAGTTAAGGGCAGCGAAATCTGCCCGGTAGGGTGGATCACATGCCCTGCGAACGCAAACAGGGGTGTAGCCACATCTTCTAGCTGAGCATTTCCCAGCTGCATCTGTCCGAAAGCCTCCTAAAAAAGGATATTAACAGAGCTTCTCAAGTCGACCAGCACCCTAGCCACTTCATAATTGGCTAGGGATATTCGGATAACTAAGGCATCCGTGTGGGGGCAGGAGGACACCTTATAGATCTTCTGGCCCGAATGAAACGGACAGTGCAGTCTGTACAGTCTGGTCAGTGATAATGGCCAAACTCTCTATGAGACGGGCATATGACTTCCGTGCCCGGTTGGAGTCCCCGTCAGTAGGTCCTCCGACTATAACATGGATAACCCCCCGTGTGAGAGCGTTATTTAGATTGGATGAGGGGCCCTCACCTGATGGGCCTTCTTGAGAAACAACCTCCTGGGACGGTGTTTGGGGGAAAGTGACTTGAGGTTGTTGATTATACGGCCCTGGACGGGCTACATCGAGTCGGGGACCCCGCGTGCTGGTCCTCCCGTTTGGAACCGCAATTGCGGATATGCGGTTCGGAGACGATCCAACTCCTCCTGTAACTTGAAGCATCGACCACTAGCGTGACCATATTCCTTATGATATTGGCAGAAGAATGGGGCGGAGGGGGGGGGGGGGTTATGTGGGATCCCCCTATATCCTAAGGGTCGTTGTAGCAGACCCTATTGATCATAGAATTCCATCTCCCGCTTCTTCCAGGTCCTTGCAGGAGGAAGTGCTTCAGCGGCCATAATTTGTAATGGCGGTACAGGACAAGTACCCTGTAACAATGGTCGAGGCCTAGGAGCCTCCTGTCGAAAGGGTCGCACATAATCTCGACGAGGGGGTACTTGAGGGGCAGCGGGACGAGTTCTTTCGATCGGGACTATTGCGGCATCACGTTCAGCTCTCCGCACTTGCAGTCCTTCCTCCTCGCGGATGAATTGTTCCGCACGACTTAACAGCTCCTCATAGCTGTTGGCAGGTTGCCTCAAGAGGGAACTGAGGAAGGGGCCTTCATTCAGTCCGTACAGAATGACGACTCTGAAAGATTCTGTTCTGGCAGAAGGAATACCCCTAGCTGCAGAGGTAAACCGGTGAAGATACCCTCTGAGCGATTCTGAGGGCCCTTGCGTGATGTGCATCAAGATAGAGGCGTCTGACTTATACACCTTGCAACTGGCAAACTCCTGGCTGAACATTCCCTGAAAATCATCAAAACAAGTGATGGATCCCGGAGGCAAAGTATTAAACCATTTTTGTGCTGAGCCGATTAAGGTGGTCCAGAAAACTCGGCATTTGAGGGCATCGGTATAACAGTGGAGCGAGGCTGCTCCGTCGAACTGCGATAGATGCTCTTCAGGATCCGTCGAACCGTCATACTTATCTACTTGAGGATTCTGGAAGTAAGATGGAGGGACTTCAGAAAGGATGTCCATAGTAAAGGGACTGGGCTCGTAAACTTCTGAAGGTCTGGTCGATTGACTTTCGCCCTGTTCTTCCCTTCGAGTTTGGGTTAAGGGCAGAGTGTTCTGAGGTGCTCTTCCCCCAAGTCCTTCTCCAGGCACTACTTCCACATTAATGGCGGTACGAGATGGAGGAGGCATTTCTGGGGGTGGGCCTCGAGAAGAAGGTTCACCGGAATGAGGATGCAGATATCCGGTCCTTCTCCTTTCTCTAGCAAGGGCTTCTGTAATAGCGTCGTCCATCAGGGCCTTCAACTGTGATGGTAGGAGAATGATGGGGCGCTCCTCTGCTACGGAGGCAGCAGACTGTTGTATCTCTTCCGGTTGCATCTCGACGTCCAACTCAATGTTCCCACAGATGGCGCCAACTGATGCGGCGAGGAAAATTCGCTTTACCCCCTTTCGACGCGACGAAGGCACGAAGGGAGCTTTTGGGGGGGTTCTCACAGGCCGCAACAGTAAAATGGATGTAGAAGACGAAGTCAAGAAACGCAAAACCCCCAAACAGACAACAGAAACTAGAACACAAGATATAACGTGGTTCGGAATGAGTATTCCTACTCCACGGAGGTGAGCTCTCTCACCGGGGACAATGCCCAAGCACTTTCCACTATGAATGCCCTCCTTTACGGAAAGGAAACTTCCCGAGGTGGAGGAGAAAACCTCTTACAGTTGGGTTACAAATACAAGAAAGAGTACGTGCGACGCAATGGTCAGGGTCGCTGCTCTTCTTCTCCGGCAAAGTGACGACAGCTCTCCTCTTTCTCTTGCGTCTTTGTTTCGCGTCCGATGAGATGATTGCGGATCCCCTTCCTTTTCTCCTCCCTTTGCCTTTTATCCTCCTCCTTTGATCCATCACTATCTCGCGGGCTGTCCTCATCGTACACGTGACTACCATGTCCACCTGGAGAATAATTCTGTTACAGGTATAAGGGGCGAAGGCTCCTCGGAATCTTCTGTGGGGATCTCTCTTTCTGTTACATATCACCCCCTCATCCCTATTCCAGGAAACTAGGTTAGCCCGTCCCCCTCAACCATCTACTTCTGGTAAAACTAACTTAGGTCTCCAGCTCACGGATAGTATAACCTTAAGGCTCATTTGGCCGGACCGATTCTCATCCGCCCCGTCTGTCTTTAGACTTATGTGGCCGAACCGATTCTTATCCGCCCCATCTGTCTTTGGGCTTATTGGGTCGAACCGATTCTTATCTGTCCCGTTGGCTCTCTAGGCTTATTTGGCCGAACCGATTCTTATCCGCTCCGTTGGCCTTCTAGGCTTATTTGGTTGAATCGATTCTTATCCGCCCTGTTGGCCTATTTCCCAACGAAGTACCCTCGCTAACTTTCCCGTACCAATTATTTCAGGCGCTTGCGCCCGATCCGTTCCTCTCTTTTCCTTCCACTGAACCCTCTAATTGGTTCGGGTAGTGCCTTGTCTATGAGCTCTTCATAAAGAAGAGGTAATGGCGGTATCACGTAGTGACGTTCCCAAACTCTTATCGACGCACTGTTGCCCTGGGGCAGCATGCTCCCATCTCGACTTTAAGCGAGGGAGATGAAGATTTTCTACTTTAGTCTTGGATGTGGAGTTGTAGGTAAATGAAAGGAGCTCATAGATTTAGACGAGTGAGCTATTCTAATTTAGTTGTGATGTTCTTAATTTGATTATTTTGGCTAGTGATTGAACTAAATAAAATCATTTATTATAGGCAATAATTGACAAAGATCTCTTATGGGAAAGATTGCGATGTCATCCGAACATCACAATATAGAGATAGTTAAAATAAATTAATTGGCCAATTTATTTAATTAAAGATTATAAGATTTAGTTTAATTGGATTTTATTTTATTTTTTATTTAAAAAAAAATGCTTAACTTGCCTGTAGAAATCTTATATTGCAACCTTAGAAACAAATTCCTATGGTATTTATTCTCTCTCTCTATATATATATATTATGGAATTAATTAAGAAGGCAATTATTGTTATTTATAAGACAACAGTACTTATCTAATTGGAACAATAGAGATATCGAAAGATATTGAAAGAGATCAAGATCGATTAATGTAGGATTTATAAAGGCAGTGACCAGTCGGCTGCCGTCCTCTCTCTCTCGTTGAGAATTTGTTCTTTTTCCTTTTGCAAGGTTTTCTAAGAGTTAATCGATTTTTTTTTCTCTCTTTTGAAGGATGTTGGACGTCAGAAGACCTTAGCACCACTTTTGCAACGCTTGGGGCGTCGTACCATTTGAACTATGTAGAGATTGGACACTCGAATGACAACTATGATCTTCAAATAATATTTCTAATTTTCTAGATAGGGTCAATTGACCTAAATGTTTCACTTCCATCTCCATCGTCCGGGTCATGGTGGCCATCCCGATAACATAGTGTTTATTTAATCATTTAAGCGTCAAGAAATTAAACAAGGTATACAAACTTTTTGAGTTCTGATGCAGTGAAATACATTACCAATATGGCAAATCGAGCTACATTCTTCACTAGACAAACTAGATATCACACCTTCAACATCCATTTAGGCACATTTACAAGATCATTATAAGTTACATAACAGTGTAAATTATCTAAGTATGACTTGATATGTGGGTAACTGTGATGAATTCTTAGGTCAATAAGGGGAATCAATCAGTTTAAATATATCTCAGCCAACAAACAGATGCAAGTCATGAGTTGCCAAAGATCTCAGTCATCAGTAATTTGTTGTTTTTTTCCTCATGTTCACTGGTGCCCACAGATCAGCTCCATTGCTTTGTGCAAGCTTGTGTATCGAGTCGATCGGCATGAGGCAGAGGCCGCGCCTTCTCAGACTGTAATGATCACTTTCCTGCATTTCATTTACAGTATCCAAATTATAGTATATTTGTCATACTCTATGTTGCATGCCAATATTATTAATGCCATTGTTGGTAGATGAAAAGAATATTTACTTGAGAATGTTCCGCAGTGAATTCATAGAGGTTACTCACATCCATCTTCCCAGCCATTGTTGTCTCAAGATATGGAACACTCAGCAGCTGGACTTGTTCTTGGAGGAATTTGATGTATGCAGTGGCCTCAGTAAGCACAGAGGCTGTATCTGTCTGAGTTCATGGAAAAAGGAAAAAAATTATAAAAAAAAAAAGAAAAAAAGGTACGTAAATATCTACTTGTAAGTTGCAGTTACTGGCTCTCAAGTTGATCTCTCAATTCCAACCTTTCCAAAAGGTGAAACCAGTTGCCGAAGCTTTGCCACTCTTTCTCCAACCTTGTCCTTCTGCTGTACCCCAATCTTGAGCATGAGCATCAAAACATTGGTATTTGTATCAAGATCAAATTGATAGAAAGAGATGAAGAACACAGACCTTGGCAGGTATGGAAGTCTTTAGCCTCTTCTCCCCAGCTAAGTTTCTCAGGACAAAACTATCATCACTGCAGCTTCTTCTTTTGTGATCCACCAATTCTGCCATCATCACCATCATCATCTTCTTCTCCTTCTACCTTCTGAAAGACTGTCCTGTCACTGATTTTAACTCAGTTTCAGGTCAGTTGGCAAGCTCAGCTAAAGAGAGAACTCACCAGGGGTTTAGAAGAAAATCTCTGAAAGATGAAGAAGAACTAGGACTAGTTGAGGAGTTGGTGTCTGCATTTTTTCCTCCATTAAAGTGGAGCTTTATGAATGATAGGTAGAGGAAGAGAACAAGAGATATGAGACAGATTATGATGAGAAATTGAGGAGATTTATATTTGCAAATATAAATAGTTTGATGGAATTTTTCTTGCTTTGACAGCTAATATCCAACCCATGCATGATGGTGCCCACAGCTACTCCTGATGTCATTCTCTTAACTTGAGGACAAAAATCCGAGCTTTCAACTCAGGTTGTAGTAGCTAGGGTTGTCTTTGAGATGCTTGTGAGGACTATTTAGGGTTCTTGTGACATCAAGCATGTTTTCTTTCCCCTTAAATTGTTTGAGCTGCTTCATGATTAGGGCGTTTCTATCTAGTAAATATGTATGCAACTTTCTTTCTATTTTTTTTGTCCTTGAGAAATTACCCAAATTAGGCCTCTAATAAATTTTAAAGTAGGCTCTGTAAATATTATTTTAAAAAGTTAAATATGTTTTCTTATATTTTGATTTCGTCATTGATTCATTAAGTAGACTGTAGACATTCAATGTTTTTTTAAAAAAAAAACAAAATTCAATTTTTATTTACTTATTATTGTTTTTTAGTAAGTGTTTGTATCAATTTTATCTTGCACCATTTTATTTTATTAAATTAAATTTTTTGAAGAGAAAATTACTTTTAGAAACTAAATTTTAATCATTCAAATGTCCAATCTTTGTTCCTTCTATCTTAAATATATTAATCATACAAATATTGAATTGGAATCACAAGAGGATTGATTTATTCCATTCCAATCTAGCCTAGCTAGTGATTCAATATCATTGTTTTTTTTATTGACATCAGGGTATCCAAACTTTCGATCTGATTAATCTCTGAAAATGATTGACCTTGTTTTACAGATTTTCAAGATATCTTGCCAACAACTAAGCCGGATAAGATCGAAGTTCAAGTGGCCTCCACCGACTACCGAAGGTAAATCAGGAAAGCGTTCACAACTTTTTTACGGTTCAGTTCGGGCTCCGCAGTCGCATCATTCCTGAACGATGGTCCAACGTCGAAGTCGTATTCTATCCATCGGATAAACTTCTTGATTCCAGTTCGTCCGAATGATTTTTTTCTAAATTTATCGTCGAACGATGTCACAATAGAAGATCGAACTACATTTTCTTATGAAATACTTTTCAGCTTTTACCGTTACACCGTACCTGGGAGCAACTTGCCCACTCATTCGATCTATTCAACTTGCTTGATTTGTTGACATATTTCAATATCATTGCTAAAATTATATTATCAAGTCTACTCTCACCCAACTTGCCCACCCTATTTGATCCGTTCAACTTGCTTGGTTCGTTGACACATCCGATGCACACTACTTGCTCTTCCCTTGGTCCACTCAATTTGCCAAGTCATTTAGTTCATTATTTAGGGGTTATCAAGCCCATCTAGAGCTGTCAAACATGCTAATCCATGACGGGGTGAAACAATCCATCATAAATTCAACATTTAGCAGGGAGAGAGGGCTGACCCGTTATCTCGGCAGATTGAGAAATCTCCAATCTAACTTAACGTAACCCAAGACAGGTTGCAGATTAGACGGGCCAATTCGCGGACCATAAAAATTAAAAAAATATATCTAAAATTATTGAGACGTTAAGGACTTGAGACGATGATCGATAAGGCAGATGAAGTACTATGATTAAAAAAATAAGCATTTGAAGTAATTAAAATCTTATAATTAAGATTCAATTGTCGATTAACAAAGTTGAGTACTGATGGTTTTGATTCTTCTAATGTTCTAAAATATTCAAATTTTGATAATATATAAATTCAAATATTTGCTCCTCCAAATAGAGATTTAATTGAGATTTTCTAGCCCTTGTAATTATT
This sequence comes from Wurfbainia villosa, assembly GCA_025175895.1. Classification (NCBI taxonomy): domain Eukaryota; kingdom Viridiplantae; phylum Streptophyta; class Magnoliopsida; order Zingiberales; family Zingiberaceae; genus Wurfbainia; species Wurfbainia villosa. The sequence continues at coordinate 37,552,816 of CM045990.1, forward strand.
TGACTTTGATATGTCATCATTTTCTATATTAATTGGAATAGTAGTAATAAGATAATATAAAATAATTAGAGTATACAAGAAAAAAATATTAAAGTACTTACATCAATTATTTTTTCTCTTAACTTCTTTTACACATTGCTGAGATATATATGTGATAGAAGAAGATTATGATGGTGAAAAACTTGTCTTGTTAATATTAGAATATTGATAAAAAAATTTATATAATTTTTTTTTCACATGTTTCATCTTTTGATATTTCTCAATTCGCGAGCCAATCCAGCCCACCGCAGATTGACTCGTCTAGACTCGCAACCCATACGGGTCGATCCGTTTAGGCCCGCCAAAATGACGAGTTGATAAAATTTCAATTCAATCCGTTTAAATTATTTGAGGGGTGGACTAATCCAACGGACCAACCAGTGAATTGTAATGAAAATGGATGAAAATTGACTCCGATTAAAATGTAAAATATTTTCACATTAAAAAATTAATTTATATTAAACCATACCATTAAAATTATATAAATACGGTTAGATGAAATACTTTTTCTCCTATGTTCCATCCTCCTCCCAGGTTGCAAATCTAGAGCTTGATTAAGGTAAATCCAAAGGTGAGCTCGAGGTAGAGATGAACAATCGATTATTAACTAAATCGATCGAATTGATTAAATCAAAATCAAATAAATTGATTTTTTTTAGTTAATCGAATCGACCAAGCCGATAAAAAATCAATTAATTCAGTCAAAAATAAAAAAAAACTATTTTTTTTAAATCAATCTAATGATGTTATAGTACTAGTCAACTGGTGCACAATATCATAATTTTACAAGATTGATATTATAGTGCCAGTCGATTAATACTATAGTGTTAATCGACAGATAATCACTACAAAAATACATCAAAATAGCGACGAAATTTGACAACGAAAATAATTTGTTGCTGTTCTAAATATGGTTAGGGATAATTATTTTCTAGAATAGAGTTTGATTTATTCTTAGGATAGAGTTTGATTTATCATGTTGAATAGACCCTAATTTTGTATATAAATAGGACGTCTTCCATGTAATAAGTAGCTCTCTTTTTTATGAAAATTATATGGTATCAGAGCCATTACGATTCCGCGCCGCATCCCATCGCGATTTCTTTCTTCCTAGCACGATTCCTCGCGAGTGCCAACTTCGAGGCCGCCTTCCTCCAGCGCGTCCGCCTTGCCTTGCAGAGATCGCACGTCGCGTGAGCTGCCACCCCCCTTTCTTCTCATCCGTCGATTTCTCGGCAGCAGGCTTCTTCTCTGCAGGATTTTGCTGTGCCTCGCCACTCATGGGATCGCCGAAACTACATGACAAGCGGGCTAATCGATGCTTAAAGATGACCGGGAGCACCACCCCTTCCACCCAGTAAACCCTAGCTTCGACGAATCTCACACACGGGCGCACAATCTCCTGCTTTGGCTACCAATTCCCTGATGAATCAAAGGTTGAATTCGAGAGCGGGTTCGATAACCCTCTTTCTTCCCCACCTCTGACCTTCCTCGGTCGTCATCCTCGACGCTCGTCTATCTCGCAGCCAGTGACTCACACATCCACGTTGCATTGGATTAGAAGGGGCATATCTGACGAAGCCCTATTTCAGTCGCAGCACGCACACAACGCCGACGCAGCTGTTAGGACCTGTGCGCTCGCTAGAGGGGGGGGGGGTGAATAGCGCGTGCTCCTACGTTAATGGAAATCGTTCGCGTGTTTGTCTATAATTTTCGTTAGCGCAGCGGAAACAAAGATAATAAAGCAATAACGAAAATACAAACACACAAACGCAAGGATATAATATGGTTCGGAACCGAACGGTTCCTACTCCACGGATCGAGCTCTAAAGAGCTCTAGTGATGCACATACACTCACTAATCACAAATACTCCTTCTCGACACAAGTCGGAGGTGGAGAAACCTCGTACAACAGTTTACAATAATAAACTAAGTACAACAAGCAATTACAAAGAAATACAATGCAATACAAGTAAACAAATGCCTTTAGATTGCTTGCTTTTGGTTGCCTTGGATTAGACTTGAAGGACTAGAAGAGCACCAACTATTCCCCTTTAAATCGCCCAAGAAAACACTTGTTTTGAGCCTTTCACGAACAACTGCTTTTATCCTCCATCGGGCTGGATTTCCGCCTGACAGTCGACTGCCATAAGGCCCCAGTCGACTGCCAACACTGTAGCTGTGAGACAACGACTCAATCCACATTGGATAAGTTCCAATAGATCTCTTGGTAGTCGACTGCCAACGCCCGTAGCCGACTGCCCAGTAGGCTACGGAGCATTCTGTGCTCGTGGCCGAACCATCACGATCAGCTGCCGTCGACGATCGATCGATCACCAAGAATGACATTACTACCAATGAGCAATGATCACAAAGACATTTTCAGCACTTCTTCGAATAACTCAAGTCGACTCATGACAGTCGAACCGGCCATATTGCCAGTCGACTGCCAACCTCAAACATGAGGTTTTAACCCAAGTATGGTGCCCCCATACTTGCTAGACCACCCTTAGCCTAGACCTAAGCCTTCTAGCCACCTCCATCAGCCTTACACCTCTCGGATCCCTCCAAGTCATCCATGACTTATTCATCCATCGCACTAGCCTTCAGGTGCTTCCATCGGCTATGTCATACTAACGGCGTCTACACCGCCAAGGCACATTGAACTTACGCCGCCAAGACTCCGCTTGAACTTTACGTCGCCAACCATTGGACTTATGCTGCCAAGACTCCACCCTTGGACTTTACGCCGCCAAATCAAACCCCTTGGACTTCTCAAATGCCAAGACTCAAGCTTGGACTTTCCCTTGCCAACCCATGTTGGACTTTCCATGCCAAGACCCATGCTTGGACTTCCCTTGTGCCAAGTACTCAAGACTTGGACTTTCCCAAATGCCAAGTGTCCCACTTGGACTTTCCATGCCAAGTACCCATGACTTGGACTTTACCTTTGCCAAAACCCATGCTTGGACTTTCCCATAATCACATGGTCAACCCTAGTCAACCATCAAAGTCTCCCTCGAGTCAAACTCGAGTCTGGTCAATTATAACCTGGGTTGATTGTATAAACAATCTTCCCAAAATATTAATCGACATCAATGTCAAACATCAATGTCAACTCACTTTGTCAAACATCAAAACATTACTCGAGTCAAACTCAAGTCTGGTCAATCGTGACCTGGGCCGATTGCACCAACAATCTCCCCCTTTTTGATGTTTGACAAAACACACCTTGAGTTAGGCCACTAACTCAAATTCCCTTACCAATTTTCCAAATTGGTAATTTAACCTTCTCCCCCTTTTTGACATACATCAAAAAGGTTATCTCTCCAAGGAGGTCAATGTCTCATGTCCCAATGAGATCTTATAATCTCCCTCTTGATCCAAAAATACCTAGGATGCTTACCATCTTCCTAGTGATAAGTCTCATATCACTCAAGAGAGACAATCCTATACTCTCTCCCAATTTCCAAATTGGGTTTCTCAAAATCCCATCAATTTTTCCAATTGATGATACTCTCCCAATAACCTCTCCCCCTTCAAGAAGAGAAACACATCCATCATCCCAAGATGGATAACTCCTCCTAAAGGCTTGCTCCACCTTGATCATTGCACCAATAATGTCCTTGGGAAGTCCCTAAGTCAATAGGAACTCTAAACCATCAAAAATAAGGTTCAAAGTTCAAACTTGAACTTTCCACACTTTAAATTTGATACATCGACCTAACACTTCTCCTAATCCATATCCAATGGATTTTCACCCTTTATAATGCTTTCTAAAGCATATCATAGGGTTAGAAGTGGTTAGGGACCTTAACCGCAGCTGAACACGGGATAAACAATCTTGTTTTTCCCGAAATCAGCTTGGCAATCGACTACTTACAGTAATCAGTCGACTGCCACTCACATCAGTCGACTGCCACCAAGGGCAGTCGATTGATAACTGAAATTTCCGAATTTTAGTTATCAGAGTTGAATTTTAGAAAAACATAAGTAATTCTACGTATATAAAAAAATCACGAAATTTGATACGTATATTACTTATAGTCAATACAATGGGTGAAAAATATTTGAAAATTATTTTACCCATAAAATATCGAAATTGATACAAAATCCAAAAGTGAAGAAAAACTTCAATGTTTTAGCTCACTTTGTATCAACCTCATCAATGGTGATTGCTATCAAAAGATAGGCTTCATCAAGGTTTTCTAAATTGATTTTAAAATATTTTTGAAAACCTATATTGGATCATATTCCTTGGGCTCTATGTACATGACTTGTACACAAGTTTTCCCAATGATCCACAAATGAAATTAGATGAGTTATAGTCCATCTAGATGCAAAAACTATGCACCTTGAACTCAACTTATATCCTAGCATCTCACATGTATCTAGGGTGTATAAATACACATACATGTCAATGTAATATGAGATGTGGGTTTTGTTCTTCCTAATCTAGGGGTTCATGCATTTTTCTAAGGCAACTCTACTTGATTCCCTTATAAATGGGACTCCAAGTCATGCCAAGTCCTTAAATCAATTTTCAATCAAGTTAGTGCATGAAATGATCATGGCATAATGATAGCAAAATAAAAACATGGCCAATGATTATGATGTCATGACATATGATATAAAACTTAAACTCATGACATTCAATCCTAATTCCTAAACATAATCATGACATATAAATGATAAAAATAGGCATGATGTCATGACATGGCATATGACAATCAAGGTATGACAATTAAAAGGTATAGGTATAATAATACCTAAATTTTAATATTAGTTGTCATTTGATATAATTAAGTATATTTTGCCATATTATTACTTTTCTCCCTAGTGTGCCAAAAATCCAAAATGACACACTATAACCTCTAATCCTAAATTGTGCCAATTTGATCAATTTATCAAACTTCATAATTAATATTGGCACATCCTAAAAGCCTTTAGGATTCAAGCTCAAATTTATTTCCAAGGTAACCATAACCTTGAAAATGACCTAAAATTCCACCTTTATCATGGTTGAGTTAACTACCCATCCAATCAAGGTTGACACATCCTAAACCCACCTAGCGTGAATCAATCACGCTCTTAGGAACCCAAGATCTATTTGAGCTCCTAGGATTAATTAGATATTCCTTAGGGATAAACTCCCTAGATACCTTCCTAATGACCCTCCTAGGCTTGTTAGCCTTGGTCATTGTGGTCTTACCTAGGTTGACTCTAGAGGTAACTCCCCTTGCAACCTTCTTAGTGGCCACCCTAGGTTTCTTTGAAACCCTAACCACTAGGCATCTACCTTGGTCAACCTTAGGGATGACTTCCCTATTGACCTTGGTCTTCCTAGACCTAGATTGTGTTCCATAATCTAATGGAACATTATGATAAGTCATCTTAGGCTTAGGTTTGTGACCCAAACCATTTTTTCCCTTGGTTGACTTTTGTTTCTTGAGTCCTAGATGTTGACTTTGAGATTTGGACCCTTGACTTTGACCATTAGACCCTTGAAATTGATTTTGCATCTTATTGAAGGTCTTTTCTAATTTCTCAAGCCTTGATCTCAAGGCTTGGTTCTCTAATTCTAATTGCCCAATTTTAGAATTTTGATTTAGTCTTTGGGCATGATTCTTTCTAGGCATATGCCTAGTCCATTTAGGATTAAGACCTAGGTGCTCTTGCACCTTTCTAATTGTCTCTCTAGGTAAAATTGATCTTGAGTTATTTGACCTAGGTTTGTCCTTAGGTAAATTGTTTTTAGGGACATTAGTCCCAAATTTCTTCTTATTATCTAAGTGGACATTCTTAGCTCCAAAGCAATATTCTCTATTTCTAGCATGCTCTTTATGATAAATAGCAAGACTATTAAAATTATTCCTAGCATGCTTTTGACTAGAATATAAAGAACAAGCATTGTTTAAATATACCTTAGGGTTAGCTATAGAAGCTTCCCCTACTTGTGATGCTCCATTTTTGACTCTCTTGCTCCCCCTAGGGCATTGATTCCTAAAATGCCCCGGTTGTTGGCACTTGAAGCAAATGATGTGCTCTTTGCTTCTTTTAGTGGGGATACCGACATCTTTTGATTTTTCTTGAAGTCTTGGTGCCGGAGGAGTTTTTCTTACTCTTTTCGGACACTTACTCTTGTAGTGTCCGGATTCCCTACACTCAAAGCAAATTATATGATTTTTATTTAAAATTGAATTGCTTGAGTTACCTAAGTCAATGGTGGTGGTGAGGATTTCTTGAGCTTACTCTTCCTCTCTACCGGATGTAGATGGTTCTTCTTGTTGCTCCAGTGTTGAGGATGCTCTTTCCTCCCCCTCAATCCTAGAGGTGGAGGCTTCTTCCACTTCTACCTCCTCCTTGGAAGTTGATGACCTCTCAACCTCCAATTCTTCACACTCTCCTCTTGACCCGGATGTTGACTCTTCTTCAACTTCCGAATCCTCACTTGCCTGTGAGGAAGAGCTTGCTTCTTCGGCCTCTTCCGATTGAACCGATGAGCATTCTACATCTTCTTCTTCTTCTTGGACCGGTTGAGGGTTTTCATGATATTTTGCCAATTCATTCCAAAATTCCTTGACATCCTTGTATTCACCTAGGCTACACAAGATATTATTAGGGATCAAATCACTCAAAATTTGATTACCTTATTACTCCTCTCGAATTCTCGGAGTTGTTCTTCGGTCCACTTCTTCATTTTGAGGAACCCTCCTTTAGACCCTCTTGGAAATTAGAACCCTTCCATCAAAATGGACTACTCTTCAAAGTCTCTCATCATTAAGAAGTCTTCGGTCCGTGCGCTCCATTGCCTAAACCCTTCTTGTCCATAGAAGGTGTACGGGATCGGAGTGTTGATATCCCATCCTAGTTTCTCTTGAACTTCCACCTTCCCTCTAGCTTCTTTAGCTCTCGGCGGTTAGTCCGTAGAAGAGCCCCGGGCTCTAATACCACTTGTTAGGACCTGTGCGCCCGCTAGAGGGGGGGGGGTGAATAGCGCGTGCTCGTACGTTGATGGAAATCGTTCGCGTGCTTGTCTACAATTTTCGTTAGCGCAACGGAAATAAAGATAATAAAGCAATAATGAAAATACAAACACACAAATGCAAGGATATAACGTGGTTCGGAACAGAACGGTTCATACTCCACGGATCGAGCTCTAAAGAGCTCTAGTGATGCACACACACTCACTAATTACAAATACTCCTTCTCGACACAAGTCGGAGGTAGAGAAACCTCGTACAACAGTTTACAACAATAAACTAAGTACAACAAGCAATTACAATGAAATATAATACAATACAAGTAAAGAAATCACTTTACAAATGCCTTTAGATTGCTTGCTTTTGGTTGCCTTGGATTAGCCTTGAAGGACTAGAAAAGCACCAACTATTCCCCTTCAAATCGCCCAAGAAAACACTTGTTTTGAGCCTTCCACGAACAACTACTTTTATCCTCCATCGGGCCGATTTACCGCAATGATCGCTATAAGACCCCAATGACCGCCAACATCAGAGCTATGAGACAATGACTCAATCCACGCTTGGACAAGTTAGTAGTCGACCGCCCATTCTGGCCACGGAGCGCTCGCGGCTCGTGGTCGAATCCATCACTGACCGCGGTCTACGATGACAATGATCGATCAACCAAAGAATGATTGCTACCAATGAGCAATGATCACAAGACATTTTCAAATTTCCCGTTTAAATGAACTCAAGTCGACTCATGGCAGTTGAATCGACTATATTGCCAGTCGACTGTCAACCTCAAACATGAGGTTTTAACCCAAGTATGGTGCCCCCCATACTTGCTAGACCACCCTTAGCCTAGACCTAAGCCTTCTAGCCACCTCCATCAGCCTTATGCCTCTCGGATCCCTCCAAGTCATCCATGACTTGTTCATCCATCGCGCTAGCCTTCAGGTGCTTCCATCGACTATGTCATACTAACAGTGTCTACACCGCCAAGGTACATTGGACTTACGCCGCCAAGACTCCGCTTGGACTTTACGTCGCCAACCATTGGACTTATGCTTCCAAGACTCCACCCTTGGACTTTACGCCGCCAATATCAAACCCCTTGGACTTCTCAAATGCCAAGACTCAAGCTTGGACTTTCCCTTGCCAACCCATGTTGGACTTTCCATGCCAAGACCCATGCTTGGACTTCCCTTGTGCCAAGTATTCAAGACTTGGACTTTCCCAAATGCCAAGTGTCCCACTTGGACTTTCCATGCCAATTACCCATGACTTGGACTTTACCTTTGCCAAGAGCTATGCTTGGACTTTCCCATAATCACATGGTCAACCCTAGTAAACCATCAAAGTCTCCCTCGAGTCAAACTCGAGTCTGGTCAATTATAACCTGGGTCGATTGTATAAACAATCTCCCCAAAATATTAACCGACATCAATGTCAAACATCAATGTCAACTCACTTTGTCAAACATCAAAACATCACTCGAGTCAAACTCGAGTCTGGTCAATCGTGACCTGGGCCGATTGCACCAACAATCTCTCCCTTTTTGATATTTGACAAAACACACCTTGAGTTAGGCCACCAACTCAAATTCCCTTACATTGAGCTTTGGCTTGTTGGACAGGGGTATGAAACACATCTCACCCAAACCAAAGAGGATATTCAAGTCGCTCATTGTCCTTTATGGAAAAAGGTTGATGCTCAGTTGTGTTGCATTATCTGAGCCACTATCCATTCATCTCTTAGGGATGTCTTCCGCACTCATAAGACCTGCAAGGATGTTTGGACACAGGCTCAATAACTTTTTACGAACACTTCTCGGCGTCTTTATCAAGTTTGTGAAGACCTCATGAACATCCTTAATGCACATCAGATCAAGGATTCTATGTCAACTTATCTGGGATCAGTCTCTAGCCTTCTATGTGAGTTCAATGACCTGCTCCCACCTACGGCCATTCCTGTTGCAGAGCTTGAAAATCGGAAGAAATTTTTTATGTCTCTGGCCTTATATGGTCTGCCCACATATTACTCTCATATTCGTGATCAGATCCTGGGCAGCCCAATAGAGGCTACCATGGACTCTACCTGGGAGACTCTCCTCTGTGTCCCTGACAAAGTCTTGATATTGCCATCTTCCATTCCTGTTGACTCTTCATCTTTGGTCTCTCGAAATAATAACAGACCTCCACCTCGTAAGGGTGGAAAAGGATGTCCTTGGTGTGATCATTGTCACCGACCAGGACACACGATTGATAAATGTTGGACTCTCCATGGTCGACCTCCTCGTGCTGCTCAGATCGTCCAGAGTTCTGTCACTTTTTCAGTTTCCACTTCACAGTCGACACCAAATCCAACTCCACCGCCTTCCTACGATGACTTTCTGAAATGGTTGAGGATCGACGGGATTCTAATTCCTCTCCTGTCGTTACACAAGCTGGTAATTATTTTGCTGACATATCTCGCTCTTCGAGTCCATGGGTATTTGACTCTGGGGCCACCGATCATATCACGGGTAATAGATCTCTATTTTCATTACTATCTACTTCTGGTTATTTACCCTGTGTCACCATGGCAAATGGTTCTCAAACTCAATCCCAAGGTGTTAATATTGTTCATCCTTCCCCATCTCTTCCCATTCATAATGTTCTTTATGTTTCCGGAGCTCCCTTTAATTTGTTATCAATAAGTCAGCTTACTCAGTCTCTTGATTGTATCATCTCGTTTACTAAGTCTTCTGTTTCATTATAGGACCGGAGTATGGGGAGGATGATTAGCTTCGGATGTGAGTCTCATGGCCTATATCGACTTTAACAAAACTCTCTTGTTGGTGTGGCGGCGCCATCTCCACTTGTTATTCATGCTCAGTTGGGACATCCTGGTCTTGATAAGTTAAAACAATTACATCATAGTCTTTCTTACTAGTCTTTGTCTTGTGAATCGTGTTAGTTAGGCAAGCATATTCGTAGTTCGTTTTCTCCTCACATTATAAGTCGGGCTACATCCCTCTTTGTTTTGGTTCATTCCGATATTTGGGGTCCGAGTCGTATTTCTTCTATATTGGGGTCAAGATATTTTGTTACTTTTATAGATGATTTTTCCCGTTGTACTTAGTTATATCTGATGAAGGATCGTTCGAAATTATTTTTTATTTTTTAATCTTTCTTTAATGAAGTCAAAATGCAATATGGTATCCTTATTCGATCCTTGCAAAGTGATAATGCATGCGAATATCTATCTACTTCGTTTCGGACCTTCTTGGCATCTCACGACATGTTACATCGGACGTCATGTCCTCATACCCCCCAACATAATGGAGTTACAGAATGCAAGAATCGTCATCTTCTTGAGACCACCCGAACTCTTTTCCTTCACTCTAGCGTTCCTCTTCATTTTTGGGGTGACGCCGTACCTACTGCATGTTATCTCATCAATCTCATGCTTTCATCTACTTTGCAGGGTCAAATACCTCATCATGTACTTTATCCGAATCAGTCTATTCACTCTTTACCACCTAGGGTCTTTGGTTCTACATGTTTTGCTCATGTTCTTGATCTTGACATTAATAAACTCTCTTCTCGATCGCATAAATGTGTTTTTATTGAGTACCCATGGTCTCAAAAAGGGTACAAGTGTTATTCTTCTACTCTCCGTCAATATTTCATCTCTGCTGATATCACGTTCTTTGATTCGGTTCCTTTCTTTGGGTTTTCAGAGTCATCGTTTGAGTTTCATCCTTCTATACCTGTACCAGTCTTTTATCCTCCGAAGGATTCTCTATCACTCCCAGTCCCAATTCCTCCTCCGTTGCAAGTTTATCAGCGTCGTCCTCATCCTGCTTTGTTGTCGCCCAACACTGACCCTGCCATGAAATCGTCTCTAGAGCCAGGTCCTCCGCTCCTTCCTCCGGTCCAGTCTTCTGAATCTGATATTCCTATTGCACTTCGGAAAGGTATACATTCCACTCATAATCCTTCTCCTCATTATGTTTCTTTGAGTTACTATCGCCTTTCTCCTTCCTATTATTCTTGTCTTTCCTCCTTGTCGTATGTTTCTCTTCCGAAGACTACAGGAGATGTATTTGCCCATCCAGGATGGAAATAGGCTATGTTGGACGAAATGAGTGCCTTACGGAGCTATGGGACATGGGATCTCGTTCCTCTACCACCAAGAAAGTCAGTTGTTGGTTGTCGATGGTTATATACGGTGAAAGTTGGTTCAGACGGAATGGTTGATCGACTTAAGGCTCGTCTCATTGCTAAAGGTTATACTCAGATTTTCGGATTGGATTATGGAGACACCTTTTCTCCTGTTATCAAGATGTCCTCTATACGCTTATTCATGTCCATTGCTGCGATTCGACATTGGTCTCTTTATCAGTTAGATATCAAGAATGCGTTCTTATATGGTGACCTGCTCGAAGAAGTCTACATGGAGCGACCTCCGTGTTTTGTTGCTCAGGGGGAGTCTTCTGGTCTTGTGTGCCGCTTGTGAAAATCTTTATATGGTCTCAAGCAGTCACCCAGAGCATGGTTCGGTAGATTCAGTATTGTAATTCAACAGTTCAGCATGACTCAGAGCGAGGTTGACCATTCTATTTTTTATCGCCACTCATCTACTGGTTGCATCTACCTAGTGGTTTATGTTGATGACATTGTCATCACAGGTAGTGATCATCTCGGGATCTCACAGGTGAAACAATATCTTTTCAAATATTTCCAGACAGAGGATCTTGGCAGACTTAAGTATTTCTTGGGGATAGAAGTAGCATAGTCCAGAAATGAGATCATTATATCCCAAAGGAAGTATGCAATGGATATTCTAGAAGAAACATGAATGTTAAACTCAAAGACAGTTGACAACCCTATGGATCCTAATGTCAAGCTCCTGCCAAATCAGGGGGAGCCTTTATCAGATCCTGAACGATATAGGCGATTAATAGGGAGACTAAGCTACCTTACTATTACTCATCTAGATATCTCATTTGCAGTAAGTATAGTAAGTCAGTTTCTCAACTCTCCATGTAAAGAACATTGGGATGCTATGATTCGCATTGTTCGATATATTAGAGGCGCTCCAAGAAAGGGTCTTTTCTACGAAGACAAAGGACATACTCAAGTCATAGGATATTCTGATACAGACTGGACAGGATCTCCCATTGATAGGAGATATACTTCTGGTTTTTGTATATTTATTGGAGATAACCTTGTTTCTTGGAAAAGCAAAAAGCAGAATGTTGTGGCAAGATCCAGTGTAGAAGCAGAGTATCGAGCTTTGGCCATAGCCTGTCAAGAGCTTATATGGCTCAAACAGTTGTTTTTTGAGCTAAGGTTTGGAGATGTTACATAAATGTCACTTATATGTGATAACCAGACCGCTATGCATATCACCTCAAATCCAGTTTTTCACGAAAAGACAAACCATATTGAAGTCGACTGTCACTTTGTCAGAGAGAAAGTCATATCTGGAGAAATATCTACTAGTTTTGTTAACTCACATGATCAGCTAGCAGATATACTTACTAAGTCACTAAGAGGTCCTAGAATTGACTACATATGTAACAAGCTGGGTGCATATAATTTATATTCTTCAGCTTGAGGGGGAGTGTTAGAATATTCTAAATATGGTTAGGGATAATTATTTCCTAGGATAGAGTTTAATTTATTCTTAGGATAGGGTTTGATTTATTCCGTTGAATAGGCTCTAACTTTGTATATAAATAGGGCATCTTCCATGTAATAAGTAGTTCTCTTTTTTATGAAAATTATAGTTGCAAATCTACAACAAAATTTATAACGAATTCAAAATTTCATCACAAATTAGTAAAGAAATTTGCAATAAAAATTTTTTTGTTGCAAACTTATTTACATTTCCAACAAATTCATTTTCGTCACAAATATCGTCGCAATTTTGCAATGAAATTGATTTTTCGTCCCAAAAAATCATATTCGTCGCAAAATTTTGCAACAAAATATAATTCATCGCAAATTAATTCGTTGTAAATTCTGTGATGAATTATATCTTTATTGCAAATTTTGTAACGAATTACATTTTTGTTGCAAATATTTGCAACCAATTATGAATTCGTTGCAAAAATTTACAACGAATTATATTTTTGTTGCAAATTTTGCAACGAATTCATAATTTGTTGCACATTCTGCGATGAATTTATGAATTCGTTGCAACATTTTCGACAAATTTGGTGACAAAAGATTTTCATCGGACATTTTCAATTAGTTGGCAAAGAAAATCAATGACGGGAATTATGAAATTTGTGACGAATTTAATATTCGTCGCTAATTTGGCAACGAATTTATTTTTCATCGCCAAGTTTGCGACGAAAAATAAATTCGTTGCCAAATTAGTGATGAATATTAAATTCATTGCTAAATTTGCAACGATTTAATTATTCGTTGTAAAATTTACGATAAATTTAGCGACGAAAAGTATTCGTCGCTAGATTGGCGACGAATCGAGTATTCGTCGCCAATTTGGCGACAAATATTACAATGAAATAGAACTTGTCATCATTTTCCCCCTAATTATCACTAACTTCTCCTTTCTTCAATCCCTCACGCGCTCGTCCCCGCTTGATCCGGTACGCTTCTCCATCTCTTCTCCTCTTCCATCGCAGGAGCAGCGGGCTCGCGGCAGCGACGCCTAGATCTGTCGTGAGGTGTTGCGGCCTCGCGGGACCTGCTACGAGGTCGCGGGACCTGCCACACCTCGCGGCCAATGGCGGAGCCAGCCATTTCAATTGATCCGGGCTAAAATAAACGTCATTGAATTAATGAACGGAGCTCTCCAAATGATCCCGAGCTAATGGACGGAGTCAAGAAATTTTCTCTGGTCAAATGATGTAAAAAAAAATTATCCTGGGCTAAAGCTCCGGTAAAAATAAGCATGGCTCCACCCTTGCTCGCGGGAGTTGCCGCGACCTCGCGGCAGCTGCCAACTGTCACGGGCACACATCGTAAGGCCACGACGTAGTAGCAAGGGGGTTCATCGCTGCCCCCTGGATTGCGCACTTGGGTGGTTCATGGCCACCCCAGCTGGAGCGTTTGTTCCATGCCTAGCTCCGCACGACCCAGTTGGGTCGTTCATCGTTGCCCCTGGATTGCGCACAACTGTTGTGGTGACCCCGTCCCTCTGCATCATGTACTCGGTCATAGTAGAGTTAACATGTTATTCAAATTAAATCAATAATGTGTAATATAAATATAAAATTAATGTTTTATTTTTCATAGGTTTGTTGTACTTCGTCCTTCAGCTGATCCGTGTGTTTGTGGAGTCTTCAGCTGTGAGCTCATCCGTTGCTTCCACCAGGACAAGTATATATTGTATATTTACAAATTTATAGCATTATTAATTATTTTATAATATATATAATTAATGTTTGATTTTAAGTAATTTTTTTTATTGTAAATATATAATATTTGTTCGATATGTTATAGTTTGCAATTCAATATCATACAAAAGCACAGTAAGCACTAGAAGAATTTATTTTGTGTATAACTTTATTGTTAGATTAATATGAACATGTCATATGGAAAAAAATAGAATTAATCCTTGATATAAATTTGGAAATAAGACAAATAGAGAGAGAAAGAAGTTGAATGTATAAAAAGGATTTATCAGAATGTCGTGGTTTAACCGATGAATTTATTATTGGGTTGGAACAATTTTTGAATTTTGCTAGTAGCAATGTTGAGTTTATGGATGGAAATAAATTAAGGTATCCATGCAAAAAATATCATAATGGTAAATTTTTTCAGTGTGATAAAGTTCGAGAACATCTTTGTAGATTTGGATTTACTCCAAATTATTATAATTGAACATGTCATGGTGAACCGTTCATATCCGATGAAGAGATTGGACGAAACATATAAAGGATAGTTAGTGGAGATCAAAGATATTATGAACAATTCAATCAATATCAGAAGATGATAGTTAATGCAGTTGGTTATAATTTGAATACCGAATCAAACGATGCAAGTTCTAGTTATCCTCAAACATTTGGACACATGTATATTAGTTATTCATCGCCATTTGAGGAGGTAGAAGTAATTGGTGTTCATGAAAATGTATACAATGAATCATATCTCAAATTTCAAGAAGTGTTGAGAGCTGCAGATGAAGTCGTATGGTCTGGTTATAACAGTCACACTAAATTATCTCTCACTACAAGATTGTTGAATGTTAAAGCTAGCATAATATGTCCGAAGATTGTTTTAATGATTTTGTTCAAGTTATTGGAGAAGTATTGCCGCGTGATCATATAATACCGAACGATTTTTACAGTATGAAAAAATTTGTGAAAGATTTAAGTCTTTCGGTGCAAAGAATTGATATTTGCAGAGATGGTTGTATGCTATATTGGGGAGATAATGCAGATTTAGAGACTTGTAAATTATGTAATCAATGTAGGTACAAGAGTACCACGAGATCGAATCGTAATAAGCGATGTAAATCATTCAGACAAATGTTCTATTTGCCTTTAACTCCTAAATTACAAAAGTTTTATGCATTAAAGATCACTGCTGAACACATGACTTGGCATGAAAATCATAAAATAGAAGAGAGGCTAATGTGTCATCCATCAGATGCAGAGGCGTGGAAAAATTTTGATAGAACATATCCTGAGTTTGCAAATGAGACTCGAAACATCAGGTTGGGTTTATGTGCTGATGGATTTGCTCCATTTGGCAAATCAGGCAGAATTTATTCTTGCTAGCCAATTATCGTAACTCCGTATAATCTTCCACCCGGTATGTGTATGAAAACACCGTATATATTTTTTACATTGGTTGTGCTTGGCCCTCATTATCCCAAGAAGTTAATAGATGTTTACATGCAACAACTGATTGCCGAGCTAAAACAACTATGGGATGAGGGTGTTTCTACATATGATGTCAATACTGATCAGTTGTTCACAATGAGAGTTGCGCTTCTTTGGACCGTAAATGATTTTCCTGCTTATGGTATGTTATCAGGATGAAGTACCGCGGGGATTTTAGGATGTCCAATATGTATGGAGAGATCAAAGTCATTCAGATTGAAACATAGAAAGAAACCGAGTTATTTTGATTGTCATAAATAATTTTTACCGTCAAATCATAAATTCAGAAGAAATAAAGAAGAATTCACTAAGAATAGAATTGAAAGAACACCTCCACCATTGAGATTCACCGATCAATTCTTATGGCATAGAGTGCTTAACTTTCCATCTTTTTTTGAAGAATCAAATGTTACAACATATGACTATGGAATTACGTATAAATGGACTAAACGGAGTATATTTTGGGATTTACCGAATTGGCAGAGTAATTTGATTCATCCTAATCTTTATGTAATGCATATTGAGAAGAATGTTTTTGATAATTTGATAAATACGGTGATGGATATTACTGGAAAAACAAGATAATCTGAATGTAAGAAAAGATATACGTCTCATCTGTAAACAACCCACCCTTGATGTTGATACAATTAGTAGGGGACCAAAACCAAAAACAGTTTATATATTAAATAAGGATCAAAGATGGATTGTTTGTGAATAGTTGAAATCATTGAGATTTCCTGATGGTTATGTCTCTAATCTTGGCAGATGCGTCGATTTGAAGGAATGCAAATTAATTGGTTTGAAAAGTCATGACTGTCATATAATCATGGAAAGACTAATTCCTATTGCTTTTAAGGAACTGTTACCAAATTTTATATGGGGTGCAATTACGGAATTAAGTATTTTTCTTCATGATATTTGCTCGACAGTATTGATTCATTCACACATAGAGACATTAGAGAGAGACATTCTGATCATTTTGTATAACTTAGAAAGAATATTTCCACCGATATATTTTGATTCCATGGAACATCTTTTGATTCACTTGCCATATGAGGCTAAAGTTGGAGGTCCTATTCAATTTCGATGGATGTATCCGTTTGAAAGGTGAACATTTTTTTTATCATCGTTAGTGCATTTGATAAATTTTAGTATAAATTGATTTCTAATACATTTTGTTTTATTACTACTAGATTCCTCTATCACTTGAATAAAAAGTGAAAAATAAGACTCATGTTGAGGCTTCTATTGTTAATGTATATATTATGGAGGAAGTTACAACTTTTGCATCATATTATTTTGAACCTCATGTTCAATGCAAAAGTCGGAGAGCAGAAAGAAATGATGAGGGTCCTGTTGATCCCAATTTGAAGTTATTCTCAATTTTCAACTATCTTGGTCGACCGAGTGGATCTTTTACAAGTAGATACTTAACTGGTCAAGAGTGGCGAGTAACCCACACATATATTTTATCGAACTGTCCAGAAGTAATGCCATATTTCGAGTGAGCATATAAATATTATATTATATATTTCATATATTTTAAATTATTTTTTGTGTTATATTTAATTTTATGGTAGGATTTTCCAAACCCTATATTCTGAGCTTCCGGAGCATGAGTTTGATCGTTTTTGCGATGAAGAACTTGCACCATAGTTCAAAAAACATGTAAGTAGTCTATGATAATAAATTTGATAAATCTTGACTTTAACACATACTTATTTGACTTTAGGTTATTGATAATCACGTTCGCATTGAGCAAGAACTAGTAAAACATCTGTCATGGGGTCCAAACTCAGTGGTGAAAACTTGGCCGACATATTTCATAAACGGATATAATTTTCATACCCAAGAATATGGAACTGGGAAAGCTATAATGAATAGTGGAGTTTGTGTTCAGTCATCTAATGATGGAGGTGTAAGGAATGATTTTTATGGCTTACTAGATGAAATTTTAGAGGTAGCGTACCCATACTCAGATTTGCGAGTTATTTTATTTATGTGTCATTGGTTTGACCCTATCAAAGGCTTGAGGGTGCATCCACAATTTAATTTGGTTGAAATAAATTACAAAAAAATATATAAGAGGTATGAACCATTTGTGTTAGCACAACAAGCGATTCAAGTATTTTATGCTTCATATCCTAGTCTGAGATGAGACAAAAATGATTGGTGGGTTGTTTGTAAAACAAAAGCACATAAAAAATTGAGGAACATTGGGAAGACATAGCATATCAACAAGATGAAGTTGTCAATACATTTCATATCGAAGAATATAATATTTCAACATTACAAGATCCCAACGGCGTAGTAATAACCGTTGATGTAAGTGAAATGAATGAGGATAAAGATGAGAAATTTAATTTAAGGATGACGATGACGATGACGATGATGATGACGATGAGGATGAGGATGATGATGACGATGACGATATCGAATAGACGTATGACCAGGATGAAAATCATAATGCGGACTTTGATTTATAATTATGGGCAACTGTTATTGAGTATTAATTATATTTCAATTTACCGTCTAATTCTAAATTTTATATATTCGATATATTAATGAGCGGTCTTTTTTTGTAGGTTATCCAGTTGCTATGAATATGATAATTTTTTCATATTGTTCATATTATAAATTTGACATGCAAATGCAATTCTTTTTTTACTGTTATATTCTTCTAATAATTATGATTGTTAGTTTCAATGTGGCGGTCATAGACGGAGTAGCGATGGAAGATCACAGTCTTCCTCTGCTTCAGCCCCTGCACAGTCTGATACTCTTGCAGGAAATGTGCCCTCAACCTCTTCTCCAGTTGCAAGATCGTCTGGTTCTCAACAAATACCTGCTAATATATCTTCTCCAGCACAACAATCACTCGTTGAGAGGAAGATACACAAGAATTCATATCTCCGCGCGGAGATTCGTAAGTATTCTAGTTTTAAATTATCTATGTGTTTTAATAAGATATGTATTTTTATGTATCTAACATGGTTTGTTTTTATTTTATGTTAGATTTATAAATTCTGTACATGTTACTCACGAGGTGAATAAAATAGTGAATAACTATTGGGGTAGAGCTTCTATGACTTATACGAGCGCGCCGAAAGAAATAAAAATTTTGTGGTGGAATGAGTTCAAAGTAAGTTATTTAAATCATTTTGTATATAAATTACAATTAATATAATCAATTTAATTTTTCTCTACTACAGCGGTTATTTATTTGGGAGGAGAGTGAAACATTAGAGATTAGGAAGATTTTCAAGGAAAAGTGTGGCGACCATATCAAAAACATACTTAGTCATGCGAAAATCAGAAATAAAAAGTCACACTGTATAACCGAGGAGAATTAGAATAAATTTGTTGCATTTTGGGAATCTGAGGATAACAAACGGAGGAGTGAGCAGAATAAGAAAAATCAACACTATAATTTCGACGTAATATCTACCACGTATGCGGGAGGCTCAATCAATATCGATGAGCATAAACATTGATTGGTGACTTTTTTCAAATCCTAAGTTTGTAATCTAATATTCACTATAAATTATAACGATGTTTGTTTAGGCCCAGAAGATGGGGACTGAGCTATTATTCATAGACACTTTCACCCATACATTTCAAAAAAAAAAAAGATAAGACGTGGAGTGGGGAGAGAACTAGAACAATGAAGGTTTGTAATTTAAAAATTTTAAATTCTTATGTTAGTATTTAACTTTTTTTCTTTCAAAATAGAAGAAATACGATGAAACTGCACAGAGAAATTCGAATGCAAGTGATAATGCAGTGAAATCTGAGCCTTCTATTAGCAATATCGATTTATGGCTCGAAGCAACTGGAGGGGCGAAAAGTGGAAGAATAATTGGACTCGGTTCTTTAAGCCGAACCTATAAAGCCCTTGGTGCTTCTTCTTCATCCTCCCCGGCAATAAGAGCAAAAATAAATCAATTGATCGAAGAGGTTACTCATTTGAGGGAGTTACTAGCGCAAAAGGAAAATGAATCGAGACAAAGAGAGAAGGAAGTAAATGAATAGATGAACGAATTTTGGAGGCAACAGATGTTCATTATGTAGCATCTTCAATTAACATCTAGTTCAAGTCAACTTCCTCCTTCTCGATCTGGTCCTCCTCCTGATTCCTGTAATAATGACAATGATGATATATTTTTCGATGATGATGGTGGTGACGATGGTGACTACGTTTGAATTTATTTATTGTATTTAAATGTTACTTGACTTATTACATACGATATCTATGCATTGTACGTTATGTTTAAGTTTGTCATGTATATATTGATTTAGTATTTAAGTTTGATGTGTGAATTAATTTATATTATTATATATGTTTGTTGTAAAATAGGGAAAATAGTATAATCTATCATAATATTTTTTTTTAAATTTTTCCAGATTAGCAGCGAAAAAAAATTCATCGCAGATTTGCGATGAAAAAATATTTTTCGTCACAGAATTGGCAACGGAAAAAAATTTTCGTTGCAAAAAATGATGCACCAGGTGACTGGTATACTATCAGTCGAGTGGTCAGTCGGCTAAAGAAGGTGCTCTGACAAGCTTCTCCACCGTTAGTCGACTGATGGCCATCGTCAGTCGACTGATACATGCAAATTTGCGACAAAAATTTTTTTTCGTCGCAGAAATTACTTCGAAAAAAGTTTTTGTCACAGAATATCCATAACAGTCGACTGATCAACATGATCAGTCGACTACTATTACTGTAGCACCTTACTGAACTTTTGGTAGTCAACTGAGTAGTCAACTGTCCCCTTGGTAGTCGACTGATCAAAACGTTCAGTCGATTGCTATTACTGTAGCAGCTAATAGAACTTTTGGTAGCCGATTGGCCAGTCGAACTAGTCAGACGCCAGTCGACTGATGGGATTCATCAGGTAACTGGACTTGAATATTTTGCAACGAATTTTTTTTCGTCGCAGATTTGGCGAAAAAAAATATTCGTCGCCAAATTTATTTTTATTCATGAAAATATGTTTATTAAACTTTTGTGACGAACTATTTTTTTGTTGCAGATTTGACGATGAACTATATTTCGTCGCCAAATTTGACGACGAATTTTGCAATGAAAATTTTATTCGTTGTAATTTTTACAACGAATTTGTTTTTTTCGTTGCAAAATTTAGCGACGAATTATTTATGAGGAAAAAAAAAATCATTGCAAAATTATTTTGCAATGAATTTTAAATAAAAATTCGTTGCCAAATTCATCGCCAAATCCTATATAATTTGTAATGGATCTTTAGTTCTATTTTATTCGTTAAACTGATATTTTTAATTTGAAATTCGAAACTAAACTGAATTAATAAAAAAACTCAATCTTTTAAAAAATACAAATCAAATTTTCGAATAAATCAAGGGAAACTTTCGATTTTAATAGATTTTGTCGATTTAATTGAACTTTTACACATACCTATAGCTCAAGGTGTGAAATTGAAGATTACAGTGCCCTCATGATCAATGACTTGTTGACTAAAACAGTACAGATACTGTTACATGTGCAGGAGTTGATTCTCGATATGAGATTTAAAATTTTCATTTGGGCTCAGAAGTCCTCCATTGTTCTGGTCAACAGATCAAGGGACCCTCTATGATTTACTTCTTTTTACCATAATCGAGGGACAGATAATAAAAAGTGATGAGGACAAATATAATTATTTTTTATTTCAGGTGAAATTGAAGGTTAATTATATATAAACCTTACTATCTTCCTAAAAGCCACAAAGTGTAGTTAAAAGATGTAAATTAAGAACGAGTCAAGAGACGATATATATCTTACGCATAAACAAAAGGAAAACATATTATATAATCAATTATTCATAACTCAACGTCCAAATTAAGGCCACGAGTTTCACCTCCAAATCAAAACAGACCTCAACACATAGGGAAAAAAAAAAAAAAGGAGAAAACAAATCATAAAAAACACAATGGCCCCTTCCTCCTCCAGCACTCCACCTCACACCCCTTCTAATGGCCAGGCCCTTTGGGGCTTGGCCCCGAGAACAGCCCCTCCCTCAAGCACGCGCTGCTCGCCTCCCTCACAGCCGGCGACCCGGGCGGCGCTCCCCTGACAGCAGCCGCTACGCCGGCAGAAATGATCACGAGAACCACCATGAGCAAGAACACCCTGGCCGAAGCCACTCTCCTCGAACTCATCAGGCAGCAGCAGGAGTTGCAGTTAGTTAGTTGCAGAAGGTAAGTGGGGCGGGAGATTAATATACATCAAGGGGAGGCGTGGCCGTTACTCGCTAGTTAGCTCCATGACTTCAGTGCCTGCCCGCGTGGAGAAGTACGTGGGGTGGTGGCCGGGAACGGCCGTATCGGCGGAGAAAACGGTGGCTCGGCTTTTGGAATAGTATTATTGTAAGGGGAGGTGCTACGAGGAAGGGGGACAGGGCTTGGGGAATTAGAGGAGGGTGAGGTGGGGTTGAGGGGTTCAGGTCTCCTGTTGCTGCTGCGTGTGTGACAATCTTCGTGCAGATTTTACAGGTTTCGAGGGTTTGTGGGAGGTTTGGGGTTTAGTAGGGTTTAGGTTTAATAGGGTTAAGTAGTGCATGGATCATAGGCCGGCAGTTGCTGCATGGATTCATGCAGTGATTGATGCAAGTTTTTCTTTTTTAATTATTTTTAGGGTTAGGAAAAGAATAGAGTTTGAGGCAGATGATTCGAGCTGTTTATTAATTGGAATTTTATGGTTAAGGATTCATTCCAACTATCGAATTGATGACTCAAATCAAAATGCATATATTTGTTTGATACACTATGGGTCTCTTGTTTATATCCAATGAAAGTTTCTATTGGTGCAACAATGCTTTAGCTTAGTCCAGTTAAATTAAAATGTTTTTTGATATTTGGTCCGGATGGGGTTGGGGTTTTCTGATCAAGTAGAAGGTTTTCCAAGCTATTTGTATAGTTCTCGAGCAGTATATGTGATGTTCGAAGTGTGTGTGATAACTATATTTGCGGAGTAATTGGTGTACTGACAGAGTAGTTTATGTTTTTCTTGGACAGACTATGTGTTTCCCGAACAGTATATGTATTTTTCAGGCCCAGTAAGGTGACAGAGAACAGTAATACTCAGAGTTAAATATTGCATTGACTGAGCAATTCATGTAAATTCTGAGCAGTATATGTATTCCCGGGCCCAGTAGGGTGACAGAGGACAGTGAGGCTCAGAATTAAGTATTGTATTGACAGAGCAGTTTATATAAATCCCGAGTTAGGCATGCTTAACAGACTGGTTCGATTCTGAATCGAGTCAGAACCAATCCGTTAAATTCGGAACCAGAACCGATTCAGATGAACCGATTCTGGAACTGAACCAGAACCATTCCAGTTCTGGTTCGGTTCGGTTCCAATCGATTTCAGAACCGGTTTGAAATCGGTTCGGAATCGTTTCGAAACCGATTTGGAACCGGTTCTTGTTCCGATTTGGATATAGTTCTAGTTGCTAATTTAAAGGTGGAAACTCTTAGCATGCTAACATGTCTACAAGATTATTTTGCGATAGAAAAAAATAGGATCACCGACACAATAGATGAATTTGGAAACTCAAGTTCGAGGAAGATATGGTCTGGAATCGTTTCGGAATCGATCCGGAACAATTTCGAAATCAGTTCGGAACTGTTTCAAAATCGGTTTAGAACCGATTCGGAACTGGTCCAGATTAAATTGGTTTCAAAGTTAAAACTTTAGAATCGGAACCGATTCGGAATCGATTTTGAACCGGTTCCAATGTCGACGGATCCAGAATTGATTAGAACTGAACCGGAATCGGAACCAAGGAACCGATAAGCATGCCTATCCCGAGTAGCATATGTATTTCCCGGGGCCAGTAGGGCCACAGAGGGCAGTGAGGCTCAAAATTAAGTATTGCATTGGTAGAGTAGTTTTTGTAAATCTCGAGCGGTATATGTATTTTCTGGGCCCAGTAGGGTGAAAGAGGACAGTGAGGCTCAAAATTAAGTATTGCATTGGTAGGGCAGTGTATGTAAATTATTGGTGCAAACGACCCAGGTCACGATTGACCGGACTCGAGTTTGACTCGAGTAGTATTTTGATGTTTGACAAGGGAGTTGACCATTGTTTGACAATGGGTTGACATGGGGTTGACCATATGATGGAGAAGTCCAAGTCTTGTGTACTTGGCATGGAAAGTCCAAGTGGGACACTTGGCAATGGAAAAGTCCAAGTCATGAGTACTTGGCATGGAAAGTCCAAGCATTGATCTTGGCAAGGGAAAGTCCAAGCTTGAGTTTTGGCAATTGGAAACTTCAACATGGGTTGGCAAATGGAAAGTCCAACATGGGTTGGCAAGGAAATCCAAGGGTTGATATTGGCGGCATAAAGTCCAAGCTAGAGTCTTAGCAATATAAGTCCAATGGTTGACGGCGTAAAGTCCAAGAGGTAGTCTTGACAGCGTAAGCCCAATGTGCCTTGGTCGTATATACCAGCTTAGCATAACAATAGCCGATGGAAGCAACTGAATTCTAGCGTATGGATGAACAAGTCATGGATGACTTGGAGGGATCCGATAGGCGTGAGGCTGACGGAGGTAGCTAGAAGGCTTAGGTCTAGGCTAAGGGTGGTCTAGTAAGTATGAGAGCATCATACTTGGGGTTAAACCTCATGTTTGAGGTTATCAGTCGACTGAGGCTTTAGACCAGTCGATTGGTCAAGTATTTTGACATTTGGCAGCCGAGTTGACTCTTGGCAGTCGATTGAGATTATGGCTAGTCAAATTGCTCAGAGTTGACTGGTGTTCGACTGCAGGAAATGACCTGATAGTCGACTGCCAGCATTAGACAGTCGACTGATGGCAGTCAACTGCCATGGATGACAGTCGATTGTTGGTTCGGGTTGCAAGAGCAGAATGCTCGGTAGTCGATCGTCAAGAGGCTCGACCACAGCGTGATCTCTGGGTAATGGCAATGTCGCGCTGTAACCGCTTGAATGTCGATGTGGATTAAGCCGTTGTCTCACAATGGTACTGTTGATAGTCGACTGCCAGGCACGAAATCAACTATTAAAGGAGCTCGAGGAGGAGATTCTTGGCATGGTTCTTTGAGGCGATTTAGAGGGGATTTGCTGCTACAATCCAGACCTTCAAGGCTATTCTCAAGCAACCAAAAGCAAACATTCAAAGATCTCTTGTAAAGTGTTTTTTTACTCGTATTGTATTTTATCTTTGTATTTGCTTGTATTCAGTGTATTACTTAGTGTAATCTCTTGTACGAGGTTTCTCCACCTCCGACGTATTGTCGAGAAGGAGCATTATTGTTTAGTAGTGTTGTTTGCATCGCTAGAGCTCATTTGAGCTCACCCCGTGGAGTAGGAACCCTAAGGTTCCTAACCACGTATATCCTTGTGTATTTGTGATTGTGCTTGTGTTTTGTTTTCATTGTATATTTCGTATTTCCGTTGCATACTAATATTTTGTAGCAAACACGAACGATTTCCATCTTCGACGAACTACGCGCTATTCACCCCCCTCTAGCAGTCATCAACGTTCCTACAATTAGTATTAGAGCGGGTCGCTCTTCACTGTCTTCACATCCGAGGGAGCACGCTAGAGGGAAGAAAATGGAGTTTGAAGAGAGATTGGGTGACGACATCAACATTCCACCGTCCTTCGACTGCGAAGATTTCGCATATTGGAAAGGTAGAATGATGAATTTTCTTATGCGCGGTTTTGATAATTGGATTAGTGTCGTAGTAGATTTCGATGCTCCGAAGGACGAAGAAGGAAAAAACTTAAGAAGAAGTGGAGCAAATAGCAACTCCGATACTTCAACATAAATAATAAGGTAATATGTATATTACTTAGCGTAATTCCTAATGATATTTTTATCAGGATAGGAGATTGTAAAGATGCCAAGAACCTTTGGAGCAAGTTGGCGAAATATCATGAAAACCCATCACCGGTTCAAGAAGAAGAGGAAGAAGAGGAATGCTCATCGACTCAATTGGAGGAGACCGAAGAAGCAAGTTCATCATCACAAGAAAGTGAGGAGTTAGAAGTTGAGAAGGAGTTAACTTCCGGATCGGTGGAAGAGGAAGAAGTAGAGGAAGCCTCCACCTCTAGGATTGAGGGGGAGGAGATTAGATCGCCGGAGCAAGGGCAAGAGCAAGAGGAAGCTTCTACCTCCGGGAGAAGTGATGAACAATATCAAGAGGCCTCTACTACCACCCTAGGTAACTTAAGCATTTCAATCAAAAATAAAAATCATATTGTATGCTTTGAGTGTAGGGAAACTGGACACTACAAGAGCAAGTGTCCTAAGAAAGTCAAGAAGGCTCCACTAGTGCCAAAGGTTAAGGATGTCGATGCCCCAAAAATTAAAAGCAAGGAGCACATGATGTGCTTCAAATGCAACCAAAAGGGGCACTATAGAAGTCAATGCCTTAGGAGGAAGAAAGGGCAAGAAGGAGCATCATATGTAGGGAGAGCCTCTAAGACAAACCCTAAAGTAAAATTCAATAATGCACCTTCTTTAAGTAATAGGCAAAAGCATGCTTTTAATTCACTTGCAATTTATCATAAAGAGCATGCTAAAAATAGATTTTATTGTTTAGGTGCTAAGCATGTTAATTTATCTAAGAACAAACCTAGGAACAATGACTCTAGACCTATTTCAACTAAGGAGAAATTTGGGACTAATGTCCCTAGAAAAATACTACCTAAGGCAAGTATTAGGATAATAGAAGACCATCTAGGCTTTAATCCAAAGAATTCTATATATGTGCCTAGGAAGGGCAAAAATGATCAAAGAAATAATGGGCCCACCAAAATAAAAAAAATTGGAGTTAGAGAACCAAGCCTTGAGGTCAAGGCTTGAGAAACTTGAAAAGACCCTTAGAAATATACAAAATCAAACTCAAGGGTTTAGGAGTCAAAACCTGGGGTGTAAGAGGCAAGAACCATATAGGAGGCAAGGTTTGGGTCACAAGCCTATGTCCAAGAAGGTAATGCTTACTTATCATAATATTCCATTTAACTATGGAACTAAACCTAGGTCTAGAAAAACCAAGGTCACAAGGGAAGTCATCTCTAGAGTTGACCATGGTAGGTGCCTAGTGGCTAAGGTTTCGAAGAAACCAAGGGAGGCCACTAAGAAGGTTACAAAGGGAGTCACCCCTAGAGTTAACCTAGGCAAGACCCAAATGACCAAGACTACCAAGCCTAGAAGGGTCATTAGTAGGGTATCTAGATAGGTCATCCCTAAGGAATACCTAATAAACCCAAGGAGTTCTAATAGGTATTGGGTTCCTAGGAGCGTGATCGATTCACGCTAAATGGGTTAGGGTGTGCCAACTTTAAATGGATAGGTAGTTAACCTAACCATGGTAGAGTTGACGCTCTAGGACATTTTCAAGGTTTATGGGTACCTTGGAAATGTGGTTTGAATTTAATCCTAAAGGATTTTAGGATGTGCCAATATTATTTAAGAAGTTTGATAAAGTTGATCAAATTGACACAAATTAGGTTTAGAGGTCATAGTGTGTCTTTTTGGGTTTTTGGCACACTTGGGGGATAATTGATTATATGGTAAAATGAAATTAATAATAACAAATGACAATCAATATTAAAATTTAGGTATTATTATACCTTTATATTTTATTTTCCATATAACATGTCATGACATCATATTTCTTTTTAATCATATAAAATGTCATGATTATGCTTAGGACTATTTTATGTCATGTGTATTTAGATTTAATCATATATCATGACATCATAATTATTGGAAATACTTATTTATGTTATCATTTATGCCATGATCATATTTCATGCATTAATAAAATTGATTTAAGGACTATGACATGACCTGAAGTCCTATGTATAAGAGAATCAAGTAGTGTTGCCTTAGAAAATGCATGAGACCCTAGATTAGGATGAACAAAATCCACATCTCACATCACATTGACTTGTGTGTGTATTGATACACCCTAGACATATGTGAGATGCTTGGAAATGAGTTAAGTTCAAGGTGTATAGTTCTTGCATCTAGATGAACTCAAACTCATCTTATACCATAGGGGGATCATGGAGAAAGCTAATGTACAAGTCATGTGCATTGAGCCCATTGATCATGATCCAATATATGTTTTCAAAAAAATTTTAAAATTATTTTAGAAAACCTTGGTGAAGTCTATCTTTTGATAGGAATCACCATTGAGAGAGTTGATACAAAGTAGGGCCAAAATATTGAACTTTTCAATGGTTTTGAACTTTGTGTCAAACTCACTAGTTTATGGGTATTTTATTTTTCCAATATTTTTCACCTATAATGTTTGACATAAGTATTATACATATAAATTTTCATGATTTTTTTATTTATGTATAATTAATTATGATTTTCTGAAATTTAGATTCTGATTTCTAAAATTCTGCATTTATAAATCGATCACTGCCGCTATGACATCGGCGACATCAACTGGCCAAGATCATTTGGTGATCAAAACAAGGTTTGTTTAGCTATTCAGTTATGTTAGGCTACCCTAACTGCTCCTAACCCTAGTATATGCTTTGGAAAGCATTGTAAAGGGTGAAAATCCATTAGATATGGATCAGGAGAGTTGTTTGGGTGTGTATCAATTTTAAGGTGTGTGAAAGTTCAAGGTTGAACTTTTGATCTTAATTTTGATGGTTTAGTGTTCCTATAGGCTTAGGGACTCTCCAAGGACATTGTTGGTGCAATGGTCAAGGGGGAGCAAGCCTTTAGGGGAAGGTATCCATTATGGGATGATCGATGTGTTCTTCCTTATGAGGGGGAGAATTTTGGGAGAATGTGAGATGCCCAATTTTGAAAAATTGGGAGAGTTTGAAGGATTGCCTCTCTTGAGTGATATGAGACTTATCACTAGGAAGAGTGAAGACATCCTAGGTATTTTTGGACCAAGGGGGAGATTGTAAGATCTCATTGGGATATGTGACATTGACACCCTTGGGGAGAACCTTTTTGATGTATGTCAAAAAGGGGGAGAATTAACGGGAGAAATTATGGGAGAATTTGAGATTACCAATTTGGGAGAATTGGTAAGGAGATTTGAGTTAGGTGACCTAACTCAAAGGTGTTTATGGTTTTTTCTCAAACATCAAAAAGGGAGAGATTGTTGGTGCAATCGGCCTAGGTCACGATTGACCGGACTCGAGTAGTGTTTTGATGTTTGACATTGATGTTTGACAAGGGAGTTGACCATTGTTTGACAATGGGTTGACTATATGGTTGACCATATGATGGAGAAGTCCAAGTCTTGTGTACTTGGCATGGAAAGTCCAAGTGGGACACTTGGCAATAGGAAAGATCAAGTCGTAGGTACTTGGCATGTCTAACATGGGTTGGAAAATGGAAAGTCCAACATGGGTTGGCAAATGGAAAGTCCAACATGGGTTGGCAAGAAAAGACCAAGGGTTGATATTGGTGGCATAAATTCTAAGCGGGACTCTTGGAAGCATAAGTTCAATGGTTGGCAGCGTAAAGTTCAAGCGGTAGTCTTGGCAGCATAAGCCTAATGTGCCTTGGCGATATAGACCAGCTTAGCATGACAATAGCCGATGGAAGCACTTGAAGACTAGCGTATGGATGAACAAGTCATGGATGACTTGGAGGGATCTAATAAGCGTGAGGCTGACGGAGGTGGATAGAAGGCTTAGGTCTAGGCTAAGGGTGGTCTAGCAAGTATGAGAGCATCATACTTGGGGTTAAACCTCATGTTTGAGGTTATCAGTCAACTGGGGCTTTGAACCAATCGATTGGTCAAGTGTTTTGACACTTGACAACCGAGTTGACTCTTGGCAGTCGATTGAGATTATGGCGGCCGAATCGCCAGAGTCGATCGAGTGTTCATCGCAGAAATGGCCGGCTTTCGATCGATGGCGGTCAATGATCGTTCCGGGTTACAGGAGTAGAATTCTCGAGAGTTAATCGTTAGTTTGCTGATGACCGGGCACACCGGTAATGGCATCATGTCGCTGTAATCTGGCTTGAATGCCGACGTGGATTAAGTCGTTGTCTTATAACGGTACTATTGGCAGTCGACTGGGGACTTATGACAGTTGACTACCAGGCACAGAATTAACTATTAAAGGAGCTCGAGAAGGAGATTCTTAGCATGGTTCTTTGAGGCGATTTGGAGGAGATTTGCTGCTGCAATCCAGACCTTTAAGGCTATTCTCAAGCAACCAAAAGCAAACATTCAAAGATCTCTTGTAAAGTATTTTTCTTTACTTGTGTTGTATTTCATCTTTGTATTTGCTTGTATTTAGTGTATAACTTAGTGTAATCTCTTGTACGAGGTTTCTTCACCTCCGATATGTTGTCGAGAAGGAGCATTATTGTTTAGTGGTGTTGTTTGCATCGCTAGAGCTCATTTGAGCTCACCCCGTGGAGTAGGAACCCTAAGGTTCTGAACCACGTATCCTTGTGTATTTGTGATCGTGCTTGTGTTTTGTTTTCATTGTATATTTTGTATTTCCGTTGCATACTAACATTTTGTAGCAAGACTACATAAATCTTGAGGATTTATGTAGGAACGATTTCCATCTTCGACGAACTACGCGCTATTCACCCCCCTTATAGCGGTCATCAACGTTCCTACATAAATCCTGAGCAGTATATGTATTTTTTGAGCCCAGTAGGTGTTGGTGCAATCGGCCCAAGTCACGATTGACCAGACTCGAGTTTGACTCGAGTGATGTTTTGATGTTTGACATTGATATCAGTTAATGTTTTTGGGAGATTATTTATACAATCGACCCAGGTTATAATTGACCAGACTCGATTTTGACTCGAGGGAGTCTTTGATGGTTGACTAGGGATTGACCATGTGATTATGGGAAAGTCCAAGCATGGGTCCTGGCAAGGTAAAGTCCAAGTCATGGGTACTTGACATGGAAAGTCCAAGTGGGACACTTGGCATTTGGGAAAGTCCAAGTCTTGAGTACTTGACACGAGGAAAGTCCAAGCATGGGGCTTGGCATGGAAAGTCCAACATGGGTTGGCAAGGGAAAGTCCAAGCATGGGTCTTGGCATGGAAAGTCCAGCATGGGTTGGCAAGGGAAAGTCCAAGCTTGAGTCTTGGCATTTGAGAAGTCCAAGGGGTTTGATATTGACGGCGTAAAGTCCAAGCGGAGTCTTGGCGGCGTAAGTCCAATGTTCCTTGGCAGTGTAGACATCGTTAGCATGACATAGCCGATGGAAGCACCTGAAGGCTAGCGCGATGGATGAACAAGTCATGGATGACTTGGAGGGATTCGAGAGGCATAAGGCTGATGGAGGTGGCTAGAAAGCTTAGGTCTAGGCTAAGGGTGGTCTAACAAGTATGGGGACACCATACTTGGGTTAAAACCTCATCTTTGAGGTTGGCAGTCGACTGACATTATGGCCGGTTCGACTGCCGTGAGTCGACTTGAGTTCGACTATCGTTTAAGAGCTGAAATTGCTCGCAAAGGGCTTACTCATTGGAGCGATCGATGTCGACGACGCCGCCAAGGGATGGAAGTTGATCGCCGAGTTGAGTCGATGAGAATGCTCCATCGCCCATAGCCGATCGGGGCGATTAGCGATCGTTATAAATGATCGCCAATGTTGGCAGATGACTGGTGAGAGTACCGTTGGAACTTGTCCAACGTGGATTGAGCAGTTGTCTCACAGCTACAGTGTTGGCAGTCGACTGGTGACTTATGATAGTCGACTGCTAGGCGGAAATCCAGCCCGATGGAGGATAAAAGTAGCTGTTCGTGGAAGGCTCAAGTAGCGGTTTTATTGGGCGATTTGAAGGGGAATTGTTGGTGCTCTTTCAGTCCTTCAAGGCTAGTCCAAGGCAACCAAAGATAAAGCAACCAAAGTGCTCTTGTAAAGTATTTTTCTTTACTTGCATTGTATTTCTTACTTGTATTAGCTTGTATCTTTTGTATTACTTAGTGTAATCCTTGTACGAGGTTTCTCCACCTCTGACTTGTGTCGAGAAGGATTTGTTTGTGATTAGTGAGTGCATGTGCATCACTAGAGCTCTTTAGAGCTCGATCCGTGGAGTAGGAACCATTCGATTTCGAACCACGTTATATGACCGTGTTGTGATTGTGTATCTTGTTATATTTATTTGTTATTACTATTCCGCTGTGCTAACAAGATTGTAGACGATCAAACGCGAAAGAATTCCATCATCGTACCATCATGCGACACTATTCACCCTCCTCTAGCGGCCTCAAATATCCTACAATTGATATTAGAGCCCAGGGCTCTTCTACGGATTAACAACCCGGAGTCAAGATGCTAGAGGAACAAGATGGAATTCAAGGAGAGATTGGGTGACGACATCAACGTTCTGCCTTCCTTCGACCGCGAAGATTTCACGTATTGAAAAGGTAGAATGATGCATTTTCTAATGTGTGACTTTGATAATTGGATTAGTGTCTTAGTAGGTTTTGACACTCCAAAAGACGAAGAAGGAAGAAAAATCAAGAAGAAGAATTGGAGTCAAGAACAACTCCGATACTATAACATCAACAATAAGGTAATGGGTATTTTGCTTAATATAATTCCTAATGATATTTTGATCAAGATAGGGGATTGTAAAGACGCCAAGGAGGCATGAAACAAATTGAAAAAATTCCATGAAGAGCCTCACTCAATCCAAGAAGATGAGGAGGATGAGGAAGAGAGCTCATCCTCACAAGAAAGTGAGGATTTGGAGGTCGAGGAGTGTTTGACATCCGAGGAGGAAGAAGTGGTGGAAAAGGTAGAATTGGAAGAAACCTCAACCTCTAGGATTGAGGGGGAGGGGATTAGAACATCTACACCGGAGCAACCCCAAGAAGAGCCTTCCACATCCGGTCAAGATGAAGAAGCTCCAACTCCGACACCTACCACCACAAATACCCTAGGTAACTCAAGCAATGTAGGTTCAAATAAAAATCGCATAATTTGTTTTGAGTGTAGGGAGGTAGGACATTACAAGAGTAAATGTCCTAAAAGAATCAAGAAGAGTCCACCGGTGCCAAAAGTCAATGAAGCCGGTGTTCCCACCAAGAAAAGAAAGGAACAAATCACTTGCTTCAAGTGCCGACTACCGGGACATTACCGGAGTCAATGCCCAAAGGGGGAAAAGAAGGGGCAAAGGGGAGCATCACAAGTAGGGGGAGGCTCTAAGGCAAACCCTAAGGTATATCTAAATAATGTTTCTTTTAATTTAAATGTTAAAAAGCATGCTAAGAATTTCAATTCACTTTCTATCTATCATGAAAAGCATGCTAGAAACAATGAATATTGTTTAGGAACCAAGAAATTCAACTTTAGGAAGAAGGAGAAATTTGAGACTAATGTCCCTAGAAATATTTTACCTAAGGACAATCCTAGGTCAAACAATCCTAGAAAAGTCCTTCCTAGGGAATCCATTAGGAAAATAGAAGAACACTTGGACCTTAATCCTAAATGGACTAGACACATGCCTAGGAAGTTCCATGCCCAAAGACCAAATCAAAATTCTAAAATTGGGCAATTAAAATTAGAGAACCAAGCCTTGAGATCATGGCTTGAGAAATTAGAAAAGACCCTTGAGGCTATGCAAAATCAAATGCAAGGGTCAATTAGTCAAACTTCTAGGTCAAAATCTCAAAGTCAACACTTAGGACCCAAGAAGCAAAAGTCATCAAAGGGCAAGAAGGGTTTGGGTTACAAACCTAAGTCTAAGATGGCTTACCATAGTGTTCCATTTGATTATGGAACACAATCTAGGTCTAGGAAGACCAAGGTCAATAGGGAAGTCATCCCTAAGGTTGACCAAAGGGTGTGCCTAGTGGCTAGGGTTTCTAGGAAACCTAGGGTGGCCACTAAGAAGGTTGCAAGGGAAGTTACCCCTAGAGTCAACCTAGGTAAGACCCAAATGACCAAGGCTAACAAGCCTAGAAGGGTCATTAGGAGGGTATCTAGGGAGGTTATCCCTAAGGAATACCTAATTAACCCTATGAGCTCAAATAGATTTTGAGTTCCTAGGAGCGTGATAGATTCACGCTAGAAGGGTTTAGGATGTGCTAACCTTGATTGGATGGGTAGTTAACTCAACCATGATAAAGGTGGCATTTTAGGTCATTTTCAAGGTTATGGTTACCTTGGAAATACATTTGAGCCTTAACCCTAAAAGATTTTAGGATGTGCCAATATCATTTGAGAAGTTTGATAAATTGATCAAATTGACACAATTTAGGTTTAGAGGTTAGTGTGCCATTTTGAGTTTTTGACACACTAGGGAGATTAGTAGTATTATGGCAAAAATATGCTTAATTATCTCAAATGACAACTAATATTAAATCTTAGGTATTATTATACCTATATATTTTATATGCCATGCTTTGATTTGTCATATAACATGCCATGACATCATGCCTATTTTTATCATTTATATGTCATGATTATGTTTAGGAATTAGGATTGAATGTCATGTGCTTTAGTTTTTATATCATATGCCATGACATCATGATCATTGGCCATGTTTTATTTTTGCTATTATTATGCCATGATCATTTCATGCATTAACTTGATTGAAAATTGATTTAAGGACTATGACATGACTTGGAGTCCCATTCATAAGGGAATCAAGTAGGGTTGCCTTAGAAAATCTATGAAACCCTAGATTAAATGAACCAAAACCCACATCTCACATCCAATTGACATGTATGTGTA
The DNA here is from genome assembly GCA_025175895.1 of Wurfbainia villosa. Classification (NCBI taxonomy): domain Eukaryota; kingdom Viridiplantae; phylum Streptophyta; class Magnoliopsida; order Zingiberales; family Zingiberaceae; genus Wurfbainia; species Wurfbainia villosa. The sequence goes on from CM045990.1 coordinate 37,587,375, forward strand.
TTTATACACTCTAGATACATGTGAGATGCTAGGATATGAGTTGAGTTCAAGGTGCATAGTTTTTGCATCTAAATGAACTAAAACTCATCTAATTTTAATAGTGGATCATTGGGAAAGCATGTGTATAAGTCATGTACATAGAGCCCAAGGAATATGATCCAAAATAGGTTTTTAAAAACATTTTGAAATCAATTTAGAAAACCTTGGTGAAACCTATCTTTTGATAACAATCACTAATGATGAAGTTGATACAAAGTAAGCTAAAACATTGAAGTTTTTTTTTCACTTTTGGATTTTGTATCAATCTCAATATTTTATGGGTAAAATAATTTTTAAATATTTTTCACCCATTGTATTGACTATAAGTAATATACGTATGAATTTTCATGATTTTTCAAAATACGTAGAATTACTTATGACTTTTCAAAACTCGATTCTGATAGCTGAAATTCGAGAATTTCAGTTATCAGTCGACTGATTACTGTAAATAGTCGACTGCCAAGCTGATTTCAGGAAAAATAAGGTTGTTTAGCCCGTGTTCAGCTATGGTAAAGGTTCCTAATCACTCCTAACCCTAGGATATGCTTTGGGAAGCATTAGAAAGGGTGAAAATCCATTGGATATGGATTAGGAGAGGTGTTAGGGTAATGTATCAAATTTAAGGTGGGGAGAGTTCATGTTTGAACTTTGAGCCTTAATTTTAATGATTTAGATTTTCTATTGGCTTAGGGACTTCCCAAGGACATTGTTGGTGCAATGGTCAAGGGGGAGCAAGCCTTTAGGGAGAGTTATCCATCTTGGGATGATGAATGTGTTTCTCTTCTTGAAGGGGGAGAAGTTATTGGGAAAGTATCATCAATTGGGAAAATTGATGGGATATTGAGAAACCCAATTTGGAAATTGGGAGAGAGTGTATGATTGCCTCTCTTGAGTGATATGAGACTTATCACTAGGAAGATGGTAGGCATCCTAGGTATTTTTGGATCAAGGGGAAGATTATAAGATCTCATTGGGACATGAGACATTGACCTCCTTGGAGAGATAACCTTTTTGATGTTAGTCAAAAGGGGGGAGAAGTTTTGGAGAATGTTTGGGATTACCAATTTGGGATAATTGGTAAGAAAATTTGAGGGCCTAACTCAAGGTTTGTTTTGTCAAACATCAAAAAGGGGGAGATTGTTGGTGCAATCGGCCCATGTCACGATTGACCAGACTCGAGTTTGACTCGAGTGATATTTTGATGTTTGACATAGTATGTTTGACATTGATGTCGGTTAATATTTTTGGGAGATTGTTTATACAATCGACCCAGGTTATAATTGACCAGACTCGATTTTGACTCGAGGGAGTCTTTGATGGTTGACTAGGGATTGACCATGTGATTATGGGAAAGTCCAAGCATGGGTTTTGGCAAGGTAAAGTCCAAGTCATGGGTACTTGGCATGGAAAGTTCAAGTGGGACACTTAGCATTTGGGAAAGTCCAAGTCTTGAGTATTTGGCACAAGGAAAGTCCAAGCATGGGGCTTGGCATGGAAAGTCCAACATGGGTTGGCAAGGGAAAGTCCAAGCGTGGGGCTTGGCATGGAAAGTCCAACATGGGTTGGCAAGGGAAAGTCCAAGCATGAGTCTTGGCATGGAAAGTCCAACATGGGTTGGAAAGGGAAAGTCCAAGCTTGAGTCTTGGCATTTGAGAAGTCCAAAGGGTTTGATATTGGCGGCGTAAAGTCCAAGCGGAGTCTTGGCGGCGTAAGTCTAATGTGCCTTGGCCGTGTAGACACCGTTAGCATGACATAACCGATGGAAGCACCTGAAGGCTAGTGATGTGCGTGTATCATGCTACGTTTTCACTACTCCATATGCATGCATTTTATCTCATTTCATGTCCTAGGCATGTATTTTGTCATGATTCAGTTAAGTTTAGCATATTTTGGACGAAGAGACTGCTTTTGGGTGTTTTTCGTGTTAACAGGGCGAAGAAGCAGGTGTATCAAAACAACACAGGCGTGTTATCAGTGACACGCCTGTGTCAGGAGTTCCAGCGCTCAACATGCCCTGGTTCAGCAACCTACACGCCCCATTCAAGTGCTGACACGGCCAGTGAGAAATGTGTGACACGCCTGTGCCCTCATTTGGCATGGGCGTGTTGGCCTGATTCCAGACTTCCTTTTTTACGAGCAACTCGATGAAGCCGCGATCTTCATCTCAATTAAAGGAAAATCTTTTGCCTTAATTGAAGAAGAGGCCAAGGCTATAAAAGAGGAGATATTCTAACCCTAAAGGAAGGCGGCGGGCAGGAAAGAGGACGACAGAAGAATGAGGAGAACGAAGGAGTCGACGACAGAGGAACACATATGACACTAAGTATTGTAATTTCTTTCTCTAGCAATTCTTGTTCGACTATGGAGTAGTGTCCTGTAATCTTAGGATGGGGGAGTAGCCCTTGACGATTTATGATGGATGATGTAATCTATACTACTTGAATTATTATTTGTTTTGATCTGGTTCTTGGATTCTTATTGATAAACCTAAGGAGCTAAGGGGAAGTACCTAACAGTGAACCCAAGTTCCTGAAACCTAGAACCAACTAGGGATTAACTCCTGTCAAGTAACGGTAGTGTATCTATGAGGGCTTGCGGGGGTCTCATGACAGGTCCCCTTAGCTGATTATGGTCCCATGTGCAAACCTATCGTGAAAAGGAAATTTAGACTCTAAAGGAACTCTTATGGACTTAATGGATCTATAAAATCCAGTTTTTACCAAGTAACGGTGGTAAGACTAGGGAGATTTACGGGGGTCTCGTGACAGGTCGCCTTAGCTAATTATGATCCCCTACGCTTGAATACCGTGATAGGTAAATTGAGTTTGATAGGTACAGTTGGCGTAGACCTCGAAAGGGGCCGTTGATTTACCTTAGGATAGGTTCCATCAAAACAACTCTAATAGGGGTAGGAAAGAATTAAATCACCTTATAAATCATCGACGTGGTGAAACCCATATCCTGAGATTCTTCTCAACTATTGACTTTTAGCTCGTTCTTCTCATTCGTTGTTCTTGACTGCTCAGTTTCTTTGTTTAATCCACAAATTGATTGACTAGATAACTTGGTATCACGATCATTCGATAATTGTCCCAATCCCTGTGGGATCGATATTTTTATTACTTGACGACAACCGTGCACTTGCGGAAAATAACACATCAAGTTTTTGGCGCCGTTGCCAGGGATTGGCACTCAATATTTAATTGAGCGTGATTTAGTTAATCTAGATTTCTGTTTTTGTTCCTATTCTTTGTGTCTATTCTGAATTCTTGTTTTGGGAGCCTCTCTTGTTGTTGCATGCACAGATTTAATAGGGAAATTCTCGATATTGATCCTGAGATAGAGAGAACGTTCCTTGCTAGAAGACGATTTCAGCAACGTCAGGAAGAAAATCTAACCTCCAACATGGCTGATCAGAATGAGAATAAACCTTTATGGGATTATGCAGCACCTAGTATAAGGGGATTGAGATCGAGTATTAGAAGACCCCCTATTGAAGCGAACAATTTTGAATTGAAACCGGCTCTACTATCCATGGTCCAACAACATCAATTCGGAGGAGCACCCACTGAAGATCCAAATATGCACTTGGAAGTATTTTTGGAATTTTGCGAAACTTTAAAACTGAATGGAGCCTCAGCTGATGCTATTAGATTGCGCTTGTTTCCTTTCTCATTGCGGGACAAAGCTAGAGCTTGGCTACACTCTCTTCCAGCAGATTGCATAACTACCTGGGATCAGCTGGAGTAAAGATTTTTAGACAAGTATTTTCCACCTAGCAAAACTGCAAGTCTTCGTCATCAAATCACTAATTTTGCGCAAAAGGATGGAGAAACATTATTCGAAGCCTGGGACAGATTTAAGGGATTACTACAGCAATGCCCTCATCATGGGCTGGAGAAGTGGCTCATTGTTCATACTTTCTACAATGGAATCTCGTATGCTACTAAAGTTTCTCTTGATTCTGCTGCTGGAGGAGCTCTTATGAACAAAACGTTGGATGAAGCATTTGAGATCATCGAGAATGTGGCAATGAATTCTCACCAATGGGCTACAGAACGAGGATATCAAATTAAAACACCAGGTAAGTTTGAGGTAAGTACCCTTGATCTACTCAGTGCAAAAGTTGATGCATTAACTCAAAAGCTCGAACATTTTAATGTATCAGCTGTAAACTCATCTAATGTCACTTGCGAGATTTGTGGTGTAACAGGACATGTAGCGATAAATTGCCAAATCCTACACGCACCATCATTGGGAGTTGGGATTGAGCAAGTAGATGCGCTAAATAATTTTAATCAGAAGCATAATGGTGGCAACCCTTATTCGAACACGTACAATCCTGGTTAGAGGAATCATCCCAACTTTTCGTATAGATCCAACCAAAATTCTTCTGGACAGAACAGTTTTGGAGCACCTTCGGGATTTCAGCCAGGACCCAAGTCAAGCTTAGAAAAGATGATGGAGAATTTTATTACGTGCCAGGGGAAGATAAATGATGAATTTCGACAGCATATTGTAGAATCAAATCGGTAACATCAAAATAATACCGAGGCAATCAAGCAATTGGGAAGCAAGGTTGATAATTTGACTAATCACACAAGAATGCTGGAAAATCAAATTTCCCAAATTGCCATTTCGGATCAAGGGCGCGGCGATTTCCTAGAAATTCGGAAGTAAACCCAGCTGAGCATTGTAATTCCATAAGTTTGAGAAGTGGAAGGATTTTAGAAGGAGACAAAGCTCAACAAGCGACCCCTATGCTAAAGGACACGAGCGTGTCAGAGTTGGAAGAAGACAGCAGCACGCTTGGGTTGAACAACAAAGGAAGCCGACAACACACCCTGACCCAGGGCGTGTTGTTCAACACGTTTGGGGAAGAGAATGCCCACGAGCGCGTGTCAGCCGACACACCCGTGTCGGGTCACTCCAAAGAAATTAACACGACCACCTATTTATGCCGAACGACACAGGCGTGTTGAACAAGGAACCAAGAACGTATAAGCCCCCTATCCCGTTCCCTCAGAGGCTGATTAAGGAAAAATTGGATAAACAATTTGGTAAGTTCCTTGAGGTAATTAGGAAGCTATATATCAATATACCTTTTACAGAAGCTCTTCAACAAATGCCTACATACTCCAAGTTCTTGAAGGATATCTTAACCAATAAAAGAAAAGTCGAGGAGCATGTAACAGTGGCTCTTCGAGGAGGGCTTTAATTAAGAACATGGTACCTCCCAAACTAAATGATCCAGGTAGCTTTTCTATCCCTTGCATAATTAATGACTCAAATTTTGATAAGGCTTTTTGCGATTTGGGCTATAGTGTCAATCTGATACCTCTTTCCACATGCAAGAAATTAGATTTGGGAGAAATGAAACTAACTACTATGGCCTTGCAGTTAGCCGATCGCTCCATTAGATATCCTTTGGGAATCCTAGAAGATGTACCAGTGCAGGTGGGAAATTTTATTATTCCTGCCGATTTTGTAGTGCTTGACATGGATGAAGACCCATGCATTCCACTCATTTTAGGGAGACCTTTCTTGGCTACTGCTGGGGCAATGATAGACGTCAAGAATCACAAACTCTCACTTGCATTTGGAAACGACAAAATTGAATTCAACCTTTCAAAAGCTGTTAAACAACCTTCTATTTTTGATGTTTGTTGTAGGATTGATAGTTTCCAGTCAATAGCACTAGAAGGAGCACAAGAACAAACTTATCTTAATAAGCTCGAAGGGGATTTTGAGGATAAAGAGCTGGAGATTTCTGACCCTAACCTAACACCACAGGTAGAACTTAAGCCTCTTCCATCAACACTCAGGTATGAATTTCTTGGCGAAAAATCTACTTATCCTGTGATCATTAATGCTAATCTGAGCAATGCAGAGACCGAAAAACTGATTGAGGTATTAAAAACACACAAGAACGTCATTGGATACAAGATTGATGATATTAGGGGAATTAGTCCATCGGTTTGCATGCACAGAATTCTACTAGAAGACAATTTTAAAACCTCTATAGAGCATCAAAGAAGGCTGAACCCAGCCACGAAAGAGATAGTCAAGAAAGAGGTCATGAAATTGCTAGATGCAGGAATTATCCATCCAATATCCGATAGCGAATGGGTAAGTCTTGTCCATGTTGTGCTAAAGAAAGGGGGGATAACGATGATAAGGAATGCTACGAATGAGTTAATCTCCACGAGAGCGGTTACGGGATGGAGAATGTGTATTGATTATAGGAAATTGAATAAGGAAACTAGAAAGGACCACTTTCCCATCCTATTTATTGACCAAATGCTAGACCGGTTGGCAAAACACTCACATTTCTGTTACTTAGAAGGATACTCTGGTTCCTATCTAATCCCTATTTATCCTAATGACCAAGAGAAAACAACTTTCACCTGCCCATATGGTACTTTTGCTTTCAGGAGAATGCCTTTTGGACTATGCAATGCACCCGCCACTTTTCAGAGATATATGACTTCAATTTTTTCTGATATGATCGAGAATATAATGGAAGTATTCATGGATGATTTTTCTGTATATGGTGTAGATTTTGATATGTGTTTATCTAATTTGGTCAAGGTCTTGCAGAGATGCGAGGAAATGAATTTAATGCTTAATTGGGAGAAGTGCCACTTCATGGTGCGAGAAGGCATAGTACTTGGGCACCTAGTTTCACACTGTGGTATCGAGGTGGACATTGCTAAAACTGAAGTGATCAAGAAGTTGCTTCCTCCAACTGATGTCAAGGGAGTGCATAGTTTCCTAGGACATGCAGGGTTCTACCGACGGTTCATCAAGGACTTCTCAAAAATTTCGAAGCCATTAACTAATTTGCTTGCTAAAGATGCTGTGTTTCACTTTGATAATCCTTGTCTTGATGCATTTTCCAGGTTAAAGGAAGCATTAACAACCGCCCCAATAATGCAACCTCTAGATTGGAGTCTCCCTTTTGAAATTATGTGTGATGCAAGTGATTTTGCTGTGGGCGCAGTGTTGGGACAAAGGAAGGATCGCAAGGTGTATGCAATCTACTACGCCAGTAAAACATTGGATGAAACACAAATGAATTATGCTACCACAGAGAAGGAACTCTTGGCTATAGTATTTGCTTTCGACAAGTTCAGATCTTATATCATAGGGACCAAGGTGATAGTTTACACAGATCATGCAGCCATAAGATACTTGCTGAGTAAAAAGGAATCTAAGCCAAGACTTATCCGGTGGATACTTCTTCTACAAGAGTTTGATTTGGAAATCCGAGACAAGCAAGGAACGGAGAACGTAGTTGCAGACCATCTATCGAGGCTTCATCAAGAATTAAATGCGGGAAGTGCCGATGATCTTGCTATTAATGATTTCTTCCCGGATGAGTAGCTACTAGCGGTCAGGACAATCAAGGCTCCGTGGTATGCTGATTTTGCCAACTACCTAGCTTGTGGGATAATACCTTCTCACATGAGTTATCATCAGAGGAAGAAGTTTCTTTTGGATGTAAAGCATTATGTGTGGGACGAACCATTCCTGTTCAAGCAAGGGGCGGATGCTATATATCGAAGATGTGTATCCGAAGAAGAGATTGAGGATATATTGTATCACTGTCATTCTTCAGTATATGGAGGTCACACGAGCACAGACAAGACTGTGACAAAGGTTTTGCAAGCAGGATTTTATTGGCCTCATATTTTTAGAGACTCTCGGAATTATGTGACGTGACTGACCACAAAGGACCGAACGTATCGAGACATGAGATGCCTCAAAATTCGATATTGGAAGTCGAATTGTTCGACGTCTGGGGAATTGACTATATGGGACCCTTCCCTACTTCCTATAAAAATGCCTATATACTGGTGGCAGTGGACTATGTGTCTAAATGGGTTGAGGCTCTACCATCCCTCTCTTGTGATGCAAAACAGTCATAAAGCTCTTTAAGAGTATAATATTTCCAAGATTTGGAATACCGAGAGCAGTAATAAGTGTGGAGGCTCACACTTTATCGAAAGATAATTTGAAAGCCTTCTCAAGAAGTATGGAGTAACCCATAAACTAGCCTCACCATATCATCCACAAACGAGCGGGCAAGTAAAAGTTTCAAATAGGGAAATCAAGACTATCTTGGAGAAAACAGTATCAAGATCAAGGAAGGATTGGTCTTTAAGACTTGACGATGCTCTATGGGCCTATCGAATCCACAAGACACCCATTGGAATGACTCGCTTCGATTAGTTTATGGAAAACCATGTCATCTTCCAACTTGAAATAGAGCACAGTGGCATATTGGGCAATTAAATGGCTTAATTTTGACCTAAAGAAAGCCAGAGAGAAAAGAAAATCTTTAAATGAACTCAAGAACTATGCCTTGATGCTTATGAACATGCAAGTTCTTACAAGGAGAAAACAAAGAGGTGGCATGACAAGAATATCATGCGCAGAGAATTCCATCAAGGAGACTTGGTATTACTATTCAACTCAAGATTGAAACTCTTTCATGGGAAGCTGAAATCCAGATGGTCGGGACCATATTGTGTTGAAAAGGTTTATCCTCATGGAGCTATTGATATATCCAGTGAGTCCACAGGAATTTTTAAAGTAAATGGTCAAAGACTTAAGAGATACTTCACAAACAATTCTACTGAGCTGATTGGGGAGGAAGAGGGGCAGAGCACACTCCTCGAGCCATATCCCTAAAACTAGGGAGTAACTGAGGGGTCAAGCTAACGACCTTAAACAAGCGCTTCTTGGGAGGCAACCCAAGCTATTTTTATTTTTTTAGTCATTTTATTTTATTTTATTTTATTTTGAGTTTTACATTTTTTTTCAGGTTTACAGGACACGACATGTTAAATGTGCCACTGCGTGCCAAATTGACATGACCCGCCTATGCCGAACGACACAGGCGTGTTGAGGTTACTCGAAGACAACACAGGTCGAGCGTGTTGCCGAGCACGCCCGTGTCACACTTTTCTCACCTGTGGCATGCCTAGGCCGGACGGAAGCACGCCTATGCCGTGCTTAAACGGGTTAAGTATTTGCGTAAGAGGATGCCCGACACACTTATGTTGCGGCTAACCCTCTAAAGCCGGCCCGAGCACGCCCTAATTTTCCACTCGCGTTACAAGCTTGAAGCAGCTGCCGCCGGTCTCTCTCGAGCAGCCGAGAAGCTAACCTGCTATCTCTCCCTCCCCAACGCCATGAGTAAGCAGTGAAGACTAGAGGAGGAGCTTCTTCCTCTTTGGCGAAGGACAAGGGAAAAAGAAAAGCTCAGGACTTGGGTAACGATCCTCGTCCGACCTCCTGCCATCCATATGGAATTGTTTTTAGGGATGAGGTTATGAAGTCTAAATTTAGTAAGCTTGAAAAAAGGAAGTTAGTATCTACAAGAACTATAGACTTCTACACGTTGACAACCCTAGGGTTAAGAGATGACATAACTTGGTTGACCAATAGGATAGGCTGGACCGAATTTATCACGCATCATCATCTTACTTACCCTAGTATCACTCTTGAATTCCTTAGCTCCCTGTCTGCTGAAATACTGCAAGGAAAGGATTGTGAGGAAGGAAAAATCAAATTTAGATTAATGAACCATGAGTTTACTCTTTCTTTAAGTGATTTTAATACGATATTTGATTTTCCTTGCGGAGGGGAGAGGCAAATTCATAGACATTTTATTGATAATCAATTTTGGAGATTAATTTCTGATGACCCTCGCCCTTATGATGCATCTAGGTCTAAATCGTTTAACATCCCTAATCCTACTTTTCGTTATCTCCTTAGGTTTATGGCTAATACAATCTCTGGAAGATATGATAGTGCAGGGTGGCTAGCGAGTGAGTTACAATTTTTATGGGCTATGCTAAATGAAGTTAATATTGATTCTGGAGCCCATATGGTTAGACATTTAGTTAAGATTAGTAATAGCCCATCTGGGGTCATAGTCATAGGTGGTATTATCACTAGGATTGCTGTGGCCTTAGGATGTGAATTGGATGACCTTGAATATTGTCTTGCTAGCCCTAGATTGGATTTGGATGCTTGTATAAATATGAAGATGATTGAGGCATGTGATTTAGGGGTATCGTTTGGTGTTAAGAAATGGAATTAAAATCCCTCTTCCAAACCCTGAGCGGATGACTGTACGTAATTCATCCAATTGGATTTTTAGAGATGTCCAGGGACCCTTTCCTACCCCTACTGCCCATGCTCCATCACCCTCTCCTAGGGAGCCATCTCACATAACCCCTGAGCCATCACATTCGACTCCTGAACCCCCACGGTTTCCTACTGACAATGTTTCTGCAGGGTACTCTTCTTTTGATTTTTCAGGATTCCGATCATCATTCGAAGCTTTCAGGGTCGAGCATACCTCGCACATAGGTGTGTGGGATCGGTTTGCCCAAGCTACAGAGGAGCACCATCGTATGGTGACACAACATTTGGATAGGGCAGCTGACTTTTACAGGAGAGCTGATGAGTTTTTCACTGCTGAGTCCGCCCGGAGGGAAGATGATGATAGATTTCGACAGGAGTCCCGGGAGTTTTACCAGGAGCAGCGACGTAGGTGGGCAGAGGAGGATGCTAGTAGCGAAGACGATGACCATTGACCACCTTGAGCTATTTTGTGAGTTTCGATGCACATCCTTTACTGCTTATGCTGTCTCTACTTAGATTTTTAGTTTGGTTAGTGCTATTTTTGTTTGCATCTTTTCATATATCATAACATTGCATTTTTATATCATCTAGTGGAATATAACTGAACATTGGTCGGGTCATGATATTCCTTTTTGCCTATTTTGATAAGAACCCTATTTCACTTCTAACACAGTCTATAGGTCTGAGGTATCAAAAAAGGATTTAAATCCCCCATATCGGACGAGTACTCGATTTTCCATTGGAGACTTTCCTGTGCAATTTGGTTACTGGGGAAACACCTAAAAGGTGCCCCTTTGAGACTAACTAGTTACTGGGGAAATGCTCTCTATAAATTCCTTCCCTTCTTTCTTCTTAGAAAGTGCTCATTTGAGACCTTTTGTTACTAGGTAAGGATGATCCATGCATTAAGGCAGGTAAGTGCCTCTATGCCGGAAATAAGAATGTTCTACGATAGAAGGGATGTCAAATCTAGATTGGTGTCCAATGACTTTAGTTCAACTTTTCACGTGCACCATATAGGGATCTTTCAAGCTTGGCAACTAGGAATGATTTGATAAGATTAAGATCAGATTGTATACCTCTAGATGGTGTCTAGCATTTCCACAATTAAGTTGTCTTTTGTGTTTTCTTTGCTTGAGGACTAGCAAAAGTTTAGGACTAGGGGATTTTGATGTGTGTGTATCATGCTACATTTTCACTACTCCATATGCATGCATTTTATCTCATTTCATGTCCTAGGCATGTATTTTGTCATGATTCAGTTATGTTTAGCATATTTTGGATGAAGAGACTGCTTTTGGGTGTTTTTCGTGTTAACAGGGCGAAGAAGCAGGCGTATCAAAACAACATAGGCGTGTTATCAGTGACACGCCCGTGTCAGGAGTTCCAGCGCTCAACATGCCCTGGTTCAAAGAATCGCACGCCTAGCCTTCACGACACCCAAGGAGAAATGTCCGACACGCCTGTGCCCTCATTTGGCATGGGCATGTTGGCCTGATTCCAGACTTCCTTTTCTATGAGCAACTCGACGAAGCTGCGATCTTCGTCTCAATTAAAGGAAAATCTTTTGTCTTAATTGAAGAGGAGGCCAAGGCTATAAAAGAGGAGATATTCTAACCCTAAAGGAAGGCGGTGGGCAGGAAAGAGGATGACAGAAGAACGAAGGAGTCGACGACAGAGGAATACAGATGGCACTAAGCATTGTAATTTCTTTCTCTAGCAATTCTTGTTTGACTATGGAGTAGTGTCCTGTAATCTTAGGATGGGGGAGTAGCCCTTGACGATTTATGATGGATGATGTAATCTATACTACTTGAATTATTATTTGTTTTGATCTGGTTCTTGGATTCTTATTGATAAACCTAAGGAGCTAATGGGAAGTACCTAACAGTGAACCCAAGTTCCCGAAACCTAAAACCAACTAGGGATTAACTCCTGTCAAGTAGCGGTAGTGTATCTATGAGGGCTTGCGGGGGTCTCGTGATAGGTCCCCTTAGCTGATTATGGTCCCGTGTGCAAACCTATCGTGAAAAGGAAATTTAGACTCTAAAGGAACTCTTATGGACTTAATGGATCTATCAAATCCAGTTTTTACCAAGTAACGGTGGTAAGACTAGGGAGGTTTGCGAGGGTCTCGTGACAGGTCCCCTTAGCTGATTATGATCCCCTACGCTCGAATACCATGACAGGTAAATTGAGTTTGATAGGTACAGTTGGCGTAGACCTCGAAAGGGGCCGTTGATTTACCTTAGGATAGGTTCCATCAAAACAACTCTAATAGGGGTAGAAAAGAATTAAATCACCTTATAAATCGTCGACATGGTGAAACCCATATCCTGAGATTCTTCTCAACTATTGACTTTTAGCTCGTTCTTCTCATTCGTTGTTCTTGACTGCTCAGTTTCTTTGCTTAATCCATAAATTGATTGACTAGATAACTTGGTATCATGATCATTCGGTAATTGTCCCAATCCCTGTGAGATTGATATTTTTATTACTTGACGACAACCGTGCACTTGCGGAAAATAACACATCAGCTAGCGCGATGGATGAACAAGTCATGGATGACTTGGAGGGATCCGAGAGGCGTAAGGCTGATGGAGGTGGCTAGAAAGCTTAGGTCTAGGCTAAGGGTGGTATAGCAAGTATGGGGACACCATACTTGGGTTAAAACCTCATCTTTGAGGTTGGCAGTCGACTGACATTATGGCCGGTTCGACTGCCATGAGTCAACTTGAGTTCGACTGTCGTTTAAGAGCTGAAATTGCTCTGGCAGTCGACTGCTCATTAGAACAGTCGATTGATGTTGATGATAGTCGACTGCCAAGGGATGACAGTCGACTACCAGTTGAGTTACGAGAACAGAATGCTCGCTGTTGATCGGGCAATGATCACGCGCTTGCGATCGGTGAGAGAGTACCGTTGGAACTTGTCCAACGTGGATTGAGCCGTTGTCTCATAACTACAGTGTTGGCAGTCGACTGGTGACTTATGGCAGTCGACTGTTAGGCGGAAATCCAGCCCGATGGAGGATAAAAGCAACTGTTCGTGGAAGGCTCAAGTAGCAGTTTTCTTGAGCGATTTGAAGGGGAATTGTTGGTGCTCTTCCAGCCCTTCAAGGCTAATCCAAGGCAACCAAAGTGCTCTTGTAAAGTGTTTTTCTTTACTTGCATTGTATTTCTTACTTGTATTAGCTTGTATCTTTTGTATTACTTAGTGTAATCCTTGTACGAGGTTTCTCCACCTCCGACTTGTGTCGAGAAGGAGTTGTTTGTGATTAGTGAGTGCATGTGCATCACTAGAGCTCTTTAGAGCTCGATCCGTGGAGTAGGAACCATTCGGTTCCGAACCACATTATATGACCATGTTGTAATTGTATATCTTGTTATATTTATTTGTTATTACTATTCCGCTGTGCTAACAAAATTGTAGACGATCAAATGCGAAAGAATTCCATCATCGTACCATCACGCGACGCTATTCACCCCCCTCTAGCGGCCTCAAATATCCTACAGTTGGGTGATAGAGGGCAATGATGCTCAGATTGCATTGGTCGAGCAGTTTATGTAAATCCCGAGTAGTATATGTATGTCCTGGGCCTAGTAAGGTGATAGAGGGCAGTAATGCTTAGAGTTAAGTATTGCATTGGCCGAGTAGTTTATGTAAATCCCGAGCAGTATATGTATTTCTCAGGCCCAGTAGGGTGACAGAGGGCGGTGATGCTTAGAATTAAGTATTGTATTGATAGAGCAGTATATATTGTTCCTGAGCAGTTAGTATATTTCCCGAGACATTTGTGTATACCTCGAGCAGTATGCTTGTTTCCCAAGCCATGTATGGGTTTTTGGGATTCTTTCTAAGTGCGGTGACAATTGAAGATATGAGCACGAGAAGTAGCAGGAAGAGTTTTGGAATGGAAAATATGATTAATATAAGATATTTTAGTATTTGTCATTTATTTTATTTAATTAATGCTTGGCAGGGAGATAGGAAGCCAATAAGGGGTTCAAAGGAGATATTTTAAAGAGGAGTAGAAAAAGCGGTTGCATATGACAGTTTGGCAAGGGTATTAAAGTAAATTCATTTCAAGAAGAAGACGGGATAAATCATCTATAAAAGGGGTAGATAAGTAAGGAAGAGGGGATGGTTGTTTCTTCGCTACTCGGTACCTCAAAGATCTTATTCTCACTTTTTCTTTTATATATTTCACTTCTATTCTCTTCATCCTACCATTTCTGATTTGAGCGTCAGAGGGGTCATGTTGGGAAGTCGGCCCACCTCTAATACTCTCTTGTGAAGTGACAGATTCAACTTTTATCTTAAGGATCCAAGGCGATTGGAGGAGATCTAGTGGGAGTTCCCGGATCAGATGAGATCTACAAGAAGGGGGAGGGAGATCTTGGTAGGCCGAAGAAGTGAACACCACAAAATTGGCGACGTCTGTGGGAACCTGAACAAAAAGTCATGATGGTGAATACTAGAAGGACAACGAAGGGGTCGGTGGAGGAGGATAAGTCTATATCTAATACCTCCAAGGGAGGTACCAGTAGAGGGCGTTGCGAGCCTGTGTGCAAGGAAGATCTTATGTAAGTGGTAGTTGCGGTGATGGATCACATGTCACAGAAAATGATAGCTAAAGAGGTGAAGGAAGATAATACATCTGGGGATGATTTTGAGGAGGAGGTAATTAGAGTCTCTCACCCTTAGAAGGATTCCTCACAAATCTATAAACAATCGAAGGGAAAGAAAAAATGTGTCGCTCCTACGGAGGAAGAAAGGTCTAATGAAGAAGGTCCCCTCACGAATGATATCCTAAAGGTTGAAGAGCAGAGTCCTTTTGTAGATAGTATTCTGAACTAAGAGTTATCTCGGCACTTTCTGATGCCTCAAATGCCAGAGTATACTGGTTCCTTTGATCCTAAGGATCATTTGGATAGATTTGAAAATTCTGCTTTATTATATCGTTATACTAATGGAATTAAATGTAGAGTATTTCTTACTACATTAGTAGGACCAACACAACAATAGTTTAATGATTTAAAGTCGCAAAGTATTGCTTCATTTAAGGATTTCTCGGCATTATTTTTAAGGTATTTTTTTAGTTCTAAGAAATATTTTCCCCAACCATTGAGTCTTTTTAATCTTAAGCAGAGGGAGCAAGAAAGTCTTCGGTAATATGTGCAGAGGTTTACTCAGTCAACATAGGAAATTCCTACTATGGAATCTAGCATGGTAGTAGGAGCCTTTACTCAAGGGCTTCGAGAGGGAGATTTCTTCAAATCTCTAGCTAAAAACCCTCTTGCAGATTTCGATGTCTTATTGTCCAGAGCAAAGAAGTTTATTAATCTAGAGGATGCCTAGAAGTCTCGACAGTATTCCCGGGATCACATAATGACATAACTACCAGAACAACAAGTGGGATGGGTAAGGCCTGCCCATCCTTTAGGAGAAATATCCATGTATATTCCTCAATTAAGGTTTTCTAAGGAACGAGCTATGAATATATGTGAAGAGCAGCAGTTATTGAGAAAACCCTTTGGAGCTGCTAGACGACCTAGGAGGTTACCATCCTCTACTTTCTATTCTTATCATCAAGACTATGAGCATAATACTCAAGATTACCACCAATTAGATTTTGAATTGTAGAGAATTATGGGGGCTCATCCCCACATCCAGAATATGGTTATGAATTCGACTCCATATCAGTAGAGGTTTGGGGGAAGAAGCTATGGTAGAGGAAATCTAGTGAGACCTCTTATGAATTGGCTTGTACATTCTGCTCAGCTGAGGGAGATAGCTTCTGATAGAATAATGTCTATAGGCTAGCCTCCTGTAAGGGGCTCTATTAATATGATTTCCAAAGGTTCTACTAATGAAAATTCAAATAGAGCTCGGAAAAGGTATAGCCGGGAGGAATGTGTAGCTGTGACAACTCTACCTCACGCGAAAGGACCTGTCTTGGGGTTTGGTCCTAATGATTTGGAGGGAGTCTTAACCCCTCACATTGAATCTTAGTCTATGTGAGATCGATAATATTTTATTACTTGACGACACCCATGCACTTGCGGACATTGAGCATGAGCACGCGCTACGAGTCCCTGATGAGTCCCGTCGGAGATTTGAGAGTCATGCTCGCGTGCATCAAGTTGGTTTCAATTTTTTCAAGATAAGAAGGTGCCAAGTGATCCTATGAGGGCTCAATAGTTCAAGCAGCAGGTACTGCATTTCTGTATGTGGAAGGGAATTCTGTATAAAAGAACCTATGTTGGACCTTTGTTGCGGTATTTGGGAAAGACAGAAGCCAATTATGTATTGTGAGAAGTGCATGAAGGAGCTTGCGGAATTCATATAAGAGGACGGTCATTGGCTCGGGAGGTGTTGTTAGATGGATATTTTTGGCCTACCTTAATGAAGGATTCTATACAATTGGTACAACAATGTGAAAGTTGTCAAAGGAATTGTAATTGGCAGCATTTGCCGCCTGTGTATATGAGGGCAGTTATGTCAGCTTATCCTTTTGATCAGTGGGGTATGGATATAGTAGGACCATTTTCAATTGGGACAGGTCAAAAGAAATTTTTATTAGTGGTTATTGATTATTTTTCTAAGTGGGTTGAGGCTAAACCTTTAGCTCGTATTACAGAGCAAATGGTATTGAAGTTTCTATGACAGAATATTATGTGTCATTTTGGTATTCCTAGAAGGTTGATATTGGATAATGGACGACAATTTCAGGGTAAGAGATTGGAAAAATGGTGTCATGATTTTATAATTGAACAAGTGTTTACATCAGTAGCTTATCCTCAAAGTAATGAGCAGGCTGACGTCACTAATAGATAATTAGTGCGTGGATTAAAGACTAAGTTGGAGCATGTAGGAGGTAGTTGGGTGGAATAATTGCCTAATATACTATGGTCTTTCCGAACCACTCCTAGGAGAGCTACGGGAGTAACTCCCTTTAGTATGGTATATGGTTTAGAGGCAGTGTTGCCTGTAGAGGTCAGGATGGAGTCTTCCCGAGTGATGGCCTATATCTCAAGCGACAACAAGGTGGCATGACACATGGAGTTAGATTTGATTCAAGAGAAGAGAGATGCTGCTTTATATCATGCTAAAAGGTATAGGTCACAAGTAATAAAAGCTTATAATAAAAGGTAGTGCCTCGTGCTTTTCAGGTAGGAGATTTAGTATTAAAGAAAGTACTGCCCAAGGGATGCAAGGGTAAGCTGGGACCCAAGTGGGAATGCCCTTTCCATGTGGAGAGTCGAGCGGGGATGGGAGCTTATTACTTAAAGGATGCTCAAGGAAGGCTTTTGGCAAGACCATGGAATGTGTATCACTTGCGCCCTTATTTTAGTGGATAAACGTTGTAAAATTTGTGTTTTTTTTTTAAAATGAAACAATGTATGCTAAGTCGCATACTGTATTTCAAGTGTTATACTGAATACAAGTTGTTATATTTTTTTAATATTGGATGGAAAAAGGAAAAGATAACAAGTCAGGTGGACTACGATCAATTGTATCGTCTATATCTAAAAAATGGGTGGAATGCCCGGGAGGTGGATAGCCCGTTGTTTGGAATTTATTAATGCAATCTTGGGAGACCCATTATAGGAAGGCAAAGTCTTGATCTAAGAACATGTCGTTGATGGTGGCCGAAGTCCAAAATGTTTCTGGTGTATTGCTTATGTCTTCTTTGGATGATTTGGCTTTTAGAATGTCTAAGGTATTCTGTAAGTAGGTTATTTGGAAGAAGGGTTGATAATTCTTCCTGATTGGCTTGGGTTTTTATGCAAGAAGCCTAAAGTTCTCTTTCCATTTTTTGATAGGCATGCTGTAGGGATAACTCTCAAGTTTTGTATTTTTGTAGTTTTCCTTGAGAGTATTAGCATATTGAGCTCATTGATTGTTTAAGTGAGTTATACTTGTAATGCTCTGCAAGGTTAAGTGCTAGTATTAAATAACAGTTTCAAATAGAAGGTATAAAGGAAATATAATTTTGCAAAATGAAAGAGAAGACACGATTAAATAATGTATCACTTAGGTGCACATAGAAAAAGTAGTAAAAGACCTTACTCGGTGTATCAGTCGACTGTGGGAGGCTAATATGGGACTTTGCAGGAAAAATTACACGCGGTTTATACAGTACAAATTCAGGAGTGATATGGTAAAATTCACTGCAAAATGGGCAGTACATACAACGTAAGTATTAACAGTTATTGAAATGAATAAATAGGAAGTGTATAAGGGTGTTCAAATTTTGTTGCAAGACCTATACAGGTTATAGTGTAAGGATGCAAAATTGATATTTGTAGGGTATTACACGAATTTGGAAGTAAACTTTTATTACAAGAGTGATATGGATTCTCAATGAAACAAACACACATGGAGTATGCACAATACAAATGCAGAAGTAATAAGGCAAAGCATCCATTGCAGAATTGTTCGATTACAGATGATAGATCTTCATTACAGATATTGAAAGAAGTCATGTATTATAGATAATGCTTGGTACAAATTTAGGATTCCGATTCAGTATCCGACTCGGTGTTGAAAGTATCCAAGGGAAATTTATTGTAGGCTTCTTCTATATCCAGATTAATGTTTGGCAGATCGGCCGAGAAAAGTTTTTTCTCATTCGCTGCTTGTAGTGCACCTTTAAAGCCCCTCTGAAAGTACCTACTATACTTCCTTGCGGTTTGGGGTCGGAGTTTTGTTTCTTGGGTTGCCCAGTGCTCGGCTTCAGTTTCTTGCATATTAGTTAACTCTATGTGGAGTTGAGCAGCCTAGCGTGTTTGTTCATTGGCAACCTCTGATATTTTATGAAAGTGATGCTTCAGTACATGGAAATGGAATTGAAATTCATCTAAGTTGTCACGTGTTTTTCCTTGAGCTCGATAAAGGCATCTATCAGATCTTCTATAGGCTGGAAACACTCGCCTGATTGAAAGTGTCAGTCCTTCTCTTTTCGTACTAATTTTTGAATTTCTGACTGGGAGGAGGCTGCCTGTTGTGTTAGTGATTCTGCTTGTTCTCGTAACAACCTAATGGTGGTATCTTTGTTGGAATTCTCCCATCTGACCTTCTGTAGGTCTTGCCTATATTGAGTGGAGGTTTTTTTCTTTTTGTTGATAATAATTGGGCTCACTCGGCAGTCAAAGTCTATACTTGAAACTGTAATTCTTACAATTTTTGTTGGTATTCAGTCTCTTTTTCAGCCCGGTCAAGGGAAGTGGGATGACTAGTCTGTAATCCCAAGGAAGAGGTTGAAAGTTCATCAGGGTTGGTTTGGATACCCTTTGTTGAAGTTGAAGGTGCAGGTGACATCATAAGAGACTGATGAATCTCTGTGTAGGAGGTTGAGGGTTTGAATTGTTAGCTTTGAAACTCAGAAAACCATTAGCCAAATGTATGGAGTTTGGAGGTACTTTGAAAAATAAATAAAAGTAATATGAAAAGGTCTATTTGTATAGTGAAGTAAATTAGTAAAAAGAGAAAGCTTATCGTCCGGAGGCTTTGTTGTAGCTCTTGTAAAAATAATGGAACTTCAGAAGGAATAAGAAGGGGGGTAGTCTATGGTAATGCAGAATCTGATACAGTAAGGAAAGTGTTAGAGGGAATGATAGGGGAAGGAGGTGAAAGAGGAGAATTCGGATTAGAAGAGGGTATGGGAAGTTTGGGAAGGGAAGAAAGGAGATGGCTAGGGTAAGTATCTAATACAGCTTGTACCAGAAGATCTAGGGGGGAGGAGGTAGTGAATTCTGGAACTTTGGGGCTGGTTGGAGGTAAGGGTTGATGTTATTTTCTGGTGGGAAATAAGGAGGCTAGGGGAAGGTCATCAGTAGGGGAGGAGGGAGAAAGAGATGAAGAAAGTTCAATAGGATCATTGGAGGGATCGGGTGGTAGACTATGAGTAAACGTATCAAAGGGAGGCAATGGTTCTTGGGGAGATGAAGAGGAGGGCTCAAGTATCAAAAGGGGGGAAAGGATTTTGAAGTGGTTATGGGGGAGGAGGAATAAGATTAGTGGTAATTAGAGTGAGGGTTGGTTGGTCTGGCTCGACAATGGTTATAATGGGGACTAGGGGAGGTTCAGAAGGAACCTGTGACATAAAAGTATAAATAACTCTTTGTGAAATTGAATCAAGATAATTGAAATAAGAAATAGTGGATGAGTAAGGGTTAATTACTGATGAAGAGGGCTCAGGGATGGAAGTAGATGTGGAGGCTATTTGAGCTCTCTTTCTCTTCTTTTGTTGGGTTTTTGCCAGAGTCCTTGCAATGGTAACGTGCATCATATCCTCTACCAAGTAAAGTATTAGTATACATTTAAAGGCAAATTCAGTAAGTATGCAAGATAAGATATCAATATGCATTTAGAGGTAAATTCGGTAAATGTTCAGTTAAGTAAAACTTACCTATAGGATGAGCTTCTTGTGATTGGATAGGGGGCAGTCGGTAGTAAGACAAAATTGGTTCTTGAAGAATTTCTTTGATACTAAAGTATTTGTTTCTAAGTATGGCTTCAATGGAGGGGAAGTTGATGGCGGATTTGACACTTTTGAGGTCGGAGAGACGACGAAGAGTAGTTTTCTAAGAATAAGATAATTGAAGGATAGGATCTAGAGGAACATAGAAGTACAATTCTTTCCAGCCCTTGTGAGAGGTGGGAATGTCAGTTAAGAATTGATGCTCTTGGCTTGCCATAAAGTAGAACACGCATATATCAGCCATCTTAAGTTGGTAAAGACAGTGGAAAATGTGGGGATTTTGGGGGATGTTAAGGTGTTGGAATAAGATTAGGGTTCCAATCAGAATTCGAATGGAGTTAGGGGTTAGTTGATTGATGGGGAGGTCGTAATAGGTTAGGATGTGAAAGAGGGGTTTGGGAATAGGAAGGCGAATACCTCCTTCTAGTTTGCCTGTGAAGAAGTGCTAGTGACGGTCGGGGGTTGATGGGGTCATTGATGGGGGGCAGGGATGATGGCGGTGAATCCCTCGGGAATATATTTGGGCTCGTGAAGGAAGAAAGGGTGATCGAGAGTTAGTCGGCTGGAGGTTGTTTCATACTAGGGGGTTAGAGGAGGAAGAAGCCATGAGGGGAAACTTGGCGCAGAAGGGTTGAAGGCGTCGGGGAAGAAGGAAGCTAGGGTTTTTCGACAAAAGCAAAGGGAGTTAACGGTTAAGTGTGAAAGTGTGGTGGTACCCTTTAAAGGAGAAGGGAAAAGTGAAGTTAAGGGAGAATGGTTTGTATTCTTCTTAATTTTTTCTATGGCAGGGGTTAAAAATATTTTTCTAAGGCATTTTACGCCTAATACAGAGCTTGAGGATTAACTAATACTCTTTTACAAGGGTCAATGTTTTTTTCTAAGGCATGTTACGCCTAATACAGAGCCTAAGGGCTAACTAATATATTTTTTGTAGGGGTTATTAATATTTCTAAAATTTTTGACACTTAAATCAAATTCTCTTTGGCGGTAATCAATGATATTTTTTCTAAGGGTTTTTATGCTTAATCAGAATTTCTTCTTGCATACATCAATGATATTTTTTCTAAGATTTTTCAAGCTTGATACAATTTTCTTGCAGGATTAGTAGTATTCTTTCTAAGTGTTATGTAGTGCAAAGATAATTCAAGGCTCTTTTGCCTCATATAACAACCTATGGGATAGGTAGCTACATTCCCCCACGGGGACTATAACACCACCTATATGACATATGTAAAATATTCTCAAGGCTCTTACGCCTACTATAACAACCTATGGACTAGGTAGCTATATTCCCCCACGAGGACTATAACACCACCTATATAACATATGCACAATGTTCTCAAGGTTCTTATGCCTCCTATAACAGTTTATGGGCTAGGTAGCTACATTTCCCCACGGGGAAGTATAACGTCAGCTATAGGGGGTAGGTAAATTGCTAACATTCATGGCCCAATGCCTCATATAACATTCATGACCCGATGCCTCATATAACATTCATGGCCCTGCGCCTCATATGACAGTTTAAGGCCTTGCGCCTCTATGACAGTCCATGCGCCTATTATGATAGCTTGTGGTTTATGGTATAATCTATATCAGTAAATACTTGTGAAACTTCATTCGACTTTACTCTTCAGTTTCACTAAAGAGGGGGAACTTATGATGGGTGTGAGATTTTCAGCTATGGTAGAGAAGTTTTGTTGTTTCAGCTAAGGAAGAGAAGTTTTTGTTGTTTCAGCTAAGGAAGATAAGTTTTCGGTGTTAAAAACAAAGCATAGAGGTTTTTGTTTTGTTAGTAAGGGCAAATTCAGTAGATATTTATAAAACTTCACTCGACTTCGCTCTTCAGTTTCACTAAAGAGGGGGAGCTTATGATGGGGTCAGAGTTTTTTGATCAAGTAGAAGGTTTTTCGAGCTATTTATATAGTTCCCAAGCAGTGTATGTGATGTTCGAGGTGTGTATAGTAACTGTGTTTGTGGAGTAATTGGTGTACTGGTAAAGTAGTTTATTCTTTTCTTGGGCAGACTATGTATTTCTCGAGTAGTATATGTATTTTCAGGGCCCAGTAAGGTGACAGAGGGTAGTAATGCTCAGAGTTAAGTATTGCATTTGCCGAGCAATTTATATAAATCCTGAGTAGTATATGTATTACCCGGGCCTAGTAGGGTGACAGAGGGCAGTGAGGCTCAGAATTAAGTTTTGCATTGACAGAGCAGTTTATGTAAATCCCAAGCAGTATATGTATTTCCCGGGCCCAGTAGAGTGATAAAGGATAGCGAGGCTCAGAATTAAGTATTGCATTGGCAGAGCAGTTTTTGTAAATCCCGAGCAGTATATGTTAGTGATATATGAGAGATGTTCTAAGGCAATCGCCTTATGGTTGTACCATTTATTTGATAAATGAAGATTCACTATTTGAGTATACATGTTTTCATATATTTGATTGGATCTTAAACTCATTTGCTGAATGCCCACAATACAATTCACAACATGAGAGAATTTATGATTGGATTACAACTAGTGAGTATCTCTACATGTGTAATTGTGATGTATTAAAATTATCCCTAATCAATGAATTGATGTATTTGGACACCATCAATTCTGTTGAGACTAGCATGAGTTATACTCTTTGGTTTATCCAAACAGCTGTTCCTCACTGGCTGGAGACATTGGGATGTTCGGAGTTAATCGTGGATGCTAGTTATGATAACTAGTTCATTAGAGTGACTAGCTGTAAGACTTCATATGGTTCTCTGTATATATGAATATGTCAATGAAGTTCTTACTGCAGCTTAAGTGCGATGTTCCTTCGACTTGCGGTATTCAAGTTATCTTGGTCATGAAGACTTATGCTTTGACATCTTAAGTAAGCATCTCCGAGGAGATGTGGACTCGGGATGATTGGGTATAAGTCGAAGTGACCGAAGGTGTTTGAATAACCTACAGAGGATTCACCACTCCTTGCGAGAAGATGTATACCCTATGACCTCTCGTCGAATTGTTACTAAAGCCTTTGGCCAAAGCATTACATGTTTAGAGTATGATACTCTTGGATACATGTGCAATAACTAGAATCCGTAGGATGAGGAAGTAATACTTGGGCTAGGTGTGACGTAGTCAACCTAGTGGGGACTGACACAATAGACCATGACCTGAACTAAGTGGATATAAGATAAGTGAAGGGAATGAGGTACGATTTACTGTAGCAGCTGAAAGGTTTCAGAAGCGTTCTGGGATCAACCATTGATTTTTCGATTAATTGGGGATCATGATGTACTACTAGGTACAACTCATGATCGTTCTATAATTAATGTTTAATTATAGACAACCAACATAAATCGGGAACCTATTTGGTCACATGCACTACGAGTGTAATCCGAAGGATTTAAAACAAGCTTGAGAATAGGATTCTCAGATCAAGAGAGACATGGTTTTGTTGGACCAAACGAAGAGCGAGCGTGAAATTGTTTCAGTCGCATTGAAAGTATGGATGAGCCGAGTCTTACGAAGACATGATGGATGAACCAAATCGGTTTGGTTCTAATCCTATGGTGGAAAATAAACCAAAGGGGTTTAGTTTGTTTTAAACGAATGAACCGAAATTGGTTCGGTTCGTTTTAACTTAAAATAGACCAATGCAGTTTGGTTTATTTTAACTTAAGTTATTGGAGCGGATTAATGGATTTTGGTTATGAACCAATAACCATTAAGAGAATATGTTCTTTATAAAAATACGACTTAATGTTGGTGCAGGGGCACTAGATAATCGAACCTAGGTTTTGATTATGGAAAAGATTCAAAGTTAAGGTCATATTGTTATCTCATGAGCTGAATTAAGTGTGCAGGAAATAGTTAAGCTAAGCTGAAGGTCAGCGACACCCGGAGAATCCCGAGTCGGGAAACCCTGGTGGTCGGGTGACACTGAGGGAACTTCGTGGGAGTCAAAGAACCTAGGTGGAAGACCGGAAGCAAAGCGACAGGTCATAAAGGACCAAAGGTAAGCATGAGTGCGATAAGAGATGGTAAGGTTGTGTCCTCTGTACGGGGACAACTATAGGCGGCGATCCGACTAAGACTTCCAGTGGAAGGTTTGTAGGGGATCGATTGGATGCTAGAGGGGGGGGGTGAATAGCGCGTTACCGTTCGTTGATGGAATTCGATCATGATCGCGTCTACAAATCATGTTAGCGCAGCGGAATAATAATAATAAAAGCAATAAACAAAACACAATCACAAACACAAGGATATAACGTGGTTCGGAATCGAACGGTTCATACTCCACGGATCGAGCCCTAAAGAGCTCTAGTGATGCACACACACTCACTAATCACAAATAACTCCTTCTCGACACAAGTCGGAGGTGGAGAAACCCCGTATAATAAATTACAACAGTAATACAAAGAAAATACAAGCAACTACACTAAAATGCAAGTAAAGAAAACTTTACACCGAGCTTTTGAATGCTTGCTTGCTAGGTTGAACGAGTAGCACTTGGAGACCCTGAATTGCAGCAGCAACTCGCCCCAAATCACCTCAAAGAACCATCCATTTTTCCTCCATCACGAGCTCCTTTTATAGCTTCAACCTGTGCTAGAAAAAGTCTATCAGTCGACTGATCGGGACCATCAGTCGACTGCTGCCACGGTTGTCGTGAGACAATGACTAGATCCACGCAAGATAAGTCTAACGGATCCATCATGGAGCCTTCACTGACACCGAGTCTCGACTCGACTCCGTCTGCCGATTTCATGAGCACCACGATCGATCATAATATCGATCGATCTGCAATCACCGACTACCTATGGCATCATCGCTAGGCCACTTCCCGCAGTCAAACCCTAGTTGACTCTTACCAGTCAACTGTCACATGACACCAGTCGACTGGCACACCTCAAACATGTAGTTTTAGCCCAAGTATGGTTCTCCCATACTTGCTAGACCACCCTTAGCCTAGACCTAAGCCTTCTAGCCACCTCCGTCAGCCTCACGCCTCTCGGATCCCTCCAAGTCATCCTTGACTTGTTCATCCATCGCGCTAGCCTTCAGGTGCTTCCATCGGCTATGTCATGCTAACGGTGTCTACACCGCCAAGGTACATTGGACTTACGCCGCCAAGACTCTGCTTGGACTTTACGCCGCCAACCATTGGACTTATACTGCCAAGACTTCACCCTTGGACTTTACGCCGCCAATATCAAACCCCTTGGACTTCTCAAATGCCAAGACTCAAGCTTGGACTTTCCATGCCAAGACCCATGCTTGGACTTCCCTTGTGCCAAGTACTCAAAACTTGGACTTTCCCAAATGCCAAGTGTCCCACTTGGACTTCCCATGCCAAGTACCCATGACTTGGACTTTACCTTGCCAAAACCCATGCTTGGACTTTCCCATAATCACATGGTCAACCCTAGTCAACCATCAAAGTCTTCCTCGATTCAAACTCAAGTCTGGTAAATTATAACCCGGGTCGATTGTACAAACAATCTCCCCAAAACATATTAACCGACATCAATGTCAAACATCAATGTCAAACATACTATGTCAAACATCAAAACATCACTCGAGTCAAACTCGAGTCTGGTCAATCGTGACCTGGGCCGATTGCACTAACAATCTCCCCCTTTTTGATGTTTGACAAAACAAACCTTGAGTTAGGCCCCTAACTCAAATTCCCTTACCAATTTTCCAAATTGATAATTTAACCTTCTCCCCCTTTTTGACATACATCAAAAAGGTCTTCTCTCCAAGGAGGTCAATGTCTCATGTCCCAATGAGATCTTACAATCTCCCCCTTGATCCAAAAATACCTAGGATGCCTACCATCTTCCTAGTGATAAGTCTCATATCACTCAAGAGAGGCAATCTTATACTCTCTCCTAATTTCCAAATTGGGTATCTCAAAATCCCATTTTTCCTCTCATGAGAAAAAATACCATCCATCATCCCATGATGGATACCTCCCCCTAATGGCTTCCTCCCCCTTGACCATTGCACCAACAATGTCCTTGGGAAGTCCCTAAGCCAATAGAAACTCTAAACCATCAAAATTAAGGTTTAAAGTTCAAACATGAACTCTTCCACCCTTAAATTTGATACATTACCCTAACACCTCTCCTAATCCATATCCAATGGATTTTCACCCTTTTAATGCTTCTCAAAGCATATCCTAGGGTCAGGAGTGGTTAGGGACCTTAATTGCAGCTGAACACGGGCTAAACAAACCATGTTTTCCCGAAATCAGCATTGACAATGATCTATCACATTAAATGACCGCCACTATAGTAGCGATCGATAACTGAAATTTCCAAATTTCAGTTATCAGAGTTGAATTTTAGAAAATCATAAGTAATTCTACGTATATCGAAAAATCACGAAATTTGATACGTATATTACTTATAGTCAATACAATGGATGGAAAATAATAGAAAAATATTTTATCCATAATATACTGAAATTGATATAAAATTCAAAAGTGAAGAAAACTTCTAAGTTTTGGCTCACTTTGTATCAATCTCATCAATGGTGATTGCTATCAAAAGATAGACTTCACTAAGGTTTTCTAAAATGATTTTAAAATGTTTTTAAAACCTTATTTTGGATCATATTCCTTGGGCTCAATGTACATGACTTGTACACAAGCTTTCCCAATGATCCACCTTTGAATTAAGATGAGTTTTGGTTCAACTAGATGCAAAAACTATGCACCTTGAACTTAACTCATATCCTAGCATCTCACATGTATCTAGGGTGTATAAATACACATACATGTCAATGTGATGTGAGATGTGAGTTTTGTTCTTCCTAAACTAGGGTTTCATGCATTTTTCTAAGGCAACTCCACTTGATTCCCTTATACATGGGACTTCAAGTCATGCCAATTGTCCTTAACTCAATTTTAATCAAATGCATGAATGATTATGGCATTAATGATGATATAAATAAGCATATGCTCATAATCATGATGTCATGCATAATATAAAATCTAAAAACATATGACATTTAATCCTTAATCCTAAACATGATCATGACATAATAAATAATAAAAATAGACATGATGTCATGGCATGTTATATGACAAACAAAGCATGACATATAAAAAGTATAGGTATAATAATACCTAAATTTTAATATTAATTGCCATTTGATATAATTAAGTATATTTTGCCATATTATTACTTTTCTCCCTAGTGTGCCAAAAATCCAAAATGACACACTATGACCTCTAAACCTAAAGTTGTGCCAATTTGATCAATTTATCAAACTTCTCAATTAATATTGGCACATCCTAAAATCTTTTAGGATTAACAACCAAAACACATTCCCAAGGTAACCATAACCTTGAAAATGACCTAAAGTGCCACTTTTATCATGGTTGAGTTAACTACCCACCCAATCAATGTTGGCACACCCTAAACCCATCTAGCGTGAATCAATCACACTCTTATAAACCTAAAACCTATTTGAGCTCTTAAGGTTTACTAGGTATTCCTTAGGGATGACCTCCCTAGATACCTTCCTAATGACCCTCCTAGGCTTGTTAGCTTTGGTCATTGTGGTCTTACCTAGGTTGACTCTAGAGGTAACTCCCCTTGCAACCTTCTTAGTGGCTACCCTAGGTTTCCTAGAAACCCTATCCACTAGGTACAAACCTTGGTTACTCTTAGGGATAACTTCCCTTGTAACCTTGGTCTTCCTAGACCTAATTTGTGTTCCATAATCGAATGGAACACTATGATAAGCCACCTTAGGCTTAGGTTTGTGACCCAAACCCTACTTGCCCTTGGTTGACTTTTGTCTTTTAGGTCCTAGGTGTTGACTTTGAGTCCTAGATCCTTGACTTTGACCATTAGACCCTTGAAATTGATTTTGTATCTTATTTAGGGTCTTTTCCAATTTTTCAAGCCTTGACCTCAAGGCTTGGTTCTCTAATTCTAATTGCCCAATTTTAGAATTTTTAGTTAATCCTTGGGCATGGTTCTTTCTAGGCATATGCCTAGTCCATTTAGGGTTGAGACCTAGGTGTTCTCCTATTTTCCTAATAGATTCCCTAGGTAAAACTTTTCTAGGGACATTAGTCCCAAATTTCTTCTTCTTTGAAATATTAACATTTTTGGCACCTAAACAAATATGTTTGTTATTCCTAGCATGCTTTTTATGATAAATAGAAAGATTACTAAAATTAGTTCTAGCATGCTTTTGCCTATAATTGAAAGAATGAGCATTATGAAAATATACCTTAGGGTTAGTCTTAGAGACTCCCCCTACTTGTGAAGCTCCTTCTTGCCCCTTCTTCTTCCTCATAGAGCATTGACTTTGGTAGTGTCCCGGTAGTCAGCATTTGAAGCAAATAATGTGCTCCTTGCTTTTGATGATTGGGGAACCGACATCCTTGACTTTTGGTGCCGGAGGAGCTTTCTTTATCTTCTTTGGGCACTTGCTCTTATAGTGCCCAAATTCCCTACACTCAAAACATATAATATTATTTTTATTTTAAATTACCATGTTTGAGTTACCTAGGGTGGAGGTGAGGTTATCTTGAGCTTGCTCTTCCTCTCTACCGGATGTAGATGGTTCTTCTTGTTGCTCCGGTGTTGAGGATGCTCTAGTCTCCTCCCCCTCAATCCTTGAGGTGGAGGTCTCCTCCAATTCTTCCTCTTCCTCTTCCTCCTTGGATGTTGATGGTCTCTCAACCTCCAAGTCCTCACTTCCTCGTGAGGATGATGCATTTGCCTCTTCGGTCCCTTCCTCTTGGACTGGTGATGGACTTTCATGGAGCTTGGCCACTTGACTCCATAGCTCCTTGGCATCTACATAATTACCTAACATACACAAGATATTGTTAGGTATTAAATCAATTAAAAACTTCATTACCTTATCATTTTTCTCGAAGGCTTGGACTTGCTCTTTGGTCCATCTCTTTTTCTTGAAGAATCCACCTTTTGGTCCTCTTGCATAGCTATATCCCTCCATTAAAATGGACCATTCTTCGAAGTCCCTCATCATTAGGAAGTCCTCACTTCTCGCCTTCCATTGTCTAAACCCTTCTTGTCCATAGAAGGTATAAGGGATAGGTGTGTTGATATCCCATCCTAGTTGCTCTTGGACTTCCATCTTCACCCTCTAGTTTGACTCGAGTGATGTTTTGATGTTTGATAAAGTATGTTTGACATTGATGTTTGACATTAATGTCGATTAATATGTTTTGGGGAGATTGTTTGTACAATCGACTCGAGTTATAATTGACCAGACTTGAGTTTAACTCGAAGAAGACTTTGATGGTTGACTAGGGTTGACCATGTGATTATTGTACGGGATCAGATGGCCGGCTAGAGGGGGGTGAATAGCCCTCGTTCTTTGGATGTCGGTATTTGCTCGTCTTCGTCGTGTGCTTGTCTACGATTGTTGTTAGCGCAGCGGAATACTAATACAAATATGAATACCAACAACAAATACAATCACATGCAAATACACATGATATACGTGGTTCGGAACCGAACGGTTCCTACTCCACGGGCGAGCTCCTCGAGCTCTAGTTATGCGCACGACACTAACTATAACACTCCTTTTCGACTACACGTCGGAGGTGGAGAAACCTCTCACAAGCAATTACACTAAGTAATGAAATACAAGCAATACAAAGACAAATACGAAATACACGTAAAGAACACTTTACAACGCTTGCTTTGAACCCTTTGCTTGTTGCTTGCTTTAGATGGCTCTTGAAGGTCTGGAATGCAGCAGCAATTCCCCTCCAATAGCTTCACAAAAGTCTTGGCGAAATCCTCCAACTCGAGCTCCATTTATAACTTGCATTAAGTCAAGTTGCGCCATCACCGACCGCCAAAAGGCACCCCGATCGCTCGTGTCCGTTGTCTCACAACGACCAGATCCACGTCGGACAAGTTCCAACGGATCTCCTACTACCGATCGCCGTGGGCCGGGCAATGATCGGTGACCTAGTAGTCGATCGCTCCCGGCTACGGAGCGCTCGTGTTCCCGACATTTTCCATCACCGACCGCCATCCCATGGCACCGATCCGTCCGATATCACGATCGCCACCATGGCGCTGACCGCTAAGCACCAAAACACAGCCTTACACCAGTCGAACCCTAGTCGACTTGGACCAGTCGAACTGGCACCTATGCCAGTCGACTGCCGTCGGGCAAACCTCAAACACCAAGTTGTTTGAGCCTCCGACACTCAGTCTTAGCCACTTGGCTAAGTCTACATCCCTCATGGAGTTCCCCACCGAAGCTCTCTTCCCGCGGCCGACGTCCCTCCGATGCGCCAAGCGCACGGCTTCGCAACGCCATCCTTCGCGTCTCATACCCTAGAAGTATGCTTCCCTTTGGGCTCACTCCATTCGCTCCCCGTCCGGCGGTCCCTCGGATGCACCAAGCGCACGGCTTCGCAATGCCATCCTTCACCGACTCAAGGACCCCGAGCCTAGTGAACTTACCAAGTCCTCAAGACTTCCCACATGCACCAAGCGCACGGCTTCGCAATGCATTTCTCACCAAGCACCAAGCGCACGGCTTCGCAATGCTTTGGACTTTCCACATGCCAAGGCTTCCCCCTTGGACTTCCACACCAAGCTCCATGCTTGGATTTTCCATGCCAACCCCATGTTGGACTTTCCCATGACAATCCCATGTCATGAGTTTTGTCTATCATCAAAATACCATCAAGGTACTGCTCGAGTCAAACTCGAGTCAACCTGGGCCGATTGGACCAACAATCTCCCCCTTTTTGATGATTGACAAAACTCCCATCTCAAGTCTACTAATTCTCCCATATTGGCAATTCTCATATCCCAATGACCCAATGAGAATTCCAACGAACCCTAATTGGTAACTTGGTAACTTCTCCCCCTTTTTGACATTACATCAAAAAGGTCCTCCCCAAGGGTATGAATGTCTCATATCCCAATGAGATCTTACAATCTCTCCCTTGGAGGAACACATGCCTACAATCTTTCTAGTGATCCCATATCACTTAAAGAGAGGCAACCCAATTTCCTCCCATGAGGAAATACACATCCATCTTCCCATGATGGATACCTCCCCCTAGAGGCTTGCTCCCCCTTGACCATTGTACCAACAATGTCCTTGGAGAGTCCCTAAGCCAATAGGAACATTAACCAAATCAAAATTAAGGCAAAGTTCAACAATGAACTCTCTTCCACCTTAAAGTTGATACTCACCCTCAACCCAACTCCTAATCCATATCCGATGGATTTCCACCCTCTCTAATGCTCTCCCAAGCATATCCTAGGGTTAGGAGTGGTTAGGGGACCAAAACATGCTGAACATGGGCCTAACCAATAAGATTTACCCGAAATCAGCTGGCAATGATCAAATCAAATCATTTGCCACCCATCGATCGCTACATGGCATACGATCGATAATCAGATTTTGGCATTTCGAAATGACGAATTCATAAGTAAATATACATAAGTTGATAAATATTGAAATTTAGTATGTATATTACTTATTACAAACATTATGGGTGAAAAATATTGGAAAATTATTTTACCCATTAAACTAGGAGATTGATACAAAGTTCAAAAGTTTAGAAAAGCTTCAATAAAGAGCCCTCTTTGTATCATCCCATTCAATGGTGATAGCTATCAAAAGATAGGCTTCACCAAGGTTTTTCAAAATGTTTTCAAAATGTTTTTCAAACCTTTATTTTCTTTTTCCTAAACATCTCACCAATATCAAGATGTGTAAAACACATACAAGTCAAATTTTTGTGAGATGTGGGTTTTTATTCTTTAAATGGTCTCATGCATATTTCTAGGCAATATTATTTGATTCCCATCAAATCATGCCATAGTCCTTAATTTCATTTTAATTTATGCATGATGATGATTATGGCATAGATATGATATAAGATAGAAACATATGCCAATATCATGATGTCATGGCATGTGAATGATAACTAAGCATACATGACATCTAAACATAACTTTAAACATGATCATGACATTTTTATAGATAAAATGAAAATGATGTCATGACATGGCAAGGCAAATAAAGCATGGCAAGAAAAATATACTAAGGTATAAAATACCTAAGTGTTAAAATTAATTTGCCATTTCTAGGGATTAAATTCATTTTGCCTTAATACCATTAATTTCCCTAGTGTGCCAAAAACCCAAAATGGCACACCATGACTTCTATGACCTAATTGTGCCAATTTAAATCATTTTTAACTTCTCAAGCATAATGGCACATCCTAATGTGTCAACTCTACTATGGTTAGGTTAACTACCCATCCACTTAGGGTTGACACACCCTAACCCATTTAGCGTGAATAGATCACGCTCTTAGGAACCCAATATCTATTGGAGCTCCTTGGGTTAACAAGGTATTCCCTAGGGATAACTTCCCTAGATACCTTCCTAATGACCCTTTTTGGCTTTGGAGCCTTAGTCAAATGGGTCAACTCTAGAGGTGACTCCTCCATTGACCTTCTTAGTGGCTTTCTTGGTTTTCCTTAGGTCCTTAGCCACCAAGCAAACACCATGGCTAGACTTAGGGATAGCTTCCCTATTAGCCTTGGTTTTCCTAGACCTAGAAATTGTTCCATAATCAAATGGAACATTATGATAAGTCTTCTTGGGCTTAGGTTTGTGACCCAAACCTTCCTTGCCCATAGACCGTTTTTGAACCTTAGGTCTTGACTTTTGGGCATTTGACCCTAGAATTGAATTTTATATGATTCTAAGGGTTTTCTCTATTTTCTTAAGTCTTGATCTCAAGACTTGGTTTTCTAGCTCTAATTTTCCCATTTTTGAATTTTCATTAGGTTTAAGGGAAATGTTTTTCTTTTTAGGCATATGCCTAGATTTCTTGGGATTAACACCCAAGTTTTCTTCAATTTTCCTAATTGACTCCCTAGGTAATATAGGTATAGTGTTTTGGGTCCTAGATTTGTCCTTAGTTATATGAACACGCTTGGCACCTAGACAATACACCTTATTATTTCTCTAAGCATGCTTTTCATTGATAATGGCAAGAGAACTAAAATAATTCTTAGCATGCTTTTTAACTCTAGGAATTAAAGGTGCATTAAGTAAATTTACCTTAGGGTTAGCTTGGGAAGCTCCCCCTACATGAATTACACCTTCTTGCCCTTTCTTCCTCCCGCTAGGGCATTGGCAGTTCTTTTGATTGCATTTAAAGCACATAATGTGCTCTTTGCTCTTGATTTTGGGAACACCGGCATCCTTTGACTTTGGATTGACTTTTGGTGTCGATGCCTTCTTCTTAGCCAATTTAGGGCATTTGCTCTTGTAATGCCCTTTCTCCCTACACTCAAAGCATATTATGTGATTTTTATTTAAAATTACAACACTTGAGTTACCTAGGGAGGTGGTGGAGGCCTCTTCACTTCTTCCGGAGGTAGAAGCTTCATCTTGACCTTTCTCCGGAGTAGAAACCGTTTCCTCCCCCTCAATGCTAGAGGTGGAGGTCTCCACCAAATCATCCACATCTTCAAAAGTGGATGATGATTCTTCTTCGACATTCTCCTCTACTTGTGCCGATTGGGAATTTTCTTGGAATTTCATTACCTTATTCCATAATTCCCTTGCATCCCTATAATCACCTAATCTAGACCAAATAGTGTTAGGTAACAAATCACTAATCAACTTGATTACCTTGAGATTTGTCTTGAAGTCTTTGATTTGGTCTTGGGTCCATTTTGACTTCTCAATTTGCCTATTTCTTTCATCCCTAGGCAATTCGAAACCGTTTTCTAAGATTAGCATAAAATCAAAATCGGTTTCTAGGTATACCTCCATTTTTCTTCTCCACCATAGAAAGTCTCCTTCGAATTTTGGTGGTTGAAGGTTGTAGCTGGCCATCTTGAATTGCTCTCGTGGCGGTTAGTCCTTGAAGAGCGACCTCTGCTCTGATACCACTTGTACGGGATCAGATGGCCGGCTAGAGGGGGGTGAATAACCCTCGTTCTTTGGATGTCGGTATTTGCTCGTCTTCGTCGTGTGCTTGTCTACGATTGTTGTTAGCGCAGCGGAATACTAATACCAACAACAAATACAATCACATGCAAATACACACGATATCGTGGTTGAACGAAGCGGTTCCTACTCCAGGCGAGCTCCTCGAGCTCTAGTTATCGCATACGACACTAACTATAACACTCCTTCGACTACGTCGGAGGTGGAGAAACCTCTCACAAGCAATTACACTAAGTAATGAAATACAAGCAATACAAAGACAAATACGAAATACACGTAAAGAACACTTTACAACGCTTGCTTTGAACCCTTTGCTTGTTGCTTGCTTTAGATGACTCTTGAAGGTCTGGAATGCAGCAGCAATTCCCCTCCAATAGCTTCACAAAAGTCTTGGCGAAATCCTCCAACTCGAGCTCCATTTATAACCTGCATCAAGTTTATTTTCGCCCCATCGATCGTGCCAAAGGCCCGATCATTGCCCCTGTGTCCGTTGTCTCACAGCGGCGGATCCACGTCGGACAAGTTCAGCGGATCACCTACGATCATTGCCGGTCCATGGCGATGGTAGTAACTAATAATCATTGCCCGATCGGCTCACGAAGCGATCAATGCTCGACACTTCCATCGATCATTGCCATCCCTCGATGGTATTTGCTTTATCGGCTTATCGATCGATTACCCGATCATAGCGATCGTCGCATTTACCATTTTCCATACTAACCTCTTACTGCAGGGAAGTGGCCAGTGTTGGGATGTATACTGAAAGCCTAGCTCTTTTGTATGAACATCTTTATTTTGAAATAAGAATCACATGATCATTGTTTGCATATTTTTATGGTTATGCAATATTGTCTAATACCTTACATTGTAGATAACATGGTGTGTGGTGTCACACGGGAGATCATGTTATCGGCTCCTTGTAAAGTATAAGTAAAGGCTCACAACCGAGATGGCTTTGGACAAACCATCGGAATGGTTGTAGTGTGATTTGGTATTGGTTTGTCTTGACCATAGAATCACACTAGTGCACTTTGTGTGTATTGAGCAAGACCGACACAGAAGTGATTCGATTTATTGCTGACTACATAATCGAATCGGACCTCAGATATTATTTAGTACATGCTCTTAATCCCGATATAATAACGGGCACATATACTTGGTACTCATCTCTTTGATTTACCAATGGGCGAGATTTATAGATTAAATCGATAGACTCGGTAAGTTGGGAGATGATATTATTTATATGGTGTGCCGTTGATTATAGGAGGAAACCGTGTCCTATATATTAGGATGATGATGTCCCCTTGAGGAGCTCATAAGGTTCATCATATAAACCTCCGCAGTGGACTAGGTCCCATGATGAAAAGGTTGAGTGGTACTACTCATGGAGTTAGATGTCGATTAATTAATGGTCAGTAAATTAATTAATCGACGGACATTCGAGATCTTAAACACGGGGAGAAAATGTACAAATAATATATGGAGCCCATATTATCATATGGGGGTTGGTGAGGTAGATCAATGATGGACCTTTAGTGGATTGGACCATCATTAGTGGATCAGACTTTATGTGGGCTTGATCCATGGGTGGCCAAGACCCAACTCCTCCTCATGGTCCCTAATGTAGCCCATTAACACCTCAAGATGCTTAGATCCAATGGATAGAAACAAAACACTAAGATCCATTGGTAGAGATTAAATTTCTAAGATCAAGCGGTTGAGATTAAATCTCTAGATCCGACGGTTGAGATTAAATCCCTAGAACCAATGGAGGAGATTAATTCATGACTTATCCCTAACTCTATAAAAGGAGGGCATGGGAAGTGGTCGTGGATAACATCATAGGGAGGGAGCAAGGCTTGGGCGGCAAGAATAGGGCAATCCTAGTTGAGATAGGATTGGAATTAGGGTTAGGGTTTGGAAGCAAGGGTGGCACCAAATAAGGCAAGTTTTCCTTCTTCTTCCTTGCCTTGTGGCCAACGTCCAGCAGCTATTCCAGCCCTTCCCAGCCCTTGGCCAAAACACTCCCTCTCTTCTCCTTAGGTGGTGGAAACAAGATATAGGGTTTCCTTGGTGTCTTGGTAGTTTTCCATCATCTTCTTCTCCTTCTAGTTGGTCAAGGCAAGAACTTCTATAGTTCTTTGTTGGTTGAGTTTTTGAAGGAGAAAAACATTGTTTCTCTTCTTCCTCTTGCTTGGGAAAAGCAAGGAAGGAAGTTTTGCGATCTAGGAGCTTCGACTTTTGGTGGATCGTCGCCCACACGACGTCCAAAAGGAGGAGGGTCATACATTAGAAGACCAAGAGGTATAACTATTCTTCTATCTCTTTTATTCATTGCTTGTGTTTGTTTTTCAAAATATAAGCATGTTATATTTCTGTAAATAGGCTAAATAATACTTGGATCCCGAGTATAAATACAAAAACCGGCGATCCGGACATCGTCTATTCCGCGGCTACTCGTAGAATAGAGAATGGTCGCTTGAACAACTAGTTTGTTCAAGTGACCTCTCTAAATGAATAGCACGACGATGACTTGGTTGCTTTGGGAATCCCTTTTGTCTAAGATTAAATTTTTAATCCGGGGACATCAAAGGGATCACCATGGTCAAGCAACCGAGGTGAAGGGGAAGCGAAGTTTCCCCTCACGGATCAACCCCAACAGCCAGGCTGACAGTCGACTGCTGGCCATTGGGCAGTCGACTGATGCACATCAGTCGACTGATGGAAGACATCAGTTGACTGATGGTGACGAATAACCCTTTTGTGCTAGGTCAAAATGGATAATATTTGACACGACCACTTCGCAATAAAATATGGTACCACCTCGTGATCAGTTCCAAAAGATGAGGAGACTTATTCTAAGGCAAAACTCTATGAAAGGAGGGGAGGACTTCAACTCTAAAAAATCATCAAGATTATTCTTAAGTGCTCCTACAATGCCAAAACTCCAACACCGTCATAACGCCGACGCGATGCCAAGCTTTCATCTTCTTCATCGGCAGCAGCAACAAATAATATTTTTGTTTATTGTATTCTTTGTTTTAATCGTAACAAGGTGAGGTAGATTTGTTGCCTCATCCTCATGCTTTAGGTTTTGTGATCATTGTCTCCTACCTCCAATGAGGAGGAGACCTTATAGTGGATTACCCCTTCGTACGCAGTCAAGGATCGTGGGGCCTTGGAGTAGCAACCGCTGGGTTGTGAACCAAGTAAAAATAAACTTGTCTTTTTTATTTTTCCGCTGTGCTTGCTCGTATATCGAATGAATGAAAAGAAAAGTTTTACGCTCGCTATTCACCCCCCTCTAGCGACTCTTCTTGATCCAACACTTAAGGGTTTTTGTAATGGAACGGTTCAAGGTTTTGGAAACCCTAGCCGTTTTTCTCTTCTCCTCCTTTATTGTTGCCACCCAACCCTAGGAGAGGTGTGGTTGCCGCCCAAGCTCCTTGTGCCGACGCCCATTAGAGTTGCTGCTCCTCTTTCTTGCCGCCAACCATCCACCGGTCGTTGACAACTCCTCCGGCCATCCTCCCTTAGTTGCCGACCATCAAGGGCAGCCGACCAAGTCTTTGGTCGACCATCTCCACCAAAACAAGTTGTCCAGTATTGGACAGCTTGTTGTCCTCTTCGTGGAGAGGTCATTTGGTCGATGTTTTACGCTCCGGCAGAGACCTACTTGTCGGGGATTGGATCTCCGACAATCCCCTTTAGTGGAGGACCAAGTTTTTGTCAATTTGTTGACGGAAACTGCTTCTGAGAAGCAAGTTCATGGAACTCGATTTTTTTATCCGAATTTGATTCGGATTGTGATCGTCTCTCAGATCACAACGACTTCAACGCGAAACTAGTACCTCTCGTGAAGTCGGGGCTCGTGGCTTTTGCGAAGCTATCCTGGCGATACTCGGCGTGGATACGGATAGAGGTGAAACTCGCGAGGGTCGCTCGGTTGATGCCATTTTCGCTTCACGTAATTCGTCAGGTATACCTAGATTAGTTTCTTTATTGCAAAATTTGAAATAGCGATTATGTCTACACTTGATGTATCCTTGCATGTGTGTGGTGTGTGTTGTAATAAATTAGTTTATTACTTATTTTTACTTCTGCTGTGTGCATGTTTACGAAACATGTTTGAATGCACACCCATGTCGGTGCCGGAAAAACCCAACAGTGGTATCAGAGCCCGACTGTGTTTCGACATAATCGTAAAATTATTTTGCAATAGTCATAATTTTATTTTTGGAAATTTTCTACTTTTGGAAAGTTTAGAAATAATTATGAAAATTTTAATTTGTAAAGAAATTCAAGTTGGAAATTTTCTAATGTGATTTGGAAATTACAATTTAGGAAATTTGTTTCCTAAATTAAATTTGAATTTCCTTAATTAATATTTTCCATAAATAAAATATGTGATTAAATTTAGAAATTTATTTCCTAATTTAATTGGGATTTGATTTGGGAAATCAAATCGCAAATGTATTTTATTTCCAAAATTAATGTTTGATATAAGTTGTACATATTCATGTAATGTTTGCATTAGATTCGAATATCATGCGTGTAAGTGATGTAGATGTATCATGTGTGTCATGCCATGTAGATAATGTTTATGAGGATGATGCGCTAGATCCCTTACACAATATAAAGCGTTACACCTTCCGTTAATGCGTTAGAAAGTTCGTTCTTGTTTGGGTTGTTGGACTCTCTCAAGCGGATCGAATAAAAATAAATGATAGCGAAATAGTTTATACCAATATGATAAGGATATAGCGTTGGTTGAAAGAGTTCCTACTCCGGATCGGGCTAATTGGCTCTTGAATGCACTCACTCACTAATAAAACTCCTTCTATGACACAAGTCGGAGGTGGAGAAATCTCTTGAACTCTCTCAGTAATGTGAAATACAACAAGCATATGATGAAATACTTCGTAATGAGACTGATGACTTACGAAATTCTTAGTTGCTTGATTTGCACATTGCCTTGTGATAGTTGCAAATGACGATTTGCATGTGATACATCACCCGTAGATAAATCATGACTTGTTGGACTCTCTCAGTGTTCTTATCTGTCGGTGGATATCAACCCGATCGGAGATGGACCTACGATCGATGCCAGAGTCAGCGGATGCCGCTATCGCGGAGGTCGGGTGATCGGTGCGATCGACTGGCCGGTCGATGGATCTAGCGTCGTGTGCGGTCAATCGATCGACTGAGCGCGTGACGATAATAAAGCGATCGCAATCTGATCAGACTCGGTCGAACGGCATTGGAATAGTCGCACCTCGAATGAGGTTTTAACCCAAGTATCCGTACTTGCTAACCACCAGCCTGAACAAGCCTTCTAGCCACCTCCAGAAACCTCACGCCTCTCGGATCCCTCCAGTCATCCATGACTTGTTCATCCTCCGCGCTACTTTACGGATGCTTCCATGGCTATGTGCTTGATCTTTGTCTACCTTAGACTTGGACTTGGAAAGCACTCAAGCTTGGACTTCATCCTTACAACCATTGACTTATCTTGCCAAGACTCCGCTTGGACTTTACTGCACTTGGATTTCCAATATCAAGCCCATGCTTGGACTTCTCATGCCAAGACTCAAGCTTGGACTTTCGTGCAGACCCATGTTGGACTTTCCAACTCAAGATCATGCTTGGACTTTCCATGCCAAGCCCCATGCTTGGACTTTTCATGCCAAGTACCCTTGGACTTCTCTTTGGACTTTACGCCCAAGTGTCCATGCTTGGACTTTTCATCCATAAGTATCGAGACTTGGTCTTTATCAGCCAGACGACTTAAACTCCCAAAAGCAATCAACATCGATGTCATATGTTTTTGTCGAAACATCAAAATCACTCGAGTCGAGCTCGAGTCTGGTGAATCGTGACTGGGCGATTGTACCAATCTCCCCCCTTTTGATGTTTGACAAAAAAATAAGCAAATCATTTGAGTTAGACCACTAACTCAAATCCCTTACCAATTATCCCAAATTGTAAATTTCTCCCCAAACATTGGACTTCTCATGTTATGTTCTCCCCGAACATTTCTCCCCCTTTTTGACTAACATCAAAGGTTTTCTCTCAGGAATGTCTCATGTCCCAATGAGATCTTACAATCTCCCCTTGGACAAAAATACCTAGGATGTCTTCCTGGTGATAAGTCATATCACTCAAGAGAGGCAATCCCTCTCCCAATTTCCAAATTGGGTATCTTGATGATACTCTCCCAATAACTTCTCCTCTTGAAAAATAGGAACTCTAAACCATCAAAATTAAGGTTCTAAGTTCAACATAGAACTTTTACTCACCTAAATTTGATACTTTGACCTAACATAACTCTAATCCATATCGATGGATTTTCACCCTTCATAATGCTTCCCCAAGCATATCCTAGGGTTAGGAGTGGTTAGGAACCTTTACCATAGCTGAACACGGGCTAAACAAACCTTGTTAACCGAAATCAGACTGGCGATCGACTCAGCGATGTCGATCGATTGCCACTCTCATCGATCATTGCCGCAAGTAGCGGTCGTCGAAAATTCAATTTATCGAGATCAATTTGAAAATTCATAAATAATTATCGTATATCGAAAAATCACGAAATTTGATCGTATAATACTTATGACCAAAACAATGGGTGAAAAATGTTTGAAAATTATTTTACCCATAAAATAGTGAGTTTGATACAAAATTCAAAAGTGAAAATTTTCAATGTTTTGGCTCACTTTGTATCAATCTCATCGATAGTGATTGCTATCAAAGATAGACTTCACCAAGGTTTTCAAAATGATTTTAAAATGTTTTCAAAACCTTATTTTGGATCATATTCCTTGGGCTCTATGTACATGACTTGTACACAAGCTTTCCCAACGATCCACCAGTAAAATTAGATGAGTTTGGTTCATCTAGATGCAAAAACTATGCACCTTGAACTCAACTCATATCCTAGCATCTCACATGTATCTAGGGTGTATAAATACACATACATGTCAATTGGATGTGAGATGTGGGTTTTGTTCTCCCTAAACTAGGGTTTCATGCATTTTTCTAAGGCAACTCTACTTGATTCCCTTATAAATGGGACTCCAAGTCATGCCATAGTCCTTAAATCAATTTTAATCAATTTAGATGCATGAAAATGATCATGGCATAATGATAGAAAAATAAATCATGGCCAATGATCATGATGTCATGGCATATGATGAAATCTAAAAACACATGACATTTAATACCTTACTCCTAAGCATGATCATGACATTTAGATGATAAAAGTAAACATGATGTCATGTCATGGCATATGGCAAACAAATCATGGCATATAAAATATATAGGTA
This sequence comes from Wurfbainia villosa, assembly GCA_025175895.1. Taxonomy (NCBI): domain Eukaryota; kingdom Viridiplantae; phylum Streptophyta; class Magnoliopsida; order Zingiberales; family Zingiberaceae; genus Wurfbainia; species Wurfbainia villosa. The sequence goes on from CM045990.1 coordinate 37,629,375, forward strand.
TAATAACACCTAAAGTTTAATATTAATTGCCATTTGTTGGGATTAAACATATTTTGCCATATTAACCTAATCTCCCTAGTGTGCCAAAAACCCAAAATGGCACACCAACCTCTAAACCTAAATTGTGCCAAAATGATCATTTTATCAAACTTCATAATTAATATTGGCACATCCTAAAATCTTTTAGGATTAAAAACTCAAATGTATTTTCAAGGTAACCATAACCTTGAAAATAACCTAAAGTGTCACCTTTGTTATGGTTGAGTTAACTACCCATCCAATCAAGGTTGACACACCCTAAACCCATCTTAGCGTGAATCAATCACGCTCTTAGGAACCCAAAAACGATTTGAACTCCTAGGGTTACTTAGGTATTCCTTAGGGATAGCTTCCCTAGATACCTTCCTAATGACCCTCCTAGGCTTGTTAGCCTTGGTCAATTGGGTCTTACCTAGGTTGACTCTAGGGGTGACTCCCCTTACAACCTTCTTAATGGCCACCCTAGGTTTCCTAGAAACCCTAGCCACTAGACACACCCTTTGGTCAACTCTAGGGATGACTTCCCTAATGACCTTGGTCTTCCTAGACCTAGTTTGTGTTCCATAATCAAATGAAACACTATGATAAGCCACCTTAGGCTTAGGTTTGTGACCCAAACCTTGCTTGCCCTTGGATGACTTTTGACTCTTAGGTCTTAAGTGTTGACTTTGACTTTTTGACCTAGGAGTTTGACCATTAGACCCTTGAACTTGATTTTGTATATTTCTAAGGGTCTTTTCTAATTTCTCAAGCCTTGACCTCAAGGCTTGGTTCTCTAATTCTAATTGCCCAATTTTCGAATTTTGATTTAAGTCTTGGGCATTGGATTTTCTAGGCATATACCTAGTCCACTTAGGATTGAAACCTAGGTGCTCTTGCACCTTTCTAATGGTCTCCCTAGGTAAAATTGGTCTAGTGTTATTTGACCTAGGTTTATCCTTAGATGAATTATTTTTAGGGACATTAGTCCCAAATTTCTTCCTATTATCTAAGTGAATATTTTTAGCTCCTAAGCAATATTCTCTATTTCTAGCATGCTCTTTTTGATAAATAGCAAGATTGCTAAAATTATTTCTAGCATGCTTTTGACTATAAGAATTAGAAAGAACATTATTAAAATATACCTTAGGGTTAGCCTTAGCTCCCCCTACTTGTGTAGCTCCTTCTTGCCCCTTCTTCTTCCCTCTTAGGAATTGACTCCGGTAATGTCCCGGTAGCCGACATTTGAAGCAAATCACTTGCTCCTTGCTCTTTTGTATTGAGGGACCGACATCCTTAACTTTTGGAGCTGGTGGAGCTTTCCTAATCTTCTTTGGGCACTTGCTCTTATAGTGCCCGGTTTCCCTACACTCAAAACATATCATATGCATTTTATTATTAACACATATGTTTGAGTTACCTAGGTCAATGGAGACCGGAATTGGACTTTGGGCTTCTTCATCTTGACCGGATGTCAAAGCTTCTTCTTGATGTTCCGGTGTGGAAATTCTCTCCTCCCCCTCAATCCTTGAGGTGGATGCTTCTTCCACTTCCTCCACCTCTTCTGATCCGGATGTTGATTCTCTATCAACCTCTGAATCCTCAAGCTCTTTAGATGATGATGTACTTGCTTGAGCTTGAGAGGGCGAGCACTCCTCTTCTCCTTCTTCTTCTTGGACTGATGATGGATTTTCATGAAGCTTGGCCAAATCGCTCCATAGCTCCTTGGCATCCACATAATCACCTAGGCTACACAAGAGGTCATTAGGAATTAAATCAAAAATGAATTTGATTACCTTCTTATTTTTATCGAATTGTTGGAGTTGCTCCTCACTCCACTTCTTCTTCTTGAGAAACCCTCCCTTTGGTCCCTTAGGATATTCAAATCCTTCCATCAACGCGGACCACTCCTCAAGGTCTCATCATCAGGAAGTCTTCAATTCTTGACTTCCATTGTTTAAACCCTTCTTGTCCATAGAAGGTATAGGGGATAGGTGTGTTGATATCCCATCCAAGCTTGTCTTGGAATTCCATCTTCCCTCTAGCGTTTTAGCTCCTGGCGGTTAGTCCGTAGAAGAGTCCCAGGCTCTGATACCACTTGTTGGGAATTGAATGCCCGCTAGAGGGGGGTGAATAGCGCGATATCGTACGTCGATGGAAATCGTTCGCGTGCTTGTCTACAATTTTCGTTAGCGCAGCGGAAACAAAGATAATAAAGCAATAACGAAAATACAAACACACAAACGCAAGGATATAACGTGGTTCGGAACCGAACCGGTTCCTACTCCACGGATCGAGCTCTAAAGAGCTCTAGCGATGCCAATGCAATCACTAATCACAAATACTCCTTGACACAAGTCGGAGGCGGAGAAACCTCGTACAAAAGATTACAACAATAATCTAAACGGATACAAGCAAATACAATAGTGAAATACAATGCAAGTAAAGAAAACTACTTTACAAGAGCACTTTGGTTGCTTGATCTTTGGTTGCCTTGGACTAGCCTTGAAGGACTGGAAGAGCACCAACAATTCCCCTTCAAATCGCCCAAGAAAACCGCTCAATCCTCCACGAATAGCCGCTTAACTCAGACGGCCGATTGCTATCACCGATCACATAAGTCTCCGATCGATGCCATCGCTTGTCGTGAGACAATGGCTCAATCCACGTTAGAAAAGTTTCAATGGGACTCTTGGCGATCGCCAACATTGGTAGCCGATCGTCACCGGTAGTCGACCGCTACCGACTACGGAGCATTCTCGCGCTGGCCGAACCGGGCGATCGCATCCTTGGCGCCGATCGCCTCCCATGAGCATTCGACTGCCAGAGCCCTTAAAGCTCTCAAACGGCAAATCGAACTGTCGACTCGCAAATGAACCGGCCATAATGCCAGTCGACTGCCAACCTCAAGAATGAGGTTTTAACCCAAGTATGGTGCCCCCATACTTGCTAGACCACCCTTAGCCTATACCTAAGCCTTCTAGCCACCTCCATCAGCCTCACGCCTCTCGGATCCCTCCAAGTCATCCATGACTTGTTCATCCATCGCGCTAACTTCCAGGTGCTTCCATCGGCTATGTCATGCTAACGGTGTCTACACCGCCAAGGCACATTGGACTTACGCTGCCAAGACTCCGCTTGGACTTTACGCCGCCAATATCAATCCCCTTGGACTTCCCAAATGCCAAGACTCAAGCTTGGACTTTCCCTTGCCAACCCATGTTGGACTTTCCATGCTAAGACCCATGCTTGGACTTTCCATTTGCCAAGACCCATGCTTAGACTTCTCATTTGCCAAGACCCATGCTTGGACTTCCCATTTGCCAAGAGCTCAAGACTTGGACTTTCCCAATTGCCAAGTGTCCCACTTGGACTTTCCATGCCAAGTACCCATGACTTGGACTTTACCTTGCCAAGACCCATGCTTGGACTTTCCCATAATCACATGGTCAACCCTGGTCAACCATCAAGTCAATTATAACCTGGGTCGATTGTATAAACGATCTCCCCAACATATTAACCGACATCAATGTCCAACATCAATGTCAATCCTATGTCAAACATACTTTGTCAAACATCAAAACATTACTCGAGTCAAACTCGAGTCCTGGTCAATCGTGACCTGGGCCGATTGCACCAACACGATCTCCCGAATTGATTTTAATGGTTTTACGAATTCAAAAAATGAATGGGATTTAATAAATGTATGATGATGAATTTTAAAATCATTTTCTCATATATGCTCGATTTGTATTTCTAGGTTAATCGCTTGATCATGATGCCTTTAAATTTGCGCTCTATTTTGGATTAGAATAAAATGACTGGGCCGAACTTCTTGGACTGGCTTAGAAACTTGAGATATGTTCTCAAGGCTGAAAAGCTTGTGTATGTCCTAGAAGCGCCTCTTCCCGCCCGTCCTAGTGATGACACAACTCCGGATCAATTGTTGGCCCATTAGAAATATGTGAGTGATTCTGAAGTAGTGAGTTGCATCATGCTAGCCGTGATGGTACCCGAGCTGCGGAAGCAACATGAGCATATGAATGCTCATACCATAGTCTTTCATCTTTATGAGTTGTTTGATGAACAAGTGAGATCCGAAAGGTTCGAAGTCTCCAAGCTCCTCTTCACCTCTATGATGCAAGAAGCTTCATCTATGGTACTGCTCAACATGCTGAAGACTATGGAGCCTTCTGTGAAGCATGAGCAGGGGACGATGATGTTAGTTGATTCCTCGAAGAAAGGTTCTAAGAGAAAGTCAAAGGAACAACAGAAGGGGAAGAAGAAAAGGGCTAAAAAGGCAGAACTAGCTCAAAAGGGCACTTGCCATCATTGCGGCAAGGAGGGCCATTGGCGAAGAAACTACAAGATTTATCTTGAGTCTGTGAAGAAGAAGAATGCATCTGATGCCCCATCCTCTTCAGATATCTTCGTTATTGATTGTCATTATATTTTTTTAGAAACTTGGGTATTGGATACCGGGTGTGGCTCACATATATGTAATGATATACGTGAGCTAAGGAATAGAAGAAGACTCGTCAAGGGAGAGTCAAATTTATGTGTTGGAAATGGTGCAAAGGTTGCTGCACTCGCCATCGGAACGTATTTGTTGAAACACCCTGCAGGACTTGTCTTAGAACTGGACAATTACTTTTTTGTTCCTTTGTTGATAAAGAACATCATTTCTATTTCTTGTTTAAATAGAAATGGATACCATTTAACTTTTAGTAACAATTGTTGTTACATAACTTTGAATGACGTTCTTTATGGGACTGAAACTTTAAGCAGTGGTATTTATACATTGTACGTATCTAGTGACATTTTCAATATCGAAGTGAGCAACAAATGTGCTCGAAAAGATAATCAATTAGACTCCTACATGTGACATTGTCATCTTGGCCATGTGAGAAAGAAACACATGTCCGAATTACACCGATTTGGAATTCTGGAATCGTTTGAATTAGATTCATATGATACATGCGAATCATGCTTAAAGGGCAAGATGATCAAGTTACGTTTTACTGGAAAAGGTGAACTGGTAGGAGAGTTGCTTGGTCTAATATATACTGATGTATGCGGACCTATGTCAACTCAAGCTCTAGGAGGCTATAGCTATTTCATTACCTTCACCGATGATCACTCACGGTTTGGGTATGTGTTCTTGATGAAACACAAGTCTGAAGCCTTTCAAAGGTTTAAAGAATTCAAAAATGAAGTAGAGAAACAACTTGACAAGAGTATTAAAATACTTCGATTGGATCGAGGTGGTGAATACTTGAGTCAAGAGTTTTTAGATTATCTGAGGGACAATGGTATATTGTTTCAATGGACTCCGCCATATACACCGCAGCTGAATGGTGTATCTGAGAGGCGAAATCGAACCTTGTTGGACATGGTTAGGTCGATGATGAATCATGCAAATCTTCCCAAGTCCTTTTGGGGCTATACACTTTAGACAGCTGTTTACTTGCTAAACAGAGTCCCGACCAAGGTAGTATTTACTACTCCATATGAGATATGGAATAGTAAGAAACCTTATTTATCTTACTTGAAGATTTGGGGTTGTCTTGCTTATGTGAAGCGAACTGTATCAGACAAACTGGATGCTAAGTCTGATAAATGTTTATTTATTGGATACCCTAAGGAATCGAGGGGTTATCAATTCTATCATCCTGTGGAACAAAAGGTGTTTGTTTCAAGGCATGCTGTGTTTCTAGAGAAAGAGTTTCTCTTGCAAGAAAACAGTGGGAGTTCCGTTGAACTTGAGGAGGTTCAAGAGACTCCAGTAGACATTGAGGAGATACCTGGTCAAACACCTCAATCGATAATTGATGAGACATTGGCTGAACCTATTATGACACCAAATCTTCGTAGATCTAGTAGGACACACAACATTCCTGAGAGATATGGATTTCTTGTAAGCGAATCGAACGACGTGTTATTCATTGACGATGAGGAGCCTACCAGTTATGAAGAAGTTTTGAAAAGTTTAGAAAGGAACAAATGGCTTGATGTCATGAAGTTGGAAATGAATTCCATGTATGAAAATCAAGTTTGGAACTTGATGGACCCACTTAAAGGCATAAAGCCTATAGGGTGCAAGTAGGTTTTCAAGAAGAAAATTCACATGGATGGTAATGTGATTACTTATAAGGCTAGATTAGTGGCGAAAGGCTATCGTCAAAAGCAAGGTGTTGATTATGATGATACCTATTCACCAGTAGCTATGCCTAAATTCATTCGGATGCTCCTGGCTATAATGACTCATTATGATTATGAGATATGGCAGATGGATGTGAAAATGACTTTTCTTAATGGAAACCTCCTCGAGGACGTGTATATGATACATCCTGAGGGTTTCACATCGGTTGATAAAACCAAGGTATGCAAACTTTGACGGTCCATTTATGAACTGAAGCAAGCATCCAGGAGCTGGAATATCCGTTTTTATGAGACAATCAAAAAGTTTGATTTCTCACAAAATTCGAACGAGCCTTGTGTGTACAAGAAGGTTAGTGGGAGTGTAGTCGTATTCCTAGTGTTGTATGTCGATGATATATTACTTATTGGAAATGATATATCTGTCTTATAGTCAGTCAAAATTTGGTTATCTAAAATATTCTCCATGAAAGACCTGGGAGAAACGACCTACATCCTCGGGATCAAGATCTATAGAGATAGATCGAAAAGTTGCTTGGTCTTTCACAGTCTACATATATAGACCGAGTGATAAAGAGGTTTAACATGTCGGAATCCAAGAAAGGTTTCCTTTCCATCAGGCATGGGATACACCTTTCAAATTCTATGTGTCCACGCACAGAAGACAAGAGGATTTGCATGAGTAAGATTCCCTATGCATCCGCAATAGGATCTATCATGTATGCTATGTTATGTATGAGGCCCGATGTATCATATGCTCTGAGTGTCATGAGCAGATACAAATCTGATCTAGGAATGGATCATTGGGCGGCTGCTAAAACAATTCTTAAGTACTTAAGAAGAACTAAGGATGTGTTCCAAATATATGGAGAGGGTGATATGGTAATACGTGGGTAATCGGATGTCAGTTTCCAGACAGACAGGGATGATTCCAGGTCTCAGTCTGGGTACATATTTACCTTGAATAGAGGCACAATAAGTTGGAAAGATTCCAAGCAAGATACTGTAATGGATTCTGCCACTGAGGCAGAATACATTGCAGTTTCGGAAACAACAAAGGAAGTGGTTTGGATTAAGAAGTTCGTATCGAAACTTGATGTGGTCTCATCAACGATCCAAACATGTGCTTCGCCACTATCATTTGATCAGAGACATCATAAGTGGGAAGGAAATACAAATCGAAAAAATTCCCACTGAAAGGAACTTAGTGGATCCTTTAACTAAGACCTTACCTCAAAGTAAGTTTGAGGGTCATGTTAGAGCTTATGGTATTGGATACCGTGACGATTGGCATTAGGACAAGTGGGAGCTTGTTAGTGATATATGAGAGATGTCCTAAGGCAATTGCCTTATGGTTGTACCATTTATTTGATAAATGAAGATTCACTATTTGAGTGTACATGTTTTCATATATTTGATTGGATCTTAAACTCATTTGTTGAATGCTCGCAATACGATTCACAGCCTGAGAGAATTTGTGATTGGATCACAACTAGTGAGTATCTCTACATGTGTAATTGTGATGTATCGAAATTATCCTTAGTCAATGAATTGATGTATTCAGACACCATCTATTCTGTTGAGACTAGCACGAGTTATACTCTTTGGTTTATCCAAGCAGCTGTTCCTCAGTGGTTGGAGATATTGGTATGTCTGGAGTTAATCGTGGATGCTAGTTATGATAACTAGTTCATTGGAGTGACTGACTATAAGACTTCATATGGTTCTCTGCATATATGAATATGTTAATGAAGTTCTTACTACAGCTTAAGTGCGATGTTCCTTCAACTTACGGTATTCAAGTCATTTTGGTCATGAAGATTTATGCTTTGACATCTTAAGCAAGCATCTCCGAGAAGATGTGGACTAGAGATGATTGGGTATAAGTCGAAGTGGCCGAAGGTGTTTGAATAGCCTACAGATGATTCACCACTCCTTGCGAGGAGTTGTATACCCTATGACCTCTCGTCGGATTGTTACTAAAGTTTTTGGCCAAAGCATTACATATTTAGAGTATGGTACTCTTGGATACATGTGCAGTAATTAGAATCCGTAGGACGAGGAAGTAATACTTGGGCTAGGTGTGACATAGTCAGCCTAGTGGGGACTGACACAATGTACCATGTCCTGAACCAAGTGGGTATAGGATGAGTGAACGGGACGAGACATGATTTACTGTAGCTGCTGAAAGGTTTCAGAAGTGTTCTGGGAACAACCATTGATTTTTCGATTAATTGGGGATCATGATGTACTACTAGGTTTTCACTCATGATCGTTCTATAATTAATGGTTAATTATAGAGAACCAACATAAATCAGGAACCTATTTGGTTACACGAACTACGAGTGTAATCCAAAGGATTTAAAACGAGCTTGAGAATAAGATTCTCAGATTAAGAGAGACATGGTTTGGTTGGACCAAACTAAGAGCGAACATGAAATTGTTTCAGTCGCATCGGAAGCATAGATGAGCCGAGCCTTATGAAGACATGATGGATGAACCAAATCGGTTAGGTTCTAATCCTATGGTGGAAAATAAACCAAAGGGATTTGGTTTGTTTTAAACGAATGAACTGAAATTGGTTCGGTTCATTTTAACTTAAAATAGACCAACGCGGTTTAGCTTATTTTAACTTAAGTTATTGGAGTGGGTTAACAGATTTTGGTTATGAACCAATAACCATTAGGAGAATATGTTCTCTATAAAAACACGACTTAAGGGTTTTTGTAATGGAAGGGTTCAAGGTTTTGGAAAGCCTAGCCATTTTTCTTTTCTCCTCCCTTATTGTTGCCGCCCAACCCTAGGAGAGGTGTGGTTGCCACCCAAGCTCCTTGTGCCGCCACCCATTGGAGTTGCCGCTCCTCTTCCTTGCCGCCGATCATCCATCGATCGCTAGCAACTCCTTCGACCATCCTTTCTTGGTTGTCGGACATCAAGGGTAGCCGACCAAGTCTTTGGCCGACCATCTCCTCCACCAAAACAAGCTGTCCAAGTTTGGATAGCTTGTTGTCCTCTTCATGGAGAGGTCATTTGGTCGACATTTTGCACTCCGACAGTGACCTACTTATCGGGGATTAGATCTCTGGCAATCCCCTTTGGTGGAGGACCATGGTTTCATCAATTGGTTGACAAAAATTGCTTCTGAGAAGCGAGTTCGTGGAACTCGATTTTTGGATCCGAATTTGATTCGGATTGTGATCGTCTCTCAGATCACAATGACTTCAACACGAAGCTAGTACCTCTCATGAAGTTGGGGCTCGTGGCTTATGAAGCTATCTCGACGATACTCGGCGTCGATACAGATAGAGGCGAAACTCGCGAGGGTCACTTGGTTGATGCCATTTATGCTTCACGTAATTCGTCAGGTATACCTAGATTAGTTTCTTTATTGCAAAATTTGAAATAATGATTATGTCTACACTTGATGTATCCTTGCATGCATGTGTAGGATTGAGTAAGCCGAGAGAGGGGGTGAATCTCGGTGTTTAACAATTTTATCTAATTTTTATTATTTATTATCTAATAGCAGTACGCAGTGGAAATTATAAACAATTATAGACATAGCAATTTACTTGGTTCACAACACTGACTGGGTTGCTACTCCAAGGCCCGTAGCTCTCCCGCGAACTACCTCATGGGCAATTCACTAAATACTCACTGACTTGAGAACTCTCGACTTCGGAGGGTTTCACTTTTTACAAATGATGAAGGAGGGTAACACACTACCCACTCTTCTTAAAATTAAGTGCAGAAGCGAAATAATAAACTTAATTGAAATACAAGACTTTATACCGACACTAAGAGATTATAGAAGTAGTTACAGTGTGTCGAAATGGTTGCCTTGTTATGGAATGAAAATTTAGTGGACGAGCAAATATTTTAGCAGCACTTCGATGTTGATTGAATTCAATAACTGGTTCATGTCCAGCACAGCTTTTATAAACTTTTTCCGGTCGACTGGAATACCTTCCAGTCGAATCTACATCAACCTGTAGATATGGAATTCATAGTCTTCCAGTCGACTCCACGTCACTCAGCTCTGCATTGAGAATTTTCCCTCTTCAGTCGACTCAAACTCTTAAGTCGACTCAAGCCCTTTCTATCTATGTCGCACAATCTCCGATTGATCACCAGCTGATCCTGCCAAATAGGAATCTAGTCGACTGATACAACTCTAGTCGACTGGAGTTCAGTCGACTTGAATCCATTCAGTCGATTGTTCTCTGCAAAATAGGATTAGTACAAGATATGAAATATGATAGTAATAGTAATACTACTCGATCTAGACTACTACGTCCCACGCAGACTTTTCGTCGGATCGACGCCTAGCTTTATCCCTCTAAAGAGGACTCGGCCTCACCTCTTCACTCGAGGCTTACTTGCCGGCTACTTGCCAGACTTACCATTCTTGACATCCGATCTGACCCACTAGGGCTTCCACCAGCTGTCCGGTCTACCTAACCTAGATGGACTTTTTGTCGATTCTCCGATCTCCTGACCCAACCGGTCTTCATGCTAAATGTCTGGTCCACGCGACCCATCTAGACTTCATACATGGTGTCTGATCCTCCTGATATGTCAAGATACGTGCCTAGTATCTGGTCAACACGACCTACTAGGACTTCCTGTTAAGCCTGCACACTTAACACCGATATTAGATCACAAGTGGATCCTAACTCTTAACTGTAGTTCATACATCAAAATTAAGGAGTGGTGCTTACTGCATCAACAACGTGTGGTGTGTGTGTTGTAATAAATTAGTTTATTACTTGTTTTTGCTTCCACTATGTGCATGTTTATGAAATATATTCGAACACACACCCACGTCAGTGCCGAGTAAACCCAACAATATATGTATTTCCTAGGCCAGTAGGGTGACAGAGGGCAGTGAGGCTCAGAATTAAGTATTGCATTGGCAAAACAATTTATGTAAATCCCGAGCAGTATATGTATTTTTTGAGCCTAGTAAGATAATAGAGGGCAATGATGCTCAAATTGCATTGGCCGAGCAGTTTATGTAAATCCCGAGTAGTATATGCAGTTCTCAGGCCCAGTAAGGTGACAGAGGGCAGTAATGCTCAGAGTTAAGTATTGTATTGGCCGAGCAGTTTATGTAAATCTCTAGCATTATATGTATTTCTTGGGCCCAGTAGGGTGATAGAGGGAGGTGATGCTCAGAGTTAAGTATTGTATTGATAGAGAAGTGTATATAGTTCCCGAGCAGTTAATATATTTCCCGAGGCATCTGTGTTATTCCTCGAGCAGTATGCTTGTTTCCCGAGCCACATATGAATTTTTGTGATTCTTTCTAAGTACGATGAAAAGTGGAGATATGAGCACGGGAAGTAGCAGGAAGAGTTTTGAAATGGAAAATATGAATAATATAAGATATGTTGGTGTTTGTCATTTATTTTATTTAATTAATGCTTGGCAGGGTGCTAAGAAGCACATAAGGGGTTCAAAGGAGATATTTTGAAAAGGAGTGGGAAAAGCGTTTACATATGACAGCTTGACAAGGGTATTAAAGTAAATTCATTTCAAGAAGAAGACGGGATACATCATCTATAAAAGGGACAGATAAGGAAGGAAGAGGGGATGGTTGTTTCTTCACTATTCGGTACCTCAAAGATCTTCTTCTACATATTGCACTTCTATTCTCTTCATCCTACCATTTATGACTTGAGCATCGGAGGGGCCGTGCCGGGAAGCTGACCCACCTCTAACACTCTCTTGTGAAGTGATAGATTCAGCTTTCATGTTAAGAATCCAAGGCGATCGGAGGAGATCTAGCTGGGAGTTCTCGGATCGGACAAGATTTGCAAGAAGGAGGAGGGAGATCTTGGCAGGCCGAAGAAGTGAACACCATCAGGTCCAATGTTTAAATTTGAATAAATGTGTAAGTTAGATCAATAGGGTGTGGATATTTGAAGCCAATATGGCATATCATATGGGTCAATATTGATCAGATATTTAACAAGTAGAAGCTTTGATGGATCAAAGTTCAACAGATGTTTGATAAGCATAAGTTTCAAAATATCAAGTTTATTAGATGTTTGGTAAATAAAAGTCTCCACAAGTCAAATTTAATCGAATGTTTTACAAGTGGATATTCTTATAAGTCAAGGTTGATTGGATTAGGGGTGGAGCCATTGGGCTAGGGTGGGCCAACCCCACCTAAAATAATTTTAATTTTTTTAACCTATTACAAAATCTTTTTTATTTCCGCACATTTAAAGTTTTCAATGGTTAGCCCCATGTAATTATAAATCTTAGCTACACTTCTGTATTGGATGCTTATCAAGTAGAACCTAATAAGACAAGATTGATTGGATACTTAACAAGTAAAACTTTTAATAATCAGATGTTTAACAAATGAAAATCTTAATAGGTTAAGGTTGATCTAATGCTTGGTAAGTGGAAGTCCACCAAATTAATGTTAATTGGTTGCTTAGCAAGTGTAAGTCAGGTTAAAGGTTAAAGCTGACTGATACAAAATAAATAAAAGAAAGTTTTGGAGGCAAGGTCTTTTGACAAAGAAAGTCTCAAGAGGTAAGGCATCTTAACAAAGAAAGTTCAAAGGCAAGGCAATTAGAAACACTTAGAGGTGCATGACATCTTAATAGAGAAGTCTTAGAGATACTAAAGATTACATGTAACATATAGTTTGGGGTTTCTATAGATCTTGACTTAGGTGATAACTCAATCTCAAAGTCAGTCTAAGTAATCTATCGTATTGAAACATATAGCTTTATAAGCAAGTGAATTTAATGAAATTGTTAGACATATATGATCTACATATATATTGCGGAAAATTTAAAATATACCTCATTGTAGATACCAAAGTAATGGAACTGCAGATCTCTACAACTTTGGATCTCCCGACTATAGGCTCGATGTCGGGATGAAAATCACAAGGGCTAACTCAAACTTTTACCACAATATAACGTCACGACCCTTAAACTCGGTGATGATGATTTCTCTTGTTCTACTCAACAAGAATGCAAGTTCTTCGAGAGTTATCTTCCTCTGTAGGTTGTACCTTCACACACTAAATCTTACACTAGAAAACTCTCTTACAAGAAGAACTCACAACACCTCACTCCAACAGCTCCTCACCGACACAAAATCAACCACTCCCTTAGACTCAAAATCAACCTCTTCACTATACCTCTTCACAAGAGAGAGGTGTATATATATATATATATATATATATATATATATATATATATATATATATATATATATATATATATAAGAGGAGATGGAGAACATGGGGTAATGGGTGGTTGCCCACTACCCATATTTGAATTATATGCCCCACGTGGGCATATAACCATCATCTCCCACTTGCACACTAGGGCATATACTTATAATCGTCATTAGATAACATCTTATGTGATCCATCACCCTAGTGAGCTTTCACATAGAGTTGGACGTCGTGAGACTTGCGAGTACATCTGCATATAAAAAAAATGCTCTATACACCTGTTAGGATGATAGAGTAGCTATCTTTGTATCATAAGATACAATATCTCATTGCACCTCAGAACCAAGACTTATTACATCCAATTGAACTTCTTTCCTCATCGAAAGTATCTCCAGATATTGTTTAATATTATATTCACTAATATGTTTAATCTCTCCTCGAATAAATATAAAAGACTAGTCAGTGAATATTAAATCTTGATATAACATCAATTGGTCTTCCTTTTCCCAAACTAGAATCTATTAGCCATAACTCAACTGCTTTCGTAGACCTGTCCCTCAGACCTCAATTTATCTTCCGAGCCATTGGTAAACAGACTAAAGTAGTAACACTGAATCACAACCTCAAGAAATAACTGAAAGTAATAAGGGTATAAGAGATCCCTCCCAGTGGATCTCAGATCTCACACAGTGGGGCTCGGGGATATTAATTTATTGTCTCAAGTGATAAGGTTCCCACTTTTCCTAATCGATTTATCATACATGGTATGAAATATGTGTCACAGTGTTATTTCCCATTTCTCATAAGGGCATATGTCAAATTTCTCTAGCATTGTATAGGTATGGAATTGAGTCTCCACATAAGACTCTACCTAGAGATCTCAGAGAGAGTCTCTCAAAGACAATATCACAATTTGTAGGTGATATCTGAGATCTCAACCCTGGCTACTTAGAGGCCACATGGATGTGACTAAATCCATATCGGTCATGTCACACATGACCTCATCCTGAACACATACCAAGGTGACTTAACTTCTAGTAGGGTTACTCTCAAAATCTCTTACAGCTAGAAACCATATTATCTCCATTCTTAGAGGTGGTCACTTGTGTGAGAAAGTGAACATACCTGCCTAACATATCTATTATCACAGAACACATACATAACAAATGCACTATATTATTATTTGACCTGATGGTGTTAACTTTTTCGACCTACTGATATCTCCCTCCCCCTTCTTGTAGATTGCTAGATCTGATACCAAAGAAGGTTAGAAATGAGATAAAGAGAGATCTACTTCTTGAATCACCTTGCGCCTTAGAGGTAAAATTAGATTTGCCACTTGTAAGAAGGAATATTAGAGATTGGCCAGATTCCTGGCACAACCACTTCGACGCTCAAGTGAGTAAGAGTATGAAAAATAATGAAACGAAGAAGAAGTGAGAGAGATCTTAGAGGTACTGAATAGCGAAGAAACAAACATCCCTTGCTTTGTCCTCCTCTACCCCTTTTATAGATGGATTAGCTGCCTCCTCTTTGAGATGAATTTACTTTAATGCCCTTTGTCAAGCTATCCTTGCAACTGCTTTTCCCGCCTCAATTCAAAATATCTTCTTATACCCTCCTGCCACATATTAATTTAAATAAAATACAAACATAAATGTAATTATATTAAACTAACCATTCTCAATTTTCCATTGCTACTTCCTATCCTTCGGCATACCCCTCCCTCCATATTTCTCCATATTCAGAAGAAAATCTTGACATTCGAAAACTACTCGAGAAATGAATATACTGCTCGGGAAATGAACATACTACTCTGGAAATGATTTAATTGCTCGGGACTTTATATAGACTGCTTCGTTAGAACTATACTTAATCACTGAACCACATTGCCCTATTCACCCCTATCATGCTCAGGAATCATACATACTGCTCTGGAAATACACATACTGCTCAAGAAATACACATACTGCTCTGAAACTGAACATACTGCTTTGGAAATAAACACACCGCTTTGCCAATCCTGATACTTAGTCACCGAACCCCTCTGCACTATTCTTCCTCTCTAAGCTCGGGGATCACGTATATTGCTCTGGAAATATCTTAACTGCTCGGGACTCTATATAAACTGCTTCATTAGCACTATACTTAACCACTGAACCACACTGCGCTATTCACCCCTATCATGCTTAGGAATCATACATACCACTCTGGAAATACACATACTGCTCAGGAAATATACATACTGCTATGAAATTGAATATACTGCTCTGGAAATAAACACATCGCTATGCTAATCCTGATACTTAGTCACCGAACCCCTCTGCACTGTTCTTCCTCTCTAAGCTCAAGGATCACCTATACTACTCTGAAAATATTTTAACTACTCGGGCAACACAAAAACAACTCAGGAAACCTTCTAACTACTCTGAAAACCCCAACCCCATCATAAGTTCCCCCTCTTTAGTAAAACTGAAGAGCGAAGTCGAGTAAAGCTTTACAAATGTTTTTAACAAAAAATTTCTCTGCCTTAGCCGAATAAAACCCCACACCTATCATAAGTTCTCCCTCTTTAGTAAAACTGAAGAGCAAAGTTGAGTGAAGTTTTACAAGTGTTTATAAATGCGTAATCCCTTATCATATCAACCTCCAATACCCACATATATCATTCTTTTATACTAGGCATTATTCTTTGCACATTGCCTCTTGAACACTGTATGAGTCACTGAACCTTGACACTGTATGAGATGTTTATGCCTAAAATATTGCATGAGGCATTCTAAGCCTTAAAATGTTTCTATGAGGCATTTATGCTTTAGAATGTTGTTATGAGGCATTTGTGCTTTAGAATGTTGTAAGAGCCATTTATGCCTTAGAATACTGTAAGAGACATTTATGCCTTAGAATACTGTAAGAGACATTTACGCCTTAGAATACTGGAGGGGTTGAGCCATGTTAGCATGTTACCTGCCCATTATATCTGGCATTATAGTTCCCCGTGGGGGAAAATAGCTATCTAACCCTTAGACTTTTATAGGAGAGCCGTTAGAACCTTTTATATATGCCATATAGAGGCGTTATAGTTCCCCGTAGGGGAATAAAGCTATCTAGCCCTTAGGCTATTATAGTAGGCACGGAGCCTTGAAGATTTACATATGCTATATAAAGGTGTTATAGTTCCTTGTGGGGGGAAAATAGCTTATCTTGCCCTTAGGCTGTTATAGTAGGCGCGAAGCCTGAGTTAATTTCTAACACTTAGAAAAAATAACACCAAACTTGCCATACCTTAAAAAGAATACCATTGAAATAAGAAAAGAGGAACTTCGATCAGGCATAATATCCTTCAATATGAATGCCATTAATAACAGACATATAACGCCTTAGGAGAATTAAATAGCACCCCTCAATAAAGTAATATAAGAAACCCCTCCACTTCATTAGATAGCGCGAGACTCCTTAGAAAAATTAACGAACTTCACAAGAACACCTTCATCAACCCTTAGGCTCTATAATAGGCGTAGAATGCCTTAGGATTATTGATCACCCTTCTCCAATAGAATATTAATATAATTTCCGAGCCATACATTAGACATAAAGAATGCCTTAGAAAAAATCATTACTCCTTGTGATAACCAATAATATGCCATAAAGAGAATTGCAAGAGTATCAGACCAGAGAGTTATCACTACAACAAGCTTATCGACGACTTGAAAGAGAATTGCAAGATTCTCTCATAAAAGCGCAAGTCGATTGAGCAGAATTATCAACACTTCATTTTCAGACCACTTACCTACAGAATACCTTAGATATCTTGAAGTCCCGACCACTTTCAGAAGGAACCAACACCACTCAAGAACCTTTCTTGACTTCATCTGCCCTCAATGATATTCTCTTAGATAGAGGCTTTGCTTCCTTCAATGGGGCTTTCAAGACTATATCAACCAATTAAAGGCAGCTGGCTATCCACCTCCAGGGTACTCCACTAGCTTTTTAGACATAGGCAATACCATTGACCACACTCCTTATTTACTATCTTTTCCATTCCCTCCTGATGAAAACATGTAACTTGTATTATCATAACAATTTTTAACTTGTCTTTATTACCTCGTTCATCTAAAAACAAATCATAAACTTTACAATGCTTTATATATTTGAACCAAGGGCACCAATGATTCACATTCTGTGGTCCCGGTAACAAACTTCCCTTGATCATCCCTTAAGCAATAAGCACGAGGCACTTAAAATTTTATAATTGTGCTTTATGCCCTTTCTTATTATTTAAAGTAACATCCTTTAGAACTTAAGCCCAGCTCATATCATTACCACTCGGGAAATAAGCCACTGCTCGGATAGATTTCTATTTCCAAACACAACCCTTCTCTTCCTGCAAATACCATTACCACTAAGGGAATAAACCACCGCTCGGTCAGATTTATATTTCCAAAAATATCCCTTCTCCTCTTCCAACCAATATCATTACAAGAAATTTTTCGATCCGCCATCATCTGTACCAATAAAATGATTCTTCAACTTTAATTCTTTAACCCCCTTGGTACCAACTCTAATCCTTGGGAACCCCTACTTGTTCCTTCATCTTCCCCCTCATTCCTTCTATAAAAATCAAACCCCCGATCCTCCTTTTCCATCCTTACTTTCCTCCTTCCATGGCTTCTCCTTCCCAACCTATTCTCATAAGTTCTAATACAAATTCTATTGCTGACTCAGAGACTCGCTCTACAGCAACTTCTGCATACCGTCCCCTACCCCTCACGGGTCCTCCCAATACAACAACTTCTGCCCCCCAAGATCCTTCTGTTCCCCTCTTCCTTCCTTCAGTAATCGTCTATGATATCCTCCAACACCCCAACCACAACCCCAATCGATTCCTCCACCAGCACTCCAAGGAGGAGATTTTTTTGTAGTGATCATGGGAGACTCTTCTGTGGATTCTTCTCCTCCTTAGCTCCTTGTAATAAAAATATATCCATATGTATTTTCAGTTTACTCTTATAATAAATCATTCCTCCTTCCTTTACACATTCTAAGTGCTATAATCGAAAATATGCAAACATTCTCTTGTAATATCAGAATCAAGGTAGTGACCATACAAGCCAAATTACAAAATGCCTTCACCCCATCGGTAAACAACTCAAAATCCTCACACACACACACAAACAACCACCCATCCCTTGAAGTTACTGACGAAGCAGGCTTATGTATTCAGAAAAAAAACAAAACCACCTCTCTTTTTCCCAACCGGATGGTAGAATTTACCAACATACCGCCTTTTATAACACCGCAAGTTTTTTTTGAAAAGAAACTACCATCCACAATTATCCTTAAAAGGATGAAAACACAAATTTTACAACATTTCATCCATTGAAATAAGGTCATAAATGATATACATTCCAGGGCCTTGATAAAAGTCTTCCTTGAGTATCCTTCAAATAGTAAACCCCCATTCCCGCTCGACTCTCCACATGAAAGGTTCCTTCCCACTTGGGTCCCAACTTTCCCTTAGATCCCTCAAGCAACACCTTCCTTAGTTCTAAGTCTCCCACCTAAAAAGAATGAGGCACCACCTTTTTATTATAAGATTTAATTACCTATGATCTATACCTTTCAGCATTATATGAGGTAGTATCCCTCTTCTCCTGAATCATGTCCAACTCCATACACCAGACTGCACTATTATCACTTGGGAAATAATTCACCACTCGGGCAGATTCCACTTCAACTTTCCATAGGCAGCACTGCTTCTGAACCATATACCATACTAAGGGGAGTGACTCCCGTAGCTCTCCTAGGAGTGGTTCGAAAAGATCATAATATGCTAGGCAACTCCTCTACCCAACTACCCCTACATGTTCTAACTTAGTTTTTAGCCCATGCACCAATTCTCTATTAGTTACCTCAGTTTGCCCATTACATTGAGGATAAGCTACGGATGTAATCACTTGCTCAATTTTAAACTCCTGACACAATTTTGCTAACCTTTTACCCTGAAACCATCGACCATTATTAGATATCAGCCTTCTAGGAATACCAAAATGACATACAATGTTCTTCCATAAAAATTTCAACACCACTTGTTCAGTGATATAAGCCAAGGGCTTAGCTTCTACCCATTTAGAAAAATAATCGATAGCCACCAATAAAAACTTCTTTTGACTAGTCCTGACTAGAAATGACCCTACTATATCCATACCCCATTGATCAAAAGGGCAAGCTGATACTACTGCCTTCATATACTCAGCCGGTTGATGCTGCCAATTATGATGTTGTTGACAACTTTCACATTGCTGCACCAACTGTATAGAATCCTTCATCAAAGTAGGCTAAAAATATCCAGCTAACAACACTTTCCGAGCCAATTCCTGACCCCCTATATCTTCCACAAGCCCCTTCATGCACTTCCTTCATAACATACTTTGCCTCCCTTTTCCCCAAACAATGCAATAAAGGTCGAGCACAAATTCTTTTATATAAAATTCTTTTTATCATACAGAAATGAACTACTTGTTGCTTAAATTGTCGAGCCCTTACAGAATTGCTTGGCATCTTCTTATCTTGAAAGAATGATACTAACTCCTTTCTCCAATCATCCTCTATTACTTCTCTTGGTTTTTCATTCTGTGGTAACAACTCAATCTAAGAAATTACTTCATGAGTACTCCAATTCCCCAAAGAGCTAGCCAATTGAGCTAATTCATCAGCCTTCTGATTTTCTGTCCTAGTAATTTTCTTTATCAATACTTCTGAAAAATCTTCCTTAGCCTTCTCTACCATTTCACAGTAATTTCGACACTTATCATCTTTAACGTCAAATCTCCCCCAGTTTGTTGTACCACTAATTGAGAATCCATATGCACAATCACCCACTAGGCTCCTATATTTTTAGCATCCTGTAAAGCTTCATATTCAACTTCATTGTTAGAGGTCCTAAAATACAATCTAACTGATAGCTCTTCTCCTTGCGATCAAATTAGAATTACCCCTACTCCACAACCCTCTTTTTTAGAAGACCCATCTGCATATATAATCCAAGGTTCAGACTCATGATGTATAGTCTCTACTAGAAAGTCAGCTAATGCTTGAGGTTTAATAGAGGTACGAGGCTAATAAGCAATGTCATATTCACTTAGTTCAGTAGCCCATTTAATAAGCTTTCCTGTAGCTTCTGGATGAGTAAGTATTCTACCCAGAGGAGTATCAGTAAGTACTACCAAGGGATGTGATAGAAAATAGGGTCGTAACCTCCGAGCAGTTAAGACCAGACCCCAAGTTAACTTCTCTAGATTAGTATATCGAATCTCAGGTCCCTTCAATAGATAGTTGATATAATAAATTACATGTTGCTGACCTTTATCTTCTCGGACCAATACTGAACTCACAGCAACTTCTGAAAGAGTTAGATATACCCATAACATTTCCCCAGGCTGAGGTTTAGCTAAGAAAGGTGGCTCAACCAAGTACTCCTTCAGAGATTGAAAAGCTTTATCACAGTGTTCATCCCATTGGATTCATGTAGCTTTTTTTAATATCTTAAAGAAAGGAAAACTTCTATCTGCCGACCGGGATATGAATCTAGATAAAGCAGTAATTCTGCCTAATAACCTCTGCATTTCTTTCAAATTATTTGGAGGTTACATTTGCTGAATAGCCTCAATCTTAATAGGATTAGCTTTTATACCTTGTTCAGTAACCACATATCCCAAGAAACGACCTTGAGTAACCCCAAATACACACTTATCTAGATTTAACTTCATTTTATACTTGCGCAGAGTGCCGAAAGTTTTCTCTAAGTCAGATATTAACTGCTCGGGATGTAAAGTTTTAACCAAAATATCATCCACATATACCTCTACATTTCTCCCCAACTGCTTTTCAAAGATTTTATCCATTAATCTATGATAAGTAGCCCCAACATTTTTTAACCCAAAAGGCATAACCACATAACAGAAAGTCCCCTCTGCAGTAATAAAATTGACTTTATTATGACTTCCAAGGCCAATGGTATCTGATGATACCCCTGATAAACATCCATCATCGAGATAAACTGATGTCTGACAGTGGAATCTACTAACTGATCAATGCGGGGCAAATGATAGCAATCCTTAGGACAAGCTTTGTTAAGATCTCTGAAGTCCACACACATCCTCCATTTTTCTGATGGCTTAGGTACCAGTACTACATTAGATAACCAAGATGGGTACTATACTTCTCTAATATGTCTAGCCTTCAACAATTTATATACTTCCTCTTTAATAATAGCATCTGTTGGTGTAGTAGGTACCTAAGTCGAACTTGAGTTTTGATTATAGCAAACGATACAAAGTTAAGCTCATGTCGTTATCTCATGAGCTGAATCGAGTGTGCAGAAGATTGCTATAGCTAGAGCTGAAGGCTAACGACACCCAGAGGAAGCCGCGGTGGTCGGGCGACACTCGAGTGACTTCGGAGAGAGCCGAAGGAATCGAGTGGAAGGCCGGAAGCAAAAGCGACATGGTAAGTATTGAGGTAAGCTCGTGTGTGCGAGCGTAAGTGAGGTCGTATCCTCCTTATGGGGATGGTCTTAAGCGTAGATCCGACCAAAGACATCCCATCGATGGTCTAGGTCGAGATCGGACGGTCGAAGGCCGTCGAAATAATGTTTTCTTTGAGCTAACTTTGACTTGCAGCAAGCATCACGATCGCCACTGGAGGACTCGATCGCTGCCAATCGCCGAATCACGAGGTCGCGATCGATCGATGCCGCCATCACCGATCGATGTCGCCATCACGATCGATGATGGCCATCACCGATCGATGGTCAATGATCGAGTCAAGGCTTATCACCCCATTTCAAGGAGATTGGTGCTCAATTGTGATTGGCTAGGGTTCCTCTCGAAAAGGGGCTCAAAGGCTATAAAAGGAGGGCCAATCCTAGGGTTTCTTCATCAATTCCAAGCTTCCAAAAGCCTCCGCAAAGCTACAACTCTCCGACAACAAAGTCTTTCTTTTCCGACGTCTAGGTTTAATTTTCTTTAATTTTTGTACGTCGGTATTAGCTTTATATCAGTTGTTTATTTACTTGTTTCGGAGCTTTTATCATATACGAGGAGAGGGGGAGTGTCCCTCTACCTCAAGTTTTGTTCTTTCTTGTATCGATTAACTCCTACCTCCAACGAGGAGGAGTTCGTTTAGTGTTTTGCCCTCCGTGCGTGGTCAATGACCACTAGGGCCTTGGAGTAGTAGCCGAAGGCTACGAACCAAGTAAAATATTTGTCTTCTCTTTTTATTGCTTATCTTTTCCACTGCAAATTAATTATCTACTCGGTTTTTAAATGAACGAACAAAAAGAAAGTTTTAACGCTATTCACCCCCCCTCTAGCGTTTCAAATCGATCCAACAATTGGTATCAGAGCCGGGGGTTGCTAAGATTTGGTGAAACCACCAATCTAGCCATTTTACAGATTTTTTTCTTTTTAATTCTGTTTATTTCATATTTATTTCATTTTGTTAGTTTTTCTCCCGCACTACTAATCCAAGACGCGAGTCTTGGTACTTTCTTGTGTGTTTTTATCGTTGCTAGGTTTTTCGTCTTCGTCTCATTGTGTCTTTTGTTCTAATGGCCCATCTCGAGGGTTTTAGCACTGTCCGACCTCCGTTTTACAACGGAGATGACTTCCGTTATTGGAAGGGTCGGATGGAATGCTTTCTCAAAACTCAAATCGAGATGTGGATCATAATCCAAACGGGATTCACACTTCCGACTAATGAAGTGGGTGAATCCTTGGATTATGACCAATGGACCATTGCGACAAAACGACAAGTTGAAGCCGACACTAAGGCAACTCAAATCCTTCAATGCGGCTTATCCAAGGAAGAGCTAAATCGCGTCGGCCCCTTCATAAGCGCAAAGGACCTTTGGACAAAACTAGTGGAGCTACACGAAGGGACCGATGAAGCCAAGGTATGTAAGCGTGATCTTCTATTTAATAAACTATATAACCTAAAAATGTAGGAACATGAGTCGGCGACGCAACTCCATGCCCGCGTCCAGGACATCGCCAACAATCTACACGCAATCGGGCAAAAGGTCGAAAACCGCGACCTTATAAGGTATGTCCTAAACTCCTTTCCGAGGACTACCTTGTGGGCATCCATGGTCGATGCCTACAAGGTCTCTAAGGATCTCTCTAAACTTAGATTAGATGAACTTTTTTCTGATTTTGAACTTCATGAGCAGTCTAACTCGGAACCCGAGAAAGGTATAGCACTATTTGCAGGTTCAAAGAAGAAAACTGCCAGCAAGCCACCCCCGAAAGAAGAAGAGGATGAGTCCGATTCGGAGGTCGACTCGGAAATGGAGGCCGAACTAGTCAACCTAGTTCGGAGGATAGTCAAGGGCCGAAAATGAGCCGTCACTCGACCCAACGAAGGTAAGCCTAAAAGTTCAAACATAAGATGTTATGAATGCAACAGGTTTGGACACATTAAGTCCGAATGCCCAAAACTCAAGAGCAAGGCACCAAAACACAAAAAGGCACTTAACGCTACTTGGGAAGAAGCTTCCGAGGAAGAAGTTAATGATCGAGTCCTCATGGCTAAACCGGTGGAATCGGAGACGGAGTCGGAACCGGAACTTGAATCGGAAACCGAAGACGAGTCGGACTGCGAAGCACTATTCAAGACGAGCCACGGATACGCATCCGGTTCAAAAGATACACTCAAGGTAAGTCGGTCTCTTATTACTACACTTTATAGTGCAATTAAATTTTTAAATAAAAAGTTAGCTAAGTCCGAGTCCAAGGTTGAGACCCTAGTTGAGGAAGTTAAACTCCTCAAACACGAGGTCTCCCTAACCTCTTCGACTAGTCGAGTTCAAGAGAAGGACTCAACTCGGGTTGAAAAACTCGAAGTTGAGAACTCACTCTTGAAAAGTCAAGTCGAAGATCTTAGGAATACGTTGGAAAGGTTTACTTTGGGATCCAAAGGACTTGACCTCCTACTTGGATCGCAAAGGGCCGTGTACAACAAGGCCGGGCTAGGGTTTAGCTCAAACACGACCAATAAGTCATATATGTCAATCGTAAGTCGACATAAAAAATGTGTCCAAGCATGGGTCCCTAAGACCACCTTGATTTCAAACTTAGGATCAAACCAGTACTGGGTTCCCAAGGACCAAATCCACTATGTGGAGAGACCGAATCGATTCAACGGTCCAGGGGGAGCTAGTACGAAATTTGTTTGTATTTTAACTTAGAAATTGCATGCTTAGATTTTTATTTAGTTTGATTTTTCTTTTTAGAATGGTTAGATAGGACTATAACTCGTCAATACTTGATAACATAGTACTAGGACGCGGCGAGATGATAGTACGCTAGGAAAGCAGAGTCTTGTGTATTCGGGCTAGATAAGGCGTATCTAGTTCGGTGCACTTGACCGAGCAGAACTAGCTGAAGCTACCTCGCCGTATCCTAGACTAGTTAGACCAGGAAGTGGTCTTAGGTGAGTCAAGTCTCTATTTTCTTGAAAATGGCTTTGTCTAAGGAAGTGGTCGTTGTTCCGATCAAAGAAGGCCTCTGTGCCTCGCCACGACCTGGAAGCCATGATCTTGAAAAGGTGACTTGATGAGCCTAAGGTCAAATCTGAATCTAACGCAAGGTTGACAAGTGTTTAAGTTATTAAATTTAATTCAACTAAAATTGGAAGTCATCTCACAAGAACATATAGGATTAACATGTTTGATCATGTAGACATGGGCGAGATGATTTAGGTTAATAATTTTCAACCAATTTTTAATAAATCCAATATCCGATCCAACTACCTTGCGTATAGGATCAATGGATGTTGGACAGTGGTTGTTCCCGACACATGACCGAGGATCAACTCAAGTTTTCGAAGCTTCGATTCAAATGACAAGGATCGGTAGCCTTCGAAAATAACAGCAAGCTCAAAATCATCGGATCAGGTGATATTGAGCTTAACTCAAATTTTGTCATTCAAAACATTTTATTAGTAGAAAATTTTCAATATAATCTTCTCAGTGTAAGCCAATTGTGTGATAATAACTATAAGGTCATATTTCTAGAAAATGAATGCATAATTAATACAAACGAAACCTCTAAAACAATTCTTAAAGGGACTAGAAATAATAACATTTACACTATCAACTTAATTAACTCCTCAACTAAATGTCTTATGACATGGCAAGAGGAATCATGTTGTGGCACCGACGATTCGGTCACTCACACCCAAGACTCATCCACAAGATGAGTCAGAGTGATTTAGTTAGAGGTTTGTCTAACCTCAACAACTTGGATAATAAAATATGTAATGCTTGTCAACAAGGTAAACAATCCAGGACACAACATCAACTAACTAGTCAAGAACGAACCAAAAGTGTGCTTGAGCTCCTACACATGGATCTATTTGATTCACATGGAGCTAAGTCACTTAACGGAAGTAAATTCTGTTTAGTCATTATTGATGACTACTCTAGATTTACTTGGGTTAGGTTCATCAAACACAAAAGTGATACCCTAGATCAATTAATCAACCTATTTAAGTTAATATAAAATCAACAAAGCATTAAAATCAAAAGACTTAGAACTGATCATGGTGGTGAATTCGAAAACCATAGGTTTACAGAATTCTGTAACCTAAATGGATACCACCATGAGTTCTCTTGCCCTAGAACTCCACAACAAAATGGCCTAGTAGAACGCAAAAATAGAACCCTACAAGAAGCCGCTAGGACAATGCTTAATGAGTATAACCTACCCGATAGGTTTTGGGCGGAAGCCGTGAGTACAGCATGCTATGTCCAGAATAGGATCCTTATGGTAAAGAGGCACCTTAAGACCTCATACGAGATTTATCACGATAAAATACCTAACATCAAGTACTTTAGGGTATTTGGGTGTAAGGTACATATCCTAAACACTAAAGATTACCTAGGAAAATTTACATCCAAAACCACGACCGAAATCTTTCTAGGATACTCGACTACAAGTAGAGCTTATGGAGTATATAACCACGACACCCTTAGAGTCGAGGAGACCATCAATGTAGTATTTGATGAAGGACACGAACCTACAAAGCCCTCGGCAACCCCAATTAGCGAGCCGACTCATACTAGACCTAACTCTGATCCGGAGATCAGGTCTAGTGTTAATCCTAACCTAAGTCAACCAAGTCACTCTATCGACCAAGTGATAGATGACTCCAACCAAACTAGAACTCAAACGAGTCATCTTATGGATCAAGTTGTAGACTCAAATCCAAATCCAACTAGGACTCAAACGAATCATCCTATCGACCAAGTGATAGATGACTCCAACCAAACTAGAACTCAAACGAGTCATCCTATGGATCAAGTTGTAGACTCAAATCCAAATCCAACTAGGACTCAAACGAATCATCCTATCGACCAAGTGATAGGTGATCCAAGTCTAGGAGTTTGAACTAGAGCCTCATACAGAAACCTTAGTCAAATATCATTGATTTCTAAAATTGAACCCAAAATTATTGACCAAGCTCTTCTTGATCCCGATTGGATTATTGCAATGCAAGAAGAGTTGGCTCAATTCACTAGGAACGAAGTATGGGAATTAGTACCACAACCTAAAGATAAAACAATCATTGGAACAAGGTGGGTGTTTAGAAATAAAATTGATGATAAAGGTGAAGTAGTTAGAAATAAAGCTAGAGTAGTTGCTAAAGGGTTTAGTCAAGTCAAAGGTTTAGATTACGACGAGACCTATGCCCCAGTAGCTAGATTAGAGTCCATTCGAATGCTATTAGCATATGCAGCACATCGAGGATTTAAGTTGTTTCAAATGGATGTGAAATCTGCATTTTTAAATGGATACATTAAAGAAGAAGTTTATGTTAGTCAACCCCCCGGTTTCGAAAGTTTAGACAAACCCGATCATGTCCTTAGATTAAAGAAAGCTCTTTATGGACTTAAACAAGCTCATGAGCTTGGTACGAGACTTTCGATTTATCTTAAGTCCAAAGGTTTTAACCAAGGTGTAGTTGACCCAACCCTTTTCGTAAAAACCTTAGGTAAAGACATATTCATAGCCCAAATCTACGTAGATGATATTATTTTTGGAACCACCAACTCAATCCTACTAAATGAGTTTATTTCACTTATGGAAAGCGAATTTGAAATGAATTTAGTAGGCGAATTAAGTTTCTTCTTAGGATTACAAATTAAACAAACTAAAGATGGAATATACCTACATCAACGCAAATATACTAGGGAATTAATTAAACGCTTTGGAATGCAAGACACTAAAATTATTAATACCCCAATGGCAACTAATGTTAATATAGAAGAAGATGTAATTGGAAACCCAATTGATTTAAAATACTATAGGAGCATAATAGGGAGTCTCCTTTACTTAACTGCAAGCCGACCTGATATCTTATTTGCAGTGAGTATGTGCGCAAGGTTTCAAACCTGTGCCAAGGAGTCTCACCTAACTCTAGTCAAGCGTATCCTTAGATATCTAAAGGGTACACTTAATGTCGGTATTGTTGGAATGTATACTGAAAGCCTAGCTCTTTTTGTATGAACATTTTTATTTTGAAATAAGAATCACATGATCATTGTTTTCACTTTATATATTTATTATATGTGTGCATATTGTCTAATATTTTACATTGTAGATAACATGGTGCTTGGTGTGGCACAGAAGATCATGTTATCAGTATCTTGTAGAATATAAGAAGAGGCTCACAACCAAGATGGTTTTGGACAAACCATTGGCATGGTTATAGTGTAGCTTGGTATTGTTTTGTCTTGAACATAGAGTTACACTAGTACACTTAGGTGTATTGAGCAGGACCGACATAGAGGTGATTCAATTTATTGCTGACTACATAATTGAATCGGACCTCGGATATTATGTTGTACATGCTCTTAATCCCGATATAATAACGGGCACATGTACTTAGTATTTATTTCTTTGATTTACCAAAGGGTGAGATTTAGATGGATTAAATCAATATGTCCGGTAAGTTGGGAAATGATATTATTTACATGGTGTGCCGTTGATTATAGGAGGAAACCGTGTCCTATATATTAGGTCGATGATGTCCCCTTGAGGAGCTCATAAGGTTCATCATGTAAACCCAGTTGGTTGACTTAGTCAACATGATGATAAGGTTGAGTGGTACTACTCGAGGAGCAAGATGTTAATTAATTGATGGTCAATAAATCAATTAATTGATGGACATTCGATATCTTAAACACGGGGAGATGGATGTACAAATAATATATGGAGCCCATATTAATTTATGGGGGTTGGTGAGGTAGTTCAATGATGATCCTCTAGTGGAATGGAACATCATTGATGGATCAAGTTTGTGTGGTTCCGATCCATCGGGTGGCCAAGATGCAACTCCTCCTTATGGTCCCTATCGTAGCCTAATATAATCCTAAAGAAGTCTAGATCCAAGGATGTAAAATAAAACTCTAGAACCAACGGTTGAGATTAAAACCCTAGATCCGACGGTTGGGATTAAATCCCTAGAACCGATGATTGGGATTAAATCCCTAGATCCGACGGTTGGGATGAAACCCTAGATCCGACGGTTGGGATTAAATCCCTAGAACCGACGGTTGGGATTAAATCCCTAGATCCGACGGTTGGGATGAAACCCTAGATCCGACGGTTGGGATGAAACCCTAGATCCGACGGTTGGGATAAAACCCTAGATCCGATGGTAAAGATTAAATCCCTAGATGCGACGGTGGAGATTAAAGGAGGCTTAAGCCCAATTCTATAAATAGAGGGCTAAGGCTTGGGAGGCAAGGATGGTTCTTTGGATTAGGGTTTTGCCTCTCAAGAGTTTAGGCGGCTAGGGTTTGGTGTGTGGTTTGGGCGGCAACAAGGAAGGAGATTATGGTTTCTTCCTTTTCTCCTTGGTGGTCGGCGCTCACTCCATCCTCCTCCTTGTTTTGGCCGGCTCTCTTCCTCATCCTTTTCTCCTTGGTGGCCGGTGGCAACATTGTTACAAAGGTTGGCCGACGCTCAACCATCTACTCCTTGGCCGGCGGTTATATCAAGCTCCTTGGTTTGGTGGCCGATTCTAGAAAGGAGAAGGAGTTTCGTTTGGTTCTTCTCTTTGTTTGGATAGAGCAAGGAAGAGAAGAACGTGATCTAGGAGGCTTCTACTCGTGGAGGATCTTCGCCCACACGACGTCCATGAGGAGGATAGGACATACAGTAGAAGATCGAGAGGTATAAAAGTTTTACAACTTTATTTTTCTGATCTTAGCATGTTCTTTATGTGTTGATTATACTAGTTTACATTTTTATGTATTTTGTATAATCATGGACCCCGAAGACAAACACAAAAACCGGCGATCCGTCCGTCGTCTCTTCTGTGGCTAACCAACTAGAAGAGTTGTGTTGCTTGAACAACTAGTTTGTTCAAGCGATCACTCAAGTTGTTAGCACGACGACGAATTGGTTGTGCTAAGGAAACTCATCCCATTCGGATTAGTTCTTTCATTAGTGAAAATTTTAATCCGGGGACATGGGAGCCAATGAGCCTCCGAAGCAACTACCTACAAAATGGTATTAGAGCCACGGTTTCCGGTTTTGTGTGTTTTGGATTCGGTTACTTTCATGCACATATCATATATTGAGTATGCCGGATAATAGTAGGATGTGCGTAGGCTAACTTTTTGGTTGCAGACATAAGATATGACTATTATGGCAATTTGTGTGTATGTGATTGTTTTGTGTGTGATTGTATGTATATTATTTGAATCCTCGGGGTTGGCGAGGCTAGATTAGTATTTAATTTTTATAATTAAATACGACATTGTTTAGCCACTCATTTTAGTTTATTTTCGATCTAGATTATTTGTACACTCCTTCGTGGAGTATAGGATCGATGGATGTAAATTAAAATAGTTTGTCTCGGCTCGGATCTCTTTGGTGACTTGCGCACGGGAAAAGATGGAGCGGACGAGGTGGCGACACGACGGGATGCGTATTGGAGAACAATGCCATAATAGTTGGAAAAATTCTTTTTTTTCCATATTTATTGCTTATTTGTTTTATATGCATGTTGTGTATGCTTTAAAATTCCTCATTTTCAATTTACTAAGTGGGAGAGGGATATTTTAATTAATTCCCGCGACCTCCATTACAATTTGACGTGTGATGCAACAAACTTGCGTGTCGGTTCTGAGTGCCTTCCTCCCTGTGGACAGGTTTGTTTGCGGATCACTAGGTCAAATAATGGTTATAGAAAATTATCTAGGAGCATGTGTACTTCCACAGCGGTAAGGCACATAATCTGAAATAATTCCTTTAGTATCGTGTAATGGTGCATACTTAGATGCAAATAAAAGTATCCTCCCCATCGGAGTCACTGCTTTTATTTGTAGGGCCAAAGAGGAACCAACTATTAATTTTATTTGTCAAAAAGTAAGGTTGACAAGATAATAAAATTAATGGGTAAAACCTCCTCTTACAAATGTAGAACTCGTATACGTCCACACAGCGTGACATGCGATATTCTCGGTGTTTTGAGGTGTTGGTTGATTTCGGAATTTTATTGTTTTGAGGAATCAATAATATTTGAAATCTAATATTTTGATCATTGTGATTCTTAGGTTTTTCAAATGGCTTTCAACCCACTTGCTGTGATATTAAAAGAAAATAAACTTACTGGAACAAACTACATTGATTGGAAAAGAAATCTGGATATTGTCTTAACTGCGGAGGAGTACAAATTTGTACTCTTCGAGGTCTGTCCTCCTAAGCCCACCGATGACTCTGATGAAAAGGAGAAAGAAAGTTATAAGAAATGGATCAAGGCAGATGAGATGGCGCGGTGTTACATTTTGGCATCTATGTCAAATGTGCTGCAACATCAGCATCAGGCCATGGCCACAGCTTATGACATGATGTTCAATCTCAAGGAACTTTTCGGACATCAGAGTAGGGCGGCTAGACAGGAGGCGATGAGAAACTTGATGACGACCACCATGATCGAGGGAACACCCGTTAGGGATCATGTTCTCAAGATGATGGCTCATCTTAATGAGATGGAAGTCCTCGGAGCTGAGATCGATGGGGAAACCCAGGTCGATATCATTCTCCAGTCTCTGCCTAGGAGTTTTGAGCAGTTCCACCTCAACTACAACATGAACAAGAGGTTGTATTCGTTGGCGGAGCTTCTGACAGAACTCCAGGCGGCAGAGGGGCTTTTTCATCAAAGCGCTCAAGCCATGGTTGCTCAGAAAGTTTCTTCTTCTAAACCGAAAGGTAAGAAGAAGAAGAAGCAAGGTGGAGCAAAGAAAGTGGCAGTGGGACCTCAGGCAGGAGTGAAGAAGCCGAAAGGCAAGTGCTTCACTTGCAAGCAGACTGGACATTGGAAGGCGGACTATCCTCGCCGAAAGAACAAAGGTATATCTTCTTGTTTAGTTGTTGAAACATGTTTAGCGGTGTTATCTACCAGTGCCTGGTGTGTAGATACAGGAGCCACTGATCATGTCTGTAATACTTTGCAGGGGTTCCAGGAAACCCGATGACTAGCTGAGGGAGAGATTACCGTCTTCATGGGCAATGCTTCAAAGGTGGCGGCTATTGCAGTGGGAGACGTTTATTTATCTTTTGATAGGAATAAAGTTTTGGTTTTGAGAAATTGTCTTTATGTACCTACTTTTAGAAAGAATTTAATTTCAGTTTCTAAATTGTTTATGGATGGATATTCTGTTTCTTTTAATGACAAAGTGGTTATAAAAAGGAATAGGGAAATTATCTGTTCTTGTACATTGGTTGGCAATTTGTATACTCTTGAACCGAAAACTCCCACGATGCATATAGAAGTAAATAACTCATCTTCTAAGTCTAATAAGAGAAAAGAACCTTCGAAAATGAACCAGACATATCTTTGGCACCTAAGGCTTGGTCATATTAACCTGAGCAGAATTCAAAGGTTGATAACTGATGGACCTTTGGGTTCATTAGTGGTGGAGGATCTCCCAACCTGCGAATCTTGGTTGGAAGGTAAAATGACCAAGAGGCCTTTCAAGGCCAAGGGGTATAGAGCCAAAGATGTGTTAGAACTGGTTTATTCTGATTTGTGCGGTCCTATGTCTATACAGGCTAGAGGTGGCTTTGAATACTTCGTCTCTTTTATAGACGATTATTCAAGGTATGGATACATTTACTTGATGCGCCACAAGTCTGAATGCTTTGACAGGTTCAAAGAATTCAAGGCTAATGTGGAGAACCGTCAAGGTAAGAGTATCAAGACCATACGATCTGATCGTGGTGGTGAGTACCTCTTGGGAGAGTTTAGGAATTATTTATCAGAGGCTGGGATTCAATCACAATTGTCTGCACTGGCACACCCCAGCAGAATGGTGTAGCGGAGCGAAGGAATATGACTCTTATGGAGATGGTTAGATCGATGATGAGTTATTCAGAGTTGCCAGTTTCGTTCTGGGGGTATGTGCTGGATACAACAATGTATACTCCGAACTTGGTTCCATCTAAATCAGTACCTTCTACCCCTGTAGAATTGTGGACTGGGCGAAAGCCTAGTCTGAGACATATTCGGATATGGGGGAGTCCAGCACATGTGCTGAAGGCTGATGCTGGTAAGTTGGAACCTCATACATAAGTGTGCATGTTTGTTGGCTACCCTAAGGGAATGAAAGGTGGTTTGTTTTATAATCCTAGAGATCATAGGGTGATCGTTAGCACGAACGCCAGATTTCTAGAGGAGGATTATGTAATGAACCACAAGCCTAAGAGTAGGATTGTTCTTGAGGAGTTAACAGGGGAAGTCCCGACTTCAGTACCACCGGTACAAGAGGAGATACCACAAGTCACTGCACCGCATGTCACAGAGCATACACAGGAGGCACCTCGTCGTAGTGGGAGGGTTGTTAGTGTTGGCAATGTGCTAGTCCTCGGAATGCTCATCGGCTCCCATGTCCCCGGATTAAAATTTTAACTAATGAAAACTAATCCAGATGGGATGAGTTTCCTAAGCACAACCAATTTTGTCGTCGTGCTAACGACTCGAGCGATCGCTTGAACAAACTAGTTGTTCAAGCAACCAACTCTTCTAGTCGGTAAGCCGCGGAAGAGACGACTGACGGATCATCGGTTTTTGTGTTTATCTTCGGGGTCCATGATTATACAAATACATGCAAATGTAAACTAGCATAATCAACATACACTAACATAAAGAACATAAGCTAGCATATCAAATAAGAATAGAAACATGCAAAGATCATAAACAAAAGTTATAAAACTTTTATACCTCTTGATCTTCTATCGTATGTCCTAACCTCCTTGTAGACTTCGTGTGGGCGAAGATCCTCCACAAGTTGAAGCTTCTTAGATCTTCTTCAATCCAAAGAAAGAAGATCTCTCTTTCCCTTCTTGCTTGAGCCAACCACCAATCCACAAAGGATTGATGCCGCCGGCTCCAAGAATAGAGAGAACATAATGGAAACAACCAAGGAACCGAACTAGGGACAAACCCTAGCTCCTAGTGCCGCCGGCCAAGAGGAAAAGAAAAGGAAAAGAGGAATAGGTTGGGCACCGCCAAAGGTATAGGAAAAAGGATAGGAACCGGCCAACACCCTAGGAAGAAGAAGAACACTTCCCCTATAGTTGCCACCCACCTTACCTTCCAAACCCTAGCCGCCCAACCAAGCTTCCTTTGGATTTCTTGCCACCCAAGGTAGAGGAAGAGAAGATAGTGGCCGACCAACCCTCTTAGGAAGAAGAAGAGCCCTTCCCCTATAGTTGCCGCCCAACCATTGCTTCCAAACCTAGCCACCCAATCCAAAGAGCCAAACCCTAATCTAATTAGGGTTTCCTCCATGGGGTTTCTTGCCGCCCAAGCATGGTGGAGAGTAGAGATCTAGGAGCTAGCCACCTACAAGGAAGAAGACAAGCTCTTCCACAAGTTGCCGCCCACCCAACTCCACCACCTTGGCCACCCAACCTAAGGAGCCAAAACCCTAATTAGGGTTTCCTCCTTAAGGTTGCTTGTTGCCCAAACCATGCTAGGCAAAACCCTAATTTCCTTAGCATCCATCATGAACCATTAAACTTAGTTGCCGCCCAACCCATAGCCACCCTTTTATAGAGTTAGGGTTAGGCCTTGGTTTAATCTCCACCGTCGGATCTAGGGTTTCATCCCAACCATGCGGAGGAGTTGGGTCTTGGCCACCCGATGGATCGGAACCACACAAACTTGATCCATCAATGATGTTCCATTCCACTAGAGGATCATCATCGAACTACCTCACCAACCCCCATAAATTAATATGGGCTCCATATATTATTTGTACATTCATCTCCCCGTGTTTAAGATATCGAATGTCCGTCAATTAATTGATTTACTGACCATCAATTAATTAACATCTAACTCCTCGAGTAGTACCACTCAACCTTATCATCATGTTGACTAAGTCAACCTGCAGGGTTTACATGATGAACCTTATGAGCTCCTCAAGGGGACATCATCAACCTAAAATATAGGACACGGATTCCTCCTATAATCAACGGCACACCATGTAAATAATATCACTTCCCAACTTACCGGGCATATTGATTTAATCCATAGAAATCTCACCCTCTGGTAAATCAAAGAAATAAATACTAAGTACATGTGCCCGTTATTATATCGGGATTAAGAGCATGTACAACATAATATTCGAGGTCCGATTCAATTATGTAGTCAGCAATAAATTGAATCACCTCTATGTCGGTCCTGCTCAATACACCGAGGTGTACTAGTGTAACTCTATGTTCAAGATAAAACAATAACAAGCTACACTACAACCATGCCAATGGTTTGTCCAAAACCATCTTGGTTGTGAGCCTCTACTTATACTCTACAAGGGACTGATAACATGATCTTCTGTGCCACACCCAAGCACCATGTTATCTACAATGTAAAGTATTAGACAATATGCACACATATAATAAATATAAAGTGCAAACAATGATCATGTGATTCTTATTTCAAAATAAAGATGTTCATACAAAAGAGCTAGGCTTTCAGTATACATCCCAACAATCTCCCACTTATACTAAAAGACTATGCTGTCCTCTTACTGCCATACATCTGATTCCCTTTCCCTCCACATGCCTATCAAAGCTCTCGCTATTAGGGCCTTAGTGAAAGGGTCTACCAGGTCATCCTCTGATGCAATCTTGGCGACAGCAACTTCTACCTCCTTCACGATTTCTCGTATCAGGTGGTACTTGCACTCTATGTGTTTACTAGCCTTATGGGCTCGTGGTTCCTTCGAGTTTGCAACTGCACCATTATTATCACAATAAATTGTGATAGTTTTGGGCAAACCAGGAATCACATCCAAGTCCATCAGGAAGTTCCTGAGCCATACAGCTTCTTTGGCCGCCACAGGGGCTGCCACATTACCCAGCTTCCATGGTAGAGTCCGCCAGGCATTTCTGCTTGACACTCTTCCATACTATGGCTCCACCTCCAAAAGTAAACACAAAACCTGAGGTAGACTTACTGTTATCCCTATATGATTGGAAATCAGAATCCATGTAACCGACAGAGAGTAATTGGTCTGCCTGGTAAACTAGCATATAATCCCTAGTCCTTCTCAGGCACTACAATATATGCTTTACCACAGTCCAATGTCCCTGTCCTGGATTACTCTGATATCTGCTGACCATGCCTATGGCAAAGCAGATATCTGGTCTCGTACATAGCATACATTAGGCTTCCTACCGCCGAAGCATAAGGAACTGCCTATGTCTCCTCTATCTTTTCAGATGATCTAGGACACATCTGCTTAGATAAAGGAACTCCATGCCTGAAGGGTAGAAAACCCTTCTTGGAGTTTTGTATGCTAAAACGATCCAAAAGCCATGTCTATGTATGAAGCTTGGGATAAGTACAACAACCTTGATCCCAAGGTTGTGACCCACTTCTCCCAAGTCCTTCATATCATACTGTTTGGACAACCATACCCTTACGTCTGATAACATTTCGATGTTGTCGCCAACCACCAAAATGTCATCTACGTATAGTACAAGAAATACCACTACGTTTCCGTCACATCTCTTGTATACAGAAGACTCATCCGAACTTTGAATAAATCCATAAGACTGGATTTACCTCCTCAAAGCGGATGTTCCAAGACCTCGAAGCTTGCTTCAATCCATAAATGGACCGATTAAGCTTACATACAAGATGCTCTTTGCCCTTAACAATGAATCCCTCTGGTTGCTTCATATAGATGGATTCCTCAAGACTTCCACCAAGGAAAGCTGTCTTGACATCCATCTGCCACACCTCATAAATTCATATGAGCTGCTATGCATAAGAGCTCCCAGACCTGATTTGAATCCATAGATTCAATCTCAGTATTTATTGCACTTTGCAAAGATGTTGCATCTTTATCTTGGATTGCCTCGTCATATGTCCAGGGATCAGGTTCATGTTCGCCAGGGACCAAATCAGAAGATTCTCCCAAGAACATGAATCTCTCAGGCTGTCTAACAACCCTCCCACTACGACGAGGTATCACCTGTGTATCTTTTGTGACACGCGGTGTAGTGACATGTGGTATATCCTCTTGTACCGGTGGTATTGAAGTCGGGACTTCCCCTGTCAACTCCTCAAGAATAATCCTACTCGTGGCCTTGTGGTTCATCACATAGTCCTCCTTTAGAAATCTGGCATTCGTACTAATGATCACCCTCTGATCTCTAGGACTATAAAACAAACCACCCTTCGTTCCCTTAGGATAGCTAATGGACATGCATACTTCTGTACGAGGTTCCAACTTACCAGCCACTGCCTTCTGCACATGTGCTGAACTCCCCCATGTTCGAATATGTCTTAGACTAGGCTTTCGCCTAGTCCACAACTCTAATGGGAGTAGAAGGCACTGATTTAGATGGAACCAAGTTCAGAATGTACACCGCCGTATCTAGAGCATATCCCTAGAACGAATCTTGCAAGTCAGAATAACTCATCATCGATCTAAACATCTCCATAAGAGTCCTATTCCTTCACTCTGCTACACCGTTCTACTGGGGTGTGCCAGGTGCAGTCAATTGGGATTGAATCTCAGCCTCTGATAAGTAGTTCCTAAACTCTCCCAAGAGGTACTCACCACTACGATCAGATCGTAGTGTCATCTTGAATAATTGTCTATGAAAAAGAGGAAATATTCAAAACTACCTCTTGCCTGGATAGACATAGGACCATACGAATCAGAATGAACCAATTCCAACACATATTTGGATCTATACCCCTTGGCCTTAAAAGGCCTCTTGGTCATCTTACCCTCCAAGCAAGATTCGCAGGTTGGGAGATCCTCCACCACTAATGAACCCAAAGGTCCATCAGCTATCAACCTTTGAATTCTGCTTAGGTTAATGTGACCAAGCCTAAGATCCCAAAGATATGTTTGGTTCATCTTCGAAGGTTCTTTTCTCTTATCGGAATTAGAAGATGAGTTGTAAACTTCTATTTGCATCGTGGGAGCTTGTGGTTCAAGTTATAAATTTCCTATCTATGTACCTGAATAGATAATGTCGCTATTCCTTTTATAACAAATCTGTCATCAAAAGAAATAGATTATCCATCCATAATTTAGAAACCGAAATCAATTCTTTCTAAATAAAAGTACATAAAGAAAATTCTTAAGAACCAAAAACTTTATTTTTCTCAAAAGATAAATAAAACATCTCCCACTGCAATAGCCGCCATCTTCATGGCATTGCCCAAGTAAATGGTAATATCACCTTTAGCTAGTCATCGGGTTTCCTGGAACCCCTGCAAAGTGTTGCAGACATGATTAGTGGCTCTCGTATCTACACACCAGGTTCCGATAGATAACACCGCTAACCATGTTTCAACGACTAGACCAAAAGATATACATTTGTTCTTGCTTCGGATTGGGATAATCCTTTTTCTTATGTCCAGTCTGCTAGTAAGTGAAGTACTTGCCTTTCGGCTTCTTCACTCCTCCCTGAGATCCTCCCACCACCTTTGCTTCACCTTGTTTCTCCTTCTTCTAGCCTTTCGGCTTAGAAGTAGAAACCTTTTTGAGCAACCATGGCTTGAGGACACTCTTTGAAGAAGGAATACTTGTACTCCTTAGCAGTTAAGACAATATCTAGATTCTTTTCCAATCAACATTAATTGGGTACAGTAAGTTTATCTCCTTTAGTATTACAACAAGTGAACTGAAAGTCATTTTGAAAATCCTAAGAATCACACAGATCATTACTTTTAGATTTCAAATATTATTGATTCCTCAAAACAATAAAATCCCGAAATCA
Organism: Wurfbainia villosa; assembly: GCA_025175895.1. Classification (NCBI taxonomy): domain Eukaryota; kingdom Viridiplantae; phylum Streptophyta; class Magnoliopsida; order Zingiberales; family Zingiberaceae; genus Wurfbainia; species Wurfbainia villosa. The sequence continues at coordinate 37,668,081 of CM045990.1, forward strand.
ACCAACACCTCAAAACACCGAGAATATCGCATGCCATGATAGTGTGGACGTATACGAATTCTACATTTGTAAGAGGAGGTTTTACCCATTAATTTTATTATCTTGTCAACCTTACTTTTTGACAAATAAAATTAATAGTTGGTTCCTCTTTGGCCCTACAAATAAAAGCAGTGACTCCGATGGGGAGGATACTTTTTATTTGCATCTAAGTGTGCACCATTACACGATACTAAGGGAATTATTTCGGATTATGTGCCTTACCGATGGGGAAGTACACATGCTCCTAAATAATTTCCTATAACCATTATTTGACCCAGTGATCCACAAACAAACTCATCCGATGGGGAGGAAGGCACTCAGAGCCGACGCGCAAGTTTGTTGCATCACACGTCAAATTGTAATGGAGGCCGTGGGAATTAATTAAAATATCCCTCTCCCACTTAGTAAATTGAAAATGAGGAATTTTCAAGCACACACAACATGCATATAAAACAAATCAGCAATAAATATGGAAAAATCAGAATTTTTCCAACTATTATGGCATTGTTCTCCAATATGCGTCCCGTCATGTCGCCACCTCGTCCGCTCCATCTTTTCCCATGCGCAAGTCACCAAAGAGTTCCGAGCCGAGATAAAATATTTTAATTTACATCCATCGATCCTATACTCCACGAAGGAGTGTACAAATAATCTAGATTGAAAGTAAACTAAAATGAGCGGCTAAACAATGTCGTATTTAATTACAAAAATTAAATACTAATCTAGCCTCGTCAACCCCGAGGATTTAAATAATATACAATCATACACAATCAATCACATACACACATATAGCCATAATAGTCGGATCTTATGCCTGCAACCAAAAAGTTAGCCTACGCACATCCTACTATTATCCGGCATACAAAATATATGATATGTGCATGAAAGTAACCGAATCCAAAACACACAAAACCGGAAACCTGGGCTCTGATACCACTTGTTGGCAATGTGCTAGTCCTCGGAATGCTCATCGGCTCCCATGTCCCCGGATTAAAATTTTCACTAATGAAAACTAATCCAGATGGGATGAGTTTCCTAAGCACAACCAATTTCGTCGTCGTGCTAACGACTCGAGCAATCGCTTGAACAAACTAGTTGTTCAAGCAACCAACTCTTCTAGTCGGTTAGCCGCGGAAGAGACGATGGACGGATCGCCGGTTTTTGTGTTTATCTTCGGGGTCCATGATTATACAAATACATGCAAATGTAAACTAGCATAATCAACATACACTAACATAAAGAACATAAGCTAGCATATCAAATAAGAATAGAAACATGCAAAGATCATAAACAAAAGTTATAAAACTTTTATACCTCTTGATCTTCTATCGTATGTCCTAACCTCCTTGTAGACTTCGTGTGGGCGAAGATCCTCCACAAGTTGAAGCTTCTTAGATCTTCTTCAATCCAAAGAAAGAAGATCTCTCTTTTCCTTCTTGCTTGAGCCAACCACCAATCCACAAAGGATTGATGCCGCCGACTCCAAGAATAGAGAGAACATAATGGAAACAACCAAGGAACCGAACTAGGGACAAACCCTAGCTCCTAGTGCCGCCGGCCAAGAGGAAAAGAAAAGGAAAAGAGGAATAGGTTGGGCACCGCCAAAGGTATAGGAAAAAGGATAGGAACCGGCCAACACCCTAGGAAGAAGAAGAACACTTCCCCTATAGTTGCCACCCACCTTACCTTCCAAACCCTAGCCGCCCAACCAAGCTTCCTTTGGATTTCTTGCCGCCCAAGGTAGAGGAAGAGAAGATAGTGGCCGACTAACCCTCTTAGGAAGAAGAAGAGCCCTTCCCCTATAGTTGCCGCCCAACCATTGCTTCCAAACCTAGCCGCCCAATCCAAAGAGCCAAACCCTAATCTAATTAGGGTTTCCTCCATGGGGTTTCTTGCCGCCCAAGCATGGTGGAGAGTAGAGATCTAGGAGCTAGCCACCTACAAGGAAGAAGACAAGCTCTTCCACAAGTTGCCGCCCACCCAACTCCACCACCTTGGCCGCCCAACCTAAGGAGCCAAAACCCTAATTAGGGTTTCCTCCTTAAGGTTGCTTGCCGCCCAAACCATGCTAGGCAAAACCCTAATTTCCTTAGCATCCATCATGAACCATTAAACTTAGTTGCCGCCCAACCCATGGCCACCCTTTTATAGAGTTAGGGTTAGGCCTTGGTTTAATCTCCACCGTCGGATCTAGGGTTTCATCCCAACCGTCGGATCTAGGGTTTTATCCCAACCGTCGGATCTAGGGTTTCATCCCATCCGTTGGATCTAGAGATTTAATCTCAATCGTAGGTTCTAGAGATTTAATCTCAACCGTCGGTTCTAGGGTTTTAATCCCAACCGTCAGATTTAGAGATTTAATCTCAACCGTCGATTCTAGAGATTTGTTTTCCATCATTTGATCTAGACTTCATGAGGTTTATATTAGGCTACGATAGGGACCATGAGGAGGAGTTGGGTCTTGGCCACCCGATGGATCGGAACCACACAAACTTGATCCATCAATGATGTTCCATTCCACTAGAGGATCATCATCGAACTACCTCACCAACCCCCATAAATTAATATGGGCTCCATATATTATTTGTACATTCATCTCCCCGTGTTTAAGATATCGAATGTCCGTCAATTAATTGATTTACTGACCATCAATTAATCAACATCTAACTCCTCGAGTAGTACCACTCAACCTTATCATCATGTTGACTAAGTCAACCTACAGGGTTTACATGATGAACCTTATGAGCTCCTCAAGGGGACATCATCAACCTAAAATATAGGACACGGATTCCTCCTATAATCAACGACACACCATGTAAATAATATCACTTTCCAACTTACCGGGCATATTGATTTAATCCATAGAAATCTCACCCTCTGGTAAATCAAAGAAATAAATACTAAGTACATGTGCTCGTTATTATATCGGGATTAAGAGCATGTACAACATAATATCCGAGGTCCGATTCAATTATGTAGTCAGCAATAAATTGAATCACCTCTATGTCGGTCCTGCTCAATACACCGAGGTGTACTAGTGTAACTCTATGTTCAAGATGAAACAATACCAAGCTACACTACAACCATGCCAATGGTTTGTCCAAAACCATCTTGGTTGTGAGCCTCTACTTATACTCTACAAGGGACTGATAACATGATCTTCTGTGCCACACCCAAGCACCATGTTATCTACAATGTAAAGTATTAGACAATATGCACACATATAATAAATATAAAGTGCAAACAATTATCATGTGATTCTTATTTCAAAATAAAGATGTTCATACAAAAGAGCTAGGCTTTCAGTATACATCCCAACAGTTAGACAACCCGAGAGATTCATGTTTTTGGGAGAGTTTTCGGACTTAGTCCCTGGTGAACATGAACCTGATCCCTGGACATATGACGAGACACTCCAAGATAGAGATGTGGTATCTTGGCAAAGAGCGATGAATTCAGAGATAGAATCTATGGATTCTAATCAAGTCTGGGAGCTAGTAGAAGCACCCGATGGTGTAAAAACCATTGGATGCAAGTGGATCTACAAGAGAAAGAGAGGAGTAGATGGGAAGGTTGAGATCTTCAAAGCTAGGCTTGTTGCAAAAGGGTATACACAGAAAGAGGGTATCGATTATGAGGAGACCTTTTCACCGGTAGCTATGCTTAAGTCTATCCAGATTCTCTTATCTATAGCTGCTCATATGGATTATGAGATTTGGCAGATGGATGTCAAGACAGCTTTCCTTAACGGAAGTCTTGAGGAGAACATCTATATGCGGCAACCAGAGGGATTCATTGCTAAAGGAAAAGAGCATCTTGTATGTAAGCTTAATCGGTCCATTTATGGATTGAAGCAAGCTTCTAGATCTTGGAACATCCACTTTGATGAGGTAATCCAGTCATATGGATTTATTCAAAGTCCGGATGAGCCTTGTGTATACAAGAGATGTGAAGGAAACGTAGTGGTGTTTCTTGTACTATACGTAGATGACATTTTGTTAGTTGGAAACAATATCAAAGTGTTATCAGACGTAAGGGTATGGTTGTCCAAACAGTTTGACATGAAGGACTTGGGAGAAGTGGGACACATCCTTGGGATCAAAGTTATAAGGGATCGCAAGAAAAGGATGTTGTGCTTATCTCAAGCTTCATACATTGACACTATCCTTGCTCGTTTTAGCATGCAGAACTCCAAGAAAGGGTTTCTACCTTTTAGGCATGGAGTTCCTTTATCTAAAGAGATGTGTCCCAAAACATCAAAGGAGATAGAGGACATGAAGGCGGTTCCTTATGCTTCGGCAGTAGGAAGCCTCATGTATGCTATGCTATGTACGAGACCAGATATCTGCTTTGCCGTGGGCATGGTTAGCAGATATCATAGTAATCCTGGACATGGACATTGGACTGCGGTAAAGCATATATTGAAGAACCTGAGAAGGACTAGGGATTATATGCTGGTTTACCGGGCAGATTAATTAGTCCTTGTGGGATACACGGATTCTGATTTCCAATCAGATAGGGACAAGAGTAAGTCTACCTCGGGGTTTGTGTTTACTTTTGGAGGTGGAGCCATAGTATGGAGGAGTGTCAAGCAGAAATGCGTGGCGGACTCTACCATGGAAGTTGAGTATGTGGCAGCCTCTAAGACAGCCAAGGAAGCTGTATGGCTCAGGAACTTCTTGATGGACTTGGATGTGATTCCTGGTTTGCCCAAAAATATCACAATTTATTGTGATAACAGTGGTGCAGTTGCAAACTCGAAGGAACCATTAGCCCATAAGGCGAGTAAACACATAGAGCGCAAGTACCACCTGATATGAGAGATTGTAAAGCGAGGAGAAGTAGCTGTCGCCAAGATTGCATCAGAGGATAACCTGGCGGATCCATTCACTAAGGCCCTTCCAGCGAAAGCGTTTGATAGGCATGTGGAGGACATGGGGATCAGATGTATGGCAGTGTGATGACAACATAGTCTTTTAGTATAAGTGGGAGATTGTTGGAATGTATACTGAAAGCCAAGCTCTTTTTGTATGAACATTTTTATTTTCAAATAAGAATCACATGATCATTGTTTGCACTTTATATATTTATTATATGTGTGCATATTATCTAATATTTTACATTGTAGATAACATGGTGCTTGGTGTGGCACAGAAGATCATGTTATCAGTATCTTGTAGAATATAAGAAGAGGCTCACAACCAAGATGGTTTTGGACAAACCATTGGCATGGTTGTAGTGTAGCTTGGTATTGTTTTGTCTTGAACATAGAGTTACACTAGTACACTTAGGTGTATTGAGCAGGACCGACATAGAGGTGATTCAATTTATTGCTGACTATATAATTGAATCGGACCTCGGATATTATGTTGTACATGCTCTTAATCCCGATATAATAACGGGCACATGTACTTAGTATTTATTTCTTTGATTTACCAAAGGGTGAGATTTAGATGGATTTAATCAATATGCCCGGTAAGTTGGGAAATGATATTATTTACATGGTGTGCCATTGATTATAGGAGGAAACCGTGTCCTATATATTAGGTTGATGATGTCCCCTTGAGGAGCTCATAAGGTTCATCATGTAAACCCAGCTGGTTGACTTAGTCAACATGATGATAAGGTTGAGTGGTACTACTCGAGGAGCAAGATGTTAATTAATTGATGGTCAGTAAATCAATTAATTGACGGACATTCGATATCTTAAACACGGGGAGATGGATGTACAAATAATATATAGAGCCCATATTAATTTATGGGGGTTGGTGAGGTAGTTCAATGATGATCCTCTAGTGGAATGGAACATCATTGATGGATCAAGTTTGTGTGGTTCCGATCCATCGGGTGGCCAAGATCCAACTCCTCCTTATGGTCCCTATCGTAGCCTAATATAATCCTAAAGAAGTCTAGATCCAAGGATGTAAAATAAAACTATAGAACCAACAGTTGAGATTAAATCCCTAGATCCGACGGTTGGGATTAAATCCCTAGAACCGACGGTTGGGATTAAATCCTTAGATCCGACGGTTGGGATGAAACCCTAGATCCGACGGTTGGGATTAAATCCCTAGAACCGACGGTTGGGATTAAATCCCTAGATCCAACGGTTGGGATGAAACCCTAGATCCGACGGTTGGGATGAAACCCTAGATCCGACGGTTGGGATAAAACCCTAGATCCGACGTTGGAGATTAAATCCCTAGATCTGACGGTGGAGATTAAAGGAGGCTTAAGCCCAATTCTATAAATAGAGGGCTAAGGCTTGGGCGGCAAGGATGGTTCTTTGGATTAGGGTTTTGCCTCTCAAGAGTTTAGGCGGCTAGGGTTTGGTGTGTGGTTTGGGCGGCAACAAGGAAGGAGATTAGGGTTTCTTCCTTTTCTCCTTGGTGGCCGGCGCTCACTCCATCCTCCTCCTTGTTTTGGCCGGCTCTCTTCCTCATCCTTTTCTCCTTGGTGGCCGGCGGTTCTCCATACATTGGTGGCCGACGCTTCTCCCATTCCTTGGTGGTCGACGGCAACATTGTTACAAAGGTTGGCCGGCGCTCAACCATCTACTCCTTGGCCGGCGGTTATATCAAGCTCCTTGGTTTTGTGGCCGGTTCTAGAAAGGATAAGGAGTTTCGTTTGGTTCTTCTCTTTGTTCGAATCAAGCAAGGAAGAGAAGAACGTGATCTAGGAGGCTTCTACTCGTGGAGGATCTTCGCCCACACTACGTCCACGAGGAGGATAGGACATACGGTAGAAGATCGAGAGGTATAAAAGTTTTACAACTTTATTTTTCTGATCTTAGCATGTTCTTTATGTGTTGATTATACTAGTTTACATTTTTATGTATTTTGTATAATCATGGACCCCGAAGACAAACACAAAAACCGGCTATCCGTCCGTCGTCTCTTCCGCGGCTAACCAACTAGAAGAGTTGTGTTGCTTGAACAACTAGTTTGTTCAAGCGATCACTCAAGTTGTTAGCACGACGACAAATTGGTTGTGCTAAGGAAACTCATCCCATCCGGATTAGTTCTTTCATTAGTGAAAATTTTAATCCGGGGACATGGGAGCCAATGAGCCTCCGAAGCAACTACCTACAGGTATTTGGTATCCTAGATCTACCAAGTTCGAACTAATCGGCTACTCCGATTCGGACTATGCCGGTAGTAAGCTAAAGAGCACGAGCGGTTGTTGTCAACTTCTCGGCTCAAGTCTAGTGAGTTGGTGCAGTAGGAAGCAACACTGTGTTGCATTATCTACCACTGAAGCCGAATACATCGCGATGGGTGAGTGTGTCACTCAACTTCTTTGGATGAAGCACACTCTCCGCGACTTTAAGTTAGACTTTACGAATACTAAACTTCACGTAGATAACATTAGTTCAATTAATCTTACTAAGAATCCGATATGTCACTCTAGGACCAAACATATAGAGGTCAAACACCATTTCATTCGAGAACATGTGGCCAACGGAGCCATACAACTCGAATACGTCGAATCGAAGTCTAACTTAGCAGACCTATTTACTAAACCCCTACCCGAAGCCGAATTTAGTCTATTAAGACGAAAATTGGGCATGTGCGTAGTAGAATAGGAAATTGCAAATCATATTTTCTTACTACTATTTCTTAAATTTCATGTTTATGGAACTAGCATAGGACATACCTTAGATATCATGCACCTATAGATTTAAGGAGCCAATACATCTCACAACACATAGGACTAATGTGTTTGTGTACTTAGCCACGTAGATGGGCGTGAGATGTTAGGACCTTACTCCTGGTTCCAGATGTAGAGCTAGTGCATCGCCATGAACCACGGAGTATAATCATACATACTAACCGACTCTGACCAGGACTGGTTGATCTTGTATATCAATCAAGCCAAATATGAGTCGAACATTTTATAGATGAACCTATTTTTAGTATATTATTTTCAAAATAATGTGGAACATGCTTGGACTTTAAATTTAACACTTTTTTTTCCACACACACCCTCACTCTTTTCGATATATGGAAAAAGAGGGAGAAAAAGGCCAAAATTTAGGGGTCAAGCCAAAGTTTAGGGGTCAAATTTTTCCTTAAGTTTTGAAAACTTATTAAAGGCCAAGTTAAGAGAATTCTTAACTTAAACTTATTTGTGCCATCAACGTTTTACTTATTTTTAAACATTATGCCCTTAATGTTTTACTTAAGGGGGAGAAAGGGCCAAGTTAAGAAGAACTCTTAACTTAAACATTTTACTAAGGCCAACTTTAAGTAATGTTAATTACTTAAAGCAACCCTCAAAGGGGAGGATTAAGGTCTTTCTTCAAGACTCACCCTCGGTCAAGGGGGAGGTTTCCTCAAGGGGGAGTACTTGAAGAAAATCCTTACTACTCCAACTTAATCTTCTTTATTTTTTGTTTCTAATGCACACAACTTAATCTTCTTTATTTTTTGTTTCTAATGCACATTATTCTTCATGCTTGCTATTTACTTAACTTTGTATGTGGGTTTGCCATAAATCAAAAAGGGGGAGATTGTTGGTGCAGTAGGCACCTAAGTCGAACCTGAGTTTTGATTATAGCAAACGATACAAAGTTAAGCTCATGTCATTATCTCACGAGCTGAATCGAGTGTGCAGAAGATTGCTATAGCTAGAGCTGAAGGCTAGCGACACCCGGAGGAAGCCGCGGTGGTCGGGTGACACTCGAGTGACTTCGGAGAGAGCCGAAGAAATCGAGTGGAAGGCCAGAAGCAAAAGCGACATGGTAAGTATCGAGGTAAGCTCGTGTGTGCGAGCATAAGTGAGGTCGTATCCTCCTTATGGGGATGGTCTTAAGCGTAGATCTGACCAAAGACATCCCATCGATGGTCTAGGTCGAGATCGGACGGTCGAAGGCCGTCGAAATAATGTTTTCTTTGAGCTAACTTTGACTTGCAGCATCGATCGTCATTGCCGGCTTGGAGGACTCATTGCCGTCAATCGATGTCGACTCTAGGAGGTCATGATCATCTTCAAGGAGTCAAGGCTTATCACCCCATTTCAAGGAGATTGGTGCTCAATTGTGATTGGCTAGGGTTCCTCTCGAAAAGGGGCTCAAAGGCTATAAAAGGAGGGCCAATCCTAGGGTTTCTTCATCAATTCCAAGCTTCCAAAAGCCTCCGCAAAGCTACAACTCTCCGACAATGAAGTCTTTCTTTTCCGACGTCTAGGTTTAATTTTCTTTAATTTTTGTACGTCGGTATTAGCTTTATATCAGTTGTTTATTTACTTGTTTCGGAGCTTTTATCGTATACGAGGAGAGCGGGAGTGTCCCTCTACCTCAAGTTTTGTTCTTTCTTGTATCGATTAACTCCTACCTCCAACGAGGAGGAGTTCGTTTAGTGTTTTGCCCTCTGTGCGTGGTCAAGGACCACTAGGGCCTTGGAGTAGTAGCCAAAGGCTACGAACCAAGTAAAATATTTGTCTTCTCTTTTTATTGCTTATCTTTTCCGCTGCAAATTAATTATCTACTCGGTTTTTAAATGAACGAACAAAAAGAAAGTTTTAACGCTATTCACCCCCCTCTAGCATTTCAAATCGATCCAACAGCATCCTTCCCAACTCCAAAGTGTCGACGCTTCTGTTTGATAGGAACTACAGTAGGTAAGATATACAATTATGCTCTATAACAGTAGGAACAATTCCTGCTAAATCCTATGGAGACCATGCAAAGATATCAACATTTCTGATAAGGCATTGTATTAAATCTGCTTTAAGCTGCAAAGGAAGGTCCCAGGCTATAAATGTAACATGTTCAACACACTTGTCATCTAACACAATTGGCTCTTTATCAGGCTTGCCCATCTCTTTAGCATCCCCCTTCTGACCAATACATACTGTGTCTCCATACTTAGACTTCTGAAAACACTTACTAACAAATTTTCCCTTTTGTCCCGTCCGGATAGCATCCACATAACATCTCCGAGAGAGTAACCTCTCCTACTTCATTCTTAATAGGAAACTTAATCTTCTGATGATAAGGAGAAGCTACAATTTGTAAACTGCTTAGAAAGGGTCTGCCTAGAATAACATTATAAGAAGAAGACATATCAACCACTGTGAAATTAATAAGCACGGTTTTCCTCCTCGGCTCCTCTCCTAAAGATAAAGGTAGTTTGATTTGGTCCATTGGCTGCACCTCATGACCAAAAACCCCAAATAAAGAAGTTCCCACCGATTGTAAATCAGTGATAGAAACTCTCATTTACTATAAGGATGACCAATACAAAATATCCACTGAACTACTCGGGTCAACAAAAACCCTTCCCACATCAAAGTTGGCAATAAGAGCTCGAATGACTAAGGCATCAGTGTGAGGGGCTATTACTCCCTCTAAATTATTAGCATCAAAACCTATCATGGGTCCTCTAACTCTAGGAAGAGTGGCAACAGCTGCACATTCCTCTCTACTATATCTTTTATGTGCTCTATTAGAATCTCCATTAGTGGTACCACCGGATATCATATTAATAGAACTTCTTACAGGGGGTTGATCAGCAAGCACAACCCACCTGAGGGATATCTCCCTTAACTGAGCAGACTGTGCAGGCTGATTTATAAGAGATCTTCTCGGATTTTCTCTACCATAATTTCTTCCTCCAGACCCCCGCTAATAAGGAGCTGAATTCATAACCAGATTTTGAACATGGGGATGAGCTCCCATGACCCTCTGTAGTTTAAAGTCTAACTGCTGACAACTCTGAGTATTATGCCCATACTTCTGATGAAAAGCACAGAAAGTAGGGGTTGACAATCTCTTAGGCCCTTTGTCATCTCTAAAGGGTCTCCTCAGTAATCGTTGTGTTATACAGATATTCATAGCTCTCTCCTTAGAAAACTATAATTGAGGAGCATATATAGATCTGTCCTCCACAGGTAGAGCAGGTCTTACCCATTCGATCCTTCTTTCTAGCATTTCCCCTATTCTGAAATCTCGAGAAGTTTGCCGAGACTTCTAAGCATCTTCCAGATTAATAAACTTTTCAGCCTGGGATAATAAATCATCAAAACTTGCAGGAGACTTTTTAGCCAAAGATTTAAAGAAATCCCCTTCTCTGAGTCCTTGAGTAAAACCTCCCACGATCATACCGAATTCTATAGCAGGAATCTCCTGAGCGGATTGTGTAAATCTATGCACATACTGCCGCAAACTTTCCTATTCTCTCTACTTAATATCAAAAATACTTAGCGATTGAGGTAAATACTTTTTAGAACTAGAATAATGTCTTACAAATAATGTGGAAAAAACTTTGAACAATGCAATACTCTATGGCTTCAAATCACTAAACTATTGTTGTGCCGATCCTATTAAGGTAGTGAGGAACACCCGACACTTAATCCCATCAGTATAGTGATACAACAGAGCAACATTTTCAAATCTTCTTAAATGATTCTTAGGATCGGAAGAACCAGTGTATTCAACCATTTGAAGAAGTCGAAAATTTCGAGGTAAGTCTTCATTCAGGATATCCTCGGTAAAAGGATTTGACTCTTCTACTATTACAATAGTGCTTATAATAGGAACTTCCAGAGGAGCAACACACTTTTCCTTCCCCTTTGCTTGCCTGCAAGAGTGAGAAGAACCTTTCTTTGGTCAAAAAATTTTACTCCTTCAGAATCGCCATCGGAAACATCATCTTCTTTAACCTTCTTTGGGGTGGTCCTCTGCGACATTTGCTCCATAATCTTAGCCATGACTTGCATAAGATCCTCCCTATATAAGGGTTCTCGACGCCTTTTGCTGGTGTCTCCTTTGGAGGTACTGAAAATAGATTTCTCCTCTTCCACCGGCTCCTTCAGCGTCCTTCTAATATTCACCATCATGACTTTTTGTTCATGTTCCCATAGATAATGCCAATTTGATGGTGTTAACTTCTTCGACCTACTGAGATCTCCCTCCCCCTTCTTGTAGATTGCTAGATCTGATACCAAAGAAGGTTAGAAATGAGATAAAGAGAGATCTACTTCTTGAATCACCTTGCGCCTTAGAGGTAAAATTAGATCTGTCACTTGTAAGAAGGGATATTAGAGATTGGTCGGCTTCCCAGCATGACCACTCTGACGCTCAAGTCAGTAAGAGTTTGAAAAATAATGAAACGAAGAAGAAGAAGCGAGAGAGATCTTAGAGGTACCAAATAAAGAAACAATCATCCCCTGCTTTGTCCTCCTCTGTCCCTTTTATAGATGGATTAACTGTCTCCTCTTTGAGATGAATTTACTTTAATGCCCTTTGTCAAGTTGTCCTTGTAATTGCTTTTCTTGCCTCAATTCAAAATATCTCCTTATACCCTCTTGCCACATATTAATTTAAATAAAATACAAACATAAATGCAATTATATTAAACTAACCATCCTCAATATCCCATTGCTACTTCCTATCCTCTGGCATCCAAAAACTACTCGGGAAATGAATATACTGCTCGGGAAATGAACATACCACTATGGAAATAACTTAACTGCTTGGGACTTTATATAGACTGCTTCGTTAGCACTTATGGGGAGAATTGCTTCTCCTTCGGTTTCTTGTACATGGCGATCCCATCTATGTCTCCGGATTAAAAAATTAATCCAAGACGAAGATGGATTACCCAAGCAACCATCCATTATCATGCTATTCGATTAGAGTGGTCTCTTGAACAAACTAGTTGTTCAAGCAACCTAACTCTTTTCCTCGATTAGCCGTGGAATATATGATATACGGATCGTCGGTTTTTGTGTTTATCTTCAGGGTCCAAGTAAATTAGCCACATGCAATTACATACATCATATAAAGAAACAAAAGGAAACCAAAACAAGAATTATATCTCTTGTTTATCTCTTGGTCTTCTATTGTATGTCCTATCCTCCTCTTGGACATTGTGTGGGCAATGATTCTCCAAGAGTTGAAACCTTCTAGATCTCGTATCTTCCTTTTCTTGTTCTCTCCGAACAAAGGAAGATAATAAGCTCCCTTCTTCTCCTATCTAGTTCCGGACACAATCCCTTTGGAGAAAGATCAAGCCACCTTCTCCTCTTTGTTGTTGCTGCCGGCCACCAAGGAGAGGGAGAAGGAATATGAATGTCGGCCAAGAGTTTGTTGGAATGTATACTGAAAGCCTAGCTCTTTTTGTATGAACATTTTATTTTGGAATAAGAATCACATGATCATTGTTTGCACTTTATATATTTATTATATGTGTGTGCATATTATCTAATATTTTACATTGTAGATAACATGGTGCTTGGTGTGGCACAGAAGATCATGTTATCAGTCCCTTGTAAAATATAAGTAGAGGCTCACAACCAAGATGGTTTTGGATAAACCATTGGCATGGTTGTAGTGTAGCTTGGTATTGTTTTGTCTTGAACATAGAGTTACACTAGTACACTTAGGTGTATTGAGCAGGACCGCCATAGAGGTGATTCAATTTATTGCTGACTACATAATTGAATCGGACCTCAGATATTATGTTGTACATGCTCTTAATCTGGATATAATAACGGGCACGTGTACTTAGTATTTACTTCTTTGATTTACCATAGGGTGAGATTTAGATGGATTAAATCAATATGCCCGGTAAGTTGGAAAATAATATTATTTACATGGTGTGTCGTTGATTATAGGAGGAAACCGTATCCTATATACTAGGTTGATGATGTCCCCTTGAGGAGCTCATAAGGTTCATCATGTAAACCCAGCTGGTTGACTTAGTCAACATGATGATAAGGTTGAGTGGTACTACTCGAGGAGTTAGATGTTAATTAATTGATGGTCAGTAAATCAATTAATTGACGGACATTCGATATCTTAAACACGGGGAGATGAATGTACAAATAATATATGGAGCCCATATTAATTTATGGGGGTTGGTGAGGTAGTTCAATGATGATCCTCTAGTGGAATGGAACATCATTGATGGATCAAGTTTGTGTGGTTCCGATCCATCGGGTGGCCAAGATCCAACTCCTCCTTATGGTCCCTATCGTAGCCTAATATAATCCTCATGAAGTCTAGATCCAAGGATGTAAAACAAAACTCTAGAACCAACGGTTGGGATTAAATCCCTAGATCCGATGGTTGGGATGAAACCCTAGAACCAACGGTTGGGATTAAATCCCTAGATCCGATGGTTAGGATGAAACCCTAGAATCGACGGTTGGGATTAAATCCCTAGATCCAACGGTTGGGATAAAACCCTAGATCCGACGGTTGGGATGAAACCCTAGATCCGAAGGTTGGGATGAAATCCTAGATCCGACGGTTGGGATGAAACCCTAGATCCGACGGTTAGGATAAAACCCTAGATCCGATGGTGGAGATTAAATCCCTAGATCCGACGGTGGAGATTAAAGGAGGCTTAAGCCCAATTCTATAAATAGAGGGTTTAGGTTGGGCGGCAAAAATGGTTTAATTGGAGTTAGGGTTTTAGGTTGGGCGGCTAGGGTTTGGAAGCTAAGGCTTGGGCGGCAACATTGTGACAAGAAGCCGGCGCCCATCTTCTTCCATCAAGACTTGGCCGGCGCCCATCCTCTTGGTCCCTCTCTTATTCCTTGGCCAGCGGCAACCTCTCTTCAAGGTTGGCCGGCGTTCACTCCTCCATTCTCTCCAAGGTGGCCGGCGGTTCCCCTTACATTGGTGGCCGACGCTTCATCCATTCGTTCCTTGGCCGGCGGTTACATCAAACTCCCATGCTTGGTGGCCGGTTCTAGAAAGGAGAAGTTTTGTTGGTTCTTCTCTTTGTTTGCAGCGAACAAGGAAGGGAAGAACGCGATCTAGAAGGCTTCTACTCGTGGAGGATCTTCGCCCACACATCGTCCGTGAGGAGGATAGGACATACGGTAGAAGATTGTGAGGTATAAAAGTTTTACAACTTTATTTTCTGATCTTAGCATGTTCTTTTATGTGTTGATTATACAAGTGTGCATTAGTATATATTTTGTATAATCATGGACCCCGAAGACAAACACAAAAACCGGCGATTCGTCCGTCGTCTCTTCCGTGGCTAACCAACTAGAAGAGTTGTGTTGCTTGAACAACTAGTTTGTTCAAACGATCACTCAAGTTGTTAGAACGACGACGAATAGGTTGTGCTAAGGAAACTCATCCCATCCGGATTAGTTCTTTCATTAGTGAAAATTTTAATTCGGGGACATGGGAGCCAATGAGCCTCCGAAGCATCGCCTTACAATTGGTATCAGAGCCACGGTTTTCGGTTTTGTGTGTTTTGGATTCAGTTACTTTCATGCACATATCATATATTGAGTATGCCGGATAATAGTAGGATGTGCGTAGGCTAACTTTTTGGTTGCAGGCATAAGATCCGACTATTATGGCTATTTGGTTGTATGTGAATGTTTTGTGTGTGATTGTATGTATATTATTTGAATCCTCGGGGTTGACGAGGCTAGATTAGTATTTAATTTTTGTAATTAAATACGACATTGTTTAGCCGCTCATTTTAGTTTACTTTCGATCTAGATTATTTGTACACTCCTTCGTGGAGTATAGGATCGATGGATGTAAATTAAAATAGTTTATCTCGGCTCGGATCTCTTTGGTGACTTGCGCACGGGAAAAGATGGAGCGGATGAGGTGGTGACATGACAGGACGATGCGTATTGGAGAATAATGCCATAATAGTTGGAAAAATTCTGTTTTTTCCATATTTATTGCTGATTTGTTTTTATATGCATGTTGTGTATGCTTTAAAATTCCTCAATTTCAATTTACTAAGTGGGAGAGGGAAATTTTAATTAATTCCCGTGTCCTCCATTACAATTTGACATGTGATGCAACAAACTTGTGTGTTGGCTCTGAGTGCCTTCCTCCCTGCGGACGAGTTTGTTTATGGATCACTAGGTTAAATAATGGTTATAGGAAATTATCTAGGAGCATGTGTACTTCCACAGCGGTAAGGCACATAATCCGAAATAATTCCCTTAGTATAGTGTAATGGTGCACACTTAGATGCAAATAAAAGTATCCTCCCCATCGGAGTCACTGCTTTTATTTGTAGGGCCAAAGAGGAACCAACTATTAATTTTATTTGTCAAAAAGTAAGATTGACAAGATAATAAAATTAATGGGTAAAATCTCCTCTTACAAATGTAGAATTCGTATACGTTCACACAGCGTGGCATGCGATATTCTCGGTGATTTGAGGTGTTGGTTGATTTCGGGATTTTATTGTTTTGAGGAATCAATAATATTTGAAATCTAATATTTTGATCATTGTGATTTTTAGGATTTTCAAATGGCTTTCAACCCACTTGCTGTGATATTAAAAGAAAATAAACTTACTGGACCAAACTATATTGATTGGAAAAGAAATCTGGATATTGTCTTAACTGCGGAGGAGTACAAATTTGTACTCTTCGAGGTCTATCCTCCTAAGCCCACCGATGACTCTGATGAAAAGGAGAAAGAACGTTATAAGAAATGGGTCAAGGCAGATGAGATGGCGCGGTGTTACATTTTGGCATCTATGTCAAATGTACTGCAACATCAGCATCAGGCCATGGCCATAGCTTATGACATGATGTTCAATCTCAAGGAACTTTTCGGACATCAGAGTAGGGCAGCTAGACAGGAGGCGATGAAAAACTTGATGATGACCACCATGATCGAGGGAACACCCGTTAGGGATCATGTTCTCAAGATGATGGCTCATCTTAATGAGATGGAAGTCCTTGGAGCTGAGATCAATGGGGAAACCCAGGTCGATATCATTCTCCAGTCTCTGCCTAGGAGTTTTGAGCAGTTCTGCCTCAACTACAACATGAACAAGAGGTTGTATTCGTTGGCGGAGCTTAGAACTCGAGTGACGAGAGGGCAGCCATGGTCGCTCAGAAGGTTTCTTCCTCTAAACCGAAAGGTAAGAAGAAGAAGAAGCAAGCTGGAGCGAAGAAAGTGGCAGTGGGACCTCAGGCAAGAGTGAAGAAGCCGAAAGGCAAGTGCTTCACTTGCAAGCAGACTGGACATTGGAAGGCGGACTGTCCTCGCAGAAAGAACAAAGGTATATCTTCTTGTTTAGTTGTTGAAACATGTTTAGCGGTGTTATCTACCAGTTCCTGGTGTGTAGATACAGGAGCCACTGATCATGTCTGTAATACTTTGCAGGGGTTCCAGGAAACCCGATGACTAGCTGAGGGAGAGATTACCGTCTTCATGGGCAATGCTTCAAAGGTGGCGGCTATTGCAGTGGGAGACGTTTATTTATCTTTTGATAGGAATAAAGTTTTGGTTTTGAGAAATTGTCTTTATGTACCTACTTTTAGAAAGAATTTAATTTCAGTTTCTAAATTGTTTATGGATGGATATTCTGTTTCTTTTAATGACAAAGTGGTTATAAAAAGGAATAGGGAGATTATCTGTTCTGGTACATTGGTTGGCAATTTATATACTCTTAAACCGAAAACTCCCACGATCCATATAGAAGTAAATAACTCATCTTCTAAGTCTAATAAGAGAAAAGAACCTTCACAAATGAACCAGACATATCTTTGGCATCTAAGGCTTGGTCATATTAACCTAAGTAGAATTCAAAGGTTGATAGCTGATGGACCTTTGGGTTCATTAGTGGTGGAGGATCTCCCAACCTGCGAATCTTGCTTGGAAGGTAAAATGACCAAGAGGCCTTTCAAGGCCAAGGGGTATAGAGCCAAAGATGTGTTAGAATTGGTTCATTCTGATTTGTGCGGTCCTATGTCTATCCAGGCAAGAGGTGGTTTTGAATATTTCGTCTCTTTTATAGACGATTATTCAAGATATGGATACATTTACTTGATGCGCCGCAAGTCTGAATGCTTTGACAGGTTCAAAGAATTCAAGGCTGATGTGGAGAACCGTCAAGGTAAAAGTATCAAGACATTACGATCTGATCGTGGTGGCGAGTACCTCTTGGGAGAGTTTAGGAGTTACTTATCAGAGGCTGGGATTCAATCCCAATTGTCACTTTGGCACACCCAGTAGAATGGTGTAGCGGAGGCGAAGGAATAGGACTCTTATAAAGATGGATCGGATCGATGATGAGTTATTACGAGTTACTGTTTAGATTACGGGGTATGCCTTTGGATACGACAATGTATACTCGAACTTGGTTCCATCAAATCAGTACCTTCTACCCTATAGATTGTGGGTGGCGAAAGCCTAGTCTAAGACATATTCGGATATGAAGTCCGGCACATGTGTTGAAGGGCGATCTTTGGTAAGTTGGAACCTCGTGCAGTATGCATGTTTGTTGGCTACCCTATGGGAGCGAAAGGTGGTTTGTTTTATAATCCTAGAGATCGAGAGGGTGATCGTTAGCGAGCGCAGATTTCTAGAGGAGGATTATGTAATGAACCACAAGCCCAAAGTAGGATTGTTCTTGAGGAGTTGCGAAGTCGACTTGATTACCCGTACAAGAGGAGATACCACAAGTCAGCATGCAGCGTGTCACAGAGTATACAGAGGCACCTCAGTCGTGTAGTGGGAGGTTGTTAGACAACCCAAGAGATTCATGTTTTTGGGAGAGTCTTGGACTTAGTCACAGTGAACATGAACCGGATCCTGGACATATGTGAGGCACTTCAAGATAGAGATGTGGTATCTTGGCAAAGAGAGATGAATTCAGAGATAGAATCTATGGATTCTAATCAAGTCTGGGAGCTAGTAGAACCACCCGATGGTGTAAAAGCCATTGGATGCAAGTGGATCTACAAGAAAAAGAGAGGAGTAGACGGGAAGGTTGAGACCTTCAAAGCTAGGCTTGTTGCGAAAGGGTATACTCAGAAAGAGGGTATCGATTATGAGGAGACCTTTTTGGTTATCTTAAGTCTATTGATTCTCTTATCTATAGCTCATATGGATTATGAGATTTGGCGGATGGATGTCAAGGCGGCTTTCCATGTGAAGTCTTGAGGAGAACATCTATATGCGGCAACCAGAGGGATTCATTGCTAAAGGCAAAGAGCATCTTGTATGTAAGCTTAATCGGTCCATTTATGGATTGAAGCAAGCTTCTAGATCTTGGAACATCCGCTTTGATGAGGTAATCCAGTCTTATGGATTCATTCAAAGTCCGGATGAGCCTTGTGTATACAAGAGATGTGACGGAAACATAGTGGTGTTTCTTGTACTATACGTAGATGCCATTTTGTTAGTTGGCAACAATATCAAAGTGTTATCAGACATAAGGGTATGGTTGTCCAAACAGTTTGACATGAAGGACTTGGGAGAAGTGGGACACATCCTTGGGATCAAAGTTATAAGGGATCGCAAGAAAAGGATGTTGTGCTTATCTCAAGCTTCATACATTGACACTATCCTTGCTCGTTTTAGCATGCAGAACTCCTAGAAAGGTTTTCTACCTTTTAGGCATGGAGTTCCTTTATCTAAAGAGATGTGTCCCAAAACATCAAAGGAGATAGAGGACATGAAGGCAGTTCCTTATGCTTCGGCAGTAGGAAGCCTCATGTATGCTATGCTATGTATGAGACCAGATATCTGCTTTGCCGTGGGCATGGTTAGCAGATATCAGAGTAATCCTGGACAGGGACATTGGACTGCGGTAAAGCATATATTGAAGTACCTGAGAAGGACTAGGGATTATATGCTAGTTCTGCAAGGCGATCAATTGGTCCTGTGGGTTACACGGATTGATTTCCAATCGGATAGGGACAAGAGTAAGTCTACCTCGGGGTTTGTGTTTACTTTTGGAGGTGGAGCCATAGTATGGAGGAGTGTCAGCGAAATGCGTGGCGGACTCTACCATGGAAGGCTGAGTATGTATGGCGACCTCGAGGCGACCAAGGAAGCTGTATGGCTCAGGAACTTCTTGATGGACTTGGATGTGATTCATGGTTTTCCCAGAACTATCACAATTTATTGTGATAACAGTGGTGCAGTTGCAAACTCGAAGGAACCACGAGCCCACAAGGTGAGTAAACACATAGAGCGCAAATACCACCTTATACGAGAGATCGTAAAGCGAGGAGAAGTTGTTGTCACCAAGATTGTATCAGAGGATAACCTGGCGGATCCATTCACTAAGGCCCTTCCAGCGAAAGCGTTTGATAGGCATGTGGAGGACATGGGGATCAGATGTATGGCAGTGTGATGACGGCATAGTCTTTTAGTATAAGTGGGAGATTGTTGGAATGTATACTGAAAGCCTAGCTCTTTTTGTATGAACATTTTATTTTGGAATAAGAATCACATGATCATTGTTTGCACTTTATATATTTATTATATGTGTGTGCATATTGTCTAATATTTTACATTGTAGATAACATGGTGCTTGGTGTGGCACAGAAGATCATGTTATCAGTCCCTTGTAAAATATAAGTAGAGGCTCACAACCAAGATGATTTTGGACAAACCATTGGCATGGTTGTAGTGTAGCTTGGTATTGTTTTGTCTTGAACATAGAGTTACACTAGTACACTTAGTTGTATTGAGCAGGACCGCCATAGAGGTGATTCAATTTATTGCTGACTACATAATTGAATCGGACCTCGGATATTATGTTGTACATGCTCTTAATCCCGATATAATAACGGGCATGTGTACTTAGTATTTATTTCTTTGATTTACCATAGGGTGAGATTTAGATGGATTAAATCAATATGTCCAGTAAGTTGGGAAATAATATTATTTACATGGTGTGTCGTTGATTATAGGAGCAAACCGTGTCCTATATACTAGGTTGATGATATCCCCTTGAGGAGCTCATAAGGTTCATCATGTAAACCCAGCTGGTTGACTTAGTCAACATGATGATAAGGTTGAGTGGTACTACTCTAGGAGTTAGATGTTAATTAATTGATGGTCAGTAAATCAATTAATTGACGGACATTCGATATCTTAAACACGGGGAGATGAATGTACAAATAATATATGGAGCCCATATTAATTTATGGGGGTTGGTGAGGTAGTTCAATGATGATCCTCTAGTGGAATGGAACATCATTGATGGATCAAGTTTGTGTGGTTCCGATCCATCGGGTGGCCAAGATCCAACTCCTCCTTATGGTCCCTATCGTAGCCTAATATAATCCTCATGAAGTCTAGATCCAAGGATGTAAAACAAAACTCTAGAACCAATGGTTGGGATTAAATCCCTAGATCCGATGGTTGGGATGAAACCCTAGAACCAACGGTTGGGATTAAATCCCTAGATCCGATGGTTAGGATGAAACCCTAGAATCGACGGTTGGGATTAAATCTCTAGATCCGACGGTTGGGATAAAACCCTATATCCGACGGTTGGGATGAAACCCTAGATCCGAAGGTTGGGATGAAATCCTAGATCTGATGATTGGGATGAAACCCTAGATCCGACGGTTAGGATAAAACCCTAGATCCGACGGTGGAGATTAAAGAAGGCTTAAGCCCAATTCTATAAATAGAGGGCTTAGGTTGGGCGGCAAAAATGGTTCAATTGGAGTTAGGGTTTTAGGTTGGGCGGCTAGGGTTTGGAAGCTAAGGCTTGGGCGGCAACATTGTGACAAGAAGCCGGCGCCCATCTTCTTCCATCAAGACTTGGCCGGCGCCCATCCTCTTGGTCCCTCTCTTATTCCTTGGCCGGCGGCAACCTCTCTTCAAGGTTGGCCGGCGTTCACTCCTCCATTCTCTCCAAGGTGGCCGGCGGTTCCCCTTACATTGGTGGCCGGCGCTTCATCCATTCGTTCCTTGGCCGACGGTTACATCAAACTCCCATGCTTGGTGGCCGGTTCTAGAAAGGAGAAGTTTTGTTGGTTCTTCTCTTTATTCGCAGCGAACAAGGAAGGGAAGAACGCGATCTAGAAGGCTTCTACTCGTGGAGGATCTTCGCCCACACGTCGTTCGCAAGGAGGATAGGACATACGGTAAAAGATCATGAGGTATAAAAGTTTTACAACTTTATTTTCTGATCTTAGCATGTTCTTTTATGTGTTGATTATACAAGTGTGCATTAGTATATATTTTGTATAATCATGGACCCCGAAGACAAACACAAAAACCGGCGATCCGTCCGTCGTCTCTTCCGTGGCTAACCAACTAGAAGAGTTGTGTTGCTTGAACAACTAGTTTGTTCAAGCGATCACTCAAGTTGTTAGCAAGACGACGAATAGGTTGTGCTAAGGAAACTCATCCCATCCGGATTAGTTCTTTCATTAGTGAAAATTTTAATCCGGGGACATGAGAGCCAATGAGCCTCCGAAGCATCGCCCTACAGAGTTGAGCTCAAAGATTAAAGATGAAGAACCGCCAACCACCAAGCTTCAAGGAAGGAACGCCGACCCTTAGGGAAGGGGAAGAGATGCCGACTCAACCTTAGGATGAGATGAAAGAAAATCCTAAACCTCTCCTCCACTTCTTGCCGTTGACCAAGCTAACTCCAAACCGTAAACCTCTTCTAATCTTGCCGCCAAACAATTAGGAAGCAAACCCTAGAAGCCTTGATTAATTGTTGCTACCCAAGCCCTAGCCCTCCTTTTATAGAGTTAGGCTTAAGCCTCATTTCAATCTCCACCGTCGGATCTAGAGATTTAATCTCCATCGTCGGATCTAGGGTTTCATTTTCCACCATCGGATCTAGGTTTCATGAGGGTTTTAATAGGCTACAATAGGGACCATGAGGAGGAGTTGGATCTTGGCCACCCAATGGATCTAGCCCACATAAAGTCCGATCCATTAATGATAATCCATTCCACTAGAGGATTATCATTGATCTACCTCACCAACCCCCATAAATAAATATGGGCTTTATATATTAATTGTACAAATATATCTCCGTGTTTAAGATCTCGAATGTCCGTCAATTAATTAATTTACTGACAATTAATTAATCAACATCTAACTCCATGAGTAGTATCACTCAACCTTATCATCATGTCGGACCAAGTCCACCTACAGGGTTTACATGATGATCCTTATGAGATCCTCAAGGGGACATTATCATCCTAATATATAGGACACGGTTTCCTCCTATAATCAATGACACACCATGTAAATAATATCATTTCCCAACTTACCGAGCCTATCGATTTACTCTATAAATCTCACCCATTGGTAAATCAAAGAAATAAATACTAAGTATATGTGCCCGTTATTATATCGGGATTAAGAGCATGTACACCATAATGTCCGAGGTCCGATTCAATTATGTAGTCAGCAATAAATTGAACCACCTCTAAGTCGGTCCTGCTCAATACACACAAAGTGTACTAGTATAATTCTATGGTCAAGACAAACCAATACCAAATCACATTACAACCATACCAATGGTTTGTCCAAAACCATCTCGATTGTGAGCCTTTACTTATACTTTACAAGGAACTGATAACATGATCTTCCGTGTGACACTATACACCATGTTATCTACAATGTAATATAACAGACAATATGCATAACTATAAATATGCAAACAATGATCATATGATTTTTATTTCAAAAATAAAGATGTTCATACAAAAGATAAACTTTTCAATATACATCCCAACAGCATTATACTTAATCACTGAACCACACTACCCTATTCACCCCTATCATGCTCCGGAATCATACATTCCACTCTGGAAATACACATACTTCTCGAGAAATACACATATTGCTCTGAAACTGAACATACTACTCTAGAAATAAACACACCGCTCTGCCAGTCCTGATACTTAGTCACCGAACCCCTCTGCACTATTCTTCCTCTCTAAGCTCGGGGATCACCTATACTACTCTAGAAATATCTTAACTACTCGGGACTCTATATAAACTGCTTCATTAGCACTGTACTTAACCACTGAACCACACTACCCTATTCACCCCTATCATGCTCTGAAAATACATATACTGCTCGGGAAATACACATACTGCTCTAAAACTGAACATACTGCTATGGAAATAAACACACCACTATACTTAGTCACCGAACCCCTCTGCACTGTTCTTCTTCTCTAAGCTCGTGGATCACCTATATTTCTCTGGAAATATCTTAACTGTTCGGGCAACACAAAAATAGCTCAGGAAACCTTCTAACTCCTCTGAAAACCCTGACCCCATCAGGACCATTAATGCACATATAGTTATATCTATCATTAAGCATCATTGTCATTACAGTACAAGTTAAGAAATTTCATAAAACATTCAAATCTAATGACTCTCTATGTCCCACAAAGGAGTCTCTTGGGATAGGTTTGGTAAAGGGATCAACCACCATGTTATATGTTGAAATGTACTTGACATTCACTTCATTCTTCTCAATGATGTCTCTTACATAATAATATTTGGTATCAATGTGTTTGATTCTACTATGAAACTTAGGGTCTCTTGTGTAAGCGATGGTGACCTGATTATCACAATAAAACATCATTGGCCTCCCACTATCTGCTACAACCCCTAAGTCATCTAATAGTCTTCTGAGCCAAATAGCTCTTGAACTGCTATTGAGCATACCATGAACTCAACCTCCATCGTAGATAGAGCAACATAGGTTTGCTTCTTGTCGCTCCAAGAGATGGCCCTCGCCATTGAGCAAGAAAGAGAAACCTGATATTGATTTGCATTTATCCAGATCGCCTCCCCAGTCCACATCTGAATATCCCATGAGACACAAATTGTCTTCTCCATAACACAGAGAAAAGATTGCAATTCCTTTAAGATATCTGAAAATCCTTTTCACTGCTCTCCAGTGTCCCCTTTCAAGATTTGCTTGATATCTACATACTAGACTGACTGCTTAACATATGTCCGGTCTTGTACACAACATTGCATACATTAGACTTCCCACTGCACTTGAGTTCCCTTATCTCTTCCTGAGTCTTGGGACACATCATCAAGTTTAGGCCCTCACCTTTAGTGATTGGAGTACCTATGAGATTACAATCACTCATCCCAAAGCGCTCAAGAATTTGTTGGTACAGGGGTACCAGATAATTGAACCTAGATTTTGATCATGGCAAAGACTCAAAGTTAAGGTGTTATCTTTATCTCATAAGCTATTGTTAAGTGTGTAGAAGTGTTTAAGCTAAGCTGAAAGTCAGCGACACCTGGAGAATCTCGAGTCGAGAAACTGTGGTAGTCGGGCAATACTGGGAGAACTTCGGATGGAGTTGAAGAACTAGGTGAAGACCGAAAGCTAAGAGACAAGTAGCAAAGGACCAGCGATAAGCATGAGAGTGAGTAATGGTGAGGTTAGGTTCTCTATACGGGGACGACTTTAGGCGACGATCCGACTAAGACTTCCAGTGGAAGGTCTAGGTCGAGATCAGACAGTAAGTAGCCATCATTTCTACCATTACTTATGTTTTCGTGCTAACTCTTTGTTGTAGTTGAGAAAATAGTACAACAGTCGATGATCCTAGCATCAGTCGACTACTGAGGGTGATCAATCGACTGCTATTCAAACTAGCCAGCTCGATGAAAGTCAAGATAAGCTCCTCTTATCTTGGGGAGATAAGGAGCTTTGACTCAGATCTGGATCTCAATGAGCTAGGGTTTGGAGGGTTGTAAAAGAAGGGGGGTTTCACCCTTTGGGAACATCCAAATTGCTCTCCAAGTGCTCCCACAACGATGCGCCATCAATGACTACTTTACGCCACTGAAACACTGCCGCAACATCGACGCCACACCATCATTTCAAGACTTTATTTTCATCGGTGCCTTTAGTTGTCTAGTTAATCCTTCCATTTTGTATTCGAGCTTTTTGGTTTCTGAGCTTTTCGCTGTAAAGAGGAGAGGTGGTCTTGTACCTCTATCTCGAGATTATCTTTTATTGTATTCGTTGTCTCCTATCTCCAACAAGGAGGAGATCTATAGTGCATTTCCCTTCGTACGCGGTCTAGGATTGCAGGGCCTTGGAGTAGCAACCGTTAGGTTGTGAACCAAGTAAAAACAAAGTGTCCATTTTACGTTAAGCTTTAATTTCCGCTGCAATTATTACTCAAGAATTGTTGAAACGAAAAAGAAGTTTTCAAGCTTGCTATTCACCCCCTAGCTTGCTTTCGATCGAATAATTGGTATCAGAGCGGGGGCACTAAGATTTGGTGCAACCACCAATCTAGAAACTTTTTGGTTTTATTTTCATATATTATTTTAATTTAAGCTTTTGGTTAATTCTCTTCCCGCATTACTAATCCAAGACTAGAGTCTTGGCAATCTTTTTCGTGTCATTTTTGTTTGTGTGCAAGATTCATTTTTGATGGCCCATCTCGAAGGGTTTAGCATCACCCGACCTCCGTTTTACAATGGAGATGACTTCCGTTACTTGAAGGGTCAGATGGAGTGCTACTTAAAAACCTAAGTAGAGATGTGGATCATGATTCAAACTGGGTTCTCGCTACCTACCAACGAAGACGATGAGTTCCAAGACTGTGACAAGTGGACCAACACCATGAAGCGTCAAGTGGAGGTTGATGCAAAGGCAACCCAAATCCTACAATGTGGTCTTTCCAAGGAGGAGCTCAACTGGGTTAGTCCATTCATAAGAACGAAAGACCTTTGGAATAAGCTCATCGAGCTTCACGAAGGAACCACCGACACGAAGGTATGTAAAAGAGACCTTCTTCTAAATAAGATTTTTAATCTAAAAATCCATGAACACGAGACTGTTACACAATTGCACACAAGAATACAGGACATAATAAGCGACCTCTACTCAATCGGACAGAAAGTCAAAAATCGGGATGTGATTAGGTACACCCTTAATGCATTTCCTAGGACCACCTTGTGGGCATCCATGGTTGATGTCTACAAGGTATCTAAAGATTTATCTAAAATTAGATTAGACAAATTCTTTTCTGAATTTGAGCTACATGAATAGACTAACGCGGGCCCGGCTGAGAAAGGTATGGCATTGTTTGTAGGTCAAAGACGAAGAGAAAGGAGCAAGATACCTCTCGAAGAAGAAGAATCTGAATCGGAAGGCAAATCTGAATCTGAAGAGGAGATGGGGGTCGAACTAGTTAATCTAGTTCATAGAATAATCAAAAAGAAAAGGGAGAAATTGAAGAACAAGAAAGCCCCACAAACCTACATATGCTATGAGTGCAACAAGAAGGGGCATTACATGTCAGACTGCCCAAAAATGAAGCCAAAGCACAAGTAGCCAAAGCACAAGTAGCCAAAGCAAGCATTCCAAGCGACGTGAGAGGAAGAAGAAGATCAAGGTGACGACTTGGCTTTCATGGTGAAACCGATCGAGTCCGAGTACGAGTCCAAAGCTGACTGCAAATCCAACCTCGACTCTGACTCTGATGACGAATTCGAGACAAGACTCAAAGCTGGGTCAAAAGAAAAGATTAAGATAAGTCGTTCACTAATTGAAAATTTGTATCATGCTATTAAGTTATTAAATAGGAAATTAACTAAGTCTGAGTCTCGAGTTGAGTTGTTGCTTGAGGAGGTTGAAATCCTCAAGCAAGAGGCTACTCTAACTTCTTCAACTAGTCGAGTTCAAGAGGGAAACTCAACTCAAGTTGAAAAACTTGAGGAGGAGAATTCTCTCTTGAAAGGACAAGTTCAAGAGCTTGAGGCTAGATTGGAAAGGTTCACGTTGGAATCCAAGAATCTTAACCGACTTCTTGAAACTCAAAGAGTCGTGTACAATAAAATTGGACTCGGATTTAGGTCAATGACTACGAAAAAATCTTATATGTCTATTGTAAATCATAGTCATCAAAGAGTCCAAGCATGAGTCCCTAAAATTATTTTGAATTCACATATAAGGACCAATAAGTATTGGATTCCCCAGGATCAAGTCTACTATGTGGATAGACCATATCGGTTCAATGGTCCAGAGGGAGCTAACACTAAAATAGTATACCCACTTTCTTAGTAAAAGTTTTGCATGCTTAGTTAATTTTTGTTTTAAACATGATAATTCCACGATGCATAAATGGTATATGGCACGAGTGTTAGCCTCATCACTGCATTACGGTCGCCCCTCTTCAGAAGAGGACAGCGTTACGACCTACAATCTACGTAATCCACACGCAGTAGCAATACGTAAATTTGGCTAAGTTGAACTAGCTGAAGCTACCTCGCCGTATCTTAAACTAGTTAGACCAGGAAGTAACCCTAAGTGACTTAAGTAAATATTTTCTTGAAATTGGCTTTGTCTAAGGAAGTGGTCATTGTTCCGATCAAAGAAGGCCCTTGTGCCTTGCCACGACCTGGAAGTCATTTTCTTGAAAAGTCTACTTAATGATCTAAAGGTTAAATCCGAATCTAACCCAAGGTTGACTATCTTCAATCAAGTTAAAATCATCTCACAAAACATATAAGCTGAACATGTTTTGAGACACATAGAATGAGTGAGATGTTAAGGATAATTGAGATACGAATAACATAACTACTTCAAAATGCTTTTAAAACTACTTATTTTCTTGATTGTTTCATTTAACGTATAGTTATTTTTGGCCAATACTAAATATATAACTCTCTAGGCTAAGTTTAGCGCCCCCTAAATCTTTTATACCTTATGTATTTGACTAAGGGGAAGAAAACTGACCTTAAGTGTTATATTACAAACTTTTAAAGTATTTTTGAAAATGAACTTATGGTATTTTGAAATTATGTTTCAAAAACTTACTTTAGTTTTACAATTGTTGGTGCAGAGGGATATACCTCGAACCAATCTACTTAACTAAGTAGAGACACATGCTTGGACTCATATTCAATTTCGTCCTTTAATAATTCTAGACGCATGCTATACTTATAATGTTTTCTTTAAAACCCCTATCTTATATATACAATCTCAACTTTTACTTTTTTTATTTATGGAAAAAGTGGGAGAAAAGCGAAATTTAAGGGGGAGTAACACAAATTTTTTAAATTTAAAGTATCTACCTAGGGTTAAGGGGGAGGTAGTCTCAAGGGGGAGATTTTGAAAAAGCATTTAATCATATTGTTTACTTTGTTTTATGATTAATTTTCTCCTTAACTTTGTGTTGGTTTGTCATAGATCAAAAAGGGGGAGATTGTTGGTGCAGGGGCACCAGATAATCGAACCTAAGTTTTGATCATGGCAAAAGTTCAAAGTTAAGGTGTTATCTTTATCTCATAAGCTACTGTTAAGTGTGCAAAAGTGTTTAAGATAAGCTGAAGGTCAGTGACACCCTGAGAATCTCGAGTCAAAAAATCATGGTAGTCGGGCAACACCGGGGGAACTTCCGATGGAGTCGAAGAACCCAGGTGAAGACCGGAAGCTAAGCGATAAGTTGCAAAGGACTAGAGGTAAGCATAAGTATGAGTAATGGTGAGGTCGGGTCCTTTGTATGGGGACGACTTTAGTGTTGGTAACTCATGCTTCTCGGAGAGGCTCATCGGCTCCCATGTCCCCGGATTAAAATTTTCACTAATGAAAACTAATCTGGATGGGATGAGTTTCCTAAGCACAACCAATTCATCGTCGTGCTAACGACTTGAGCAATCGCTTGAACAAACTAGTTGTTCAAGCAACCAAACTCTTCTAGTCAATTAGCCGCGGAAGAGACGACGGACGGATCACCAGTTTTTGTGTTTATCTTCGGGGTCCATGATTATACAAATACATACAAATGTAAACTAGTATAATCAACACATGCTAACATAAAGAACATAAGCTAGCATATCAATAAGAACATGCAAAGATCAATAATAAAAGTTATAAAACTTTTATACCTCTTGATCTTCTATCGTATGTCCTAACCTCCTTGTAGACTTCGTGTGGGCGAAGATCCTCCACAAGTTGAAGCTTCCTAGATCTTCTTCAATCCAAGAAAGAAGAACTCTCCTTCCCTTCTTGCTTGAGCCAACCACCAATCCACAAAGGATTGATGCCGCCGGCCCCAAGAATAGAGAGAACTAAATGGAAACCACCAAGGAACCAAACTAGGGACAAGCCCTAGCTTCTAGTGCCACCGGCCAAGATGGAGTGAAGAGGAGAAAGGGAATATGTTGGGCGCCGGTCAAGGTGGAGGGAATAGAGGAAGGAGTCGGCAACACCCTAGGAAGAAGAAGAGCTCCTCTCCTATAGTTGCCGCCCACCTTCTTTCAAACCCTAGCCGCCCAACCATAGGAGCCAAACCCTAATTAGGGTTTCCTCCTTAGGCTTTCTTGCCGCCCAACCAAGGTGGAAGGAATAGATCTAGGAACCGGCCACCTTACCTAGGAAGAAGAAGAGCTCTTCTCCTATAGTTGCCGCCCCTCTCCTTGCCGCCCAACCAAAGGAGCCAAACCCTAATCTAATTAGGGTTTCCTCCTTAGGGTTTCTTGCCGCCCAAGCCATTGATGGGCAAAACCCTAATCTCCAAAACATCCAACTCCATCAACCAAAAAAAACTTAGTTGCCGCCCAACCCATTCTCCCATATATATAGAGTTAGATTTAGGCCTTGGTTTAATCTCCACCGTCGGTTCTAGGTTTTTAATCTCAACCGTCGGATCTAAAGATTTAATCTCAATCGTCGGTTCTAGGGTTTTAATCCCAACCATCGGATCTAGAGATTTAATCTCCACCGTCGGTTCTAGGGATTTAATCCCAACCGTCGGATCTAGAGATTTAATCTCCACCGTCGGTTCTAGGGATTTAATCCCAACCGTCGGATCTAGAGATTTGTTTTCCATCATTTGATCTAGACTTCATGAGGTTTATATTAGGCTACGATAGGGACCATGAGGAGGAGTTGGATCTTGGCCACCCGATGGATCGGAACCACACAAACTTGATCCATCAATGATGTTCCATTCCACTATAGGATCATCATTGAATTACCTCACCAACCCCCATAAATTAATATGGGCTCCATATATTATTTGTACATCCATCTCCCCGTGTTTAAGATATCGAATGTCCGTCAATTAATTGATTTACTGACCATCAATTTAATTAACATCTAACTCCTCGAGTAGTACCACTCAACCTTATCATCATGTTGACTAAGTCAACCTACAGGGTTTACATAATGAACCTTATGAGCTCCTCAAGGGGACATCATCAACCTAATATATAGGACACGGTTTTCTCCTATAATCAACGACACACCATGTAAATAATATCATTTCCCAACTTACCAAGCATATTGATTTAATCCATAGAAATCTCACCCTTTGGTAAATCAAAGAAATAAATACTAAGTACATGTGCTCATTATTATATCGGGATTAAGAGCATGTACAACATAATATCCGATGTCCGATTCAATTATGTAGTCAGCAATAAATTGAATCACCTCTATGTCGGTCTTGCTCAATACACCTAAGTGTACTAGTGTAACTTTATGTTCAAGACAAAAAAATACCAAGCTACACTACAACCATGCCAATAGTTTATCCAAAATCATCTTGGTTGTGAGCCTCTACTTATACTCTACAAGGGACTGATAACATGATCTTCTGTGCCACACCCAAGCACCATGTTATCTACAATGTAAAGTATTAGACAATATGCACACATATAATAAATATAAAGTGCAAACAATGATCATGTGATTCTTATTTCAAAATAAAAATGTTCATACAAAAGAGCTAGACTTTCAGTATACATCCCAACAATCTCCCACTTATACTAAAAGACTATGTTGTCATCATACTGCCATACATTTGATTCCCCTTCCCTCCACATGCCTATCAAAGCTCTCGCCAGAAGGGCCTTAGTGAAAGGGTCTACCAGGTCATCTTCTGATGCAATCTAGGCGACAACAACTTCTACCTCCTTTACGATTTCTCATATCAGGTGGTACTTGCGCTCTATGTGTTTAATAGCCTTATGGGCTCGTGGTTCCTTAGAGTTTGCAACTGCACCATTATTATCACAATAAATTGTGATAGTTCTGGGCAAACCAGGAATCACATCCAAGTCCATCAGGAAGTTCCTGAACGATACAACTTCTTTGGCCGCCACAGGGGCTGCCACATACACAGCTTCCATGGTAGAGTCCGCCACGCATTTCTGCTTGACACTCTTCCATACTATGGCTCCACCTCCAAAAGTAAACACAAAAACCCGAGGTAGACTTACTATAGTCCCTATATGATTGGAAATCAGAATCCGTGTAACCCACAAGGAGCAATTGGTCTGCCCGGTAAACTAGCATATAATCCCTAGTCCTTCTCAGGCACTACAATATATGCTTTACCGCAGTCCAATATCCCTGTCCTGGATTACTCTGATATCTGCTGACCATGCCTATGGCAAAGCAGATATCTGATCTCGTACAGAGCATCACATACATGAGGCTTCCTACTGCCAAAGCATAAAGAACCGCCTTCATCTCTTCTATCACCTCAGATGATCTAGGACACATCTCCTTAGATAAAGGAACTCCATGCCTGAAAGGTAGAAAAACCCTTCTTGGAGTTTTGCATGATAAAATGCTCCATAATCGTGTCTTTGTATGAAGCTTGGGATAAGCACAACATCCTTTTCCAATGATCCCTTGATCCTAAGGATGTGTCTCACCTCTCCCAAGTCCTCCATATCAAACTGTTTGGACAACCATACCCTTATGTCCGATAACACTTCGATGTTGTCGCCAACCACCAAAATGTCATCTACGTATAGTACAAGAAATACCACTACGTTTCCGTCACATCTCTTGTATACACAAGACTCATCCGGACTTTGAATAAATCCATAAGACTAGATTTACCTCATCAAAGCGGATGTACCAAGACCTCGAAGCTTGTTTCAATCCATAAATGGACCGATTAAGCTTACATACAAGATGCTCTTTGCCCTTAGCAATGAATCCCTCTGGTTGCTTCATATAGATGTTCTCCTCAAGACTTCCATCAAGGAAAGTTGTCTTGACATCCATCTGCCACACCTCATAATCCATATGAGCTGCTATGTATAAGAGCTCCCAGACCTGATTTGAATCCATAGATTCAATCTCAGTATTCATTGCACTTTGCAAAGATGTTGCATCTATATCTTGGATTGCCTCGTCATATGTCCAGGGATCAGGTTCATGTTCGCCAGGGACCAAATCGGAGGATTCTCCCAAGAACATGAATCTATCAGGCTGTCTCACAACCCTCCCACTGCGATAAGGTATCACCTGTGTATCCTCTGTGACACGCGGTGCAGTGACATGTGGTATATCCTCTTGTACCGGTGGTACTGAAGTCGGGACTTCCCCTGTAACTCCTCAAGAACAATCCTACTCGTGGGCTTGTGGTTCATCACATAGTCCTCTAGAAATCTGGCATTCGTACTAACGATCACCCTCTGATCTCTAGGACTATAAAACAAACCACCCTTCGTTCCCTAAGATAGCCAACAAACAAGTGCACTTCTGTACGAGGTTCCAACTTACCAGCATCAGCCTTCAGCACATGTGTTGGACTCCCCCATATCCGAATATGTCTTAGACTAGGCTTTCGCCCAGTCCACAACTCTGTGGGAGTAGAAGGCACTGATTTAGATGGTACCAAGTTCAGAATGTACACCACTGTATCTAGAGCATATCCCCAGAACGAATCTGGCAAGTCAGAATAACTCATCATCGATCTAACCATCTCCATAAGAGTCCTATTCCTTCACTCCGCTACACCATTCTGCTGGGGTGTGCCAGGTGCAGACAATTGGGATTGAATCCCAGCCTCTGATAAGTAATTCCTAAACTCTCCCAAGAGGTACTCACCACTACAATCAGATCGTAGTGTTATCTTGAATAATTGTCTATGAAAAAGATGAAATATTCAAAACTACCTCTTGCCTGGATAGACATAGGACCATACGAATCAGAATGAACCAATTCCAACACATCTTTGGATCTATACCCCTTGGCCTTGAAAGGCCTCTTGGTCATCTTACCCTCCAAGCAAGATTCGCAGGTTGGGAGATCCTCCACCACTAATGAACCCAAAGGTCCATCAGCTATCAACCTTTGAATTCTACTTAGGTTAATATGACCAAGACTTGATGCCAAAGATATATTTGGTTCATCTTCGAAGGTTCTTTTCTCTTATCGGAATTAGAAGATGAGTTATTAACTTCTATTTTCATAGTGGGAGTTTGTGGTTCAAGTTATAAATTTCCTATCTATGTACCTGAATAGATAATGTCCCTATTTCTTTTATAACAAATCTGTCATTAAAAGGAATAGATTATCCATCCATAATTTAGAAACCGAAAGCAATTCTTTCTAAATAAAGGTACATAAAGAAAATTTTTAAGAACTAAAAACTTTATTTTTCTCAAAAGATAAATAAAACATCTCCCACTACAATAGCCATCATCTTCATGGCATTGCCCAAGTAAATGGTAATATCCCCTTTAGCTAGTCGTCGGGTTTCCTGGAACCCCTGCAAAGTGTTGCAGACATGATTAGTGGCTCTCGTATCTACACACCAGGTGCCGGTAGATAATGCCTCTAACCATGTTTCAATGACTGGACCAAAAGATATACATTTGTTCTTGCATCGAATTGGGATAATCCTTCTTCTTATGTCCAGTCTGCTTGCAAGTGAAGTACTTGCCTTTCGGCTTCTTCACTCCTCCCTGAGATCCTCCCACCACTTTTGCTCCACCTTGTTTCTCCTTCTTCTTGCCTTTCGGCTTAGAAGTAGAAACCTTTTTGAGCAACCATGGCTTGAGGACACTCTTTGAAGAGTGTATACTTGTACTTCTTAGCAGATAAGACAACATCTAGATTCTTTTCCAATCAACATTATTTGGGTACAGTAAGTTTATTTCCTTTAGTATCATAGTAAGTGGACTAAAAGTCATTTTTGAAAATCCTAAGAATCACAGTGATCAAAATATTAGATTTCAAATATTATTGATTCCTCAAAACAATAAAATTCCAAAATCAATCAACACCTCAAAACACCGAGAATATCACATGCCACGATAGTGTGGACGTATACGAATTCTACATTTGTAAGAGGAGGTTTTACCCATTAATTTTATTATCTTGTCAACCTTACTTTTTGACAAATAAAATTAATAGTTGGTTCCTCTTTGGCCCTACAAATAAAAGCAGTGACTCCGATGGGGAGGATACTTTTTATTTGCATCTAAGTGTGCACCATTACACGATACTAAGGGAATTACCTCGGATTATGTGCCTTACCGATGTGGAAGTACACACGCTCCTAAATAATTTCCTATAACCATTATTTGACCTAGTGATCCGCAAACAAATTCATCCGATGGGGAGGAAGGCACTCAGAGCCGACGCGCAAGTTTGTTGCATCACACGTCAAATTGTAATGGAGGCCACGGGAATTAATTAAAATATCCCTCTACCACTTAGTAAATTAAAAATGAGGAATTTTCAAGCACACACAACATGCATATAAAACAAATCAGCAATAAATATGAAAAAAAATAGAATTTTTCCAACTATTATGGCTTTGTTCTCCAATATGCGTCCCGTCGTGTCGCCACCTCGTCCGCTCCACCTTTTCCGTGCGCAAGCCACATAAAGAGATCCGAGCCGAGATAAACTATTTTAATTTACATCCATCGATCCTATACTCCACGAAGGAGTGTACAAATAATCTAGATCGAAAGTAAACTAAAATGAGTGGCTAAACAATGTTGTATTTAATTACAAAAATTAAATACTAATCTAGCCTCGTCAACCCCGGGGATTCAAATAATATACATACAATCACACACAAATAATCACATACACACATATAGCCATAATAGTCGGATCTTATGCCTGCAACCAAAAAGTTAGCCTACGCACATCCTACTATTATCCGACATACTCAATATATGATATGTGCATGAAAGTAACCGAATCCAAAACACATAAAACCGGAAACCGTGGCTCTGATACCAATTGTTGGTAACTCATGCTTCTCGGAGAGGCTCATCGTCTCTCATGTCCTCGGATTAAAATTTTCACTAATGAAAACTAATCCGGATGGGATGAGTTTCCTAAGCATAACCAATTCATCGTCGTGCTAACGACTTGAGCGATCACTTGAACAAACTAGTTGTTCAAGCAACCAAACTCTTCTAGTCAATTAGCCGCGGAAGAGACGACGGACGGATTGCCGGTTTTTGTGTTTATCTTCGGGATCCATGATTATACAAATACATACAAATGTAAACTAGTATAATCAACACATGCTAACATAAAGAACATAAGCTAGCATATCAATAAGAACATGCAAAGATCAATAATAAAAGTTATAAAACTTTTATACCTCTTGATCTTCTATCGTATGTCCTAACCTCCTTGTATACTTCGTGTGAGAGAAGATCCTCCACAAGTTGAAGCTTCCTAGATCTTCTTCAATCCAAGAAAGAAGAACTCTCCTTCCCTTCTTGCTTGAGCCAACCACCAATCCACAAAGGATTGATGCCGCCGACCCCAAGAATAGAGAGAACTAAATGGAAACCACCAAGGAACCAAACTAGGGACAAGCCCTAGCTTCTAGTGCCACCGGCCAAGATGGAGTGAAGAGGAGAAAGGGAATATGTTGGGCGCCGGTCAAGGTGAAGGGAATAGAGGAAGGAGCCGGCCACACCCTAGGAAGACGAAGAGCTCCTCTCCTATAGTTGCCGCCCACCTTCTTTCAAACCCTAGCCGCCCAACCATAGGAGCCAAACCCTAATTAGGGTTTCCTCCTTAGGCTTTCTTGCCGCCCAACCAAGGTGGAAGGAATAGATCTAGGAACCGGCCACCTTACCTAGGAAGAAGAAGAGCTCTTCTCCTATAGTTGCCGCCCCTCTCCTTCCAAACCTTGCCGCCCAACCAAAGGAGCCAAACCCTAATCTAATTAGGGTTTCCTCCTTAGGGTTTCTTGCCGCCCAAGCCATTGATGGGCAAAACCCTAATCTCCAAAACATCCAACTCCATCAACCAAAAAAAAACTTAGTTGCCGCCCAACCCATTCTCCCATATATATAGAGTTAGATTTAGGACTTGGTTTAATCTCCACCGTCGGTTCTAGGGTTTTAATCTCAACCGTCGGATCTAGAGATTTAATCTCAACCGTCGGTTCTAGGGTTTTAATCCCAACCGTCGGATCTAGAGATTTAATCTCCACCGTCGGTTCTAAGGATTTAATCCCAACCGTCGGATCTAGAGATTTGTTTTCCATCATTTGTTCTAGACTTCATGAGATTTATATTAGGCTACGATAGGGACCATGAGGAGGAGTTGGATCTTGGCCACCCGATGGATCGGAACCACATAAACTTGATCCATCAATGATGTTCCATTCCACTAGAGGATCATCATTGAATTACCTCACCAACCCCCATAAATTAATATGGGCTCCATATATTATTTGTACATCCATCTCCCCGTGTTTAAGATATCGAATGTCCGTCAATTAATTGATTTACTGACCATCAATTTAATTAACATCTAACTCCTCGAGTAGTACCACTCAACCTTATCATCATGTTGACTAAGTCAACCTGCAAGGTTTACATGATGAACCTTATGAGCTCCTCAAGGGGACATCATCAACCTAATATATAGGACACGGTTTCCTCCTATAATCAACGACACACCATGTAAATAATATCATTTCCCAACTTACCGGGCATATTGATTTAATCCATAGAAATCTCACCCTTTGGTAAATCAAAGAAATAAATACTAAGTACATGTGCCCGTTATTATATCGGGATTAAGAGCATGTACAACATAATATCCGAGGTCCGATTCAATTATGTAGTCAGTGATAAATTGATTCACCTCTATGTCGGTCCTGCTCAATACACCTAAGTGTACTAGTGTAACTCTATGTTCAAGATAAAAAAATACCAAGCTACACTACAACCATGCCAATGGTTTGTCCAAAACCATCTTGGTTGTGAGCCTCTACTTATACTCTACAAGGGACTGATAACATGATCTTCTGTGCCACACCCAAGCACCATGTTATCTACAATGTAAAGTATTAGACAATATGCACACATATAATAAATATAAAGTGAAAACAATGATCATGTGATTCTTATTTCAAAATAAAAATGTTCATACAAAAGAGCTAGGCTTTCAGTATACATCCCAACATTTAGGTGGCGATCCGACTAAGACTTCCAGTGGAAGGTCTAGGTCGAGATCGGATAGTAAGTTGCCATCATTTCTACCATTACTTATGTTTTCATGCTAACTCTTTGTTATAGTTGAGAAAATAGTACAACAGTCGACTGATCCTAGCATCAGTTAATTGCCGAGGGTGATCAGTTGACTGCTATTCAAACTGGCCAGCTAGATGAAAGTCATGATAAGCTCCTCTTATCTTGGAAAGATAAGGAGCTTTGACTTAGATCTGGATCTCAACGAGCTAGGATTTGGAGGGCTATAAAAGAAGGGGGGTTTCACCCTTTGGGATCATCCAAATTTCTCTCCAAGTGCTCCCACAACACTGCGCCGTTAACGACTACTCTATGCCACCGAAACACTACAACAATGCCTGCGACACACCATCATTTCAAGACTTTGTTTTTGTCGATACATTTAGTTGTCTAGTTAATCCTTCCATTTTGTATTCGAGCTTTTTGGTTTCCGAGCTTTTCGTTGTAAAGAGGAGAGGTGGTCTTGTACCTTTACCTCGAGATTATCTTTTATTGTATTCGTTGTCTCCTACCTCCAATGAGGAGGAGATCTATAGTGCATTGCCCTTCGTACGTAGTCTAGGATCGCAGGGCCTTAGAGTAGCAACCGTTAGGTTGTGAACCAAGTAAAAACAAAGTGTCCATTTTACCTTAAGCTTTAATTTCCACTGCATTTATTACTTGAGAATTGTCGAAATGAAAAAGAAGTTTTCAAGCTCACTATTCCCCCCCCCCTCTAGCTTGCTTTCGATCCAACAGAATTTTCTTAATATAAGTCTCTTGTGAAAGAACCAGAAATCTTTTCGAGCGATCCCTATAGATCTGTACTCCAAGGATGAACTCAGCTTCATCCATGTCTTTCATGTTGAAAGTGGAAGATAACCACATTTTAATAGTTATCAGATATTAAATATTGTTCCCAGTCAACATTATATCTCCACATATAATGACAGAATCACAAATGAGTTATTAGATCTTATCAGATAGACACAATGATCCTCCTCAACCATTGTAAAACCATAAGATATCACCTCCTTGTGAAATCTTAGATACCACCACCTAGATGATTGCTTAAGGTCATATATCGACTTTCGAAGTTGGCAGACCTTGTCTTCTTGACCTACTTGAACAAACCTAGAAGTTTGTTCCATGTAGATCTCATTATCCAAACTTCCATTAAGGAAGGCGATCTTCACATCCATATGATGTAATTCTAGATCTAAACTTGTGAAAATCACTAAAAGTAAATGGACAAAAATAAACTTGACTACTGGAGAAAAGGTCTCCTCATAGTCAATGCCCTTTGTCTGAGTGTAACCCTTAGCTACTAGACGAGCTTTATACCTCTCGATCGATCCGTCAATCTTCCTCTTGATTTTGAGAACCCACTTGTTCCCAATGACCTTTCTATTCTCAGGTAAGTCATCAAACTCCCAAAGTTTGTTGACTTTCATTGATTTCATTTCTTCTTCCATGGACTTAAACTATTGGACTTTTTCGGAACTCTCGAGGGCCTCTCTCAGAGTCCTTGGATCTTCCTCGTCCTCTAGAGTCACAATGAGTGTTGTTGGAGGATCGGTGGCTGGCTAAAAGGGGGTGAATAGCCCAATTCGTAGACGATGGTGGCATTCGATCGTTCGTGTGTGTCGCTTATCTACAATTATTGTTAGCGCAGCCGAAATAATAGAAATACTAAACAACAATACAAGCACACACAAATACACAATGATATACGTGGTTCGGAATCTTATGGTTCCTACTCCACGGGGTGAGCTCAACGAGCTCGAGTTATGCGTACGACACTAACAAACTCCTTCTCGACTACAAGTCGGAGGTGGAGAAACCTACTACAAGCAATTGCAACAGTAATACACAAAGGTACAGGTAAATACAAATACAACAATGAAATACGTAAAGAAAACTTTACAATAATGGATTTGAACTCTTTTTTATTGCTTGCTTTGGTTTGCTCTTGAAGGACTAGAATGCAGCAGCAATTCCCCTCCAAAATCACCCCAAAAATGGTTGCAAAATCCTCCATCTCAAGATCCTTAAATAACTTGCATCGAGTTGATTTCGCGCTAATCAATCAACTGAACGAGACCATCAATCGATTGCTCCTATAGTCGTTGTCTCACAATGACTCGATCCATGCTGGACAAGTTCCAACGGATCCACCATCAGTCGACTAATAATGCCCATCAGTCGACTAATGACCTCGTAGCCGACTGATCAGTCGGCTACCAAGAGTTCTGTGCCCACGACCACCTTCATTAGTCAACTACTATCCCTTGGCAGTTGATTAATGGTCTAGCAGTCGACTGCTGGGCCAGAAACCACCAGTCGCACACTAGTCGATTGCCATCGACTTGGATCAGTCGAATGATGTGCATGAACGCGAACTCAAATCTCGCGATGGAGACCGTCGAAGACTCAAAATGTGTGCTTGCGCTTAATGCCCGTAAGTGCACGGATGTCGTCAAGTAATAAAGATTATCGATCCCACAGGGACTGAGATTCGAATACCGATCTATTCGGTGGATGTTATTATTTGGAGATCATATTTAAAGATTTGTGATTGTGAGGGTCGTCGGTGGACTAAACTCTAGTACGGTGTCACACGAAAGAAGAGAGGGTTTGCTACGAGGATTTTTATGGGATTCTAAGACTTCGGTTTCGTTTGTGTATCGCAGAACATGCTATCAATTGAATGAATCCAGACTTTCTAACTAGGGATTTGTGGAAAGGACATCATACACTCCCCCGATGAGCCTTCGCATCTATCGAAAGCTACCTCTGCCATGCTAGGTCATCTCTTGGCCTCAGGATGGGATAGTCGGTACGAGGATGCCGAATCAATCCCTGCGATGAGTCAGAAATGAGATGCATTACTGACTCTATCACATCCTTCTATCCACAGTTGTAGGCGATGAGGGAAACCCTTAGGTTTCTCCTAATATCCCCTAAATTTGCGATACAATTACTGTCACCCCTTGTATCATCTACACACAGAAGATAGAAAACCAAAACACAAAGCTATAGATATAAACTATGATTCAACTGCAAATACGATTTCAAGAAACATATTTGAAATAGCAATGTTCAACTCAACACAAACTACTCCCTAATCCTAGAATCGGAGAATCTACTCCATGAATACGAGAAGGGAATCACAAAGCATTATGGAATTCATGAATACAATAATAGATGTGTAAGGAATACGAATTACAATGCTATGCAACCCTTCTCTCTGGCGTTGAGGTGCAGAACTTGATCCTCGAGCGTCTTCCTTCTTCCCCGTTGTGAGTTCCCGGTGCTTTTTAGGGCACCGGTGTGCCGTCCCGGCCGTTGTGCCTCCCCCCTAGGGTTTGGACGGAGCCATCCTTATATAGACATCACCTCGGACCGCTGTAAAATCCGAAAAAACCCTAGTCGCGCAAGTCTGGCGGACCGCCACACGACCATGTGGAAATACATGGCTAGATCATGTGCGGCCCTAGGGTGGCTGATCTCGCCCGTTGGACACGGTCGTGTGTAGCCACACGCCCTGGCCGTGTCCCATTCTGTGTCTAGCTACAAAATGTCCTTCTTTTACTTCGAAAGTGCACCTTTTCCCCCAAAATGCTATCCTGCACATAAAAGTACAAGGAGCAGACCTCTGAACCAGAAAATAAGAAATGCATACAAAATAGAGTGACATATGCATGAAACTTGTTAGGGCAATCTCTTGCCATGATAAGGTTTTGATGTGTGTGGCAAAGGGTTTAAGTTAGTTGGTATTGTTGATGTGATATGTGCGTTGAAGTCGTGCAGGACTTAGTAATTCGCACATGGAGCCGTGGCGAGTTTCACATCTCATGACTCGTGCCTTGAGTCGGTGAAGGATAGCTTTGCGGAAGCCGTGCGCTTGGAGCATCCGAGGGACCGCCGGACGAGAAGCTTGGAGTGAAGCCGGAGGAAGTAGACTTCGAGGTAAGAGACGCGAAGGAGCATTGCAGAGCCGTGCGCCTGATGCTGCCGAGGGACGTGGCCGAGAACGAAGAGAACTTCAAAGGCGAGGGACTCCGAGAAATGAGAGTGAGCGATTGTAACCCAGGGAAGGGTAGCTCTCAGGTGAAACTTGGCCATTTGGCCAAAGTGTCGGATGGGTTTTCCCGACACGATCATTGCCATGTCATGGCGATCGGCTCTAATCGATGGGTCGATCGGCCCGGTAAAACCGATTAAGTGCTTGGCGATCGGCGCCATGGTGGATCGGCCCGATCGATCATCGGGCGAAAGGATCGGTCGATGCGGGCCGCAGAATGGAGTCGACTTCGATTGAGCACTCGATGATCGAGCATCGGTCGATCGTGATGGTCCCATCGGATCGTGATGCATCTTGGATGGAATCCAACGTGGAAAGCGGCCGTTATTGGGCAACGGCTCTGATCAGTCGATCGTGATCGAGGGCATCGATCGTGATCCGAAGAAACCCTCTTCCTCTATAAAAAGGAAGGGGGTAAGGGTTTGGGAGAAAAATGCTTATGCTCTAATACTCTCCCAAAGATCCCTAAAGCTTTCCATCCTCTTACTCAAGCTTATTTCCATTCTATTTGTAAGAGGAGTGTTTGTAAAGGTTACCTCCACCTAGCTTGGTGCAAAGGAGAGACCAATAGTGATTGGGTTTGGAGTGATTCACCGTGGACGAATCGGACCGTGGATTAGCGGCATAGCCGTGAACCACGTTACATCTCGGTGTTTGTCTTGCTTGCTTATATTTTGCTTGTATTTATTTACATTTGTATATTCCGCTTGCGCTAATATTTTGTAGACAAGCAAAATCTGACGTCCGACGACAATTAGGGCTATTCACCCCCTCTAGCCGGCCAACCCATCTCCCAACAAGTGGTATCAGAGCCAAGTCGTTTGTCAAGGACTAACCGCCACGACAAACACTTCATTAAAAGATGGCCGGCTCCAACATCTATCCACCAAAGTTCGACGGCGAATTAAGCAGTGGAAGAAGCGAATGGAGGTATTCTTGAGACCGATTTTGATGTTATGCTTATAATGGAAAATGGTTTGAGTTGCCTAGGGATGAAAGGG
Source organism: Wurfbainia villosa (assembly GCA_025175895.1). Taxonomy (NCBI): domain Eukaryota; kingdom Viridiplantae; phylum Streptophyta; class Magnoliopsida; order Zingiberales; family Zingiberaceae; genus Wurfbainia; species Wurfbainia villosa. Next base: position 37,711,180 of record CM045990.1, read on the forward strand.
TGAACCAATAGAGAAGACAAGGTGGACTAAGAAGCAAAGAGAGGAACACATTGCAAATTCAAGGGCTAAGCATCATCTCCTCAAGCGTACTTCCCACAACAAGAGATAAACCGAAGGGGAGTGCTCTAGTGCCAAGGAGATGTGGGAGAAGCTAGTAGAGCTTCATGAAGGTACCTCGGAGGCAAAGCTAGCAAGAAGAGACCTCCTCCGCTCCCAACTATCAAACATCAAATTAGAAAAGGGAGAAAAGGTAACTTCATTGCATTCTAGGTTTAAAGAGATTTTGCTTGGACTAACAAGTGTAGGAGAGAAGTTATCCAACCGGGATATGGTAATGAAGGCCATAGACGCCTTTCCCCGGTCCTCAAGATGGAGCTCCATGGTGGATTCATTCTACATCTCCAAGAACTTGGAAGTAAGTACCTTGGAGGAGTTCTTCTCAACAATGGAGCTCCATGAAACAAGACTTGAAGGAATACAAGAAGAACCAAGAATTCAACCTTCAAGAGGAGTGGCCTTGATAGCAAATAAGGGAAAGAAGAAGATGGAAATTCCCTCCTCCTCCGATGATGAAGCCTCATCCTCCTCCATGGATAGCACCGAAGAGGCATATATGGTAAGGAGGGTAAGACGTGCTTTAAAGGGTTTTCATTTTAACAAATCAAATGATAGGAGTAGAAGACCAAGGGGGAAGGTGATATGCTACAATTGCCAAGGAGAAGGGCACATAAGGGATAATTGTCCCCTCCTAAACAAGAGCAAGGAAGAGAAGAAAAAGAAAGAAGAGAAGAGGAAGAAGAAGGGGAGCAAGAGAAAGGAAGAAGAAAAGAAGGCAAAAGGAAAAGGGAAGGCCATGGCTCTCAAAGCAAAGACATGGGATGACCTTGCCTCATCATCATCATCGGAAGAAGAGAACGCATTTGTTGCCAACCTAGCACTAATGGCTCTTCATGACTCGGATTGCTCCTCCTCCTCAAATGAAGATTCAAGCACAAGCGAGGAGAGCTCAAATGAAGGGGGAGCTTCATCTACCTCCTCATCCGAAGAAGAAGAAGAGGATATGGAAACTATGGTAACGAATGCCTCTCCTAAGAAAATAGTTTCCATAATTTCTAGTTTAACTAAGGATTTATTTGGCATGAAAAAGAAAAATAAAAGCATGCTTAATCAAATTAAGGAATTAGAGCAAAAATTAGAAAAAGCATGCTTAAGTGAAAATATTTCTTCTTGCCATGATGATGCATGCTCACATGATGAATATATGCCATTAGATGTTAGTGATGCATGTATAAATGAAAATAGGGCTTTAAGGGAAAAGGTAGATTATTTAACCAAAGCCCTAGAAAAATTCACAATAGGCTCCAATACCCTTAACATGATAATTGGGAGCCAACGGGCAAGTTTTAACAAGAAGGGCCTAGGATATAAAGAGAAGAAAAATGAGAAGGCCTATAAATGCCTAATTGCTAGGGGACAAGACAAAAACAAAGTAATAGCTAAGAAATGGATCCCCAAGGAATTTCTAGTGAATCCCATAGGAAAAAATCTATTTTGGGTTCCAAAATCCATCCTTAAGGGTTAGAATACCCCTAGGGTAGTCAACCATATGAACTTGACCTATATCATATTTTGGTTGACCTAGGATGACGGGACAACATTTTTAGATAGTGTTGGGTGATGATAACGTGCCCATAAATAGATAATATTGCTTATAAATAATCATGATTTATGATATTTGGCACATTATCATGAAAAATAGGTTTAAATCATGCTTTAGGTAATACTTTGTTTATTATCATCATATAATACCTAATGCATGACTATTATTTGATGAATACATGAGTTTCATGATCATAATGTGAAATTAAATCATATATGTCATTATGATCATGTAGGATGTTAGGTTGATACTTAACCATGATAGAATTGCATGAATATGTTGGTTAAGTATATACAAATACCCCCTAGGATGCATCTCACACTCACTATAGGCTAACTTGATTGCAAACTTAGCATGGGTGAGATGTTAGGATGATACAAATGTCCACTAATGCTTATGGCATTTAGATGGTCATTTAATGTATCAATTTAGCAATAATAGACCAATCATGGGGAAGGCTTATGTTTAATTCATAGACATATTGCCCAAAGATCATGGTTGGATATTTCATATGTTTTCAAAACAATTTCTCACTTTAAAATACATGTATTCATGTTTTGAAACAATAGGAACCAAAACTAGGTGTCAAACTTGATACTTTCATGATCAAAAACCTAGTAGTTTTTTTTAAAGTTTTTGAATTTTTGGCAAAAACAAGAAAATATAATGAGTTTTCATGAAAAACTATTTTTCCTTGATAGATATACTTAATAGAAATATGTTCCCCAAATTTCATGATTTTTCAAATTTTCTGGAATTTTTTTATGCATTTCTGAAATTCGGCCAGAAAAATCAGAAATTCCGAAAATCACGTGCCCGATCATTTGAGTATCTGAACGATCGTGATGGCACCACATTCAGACCCGATATTTTATCAACTTGTGGTATTTTCTTTCTATTAGACTTGATGTCATATGTTTATAACTTAGTATTCATATTTTTGATGGTGTCAAAGGGGGAGAAATGAATATGTTTAAGTTATTTATGATAGGGGGAGAGATTAAGGGGGAGTTTCATGGATTAAGGGGGAGTTGCATGTTGCTATCAAATGTTATGTTTACATGCTTTCTTTCCTTAAAAATTTATATCAAATGTTTACCTAACTTAAACGGATTGCCACACATCAAAAAGGGGGAGATTGTTAGGGCAATCTCTTGCCATGATAAGGTTTTGATGTGTGTGGCAAAGGGTTTAAGTTAGTTGGTATTGTTGATGTGATATGTGCGTTGAAGTCGTGCAGGACTTAGTAATTCGCACATGGAGCCGTGGCGAGTTTCACATCTCATGACTCGTGCCTTGAGTCGGTGAAGGATAGCTTTGCGGAAGCCGTGCGCTTGGAGCATCCGAGGGATCGCCGGACGAGAAGCTTGGAGTGAAGCCGGAGGAAGTAGACTTCGAGGCAAGAGACGCGAAGGAGCATTGCAGAGCCGTGCGCCTGATGCTGCCGAGGGACGTGGCCGAGAACGAAGAGAACTTCAAAGGCGAGGGACTCCGAGAAATGAGAGTGAGCGATTGTAACCCAGGGAAGGGTAGCTCTTAGGTGAAACTTGGCCATTTGGCCAAGTGTCGGATGGGTTTTCCCGACACCAGTCGACTGCCATGTCATGGCAGTCGACTGCTCTGAGTCGATGGGTCGATCGACTGGTGTAAAACCAGTTAAGTGCTTGGCAGTCGACTGCCATGGGTAGCGATCGGTGATGTCGGCGGCCGATCGTACGAGGAAAGGCGATCGGATACTGGAGCTGCAGACACGAGATGGGTCGACTTCGGCCGAGCACTCGGTGATCGAGCATCGGTCGGCCCGATGTCTCTTCCTCTATAAAAAGGAAGGGGGTAAGGGTTTGGGAGAAAAATGCTTATGCTCTAATACTCTCCCAAAGATCCCTAAAGCTTTCCATCCTCTTACTCAAGCTTATTTCCATTCTATTTGTAAGAGGAGTGTTTGTAAAGGTTACCTCCACCTAGCTTGGTGCAAAGGAGAGACCAATAGTGATTGGGTTTCGGAGTGATTCACCGTGGACGAATCGGACCGTGGATTAGCGGTATAGCCGTGAACCACGTTACATCTCGGTGTTTGTCTTGCTTGCTTATATTTTGCTTGTATTTATTTACATTTGTATATTCCGCTTGCGCTAATATTTTGTAGACAAGCAAAATACGACGTCCGACGAATTAGGGCTATTCACCCCCCCCTCTAGCCGGCCAACCCATCTCCCAACAAAACTAACATAAAATGTAATGAGATGTGAGCGAAAACTACTCCTAAAACCCTATATGTTTCGCTCACATCACTTCCCCCAGACTTAAATCTTTGCTTGTCCTCAAGCAAACCTCCGTACCATGAAATTTAAAAGACATTGTTCCATACTTAGCATGACAACTAAATTTATCAAGTGGTATTTACAATCAAAGCAGAATAAATATGTTCTAAAAATTCATTAAGTTAGCTCCTCGTGCTCGTGCTAAGCGAACCATTCTTAGGGGATGCCCGTTCCATGGTGAGTTAAGTTGTCACCCCATAGCTTTCCTAAGGTTTTCGGCTCTTAGGCACTTACCTGCCCAAAGCGAGCAAGTGCTCGGTATTGAGAGAAATTGGTAGGTGTTTCCCCAGTAACCTAACTCGGTCTCAAAGGGGCACCTAGTCATTTCCACCCACGACAACTGTTTTTTATCCCTCATAATCTTCTCTCTCTTTTTTGTTTCTTTGTTTTCTTTTTCATTAATTTTTCTCTCTCTCTCTTTTATTTCTCTTTTCTTTTCTCTCTTTTATTTTTCGGCTCACTGAGATTTTGATTTTTCCGAATGGGCTTACACAATCCGAGCATCTCCAGTAACTAAAATGCTAAACCTAGAGTCACCTATGGATTCCAAAGTACTAGACTACTGAGATGAATCATAACTAGGTATGTACTAGATTCTCCCTTTCAGAGTGTTCGACATGTGTAGGTGTAAAAATAAAAACTAACCAGTGTAAGTCTAGAACATTCATTAGAGCAAATAAAATAAAATACCACGAAATAAATGAAGTTAAGCTATCTATGGGAACAACTCATGTAAGTAACTTTAACAAAAATACTACTGAGGCAGTTTTACAGATAACAAAAACTAAGTGCTAAAAGAAACTCAACAACCTATGCATGAACAAATGAATGCTAACAATAATGCAAATACCAAGAAAGAAACTACTGCTAGAAAAAAAATAAAATTTGGGGTCCCCCCTAGACTTATACGAAACAATACCTCTAATATTATGGTCGAGGTGGGAAGTCTGGTAGTCTCGGCATGTCAGGCTCCTGGGAAAACCTGGTGCTAAGTCGTTGATGCCACATGTACATGTGGTCGATTTGAGAGTTGGTGGATGCAACGACCGCTCTGTTCTCCTCCTCCCAGGCCCACTATGCATGCTGGGCACGCATATGTGGTTGCATCTCCTGGCGGTAGGTGGCCTCCTCCTGGCGTCGGGCATCCTCCTCTTGAAAGTAAATACGGGCCTTGTCGTAGAAGTCCTTGGGCCACTAGAAGTGCTCCCGTAAGTCTGTAAACTCCGCCTGCGTATAGGAGCTATGATCATCCCATCGCTGCCTCTGTGTTTGCTGCTCAGCGTATATGTCATCGAGGCATGATCAGAACTCTGAGAAATCATAGGCAGAAGTACCTGCATCCTCCTCAAAAGCAGGAAAAGAAAACGATGCAGGTGTAGACTTTTCATGTGGACTAGGGGGCGCAACACGACCGTGTGAAATTACACGGCCTGACCGTGTGTGCCTCTAGAAGTCAGGGCATGGCCATGTGAAAATACACTGCCTGACCGTGTGCGACTCTGGAAGTCAAGGCACGGCTGTGTGAAAACACATGGCCTGGTCATGCGCCCTTTGTTTCTTTTCTCGTGGTGCACAATGGTCTGATTTTGCTCACTCACTTCACCGTATAAACTTAAAATGAATTTTGTTTTTACCTAGCAAGTTCTTTCTAGTCCTAATTCAAATACAACATGCTAAACAAATATAAATCAAAGTTCAAAACAAACGAATGCAACAAACTAATAAGAAATAAACACAAAATCTAAACTTGGGTTGCCTCCCAAGAAGCGCTTTGTTTAAGGTCTTTTAGCTCGACCTTATTCCTACATTTCATTTGAGGCGTTTGAATCTTGCTCATGGGGGAGCAAGATATTTGCTCACCTTATGCCTCCTCCCTTGTGATCCCTTATCACCACATCTCTTAAATCTTGCTCGTGGAGGGGTAAGATATTTATTGGCTGCCTTCCTTGGTTCGAGAGTGAACATGCTTATCTTTAAAGGATCATCAGGAGTTTGGTCATGATATTCTGTTTCATCCATATGCTGTAAATAATGTAACTCACCACAAATATTCTCACCAAAAGATTTATTAGCAGATTCTATCATGTTGAATGAAATTTTATCATTACAAATCACTAGGTGGGCTTTGTTATTGGTAACTAAAGTTTTGGTGAGGGTTAAGGCAAGCTCTTCTAGACCCTTGAGGTTAGGAGGTGTTTTGATTGAAGCAATGCACTCCTTGATTAAAGTATCAATTATAGAATCCTCAAGTTCTCCTTCTAGTGGTTATTGAATGGATTGTCCTTCTTTACTTCCAATGCCATCTATGTCCTCCTCATCCATTCGCTCAAAGTGAGTCTCTGTCATATTAGGTTTAATCCAGTCATCAAAGCCACCTTCTAGTCATTTGGTTTCTTCTCTTGCTAGATCTCGTTCCATAATCTCCGCAAATTGTTAGCTATGCTCCTCGCATTCCCTAGTAAAATTATCTAGAGGGGCTTCTAAGTGGGGACTTGGTTCTGGATAAAATTTGCATGGTGACTCATAGCTCTCGTTCTCATTTTGGAAACAATATTGAGTCTATGTCTACGAATGCTGCCATTGGAATTCAACGTTCGCCGCTTGTTCTGTTCGAATGAAATCTTCCATCATCTGCTCAAGTCGGGATTTAGGCAGACAATATTGAGGGTTTAAGTACCCAGGGTCATAACTATATGAATAGGAATCATCTTGTGGCCACAAGTTGTAATTGTAGGTGACATCTTCTTGTTCAAATTGTGAAAGTTTGAATATATCCGGACAATCATTAATGGTATGCCATGTTTCACCACAATGTTCACAATAAATATTACCAAAACTTACAACATTAAATTGACCATAATCATGAGTAAAAACATGCATTGTTATATGCAGAAAATTATAAATAAGGAAAGAGCAACTGAATAAACAAAATTGAAATAAAATAAAATAAAATAAGAAAAGTAAATCTATCCTAAGTTTGATCCAATTATCCACTATTCAGTTTGATATCGAATCGATCAGTCCCTGACAACGGCACCAAAAACTTGATGCGCATAAATGTGACCTCAAATCTCGCGACGGAGACCATCGAAGACTCAAAGAGCGCGCTCGCGCTCAACGCCCGCAAGTGCATGAATGTCATCAAGCAATAAAGATTATCAATCCCACAGGGACTGGGATTCGAATACCTATCTATTCGGTGGATGTTATTGTTCGGAGATCAAATTTAAAGATTTGTGATTGTGAGGGTCATCGGTGGACTAAACTCTAGTATGGTGTCACACGGAAGAAGAGAGGTTTTGCTACGAGAATTTTTATGGGATTCTAAGACTTCCGTTTCATTTGTGTATTGTAGAACATGATATCAATTGAATGAATCCAGACTTTCTAACTAGGGATTTGTGAAAAGGACATCATACACTCCCCCGATGAGCCTTCGCATATATCGGAAGCTACCTCTGCCATGCCAGGTCATCCCCTGGCCTCAGGACGAGATAGTCGGTATGAGGATGCTGAATCGATCCCTGCGACGAGTCAAAAATGAGATACATTATCGACTCTATCGCATCCTTCTATCCACAGTTGCAGGCGATGAGGCCAACCCTTAGGTTCCTCCTAATATCCCCTAAATTTGCGATGCAAGGACTGTCACCCCTTGTATCGTCTACACACAGAAGATAGAAAACCAAAACACAAAGCTATAGATATAAACTATTATTCAACTGCAAATACGATTTCAAGAAACATATTTGAAATAGAAATATTCTACTCAACACAAACTACTCCCTAATCCTAGAATCGGAGAATCTACTCCATGAATACGAGAAGGAAATCACGAAGCAATATGGAATTCATGAATACAATAATAGACGTGTAAGGAATATGAATTACAATGCTATGCAACCTTTCTCTCTGGCGTTGAGGTGCAGAACTTGATCCTCGAGCGTCTCCCTTCTTCCCCGTTGCGAGTTCCCGATGCTTTTTAGGGCACTGGTGTGTCATCCCGGTCGTCGTGCCTCCCCCTAGGGTTTGGGCAGAGCCATCCTTATATAGACATCACCTCGGATCGCTGCAAAATCCGAAAAAACCCTAGTCGCGCAAGTCTAGCGGGCTGCCACATGACCTTGTGGAAACACACGGCCAGACTATGTGTAGCCCTGGGGTGGCTGATCTCGCCCATTGGACATGGCCGTGTGTAGCTACACGCCCTGGCCATGTTCCATTCTGCGTCTAGCTGCAAAATGTCCTTCTTTTGCTCTGAAAGTGCGCCTTTTCCCCCGAAATGCTATCCTGCACACAAAAGTACAAGGAGCAGACCTCCAAACAAAAAAAAATAGGAAATGCATGCAAAATAGAGTGACATATGCATAAAACTAACATAAAATGTAATGAGATGTGAGCGAAAACTACTCCTAAAACCCTATATGTTTCGCTCACATCATCGAACCGGCACCTATACTAGTCAACTTCTGTTGGGTAAAACCTCAAACAAACACTTTGTTTGAGCATCTGACCATCAGGTAAAACCTCAAACACCATGTTGGAGCATCCGACACTTCATCTTGGCCACTTGGCCAAGTCCACCTCATCCTCTCATGGAGTTCTCCATAGAAGCTTTCTTCCCTCGGCCTACGTCCCTCGGATGCACCAAGTGCACAACTTCACAATGCTATCCTTTGCATCTCTTTCCCTCGAAGTCTGCTCCCTTGGGCCTCACTCCATTTGCTTCCCGTCCGATAGTCCCTCGGATGCACCAAGCGCACGTCTTCTCAATGCAATCCTTCACCAACTCAAGGACCCGAGCCATGAGACATTAAACTTTCCAATGCTTTATCAAGCTACCCAAATGCCAAGACTCAAGCTTGGACTTTCCCTTGCCAACCAATGTTAGACTTTCACCACCAAGGCTACACACTTGGACTTACGTGGCCAAGGCTACCCACTTGGTCTTCCCATGCCAACTCCATGTTGGACTTCCAATGCCAAGCCCCATGCTTGGACTTCCCATGACAATCACATGTCATACGTTTTGTCTAACATCAAAATACTATTCGAGTCAAACTCAAGTCCGATCAATCATGACCTGGGCCGATTGCACCAACAATCTCCCTCTTTTTGATGTTTGACAAAACCTCAAACTCAAGTCTACTAATTATCCTCAATTGGAAATTCTCACATCCCAATGAGAATTCCAACTAACCCCAATTGGTAACTTCTCTCCCTTTTTGACATACATTAAAAAGGTCCTCCTCAAGGGTGTCAATGTCTCATATCCCAATGAGATCTTACAATCTTTCCCTTGGTACAAAAACATCTAGGATGCCTTCAATCTTCCAGTGATAAGTCTCATATCACTTTAGAGAGACAATCCCCCAATTTTCCTCCCATGAGGAAAAATACACATCCATATTCCCATGATGGATACCTCCCCCTAAAGACTTGCTCCCCCCTGACCATTGCACCAACAATGTCCTTGGAGAGTCCCTAAGCCAATAGGAACACTAAACTATCGAAATTAAGGAAAAATATTCAACATTGAACTTTTACCTCCCTTAAAATTTGATACACACCCTAAACACATTTCCTAATCTAGGTCCAATGGATTTTCACCCTTTCTAATGCTCTCCAAAGTATATCTAGGGTTAGGAGTAGTTAGGGAACCAAAACATAGCTGAACATGGGCCTAACAAATCTTGTTTACCCGAAATCAGCATTATCAGTCGACTCCTTCATCTACTAGTCGACTGATTTTGACTCTAGTCGACTGCCATCCATGGCAGTCAACTGATTTCTACATAGTGCAGAAATCAGATTTCAGAAACAAAATTTTGAAATTCATAAGTAAAAATACATAATTTGAAAAATCTTGAAAATCCATACGTACATTACTTATTACAAACATTATGGGTGAAAAATATTATAAAAATAAAATACCCATAAACTAGTGAGATTGATGCAAAGTTCAAAACTCTTGAAATTTTCAATGTTTGACCCTACTTTGTATCACCTCATTCCATGGTGATTGCTATCAAAAGATAGACTTCACCAAGGTTTTTCAAAATGATTTTGAAATGATTTTAAAACCTTTAATTCCTTTTCCTAACATCTCACTTGTATCTAAGTGTATAAACACATACAAGTCAAGTCTTCTTGTGAGATGTGAGCTTTGTTCATTTAGGGTCTCATGCATTTTTTTAGGCAACACTATTTGATTCCCTTATGCATGAGACTTCAAATCATGCCATTGTCCTTAACTCAATTTAAATTAATGCATGAATGATGATTATAACATAATTGATAACATGAATAAGCATGTGCCAAAATCATGATGTCATGACATGTGATATATACTTAAGCATAACATGACATTCCTAGGCATAAATCATGACATTTTCTATGATTAAAAGTAAATATGATGTCATGACATGACAAGACAAATAAATCATGGTAAGTACAAAATACTAAGGTACAAAATACTAAGGTATAAAATACCTAAGTGTTAAGCCCAAATTGTCATTATTTGAATTAAATCCATTTTGCCTTAAAACTAACTATCCCCCTAGTGTGCCAAAAACCGAAAATGACACACCATAACTTCTAAGACCTAATTGTGCCAATTTAATCATTTTTCAACTTCTCAAAGAACATTGGCACATCATAAAGTGTAAACTCTACTATGGTTAGGTTAACTACCTATCCACTTAGAGTTGACACACCCTAACCCATCTAGCGTGAATCAATCACGCTCCTAGGAACCTAATACCTATTGGAGCTCCTTGGGTTAATAAGGTATTCACTAGGGATAACTTCCCTAGATACCTTCCTAATGACCCTTTTTGACTTTGATGCCTTAGTCATTTGGGTCTTTCCTAGGTTAATCTTAGGGATTGCCTCCCTAGTAACCTGCTTAGTGGCTACCTTAGTTTTTTTTTTGAATTTTTAGCCACTAGAGACACACAATGGTTAATCTTAGGGATAACTTCCCTATTAACCTTGGTTTTTCTAGACCTAGATTTAGTATAATTGAATAGAACATTATGGTAGGACTTAGGTTTGTAACCCAAACCTTTCTTGCCCTTAACCGGTTCTTGTCTCGTAGGTCTTAGATTTTGATCATTAGACCCTTTAAATGAGTTTGTCATTTTTGCTAGGGTCTTTTTTAATTTTTCAAGCCTTGACCTCATGGCTTGGTTCTCTAATTCTAATTTTCCCAATTTAAATTTTTCATTAATCTTTTGGAAAGGACTCTTCTTCTTAGGCATATGCCTAGACTTCTTGGGGTTAATTCCTAGGTGATTCTCAACCTTCCTAAAGGACTCCGTAGATAGAATAGGTCTAGAATTGTTTTATCTAGGTTTGTCCTTAGGTAAATTCACATGCTTAGCACATAAACAATAAACTTTATTATTTCTACTAGCATGCTTTTCATTAACAATAGCAAGAGTACTAAAATAGTTTCTAGCATGATTTTTAGCCTTAGAACTAGAAGGTGCATTAAAATATACCTTAGGGTTTGCTTTGGAAGCTCCCCCTACTTGTATAGCTCCTTCTTGCTCCTTCTTCCTCCCCCTAGGGCATTGGCTTCGGTAGTGTCCCCTTTGGTTGCATTTGAAGTACACAATGTGCTCTTTTCTCTTCTTAGCGAGGACTTCAACATCGTTTGACTTTTGGTGTCGGTGCTTTCTCCTTAGCCAATTTTGGGCAATTTCTCTTGTAATGTTCGACTTCCCTACACTCAAAGCATATAATGTGATTTTTATTCTTAATTACAATGCTTGAGTTACCTAGGGAATTTTCTTCTTGTTCTTCACTTTTCCCGAATGTAGACACTTCTTCTCGTTCTTGCTCTAGGATGGAAGACCTCTCCTCCCCCACAATGTTAGAGGTGGAGGTTTCCTCCAATTCCTCTACATCCTCGGATGTTGATGGACGTTCTTCCTCGGCCTCCTCCTCTACTTATGCCGGTTCAGAATTTTCATGGAATTTTATCACCTTATTCCACAATTCCTTTGCGTCCCTATAATTTCCTAGTCTAGACCAAATATCGTTAGGAATCAAATCACTAAGCATCTTGATTACCTTGATATTGGTCTTGAAGTCCTTAATTTGATCTTTGGTCCATCTTGACTTCTCTATCGACTTATTTTCTTTATCCCAAGGCATTTTGAAACCATTTTCTAAAATTAACATTATATCAAAATCGGTTTTGAGATATACCTCCATTTTTCTTTTCCACCATTGAAAATCCCCTTCGAATTTTGGTGGTTGAAGGTTGATGCCGACCATCTTGTCGTGCTTGTGTTGGCGATGAGTCCGTGATGAGCTCCTCGCTCTGATACCACTTGTTGGAGGATCAGTGGTCGGCTAGAGGGGGTGAATAGCCTAATTCGTAGACGATGGTGGCATTCGATCGTTCTGCATGTCGCTTGTCTACAATTATCGTTAGCGCAGCAGAAATAATAGAAATACTAAACAACAATACTAGCACACACAAATACACAATAATATACATGGTTCGTGTTAGGGCAATCAACCCAAGTATGGTTTAAGGTTGTGATGTGTGTGGCAAAGGTTTAAATTAGGTTGTTATGTTGATTTGAAATGTGTTTTGAAGTCGTGCAGGACTTAGTAATTCACACATGGGATTGGCTTGACAAAAGCATTGGTGGGTTCACCATCTCATGGCTTGGGTCCTTGAGTCATTGAAGGACGACATTGCGAAGCTGTGCACTTGGTGCATCCGAGGGACTGCCGGACGAGGAGCATTGGAGTGAAGCCAAGGAAGTAGACTTCAGGGCAAGACGCGAAGGATGGCATTACGAAGTCGTGCGCTTGGTACATCCGAGGGACATGGTCGGACGAAGAGAACTTCGGTGAGGGACTTCAAGGGAGATGAGAGAATGAGCGAAGTGTAACGTAGCTCATAGGTGAACTTGGACGAATGGCTAAGTCAAGTGCCAGATGCTCAACCGAGTGGGTTGAGGTTTTGTCTGACCGTCGGATGCTCAAACATTGGCGTTTGAGATTTTACCCGACACCAGTTGACTAATATAGATATCAGTCGACTGCTCTGGGTCGATGGCACTCGGCTAGTGCTCAATCGGTGTTCTACTGAAGCTTTCTGGCCCGATAGTCGACTGTTAGGGTTTGACAGTCGACTGCTCGACCATTAGTCGACAGTCGATTGATCGAGGTGAATTCGAGCACAAAAGATTTTGGAGTCGACTGATCTCTTCGATCACTTGACTGATGGGGATGATCAGTTGACTGATGTGGGAGTCGTTGGCTGAAAGCGAACGTGGATAAGGCCATTGCGAGGCAACGACTACGCGGCCGATCAGCGATGTTGCATCATCGATCGGTGATCAATGGCCTCTTTCCTATAAGAAGAGGCCTTGGGTGCTCTTGGGAGGCTAATGCTTCCACTCTAAACTTCTCCCAAGTTCCCAAAACGTTTTTACTTCTCTTTCTTGTATTTATTTACATCTTATTGTAAGAGGGAATAATTCTTGTAAGAAAGGTTTACCTCCACCTTGAAGGAGAGACTAGTGAAGGTTTAAGAGTGATTCACCTGGAACGAATTGGTTCGTGGATTAACAGCAAGGGTCGTGAACCACGTTATACAATTGTGTTAGCATTTGCATTTTCTTAACTTCTTGTATTTGTTTTAATTGTCTTAATTAGAATATATTCCGTTGTGCTAATCTTTATTGTATACAATTAAGAGCGAGCAATTTCCATCGTACACATCGAGGGCTATTCACCCTCCTTTAGCTGGCCACCGATCCTCTAACAAGTGGTATCAGAGCGAGGAGCTTGTCGTGGACTCATCGCCAACACAAGCACAACAAGATGGCCAGCTCCAACATTCATCCACCCAAGTTCGAGGGCAATTTCTCTTGGTGGAAGAAGAGAATGGAGGTATTTTTTGAAATCGACTTTGATATCATGCTTATCATGGAAAATGGTTTCGAGATGCCTAGGGATGAAGAAGGGAGAATGCTCGAAAAATTAAGGTGGACCAAGAAGCAAAGAGAGGAGCACTTGGCGAATTCAAAGGTCAAACATCACCTATTCAATGTGCTTCCTCAACAAGAGATAAACCAGATAGGAGAATGTGCAAGCGCCAAGGAAATGTGGGAGAAGCTAGTGGAGCTTCATGAAGGCACATCCGAAGCCAAGCTAGCAAGAAGGGACCTCCTCCGCTCTCAATTAAGCATATCAAATTAGATAAGGGGGAAAAGGTACTCTCACTTCATTCTCATTTTAAAGAGATAATTAACGGTTTGACAAGTGTAGGGAAGAAGCTTTCAAACCGTGATATGATCATGAAAGTGATAGATGCCTTCCCCCGATCTTCAAAATGGAGTTCCATGGTAGATTCATTCTACATCTCCAAGAATCTAGAGGTAAGTACTCTAGAAGAATTCTTTTCAACTATGGAACTTCATGAGACTAGGCTTGAAGGCATAATTGAAGAACCAAGCATAAAGCCATGGGGAGTAGCATTAGTGGCGGAAAAAGGAAAGAAGAAGAAGAAGGAGACTCAACCTTCCTCATCGGATGAAGAATCCTCCTCATCTATGAATAGCAATGAAGAAGCATATATGGTAAGGAAGGTGAGACGTGCTTTAAAGAATTTTAAATTTAACAAATCTCATGATAGGAGAAGGAGGAGAGTCATTTGCTATAATTGCCAAAGAGAGGGACATATGAGGGATGAGTGTCCCTTATTGAACAAAAGCAAAGAAGAAGAGAAGAAAAAGGATAGCAAGAAGAAGGGCAAAAAGAAAGAAGAGAAGAAGCCCAAGGAAAAGAAGAAGTCAAAGTCCCACAACTTGAAGGGCACATGGGATGATCCATCATTCTCATTGGAGGAAGAGGAAGTCTTCACGGGCCTTGCACTAATGGGAATAGATGACTTGGACTCCACCTCTTCCAAAAAAGAAGAAACAAGCTCAAGTGAGGAGAACTCAAGTGTAGGGGGAGCATCATCCTCTTCGAATTCGGAACAAGAGGATTGGGTAAGTGAGGTAACGAATCTCCCTCCCAAGAAAGTTATTTCCATGATTACTAGTTTAACTAAGGAATTATTTAGAGCTAAAAATAAAAACAAATGCATGCAAAATGAAATTAAGAATCTAGAAGAAAAACTCAAAAATTCACGCTCCCATGAAAATGATGTTTCTTCTAGTGTTAATGATGCATGCTTAGTGGAAGAAAATAAGGCATTAAGGGAAAAGGTAGAATTCCTTACAAAGGACTTAGAAAAAATTTACAATTGTCTCAAATACCCTTAACATGATAATTGGGAGCCAAAGGTCTAGTTTCAACAAGAAAGACCTAAGATACAAGAGATCCAAAAATGAAAAAGTCTACCATTGTTTAATTGCAAGGGGTCAAGCCAAAACAACTACAATGGTAGCTAGAAAATGGATTCCAAAGGAATACTTGGTGAACCCTATTGAAAAGAATTTATTTTGGGTTTCCAAGTCAATCCTCAAGGGTTAGAGAGACCTAAGATAGTCAACCATAATTGGACTTAATTTATATCGTGTTAAATGGTTGACTTAGGATGATGTGGGTAATAGTTTTTGACTTATATTAAGTGTTTTTGATTTATGAGCATGGTGGATGCTTTGATAATATTGTTTAAATCATGATACTTGATATACATGTTTATAATCATGATTCATGATTTGGATGGTAGTGTTGGGTGATGATAATGTGTGACCTATGAATTGAATGATATACTTGATTTATCATGATGTGTAGTTAAGGATAATACTTGAATTCATGGTCATGCTTGTTGATACTTAACCTTGATAGAAATTGCATGAAATTGATGGTTAAGTACAATACTTTAGGTACATCTCACACTTACTATAGGTTAGCTTGATTGAAAACATAGCATGAGTGAGATGTTAGGTTGATACAAATGGTCCACTAATGCTTATGACATTTAGATGATCATTTACAAGTATCATGTCATAGTAATAATAGACCAATCATGGGGAAAGCATATGTTTAATTCATAGAGATATTGCCTAAAGATCATGGTTAGATATTTTAAATGTTTTCAAAACCATTTCTTGTTTTATAATCTATGTATTCATGTTTTAAATCATTTCAAGGCAAAATTAATTCTTAAAATTGATACATGATTGAAGGTTTTTGCAACTTTTGAGTTTTTGTCAAATGATTG
This sequence comes from Wurfbainia villosa, assembly GCA_025175895.1. Classification (NCBI taxonomy): domain Eukaryota; kingdom Viridiplantae; phylum Streptophyta; class Magnoliopsida; order Zingiberales; family Zingiberaceae; genus Wurfbainia; species Wurfbainia villosa. Next base: position 37,727,366 of record CM045990.1, read on the forward strand.
AAAATTGAATGAATTTTCATGAAAACTTATTTTTCATTGATAAAAGACTTTACAAGAAGTGTGTTTTCAAATTTTCATAATTTTTTTAATTTCCTAGAATTTTTAATGCATTTCTGAAATTCAGTTCGGAAATCAGAAATTCAGGTTTTGCGAGTGCCAGTCGACTGATGTACTGTGCACGTGCACAGTAACCTATTTTATCATGTTTTAAGTCTGATTTTGGTGTCTTTCGTCCTTTAGACTTTGATGTCATGTTTATAACATCTGTTTAGTGTTTTTGATGGTGTCAAAGGGGGTTGAGCTAAAGTTAGGTTGTTATGTTGATTTGATATGTGTGTTGAAGTCGTGCAAGACTTAGTAATTCACACATGGGATTGGCTTGACGAAAGCATTGGTGGGTTCACCATCTCATGGCTCGGGTCCTTGAGTCAGTGAAGGACGACATTGTGAAGCCGTGCGCTTGGTGCATCTAAGGGACCGCCATACGAGGAGCATTGGAGTGAAGCCAAGGAAGTAGACTTCAGGGCGAGACGCGAAGGATGGCATTGCGAAGCCGTGCACTTGGTGCATCTGAGGGACATGGCCAGACGAAGAGGACTTCGGCGAAGGACTTCAAGGGAGATGAGAGAATGAGCGAAGTGTAACGTAGCTCATAGGTGAACTTGGTCGAATGGCTAAGTCAAGTGTCGGATGCTCAACCGAGTGGGTTGAGGTTTTACCCGACCGTCGAATGCTTAAACATTGGTGTTTGAGGTTTTACCCGACACCAGTCGACTGATATGGATATTAGTCAACTGCTCTGGGTCGATGACACTCGGCTAGTTCTCGACCGGTGTTCGACTGAAGCTTTCTATCCCGACAGTCGACTGCTAGGGTTTGGCAATCGACTGCTCGACCATCAGTCGACTGCCAAGGGATGGCAGTCGACTAATCGAGGTGAATTTGGGCCCAGAAGGTTTTGGAGTCGACTAATCGCTTCAATCACTCAACTAATGGCTCTATCAGTCGACTGATGGGGATGGTCAGTCGACTGATGTGGGAGTCGTTGGATGGAAGCCAACATGGATAAGGTCATTGTGAGGCAATGGCTACAGCAACAGTCTACTGAAGACTGCATCAGTCGACTGATCACTGCCCAATGGGAAGAATGTCCTCTTCCCTATCAGAAGAGGCCTTAGGTGCTCTTGGGAGGCTAATGCTTCTACTCTAAACTTATCCCAAGTGCCCAAAACATTTTTACTCCTCTTCCTTGTGTTTATTTACATCTTATTGTAAGAGGGAGTAATTCTTGTAAGAAAGGTTTACCTCCACTTTAAAGGAGAGACTAATGAAGGTTTAGGAGTGATTCACCTGGAACGAATCGGCCCGTGGATTAGCGGCAAGGGCTATGAACCACATTACACAATTGCGTTAGCATTTGCATTCTCTTAACTTCTTGTATTTGTTTTAATTGTCTTAATTAGCATATATTCTACTGTGCTAATCTTTATCATAGACAATTAAGAGCGAGCAATTTCCGTCGTACACATCGAGGGATATTCACCCCCCTCTAGCTGGCTACCGATCCTCCAACAGTTCGGAACCTTAGGGTTCCTACTCCACGGGGTGAGCTCAACGAGCTCGAGTTATGCACATGACACTAATAAACTTCTTTTCGACTACAAGTCGGAGGTGGAGAAACCTCGTACAAGCAATTATAACAGTAATACACAAATGTACAAGCAAATACAAATACAACAATGAAATATGTAAAGAAACTTTACAACAATGGATTTGAGCTCTTGCTTGTTGCTTACTTTGGTTTGCTCTTGAAGGACTAGAATGCAGTAGTAATTCCCCTTCAAAATCTCCCCAAAAATGGTTGCAAAATCATCCATCTTGAGCTCTTTAAATAACCTGCATCGAGCTGATTTCGTGCCAATCAGTCAACTAATCGAGACCATCTGTCGACTGCTCCTGTAGCCATTGTCTCAAAATGACTCGAACCACGTTGGACAAGTTCCAATGGATCAACCATCAGTCGACTAATGACCTTATAGCCGACTGATCAGTCGGCTACCAAGCGTTCTGTGCCCATGACCACCTTCATCAGTCAGCTGCCATCTCTTGGTAGTCAACTGATGGTCTAACAGTCGATTGCCATCCCTTGGCAGTCGACTGTTGGGCCAGAAACCACCAGTCGCACACCAGTCGATTGCCATCGACTTGGATCAGTCGAACCGGCACCAATACCAGTCGATTGCTGTTGGGTAAAACCTCAAACAACCACTTTGTTTGAGCATCCAACTGTCGGGTAAAACCTCAAACACCATGTTTGAGCATCCGACACTTCATCTTGGCCACTTGGCCAAGTTCACCTCATCCTCTCATGGAGTTCCCCACCGAAGCTCTCTTCCCTCAGCCTACGTCCCTCGGATGCACCAAGCGCACGACTTCACAATGCCATCCTTCGTGTCTCTTGCCCTCGAAGTCTACTTCCCTTGGGCCTCACTCCATTCTCTCCCCGTCCAGCGGTCCCTCGGATGCACCAAGCGCACGACTTTACAATGTCATTCTTCACCGACTCAAGGACCTGAGCCATGAGACATTGAACTTGCCAATGCTTTATCAAGCTACCCAAATGCCAAGACTCAAGTTTGGACTTTCCCTTGCCAACCCATGTTGGACTTTCACTGCCAAGGCTACACACTTGGACTTACATGGCCAAGGCTACCCATTTGGTCTTCCCATGCCAACTCCACGTTGGACTTCCAATGCCAAGCCCCGTGCTTGGACTTTCCATGACAATCACATGTCATACGTTTTGTCTAACATCAAAATACTGTTTGAGTCAAACTCGAGTCTAGTCAATCGTGACCTGGCCCGATTGCACCAACAAGTGTCTAATTCTCAATCGAGAAATGACGATGTGGTACATTTCCCCGACCACTACGACGAAGAGAGAGAGCATCCTCACCTTGGGATGGACCACTCCCACTAGGACCAAGATCCATCTAAGGGTATTGAATCCCGCCACTAGGATTTACTGAGCCAATAGGCTCGTCCATCTCATAAAAGGTGAAATCTCGATTGATTTTTCCTCTCTTAGAAAAATCATTCTCGAGAAATATGACATTACGAGACTCAATCTCAGTGATAGTCTTGTCCGTATGTTCTCCTAGGAACATATATCTTTTGGAGTGTTCAAAGTATCTAATAAAGATACACTTCTTTTCTTGCGGGCCTAACTTGTTGTATTTGTGCGAAGGATTATTAACATACGCGACACAACCCCATGGCCTCAAATGACTAAGGACAAGCTGCCTTCCCGTCCAGAGTTCGTATGGGGTATTGACTACGGACTTAGTTGGAACGCGATTAAGGACATAAACTGTAGTCAATAACGCATCCCCCTAATGGGAGATTGGTAAATTGACCTGTGCCATCATAGACCTTACCATTTCCAAAAGAGTTCTATTTTTCTCGGTGACTCCATTCTACTGAGGTGTAGCAGGAATAGTCAATTGTCATGTAATGCTTTTCTCGAAATAGATCTCTTTAAACTGCTCAGATAAATACTCGCGCCCATGATCAGTTCTTAGAGTTTTCACTCTCAAGTCTAGTTGATTTTCAACTTCGCTTATAAACCTCCTGAAGCACTCCAATGCCTCAGACTTGTGCAAGATTAGATAGACATAATCAGAATGCATGTAATCGTCTATAAATGTAATAAAATATGTGGCTCTGTCTCGTGCTCTCACATTCATGGGTCCACAAATATCGAAATGAACTAACTATAATGGAGTCTTAGCTTTCATTGCTTTCTCAAATGGTTTTCTCTTAGATTTGCCTGCCAGACAAAACTCACATAAGGATAACTCAACCTTGGTTAGATGGCCTAACACGCCACATGCTGCTAATTGACCCATCATATCTTGCCCTATGTGGCCAAGTCTACTATGTCATACACTCACATCATCCACTACACTATCAGATGCAAAGGCAATAGGAGATGCAGAATAAGACTCATGAAATGAAATCAAATTAAGCGCATATAGTCCCTCATGGACTATACCAGAACATATTAAAGAGTTATCGTACGAGATAGAAACATTAGAGTTTCCTATACAAACATTATATCCTAACTGGTCTAGACTATGGACAGAAACAAGATTTCGCCTAATCTCCCAAGCATACAACACATCATGGAGATAAATGACTTGCTTACTTTACAGCATCACCTTACAAGTTACAATCCCTCTCACCTCCACGAATGCTCTGTTCCCCACATATAGTCTTCTCGCATGTGGACTAATACGGTGAAAATCTACATAAGCACTCCTATCTCGAGCTACATGGTTTGTTGCTCCTAAGTCTACAATCCACAAAGGAGAAGAGTTAAGTCTACAATCTACAAAGGAGAAGAGTTAGCAAACATCACACTAGATGACATATAACTCAAACCATGTAAAGAAGAATTATCTAACTTTCACTCACGACATTCACATGCGAAATGTCTAAGTTTACCACATACATAGAATCAGACTTTGCTCTTTACAAGATCCTTCTTCTTACTTTTCTGTTCCTTCTCATTAGTCTTTTTCTTCTTCTTACCATGACCCTTGGTCTTCTTCTCATGCTTGTGCCACTTGCACTTGGTACCTCGGGAGTCCTTGTAGGATTGCGATACTCCGAGAGAGGGGGGTGAATCTCGGAGATTACAATTTTCTTTTTTAAAAAAACTTCTTTTTATATTTTGAAATTAATTAAGAGTATGCAGCGGTAATAAAATAAAATAAAATGGGAAACAATTTCTTTTACTTGGTTCACAACCCTAACTGGGTTGCTACTCCAAGGCCCGTAGCTCTTCCGAGAGCTACCTCGATGGCCAATCACTATAAATCCTCCGATTCGAGAACTCTCGACTTCGGAGGGGTTCACTTTTTACAAAGTTAAGAGATGGGTAACACATTGGCCTCTCTTTGAAGTTAAGTACACAAGAGAAAAATAATACAGGAAATTACAAGCTACTTTATACTAACACAGATGAAGGCTTTGATGTAGGCACGAGGTATCAGAAAAGGGCCATTGTGAGGAGTCAAAGCTTTTGTGGATGAGAATGAATTTTGACAGCACTTCAACGTAGTAGTAGTGTTGTCCTCGGATCTGGTTGAGCACTTATTTTATAAACCTTTTCCAGTCGACTGGAATGACCTCCAGTCTACTCCACATTAGCCCATCGATATGGAACTTCTAGTCTTCCAGTCAACAGAAAATGCCCCAGTCGACTCCACATCACTCGGCTCCGCATCGAAAAGTTTTCCACTTTAGTCGACTGAAACTCCCCAGTCGACTGAAACACTTTTCAACTATGGTTCCAGATCTTTAATCAATCACCATCTAATCCTGCCAAGTGTATATCCAGTTGACTAAACCAAACTCAGTCGATTGGACTTCAGTCGACTGAAATCCATTCAGTCGACTGATCCCTACAAATCGAGATTAGCACAAATAGATAAAATCAAATATGATAACAGTAGTAATACTGCTCGATCTCGACTACTAAGTCCCACACGGATTTTTTGTTGGATCGACGCATAGCTTTGTCCCCCTATAGAGGACTCGGCCTCACCTCTTCACTCGAGGCTTATCTACTGGCTAGATGTTGGTGCAACTGGCCCAGGTCATGATTGACCAGACTCGAGTTTGACTCGAGTAGTATTTTGATGTTTGACATTGATGTTTGACAAGGGAGTTGACCATTGTTTGATAATGGGTTGACTATATGGTTGACATGGGATTGACCATATGATGGAGAAGTCTAAGTCTTGTGTACTTGGCATGGAAATTACAAGTTGGACACTTGGCAATGGGAAAGTCTAAGTCATGGGTACTTGGCATGGAAAGTCCAAGCATGGGTCTTGGCAAGGGAAAGTCCAAGCTTAGGTCTTGGCAATTGGAAAGTCCAACATGGGTTGGCATGGGAAGCCCAAGGGTTGATATTGGTGGCGTAAAGTCCAAGGGTGGAGTCTTTGCAGCATAAGTCCAATGGTTGACAGCGTAAAGTCCAAGCGGTAGTCTTGGAAGCATAAGCCCAATTTGCCTTGGCAGTATAGACCAACTTAGCATCACAATAGCCGATGGAAGCACCTAAAGGGAAGCGTATGGATGAACAAATCATGGATGACTTGGAGGAATCCGATAGGCGTGAGGCTGACGGAGGTGGCTAGAAGGTTTAGGTCTATGCTAAGGGTAGTTTAGCAAGTATGAAGGCATCATACTTGGGATTAAACCTCATGGTTGAGGTTATCGATCAACTGGGGCTTTGGACCAGTTGATTGGTCAAGTATTTTGACACTTGGAAAATGAGTTGACTCTTGACAGTCGGCTGGGATTATGGCCAATCGAACTAATCAGAGTCGACTGATGTTCGACTACAGAAAATAGCCTGGCAGTCGACTGCAAGCATTGGGCAATCGACTGATGGCTTGAGCAGTAGACTGCCATGGATGGCAGTCGACTACTAGTCAGGGTTACGGGAGCAGAATGCTCGATAGTTGACTGGCCAGTCGGCTACGACCCTGGCAGTTGACTGCCAGTGTATCCGTTGGAACTTAGCCAATATGGATCGAGTCGTTGTCCCACAACGGATACAGGAGTAGTCGACTGATGGTCGCGATCAGTCAACTGCTAGGCAAAATGTAGCCCGAATACAGGTTATAAAAGCAGCTCATGGAGGAGGTTTTTGTAATGGTTCTTTGAGATGATTTGGAGGGGATTTGCTGCTGCAATCCAGACCTTCAAGGCTCTTCTCAAGCAACCAAAAGCAAGCACTCAAGTTCATATTGTGTAAAGTTTCTTTACTTGTCTTTGTGTAGTTTACTTGTATTAGCTTGTATTTGATTCTTGTTGTTGTAAGAGATTTCCTCCACCTCCGGATTGTTCAGAGAAGAAGTATTTTGATCATTAGTGGTGTTTGGCATCGCTAGGGCTCATTCGAGCCCAACCCGTGGAGTAGGAATCTTGAGGTTCTGAACCACATTATATTTGTCTGTATTTGTGTTATTGTGTTTGTTGTATTTAGTTTATGCTTTATATATATTCCATTGCGCATACTAACGAAGTGTAGAGACGAACGCAATCGAATTTCATCGATGTACGACATGCTATTCACCCCCCCCCCCCTCTAGTGAAGTCCAATTTCCAACAAGTGGTATCAGAGCGAGGTCGCTCTTCATTTGGACTAACTGCCAAGGGAGCACCACTAGAGAGTGAAGAAGAAGATGAAATTTGAAGAAAGACCAGTCCGGGACATCAACACACCACCATCCTATGAGGACTATGGATTTGAAGGCTTCAATTCATGGAAAATAGGGATTGAGAACTTCCTAATGATGGTGGATATCAAGATTTGGTCCGCCTTGATAGAAGGTTGCGAATTTCCAAGAGGCAAAAAGGGTGGAATTCTCAAGGTTGAAAAATGGACCAAGGAACAACTCAAGGAGTTCAAGATAAATATTAAGGTAATTAAAATTCTAAGTGATTTAATTCCTAATAATGTCTTGTTCAAGTTAGGTGAGTACAAGGATTCCAAGGAGCGTTGGAGCGAATTTACAAAGTACATGAAAATCCACCACCGACTCAAGAAGAGGAAGAGGCCGAAGAAGCAAGTTCATCCTCAAAAGAAAGTGAGGATTCGGAGGTCGAGAAGTGTTCGACATCCGAGGAGGAAGAGGCAGTGGAAGAGGAAGAAGTAGAGGAAACCTCCACCTCTAGGATAGAGTGGGAGGATATTAGGTCATCTTTCATGTCGAAGCAACCTCAAGAGGAACCATCCACCTCCGGTCGAGAAGATGAACAAGATCAAGAGGCTTCCACCACCAACCTAGGTAACTCAAACACTTTAATTAATAATAAAAATCATATTATGTGTTTTGAGTGTAGGAAATATGGGCACTATAAGAGCAGATTCCCTAAGAAGGTTAAGAAGACTCTGTCGACACCAAAACCTCAAGAAAAGACTATGGATGCCGGAGCCCCAACCATTAAGAGCAAGGAGCACATTGTGTGCTTCAAGTGCCACCAAAGAGGGCATTATAGGAGTCAATTTCCTAGGGGGAAGAAGAAGGGGCAAGAAGGAGCTACACAAGTAGGGGGAGCTTCCAAAGTAAACCCTAAGGTATATTTTAATGCACCTTCTAGTTATAGGTTTAAAAAGCATGTGTTTAGCACTCTTGCTATTACTCATGAAAAACATGCTAGTAAAAATAGGCTTTATTGCTTAGGAGCTAAATGTAGGGGATCGATTGGCCGGCTAGAGGGGGGTGAATAGCCCTCTTACGATGGATGTCATATTTTGCTCATCTACAAAACGTTAGCGCAAGCGGAAGCAATAAACTAAGACAAGCAAATAGAAATAAAACAAAGACAATACAAACACGGAGATGTAACGTGGTTCACGGCTACGCCGCTAATCCACGATCCCGATTCGTCCGAGGTGAATCACTCCTTCAAAGCCAATCACTATTGGTCTCTCCTTTGCACCAAGCTAGGTGGAGGTAACCTTTACAATCAAGATCACTCTTCTTACAATAAGAATGGAGTAAAAACAAGTAAGAAGAGTTTAGAGCTTGTGGGGCATTAGGAAGATCACTTAGAGCATAAGCATTAGCCTCTCAAAGGCTCACACCCTCTCTTTTTATAGAGAGGGCTGATTTCTTCCCGTTGGCCGCCACTACGATCGTGCCGCTTCGACCGTCACGCTTGCCGATCGCTCAACTACAATGGCCTCCGAACACATCGGATACCGACCGTTGTAGTCCAACGGAACTCTTGGCAGTCGACTGATGGACCTCATCAGTCGACTGTCGCCTCCGTAGTCGACCGATCGGCTCGGCCACGAGCGATTCAGGCGCGATATCCTCGCGACCGCCATTCATCGGCGATGATCGCCGGGCATAAATCCATCGATCGGATACCAATCGAGCCCACTCGACTGGCGATTGATCGCCATTACATGGCAATGATCGGTGCCGTGTGAAACTCAAACTTAACATAAGTTTGAGCTTCCGGCGGTCGGGTAAACCTTAACCCTTGTGGTCAAGTCTCTGACACTCAGCCATTCGGCCAAGTTCACCTAATGAGCTACTTACATTTCACTCATTCTCTCATCTCACTCGAATTCCCTCGCCGAAGCTCTCTTCGTTCGCGGCCACGTCCCTCGGCAGCATCAGGCGCACGACTCTGCAATGCTCCTTCGCGTCTCTTGCCTCCGAAGTCTGCTTCCTTGGCTTCACTTCATGTCATCTCGTCCGGCGGTCCCTCGGATGCTCCAAGCGCACGGCTTCCGCAAAGTCATCCTTCACCAACTCAAGGACCGAGGTTGTGAGGGTGAACCCGCCAAGGCTCCATGTGCGAATTACTAAGTCCTGCAAGACTCCAACGCACATATCAAATAACAATATCATCCTAACTTAAACCCTTTTCCACACACATCAAAACCTTATCATGGCAAGAGATTGCCCTAACAATCTCCCCCTTTTTGATGTGTGGCAATCCGTTTAAGTTAGGTAAAAACATTTGATATAAATTCTAAGGTAAGAAGGCATGTAAACATAAACATGATATAGCAACATGCAACTCCCCCTTAATCCATGAAACTTCATAAAAATTTTCTCCCCTATCATATCTTCCTCCCCCTAAAATAATTAACTTAAACATAATTATTTCTCCCCCTTTGACACCATCAAAAAGATTAACACTAAGTTATAAACTCATGGCATCAAGTATAATGGAGGGAAATACCACAAATTGATTTAAAATCTAAAATCAAAAAATATTTGACTGTTTTTCAGGTGAGCAGTCGACTGCTATCAGTATGGTAGTCGACTGGCACAATTGATTCCGAAATTCTGATTTTCTGGGTGAATTTCAGAAATGCATTAAAAATTCCAGAAAATTCGAAAAATCATGAAATTTGAGGAGCATATTTCTTTTAAGTATATCTATCAAGAGAAAATAGTTTTTCATGAAAAATCATTATATTTTCCGAGATTTGCCAAAAATCCAAAAGCTTGAAAAAACACTAGTTTTTGAGCATGTTAGTATCCATTTTAACACCTAGTCTTGCTTTGAATTATTTCAAAACATGAATTCATAGATTTCAGATTAAGGAATTGTTTTGAAAACATATGAAATATCCAACCATGATCTTTGGGCAATATGTCTATGAATTAAACATAAGCCTTCCCCATGATTGGTCTATTATTGCTATTTTGATACTTTAAATGACCATCTAAATGCCATAGGCATTAGTGGACATTTGTATCATCCTAACATCTCACCCATGCTAAGTTTGTAATCAAGTTAGCCTATAGTGAGTGTGAGATGTATCCTAGGGGGTATTTGTATATACTTAACCAATATATTCATGCAATTCTATCAAGGTTAAGTATCAACCTAACAACATACATGATCATAATGACATATATGATTTAATTTCACATCTTGATCATGAAATACATGTTTTCATCAAATTATAACCATGCATTAGGTATTATATCATGGTAATAAGCAAAGTATCACCTAAAGCATGATTTAAACCTATTTCTCATGATGATGTGCCAAATATCAAAATCATAAATCATGATTGCACATATGCATAACACTTACATTAATCATCATGATTTAAGCACTATTATCTATTTATGGGCACGTTATCATCACCCAACACTATCTAAAAAATGTTGTCCCGTCATCCTAAGTCAACCAAAATATGATATAGGTCAATTGCATATGGTTGACTACCCTAGGGGTTTTCTAACCCTTAAGGATGGATTTTGGAACCCAAAATAAATTCTTTCCAATTGGGTTCACTAAGTATTCCTTGGGGATCCATTTCCTAGCTATTACTTTCTTTTTATCTTGTCCCCTAGCTATTAAGCATTTGTAGGCCTTTTTCATTTTTCTTTTCCTTATATCCTAGGCCTTTCTTATTGAAGCTAGCTCTTTGGCTCCCTAAGATCATGTTCAAGGTATTGGAGCCAATAGTGAATTTTCCTAGGGCTTTTGTTAAATAATCCAACTTTTCCCTTAAGGCCCTATTTTCATTTATACATGCATCACTAACATCTAATGGCATATATTCATGTGAGCATGCATCATCATGACAAGAAGAGATATTTTCATTTAAGCATGATTTTTCTAACTTATTTTCTAAGTCCTTAATTTGTTCAAGCATGCATTTATTTTTCTTCTTGGCTCTAAACAAATCCCTAGTTAAACTAGAAATCATAGAAACTATTTTATTAGGTGAGAGGTTGGTTACCATAGTTTCCATGTCCTCTTCTTCTTCGGATGATGAGGATGTAGAAGCTCCCCCTTCACTTGAGCTCTCTCCTCTTGAGCTTGATCCTTCATTTTCGGAGGAAGAGCAATCCAAGTCATCAAAGGCCATCAAGGCCAAATTGATGACAAAGGCATTCTCCTCATCCGATGATGAGGAGGATGAGGATGGGTCATCCCAAGTCCTTGCCTTTAGAGCTTTGGTCTTCCCCTTTTCTTTTGTCTTCTTCTCCTCTTCCTTCTTTTTCTTGCTCCCCTTTTTCTTCTTCTTTTCTTCTTTCTTTTTCTTCTCTTCCTTGCTCTTGTTTAGGAGGGGACAATTATCCCTTATGTGCCCCTCTCCTTGACAATTGTAGCATATGACCTTCCCCCTTGGTCTTCTATTCCTATCATGAGATTTATCAAATCTAAAATTCTTAAATGCACGCCTTACCTTCCTTACCATGTAGGCTTCTTCCGTGCTATCCATGGAGGAGGTAGAGGCTTCATCGGATGAGGAGGAGGAGACTTCTATCTTCTTCTTCCCCTTATTTTCCATCAATGCTACTCCTCTTGAGGGTTGGATTTTAGGCTCTTCTTGTATTCCTTCTAGCCTAGTTTCGTGAAGCTCCATTGTTGAGAAGAATTCCTCCAAGGTGTTCACTTCTAGGTTCTTGGAGATATAAAATGAGTCCACCATGGAGCTCCATTTTGAGGATCGCGGAAAGGCATCTATAGCCTTCATGAGCATATCCCAGTTTGATAGCTTCTCACCTACACTTGACAAACCGGTTATAATTTCCTTGAAATGAGAATGTAAGGAAATTACCTTTTCTCCCTTTTCTAGTTTAATGTTGTTGAGTTGGGAGCGAAGGAGATCTCTTCTTGCTAGCTTTGCCTTGGATGTGCCTTCATGAAGCTCAATTAGCTTCTCCCACATCTCCTTGGCGCTGAGGCATTCTCCTATTCGGTTGATCTCTTGTTGGGGAAGCACATTGAAAAGATGATGCTTGGCTTTCAAGTTTGCAAGGTGCTCTTCCCTTTGCTTTTTGGTCCACCTAGATTTCTCTATTGGCTTCCCTTTTTCATCCCTAGGCAAAATGAAACCGGATTCCATTGTAATCATAATATCAAAATCCGTTTCGAAAAATACCTCCATTCACTTCTTCCACCAAGCGAATTCTCCTTCAAACTTCGGAGGATGGATGTTGGAGCCGGCCATTTTGAAAGTTGCTTGTTGTGGCAGTTAGTCCTTGACAAGCTTTCCTTGGCTCTGATACCACTTGTAGGGGATCGATTGGCCGGCTAGAGGGGGGTGAATAGCCCTCTTACGATGGATGTCGTATTTTGCTCGTCTACAAAACGTTAGCGCAAGCGGAAGCAATAAACTAAGACAAGCAAATAGAAATAAAACAAAGACAATACAAACACGGAGATGTAACGTGGTTCATGGCTACGCCGCTAATCCACGATCCCGATTCGTCCGAGGTGAATCACTCCTTCAAAGCCAATCACTATTGGTCTCTCCTTTGCACCAAGCTAGGTGGAGGTAACCTTTACAATCAAGATCACTCTTCTTACAATAAGAATGGAGTAAAAACAAGTAAGAAGAGTTTAGAGCCAGGGGCATTAGGAAGATCACTTAGAGCATAAGCATTAGCCTCTCAAAGGCTCACACCCTCTCTTTTATAGAGAGGGCCTCCAAACACATCGGATATAGTCCATCCGAACTCTTGGCCCGATCGATGGACCTCATCACCGATCGTCGCCCCGTAGTCGATCCGCTACCCGGCCACGAGCGGTTCTGCGTTCGCGATATCCTTCCGCAATCGACCGCCATTCATCGGCGGCCGATCACCGGGCATAAATCCATCACGATACCCGAACCCACTCGACTAGGAAATGATCGCCATTACATGGCTGATCGGTGTCGTGAAACTCAAACTTAACATAAGTTTTGAGCCGTGATTGGGTAAACCTTAACCCTTGTGGTCAAGTCTCTAACACTCAGCCATTCGGCCAAGTTCACCTAATGAGCTACTTACATTTCACTCATTCTCTGCCATCTCATCCTCGCAAGATCGTCAGGCGCACGGCTCTACAATGCTCCTTCGCGTCTCTTACCTCCGAAGTCTGCTTCCTTGGCTTCACTTCAAGTCATCTCGTCCGGTGGTCCCTCGGATGCTCCAAGCGCACGGCTTCCGCAAAGTCATCCTTCACCGACTCAAGGACCGAGGTTGTGAGGGTGAACCCACCAAGGCTCCATGTGCGAATTACTAAGTCCTGCAAGACTCCAACGCACATATCAAATAACAATATCATCCTAACTTAAACCCTTTGCCACACACATCAAAACCTTATCATGGCAAGAGATTGCCCTAACACTAAACATGTCAACTTTAGAAATAAGGAGAAATTTGAGACTAATGTCCCTAAAAAAATTCTACCTAAGGAGTCTATTAGGAAGATAGAGAACCATCTAGGCTTTAACTCCAAGAATTTTAGACATATGCCTAGAAAGAACATATCAATTCAAAGAAATAATGGGCCCACTAAATTAGAAAAATTGGAGTTTGAAAAATCATGTTTTGAAGTCAAAACTTGAGAAGATGGAGAAGACCCTTAGGAATATGCAAAATCAAACTCAAGGGTCTAGAAGTCAAAATCTAGGGTCTAAGAGGCAAGAACAATCTAGGAGACAAGGTTTGGGTCACAAGCCTATGTCCAAGAAGGCAATGCCTAATTATCACAATGTTCTATTTGATTATGGAACTAAACCTAGGTCTAGGAAAACCAAGGTCACAAGGGAAGTCATCCCTAGAGTTGACCATGATAGGTTCCTAGTGGCTAAGGTTTCAAAGAAACTTAGGGAAGTCACTAAGAAGGTTACAAGGGGAGTCACCCCTAGAGCTAACCTAGGCAAGACCCAAATGACCAAGGCTACCAAGCCTAGAAGGGTCATTAGGAGGGTATCTAGGAAGGTCATCCCTAAGGAATACCTAGTAAACCCAAGGAGCTAAAATAGGTTTTGGGTTCCTAGGAGCGTGATCGATTCATGCTAAATGGGTTAGGTTGTGCCACCTTTAAATGGATGGGTAGTTAACCTAACCAAGGTAAAAGTGGCACTTTATGGCATTTTCAAGGTTATGGGTACCTTGGAAATGTGGTTGAATTTATATCCTAAAAGATTTTAGGATGTGCCAATATATTTTGAGAATTATGAAAAATCAATCAAATTGGCACAAACTAGGTTTAGAGGTCATAGTGTGTCATTTTGGGTTTTTGGCACACTTGGGGGATAAGTGAGTATTATGACAATATTGGATTTAATTCTAGAAATGACAATTAACACTAAAATTTAGGTATTGTTATACCTTTATAATTTATTTGCCATGATTGATTTGTCATATGTCATGTCATGACATCATATTTATTTTTATCATATAATATTCATGATCATGCTTAGGTTTTAGTTTTAGTGTCATGTATGTTTAGGATTTAATCATATGTCATGACATCATGATTATTGGCATTGCTTTATTTATGCCATGATCATATTTCATGCATTAATAAAATTGAGTTAAGGACTATGACATGACTTGAAGTTCCATGTATAAAGGTATCAAGTAGTGTTGTCTTAGAAAATGCATGAGACCTTAGATTAGGATAATCAAAGCTCACATCTCACATTATATTGACATGTGTATGTTTTCAAACACCCTAGACACATGTGAGATGTTAGGAAATGAGTTAAGTTTAAGGTGCATAGTGATGTGTGTAATTCATGTTGCATTTTGGGTTTTCAATATGCATGCATTTCATCCTATTTTATGTTTTAGTCATGTATTTTGTTATGTTTTAGTCAAGTTTAACATATTTTGGACAAAGAAACTATTTTGGGTTATTTTTCGTGTTAATAGGGTGAAGTATCGGCAATTATCGAGGCGTATCAGAATAACACAGACGTGCCATCAGAGACACGTCCGTGTCGAGCCTCCAGACCTCAACACACCCCGGGTGTGTTAGCCGACATGCCACACTTCAAGCCCAACACGCCTGTGCCCTCCATTGGCATGGGCGTGTCACCCTATTTCCAGACGCAGGCTTATTTCCTTTTTTGCGTACAACACGGCTAAACCCGGGATTTTCGCCTTAATTGAAGAATTTTTGCCTTAATTGAAGACCAAGCCAAGGCTATAAAAGAAGATGTATCCTAACCCTAGGGAGGGGGCGGCGGAATTTGAAGAAGGAGGACAAAGTCAACGGCGGAGGAAACACAATGATGGCGATTGTAATTTCTTTCTCTAGCAATTCTTATTCAGCTATGGAGCAGTGTCTTGTAATCTTAGGATGGGGAAGTAGCTCTTGACAATTTGTGATGGTTGATTGAATCTCTTCTACTTGAATAGACGTTTGTTTTGATTTGGTTTTAGATTCTTATTGATAAATCTAAGGAACCTTGGGGAAGTACCTAACAGTGAACCCAAGTTCCCGAAACCTAGATCCAAGCTAGAGATTAACTCCTATCAAGTATCGATAGCGTATCTATGAGGGCTTGCGGGAATCATTGATAATTCCTTAGCTGATTATAGTCCCGTGTAAAAACCTATCGTGAAAAGGAAATTTAGTCTCTAGAGGAACTCTTATGGACCTAATGGATCTATCAAATCCAATTTTTACCAAGTAACAGTAGTAAGACTAGGGAGGTTTGCGGGGGTCTCGTGATAGGTCCCCTTAGCTGATTATGGTCATCTATTCTCGAATACCGTGATAGGGAAATTGAGTTTGATAGGTACAATTGACGTAGACCTCGAAAGGGACCATTGATTTACCTTAGGACAGGTTCCATCGAAACAACCCTAAGGAGTAGGAGAGAACACAATCACCTTGTAAATCGTCTATGCGGTGAAACCCATATCCTGAGATTCCCCCTCAATTATTGACTTTTAGCTCGTTCTTCTCATTCGTTGTTCTTGACTACTTAGTTTCTTTACTTAATTCACAAATTCGATTTGACTAGATAACTTGGTATCACGATCATTCGGTAATTGACCCAATCCCTGTGGGATCGATATTTTTATTACTTGACGACAACCGTGCACTTGCAGAGATCGACACATCAAGTTTTTGGCGCCGTTGCTGGGGATTGGCACTCAATATTGAATTGAGCGTGATTTAGTTAATCTAGATTTCTATTTCTGTTTTTATTCTTTTGTCTATTCTGAATTCTTGTTTTGGAAGTTTCTCCTGTTATTACATGCACAGATTTGACAGGGAAATTCTCGAAATCGATCCTGAGATAGAGAGAACATTCCTTGCTAGAAGACGACTCCAGCAACAACAGGAAGAAAATTTGAACTCTAACATGGCTAATCAGAACGAGAATAAACCTTTAAGGGATTACACAACGCCTAGTACAAGGGGATTGAGATCAAGTATTAGAAGACCTCCCATTGAAGCGAACAATTTTGAATTGAAATCGGCTCTACTTTCCATGGTCCAACAACATCAATTTGGAGGAGCACCCACTGAAGATCCTAATCTGCACTTGGAAGTATTTTTAGAATTTTGTGAAACTTTAAAACTGAATGGAGCCTCAGCTGATGATATTAGATTGCGCTTGTTTTCCTTCTCATTGCGGAACAAAGCTAGAGCATGGTTACACTCTCTTCCAGCGGACTGCATAACTACGTGGGATCAGTTGGAGCAAAGATTTCTAGACAAGTATTTTCCACCAAGCAAAACTACAAGTCTTCATCATCAAATCACTAATTTTGCACAGAAGGATAGAGAAATGTTATTTGAAGCTTGGGACAGATTTAAGGGATTACTACAACAATGTCCTCATCATGGGCTGGAGAAATGACTCATTGTTCATACTTTCTATAATGGAATCTCATATGCCACTAAAGTTTCTCTTGATTCTACTACAGGAGGAGCTCTCATGAACAAAACATTGGATGAAGCATTTGAGATCATCGAGAATGTGGCAATGAATTCTCACCAATGGGCTACAAAACGAGGGTATCCGATTAAAACGTAGGGTAAGTATGAGGTAAGTACTCTTGATTTACTCAGTGCTAAAGTTGATGCATTAACTCAAAAGCTCAAACATTTTAATGTATCAGATATAAACTCATCTAATGTCACTTGTGAGATTTGTGGTGTAACAGGACATATGACCACAAATTGCCAAATCCTACACGCACCATCATCGGGAGCAGGGGTTGAGCAAGTAGATGCACTAAATAATTTTAATCAGAAGTCGAATGGCGGCAACCCTTATTCGAACACGTATAATCACGGTTGGAGGAATCATCCCAACTTTTCGTATCAAGCCAACCAAAATTCTTCTGGACAGAACAATTTTGGAGCACCTTCGGGATTTCAACCAGGGCCCAAGTCAAATTTAGAGAAGATGATGGAAAATTTTATCACATGCCAAGGGAAGATAAATGATGAATTTCGACATCATATTATAGAATCCAATCAGCAACATCAAAATAATACCGAGGCAATTAAGAAATTGGGAAGCAAGGTTGATAATATGACTAATCACACAAGGATGTTGGAGAATCAAATTTCTCAAATTGCTAGCTTTACATCTAGGATGCCCAGTAGATTTCCTAGAAATTCAGAAGTAAACCCAGCTGAACATTATAATTTTATAAGTTTGAGAAGTGGAAGAATTTTAGAAGGAGGTAAGAAAGCAGAACCACCTACCAGAGCTCAACAAGCCCCACCCATGCTCAACAACACAGGTGTGCCAGAGTTTGAAGAAGTGGCCATGCTCAGCAGCACGCTTGTGTTGAACGATTTTGAGATAGGCAGCCGACAACACACCCGTGTCGGGTGATGCCCATAAGCGCACCCAGGGTGTGTCAGCTGACACACCCGTGGGAGGTCGCTCCAGTAGCCAGCACATCCCAGCCGAGCCAGATGACACAGTTGTGTGGCACAAAGAGCCGAGAACATATAAGCCTTCGATCCCATTCCCTCATAGGCTAATTAAGGAGAAATTGGACGAACAATTTGGTAAGTTCCTTGAGGTAATTAGAAAGCTTTATATCAATATACCTTTTACAGAAGTTTTTCAACAAATGCCTACATACTCCAAGTTCTTGAAGGATATTTTGACCAATAAAAGAAAAGTTGAGGAGCATGTAACAGTGGCTCTTACCGAAGAATGCAGCGCTTTAATTAAAAACATGGTACCTCCCAAACTAAATGATCCAGGTAGTTTTTCTATCCCTTGCATAATTAATGACTCTAATTTTGATAAGGCTTTTTGTGATCTAGGCGCTAGTGTCAATCTGATTCCTCTTTCCATATGCAAGAAATTAGATTTGGGAGAAATGAAACTAACAACTATGGCCTTGCAGTTAGTCGATCGCTCCATTAGATATCCTTTGGGAATCTTAGAAGATGTACCTGTGAAGGTGGGAAACTTTATTGTTCCCGCCGATTTCGTAGTGCTTGACATGGATGAAGACCCATGTATTCCACTCATTTTAGGGAGACCTTTCTTGGCTACTACAGGGGCAATGATAGACGTCAAGAACCACAAACTTTCACTTGCATTTAGAAATGATAAGATTGAATTCGACCTTTCAAAAGTTGTTAAACAACCTTCTGATTTCGATGTTTGTTGCAGGATTAATAGTTTCCAATCAATTGCGCTAAAAGGAGCACAAGAACAAACTTATCTTGATAGGCTCGAAAGGGATTTCGAGGATGAAGAGCTAGAGGTTGTCGACCTTGACCTACCACCACAGGTAGAACTTAAGCCTTTTCCATCGACACTCAGGTATGAATTTCTTGGTGAAAACTCTATCCTAAGGGGCAGAGGAGGAGCAAAGTACACTTGCGGATGGAGCAGAGTACACTCCTCGAGCCACATCCATCCAACTAGGGAATAATTGAGGGGTCAAGCTAATGACCTTAAACAAGCGCTTCTTGGGAGGCAACCCAAGCTATTTTCGTTTTTATTCTATTTTCTTCATTTTTATTTTAACTTTGAGTTTTGCATTTTTCAAGTTTTCAGGATTACAGGACATAACATGTCCGTGTCACTCGTCGACATGGCCTCAAAAGGTTGGCACGATAAGATCGTGCTATTTGACGCGGGCGTGTCATTTTCATGCCACTGCATGCCAGATTTACACAACCCACCTATGTCAAACGGCACGGGCATGTCAAGCTCCAAAGACAAACCCAAACTCAACACACCCCGGATGTATTAGATGACATGCTTGTGTCGCTCAAAAGAAAAGAGGCGTGCTGCTTGGCACGCCTGGGTTGCACAAAAAGGGACAGGTGGCACGCCTGTGTTGCCGCTTGCCCTTTTAAATTGCTCTGAACATGCCCTAACTTTCCACAAGCTTGGAGCAGCCGCCGTCTCTCCCTCTCAACTAGCCCAGAAGCTCAACCTACTCCCTCCCTCTCAACTAGCCCGAAGCTTAACCTACTCTCTCCCTCCCCAATGCCATGAGTAAGCGAGTGAAGACTAGGGGAAGAGTTTCTTCTCAATCGACGGCTCGGGACAAGGGAAAGAGGAAAGCTCAAGACTTGGGTAACGATCGTCCGCCCTCTTGTCATCCGTGTGGAATTGTCTTTAGAGATGATGTTATGAAATCTAGGTTCAGTAAGCTTGAGAAAAGAAAAATAGTGTCTACATGAACCATTGATTTCTACACGTTGACAACCCTAGGAATTAGAGATGATATAATTTGGTTGACTAATAGGATTGGTTGGACTGACTTTACCACATATCATCATCTTACTTATCCTAGCATTACTCTTGAATTCCTTAGCTCATTATCCGCTGAAATACTTCAAGGGAAGAATTGTGAAGAAGGAAAAATCCAGTTTAGATTAATGAATCATGAGTTTACTCTTTCCTTAAGTAATTTTAATGTGATATTTGATTTCCCTTGCGAAGGGGAGAGGCAAATTCATAGACATTTTATTGATCATCAGTTTTGGAGATTAATTTCTGATGACCCTCACCCTTATGATGCATCTAGGTCAAAATCATTCAATATCCCAAATCCTACTTTTCATTATCTCCTTAGGTTTATGGCTAATATAATTTCTGGGAGATATGATAGTGCAGGGGTAGCTAGGTAGAGCGAGCTACAATTTTTATGGGCTATGCTAAATGAAGTTAATATTGATTCTGGAGCCCATATAGTGAGACACCTAGTTAAAGTTAGTAATATCCCATCTGGGGTTATAATCGTAGGTGGTCTTATCACTAGAATTGTCATTGCTTTGGGGTGTGACCTAGATAACCTTGAACATTGTCCTGCTAGCCCTAGATTGGATTTGGATGCTTGTATCAATATAAAGATGATTGAGGCATTTGAAGAGGGATATCATTTGGTGTTGAAAAATGGAATTAAAATCCCTCTTCCAAACCCCGAGCATATCACCGTACATAATGAAGCCAATTGGCTTTTCAAAGACGTCCACGTCCCTTGCCTACCCCTATTGCCCATGCTCCATCACCCTCACTTAGGGAGCCATCACACATACCCCCTGAGCCATCCCATTCGACTCCTGAGCCCCCTCAATTTTCTACTGACAATTTTTCTGCAGGACACTCTTCATTTGATTTTTCAGGATTTCGATCATCATTCGAGGCTTTCAGAGTCGAGAATACCTCGCATATGGGTGTGTGGGATCGGTTTGCCCAGGCTACAGAGGAGCACCATCGTATGGTGACCCAGTATTTGGAGAGGGCAGCAGATTTTCACAGGCGAGCTAATGAGTTCTTCACCGCTGAGGCTGCCAGGAGGGAGGATGATGCTAGATTTCGACAGGGTCCCGGGAGTTTTACCAAGAGCAGTGACGTAGGTGGGCAGAGGAGAATGCTAGTAGCAAGGACGATGACCATTGATCCCTTTGAGCTATTTTGTGAGTATCGATGCCTTTCATTTATTACTTATGCTGTCTCTTCTTAGATTTCTAATTTGGTTATTGCATAATTTAGGTCTAGGGGAGTATGTTTCATTATGTAAACCGATTCCATTTTTAGCTTTTCATATAGCATAACATTGCATATCATCTAGCGTAGTATAACTGAACCTTGGTCGAATCATGAAATTCCTTTTTGCTTATTTGATAAGAACCCTATTTCACTTTTCACACGACCTATAGGTTTGAGGTATCCAAAAAGGGTTTAAATCCCCCATATTGGACTAGTACTCGATTTTCCATTGAGGACTTTTCTGGACAATTTGGTTACTGGAGAAACACTTTTCCTAGAAGATTTTGAAAAAAAAAAAGAAAAGAGAACTAGAATTGTTTTGAAGCACCCCTTTGAGATCAAGTAGCTACTGGGGAAACACCTAAAAGGTGCCCCTTTGAGGCTAACTAGTTACTGGGGAAATGCTTACTATAAATTTCTTCCCTTCTTTCTTCTTGGTAAGTGCTCCTTTGATACCTTTTGTTGATAGGTGAGGATGATCCATGCATTAAGGCAGGTAAGTGCCTCTACGCCAAAAATGAGAGGAACACGATAAAGGGGATGTCAAATCTGGATTGGTGTCCAATGCCTTTGGGTTGACTTTTCACGTGCACTATATAGCGATCTTTAAAGTTTTTTCACTAGGAATGATTTGATAAGATTAAGATCAGATTTTATACCTCTGGATGGTTTCTTGCAACTCCACACATAAGTTGTCTTTTGTGTTTTTCCCTTTTCTTTGCTTGAGGACAAGCAAAAGTTTAGGTCTAGGGGATTTTGATGTGTGTAATTCATGTTGCATTTTGGGTATTCAATATGCATGCATTTCATCCCATTTTATATTTTAGTCATGTATTTTGTTATGTTTTAGTCAAGTTTAACATATTTTGGACAAAGAAACTGTTTTGGGTTATTTTTCATGTTAACAGGGTGAAGTATCGGCAATTATCGAGGTGTATCAGAATAACACAGATGTGCCATCAGAGACACGTCTGTGTCAAGCCTCCAGACCTCAACACACCCCGGGTGTGTTAGCCGACATGCCACGCTTCAAGCTCGACACGCCTGTGCCCTCCATTGGCATGGGCGTGTCACCCTATTTCCATATGCAGGCTTCTTTCCTTTTTTGCGTGCAACACGGCTAAACTTGAGATTTTCGCATTAATTGAAGAATTTCTACCTTAATTGAAGACCAAGCCAAGGCTATAAAAGAAGATGTATCCTAACCCTAGGGAGGGGGAGGCGGAATTCGAAGAAGGAGGACAAAGTCGACGACGGAGGAAACACAACGATGGTGATTGCAATTTCTTTCTCTAATTCTTATTCAACTATGGAGCAGTGTCTTGTAATCTTACGATGGGGAAGTAGCCCTTGACAATTTATGATGGTTGATTGAATCTCTTCTACTTGAATAGACGTTTGTTTTGATTTGGTTTTAGATTCTTATTGATAAATCTAAGGAACCTTGGGGAAGTACCTAACAGTGAACCCAAGTTCCCGAAACCTAGATCCAAGCTAGAGATTAACTCCTATCAAGTATCAATAGCATATCTATGAGGGCTTGCATGAATCATTTATGATTCCTTAGCTGATTATGGTCCCGTGTGCAAACCTATCGTGAAAAGGAAATTTAGTCTCTAGAGGAACTCTTATGGACTTAATGGATCTATCAAATCCAATTTTTACCAAGTAACGGTAGTAAGACTAGGGACATTTGTGGGGGTCTCGTGACAGGTCCCCTTAGCTGATTATGATCACCTACGCTCGAATACCGTGATAGGGAAATTGAGTTTGATAGGTACAATTGACGTAGACCTCGAAAGGGGTCGTTGATTTACCTTAGGATAAGTTCCATCGAAACAACCCTAAGGAGTAGGAGAGAACACAATCACCTTGTAAATCGTCGATGTGGTGAAACCCATATCCTGAGATTCCCCCTCAATTATTGACTTTTAGCTCGTTCTTCTCATTCGCTGTTCTTGACTGGTTAGTTTCTTTACTTAATTCACAAATTCGATTTGACTAGATAACTTGGTATCACGATCATTCAGTAATTTACCCAATCCCTGTGAGATTGATATTTTTATTACTTGACAACAACCGTGCACTTGCGGAAATCGACACATCACATAGTTCTTGCATCTAGATGAACTCAAACTCATCTAATACCATGGTGGATCATGGGAAAAGCTAATGTGTAAGTCATGTGCATTAAGCCCATTGATCATGATCCAATATAGGTTTTCAAAAATATTTTAAAATCATTTTAGTAAACCTTGGTAAAGTCTATCTTTTGATAGCAATCACCATTGAGAGAGTTGATGTAAAATAGGGCCAAAACATTGAACTTTTCTATGGTTTTGAATATTGTGTCAATCTCCTAATTTATGGGTAATTTAATTTTCAAATATTTTTCATCCATTGTATTTGTTATAATTAATGTACATATGAATTTTCAAGATTTTTTAAAATACGTATATTTACTTATGTATTTTTGAAATTCGGATTCTGATTTCTGAAATTCTACATTTGCAGAAATCAGTCGACTGCCACTTATGGAAGTCGATTGGTGACTGTAAGAGTCGACTGCCAGACCTGATTTCGGGTAAACAAGATTTGTGTAGCCCGATTTCAGCTATGTTAGGCTACCCTAACTGCTCCTAACCCTAGGATATGCTTTGGAAAGCATTGGAAAGGGTGAAAATCCATTAGATATGGATTAGGAGAGTTGTTTAGGGCATGTATCAATTTTAAGTTGTGTGAAAGTTTACGGTTGAACTTTTAACCTTAATTTTGATGGTTTAGTGTTCCTATAGGCTTAGGGACTCTCCAAGGACATTGTTGGTGCAATGGTTAAGGGGGAGCAAGCCTTTAGGGGGAGGTTATCCATCATGGGATGATGGATGTGTTCTTCTTCATGAGGGGGAGAATTTTGGGAGAATGTGAGATGCCCAATTTGGAAATTGGGAGAGTTTGTAGGATTGCCTCTCTTAAGTGATATGAGACTTATCACTAGGAAGAGTGAAGGCATCCTAGATGTTTTTGGTCAAAGGGAGAGATTGTAAGATCTCATTGGATATGATACATTGACCTCCTTGGGGAGAACCTTTTTGATGTATGTCAAAAAGGGGGAGAATTGATGGGAAAATCAATGGGAGAATTTGAGATTACCAATTTGGGAGAATTGGTAAGGAGATTTAAGTAAGGCAGCCTAACTCAAAGGTGTTTGTGGTTTTTGTCAAATATCAAAAAGGGAGAGATTGTTGGTGCAATCGGCCCAGATCACGATTGACCAGACTCGAGTAGTGTTTTGATGTATGACATTGATGTTTCATAAGGGAGTTGACCATTGTTTGACAATGGGTTGACTATATGGTTGACATGGGATCGACTATATGATGGAGAAGTCCAAGTCTTGTGTACTTGGCATGGAAAGTCCAAGTGGGACACTTGGCAATGGGAAAGTCCAAGTCATGGATACTTGGCATGGAAAGTCCAAGCATGGGTCTTGGCAAGGGAAAGTTCAAGCTTGGGTCTTGGCAATTGGAAAGTCCAACATGGGTTAGCATGGGAAGTCCAAGGGTTGATATTGGCGACATAAAATCCAAGGGTGGGGTCTTGGCAGCATAAGTCCAATGGTTAGCGACGTAAAGTCCAAGCGGTAGTCTTGGCAGCGTAAGCCCAATGTGCCTTGGCGGTATAGACCAACTTAGCATAATAATAGCCGATGAAAGTACTTGAAGGCTAGCATATGGATGAACAAGTCATGGATGACTTGGAGGGATATGATAGGCATGAGACTGACGGAGGTGGCTAGAAGGCTTAGGTTTAGGCTAAGGGTGGTCTAGCAAGTATGAGGCATCATACTTGGGGTTAAATCTCATGGTTGAGGTTATCAGTCAACTAGGGCTTTGGACCAATTGATTGGTCAAGTGTTTTGATACTTGACAGCCGAGTTGACTTATGGCAGTCGATTGGGATTATGACCAGTCGAACTAATCAGAGTCGACTGGTGTTCGACTATAGAAAATAGCCTGGCAGTCGACTGCAAGCATTGGACAGTCGACTCCCATGGATGGCAGTCGACTACTGGTCAGGGTTATGGGAGAAAAATTCTTGGTAGTCAACTGATCAGTCGACTACGACCCTGGCAGTCGACTGCTAGGTAATGGCAGTCGACTGCCAATGTATTCGTTAGAACTTAGCCAATGTGGATCGAGTCGTTGTCTCACAACGGCTACAGGAGCAGTCGACTGATGGTCACGATCAGTCGACTGCTAGGCGAAATCCAGTCTGAATGTAGGTTATAAAAGCAGCTCTTGGAGGAGGTTTTTATCATGGTTCTTTGAGATGATTTGGAGGGGATTTGCTACTGCAATCCAGACCTTCAAGGCTCTTCTCAAGCAACCAAAAGCAAGCACCCAAGTTCACATTGTGTAAAGTTTTCTTTACTTGTCTTTGTGTAG
Organism: Wurfbainia villosa; assembly: GCA_025175895.1. NCBI lineage: Eukaryota > Viridiplantae > Streptophyta > Magnoliopsida > Zingiberales > Zingiberaceae > Wurfbainia > Wurfbainia villosa. The sequence goes on from CM045990.1 coordinate 37,753,103, forward strand.
TTTACTTGTATTAGCTTGTATTTGATTCTTATTGTTGTAAGAATTGTTGTAACAGGTTTCCTCCACCTCCAGATTGTTCCGAGAAGGAGTATTTTGATTATTAGTGGTGTTTGGCATCGCTAGGGCTCATTCGAGTCCAACCCATGGAGTAGGAACCTTGAGGTTCCGAACCATGTTATATTTGTGTGTATTTGTGTTATTATGTTTGTCGTATTTAGTTTATGCTTTATATATATTCCACTGCACATACTAACGAAGTGTAGAGATGAACGCAATCGAATTCCATCGACGTACGACACGCTATTCACCCCCCTCTAGTGACGTCCAATTTCCAACACTACCTATCGGCTACCTACCGAACTTACCACTCTTGACATCCGATCTGACCCACCAGGACTTCCATCAGCTGTCCGGTCTACCTGACCCAGCTGAACTTTTTGTCGATTATATGGTCTCCTGACCCAACCGGTCTTCATACCAAATGTTTGGTCCATACGACCCATCTGGACTTCATGCCTGGTGTCCGATCCTCCTAATATGTTAAGTCATTTGCCTAGTATTCAATCAACACGACCTACTAGGACTTTCTGTTAAGTCTGCACACTTAACACTGATATTAGAACACAAGAAATTCCTAACTTTAACTACAGTTCATACATCAAAACCAAGGAGTGATGCTCACTGCATCAACAATCTCTCCCTTTTTGATGTATGACAACACATCAGTTAAAGTTAGGAGAATAAGACAACAATATTCAAATTTTGACATATATAAGAAATGCATTAAGTTAAACATGTATGAGATACATATATAAATTTTTACATCTCCCTTTTAATAAGTCTCTTCTCTCTAACTTTATATCTCCTCTCTCCCCCTTTGGCATACATCAAAATCAAAATTAAGTTTAAAATGCCACAACTTTAAAGCTTAGAGTTAAAGTGTTTTAAACATGAGAGTTAAATATAAAGCTAAAAAATGCTTAAGTTTTGAAATAAATTCTCTCCCTATATTCAATAAGGTTTTCTTCATTTAAAAATAGGATATTTTCATTTATAAAAATTTTCAAAAAATAAAAACATTTTTCCAAAATTTTAATTTTCAAAATTTTAACTCCCCCTAAACATATTTCTAAATTCCAAGATTATAACTCCCTAAAAACATATTTTCAAATTCAAAAATTTTAAAAAACTTTTCAAAAATTTTCAACTCCCCATTAATATTTAAAATTTTCAATATTTAAATTTTCAAAATTTTCTAACTCCCCCTTAATATTTAAAATTTTCTAACTCCCCCTTAAAAAATATTTATTTTCAAAATATCGATCTTCAAATTTTTCTAACTCCTCCTTAATAAAAAATATTTTTAATATTTAAAATTTTCAAAATTTTCAAGATGATGCATATGTGATAGAAGATTTGTCCAAGCATGAATTCCAAAATATTATATTTATACTTAAAAATACACATCTAAAAATCATTTTTAAAGCAAATGTCCAACTCTTTACTAGCTCAAGTGATATAGAATTACCATCAAGCTTTGAATTAGAGTTAGTCACTGAAGTGATTGATTTGCTCTTGTAAATCCCGTGTTGGTTCATGTCGATGCACTAAATCTACATCTAGAACTAGGGGTGCAGTCCTAACATCTCACGCCCATCTTCGTGGCTCAATACACAAATAGGTAATCCTAAGTGTTTGTGAGATGCGAAGGCTTATCTAGGTCTATAGGATCATGAACTCTAATTTGACCTAGGCTAGATTAATTTTTAAATTTCCTTTTAAAAACAATATAATATTACTTTTCAAAATAAAGTTTGAGTAATGAACATGAAAGCATCCTAGTCTACCAAGCAGAATCCTAGTTGTCTTCTAAGCATACTAAATTCATCTTCCGGAAGTGGTTTAGTGAAGATATCAGCAAGGTTAGATTTGGACTCAACATAGTTGAGTTCAATACTACCCTTTTCCACATGATCTCTTACAAAATGATGTTTAACATCAATGTGTTTAGTATATGAGTGATGAATTAGATTTTTAGTTAAATTTATTGAGCTTATGTTATCAACTAATGTTTTGACCTTTTTGTAGTCTAATTAAAAATCCTTAAGTGTGTGCATCATCCATAATAGTTGTGTTGGTGCAATCGACCCAGGTCACGATTGACCAAACTTGAGTTTGACTCGAGCGGTATTTTGATGTTCGACAAAATGTATGACAATGTGATTGTCATGGGAAAGTCCAAGTCATGGGTACTTGGCATGGAAAGTCCAAGTGGGACACTTGGCAAGGGAAAGTTCAAGCTTGAGTTTTGGCAATTAGAAAGTCCAACATGGGTTGGCATGGAAAGTCCGAGCATGGGTCTTGGCAAGGGAAAGTCCAAGCTTGAGTCTTGGCAATTGGAAAGTCCAACATGGGTTGGCAAGGAAAGTCTAAGTCATGGGTACTTGGCAATTAGGAAATCCAAGGGTTGATATTGGCGGCGTAAAGTCCAAGCGGGAGTCTTGGCAACATAAGTACAATGGTTGGTGGCGTAAAGTCCAAGCGGTAGTCTTGGCAGCATAAGCCCAATGTGCCTTGGCGGTATAGACCAGCTTAGCATGACAATAGTCAATGGAAGCACCTGAAGGCTAGCGTATGGATGAATAAATCATGGATGACTTGGAGGGATCCGATAGACATGAGGCTGATGGAGATGGTTAGAAGACTTAGGTCTAAGCTAAGGGTGGTCTAGCAAGTATGAGGGCATCATACTTGGGGTTAAATCTCATGGTTGAGGTTATCAGTCGACTGGGGCTTTGAACCAGTTGATTGGTCAAGTGTCTTGATACTTGGCAATCAAGTTGACTCTTGGCAGTCGACTGAGATTTTGGCCAATCGAACTGCTCGGAGTCGATTGGTGTCGACTCCAGGAAATGGCCTAGAAGTCGACTGCCAACATTGGGTAGTCAACTGATGGCTTGAGCAGTCGACTATCATGGATGGCAATCGACTGCTAGTCGAGGTTATAGGAGAAGAACGCTCGCTAGTCGACTACGACCTCGACAGTCGACTGATGGGTAATGGCAGTCGACTGTTAGTGTATCCGTTGGAACTTATCCAACGTGGATCGAGTCGTTGTCTCACAACGGCTACAGGAGCAGTCGACTGATGGTCGTGATCAGTCGATTTCTAGGCGGAATACAACCCGAGGTGAAGCTTTAAAAGGAGCTCATGGAGAAGGATTTTGGTATGGTTCTTTGAGGCGATTTGGAGGGGATTTGTTGCTGCAATCCAAACCTTCAAGGTTCTTCTCAAGCAACCAAAAGCAAGCACTCAAGTTCACATTGTGTAAAGTTTTCTTTACTTGTATTTGTGTAGTTTACTTATATTAGCTTGTATTTGTTTCTTATTGTTGTAAGAACTATTGTAAGAGGTTTCCTCCACCTCCGGATTGTTCCGAGAAGGAGTGTATTGATTATTAGTGGTATTTGGTATCACTAGAGCTCATTTGAGCCCAACCCGTGGAGTAGGAACCCTAAGGTTCCGAACCATATTATATCTTGCGTATTGTGCTTGTGTTGTGTATTTATTTTTTTCTGTTATTATTCCATTGCGCTAACAAGTGTTGTAGATGATCAAGCACGAACGAATTCGATTAAGCAATGACGCGCTATTCACCCCCCCCCCCCTCTAGCAGTCACCAACGTTCCTACAAGTTGTGCCACACATTCACATAATGCTATGTATTCTGCTTCAGTTGTAGAAAGGGCAACACAATGTTGCTTCCTACTGAACCAGCTTACTAAGCATGATCCTAAGAGTTGACACCCTCCACTAGTACTTTTTCTATCTAGTTTGCACCCTGCATTGTCTAAGTCAGAGTATCCTATTAACTCAAAGTTACTAGATCTTGGGTACCACATACCTACATTAATTGTTCCTTTAATGTATCTTAGGATTCTTTTGATATGTGTTAAATGTGATTCCTTAGCACAAGTTTGATATCTAGGACACATACTTACTACAAAAAGTATGTCGGGTATACTTGCAGTTAAGTATAGTAAACTACCTATGACACTCCTATAGTACTTTAAATCAACAAACTTTCCTTCTTTGTCTTCATTTAATATAACATTTGTTGTCATGGGTGTTTTAATGTATTTTGCATTTTCCATACCAAATTTTTTAATTAATTCTCTTGCATACTTATTTTGGTATATATAGTTATCGTCTCTTGTTTGTTTTATTTGTAAACCTAAGAAGAAGTTTAACTCACCTACTAAACTCATTTCGAATTTTTGATCCATTAGGTTTATAAATTCTTTTAAAAAGTTTGAATTTGTTGATCCAAAGACTATATCATCTACATATATTTGAGCAAAGATGTCTTGGTTCGAGATTTTTACGAAAAGAGTTGAGTCAATTTGACCTTGTCTGAACCCTTTAGAAATTAAGTATGAAGATAGTCTCTCATACCAAGCTCTAGGAGCTTGTTTTAATCCATATAAAGCCTTTTTAAATTTATATACATGATTAGGGTATTCTAAGCTCTCAAAACCAGGGGGTTGACTTACGTACACTTCTTCTTTAATTACTCCATTTAAAAAAGTGGATTTGACATCCATTTGGTATAACTTGAATCCTTTATGTGCCGCATAAGCTAACAACATTCTAATTGACTCAAGTCTAGCTATTGGTGCATAAATTTTATCATAGTCTAACCCTTCTACTTGACTAAACCCCTTAGCTACTAATCGAGCTTTATTCGTAATGACTTCTCCTTGATCATTTAATTTATTTCTAAATACCCATTTAGTGTCTATTATTGATTTATTTGATGGTGGAGGTACTAAGTCCCACACTTTTTTTCTATCGAATTGTGCAAGTTCTTCTTGCATGACTATTATTCAATCAGTGTCCGGTAAAGCCTCATCTATTAACTTTGGTTCTATTTCTGTATTAATGCGATTTGACTTAAGTTTCTTAGAGTCGATCTAGTTTGAACTCCTAAAGTTGGATTTCCTAATACTTGTTCAAGTGGATGGTTAGGATTAATTCTAGATGTCTTTAAGTTTTCTTCACCTTGGATTTGTTCTTCTTCATCATGTGTTATTTCATTTAAATAATTTTGATTATCTTTTAATGTGTTTAGTTCATTATTAGTAATTTCTTCCTCATCAAATTTTACATTAGTTGTTTCTTCGATTTTTAGGGGTTTCTTATTATAAATCCTGTAGGCTCTACTAGTGGTCGAACACCCTAGAAATATCCCTTCATTAGTTTTTGAAGAGAATTTCTGAGATGTTCTTTTGTATTTAAAATAAATACTTTGCATCCAAATACTTTTATATATTTTATTGAAGGTATTCTATTATTAAAATTTTCATAAGATGTTTTATTATGTAATTTATTAATTATTACTCTATTTTGCACATAACATGCAATATTTATAGCTTCGGCCCATAAGTAACTAGGTAAGTTATATTCATTTAACATTGACCTAGCTGCTTCTTGTAGGGTTCTATTTTTTCTTTCTACTATTCCATTTTATTGGGGTGTTCTAGGGCATGAATATTCATGGTGATATTCATTTTCTAGACACATTGTTGTAAATTTTTCATTTTTAAATTCTCCTCCGTTATCACTTCGTATTCTTTTTATCTTAAGGTCTTTTTCATTTTCTTTTTGGTTACTAAAGTTTTTAAATACTTCAAATGTTTCATATTTTTATTTTAGGAATTTTACCCATGTAAACCTAGAGTAATTGTCTATTATCACTAAACAATATAGATTTCCACTTAGTGATTTTACCCCATGTGAATCGAACAAGTCTAAGTGAATTAACTCGAGTATTGAACTTGTTCGACCTTGATTAGTTAATTTATGTTGGGACTTGGTTTGTTTTCCTTGTTGGCAAGCATTACAAACTTTGTTTTCAATAATTTTAAGTTTAGGCAAACCTCTAACTAAGTTAGTTTCCCTTAACTTCGTTATATTCCTAAAGTTGGTGTGAGTAAGTCGCCTATGCCACAACCAACTTTCCTCTTGCTGTGTCATATGACACTTAATTGAGGATCTTTCTAAATTTATTGAATATATATTTTTATTCCTAACTCCCTTAAGTAATATTTTTGAGTTTTCAATATTGTTAATTAAACATTCATTCGATAAAAATTTCACTTCATAACCAGCATCACATAACTGACTTATACTAAGCAAGTTAAATTTGAATTTCTCTACAAGCAAAACTTTTTGTATAACAAAATTTGACTCTAGTTCAATGTTACCTGATCCAATTACCTTAAGTTTGTTGTTGTTTCCAAAGGCGACTGTACCTAGATTCTTGTAGCTTAATTCTGAGAACTTTTGACTATCTCCAGTTATATGTCTGGAGCAACTACTATCCAGAATCCATTAGTCCATTCTAGAGTCCTACATGAATTAAAACCTTTTTAAGATAATTCACACCTTGAATAAGATGAATTATCTTGAATTGATTTGTGTTATAAGTTTGTTAGGTTAAGTTTAGTTAGAGTAAGTTTGTTTAGTTTAAGTTATGTTGAGTTTAGTTTAAGTATATTTATTAAGTTAGGTTTAGTTAAAGTAAGTTAAGTTTAGTTTAATTAAGTTTAAGTAAAGCTATTAAGTAAATTTTTAAGTTAGGTGAATTGTATTAAACTAATTAAGCTTGATTAAATTCTAAATCATCTCACCCAAGTTAGGTTTTCAATACACGTTACTCCTTTGTGTTTTGTGAGATGAGGATTCCTTTTTTTTAATTAAGGTTAATGAGAAATTTTAAAGTTTTTAAACTTGTGTTAGATTCAAGCTTAGCTTGAGCTAGTCAAGTAGATTTTTCTAGCATTGACTTCCAGGTCGTGGCGAGGCACATGACCTTCTTGGATATCGGAGCAACGACCACTTTCTAGACAAAGTCAATGAAGGAATCAAGTACTTGATTCACTTTGGACTAAGCCTTGGTCTAACTAGTCAAAGACTTAGTGAGTTAGCTTCGGTCAGTTCCACTCGACTTAGTGCATCAAGTCATGGCGAGGCACATGGCCTTCTTGGATATCGGAGCAACGACCACTTCCTAGACATGCACTTTGAAGAGCTTCCCTAACTTGCTATCAGTTCACTTCGTCTTAGTACTAGGTTGTTCAAGTTTAAAGTACTTTATTTCCTATCTAATCCATTGTAAATTAAGCAAGTAAAGTAAACTAAAGCATGCAAGAGTTTAACTAAACAAGGAAACAAACAAGGTTTTAGCTCCCCCTAAGTGGTAGCTAGGTTGAGTTTTATTCACTAAGTGAACTTGACTTTTGGGAACCCAAAATTGATTTGGTCCAACTTAGTTGACTAAGCTAGACTTAAAAACCCATGCTTGGACTCGATTCTTAGCATTTCAGCTAAGTAATGACATGTATGATTTATAGGAGGATTTAGCTATGTATTCGAGTCCGGACTTGTTGTACACGATTCGCTGAGATCCAAACGTCATGTTGAGATACTTGGAGCCCGAAGTGAACCTTTCCAATGATCTGGTTATATCTTCTACTTGCATTTTTAGGACCAAGTTCTCTTCCTCAAGCTTTGCAACTTGAGTTGAGTCTCTATCCTTAATTTGACAAGTCGAAGTCTTCGAGTTGACTTGCTCCTTAAGTACTTGGACTTCCTTAAGTAGTGAGTCAACTCGATTCTCGGACTTATCTAACTTCCTACCTAGGCATGCAATTATATTGTACAACTTATCTTCTAAGGGAGAAGTTACCTCATCTAGTCCTTTAGAAATGGATGCGGATCTGTGGCTTCTCTCGAACTCAGAATCGGACTCGTACTCGGAACTTGACTTGGCTCCGGAGCTCGATTCGGCCATGAACGCCATGAAACTTCTCTTCACTTCTTCTGCGTCCGACTCTTCCGATGATGACTCATCCCAAGTTGCCTTAAGTGCTTTCTTCTTCTTTTCCTTTTTTGTTTTTTCTTCCCTTTTTAGATTTACGCACTCCGACTTGTAGTGCCCCTTTCCGTTGCACTCGTAGCATGTCACTTTTGATCGGGGTCTCGACTTGTTATCAACAACTTTCTTAGCGTCCTTCTTCGTAGATCTCTTTCTCTGGTTGAACATCTTTCGGACTATGTTTACGATTTCCTCTTCTCCGGTTGACTCTGACTCGGACTCATCTTCGGATTCACTTTTTGCTTTCCTTTCCTTTTTGGTCGAACCTGCCACTAAAGCAATATCATTCTCGGTTTGACCCGAGTTAGCTTGTTTGTGTAGTTCGAGTTCGCAAAATAATTCATCTAGCCTAATTGTGGAAAGATCCCTGGAAATCTTATAGGCATCGACAATGGATGTCCATAAGGCATTCCTAGGGAATGCTTTAAGTGTATACCTAATTACGTCTCTATTTCCTATTTGGTGTCCTATTAAGTGTAATCCATTTAAAATGTCTTTTATTCTTGTATGAAGTTGACTAGCATTTTCATTTTCATTCATTTTACAATTAAATAATTTATTTAGTAACATGTCCCGTTTAGCTATCCTAGTGTCATTTGTACCTTCATGCAATTCAATTAATTTGTCCTATAATTCCTTAGAGTTTTTGAATGGACCAACCCTATTTAGCTCTTCTTTGGTAAGTCCGCATTGCAAGGTGTTAAGCATCTTGTAATCGACTTGAGCTCATTTTCTAATGTCCATGGTCCATTTTTTTGGTTTTAACAATTCATGTAAAATACCGCAAGTAAAATGGCTAAAAGGGTAATATTATTACTGGATTAATTAAAATTTTTGAGGGATAGTTAGGGATTTAATTGAAAACTAACCTAGCTCAAGAGTTTTATTGGCTTAATTGAATTAAGGGGTTAGCTGCTCATAGGGTTTGAAACTCGACCCATTATCTCCAAAACCCGACCCGTTTCTCTTTTATTAACGCTGAGCGTTAATTCCCATTCGATCGTTTCCTCACCGACGAAGTTTTCTTCCCCGAGCATTTCTCGCGAACCTCTTCTCATTCTTCCCCATGACTTCTCCCAATCTCCTCTTCATTTTCTTCTCGCGACCACACCCCTTCCTCACCGCAACTCCTCCTTCTCACTGTGGGATCTCCTTGCCTCTCGTTGCCCTCTCCCTCTCCTCGCGGCAAGCGGCGACCGTCGGCTTGGATGATCTCCACGGTCAAGCAAGGGTAGTAGGCGTGTGCGGCTAGAAGCTTATGCTGACGGCGAGCATGTACGTGGCCGGGAGTTGGGTCAGCGGAGTCGGCATCACGTGCTGATATGAGGCTGAGATCTCTATCGGAGTAGACGGTGGCTAACAGCGGCTAGGCAGCGATAGTGAGCAGAGCCGCCGAATTGAGGGTGGTTTTATGACCGGTGGTCATCGGAGTTAGGTAAGAGTCTGCCTTTGTCTTACCCTAGATGAGATGTTTGGAATTTCTATGGATCTTCCTTGGTTGAGCAATCTGTGAATTTGGGTAGCACCTTGAGTCGGTGAACAAGGGATAAGGGGGAAGGGTCGTCAGTGAAGCTACAACCTTAGGCATACCTCTCAGTTGTTTCCTTTCCTTGCTATTCAGTTGGTTGTTATTAGGTTTCAGCGTGGATGTTTGGGGAATTGTTGGTGATGTTCTATTCATGCTCGTGATGGAGCTGTGAGCAGATTGGATTGGTTAATTTCGGGGTGGTTTTCCCTTCGGTGGAGTGACTGTGAGTTGAAGATAGATGATTGGGAGGTTCGTATGAATATGCTGTTTTATTTGGATTGGGAGTTTTATAGCTTAAATCCTTTGTTTGACAATTGATGGAATGGGGAAGAGACATGAGGGAGTCAATAGGGGTGTCTATTAAGCTGTTTTGATGATTGGAATTAAGCTAGGAAGTTGGATCGAAATTTGGTAGTGCAAGGTAAGGTTTGCATATGTTGATTAAGTTAACAAATTCTTATTGGATGAGCAAATCTATTTATGGATTAAAGATTTAAGGAATTGATTTGGTTCTACTATTAGATTGACGGTGGAACTTAGATATATGTTACATTCTTTGGTTGCAGGATGTTGATTCGGGACAAAGATTCAGACACGAAGACAATTAGTACGTTCTTCATAACAGGTGGGTAATTTCATACCCTGGTCAGGTAGTTGTTGTTGCATGCAGATTTAGATATATGATCATATTACCTTGACTCCACTCTTATTTATTCTTGTGCTTGATACTTTGTCTTTGGCCGTATATGCTCTATTGTTGTTATCATATTTTCCTTCATCATGATTAGGAGTTACATATGTGAGGTAAGTAAACCTAGAATTGCTTAGTTATGTGCAAATAGTGGAGTACATATGATGACCTGATTTGTAAATTGGGTAAAAGGTCATTCGTGGGTAGGTAATGTTCTGAACGTAGGGTTGATTCTAATACCCTTAGGTTGCATATTCATTACCGATCATGTGTTGTATAAATGGTCAAGTGAATCGTGAATAGTATGTCGCTACGGACCGATGGTCCTAGCTTGTTATGATCAGTTGAGTATGACTCTCTGCAGGATAGAGAGTGCATTGATTAGATTGGTATGACTCTCTACAGGATAGAGAGTGTTATAATCAATTGAGTACGACTCTCTGAAGGATAGAGAGTGCGTTGATCAGATTGGTATAACTCTCTATAGAATAGAGAGTCTGTGGTGGATGTCCATATGTGTGACTATGCATTCATGTCATTTACATGCATGCTGGCGATTAGGTCTCCCTTGTGGTTGAGAGGGTCGTCAGTCATCCTACCTCCACGGTTACTCATAGGAGGAGTAACTGGTGTGAGGGCAGAGCATATGATGTGCCGCACTCTACCACTATAGACGGTGGTAGTTGGATTTACGTGTCGTTGTCCTGCATGTGTGGCACTCGACCACTCATGGGTAGTGACTGTCAGAGTGGCCAACAGCAGGGACCCCCATCGGGTAGCTTTCTCTTTACGCTTATATGCTACTCGATCATACTGCCCACTCGCCCACTCGAGAGTAGTGGTTGGTATTGAGTTGGGATAGTTGTCATGTCGAGCCACCGAGGCCACACTGGGGTTGTGGTAGCTTTAGGGTGAGTCGGCATGACTATGCATGCTGCATTGTCGTGACTTATGTGCTTGCTGCATTTGTTTGTACATCATCATACATGCTGCTGCATCTGCTATATGATAGTGTATGGGATATTGCGTATGAGTTGGTGAGACTATTACATTCTTTGACCAGTATTCATGATGTAGTATGAGTTAGACTAGATTTCCTGTTATATATTGTGGATATATGCCCAGGTTGGATAGGTATAGTGTAGCAGACTTTCAGGTATGTCTGCATTTTACGTTGTTCATTTGATTAGAAGGTATATGCATGTATATGTTTATTATGCTAGTGTTTACCTGAGGTACATGAATATTGTTTAATTACATGTGATATTTGATATATATACATGTTCTCTCATATTATCGCTGAGTTATACTCACCACTACGGACCCTGAGTTTTTTTGTTGCCCAAGTAACATGTAGAAGTCTTCGTGATGGCTTGGAGCATCGCCAGCGATCTATCCCATCTCATTTCCAAGGTTCCAATGGATTTTAGTTTCTTTTCGTGTACTTCAGTTTGTATTTGGAGTTTTATGTACTATTTTGGTATTGTGGACTTGTTGGTTGGTGTACACCTGTGTTGGTTTTGGATTTGTATGTCAGTATGTGTGGTTGTGAGTTTTGGTATTATGTTTCCGCTGTGTTTTGATGTAGTTATGTTTATTATGTTGTGATTGTGGGCCCAAGAGCCTTGTATTAATAGGATATGTTGTCACGTACAGGGGAGATGTCGTCCATTTATTTTTCGGCTCGGCATACTCTCGGGGCGTGACAACTTTATTGGTATCAGAGCCCTAGGTTCTGTGATGCCATACAATGATTTTTATTTTTGAGTCTTGGATTCTCGGGAGTCAATTTATTTTTCGGTTTTGGTTTTTTGAGATGAGATGGACAGCGGCACAAGTTTCGGGTAGCACGAAGTAAAAATTCCTGATAACTTATATTTTAGTAGATACTTATCTGGACTTATTCAACAGGTGTATATAGTCAGAGTTATGGCACCTATGCAGACTCGTGGTTGAGGTCACCCATCAAGGCGACCAACCGGAGTTACCTTTAGTATTTATACTTCCGATTATGTTGGCTATATTTTTAATGTTTATAATAGGGAATAACAGATAGTGTGTTGGTTATTCTTCATAATCGTTGTTTGAGTTGACCACGGGAACGACCTGTTGAGTCTATGAGTCTTGAACCTGTATCGAAAAGGTGATTTACCTTTGAGAGCTGATTGATATCGAGTCAGAAAATAGGGGTCAAGTCATCACATTTCTTGTGGAAATCCAAGACTACAGTCTTAGGGATTTTCACTAACGGTGCTAGTCAGATCATTACCTGTGGGGTAATGGACTAGGTGTGTATACTATTATTGCTACAGCAAGCGGAGGGTTAGTATAAGGTGTTTCTGTTAGGGCAATCAACCCATGTGATATGGTTTTAATGTGTATGACAAAGGGTTTAAGTTAGGTTGTTATTGTTTTGATATGTGCGTTGGATTCTTGCAGGACTTAGTAATTCGCACATGGAGCTTTGGCAAGTTTCACCAACTCACAACCTCGTGCTTGAGTCGGCGAAGGAGCATTGCGAAGCCATGCGCTTGATGCATCCAAGGGACCCTCGGACGAGATGACTTGAAGCGAAGCCAAGAAAGCAGACTTCGAGGGAAAGAGACACGAAGGAGTATTGCGAAGCCATGCGCTTGGTGCTGCCGAGGGACGTGGCTGCGAACAAAGAGAGCTTCGGCAAGGGACTTCAAGTGAGATGAGAGAATGAGTGAAATATAAGTAGCTCATTAGGTGAACTTGGCTAAAATGGGTAAGTGTCGGAGGCTCGACCGAGAGGGTTGAGGTTTACCCGACCGTCGGACGCTCAAATAGATGTAAAGTTTGAGGTTTACTTGGCATCAGTCGACTGCCATGTCATGGCAGTCGACTGCTCCAAGTCGACTGTGACTCGACTGGTGTTCGAGTCCATTTTGTGTCCCATCAGTCGACTGCCAAGGATTGGCAGTCGACTGACGAAACCACCAGTCGACTGATGATGGCATCAGTCGACTGGTCGCAAGGGTTTCGGGCACAGAATGTTGATCAGTCGAGTGCTCACTTTCGGTACTCGACTGATAGCTCCATCAGTCGACTGATGTGGGAGCCGTTGGATGAAATCCAACATGGAAGAAGCCATTATTGGGCAACGACTACAAGAGCAGTCGACTGATCGGGGCATCAGTCAACTGCCAGGCGCCCAACGGGAAGAATGGGTTCTTCTCTATAAAATGGGGCCTTTGGACACTTGGGTAGGCTAATGCTTATGCTCCAAATGATCATCCAAGTGCCCCACAAGCTTTAAACTCCTTCTTCTTGTTCTTACTTCAATCTTATTGTAAGAAGGAGTGTTTTGTGTTGTAAGAAGGTTTACCTCCACCTTGCTTTGGCTAAAGGGAGAGACCATATTGGATTGGTTTCGGAGTGATTCACCGGAGACGAATCGGACAGTGGATTAGCGGCATAGGGCCATAAACCACGTTATATCTTTTGTTAGCATTAATTTTGTCTTGCTTATCTTTATTGTTGTTTAGTTTTTATTTCCGCTGTGCTAACCCTAATGTGTAGATGAACGAACGATCGAATTCCATTCTACGATGACTTAGGGCTATTCACCCCCCTCTAGCCGGCCACATACGCTCCAACAAGTGGTATCAGAGCCAAGTGCTTGTCGAGGACTAACCGCCAATACAAGCACTACATCAAGGATGGTCGGTTCTAACATTCATCTGCCGAAGTTTGAAGGAGAATTCGCTTAGTGGAAAAAGAGAATGGAGGTATTCTTCGAAACTAACTTCGAAATTTTATTGATAATGGAAAATGGTTTCGAGATACCTAGGGATGAAGATGGGGAGAAAATAGAGAAGACAAGATGGACAAAGAGACAAAGAGAGGAGTACTTGGCGAATTCGAAGGCCAAGCATCACTTGTACAATGTACTCCCCCAATAAGAGATCAACCAGATTGGAGAGTGTGCAAGTGCTAAAGAGATGTGGGAGAAGCTAGTAGAGCTTCATAAAGGTACCTCGGAGCCCAAGCTTGCAAGAAGAGACCTCCTCCGCTCCCAACTAACTAATATAAAACTTGAAAAGGGAGAAAAGGTAACTTCATTACACTCTCGTTTTAAAGAAATTTTAAATAGACTAACGAGTGTAGGAGAAAAACTTTCGAACCAGGATATGATTATGAAAGCAATCGACGCCTTTCCTCGATAATCGAAATGGAGCTCAATGGTAGACTCCTTCTACATCTCAAAGAACCTAGAAGTTCTTCTCAACCATGGAGCTCCACGAAACAAGGCTTGAAGGAGTAATAGAAGAGCCAAGAATTCAACCATCAAGAGGAGTAGCCTTGATAGTCGAAAAGGGGAAGAAGAAGAAGGAGACACCACCTTCCTCCTCCGATGAAGCATCCTCTTCATCCTCCATGAATAGCAATGAAGATGCTTATATGGTAAGGAAGGTAAGGCGTGCCTTAAGAAATTTAAAATTTAACAAATCTTATGATAGGAGAAGGCACAAGAGGAAGATCATATGCTATAATTGCCAAGGAGAGGGGCATATAAGAGATGATTGTCCCCTCTTGAACAAGAGCAAAGAAGAAAGGAGGAGAAAAGAAGAAAAGAAGAAGGGGAGCAAGAAGAAGGAAGAAGAGAAGAAAGCCAAGGAGAAAGGGAAGGCAAAAGCACTCAAAGCAAGGACATGAGATGATCCTTCATCATCATCATCGGAGGAAGAAAATGCTTTTGTCTCAAATCTAGCTCTAATGGCAATAGAAGATTTGGACACCACATCCTCCGAAAAAGAAGAAACAAGCTCAAGTGAGGAGAGCTCAAGTGAAGGGGGAGGCTCATCATCATCCTCATCATCCGAAGAAGAAGACATGGTAACTATGGTAAAACATCTTCCCACTCAAGAAGTAGTTGCCATGATTTCTAGCTTAACTAGGGATTTATTTAGGGCTAAGAAAAGGAATAAGTGCATGCTTGATAAAATTAAGGCTCTAGAAGATAAACTAGAAAAAGCATGTTTAAATATTAATGATGATGATGCATGCTCACATGATCATTATATGCCTTTTGATGTAAATGATGCATGTATTAAAGAAAATAGGGTTTTGAGGGAAAAGGTAGACCATTTGACTAAAGCCCTAGAAAAATTTACAATAGGCTCCAATACCTTGAACATGATCATAGGGAGCCAAAGGGTAATCTTCAATAGGAAAGGCCTAGGTTACAAGGGAAACAAAAATGAAAAGGCCTATCATTGTTTAATTGCTAGGGGTCAAGCCAAAAACAAAATAATTGCTAGAAAATGAATCCCTAAGAAATATTTAGTGAACCCTATAGGAAAGAACTTGTATTGGGTTCCTAAATCCATCCTTAAGGGTTAGGAAAACCCTAGGATAGTCAACCATAAGTGGACTTCACTTATATCATATTATATGATTGACTTAGAATGATCAGGACTTAATTTTTGAAATAGTGTTGGGTGATGATAATGCATAACCCATAAATTGAATGTTTAAATCATGATTCATGCTCAATTTTATAATTTATAATCATGATATGTAATGATTGATGATTTATGATCATGATTGATAATTCTTGATGCATGCTCATGATTGGGTTTTTAGGATGATACTTAACCATGGGTAGAAATGTATGAAATTTTGATTAAGTACAAATACCTTTAGGAACATCTCACAACCCACTATAAGGCTAACTTTGATTGAAAACATAGCATGGGTGAGATGATAGGATGATACAAATAGTCCACTAATGTTTATGGCATTTAGATGGGTCATTAAGTGTATCAATAGAACAATAATAGACCAATCATGGGGAAAGCATATGTTTAATTCATAGACATATTGCCCAAAGATCATGGTTGGATATTTCATATGTTTTCAAAACCATTTCTTACTTTAAAATCTGTGTTTTCATGTTTTGAAACAATCTAAAGCAAAACTAGGTGTTAAAATTGACACAAATTTGATCAAATACTAGTTGTTTTTGAAACGTTTGGATTTTTAGAAAATCATTGAAAATATAAGTAATTTTCATGAAAACTCATTTTTCACTGATAAAGGACTTTAAAAGAAATGTGTTTTCAAAATTTCACAATTTTTTGAATTTTTTGGAATTTTTGGTGCATTTCTGAATTTCGATCCGAAAATCAGAAATTGTTGAAACTAGCATGCGATTGGATCTGATGTCCGATTCAATGATCATTGGTAGACTTGCTCACACCGATTTCTGTTTTCTTTGTTTTGATGGTGTTTTCGATCCTTAGACTTTGATGCCTTGGATTATGACATTTAGATAATGTTTTTGATGGTGTCAAAGGGAGAGAATTGTTAAGTTTAAGTTAATCATGCTAAAAGGGAAAATTTAGCATGTATTAAGGGGGAGTTGCATGTTTAAGGGGGAGTTTTGATACTCATATGATTTACATGCCTTCTTGCCTTATATTGTTATTGTTATTTGTTTACCTAACTTAAACGGATTGCAACACATCAAAAAGGAGGAGATTGTTAGGGCAATCAACCCATGTGATATGGTTTTGATGTGTGTGACAAAGGGTTTAAGTTAGGTTGTTATTGTTTTGATATGTGCGTTGGAGTCTTACAGGACTTAGTAATTCGCACATTGAGCTTTGGAGAGTTTCACCAACTCACAACCTCGTGCTTGAGTCAGCGAAGGAGCATTGCGAAGCTGTGCGCTTGATGCATCCGAGGGACCGTCGGATGAGATGACTTGAAGCGAAGCCAAGAAAGCAAACTTCGAGGGCAAGAGACGCGAAGGAGCATTGCGAAGTCGTGCGCTTGGTGCTGCCGAGGGATGTGGCCGTGAATGAAGAGAGCTTCGGCGAGGGACTTCAAGTGAGATGAGAGAATGAGTGAAATGTAAGTAGCTCATTAGGTGAACTTTGCTGAAATGGCTAAGTGTCGAAGGCTCAACCGAGAGGGTTGAGGTTTACCTGACCGTCGGATGCTCAAACGGATGTAAAGTTTGAGGTTTACCTGGCATCAGTCGACTGCCATGTCATGTATGGCAGTCGACTGCTCCAAGTCGACTTTGACTCGACTGGTGTTCGAGTCCATTTTTTATCCCATCGACCGCCAAGGATCGGGTACGATCGATGAATACCACCGATCGATGATGGCATCAGTCGACTGGTCGCAAGGATTTCGGGCACAGAATGTTGATCAGTCGAGTGCTCGCTTCTGGCACTCGACCGATAGCTCCATCAGTCAATTGATGGGACGATCAGTCGAATGATGTGGGAGTCGTTGGATGAAATTCAACATGGAAGAAGTCTTTATTGGATAACGGCTACAGGAGCAGTCGACTGATCGGGGCATCAGTCGACTGCCAGGCACCCAACGGGAAGAATGAGTTCTTCTCTATAAAATGGGGCCTTTGGACACTTGGGTAGGCTAATGCTTATGCTCCAAACGATCATCCAAGTGCCCCACAAGCTTTAAACTCTTTCTTCTTGTTCTTATTTAAATCTTATTGTAAGAAGGAGTGTTTTGTGTTGTAAGAAGGTTTACCTCCACCTTGCTTTGGCTAAAGGGAGAGACCATATTGGATTGGTTTTGGAGTGATTCACCGGAGACGAATCGGACCGTGGATTAGCAGCATAGGGTCGTGAACCACGTTATATCTTTTGTTAGCATTGATTTTGCCTTGCTTATCTTTATTGTTGTTTAGTTTTTATTTCCTCTGTGCTAACCCTAACGTGTAGACGAACGAACTATCGAATTCCATTCTACAACGACTTAGGGCTATTCACCCCCCTCTAGCCGGCCACATATGCTCCAACAGTTTCATAGGGATTTTAATCCATGAGTTGTTCATACTGGGTTGTATAACTTTGAAGGTACTTTTGAGTACTTAACTCGTGTTATACAAAGAAAGTAGAGTTATTTGCATACCATTATCGGGATCAGGCCGGTACTTGGTGGAAGATGCAGAAAATAATCTTCGAAGAATAATATATCACTTATCATGGTTAGTGATGTTGAGAGAGAGTAATTCCCCGCGTCACTTTCTGTGACACATTGTAGGGAATTCTTGAGCTTCAAGTAGGGTGATCGTCGATAACGGGAATACCATGCAGAGTCATTAGACTTGTAGAGTTTACACTCACCTAATAACTCAAGAGTGTAAATAAATGTCTTAAGCCACTCAGAGTTACTGCTTACATTTGGATTAGGATGTTTGGATCTTCTATCAGGTCCTACCGGAAGACATTGGGTTGAGTCAGGAGTTTAGAAATGACTCCGTACAAGTGATTAGGAGATGAAGATCGATAAGTAGACATTGCAGTCAGATGTTGGAATGAAAAGCCTCCAAATGTTGGACAAAAGGAGCAAGATCGAAGTCATAGGCCATGAGCTACTAGTGGAGAGTTTTTTCGATCATAGAAGACCCACCGCAGATCGTCAGAACTGTCTAATGTTATCAACGAAATCAGAACAAAGACTCCGAAGGGATTATGTGCATGCAGAGCAGATCACGAAGACACGCAAAGTTGGATTATCCTAAGGATCAGTCATCTGGGGTATGGTTTTAGTTTATTATATATGTTGATACTCTGATTGATACGGGTAGTTTACAGATACCTTTGTCTAGAACATTCTAAGATAAAATGAGAAGGATTGTTATACTCAGATTATGTGGATCGGTGGTATCTTTACCATCAGGCGAGATGTTGACGAATAATTTAGAAATCAAGAGATGCCCTTGGACTTTGATAAATGTATTTTTACTATGGACATACCCTTATGGATTAGTTGTGTGTCCACAGATAGGCGAGATGTTGATTTGATCATTGTGATGATCATTAGAGTGTCATGATATTGGTTCCAATGGTTAGAGGTCGATTTTTTTTTTTGAAGTGTTATCTTATGATGGGAGAGTTGACTCATTTGATATATTGTTGACTTGGTTGATATGATGTGAATATCTTGAGATTAACTTGGATGTTTATGATGTTGAAATGATAGTATAAAGTGTCTCTCGGAAGTGTGTATAATCTGAGAGTATTCAGATGTAATTTCGGATGAACTCTCAGGCTTGCCATTGTATAGGCAAGTGGAGTATACGATCAGAGTGATTTCGAGAATAGTTTCGATACTGAAGACCTCATATTGGGAGAAAATTTCTAATGATTACTTTACCGATTGAGGTAATGATATTTTAGAGCAAAATGTCTTTACTTATGGTGTATTGGCCGAGGGCTTGTGTAAAGCACACGAAGTAGTTGAAGTTCGTGATATACCCAATGCAATATCATTCATTGGTTATGAGCCTAATCAGGTTGTTTGATACCCTCAGTGATCGGTTTTGCAAAGTTGTCAAGGTGGATGATGCAAGGAGGTATTTGTTGGAATGACAATTTTTCCAGGAGATAATTTTATTGGTATCAATGTTGCTCAACATTGATATTGTAGAAGGAAATAAATATCCTTCGTTAAGGATAAATGATCTATTTAAATCAGCTAAGGACACCTGTGTTTACTCTAGGGTTGGTTTATGACTGGAGCGTTGATATTGTAGTGACATGATATCATACAATTATTATTGTCATTGTGATGATTGGTATATCATCAGCTTAGAGTAAAGAGGATGCAGGTGTATGGAGGACGACATTTCATACTTAGTATGAATTTATGAGATGTTGTTAATGATATTAGACATATTTAACGATTTAGTCACCCCTGGATTTGAGAAATCGTGTATTCGGGATACGATTGGATCAGGTTGTGGTTGTTAGAGTTACGTAACTTAGCCACTGTTGATTGTGGTAGTTGGAGTTGTGCACTCGGCCACCGTAGTTGTTGTTTCCTTGTATGGATTTGGTTATTCCTACGAATGTGGATAGGATGCTTTTAGCATTACTATACCACAAATTTGTTTGACCAAAAGGGTAATGGAAATCATTTAGTCGGAAGCTGGTAAAACCAGTTTACAGGACCTAGACGATGGTTGACTTTTGCATCAGTGTTAGGTAATCCTTCTGATGTGGATGGAAGGGTATGGAACGCAGATGCATCGCTTCAGTGAATGGAGTGATCCTGATGCAATTAAATGAGGCATATCTTAAGCTTATGGCAGTTGAGGAACTGCGAGATAAGCTGCCATACATATGACATGAACTTAGCAGTATTATCTTGTGTAGTAGTGATATGGAGCAGAAGTGCTCATGGGATTTTGACTAGCTATTGGGTAGCTACTATAGAGTTGCTAGAACGCGAACAATTGCAACAAGTGAGATTGGTCGCTATAGTCTTCCATGCACTTACAGAGTATGTGGTGGAGTGGATTTCGGACGGTAGATAAACTTCTATTGTAAGAAGATAATTTCCCGTCTCTAATATGGATATGTGTTCTGGACATGCATCCACTTAAGAAAGAGTTGCTACATGAGGCACATTATTTGAGATTTGCTATGCATCCTGGTGTACTCAAATGTACCAAGATTTGAAATGTTTATACTGGTGGAACGGTATGAAGAGAGATATAGCAGATTGTGTTGCTCGATGTTTAGTTTGCCAGTAGATGAATGTTGAACATCAAAAACCCACTGGATTGCTCCAAGAAATTTTGATTCCAGAATAAAAGTGGGAGTATATCACGGTGGATTTTCGTTGTGGGATTACTTAGAACCAGTAAAGGACATGATGCAATTTGGGTGATCATGGATCGACTAACCAAATCAGCTCACTTTTGCCTATTCATGGAACAGACTCGTTGGATCGTTTGGCAGAGTTATACTGCCGAGAGATTATCAGACTGCATGGGGTACTTTTGAGTACTATATCTGATAGAGACCCATGATTTACCTCACGATTTTAACAGAGTCTGCAGCAGGCCATGGGCACAGAGCTTCGACTCAGTACAATGTTTCATCTGCAGACAGATGGATAGTTTGAGCGTAACATTCAGACTCTGGAGGATCTATTAAGATCTTGTGTCATGGATTATGGAGGCAGTTGGGAGGATCACATTCCTTTAGTGGAATTTGACTATAAGAACAGTTATCACTCCTCCATTCAGATGGCTCCTTCTGAGGTCTTATACGGCAGACCCTGCAGATCTCCTATGTTATAGGAGGAGGTTGGGAAATGACAACTATTGGGTCCACAGAGTCCAACATGATGCAGAGTTGGTGCGCATCATCAGATGACGATATCAGAGCAATTTGGGGACCAAATTTATATTAAGTGGGGGAGAATGTAAAATACCGCAAGTAAAATGGCTAAAAGGGTAATATTATTACTAGATCAATTAAAATTTTTGAGGGATAGTTAGGGATTTAATTGAAACCTAACCTAGCTCAAGAGTTTTATTAGCTTAATTGAATTAAGGGGTTAGCTGCTTATAGGGTTTGAAACTCGACCCGTTATCCCCAAAACCAGACCCGTTTCTCTTTTATTAATGCCAAGCGTTAATTCCAGTTCGACCGTTTCCTCATCGACGAAGTTTTCTTCCCCGAGCGTTTCTCGCGAACCTCTTCTCATTCTTCCCCGCGACTTCTCCCAATCTCCTCTTCATTTTCTTCTCGCGACCACACCCCTTCCTCACCGCAACTCCTCCTTCTCACTGTGGGATCTCCCTGCCTCTCGTCGCCCTCTCCCTCTCCTCATGGCAGGCGGCGACCGTCGGCTTGGACGATCTCCACGGTCAAGCAAGGGTAGCAGGCATGCGCGACTAGAAGCTTGCGCCGACGGCGAGCATGCATGTGGCCGGGAGTTAGGTCAGCGGAGTCAACATCATGAGCTGATCTGGGGCTGAGATCTCTGCTAGAGCAGATGGTGGCTAGCAGCGGCTAGGCGGCGATAGTGAGCAGAGCCGCTGGATTGAGGGTGGTTTTACGGCCAGTGGTCGTCGGAGTTAGGTAAGAGTCTGCCTTTGTCTTACCCTGGATGAGATGTTTGGAATTTCTGTGGATCTTCCTTGGTTGAGCGATCTGTGAATTGGGCAGCGCCTTGAGCCGGTGAACAAGGGATAAGGGGGAAGGGTCGTCGGTGAAGCTACAACCTCAGGTATACCTCTCGGTAGTTTCCTTTCTTTGTTGTTCAGTTGGTTGTTATTAGGTTTCAGCATGAATGTTTGGGAAATTACTGGTGATGTTCTATTCATGCTCGTGATGGAGCTATGAGCAGATTGGATTGGTTAATTTTGGGGTGGTTTTCCCTTCGATGGAGTGGCTATGAGTTGAAGATAGATGATTGGGAGGTTCGTATAGATATATTGTTTTATTTGGATTGACTCCCTCATGTCTCTGCCCCAATCCTTTGTTTGACAATTGATGGATTGGGGCAGAGACATGAGGGAGTCAATAGGGGTGGCTATTGAGCTTTTTTGATGATTGGAATTAAGTTGGGAAGTTGGATCGGAATTTGGTAGTGCAAGGTAAGGTTTGCATATGTTGATTAAGTTAATAAATTATTATAGGATGAGCAAATCTATTTATGGATTAAAGATTTAAGGAATTGATTTGGTTCTACTATTAGATTGACGGTAGAACTTAGATATATGTTACATTCTTTGGTTGCAGGATGTTGATTCGGGACAGAGATTCGGACACGAAGACAATCAGTATGTTCTTCATAACAGGTGGGTAATTTCCTACCCTTGTCAGGTAGTTGTTGTTGCATGCAGATTTAGATATATGATCATATTACCTTGACTCCACTCTTATTTATTCTTGTACTTGATACTTTATCTTTGGCCATATATACTCTATTGCTGTTATCATATTTTCTTTCATCATGATTAGGAGTTACAGATGTGAGGTAAGTAAACCTAGAATTGTTTAGTTATGTGCAAATAGTGGAGTACGAATAATGACCTGATTTGTAAATTGGGTAAAAGGTCATCCATGGGTAGGTAATATCCTGAACGTAGGGTTGATTCTAATACCCTTAGGTTGCATATTCATTACCGATCATGTGTTGTATAAATGGTCATGTGTATCGTGAATAGTGTGTCGCTACGGCCCGGTGGTCCTAGCTTGTTATGATCAGTTGAGTATGACTCTCTGCAGGATAGAGAGTGCATTGATCAGATTGGTATGACTCTCTATAGGATAGAGAGTGTTATGATCAGTTGAGTACAACTCTCTGCATGATAGAGAGTACATTGATCAGATTGGTATGATTCTCTATAGAATAGAGAGTCTATGGTGAATATCTATATGTGTGAATATGCATTCATATCATTTACATGCATGTTGGCGTTTAGGTCTCCCTTGTGGTTGAGAGGGTCGTCAGTCATCCTGCCTCCACGGTTACTCATAGGAAGAGTAACTGGTGTGAGGGAAGAGCATATGATGTGCCACACTCTACCACTATAGACAGTGGTAGTTGGATTTGCGTGTCGTTGTCCTGCATGTGTGGCACTCGACCACTCATGGATAGTGACTGTCGGAGTGGCCAACAGCAGGGACCCCCATCAGGTAGCTTGCTCTTTACGCTTATATGCTACTCGATCATATTGCCCACTCGACTACTCGAAAGTAGTGGTTGGTGTTGAATTGGGACAGTTGTCATGTCGAGCCACCAAGGCCACACTGGGGACGTGGTAGCTTTAGGGTGAGCTGGCATGACCATGCATGCTGCATTGTTGTGACTTATGGCATTTTGCATATTGTCATATATATACATATATGCATCTATATATATATATATATGGATGATTGTGATTATCATATATATAGATGCAGTCTATATGTATGCTACTGTGATGTTGCATTTATTTGTACTATGCTTGCTGTATTTATTTGTACATCATCATACATGTTGTTGCATCTGCTATATGATAGTATATGGGATACTGCGTATGAGTTGGTTAAACTATTGCATTCTTTGACCAGTATTCATGGTGTAGTATGAGTTAAACCAGATTTCCTATTATATATTGTGGATATATGCTCAAGTTGGATAGGTGTAGCGTAGCAGACTTTCAGGTATGTCTACATTTTACGTTGTTCATTTGATTAGAAGGTATATGCATGTATATGTTTATTATGCTGGTGTTTACCTGAGGTACATGAATATTGTTGAATTATATGTGATATTTGATATATATATATATATATATATATATATATATATATATATATTCTCTCATATTATCGCTGAGTTATACTCACAACTACGGACTCTGGGTTTTTCTGTCGCCCAGGTAATAGGTAGATGTCTTCGTGATGGCTTAGAGCATCGCCAGCGATCCATCCCATCTCATTTCCGAGGTTCCCGTGGATTTTAGTTTCTTTTTGTGTACTTCAGTTTGTATTTGGAGTTTTATATACTATTTTGGTATTGTGAACTTGTTAGTTGGTGTACACCTGTGTTGGTTTCGGATTTGTATGTCAGTATGTGTGGTTGTGAGTTTTGGTATTATGTTTCCGCTGTGTTTTGATGTAGTTATGTTTATTATGTTGTGATTGTGGGCCCAAGGGCCTTGTATTAACAGGATATGTTGTCACGTATAGGGGAGATATCGTCCGTTTATTTTTCGGCTCTGTATACTCTCGAGGCATGACAATTCACCTGAGTCATCTACTAGAGCTACGAACTCTTTCCTAATCGAAAACCAAACATCTAGGTCGGTTTTCAAATAACACTTCATTCGTCTTTTCCAATAGGAAAAGTCCTCTCCGTTGAAGAAAGGAGGGCGAACGATGTTATACCCTTCTAAGTGTGACATTCCTAAATAAACATTTTAATAATAGATTTTTATTTGACTTAATTAAAGTTTAGAATTATTCTTAGAGTTATTTAAATTAAATAATATTGTGTAAGAATTAAATTTATACTAAGTGCACAAATTAATGGAGAATTTATTCTAAGTTAAAATTAAAAATTATTCTAGAATAAAAATTAAGCTAAGTGCAAAAATTAATCTAATACAGAAAATTAATTTAATTATTCTAAAATGTAGAAAATTAATTTAACTAATCTAAAATACAAAAAATTAATTTAACTAATCTAAAATGTAGAAAATTAATTTAACTAATCTAAAATGCAGAAAATTAATTTAACTAATCTAAAATATAGAAAATTAATTTAATTAATCTAAAATGCAGAAAATTAATTTACTTAATCTAAAATATAGAAAATTAATTTAATTAATCTAAAATGCAGAAAATTAATTTAATTAATCTAAAATGCAAAAAATAATTTATTTAATCTAATGCTAGAATAAATATTAAAAATCAAACTAATGTTAGAACAAATAATAAAAATTAATCTAATGTTAGAACAAATATTAAAATTAATATAATGCTAGAACAAATATTAAAAATTAATCTAATGCTAGAACAAATATTTAAAATTAATCTAATGCTAGATAAATAAATAAAATTATCTTAATGCTCTCGATGGTGGTTGAACCAAATTCGGAGCACCCCGATTTGATACCAATTGTAGGATTGCGATACTCCAAGAGAGGGGGGTGAATCTCGGAGATTACAATTTTCTTTATAAAAAACTAATTTTTATATTTTTAAATTAATTAAGAGTATGCAGTGGTAATAAAATAAAATAAAATGGAGAACAATTTCTTTTACTTGGTTCACAACCCTAACTAGGTTGCTACTACAAGGCTCATAGCTCTTCCAAGAGCTTCCTCGATGGGCAATAATTATACTATTAGTAATATATAAGAGATGCCCTAAGTCAATCACTTTATGTTTGAACCATTTATATGATAAATGAAGGTTTACTATTTGAGTATACATGTTTCCATGTATTTGATTAGATCTTAAACTCATTTACTGAATGTCCACAATACGATTCACAACATGAGAGAATTTGTGATTAGATCACAACTAGTGAGTATCTCTATATGTGTAATTATGATGTATTGGAATTATCCCTAGTCGATGAATTGATGGATTTGGACACCATCAATTCTGTTGAGACTAGCACGAGATATACTCCTTGGTGTATCCAAGCTGCTGATTCTCACTGGCTGGAGACATTGTGATGTCCGGAGTTAATCGTGGATGCTAGTTATATTAACTAGTTCATTGGAATGACCAGCTGTAAGACTTCATATGGTTCTCTGCATATATGGATATGTCAATGAAGTTCTTACTGCAGCTTAAGTGCGATGTTCCTTTGACTTGCGGTATTCAAGTCATCTTGGTTATGAAGACTTATGCTTTGACATTTTAAGCAAGCATCTCTGAGGAGATGTTGACCCAGGATGATTGGGTATAAGTCGAAGTGGCCGAAGGTGTTTGAATAGCTTATAAAGGATTCACCACTCCTTTCGAGGAGATATATACCCATGGCCTCTCGTTGGATTGTTACTAAAGTCTTTGGCCAAAGCATTACATGTTTAGAGTAAGATACTCTTGGATACATGTGCAGTAACTAGAATCCGTAGGACGAGGAAATGATACTTGGGCTAGGTGTGACGTAGTCAACCTAATGGGGACTGACACTATAGACCATGTCCTGAACCAAGTGGGTATAAGGTGCGTGAAAGGAATGGGGCACGATTTATTGTAGCTGCTGAAGGGGTTCAGAAATAGTTCTGGATCAACCATTGATCTTTTTGGTTAATTGAGGATCATGATGTACTACTAGGTGCCACTCATGATCGTTCTATAATTAATGGTTAATTATAGATGGCCAACATAAACCGAGAATCTATTTGGTCACATGCACAATGAGCGTAATCCGAAGGATTTAAAACGAGCTTGAGAATGAGATTCTCAGACCAAGAGAAACTAGGTTTGGTTGGACCAAACAAGGAGCGAGCATGAAATCGTTTCAGTCGCAATAGAAGCGTGGATGGGCTGTGTCTTATGAAGACATGATGGATGAACCAAATTGGTTTGGTTCTAATCCAATGGTGAAGAATAAACCAAAGGGGTTTGGTTTGTTTTAAACGAATGAACCAAAGTTAGTTCGGTTCATTTTAACTTAAAATAGACCAACGCGGTTTGGTTTATTTTAACTTAAGTTATTGGAGCGGGTTAATGGGTTTTGGTTATGAACCAATAACTGTTAGGAGAATGTGTTCTCTATAAAACATGGCTTAAGGGTTTTTCGTGGATAACTT
Source organism: Wurfbainia villosa (assembly GCA_025175895.1). Classification (NCBI taxonomy): domain Eukaryota; kingdom Viridiplantae; phylum Streptophyta; class Magnoliopsida; order Zingiberales; family Zingiberaceae; genus Wurfbainia; species Wurfbainia villosa. The sequence goes on from CM045990.1 coordinate 37,780,329, forward strand.
ATGTGTTGGAAAACCTAGTTGCCCAACCCTTCTCCCTCTCTTCTCCTTGCCGCGGCCCAACCTTGTTGCCATCCAGCAGTTGCCGTCCTCCCCACCTGCCAGTGTCTAGCTACTGCCGGAGGAGCTTCGGTGATCTTCCTTGGCTCCGGCGACAAGGTGAGCACCTAGCTTTCCTTATTTGGCCGGTGCAAGTTCTCCACCAAAGTTGTCCAGTTTTCTAGACAGCTTGTTTCCGCTGTCAGAGCGTTGTTTGGACGACATTTGGAGCTCCGACAGCGGTAACCTTGCCGGGGATTCGATCTCCGATAATCCTCATAGGTAGAGGACGAAGGATTCGTCAAATGGTTGACGAATACCTCTCCGGAGAAGCGAGTTTTGGGGACTCATTTTTGGATCCGAATTTTGATTCGGATTGTGATCTTCTCTCGATCACATCGTCTTCGACACGAGGCTAGTGACTCATATGAAGACGAGGCTCATGACTTTGTGAAGTCATCTCGACGATACTCGGTGTGGATACGGATAGAGGCGATTCTAGCGAGAGTCACTCCGGTTGATGTCTTTCCCGCTACACGTGATACGTCAGGTATACGTAGAGTAATTCCCTTTTATTGTAAAATTTGAAACTACGGTTATGTCTACACATGTTGTACTATGCATGCATGTGGTGTGTGTGATGTAATAAATTAAATTTATTATTTTTTATTTCTTTCGCTGCGCATATGTTTATGAAACATGTTCGAACATACACTCGCCGCAGTACCGAAAACCCAACAGTGGTATCAGAGCCCAGGTTATGTTTCAACATAATCGTAAAAAAATTTTGCGATAGTCATAATTGTATTTATGGAAATTTTTTACTTTTGGAAGTTTAGAAGTATTTATGGAAATTTTCTAATTTTGAAAAGTCTAGAAGTATTTATGGAAATCTTCTACTTTTGAAAAGTTAGAAGTATTTATGGAAATTAACACTTTCCATAAATAAAATATATGATTAGATTTGGAAATTTATTTCCTAATTTAATCATGATTTGATTTGGGGAATCAACTCTAAAATATATTTTATTTCCATAAATAGTTTTGACAATTTAGGAAATTTATTTCCTAAATTAAATTTGACTTTTCCTTAATTAACACTTTCCATAAATAAAATATATGATTAGATTTAAAAATTTATTTCCTAATTTAATCATGATTTGATTTGGAGAATCAAATCTCAAACATATTTTATTTTCATAAATAGTTATGACATATAAGGAAATTTTGTACATGTCATAATTGTATGTCATGTAATTACATTAGATGCATATCATTATGTCATGCGTGTTAGGGCAATCTCTTGCCGTAATATGGTTTTGATGGTGTGGCAAAGGGTTTAAGTTAGTGTGTTATGATATGTGCGTTGAAGTCGTGCAGGACTTAGTAATTCGCACATGGAGCCGTGGCGAGTTTCACATCTCATGACTCGTGCCTTGAGTCGGTGAAGGATAGCTTTGCGGAAGCCGTGCGCTTGGAGCATCCGAGGACGCCGGACGAAGCTTGGAGTGAAGCAGGAAGTAGACTTGAGGCAAGAGGCGAGAAGGAGCATTGCGCAGTCGCGGCGCTGATCGCGAGGGCGTGGCCAGAACGAAGAGAACTTCAAGGTGAAGGACTCAGGAGATGAGTGAGCGATTGTAACCCGGGAGGGTAGCTCTTAGGTGAAACTTTGGCCAAGTGTCGGATGGGTTTTCCGACACCGCCGATCGCTATGGAATGACAAATGATTGCTCGCTGTCGAGTGTAGCTGACCGTATACGATCGATCGGATTGTGGTAGCATGATCGCCATGCGATGTGATCATGGCAAGATAATGATCACAAAAAGCGAATGATCGGTCACAATAGGGTTTTGCCAGAATCGCTCGTAGCCGATCGGGCACGACTCGTGGCCGATCGGGTGAGGTCCATCACCGATCGCGCCAAGAGTTTTGTTGGACAACAGCCAGTCGGCGCATCAACGTGTTCGGAGGCCATTGTAGCCGACGGTCGCCATGGGAGGCGCGGTGATGGCATGCCAACGAGGAAGAAAACACCCTCTATAAAAAGGGAGGGTGTGAGCCTTTGAGAGGCTAATGCTTAAGTTCCAAACAATCTTCCTAGTGCCCCACAAGCTCTAAACTCTTCTTACTTGTCTTTACTTCAATCCTATTGTAAGAAGAGTGATCTTGGTTGTAAAGGTTACCTCCACCTAGCTTTGTGCAAAGGAGAGACCGATAGTGATTGGTTTTGGCGGAGTGATTCACCGTGGACAAATCGGACCGTGGATTAGCGGCGTAGCCGTGAACCACGTTATATCTCGGTGTTTGTATTGCTTGTTTCTATTTTGCTTGTCTTTATTTATATTTGTATATTCCGCTTGCGCTAACGTTTTGTAGACGAGCAAAATACCGCCATCCAACGAACGAGGGCTATTCACCCCCCTCTAGCCGGCCATCCGATCTCCTACAAGTAGTATCAGAGCCGAGGTTGCTTGTCACCGGACTAACCGCCGCAACAAGCCCTACATCAAAAATGGCCGGCTCCAACATTCATCCTCCGAAGTTTGAAGGAGAATTCGCTTGGTGGAAGAAGCGAATGGAGGTATTTTTCGAAACAGATTTTGATATAATGATTACAATGGAATCCGGTTTCGTTTTGCCGAGGGATGAAGAGGGGAAGCCAATAGAGAAATCTAGGTGGACCAAGAGGCAAAGAGAGGAGCACCTTGCAAACTCCAAAGCCAAGCACCATCTCTACAATGTGCTCCCTCAACAAGAGATCAACCGGATCGGAGAATGTGCTAGCGCCAAGGAGATGTGGGAGAAGCTTATAGAACTCCATGAAGGCACATCCGAGGCCAAGCTAGCAAGGAGAGATCTCCTCCGCTCCCAACTATCCAATATAAAACTAGAAAAGGGAGAAAAGGTAACCTCACTACACTCTAGGTTTAAAGAAATTTTAATTGGGCTAACAAGTGTAGGTGAGAAGCTATCAAACCGGGACATGCTCATGAAGGCTATAGATGCCTTTCCCCGGTCCTCCAAGTGGAGCTCCATGGTGGACTCCTTCTATATCTCCAAGAATTTAGAAGTGAGCACTTTGGAGGAGTTCTTTTCGACAATGGAGCTCCACGAAACGAGGCTTGAAGGAATTCAAGAAGAGCCAAGAATTCAACCCTCAAGAGGAGTAGCATTGTTGGCAAACAAGGGAAAGAAGAAGATAGAGATCCCCTCCTCCTCTGATGATGAAGCGTCTTCCTCCTCCATGGATAGCACGGAAGAAGCCTACATGGTAAGGAAGGTAAGACGTGCATTTAAGAATTTTAGATTTGATAAATCTAATGATAGGAATAGAAGACCAAGGGGGAAGGTGATATGCTACAATTGCCAAGGAGAGGCACACATAAGGGACAATTGTCCTCTCCTAAACAAGAGCAAGGAAGAGAGGAAAAAGAAAGAAGAAAAGAAGAAGAAAAAGGGGAGCAAGAAAAAGAAGGAAGAAGAAAAGAAGGCAAAGGAAAAGGGGAAGGCCAAAGCATTCAAGGCCAAGACATGGGATGACCCTTCCTCATCCTCTTCATCATCATCGGATGAGGAGAATGCCTTTGTCGCCAATTTGGCCTTGATGGCTTTTGATGACTTGGATTGCTCCTCCTCCGAAAATGAAGGATCAAGCTCAAGAGGAGAGAGCTCAAGTGAAGGGGGAGCCTCCTCCACATCATCATCCTCCTCATCATCCGAAGAAGAAGAGGACATGGAGACTATGGTAACAAATCTAACCCCCAAGAAAATAGTTTCCATGGTTTCTAGTTTAACTAAGGACTTATTTAGAGCTAAGAAGAAGAACAAAAGCATGCTAGATCAAATTAAGGACCTAGAACAAAAATTAGAAAATGCATGCTTAAATAATAATGATACTTCTTCTTGCCATGATGATGCATGCTCACATGATTATATGCCTTTGGATGTTAATGATGCATGCATAGAAGAAAATAGGGCATTAAGGGAAAAGGTAGATTATTTAACCAAAGCCCTAGAGAAATTCACTATTGGCTCCAACACATTAAATATGATCTTAGGGAGCCAAAGAGCTAGCTTCAATAAGAAAGGCCTAGGATACAAAGAAAAGAAAAATGAAAAGGCCTACAAATGCTTAATAGCTAGGGGACAAGATAAAAAGAAGGTAATAGCTAGGAAATGGATCCCCAAGGAATACTTAGTGAACCCAATATGAAAGAATTTATTTTGGGTTCCTAAATCCATCCTTAAGGGTTAGAAAACCCCTAGGGTAGTCAACCATATGGACTTAACCTATATCATATTTTGGTTGACTTAGGATGACGGGACAACATTTTTAGATAGTGTTGGGTGATGATAACGTGCCCATAAATAGGTAATAATGCTTAAATCATGATGATTAATGCAATTGCTATGTATATGTGTAATCATGATTTATGATTTTGATATTGGGCACATTATCATGAGAAATATGTTTAAATCATGCTTTAGGTAATATTTTGTTATTATCATTATATAATACCTAATGCATGGTTATAAATTGATGAAAACATGTATGTCATGATCATAATGTGAAATTAAATCATATATATCATTATGATCATGTAGGTTGTTAGATTGATACTTAACCTTGATAAAATTGCATAAATTTAAGGGTTAAGTATATACAAATACCCCCCTAGGATGCATCTCACACTCACTATAGGCTAACTTGATTGCAAACTTAGCATGGGTGAGATGTTAGGATGATACAAATGTCCACTAATGCTTATGGCATTTAGATGGTCATTTAAAGTATCAAAATATCAATAATAGACCAATCATGGGGAAGGCTTATGTTTAATTAATAGACATATTGCCCAAAGATCATGGTTGGATATTTCTAATGTTTTCAAAATAATTTCTTACCTTAAAATACATGTATTCATGTTTTGAAACAATTGGATGCAAAACTAGGTAGCTAACTTGATACTAGAATGATCAAAAACCTAGTGGTTTTTAGAGCTTTTGGATTTTTGGCAAAAACAAGAAAATATAATGAGTTTTCATGAAAAACTATTTTTCATTGATAGATATACTTATAAGAAATATGTTCCCCAAATTTCATGATTTTTAGAATTTTCTGGAATTTTTAATGCATTTCTGAAATTCATCCAGAAAATCAGATATTCGGATTCATTTGTGCCAGTCGACTGCCATACTGATAGCAGTCGACTGGTGGCCTGTAAATCAGAACATTGAAGGCCGATTTCAGTTTGTAAACCAACAAGTGGTCCCAATTTTATAACTTGTCATATTTTCCCTCCATTATACTTGATGTCATGAGCTTATAACTTAGTGATAATCTTTTTGATGGTGTCAAAGGGGGAGAAAATATTATGTTTAAGTTAATTATAAAAGGGGGAGAAATATATGATAGGGGGAGAAAATTTTTATAGAAAGTTTCATGGATTAAGGGGGAGTAGCATGTTGTTATATCATGTTTATCGTTACATGCTTTCTTACCTTAGAATTTATATCAAATGTTTTTACCTAACTTAAACGGATTGCCACACATCAAAAAGGGGGAGATTGTTAGGGCAATCTCTTGCCGTAATATGGTTTTGATGGTGTGGCAAAGGGTTTAAGTTAGTGTGTTATGATATGTGCGTTGAAGTCGTGCAGGACTTAGTAATTCGCACATGGAGCCGTGGCGAGTTTCACATCTCATGACTCGTGCCTTGAGTCGGTGAAGGATAGCTTTGCGGAAGCCGTGCGCTTGGAGCATCCGAGGGACCGCCGGACAAGAAGCTTGGAGTGAAGCCGGAGGAAGTAGACTTCGAGGCAAGAGACGCGAAGGAGCATTGCAGCCGCTGCCGATAGGGGCGTGGCGAAGCGAGAGAACTTCAAGGCGAAGGACTCGAGAGATGAGTGGCGATTGTAACCCGGGAGGTAGCTCTTAGGTGAAACTTGGTCATTTGGCCAAGTGTCGGAGGGGTTTTCACGAGTCGATCGCCATGGAATGGCGGATCGGCTTCCGAGTCAGTGTAGCTCGGCGGTATCTGATCGATCGGATTGTAGGCGGTGATCGCCATGCGATGGCCGATCGGCTAAGACGCAGATCGATCGGCCAAGGCGTGATCGGGTCAATAGGGTTTCGCCATGGCCAGAAGCCGACCAGTGGCCGAGCGATCACGGGTCAGATGCCGAGTGAGGTCCATAAAGGGAGGTGTGAGCCTTTGAGAGGCTAATGCTTAAGTTCCAAACAATCTTCCTAGTGCCCCACAAGCTCTAAACTCTTCTTACTTGTCTTTACTTCAATCCTATTGTAAGAAGAGTGATCTTGGTTGTAAAGGTTACCTCCACCTAGCTTTGTGCAAAGGAGAGACCGATAGTGATTGGTTTTGGCGGAGTGATTCACCGTGGACGAATCGGACCGTGGATTAGCGGCGTAGCCGTGAACCACGTTATATCTCGGTGTTTGTATTGCTTGTTTCTATTTTGCTTGTCTTTATTTATATTTGTATATTCCGCTTGCGCTAACGTTTTGTAGACGAGCAAAATACTGCCATCCAACGAACGAGGGCTATTCACCCCCCTCTAGCCGGCCATCCGATCTCCTACAATGCGTGTCGTGACATGTAGATGTATGTCATGTCATGTAGATAATAGTTATTTGCATGCAAAGAGGATGAGACAAAAAAATCCTTACACAATATTAAAGCCTACACCTTCCATTAATATGGTTAGAACCAGAGTTCTGTTTCTTGTTTGGGTTGTTGGACTCTCTCCAAGCCCGGTTCGAACCCAAACATGTTCAAACCATGGAATAGTTTAATACTAATATGGTAAGAGTCAGAGGTCAATCATTAGCTTTGGTTGTTGGACTCTCTCCAAGCCGAGCTAATTGGTTGAATGCGGTCTAACCATATTAAAACTATGTCTTGATTAATGGGTTGGCTTTAACCTGGAGCATCGGCTTGTTGGACTCTCTCCAAGGTCGATGTGAAGGGAGGTGAAGTTGGGTGTTATGCATATGATGCATACTTATTAATGAGTTAACAACCCGATGTATGTGTGAACATTCAATTAGTTGATAGCACATTGTGATAGTTGCATATATGTGATATGCAATCGGTATATATGATACCTATCATTGTAGCTATGAATGGCTTGTTGGACTCTCTCCATGGTTGTTCATATCTATATTGGATATCAGCCCATTCGGAGATTGACCTATGATCTATATTGGGATTTTTAAAGTTCGAAAAATGAATGGGATATATAAATGTATGTTGATACATTTTAAATTGTCTTTCTCATATATGCTCGTTTTGTATTTCTAGATTAATCGCTTGATCATGATGTCTTTGAATTTGTGCTCTATTTTGAATTCAAATATATTGACTGGGCCAAACTTCTTGGACTGGCTTAGAAACTTAAGAATTGTTCTCAAGGCGAAAAGACTTGCGTATGTCCTCGAAGAGCCTCTTTCCGCCCGTCCTAGTGATGATGCAACACCAAACCAATTGTTGGCCCATCAGAAACATGTGAGTGATTCTGAGCAAGTGAGTTGCCTTATGCTAGCCGCAATGGTACCCGAGCTGCGGAAGCAGCATGAGCATATGGATGCTTATACCATAGCCTTCATCTTTATGAGTTGTTTGATGAGCAAGTGAGATTGAAAGGTTCGAAGTCTCCAAGCTCCTCTTCACCTCTAAGATGCAAGAAGGTTCATCTGTGGTACTGCTCAACATGCTGAAGACTGTGGAGCCTTTGAGAAGCATGAGCAGGGGACGGTGTTGTTAGTTGATTCCTCGAAGAAAGGTTCTAAGAGGAAGTCAAAGGAACAGCAGAAGAGGAAGAAGAAAAAGGCTAAAAAGGCAGAACCAGCTCAAAAGGGCATTTTCCATCATTATGGCAAGGAGGGCCATTGGCGAAGAAACTGCAAGATTTATCTTGAGTCCGTGAAGAAGAATAAGGCATCAGATGTCCCATCTTCTTCAGATATCTTCGTTATTGATAGTCATTCTATTTCCTCAGACATTTGGGTATTGGATATTGGGTGTGGCTCACATATATATAATGACATACATGGGCTAAGGAATAGAAGAAGACTCGTCAAGGGAGAGTCAAACTTACATGTTGGGAATGGAGCAAAGGTTGTTGCACTTGCCATCGGAACGTATTTGTTGAAACTCCCTACAGGACTTGTCTTAGAACTGGACAATTGCTTTTATGTTCCTTCGATGATAAAGAACATCATTTCTATTTCTTGTTTAAATAGAAATGGATATCATTTAACTTTTTAGTAACAATTGTTGTTACATAACTTTGAATGGCGTTCTTTATGGCACTAGAACTTTAAGCAATGGTATTTATACATTGGACGTATCCAGTGATGTTTTTAATATCGAAGCGAACAACAAGCATGCTCGGAAAGATAATCAATTAGATTCCTATATGTGACATTGTCGTCTTGGCCATGTAAGCAAGAAACGCATGTCCGAATTACACCGATGTGAAATTCTAGAATCGTTTGAATTGGATTCATATGATACATGTGAATCATGCTTAAAAGGCAAGATGACTAAGTTACCTTTTACATGAAAAAGTGAACGGGTGGGAGAGTTGCTAGGTTTAATACATACTGATGTATGTGGACCTATGTCAACTCAAGCTCTAGAAGGCTATAGCTACTTCATTACCTTCACCGATGATCACTCATGGTTTGGGTATGTGTTCTTGATGAAACACAAGTCTGAAGCCTTTGAAGGGTTCAAAGAATTCATAAATGAAGTAGAGAAACAACTTGACAAGAGTATTAAAATACTTCGATCGGATTGACGTGGTGAATACTTAAGTCAAGAGTTTCCAGATTATCTAAGAGACAATGGTATATTGTCTCAATGGACTCCGCCATATACACCGCAGCATAATGGTATATCTGAGAGGCGTAACCGGATCTTGTTAGGCATGGTCAGGTCAATGATGAATCATGCGAATCTTCCCAAATCCTTTTGGAGCTATGCACTTCAGACAACTATTTACTTGCTAAATAGAATGCCAACAAAGGTAGTCTCCACTACTCCATATGAGATATGGAATAGTAAGAAACCTCATGTATCTTACTTGAAGATATGGGGTTATCCTGCTTATGTGAAGTGGATTGTATCAGATAAATTGGATGCTAAGTCTGATCGATATCTATTTATTGGATACCCTAAGGAAACGAGGGGTTACCAATTCTATCATCCTATGGAACAAAAGGTATTTGTTTCAAGGCATGTTGTGTTTCTAGAGAAAGAGTTTCTCTTGCAAGAAAACAGTGGGAGTGTCATTGAGCTTGAGGAGGCTCAAGAGACTCAAATAGACATTGATGAGATACCTGGTGAAGCACCACAGCCAATAACTCATAGTGATGAGCCATCGGCTGGACCTATTGAGACACCACATCTTCGTAGATCTGGTAGAACACATAATATTCCTGAGAGATATGGATTTCTCATAAGTGAATCGAACGATGTATCACTCATTGATGATGAGGAGCCTATCAGTTATGAAGAAGTTCTGAAAAGTTCAGAAAGGGATAAGTGGCTTGACGCCATGAAGTCGGAAATGGATTCCATGTATGAAAACCAAGTTTGGAACTTAATTGACCCACCTGAAGGCATAAAGCCTATAGGGTGCAAGTGGGTTTTCAAGAAGAAAACCGACATGGATGGTAATGTGATTACCTATAAGGCTAGATTGGTGGTGAAAGGATATCGTCAAAAGCAAGGTGTTGGTTATGACGAAACCTATTCGCCTGTTGCTATGCTTAAATCCATTCGGATGCTCCTAGCTATAGTGGCTCATTATGATTATGAGATATGGCAAATGGATGTGAAAATAACTTTCCTTAATGGAAACCTACTCGAGAATGTGTATATGATACAGCCTGAGGGTTTCACATCAATTGATAAAACCAAGGTATGCAAGCTTCGATAGTCCATATATGGACTGAAGCAAGCATCAAGGAGCTGAAATATCCATTTTGATGAGACAATCAAAAGATTTGATTTCTCACAACATCCGGACGAACCTTATGTGTATAAGAATGTTAGTGGGAGTGTAGTCGTGTTCCTAGTATTGTATGTCGATGACATATTACTTATAGGAAACGATGTTCCTGTCTTACAGTCAGTTAAAATTTGATTGTCCAAGACGTTCTCCATGAAAGACCTGGGAGAAGCAACCTACATCCTCGGGATTAAGATCTATAGGGATAGATTGAATTGGTTGCTTGGTATTTTGCAGTCTATATATATAGACCGAGTGCTAAAGAGGTTTAGCATGTCGGAATCCAAGAAAGGCTTCCTTCCCATCAGGCATGGGATATACCTTTTGAAGTCTATGTATCCGCGCACAGAAGATGAGAGGATTTGCATGAGCACGATTCCCTATGCATCCGCAATAGGATCTATCATGTATGTTATTTTATGTACGAGGTCTGATGTATCGTATGCTCTGAGTGTCACGAGCAGATACCAGTCTGATCCAGGAATAGATCATTGGGCAGTTGTTAAGACGATCCTTAAGTACTTAAGAAGAACTAAGGATGTATTCCTAATATATAGAGAAGGAGATATGGTGATACGCAGGTATACAGATGTCAGCTTCCAGACAGACAAGGATGATTCCAGGTCTCAGTCTGGGTACGTGTTCACCTTAAATGGAGGCGCAATAAGTTGGAAAGATTCCAAGCAAGACACTATAGCGGATTCTGCCACTGAGGCAGAATACATTGCAGCTTTGGAAGCAGTAAAGGAAGTGGTTTGGATCAAGAAGTTCATCTATGAACTTGATGTGGTCTCATCAATGATCCAAACATGTGCTTCGCTGCTATCATTTGATCAGAGAGATCATAAGTAGGAAGAAAATACAAATCGAGAAGATTCCCACTAAAAGGAACTTAGCGGATCCTTTAACGAAGGCATTACCTCAAAGTAAGTTTGAGGGTCATGTTAGAGCTTATGATATTGGATACCGTAGCGATTGACATTAGGCCAAGTGGGAGTTTGTTAGTAATATAAGAGAGATGTCCTAAGACAATCACCTTATGTTTAAACCATTTATATGATAAATGAAGATTCACTATTTGAGTATACATGTTTTCATGTATTTAATTAGATTTTAAACTCATTTACTGAATGTCCACAATACGATTCACAGCATGAGAGAATTTATGATTGGATCACAACTAGTGAGTATCTATACATGTGTAATTATGATGTATTGGAATTATCCCTAGTCGATGAATTGATGGATTTGGACACCATCAATTCTGTTGAGACTAGCACGAGGTATACTCTTTGGTGTATCCAAGCAGTTGATTCTCACTGGCTAGAGACATTGTGATGTCCGGAGTTAATCGTGAATGCTAGTTATGGTAACTAGTTTATTGGAATGACTAGCTGTAAGACTTCATATGGTTCTCTGCATATATGGATATGTCAATGAAGTTCTTACTGCAACTTAAGTGTGATGTTCCTTTGACTTGCGGTATTCAAGTCATCTTGATCATGAAGACTTATGCTTTGACATCTTAAGCAAGCATCTCTGAGGAGATGTGGACCCGGGATGATTGGGTATAAGTCGAAGTGGCCGAAGGTGTTTGAATAGCCTATAAAAGATTCACCACTCCTTGCGAGGAGATATATACCCATGGCCTCTCATCGGATTGTTACTAAAGTCTTTGGCCAAAGTATTACATGTTTAGAGTAAGGTACTCTTGGATACATGTGCAGTAACTAGAATCTGTAGGACGAGAAAATGATATTTGGGCTAGGTGTGACGTAGTCAGCCTAGTGGGGACTGACACTATAGACCATGTCCTGAACCAAGTGGGTATAAGGTGCGTGAAAGGAATGGGGCAAGATTCATTGTAGCTACTGAAGGGTTTCAGAAATAGTTCTGGATCAACCGTTGATCTTTTCGGTTAATTAGGGATCATGATGTACTACTAGGTGTCACTCATGATCGTTCTATAATTAATGGTTAATTATAGATGGCCAACATAAACCGAGAACCTATTTGGTCACACGCACAACGAGCGTAATCCGAAGGATTTAAAACGAGCTTGAGAATGAGATTCTTAGACCGAGAGAAACTAGGTTTGGCTGGACCAAACAAGGAGCGAGCATGAAATTGTTTCAGTCGCAATGGAAGCGTGAATGGGCTGTGTCTTACGAAGACATGATGGATGAACCAAATTAGTTTGGTTCTAATCCAATGGTGAAGAATAAACCAAAGGGGTTTAGTTTGTTTTAAACGAATGAACCAAAGTTGGTTCAGTTCGTTTTAACTTAAAATAGACCAACGCGGTTTGGTTTATTTTAACTTAAGTTTTTGGAGCGGGTTAATGGGTTTTGGTTATGAACCAATAACCGTTAGGAGAATGTGTTCTCTATAAAACATGGCTTAAGGGTTTTTTGTGGATAACTTATGTGTTGGAAAATCTAGTCGCCCAACCTTGTTGCCATTTAGCAGCTGTCGTCCTCCCCAACCGTCGGCGTCTAGCTGCTGCCGGAGGAGCTCCGGTGATCTTCCTTGGCTCCGGGGACAAGGTGAGCACCTAGCTTTCCTTATTTAGCCGGCGCAAGTTCTCCACCAAAGCTGTCTAGTTTTCTGGACAGCTTGTTTCCTTCTTGTTGGAGCATCGTTTGGACGACGTTTGGAGCTCTGACAGCGGTAACCTTGCCGGGGATTCGATCTCCGATAATCCTCATAGGTGGAGGACGACTGATTCGTCAAACGATTGACGAATACTTCTCCGGAGAAACGAGTTTTGGGGACTCATTTTTGGATCCGAATTTTGATTCGGATTGTGATCTTCTCTCGATCACATCGTCTTCGACACGAGGTTAGTGACTTGTATAAAGGCGAGGCTCGTGGCTTTGTGAAGTCATCCCGACTATACTCGACGTTGATACGAATAGAGGCGATTCTAGCGAGAGTCACTCCGGTTGATGTCTTTCCCGCTACACGTGATACGTCAGGTATACGTAGAGTAATTTCCTTTTATTGTAAAATTTGAAACTACGGTTATGTCTATACATGTTGTACTATGCATGCGTGTGGTGTGTGTGATGTAATAAATTATATTTTTTATTTTTTATTTCTTTCACTGCACACATGTTTATGAAACATGTTCGAACATACACTCGCCGCGGTGCCAGAAACCCAACATATACACCCTCCGATTTGAGAACTCTCGACTTCGGAGGGGTTCGCTTTTTACAAAGGTAAGAGATGGGTAACACACTACCCTCTCTTTGAAGTTAAGTACACAAGCGAAAAATAATACAGGAAATTATAAGCTACTTTATACCGACACAGATGGAGGATTTGATGTAGGCACGAGGTGTCAAAAAAGTGCCTTTGTGAGGAGTCGAAGCTTTTGTGGACGAGAATGAATTTTGACAGCACTTCGACGTAGTAGCAGTGTTCTCCTCGGATATGGTCGAACACTTATTTTATAAACCTTTTCCAGTCGACTGAAATGACCTCTAGTCGACTCCACATCAGCCCGTCGATATGGAACTTCTGGTCTTCCAGTCGACTGAAAATGCCCCAATCGACTCCATGTCACCTGGCTCCGAATCGGAAAGTTTGCCACTTCAGTCGACTGAAACTCCCTAGTCGATTGAAACACTTTCTAAATACGGTGCCAGATCTTTGATCGATCACCAGCTAATCCTGTCAAGTGTGTATCTAGTCGACTAGACTTCAGTCGACCGAAATCCATTCAGTTGACTGATCACTGCAAATCGAGATTAGCACAAATATATAAAATCAAATATGATAGCAGTGGTAATACTGCTCGATCTCGACTACTAAGTCCCTTGTGGACTTTCCGTCGGATCGACGCTTAGGTTTGTCCCCCTATAGAGGACTCTACCTCATCTCTTCACTCGAGGCTTACCTGTCGGCTACCTGCCGAACTTACCATCTTTACATCCGATCTGACCCACCAGGACTTCCACCAGTTGTTCGATCTACCTGACCCAGCTGGACTTTTTACCGATTGTCTGGTCTCCTGACCCAACCGGTTTTCATGTCAAATGTCTGGTCCACACGACCCATCTGGACTTCATGTCTAGTGTCTGGTCCTCCTGATCTATCAAGTCATTTGCCTAGTATCCAATCAACACGACCTACTAGGACTTTCTGTTAAGTCTGCACACTTAACACTGATATTAGAACATAAGTAATTCCTAACTTTAACTATGGTTCTGTTAGTAATATATGAGAGATGTCCTAAGGCAATCGCCTTATGTTTGAACCATTTATATGATAAATGAAGATTCACTATTTGAGTATACATATTTTTATGTATTTGATTATATCTTAAACTCATTTACTGAATGTCCACGATACGATTCACAACATGAGAGAATTTATGATTGGATCACAACTAGTGAGTATCTCTACATGTGTAATTATGATGTATCGAAATTATCCCTAGTCGATGAATTGATGGATTTGGACGCCATCGATTCTGTCGAGACTAGCACGAGGTATACTCCTTGGTGTATCCAAGCAGCTGATTCTCACTGGCTGGAGACATTGTGATATCCGGAGTTAATCGTGGATGTTAGTTATGGTAACTAGTTCATTGGAGTGACCTGCTGTAACACCCTAAATTTTAATTCCTATATTTTTATTAGAGGAAAATCGAAATAAGAATAAGAATAGAAATAATAAAAATAGGAATAGAATAATAATAATAATAAATAGAAATAATTAAGAATAGGAATTAAAATAAAAAAAATCAAATAAATAGTTCGTTAGCCGAGGCTCGAACCATGAACCGTTGGTTTGGAAGAATAGGCTTCCCACCACTAAGTCATAAGATTACCAATGAGTAGGATATAACAAAATATATCTATAGGCGAAAAAAAGTAGAGATTGGTTAATTTGACTAATTATTTAAAGGGGTAATTAGGTTAAGAAAAATTCTAATTTATATATATATATATATTTCTTTTATTTGTTCTCTCTCATTTTTTTCCAGCCGCCCACCCATGCGCTCTCTCTCCTCCTCTTCTCTCCCAACGCCGACCAACACCCACACCTCCTCTTCTCTCCCACCGCCTCTCATCTCTCTCTCTCGTTTTTTCCAAACGTCGATCCTCTCTCCACCGAGGAAAATAAAAAAAAAAAAAAAAGAGAGCCTCTATAATTTCTCCACCGTGAAATAATTCAAGAGGAAAATTTCAAGAGGGATCTCCTTAAGAACTTGATAGAGGATCACGCTAAAGCAAAGGAATATGAAGGAGATCTTTTCTTTACGAAATCTAACGGTATAAATTGGTAAAAAAGCATAGGATATAAGTATCCCCTCACCTGCAGTATAAGTGCTTACGATGTAATGTTGTATGCTTGATTTTGAACGAAAGAATCTAGAACTATGTGTAGAAGGTTCGGCTAATAGGATTAGAGAAATTATTCTTGAACAATCTTATGAAACTCTTTTTTTAGCTTAAGGGGCACCAAATTTCAGAAACTGTCTTAGTAATAATTAACCAAAATAATAGCAGTTGATGTTTTTTCATCTCACATCAAATTGGTCAATCCAAAATATATATTGAGTTGGTTTGGCTTGATTCCAAGTGCTATGACAGTTTGTTGTGTCAAAAATTAGCCAAGGAAATGTGTCTATTGATTCAGCATAAGTTTTATTTAGCTCCAACAAATTGTAAACCCCAGCAGCCTTATTAGGAGTACTGGAGGATCTTACTAGGAATAGTAAGTGGGTGTGTTGGCATTGGTAAAGTCATCTTATTATTATAAGAACGAAACATCTGTCTATTTATATTTTTGGGGAAATGCTAATTTGTGTTAATCCATTGTACTTAGTTAATATTTTCTAAGATTTGTATATATTTCTTAATTTTTCTGCATATTTTATTGTAAAGGATGTGTCAGTTTGGCAGGCTTGCATGAATCTTCTTGTGCTTGTAACAAAGTTTTGATTTGATGATTTCTATTTATGTTAGCTTAATTTTTCTTATGTCACTACCTTATGCCATGTTAAATTGTACTCATGCCGATTTATGCTATGTTACATGCTTATGTTTTCACCCATGTTAGGCATGACTCACGTATATGAAATGTCTAAGAAATGTTTCCCTAAGAGTGGGGACAAGAACACTCTTTAGGACAAAGAACATGTATGTTATTTTACTTTATGCATGGCTTCTACCGGACCCTAACAAGGTCCACGGGATGGGCTCCAAGGTTGCCCCTAGGTCGACGGATATAGTACGGACCTAGTAACCTAGTAGGTTCGGGATTAGCTACCTCGGATCTATTTAGGATGCGCGCGAATGATGTATGTGGTACAATGCTGGGCCCAATATGTTGAGATTATGTTTAAGTATATAAACTATATGTTTTTAAAGAGCATCCTGCATATACCATTTTATGTTCATCGAATTATCATGTTTAGAGACAATGTACTGTTGCGATGAAAATGCTAAGTTTATGTTCTTTTCCTAAATTGATCATGTCTCTACTTTAAATAAATGTTGTGCTCATATGTTGTTTAAACGAACATGTCATTACTTTACGTTTAATTCATGATGCATGTTTTTGTGAGTAGGAAAGAACCTTACTAAGCCTATGTGCTTCTGATTTACTTTCCTTGTATATGAGAAAAGGGCAAGGAATGGATAAATTAAAGGGAGCAGCAGGAGGGGCAAAGATGTGTGTGGCAGTGGCATGGTGGACGAGATTATTTTTCATATACGGACTTATGCATGATTTTCAGTTTATGTGTAAACTGTTAGGAGACGTTAATGCTTTATGTGGTTGTTACTCATGTTTATTTTTATGAACCTTGAAATGGTTAATACATATTTAGTTAAATAAATTGCTAAGACCTTTTGTCATGATTAAATTGTTAGGTTGATTGGGTTAATGTAATTATAGTTAAAAGTTGTAAAGTTTTTTTAAATGCTTCCGCTGTTATATGCATGAATGTATGATCGCGTAGCGCCGCCACCCATCTATAGGATGTGTGTTAGGAGGATGGGAAGGGCAGGCGTTACACCAGCTGTAAGACTTCATATGTTTCTTTGCATATATAGATATATTAATGAAGTTCTTAGTGCAGCTTAAGTGCGATGTTCTTTTGACTTCGGTATTCAAGTCATCTTGATCATGAAGACTTATGCTTTGACATCTTAAGCAAGCATCTCCGAGGAGATGTGGACCCGGGATGATTGGGTATAAGTCGAAGTGATCGAAGGTGTTTGAATAGCCTATAAAGGATTCACCACTCCTTGCGAGGAGATGTATACCCATGGCCTCTCGTCGGATTGTCACTAAAGTCTTTGGCCAAAGCATTACATGTTTAGAGTAAGGTACTCTTTGATACATGTGCAGTAACTAGAATTCGTAGGATGAGAAAATGATACTTGGGCTAGGTGTGACGTAGTCAACATAGTGGGGACTGACACTATAGACCATGTCCTGAACCAAATGGGTATAAGATGAGTTAAAGGAATGGGGCATGATTCATTGTAGCTGCTGAAGGATTTCAGAAATAGTTCTGGATCAACCGTTGATCTTTTCGGTTAATTGGGGATCATGATGTACTACTAGGCGCCACTCATGATCATTCTATAATTAATGGTTAATTATAGACGACCAACATAAACCGAGAACCTATTTGGTTACATGCACAACGAGCGTAATCCGAAGGATTTAAAATGAGCTTGAGAATGAGATTTTCAGACCGAGAGAAACTAGGTTTGGTTAGACCAAACAAGGAGCGAGCATGAAATCATTTCAGTCGCAATAGAAGCGTGGATGGGCCGTGTCTTATGAAGACATGATGGATGAACCAAATTGATTTGGTTCTAATCCAATGGAGGAGAATAAACCAAAGGGGTTTGGTTTGTTTTAAACGAATGAACCAAAGTTGGTTCGGTTCGTTTTAACTTAAAATAGACCAACATGGTTTGGTTTATTTTAACTTAAATTAATGGAGCGGGTTAACGGGCTTTTGGTTATGATCCGATAACCATTAAGATAATTTGTTCTCTATAAAATAGGGCTTAAGGGTTTTGTTAAGCCCTAATCCAAGCAATCCCTAGTTGCCGCCCACCCATCCTCTCCTCTAGTGGTCAGCGCCCAACCCTAGCCGCCGTCCAAGCTTGTTGCCAGCGTCCAAGCTTCTGTCGGTGATCCTCCAGTGACCCTCTGGTGATCTTCTTTGGGTCCGGCGACAAGGTGAGCATCTAGCTTCCTTATTTGGCCGGCCCTATTCCTCCACCAAAGTTGTCCAGTTTTCTGGATAGCTTGTTTATTTTGTGTTGGAGCATCGCTTGAACGACGTTCGGAGCTCCGACAGTGGCTTCCTTGCCGGAGATTCGATCTCCGGTAATCCTCATAGGTGGAGGACGAAGGATTCGTTAAACGGTTGACGAATACCTCTCCGGAGAAGCGAGTTTTTGAGGACTCATTTTGAATCCGAATTTTAATTCGGATTGTGATCTTCTCTCGATCACATCGTCTTCGACACGAGGCTAGTGACTCGTACGAAGACGAGGCTCGTGACTTTGTGAAGTCATCCCGAAGATACTCGGCGTGGATACGGATAGAGGCGATTCTAGCGAGGATCGTTCCGGTTGATGTCTTTCCCGCTACACGTGATACGTCAGGTATACGTAGTATAAATTTCCTTTTATTGCAAAATTTGAAATTGTGGTTATGTCTACACATGTTGTACTATGCATGCGTGTGGTGTGTGTGTTGTAATAAATTAGATTTATTATTTTTATTTCTTCCGCTGTGCACATATTTACGAAACATGTTCGAACACACACTTGTCGCGGTGCCGGAAACCTAACAGGTTCATATATCAAAACCAAGGAGTGATGCTCACTGCATCAACAGTCCTTACTTGACTCCGCAATGTTAGCATGTCCTGAAGAAAACTTGGTCACCTCCTATCGCTCCTCATCGAGCTTATAGTGGCTACTCACATCTGTGAAAGTACGAATAATTTCGGTGTGCTTGAGATAGGTCTTAACTACCTCCCAGGAGTCAGGCAATGACTAGATCACACCCAATACCTGAAGCTCATTCGACATGGACTCCCCCATATTCTTTAAAGAGGCAATCATACTCGACATACATATTAAATATTGTTTCATAGTATAATCAGACTTCTTCTTATAAGTAATAAACTTATACGTCAGGATCCTCAGCTTAGGAGCTGAAGGGATGTCATATTGCTCTCTCTGTGCATGCCAGACCATCAAAGTAGTAGGATAATGTTTATAAATCGAGATTAACTCATCATGCATGCTACTAAGAAGAATTACCCTAGCTTGGCCATCCTTCTTCTTTCATGCACGATACACCTCCTGATCCTATCTCACTTGTGCCATGGTGCCCTCCCCAGGGTCTACCATCTCGTGCTTAAGAGCCTCCCCGAGTTCTTGCTCCTCAAAGACGAACTGAACCTTCCGATGCCAAATCTCATAATTGTCACTGTTCAATTTGTCTCCCTTCACAAGATCCAGTATGACACTCTTTGTCGTAGTCATGTATCTGTCGCATAGATAAAGAGACATTAGTGACTATTAATGCTTAATGTCTCAATATTTGTGTACTTTACTAATCATCAAAACTCAAAATAACTCGAATACAAATTCTATGACGAGCGTATGAATCAACAGATATCATACACCACAGTCTAGAATTACATCTCATTATTCGAATTAAGATGCGATACACAAATAATCACATTATACTCTCAAAGCAAACATATGCACTTCCGTGAAAGTTTACGCACCACCATAAAATGGCAGTGTTTACGGTAAGCCTGCACACCCCTCGTAATGGTTCACACACCTCAGAGTTAAATCTCTTCATCGTCTCCAAGACTCTCGACTTAGGTCGAGTTCCTTCTAAAAATCCTTCTCGACCTTCAGATTAGATTTTGAATAAACTCAAAATCTCACTCGGTTTTGAACATTCGGCAAAGCACCTCTATGTGTCAAACAATCCAGTGCAACCCAAGTTTCTCTATTTGTGGCAAGCTCTCGAGATCCTCAATGACCTTGAGAACCTAGGACCTTGCATATACCAAGCTCTCGCGAGGGTCACCGACCACTTTGTCGACTTCTTAAAGCACTTTCAAGCTCCACATAACAAGTCCCAAGCCCCACATGCTCTGACCGAGTAGCTACAATGTTTTTCCCAAGTAGCTACAGTGTTTTCCCAAGAACAACATGTCATAGCCGAGCACTACATTGGATCTGCCCGAGCACCTCTGGTGCTAGGCGACCGCCATATGCTTTTTGTCGACCACCTTGTGCTCTGACCGAGTACCTAGTGCATTGGTTGAGCACCTTTTATGCTAGCCGAGCACCAATAGTATTTCTCACTCGGGAGTTTTACTCGACACTTACACTGTTCATCGTCTTCCCCATTGCACCTGAGCAATAACAATGCTCCACCATTGCTGCTTTGCCTCGTGATACGCGACAGGTGTGTCTTGCACACGACTGAGAACCGTGTGACCGAGCATTTTTCTCATGCTCGCTCTACGGAGCACTATTCATCATCTTCAATGAGAACTGTGTTCCGAGACCAACAACCATTTCAGAGTTTTAACTCAAGACATTTATTGAATGGTATTGCGTTCAATCTGGATATGATACCAATGTTAGACATATATGATCTACATATATATTGCGGAAAATTTAAAATATACCTCGTTGTAGATACCAAAGTACCAGAATTGCGGATCTCTTCAAATTTGGATCTCCTAGCTATAGGCTCGTTGTCGGGATGAAAGTCACGAGGGTTAACTCGAACTTTTGTCACAATATCACGATGTTGTAACCCTTAAACTCGGTGACAATGATTCCTCTTGTTCAACTCAACAAGAATACAAGTTCTTCGAGAGTTATCTTCCTTTGCAGGTTGTACCTTCACACACTAAATCTTACACTAGAAAACTCTCTTACAAGAAGAACTCATAACACCTCACTCCAATAGCTCCTCATCGACACAAAATCAGCCTCTCTCTTATACACAAAATCAACTTCTTCACTATACCTCTTCGCAAGAGAGAGGTATATATATATATATATTGGGCATATAACTATCAAAAATTATAGTCATTAACTTAGTTTTGTTTTTGAATGTCATATAATAATCAATCTATTTTAATGATTTTAAAATAAAAGAATTACAAAGAAAATGCCAATTATAATAGAGTAGAAGAATTATATAAAAAGAAAGTATGAGGGAAGCTGACTTGGAGTCAAAATAATAATAATAATAAAAGGGAGAAACCAAGTTTGAGAAGAGAGAAAGAAAAAAAAAAGGGTTGAAGGAATAGAAAAATAATGACGATTATAAATAGAAGAGAAGGAAATGGATGGTGGTGATCCACATGAAGAATAAAAGAAAGAGGGAAAAATAAACGCTGAAGGATGTGGAAAGGCTTAGCAAGGGCATCGACTACTTGTTTGATATTTCAAATGGTGTCATATTGACGATATTACAGGCAAAGTAGTGTTATTTGTGTAATAAATACTCTCAAAGCTATTTTGTTTTAAAGTCAATTGAGACCTTAAACATAGCATTAAATTAACAAACGCTACAAATATGTAAATTTCATTATTCTTATAATTCATTTCATTTTCTAAGTCGCACCTTCAGAATTTTAAAATCGCCAAAATACCACTCCTTCCTACCTATGAGCCTTATTTTCGCATCATTATTTGAATAAAAATTTCAACTTGAAAAAACTCTAGATTTTGTGATAACTTTAAAATTATTGAGCAAAATAAATGCCCCATTAGGTGTTTAAAATTTAAATACATGAAAAAGTGAATAAATGATAAATGGGTAGGGAAAGTGCCACAAAAAAGATCTCACAAGATCAAGTGTTTGACTTTGACAACTTTGCCATGAATAGAACAAAAGAAAACGCAGCAACTTTGCATACGGTAGTACATCACCGTTTAATCCGACTGCATCGCCAGGGACCCGCATCGAAGATAACATCGGACGGTCAAAACAGTACCGTCGCATATGCTTTACATGCAGTCGTCCTCACGCATCCTGTTCTTGTTCGCCGTCTCCTAGTCTGGTCAAGGACTTTCCTATCTTTGCCTTCTTCCACTTCTCTACGCCTCCTTCCATCCAACTCTTCTTATCCAAATCAATATTTGATTTTATTTTTTCCAAACATCAATTTCAAGGGCTTGGCAATCGAATTGAGGAAGCGGGCGGAGTTGAATTCTTGTTATCCTTTCGATTCGAAGTGGCGGGGTTGTTGATCTGTGTCGCAGTTCTTCTTCCCTAAGATAAACTTGCCGTAAAGGTGGTAACTTTAATTTTCTTTCCATGTAATCGATTTCTTCTCGAACAGAATATCGATCGAAACCTTCTGGTTTTCGTTTAGTTAAGCTTCAATTTTCTCCTACAGCATCGACTATGTAGAACTCAACGAAGATATTTTCCATTACTCCCTTAATTAGGTATTACCTAATTATCTCTCCATCTTGCAGTTTTCATTTGCTAGCCTTTAAGTAGTTATTTGCTACCCATGAACTTGTTGAATGCTTGGAATCACCAGTACTTTTTGCTAATAGTCTTAGATATCTTGGATACTGTGTAGATTTTAGGGTTTGGTTCTGCAATGGACGCCCCAGAATCAGATCCTTGGTCAGTGAAGGAGAATGCACCTTTGTTTAATTGCGATCAGTTTGACAAAGCGGTGGCACGAAAGATCTCGCAGCTACTGCTCTTTGGATTGGCCACAGCTTGTGTCGACAATACAACTGGTCTGTTCAAGGGCCCTGCTTCAGTGTCTGTTGTCATTAGGAAGGAGATGGTGGACTATCTCAAACAAAGAAGTCAAGCGTATATTGCAGAAGCCACAATCCAAGGAGGTGCTAATGCCACTTCAGTGGATGAATTTCTTGAAGGTCCGACTGAAGTTGTGTCTGTCCTTATTGATGAGTTTGTTGGTACAAAGAGGAACTTGTTCAGTCGTGTTTCAGGGTGGTTATCGAGTGAGGGCCGGGAGGAAAAAATAGACGATTTTGTGCACGAAATGGAGACAAATGCATTTTGGCCGATGGATCGGAGGGAAGCAGTTGTGGCAATTCTGATTCAAAATGTGGATTTGAGGAATGTTTTTCACTGTTCAATGAAGTTTGATTCTGCTGAACAACTTGCGGAGCATAAAAGCCAGTGTGGATTTAGGACATTGAATTGCAGGAACAATGGATGTAAGGCTAAATTTTCTGCTATGCATGCAGAAAAACATGACTTAGAATGCCCTTTTAAGATTATCCCATGTGAACAAATGTGCTCAGAGATGATTATGAGGCGCGAGATGGATAAGCATTGCGTTACCGTATGTTCAATGAAGCTAGTGAATTGCCCTTTCTTTCAAGTTGGCTGTGAGTCAGCCTTTCCTCAATGTAACCTTGAGAAGCACTGCTCGGAATTTCTTCAGTCGCATCTATTGTATGTCCTCGGAGTGATTCACAAGCAAGAGGCTTCAATGGAAGAGCTAAGGATGCGTGTACAGTTGCTCGAAAAGGTGATATTATTTCTTCAGTTTAATTCTATTATCATTGTCACATTTTCTTTGAATTTTCTTTGTCTAGTTAGAATTATACTTCCGGATCTAGATCTCGACTTGATTGTCTCATGATTATCATATTGTTCTTTAACTTGTAGTTGCTAGTCCAAAATTCTAAATGCTTGTATTTACTACTTGTTTCAAGTGAACATACTACACTGTCCTAAAATAGTACAAAAACAATACTGTAACATCACAAACTGTGTTTTATGATCCAATCAAAATTAGGTATAATGCAAACATCATATAGGACAAGCAACATGATATCTCTAGGATTAGTGGAACCTTTCTTAAAATGTTATTTGGCCATGGAACCTCTTCTAAATTGCATCTCAGTTCTCTCAAGTTCCTACTACTAAGACACCATGTCATTTTTAATGTGGCTCAATAGATTTTCTTTTTATATTGATAGGTCATGCCAATCTTTCATGCATGACAAATATTGTGTCATATTTATGAAAACTGATACTTGTGAATAGTATCTGAATATATAAGTTAGAAGTCACTTGCTTATAAATTTATTAGACAGTCTGCAAGCTCCGCTAGGTGATTGTGAAATTGTTTGTTGATTGTCATAAGTATCTAGGCATACAGATAGCAAATAACTTAGGAGTAAAACTTGCATTCTTTAGACAAAGAGATGCTTGATGTATGCTGCTTTTCAACACGATGCAAGCAGTAAATGTTCAGGGCGAGTCATAGAGGATTTGATTATAATAATTAAAAAGATGTCGAAAATCTCATTAATCTAATCGTTGAGGGGATGTAAGCAACGTTGTTAGGATTGAGTTCCTACATAGGAACAATCTGCGGTTTGTAGTTTCGAACAGGATCTTAAATCTTACAATTCAAACACAATATTTTTTTTGTTTATTAGGGATCTATAACTCATAATATATTTTATTTTTCAGTTTCTTGAATTATTACTAAATTAAACTTTACATCCTTATAATAGCGTAACACAATTAAAACTACTCATATAGTAGATATATAAACAATGTTAAACGTTACGCTGTTACATTCTAGGTTTGCAATACTAATTCTTGTCAATGGAACAACTAAAAAGATTTCTTCTTGAAAATTAAAAAGGCTTCTTATATAATTTGACTTATTATGATGGTACGATATGATGGTAACTTGCTAAGGTCATTAGAACCGAACCCAATTTAGGTCTTACTCAGGATCTGGACCGTCGAGGGAAATTTAGTCTATAAACATTTTCTTACTCTGGAGAACAATATTAAAAGAAATTATTTATAACTTATTTCCACATGTTATTCAAGCTAAGCTGAAAGCTAAGAATGGATGTGTTGGGCAAAAGGGAAATCCCATCTATCAATTTCTAGTCCTCTAAAACAGGATAATATACTTTCAATAGACTTGGAATAGGGCAAGGAAAACATGGTCATTAATGTGGTTTCTTTTTGGCCCCTTTCGCCAAAAAGACGGGGTTCTCACAACCGCAACAATAATCCTGTCAAAGTCAACACAAGTCAGACGGTCGCCGGTGCTCTAGCTACGACCCTCTGATGCTTAAGTTAGACCAGAGAAGAAGAATGACATAAAGATGGAATCTAGCTTGCAGAAAAGTGGGATCCACCTTTTGTTACCTCGTCCAACCTTTATATGGGAACCAATACTCATCTCGTCCTCCGTTAGCTATGCCCTTTGTTGGGTGGTTAGGAGACAAACACTGTACGGAACCTTCATATACTCTGACATATTTCTTCTTTGTTATATATTGATGAGATCAGATGAGGCTCGGTGCTTGTATGCACTTAGGAAGAACTACATGCATGCACTCGAGAAGAACTGCACACATGCACATGCCCTCTAGAAGAGCTACACGCACACACTTGAGAAGAGTTTGAAATCCCAGATACCATCATTTAGTTTGAGTCATATTCTGGCAATATCATTAGTAACCCTCTTGAAATAGTCAGACAATTCTGAGAAGTTTGACTTTATCCTTACTACTTGGTCACCTTGAGTTGGACCATATATCTACTCTCTGTTTCTTCATTTGGGGATATCATACTCAGCAATAATGTCCTGTTGACTGAAACGAGGGCATATGAACTGCCTTGATTAAATAAGAGAATCACTTGCCCGAGGGCTTACGAACTACTTCGGCTAAATAAAAAAAATGACTAGTGCGAGGACTTATGAGTTGCCTCGGCTAAATAAGAAAATGACCAACTCGAGGGCTTACGAATTGCCTTAACTAAATAAGAAAATGACTATCTCAAGGGCTTACAAATTGTCTCAGCTAAATAAGAAAATAACCAACTTGAGAGTTTATGAACTGCCTCAGCTAAATAAGAAAATGACTAGCTCGAGGGATTACGAACTGCCTCGGCTTAATAAGAAAATGACCAACCCGAGGGCTTATAAACTGGCTCGACTAGATAAGGGACTAGCTCAAGGGCCTTCAAATTACCTCGGTCAGGCAAAAAAAATTGCCGCTTTACTCTATCAGGTGGATTACCAACACTTCCTATGTCGCTGCTTCTTTCTGTCAAGCGGAATACAACACTTTGTGTATTGTCGCTTTTCCTTGTCGAGCAGAATACAACACTTCGTGTGTCGTCGCTTATCACTATCAGGCAGAATACAACATTTCGTGTGTCGCCGCTTATCCATGTCAGATGAAATACAACGAGTTGTGTGTCGCCTCTTATCCTTGTCAAGCAGAATACAACGCTTCGTGTGTCGCAGTTTTTCTCTATCAAGTGGAATACAACGCTTTGTGTGTCGTCACTTCTCCCTGTCAGGCGGAATACAATGCTTCGTGTGTCGTCGTTTCTCCCTGTCAGGCGAAATACAACGTTTTGTATGAGAGCTTACAAGCTACCTCGAATAGATGAGAGAATTACCTGCTTGGGGACTTACGAACTGTCTTAGCTAAATAAGAAGACCGACTCGAGGGCTTACAAACTGTCTCGATCGGATAAAGAGGTTGGCTTGAGGGTTTACGAACTGCCTTGACCGGATAAGGAGGCTGGCTCGAGAGCTTATAAATTGTGTCACCTCGGTCGGATAAGGAGGCTAGCTCGAGGGCTTACGAACTGCCTTGCCTCGGCCAGATAAAGAGGCCGACTTAAGGGCTTACGAACTGCCTCGGTCGGATAAGGTCGGTTCGAGGGCTTACGAACTGCCTTGACCGAATAAGGAGATCGATTCAAGGGCTTATGAACTGCTTCGACCGGATAAGGAGGTCGACTTGAGGGCTTACGCACTGGCTTGCCTCGGCCGGATAAGGAGGAGGGCAGCTCAAGGGCTTACGAACTTCCTTGGCGGAATAAGAAGGTCAGCTCGAGGGCTTATGAATTGCCTTGCCTCGGCCGGACAAGTAGGTCGGTTCAAGGGCTTACGAACTGTCTCAGTCGGATAAGTAGTCGGCTCGAGGCCTTAGAAAGAGGTCTGCTCGAGGGTTTACGACTGCCTCGACCAGATAAGGAGGTTGGCTCAAGAGCTTACGAACTGTCTTGGTTGGATAAGGAGGTTGGCTCGAGGGAATATGAACTGCCTTAGCCAGATAAGGAGGTTGTCTCTAGGGCTGTAAACGAGCCAAGCCAAGCTTTACAGTGTTCGGACTTGTTTGATAAGATAACCAAGCCAAGACAAAAATTAACCAAGCTATTGAAAAATCTGTTCAAGCTTGGTTTGATTTCTTTTTTTGGAGATTAAGCTTGGCTCGAGCTTGAATTGAGCTTGACTTATTTAATAGGTATCAAACTCGATTCAAGCTTGTTTAAGTTTGACTTATTTAAACGTTATCAAGCTCATAACTCAAGCTTGTTTGTTTATTTAAATTTTTAATATTTTAATCCTTATTTATAAATGAATATAAATAAGCTCATAAATAATTTTTAAATAAGTTTAATCATAAATATTGTTAATGAACATTGTTCGCGAACACTGTTCACGAACATTAACAAGCTAAACACATATGTGTTCAAGCTTGTTTATTTAATTTATCAAGCTTATTTATTTAATTTATCAAGTTGTTCAAGTTTGTTTATTAACTTTGATGCGTGTTGAACAAATGTAAACGAGCTCTTATCGAGTCGAACACCAAGCTTGTTCATGAACGTTTGGTTCATTTATAGCCCTGACTGGCTCGAGGGCTTACGAACTGTCTCGGTTGGATAAAAAGGCCGACTCGAGGGCTTACAAATTGCTTTAGCCGGATAAGAGGGTGGTTGGCTCGAGGGCTTACGAACTGCCTCGGTCGGATAAAAAGGAGGTCGGCTCGAGGGCTTACAAACTGTCTTGGCCGAATAAAGAGGTCGGCTCGAGGGCTTACGAACTACCTCGCCCGAATAAGGAGGTTGGCTCGAGAGCTTATGAAGTGCCTCAGCCAGATAAAAAAGAGGTCGACTCAAGGGCTTATGAACTGCGATCGGATAAGGAGGTCAGCTCAAGGGCTTACAAACTGTCTCGGTCGGATAAGGTCGGCTCGAGGGCTCACAGACTGCCTCACCTCGGTCGGAAGAGAGAAAGAACTCATGTCGACCAAATGACCGGGCAAAAAAGAGCTCATCCTGGTCGAGTGGCTAAGCCGAGTGGCCAAAAGAGAGGGATAACTCATCCCAACCTAGCGACCGAAACAGAGAGAGCTCTTCTCGGCCGAGCGGCCGGAAGAGAAAGAACTTGTCCCGACTTAGCGGCCGGAAGATAGAGATAGCTCATCTTGACTAAGTGATTGGGCGAGAAAGAGCTCATCTTGGTTGAGCAGCTAGAAGAGAGAAAAGAGCTCTTTTCGACCAAGTGACCGAAAGAGAGAGAGAGAGTTCATCCCGACCAAGCGATCAGAAGAGAGAAAAGGGCTCTTCTAGGCCGAGTGGCTGGAAGAGAGAGAGTTGTTCTTGGTCGAGTGGTCGGAAGAGAGAAAAGAGCTCTTCCCGGTCAAGCGACCGGAAGAGAGAGAGCTCTTCTCGTCTGAGTGGCTAGAAGAGAGAGAAGAGCTCTTCCTGGCCAAGTGGTCGGAAGAGAGAAAGAGCTCATCTTGATCGAGCGACCGGAAGAGAGTGAGAGCTCTTTTCGATCGAGCGACCAAAAGAGAGAAAGCGCTCATCCTGGGAGAGCAACTGAAAGATAGAGAGCTCATCTCGGCTGAGTGGCTGGGCGAGAAGGAGCTCATTTCGGCCGAGCACCAGAAGAGAGAAAAGAGCTCTTCCCGATCAAGTGACCGGAAGAGAGAGAGAGCTCATCTTGGTCGAGTTACCGGAAGAAAGAAAAGAGATCTTCTCGGCTGAGTGGTCGGAAGAGAGAAAGAGCTCATCCCGATTGAGCGGGTGGAAGAGAGAAAGAGCACATCCCAATCGAGTAGTCGGGAGATAGAGTTCATCCCGGTCGATCGGCCAGAAGATAAAGAGTTCATCTCAACCGATAAATCGGAAGATATAAAGAGCTCATCCTGGCCAAGTAGTCGGAATGAGAGAAAGAGTTTATCCTGACTGAGCGGTCGGACGAGAAAGAGTTCTTCCTGATTGAACGGTCGGAAGAGAGAAAGAGCTCTTCTCGGCCAAGCGATCAGAAGAGAAAGAGTTCATCTCGGTCAAGCTGCCGGGAGAGAACGACAGTAAGAAATAAGCTTAGATAATAATTATGAGAAGCTAAGTAATCAACAAATATCATTTTTTTTCTTTTACAGTAATTGAAGGCCTAATCCAATACGGGCAATTATGAAGGTGAAAGCCCTCAAGCATGCACCTGCAGGTCCTGCACCGCTTTGCCTTGGGATGATAAGATCTTTTGAGTCCAAATATCACATCTTCCTCGGTTAAAGTAATCCTGGGACACATTCGCCAAAGGGAAAAGTACGAAGCCCATCATGGAGAGGAACAACCCCTAGCCGAGAGAAGTAGCTCAACCAAACGATCGGGAGAGAAGCCAGGGGAAACCTAAACAGCAGAACATCGCTACGAAGTCAACCCTAGAGGAACAACCTTAAACTGGGAGATGCGACCCAACCGAGCGATCGGGAGAGAATCAACTTCTCTTGATTGAGTGTGGTGAATATCATATCTCATGCGGCTAATGTCTCAACATCTTGCTCAGAATTTTCCACAAACAACATCAACTGATGTGGTCATTTTTTGGCCCCTCTCGCCGAGTCATCGAGAAAGGCGGGGTTATCACAACCGCAATAGTAATCCTGTCAAAGTCAACACAAGTCAGATGGTTGTCGATGCTCCAACTATGACTCTTCGATGCTTAAGTCAGATCGGAGAAGAAGAATGAAATAGAGATGAAATCTAGCTTGCAAAAAAGTGGGATCCCCCTTTTGTTACCTCGTCCAACCTTTATATGGGAACCAAGACTCACCTCGTCCTACATTAGCTACACCCTTGGTTAGGTGCTTAGGAGACAAACACTGCACAGACTTTGACATATTCTTTCTTTGTCGTATATTGATGAGACTAAAATATTGCAGGTTGATTGCCACATGTGTTATATAGGTCGAGTGTCCGGGAGCGAGATCCAAGAGAAAAAATGAGACTCAGCACTCGGGAAGAGTCGCATTCATGCGCTCAAGAAGAGCTGCATGCATGCACATGCCCTCGGGAAGAGCTATATGCATGCACTTGGGAAGAGCCTGAAATTTCGGATACATCATTTAGCTTGAGCCACATTTCGGCAATATTAGTCACGTCGAATGTCGCCAGAAGTGATGTTTGGATACTACCAATGGACATGAGTGTAGCTTGTAAAATAAAACCTTAACAATCAATGTGAAGTTCATGTAAGCTTGAAATCAAAGTTCCCATTAGGAAACCTATCGACTTCAAAAGTGAATTAACTCGTAAATTAGAAATATAAATTCTTTGCATGGACCAGTTGTAGAATCATGTTGTTTTCTGGTAATCGCACCTTATATTAGTGCCAAACTGGTTAAACTAGTTGTGCGGGAAAAATGCCAAGCATTCATACTTGCTGAGATTCCTTTGAAGCTTGTAACTAATTAGGACCTAGCTGTAAAATAGAGGGAGCAGTAACTTCTTTCCGTAACTCTGTAAATTCCAAAAACAATTTTGAAGTCGATGTTTATGGTTTTGCAGTCGCACTCTATAAATGAATTGTCTGAAGCATTGGATGTCAGATCACTTACACTCGCGATTAAGGAGCAAGAAGCAAAGATGAGGAAACTCGAACGCAATGTCAGTAAAGTTCAGAATCAACAAGAGTTGATCAAGAATACAAAATGAGTCTGCCTTCCTTTAGTCGGGATCTCTGTTTATTTATTATTTGGAGTATACAAATTATTCCATTGCTATGTAAATTAGATGGATTTCATATCAATATAAGTCCCTGAAAAGGTGCCCTAGAGCTGCCTTGTCTGGGATGGTTTCAAACATCCAACTTGGATATGGAACGGGAATACAAAGGCTATCCATGATAATTTCTTCACTGTTATTTCATTTGTTATAACAATTGCCAAAGCAAAACAAGGTTTACCATCACAGTTTGTAATAACCCAAAGATCATTATGGAAACAATAATTTTTATCCTACCAAGTGAAGTGAAGTCAGTTGTATAAATTCTTCAATTTTATTAGGTTTGATACTTTATTATATCCTTATTTATATTTATCTTTTATTATATTCTTATTTATATTTAAATAAATTTTATTCTATTGTATGTTAATCAAATTTCCTTTCATCTTTTTTTTTCTCGATTAATATATATATTATTTATGATTTTACATCGTTTAATTGTCATTTATTAGTCATTTAAATATGTTTTTGAACTATTTTAAATGTGTCTTTGTGAGTTTTTCTTCAACAAATGTAATCTTAACATCCTCTTTATTTATTTTTAGATATTTTTCATCTTTGGTATGTCTATATATTTACTTTTAATATCCTCATTTTTATAATTTTCATCTTTTGAATGCTTTTAAGTGTCGCTGCAGATATGTAACTATGATTGGCATGCTGTGGCAACCATATGGTAAAATCATGGCTATTGTAAAGGGGATAGTCACTCTAAATGAATTGCTGATGCATTTCTTCCAAACGAATCATTACTGTACTTCTCTTTAGAATGTATTTAGTAATTTTTTCTAAAATTATTAGGATCATCACAAAAAAACCCAAGGATGAGTATAAATGCAAAGAGAATTTAGCTTTATATTATAAACGTCATGCACTTATGCTACAAGGTGTAAACAGAAAGAGATAATGAAGCCTCTACTCTAGAAGCCGCAAGTATCAAAAAAAAAAAAAAAAAACAAACAAACAAAAGGAAAGTTGTATGTGAATGGATATATAAAATGACTAGTCATCTAAGATGCATTAGGGAGACAAGTTGCGTTGAACTTTCTCATTTTTTTTTTCTATCCGAGAGTTTGGATAAGATCGTCTCTATTTCTCATTTTTACTTTCTCATTGTTAATGAAATGAGATTTTTTTTCAGATCCTGTTCCCAAATAGAATTGACACCATCTTATAGGGTATATAGGACATTATCGTAGCCGCAGTGAAAGCAGTGGTTAGCGTGCGAGTTGCACAAATGAGCAGCGGATCGATCCTCCATAGCGAGTTACATCCCACTCCAGTCTCGAAGTAAGGTCGCGTAATTTCCACCGTAATTTACCTCCCTTACAATGGCCCGAAAGCGGATGGATAGGGACCGCTAAATTGACGGTTCCAATCTTTTGCACAAATAAGACATCATCGTAAGCATGAGCGTAAGACGATACTTGATCTTCATTCATGTTTGGAATGCCACTCTGTGTCAGAGATTGCTTGTTGACTTCTTATCCTTAAATAATATCTTTGCTCTTTCTTTCCGAACAAACAAAATAAAAAAAAAAACAAACTAAAGAACAAAACAATGCCTTTGTATGTCTTGGCTATGGAGCTACCAAAAATCTCCACAAGAGCATAATCCATCCTTGAAATGGTGGAACCTACTTGAATCCCTCACAGTGATTTCTCTCTTGACAATCTTGGCTATCACCTTAATTGCGGCATGGCAATCTGTGCACGCTCGTATGTTCTTCATCACAACTATGGGTGTTCCAGGTGCCGTGTTTAGGATAGCGAACGCAATCGCTAGCCTTTCGCTGTGGTACCTCAAGGACTCAATTTTGCTCTCTTCATCCACCAAATGAAGTGCACAACCAGTATCTGGCCTATAACCTTCCTTGTTCATCTCCTCACTTAGCTTATCAAGTAGACCTTTGATCTCACTAATATGAGGATTCATGTTGTCATTGGAAGAGAAAACAAAGATTTTGTGCATGATCTCGACCCAACTATATGCTGGTTCCTTCCTCAGTCCTCGGTCCCTCATCATCTTCTTAACCTCGGCAGCAGCATTCCATTGGCCCGCTCGAGCATAGACATTTGACATGATGACAAAAGGAGCAGAATCCTTTATATCCATTCTAAAAAGTCTATCCGCTGCATGTCTAGCCAATTCTTGGTTCCCATGTATCCTAGATGAGTTCAGGATAGAGTTCCATATGATCTGATCTGCCTCGAAAGGAATCTGATTGACTAGTTTTTCCACCTCCTCTAGTCGCCCGACACGACCCATCAAATCTATGACACAAGCATAATGCTCTCTCTTAGGCTTCAGTCCATATAATTCACTCATGGAATGAAAACACTGCAAGCCTTCTTCCACGAGGCCATTGTGACTGCAAGCGGAAATAACACAGAGGAAAGTGACAGCATCTGGTTTGACATCCTGTCGAAGCATTTCTTCAAATAGTTCGATGGCTTTCCTACCCTGCCCATTCTGTGCACGTGCAGATAACATTGTGTTCCATGAAACTATATTCTTGTTTGGCATCTCATTGAAAATTTTCTGAGTCAAGATAAAGTATCCACATTTTGCATACATGTCAAGAATTGCACTCCCTGCAAACACATCCGACATGTAACCGCACCGGATTATGTTAGAATGTAGTTGCTTCCCGAGTGAAAGCAAAGCCAGACTAGATGCAGCTCTCAAGATACTTGAAAATGTAGCTCTATCAGGATTCATGCCTCCTCTTCTCATCTCACAAAACAGTCTAACTGCTTCTTCGAATAGCCCATTCTCTACATAGCCTGATATCATAGCAGTCCACGAAACTGTGTTCTTATCTATACCATTCCTGAATATCAACATAGCAGTCTTGAGATGACCACATTTTGAGTACATATCGACAAGGGCATTGCACGCAATGTTATCGCATGCCAACCCTGTAAGAATCACTTGAGCATGGATCTGCCTCCCCATTTCAAGATCCGGAAGACCTCCTGCAACACTTAGCAGACTTGGAAAAGGAAATTGACTCCTATCAAAACCAAGGCACTGCATCTCTTTAAGGAGCCTAATTAGTTCATCAATTTGCCCATCCCAAGCATAGCCAGATACCATAACATTGTAAGAAACGTTGTCCCTCTCTTCCATCTCATCAAACAGTGCCCTGGCCTCAGTTAAGCAACAGCACTTCGAATAGAAATCCAGCAAAGAATTGCATACAAACACGTTCCAACTGAAATTTGTCTTAATGACGAGACCATGAATTTGTTGGCCAAGTTCAAGATTAGACAAACCAGCAGCAGTGGTTAGAACTCCAGAAAATGTGAACTGAGATGGCTTCAGCCCCAAGTTCCTCATGGTGACAAATAGCTCCAATGTCTCAGAGTAGGATCCGTCTTTTGAGTGACCCATTAGCATTGCATTAAAGGTAACAGAATCCCTTTCTCGTGCCTCATTAAACAACTTTCTTCCCAACTGGGCACTGCCGCACTTGCAGTACGAGTCCACCATGGTATTGAAGACCATAGTTGTGTTGCCTAATCCAGACTTGACAATATGCGCGTGAACCTGAACGACACAGCTCGATGTATCTGGTGAGCAGCAAGAACTCAGCAACGCCACGATTGCCACATGATCAGGACTAATTCCCGACCTCCACATGCACCGGAAGAGGTCAAAAGCTTCTTCAGGTCGGGCAGCCTGGGAGAAGGCATTGATCAGGATAGTCCACGTGACGGCAGTGCGGCCTGTCGTGAAGTCGAAGAGTCGCCGAGCCTCTTCGAGGTAGCCAGACTTTGCGTAGCCAGAGATCATGCGGTTGGCAGTGAAAGTGTTCTTCATAGGCATTTCGTCGAACAGTTTACGTGCTTTCAACAGTTGCCCCTGGTCAAGCAGAGCCTGGAGGAGGTGGTTGGAGTGGTAGGTTTGGAGATCAAAGCCAGTCTTGATCATGTGAGCATCGACATGGAATAGGCTGACAATGGAGTTGAGGGGAGACTTGGGACTCACTTGTTTGGAAGGAAGACAAGTGATGGAGGCAAATGCTTTGGGTTTAACCAGTTTCATCACAAATGCAACAGGAAGATTCTCAAGTTCCCAATCAAATATCTGTGTCACCTCTATTAGAACAGTAAAAATCCGATCTTTATCAACGAAACACAGGAGAAAGCCAAGAACAATCACAGGGTGACCTCGACCTCATCTGCACCCTTCCGAGCGACAACGACGCAGCCGCCGAGACTCCCCCTCATCGGCTTCCTCGCCGCTCTCTTAGTCGCTGTTTCCCCCTTCTTCTCTCCCTCCCCTTCGCTGTAGCACCGTTCATCGTGGAGCAGAGGCGCAACCCCATATCCTGTCGCCGTCGGCGTCTTCGCCACAGGTTGGCGACGAGCAATTTCTCTGTTTTATAACCGACTCGGACTTTTTTGAACCATAGATTTTTTATAAAAAATATAAATAAATAAATAAACTATTTTTCTGATTTTTCTTTTTTGACTCTTAATTATCCTCTATTTTTTTTATTTCTAGAATGGAATAAAACTTGGTTATTGTTATTGTTAAAGTGATTGAGCTCAAGGTGACAAAATCCAAATCGAATTAGGTCATATTAGGATGGTGTAAGCCTAGTTACGAGCTAACTAGCCTAATCATAATCATAGATTGCTCGGAGTTTCTTGGCCCAATCAAAGCGGTAGACATGGTTCAATCCTTATTGGGTTATATCAGGCGGTTCAATTTGATCGAGTCAGATCGATTGCAAAATTAGCCAGGGAGATTTGTTAAACATAACCTAAACCAAGGAGGATTTGACTTAGTTGCAGTGATAGGTTGGTCGATAGATGGGAGTAGAGTTGGGACTTGAGGGAGGAAAAAAAGATTTACAACTTTACCATATTCCCTCTCACTTGGGGTGATGAGTCAAAACGCGGAGCATTTCTGGTCAAAGTAAAATCTTAGATGTCATAGGAATGCTCGGTCCAGATCTCTCATTAATTGGCTTGTAATTGAGCCCTATGAATATGAATCCCAACACAAGCATCGCCCAATAAAATAAGAGATTTGCCACTTGAGATTGGTTAGAGTTGTGAATGAGTTACTTCAAATTTATTTGATAAGTTAACATAAGCATGTCAAATCGAATCTAAAATAAATCAATCAAGCAGTTGAAATAGTTAGTTAAGCTTGAATTATTTTTTTTTTGGGTGTAAGTTTGAGTTTGATTATTCTTTTTAAATGTTATTGAGTAATAATAACTTTGTTGAGAAACATAATTTACAAATTTGATTTATGGATATTATTCACAAAACATTCATAATCTTCATACTGAACACGTATTCAAACTTATGATCAATTGTTTAACTTTATTCATTTAACTAACCTTGTATATATTGAATGAACATAAACAAATTTATATATGTGATAATAGAGTTATTTTTGTAACTTTTTGATGGAAATCTACGAATCTAAATAAGTATTCAAGAAATTGAAAATAATATAATATGATTCATGAATATGATATAATCTTATCGAATTTACAAGACAACAAATAAATATAACTAAGAACGATGACATAATCATAAAGAACCTGATTGCAGCGGAGCGACCATCGTTCTTCTTCCTTAAGATCTAAGTCGTCGTTCCTGCAAAAGAGGGACAGGTCTTCTGTAAGGTTCTAGGGTGACGGTGTCGTAAACTCCTAGCCGATAGAAAGCGAGGAGTTTGTCAAAATACCTAACCTCTGTGGAGATCATGTCTTATATATAGATATCGGATTGGATCCGTTATCGACCTATCATCATAACGAATCCATATTCTAACGGATTCTACACATTAAATCCCCACATCCTATAACTAAAACCCGTAAATCAATAATTAAGTAGATCACTTAATCGTGTTCGAACTAATACAACACAATCAAACGGTTCCGATAATCACATGTGAGCCCATATCCAACAATCTCCCACTTGGGTTACATGAGATTCTGTATGTAACATATATCCGAAATTCTTTAATTGAGCTCATTATGTCGTATTGAACTAAATCAATCTAGTCAATCAATTTCATTGGTATATGACTAAAGTGATCGTTGCTACTTTATATATGTAATCGGTAGCAGGACCCATCAGTAATCACAATACCAATGTCATCAATAACTTAGATCAGATGTGGATGTGTAGCATGAAAATCACATGAAATGTGATTTGTACATGTCAATTCTCAAATGATCCTCCTTATGACCCATAATAGGGGCTTGATCACGTTTGCAAGAACTGTATGCAATCACATTAACAAACCATAATCTAAACCTCATGACTCAAAATAGAGTCCAACATCACATTTACAATCACTAAATGCTAACCGCATTAGTAAATCGTGATGTCTTTATAAAGAGTATCAAATATAAAATACACATGTATTTTCCTATCTTAGTGTGCACAATAAAATAAAATATATATGTGTTTTAATTATAGAGCATCCTGAATAACAAAGTAATACATACTCCCATTTAATGAGTACTTCATCCATATGAAGAACTCTCATTTTCAGCCTATGCTGCTAATGGATATAAAGTCTTTCCTAATATGCTCTATCAATGTTTGACCACTCTAAACTCTTTCTTTTAACCGTTTAACACTTAATATCGATGCACAATGAAGTTGACGTGCCACGGTTGTTCTTGGCCTAAAGTTTCGCAACTTAATTATCATAGTTGATCGCAAATAGCCATCATGGCCCCAAATGATTTTTATCCTGTGATAAAATTTGCGACCATATTGGATGTTCTGTAGTAGTTTACTAATTTATGATTCATTATTGAGGTGACTATCAACGTTTCTTTGATGTTTTTCCAAATGATAGCTCTTCCTAACAATAAAAAAATATGTCTTAATATAAATCTCTCACCGTCTAGGCATCCATAAAAAATTGAAGTTTTAATATCTAATCATCTCTAGATAATCAGATCTTCGTTATGTGAGTATTTAAATAATTTATTATAAATACTACAAGACTCTCTTTATACTGTATTTATTTATGTATCTGCCTAACATTCTTATAATGTACACTATAACAAATGTGCACATACCTATGTATACATAAGACTTCCTACTGCCCATGCATAAGGAAGTTTCTTCTTCTCATTAATTTCAAGTTCACGTTGTGGACATTGTTGCAAGCTAGATTTGTCGCCAAGATGTTTTATTTCAAATTTACCTGCTAGAAATAATTTGATCTCATTCAATAATTATTCACTTGCCAACAAGATGTCATCCACGTATAAAATAAGTATTATAGACTTGCTCCAACTGAACTTGACATATATGTATTGATTAATTGGATTCTTCTTAAAATCAAATGAAGTAACCACTTGATCAAATTTCTTGCACCACTAACGGGATGCCTGCTTTAAGTCATAAATGGACTTCTTTAATTTACATACTAGGTGTTTTGAATCATAATATTCAAAGTTCTTTGGCTGCACCATGTATATCAATTCTTCAATGTCTCTATTAAGGAATATAGTCTTGATGTCCATTTGATGTAGCTTCAAATTATAATGAGCTACAAGTGTCATGATTATCCTTAGGAAGTCTTTCGTAGATACAGGTGAGAAAGTTTACTTATAATTTTTATCCTCCTTCTGAGTGAATCCCTTGGCTACAAGGTGTGCTTTATACTTTTCAATATTGCCCAGTGAATTCTGTTTGGTTTTAAATACACATTTACAACCGACAAGTTTCACCCCTTCAGGTAATTCGACTAGTTCACATATGCCATTGTTTACCATAGACTTCATCTCATCTTTCATGACTTCAATCCACTTTTCAGGATTAGAACAATGTTTGACTTCCTGAAAAGATGAAGGATCATATTCCAACCGTATATGAAACTCATTCTCTCAGAGATAAACATAATAACGTGAAATCATAGATCTCCTTTCCCTAGTGGATCTCTTCAGAGGCACTTGTAATTGAGGCATTTGAGGTGCTTGAGGAATTTGCTCAACCATAAGAGGATGTACCTCAACCTGAGCAGACGATTTCTTTACTTGCATAGGGGAGGACATAGGGACATCATGAATTACTACTCCCACTGGATGTGCAAACTCAATAACATAGAGTATGGTAACCATACCACTACTGATTGCACATGTAGTAATAGAGATAGGATGGTGAGTGCTATCCTCCTCAAAAGATATGTCCTTGAGTTTAGTGCTCCCACTGTTCTCAATGAACTTGACATTTTCCATTTTTAAAAGAACTTTTGGGGGGGGGGGGTCATAGTATTTAAATCCCCTTAACCTTTCAAAATATTCCACAAAATGACAACTAATAGTTCTTAAGTTCAGTTTCCTTTTATTAGGCCTATAAGACCTAACCTCAGTTGGACAACTCCAAACATGTGAATGTTTAATACCATATGAGGTTTTACTCATTGTCTAATTGGGTACTCTATTGAGTAAGTAAACTGCAGTCTTGAGTGTTTCATCCCACAAGGACTCTAGTAAAGAAGTAAAGACATCTTACTTCTCACCATATCCTTTAGGGTAAAATTCCTTCACTCAACTACACTATTCTGATGAAGAGTACCAGGTATAATGTATTGAGCCACAATCCCACACTCAAAAAAGGAATTGGCAAAAGGTCTTGAATAATGTTCACCGGATCCATCATAACGACCATAATATTTACCTCCATGATCGGATATGACCGTTTTAATCTTCTTGCCTAGTTGATTTTCAACTTCAGCTTTAAAGAACTTGAACATATCCTAGGACTCTAACTTCTCAGCCAAAAGGTACAATTAAGCATATCGAAAATAGTCACCAATAAAACTGATAAAATATGTTTGTCCATTCCAAAATTCCTTAGGGAATGATCTACATATTTCTGTATTTATCAGTTTCAAGGTGTCACTACATCGATTTGCACCTATGTTTCTATTGTTAGTTATTTTTCCTTTGATACACTATATGCAGACATCAAAGTCTGACATGCCAAGGGAATAGAGAATTCCTTATGACATTATCCTTTTTAGGTAATGTCTAGATATACGTCCTAAATGCCTATATCACAACATGAATGAATTTTCATCAGTAAAATTTGTTCTTCATACCTACACTGTATATTATTTTGTTGTCCATGAGAGCTATGATGTTTAATCTATATAGCTTATCAATTAGAGAACATATTCCAATAAGTATTGAATTTTAGAAAATACTAAATGCTCCATTTTCAAATGGACAAGAGTATCATAATTTGTCCAAATAGAAAATGGAAATTAAATTTCACCTAAATGATGAAATTATAAGTATATTTTCTAAAACTCAAATTACATTGGTCTCTAAACAAAGATGAAAACACCTATAGCAGTCACTATAGTCTTCTTACCAGTACCAGTATAGATGTATATTTCACTATCAATAGACAATTAGCTACCAAGACAACCTTTTTGGGAGTAGCTAGTTATATCCAAAATAGACCACTAATAATTAAGTGATATAATAGAATATCTAATGAGACATACTACAATAAGATACCAAACATCAAATATTTTAGAGTCTTTGGTTGTAGAGTACATATATTAAACACTAAAGATTACTTAGGAAAATTTACCTCTAAATTAACAACTGACATATTTTTAGGCTATTCAACCACTGGTAGAGTCTATGTGTATAATAGTGACTATTCAAAAATTGAAGAAACCATCAATGTAGTATTTAATGAAGAAAATAGTCTTACAAATACTGAGTCAACCATTAAATTAACCAATAAAAACTTAGATAATAAATCTAAACTTGATCACAACCTACAATCAAACATTAAACCTAATTCAAGAACACCTCGAGTTAGATTTGATCATCCAATAGATCAAGTGTTAGGTGACCCTAATCTAGGTGTTCGAACTCGAGCATCCTTTAGAAATATAAGTCAAATCTTACTTATATCTAAAATTGAATCCAAAACCATAGATAAAGCTCTTCTTGACTCTGATTGGATCATTGCTATGCCAGAAGAGTTAGCCCAATTCACAAGAAATCAAATTTGGGAGTTAGCACCAGCACCTAAAGACAAAACCATCATAGGTACAAAGTGAGTATATCCCGAAAAAAAACCATGAAGGTTTAAGCCTAAAGTAGACAATATCATGTCATTATGGAGATATATGAATCTTATAGGCACTAACAATTGGTATCAAAGTCACGGTCCATATCAAGCCATGCACCTCAAACCACTACAAAAATATAAGGATTTTGCGATGAATTTTGCAACAAATTTTGATTCAAACTTCATTGCAAAATTACTTTGCAATGAAACTATTTTCGTTGCAAAAAGGTCACCGCAAAATTTGGCGACGAAAATAAAATTTCGTCGCTAAATTTGCAACAAAATCACATTTTCATCGTAAATATTTGCGATGAAATTTTATTTTCGTCGCAAATATTTACGATTAACTTATATTTTTGTCAAAAAATTTCGTGATGAAAATCAAATTTTCTCGTAAAAGTTTACGATGAAAATCAAATTTCGATGCAAATTTAGCGATGAAAATAAAAATTTGTCGCTAAATTCGGTAAATATTCATGATATTAATAGTCGCCAACAGTGTTACCAGTCAACTATCATAATTCACCAGTTGACTGAAGATCCAGAATTTTGCGATGAAAATTTTTTTTTTCGTAAAATTCTGGACCATCAGTCTACTACTTATGATCATCAATCGATTGACATTGGGCTAATCAACTGGCCAGTTAACTAAAAAATATTATGTCGCCTACTATAATATCACCAATCGACTAGTGCTACTATAGCAAGACACAGAAATATTTTTTAGTCGACTGATGATCATAGGCAATCGACTAATACTAAGTTTGTTGGGAGTACGCGAGCTAGCAATCGACTGATGATCACAGGAAATCGATTGATGGTCTAGAATTTTATGATGAAAATATATTTTCGTCGCCAAATTTGCAATGAAAATATATTTTAATTGCAAATATAAAAAAAGCAAAATAATAATAATAATGATACGATATAACCAACTATTTCTACCCGTTTTTACAAATTTTTCGACAAAAACACATATAAAATGATTCAATAAAATTTTAACATCTAACAATATCAAATCACATATCAAACTATATAAACATCTAATATACTAAATCAACGATACAAATAACAAATCATTCATCGTACAAATTAAACTTATACATCCATATTAAATGTAACAAGTCAAATAATATTTGGATATAACAATTCAGACATAACCACCATCATCAACACCATCATCAAAAAATTCATCTTCATTGTCATTTGCATCAGTAGGAGGAGATCGAGGAGGAGGTAATTGACTTGAAGCAGAGGGTAATTGAAGATGTTGCATGATTAGCATCTGCTATATATGAAATTCGTTCATCTGTTCATTTACTTTCAGATCCCTTTGTCTTTGTAAACTGCTGGCAATTTCAAGTTCATTATCTTTTTGCACTAGTAACTCATTCAAATGGCGAACCTCTTTGGTCAACTGATTTATTTTTTCTCTTACTGCTGGTGAGGCTAAAGAAGATGTACCAAGGACTTTATAAGTTTGGCTCAAAGAGCCAAGTCCAACTATTCTTCTACCTTTCAATCCACTAGTCGCTTCGAGCCATAGATTCATATTTCCAATTGATGGCTCAGATTCGGCATGATTATCACTTGCACCCGAATTTCTCTGTATAAGTTCATCATATTTATCCTGTTTTGAAATGAAAAAAGTTAAATCATATCAAATGAGTTTAAATTTTTGAAAATATTATTTTAGCTCTCTCCCCACTCCACGCCTTGTCTTTTTTTTTAAATGTACAGGTGAAAGTGTCAATGAATAATGACTCAGTTCTCATTTCATTGGCCTAAACAAAAATCATTATAAATAATAAAATAGTGCTTATTAAATTAAAAAAAAAATAGAATTTAAAAAATCATCAATTGATGTATATGTTCAGCGATATTGATTGAACCTCCTGCATACGTCGCAGATGATGCACCAACATTATAAGTTTGATTTTTCTTATTTTGTTCACTCCTCAGTATGCTATCCTCAGATCCCCAATATTGAACAATCTTATTCTAATTCTCCTTGATTATGCAGTGTAGCTTTTTAGATTTGGTTTTTGCATGATTTAGTATGTTTCTAATGTGATCGTCACACTTTTCCTTAAAAATCCTCTTTATCTCTAGTGTTTCAGTCTTCTCCCAAGTAAATGACCGTTGCAATGGAGACAAAATTATTTTATTATATTAACTACAATTTTATATATAAATTTATTGGAATAACTTACCTTGAATTCATTCCACCACAGATTTTTGGTTTCTTTCGAAGTGCTCATATAAGTCATCGAAGCTCCCCCCCAATGGTTATTCACTATTTTATTAATCTCGTGAATAACA
Organism: Wurfbainia villosa; assembly: GCA_025175895.1. NCBI lineage: Eukaryota > Viridiplantae > Streptophyta > Magnoliopsida > Zingiberales > Zingiberaceae > Wurfbainia > Wurfbainia villosa. Next base: position 37,823,710 of record CM045990.1, read on the forward strand.
TGTACAAAATTTGTAAATCTATCATAAAATAAAAATAAAACATGTTAAATATTTATGAAAAATAATCTTATTAAAAACATAGATAATTTAAAATTTGAATACTTATGAATCTCCGCGAGGGGATATGAACTCTCGCGTATCTATCCTCTAAATGACTGGGGGAGATATATCAGTAGACAAATGCTGAGAACTGAAAGATCCTGCAACTGGAGAAGGAGATGAAGGTGCATTGTTTATAAGGGAATCAGATTGCATTAGTGCTGAAGTAGATGAAGAGTGTGATCTTCCATCAGTACTCCATCTATGATAGCCACATCGAAACTATCAATCATAATTATTAGAATAATAAAATAGAAAAAACATTTTCATTAGATGTATAATGAAGAATATGAAAAATTGACCATATTTAATTTGAAGTATTAAATCACCGAAATAATCTATGAATACGTCAAAAATTTTCTCAAATAATAACCTATAGAAAAAAAGACAGTTCATTAAAATATCAAATATATAAAATTAAGAATGAGACAGGAAATAGAAAAATATTTGATACGGAATAAAAGTTATCCATTATCGAAAATAGAAGTCCTCATTGTCATTTTCACCCTCATCTTCTATCTCTTTAATATCATTATCCTCCTCCTCATCCTCCTCTCCCTCCTCCTCATCATCCTCATCCTCCATGTTAAATATGGAAAATTTAAAATACTAAATTAAATGGCCAAAGAATTTAAGAAAATAATCCTGAAAATTTTTTGAGATTTTTAGGGAATTTTAGGGATTTTTCTGGAATTTTTTCTGGATTTAAACGGAGCCTGTACGAGATAATTACGGGGATAAGAAAAACAGACTTTTAAAAGGGTCTGTTTAGATGCGTAAATAGGATAAATTAACCTAAGTTATAATTATTTAACCTAGGTTTGTATTTTCTCCCTATTTTCTTCGACGCCGCTCCACACGAAACGACCGTTCCTCTTTTGTTTTTCCACTCGCGATTTCCCCGATTCTTCTTCTTCCCAAATCTACTCGTGACCTTCTCCTCCTCTCTCGTTTTCTCGCTCGTCGTCCCACGATCGGCGCCACATCCACCACTGGGAAGCACATGTTCATGGCCCAGTACCTCGTCGACTCATGTGGCTTTGACCAGGAGAAGGCCATCAAGGCCTCGCAACTTCTCAACGACATCCAATCCCGACAGCCTTGCCGACGCCATCGCCCGAGTCTTGCGGTTGCCTTCTCTCGCAAGCACCGCCACCGTGCACCCACGCCCTGCAGTGCCGACTTCCCTGTTCCCTAGGCCGCCGTGAGCTGCCATGCACCGCTGCCACCTTCAGGCACGAGCCAGTGTCATCCTTCTGACTGGGGAAGAAGCAAAGCCATGGTGGAGACGAGGCAACCCTCTTTCGGACTGTTTCCCTTCGTCTTCGAAATGATCGAAGGAGGAGGTAGGGCTCTTGCCCAAGGGGCAGCGGGAGTAGTCTGATAAAGGGTCGGCACCAACGGTTGAACGGTTGAACTCCGATCAGCCTGGTAAGGACCCCTCGACAGGGGCCGTTCTTAAACTAGTCTGCACGAGCCGTCGGTGAGGTATCAGTCGCTGGTATGTCATGATCTGTCTCTTTCTCTTCATCCGTTGGTGTTTGATTTATGTGTTTTGTCCATGTTTATGGGTCGGATGCGTTGCTGTCGACTATGTGTTTGTGAAGGTGGCGATGAGTTGGTAGAAGTGTGAAGTATGGGTGATATGGGTGGGCAGTGCATGGCTGTGAAGTGGAGTGTGGGTTGGCTGTGAAAGGGTTGTCGATGGATTGGTATTGGCCGGAGCTTGGTAAGCTTGATCTATCTTCTCTTTTTATTAGCTGTAAGTTGGTAGATTATGGGTTGTTGGCTGTGAGGTTTAGGATGGAAATGGGTAAGCTAGAAATGGTTGTGAAGGCTAAAAGGGGTGTTGTGTTAAATATTGGAAAATTTAACAGGTAAATTTAATGGACAAAGAATTAAGGAAATAATCCTAGAAATTTTTTGGGATTTTTAGGGAATTTTTCCAGAATTTTTCTGGATTTAAACGGACTCCGTACGAGATTTTTACGGGGATAAAATAGATAGGCTTTATTTAAGGGGTATTAACCTAAACCGGAAGACCTAAGTTTCTATTTTCTAATTACTTTTTCTTTTCCCCGCCGTGCCGCGACCCCTCTTTCCCTTTCCCCTTCGGCAGTTCGTCCGCACGACCTTCTCTCCGCCGACAGCCCGTTTCTTCTCGCGTCGAAGCCATTCCCTTCGCTGCCCGACGCCGAGACCGGCCATCCCTCTACAAGTGCCGGCGGCGTCTGCCTTCCGCCGCTGCTTCGCTTCTTCTTGCGCCCGAGCTTTCTTTTGTCGCGTTTGCAGCCATTAGCCGACGTCGGGATCACGCAGATCTCTTCTGCCCTAGACAGCGTGTTCGCCGGACTTCTCTACCCTAGACGACGAGAGCCGAGCCCTCTTCTTCGCGTCGCCACCCACAGTCCCCGGCCACAGGATTCTCTCCGGTTCCTCGCCGCCGACGCTCGCCTTCCCGGTGCTTAGGCCGCCGTGGATGCCCTATTCGCGCCGTCCACAGTCGTGCTCGCCGACGCCTGCAGCCACCGGACCGCCGCTGTTTTCCCCCTTTGCTGTGATTCTGGCCGGAGGTTCGCCGTAGCCAGGGAATTAGGGCAGAAGCAGATTCGTTTCTCCGGTGAACTAAGCGACTGGGAGGTTGCAATCGCAGGTATATCGTGAGTTATCTACTATTGGTATGTTGGTTAATTTGGAGAGGATCGATTAGTGGGCTGTGGGTGGATGTGTCGGCTGTGAGCTTGATTGGTCGATTTGGGGCTGATTCTGGTGTTATTCGGTTGATCGGTATGGTATTCGGAGGATATGGGATTTGGGTGATATTGTTTGGTTTTGAGGATTTTTGAAGGTGATGAATTAGGTTAGGTGATTAGGAATTTATTTGGGTACATTGGTTGGAACAATAGTTGGATAAATTAAAAGCCAGTAAATTTTATTTATTTGGCTTAGGTTGTTAAAATGCAGGTTAAACCAGGTTTAATTGATTAATTAGCTTATCATTAATTAATCAAAATTTTTATCAATTGATTTAGTGGGCTAAATTAATTGTATGGATATTTGTGGACAAGGAAAATTGGAAATTTGATTTGGGTTAATCGGGTTATGAAGGAAATCGATTAATTATTCGATTTGTCGGTGAATTGCATTTTTGTGCTTAACAAAGGTTATGCTATATCGAGTTTGATCACGGCGAGTGTCCCGATCGTGACGATTTGGTTCTTTTTGCAGATATATATTCAGGCGGGTATTTTGACTTATCTTTTAGATATAGTCATTGTTGATATGCTAGTTAGGATAGCTTACAATAATTTTTCATGTTTATATGCCTGGTATGCTTTTGGTGCCTACTTGATACATGCATGTGATAGGATATGATTATATTTCCCTGTTTGATTTGGATCATAGTACATGGATTAGGGATATGTACATATTGATTGTACATATTATTCGGATAGGTGTTTTGAGTAGGATTTACATGCTTTAGTATCATGCACCATTTTCGCATGATTGCATCGGTGACGGGTTCCATTATTGTTGTGCCTGACTAGTTACATGGCTCGCACACACGCCACTCATGGGTTAGTGGTACATCGGAGGGTGTGCTGATTGCTCTAGTTCAGCCGTCCGCCTGGTAGCATGGGTAGCGATGAGGCAGCGTGGTAGCGGGCAGGGATCCCTCCTTTGGTCGATGACATCGGGAGATGAGAGCTTAGCTCCCCCACTCTGTTTGGGGCAGGAGGATAGGTGTACTCCGACAGCATCCTGTCCACTCGGTCACTCAGGAGCAGTGATGGCAGAGTGCACAGTTGTCATAGCCCTACCCACTCGGCTTCACCATCGCGTGTGAGGCGGCTGACTGGCGTCAGGGGTGACCATGTCATTTGCACGACATGCACTTTGCACGGATTGCATTTGTATTGTGTTTGTTGAATTTTTATTTATGCCTTGGATGTTGCATATGATTGCCATGCATACAGGATACATGTTTGTATATGGTGATGAGTCTTATTGTAGGGCACATGCTCCTATATCAGGGTAGGAGATTCAGGTGAGTACAATCCTTTTGCATTTATTTCTTGCTTACCCTTTATGTGAGACTGTACTGGCATGATTTTTATTGTTAGATATACCTTACTTGCATATCGACTATATCCGCTAAGTTCTTTGAACTTATCCCGTTGATTTATATCTATTTCAGGATGAAGCTGTCAGGAGAGTGCAGCTGCCGGACCCCACTCGTCGTAAATGTCTGTTTTGGATTTTTGTTTTATGGTATCTGGATTTTGATTAGAGGACATGTATAGGATTGGAGATTGATGGTTGTATTTGTGGATTTTTGGTGTTCTTATGGACTTCTATTTCGGTTTTGTTGGATTAGTTTTGGTGAGTATTCCTGCCCAGATGGCAGAAGGGGTAAGTATAGTTGTGATAGATATTTATCATTTATCTTGGTAGATGGCGTGAGGCCAAATTATATAATTGCGTGTGTGTTTGGATTCCGGTCGTGTTGACCGATGTATTGTGGTCGTGTAGGCCTTGTATATAAGTTTGGTATTGTCACCCGTACAAGGGAGATGCTACCAGATTTTCGTCTGGCAGGGTCTCTATCGGGGCGTGATAATTTATTTGGTATTAGAGCGCCTAGGTTTACGAGTTCCTAGGGGTTTTTGGATTTTTTCGGAGTTCTCCATGTTTTGGTAGGTTTTATGAGGCAATTTGGAAAATTTTTGGATTGGTATGGATTTCCGATGATTTTTATATTTCGGAAATTCGAGGATTTTTTACGAGATCAATATGGGGTTTTGGCGGCTACGGGACCTCTCCTGACGGTGAAATAGGTATGATGATTAATTTGATATGTTTTTATTTGTGGTAATATCTGTATTCATTTAACAGATATGAGACGAGGTGGGCGTGCTTCTGCGCCGAGACGTGGTGTGGGACGGCCACGATAGAGGACATTGAGATCTTTGGCGACTGACTTGCCAGAGAGATCTACTGAGGGTGAGCATATTAATCAGGGTCAGGTTCCACATGGTGCTATGGGAGTTGTGGATCCTCAGCCCTCGGCGGATCCTCCTCCCGAGGTACCCACTGTTGGGGTATCCGATGTACCAGCGGGAGACCTCGCTACACATCGACACCCCGCCGATAGGACTGCTACTCGAGACCGAGGCCCATCAGTGGAGCCGGTCGGCCCTCACTCAGTATCGACCACTACTTATCCTACTGATGTAGCTGTGGCACGAGCTCGGATTCCAGGATTGGCAAAGTCAATGAAAAGCCGGTTCACTTTATTCAGCGGAGAGACTGATCCGAGTGTAGCTCAGTCTTGGATCGAGACGATGGAGCGTACCTTCTATTATATGGTCTGCTCCGAGTGGGAGAAGACAGAGTTAGCGGCCTTCCATTTACGAGGCGAGGCCGAGATCTGGTGGGATATGCAGCGCTCGATTATCGATGAGCAGCAGGTTACCTGGGCGAGATTTAGAGAGGCTTTTGAGAGTTAGTATTTTCCACGGGCATATCATATGATGCGACGTCAGGATTTTATGAGTCTACGACAGAATAATCGCTCAGTGATGGAGTATAATACATAATTTAATCGATTAGCCAGGTTTTGTCCAGAGTTAGTTGCTGAGGATAGGTCACGGATGATGCAGTTTGTTCATGGACTAGATGGGCATCTACAGGTCAAGATGGCAGGATTTGGTAGTTCTTCCTACCGAGAGGCATTGGACAGAGCTTTGTTGATCGAGTCGGCTCAATAGAGGGTCAATACTGATAGGAAGAGGAAACAGACCGAATGAACCAGTGTCGACCAGCGACCACGACTCCGGACAACAGAAAGTGGCCGCAATACGGTCGAGTCATTCTGGGGAATCTAGTCGGCCTCAGAAATCAGGACAATCTTCAGCTGGGCCCTCCCGGTCTTCTCAGCAGAGCCGGAGGCCGCCCACTAGTGATACCCACTGTATGTTAGGATCTTTGTAACGACTAGAGGGGGGGGTGATTAGCCTTTCTTCGTTTCTACAAGCAAGTTAGCGGAAGCAATACAAATACGAATAAGAATACAAGTAAGAAAACGATGAAAGCAACGCTAACACCCGATGTACGTGGTTCGGAGATGACGCTCCTACTCCACGGCAATCCGTAAGGTGGATTAGACCTAGCCAAGCTTCACTATATTCTCCTTTGGATGAACCAAGGTGGAGAAACCTTTCTTACAATGCTCTCCTCTTCTTTACAATGATGGATGATTAAGAACTAGAGAAGAGGAGGTTTTGAATTGCTAAAACACTTGGGAAAGCTTGGTGAGCACGAGGGTGTAGTTAGGAATTAGAGCACTAGCTTCACCAAGCTCTCCAAGGCCCCTTTTTATAGAAGAGGGGTTGTTTTTCCCATTGGGCCTCGATCAGTCGACTGATGCTTACCATCAGTCGACTGTCGCCGAAGCCAACGTCTTCTGAACCGAGATCTCCGCGGGGATTCGTAGCCGCAATTTCCAACGGCCAGGTGATCAGTCGACTGATCCCTCCATCAGTCGACTGATGGAGTGATCAGTCGAGTGATCGTAGGCCGCAGTCGAGTGCGACTATATTCTGTGCTCGTATTTGCGTTGATCAGTCGACTGCCACTGTTGGCAGTCGACTGATTGCAACATCAGTCGACTGCCACTGTCAAAGCAGTCGACTGATGGTCAGGGTTTCACCCTAACTCAGTCGAGCACCTGACCAGTCGACTGATACATCGTATCAGTCGACTGATACTCATCAAGTATGAGTAATTCATACTTGATTTTACACCCTAGACCTAGACTCAACCTTCTAGCTCCTCATTAAGCCTTGTGCCTCTAGGATCTCTCCGAGTCCGCGACTTGTTCATCCTTTGCGCTTTGCTTCCAAGAGCTTCCTTCGGTTTCGTCATGTCTTGGGTTGTCAAATGCTTGGACTTTACGCCGCCAAGACTACAAGCTTGGACTTATGCTGCCAAGATCTTACTTTGGACTTCCTCTGCCAAGGTTCACTTGGACTTTACGCTGCCAAGACTACAAACTTGGTCTTACGCTGCCAAGTCCATCCCTTGGACTTCCTTTGCCAAGATCATACTTGGTCTTCCTTTGCCAAGGTTCACTTGGACTTTACGCTGCCAAGACTACAAGCTTGGTCTTATGCTGCCAAGTCCGTCCCTTGAACTTTCCTTGCCAAGATCATACTTGAACTTCTCTTTTACCAAGTCTTCATCCTTGGATTTTCCTGTCACTTAAACATGTTCATAATTAGATCACAAAACATTGCCTAACTTAGATGATTATCCAAACATCAAAACATATAAATGCTTGGAGCATTGTTGCACCAACAATCTCCCCCTTTTTGATGTTTGGAAATCATTTAAGTTAGGTCTTTTAAGATACACATAATCATATTTTCAATTCTAACTTAAACATTCCTTCTCCCCCTTTGACATACATCAAAAAGAGAAGGATTCATAAATGAAAGAATTAAAATTGTTGTATCTTGGACTAAGGTATAAGATTGATATTAAGCTCCCCCTTAATCCAAGATATGCCTCATGATGTGTAAATAATATTTGAAGCAAAGCATAACAAAAATTCAAAAATTAAGTCCTAACTTTGCACCAACAATGGAAGTTTGGGGATGAAAAGATACATATTATAAAACTCCCCCTAAAACACTGCATTAAATAGTCCTAAAAATTTATTTATACTCAATATTATCATGCTATAGTTTTAGGACATCAAATATACACTAAATATCAGAAAATTGAGCTATTTATCTTATCAGAACGATCATTGCTATGCCTGAAATCGAAATTTCAGCCTTTTCAGCCTAACTTCAGAAATACGGTAGAAATTCTAGAAATCTCGAAAAATCACGAAATTTTGCGTACACATTTTTGGAATCATACTTTATTAAGGAAAAATAGTTTGAAAAATATATTTTTTCCATATTTCAAGATTGATACAAATTTGGAACCTTACAAAAGTTCTAAAGATTTTTCAAACTTTGTATCACTTTTGTGTTCCACTTGAAAACTGTTTTCAAAATATAATGAACATAGTTTAAAATATATATGATTTGGAATTTCCAACCATGTTCTTAGAGCTATGTATTCATTACTTGAATACAAGCCTTCCCAATGATTGGTCCATAAGGTATTCATGTCTCTAGGTGTGTCATTGGCTCATAGTAATGCATCATAACAAGCATGATGAGCCAAGTACACCTTCCCTATCATCTCACATATTTCTAAGTATCTCAATACAAAAATCAAGGTTTCTTAAGGCTTTTGTGAGATGTATCAAGGTATAACGCTAACATATAAATATAGGATCATGCATACCTAGAATTTTACTCTACAAAGCACATACCAAGCTCTCTCCTTAATGATGAAAATTTGGTTTCGGGAAGAGCTTTGGTGAAGATATCGGCAAGGTTGGACTTAGATTCTACATAATTTAGTTCAATGTCCCCTCTTGCCACATGATCTCTTATGAAGTGATGTTTCACTTCAATGTTCTTGGTCCTAGAGTGATGTACCAGATTTTTAGTCAAGTTGATGGTACTCACATTATCACAATAAACTTTAATGTTAGAGTAGTGTAGCTCATAGTCCACAAGGGTATGCCTCATCCAAAGTAATTGAGCTACACAACCACCCATAGTCACATATTCGGCTTCGGTGGTTGATAAAGAAACACAATGTTGCTTCCTACTACTCCAACTAACTAGGGAGGACCCAAGAAATTGGCATCCACCACTAGTACTCTTCCTATCTAATTTGCACCCGGCATAATCAGAATCGGTATAGCCAAGCAATTCAAACGACCTAGTCCTAGGATACCAAAGTCCTACATTTAGGGTGCCTTTAATATATCTTAAAATTCTCTTAACGGCTACTAAATGTGATTCTTTGGCACAAGATTGGTATCTTGCACACATACCTACCGCAAATAAGATATCGGGTCTACTAGCGGTTGTTAGGGCAATCTCTTGCCGTGATATGGTTTTGATGGTGTGGCAAAGGGTTTAAGTTAGTGTGTTATGTTTATTTGATATGTGCGTTGAAGTCGTGCAGGACTTAGTAATTCGCACATGGAGCCGTGGCGAGTTTCACATCTCATGACTCGTGCCTTGAGTCGGTGAAGGATAGCTTTGCGGCCGCGTACCGATGTCGCCGAGGGACGTGGCCGAGCGAAAGAGAACTTCAAGGCGAAGGACTCGGAAATGAGAGTGAGCGATTGTAACCCGGGAGGTAGCTCTTAGGTGAAATCTTGGCCATTTGGCCAAGTGTCGGATGGGTTTTCGACACCGCCGATCGCCATGGAATGGCAATGATCGCTTCCGAGTCGAGTGTAGCTCGACCGTATACGATCGATCGGTTTGTGGCGTGATCGCGAATGTTAGCGCTGCGGCCGATCAAGAAGATTAGCGATCGGCCAAGGCGCGAATGATCGGTAGTCAATAGGGTTTTGCCAGAACCGCCCGTAGCCGGATCGGCGCCGATTCACGGGTCAGCATGATCGGGTGAGGTCCAGCGATGATCGCCAAGAGTTCCGTTGGACAACAACGGTCGGGATACGACGTGTTCGGAGGCCGTTGTAGTAACGCGATCGCCATGGGCGCAATGATCGATGGCGCCAACGGGAAGAAGTTAGCCCTCTCTATAAAAAGAGAGGGTGTGAGCCTTTGAGAGGCTAATGCTTAAGTTCCAAACAATCTTCCTAGTGCCCCACAAGCTCTAAACTCTTCTTACTTGTTTTTACTTCAATCCTATTGTAAGAAGAGTGATCTTGGTTGTAAAGGTTACCTCCACCTAGCTTTGTGCAAAGGAGAGACCGATAGTGATTGGTTTTGGCGGAGTGATTCACCGTGATTTAATCGCATAGTGGATTAGCGGCGTAGCCGTGAACCACGTTATATCTCGGTGTTTGTATTGCTTGTTTCTATTTTGCTTGTCTTTATTTATATTTGTATATTCCGCTTGCGCTAACATTTTGTAGACGAGCAAAATACCGCCATCCAAACGAAAAGGGCTATTCACCCCCCTCTAGCCGGCCATCCGATTCCTTACAAGTGGTATCGAGTAGGGTTGCTTGTCACCGGACTAACCGCCGCAACAAGCCCTACATCAAAATGGCGGCTCCAACATCCATCCTCCAAGTTTGAAGGAGAATTTGCTTGTGGAAGAAGCGAATGGAGGTATTTTTCAAACGGATTTTGATATAATGATTACAATGGAATCCGGTTTCATTTTGCCTAGGGATGAAGAGGGAAGCCAATAGAGAATCTAGGTGGACCAAGAAGCAAAGAGAGGAGCACCTTGCAAACTCCAAAGCCAAGCACCATCTCTACAATGTGCTTCCTCAACAAGAAATCAACCGAATAGGAGAATGCCTAAGCGCCAAGGAGATGTGGGAGAAACTAATTGAGCTCCATGAAGGCACATCCGAGGCGAAGCTAGCTAGGAGAGATCTCCTCCGCTCTCAACTATCTAACATTAAATTAGAAAAGGGGGAAAAGGTAATCTCTTTACACTCTAGGTTTAAGGAAATTTTAATTGGGCTAACAAGTGTAGGTGAGAAGCTATCGAACCGGGACATGCTCATGAAGGCTATAGATGCCTTTCCCCGGTCCTCAAAGTGGAGCTCCATGGTGGACTCCTTCTACATGTCCAAGAACCTAGAAGTGAGTACCTTGGAGGAGTTCTTCTCAACGATGGAACTCCATGAAACGAGGCTTGAAGGAATTCAAGAAGAGCCAAGAATCCAACCCTCAAGAGGAGTAGCATTGTTGGCAAACAAGGGGAAGAAGAAGATGGAAGTCCCCTCCTCCTCCGATGATGAAGCCTCCTCCTCATCCATGGATAGCACCGAGGAAGCCTACATGGTAAGGAAGGTGAGGCGTGTATTTAAGAATTTTAGATTTGATAAATCAAATGATAGGAATAGAAGACCGAGGGGGAAGGTGATATGCTACAATTGCCAAGGAGAGGGACACATAAGGGACAATTGTCCTCTCCTAAACAAAAGCAAGGAAGAGAGGAAAAAGAAAGAAGAAAAGAAGAAGAAAAAGAAGGAAGAGGAGAAGAAGGCAAAAGAAAAAGGGAAGGCCAAAGCATTCAAGGCCAAGACATGGGATGATCCTTCCTCATCCTCCTCCTCATCATCGGATGAGGAGAATGCCTTTGTCGCCAATTTGGCCTTGATGGCCTTTGACGATTTGGATTGCTCCTCCTCCGAAAATGAAGGATCAAGCACAAGAGGAGAGAGCTCAAGTGAAGGGGGAGCCTCCTCTACATCATCAACATCCTCATCATCCGAAGAAGAAGAGGACATGGAAACTATGGTAACCAACCTCTCACCTAATAAAATAGTTTCTATGATTTCTAGCTTAACTAAGGATCTATTTAGGGCAAAGAAGAAAAATAAATGCATGCTTGAACAAATTAAGGACTTAGAAAATAAGCTAGAAAATGCATGCTTAAATAATAATGATACTTCTTCTTGCCATGATGATGCATGCCCACATGAATACATGCCATTTAATGTTAGTGATGCATGCATAAATGAAAATAGGGCTTTAAGGGAAAAGGTAGACTATTTGACAAAAGCCCTAGAAAAATTCACAATTGGCTCCAACACCTTGAATATGATCATAGGGAGCCAAAGGGCAAGTTTTAACAAGAAAGGCCTAGGATATAAAGAGAAGAAAAATGAGAAGGCCTATAGATGCCTAATAGCTAGGGGACAAGACAAAAACAAAGTAATAGCTAAGAAATGGATCCCCAAGGAATTTCTAGTGAACCCCATAGGTAAAAATCTATTTTGGGTTCCAAAATCCATCCTTAAGGGTTAGAAAACCCCTAGGGTAGTCAACCATATGAACTTGACCTATATCATATTTTGGTTGACTTAGGATGACGGGACAACATTTTTAGATAGTGTTGGGTGATGATAACGTGCCCATAAAAAGGTAATAATGCTTAAATCATGATGATTAATGCAATTGCTATGTATATGTGTAATCATGATTTATGATTTTGATATTGGGCACATTATCATGAAAAATAGGTTTAAATCATGCTTTAGGTGATACTTTATTTATTATCATCATATAATGCCTAATGCATGGTTATAATTTAATGAAAACATGTATTTCATGGTCATAATGTGAAATTAAATCATATATATCATTATGATCATGTAGGTTGTTAGATTGACACTTAACCTTGATAGAATTACATGAATATATTGGTTAAGTATATACAAATACCCCCCTAGGATGCATCTCACACTCACTATAGGCTAACTTGATTGCAAACTTAGCATGGGTGAGATGTTAGGATGATACAAATGTCCACTAATGCCTATGGCATTTAGATGGTCATTTAAAGTATCAAAATATCAATAATAGACCAATCATGGGGAAGGCTTATGTTTAATTAATAGACATATTGCCCAAAGATCATGGTTGGATATTTCTAATGTTTTCAAAACAATTTCTTACCTTAAAATACATGTATTCATGTTTTGAAACAATTGAATGCAAAACTAGGTGTTAAAATGGATACTAACATGCTCAAAAACTAGTGTTTTTTCAAGTGTTTGGATTTTTGGCAAATCTTGTAAAATATAATGATTTTTCATGAAAAACTATTTTTCCTTGATAAATATACTTAAGAGAAATATGTTCCTCGAATTTCATGATTTTTCGAATTTTCTGGAATATTTAATGCATTTCTGAATTTCATCCAGAAAATCAAATTGGCTTCCTTTGTGCCGATCGCCATCGATAGTGATCTGGTGGCCTGTAAATCAGAATATTGAAGGCCGAATTCAGTTTGTAAACCTCCTACAAGTGGTAGAAATATACTTGATGCCTCCTACAGTTTTTAAATCAACTTGACATAGTTTTTCCTCCATTATACTTGATGCCATGAGCTTATAACTTAGTGTTAATCTTTTTGATGGTGTCAAAGGGGGAGAAATAAGTATGTTTAAGTTAATCACATTAGGGGGAGAAATACATGTAGGGGGAGAAATATATGTAGGGGGAGAAATATATGATAGGGGGAGAAAATTTGCATAGAGAATTTCATGGATTAAGGGGGAATTGCATGTTGTTATATCATGTTTATCTTTACATGCTTTTCTTACCTTAGAATTTATATCAAATGTTTTTACCTAACTTAAACGGATTGCCACACATCAAAAAGGGGGAGATTGTTAGGGCAATCTCTTGCCGTGATATGGTTTTGATGGTGTGGCAAAGGGTTTAAGTTAGTGTGTTATGTTTATTTGATATGTGCGTTGAAGTCGTGCAGGACTTAGTAATTCGCACATGGAGCCGTGGCGAGTTTCACATCTCATGACTCGTGCCTTGAGTCGGTGAAGGATAGCTTTGCGGAAGCCGTGCGCCTGATGCTGCCGAGGGACGTGGCCGAGAACGAAGAGAACTTCGAAGGCGAAGGACTCCGAGAAATGAGAGTGAGCGATTGTAACCCGGGGAGGGGTAGCTCTTAGGTGAAACTTGGCCATTTGGCCAAGTGTCGGATGGGTTTTCCCGACACCAGTCGACTGCCATGGAATGGCAATGATCGCTCGATCGAGTGTAGCTCGACCGTATACGATCGATCGGGCCCGGTTTGTGGCGCGATCGGCGCGATCGCGTTAGCGATCGCCGCCAAGACTAACGAATGAGCGGCCGATCGGTAGTATAGGGTTTTACCGCAGAGCCGATCGTGGCGGCCCAGGCGGTCGACTATGTGATCGGGGTGAGGTCCAAAGTGATCCGCCAAGAGTTCCGTTGGACAACAACGGTCGGCATCCGACGTGTTCGAGGCCGTTGTGTAATGATCGCCATGGGCGGCAATGATCGTGATGGCGGCAATAGGAAGAAGTTAGCCCTCTCTATAAAAAGAGAGGGTGTGAGCCTTTGAGAGGCTAATGCTTAAGTTCCAAACAATCTTCCTAGTGCCCCACAAGCTCTAAACTCTTCTTACTTGTCTTTACTTCAATCCTATTGTAAGAAGAGTGATCTTGGTTGTAAAGGTTACCTCCACCTAGCTTTGTGCAAAGGAGAGACCGATAGTGATTGGTTTTGGCGGAGTGATTCACCGTGGACGAATCGTACCGTGGATTAGCGGCGTAGCCGTGAACCACGTTATATCTCGGTGTTTGTATTGCTTGTTTCTATTTTGCTTGTCTTTATTTATATTTGTATATTCCGCTTGCGCTAACATTTTGTAGACGAGCAAAATACCGCCATCCAAACGAAAAGGGCTATTCACCCCCCTCTAGCCGGCCATCCGATTCCTTACAGCGGTTAGGTATAGTAGGCTACCAATCATACTCCTATAAAGTTTAAGATCAATTGATTTACCTTCATGATCACTATCTATTCTAGTGCTAGTGGTCATAGGAGTGGTTACAATTTTGGCATTTTCCAAACCAAATTTCTTGATCATTTCATTTGCATATTTGGTTTGATAAATGTGAATCCCTTCATTAGTTTGCTTGACTTGTAAACCTAGGAAAAAGGTAAGCTCTCCAACTAAACTCATTTCAAATTCATTTTCCATGTTTTTTTATAAAATCTTGGAGAAGATCATCATTTGTTGACCCAAAAATAATGTCATCAACATATACTTGGGCTATGAATATATCCTTTAATGTTGACTTTATAAACAACGTTTGATCTACTTGGCCTCTTCTAAAATTCTTAGAAATTAAGAAAGATGACAATCTTTCATACCATGCCCGAGGAGCTTGTTTTAACCCATGTAATGCTTTCCTAAGCTTACATACATGGTTTGGATAATCTATGTTCTCAAATTCAGGTGGTTGCTCTACATATACTTCCTCCTTAATATAACCATTTAAGAATGCCGATTTAACATCCATTTGGTAAAGTTTAAATCCCATATAGGAAGCATACCCTAAGAGAATTCTAATAGATTCTAACCTAGCAACCGGGGCATAAGTCTCATCATAGTCAAGCCCCTCAACTTGATTAAATCCCCTAGCAACCAACCTAGCCTTATTTCTAGTGATATTTCCTTGGTCATCTAGCTTATTCCTAAAGACCCATCTTGTAGTAATTATGGTGCTATCATTGGATCTAGGTACTAACTCCCATACTTGACTCCTCTCAAATTGGGCCAATTCATCTTGCATTGCCAAAATCCAATCCGGATCATGTAATGCATCATTGATCGATTTGGGCTCAATTTGTGAAATAAGAGCTACTTGACTAGTAGGAGGTCTATGAAATGACCTAGTTCTTACTCCTTGAGATAGATCTCCTACTACTTGGTCAAGTGGATGATCTTGATGAATTCTTAGGGTTCTAGAAGGGGTTTCAAATTGATCATTGTTATCTTCCACCCTCCTTTCATCATCGGAATCTCCTCTTTCTCCCCCTTGATCATTACCCCTTATGGTCAAATTTTGAACTTTTTGGGTAATGCCTTGATTATTGTCATTAATATCCTTATCAATGGAGGACTTTCTAGGGTAGGTACTAGTGGTTTCATCAAATTGAACATTAGAGAACTCCTCAATCCCTTGGGTTCTTTTATTGTAGACTCTATAACCTCTACTTGTAGATGAGTATCCAACTAGGATTCCCTCATCCGCTTTGGATTCAAATTTTCCTAAATTATCTTTGGTGTTTAAAATATAAACTTTACATCCAAAGACTTTGAAATAGTGAATTGTGGGAATAGTCCCATTCCATAATTCAAATGGTGTCTTTCCTAAAAACCTATGGATTTGAACCCTATTTTGGATATAGCAAGCGGTATTAACCGCTTCCGCCCACAAGTAGCTAGGTAGAGAATATGCATTAAGCATAGTCCTAGCCGCCTCTTGTAGGGCACGATTTCTCCTTTCCACCACCCCATTTTGTTGGGGTGTTCTAGGACAAGAGAACTCATGCTTGTACCCTTGCTCTAAACAAAAATGTGAAAATTTAGAATTCTCAAATTCACCACCATGATCACTACGGATCCGGTTGATTTTGAGACTCTTTTCATTTTCAACCCTTTTACTAAATCCTATGATTATTTCTAAGGTATCATCCTTATGTTTCATAAAGTAGACCCAAGTATACCTAGAAAAATCATCTACTATAACTAAACAATATTTGTTACCATTTAAAGAGGGAGTGCTATGACAATCAAATAAGTCAAGATGCAATAATTCTAACGGTAAAGAGGTATTAGTTAGGGTTTTACCTTTGTGTGATGCCTTTGTTTGTTTTCCTTCTTGGCATGCATCACACATTTTGTTCTTGACATATTTGATCTTTGGTAGCCCTTTGACCAACTCCAACTTGGCTACCTTTGCTATGTTTTTCATGTTGATGTGCCCCAATCTCCTATGCCATAGCCAACTTTCTTCTTCTTTTGCAACAAGACACTTAGTAGAAATGTTAGAAGCATATGAAAGATCAACATAATAGATATTTGATTTCCTATATCCAACTAACATGCAATCATTTAATTCCTTGTGCCTAATCATGCATTTAGAGGATTCAAAATAGACATGATAGTTTGCATCACAAAGTTGACTAACACTTAATAAATTAAATTTCATATTTTCAACTAGTAAAACTTTGTGAATGACAATTTTGGGGGATACCTCAATTGTGCCTCTACCTAATATCTTGAGTTTTCCACTATTTCCAAAGGACACTTCTCCTTTCTTCACATACTTAATTGTGGAGAACTTGCTCACATCACCGGTCATATGTGTTGAGCAACCGCTATCCACAATCCATATACCTTGCTCTCCTACCTAAATCACATGAAAAACACAAGCTTTTGGTACCCAAACATTTGGACCAGTAACATTAAGTAAAAACTTCTTAGGTACCCATGCTTTCTTAACCTTTCCCTTAATGTTTGCTTTCCTATTAATCAATGAAATATAAGCAACTTCTTTTTCTTTTGGCTTATATCCTAAACCGGCCTTATTGTAAACGACTCTTTGTCGACTAAGGATCATATCAAGACATTTTGAGCCATTTGAAAATTTTTCTAAACATGCTTTTAATTCACTAACATCATCCTTAAGTTTGTCATTTTCTTCCTTAAGCATGCAAGAATCAACATGTGAAGGCTTTTCATTCCTAATGGCCTTTAGTTCTACCTTCATGCTCTTAACCTTAGATTTTGACTTATCTAGAGCCTCTTTAAGATAAGCAATTGATTTATAAAGAAGCTTAACTTTGGGAGAGTTCATTACCTCATTGTCACTAGATGACGATTCATCACTTGAGGAGTCTTCTTGGCTTGATGTACCAGAATCATCTCCTAGGGCCATGAGTGCCACATGGCGTGTGATGTGGCAAAGCTCATCATCGGAGGAGGAGTCTTCAACACTTGGTGTGTCCCATGTGGTTTGAGCCACCATAGCCTCCTTCTTCTTCTTGTCCTTCTTGTCCTTCTTTTTTCTTTTCTTTTTCCTCCTTCTTCTTTAGCTCCGGGCAATTTGGCTTTATGTGCCCCTTCTTGTTGCAAGCATGGCAAATCACATTGTTATTGAAACTTGAATTACCACTAAACTTACCTTTTGAAGAATGAGACCCCTTCCTTGCTTCTCTACTCTTGAACTCCTTTGATTTCCTATAGAGCTTCTTGACAAAATTGGCCATCTCACTAGATGAGTCTTCATCACTACTTGAGTTATGCTCCGATTCGGATGATGATGATACTTCTTTTCTTTCCTTCTTCTTCTTTTCCTTCTTTTCAACAAATAGAGCTAAACCCTTTTCCTTAGAGGACATGTTAGTTTGCTCATGTAATTCAAACTCAAAAAATAATTCATCAATTTTAATTTGAGAAAGATCCCTAGTTACCTTAATGGCATCAACTATAGAAGTCCATAAAGAATTTCTAGGAAATGCTTGAAGTATGTATCTTACCAAGTCCCGGTTGTCAACTCGCTCACCTATGATGTGAAGTCCATTCACAATCTCCTTGAACCTTCCATGCATTTGGCTTACGGTTTCATGCATCTTCATTTGGAAGGCTTGAAGTTGTCCAATTAGTAGGTCCTTCTTGGCCCTCTTTGACTCCTTGGAACCCTCATTTAGCTCAATGAGCTTTTCCCATAACTCCATGGCGGATTCGAAAGGCCCCACCTTGTTGAGTTGCTCCATGGTAATGCCACATTGAATGGTGAGTACCGCCTTTGCATTTGATTCAAATTTCTTATTTATTTCCCTTGTCCAATCCTTGCTTGGAATAGGATTTCCATGTTCATCCACCGGTTCCTCGAAGCCATCTACAATGCTATGCCAAATTTCAATATTACTCATTAGATAGTACTTCATCCTACCTTTCCAATACGCAAAATGACTCCCATCGAAGAGCGGTGGCTTGGCGGTGCTATATCCCTCTTGAAGAGCCATTGATGCCTTGGTTGATGGTGAGATCTTCCAAGCTATCCGGGCTCTAATACCACTTGTTAGGATCTTTGTAACGGCTAGAGGGGGGGGGGTGATTAGCCTTTCTTCGTTTCTACAAGCAAGTTAGCGGAAGCAATACAAATACGAATAAGAATACAAGTAAGAAAACGATGAAAGCAACGCTAACACCCGATATACGTGGTTCGGAGATGACGCTCCTACTCCACGGCAATTCGTAAGGTGGATTAGTCCTAGCCAAGCTTCACTATATTCTCCTTTGGATGAACCAAGGTGGAGAAACCTTTTTTACAATGCTCTCCTCTTCTTTACAATGATGGATGATTAAGAACTAGAGAAGAGGAGGTTTTGAATTGCTAAAACACTTGGGAAAGCTTGGTGAGCACGAGGGTGTAGTTAGGAATTAGAGCACTAGCTTCACCAAGCTCTCCAAGGCTCCTTTTTATAGAAGAGGGGATGTTTTTCCCGTTGGGCCTTGATCAGTCGACTGATGCTTACCATCAGTCAACTGCCGCCGAAGCCAACGACTTCTGAACCGAGATCTCCGCAGAGATTCGTAGCCGCAATTTCCAACAGCGGTGATCGATCGATCCCTCCATCGATCGGCCCGATGGAGTGATCGATCAGTGATCGAGGCCGCATCGAGTGCGACTATATTACGTGCTCAGATTTTCATTAATCGATCCGATCGCATCGCTTGGCGGTCGATTGCAACATCGATCGGTACGCCCTTTGTCAAAGCAGTCGATTGATGGTCAGGGTTTCACCCTAACTCAGTCGAGCACCTGACTAGTCGACTGATACATCGTATCAGTCGACTGATACTCATCAAGTGTGAGTAATTCATACTTGATTTTACACCCTAGACCTAGACTCAACCTTCTAGCTCCTCATTAAGCCTTGCGCCTCCAGGATCCCTCCGAGTCCACGACTTGTTCATCCTTTGCGCTTTGCTTCCAAGAGCTTCCTTCGGTTTCGTCATGTCTTGGGTTGCCAAATGCTTGGACTTTACGCCGCCAAAACTACAAGCTTGGACTTATGCTGCCAAGATCTTACTTTGGACTTCCTCTGCCAAGGTTCACTTGGACTTTACGCTGCCAAAACTACAAACTTGGTCTTACGCTGCCAAGTCCATCCCTTGGACTTCCTTTGCCAAGATCATACTCGGTCTTCCTTTGCCAAGGTTCACTTGGACTTTACGCTGCCAAGACTACAAGCTTGGTCTTATGCTGCCAAGTCCGTCCCTTGGACTTTGCTTGCCAAGATCATACTTGGACTTCTCTTTTACCAAGTCTTCATCCTTGGATTTTATTGTCACTTAAACATGTTCGTAATTAGATCACAAAACATTGCCTAACTTAGATGATTATCCAAACATCAAAACATATAAATGCTTGGAGCATTGTTGCACCAACACTGTACTCGTTGTGGATCGAGAGAGCATATCGTCTCAGCCTGCACCTTGGGACAGTCAGTTTGTTATTATTGCAAACTGCCTGGACATCTGAGCCGGGATTGTTCGTTGAAGGCTCAGCATGTGGCTTCCGAGGTTTCTATCCAGGGAGGACCGTTGCGTCAGTCTGGGACTCAGAGAGGGCGGACAACTGCACGGACCTTCGCGCGCCCGCAGAGGCGGCTCCCCTGCGAGTCACCTATGGTATTCATGGGCGGAGTACACGGTGCCCATACGGTGTCCGCGGGGTTGATTCGAGGCTGCGATGCGGATGTAGTCCTAGCCAGTAGATATCATGCGCATGACCAGCGTCTGATGTCGGTGTAGCCCGCCGCGAGTTGAGGACGATCACGCTGCGATGACAGATGCAGTGCGATCTTCATACTAGTCTTCGTATCAGCCTACGTACCAGCCTTCGTATCAGTCTCAGGCTCAGGCACAGCCACCTTTGGTAGTGATACCACCTCCACCGCCGCCGGAGACTGGACGGATTCATGCGATTACCAGAGAGGATGCGCAGCGAGCCAATGAATCCGTATTTCACAGTACGGTTTCACTTTATGAATTTTCAGCTATTATGCTAGTTGATACTGGTAGTTCGCATTCGTTTATTTCTCGTATTTTTATGAGAGAGATTGGTAGATTACCTACTAGTAGATCACAGAGATTAGTCGTCTCCCTACCGTCTGGAGGTACATTGGATGTTACCCAGGAGGTCCGAGGTTGTCCCTTAGATTTCGGTAACATCATTCTTACAGTAGATTTATTGGTACTGGACATAGTCGAGTTCGACATTATCCTTGGCATGGATTGGCTGTCAGCATATCATGCCACAGTTGATTGCCAGACGAGGGTGGTCACATTTCGACCTCCGAACCAACCCTCGTGGGATTTCACTGGCATCCGAGACGATGGTATAGCGACCATTTCTGCGATTCAGGCTCAGAAGCTTTTATTGCACGATTGCCAAGGTTTTCTATTATCTATGATCAATGTAGAAGACAGTGGCGACTCTCAGATCACGGACATTCCTATTATTCGAGAATATCCAGATGTCTTTCCAGAGGAGTTACCGGGTCTGCCTCCCAGAAGGCAAGTGGAGTTCATGATTGAGTTAATTCCTGGGACTTCGCCGACATCGAAAGCTCCTTATCGTATGACCCCGAGAGAGTTGGATGAGTTAAAGGTTTAGCTCCAGGAACTTTTGGACAGAGGTTTTATTCACCCTAGTGCATCACCCTGGGGGTTCTCCGGTTCTCTTCGTGAAGAAGGAAGATGGTTCGATGAGACTGTGCATCGACTACCGACAGTTGAACGCTATCACTATCAAAAATAAATATCCCCTGCCACATATTGAGGACTTGTTTGATCAGCTCAGAGGTACATCAGTCTATTCTAAGATTGATCTGCAGTCCGGATATCATCAATTAAGGGTTAGAGATTCTGATATTCAGAAGACAGCGTTCCGTACCAGATATGGACACTATGAGTTTTTGGTAATGCCATTTGGGCTTACCAATGCTCCAGCGGTATTCATGGATTTGATGAACCGTGAATTTATGGATTTCCTAGATCGGTTCATTATTGTTTTTATCGATGACATTCTGGTCTATTCTCGTTCCGAGGAGGAACACACGCAACATCTTCGTCTTGTTCTCGATAGGCTTCGACAGAAGCGGCTATATGAGAAGTTCAATAAGTGTGCATTTTGGTTACACTCAGTCGGTTTTCTGGGACATGTGGTTTCAAGTAGAGGTATTTCAGTTGACCCCCAGAAGATCGAGGCTGTCACCAGTTGGGAGCAGCCGAAATCAGTTCAGGAGGTTCACAGTTTCCTAAGCTTGGCCGGTTATTACAAATGGTTCATTGAGGGTTTCTCGAGCATTGCTATGCCATTGACACGCCTTACCAGGAAGGGTGTGAAGTTCACGTGGACAGAGGCGTGCGAGACTAGTTTTCAGGAGTTGAAGAGGAGATTGGTGTCAGCACCGATTCTGGTATTACCATCAGGGGACGATGGTTTTGTTCTTTACACAGATGCGTCTCTACAGGGTTTAGGCGCAGTATTGATGCAGCACGGTAGGGTAGTCTCTTATGCTTTTCGCCAGTTGAAGGATCATGAGAAAAACTACCCAGTTCATGATTTAGAGTTTGCCGCTATTATCTATCCCTTGAAGATTTGGAGGCATCATTTATATGGTATTACGTTTGAGATTCTTACTGATCATAAGAGTCTCAAATATCTATTTACGCAGAAGGAACTCAATCTCCGACAGAGGAGATGGATGGAGTTCCTGAAGGATTATGACTGTACCATCAGCTACCACCCAGGGAAAGCCAATGTGGTTGCTGACGCACTTAGCCGGAAGTCCCGAGGGACTTTAGCTTCCTTCTGAGTTTTGGTCACGGATTTGATTCAGGGTTTCTCTGAGTTTAGCCTTGAGAGGAGTCCGAGCAGGTGTTCTGGTTACCATGGTTGCTCAGTCGTCTATCCGAACGAGAGTCCGGGAGGCTCAGGCCAGTGATCAGCATTTATAGTTCATTGGTAGTCAGATAACTTCTGGACAGCAGACTGAGTTCACCCACGATGATGAGGGTATTATATATTTCCGAGGCAGATTATGTGTACCTCAGCCTCACCCGGTTATAGAGGAGTTACTACAGGAGGCTCATCGCTCTCGATTTGCGATCCACCCAGGCGGAACCCGCATGTATCGAGATTTAAAGCGTTTGTATTGGTGGAACGGTATGAAGAAAGACATCGCAGATTTTGTAGCTAGATGTCTAATTTATCAGCAGGTAAAGGCTGAACACCAGAGACCAGCTGGATTACTTCAGAGGATTCCTATTCCTGAGTGGAAGTGGGATCATATTACTATGGATTTTGTGATGGGTTTGCCTAGGACACGTCAAGGACATGACGCGATTTGGATAGTGGTAGACCGACTAACCAAATTCGTGCACTTCTTATCGATTCGGAAGACCGACTCTCTGGATCGATTGGCAGAGCTATATTGTCAGGAGATCATCAGATTGCATGGTGTTCCTTTGAGCATTATATCAGATAGAGATCCCCGTTTCACGTCTAAGTTATGGCAGAGTCTGCAGCAGGCTTTAGGCACACAACTTCGGTTTAGTACTGCATTCCATCCGCAGACAGATGGACAGTCTGAGCGGACCATTCAGACATTAGAGGATTTGCTGAGGTC
Source organism: Wurfbainia villosa (assembly GCA_025175895.1). Lineage (NCBI taxonomy): Eukaryota > Viridiplantae > Streptophyta > Magnoliopsida > Zingiberales > Zingiberaceae > Wurfbainia > Wurfbainia villosa. The sequence goes on from CM045990.1 coordinate 37,846,926, forward strand.
CTGTGTTATAGATTTCGGAGGCAACTGGGAGGATCACTTGCCATTAGTGGAATTCGCCTATAATAACAGTTATCATTCGGCTATTCAAATGGCCCCGTATGAGGCATTGTATGGTAGACAGTGTCGTACACCCACCTTCTGGGAGGAGGTTGGGGAGGCCCAGTTGCTAGGACCCCAGAGAGCTCAACATGAGGCAGAGTTGGTCCGTACTATCAGACGTAGGATGACAGAGGCGTAGGATCGCCAGAAGAGTTATGCAGATCGTAGACGGAGACCTCTGGAGTTCTCTATTGGTGATCATGTATTCTTGCGAGTTTCACCCACGAAAGGGGTGAAGAGATTTGGACTCCGTGGTAAGCTAGCTCCTAGATATATTGGTCCGTTTGAGATTTTGGAGAGGATCGGAGCAGTCGCTTACCGTCTAGCGCTACCACCAGCTTTGACGAGTATACATGATGTGTTCCATGTGTCTATGCTGAGGAAGTATGTGCCAGACTCTTCACATATTCTGTCAGATGTGTCAGGTTCCATTCAACCTGATGCTACTTACGCAGAGGTTCCGGTACGGATTTTGGATTACAAGGAACGACAGTTGCGGAACAAGGTTGTGCGACTTGTCAAGGTCGGGTGGAGTCACCATACCGACGAGGAGGCGACTTGGGAGCTCGAGGAAAAGATCAGAGCTCAATACCCCCACTTGTTTACTTAAGGTACGTGAGGTATATTTTTAGTACTTATGGTATTTCTTACTGGTTATGCATCTGAGTAGGAAATTTGGGGACCAAATTTTAATTAGTGGGAGAGAATGTTAAATACTGGAAAATTTAACAGGTAAATTTAATGGCCAAAGAATTAAGGAAATAATCCTAGAAATTTTTTGAGATTTTTAGGGAATTTTAGGAATTTTTTCGGAATTTTTCTAGATTTAAACGGACTCCGTACGAGATTTTTACGGGGATAAAATAGATATGCTTTATTTAAGGGGTATTAACCTAAATCGGAAGACCTAAGTTTCTATTTTCTAATTACTTTTTTTTTCCCCGCCGTGCCGCGACCCCTCTTTCCCTTTCCCCTTCGGCAGTTCGTCCGCACGACCTTCTCTCCGCTGACAGCCCATTTCTTCTCGCGTCGAAGCCATTCCCTCCGCTGCCCGACGCCGAAATCGGCCATCCCTCTGCAAGCGCCGGCGGCATCTGCCTTCCGCCGCTGCTTCACTTCTTCTTGCGCCTGAGCTTTCTTTTGTCGCGTTTGCAGCCATTAGCCAACGTCGGGATCACACGGATCTCTTCTGCCCTAGACGGCGTGTTCGTCGGACTTCTCTACCCTAGACGACAAGAGCCGAGCCCTCTTCTTTGCGTCGCCACCCACAGTCCCCGGCCACAGGATTCTCGCCGGTTCCTCACCGACGACGCTCGCCTTTCCGGTGCTTAGGCTGCCGTGGATACCCTATTCGCGCTGTCCACAACCGTGCTCGCCGACGCCTGCAGCCACCGGACCGCCGTTGTTTTCCCCCTTTGCTATGATTCTGGCCGGAGGTTCGCCGTAGCCAGGGAATTAGGGCAGAAGCAGATTCGTTTCTCCGGTGAACTAAGCGACTGGGAGGTTGCAATCATAGGTATATCATGAGTTATCTACTATTGGTATGTTGGTTAATTTGGAGAGGATCGATTAGTGGGCTATGGGTGGATGTGTCGGCTATGAGCTTGATTGGTCGATTTGAGGCTAATTCTGGTGTTATTCAGTTGATCGGTATGGTATTCGGAGGATATGGGATTTGGGTACATTGGTGATGAATTAGGTTAGGTGATTAGGAATTTATTTGGGTACATTGGTTGGAACAATAGTTGGATAAATTAAAAGCCAGTAAATTTTATTTATTTGGCTTAGGTTGTTAAAATGCAGGTTAAACCAGGTTTAATTGATTAATTAGCTTATCATTAATTAATCAAAAAATTTATCAATTGATTTAGTGGTCTAAATTAATTGTATGGATATTTGTGGACAAGGAAAATTGGAAATTTGATTTGGGTTAATCGGGTTATGAAGGAAATCGATTAATTATTCGATTTGTCGGTGAATTGCATTTTTGTGCTTAACAAAGGTTATGCTATATGCGAGTTTGATCCGGTAGGTCCCGATCGTGTGATTTGGTTCTTTTGCGGATATATATTGGTGGTATTTTGACTTATCTTTTAGATATAGTCATTGTTGATATGCTAGTTAGGATAGCTTACAATAATTTTTCATGTTTATATGCCTGGTATGCTTTTGGTGCCTACTTGATACATGCATGTGATAGGATATGATTATATTTCCCTGTTTGATTTGGATCATAGTACATGGATTAGGGATATGTACATATTGATTGTACATATTATTCGGATAGGTGTTTTGAGTAGGATTTACATGCTTTAGTATCATGCACCATTTTCGCATGATTGCATGCAGGTTCCTTTATTGTTGAGTCCATGACTAGTTACATGGCCTGCACACACTGCCACTCATGGGTTAGTGGTACATCAGGAGGGTGTGTGCAGTTGCTCTGTCAGGCTCCGCTGGTCCGCTCATGGGTAGCGATGAGGCAGCGTGGTAGCGGGCAGGGATCCCTCCTCTGGTCTATGACATCGGGAGATGAGAGCTTAGCTCCCCCACTCTGTTTGGGGCAGGAGGATAGGTGTACTCCGACAGCATCCTGTCCACTCGGTCACTCAGGAGCAGTGATGGCAGAGTGCACAGTTGTCATAGCCCTACCCACTCGGCTTCACCATCGCATGTGTGGTGGTAGCGTCGGGGGGTGACCATGTCATTTGCACGACATGCACTTTGCACGGATTGCATTTGTATTGTGTTTGTTGCATTTTTATTTATGCCTTGGATGTTGCATATGATTGTCATGCATACAGGATACATGTTTGTATATGGTGATGACTCTTATAGTAGGGCACATGCTCCTATATCAGGGTAGGAGATTCAGGTGAGTACAATCCTTTTGCATTTATTTCTTGCTTACCCTTTATGTGAGACTGTACTGGCATGATTTTTATTGTTAGATATACCTTACTTGCATATCGACTATATCCGCTAAGTTCTTTGAACTTATCCCGTTGATTTATATCTATTTCAGGATGAAGCTGTCAGGAGAGTGCAGCTGCCGGACCCCACTCGTCGTAAATGTTTGTTTTGGATTTTTGTTTTATGGTATCTGGATTTTGATTAGAGGACATGTATAGGATTGGAGATTGATGGTTGTATTTGTGCATTTTTGGTGTTCTTATGGACTTCTATTTCGGTTTTGTTGGATTAGTTTTGGTGAGTATTCCTGCCCAGATGGCAGAAGGGGTAAGTATTATTGTGATAGATATTTATCATTTATCTTGGTAGATGGCCTGAGGCCAAATTATATAATTGCGTGTGTGTTTGGATTCCGGTCGTGTTGACCGATGTATTGTGGCCGTGTAGACCTTGTATATAAGTTTGGTATTGTCACTCGTACAGGGGAGATGCTGCCGAATTTTCGTCTGGTGGGGTCTCCATTGGGGCGTGACATGTTGATTATGGTGTATGAGTTAGGGAGTTGCTAATATGGAAGGTGAGTTAATATGGAAATCCTAATGGGATTTGGTTAGATGTACAAGTGAGAGTTTCTAATGCGTAATCAATAAAAGAATTGCGAATATAGAAACTGTATAGTAGTAATTTAGCACGTTGTGTGGTTTGGATTTGATGATAATTATGTGTTATGCAAGTTTCGGTCACGAGACCAATCTACGGGGGTGAAGAGTTCATGATTTCGATCATTATAGCAGGCGAGTATTTTGACTTATCTTTTTGATATAGTCATGTTGATATGCTAGTTAGTATAGCTTGCAATAATTTTCATGTTTATCTGCCTTGTATGTTATTGTGCCTACTTGATACATGTATTTGATCAGATTATAGTTATACCTTTTCTGTTTTACTTGGATCATAGATATGTACTTATTGGTTGTGCATATTATTCGGATAGGTATTTTTGTTGGTATTACATGCTTTAGTATCATGCACCATCTTGCATGATTGCATGCTGGCTGGACGAGGTTCCTTTGTAGTTGAGCCCGCAGCCAGTTACATGGTCTGCACACGCTGCCACTCATGGGTTAGTGGTACATCAGGAGGGTGTGTGCAGTAGCTCTGTCATGCTCCGCTGGTCCGCTCATGGGTAGTGTTGAGTCAGCGTGGTAGCGGGCAGGGACCCCTCCTCTGGTCTACGACAGCGGGAGATGAGAGCTTTGCTCCCCCACTCTGTTTGGGGAAGGAGGATAGGTGTACTTCGACAGCATCCCGTCCACTCGGTCACTCAGGAGCAGTGATGGCAGAGTGCACAGTTGTCATAGCCCTACCCACTCGGCTTCACCATCGCGTGTGAGGCGGCTGACTGGCGTCAGGGGTGACCATGTCATTTGCACCGCATGCATTTTGCATGGATAGCATTTGTATTGTGTTTGCTACATTTTTATTGCTGCCTTGGATGTTGCATATGATTGTCATGCATACAGGATACATATTTGTATATGGTGATGACTTTATTTCTTCTAGTATGGCACATGCTCCTATATCAGGGTAGGAGATTCAGGTAAGTACAGTCCCTTTTGTATTTCTTTCTTGCAGACCCTATATATATGAGACTGTACTAGCATGATTGTTATTGTTAACTATATCTTACCCTGCATATCGACTATATCCGCTGAGTTCTTTGAACTTACCCCGTTGATTTATATCTATTTAAGGATGAAACTGTCAGGAGAGTCCAGTTGCTAAACCCCCTCGCCGTAATAGATTATTAGTTATTGATTTATGGTTTTGGATTTGGACTAGAAGATATGTTTAGGTCTGGTGTTGGATTTATGTATTTGTGGATATTTGGTATGTCCTTATGGACCTATATTCTGATTTTATTTCGATTGGATTTGGTTGAGTATTCCTGCCCAGATGGAAGAAGGGGTAGGTTTAGATGTGATAGACTTCATTTATTTACTATGATTGTTGGCCTGAGGCCTATTTATGACATGCGTGTGTTGTTTGGATTCCGGTTGTGTTGACCGATGTATAGTGGTCGTGTAGGCCTTGTATGTTAGTTTCATATTGTCACCCGTACAGGGGAGATGCTACCGGATTTTTTTTGTCGGGCGGGGACTCCCTTGGGGCATGACAATTTATTTGGTCTCAGAGCCAGGTTCCGAGTTTCCTTAGGGTCTTTGGGTTTTCGGAGTTTGCCACGTTTGGTAGGTTAACTAGGGTATTTTCGGAGTTGTACAGATTTTCGATGATTTTTATGTTTCGAAAATTTGAGGTATTATTGACGAGGTCAATTTGGGGATTTGGCGATGATAGGACATCTCCAGACGGCTAACAGGTGAATAAATTCTAGAAAATTTTCTAGATTTAGTGCATATTTGTATTGGTTATATTGGTTATACAGTGGTATCATGTTTTGTCTAGTATTGTTTTAACTTTATATCTGTTAGACTGTTAGATTTTTAGGTTGTTGGTTTATCATTAGCATATGGTTATTAATTGCTATTACTGTTGTACGTAGCTAGTTATCATTGTGATATAAATGTTTAGATATTATTGGTCAATGTTTACTTCTTAATTTTTGGACTAGTATTAGGATTGGACTAGTTGAATAATATGAATAAGATGGATAAATTCGTAGAAGGTATATATATAGGTTCTTTGACTCTCAGATCCTAATGCATGAGGACATGATTACATTGCTTACGTAGTGTAGGGTATATATAGGCACCTGATGCTTTATTTAGTATTGCCTTGACTTTGTTCTGGCATGACCTTTTAGTTATACCCTAATTAATTTCAGCCATTGATTCCCGTTAGTGTGACTATGCTGTCGTTTATTAGACAGCATGTTATATGTTTATAGGGTTATTTGTTTTTGCAGTGGATACCATGATTAAGACTAGTAGAGGTAGAATAACTTAGATGAGGTTATTCTGTAGGAGCGGATCTCAGGAATGAAACAACATTAGTGGAACCCTAGGTGTTGGAACCCTAGGTGTTGAACCCTAGGCGTAATGACCCGGATGTGCATATTGGTATATGTTTATCCATTTACTATTTCAGTGATATGGTGATCGGACCAGTAGAGTTCGTATGATTAGGATGTGATTAATCCTTCGAGGGTATATAACGTTGTGCATATCTATTGGCTGCCAACTATATCACCCATTCGTGGTTGAGAAAAAGTTTATAGTAGTGTTTCCCTATAGGTGCTTTGTATATTGTGGTCAATCATGCCTCCCAATCATGGTTGAGATGATCTACTGTAAGGTTATATTCTTGCGTTATTCGTTCGGAGTTGGTGATAATCGGATTCATATGATGCCTGTAGCTAGATAGCTACTTTACAGGTTAAGTACCCACGAGATCTGTTCGTGGTAGCATGTTGTAGCATGCATGATTGAACTGGTAGAATGGTATAATTTAGGCTTAACCCTCTTGCCGTGCTTGTTAGTAGAGGGGTTGTCTTTATTGACCTTGATAGGTGTTTCCTGTTAGCTGGGATGAAACCTTATAAGCAATCGTCTCGACGTGTTTGTTAGTGGACTTGTGATTTTTATTGACTTTGATAACCGATCATGTTAGAAGGGTTGGAACCCTAGACTTAACCATCTCGACTTATTTATTAATAAGTCGATGATCTTTACCGACTTTGGTAAACATTTCGTATTAGAGGTGTTGAAACCCTCGCTTGACCGCCTCAATGGGCTTAATTGTAGATCGATGATCCTTATCGATTTTGATAGACATTCTATGCTAGATGTATTGGATAACCCTAGGCTTAACAACCTAGGATAATCGACTGCTCACGCGACCTATTGGTGGTAGTACGCTAGTGCATGCAGTCAATAATTAGATATCTATATACTGCCTATCTATCCACGAGTCTCATTCGTGGTAGCATATAGTTGCGCGTAGACCATGCTATTGATTTTTGGCCCATGGGTTACGTTCGCGGTAGCTCATAGATAGTTCCCTTTTTGTGCGAGAGCCACGAGACTTTGTCGTGGTATCTGGATGTGCACTGCTTGTTGCAGTGGTTGTGTATGTTGCGGGTATATTTGTTATACTGCTGATCAGGAAAGTTGCAGACTGATATTGGTACTCTGAGGGTTGGGTTACTCTAGCTTGTTCCCTGTGACTTCCACGATGTGCATTATGATTATGCACTATCATCTATACATCCACAGAGTGGTAGTACTCACCCCCTCCTCACTTATCCTCTAGGTTAACTGATGGAGGACGTGTCCGGTTGACCTACCTTCGTGTCGCTCAGAGAGTCCCTTGCCGTGCTTGTCCCACTACATCGTCGAGATGCCACTTTATTTACTTTATTGGTATTGCATTTTATTTATGCACTTTAGATTTTGTTGCAGTTTGATTTGGTGTCAAAAAACTATTTTACTTTAATTGATATATGTTTAGTCGTGCATGCATGCAGTTAATTAAAATATTTGTATATCTATTAATATTTTGAGGTTTTTACCAGATCTGGTCCATGTATTTCTGAATATTGTCACTAAGGGGCTCCTCCGTCACTTGGATGATGGGTATGCCCCCGGGACGTGACAATTTTATTGGTTTATGATTTTGGTTTGTGGGTTTTGTGTTTCGAGGATTTGATTTTCCTTGGATTTTTGGGAGTTCTCGTGTTTTGGGACCAGGCAAGCTGAAGGATATCTCTGAGCTATAGGAAAAGTATTGTCTTTAGTGGTTATTGTACTTTAGTGGTTAGGAAAAGTATTGACCTAGTGAAATTGCCCCTACTCATGGTCGGGGACGAGGTCGATGACGTATTGACCTTGTGGAACCTAACGATGATTTCAAAAGTACGGACTCTGTAGAGGTGCCGACTGATGTCGAATTAGGAAGCTATGGATTTGGCCTACTAGCCACCAATTTGAAGGACAAGGAGTAAACCCTCAGAAAAATATCAGTCCCTACTAATAGTGATTTGGTTATGGATAAGGCGTGTATGGCTACACTGGTCAAGACGATGAAAGATCATTTTACCTTATTATAGGAGGTGTTGGATGGGATATTTATCTGTCCCAGTATTTTTCTAGAGAAGATCCGAAACTCTTTGTTAAAAGAGAGATGAACCTTTGAGGTTATGCATCGATTATCGATGATAGAATGCGGTAGTTGTGGAAGGAAATGAATATCCTTCATTGTGGATAGAGGATCTATTTAGATCAACTATAGGACACCGGTGTATACTCTAGGATTGATCTATGACTGGTGTGATGATATTGTAGTGACATGGTGTCATACAATTATCATTGCCGTTGTGATGATTGTTATATCATCAGCCTAGAGTAAAGAGAATGCAAGTGTGTAGCGATGACAATGGCATACTTGGTATGAATTGTATGAGCTTTTGAATATCTTATTAGACTTATTGACGACTTAGTCATCTAGGGATTTGGGAAGTCATGTATTCTAGACACGATTGGATTAGTTGTGGTCGTTGGAGTTGCGTAACTTGCCCACTGTTGATGGTGGTAGTTGGAGTTGCGCACTTGGCCATCGTAGATGGTGGTTTCCTTGTATTGATTTGATTATTACCATAGATGTGGATAGGATGCTTTAGCGGTACTACAATCGCTGACTGGTTGAACCAGGAAGGTGATGGAATTTACTTGGTCTGAAGCTTGTGAAACTAGTTTCAGGGCTCAGAAGATGGTTGACTTTTACACCAGTGTTGATTAATCATTCTGGTGTGGATGGAAGGGTAGTGGACATGGATGCATCATTTTAGGGATCGGAGCAGTTCCGATGCTATTGAATAAGACATATCCTAAGCTTACGGCAGTTAATGAATTGCGAGATAAGTCGTCATATATATGACGAGGACTCAGCAGTTATTATGTTGTTTCGTAGAGGTGAGGAGCAGAAATGCTCATGGAGTTTTGGCTAGCTACTGGATAGCTACTATAGAGTAGCTGGAACACGAACTGTTGTAATAAGGAAGTTTGGTCGCAATAGCCTCCCATGCACTTACAGAGTGTGTGGTGGGGTTGATTTTGGACGGTAGATGGACAGTCTGAGCGGACCATTTAAACTCTAGAGGATTTGTTGAGGTCTTGTGTTATGGATTTCGAGGGCAACTGGGAGGACCACTTGCCATTAGTGGAAATTGCCTAACAACAGCTATCATTCGGTTATCCCAATGACCCCGTTTGAAGCATGGTATGGTAGACAGTGTCGTTCACCCACCCTCTGGGAGGAGGTTGGGGAGGCCCAGTTTCTAGGACCTCAGAGAGCTCATCATGAGGTAGAGTTGATCTGAACTATCAGACGTAGGATGACAGAGGTGCAGGATCGTCAGAAGAGTTATGCGGATCGGAGACGGAGACCTCTGGAGTTCTCTATTGGTGATCATGTATTCCTGGGAGTCTCACCCATGAAAGGGGTGAAGAGATTTGGCCTCCATGGTAAGCTAGCTCCTAGATATATTTGTTCGTTTGAGATTTTAGAGAGGATCGGAGCAGTCTCTTACCGCCTAGCGCTACCACCATCCTTAAAGGGTATTCATGATGAGTTTCGTGAGTCCATGCTGAGGAAGTATGTGTCAGACCCTACATATATTTTGTCAGGTGTGTCAGGTTCCATTAAACCTTATGCTACTTACGAAGAGGTTTCGGTACGGATTCTGGATTACAAAGAATGACAGTTGCGGAACAAGATTGTGTCACTCGTTAAAGTCAGGTGGAGTCACCACGCTGATGAGGAGGCTACTTGGGAGCTTGAGGAAAAGATCAGAGCTCAATACCCCCACCTGTTTACTTAAGGTATGTGAGATATATTTTCAGTACTTGTGGTATTTCTTACTCGTTATGCATCTGAGTAGGAAATTTGGGGACTAAATTTTTATTAGTGGGGGAGAATGTTAAATACGGAAAATTTAAAATACTAAATTAAATGGACAAAGAATTTAAGAAAATAATCCTGAATTTTTTTTGGGATTTTTAGGAAATTTTAGGGTTTTTTTCCGGATTTAAACGAAGCCTGTACGAGATAATTACGGGGATAAGAAAAACAGGCTTTTAAAAGGGCCTGTTTAGATGCATAAATAGGATAAATTAACCTAAGTTATAATTATTTAACCTAGGTTTATATTTTCTCCCAATTTTCTTCGACGCCGCTCCACATGACATGACCATTCCTCTTTTGTTTTTCCACTCGCGATTTCCCCGATTCTTCTTCTTCACAAATCTCGCCGTCGCAGCCTTCTCCTCCCTCTCAGTTTCTCGCGCGCTCATCGTCCACAGCCGCCGACGCCGCATCCACCACTGGGAAGCACATGTTCATGGCCCAGTACCTCATCGACTCATGTGGCTTCGACCAGGAGAAGGCCATCAAGGCCTCGCAGCTTCTCAACGGCATCCAATCCCGGCAGCCTTGCCGACGCCGTTGCCCGAGTCTTGCAGTCTCCTTCTCTCGCAAGCACCGCCGCCGTGCGCCCATGCCCTGCAGCTCTGACTTCCCCATGCCCCAGGCCACCGCGAGTTGCCATGCACCGCTGCCGCCTTCATCCATGAGCCGGTGTCGTCCTTCTGACGGGGGAAGAAGCGAAGCCATGGTGGAGACGAGGCAACCCTCTTTCGGACTGTTTCCCTTCGTCTTCGAAACGATCGAAGGAGGAGGCAGGGCTCTTTCCCAAGGGGCAGCGGGAGTAGTCCGATAAAGGGTCGGCACCAATGGTTGAACGGTTGAACTCCGATCAGCCTGGTAAGGACCCCTCGACAGGGGTCGTTCTCAAACTAGTCTGCACGAGCCATCGGTGAGGTATCAGTCGCTGGTATGTCACGATCTGTCTCTTTCTCTTCATCCGTTGGTGTTTGATTTTTGTGTTTTGTCCATGTTTATGGGTCGGATGCATTGCTGTCGACTATGTGTTTGTATTAGGTCGACTGTGAAGGTGGCAGTGAGTTGGCCGGCTGTGAAGGCTGTGAACAACTGTGGGTGGGCAGTGCATGGCTGTGAAGTGGAGTGTGGGTTGGCTGTGAAAGGGTTGTCGATGGATTGGTATTGTCCGGAGCTTGGTAAGCTTGATCTATCTTCTCTTTTTATTAGCTGTAAGTTGGTAGATTATGGGTTGTTGGCTGTGAGGTTTAGGATGGAAATGGGTAAGCTAGAAATGGTTGTAAACGGTTGTGAAGGCTAAAAGGGGTGTTGATTATGGTGTATGAGTTAGGGAGTTGCTAATATGGAAGGTGAGTTAATATGGAAATCCTAATGGGATTTGGTTAGATGTACAAGTGAGAGTTTCTAATTCGTAATCGATAAAAGAATTGCGAATATAGAAACTGTATAGTAGTAATTTAGCACGTTGTGTGTGTTTGGATTTGATGATAATTATGTGTTATGCAGGTTTCGGTCACAAGACCGGTCTACGGGGGTGAAGAGTTCATGATTTTGATCATTATAGCAGGCGAATATTTTGACTTATCTTTTTGATATAGTCATGTTGATATGCTAGTTAGTATAGCTTGCAAGAATTTTCATGTTTATCTGCCTTGTATGTTATTGTGCCTACTTGATACATGTATTTGATCAGATTATAGTTATACCTTTTCTGTTTTACTTGGATCATAGATATGTACTTATTGGTTGTGCATATTATTCGGATAGGTATTTTTGTTGGTATTACATGCTTTAGTATCATGCACCATCTTGCATGATTGCATGCTGGCTGGACGGGGTTCCTTTGTAGTTGAGCCCGCAGCCAGTTACATGGTCTGCACACGCTGCCACTCATGGGTTAGTGGTACATCAGGAGGGTGTGTGCAGTAGCTCTGTCAGGCTCCGCTGGTCTGCTCATGGGTAGTGTTGAGTCAGCGTGGTAGCTGACAGGGATCCCTCCTCTGGTCTACGACAGTGGGAGATGAGAGCTTTGCTCCCCCACTCTGTTTGGGGCAGGAGGATAGGTGTACTCCAACAGCATCCTGTCCACTCGGTCACTCAGGAGCAGTGATGGCAGAGTGCACAGTTGTCATAGCCCTACCCACTCGGCTTCACCATCGCGTGTGAGGCAGCTGACTGGCGTCAGGGGTGACCATGTCATTTGCACCGCATGCATTTTGCATGGATAACATTTGTATTGTGTTTGCTACATTTTTATTGCTGCCTTGGATGTTGCATATGATTGTCATGCATACAGGATACATATTTGTATATGGTGATGACTTTATTTCTTCTAGTATGGCACATGCTCCTATATCATGGTAGGAGATTCAGGTAAGTACAGTCCCTTTTGTATTTCTTTCTTTCAGACCCTATATATATGAGACTGTACTGGCATGATTGTTATTGTTAACTATATCTTACCTTGCATATCGACTATATCCGCTGAGTTCTTTGAACTTACCCCGTTGATTTATATCTATTTAAGGATGAAACTGTCAGGAGAGTCCAGCTGCCAAACCCTCTCGTCGTGATAGATTATTAGTTATTGATTTATGGTTTTGGATTTGGACTAGAAGATATGTTTAGGTCTGGTGTTGGATTTATGTACTTGTGGATATTTGGTATGTCTTTATGGACCTATATTCTGATTTTATTTCGATTGGATTTGGTTGAGTATTCCTGCCCAGATGGCAGAAGGGGTAGGTTTAGATGTGATAGACTTCATTTATTTACTATGATTGTTGGCCTGAGGCCTATTTATGACCTGCGTGTGTTGTTTGGATTCCGATCGTGTTGACCGATGTATAGTGGCCGTGTAGGCCTTGTATGTTAGTTTCATATTGTCATCCGTACAGGGGAGATGCTGCCGGATTTTTTTTGTCGGGCGGGGACTCCCTAGGGGCGTGACACTCCATATCAAAATTAAATTCTTCATCTTCATCTTCATTAATTTTACTTGCATCAACATCGATCACAACGTCGTTGGGATCTCGTAACATTGAACTATTATATTCTTCGATCTGAAATGTATTCACAACTTCATCTTGCTGACATGCTATGTCTTCCCAACGTTCCTTAATTTTTTTTCGTGCTTTTGTTTTACAAATAGTCCACCAATAAATTTTGTCACGTTTCAAACTAGGGTATGAAGCATAAAAATATTTGAATCGCTTGATGTGCCAACACAAATGGTTCATACATCTTATATATTTTTTTATGATTTATTTCAACCAAATTAAACTATAGATTCACCTTCATGCCTTTGACAGGGTCAAACTAAAGACACTAAATAAAACAATTCGCAAATCTGAGCCAGAGTACTCTACCTCTATAATTTCATCTAGCAAACCATAAAAAATCATTCCTTACACCTCCATCATTAGATGATTGAACACAAACCCCATATTCATTATAGTTTTTCCTATTCCATATGCTTGAGTATTAAAATTATATCCATTTATGAAATATACTGACCAAGTTTTCACCATTGATTTTGGACCTTATGACAAATGGATTAATAATTTTTTTCTCAATGTGATCTTGATTATCATGAACCTAAAGTCAAATAAATATGTGTTAAAGTTAAGATTTACCCAATTTATTATTATAAACTACTTATATATTTTTTGAACCATAGTGCAAATTCTTCATCGCAGAAACGATCAAACTCATGTGTCGGAAGCTCAGAATATAAGTTTTGGAAAATCCTACCATAAAATAATTATAACACGAACAATAATTTAGAATATAAGAAATACATAATATAGCATATATATACTAACTCAAAATACGCGTTACTTCTGGATAATTCAGTAAAATATATGTGCGGGTTGCTCGCCATTCTCGATCAGTTAAGTATCTATGTGTACAAGATCCACTCGGTCGACCAAGGTAGTTAAAAAATTGAGAATGCCTCTAAATTTAGATCGACAAGACCCTCGTCATTTCTTCCTGCTCTTTGCCTTTTGCATTGAACGTGAGGTTCAAAATAATATGATGCAAAAGTTGTAACTTCCTCCACAATATATGCATTAGCAATAGAAGTCTCAACATATGCTTTATGTTTCACTTTTTTTTTCAAGTGATAGAGGAATCTAATAGTAATAAAATAAAATATATTAGAAAATAACATTAACTAAAATTAATCAATTTATAATGCACTAACAACCATCAAATAAAATGAAAAGTTCACCTTTCAAATGAATACATCCATCGAAATTGAATAGGACCTCCAACTTTGGCTTTATATAACAAGTGAACCAAAAGATGTTCCATTGAATCAAAAAATGACGATGAAAATATTCTTTCTAAATTACACAAAATGATTGAAATGTCCCTCTCTAATGTCTCCATGTGTGAACGACTCAATATTGTCAAGAAAATATCATGAAGGAAAATGCTTAACTCCGTAATGACACCCCATACAAAATTTGGTAACATTTCCTTAAAAGCAATATATGACAGTCATGACTTTTCAAACCAATCAATTTGCATTCCTTCAAATCGATGCATCTTCCAAGATTAGAGACATAACCATCAGAAAATCTTAATGATTTCAACCATTCACAAATAATCCGTCTCTGATCCTAATTCAATGTATAAACTGCTTTTGGCTTTGATCCCCTATTATTATTTTTATTTACATCAGGTATCAGGTATGATTTCTCTTCCCTACTAGTCCTGATGGCCAACCGACCTGACCCCACAACTAGCGCCACCGAATGACGAGGTTGAATCAGGGTGACACATGGGCAGTGCACGTTGGAAACCCATGTGACACCAGGAAGGATCGACAACGCCGAGACAGGGGGGTATCGAGCACCACTGCTGAAGGGCGGAATCGACCCCTGGAAGTACGGAGGGGAGTCTCTTGATTAACCAATGCGCTGTTGCCCTAGGGCCCCCTTACTATTTTCATTGACATCAAGAGTTGATCGTTTACAAATGAGATGCATATCTTTTCTTGCATTCAGATTATCTTTTATTTTTCAAGTAATATCCATCACTATATCTATCAGATTATCAAAAAGATTCTTCTCAATATGCATTGCATCGAGATTATGATGAATCAAATGGCTTTGCCAATACGATAAATCCCAAAACATACTCCATTTAGTCCATTTATATGTACTTCCATACCCATATGTTGTAATATTTGGATCTTCAATAACAGATGGAAAGTTAAGCACTCTATACCATATGCATTCACCGGTTAATCTCAATGGTGGAGGTGTTTTTTCAATCCTATTCTTAGTGAATTCTTCTTTATTCCTTCTGAATTTATGATTTGGTGGTAAAAATTATCTATGACAATCAAAATAACTCGCCGTCTTTTTATGTTTCAATCTGAATAACTTTGATCTCTCCATACATATTGGACATCCTAAAATCCCAACAATACTCCATCCCGATAACATACCATAAGTAGGAAAATCATTTACGATATAAAGAAGCGCAACTTTCATTATAAACATATGATTAATATGAACATCATATGTGGAAACACTCTCATTCCATAGTTGTTTGAGCTTCGTAATTAGTAGTTGCAAGTAAATATCTATTAACTTCTTTAAATTTTGTTGGTCAGGAACAATCAATGTTAAAAACATATATGATATTTTCATACACATACCGAGTGGTAAATTATACAGAGTTAAGATAATTTACCAACAAGAATAAGTTCTTCCAGATTTGCCAAATGGAGCAAATCCATCAGCATAGAGACATAATCTAATGTTTCGAGTCTCATTCGCAAACTCAAAATATGTTCTATCAAAATTTATCCATGCCTCTGCATCTGATGGATGATACATTAGCCCTTCCTCTATTTCATGTTTTGCATGCCAAGTCATGTGTTCAGCAGTGACATTTGATGCATAAAGTCTTTGCAATCTAGGAGTTAAAGGCAAATAGAATATTTGTCTGTATGATTTTCATCGCTTATTATAACCCAATCTCATGGTACTCTTGTACCTACATTGATTATAGAATTTACAAATCTCTACATCTGCATTATCTCCTTAATATAGCATACAACTATTTCTACAAACATAAATTCTTTCTACCGGAAGACCTAATTCTTTCACAAGTTCTATCATATTGTAAAAATCATTGGGCTTTATGTGATCACATGGCAATACTTCTCCAATAACTTGAACAAAATCATTAAAACAATCTTCAAACACATTATATTCAGCTTTAACATTCAATAATCTTGATGTTAGAGATAATTTAGTGTGACTGTCACAACTATACCATATGGGTTCATCTGCAGCTCTCAATATTTCTTAAAATTAGAGATATGGTTCGTTGTTTACATTTTCATCAACACCTATTACTTTTACATCCTCCAATGGCGATGAATAACTAGTATACACGTGTTTAAATGTTTGAGAATAACTAGAACTTGTAGCGCTCGGTTGGTAATCAAATTATGACCCACTGCATCAACTATCATTCCCTAATGTGGTTGGAATTGATCATAATATCTTTGATCTCCACTAACTGACCTTTATATGTTTCATCCAACCTCTTTTTCGGATATGAATAGTTCACCATGATATGTCCAATTATAATAATTTGGGGTAAAACCAAATCTACAAAGATGTTCTCAAACTTTATCATACTGAAAAAATTTACCATTATGACACTTTTTGCACGGACACCTTAACTTATTCCCATCCATAAACTCAACATTACTATGAGTAAAATTCAAAAATTATTCAAGTCCAATAATAAATTCATCGGTTAAATCCCGACATTCAAGTAAGTTTTTTTTATACATCCAACTCCTTTCTTTCTCCATTGTTCCTATTTCTAAATTTATATCAAGGATTAATTATATTTTCATCATTTAACATCGATATTAATTGAACAATAAATTAGTACTCAAAACAAATTCTTCTAATACATATTTATTAGACTATAACATTTTGTATGATATTGAATTATAAATTATAACATATTAAATCGATAACAAAGTTTGTAATAAAAGAAATACATAAAATGACATTATATTGTAAAATGATAATTGTAAAAATTTTGAATTGAAAGTACCTTCACTGGTGGAAGCAACCGATGAACTAACAGTAGAAGGTTGTACCTACTGATCACCAAAAAGTATGAACAAATGCGCGACAAACCTAAAAGAGACAAAATATTTAATTACAAATTATATTAAACATTAAACAATTTAATAAATTAAAATGATGTGTTAACCGGATAAACTGCATGACCTACTAGCCACCTTGTTGTTGTGTCACGACCGGGGGGGGTCGAGGATGTCATATGGCCACAAGTCGTTCCCACTGCCCATGCGAAGAGGGGGGGGGGTCTGAGGGTGTCGGTGACATGCTATCGTGTGCATCGGGGGGAGTGGGTCGTTTCCCCACACGTGCCATGCCGGGGGTCGCCTCGCACGACGCCGAGTATCGCCATGTAGGGCGACGGCGTCCGTCGGGAGGTGTTACCCCGGCGATAGGGGTGATGATCCCGCAGCAGGGACAACGGCAGGCCTTGCCCTCGCGATAGGGGCGGCACCCTTGTGACAGGGTAGATGCCTCCACGACAGATCTAGCTATCCACCGCCATATTTGCGCGATCCGGTGGTGGATGGTTGGATTTTGAGAGATGGGAGGAAAGGAGAGGTGTATCGGAGGGAGGAGCCCGAGGCAAGCTCGAGAAGGGAAAGAAGGAGGAGGGATTAAAATTATATGGGAGTTTGCGACGAAAACTTTTTCGTTGCCAAATTCATCGTAAATCTGCGATGAAAATATAAATTCATTGTAGATTTTGTGATGAATATGGAATTTGTCGTAAAATTTTTCGGTAAGATGGCCCCGACAATCATCGTGATTTTTTCAAAAAAAAATTCAAATGAGGGATGAAAATATTTCGTTGGAAATTTTGTTGCAAAATTTGCCACGAATCGATTTTCATCGCAAATGTTGCAACGAATCCATTTTTGTCACAAATTTTGCAACGAATTTATAATTTCATCACAAAAATTTCAATGAGTTTGATTTTTTATCACAAATTTGGCAACAAAAGGTATGTTCGTCGTAAAGTTCGCGATGAATTTGGCGACAAAAATTGATTTGTTGGAAAATTTATGACGAATAAATAGTTTGTTGCTCATTTTGTGACAAAATATTTTTGTCGTAAATTTCGTTACTATTTGTTGCAAATTTACAACAAATTTTTTTTCGTTGCAAAAATTTGTCATTTTTTTAATGTATTTTTGTAGTGAATGAAGGAAGTGAGACTCCCATGTTCGGATCAAGAGAACCAGACACCAGATAGGAAGTCCAATTAGGTTAAGAGGACCAAACAACTGGCAAGAAGTCCAGTTGGGTCAGAAGGGCCAAACAATTGATAGGAAGTCTAGCTCGATCAGGAGGACCAGATAGTTGACAAGAAGACCTGGTGAGTTGAGGATCATACATCAAACAAAGGAAGTCCTTTGAGGATGGATTGACTTGAGAGGGGCCCCATGTGGTCCTTGGTTTGGGGGGGGGGATTGTTGGTAGTATTGGGAATACAATCAAAGTCCCACATTGGTAAGGCATAGAAAAGATCATATGCTTATGAGATGAAAAGATATCTCCATTAGAATGAGACCTTTTGGGTATAACGCAAAAAAAAAAACCATGCAGGCTTAGGTCCAAAGTGGACAATATCATACCATTGTGGAGATATATGAATTTTATTTGCACCAACAAACCTTGTTCAGTGACACTAATATAATGTATGTGGTATCCCCATTATCTATCCACTAAGTGTCAGTAGGTACAGTGACAAAGTTGACTTCTAAACTAATTGAACTGAGAAGTTTATTACCAGACATTGCAGTTTTAATACCCTTACTCATATTGATGGTTCTTTTATGTTCAATGGTTTTAAAATCTTAAGTTATCAGAATGTTGATGTTATAGACAGATACTTTATTTGAACTAAATATGAAAAAGAGTATAACAATATAACCTCATGTGATTACCAAAAACATAAAGAGATAATAATAAATAATGCATATAATATGCATGTATGGGCAAAATATTGAGATATCAAATACAACATCACATTTAGTCTTTGGACTACAATATGATTTGTTAATGGTACTCTCTAAATTATAGCTCATGATAATTTTCATTGGCCACATCACGTGTCTTCCTTTGGGCCGACACATGATGTGAATAAATAAATTATCCTTTATATGAGCTATATTTGTTTGAGTCTATGGTTTACAATCCCTTTAGTCTACCACACAAAATGCCTTATTTTGGGCCGACACTCTGTGTACATTATTTATAACAAAATTTATCAAGATATTGATCTACCACACAAAGTGCCTTCCTTTGGCCGACATCTTGTGCATATGATCAACAGAATTTATTAAGCTATTGATTTACCACACAAAGCGTTGATGCAAGGGCACCAGCTAATCAAACCTAAATTTTGATAATGACAAAAGTTCAAAGTTAAGTCATATGTTATCTAATATGTTGTGCTTAGTGTGCAGAGTTTGAGTAGTCTTAGCTAAGGTCATAATATCAGATGCTAAGCTATAGGTAAGCTCCTTATGAGGAGTAATGGTAAGGTCACGTCCTCGATATGGGGACAACCTTAGACGTCGATCCGACTCAGGCTTTTAGAGGAATGCCAGAGTCGAGATCAGACAGTTTAAGATTGTCATGATTGCTTATGCTTGTATGTACTGTTCTAACTTTATGACGCAGACTCAGTACTATCTATCACAAGCTTTGGCCGAGCATCAAGTGTCATTCCCAAGCACTAAGTGTAATTGCTGAGCACCAAGTGTAATTGTCGATCACCAAGTGTCATTCACGAGCACCAAGTATCATTGCCGATTATCCTATACAATTCTCGAGCACCCTATTTTCCAGCCGACTACGAAGGAGTTACTACTTAGCAGTTGACTAATCGGTGCGACAATTGACTAATGTTGGTGGATCAGTTTTAAATGAAGGTTTGTTTGGATCATTCAAGAGATAAGTGCCACCTCATGATAAGATCCAAGTGAATAGGATCCAGATCTTGACCTTGTCAAAGCCGCACGTCTATAAAATAAGGGTTAGAGACAAACTCTATCTAATCAATCTTTTGGCTCAAGTGCCCGTGTCCTCACAACTTCACATACAACAACTTCTTGTGCCTCAACGTTACAAATGACGACCTTGCTTCTTCCTTAAGCTTCTTAATTGTCGGTATAAGTTTTAGTTTGGTGATTTTTCTTGTACTTAATTTCTTATAGGGAATAGTAAGGTTGTTACCGTATCCCTTACTTTTTGTAATCATCGCATATCTTACCTACAATGAGGAAGAGATTACTTAGTGAATTGCCCGACGAAAGTGATCGAGGATCGCGGGCCTTGGACTAGCAGCCATTAGGTTGTGAACCAAGTAAAAAGAAAGTGTGTTGATTTTATTTTTCCGCTGCGCTTTACCTTATTTTACAAACAAAAGAAAGTTTTTAAAATGCGCTATTCATCTCCCTCTAGAGCTCTTTCCGATCCAACAAGTGGTATCAGAGCGGGGTCGCTCAATTTTGGTCCAACCACCATTTTGAGTAATTTTTCTTTCTTTTTGGTTTTATTTTTGTGCATTTTTTTATTTCTTTCACACTACTAATCCAAGACAAAATCTTGGAAGTTTTTGTTGTTCTTGTCATTGTGAGGTTTTCGAAATAGCCCATCAAGAAGGATACAACACCGTCTGACCTCCATTTTATTATGGAGATGACTTCAGTTACTAGAAGGGTCAGATGGAGTGTTTCCTTAAAACACAAGTGGGCATGTGGATCATTATTCAAACCAGCTTTGATCTACCGACAAATGATCAAGGTAAGCTTTTGGATTGCGGTAAGTGGACCAATGCGATGAAGCGACAAATCGAAGTTGATGCAAAAAGCCACCTAGATTTTACAGTGTGGTCTGTCCAAGGAGGAGCTCAACCGCATCGATCCTTTCATCAGTGCCAAGGACCTATGGGACAAGCTCACCAAACTACATGAGGGGACCGTCGACACCAAGGTATGTAAGCGCGATCTACTACTTAATAAATTGTTTAATTTAAAAATACAGGATAATGAGACGGCAAGCCAACTCCATGTTGGGATCTAAGATATTATGAACGACCTCCACTCCATCGGACAAAAGATGGAGAACCGAAATGTTATAAGGTACACACTAAATTCCTTCCCTAGGACTACTTTGTGGGCATCCATGGTTGATGCTTACCAAGTGCCTAGAGATTTTTCTAAAATAAGGTTAGATGAGTTATTTTTTGAATTTGAGTTACATGAACATTCTAATTCGGCCTCGATCAAGAAAGGTATTTCTTTGCTTGCAGGACAAATGAAAGGACAAGACAAGCCTCCTCCCGAAGTTGATGAGTCCGATTCTGATTTGGACAAAGCAATAGAGCTAGAACTAGTCAACCTAGTTCGAAAACTAATCAAACAAAAAAGGAGACCGACTAAGTCAATGAAGGACAAAAAAATCCAGCGCATCTACATAAAATTACAAGTGCTACGAATGCAACAAGAAGGGGCACTTCATAGTCGAATGCCTGGAGCTAAGGACCCAGTGACCTCAACCCAAGAAAGCACTCAACGCAACATGGGAAGGATCTTTGGATGAGGAAGAACAAGGCCAAGTCAACAACTTGTTTCTCATGGCAAGACCTTCCTAATCTGAGTCTGAGTCCGAGGGTGACACCAAGTCCGAGTCTGAGTCTGAGGGCGACATTGAGTCTAAGTTCGAGGCAAGACACAGATCCATATCCAGTTCAAAAGGATCAATCAAGGTGAGTAACTCATTAATTAAAAATTTGTATGATGCAATTAAGTTTTTAAATAAAAAATTGACTAAGTCCGAGTCTAAGGTCGAGTCCCTACTTGAGGAGGTTAAACTCCTTAAGAAAAAGGCTAGTCTAACCTCTTTAACTAGTCAAGTTCAAAAGGGAAACTCAAGTCAAGTCAAAAAACTTGAGAAAGAAAATTCTCTCTTGAAAGAGCAAGTTCAAGAGTTAGGACAACATTGGAAAGATTCACATTGGGTTCAAAGGGTCTTGACATAATCCTTGGATCTTAAAGAGCCATGTATAACAAGGTCGGACTCGGGTTTAGATCAACGAATATATCATTCATTTCGCTTGTTAATCGTAATCATAGAAGAATCCAAGCATGGGTTCCGAAGTCAAGTTTAACATCACAACTAGGTTCAACCAAGTATTGAGTTCCCAAAGATCAAATCCACTTTGTGGATAGACCATATTGATTCAATGGTCCAAGGGGAGTCAATACTAAACTTGTATGCATGATAACTTGATTAGTTTAGTCTTTAATTTTGCATGCTTAGATTAATTTAATCGCTTAAAGTAGAATGGTTAGATAGGAAATGATTAATTAACTTTGACAACATAGTATTAGGATACGATGAGATGATAGTATGCTAGAAAAACCAAATCAAGTGTATTCGGATTAGATAAGGAGTATCTAGCTTGATGCACTTGGCTAAGTGGAACTGACTGAAGCTACCTTACCACATCCTAAACTAGTTAGACCAAGATTTGATCCTAAGTAATTAAGTGTATAATTTCTTAAGTTGACTTTGTCTAAGGAAGTGGTCATTGTTCCGATCAAAAAAGGCCCTGTGCCTCACCACAACCTAGAAGGCCTCTTTCAAAATATTCATTTAACTAACTAAAAGTTAAATTCGAATCTAACCCAAAGTTAATTAATTTCTAAAACTTTAAATTTAACTAAGTAAAATTGAATTCATCTCACAACACCTATAGGATAACTTGATTGATCATGTAGAAAGGGTGAGATGAAACCTACAATAAAAACACTTAAACCGATTCAAATTCCGATATCCAATCCAACTACTTTGTATGTAGGATCAATGGATATTGGACAGCGGGTGCTCCAACATATGATCGGAGAACAACTGAAGTTTACAAAGCTAAGTTTAAAAAACCTAGGGTTGGTAGCCTTCAAAAATAACGACAAACTCAAAGTCATCAGATCAGGTGATATTGAGCTAAACTCAAATTTTATAATACGCAAAGTCGTATTAGTAGAAAATTTTGAATTTAATCTTCTAAGTATTAGCCAGTTGTGTGATACTGGTTTTACGGTTACATTTTCATCAAATTAATGTCTAATTAAAAATATTAATTGCTCAAAAATCATACTTAGGGGAGTTAGGAACAATAATATTTATACAATAGAATTATCAAATTTCTCAATTAAGTGTCTTATGACACAACAAGAGGAAGTATAGTTGTGGCACAAAAGACTGGGTCACTCCCATCTAAGACTTATTTCAAAAATAAGTCACAATGGACTACTTAGAGGTCTACCCAAATTAAAAAATTTAGAAAACAAAGTATGTGATGCATGTCAACAAGGAAAACAAACTAAATCCTCATATAAATTGACTAATGTAGAGAAAACTAAAAGTATACTTGAGCTTCTACACATGGACTTGTTTGACTCACATGGAGCCAAGTCACTAAATGGAAGTTAATACTATTTAGTAATAGTAGATGACTACTCAAGGTTCACCTGGGTAAAATTCTTAAAACATAAAAAGGAAATTTTTGATCAATTCACTAATTTATGCAAATTATTATAAAATGAAAAGAACTTAAAAATTGAAAGAATTAGAAGAGACCATGGGGGAGGGGGAGTTTGAAAATAATAGGTTTACCGAATTTTGTAATCAAAATGGGTATCACCATGATTTCTCTTGCCCTAGAACTCCTCAATAAAATGGGTTAGTTGAAAGAAAAACTAGGACCTTACAAGAAGCTACTAGGACTATGTTAAATGAATATAGGTTACACGATAAGTTTTGGGCTGAGGCGGTAAATGCCGCTTGTTATGTCCAAAATAGAACTTTAATTATTAAACGACATAACAGAACTCCCTATGAAACATACTATAGTAAGATACCAAACATTAAATATTTTAAAGTCTTTGGTTGTAAAGTACATAGGAAAATTTGCTTCTAAACCATCAAGTGGCATATTTCTAGGTTATTCAACTATTAGTAGATCCAATAGGGTGTGTAATAATGACTCCTTAAGAATTGAAGAAACCATCAATGTAGTATTTAATGAAGAAAATAATCCTATAAAATCTGAATCAACCATTGGATTAACCAATAAAAACTTAGATAATGAAGCTAGACTAGATCGTAACCCTCAAAATGAATCAAACATAAACTCTAATCCAAGAACACCTCGAGTTAGATTTGATCATCCAATAGATCAAGTATTAGGTGACCCTAATCTAGGTGTTCGAACTCGAGCATCCTATAGAAATGTAAGTCAGATTTCATTCATATCTAAAATTGAACTCAAAATCATAGATCAAGCTCTTCTTGGCCCTGATTAGATCATTGGTATGCAAGAAGAGTTAGCCCAATCACTTGGAATCAAGTTTGGGAAATAGGACCATCACATAAAGACAAAACCATCATAGGTACAAAATGGATATTTCTAAACAAACTTGATGACAAAGGTGAGATTGTTAGGAATAAGGCTAGGTTAGTGGTAAAAGGTTTTAGTCAAGTAGAGGGATTACATTATGATGAAACTTATGCACTAGTAGCTAGACTTGAGTCGATTAGGATGTTTGTTAGCCTATGCCACACATAAGGGTTTTAGGTTATATCAAATGGATGTTAAGTCGACCTTTTTAAATGGTTTCATCAAAGAGGAAATATATGTAAGCCAACCACCTAGATTTGAAGACCTAAACCAACCTATATTTTCAAACTTAGGAAAGCCTTATATGGATTAAAACAAGCACCTAGGGCATAGTATGAAAGACTAACTATGTACTTAATATCTAAAGGATTTATGCAAGGATTTATAGACCCAACATTATTTTTAAAAACCTTAGGAAAATAAATATTTATATCTCAAATATATGTAGATGATATAATATTTGGTTCAATAAATACCACATTCTTAAATGAATTTGTCTCACTAATGGAGAGTGAGTTTGAAGTGAGTCTAGTAGGTGAACTCACTTTCTTCCTAGGGTTACAAATTAAATAAAAAAAGGAAGGAACTTATGTGTATGAAAATAAATATGCTAAGGAATTAATTAAAAAATTTGGTATGAAAAATGCTAAGGATATTACTACACCTATGGTAACAAATGTAAAAATTGATAATGACTTAGATGGAAAATCCGTATATTTAAAATACTATAGGAGTGCGATAGGTAGTTTTTTATACTTGATTGCAAGTCGATCTGATATACTTTTTGCAGTAGGTATATGTGCAAGATTTCAATCTTGTGCCAAAGAATCACACTTAATATTAGTAAAAAGAATTTTTTGGATATATATAAGGAACACTAAATATAGGAATATTGTACCCTAGGACTAGACATTTTGAGATAATCAGATATTTTGACTCAGATTATGCTAGTTGTAAGCTCGATAGAAAAAGTACAAGCAACAGTTGCCAACTTCTAGGCCTAAGTCTAGTTAGTTGGTGTAGTAAAAAATAACATTGTGTTGCATTGTCTACTACTGAAGCTGAATACATAGCAATGCGTGAGTGTGTAGCTCAACTTCTTGTTGGTGCAACAATGCCCCAAGCATTCATGTATTTTGATGTTTGGATAATCATCTAAGTTAGGCAATACTTTGTGATCTAATTGTGAACATGTTTAAGTGACAGGAAAATCCAAGGATGAAGACTTGGTAAAAGTAAGTCCAAGTATGATCTTGGTAAAGGAAGTCCAAGGGATGGACTTGGCAGCGTAAGATCAAGCTTGTAGTCTTGGCAGCGTAAAGTTCAAGTGAACCTTGGCAAAGGAAGTCCAAGAGATGGACTTGGCAGCGTAAGACCAAACTTGTAGTCTTGGCAGCATAAAGTCCAAGTGAACCTTGGCAAAAGAAGTCCAAAGTAAAGTCTTGGCAGCATAAGTCCAAGCTTGTAGTCTTGGCGGCGTAAAGTCCAAGCTTTTGGCAACCCAAGACATGACGAGGCCGAAGGAAACTCTTTAAGGCAGGCGCAAGGCTGAAGGAAGAGTTAGAAGGTCAAGTCTAGGTCTAGGGAGTCAATTCAAGTATGAATTATTCATACTTGACTAGTATCAGTCGACTGATACGATGTAGCAGTCGACTGATAAGGTGCTCGACTGAGTCAGGCTGAAAACCAGACTATCAGTCGACTGACAGGAACCGACAGTCGACTGATAAGGCAATCAGTCGACTGCCAATTCAGGCAGTCGACTGATCAAGTCGAAAATGGGCACAGAATGGAGTCTCACTTGACTCCTCACGACGATCACTCGACTGATCGCTTCATCAGTCGACTAATGAAGTGATCAGTCGATTGATAGGCCTCCCGTTGAAAATGGTGGTTGTGAATCTCCGCGGATCTGCTCTGTCAGAAGCCGTTAACTTCGACGACAGTCGACTGATGGTGAGCATCAGTCGACTGATCAAAGCTCAATGGGAAAAACAACCCTTCTTCTATAAGAAGAGGTCTTGGGGAGCTTGGTGAAACTAGTGCTCTCATTCCTAGCTACACCCTCATGCTCACCAAGTTTTCTCCAAGTATTTTTGTGATTCTAAACCTCCTCTTCTCTAGTCTTCATCTTCCATCATTGTAAAGAAGAGGAGTGCATTGTAAGACAAGGTTTCTCCACCTTGGTTCATCCAAAGGAGTATTTAGTGAAGCTTGGCTGGGGCTAATCCACCTTACGGATTACCGTGGAGTAGGAGCGTCATCTCCGAACCACGTACATCGGGTGTTAGCGGTGTTTTCTTGTTTCTCATTCTTATTTATATTTGTATTTGTATTGCTTCCGCTAACGTACTTGTAGAAACAAAGAAAGGCTAATCACCCCCCCCTCTAGCCATTACAAGATCCAACACTTCTTTGGTTGAAACACACTCTAAATGACCTTCAACAAAACTTTAAGGATACTAAAGTCATGATAGATAATATTATTTCAATCAATCTAACTAAAAATCCAATACAACATGCAAGAACTAAACACATAGAAGTAAAGCATCATTTTGTTAGGGAACATGTAACTAATTGTGATATAAAACTTGATTATGTAGAATCTAAATCGAACCTAGCCAACATATTTACCAAACCCTTACCTGAAGCTGAATTCAGTTTACTTAGAAGAAAACTAGGGATGTGTTTAGTAGAGTAGGAGTTGGTTTTACGTATATTATGTATCTATCTTTTATTTTATCTTCTTTGGAACTAGCTTAGGACATACCTTAGAAACGGGATTCGTCTTCCCTAGACCAGTTGACTGGTCTAAACCACTAATCAATTGATGCACCTCAAACATGGAATTTAAGTCAAGGGCACATGTTTGGAATCATAAGTTTGTTACCTCATACTTTAGACATTTAACTTTAAATGTTTTTAAAATATCTTGTATTTTAAAGTATTTTTGTAAGTGCTCTCCAAACAGTATTTTTGATATATGTCAAAGGGGGGGGAGAGAGAAAAGTTAAGGTTAAAATAGAAAATTCTCTTTGAAATTCTAGTTACTGTTCTTTCAAAACTCACCATACGTTAAAGGGGGAGGTATTATTAAGGGGGAGTTTAGAAACTAAGTGGTTAATGCATTTATTTCCTTAACTTTGAATCCTATTTCCATAGATCAAAAAGGGGGAGATTGTTGGTGCAGGAACACCAGCTAATCGAACCTAAGTTTTTGTTAGGAACGTTGCACCCGCTAGAGGGGGGTGAATAGCGTTGTCGTTTCTTGATGGAATTCGATCGCGTGCTTGCTACAAAACTTGTTATACGCAGCGGAATAAATAATAATAAAACAAATACAACAAGAACACAAGCACAATACAAGGATATAACGTGGTTCAGAACTGAATGGTTCCTACTCCACGGATCGAGCTTAAACGAGCTCTAGTGATGCGTACACACACCACTAATCCAATAAACTCCTTCTCGGAACAATCCGGAGGTGGAGAAACTTCATACACGTGATTATAAAAGTAATACAATAAGAATACAAGCAAATACAATAATGAATTGCAATACAAGTAAAGAAAACAACTTTACAAGAGCTTTTAGATGCTTTCTTTATGGTTGCTTGAATTGCACTTGGAGACCCTGATTTGCAGCAACAAATCGCTCCAAAACTCCTCAAGAATCGCTGCCAAATCCCTCCTCCATGAGCTCCATTTAAAGCTTCTACCTGGGCTGGATTTCGCCTATCAGTCGACTGCTCGGGACCATCAGTCGACTAGTGCCACTGTTGTCGTGAGACAACGGATAGATCCATGCTGGAAAAATCCAATGGATACACCATCAGTCGACTGACCATATCCATTAGTCGACTAATGTCTCAATCAATCGAGTGGTCGACATGAGCACTCGACTGGAGAACTTTCTGTGCCCGAGATCCTGGCCATCAGTCGACTGATCACCAGATCAGTCGACTGCTCAAGCCAACAGTCGACTGCCAGGACACTTCCCACAGTCAAACCCTAGTTGACTCCCACCAGTCGACTGACTCATGGTTCCAGTCGACTGATACACCTCAAACATGAGATTTTAACCCAAGTATGGTACCCCCATACTTGCTAGACCACTCGTAGCCTAGACCTAAGCCTTCTAGCCACCTCCATCAGCCTCGCGCCTATCGGATCCCTCCAAGTCATCCATGACTTGTTCATCCATACGCTAGCCTTCAAGTGTTTCCATCAGCTATTGTCATACTAACGGTGTCTACACCGCCAAGGCACATTGGACTTACGCTGCCAAGACTTCGCTTAGACTTTAAGCCGCCAACCATTGGACTTATGCTGCCAAGACTTCACCCTTGGACTTTATGCCGCTAATATTCCCCTTGGACTTTCCAAATGCCAAGACTCAAGCTTGGACTTTCCCTTGCCAACCCATGTTGGACTTTCCCTTGCCAAGACCTATGCTTGGACTTTACATGCCAAGTACTCAAGACTTGGACTTTTCCCATGACAATGGTCAAATCATCGTCAAACATCAAATACTAACCTGGGTCGATTGCATTAGCAATCTCCCCAACACATATTAGACATTAATGTCAGACATCCATGTCAAACATCAAAACACTTACTCGAGTCAAACTCGAGTCCGGTCAATCGTGACCTAGGCCGATTGCACCAATAGTTTTGATCATGACAAAGATTCAAAGTTAAGTCATAATGTTATCTAATATGTTGTGCTAAGTATGCATAGTTTGAGTAGTCTTAGCTAAGGTCATAGGATCAGATGCTAAACAATAGGTAAGATGACCAAGGTTAAGAAAAGGTAAGCTCTTTGTGAGGAGTGATGATAAGGTCGCGCCCTCGGTATGGGGACAACCTTAAGCGTCGATCCAACTAAGGCTTTCAGAGGAATGCCAGAGTCGAGATCGGATAGTTTAAGACTATCATGATTGCTTATGCTTGTATACACTGCTAACTTTATGATGCAGGCTCAATACTATCTATCACAAGCTTTGGTCGAGCACCAAGTGTAACTAAGAGCACCAAGTATCATTGCTGAGCATCCTATACAATTCCCGAGCACCCTATACAATTCCTGAGCACACTATACAATTCTCAAGCACCTTGTTTTCCAATCGATTATGAAAAAGTTACGACTCAGCAGTCGACTGATCGGGGGCAACAGTCAACTAATCGGGGCAACAATTGAATGATGTTGGCGGATCAATTTTAAATGAAGGTCTGTTGGGATAAGATCCAAGTGCCACCTCATGATAAGATCCAAGTGAATAGGATCTAGATCTGGACCTTGTCAAAGGCATAAGTCTATAAAAGAAGGGTTGGAGAGAAACACTATCTAATTAATCTTTTGGCTCAAGTGCTCTTATCCTCACAACTTCGCATACAACAACTTCTTGTGCCTCAACGTTACAAATGATGACCGTGCTTCTTCCTCAAGATTCTTAATTGTTGGTATAAGTTTTAGTTTGGTGATTTTCCTTGTATTTAATTTCTTATAGGGAATGGTAAGGTTGTTACTGTATCCCTTACTTTTTGTAATCATCGCATCTCTTAACTCCAACGAGGAAGAGATTAGTTAGTGAATTATCCGACGAAAGCGATCGAGGATCGCGGGCCTTGGACTAGCAACCATTATATGTGAACCAAGTAAAAAATAAAGTGGGTTGCTTTTATTTTTTCGTTGTGCTTTACCTTATTTTATGAATGAAAGAAAGTTTTTAAAAAGCGCTATTCACCCCCCTCTAGCTCTCTTTTCGATCCAACACAAAGTGCCTTCCTTTGGGTCTGACATCTTGTGGGCATGATCAATAGAATTTATTAATAAAATATATTCTTTATATGTAAACCATTCCTAAAATATGTTTGGCTTAAACATAACTTTCCTTTGAGCCAATTATATTTAGCATAGACATACATCTATCTATACAGTATGTATTAAACCTTCCTAATAGTTCTCACTTTAGTTATTATTATTAGTTTTGAAATAGAATCATATGCGTAGATAGATACTTTAAAAAACCTAGTAAACTCAACTGTACTTCAGTAGGCTAATGATATAGAAAATGACCATAACATTGGACTAAAAACTTTGGAGCCTCCAAAAAGGTCATAAACGATGTTTTTTAGGACTGAGATAAGCTATTACGAGAGTGTTACCTCACTTAATAAACGTAGGGCTCTAAATGAGCTTCGAAATGCAACTAAGAGCGTCTCAAAACTCATCCCGAGTGAAAAGTTATGGCCTACGGAAGTTTTCTACATTAAAATGTGTTTGAACTCATCCACACCCATCACCAGTCGACTAATAGTTATGAAAATTGACCGATATGCATTAGTCGATTGCCTCAGTCGACTAGAATATCTTCTATGGACGATTTCATGAGCACCAGTCGAATGGTGCCTAATAGTAGTCGACTGATAAACATTAGTCGATTCTCCAATCGACTAGAATACCTTTTGTACGCAAACTCAACCTCATTAGTCGATTGATACCGTATGATAGTCAATTCAGAAAGGTTCTATGCTCGATTTTACTCACATCAGTTGACTTACCTCATAGGCCAGTCGACTAGTGTGTACAATCAAGTTCAATTTTAAGCTCAGCAGCCGACTGATGTAAAACATTAGTCGACTGATAGATACATCAGTTGACTGGTGTAAAACATCAGTCGACTAATATGCGATTTTACCAAGTCATACACTAGGATTTCACCATGAATGGTGGCAGTTGCACCGTCGTTCTTCGTGTTCTTCGCGAAAAAAGTGAAACCATAGATCTAGATCTAGCACCTAATACTAGGTTTTCTACTTATGTTTTCATCACATACTCATGTTTTGTGACAAAAGATCCAAATCTTGCCCAAAGTCGACTGGTGCAAAGCATCAGTCGATTGATAGATGCATTAGTTGACTGGTGCAAAGTGTTGGTGCAATCGGCCAAGGTCACGATTGACCAAACTCGAGTGGGACTCGAGTAGTATTTTGATGTTTGACAATATGAATGTCATGAAAAGTCCAAGCATGGGTCTTGACAATGGTATAGTCCAAGTCATTGGTACTTGGCAATTAGAAAGTCCAAGCATGGATGTTGGCAATGGGAAGTCCAAGTCATGGGTACTTGGCAAGGAAAGTCCAAAGGTATAGTCTTTGTGGTATAAGTCTTAGTGTGTAGTCTTGGCAGCATAAAATCCAAGTGAACTTTGGAAGTGAAAGTCCAAGGATGGATGCTTGGCAATTGGGAAGTCCAAGGGTGTGATATTGGTGGCGTAAAGTCCAAGCATGTAATCTTGGCAGCATAAATCCAATGTTTGACATCGTAAAGTCCAAGTATAGAGTCTTGGTAGCATAAGTCCAAATATACCTTAGTAAGGAACCCGATTAACATGATATAGTCGATGGAGACACTTGAAGGCTAGCGCAAGGATGAAGAGTCACAGACTCAAGAAATCCGAGAGGTGTGAGGCTGATGGAAGTGGGCTGAAGGCTTAAGCCTAGGCTAAGGGTGTTTATCAAGTATGAGGGGATCATACTTGGGGTTAAACCTCATTGTTGAGGTTTATCAGTCAACTGGGATTAAGGACCAGTCGACTGGCCAAGTGTTTGACACTGGGTAGCCTAGTCAACTTGGATTAGTCGACTGAGATTATGACTAGTCGATTGGTTGGGTAGTTGACTGAGCTTTGACTACTCGGGTGAAGCTCTGGCAGTCGACTACCATTCTGGGTAGTCGACTGGGATAGAGCAGTCGGCTGCCATGTGTGGTAGTCGACTGGTTTAAGTGGATACGAGCACAAAAGCTCTGGTAGTTAATTGGCCAGTCGACTACTGGGCATCAGTCGACTGCTGGTAAGGGCAGTTGACTACTGGAGTATCTGTTGGGAAGGTTCCAGCATGGATGGATCCATTGTGAGATAATGGATAGGAGAGAAGTCGACTGGTGCCTTTTGGCAGTCGATTGCTAGGCGCAAAATTAGCCCGATGCAGGTTATAAAAGAAGCTTGAGATGGAGGATTTTACACTGGTTTTTAGGGTGATTTTGGGGAGGAATTACTATCGCATTCCAGATCTTCAAGAGCCTTTCAAAGTAACCATCAAGCAAACAAAGCATTCAAGTTCTTGTAAAGTGTTCTTTACATTGTTGTTATATTTCCTTTGTATTTTATTGTATTTCATTTTTATTATTGTAAGATATTTGTACAAGGTTTCTCCACCTTCAGTGTCATACCGAGAAGGAGAGATTTATTAGTGGTGGTGTGCATACTAGAGCTCACTATTGAGCTCACCCCGTGGAGTAGGAACCCTAGTTCCGAACCATGTTAAATCATTGTGTTTGATTGTGCTTGAGTTTGTTTTGTATTTCATTTTTATTTATTTTCGTTGTGTACTAAAAAACTTATAGATGAGCACGAACATATTCGACGTGATCGAAAGCAACAAAATCAACAACCCACTATTCACCCCCCTCTAGCACGACCACATCGGTCCCTACAATTGATATAAGAGCCCAGGGCTATCAAAAGAACAAATCGCTCTGATACCCTATAATTGGTATTAGAGTCATGGTATATGTCAAACCATTCACCTCGAATGAAGGAAGGGGGCTCCCATGTCTGGATCAAGAGAACCAGACACCAAGCAGGAAGTCCAGTTGGGTCAGGGGACCGAACAACTGTCATGAAGTCCAGTTGAGCCAGAAGGGCCAAACAACTGGCAGGAAGTCCAACTGGGTCAGGAGGATCAAACAGTTGGCAGGAAGTCCTAGTGGATTGAGAATCGGACATCAAGTAGAGGAAGTCCTTTGAGGACGGATAGGCTTGATAGGGGGGGGCAATGTGTTCCTTCGTTTGAGGGGGGTATTGTTGGGAGTATTGAAAATACAATCAAACTCCCACATTGGTAAGACATGGAAAAGATCATGTTCTTATAAGATGAAAAGATATCTCCATTGGTATGAGGCCTTTTGGGTAAAGTCCAAAAATAAAAACCATGAGGGTTTAGGCCCAAAATGGATAATATCATACCAGTGTGGAGATATGTGAATATTATAGACACCAATAATTGGTATCAGAGCGATGCTTCATATGTCATATCGTATGTTTGCATGAAAGGTTTGTTTGTGATGTATCACATCTCACAAAAATATAAGGGTCACCCTGATTGTGTATTTTAATATCTAGAGAGAGTGAGATGCTAGGAATAAATTTTTGGCTATTAATGTTTGTGAAAATAGAATAAAATGTCCAAACACATTAACAAATACACAAATACAAGCATAATACTGGTATAAATGGTACACATGCGACAAACACACAAAATGTAACAAAATTGAGTTGAACAAATCAATCCTCATAAATTCAATCAAATATTCATATATCAGTTGACTGCATCAGGCAAGTAGTCGACTAAAGTTATTGTAGTAACACACATAAAGTCTGGCAGTCAACTGCTCAACCCTAGCAGCCGACTGCAGTTTGACTTCTTCATGCAACTGAACTTTCCCTACAACCTTCGCCCTCTCGTCCTTCGAGCTTCTCCGGTGATCTCTGCCTCCGATAAGCTCCGAACCCCAAACCCTAGGTAGTTTAGGTTAACTCTTCTTCTTATCGAGCTAATCTGAGCCTTTCTTCCTCTTGTTTGGTTGATTCTGCTTGTTTTTAGGGTTCCAGCTTCACCCTCAGTTTTGGTCATCTTCCTCCGGTGTTCCTCCAATATTTTCCTCTGGGTGTCTTCTACAACCCCATACTAGCAAATGACACCAAAGTAATGATCCTCCACCATCTTTCTCCGATTCATTCTTACACATTCATTTTCTAACCAAATTGTTTGTACATTCATGATCATGACATTCATTTGCATTGCATTTAGACAAAGACGTAGATTAGAGTCAGGTGACAGATTCACTAGGGCTCCCAGTGGTGATTCTCGTCCATCCCGAACATGTCATCCCATGGCCATGTGTTATCTAGATGAACCATTTTTTAGGGCTTATTGCAGGGATGTTATTCATCTCATCATGCATTATCAATTAGCCAAGTTAGTATTTTGCACCCATCCCATCAATGTTGATCTCCTCACTGAATTCTATTCTAACCTTCGGAAAGTCGGAGATAGTCTGACGTACCAGACTCGCGTTGCAAAATGTGATATGGAGTTTACTCCAGAGATCCTATAGGATTTTTTGGAGTGTCGACCATCTGATTACACTCTCATCTTTTATCCCACGTTGGATGAGTCGCTTCCATC
The DNA here is from genome assembly GCA_025175895.1 of Wurfbainia villosa. Taxonomy (NCBI): domain Eukaryota; kingdom Viridiplantae; phylum Streptophyta; class Magnoliopsida; order Zingiberales; family Zingiberaceae; genus Wurfbainia; species Wurfbainia villosa. The sequence goes on from CM045990.1 coordinate 37,881,665, forward strand.
TCCTTTTGACCATATCACTATAGATTCTATGCACGAGTTCTTCTTTTATCGAACCCGTCCTTTGGGCCAAAATCTATTCTCAATCAATGTTTTATCTGCTCCCGACAATGTACTTTACAAAGTCATTGTCGATTGTCTTTTACCTATAGTGACAGGGGTCAGGCCAAGATCTGTCCTCCCCATCTATTCTTGATGTACGCTATGCGTAACCTGCTTGACATAAATATTGCATCGAACATCTTTTACTGCATAGTCCACTTTGTGTCCCCTGTCTAAGAGAAGATTTACATGCCCTTGGGTCACATTATCACAGCATGGCTAGCATCTGTTGGCATCAACATCTCCAAGGGTAATTTGAGGGCACTATCAGAATCCTATGACCGCATCACCATGAGACATTTTGCATTTACGGGCATGCAAATAGGCTATGGACGGATGGAGTGGTCAGGGGAGTAGCAGCCACCTATAGAGGCAGAGCAGGAGGTAGCACAGGATCTAGAGGGAGAGGACTTTCCCGAGGAGCCAGCTATGTTTTAGCGGCGTACATCAAATCGACTCACACCCATCGAGTCTTAGATTGTGGAGGTCCACGAGACTATAGATACACATTTTGAGGAGTTGAGCCTCAAGCACTCTATGATCGGGCAACGTTAGATCGAGATGTATGACATGCTGCATACGTTGCTCCAAAGTCAGCAACCTCCACCACCTCTAACCGACGATGGCGGTGACTAGTAGTCTAGCAGTTGTAGGATGGGTCTTTTGTTTTCATTTTGTTTTTGGCTTATTGTAGGATCCTTTATCTTTTTGTTGAACAAAATTTTGTATGAATGCTTTTGAAAATGAATGAAATTGTTTGGTTGTCAAAATTGTGTGTTGCATGGCTCATTGCATGTAATAGTGTGCACTATATTACTCTTATGTTATGCCTTGAGTGTTATACATGTTAGGGATCGTTTGGAAGCTAGAGGGGGGGGGGTGGTGAATAGCATTTTTCGGTTTCTACAAAAATGATTAGCGGAAGCAAACACAATAATATATGTAAAAACAATAACAAAATGCAAACAAGGCCTTTTACGTGGTTCGGAGATGGCGCTCCTACTCCACGGTGATCCTTAAGGTGGATCAATCCAAGCAATATCCACTAATAAGCTTTCTTTACAAAACAACTCCTCTTCTTTACAAAGAATGAAGATCTAAGCTTAGAGAGAAGAGGAGGAGATTTAAATCACTTAGAAAGCTAGAAAATTTGTGGAGGCTCTTGAGAGGGATTAGAGAATAAGCATTAACCCCAAAAACCTCCACCAACCCTCTTTTTATAGAGAAGAGGCTGATTTTCCCGTTGGAGCACGATCAGTCGATTGATGTACAGCATCAGTCGACTGCTGGCGTGGTTAACGGCTTTTGAATAGCCAAATTCGCGGGATTCAGAGTCGTTTCATCCAACGACACTTTCATCGATCGGTGATCCTCCATCGATCGGTGATGGAGTGATCGATCAGTGATCACGACCGCATGAGTGCGACTCCATTCTGCTCATTTTTACGTCTATCACGATCGATCGCATCTGTTGGCGCGATCGATTGCAACATCGACCGACCGCCTTGGTCACGGATCACGTCGTCGAGTTTCACCGACTCGGTGGAGCACTGACGACGGATCGATACATCGTATAAGTCAACTGATACTCATCAAGTGTGAATATTTCACACTTGATTTCACCCCCTAGACCTAGACTTAACCTCCTAGCTCTTCCTTAAGTCTTGCGCCTTCAGGATCCCTCCGAGTCCGCGACTTGTTCATCCTTTGCGCCTTGCTTCCAAGAGCTTCCTTCGGTTTTGTCATGTCTAGGGTTTTCCTTTGCCAAAGCGTGCTTGGACTTTACGCCGCCAAGTCTACATGCTTGGACTTACGCTGCCAAGACTTGCTTTTGGACTCCCTTTGCCAAGGTCCGTTTGGATTTAATGCTGCCAAGGCAACATGCTTGGTCTTATGCCACTAAACCTTTACCTTGGACTTTTCTTTCACCAAGTCTTCATACTTGGATTTTCCTGTCACTTAAACATCATCACAATTTAGATCACAAATTGTTGCCTAACTTAGATGATTATCCAAACATCAAAACATATAAATGCTTGGGGCATTGTTGCACCAACAATCTCCCCCTTTTTGATGTTTGGCAATCATTTAAGTTAGGTCTTTTAAAGATACGCATATTATCACATCATATATCCAATTCCAATTCTAACTTAAACATTTCTTCTCCCCCTTTGACACACATCAAAAAGAGAAGAAAGATAAAAGCATATATTTCATAAGAAGATTGAGTGTTTAACAATCTTGAACTAAGGCATAGATTTTAAAATTTTAACTCCCCTTAATCCAAGATACAGATTATGATGAATAAAATACATGTGGAGCTAAAGTCATCAAACAATTTGAAAGTTTAAATCCTAACTTTGCACCAACAATGTAAATTTTTTAGGAGAAAGATACATTTTGTGAAACTCCCCCTAAAACATCGCATTAAACAGCCATACACGTTGTTTAGACTCAATACTATCATGCTATAGTTTTAGGATATCAACGATACACTAAATCTCAGAAAATGAGGCTAATTTTTCGAAAACACGATGTGTCGGTGACTGGTTTCAACCGGTCATTGCTACACTATGTCTGAAATCAGCCTTTTCTAAATTCAGAAATGCATCAGAAATTCTAGAAACCTCGAAAAATCATGAAAATTTGTGTACACATTTCTGAAATCATACTTTATCAAGGAAAAATATTTTGAAAAATATATGTTTACCAGATTTCAATATTGATACAATTTTGGAAACTAGCAAAAGGTTCTAAAATTTTGCAAACTTTGTATCACTTTTGTATTTCACTTGAAAACTATTTTTCAAAGTATGGTAAACATAGTTTAAAAAATGTTTTATTTGACATTTCCAATCATGTTCTTGGAGCTATATGCACATCAATTGTGTATAAGCCTTCCCAATGATTGGTCCAATTAAGGATTAATGTCTCTAGATGACACTTTGGTCCATAGTAATGCATCATAACAAGCATGATGAACCAAGTGCATCTTCCTAACACCTCACATATTGTCTAGGTGGCTCAATACAAAAATCATGGTTTCTTAGGTATTTTGTGAGATGGTTAAAGGTATAAAACCTAGTATTTCTATAGGATCATGCAAACCTACACCTTCACTCATCCAAGCACATTCCAAGTTCTCTCCTAAGTGATGAAAATTCTACTTCGAGGAGAGCCTTGGTAAATATATCGGCTAAATTGGACTTGGATTCAATATAATTGAGCTCAATGTCCCCCTTAGCCACATGGTCTCTAATGAAGTGATGCTTCACTTCAATGTGCTTGGTCCTAGAGTGATGCACCAGATTTTTGGTCAAGTTAATGGTGCTCACATTATCACAAAATACTTTCATGTTGGAGTAAGATAGCTCATAATCTTCTAGGGTATGTTTCATCCATAAGAGTTGAGCTACACAACCACCCATAGCCACATATTCGGCCTCGGTGGTGGATAAAGCAACACAAGGTTGCTTCCTACTACTCCAACTCACTAGGGAGGACCCAAGGAATTGGCATCCACCACTAGTACTCTTTCGATCCAATTTACAACCGGCATAATCGGAATCGGTGTACCCAATTAAATCAAAAGACCTAGTCCTAGGGTACCATAGACCTACATTTAGTGTGCCCTTGACATATCTTAAAATTCTTTTAACGACAACTAAATGAGATTCCTTAGCACATGATTGATACCTAGCACACATACCAACCGCAAATAATATGTCGGGTCTACTAGCAGTTAAATACAAGAGGCTACCAATCATGCTCCTATAAAGGGTAAGATCTATTTGTTTTCCTTCACTATCACTATCTATTTTAGTATTGGTTGCCATTGGAGTTGACACTACCTTAGCATTTTCCAAACCAAATTTCTTAATCATTTCCTTAGCATATTTGGTTTGATAAATGTAAATTCCTTCACTAGTTTGTTTAACTTGCAAACCTAGGAAGAAATTTAATTCTCCAACTAGACTCATCTGAAACTCTTTTTCCATATTTTGAATAAAGTCTTGAAGAAGTTCATCATTTGTTGACCCAAAGATAATGTCATCGACATACACTTGGGCTACAAAGATGTCCTTAGATGTTGACTTTATAAAGAGAGTTTGATCTATACTACCCCTTTTGAAATCCTTAGAGATTAGGAAAGTTGACAATCTTTCATACCAAGCCCGGGGAGCTTGTTTCAAACCGTATAAGGCTTTCCTAAGCTTATATACATGGTTTGGGTAGTCCGTATTTTCAAACCCTGGAGGTTGTTCTACATACACCTCTTCCTTAATAAACCCATTTAGGAATGCCGATTTGACATCCATTTGATGGAGTTTGAAACCCATATAGGAGGCATATGCTAAAAGTATTATAATTGACTCTAATCTAGCAAACTGGGCATATGTTTAATCATAATCAAGTCCATCAACTTGATTAAAACCCCTTGCAACTAATCGTGCTTTATTTCTAGTGATATTCCTTGGTCATCTAGTTTGTTCCTAAAGACCCATCTTGTAGTAATAATAGTGTTTTCACTTGGTCTAGGAACTAACTCCCACCCTTGACTCCTATCAAATTGAGCCAACTCATCTTGCATTGCTAAGATCCAATCCGGATCAAGTAATGCATCTTTAATGTTTTTGGGCTCAATTTGAGAAATTAGAGCTATATGACTAGTGGGATCCCTATGGAATGACCTAGTCCTAACTCCTTGAGATAATTCACCCACAATTTGATCTAATGGGTGACTTTGATGAACTCTTATGGTTCTAGGAGGTGTATCAAGTTGAGTTTGGTCATGATTAACTTCAATCCTATGTTCATCATCGGAGTCATCCCTTACTCCCCCTTGATCCAATCCTCCCCCTTGATCATTACCCCCTAAGGTTAAATCTTGCAATTGTTGGGTAATTCCTTGATTTTCATTGTTTGTCATCATCAATAGGGGATTTCCTAGGGTATGTATTTGAATTTTCATCAAATTGAACATTCGAAGATTCTTCAATCTTTTGAGTCCTTTTATTGTAAACTCTATATCCTACACTAGTGGATGAGTATCCAACTAGGATTCCCTCATCCGCTTTGGACTCAAACTTACTTAGGTTGTCTTTGGTATTTAAGATATAGACTTTACATCCAAAGACCTTAAAATAATGAATTGTTGGAATTGTACCATTCCACAATTCAAATGGAGTTTTTCCTAAGAACCTATGAATTAATACCCTATTTTGGATATAGCAAGCGGTATTAACCGCTCCCGCCCGCAAGTAGCTAGGTAAGGAATATGCATTAAGCATTGTCCTAGCCGCTTCTTGTAGGGCACGATTTTTCCTTTCCACAACCCCATTTTGTTGGGGTGTTCTAGGACAAGAAAATTCATGCTTGTACCCTTGTTCTAAGCAAAAAGTTGAAAAGTTAGAATTCTCAAACTCTCCACCATGATCACTATGGATCCGGTTGATTTTGAGTTTTCTTTCATTTTCTACTCTTTTGCTAAATCCTATGATTATTTCTAAGGTTTCATCTTTATTTTTCAAGAAAAACACCCAAGTAAACCTAGAAAAATCATCTACTATTACCAAGCAATATTTACTACCAATTATAGATGGGGTACTATGGCAATCAAATAGGTCCATATGTAATAATTCTAACGGTAAAGCGGTACTAAGTAAATTTTTACCTTTGTGTGATGTTTTTGATTGCTTCCCTTCTTGGCAAGCATCACACATCTTGTCCTTGAGAAATTTGACTCTAGGCAATCCTTTGACTAGCTTCAATTTTGCTATTTTGGCTATATTCTTCATGTTTATGTGTCCTAGCCTCCTATGCCAAAGCCAACTTTCTTCCTCTTTTGCAATAAGACACTTAGTGGAAGAATTAGTAGCATAGGATAAATCAACATAATATATATTTGATTTCCTAAAGCCTACTAACATGCAATCATTTATAGTTTTGTGTCTTATAAAGCATTTTGAGGAATCAAATTTAATATCAAAATTTGCATCACATAATTGGCTTACACTAAGTAGGTTAAATTTCATATTTTAACTAATAGAACTTTATGAATGGCAAGATTGGGAGATACCTCAATGGTGCCCTTTCCTAGAATTTTAAGTTTACCGCTATTACCAAATGACACCTTTCCTTTGCTAGTATGGTTGATAGTGGAGAATTTTCTCTCATCCCCGGTCATATGCTTTGAACACCCACTATCAACTATCCACAAGCTTGGTTCTTCTACCTATATCACATGAAAAACACAATCCTTAGGTACCCAAATCTTAGGACCACTAGCATCAATTATAAATTTCTTAGGTACCCATGCCTTTCTCCCCTTGCTTTTAATCATTGATTTTCTACTAACTAGGGATGCAAATGCTACCTCTTTCTCCTTAGGTCTATATCCTAATCCGGCCTTATTGTAAATTGCCCTTTGATCTTTAATAATCATATCTAGATATTTAGAACCATTTGTGAACTTTTCTAGGCATGCTCTTAATTTACCTATTTCTTTTCTTAACTCATCATTTTCATCCCTAAGAGTACAATCATCATTATCACTAGATGGTTTATCACATGATGCATCTACATTCTTAAATGATTTGATCTCTAATTTTAGATCCTTAATCCTAGTTTTTGATCTATTTAAAGCATTTTGTAAGCATGCAATAGTCTTATAAAGTAAATCTACTTTGGGTGAGTTGTTTACCTCATCATCATCACTTGATGATGATTCATCGCTTGAAGAGGAAGAAGACTCCTCGCTTGAGCTTCCGATTTCTTCCAATGCCATGAGGGCTAAGTTCTGGGTTGTATGGCAAACTTCTTCATCGTCGAAAGACTCCTCTATACTTAGAGTATCCCATGTTTGTGCCATCATCGCCTCCTTCTTCTTCTTTTCCTTCTTCTTCTTTTCCTTCTCCTCCTTTTTCTTTAGTTCCGGGCAATTTGGCTTTATATGCCCTTTCTTGTTACAACCAAAACACGTCACGTTAGAAATAGAATTTGAATTGTTTGAAGATTTACCTCTTGAGGATTGAAACATCCTCTTCACATCTTTCTTGGTGAGCCTCTTTGACTTCCCACCAAATTTCTTGACGTAGTGTGCCACCTCACTTGCCGATAGCTCATCCTCACTACTTGATGAGTCTTCCTCGGATTCGGATGAGGAAGACACCTCCTTCTTTTCCTTTTTCTTCTTCTCCTTCTTTCCTACAAAAAGAGCTATACCCTTCTCTTTGGATGAAGTGTTAGCTTGTTCATGCAATTGAAATTCACAAAATAGCTCATCTAATTTAACTAATGATAGATCCCTAGAGACCTTATAGGCATCTACCATTGAGGCCCATAAGGTGGTCCTAGGGAAAGCTTGTAATACATACCTTACAATGTCTCGGTTGTCGACCTTTTCACCTATAACGTGTAGTCCGTTGACTACTTCCTTGAAGCGCCCGTGCATTTGGCTCACGGTTTCATTTGTCTTCATAGTGAAGCTTTGGAGTTGGCCAATCAAAAGATCCCTCTTGGCCCTTCTTGTCTCTTTGGATCCTTCGTTGAGTTCGATGAGCTTCTCCCAAAGCTCTTTTGCGGAGTTGAATGGCCCGACCTTAGAGAGTTGCTCCTTGGATAGACCACATTGAAGTGTGGTCGTTGTTTTTGCATTTGCTTGTGCTTTCTTGGCCATCTCTCTTGTCCAATCTTTTGTCAGTAGTGGTGCTCCGAATTCGTCGATCGGCTTCTCAAAACCATCTACAACACTAAACCAATTCTCAATATCGTTCATTAAATAATACTCCATCCTACCTTTCCAATATCCAAAATTGTTGCCGTAGAAGAACGGAGGCCTCGCCGTGCTATACCCCTCTTGAAATGCCATCTTTTCTCCGGTTGATTGCTAGATCTTCCGATGTGATCCGGGCTCTGATACCACTTGTTAGGGATCATTTGGAAGCTAGAGGGGGGTGAATAGCATTTTTCGGATTCTACAAAAATGATTAGCGGAAGCAAAAACAATAATATATGTAAAAACAATAACAAAACACAAACAAGGCCTTTTACGTGGTTCGGAGATAGCGCTCCTACTCCACGGTGATCCTTAAGGTGGATCAATCCAAGCAATATCCACTAATAAGCTTTCTTTACAAAACAACTCCTCTTCTTTACAAAGAATGAAGATCTAAGCTTAGAGAGAAGAGGAGGAGATTTAAATCACTTAGAAAGCTAGAGAATTCGTGGAGGCTCTTGAGAGGGATTAGAGAATAAGCATTAACCCCAAAAACCTCCACCAACCCTCTTTTTATAGAGAAGAGGCTGATTTTCCCGTTGGAGCACGATCAGTCGACTGATGTACAGCATCAGTCGATTGCTGGCGTGGTTAACGGCTTCTGAATAGCCGGATTCATCCAACAACACTTTCATCAGTCGACTGATCCCTCCATCAGTCGACTGATGGAGTGATCAGTCGAGTGATCATGGCCGCAGTCGAGTGCGACTCCATTCTGTGCTCATTTTTATGTCTATCAGTCGACTGCCACTGTTGGCTAAACTTGAGCTTTCACACACCTTAAACTTGATACACACCCAAACAACTCTTCTAATCCATATCTAATGGATTTTCACCCTTTCAATGATTTCCAAAGCATATCCTAGGATTAGGAGCAGTTAAGGTAGCCTAACATAGCTGAAACATAGGCTAAACATCCTTGTTTACCTGAAATCAACGTTGACAGTCAACTCTTATAGTTACCAGTCGACTGCCCTATGCATCAGTCGATTGCCCACAAGCGACAGTCGACTGATATATGCAAAATGCAGAAATCAATTTCAGAAACCTAAATTGAAAAATACATAAGTAATTATATGTAGTTTGAAAAATAGTGAAACTTCATACGTATAATACTTATAACAATCATAATGGGAGAAAAATAAAATACTCATAAAATAATAAGATTGACACAAAGTTCAAAGCCATTGAAAATTTCAATGTTTTGGCCCTACTTTGTATCAACTCTATCAATGGTAATTGCTATCAAAAGATAGACTTCGCCAAGGTTTTCTAAAATGATTTTAAAATATTTTTGAAAACCTATATTGGATCAAGATCAATGGGCTCAATGCACATGACTTGCACATTAGCTTTCCCCATGATCCACCATGGTATAAGATGAGTTTGAGTTCATCTAGATATAAGAACTATGCACCTTGAACTTAATTCATTTCCTAGCATCTCACATGTGTCTAGGGTGTATCAATACAAACACATATCAATGTAATATGAGATGTGGGTTTTGTTTATCCTAAACTAAAGTCTCATGCATTTTCTAAGGCAACACTACTTGATTCCCTTATACATGGACTTCAAGTCATGCCATAGTCCTTAAATCAATTTTAATTAATACATGAATTATCATGACATAAATGATAGCATAAATGAAACATGTGTCAATATCATGATGTCATGGCATAAAAATGAACCTAAGCACTCATGACATAAAAACTTAAACTAAACATGATCATGACATATTATATGATAAAAATAAATATGATCTCATGACATGACATATGACAAATAAAGCATGGCAAATAAAAAGTATAGGTATAACAATACCTAAATTTTAACATTGATTGTCATTTGTTATTATTAAGTTCATTTTTCCATATAATCACTTATCCCCCAAGTGTGTCAAAAACTTAAAATGGCACACCATGACTCTAAGACCTAACTTGTGTCAATTTGATTAGTTTTTCATATTTCTTAAATGATATTGGCACATCCTAAAATCCTTTAGGATATAAGATCAAACTTATTTCCAAGGTACCCATAACCTTGAAAATGAGTTAAAGTGCCACCTTTACCATGGTTAGGTTAATTATCCATCCATTTAAAGTTGGCACAACTTAACCCATCTAGCATGAGTCGATCACGCTCCTAGGAACCCAAAATCTATTTGAGCTCCTTGGGTTAATTAGGTATTCGCTAGGGATAACTTCCCTAGATACCTTCCTAATGCCCTCCTAGCCTTGGTAGCCTTGGTCATTGTAGTATTGCCTAAGTTAACTCTAAGGGTGACTCCCCTTGTAACCTTCTTTGTGGCTTCCCTAGGTTTCCTTGAGACCTTAGCCACTAGGCATTTGTCATGGTCAACCTTAGGGATGACTTCCCTAGTGACCTTGGCTCTCCTAGACCTAGGTTTGTTCCATAATCGAATGGAACACTATGATATAGGTTTCCTTGGGCTTAGGTTTATGACCAAAATCTTTCTTGCCCTTGGATGGGCTTTGTCTCCTAGGCCCTTGACTTTGACTCCTAGACCCTAGATTTTGGTAATTTGACCCTTTAATTGAATTTTGAATCCTTGCAAGAGTCTTCTCCATCTTCTCAAGTTTTGACCACAAAACTTGATTTTCAAATTCTAGTTTTTCTAATTTGGTGGGCCTATTGTTTCTTTGATCATATTTGCCCTTCCTATGCATATGTCTAGATTTCTTTGGATTAAAGCCTAGATGATCTTCTATTTTCCTAATACTTATCTTAGGTAGAATTTTTCTAGGGACATTAGTCCCAAATTTCTCTTTAGTTGAAATAGGTCTAGAGTCATTATTTCTAGACTTGTCCTCAGACCTATAATCAACATGTTTAGCCCCTAAATAATAAAGCATATTTCTAGTATGCTCTTTATGATAAATTGCAAGTGGATTAAAAGCATGCTTTTGATTTTTACATAAAGAACGAGCATTATGAAAATATACCTTAGGGTTTACTTTAGAAGCTCCCCTACATTGTTGACTCCTCCTTGACCCTTGCTAGGCTTTTTCCCCCTAGGGCATTGACTCCTATAGTGCCCTTTCTGGTTGCATTTGAAGCACACCATGTGCTCCTTGCTCTTCCTAATTGAGGCACTAATATCCTTTGAATTTTTGTTGACTTTTGGTGCCGGAGGAGCCTTCTTGACCTTCTTAGGGCACTTGCTTTTATAGTGCCCATATTCCCTACACTCAAAATACATAATATATTTTTTATTTTGAATTAATGTGCTTGAGTTACCTAGGTTAATGGTGGAAGTTTGGGCTTCTTCATCTCTTCTGGATGTCGATGGTTCTTCTTGATTTTGCTCTTGTTCCAGAGTGGATGGTGTCTCCTCCCTCTCAATCCTAGAGGTGGAAACTTCTTCTACTTCTTCCATCTCCTCTTTCTCCTCGGATGTTGAACACTCCTCGACCTCTGAATCCTCACTTTCTTGTGAGGATGAGCTTGCTTCTTCGGCCTCTTCCTCAAATTGAGCCGATGATGGTTCTTCATGGAGCTTGTCCAATTCACTCCAAAATTCCTTTGCATCCTTGTATTCACCTAACTTAGACACAACATCGTTAGGAATTAAATCAATCAAGAATTTTATTACCTTATTATTTCTCTCGAATTCTTGGAGTTGTTCCTTGGTCCACTTTTTCATTTTAAGGAATCCTCCCTTAGGTCCTCTTGGAAATTTGAATCCTTCCATCAAGGTGGCCCAATCCTCGATGTCCATCATCATCATGAAGTCTTCAATCCTTGCCTTCCATTGGTTAAAGTCTTCTCGTCCATAGAACACATATGGAATTAGGGTATTGATGTCTCATCCCAATTTCTCTTCAAACTCCATCTTCTTCCCTCTAGCATGCTCCCTTGGCGGTTAGTCCAAATGAAGAGCGACCTCACTCTGATACCACTTGTTGGGAATCGGTACGTCGCTAGAGGGGGGTGAATAGCGTGTCATTGATGAAGATGGAAATCGATCGTGTGCTTGTTACAAACGTTAGTGTACACAGCGGAAATAATAGTGATAAAAACAAATACACAACACAAGCACAAACACACGCAATATAATGTGGTTCTGAACCTTAGGGTTCCTACTCCACGGATTGGGCTCGAATGAGCCCTAGCGATGCTAAACACCACTAATAATCAAATACTCCTTCTCGACAACAAGTCGAAGGCAGAGAAACCTCTTACAATGATTACAAAAGTAATACTAAGCAAATACACTAAAATGCAAGTAAAGAAAATTTTACAAAGAGCTTTGGATTGCTTGATCTTTGGTTGCTTGAGAAGAGCCTTGAAGGTCTAGATTCAAGCAGCAAATCCCCTTCAAATCGCCTCAAAGAACCTTGGTCAAATCCTCCTCCATGAGATACTTTTATAACCTGCATTCGGGCTAGATTCTGCCTAGCAGTCGACTAATCGCAACCATCAATCGACTGCTCCTGTAGTCATTATGAGACAATGACTCAATCCACATTAGATAAATTCCAATGGATACACTGGCAGTCGATTGTCATTACCCATCAGTCGATTGTTGAGGTCATAGCCGACTGACCAATCGACTATCGAGCGTTCTTCTCCTGTAACCTTGACCAGTAGTCGACTGCCCTCCATGGTAGTTGACTGCTCAAGCCATCAGTCGACTACCCAATACTGAAAGTTGACTGCCAAGGCCTTTTGCCACAATCGAACCCCAGTCGACTAACAATAGTCGACTGGTCATAACCCCCGTCGACTGACTAGAGTCAACTCGACTACCAAGTGTTAAAACACTTGACCAATCAACTGGCCCAAAGCCCCAGTCGACTGATAACCTCACCCATGAGGTTTAACCCCAAGTATGATGCCCTCATACTTACTAGACCACCCTTAGCCTAGACCTAAGCCTTCTAGCCACCTCTGTCAGCATCACACCTATCGGATCCCTCCAAGTCATCTATAACTTGTTCATCCATATGTTAGCCTTCAGGTGCTTCCATCGACTATTGTCGTGCTAAGCTGGTCTATACCGCCAAGGCACATTTGGGCTTACGCTGCCAAGACTACCGCTTGGACTTTACACTGCCAAACCATTGAACTTATGCTGCCAAGACTCCCTCTTGGACTTTAAGCCGTCAATATCAACCCTTGGACTTCCCAATTGTAAAGTACCCATGACTTGGACTTTCCTTGCCATGTTGGACTTTCCAATTGTCAAGACTCAAGCTTGGACTTTCCCTTGCCAAGACTCATTCTTGGACTTTCCATGCCAACCCATGTTGGACTTTCCAATTGCCAAGACTCAAGCTTGGACTTTCCCATGACAATCACATTGTCATATATTTTGTCGAACATCAAAATATCGCTCGAGTCAAACTCGAGTCTGGTCAATCGTGACCTAGGCCGATTGCACCAACATTGATGGCAGTCAATTGGTTTTTGATCGAGTCGACTGCTGAAGCTGATTTCGGATGAACTAGATTTGTTCAGCCATTTATCAATAAATTTAGGCTACCCTAACTGCTCCTAACTCTAGGATATACTTTGGAAAGTATTGGAAGGGTGAAAATTCATTGGAAATGAATTAGGAGAGGTGTTTATGGTGAAAATCGAATGTTAAGGGAGGTAAAAATTCAATGTTGAATCTTTACCCTTAATTTCGATTGTTTAGAGTTCCTATTAGCTTAGGGTCTCTTTAAGGACATTGTTGGTGCAATGGTCAAGGGGGAGTTTATTCATCAAGGGATGATGGATGAGCATTTTTCAAAGGGGAAGAAATGAAGGATTTGAAAGCCTCATTGTGCTCACCAAAGGGGGAAAATTAGATAAGTGAAGATTGTCTCTCATTTAGTGATATGGGACTTATCACTATGAAGAATGAAGGCATCCTAGATGTTTTTGGACCAAGGGGGAGAATGTAAGATCTCATTGGGATATGAGACATGGATACCCTTGGTAATCTTTTTTATGTATGCCAAAGGGGGAGAAGTGAGGTTTAAGTTAGGTAAACCTTCATTATGCTTTGGCATTAGAAGAGTTAAGTTTGGGCTTATTGATTAGCCTAACTTAAAGGTGTTGTCAAACATCAAAAAGGGAGAGATTGTTAGTGCAATTGACCCAGATTACGATTGACCAGACTTAAGAGGGACTCGAGTAGTATTTTGATGTTTGACAAAACGATTGACAATGTGATTGTCATAAAAAGTCCAAGCATGGGTCTTGGTAATGGTAAAGTCCAAGTCATGGGTACTTGGCAAGGAAAGTCCAAAGGTATAGTCTTGGCGGTATAAGTCTAAGTGTGTAGTCTTGGAGGCGTAAAGTCCAAGTGAACTTTGGTGGTGAAAGTCCAAGTATGGATGCTTGGCAATTGAGAAGTCTAAGGGTATGATATTGGTGGCGTAAAGTCTAAGCATATAGTCTTGGCAGCATAAGTCCAATTTGGCAGTGTAAAGGCCAAGCATGGAATCTTGGCCATATAAGTCCAAATATACCTTAGCAAAGAACCCGGTTAGCATGACATAGCCGATGGAGGCACTTGAAGGCTAGCGCAAGGATGAAGAGTAACGAACTCGAGGGATCCGAGAGGTATTAGGCTGATGGAAGTGGGATGAAGGCTTAGGTCTAGGCTAAGGGTGTTTATCAAGTATGAAGGGATCATACTTAGGGTTAAATCTCATTGTTGAGATTTATCAGTCGACTGGCCAAGTGTTTGACACTTGACAGCCTAGTCAACTTGGATCACCAATCGTTAGGTAGTCGATCGAACTTCGACGCCGGTGAAGCTCGCGATCGCCATATCAGGGTAGTCGATCGTTCGGAGCAATCGACTATCATGTATGGCAGTCGACTGGTTTAAGTGGACATGAGCACAGAAGCTCTAGTAGTCGACTGGCCAATCGAATACTGAGTAACAGTCGACTGCTAAGATATCTGTTGGACAGGTTCCAGTGTTGATGGAGCCGTTGTGAGACAACGAATAGGAGAGAAGTCGACTGGTGCCTTTTGACAGTCGACTGCTAAGCACGAAATCAATCCGATGCAAGTTATAAAAGCAACTCGAGATGGAGGATTTTGCATCGGCTTTTGGGGCAATTTTGGGGAGGAATTGCTATTGCATTCCAAATCTTTAAAAGCCTTTCAAAGCAACCATCAAGCAAGCAAAGTATTCAAGCTCTTGTAAAGTATTCTTTATAGTGTTGTTGTATTTCCTTTGTATTTGCTTGTATTTCATTCTTATTATTGTAAGATATTTGTATGAGGTTTCTCCACCTCCGATGTCATACAGAAAAGGAGAGGTTTATTAGTGCTGGTGTGCATCACTAGAGCTCGCCAATGAGCTCGCCCCGTGGAGTAGGAACCATAGTTTCGAACCACGTTAAATCACTGTGTCTGATTGTACTTGAGTTTATTTTGTATTTCATTTCTATTTGTTTTCTCCGTGTACTAGCAAACTTATAGACGAGCATGAACATATTTGACGCAATTAAAAGCAATGAAATCAACGAACCGCTATTCACCCCCTCTAGCGCGACCACATCGGTCCCTACATGAAGCATCTGTTGACTGATACGCGATTTTATTGGGCCAAACACTAGGATTTCACAACGAATGGTGGTAGTTACACCCCCGTTCTTTGTGTTCTTCGTGAAAAAATATGAAACCTTAGATCTAGCGCCTAAAACTAAGTTTTCTACTTACGTTTTTGTCATATACTCATCATTTTGCGACAAAAGATACAAATCTTGCGCAAAATCGATGAAAAACAACGAAAACTATAACCTAATGCCATAACATTCAATAAAAAATGACTAGCTCTGATACCAATTGATGGAAATCCACTAATTTAAATAAGTATTCAAGAAATCGAAAAGAATATATTATGATTCATGAATAGGATCTAGTCTTATCGAATTTATACAATAACAAATAAATATAATTAAGAATGATGACATAATCATACAAAACCTGATTATAGAGGAGCAACCATCATTCCTCTTCCTTAAAATCTAAGTCGTCGTTCTTGCAAAAGAGGGATAGGTCTTCCGTAAGGTTATAGGGTGACGACACCGTAAACTCTTAGCCAATAGGAAGCGAGGAGTTTGTCAGAATATTTATCTTCTGCGGGGACCATGTCTTATATATAGATATCGGGTCATATCCATTAGCGACCACTACAAAAAAACATGAAATTGGCGACGAACTTTGGCAACGAAAATAGTTCGTTGCAAATATGTAACTAAATTTGCGACAAATTTTATGTTTCGTCACAAATTTGTAATGAAATTTTCAACAAAAAAAATTTGTTACAAAAATTTTAAAATTTCCAACATTTAATTTTTCGTTGCAAAATTAGTCGCAAATTGGCGACGAAAATCTTTTTTTGTCGCCAATTTGCGACTAAAAAATATTTTCGTTGCAGATTCTGCAACGAATATAGGATTCGTCGCCAAATTGGCAATGAAATTAGCAACGAAAAAATATTCGTCACTAAATTTCCCCTAATTATCCCGCCCCGACGCACCCAATCTCTCCATTTCCTCCACTCGATCACGCTCGTCCTTCTCCCGCCGCCGTCCGTACGTCTCTTCCTTCTCTCGCCCTCCCTTCCGACGCTATCGCCGGAGCAGCGACGGCGCTGCCGCCGCAGATCCTGCCGCGAGCACGCGGCGGCAGCGGCATCCGCGAGTGTAGGGATGTATACTGAAAAGTCTATCTTTTGTATGAACATCTTTATTTTGAAATAAGAATCACATGATCATTGTTTGCATATTTTTATGGTTATGCAATATTGTCTAATACGTTACATTGTAGATAACATGGTGTGTGGTGTCACACGGGAGATCTTGTTATCGGCTCCTTGTAAAGTATAAGTAAAGGCTCACAACCGAGATGACTTTGGACAAACCATCGGAATGGTTGTAGTGTGATTTGGTATTGGTTTGTCTTGACCATAGAATCACACTAGTGCACTTTGTGTGTATTGAGCAGGACCGACACAGAGGTGATTCGATTTATTGCTGACTACATAATCGAATCGGACCTCAGATATTATTTAGTACATGCTCTTAATCCCGATATAATAACGGGCACATATACTTGGTACTCATCTCTTTGATTTACCAATGGGCGAGATTTATAGATTAAATCGATAGACTCGGTAAGTTGGGAGATGATATTATTTATATGGTGTGTCGTTGATTATAGGAGGAAATCGTGTCCTATATATTAGGATGATGATGTCCCCTTGAGGAGCTCATAAGGTTCATCATGTAAACCCTGCAGGTGGACTTGGTCCGGCATGATGAAAAGGTTGAGTGGTACTACTCAAGGAGTTAGATGTTGATTAATTAATGGTTAGTAAATTAATTAATCGACGAACATTCGAGATCTTAAACACGGGGAGAAAATGTACAAATAATATATGGAGCCCATATTGTCATATGGGGGTTGGTGAGGTAGATCAATGATGGACCTTTAGTGGATTGGATCATCATTAGTGGATCAGACTTTATGTGGGCTTGATCCATGGGTGGCCAAGACCCAACTCCTCCTCATGGTCCCTAATGTAGCCCATTAACACCTCAAGATACTTAGATCCAATGGATAGAAACAAAATACTAAGATCCATTGGTAGAGATTAAATCTCTAAGATCCGACGGTTGAGATTAAATCTCTAGATCCGACGGTTGAGATTAAATCCCTAGAACCAATGGAGGAGATTAATTCATGGCTTATCCCCAAACTCTATAAAAGGTGGCATGGGGTTGGCGTGAAGATCATCATAGAGAGGGAGCAAGGCTTGGGCGGCAAGAATAGGGCAATCCTAGTTGAGATAGGATTGGAATTAGGGTTAGGGTTTGGAAGCAAGGGTGGCACCAAATAAGGCAAGTTTTCCTTCTTCTTCCTTACCTTGTGGCCAACGTCCAGCAGCTATTCCAGACCTTCCCAGCCCTTGGCCGGCGCCCAAAACACTCCCCTCTCTTCTCCTTAGGTGGTGGAAACAAGATATAGGGTTTCCCTTGGTGTCTTGGTAGTTTTCCATCATCTACTTCTCCTTCTAGTTGCTGGCAAGAACTTCTATAGTTCTTTGTTGGTTGAGTTTTTGAAGGAGAAAAACATTGTTTCTCTTCTTCCTCTTGCTTGGGAAAAGCAAGGAAGGAAGTTTTGCGATCTAGGAGCTTTGACTTTTGGTGGATCGTCGCCCACACGACGTCCAAAAGGAGGAGGGTCATACATTAGAAGACCAAGAGGTATAACTATTCTTCTATCTCTTTTATTCATTGCTTGTGTTTGTTTTTCAAAATATAAGCATGTAATATTTCTGTAAATAGGCTAAATAATACTTGGATCCCAAGTATAAACACAAAAACCGGCGATCCGAACATCGTCTATTCCGTGGCTACTCGTAGAATAGAGGATGGTCGCTTGAACAACTAGTTTGTTCAAGTGACCTCTCTAAACGAATAGCACGACGATGACTTGGTTGCTTTGGGAATCCCTTTTGTCTAGGATTAAATTTTTAATCTGGGGACATCGAAGGGATCACCATGGTTAAGCAACCGAGGCGAAGGGGAAGCGAAGTTTCCCCTCACAGACTCGACAAGGGAAATCCCATCAATTGGTATCAGAGCTTCCGGGCAAAACCTACAATTGGTATCAGAGCCAAGGTTTCCGGTTTTGTGTGTTTAGGATTTGGTTAATTTTTATGCACCTTTTCATATATTATATGTGCTGGATAATAGTAGGATATGCGTAGTTTAACTCTTTGGTTGCAGGCATAAGATCCGACTATTATAGCCATATGTGTGTATGTGATTGTATGTGTGTAAATGTTTATTTTGTTGAATCCTCGGGGTTGACGAGGCTAGTATTTAGTTTTTGTAAATTAAATACGGCATTGTTTAGCCGCTCTTTATTTTATTTTACTTTCGATCTAGATTTCATGTACACTCCCTCGTGGAGTATAGGATCGATGGATGTAAATTAAAATAGGATTTAGTCTCGGCTCAGATCTCCGGATGGCTCGTACATGGCGTAGGAGGAGCGGACGAGATGGCGATGCGACAGGAGTCATATTGAAGACAAAAGCCATAATAGTTGAAAATTAATTTATTTTTCATATTTATTGCTTTTTGTATGATATGCATGTCGTAGGCTAGGAAAATTCCTCAATTTCAAATTACTAAGTGGGAGAGGGATATTTTTTAAATTCCCGCGGCCTCCATTACAATTTGACAAGTGATGCAAACAAACTTGCGCGTCGGCTCTGAGTGCCTTCCTCCCCATCGGATGGGTTTGTTTACGGATCACAAGGTCGAATATGGTTATAGGAAATTATCAAGGAGCGTGTGTACTTGCCCATCGTAAGGCACATAACCCAAGATAATTACCTTGGTACCAAGTAATGGTGAACACTTAGATACAAATATAAGTATCCTCCCTATCGGAGTCACTGCTTTTATTTGTAGGGCCAAAGAGGAACCAACTATTAATTTTACTTGTCAAAAAGTTAGGTTGACAAGATAGTAAAATTAATGGCTAAAACCTCCTCTTACAAATGTAGAATTCGTATACGTCAACACTATCGTGTCATATGATATTCTCTTTGTTTTGAGGTGTTGGTTGTTTTTAAAATTTTATTGTTTGATGAATCAATAATTTTTTGAAATCTAATGTTTTGATTTATGTGATTCTTAGGTTTTCTTTCAAAATGACTTTCAACCCACTTGCTGTGATACTGAAAGAGAACAAACTTACTGGACCCAACTATGTAGATTGGAAGAGGAATCTAGATATTGTCTTGACTGCTGAGGAATACAAATATGTACTCTCAAAAGTGCCTCCCAAGCCTCACAGATGATTCTGGGAAAAGGGAGAGAGAGCTATAGGAAGTGGAACAAGGCCGATGAGATGGCACGGTGTTACATTTTGGCATCTATGTCAAATGTACTCCAACATCAAGATCAAGCCATGCCCATCGCTTATGATATGATGCTCAATCTCAAGGAGCTGAACACCGTAGACCGGGCCGCGAGGCAAGAGGCCATGAGAAACTTGATGACCACCATGATCGAGGGAATACCTGAGAGGATCATGTTCTCAAGATGATGGCTCATTTGAATGAGCCGGAGGTCCTAGGAGCCGAGATCGATGGGGAAACCTGTGTCAATATCATACTCCGCTCTACCTTAGGAGTTTTGAGTAGTTTCTCAACTACAACATGAACAAGAGGTTGTATTCATCGGAACTTCCGATGTAACTCCAAAGCGCAGAGGGACTATTTCACAGAGTGCTCAAAGATGCCGTGATGACCTGTAAGGTTTCTACTTCTGCCGAAAGGCAAGAAGAAGAAGAAACAAACCGGGCAAAGGCGATGGGAGGTACTCAGGAGGAGTGAAGAAGCCGAAAGGCAAGTGCTTCACTAGATCGACATCGGAAGAAGGACTGCCCCAACTGCAAGAACAAAGGTATATCTTTTGGTCTAGTTGTTGAAACATGTTTAGCGGTGTTATCTACCGGCACCTGGTGTGTAGATACGGGAGCCACTGATCATGTCTGCAATACTTTGCAGGGGTTCCAAGAAACCAGACGACTGGCTGAGGACGAGATTACCGTGTACTTGGGCGATGACACGAAGGTGGCGGCTGTTGCAGTGGGAGATGTTCATTTATCTTTTGAGAAAAATAAACTTTTGGTTCTTTGGAATTGCCTTTATGTACCCTTATTTAGAAAGAATTTAATTTCAGTTTCTAAATTATTTATGGATGGATATTCTATTTCTTTCAATGACAGAGATGTTATAAAGAGAGATAGGGACATTATCTGTTCGGGTACATTGATAGAAAATTTGTACACACTGGAACCAAAACCTCCCACGATGCAAATTGAAGTTAATAACTCATCTTCTAATTCCAATAAGAGAAAAGAACCTTCGAAGATAAACCAAACATATCTTTGGCATCTTAGGCTTGGTCACATTAACCTAAGCAGAATTCAAAGGTTGATAGCTGATGGACCTTTGGGTTCATTAGTGGTGGAGGATCTCCCAACCTGTGAATCTTGCTTGGAGGGTAAGATGACCAAGAGGCCTTTTAAGGCCAAGGGGTAAAGAGCCAAAGATGTGTTAGAATTGGTTCATTCTGATTTGTGTGGTCCTATGTCTATCCAGGCTAGAGGTGGTTTTGAGTATTTCGTCTCTTTTATAGACGATTACTCAAGATATGGATACATTTACCTGATGCGCCGCAAGTCTGAATGCTTTGACAAGTTCAAAGAATTCAAGGCTGATGTGGAGAAACGTCAAGGTAAAAGTATCAAAACACTACGATCTGATCGTGGTGGTGAGTACCTCTTGGGAGAGTTTAGGAACTACTTATCAGAGGCTAGGATTCAATCCCAATTGACTGCACCTGGCACACCCCAGCAGAATGGTGTAGCAGAGCGAAGGAATAGGACTCTTATGGAGATGGTTAGATCGATGATGAGTTATTCTGACTTCCCAGATTCGTTCTGGGGATATGCTCTAGATACGGTGGTATACATTCTGAACTTGGTTCCATCTAAATCAGTGCCTTCTACTCCCACAGAGTTGTGGACTGGGCGAAAGCCTAGTCTAAGACATATTCGGATATGGGGGAGTCCAGCACATGTGCTGAAGGCGAATCTTTGGTAAGTTGGAACCTCATGTAAATACGATTGTTCGTTGGCTATCCCAGAGGAATGAAGGGTGGATTGTTTTATAGTCCTAGAGATCAGAGGGTGATCGTTAGCACGAACGCCAGATTTCTAGAGGAAGACTATGTGATGAGCCACAAGCACAAGAGTAAAATTGTTCTGGAGGAGTTAAAAGGGGAAGTCACTTCTTTAGTACCACCGATACAAGAGGATATACCACATGTCACTGCACCGCGTGTCACAGAGGATACACAGGTGATACCTCGTCGTAGTGGGAGGGTTGTGAGACAGCCTGATAGATTCATGTTCTTGGGAGAATCTTCTGATTTGGTCCCTGGCGAACATGAACCTGATCCCTGGACATATGATGAGGCAATCCAAGATAAAGATGTAGTATCTTGACAGAGTGCAATGAATGCTGAGATTGAATCTATGGATTCAAATCAGGTCTGGGAGCTAGTAGAACCACCTGATGGTGTAAAAACCATTGGATGCAAGTGGATCTACAAGAGAAAAAGAGGAATAGATGGGAAGGTTGAGACCTTCAAAGCGAGGCTTGTTGCGAAGGGGTATACTCAGAAAGAGGGTATCGATTATGAGGAGACCTTTTCGCCGGTAGCCATGCTTAAATCTATCCGGATTCTCTTATGCATAGCAGCTCATATGGATTATGAGGTGTGGCAGATGGATGTCAAGACAGATTTCCTTAATGGAAGTCTTGAGGAAAACATCTACATGAAGCAACCAGAGGGATTCATTGCTAAGGGCAAAGAGCATCTTGTATGTAAGCTTAATCGGTCCATTTATGGATTGAAGCAAGCTTCGAGATCTTGGAACATCCGGTTTGATGAAGTGATCCAGTCTTATGGATTTATTCAAAGTCCGGATGAGTCTTGTGTATACAAGAGATGTGACGGAAACGTAGTGGTATTTCTTGTACTATACGTAGATGACATTTTGTTGATTGGCAACAATATCAAGGTGTTATCAGACGTAAGGGTATGGTTGTCCAAACAGTTTGATATGAAGGACTTAGGAGAGGTGGGACACATCCTTGGGATCAAGGTTATAAGGGATCGCAGGAAAAGGATGTTGTGCTTATCCCAAGCTTCATACATAGACACGATTATGGAGCGTTTTAGCATACAGAACTCCAAGAAGGGTTTTCTACCTTTCAGGCATGGAGTTCCTTTATCTAAGGAGATGTGTCCTAGATCATCTGAGGAGATAGAGGAGATGAAGGCGGTTCCTTATGCTTCGGCAGTAGGAAGCCTCATGTATGCGATGCTCTGTATGAGACCAGATATCTGCTTTGCCGTGGGCATGGTCAGCAGATATCAGAGTAATCCAGGACAGGGACATTGGACTGCGGTAAAGCATATATTGAAGTACCTGAGAAGGACTAGGGATTATATGCTGGTTTACCGAAAGGCACTAATTACTCCTCGTGGGTTATCTGATTCGACTTCCAATCTGATAGGGATAACAGTAAGTCTACCTCAGGTTTTGTGTTTACTTTGGGAGGTGGAGCCATTGTATGGAGGAGTGTCAAGCAGAAGTGCGTGGCGGACTCCACCATGGAAGCTGAGTATGTGGCGGCCTCTGAGGCGGCCAAAGAAGTTGTATGGCTCAGGAACTTCCTGATGGACTTGGATGTGATTCCTGGTTTGCCCAGAACTATCACAATTTATTGTGATAATAGTGGTGCAGTTGCAAACTCGAAGGAACCACGAGCCCATAAGGCTAGTAAACACATAGAGCGCAAGTACCACCTAATACGAGAAATCGTAAAGAGAGGAGAAGTTGCTGTGGCCAAGATTGCATCGGAGGATAACCTGGCAGATCCTTTCACTAAGGCCCTTCCGGCGAGAGCTTTTGATAGGCATGTGGAGGGAATGGGGATCAGATGTATGACACTTTGAGAACAACATAGTCTTTTAGTATAAGTGGGAGATTGTAGGGATGTATACTGAAAAGTCTATCTTTTGTATGAACATCTTTATTTTGAAATAAGAATCACATGATCATTGTTTGCATATTTTTATGGTTATGCAATATTGTCTAATACGTTACATTGTAGATAACATGGTGTGTGGTGTCACACGGGAGATCTTGTTATCGGCTCCTTGTAAAGTATAAGTAAAGGCTCACAACCGAGATGACTTTGGACAAACCATCGGAATGGTTGTAGTGTGATTTGGTATTGGTTTGTCTTGACCATAGAATCACACTAGTGCACTTTGTGTGTATTGAGCAGGACCGACACAGAGGTGATTCGATTTATTGCTGACTACATAATCGAATCAGACCTCAGATATTATTTAGTACATGCTCTTAATCCCGATATAATAACGTGCACATATACTTGGTACTCATCTCTTTGATTTACCAATGGGCGAGATTTATAGATTAAATCGATAGACTCGGTAAGTTGGGAGATGATATTATTTATATGGTGTGTCGTTGATTATAGGAGGAAATCGTGTCCTATATATTAGGATGATGATGTCCCCTTGAGGAGCTCATAAGGTTCATCATGTAAACCCTGCAGGTGGACTTGGTCCGGCATGATGAAAAGGTTGAGTGGTACTACTCAAGGAGTTAGATGTTGATTAATTAATGGTTAGTAAATTAATTAATCGATGCATATCTGAGATCTTAAACACGGGGAGAAAATGTATAAATAATATATGGAGCCCATATTATCATATGGGGGTTGGTGAGGTAGATCAATGATGGACCTTTAGTGGATTGGATAATCATTAGTGGATCGGACTTTATGTGGGCTTGATCCATGGGTGGCCAAGACCCAACTCCTCCTCATGGTCCCTAATGTAGCCCATTAACACCTCAAGATGCTTAGATCCAATGGATAGAAACAAAACACTAAGATCCATTGGTAGAGATTAAATCTCTAAGATCCGACGGTTGAGATTAAATCTCTAGATCCGACGGTTGAGATTAAATCCCTAGAACCAATGGAGGAGATTAATTCATGGCTTATCCCCAAACTCTATAAAAGGTGGCATGGGGTTGGCGTGAAGATCATCATAGAGAGGGAGCAAGGCTTGGGCGGCAAGAATAGGGCAATCCTAGTTGAGATAGGATTGGAATTAGGGTTAGGGTTTGGAAGCAAGGGTGGCACCAAATAAGGCAAGTTTTCCTTCTTCTTCCTTGCCTTGTGGCCAACGTCCAGCAGCTATTCCAGCCCTTCCCAGCCCTTGGCCGGCGCCCAAAACACTCCCCTCTCTTCTCCTTAGGTGGTGGAAACAAGATATAGGGTTTCCCTTGGTGTCTTGGTAGTTTTCCATCATCTTCTTCTCCTTCTAGTTGGCCGGCGGCAAGAACTTCTATAGTTCTTTGTTGGTTGAGTTTTTGAAGGAGAAAAACATTGTTTCTCTTCTTCCTCTTGCTTGGGAAAAGCAAGGAAGGAAGTTTTGCGATCTAGGAGCTTCGACTTTTGGTGGATCGTCGCCCACACGACGTCCAAAAGGAGGAGGGTCATACATTAGAAGACCAAGAGGTATAACTATTCTTCTATCTCTTTTATTCATTGCTTGTGTTTGTTTTTCAAAATATAAGCATGTAATATTTCTGTAAATAGGCTAAATAATACTTGGATCCCAAGTATAAACACAAAAACCGGCGATCCGGACATCATCTATTCCGCGGCTACTCGTAGAATAGAGGATGGTCGCTTGAACAACTAGTTTGTTCAAGTGACCTCTCTAAACGAATAGCACGACGATGACTTGGTTGCTTTGGGAATCCCTTTTGTCTAGGATTAAATTTTTAATCCGGGGACATCGAAGGGATCACCATGGTCAAGCAACCGAGGCGAAGGGGAAGCGAAGTTTCCCCTCACGGACTCGACAAGGGAAATCCCATCAATTGGTATCAGAGCTTCCGGGCAAAACCTACAGTGAGCTCATGCGGCGATCCTGCCACAAGCTCGCGGCAGATCGTGCCACGAGCACGCAGCGGACATCGGCCGCCGCAAGCTCGCGATAGATCGTGCCGTGAGCACGTGGCGGATACCGGCCGCCACGAGCTCGGCAAGACCATCGTGCCGGGCGGCACTGGTGTCGCCGACGACACACGATAAAGTTCTTTGCCGCGAGATCGCGCGCGGCAGTAGGCGCCACAGCGAGCTCGTGGCGGTGCTAGCTGTCGTACATGCTCGTGGTGGCACTGTCGCTGTGCTTGCGGTGGCGCTCCCACGTGGTCGCAGCGGCGTCGGCACGCGTGCTCGCGACAGCGGCGCATGTGCCCTAACCCGGTGACAGTGTATATGTAGTCATCGTACGCCTGCCTTCGCGAGCAGTTCGCGCGTGCCCTCACGGCCACCACATGCGTGCCTGCGCGTGTGTCCTCGCGCTCACGGTCGTCGCACGTGAGGACTCGCTCGCGTAAGTTTATGTTGCGTCGTACATACTTGCTGCACCTTGCGCGTGCTTGGCAGTTGTCGCATGATTTCGATCATGAATTCAAATATTATTTAAATTAATTATATAAATCAGTATATATATATATATATATATATAATAGTGTGTCATAATCTAAATATAATTTTTTTTTTCATAGGTTGTCCTACTTTGAAGGTGTTCGTTAAGTGTTAATCTAGCCGCACGTTGTTTCCATTTGGATAGGTACGCGTAAAAATATTGTTTATAACATTAATTACAGTATTATTAATTCTGTTATAATTTTTATTCTTAATGTTTGATTTTAAGTAATTTAATTACTGTTAATAGATCATAATTGTTCGAAATGATATTATAATTTGCAATTAATTATCACACAAAATCATATTTAGTATTAGAAAAATTTAATTAATGTTGAGTATAAATTTATGGTTAGATTGATATATATATGGATGAAGTTTGGAAGAAATTAAAAATAATCGTTGATATAATTTTGAAAACAGGATCGATGGAGAGAGATCGAAGTTGGATGTATAAAAAGAATTTACCAGAATGTCGTGGTTTAACCGATGAATTTATATTTGGGTTGGAACAATTTTTGAGATATGCTAATAATAATGTTGAGTTTATGGATGGGAATAAATTAAGGTGTTCGTGCAAAAAATGTCATGATGGTAAATTTTTCCAATGTGATAAAGTTCTAGAACATCTTTATAGATTTGGTTTTACGCCAAATTATTATAATTGGACTTGTCATGGTGAACCGTTTATATCCGATGAAGAGGTTGAACGAAACATACAAAGGACAGGTAGTGGAGAGCAAGTATATTACGATCAATTCAATCCGTACCAGAGGATGATAGTTGATGCAGTTGGTCATAATTTGAATAGCGAACCAAACGCGACAAGTTCTAGTTATCCTCAAGCATTTGAACACATGTATAATAATCATTCAACACCGTTGGAGGAGGTAGAAATTACTGGTGGTAATGAAAATGTGTACAATGAGCCATATATAAAATTTCAAGAAGTATTGAGAGCTGCAGATGAACCCGTGTGGTCCGGTTGTGACAGTCACACAAAATTATCTCTTACCGCAAGATTGTTGAATGTTAAAGATGAGCATAATGTGTCCGAAGAATGTTTTAATGATTTTGTTCAAGTTATTGGAGAAGTATTGCCGCATGATCACATAATGCCGAATGATTTTTACAGTATGAAAAAACTTGTGAAAGATTTGGGTCTTCCAGTGTAAAGAATTGATGTTTGCAGAAATGGTTGCATGCTATATTGGGGAGATAATGCAGATTTAGAGACTTACAAATTCTGTAGTCAATGCAGGTACAAGAGTACCACGAGATCAAATCGTAATAAGCAATTAAAATCATTCAGACAAATGTTCTATTTGCCTATAACTCCTAGATTGGAAAGGCTTTATGCTTCGAAGGTGACTGCTGAACACATGACTTGACATGCAAATCATGAAACAGAGAATGGGCTAATGTGTAATCCATCTAATGCAGAGGCGTGGAAAAATTTTGATCGAACATATCTTGAGTTTGCAAATGAGACCCGAAACATTAGGTTGGGGTTATGTGCTGATGGATTTGCTCCATTTGGCAAATCAGGAAGAACGTATTCTTGCTGGCCAATTATCGTAACTTCGTACAATCTTCCTCCTGGTATGTGTATGAAAACACTTTATATGTTTTTAACATTGATTGTGCCTAACCCTCATAATCCGAAGAAGTTAATAGATGTTTACATGCAACCGTTGATTGCCGAGTTGATCCAACTATGGGACGTGGGTGTTTCTGTTAGGACCCTTGGAATGACTAGAGGGGGGGTGATTAGCCTTTCTTTCTTTCTACAAAAAGGTTAGCGGAAGCAATACAAATATAAGCACAAACAAAACAAGAAACAAAGCTAACACCCGATGTAACGTGGTTCGAAGATGATGCTCCTACTCCACGGTAATCCGTAAGGTGGATTAGCCCTAATCAATCTTCACTAGAACCTCCTTTGGATGAACCAAGGTGGAGAAACCTTATCTTACAATGCACTCCTCTTCTTTACAATGATGGAAGATTAGGATTAGAGAAGAGGAGGTTTTGGATTACTAAAAACACTTGGAAAGCTTGGTGAGCACGTAGGTGTAGTTTGGAGCAAGAGCACTAGCTTCACCAAGCTCCCCATGGCCCCTTTTTATAGAAGAGGGGATGTTTTTCCCGTTGGGCATCGATCAGTCGACTGATGCATACCATCAGTCGACTGCCTCCGAAGCCAACGGCTTCTGAAACGCGATCTCCACGGAGATTCGTAGCCGCAATCTCCAACGGCCAGGTGATCAGTCGACTGATCCCTCCATCAGTCGACTGATGGGGTGATCAGTCGAGTGATCAAGGCAGCAGTCGAGTGAGACTGCATTCTGTGGCGATATTTCCCGATCGATCGGTGATGCCCTTGGCGGTCGATGCAAGACATCGATCATTGCTCGACCAAGGCAACCGATGGTCGTGGTTTCATCCCGACTCGAACGCGACGGGCCGATCGATACATCGTATCAGTCGACTGATACTCATCAAGTATGAGTAATTCACACTTGATTTTATACCCTAGACCTAGACTCAACCTTCTAGCTCCTCATTAAGCCTTGCGCCTTCAGGATCTCTCCGAGTCCGCGACTTGTTCATCCTTTGCGCTTTGCTTCCAAGAGCTTCCTTCGATTTCGTCATGTCTTGGGTTGCCAAATGCTTGGACTTTACGCCGCCAAGACTACAAGCTTGGACTTATGCTGCCAAGACTTTACTTTGGACTTCCTTTGCCAAGGTTCACTTGGACTTTATGCTGCCAAGACTACAAGCTTGGTCTTATGCCGCCAAGTCCATCCCTTGGACTTCCTTTGCCAAGATCATACTTGGACTTCCTTTTACCAAGTCTTCATCCTTGGATTTCCCTGTCACTTAAACACATTCATAATTAGATCACAAGATATTGTCTAACTTAGATGATTATCCAAACATCAAAACATATATAAATGCTTGGAGCATTGTTGCACCAACAGTTTCCACATATGATGTCCATACTAATCAGCTGTTCACAATGAGAGCTGCACTTCTTTGGACCATAAATGATTTTCCTGCTTATGGGATGTTATCGGGTTGGAGTACTGCGGGGATTTTAGGATGTTCAATATGTATGGAGAGATCAAAGTCATTCAGATTGAAATACGAAAAGAAATCGAGTTATTTTGATTGTCATAGATAATTTTTACCGCCAAATCATAAATTCAGAAGAAATAAAGAAGAATTTACTAAGAATAGAATTGAAAGAACACCTCCACCATTGAGATTCACTGGTCAAATTTTATGGCAAAGAGTGCTTAACTTTCCATCTGTTATTGAAGACCCAAATGTTACAACATATGACTATGGAATTACGCATAAATAGACAAAATGGAGTATCATTTGGGATTTACCATATTGACAGAGTAATTTGATTCATCACAATCTTGATTTAATGCATATTGAGAAGAATGATTTTGAAAATTTGATAAATACGGTGATGGATATAACTGAAAAAACAAAAGACAATCTGAATGCAAGAAAAGATTTGCATCTCATATGTAAACGTCCCACCCTTGATGTTGATGCAAATAGTAGGGGACCAAAACCAAAAGTAGTTTATACATTGAATAAGGATCAGAAACGGATTGTTTGTGAATGGTTGAAATCATTGAGATTTCCTGATGGTTATATCTCAAATCTTGGTAGATGCGTTGATTTGAAGGAATGCAAATTTATAGGTTTTAAAAGTCATGACTGTCATATATTCATGGAAAGATTAATTCCTATTGCTTTGAAGGAACTGTTACCAAATTTTGTCTGGGGTGCAATTACGGAATTAAGCATTTTCTTTCATGATATCTGCTCGACAGTACTGAGTCATTCACACATGGAGACATTAGAGAGAGACATTCCGATTATTATGTGTAACTTAGAAAGGATATTTCCACCGGTGTTTTTTGATTCAATGGAACATCTTTTGGTTCACTTGCCATATGAGGCTAAAGTTGGAGGTCCTGTTCAATTTCGATGGATGTATCCGTTTGAAAGGTGGATTTTTTTGACTTTTTTCTCATTGTTATTTCATTTGGTCAAATTTAGTCTAATTTATTTGCTAATAAATTTTATTGTATTACTCTTAGATTCCTCTATCACTTGAGAAAAAAGTAAAAAATAAGGCTCATGTTGAAGCTTCTATTGTTAATGCATATATTGTGGAGGAAGTTACAACTTTTGCATCATATTACTTTGAACCTCACGTTCAATGCAAGAGTCGGAAAGCAGGAAGAAACAATGAGGGTCCCGTTGATCCAAATTTGAGGGCGAGTAGCCCATACATATATTTTATTGAACTGTCAAGAAGTAATGTCGTATTTCGAGTAAGTATATAAAAGTTATATTAAACATTTCGTATATCATAAAATATTGTTCATGTTTTATTTAATTTTATTGTGGGTTTTTCAAACTCTATATTCAGAGCATGAGTTTAATAATTTCTATGATGAAGAATTTACACAAGGGTTTAAAAATTATGTAAGTATTATATGATAGTAAATTTGATAAATCTTGTCTGATGACACATATTTATTTTACTTTAGGTTCTTGATAATCACGGTCACATTGAGCAAGACCTAATAAAATATCTGTCATGGGGTCCAAATTCAATGGTTAAAACTTAACCGATATATTTCATAAACGGATATAATTTTCATACTCAAGCTTATAGAATGGGGAAAACTACAATAAATAGCAGAATTTATGTTCAATCATCTATTGATGGGGGTGCAAGGAATGAATTTTACGGCTTACTAGATGAAATTATAGAGGTAGTGTCACGCCCCGGGGGAGTCCCTGCCAGACGAAAATCCAATAACATCTCCCATGTACGGGTGACAATATGAAACTTGCATACAAGGCCTACACGGTCACTATACATCGGTCAACACGATCGGAACAAAAACTACACACGCAGATGATAAATTGGCCTCAGGCCATCAATCCAGGTAAATAGCAACACTCTACTATATCTAGACTTACCCCTTCTGCCATCTGAGCAGGAATATACAACCAAACCAATCGAATAGTCCATAAGGACACAACAAATATCTCCAAACCTCCACAAGTATATAACCAAAACAAACACAAATCCTACACACTTCATCTAGTTAAAAACTATAAGACCAATAAAACCTATCCATTTCGACGAGGGGGGATTGGCAGCTGGACTCTCCTGGCAGTTTCAACCTGAAACAGATGTAAAGCAACAGGATAAGTTCAAAGAACTTAGCGGATAATAGTCGATATACATAGCAAGATATAGCTAACAATAAGAATTATGCCAGTACAGTCTCATATAAATAGGGTATGCAAGCAAGAAATACAAAAGGACTGTACTTACCTGAATCTCCTGCCCTGATACAGGAGCATGTGTCATACTATAAGAGATAAAGTCATCACCATATACAAATATGAATCCTGTATTCATGGCAATCATATGAAACATCCAAGGCATCAATAAAAATGTAGCAAACACAATACAAATGCTATCCATGTAAAGTGCATGTCGTGCAAATGACATGGTCACCCCTGACGCCAGTCAGCCGCCTCACACGCGATGGTGAAGCTGAGTGGGTAGGGCTATGACAACTGTTCACTCTGCCATCACTGCTCCTGAGTGACTGAGTGGACAGGATGCTGTCGGAGTACACCTGTCCTCCTGCCCCAAATAGAGTGGGGGAGCTAAGCTCTCATCTCCCGGTGTCATAGACCAGAGGAGGGATCCCTGTCCACTACCACGCTGCCTCATCACTACTCATGAGCGGACCAGCGGAGTCTGACAGAGCAACTGCACACACCCTCCTGATGTACCACTTACCCATGAGTGGCAGTGTGTGCAGACCATATAAATGGCTACGGGCTCAACTATAAAGGAACCCCGTCCATCCAACATGCAATCATGCAAGATGGTGCATGATACTAAAACATGTAAATCCAACTAAAATGCATAACCGAATAATATGCACAGCCAATAAGTACATATCCATGATCCGAATAAAACAGGGAAGATATGATCATACTGATCAAATGCATGTAACAAGTAGGCACAAAAACATACTAGGCATATAAACATGAAAATTATTGCAAGCTATCCTAACTAGCATATCAACATGACTATCTAGGAGATAAGTCAAAATACCCGCCTGCTATGAAATTTGTGATAACTATCTTCACGCCCGGGGTCCTATCTCGTGACCGAAACCTGATAAGTAGAATGTCCGAGTTATCTTCCAATCCGAAGATTTCTTCAGCTTTCCGTTATCGAATCTGTTATTTAACTTGATCAATATTTTTAACTAACTAATGGACAAGTATTTAATAACTCAATTAATCTCTTAATTGATTATCAAATCAATTTAGGTTAATTAACTCTTGATTAATTAGCCTAAAGCTAATTTAACCAATTTAATGATAATTAATCTGTTAAGTAGGTTAATTAAATCCGGACCAGTTATTCGATTAAATCCAAACTAATCAGCATGATTAAACTAAATTAATGAACCAAATTAATAGCCCTAGTTAATCAATTAAATCAAAAATCTATCCATTCAATTAATTTAATTGATCTGATTAATCAACTCTTAATTAATCCAAAACTTAGTTGCAGTTAACTCACCAATGCGAGCTGACCGTAAACAGAGGCGATGCCGGATCTTGGCGTCGATCGATGGTCGGGCCGGGTACGACGGATCGGGCGCTAACAAGGACAAGACGAGGCACGCAGCGGCGCATGAGAGGCGACGGCTGTGCGTGTAATGGCAGCCGCGACGATCGGGAGAATACGCATACCAAAGTAGCAACGGCGAAGAGGGCACCCACGCGACTGGCACCGGAAAGGCGAAAGGTTACGGCTTGCTTCCACCGCTAATCGCCGTCGATAAATTTCCATGACACCGCCGCCTATCTTGTCCAAGAGCCCCCTAAGTCGATACCATCGCCGCCGCAAGGAAGAGGAACGACGATTGATGGGAAGGAGAGGCGGCGGTGGTCATGGCGCTGGGAAGAAGGGCTTGCAAAATTTTTTTTTTTTTCGAACGGCGACTTTATTCACTGAGAAAGCAATACGTAACTGAAACGAAGTAGAAGAAATTGGGCGCGGCTATGAAAACCTCGGGAGAAATAGGAAAAACCTAGATCTATAACCTATGTAAATTTATCTTATTTACTCATCTAAATAGGCCCTTTAAAAGCTTGTTTTCCCTATCCCCATAATTATCTCGTACGACCTCCGTTTAAATCCAGAAAAATTTTAGAAAAAATCCTAAAATTTCCTAAAAATCCCAAAAAAAATTCCAGGATTATTTTTCTTAAATTTTTGGCCATTAAATTTAGTATTTTTAAATTTTCCGTATTTAACATGTAGCGTATTCAGGCTCAGATTTGCGAGTTATTTTATTTATGTGTCATTGGTTTGACCCTATCAAAGGCGTGAGGGTGCATCCACAGTTTAATTTGGTTGAAATTAACTACAAAAAAATATGCAAGAGATACGAACCATTTGTATTAGCACAGCAAGCAATTCAAGTATTTTATGCTTCATATCCTAGTCTGAGACAAGATAAAAGTGATTGGTGGGCAGTTTGTAAAACAAAAACACATAATAAAATTGAGGAACATTGGGAAGACATAGAATATCAACAAGATGAAGTTGTCAATACATTTCATATCGAAGAGTATAATATTTCAACGTTACGAGATCCCATTGGCGTAGTAATAGACGTTGATGCAAGTGAACTGAATGAGTATGAAGATGAAGATTTCAATGATGAGGATGAGGATGAGGATGAGGATGAGGATGACGATGATGATAACGATGACGATGATGATTAGATGCATTACCAGGCCGAAAATTTTATTGCAGACTTCGATTTCTAATTATTGGTAATTTACCTTTTATTCAATACCAATTATGTTTTAATTCACTGTGTTATTCGAAATTCCATATATTTGATATACTAATGAACTTTTTTTTAGGGTCATCCAGTTGCTATGAATATGATAATATTTTCATATTTTTCCTATTAATAATTCGATATGCAACTGTATTTTTTTCCTATAATATTCTTCTAATAATCATTATGGTTAATTTCGACGTGGCGGTCATAGACGTAGTAGTGATGGAAGATCACAGTCTTCCTCTGCTTCAGCCCCCGCACATTCTGATGTGCTTGCAGGAAATGTGCCCTCCACCTCTTCCCCAGTTGCAGGATCCTCTGATTCTCAGTATATACCTGCTAATGTCTCTTCCCCGGTACAACAATCACTCGTGGAGAGGGAAGATACGAGAGAGTTTATATCTCCGTACGGAGATTCGTAAGTATTCAAGTTTTACAATATCTATATTTAATTTTTAATAAAATATGTTTTTTTATAAGTATATAACGGGGTTTATTTTTGGTTTATGTTAGATTCACAAATTTTGTACATGTTATTCACGAGGTGAATAAAATAGTGAATAACCATTGGGGTGGCGCTTCTATGACTTATACAAGCACGTTGGAAGAAATTAAAGTTCTGTGGTGGAATGAGTTCAAGGTAACTTATTTCAATCATTTAGTATATGAAATTGCAGTGAATATAATCAATTTTTATTTTTCTCTACTGCAGCGAGTATTTATTTGGGAGGAGAGTCAAACACTAGAGATTAGGAGAATTTTTAAGAAAAAGTGTGGTGATCATATTAGAAATATACTAAATCATGCTAAAACTAGAAATAAGAAACCACACTGTATAACCGAGGAGAATTGGAATAAAATTGTTCCGCATTGGGGATCTGAGGAAAGTAAACGGAGGAGTGAACAGAATAAGCAAAATTAAAATTGTAACTCCGACGTTATGTCTGCCACATATGCGGGAGGATCCATAAATATCGATGAGCATAGAGCTCGATTGGTAAGTGTTTTCAATTTATAATTTTGTAATATAATACTCACTAATTTATAAATATTAACTGTTTAATTTGTTTAGGCCAAGGAGATGGGAACTGAGCCATTATTTATTGACACTTTCACCCGTACATTCCAAAAGAAGGATAAAACATGGAGTGGGGAAAGAGCTAGAACAATAAAGGTGTGTAATTGTAAAAATTTAATTTCCTATGTTACTATTTAATTTTTTTTCTTTCACAATAGGAGAAATACGATGAACTTTTACGAAGAAATTCGGGTGCAAGTGATGATGGAGTCGAATCGGAGTCATCTATTAGCAATATAAATTTATGGCTCGAAGCATCTGGAGAACCGAAAAGTGAAAGAATACTTAGATTCGGCTCTTTGAGTCGATCCTATAGAGTCCCTGGTGCTTCTTCTTCATCCTCTCCAGCATCAAAAGCCCAAGTAATTCAATTAACCGAAGGGGTTAATCATTTGAGAGAGTTACTAGCACAGAAGGAAACTGAATCGAGAGAGAACGCTCAGAAAGTTCAAGACTTAAATGAAAAGATGAACGAATTTCAAAGGCAACAAATGTTTATTATGCAACATCTTCAGTTAACGTCTAGCTCAAATCAACTTCCTCCTTCTGGCTCTGCTCCTCCTTCGCCTGATCCCTGTCATGGAGACAATGATGATATATTTTTTGATGACGATGGTGATGATGGTGGTTATCTTTGACTGTATTTGTGAAAGTTTAATTGTTAGCTACTTGACTTATTACATAAACGATATTTATGTTTTTATAAGTTTGTTGTATGTAAATATTACCTAATGATAATGGTAGTTAGTTTAAACCTTATTTGGATGTATTTGTTATATGTATAAATTTGTTTGATGTCCATATTAATGTTTGTTGTATAATTTTGTTAATATTGTTGTGTGTTTGTTGTAAAATAGGAAAAAAAGAATAATTTAAAATATTTTTTTTTTAAATTTCTCCAGATTTGCAACGAAAATACAATTTTCGTTGCAAAAATATATGTATCGATCCGACACGTGAGAAACTCGTAATCCAAATTTATTTCACCTAGCATCATCGTTAGCATCAGTAACGTCGTAACGTCGTACCGATCGATCAATCCGATCGGTTGCACAATTAGTCGACTAATGAATACATCAGTCGACTGATAGTGAAAATTTTTGCGATAAATTTTTCTTTTCGTCGCCAAATTTGCAACGAAAAATAAATTCGTCACCAAATTTAATTTTATTCGTTAATATGTTCATCAGATTTTGGCGACGAATATTTTTTTCGTCGCAAATTCTGCGACGAAAAAAATATTTTGTCTCCAAATTTGCGACGAATATTTTTTATTATATTTGGTGGAGTATGCATGCGAGAGTTTTGCGACGAATAAATATTTCGTCACAAATTCGGCGACGAAAAAATTTATTCGTCGCTAATTTGGCGTCGAAAGTTTAATTCGTCACCGAATTCGGCAACGAAAATAATTATTCGTCGTCGAATTCGACGACAAAAATAATTATTTGTCGCCGAATTCAGTGACGAAAAGTATTATTTGTCGCAAAATTTTGCAACGAATCTTCTTTTCATCGCCAAATTGGCAACGAAAAATTTATTCGTCGCCAAATTTGGCAACGAGTTTTGCAACGAAAAAATTATTCGTTGCAATTTGGGGACGAATTTTTATTTTTAGTTGCAGAATTTAGCGGCAAATTATTTGCAACCAAAAATTTTTCGTTGCAAAAAAATTTTGTAATGAATTTTTTTGCAAAATTCGTTGCAAATTTCGTCGCCAAAAACTATTATTTTTTGTAGTGGACCCTTCATCAATAACAGATCTGTACTCTAATGGGTTCTACATAATAAATCTCTACTTCCTGTAACCGAAACCTGTAAACTTATAAATAGATCACTTAATTGGATTCGAACCAATATGACACAATCAGACGGTTACGATAATCACATGGAAAAGTATGATTACATTGAACACAAGATCTGTAAGACTATAAATATGTATTAAAATCTAATCCTATGCCATCCTATGTGGAATGGAGAGAGAGAGAGAGAGAGAGAGAGAGAATTAGAAAGAATCTAGTGCAGGATTAGATTTCTTCTAAATACTTTGTCTTTCCTTTTGCCATTTATCTTCTTGAGATAGAAAAGGTGTTGTAATCCTTTTGAAATAGTGAGATTCTTTGACACTTTGCCCATGGTGTTTTGCTTCAATTTGATCGAAGGTTTTTCACATGAATCCTTAGTGTTTATCATTTTTCCTAGGTCTCATTTCTACTTCCACTAAAAGCATGTGCTTCGTGCCACAACTTTATAATAGTGGTATCAGAACAAGATTCATACCCTTTTTTTTGTGCAACAATTTGATCCAGAGTTAGTGGAGAATAAGCACCAGTAACAATGGTAGCAAAGTTTGAAATATAGAAGTTCGATGGAAATAATTTCTCATTATGGAAAATGAAGATGAAGGCAATCTTAACAAAAGAAGACTACTCGGAGGCAATTGGAGAGCGACTAGTGGAAATCACCGATGGTAGCAAATGGAAGAAAATGAACAACAATGATATGGCCAATCTCGACCTTGGTTTGGTCGATGAGGTCTTATCAAGCATAGAGGTGAAGAACACTACAACATAGATTTCAGATGCTCTATCAAAGTTGTACGAGGCCAAGTCACTACACAATTAACAAAATCTTCTTAAAGAGAAAATTAACTTTATACTTTTTGAATGTGAATCTACTTCAATGGCAAATCACATCAACACCTTGAATACTCTTTCCAATATCTCAAAGTTGGCCTACAAGATAGATGTAATTAATTGTGCTAAGTTTTTACTTCAAAGTCTACCAGATTCTTATGATCAAGTTGTCAACTTGTCCAATAATATTCTCACAGACTATCTAGTTTTTTAGGATGTTGTAGCTGCTGTTTTGGAAGAACATAGATTCAAAAATAAAAGAGTGCAAATTGGTAAGTTCAATGCAAGTAGAGGCATTATCGACGACGAGAGGAAGATCGAAGGAGCATGGTTCCGGAGCACGCCAAAATCATGATAGGTCTAAGTCTAGAAGTAAAAAAAGAATATCCAATGCTACAAATGTGTCAAGAGTGTTGAAAACCAAGAAGAATAGAGAAGGAAGCAATTAATTCTCAAGGTAATATTGCAAGTACCTCAGACAATAGTGAAATTCTATTTAGTGAGGCAACAATATAGCGAAGGTAGACCTCATTTCATTGGCATGTGGCTTATGGACTCAGGAACTACATAGCACATGACTTCCAGGAGAGATTGGTTTCATCAATATAAATCAATCTCAGGAGAATTTGTCTTTATGGGAAATGACCATGCTTTGGAGAGTGCCTGTATCAGTACCATCAAATTAAAAATGCATGATGGTATAATTTTCACCATACAAGAGGTATGTCATGTGAAAGTTCTTAAAAAGAATCAACTATCTTTGAGGTAGTTAGGTGGGAAGGATGCGAGACCCATATTGAAGATGGATCATGAAAATTATCAAATGAGAACTTGTGGTAATGAAAACTATATTACAAGAAGGAGAGGCACACATTGCATCAACAAATTTTGCAGAAGAATCAATGATGATATATATGACATCGCAACCTTTGGTCATATATTGGAACAAGGTTTGAGGATTCTCTTAGAATAAAAGCTTCTTCCGGGACTCAAACAAGCATCTTTACCTTTTTGTGAGCATTGTGTC
Source organism: Wurfbainia villosa (assembly GCA_025175895.1). Lineage (NCBI taxonomy): Eukaryota > Viridiplantae > Streptophyta > Magnoliopsida > Zingiberales > Zingiberaceae > Wurfbainia > Wurfbainia villosa. Next base: position 37,920,391 of record CM045990.1, read on the forward strand.
ACAAATAAGAAGCATAAATTGAAATTCAACAGTTCCTGTAGAATACGAAAAAAAAAAAAAAAATTATTAATTAACTCGTTAATTAATTAGGATTAATTAGGAGATTAATTAGGCTTAAATAGTGGGCCGAAATTGGGCTGGAATGGATTGGGCCGAAATTGGGCTGGAATTGGGCTGTAATGGATTGGGCCTGGGCTGAACCCAATCGGATTGGGTTAAGGTTGAGTTGGGTTAACCGAATCAGTCGAACGGCGTTTATAAGCTGCCGAACGAACTGATTTCGGCAGAAACGCGATCTGATTCCATTTCTTCTTCTCCGCCTCGCTCTTCCGCTCCGCGCAATCACCGCGCTGATAGCCGATATCGTCGGCGATCCGGTGCGAGTCGCTCGACAGCGCCGCCTTGGTAGTAGATCCCCAGTCAGAGGTTGGGAAGAGGCTACCTTAAGGAGTGTCGGCGTTTCCTTCGCTCGGTGAGACGGAGGTGCTGTCGTCGCAGCAGCAAGCTGCCATCGGAGGTAAGGATCGAATGACGGTTTCCTTTTCGAGTAGAGATCTGGTTTTTGGGTTGTTTTTAGCTCAGATCGGTTTTTGGCAGTGATCGGGAGTTGGGTTGTTTCGGCGAGCAGTCGGGATTTGGGGAGATAACGCCGCCGGTGAAGTTGATCTCGGTAAGTTGGATCTAACCGAATACTATCTAACTGTGGTATCCATTGATTGAGTTTTTGGTATGCTGTAATCGTTGGATTTGTGTTGTATTGGAAATTTGATTTGCCGATGGGTATTTGAGATTGTTGATTCGAGTATTGTTGCTTGGGAATTCTTGTTGATGTTTGGTTTGTCTGGATTGTTAGGGATTTCTTTTATATATGATCGGCTGTGGAAAACTCTGTGAGGTTACGGTTGTCGATGTGCGTGATCTGGATTGTTTCCGGTGAGCAGAGATTGAACAGAGGTGCTGCCGGAGTAAACTGCCGGAGGAAATCGGAGATGGATGAGTTGTGGTGATTTCGGTATGTATATGATGATCTGTGTGCTGTTGTGATCCCGGGAATTGGTTGATACGGGTGTGTTGTGATCACAGTGTGTTTATAGGGTTGTTGAGGTATGAAATGATTGGGATTAATCTGTGATTACGGTAATGGATTTGGAGATTTTAGTGTTTGGATCGTATGGGTTATGATGTATAAGCTTAGGAGGTGGTTATAATGTCTTTGGGAAAAGAATACGAATATAAATGAGTTAGTATTTTATTCGTATTATTATTGGAGCTTTATGCTTAATTCTAATTTGTAGTGTTTGGGATACGGCAAGGTGCCGCATACGTGAGTGAGGATTATACGAGCTTCGTATCAGGTGGGTAATATCTACCTGGTCCGGTAGTTTGATCAATTCTAGTGCATGATAGTTTACATATGGTTATTCTTGTTTACCATAGATCCACATATTGTATCTTGTGCTTGTACTTAACCTGCGATCTTTGAGATATTGTTGTTAATCTATCATACCTTCATCTCGGATAGAAATTATAACCCTGGTTGTTTGTTAGCTGATAGGTATTCAGTTAAATGCATGTAGTCACTAGTGTGGACTTAGATGGGGTTACCGGGTTCCATCACTAGGTTAGGTGATGAGTCCTCGGTCGTTGTACCGTACATATATTAGTGAGTTAACTTGATGAACCTATTTATCTGTACATAGGTAAGTAAGTTGGGGTTACGGATCAATCGTCCTTGCATGGTTGACTTTTGTTGACTAGATCTCCTTGTGGATTAGGGAGTGTTGTGGGGATGTATGTGTGAGCTATGCATCATTACATTTGCATGCATGCTGACGACTGGGTCTTCCTTGTGGAAGAGACGGGTCATCGGACATCCTGCCTCCCCGGCCACTCGGGGTAGTGGTAGCAGGGTTGAGGGCAGAGCATTAGATGTGCCGCGCTCGACCACTATATATGGTGGTAGCTGGAGATGCGCACCTGGCCACTGTGCAGAGTGGTGTTAGCACTCGCCCACTATAGATGGTGGTTGTTACGACGTGCAGTTGTCCTGTGTGCGGCGCTTGTCTACTCATGGGTAGGGACGGCGTGGCTTGCAGCAGGGACCCCTAGGAGTAGTTAGCTTTTTACGCTTATATACTACTCATTCATACTACCCAACTCGGCCACTCGAGAGTAGTGGTAGCTAGAGTCGGGCTAGTTGTCATTTGTCGTGCCACCCTGGCCACTCTGGGGTCGTGGTTGGACGGGTCCGCAGACAGTGATCATGCATATGCATTGCTGATATATATATGTATGCATGTATTTGATATATGTTTTACATATGCCTGTGAGATGCTGCATTTGATTGCTGCATATGATTGTACATCATGCTACATGTCTTTTGCATATTTTATATACCGTTGCGCATGTGTTGAGCATGAGTGTGTACTATTTGGATTATGTCATGATATACCTGTTCAGGATGTTATAGATCATATGGAGGACAGACCGTCAGGTATGTACATTACTTTATGTAAGTCGATCCGTTCAGTTTATGCTATGAGTAGGACATATATGTGATTACTGATTACTATGCTTAATCGTATGTACATTGGACTCATCTTTGCATACCTGTAGATCTTCACATGTATACTTGTAGATCTCTTACCCTGTATGTTGTTCATGCACTTCTATATATTACCCCTGAGTTTTATACTCACCACCCTGGACCCTGGGTTTTCTGTCGCCCAGGTAGTAGATAGAAGACTTTGGCAAAGACTTGGAGCATTGCCACTCGATCCCATCTCGCTGTTTTTTTCCGAGGGTTTTGTTTCCCATCTCATGTATCTACATATGGACTTTTATTGCTATTGGAGATCGTGATGTATTTTGCTCTTGTGATATTCGATATGAGATTCTGTTTTTGGTATGGACGGATATACCGATGTACCGATGTTATTGAGTTGTATTTCCATTATGTTTGGCTTCCGCTATTGATGTTATACGTTTTGCTGTGTTGTTATACATTTTCGATATGTGTTATCCATTGCGACTTTGTACCGTATTGGAATTGTCATAGGTGTGCCGTCGCGGACAGAGTCTACCTGGCGTGACAATTTTATTGGTATCGAGCTCTAGGTTGCGATGCCATGCAATAATGTTTTGTCGGATTTTGGGACCTCAAGTCGTTTTGATTTGATTTGATTTGATTTTGGTAAGATGGGATTGACAGAGGCATGAGCTCAGTTGTCAAGTAAGAAATCTGAACACTTAATATTTTCGGATTAAATATTTAAGTAAGTCGCTCAACAGTGTGAACAGACGATATTATGGCACTGCTCGCACTGTAAGAGAGGTCGACCATCTAAATGCCTAACTCGGAGGACCGATTGATCAGAGGAGCCACGAGCCTTCCTACCGAGGTTCGAACCTCAAGAGCTCGATGTACCCTTGACTACGCCTGACGCTTGATTCCATTGGGTCGAGTCAAGGCACGATATCGGCAGTTAGACGGCCACCAAGGACCGATTCACGCTATTCCGAGGCTAGTCCGATCCCCGGATCACGGACTTGGTTAGACAATTTGGAGGATACATTTGAAGTTGCACCGATGAGGAGAAGGTGGGTCTAGCTTATCATCTTCGGAGAGCGATTACGTGGTGGAAAATGCGAAGACCTTGATGGGAGAGCGAGAACATCACCGGGCGATTTTCCGAGATATATTCTGGAGGCAGTATTTTCCTTCTGCGTTCTACCGCACGCCGTCAGGAGTTCTTAAGCCTTAAGCAGGGGGATCGATCAGTTATGGAATACAATGCAGAGTTTACTCGATTAGCGGAATTCTCCGCGTCGTAGCACAGGATGAGGACCGGATGTTACAATTCACACAGGGTTTGGCAGCCTATATTCGAGTAAGAATGTCTGGATCCTCCATTAACTCGTTGCCGTGAGGCGGATGGGCTCTGTTTATTGAGATGACTTCTCAAAGAAATTGCAAAGGAGAAGGAAGTAGAAAGCAGATGTCGGAAAGGGAAAGGCGAGGCGAGGATACGACCGAGACTCGGAAGCAGAATCAGTGGGGGGGCTTCGTGGTACTTGAGAGGGATCATCTAGGGCACGAAAGAGGCGACGACCACTTCTAGGCGATCTGGCGGTTCTCAGAAGAACCGTAAGAGTGGATACATGAGTAGATGTCGTAGATGTGGGTCCGAAATCATAGTGTTCCCGAGTGTCCTCGGATCTAGATGTTTGTTATTACCGCAAGCATCCAGGCATACTAGTCGAGAGTGTACTCAAGGCACACCGAGGGTTCGTGCAATTCCAGCAAGGGAAAGAGATCTAATCAGCATCATCAGCAGAGGTCAGCACCTAGGACGCAGATGCATGGTCAGAGATAGACACTACCTCCTACAGCTCAGATATATCATATACATGGGAGTGATTCTTCCAGGATGCCAGCAGCGATTCATTATACCCCAGCTCCAGAGAGTTATTATTCTAGACCACCTACTCAATGACATATCTACAGGCTCTCGTGGATATATTATGCTCACAAGAAGAGTCACCTCCAAAGAAAGATCATCTCAGCACTGCATCCATCCGAGTGGAGGCATTCTACTATTATATCCGAGCGCACTGGCCGCACGCATGGAGATCGGACGAAGTTTATGCCATTACCCGAGAGGACGCTCAGTGGGCCGAGGGATCGATCATTCGGGGTATGATTTTGGTTTATTCTATACCTGCTGATACATTGATTGATACCGTAGCTCGATTCCTTTATTTCTAGTATATTTCGAGAAAAATTGGGAGAATCCTATGATTCGCTTCTTGTGGATTAGCGGTATCATTACCATCAAAGCAGGTTTTGACTAGTCATCAAGTAATCAAGGGTTGTCCGTTGGATTTCGAGGGACATATACTTACGGTGGACCTTCAAGTACTAGAGATGGTGGAATTCGATATTATACTCGGAATGGATTGGTTGGCTACATATTGTGCTACAGTGGATTGTAGAGCGAGAGTAGTGACCTTCCGACCACCCGATCAGCCTACATGGGAATTCGTGGGTACCCGTGATGATGGAGTGTTCGTTATATCTGCACTTCAGGCTCGGAGATTATTGTCGCATGGTTGTCAGGGTTACTTATTCTCATTGGTCAAAGTGGAGAGTGAGGAGATACCACCTCTTTCCAGCGTACGGGTAGTTTGTGAGTATCCGGATATATTTCCAGATGAACTTCCGGGCTTGCCACCTCCGAGGCAAGTGGAATTCGCGATAGAGGTGATTCCAGGAACCGCACCGGTGTCAAAAGCTCCATACCGGATGGCACCGAAAGAGTTAAGTGAGCTAAAGATACAGCTGCAAGAGTTATTGGATAGGGGTTTTGTGCGTCCTAGTGTTTCACCTTGGGGAGCTCCGGTGCTATTCGTTAAAAAGAAAGATGGATCTCTACGGTTATGTATTGATTACCGACAACTTAATGCAGTGACCGTTAAGAACAAATATCCACTGCCGAGGATAGAGGATTTGTTTGATCAACTCAAGGATACTTGCGTGTATTCCAAGATTGATCTGCGATAAGGTTATCATCAGCTGAGGGTAAGAGATGAGGATGTACAGAAGACAGCGTTCCGCACGCGTTATGCACATAAAGAGATTCTAGTGATGCAATTTGGTCTTACTAATGCTCCAAATTGCATTTATGGATTTAATGACCCGGGTATTCTTGAGGTACTTGGATCAGTTTGTCATCGTATTCATAGATGATATCTTGATATATTCTCGTTCTGAGGAGGAGCATGAGCACCATCTTCGGATTGTATTAGAGACGTTGCGACGAGAGCATTTATATGCCAAATTCAGTAAGTGCGCTCGGTTGTCTTCGTGGATTTCTTGGACATGTGGTATCTAGAGAGGTATTTCGCTTGAACCCGTAAAATCGAAGCGATTACGCTGGGAGCACCAAAGTCCTCAAGAAGTCCGTAGTTTTCTTGGATTGGCGGGTATTACCGTAGATTTGTGGAGGGATTTTCCCAGATAGCCACACCACTTACGCCGCCCCGGAAAGGAGTCCAAGTTTGCTTGGTCGAGGCATGTGAGTCCGGGCCAGAGCTTAAGCGTCTAGTTTCGTGACCGACATCGTAATTCCTTCTTCTTGCGATGGGATGGTCCTATATACTGATGCTTCTTTCCAAGGATTGGGAGCAGTTTTGATGCAGTTCGACCGTGTAGTATCTTATGCCTCCGTCAGCTTAAGGATCATGAGAGGAATTATCCGGTACACGATCCGAGTTAGCAGCCATTATCTTTGCGCTAAAGATATGGAGATATTATCTGTATGGGATTACTTTTGAGATCTATACGGACCATAAGAGTTTGAAATATCTTTTCACTCAGAAAGAATTGAATCTTAGACAGAGACGATGGATGGAATACCTAAAGGATTATGATTGCACCATTCAGTATCATCCGGGTAAAGCTAACGCTGTAGCGTATGCAATCGAAAGCAAGTCCCGTGGGATTACGGCTAGTCATTTGACCGCCGATCGATCTTGTTCGACAGCTTCTGAGTTGGGGTTGTTGTCAACAGTGGTCAAACATCCCGGGGGATATTAGTATCTATGGTTGCCCAGTCTGATATTATTGAGAGGATCAAGGAGGCACAAGCTAGTGATCAGCATCTGCAGTTCTTATGCAACACTGGACTCAGACGCGCATGCATTTCTCGTGACGCTGATCGAGTCCTCCGATTGAGAGGGAGATTATGTGTTCCCGGCACACACATCCGATTAAGGAGGAGTTATTACGAGGCACATCACTCGAGATTTGCTATACATCCGGCGGTACCGGATGTATCAGATATGAAGCGCTCATACTTGGTGGGACGGTATGAAGAGAGATATTGCGGATTTCCGCCGATGTTTGGTCCGCCACAGTAAAGGTCAAACATCGAAACCCGCTTGATTACAGAGAATCCCAATTCCGAATGGAAGTGGGAACATATTACGATGGATTTTGTTACGGGGGTTGCCCGGATCCCGTAAAGGACATGATGCGATTTGGGTGATTGTGGATAGGTTAACCAAATCCGCCATTTCCTTCCGATTCGTGAGACACATGCATTGGATCGACTATGAGCTATCTTGTAGAGAGATTGTCGATCGCACGGAGTACCCTTGAGTATCATATCCGATGAGATCCGCGTTTTACTTCGATTCGGCGAGTCTTCATGCTATGGGCACCGAGCTTCGTCCTCAAGATCGCATTTCACCATGAGCGGATGGGATCGGAGCGTACTATTCGGACTTTGGAGGACTTATTGAGATCTTGCGTCATGGATTTGGAGGCACCGGGAGGATCACGCTCACTTGGTGGAGTTCAGAGATAATAATAGCTATCACTCTTCCATTCAGATGGCTCCCTTTGAGGCTTTGTACGGTCGACCCTGCAGATCTCCAGTATTGTGGGAGGATGTTGGGGAGCGACAGTTGTTGGGCCCTCAGAGTATTCAGCACGATGCAGAGTTAGTTCGTGTTATCAGACGACGATTGTCAGAGGCGCAGGACAGACAGAAAAGTTATGCTGATCGGAGGCGAAGACCTCTGGAGTTTTCTATAGGGGATCATGTGTTCCTACGTGTATCGCCTACGAAAGGAGTCAAGAGATTCGGAATTAAAGGAAAATTAGCACCCCGATACATTGGACCATTCGAGATATTGGAGCGGATTGGAGGTGTAGCATACCGGCTGGCTCTACCTCCGACGCTTGCGAGCGTCCATAACGTATTCCATGTGTCTATGCTAAGGAAATACGTACCGCATCCGGATCATGTTCTGACAGAAGTGCCGGTTCCACTCCAGCCTAATGCGACATATGAGGAGGTTCCTATGCGGATTCTTGGTCGCAAAGAGCGTCAGTTACGGAACAAAACCATCCGCCTTGTAAAGGTTGGATGGCAGCATCACACTGATGAGGAGGCTACATGGGAGCTGGAGGATATCATACGAGTTCGATACCCTCACCTGTTCACGTGAGGTATGTAGTAATTTAAGAAATTTCTTACGTTAATTACTGCATATAAGTATGGAAATTTGGGGACCAAATTTTATTAAGTGGGGGAGAATGTAGAATACGAAAAAAAAAAAATTATTAATTAACTCGTTAATTAATTAGGATTAATTAGGAGATTAATTAGGCTTAAGAATGGATTGGGTCAAATTAAATGGAATTGGGGTGTAATGGATTGGGAAATTACCGAAATGGGTCAGAATGGATTGGGCTGAACCCAATCGGATTGGGTTAGGGTTGAGCTGGGTTAACCAGAACGACGTTTATAAGCTGCCGAACGAACTGATTTCGGCAGAAACGCGATCTGATTCCATTTCTTCTTCTCCGCCTCGCTCTTCCGCTCCGCGCAATCACCGCGCTGATCGCCGATCTCGTCGGCGATCCGGTGCGAGTCGCTCGACAGCGCCGCCTTGGTAGTAGATCCCCAGTCGGAGGTTGGGAAGAGGCTACCTTGGCGTTTCCTTCGCTCGGTGAGACGGAGGTGCTGTCGTCGCGGCAGCAAGCTGCCATCGGAGGTAAGGATCGAATGACGGTTTCCTTTTCGAGTAGAGATCTGGTTTTTGGGTTGTTTTTAGCTCAGATCGGTTTTTGGCAGTGATCGGGAGTTGGGTTGTTTCGGCGAGCAGTCGGGATTTGGGGAGATAACGCCGCCGGTGAAGTTGATCTCGGTAAGTTGGATCTAACCGAATACTATCTAACTGTGGTATCCATTGATTGAGTTTTTGGTATGCTGTAATCGTTGGATTTGTGTTGTATTGGAAATTTGATTTGCCGATGGGTATTTGAGATTGTTGATTCGAGTATTGTTGCTTGGGAATTCTTGTTGATGTTTGGTTTATTCTGGATTGTTAGGATTTCTTTTATATATGATCGGCTGTGGAAAACTCTATGAGGTTACGGTTGTCGATGTGCGTGATCTGGATTGTTTCCGGTGAGCAGAGATTGAACAGAGGTGCTGCCGGAGTAAACTGCCGGAGGAAATCGGAGATGGATGAGTTGTGGTGATTTCGGTATGTATATGATGATCTGTGTGCTGTTGTGATCCCGGGAATTGGTTGATACGGGTGTGTTGTGATCACAGTGTGTTTATAGGGTTGTTGAGGTATGAAATGATTGGGATTAATCTGTGATTACGGTAATGGATTTGGAGATTTTAGTGTTTGGATCGTATGGGTTATGATGTATAAGCTTAGGAGGTGGTTATAATGTCTTTGGGAAAAGAATACGAATATAAATGAGTTAGTATTTTATTCGTATTATTATTGGAGCTTTATGCTTAATTCTAATTTGTTATTATGTGCAGGTTTGGGATACGAAGCGTCCATAGTGAGGATTATACTGAGCCAGATCGTGGGTAATATCTACAGTCCGGTAGTTTGATCAATTCTAGTGCATGATAGTTTACATATGGTTATTCTTGTTTACCTTAGATCCACTCATATTGTATCTTGTGCTTGTACTTAACCTGCGATCTTTGAGATATTGCTGTTAATCTATCATACCTTTATCTCGGATAGAAATTATAACCCTGTTTGTTTGTTAGCTGATAGGTATTCAGTTAAATGCATGTAGTCACTAGTGTGGACTTAGATGGGGTTACCGGGTTCCATCACTAGGTTAGGTGATGAGTCCTCGGTCGTTGTACCGTACATATATTAGTGAGTTAACTTGATGAACCTATTTATCTGTACATAGGTAAGTAAGTTGGGGTTACGGATCAATCGTCCTTGCATGGTTGACTTTTGTTGACTAGATCTCCTTGTGGATTAGGGAGTGTTGGTGGGATGTATGTGTGAGTTATGCATCATTACATTTGCATGCATGTCGACATCGGGTCTTCCTTGTGGAAGAGACGGGTCATCGGACATCCTGCCTCCCCGGCCACTCGGGGTAGTGGTAGCAGGGTTGAGGGCAGAGCATTAGATGTGCCGCGCTCGACCACTATATATGGTGGTAGCTGGAGATGCGCACCTGGCCACTGTGCAGAGTGGTGTTAGCACTCGCCCACTATAGATGGTGGTTGTTACGACGTGCAGTTGTCCTGTGTGCGGCGCTTGTCTACTCATGGGTAGGGACGGCGTGGCTTGCAGCAGGGACCCCTAGGAGTAGTTAGCTTTTTACGCTTATATACTACTCATTCATACTACCCAACTCGGCCACTCGAGAGTAGTGGTAGCTAGAGTCGGGCTAGTTGTCATTTGTCGTACACCGCCACTGGGGTCGTGGTTGACGGTCCGCAGACAGTGACCATGCATATGCATTGCTGATATATATATGTATGCATGTATTTGATATATGTTTTACATATGCCTGTGAGATGCTGCATTTGATTGCTGCATATGATTGTACATCATGCTACATGTCTTTTGCATATTTTATATACCGTTGCGCATGTGTTGAGCATGAGTGTGTACTATTTGGATTATGTCATGATATACCTGTTCAGGATGTTATAGATCATATGGAGGATGTGAATCGTGTATGTACATTACTTTATGTAAGTCGATCCGTTCAGTTTATGCTATGAGTAGGACATATATGTGATTACTGATTACTATGCTTAGTACTGTATGTCTGTTGGACTCATGCTGCATACCTGTAGATCTTCACATGTATACTTGTAGATCTCTTACCCTGTATGTTGTTCATGCACTTCTATATATTACCCCTGAGTTTTATACTCACCACCCTGGACCCTGGGTTTTCTGTCGCCCAGGTAGTAGATAGAAGACTTTGGCAAAGACTTGGAGCATTGCCACTCGATCCCATCTCGCTGTTTTTTTCCGAGGGTTTTGTTTCCCATCTCATGTATCTACATATGGACTTTTATTGCTATTGGAGATCGTGATGTATTTTGCTCTTGTGATATTCGATATGAGATTCTGTTTTTGGTATGGACGGATATACCGATGTACCGATGTTATTGAGTTGTATTTCCATTATGTTTGGCTTCCGCTATTGATGTTATACGTTTTGCTGTGTTGTTATACATTTTCGATATGTGTTATACTGGCTGCGACTTTGTACCGTATTGGAATTGTCATAAGGGGGTGCCGTCCGTTGGCCGGACAGAGTCTACCTCAGGGCGTGACAGTTCCACTACTAGAAGTAAAGCTCTCTTTGAGCTAGTTCATTATGATGTTTGGTAAGCACCTATTTTATATCTTGGAGGTGTAATATATTTTGTTTCTTTTATGGATGGTTACTCCAAGCAATGTTGGGTGTATCCAGATAAAAGGAAGGTGGATATATGTGTTTCCAATTTTCAAAACATTCAAAGCATAGGTAGAACTTGAATCAAGAAAGAAGATCAACTATTTAAGATCAGATAATGGAGGCAAGTATAGTAGTGATGAGTTGGATGTTTTTTGCCAACACGAAGACATAAAAAAGATAGCTCATTATTGCATACACTCCTCAACAAAACATAATGACAAGTGGATGAACAAAATCTTATTCGAAAGAACAAGAGCAATGTTTAGAATTGCGGAATTAAAAAAAGTCATAAATCGGTCACCATTTACAACAATTGGGATAAAGACACCGATTGAGATGTGGACTAGTAAACTTGCTAACTATTTATCCCTCCATATATTTGGATCCTTACATATATATGCAATGTATAATTCTCAAGAAATATCAAAGCTGGATCTAAAATCTAGGAAATGTATTTTCTTGGGATATGTGGGTGGAATCAAGAGGTACCACTTGTGGGATCCCACTACCCAAAAAGTGATTATGAGTCGGGATATAATATTTGCATAAGATAAGCTACAAGATAAAGAATGTGATAGAACATCAAGGGAGAAGCTAGAGACTACAGGAATTCAAGTGGAAAATAGACAAGGACAAGAAGTTTTAGACTCTTTTGAAGTAACACCTGACCATTAAGAACGAAGAAGCACAAATTGAATCTATAATTTCAAAGTTCAAATGCTCAACTCGAGAGAGGAGGGAGCCTGCTTGGCAATCTAAGTATATTATGGGCAACAATGTTGCATACTATTTGCTAATAGAGGATGGAGAGCCATTGACTTTCCATGAAGCAATAAATAGTCAAGATGCATCTTTATTGATGAAAGAAGAAATTGAAGCTCTATATAAGAACAAGACTGGGGAGATTATTTCATTGCCACATGGAAGAAAGGCTATTGGCAACAAGTGGATCTATAAGGTTAGAAAAAGACGACAATGATCAAGTGGAATGTTATCGTGCAAGATTGGTGGTGAAAGGATATGCTTAGGAAAGATAAGTGGATCTAAATAGTTCGACTCGCTACATTTAAAATAGATTTAAAAATGCATGTTACATTTGACTTACAGTTAAAACAAATAGATGTGAAAATTCTCTTTCTTCGTGGAGAACTTGAAGAAGAAATTTATATACTTCAACCAAAAGATTTTACAGAAAGAGAAAAAAGATAACTTGATTTGCAAGTTGAACAAATATTTATACGATCTCCAACAGAAGTTGAGATGTTGGTATAAGAGATTTGACTCCATCATGAGGTTGGATACAACAGATTAAGCTTAGATCCTTGTTCTTATTATAAGATATTTGATATATTGTCTTATATGTTAATAACATGTTGGTTGTAGGCCCCAACAACAATCATATTAAAAACTTGAAGGTTCAATTGCCTAGGGAATTTGAAATGAAGGACTTGGGACCAACAAACAAGATCCTAGGGATGCAAATTCATCTAGTCAGAAATTATAGGAAGATATGGCTTTCCCAAAGGAACTATTTGAAGAAAATCTTACCATGTTTTAATACATAAGATTGGAAGCCAATTTCTGACCTTATTCCTATTAATTTCAAATTATCCTCAAGAATGAGTCCTAGCAATGAAGTGGAGAAGATGGAGATGTCTTGAATACCATATGCTTCAACAGTGGGAAGCTTAATGTATGATTTATACAAGACTAAACATTGCACAAGCAATGGGAGAGGATAGTCAATACATGAAAAAACTTGGTAAAGAGCTGAAATATTATAAAATGGATCATGAGATATGTCGAGGTTACCTTAAATGTTGCATTGTGTTATGGAGGGTCAGATTTTTAATGTTAGAGGTTATGTTAGCTCAGATTATGCAAGTGATCTTAATAAAAGCAAATCCATCACAGGTTGTGTTTACTCTAAGTAGAGGCACTATAAGTTAGGTTTCAAAACTACAGTCTATTGTGGTCATGCCTACAATAGAACCAGGATATATTGCAGCTACACAAACTAACAAAGAGGCAATCTAGTTACAAATGATAATGGAGGACCATGGACACAAGCGAGGAAAAATTACTTTATTTTGTGTTAGTCAGAGCTCATTGCACTTTGGAAGAATCCAATATTTAATCAAAGGACAAAGCACATTTGGGTCCAATATCACTTTATTCGAAGAAGGTGGAAGAAGGAAGGTGGATATATAGACAATTTAGAAAGAAGACAACCTAACACATGCACTAACAAAGTCAATCAATATTGACAAGTTTATATGGTGTCGATCCTCTATTGACCTTGTTGAAACATAAACAATGAAAAATGTCAAAAGTAGAAAGGATGAAAGGGTTACAACAAAGTTGACTTTAAGTGGGAGAAATGTGATAATAAAGCCACTTATCTTTTAATACTTGGTGACATGGAAATTGATAGAGAGATACTAAGTAGAAAAGTCATTTTGGAAAACACTATTCCTTTATGGCTACGTGGAGAATTCAGTTTTGGCTTCGTGAAAAGTGGGAGATTACATTGAACATGCACAAGATCACTTTGAGACTATAAATAGGCATTGAAATTTAATCTTGTGTCATCCTATGTTGAGTGCAAAAACAAAGAGAAAGAGGGAGAGTATTAGAGAGAATCAAATGCAAGGCATGGCTTCTCGTAAATTTTTTGTCTTTCCACTACAATAAATTTGACTTTCCGCAACAGGTTATCAATAGCGCACATATATAACATGCTATTAATAATAGTTGTTACGGCGCACCTAATCAAGCACGCTGCATATAGTAGTTTAATTTTACAAATAATAGCGCACATTTAAAGGTATGATGTCAAAAGTCTACTATTCGCAGTGGACATTAATGTATGATGTTAAAAGTCTACTATTCGCAGTACACATTAATGTATATTGTTAAAAGTTTTCTATTCGCAATGCACATTAATGTATGCTGTTAAAGGTCAATTATTCGCAGCGTGCATTAATGTATATTGTTAAAAGTATACTATTCGCAACATGCATTAATGTATGCTGTTAAAAATCTACTATTCGCAGTGCATAATACTGTACACGGTTAAAAGTATAATTTAATAATAATAATAATATACATATATATATATAATTTAATAGTATATTGTTAGTAATATATGAGAGGTGTCCTAAGGCAATCGCCTTATGGTTGTACTATTTATTTGATAAATAAAGATTCACTATTTGAGTATACATGTTTTCATGTATTTGATTGGATCTTAAACTCATTTACTGAATGTCCGCAATACGATTCACAGTATGAGAGAATTTGTGATTAGATCACAATTAGTGAGTATCTCTACATGTGTAATTGTGATGTATTGAAATTATCTCTAGTCGATGAATTGATGGATTCGGACGCCATCGATTTTGTTGAGACTAGCACGAGATATACTCTTTGGTTTATCTAAGCAGCTGTTCCTCACTGACTAGAGACATTGGGATGTCCAGAGTTAATCGTGGATGCTAGTTATGGTAACTAGTTCATTGGAGTGATCAACTGTAAGACTTCATATGGTTCTCTACATATATGGATATATCAATGAAGTTCTTACATCAGCTTAAGTGCGATGTTCCTTCGACTTGCAGTATTTAAGTTATCTTGGTCATGAAGGCTTATGTTTTGACATCTTAAGCAAGCATCTCCGAGGAGATGTGGATCCGGGATGATTGAGTATAAGTCGAAGTGGCCGAAGGTGTTTGTGTAACGCCCGCCCTTCCCGTACCTCAGAGGGGAGCGAAGGGTGGCGCTACGCGATCATACATACATGCATATACATACAGCGGAAGCATTTAAAACAATAAAATCCTTTCTTAAGCTAACTATATTAACCTAGTCCATCTAACAGATTAATACTAAAGAAATTCGAGATTTATATAATAAACGGGAGTGACAACCAAAACAAAAACATCATCTAAGTCTTAACACTGAACGGTAAAACATGCATAATCTCCCAAAACCATAAACTAAATCTTATCCACCATGTCACTGCCACACACATCTTTGCCTCCTGCTGCTCCCTTCAATTATTCCATTCCTTGCCTTGCTCTGCAGTACAAGGGAAAAATGACACTATCAGCACATATGCTGAGTAAGATCCTTTCCTACTCACAAAAGTCATACGACATAAGTTACACATAAGATAGTGACACGTTCATTTAACTAACATATAGTCATAGCATGGATGTAACTATTAACATGATCATCAAGAGGCATATAGACTTAGCATTCAAAATTCATGAGTAAAGCAATCTGTGACATGATCATCTAGGACATGTATCCCCATGGCATTTTTATCACAATAACATAATATCTCGTAATAGCATAGACATGGAATAGTTATATGCAGAATGCTCTTTGAAAACATATACTTTCATAAGTACTTAAACATAATCTCAACATTAGGGCCCGACATTCCATTTGGCGTCCATTCGGCTGGCCCATTTGATTTACTCTTGTGGTCGCCGATCACAACCGTCGGCACGTCGACCGTGTCATTACCACTAGGCCCGTACTTCGACCTAGGGGCAACTTTGGATACAAGCCATGCGTAAAGTAAAATAGCATACATGTTCTTTGACATAACATAAAGAGTGTTCTTGTCCCCACTCTTAGGGAAACATTTCTTAACCAATTCATATTCATAAGCCTTACGTAACCATGGCATAGGGGTGTCTATCGTTCATGAACATAAACAGCTACATCATGATAAAATGAGCAAAACTTAGCATATACATTATGATACAATGGTCCTACATCAGCCGTTAACATGGACATAAGGTATGGAATCATGCAAATATATCGTCTAACTAGCATCATATCAATACCATATATATATACTTAGCATAACATGGAAAATCATTCGGAATCATGTTCGGAATTTTTTTTTTATTTATTTTCTTGTCCTTTTTAATCTTCCCAAGCCCACAGTAGGCTGCATTGGGCGACATATATCGTGGAAGACGCTGCTAGCCAAGAGGTCGCGCTGCTGCGGCGGCACCTCGGTGTCGGCGACACACATGGTGCCGGCGGCATGCGCGTCGGCGGCACGCTTTGCGCCGTTTGTTTGGCCCCGACATGCCCGTGTCGGGCGGCAAGAAGCGTGTCCCGCGCTGCTCACCCCGACACGCCTGTGTCGGGGTGAAAGAGCAGCGTGTTGGCCTCTGTACGTGTTCTGCTTAACAAAATTTATACGAACCTCGTCCTAGGGTCTTAAGCAATATCAAACATGGAACCTCGTCTAAGGTTAATCATATGCAATACAGGGAAAAGAAGAACATGAAAAACTCTTTATTGCATAGCACAACATTGGAAACATGAAAGCCATTCGAGAGAAACCCATGTACTGCAGGTGAGGGAATTCTTACCTTCGATTGCTTTAACTTATATTTGTAAAACCTAATGAGATGCAACCTTCTATCCTGCCCTAGCAACTGCCCTCCAAGGTCTCTTGAATCCCACCTTTCCTTGGATTCGGCGGAGAAAACAACCCTAGGAGAGAATTCTCCTTGATGTGTGGTTCGGCGGTGGAGGGATCAAGAGAGAGTAGAGAGGTGTCCTCTAGGGTATTAGGGAGGTTAAATTTATAACCATCAAGGTTTAACCTATTCCCTTATAAATTTCCTTAAATTTCTCTCTTTAACAGAATTAATTCCTTCTTCAATTAAATTCGTGACTTCTCCCTAATCATATAAAATTTTTATTGGATTTTTTTTTTGGTGACTCACCCCTTCTTGTCCGGTTTTCTTTTCTTTTATCTTTTCTTTTATTTCCTTTAAATCTCACGTAATCCTATTATCATCATGCATAATTATCTTTATTTTCTTTAACCCACATAAGGGCCCCTTTATTATCATGCCTCATTATCTATAAAACTCCAAAGATTTTTTTTTCGGGCGTTACAATCCCCCATACCTTATAAAAAGTTCGTTCTCGAACTTAGAATAGTTCTGGGTATCTTCGTTTCATATCATCCTCGCGTTCCCAGGTGGCTTCTTCGTATTGTTGACTTTTCCACAAAACCTTTACTAAGGGCACTTTTTTATTTCTTAGTCTTTTGACTTCCCGGTCCAGTACTCGGATCGGTCGACTTTCGTAACTCAGGTCCTCCTGAATTTGCACTGTTTGTCGCTCAACCATCTGGTCTCTACTGGAAATGCACTTCTTGAGCATCGACACATGGAACACGTTGTGAATAGCCGACATCTCCTGAGGTAGCTCGAGCTCATAAGCTACCTTGCCAACTCTTTTCAGGATCGGATATGGTCCTACGTATCGCGGACTTAGCTTCCCTTTCTTCCCGAATCTCATTATTCCTTTCATAGGTGCTACCCGGAGAAATACCAAATCTCCGACATTGAATTCCAAAGGTCTATGTCGCTGATCCGCATAGTTTTTCTGCCATCTCTGAGCAGTCTCTATTCTTTGGCGGATATTCTGTATCGCTCGGGTGGTGTCCTCGATGAATTCCATCCGAAGTCCCATCTCTTTCTTCTCACCACCTTCGTACCAACAGATTGGAGACCTACATCTCCTCCCATATAAAGCTTCATAAGGTGTCATTCCGATGGTAGCCTGATAGCTATTGTTATAAGCGAATTTCGCTAGACATAAATATCGACACCAGCTCCCTTTGAAGTCCAGGGCACAAGCTCGTAACATGTCTTCCAGTACTTGGTTCACCCTTTCTGTTTGTCCGTCTGTCTGAGGATGAAAGGCGATCTTGAAATGCGACGCCGTGCCAAGAGCCTTATGAACGCATTCCCAAAACTGTGACGTGAAGAGACCATCCCTATCTGAAATGATGGTCTTGGGAATACCATGTAGTCTGATGATTTCCTTAGCATATAATTGAGTCAGTTGCTCAATCGAATAGGTTATCTTGATTGCTAGGAAATGGGCTGACTTCGTCAATCTATCAACGATAACCCATATTGTGTCATATCCGTTCGTAGTCCTGGGAAGACCTGAAATAAAGTCCATAGAGATGTCTTCCCATTTCCACTCTGGAATTTGGATCGGTTGCAGAACTCCTCCAGGCCTCTGGTGTTCTGCTTTAACTCACCGGGCAGTCGAGGAGGTAATCGACGCGTCTTGAGCTATATCCCTCTTCATACCGGACCACCAGAACTTCTCTTTCAGGTCTTGATACATTTTGGTGGATCCTGGATGCATAGAATAGGGGGTTCCATGAGCCTCCTCTAATATCTTTCTGCGTAGTTCCGGATCGTTAGGGATACATAATCGATCCCTAAGGTATAATACTCCGCTATTGGCGATACGGAAACCCTCGCCTTTTCCTTCTAGGATCTCCTGCTTGATCCTCTGGAGACTTAGATCATCACTTTGTTTTGCTAATATGTCATCAAATAGTGCTAGTATTATTGCCATGGTCGAAAGCTGCCCGAAAATAACCTCGATTCCATAGCGCATAATTTCCTTCTCCAGCGGTCGAGACAATACCGATAAGGAGATCAGGGTGGCACTGGACTTCCTGCTGAGCGCATCGGCCACTTTGTTTGCCTTGCCAGGATGGTAAAAGATCTCGCAGTCATAGTCCTTCACGAGCTCCAGCCATCTGCGTTGTCTCATATTGAGGTCCTTCTGAGTGAAGAAATACCGCAGACTCCGGTGATCCGTATAAATCTTGCACTGTGCTCCATACAGATAGTGCCTCCATACCTTGAGAGCGAAGACCACAACTGCTAGCTCTAAATTGTGAGTGGGATAGTTCTTTTCATGTTCCTTGAGTTGCCTAGAGGCATAGGCAATAACTTTACCCCTCTGCATAAGTACAGCTCCGAGTCCCAATCTAGAGGCATCGCTATACATGTCGAAGCTCTTGTCATTCTCTGGGAGAGTAAGGATTGGAGCACTTGTAAGTCTCCTTTTCAGCTCCAAGAAACTCTTCTCACATTCCTCCGTCCATACATACTTCTTGTTCTTCTGGGTGAGAACTGTCATAGGTGCTGCTATTCTGGCGAAGTCTTCTATGAATTTCTGGTAATAGGCCACTAATCCGAGAAAACTCCTCACTTCTCTAGCATTCTTTGGCCTGCTCCAGTTACTCACAGCTTCAATCTTTCTTGGGTCTATCATAACTCCGTCTTTGGATATAATATGACCCAGAAAAGATACTTGATCGAGCCATAATTCACATTTGGAGAACTTGGCATATAGTTGCTTTTCTCGAAGAATCTGTAATACCATCTTCAGGTGTTCGGCATGCTCTTCTTGATTTCTCGAATAGACGAGGATATCGTCAATGAAGACGATCACAAACTTGTCAAGAAACGCCGAGAATACCCGATTCATCAGGTCCATGAACATAGTAGGAGCATTCGTCACTCCGAAAGGCATGACTACGAAATCATAATGTACGTATCTTGTTCGGAAAGCTGTCTTCGGTATATCATCTGGTTTCACTTTCACTTGATGATAGCCAGATCTGAGGTCAGTCTTTGAAAAGACGGTGGCACCTTTTAACTGGTCGAACAGATCATCAATCTGTGGTAAAGGGTACCTATTCTTGATCGTCACATTATTTAGCGCTCGGTAGTCTATGCACATTCGCATAGACCAATCTTTCTTCTTTACCAACAGTACTGGAGCTCCCTATAGAGAGCAAAATACGGTCTCATCGATTCTATTACTACGTCTTCCATATATTACTGTCTCATCGACTCTATTACCATGTCTTCCATATATTACTGTCTCATCGACTCTATTACTATGTCTTCCAACCATGCTTATCTTCATATGTTATAATAAGGCTAGCATAAGATTATTATGCATATATTCATCTCATCGACTCTATTACTACGTCTTCCATATATTACTTGTCTCATCGACTCTATGACTACGTCTTCTAGCCATGCTTATCTTCATATATTATAATAAGGCTAGCATAAGGTTATCATTCATATTTATTTATGCATATTTAAACTAAAGGCTAGCATACGGTTATCATACATATATTCATGCATATTTAAGCTAAAAGCATTTCTTATCTTACATGAAAGAAATAGAGTAGACATAGAATGTCTTACTTGGAGCGGCAGGATGGAAGCTTGATGTGTGTGTAGTGGAAAGGCAGAACTGGGCTCTGATACCAACCTGTAACGCCCGCCCTTCCCGTACCTCAGAGGGGAGCGAAGGGCGGCGCTACGCGATCATACATACATGCATATACATACAGCGGAAGCATTTAAAACAATAAAATCCCTTCTTAAGCTAACTATATTAACCTAGTCCATCTAACAGATTAATTATGATGTAACGGTCTTAGCAATTTTCTTAACTAAACATGTACTAAAGAAATTCGAGATTTATATAATAAACGGGAGTGACAACCAAAACAAAAACATCATCTAAGTCTTAACACTGAACGGTAAAACATGCATAATCTCTCCAAACCATAAACTAAATCTTATCCACCATGCCACTGCCACACACATCTTTGCCTCCTGCTGCTCCCTTCAATTATTCCATTCCTTGCCTTGCTCTGCAGTACAAGGGAAAAATGACACTATCAGCACATATGCTGAGTAAGATCCTTTCCTACTCACAAAAGTCATACGACATAAATTACACATAAGATAGTGACACGTTCATTTAACTAACATATAGTTATAGCATGGATGTAACTATTAACATGATCATCAAGAGGCATATAGACTTAGCATTCAAAATTCATGAGTAAAGCAATCCGTGACATGATCATCTAGGACATGTATCCCCATGACATTTTTATCACAATAACATAATATCTCGTAATAACATAGACATGGAATAGTTATATGAAGAATGCTCTTTGAAAACATATACTTTCATAAGTACTTAAACATAATCTCAACATTAGGGCCCGACATTGTATCTCAGGTCCATTGATCCGATCGGTAAGACCGGCCGTCGTGATCGCGTGTCATTACCACTAGGCCCGTACTTCGACCTAGGGGCAACTTTGGATACAAGCCATGCGTAAAGTAAAATAGCATACATGTTATTTGACATAACGTAAAGAGTGTTCTTGTCCCCACTCTTAGGGAAATATTTCTTAACCAATTCATATTCATAAGCCTTACGTAACCATGGCATAGGGGTGCCTATCGTTCATGAACATAAACAGGTACATCATGATAAAATGAGCAAAACTTGACATATACATTATGATACAATGGTCCTACATCAGCCGTTAACATGGACATAAGGTATGGAATCATGAAAATATATCGTCTAACTAGCATCATATCAATACCATATATATATACCTAGCATAACATGGAAAATCATTCGGAATCATATTCGGAAATTTTTTTTTATTTATTTTCTTTTCCTTTTTAATCTTCCCAAGCCCAGCACAGCCGGCCTGCATTGGACGACACACCCGTGTCGTGGCTGAGCGACACGCCTGCTAGCCGAGAGGTACGCCTGCTAGCCGAGCAGCACCTCCAGCGGTCGAGCGACACACCTGGTGCCCGAGCGGCATGCTTTGCGTCCGAGCGGCACATTTTGCGCCCGAGCTGTTTGGCCCCGAAACGCCTGTGTCGGGGCAGCATAGGCGTGTCCCGCGCTGCTCACCCCGACACGCCTGTGTCGGGGTGAAAGAGCATCGTGTTGGCCTCTGTACGTGTTCTGCTTAACAAAATTTATACGAACCTCGTCCTAGGGTCTTAAGCAATATCAAACATGGGACCTTGTCTAAGGTTAATCATATGCAATACAGGGAAAAGAAGAACATGAAAAACTCTTTATTGCATAGCACAACATTGGAAACATGAAAGCCATTCGAGAGAAACCCATGTACTGCAGGTGAGGGAATTCTTACCTTCGATTGCTTTAACTTATATTTGTAAAACCTAATGAGATGCAACCTTCTATCCCGCCCTAGCAGCTGCCCTCCAAGGTCTCTTGAATCTCACCTTTCCTTGGATTCAGCAGAGAAGACAACCCTAGGAGAGAATTCTCCTTGATGTGTGGTTCGGCGGTGGAGGGATCAAGAGAGAGTAGAGAGGTGTCCTCTAGGGTATTAGGGAGGTTAAATTTATAACCATCAAGGCTTAACCTATTCCCTTATAAATTTCCTTAATTTTCTCTCTTTAACAGAATTAATTCCTTCTTTAATTAAATTCGTGACTTCTCCCTAATCATATAAAATTTTTATTGGATTTTTTTTTTGGTGACTCACCCCTTCTTGTCCGGTTTTCTTTTCTTTTATCTTTTCTTTTATTTCCTTTAAATCCCATGTAAGCCTATTATCATCATGCATAATTATCTTTATTTTCTTTAACCCACATAAGGGCCCCTTTATTATCATGCCTCATTATCTATAAAACTCCTAAGATTTTTTTTTTCAGGCGTTACAGTTTGAATAGCCTACAGAGGATTCACCGCTCCTTGCGAGAAGATGTATACCCTATGGTCTCTCATCGGATTGTTACTAAAGTCTTTGGCCAAAGCATTACATGTTTAGAGTATGGTACTCTTGGATACATGAGCAGTAACTAGAATCCGGAGGACAAGGAAGTAATACTTGGGTTAGGTGTGACGTAGTCAATCTAGTGGGGACTGACACAATAGACCATGTCCTGAACCAAGTGGGTATAAGATGAGTGAAAGGAATGAGGCATAATTCATTGTAGCTGCTGAAGGGTTTTATAAAAGGTTTTAGGATCAACCGTTGATTTTTCGGTTAATTGGAGATCATGATGTACTACTAGGTGCCACTCATGGTCGTTCTATAATTAATGGTTAATTATAGACGACCAACATAAATCGGGAACCTATTTGGTCACACGCACAATGAGCATAGTCTGAAGGATTTAAAACAAGTTTGAAAATAAGATTCTCAGATTGAGAGAGACTAGGTTTGGTTTGACCAAACAAAGAGCGAGTATGAAATAATTTCAGTCGCATCAGAAGCATGGATGAGTCGTGTCTTTTAAAGACATGATGGATGAACCAAATTGGTTTGGTTCTAATCCAATGGTGGAAAATAAACCAAAGTGGTTTGGTTTGTTTTAAACGAATGAACCTAAATTGGTTGGGTTCGTTTTAACTTAAAATAGATCAACGCGGTTTGGTTTATTTTAACTTAAGTTATTGGAGCGGGTCAATGGGTTTTGGTTATGAATCAATAACCGTTAGGAGAACATGTTCTCTATAAAAATACTGCTTAAGGGTTTTGTGGATGAGAGATACAACTTTGCGTTGGAAAACCCTAGCCTCCTTTCCTTCTTCTCCTCCTTCTTGCTGCCCAAGCCAAGGTGGTTGTCGCCCACCTTTGTGTCGCCGCTGCCCATTGGAGCTGCTACCTCTCCTCGCCGCCGACCATCCACCAGCTGCCGAGGTCCCTTGGGCCATCTTCAGCCATCGACCAACTTCTATTGGCCATCAGCGACTAAGGAACAACCGACCAAACTTTGGCCGACCACTTCTTCCTCCACGGACAGCTTGATCTCCTTCACGTGGAGAGGCCGTTTGGTCGATGTTTTGTGCTATGATAGCGGCCTACTTGTCGGGGATTGGTTCTCCGGCAATCCTCATAGGTGGAGGCTTAAGGTTTTGTCAAACGGTTGACGAAAATCGCTTCCGAGAAGCGAGTTTGTAAAACTTGTTTAGGGAGCTGGATTTATTTCGGATTGTGATAGTCTCTCGGATTACATCGTCTTCGACTCGAGGCTAGTGACTTTTGCGAAGACGAGGCTCGTGACTTTGTGAAGTTATCCTGACGATACTCAACGTGGATATGGATAGAGGCGATTCTAGCGAGGGTCACTATGGTTGATGTCATTCCCGCTACATGTGGTTCGTCAGGTATACCTAGTATAAGTTTCCTTTTATTGCAAAATTTTAAATAACGATTATGTCTACACATGTTGTATCCTGTATGTGTGTGATGTGTGTATTGTAATAAAATTAGTATATTACTTGTTTTTACTATATATATATATATATATATATATATATATATATATATATATATATAAGAAGGGGTATATATTATTAGGGGATATATAATGTCGTGTATAAGGGGTTTAATTAACCTAAACTCTTAAATTTATTTATTTTTTCTCCGATACCTATTCCTATCTCAAACCCTTCTTTTGCCGCGATATTTTGGATCCCGAACAAATCGGCGCCTCCCTTCTCCCGTCGCCTTCATCTCCGCCATGATATTCGGCGCCTTCTCATTGACCTCGCGTCACTTTTCTGTCGGTCACCCTTTCTCATTGACCTCGCGTCGCCTTTCTCTCCGCTGCGATACTCGACACCACCTTTCTTCCCGCCTCCACAGAATCCAAGATTTATTTCTCAGTAAGCTTTCATCTGCACTATTAAATATGCCAAACATGTTGGTGAGTATATTTTTCTCTTTTTTCTTTCAAAGATTAGAAAAGAAACGACAATTAGATAAAGAAGAAGGGGAGATGGAAACCTAATAACCTGATCGATCTAACTAGCTATACTTTGACCTCTACATGCTAAAATTGTAATTATTTCCAGATTCTATAGTTAATATTCTAATTCACATCTTACCTACTTTGATGTGATTCAATTCTAGTGCACATGCATTGCCGCATGAAATGATATAGATGGAACTTGTAGAAGTCATTCCCATCTATTAATAATTGGGAGGGGAATTTTTAAACAGGTTGATGCAAATAAAATAAATGACTTTAAAATAAGTCTCTCCAATAAATGAAACCTATTCAAGATGTGTAGTAAATATATCTTATATGGTCTGAAATATGATTTATTTTATTTTAAATATGCTTTCCAATACACTTTGCCATTGTTTTTTGGTGATTTGGTGAGATCACCCATGAGATCGTTGACTGAGGCACACTCCTCTTTTATGTGCTACACCATGCAAGATCATAAAATCATTGACTGAGGCACACAAATATGTCTTATGCCACAGTTACGTTGTTCATAGGTCTCATCAGCTATCAAGTAGTATTTGCCTTATAAGTCTTCATCACATTGCCATCACAGTATTTGGGGGAGGTAATTCCTAATAAGTCTATGTATAGTCTGCTTTATGTTGTTGTTCATTTTGCTAACATCTCTTCCTATATTTTTGGTCCTATAACTAGGTGAATTGTGCATTTGACAGGTACCATGACATTCTCCTGTTGCATTTTATGTTTTCAGTTAATTCTAAATTGCAAAAGTTCTCTCTGGTCATTTCGGATACAGATATTGTTTTTGTATTTCTTTTTGGTACGGTAAACTGAACGATATTGTGCATTTGGCATGTGATTCAAGTGTTCAGTTAATGCTAAAACTTATCATGTAATCTATGCTCATTTCTTTTGTCCACCACCTGTTATGCATACAGGATAATGTTTTTATAAATGTTGTTGCCTCAGTGAAATACTGTGGTAGGCCAACAAGGCTAGTGATGTTTTTTACAAACTGACCAATACAAGAACTTAGATTCTATGAGCATTACAGATATTTATACACTGCACCCTCATTTGGTTGTCTATGTACATCACTGAATATGAATATTACTTTGAAAATCTTTTTTAATATTATGTTATATTATATTAATCTATTGAATGATTGAATTGCTTGCATATCTTAATCAATAATTAATTTATTTGTAAAATTAGATTGTTAGTGATGACATTGGTAGTAGTATTGGAAATTATGTTGGTGTCGATAGCACTGTGAATGGTGAAAGAAAAAAAGCAATGTTCCAGTTCAGGTAACTATCTTGATATTGAATAATGTTGTGCCAATATATATTTAACTTTAATGCAATAAAATCAATGTGAACATAGTTATGTAAAAATCAAATTTTGTGTTTTGCTCTCATATTACAAATAGTATGCTTTGTTATACAAATATATTTGGTATCATTATTAACTATTTATTGTTATACAGTCAAAACTAAAGAATGTGAGTTATAGAGATATCAGTGATGATGCTAAATGTAAGCTACTTCATTGGTCTGTTGATTGAGTTGTTGTAGAAGGTCGAATTGCATCCATAGTGTTGGGATTCCCCGGCACCGACGTGGGTGTACGTTCGAAGATGTTTCGTAAACATACACAGCGGAAGAATATAAAACGAGTAATAACTAACTTATTACAATACACACACACATGCATACATGATACAACAAGTATAGACATAATCGTCATTTCAAATTTTGCAATAAAAGGAAACTTATACTAGTATACTTGACGAATCACGTGAAGTAGGAATGACATCAACCAAGCGACCCTCGTGAGTTTCACCTCTATCCATATCCACGTCGAGTATCGCCGGGATAGCTTCACAAAGCCACGAGCCCCGACTTCACGAGAGGTACTAGCCTCGCATTGAAGTCGTTGTGATCCGAGAGGCGATCGCAATCCGAATCAAATTCGGATCCAAAAATCGAGTACCACGAACTCGCTTCTCGGAAGCGATTTTCGTCAACCAATTGACAAAACCTTGGTCCTCCACCAAAGGGGATTGTCGGAGATTCAATCCCCGGCAAGTAGGTTGCTGTCGGAGCGCAAAACAATGGCTAAATGACCTTTCCATGCAAGGGACAACAAGCTATCCAAACCTGGGCAGCTTGTGGTGGAGGAGTCGGTGCTGGCCAAAGAAGACGGTCGGCTGGTCCTTGGTCATCGGAGCTAAGGGAGGATGGATGGAGGGCTGCCGACGGCTGGTGGTTGATCGGTGGAAAGGAGAAGGAGCGTCCACAACAAGTTGGGCGGCACCAATGGGTTGGGCGGCAACACCAAGGGAGGAGAAGAGGGAAAAAAATGGCTAGGGTTTCCAAAACCTAAGTCGTTCTGAACCGAGTTCTCCCTCAAAACCCTGAAGTTGTATTTTAATAGAGAATACATTCTCCTAACAGTTATTAGTTCATAACCAAAATCTGTTAACCCACTCCATTAACTTAAGTTAAAATAAACCAAACTGCGTTGGTCTATTTAAGTTAAAACATGACCGAACCAATTTCGGTTCATTCGTTTAAAACAAACCAAACCCCTTTGGTTTATTTTCCACCATTGGATCAGAACCAAACCAATTTGGTTCATCTATCATGTCTTCGTAAGACTCGGCCCATTCATGCTTCCGATGCAAGTGAAACAATTTCAAGCTCGCTCTTCGTTTGGTCCAACCAAACTATGTCTCTCTCGATCTGAGAATCCTATTCTCAAACTCATTTTAAATCCTTCGGATAACACTCGTAGTGTGTGTGACCAAATAGGTTCCCGATTTATGTTGGTCATCTATAATTAACCATTAATCATAGAACAATCATGAGTGACACCTAGTAGTACATCATGATTCTCAATTAATCGGAAAATCAACGGTTGATTCCAGAACGCTTCTAAAATCCTTCAGTAGCTACATTGAATTGTGTCCCGTTCTCTTCACTCATCTTATACCCACTTGGTTTAGGACATGGTCTATGTGTCAGTCCCCACTAGGCTGATCACGTCACACTTAGCCCAAGTATTACTTCTTCATCCTATGAATTCTAGTTACTGCATATGTATCCAAGAGTACCATACTCTAAATATGTAATGCTTTTACCAAAGACTTTTGTAACAATCCGACGAGAGGCCATAGTGTATACATCTCCTTACAAGGAGTGGTGAATCCTCTGAAGGTGATGTGAGCAAAACATATAGGATTTTAGGAGTAGTTTTCGCTCATATCTCATAGCATTTTATATTTGTTTCATGCATATTTTACATTATGTTGCATGCATTTTCTATTTTCTGGTTCGGAGATCTGCTCTGTTTACTATTGTGTGCAGGATAACATTTTATAGGGAAAATGGTGCAATTTTAGAGCAAAAGAAGACATTTGGCAGCTGGACGCAAAAGGGAACACGACCAAGGCATGTGCCCATACACGGCCGTGTTCAGAGGGCCAAAACAGCTGCCACAGCTTGACACATGGCCAGGTTGTGTGTTTTCACACGATCGTGTGGTGCCCCAGCAAATTGACGCGACTAGGGTTTTTTCTAGATTTCACAGCGATTCGGCGTGATGTCTATATAAGGAAATCTCCGCCCAAACCCTAGGGGGAGGCACGACGGTTGGGAGGCAACTCCGAAGCCCTGAAAAGCTTTGGGAACTCTCAATGGGGAGGAAAAATGCCGCCGGAGGTCAAGATTCTGCACTTCAACACCGAGGAGAAGACCTACATTGCATTGTAAATTCTATTCTTTGCGTAAATTCTATTGTTTATACGGATATGATCATGCCTTGTATTTCTTCTCTCGTATCTATGGAGTAGACTCTCTGATTCTAGGATTAGGGAGTAGTTTGTGTTGAGTCGGAACATGTTAATTCAAATATCTTTTCGTTCTTGAATTTATATTTGCAATTGCTATTTTGGTTTAGATCTATAGTTATCGTTTTGGTTTTTTAGTCACTGTGCTTAGCCGATACGAGGGGTGACAACCCTCGTATCAAAGATTTAGGGGAATTAAAGAGGAACCTAAAGGTTGGCCTCATCGTCGGTAATTGTGAGTAGAAGGATGCGATAGAGTAGGAAATGCGTCTCGTTTTTGACTCGTCGTAGGGATCAATTCGGCATCCTCGTACCGACTATCCCGTCCTAAAGCTAGGGGTTGACCTGGTATGGCAGAGGTAGCTTCCGATAGACGCGAAGGCTCATCGGGGGAGTATATGATGTCCTTTCCACAAAACCATAATTAGAAACCTAAGCAAACCCAATTGACAACGTGTTCCACGACACAAAAACGAAGCCGAAATCCTAGAATCCATCTAAAGACCCGTAGCGTCCCTTCTTTTCCTCTGTGTGACACCGTATTAGAGTTAGGACTACCGACAACTCTCCTAATCACAACCTTTAGAGTCTAGTCTCGAACAATAATATCCACTGAATAAATTAGTACTTGAATCTTAGTCCCTGTGAGATTGATAATCTTTTTATTACTTGACGACATCCATGCACTTGCAGGCGTTGAGCGCGAGCGCGCGCTTCGAGCCCTCGATGGTCTCCATTGCGAGATTTGAGGTCGCATTTGTGTCCATCAAGTTTTTGGTGTCGTTGCCGGGGATTGATTGATTCAATAACGAATCAAGAGGTGGATAATTGGATCGGACTTAGGATTATATTTATTTACTTGCTTTACTTGCTTTTTTATTTTTTATTTTTATTTTGCTTTATTTACTTTAGTTCTAGATTTTCCATATATAGATTTAGTTTTATTTTATTTTAGCAGTAGTTCTCTATTTTCTTATTGATTCTTTAATTTTGGCAACTAGATTAGTTTATTTCCTATTTTCTAGTATTAGGAAATACTCCTAATTTTTGTGGCTCGGTTCTTCGTATGCTTAGACGCTTAGGATTGGAAGGATTGATTCTGATCGATTTAGAAATCGAACGAACCTATCATCGCCGAAGAGCCGAACAGAAGAGGATAGAGGACCAAGCTACATCCGAAGTAAATATAGGTGGTCGACCTCTGCGGGATTACGCAACTCCTAGTGCTAGAAGATTTAGGCCGAGCATAGCTGGACCATCCATTTCGGCAAACAACTTTGAAATGAAACCAGCATTGATACATATGGTCCAGCAGGGTCAATTCGGGGGAGCTGCGACTGAAGACCCGAGCCGACACCTAGAGACATTCTTGGAAATCTGTTCAATGATGAAGATAAATGGAGTCCCTGCGGACGCAATCCGCCTGAGCCTATTCCCGTTCTCATTGCAGGATAAGGCTAAGGCATGACTTCACTCCCTACGTTTGGGAAGTATTACTACATGGGAGCAATATGAGTAGTAGTTTTTGAACAAATATTTCAGATGTGAGCAAAACATATAGGGTTTTAGGAGTAGTTTTAGCTCACATTTCATTACATTTTATGTTAGTTTCATGCATATGTCACTTTGTTTTGCATACATTTCTTATTTTCTGGTTCAGAGGTCTGCTCTTTGTACTTTTGTGTGCAGGATAGTATTTCGGGGGAAAAGGCACAGATTCAGAGCAAAAGAAGGGCATTTTGCAGCTAGACGCAGAAGGGGACACGACCAGGGCGTGTGGCTACACACGACCGTGTCCAAGGGGCGAAATCAACCACCCCAGGGCCACACATGGCCTGGCCGTGTGGAAACATACGACCGTGTGGTGGCCCAGAAGATTGATGTGGCTAGGGTTTTTTCCGGATTTCACAGCGATCCGATGTGATGTCTATATAAGGATGACTCCATCCAAACCCTAGCACTACAAAAAAATAGTCCTTAGCGACGAATTTAGCGACGAATTTTAAAAAAAAATTTGTTGGAAAATAAATTAGCGACGAATTTTGCGACAAAAATATTTTTGTTGCGAATAAAGCGTCGTAAATAATAGCGACAAAATTTGATTTAATTTTTATGATTTAATTTTAGCGGCGAAAATTAGGGACTAATTTAAAAATTCCGCTAATTTTGTTGCGTATTACCAAGATTTCAAAATTCATCGCAATTTTCGCGCAAAAGGTTAAATTAAATTGTCGCAAATTTGCGATTTAATTATTTTTCCGCTGGTAATTTTCGCGAAAATAAGAAATTCGCTGGTAAATTGCCGATCGATACAAATTCATCGCAAATTTCATTAATGTTGAAAATTCGCGAAAAACCATATTTTGATTTAATTAATTTTTCGTGGTAATTTTTATGCATTTAAATAAGAAATTGCTGGTAAATTCATGATCGATAGAAATTCGTCGCAAATTTCATCGCTAAATTCGTCGCAAAGTTCAATATTTTGCGATGAGTTCTTTTTTCGTTGCAAAAATTTGCGACGAATTTAATTTTCGTCGCAAATTTCGTCGCAAAATTCATTGCAAAATTTATCGCAGGTTGGATTCGTTGCTAAATTCGTCGCTAATTTTGCGACGAAAATTTAATTCGTCGCAAATTTCTCAGAATTTAGCAACGAATTTGTATTTTTGTCGCTAAATAAAATTTTTTTTAACAGATTTCATCCGTTTCGATATTCTATCGTATATACAAATTTTCACACACACACAACAAAACACAATAAGTTCTAATATCCAAATAAATACATTCAATACAAACAAAACACACACACATTCAGTACAACAAAATAATATTCAATCATATCCAAATAAATACAAAGCAACACAATCAGTTAAGAACAATACAACATTCCAAATAAAAAGTTATATCCTACAACATTTCAAACATCAACATAGTTCTGATATCCAAATAACAATGTCTACAAAAGATCTAAACACATGGGAAAGAAAAAAGAAAAGAGAATCTGGTAAGCAATCGCCGACATTTTTCTACCTGCATTAGAAAAGAAACAAACAAAAAGTATCATACATTAAAAAAAAACTATATAATAACACGAAAATAAATATGCAAAGACTTACAATGATGTGCATATTCAACCGCCATAAGGATTAACTTCATCGATCATTCCTGTTTAAAGCAAAATAAACAAAGTCAATAAACTAAAATTTTTTAAAAATACTAATTAAAAACATGCATACAATATCATCATCGTCGCCACCATCATCGTCATGACTCGGAGGAATATGACTTGGACCAGAACTAAATTCCTTTCACGCTGCATTATGTCTGTTTTCAATCAATTATATTAATATAAACTCCTAGAAATTACAATAATACAAATATACAGTTAGTTCACATATGAATTCACTATGTTTAACAATCTTTAAACATAACCCAAAAAAGACAACAGTTGTATAGAGAGCTTACTGTTAATTTAGGTTTAAACATTTTGGGATATTTAAGCCTGAAATGTTAAACAACTTAAGTTTGATTGTGACAATTAATATCACAAATGAACACAATCCAAGGCATTGTGTGGTGTTAGAGATGGTCATGGGATAGTGTGGCTACCATTGGGCCTCACATTCTACTGATTAGGAATGGTTCAAATTATGTGTTGGGGTTTCGGTCTTAACGAGGACATCAAGACTTAAAATGGGGGTGATTGTGACACCCTAAATTTAGTGCCAAATTGTGAATTGTGGGCTAATAATATAGAGAAGCTTTATAAGCTTAGATGAGAGAGTTATTATTAACATAGGTCTAGGAGTTTTGTTAATCGGCCAATTCTCTCATCTAAGCAAGCAGTGACAACAAACTAATCAAATTTATTGAACATGAAAGATACTCATTGCAATTATGCCATTTAGGTCAAATTATTGTTGTAGATGTATAACAATCGTCGCAAATGAGACAGCTCATTGACACACGAGGTCCAAGCGTGGATCAAAATGTATCACCACAAGTTAATACTAATCTAAGCCTTAAACACTAGCTCCCCCACCACCACTGACTTTAAGATGCTTGTAATTACTCAGGTAGATGTGCATGATTTGCTCATCTAAGCCTTATAAACTGCTTGTTTTATCCCATAACTTCCTATATGTGACTAAACAAAATCATAAAATATTTCTTCCAACTTAGTACTTAGCATTATTTGGTATGTGTATCTCTATGGCAAATTAGCAGCTTAAAGCTTCTGTATTTTACAGTTAACTATATATAGTTATAGAATAAGTAGGATAGCAGCATAAAGCTTCTGTAGTTATGGAGTTAAATATAGGAAAAAAAAAATTATACCACTGTGGTCATGCGCCTCCGAGCCGGCGATTGGTGGCTGTCGGCGGCTACCTGGCGGCGACTGTCGGACCTCTCGGACAGAGACCTCGGCTGTGCGGGCCGGCGTGGCTCATGCACCGCGATCTCGATACCTGGCCGTCACTGCCGGCGTGGTCGCGTCTTGGTAACTGATCGGTTTGACACCGGCGCCTTCGCTCATGGCCGGGAGGCGGCGGCTGCCGAGTGTCGACAAGCGGCACGAGACTCCGGTCGCGGGCCGGCAGAAGCGCGGCCGGGCTGAGGCGGCGCCCGGCGGGGAGGCGGCGGCCCAGGGCGGCCGGAAGGTGGGTCACGGGCCGGCACGCGATCGGGACAAGCGGCAAAGCGCCGTGGCTACCGCCGGTCGGGCCAGGCCGGCGGTCGGCCGTGGCGCATGGCGGTCGGCTGGTCGCCGCGGTGGCTGGGCGACGTGGCCGACGAGGCGCGGCCGGGCGGCCTTCGGCGGCCGGGCCGGCCACGGGCGGGCTTCGGGCCGCGCGTCGTGGCGGAGCGGGCGCGGCGTCGATCGACCTAGGTGGGAAAAATTAGGGTAGCGGGGTAAGTTAATTAAATTTTGCAATGAATCCAGGATTCGTTGCAAAATTTTAAAAAAAAAATTAAAGTTTTTAAAATGTTAAGTTTATTTTTTAATTTTAATTTGCAACGAATCCGTGGATTCGTTGCAAAAATTTGCAATGAATCCAGGATTCGTTGCAAATTTGCAACGAATCCACGGATTCGTTGCTAAATTAAAATTAAAAAAATCAGGCGTTCCAGCGCTCAACAGCAACCGACACGCCTCCGACACGCCCACCGACACGCCCATGCCACAGGCGTGTGGCGCCGGTGCGACACGCCCGTGTCAAATGAGGGCACAAGCGTGTCGCGCCGGTGAGAAATGTGCGACATGCCCATGCCAAGGCGTGTCGCACATTTGACATGGGCGTGTCGCACATTTCCAATTCTTATATTGCAATGGATTTTTAATATTGTTTGCAATTATGTTTTTAATTCTTATATTTTACAATTTTTATTGTTTACAATCTTAAACGTTTTTAATATTCTTGTTACTTGTTGAGTTGTTGTTAGTTGTTATTTGTTACATGTATGTGGAGGCTATAAAGTGAGTTTTGACTTTTGAGTGCCCCTAATATATTAATTTTTTTATATATTATTATATTTAAAATATTAAAAAAATCTACCGCCTAGAAACCGCCTAGGCGGCCGCCTAGCCGCCTAGGCGCTAGGCGGCGAGTGACCGCCCGCCTACCGTCTAGCGCTTTTTAGAACACTGTTAAAAACTTTAATTTTTTTTTTAAAATTTTGCAACGAATCCAGGATTCGTTGCAAATTTGCAACGAATCCTGGATTCGTTGCTAAATTAAAATTAAAAAATAAACTTAACGTTTTAAAAACTTTAATTTTTTTTTTAAATTTTGCAACGAATCCCAGGATTCGTTGCAAAAAATTGCTGCAAAATTTTGCAACGAATCCAGGATTCGTTGCAAATTCGCAACGAATCCTGGATTCGTTGGAAATTTTTAAAAAAAAAATTTTAACTTTTTAAAACGTTAATTTATTTTTTAATATTAATATTAACTTTGCAACGAATCCACGGATTCGTTGCAAAATTGCAACGAATCCAGGATTCATTACAATTTTTTTAAAAAAAAATATTTTAAACTTTTTAAAACATTAATTTATTTTTTAATATTAATTTTGCAATGAATCCTTGATTCGTTGCTATTTTTGCAACGAATCCTCGAATTCGTTGCAAAATATTTAAAAATTAACTCGTTCGGCAGAACTTGTTTTCTTTTTTTTTTAAAATAAATTAAATATCTGCGACGAATTCTGAATTTGTCGCTAAATTATGCGACGAAAATTATTTCAAATTGCGATTGGCAAAAAAAATAAATTGTCGCAAATATGTCCAATTCATAATTAGTTGCGAAATTCTAACAATTTATTTTTAAATTGTTTTAAAATTTAATTCTTCGCTATATTTGTTGTAGATTTGCAACGAAAATAATTCGTTGCTAAAATTCGTCGCCAAAAAATAGTTATTTTGTAGTGTAGGAGGGAGACACGATGGTTGGGATGACACACTGAAGCCCTAAAAAGCTTCGAAAACTCGCAATGGGGAGGAAGAACGCTGCCGGAGATCCAAGTTCTGCACTTCAACGCCGGAGAGAAGGCCATATCAGTATTGTAACTTCCTATTCTTGTATTTTATTTATGATTAATTTGAACATGAATATGCCTTGTCATTCTCCTCTTTTATCTATGGAGTAGTTTCTTCGATTCTAGGATTAGGGAGTAGCTTGTGTGCGTATGACATATTGCTACAAATTGAATTCTGTTTTTGAGTTTGAATTTGCAATTGGGATTTGTTTATACAAATATCTATGTGTATTTGGTTTTCTATCTACTGTGCTTAGGCGATACGAGGGGTGACAACTCTCGTATCTAAGATTTAGGGGATTTATACAAGGAACCTAGGGGTAAACCTAATCTCCGGTAACCGTGGATAGAAGGATGCGATAGAACTAGAAACGGTTCGTCACAGAGATTGATTTGACATCCTCGTATCGCCTATCCAGTCCTTGTAAGGTAGAGGTAGCTCCCGATAGATGCAGTGGCTCATTGGGAGAGTGTATGATGTCCCTTCCACAAGACCATAGTTAGACGTTTAGGCAATGCCCAGTTGATAACATGTTTTACGACACACAAGCGAAACCGAAGTCCTAGAATCCCTTTAAAAGATCTCGCGGCAGGCTCCTTTCTTCCTCCGTGTGACACCGTACTAGAGTTTAGTTCACTGACAACCCTCACAATTGCAACCTTTAGATTTGACTTCCGAACAATAACATCCATTGAACAAATCAATACTCGAATCTCAGTCCATGTGGGATCGATAATCTTTTTATTACTTGATGACATTCATGCACTTGCGGGCGTTGAGCGCGAGTGCGCGCTTCGAGTCCTTGACGGTCTCCGTCACGAGATTTGAAGTCGCATTCGTGTGCATCAATTCCCCACCAAGCAAGACTGCTCACATGCGCCATCTAATTATAAGCTTCCGTCAGAAAGAAGGGGAGTTCCTATTCGAAGCTTGGGATTGCTACAAGGGGCTACTTTACCAATGCCCCCACCATAGACTGGAAAGGTGGCTGGTGATCCACATCTTCTACAATGGGATCACGTATGCCACGAAGATGTCCCTTGATTTTGCTACAGGAGAAGCACTTATGAACAAGACTATCGAGGAAGCAAAGAAGCTAATAGAAGAGGTGACCCAGAACCACCATCAATGGGCTTTCGAACGTGGTCAACTAGCTTCTGCAGCGGGACGATATACTGTCAACTCCGGGGACCACCTAGCAGCAAGGATGGACGCGCTTAGTAGACGGTTTGACTCTTTAAATCCTACATCTGCATGCACGGTCATTGACTTTGGAGAAGGAGCATCAGCGTATCAGGAGGACTACTGTGGAGGGCAGAGCAGCTTAGAAGAGAAGATTGAGCACTGCGATGCAGTTGGTGACCTAAATCAAAAGACCAATAACCCATACTCCAGCACTTCCAATCCCGGATGGAGGAACCATCCAAATTTTCCCTATAGGAATAACTCGGGAAGGTTCCGACAATCGGTAGGAAATGGGTAGCCACAACCGCCTAACACCCGTCTGGAGAATATGTGAGAAAGCTTCATTCGAATGCAACGAGAGGCGAATATTGAATTTCAGCGACGACATTCACAGACAGATACGATGATTGAAAGGTTAGGATCATCTGCAAGGGATCTTTCCAATAGGCAAAAGTTGTTACAAATTCAAGTAGCTCAGATTGGAAACCAGATCTCTAGGGTACCAGGGAAGTTGCCAGGGAAAGCAAAGGTCAATCCGGGAGAGAAATGCAAGGCAATGATGTTGCGAAGTGGGAGGATTCTGAAAGAGATGCCGGGCCGGTCGGCTACTGAAGGAGAGCTAGGACCCGAAATACAGGAACCTTTGAGGGAGACCGAGAAGGAAGCAGCCGGAGAAATAAATCGGGAGCCTGCTGCAAGAACTCAACCACCCCTTACTGTACCGTTCCCACATTGGTTAACTAATGCAAAGAAGGATGCTAAGTTTGGTAAATTTCTGGACATGCTGAAGTCGATCTCAATAGAGGTACCGATACTCGAAGTGCTGCACCAAATGCCCCAGTTCGTAAGATTCATGAAAGATATTCTGGCGCATCGTAGGAAGGTCGCAAAGTCTAAAACAGTGGCCCTCACGGAGGAATCAAGCACTTATCTTTGGAACGAGACCACTTAGAAACTAAAAGATCCGGGGAGCTTCTATATTTTATGTTAGATAGGGACAACACTGATTAGCAAAGCCTTCTGTGACTTGGGCGCGAGTGTGATCCTTATGCCCTATACGTTATGCAAAAAGCTAGGGTTAGGAAATTTAAAATTCACTACTATGATACTACAACTGGCTGACCACACATATCGATACCCACTGGGAATTTTAGAAGATGTTCCTATAAAGGTGGGAAACTTTACACTGCCAACTGACTTTGTGGTCATGGAAATGGAAGAGGATCCAAAGATACCTATCATCCTTGGGGGACCATTTTTAGCAACTGCCGGAATGATCATTGATGTAAGGAATCACAAGCTGACCCTAAAAGTGGGAGAGGATAAGATGGAATTTGAGCTTGCTGGAACGGGAAGTCACAGACCCACGTCAGGGAAGTATGTGATTCCAACTAGAGCTAAGGAGGAAACCGTATATGAAGTTCCTGAGAAAGATGAATGGAGGTTCACGGAGCCTCCAGAGCCAAGTTGATAATGGAGTGTGGTCGAGTTAAACGACCTTAAGCAAAGCATTTCTTGGGAGGCAACCCAAGTTTAGTTTTTAGGTTTTCCTTTGATTGTATTGCATGCATTTAGTTAATTTGAACTTTTATTTCCATTTCATTTAGCATTAGGACCAGAAAAGAACTTTGCTAGGTAAAAATAAAATCAATTTTTAACTTAAATGGCGAAGCATGTGAGAAAATTCTGACCATTATGCACAAAAGGAGAGAAAAGATGTTTTCCCCATACTAACTCCGAGGCACACATTACTACCGGGCCGTGTTTTCACATGGTCGTCAGTCGCGGTGAGGTTAAAAGGGCATGACACACCGTGTGTTTTCACCCCAAATGCGCCATGTGTTTTGATTTTCTTGCCCTAGTCGTGTGGATCCTTTGTCCCCATCACCTAGAAGCCTTTCGAATTCTCAAGGAAGCCCAAAAGAAGTAAGGATGAGGAGGACCAAGCAAGTGACATCTCGATCCGGTGTGTCGAAGCGACGAGCAAGGAGAACCGACGCCCCTCAAGCTCCAGAGGAGGGTAACACTCTTCCAACCCTTCTTTTTCACAACAATGAGCATAGGGATAGATATAACCTGCTTTCTACTCGTAAACTCACTGCAACTAGGTATCTTGATGAAGATTTGCTAGAGTCCTTAGGGTTGTTGGGTGACATTCAAGCCCTATTTGCAAAAAGAGGGTAGAGAGAGCGAAGAGGGTAGGATTACCTTTAGGATATTTAACATTGAGCATGAATGAACACTTCACCAATGAAATTCATGCTTTGGCTTGCCGAGTGGGGGAGAGAGAAGAACCCCTATTGGGTTTAACTCTCGGATCTTTTGGATCGAATTGACAGGAGAGCACGCTTACGACCCTTCTACGACCAAAGCATCGCACCTCCAAAACCCCATTTTTCGATACCTCCACTGAATCATAGCAAGTACTATATTTGGTCGTGGGGAGAGTGACAGTGTAGTGAGAGCTAGCGAGATGCTTTGTCTATGGGACATGCTACAAGAAAGGAGTAGCATCGATGTAGGGTCCCATTTCATTAGACACTTAGTGAAAATGGGCAAAGCAGCGAGAGGAGAGATTAATGTGGGGGGCCTGCTTACCCACATTTGCCATAGGATGGGGTACGACTACACTACGCTAGATAGCATATAGGGGAGCCCTAGGATCAACCTAGGAGTGTGTATAGCCATGAAGATGATTGTATGAGAAGGACACTCCTTATGCTTTGTAAGGAAAAACCTGATGGCCCTTAGGCTCCCCGACCTCAATCGTACCACCATCATCACACGCGCCAATTGACACTTAGACCTGATAGTGGAGTCGCCTCCATATGAGGGACAATCCACATCGGCGCCCATCTCCCCCCTTTGCATCACTCTCCCTCCAGTCCACACATGCATAGGAGCCCACCTAGTCCACGTTGACATGTGCCTGCACCTGCACCACCACCTTTTTTTACTTTTGAACAGGATGCAGGTACATCTGCCTATGATTTTTCGGAGTTCCGATTGTGCCTCGACGATATATACACCGAGCAACAGATGCAGAGGAAGCGATGGGAAGAGCAGAGCGCCTACACGCAGGCGGAGTTTCTGGGCCTCCGGGAGCACTTCCAACGTGCCAAGGAGTTCTATGACGAGGCCCGCATATACTTCTAGGAGGAGGCTACTGATAACTACCATTTTATCAGGTTATTTTGGTCCTTAATTGTTGGGTTTCCGGCACCGCGGCGTGTGTGTGTTCGATCATGTTTCGTAAACATGAGCACAGAGGAAGCAAAAAATAATAAATATTCCTATTTATTACAACACACACAACACACGCATGCTATTACAACAAGTGTAGACATAACCGTAAATTAAAATTGCAATAAAAGAAATTAAACTACGTTATACCTTCCGTATGACGTGTAGCGGGAACGGCATCAACCGGAACGATTCTCGTAAGAATCGTCTCTATCCGTATCCACGCCGAGCTCCTCGGGATGACTTCGCCAAGCCACGAGCTTCGTCTTCGTACGGGTTACTAGCCTCGTGTTGAAGACGATGTGATCGAGAGATGATCACGGTCCGAATCCAAATTCGGACCTAAAACAAGTCCTCAAGACTTGCTTCTCCGGAGAGGTATTCGTCAACCGATTGACGAATCCTTCGTCCTCCACCTTAGAGGATTACCGGAGATCAAATCCCCGGTATGTTATCCGCTGTCGGAGCACTAACCGTCGTCCAAACGACGCTCCGACGAGAGGAGAAGAAGCTGTCCAGAAAAACTGGACAGCTTTGGTGGAGGATATAGGCGCCGGCTAAAGAAGAGATGGAGCCTCACCTTTACACCGAACCCAAGGGAGATCACCGGAGGGTCGCCGGAGGTCCACCGGCCGGCTTGACGCCGCAAGGAGATGGCAGCCACTCATTGAAGTTGGGCGGCAGCCCTTGTTGTTGACGCCAACAACAAGGAGGATGGGTTGGGCGGCCACTAATTGGATTAGGTTTAGGGTTAGGGTTTAATCCCTATTTTATAGAGAACTAATTCTCTTAATGGTTAATGGATCATATCCATAAAGCCCGTTAACCCACTCCATTAAGATAAGTTAAAATAAACCAAACCATGATGGTTTATTTTAAGTTAAAACGAACCGAACCAACTTTTGGTTCATTCGTTTAAAATAAACCAAACCCTTTGGTTTATTCTTATCCATTGGATTAGAACCAAACCATTTTGGTCCATCCATTATGTCTTCATAAGACACTGCCCATCCACGCTTCCATTGCGACTGAAACAATTTCATGCTCGCTTTATGTTTAGTCCAACCAAACATAGTTTCTCTCGGTCTGAGAATCCCATTCTCAAGCTCGTTTTAAATCCTTTGGATTACACTCGTTGTGCGTGTGACCAAATAGGTTCTCGGTTTATGTTGGCCGTCTATAATTAACCATTAATTATAGAACGATCATGAGTGGCACCTAGTAGTACATCATGATCCCCAATTAACCGAAAAGATCAACGGTTGATCCAGAACTATTTCTGAAACCCTTCAATAGCTCGAATGAATCGTGCCCCATTCCCTTCACTCATCTTATACCCACTTGGTTCAGGACATGGTCTATTGTGTCAGTCCCCACTAGGCTGACTACGTCACACCTAGCCCAAGTATCATTTCCTCGTCCTACGGATTCTAGTTACTCCACATGTATCGAAGAGTACCTTACTCTAAACATGTAATGCTTTGGCCAAAGACTTTAGTAACAATCCGACGAGAGGCCATAGGTATACATCTCCTCGCAAGGAGTGGTGAATCCTTTATAGGCTATTCAAACACCTTCGATCACTTCGACTTATACCCAATCATCCCGGGTCCACATCTCCTTAGAGATGTTTGCTTAAGATGTCAAAGCATAAGTCTCTATGATCAAGATGACTTGAATACCGCAAGTCAAAGGAACATCGCACTTAAGCCACAGTAAAAAAAACTTCATTGACATATCTATATGCGAGAAAACCATATGAAGTCTTACGGCTGGTCACTCCAATGAACTAGTTACCATAACTAGCATCCACGATTAACTCCGGACATCACTATGTCTCCAGCCAGTGAGAATCAGCTGCTTGGATACACCAAGGAGTATACCTCGTGCTAGTCTCGACAGAATTGATGGTGTCCAAATCCATCAATTCATTGACTAGGGATAATTCCGATACATCACAATTACACATGTAGAGATACTCACTAGTTGTGATCCAATCACAAATTCTCTCATGCTGTGAATCGTATCGTGGACATTCAGTAAATGAGTTTAAGATCCAATCAAATACATAAAATATGTATACTCAAATAGTGAATCTTCATTTATCATATAAATGGTTCATACATAAGGCGATTGCCTTAGGACATCTCTCATATATTACTAACAGACTCCCACTTGGCCTAATGCCAATCGCTACGGTATCCAATACCATAGTCTCTAACATGACCCTCAAACTTGCTTTGAGGTAATGCTTTAGTCAAGGGATCCGCTAAGTTCCTTTCAGTGGGAATTTTCTCGATTTGTATTTCGTTCCTACTGATGATCTCTCTGATAAGATGATAGCGGCGAAGCACATGTTTGGATCGTTGATGAGACCTTGGCTCTTTCGCCTGTGCAATTGCTCCATTGTTGTCGCAGTAGACCGGTATTGCTTCAACAATGGCCGGAATCACACCAAGTTCATGAATGAACTTCTTGATCCAAACCGCTTCCTTTGCTGCTTCCGAAGCTGCAATATATTCTGCCTCAGTGGTAGAATCCGCTACAGTCTCTTGTTTGGAACTTTTCCAACTCACTGCGCCCCCATTCAAGGTGAACACGTATCCAGACTGAGACCTGGAATCATCCTTGTCTGTCTGGAAGCTGGCATCCGTATACCCGCGTATCACCATGTCCCCTTCTCCATATATTAGGAACACATCCTTAGTTCTTCTTAAGTACTTAAGGATCGTCTTAATATTGACCAATGATCCATTCTGGATCGGGACACTCAGAGCATACGATACATCGGGCCTCGTACATAACATAGCATACATGATAGATCCTATTGCGGATGCATAGGGAATCTTACTCATGCAAATCCTCTCGTCTTCTGTGCGCGGACACATAGACTTTGAAAGGTGTACCCCATGCCTGACGGGCAGATAACCTTTCTTGGATTCCGACATGCTAAACCTCTTTAGCACTCGGTCTATATATGTAGACTGCGAAAGACCAAGCAACCGTTTCGATCTATCTCTATAGATCTTAATCCCAAGGATGTAGGTTGCTTCTCCCAGGTCTTTCATGGAGAATGTCTTGGATAACCAAACCTTCACTGACTGTAAGATTGACACATCGTTTCCTATAAGTAATATGTCATCGACATACAATACTAGGAACACGACTGCACTCCCACTAACCTTCTTGTACACACAAGGTTCGTCTGGATTTTGTGAGAAATCAAACTTTTTGATCGTCTCATCAAAACGGATATTCCAGCTCCTGGATGCTTGCTTCAATCCATAAATGGATCGTCGCAATTTGCATACCTTGGTTTTATCAAC
The DNA here is from genome assembly GCA_025175895.1 of Wurfbainia villosa. Classification (NCBI taxonomy): domain Eukaryota; kingdom Viridiplantae; phylum Streptophyta; class Magnoliopsida; order Zingiberales; family Zingiberaceae; genus Wurfbainia; species Wurfbainia villosa. The sequence goes on from CM045990.1 coordinate 37,963,244, forward strand.
CGATGTGAAACCCTCAGGTTGTATCATATACACGTCCTCGAGCAGGTTTCCATTAAGGAAAGCTGTTTTCACATCCATCTGCCATATCTCATAATCATAATGAGCCGCTATGGCCAGGAGCATCCGAATGGATTTAAGCATAGCTACGGGCGAATAGGTTTCGTCATAATCAACACCTTGCTTTTGACGATATCCTTTTGCCACCAATCTAGCCTTATAGGTAATCACATTACCATCCATGTCGGTTTTCTTCTTGAAAACCCACTTGCACCCTATAGGCTTTATGCCTTCAGGTGGGTCAACCAAGTTCCAAACTTGGTTTTCGTACATGGAATCCATTTCCGACTTCATGGCATCAAGCCATTTATCCCTTTCTGAACTTGTCAGCACTTCTTCATAACTGTAGGCTCCTCATCATCAATGAGTAACACGTCGTTCGATTCACTTATGAGAAATCCATATCTCTCAGGAATGTTGCGTGTTCTACCAGATCTACGAAGATGTGGTGTTACAGTAGGTCCAGCCGATTGCTCATCACTATGAGTTATCGGCTGTTGTGCTTCACCAGGTATCTCATCAATGTCTATTTGAGTATCTCGAGTTTCCTCAAGCTCGACGACACTCCCACTATTTTCTTGCAAGAGAAACTCTTTCTCTAGAAACACAAAGATGCCTTGAAACAAACACCTTTTGTTCCACAGGATGATAGAATTGGTAACCCCTTGTTTCCTTAGGGTATCCAATAAATAGACATTTATCGGACTTAGCATCCGGCTTTATACGTCTGAGCTTCACATAAGCAGACAACCCCATATCTTCAAGTAAGATACATGAGGTTTCTTACCATTCCATATCTCATATGGAGTAGTTGAGACTACCTTGGTAGGCATTACATTTAACAAGTAAAATGCAAGTGCATAACCCCAAAGGACTTGGGAAGAGTCGCATGATTCATCATTGACGACCATGTCCAACAAGGTCCGATTCGCCTCTCGGATACACCATTATCTTTGTGGTGTATAGGCGGAGTCCATTGAGACAATATGCCATTGTCTCTTAGATAATCAAGAAACTCTTGACTTAAGTATTCACCACCTCGATCCGATCAAGTATTTTAATACTTTTGTCATGTTGTTTCTCTACTTCATTTCTGAATTCTTTGAACTTTTCAAAGGCTTGGACTTGTGTTTCATCAAGAACACATACCCAAACCGTGAGTGATCATCGGTGAAGGTAATGAAGTAGCTATAGCCTCCTAATGCTTGAGTTGACATAGGTCCACACATCGGTATGTACTAAACCTAGTAACTCTCCCACTCGTTCACCTTTTCGTAAAGGTAACTTAGTCATCTTGCCTTTTAAGCATGATTCGCATGTATCGTATGAATCCAATTCAAGCGATTCCGAATTCCACATCGGTGTAATTCGGACATGCGTTTCTTGCTTATATGGCCAAGACGACAATGCCACATATAGAGTCTATGTGATTATCCTTTCGAGCACGCGTGTTGCTCGCTTCGATATTGAAGATGTCACCGATACGTCCAACGATAAATGCCATTACTCAAAGTTCCGGTTCCATAAAATGCGCCATTCAAAGTTATATAACAACAATTGTTACTAAGCGTTAAATGGAAACCATTTCTATTTAAGCGAAATAGAAACAATGTTCTTTATTAGAGAAGGAACATAATAGCAATTGTCGATTCCAAGACTAGTCCACTAGGAGCTTCAAACAAATAAGTTCCGATGGCGATCAGAAGAACCTTTGCTCCATTGACAACTCGCAAATTTGACTCCCCTATGACAAGTCTTCTTCTATTCCTTAGCCCCTGTATGTCATTACATATATGTGAGCTACACCCAGTATCCAATACCCAAGTGTCCAAGGAAATAGAATGACAATCAATAACGAAGATACTTGAAGAGGATGGGGCATCAGATGCCTTCTTCTTCTTCATGGACTCAAGATAAATCTTGCAGTTTCTTCGCCAGTGGCCTTCCTTGCCATAGTGATGGCAAGTGCCCTTTTGCGCTGGTTCCGCCTTCTTTGCCTTTTTCTTTCCTTTCTTCATTCTTTTGCCTTCCTCTTAGAACCTTTCTTTGAGAATCAACTAATGTAACCGCCTTCTCCTCATGCTTCACAGAAGGCTCCACAGTCTTCAGCATATTGAGGAGCTCGGGAATAGTGGATTCCAATTTGTTCATCCGATAGTTCATCACAAATTGCGAGAAACTCTTGGGCAAACAATGCAGAATTAAGTCAATACTTAACTCATGATCCATCACAAAACCGAGAGTAGCTAGCCGCTCGATGTACCCGTTCATCTTTAGCACAAATCATTACGGGCGAACCTTCTTGCATCTTCGTGGTGAAGAGGAGCCTAGAGACCTCGAACCTTTCCGGATCTCGCTTGCTCATCGAACAACTCATGAAGATGGAAGACCATAGTGTTAGCATCCATATGCTCATGCGCTCGCACTCGGGTACCATCGCCGCTAGCATGATGCAACTCGCCAGCTCAGAATCTGCAACATGCTTCTGATAGACCAACATTTGGTCTGGAGTTGCATCGTCCTTAGGACGGTCAGGAAGAGGCTCTTCAAGGACATATGCAAGCTTTTCCGCCTTGAGAACAATTCTCAGGTTTCTAAGCCAGTCCAGGAAGTTAGGCCCAGTCAGTTTGTTCGAATCCAAACTAGTGCAAATTCAAAGGCGTCATGATCAATTTATTGACCTAGAAATACAAAAGCGAGCATATATGAAAAGCGATTTAAAATGCATCAATATACATTTATAAATCCCATTCATTTTTCGAATTTCAAAACCTCAAAATCACTTGAGATTGTAGGTTCATCTCCGAATGGGTTGATATCCATCATAGTTATGAATAACCTTGGAGAGAGTCCAACAAGCCATTCATAGCTACGACGGTAGGTATCATCTATACCGATTGCATATCACGTATATGCAACTATCACAATGTGCTATCAACTAATTGAATGTTCACACATACATTGGGTTGTTAACACATTAACAAGTATGCATCTTATGCATAGCACCCAACTTCACCTCCCTTAACATCGACCTTGGAGAGAGTCCAACAAGCCGATGCTTCAGGTTAAAGCCAACCCATTAATCAAGAATAGTTTTAATATGGTTAGAGCGCATTCAACCAATTAGCCCAGCTTGGAGAGAGTCCAACAACCAAAGCTAACGATTGACCTCTGACTCTTACCATATTAGTATTAAACTATTCCATGGTTTGAACATGTTCGGGTTCGAGCCGGGCTTGGAGAGAGTCCAACAACCCAAACAAGAAACAGAACTCTGGTTCAAACCATATTAATGGAAGGTGTAGGCTTTAATATTGTTTAAAGGTTTTATGTCTCATCCTCTTTGCATGCAAATAACTATTATCTATGGCATGGCATACATGGCATACATCTACATGTCACGCATGGCATTATGTTATGCATCTAATGCAATTACATGTCATACAATTATGTCATGTACAATATTTCCTTATATGTCATAACTATTTATGGAAATAAAATATGTTTAAGATTTGATTCTCCAAATCAAATCATAATTAAATTAGGAAACAAATTTCCAAATCTAATCACATATTTTATTCATGGAATTATTTGATTAAGGAAAATCTATTTAGGAAACCAATTTCCTAAATCTTCAAAACTACTTATGGAAATAAAATATTTTAAAGATTTGATTTCCCAAATCAAATCAAGATTAAATTAGGAAACAAATTTCCAGAATCTAATCAAATATTTTATTTATGGAAAATATAAATTTCCATAAATACTTCCAACTTTCCAAAAGTGGAAGATTTCCATAAATACTTCTAGACTTTCCAAAATTGAAAAATTTCCATAAATACTTCTAAATTTCCAAAATTTAGAAAACTTCAGAAATACATTATGACTATCGCATAAAACCAATTTTACGATTATGTCGAAACACAACTGGGCTCGATACCCTTTGTTGGGTTTTACATGGCGTGTGTGTGTTCGATCATGTTTCGTAAACATGAGCACAGCGGAAGCAATAAAAATAATAAATACTCCTATTTATTACAACACACACAACACACGCATGCTATTACAACAAGTGTAGACATAACCGTAACTTAAAATTGCAATAAAAGGAAATTAAACTACGTTATACCTTCCGTATGACGTGTAGCGGGAACGGCATCAACCGGAACGATCCTCGTAAGAATCGTCTCTATCCGTATCCACGCCGAGCTCCTCGGGATGACTTCGCCAAGCCACGAGCTTCGTCTTCGTACGGGTTACTAGCCTCGTGTTGAAGACGATGTGATCGAGAGATGATCACGGTCCGAATCCAAATTCGGACCTAAAACAAGTCCTCAAGACTTGCTTCTCCGGAGAGGTATTCGTCAACCGATTGACGAATCCTTCGTCCTCCACCTTAGAGGATTACCGGAGATCAAATCCCCGGTATGTTATCCGCTGTCGGAGCACTAACCGTCGTCCAAACGACGCTCCGACGAGAGGAGAAGAAGCTGTCCAGAAAAACTGGACAGCTTTGGTGGAGGATATAGGCGCCGGCTAAAGAAGAGATGGAGCCTCACCTTTACACCGAACCCAAGGGAGATCACCGGAGGGTCGCCGGAGGTCCACCGGCCGAAGCTTGGACGCCGGCAAGGAGATGGCAGCCACTCATTGGATTAGGTTTAGGGTTAGGGTTTAATCCCTATTTTATAGAGAACTAATTCTCTTAATGGTTAATGGATCATATCCATAAAGCCCGTTAACCCGCTCCATTAAGATAAGTTAAAATAAACCAAACCATGATGGTTTATTTTAAGTTAAAATGAACCGAACCAACTTTTGGTTCATTCGTTTAAAATAAACCAAACCCTTTGGTTTATTCTTATCCATTGGATTAGAACCAAACCATTTTGGTCCATCCATTATGTCTTCATAAGACACTGCCCATCCACGCTTCCATTGCGACTGAAACAATTTCAAGCTCGCTTTATGTTTGGTCCAACCAAACATAGTTTCTCTCGGTCTGAGAATCCCATTCTCAAGCTCGTTTTAAATCCTTTGGATTACACTCGTTGTGCGTGTGACCAAATAGGTTCTCGGTTTATGTTGGCCGTCTATAATTAACCATTAATTATAGAACGATCATGAGTGGCACCTAGTAGTACATCATGATCCCCAATTAACCGAAAAGATCAACGGTTGATCCAGAACTATTTCTGAAACCCTTCAATAGCTCGAATGAATCGTGCCCCATTCCCTTCACTCATCTTATACCCACTTGGTTCAGGACATGGTCTATTGTGTCAGTCCCCACTAAGCTGACTACGTCACACCTAGCCCAAGTATCATTTCCTCGTCCTACGGATTCTAGTTACTCCACATGTATCGAAGAGTACCTTACTCTAAACATGTAATGCTTTGGCCAAAGACTTTAGTAACAATCCGACGAGAGGCCATAGGTATACATCTCCTCGCAAGGAGTGGTGAATCCTTTATAGGCTATTCAAACACCTTCGATCACTTCGACTTATACCCAATCATCCCGGGTCCACATCTCCTTAGAGATGTTTGCTTAAGATGTCAAAGCATAAGTCTCTATGATCAAGATGACTTGAATACCGCAAGTCAAAGGAACATCGCACTTAAGCCACAGTAAGAACTTCATTGACATATCTATATATGCAGAAAACCATATGAAGTCTTACGGTTGGTCACTCCAATGAACTAGTTACCATAACTAGCATCCACGATTAACTCCGGACATCACTATGTCTCCAGCCAGTGAGAATCAGCTGCTTGGATACACCAAGGAGTATACCTCGTGCTAGTCTCGACAGAATTGATGGTGTCCAAATCCATCAATTCATTGACTAGGGATAATTCCGATACATCACAATTACACATGTAGAGATACTCACTAGTTGTGATCCAATCACAAATTCTCTCATGCTGTGAATCGTATCGTGGACATTCAGTAAATGAGTTTAAGATCCAATCAAATACATAAAATATGTATACTCAAATAGTGAATCTTCATTTATCATATAAATGGTTCATACATAAGGCGATTGCCTTAGGACATCTCTCATATATTACTAACATTAATATCATTATTTTAATCCTCTCGTATGTTTATTTATTGATTATTTACATGTTTTATGAGTTGGATATATTTTTGGACCTTATTGTAAATTCTCCTAATTTTTGGACTTATATGAAAATTTTACATCTTAATCGTAGGAGATCGAGATGAGCCAATGGATTAGGCTCGAGTTGGATCAAATATGGCTTCATCTAGGGCTAGAAGGATATTTTAAGCTGGATCAATTTGGACCTTTCATCATGATCGAGGGCAATTTAATCAAGAGATCAGATCTAAGCGATATGGACCATCCGATGAAATCGGCTTGATTCTGAGCCATCTACCCAGATCTGGAGAGATCCAGTTCATACATATTGATCTGTACATTTGATCCCTTCATCCAAATTCGATCGATCATGATTATCCCTTCAGATGGATCAAATCCATCCATTCAAAGTCAGAGAATTCTCAACCGTTGGATGCATTACCTTGTTCATAGATTAATCAGATTCAATTAACCTAACTTTAATGGATGGCTAGGATTAAATGGGGCTTGGATCGAACGGTTAAGGAAATTGCCTTTAAAAATCAAACATTTCCCCATTCTATGCAGCCGACATTTCATCTTCTTCTTCGCGACGCCCGACGCCCATTCGACCGTCGCCGTGCTCTCCGCTTCCTCACCGGTCGTCAGAGAGGGAAGGGGATCCCCTCCTCTCCGGTGACCGGTGCTAGCCATCTCCTTCTCCACCGACAGAAGGTCCGCCAGCCCTGATCCACAGCTCCGGTGCCGCCTTCTCCATCAAATTGTCGGTAGCTCCATTGTCCACCGCCTACAACCAACCGGAGTGGGGATTCCCCTCTGATTGGTCCGGCCAGCACCTTCACAGTCCACTCATCTCCATCACCACAGCTCCGGCCAACAATCTTCATAGCGCCGCTACCAAATTCCGACTCCCGATCACGACGACTGACCTTCACAATATCGATTCCGTAACATTTCTGGACATCAATTTCATTTCCAGCCAGCTTTGTTTTGATTGTTTCGTTAATTTGATGAATGCTTGTAATTTAAATTCCTTCTATGTTTTAATTTGCACGTATTTGGTTTAAGTTGTTTCATGCTTACATATTGTGTTGGATTGATCGGATCGCTAGAGGGGGGGGGGTGAATAGCGATAGAAAATTTTTAGTACGAATTCATTTTTAAAAAAAAACTTATATGCAGCGGAAAGATAAACAAAACAAAAAGTAAAGGAGACAATAGACACAAGAGATTTACTTGGTTCGTAGCCGAAGGCTACTACTCCAAGGCCCTAGTGGTCCTTGACCACGTACGGAGGGCAAACTACTAAAGAACTCCTCCTCGTTGGAGGTAGGAGTTAGATGGATACAAAAAGCCCGAGGTAGAAGGACACTCCCCCTCTCCTCGTTATAATGAAAGATTTACTAAAAGGAATAAACTGAAATACAATTTAGAACTTTCGTTACCGACGACTTTAAAGGTTGGAGGTTGAAGCTCTAGTCGTCGTCTCGGCAGCGCTTCGTCATAGGGATGTCGGAGCGTATTGGAAGCACTTGGAAGCTTTTGAATTGATTGAAAAACCCTAGGTTTGGCCCTCCTTTTATAGCCTTTGAGCCCCTCATCGAATGGGTCTTTAGCCAATCACAAATGGGCACAAAACCCCTTGAAAAATGGTGATAACTCTTGACTACTCGAGGCTGATCCTTTGACCATCGATGATCGACGGCCATCATCGATCGATGATGGCGGCATCGATCGATTCTTGACAACGATCATTGTTTCGATCGAGTCCTCCAAACCGGCGTGATGCTAGCTGCAAGGCAAGGTTAGCTCAACAAAAACATAATTTCGATGGTCGTCGACCATCCGATCTCGACCTAGACCATCTATAAGAAGTCTTTGGTCGGATCTACGCTTAAGATCATCCCCGTAAAGAGGATACGACCTTACTTACGCTCGCACACACGAGCTTACCTCAGTACTTACGTGTTGCTTTTGCTTCCGGCCTTTCACTCAATTCCTTCGGCTCCCTCCGAAGTCTCTTGAGTGTCGCCCGACCACCGCGGCTTCCTCCGGGTGTCGCTAGCCTTCAGCTCCAGCATTGAGACTTTTCTGCACACTTGATTTAGCTCATGAGATAACAATATATGCTTAACTTTGTATCGTTTGCTATAATCAAAACTTAGGTTCGACTTAGGTGCCTACTGCACCAACATATTGTTCGGTGAAATGCTTCTTAGAGTAATTAGGTTGTAGTTGGTTAGTTTAGATTTAATTTCATGTTATGTTTTACTCTTATGTTATTCTGCATATTTAAATTCATCCACTTTCTTGTTTGAATGCTTAGTTAGGTTTCTTTTAATTTCATCACACTCGTAGTTTAGTTAGATTAGAGCTTAATTACCTTGCATTGTCTTTCGTTTAGTAGGATTAGCCTTTTAAATTCCAAACCCCCTATTTACATTAGAAAACCCAAAGCAATAATTAGAAATCCTAAGTTTACTATTCTATCAATTACACTCATTGGGAAACGATTTGAGTCATCCACTATGTTATATTAGTGTAGTTAGGGGGTTCAGTAATTAATTTGAAACGGTACCATGACAAAAATACTGTGCATATCAGCTACCTGTCGCCAGGAGGAGGCCGCCTACCACCAGGAGATGCGGCAGCATATGCGAGCCCAGCAAGCACAGTGGGCTAGGGAGGAGGAGAACCGAGCAGCCACTGCATCCACCAGCTCTCAGATCGACCATATGTACATGTGTCATCAGCGGCTCAGCAGCAGGTTCTCCTAGGACCCTAAGATGCCAAGGCTACCAGACTTTCCACCTTGTCTACCATACTAGAGGTATGCTTTACTTAAGTCTGGGGGGAACCCTAAGTTTTGTTTTGTTTCTAGCAGTATTTTCTTTCCTAATGTTTGCATTTTGGTTAGCATTCATTTATTCATGCATTAGTTGTTGAGTTTCTTTCAACACTTAGTTTTTTCTACCTATAAGCTATAAGTTGTCTCAGTAGTATTTTTAAAAGTCTTCTTCATGAGTTGTTTCCATGAGTAGTGTAACTTCATTTATCTCGTGGTATTTTATTTTATTGGCTTTGAATGAATATTCTAGACTTACACTGGTTAGCTTTTATTTTACACATACACATGACGAACTTTCTGAAAGGAAGAGTCTAGTACATACCTAGTTATGATTCATCTCAGTAGTCTAGTACTTTGGAATCCACAGGTGACCCTAAGTTTAGCATTTTAGTTACTGGAGATGCTTGGATTGTGTAAGCCCATTCGGAAAGATCAAAATCTCAGTGAGCTGAAAAAAAAGAAAGAGAAGAAGAAAAGAAAGAAGAAAAAAAAAATTATGAGGGATAAAAAATAGTTGTCGTGGGTGGAAATTGTTATGTGCCCCTTTGAGACCGAGTTAGGTTACTGGGGAAACACCTACCAATTTCTCTCAATACTGAGCATGCCTTTGAGACTTTGTGCTAGATCTAGGGAACGACCCTCGCTTTGGGCAGGTAAGTGCCTAAGAGCTAGAGACCTTAGGAAAGCTATAGGATGATGACTTAACTCACCATGGAACGAGTATCCCCTAAGAAGATTCGCTTAGCACGAGCACGAGGAGCTAACTTAGTGAATTTCTAGAACATATCTATTTTGCTTTGATTGCAAATACCACTTGATAAATCTAGTTAACATGCTAAGCATGGAACAATACCTTTTAAAATTTCATGGAACTGAGGTTTGCTTGAGGACAAGCAAAGATTTAAGTCTGGGGGAATTGATGTGAGCAAAACATATAGAGTTTTAGGAGTAGTTTTCGCTCACATCTCATAGCATTTTATGTTTGTTTCATGCATATTTTACATTATGTTGCATGCATTTCCTATTTCCTAGTTCGGAGATCTGCTCTGTTTACTTTTGTATGTAGGATAACATTTTATAGGGAAAACAGTGCAATTTCGGAGCAAAAGAAGACATTTGACAACTAGACGCAGAAGGGAACACGACCAGGGCGTGTGCCCACATACGACCGTGTTTAGAAAGCAAAAACGGCCGCCACAGCCTGACACACGGCCAAGTCATGTGTTTTCACATGGCCAGGCCATGGCCCAACAAATTGACACAACTAGGGTTTTGTTTTTCAGATTTCGCAGCGATTTGGCGTGATGTCTATATAAGTAAAGCTCCGCCCAAACCCTAGAGGGGAGGCACGATGACTGGGACGACACTTCGAAGCCCTGAAAAGCTTCAGGATCTCACAACGGGGAAGAAGAACGCCACTGCAGGTCAAGATTCTGCACTTCAACGCCGAGGAGAAGACCTACATTACATTGTAAATCCTATTCTGTGCGTAAATTCTATTGTTTATACAGATATGATCATGCCTTGTGTTTCTTCTCTCATATCTATGGAGTAGACTCTTTGATTCTAGGATTAGGGAGTAGTTTGTGTTGAGTTGGAACATGTTAATTCAAATATCTTTTCGTTCTTGAATTTATATTTGCAATTGGTGTTTTGGTTTAGATCTATAGTTATCATTTTGGTTTTCTAGTCACCGTGCTTAGCCGATACGAGGGGTGACATCCCTCGTATTAAAGATTTAGGGGAATTAAAGAGGGACCTAAGGGTTGGCCTCATCGCCGGTAATTGTGGGTAGAAGGATGCGATAAAGGAGGAAACACACCTCATTTTCAACTCGTCGCAGGGATCGATTCAGCATCCTCGTACCGACTATCCCATCCTAAAGCCAGGGGTTGACCTGGTATGGCAGAGGTAGCTTCCGATAGATGCGAAGGCTCATCGGGGGAGTGTATGATGTCCTTTCCACAAAACCATAACTAGAAACCTAAGCAAACCCAATTGACAACGTGTTCCGCGACACACAAACGAAACCGAAATCCTAGAATCCATCTAAAGACCCATAGCGACCCTTCTTTTCCTCTGTGTGACACCGTATTAGAGTTAGGACCGCCGACAACCCTTCTAATTGCAACCTTTAGAGTCTAGTCTCGAACAATAACATCCATTGAACAAATCAATACTCAAATCTCAGTCCCTGTGGGATCGATAATCTTTTTATTACTTGACGACATCCATGCACTTGCGGGCATTGAGCGCGAGCGCACCCTTCGAGTCCTCAACGGTCTCCGTTGTGAGATTTGAGGTCGCGTTTGTGTGCATCAGTAGGCTATTCAAACACCTTCGACCACTTCGACTTATACCTAATCATCCCGGATCCACATCTCCTCAAAGATGCTTGCTTAAGATGTCAAAGCATAAGTCTACATGACTAAGATGACTTGAATACTGCAAGTCGAAGGAACATCACACTTAAGCTGCAGTAAGAACTTCATTGACATATCCATATATGCAAAGAACCATATGAAGTATTACAGCTAGTCACTCCAATGAACTAGTTACCATAACTAGCATCCACGATTAACTCCAGATATCCCAATGTCTCCACCCAGTGAGAAACAGCTGCTTGGATAAACCAAGGAGTATAACTCGTGCTAGTCTCAACAGAATTGATGGTATCCAAATACATCAATTCATCGACTAGGGATAATTTCAATACATCACAATTACACATGTAGAGATACTCACTAGTTGTGATCAAATCACAAATTCTCTCATGTTGTTAATCGTATTGTGGACATTTAGTAAATGAGTTTAAGATCCAATAAAATAAAAGAAAACATATATACTCAAATAGTGAATCTTTATTTATCAAATAAATGGTACAACCATAAGGTGATTGCCTTAGGACATATCTCATATATCATTAACAAACTCCCACTTGGCCTAATGCCAATCACCACGGTATCCAATACCATAAGCTCTAACATGACCCTCAAACTTACTTTGAGGTAAGACCTTAGTTAAAGGGTCTGCTAAGTTCCTTTCTGTGGGAATCTTCTCGATTTGTATTTCCTTCTTACTGATAATCTCTCTGATCAGATGATAGCGGAGAAACACATGTTTGGATTGTTGATGAGACCACATCAAGTTCAGAGACAAACTTCTTGATCCAAATTGCTTCCTTTGCTGCTTTCGAAGCTGCAATGTATTCTACCTCAGTGGTAGAATCCGCTACGGTGTTTTGCTTGAAACTTTTCCTTCTTATTGCACCTCTATTCAAGGTGAATATGTACCCAGACTGGGACCTGTAATCATCCTTATTTTTCTGGAAGCTGGCATCCATATACCCATATATTATCATATCACCCTCTCCATATATTAGGAACACATCCTTAGTTCTTCTCAAATACTTAAGGGTTGTCTTAACAGTTGCCCAATGATCCATTTCTAGATCAGACTGATATATGCTCGTGACACTCAGAGCATATGATACATCGGGCATAGTACATAACATAACATACATGATAGATCCTATTGCAAATGCATAGGGAATCTTACTCATGCAAATCCTCTCATCTTCTGTGTGTGGACACATAGACTTTGAAAGGTCTATACCATGCCTGATGGGAAGGAAACCTTTCTTGGATTCCGACATGCTAAACCTCTTTAGCACTCAGTCTATATATGTAGACTGCGAAAGACCAAGCAACCGTTTTGATCTATCTCTGTAGATCTTAATCCCGAGGATGTAGGTCGCTTCTCCTAGGTCTTTCATGGAGAATGTTTTGGATAACTAAATTTTGACTGATTGTAAGATAGATACATCGTTTCCTAGAAGTAATATGTCATTGACATACAACACTAGGAACACGACTACACTCCCACTAACCTTCTTGTACACACAGGGTTCGTCTGGATTTTATGAGAAATCAAAACTTTTGATTGTCTTATCAAAATGGATATTCCAGCTCTTGGATGCTTGCTTCAGTCCATATATGGACCGTCGAAGCTTGCATACCTTGGTTTTATCAACCGATGTGAAACCCTCGAGTTTATCATATACACGTCCTCAAGTAGGTTTCCATTAAGAAAAGTCATTTTCACATCCATCTGTCATATCTCATAGTCATAATGAGTCGATATGGCCAAGAGCATCTGAATGGATTGAAGCATAGCTACTGGTGAATAAATCTCATCATAATCAACACCTTGCTTTTGATGATAGCCTTTCGCCACTAATCTAGCCTTATAGTTAATCACATTTCCATCCATGTCGATTTTCTTCTTGAAAACCCACTTGCACCCTATAGGCTTTATGCCTTCAAGTGGGTTCACCAAGTTCCAAACTTAATTTTCATATATGGAATCTATTTCCGACTTCATGACATCAAGCCATTTGCCCCTTTCTAAACTTTTCAGAACCTCTTCATAACTGGTAGGCTCCTCATCATCAATGAGTAATACATCGTTTGATTCACTTATGAGAAATCCATATCTCTCAGGAATATTATGTGTTCTACTAGATCTACAAAGATGTGGTGTCACAATATGTTCAGTCGATGACTCATCACTATGAGTTATCAGTTGTGGTGATTGACCAGGTATCTTGTTGGTGCAGTAGGCACCTAAGTCGAACCTGAGTTTTGATTATAGCAAACGATACAAAGTTAAGCTCATGTCGTTATCTCACGAGCTGAATTGAGTGTGCAGAAAATTGCTATAGCTGGAGCTGAAGGCTAGCGACACCCGGAGGAAGCCGCGGTGGTCGGGTGACACTCGAGTGACTTCGGAGGGAGCCGAAGGAATCAAGTGGAAGGCCGGAAGCAAAAGTGGCATAGTAAGTATCGAGGTAAGCTCAAGTGAGTAAAGTGAAGTGAGGTCGTGTCCTTTGTACGGGGACGTCCTTAGGCGACGATCCAACCCAAGACTTCCCATGGAAGGTCTATGTTGAGATCGGACGGCAAGTGGCCATCGAATTCACTTATATTTTGAGCTAACTCTTTATTGTAGTCAAAAATCCTAGCCATCAGTTCAACCGGCCAGTTCAGCGGGCGATTCAGCGCTTCAAGATGGTTAAAAATCAGCCTCGAGGAGTCAAGCTTTATCACCATTTTTCAAGGAGTTTTGTGCCCAATTCCTATTGGTTGAAGACCCATTCGATGAGGGGCTTAAAGGCTATAAAAGGAGGTCTTCTCCTAGGGTTTTTCATCATCTCTAAGTGCTCACAAACCTCCACAACTCTGCGATTTTCCGACGACTCTACGACGAAGTGCTGTCAACAACCCTAGTTTACTTTCTACTCTTTTAGTTGTTGATATTCTTATTTTGTCGTCTCTTTAAATATTGCAATTCCTTTTATTAATCGAGGTTTTCTATCGTTGCACTTTACATTAATAGAAGAGAGGGTTTGTCTCTCTATCTTTTCTTTCGAAGTTTTTTTTGTAATCGTCAAACTCCTACCTCCAACGAGGAGTGTTTTTAGTGAATTGCCCTCCGTGCGTGATCAAGGATCACTAGGGTCTTGGAGTAGTAGTCGAAGGCTACGAACCAAGTAAAAAAATATTTATCTCATTTATTTATAGTTTATCTTTCCGCTGCAATTAACTGTCTACTTGAGTTTTAACGAACGAATTAAAAAAAAAAGTTTATCTCTATTCACCCCCCCTCTAGCGATCCACTTCGATCCAACAATTGGTATCAGAGCCGGGGGCGCTTAGATTTGGTGAAACCACCAATCTAGCATTTTTTACAGATTTATTTTTCATTCATTTAAATTTTTCTCCCGCACTACTAATCCAAGACGAAGTCTTGGTATTCTTCGTTTGGTTTTGTTTTGCAAGTATTCGCTTTTGGAGTATTCGACGGTAAAACGAGCATAACTTTTCGTACAAGTTGACCCACGAAACGGTCTACCTACCAAAACGAAGCTCTTGGAAAGATCTACACTTATTACCAGGATAAACCCTCGTAAAAAGCTGTATTCATCCCGAAAAACCATCGTTTAGTACCATTTTCGGGACATCGAAGGTTGTAAGTGCTCATCTTTTATTTTAGTTGGTTATTTCTCGTTTATTCCTTTTGTTTCTTTTCATTTCCTACATTACTAATCCAAGGAGAAGTCTTGGAACCTTTTTTTTCGTGTTTTTTTTGGTATTTTTTGTGCAAGGTTTCCCTTCCAAATGACCCATCTCGAGGGTTTTAGCACCGTTCGACCTCCGTTTTACAATGGAGATGATTTCCGTTACTGGAAAGGTCGGATGGAATGTTTTCTCAAAACCCAAATCGAGATGTGGATCATAATCCAAACGGGTTTCACACTTCCGACTAATGAAGTGGGTGACTCCTTGGATTATGATCAATGGACCATTGCGACAAAACGACAAGTCGAAGCCGACGCCAAGGCAACACAAATCCTCCAATGCGGCTTGTCCAAGGAGGAGTTAAATCGCGTCGACCCCTTCATCAGCGCAAAGGACCTTTGGACAAAGCTAGTGGAGCTACACGAAGGGACCGATGAAGCCAAGGTATGTAAGCGCGACCTTTTATTTAATAAATTATATAATCTAAAAATGCAGGAACATGAAACGGCGATGCAACTCCACGCCCGCGTCCAGGACATAGTCAACAATCTACACGCAATCGGGCAAAAGGTCGAAAACCGCGACCTTATAAGGTATGTCCTAAACTCCTTTCCGAGGACTACCTTGTGGGCATCCATGGTCGATGCCTACAAGGTCTCCAAGGATCTTTCTAAACTTAGGTTAGATGAACTTTTTCGATTTTGAACTTCATGAGCGGTCTAACTCGGAACGAGAAAGGTATAGCACTATTTGCGAGGTTCAAAGAAGAAAACGCTAGCAAGCCACCCCAGAAGGGAAGAAGAGGATGAGTCGATTCGGAGGTCGACTCGGAAATGGAGGCGAACTAGTCAACCTAGTTAGGAGGATAGTCAAGGGCGAAAAATCGTCACTCGACCCAGCGAAGGTAAGCCTAAAAGTTCTAATATTAGATGTTATGAATGCAGCGAGTTTGGACACATCAAGTCCGAATGCCCAAAGCTCAAAAGCAAAGCACCAAAATACAAAAAGGCACTCAACGCTACATGGGAAGAAGCTTCCGAGGAAGAAGACGGTGATCGAGTCCTCATGGCTAAACTGGTGGAATCGGAGACGGAGTCGGAATCGGAACTTGAATCAGAAACCGAAGATGAGTCGGACTGCGAAGCACTATTCAAGACAAGCCACGGATACGCATCCGGTTCAAAAGATACACTCAAGGTAAGTCTGTCTCTCATTACTACACTTTATAGTGCAATTAAGTTTTTAAATATAAAGTTAGCTAAGTCCGAGTCCAAGGTCGAGACCCTGGTTGAGGAAGTTACACTCCTCAAACACAAGGTCTCCCTAACCTCTTCGACTAGTCGAGTTCAAGAAAAGGACTCAACTCGGGTTGAAAAACTCGAAGTTGAGAACTCACTCTTGAAGAGTCAAGTCGAAGATCTTAGGAATACGTTGGAAAGGTTTACTTTGGGATCCAAAGGACTTGACCTCCTACTTGGATCGCAAAGGGCCATGTACAACAAGGCCGGGCTAGGGTTTAGCTCAAACACGACCAATAAGTCGTATATGTCGATTGTAAGTCGTATATGTCGATTGTAAGTCGACATAAAAAACGTGTCCAAGCATGGGTCCCTAAGACCACCTTGATTTCAAACTTAGGATCAAACCAGTACTGGGTTCCCAAGGACCAAATCCACTATGTGGAGAGACCAAATCGATTCAACGGTCCAGGGGGAGCTAGTACGAAATTTGTTTGTGTTTTAACTTAGAAATTGCATGCTTAGGTTTTTATTTAGTTTGATTTTTCTTTTTACAATGGTTAGATAGGACTATAACTCGTCAATACTTGATAACATAGTACCAGGACGCAACGAGATGATAGTATGCTAGGAAAGCAGAGTCTTGTGTATTCGGGCTAGATAAGGCGTATCTAGTTCGGTGCACTTGACCGAGCGGAACTAGCTGAAGCTACCTCGCCGTATCCTAGACTAGTTAGACCAGGAAGTGGTCTTAGGTGAGTCAAGTCTCTATTTTCTTGAAAATGGCTTTGTTTAAGGAAGTGGTCGTTGTTCCGATCAAAGAAGGCCTCTGTGCCTCGCCACGACCTGGAAGCCATGATCTTGAAAAGGTGACTTGATAAGCCTAAGGTCAAATACGAATCTAACGCAAGGTTGACAAGTGTTTAAGTCATTAAATTTAAATCTAGTAAAATTGGAAGTCATCTCACAAGAACATATAGGGTTAACGTGTTTGATCATGTAGACATGGGTGAGATGATTTAGGTTAATAATTTTCAAACAATCTTTAATAAATCCAATATCCGATCCAACTACCTTGCATGTAGGATCAATGGATGTTGGCCAGTGGTTGCTCCCGACACATGACCGGGGATCAACTCACGTTTTCGAAGCTTCGATTCAAACGACAAGGATCGGTAGCCTTCGGAAATAAAGGCAAGCTCAAAATCATCAGATCAGGTGATATTGAGCTTAACTCAAATTTTGTTATTCAAAATGTTTTATTAGTAGAAAATTTTCAATATAATTTATTTAGTGTAAGCCAATTGTGTGATAATAACTATAAGGTCATATTTCTAGAAAATGAATGTATAATTAATACAAATGACACTTCTAAAACAATTCTTAAGGGAACTAGAAATAACAACATTTACACTATTAACTTAACTAACTCCTCAACTAAGTGTCTTATGACACGGCAAGAGGAATCATGGTTGTGGCACCGACGACTCGGTCACTCACACCCAAGATTCATCCACATGATGAGTCAGAGTGACTTAGTCAGAGGTTTGCCTAACCTCAATAACTTGGATAATAAAATATGTAATGCTTGTCAACAAGGTAAACAATCTAGGACACAACATCAACTAACTAATCAGAGAATGAACCAAAAGTGTGCTTGAGCTCCTCATGGATCTATTTGATTCACACGGGCTAAGTCACTTAATGGAGTAAATTCTGTTTAGTCATAATTGATGACTATTCTAGATTTACTTAGGTTAGGTTCATCAAACACAAAAGTGATACCTAGATCAATTAATCAACCTATTTAAGTTAATAGAAAATCAACAAACATTAAAATCAAAGACTTAGGGTGATCATGGTGGTGAATTAGAAAACCATAGGTTTCTGAGTGCAGTAACCTAAATGGATACCACCATGAGTTCTCTTGCCTAGAACTCCACAACAAAATGGCCTAGTAGAGCATAAAAATAGAACCCTACAAGAAGCCGCTAGGACAATGTTAAATGAGTATAACCTACAGATGGGTTTTGGGCGGAAGTAGTGCGACATGCTATGTCCAAAATAGGATCCTTATGGTAAAGAGGCACCTTAAGACCTCATACAGATTTATCACGATAAAATACCTAACATCAAGTACTTTAGGGTATTTGGGTGTAAAAATATCCTAAACACTAAGGATTACCTAGGAAATTTACATCGAAACCACGGTAGGAATCTTTCTATACTCGACTACAAGCAGAGCTTATAGAGTATATAACCACGACACCCTTAGAGTCGAGGAGACTATCAATGTAGTATTTGATGAAGGACACGAACCTACAAAACCCCCGGCAACCCCAATTAGCAAGCCGATTCATACTAGACCCAACTCTGATCCGGAGATCAGGTCTAGTGTTAATCCTAACCTAAGTCAACCAAGTCACTCTATTGATCAAGTGATAGATGACTCCAACCAAACTAGAACTCAAACGAGTAATCCTATGGATCAAGTTGTAGACTCAAATCCAAATCCAACTAGGACTCAAACAAATCATTCTATCGACCAAGTGATAGGAGATCCAAGTCTAGGAGTTCGAACTAGAGCCTCATATAGAAACCTTAGTCAAATATCCTTGATTTCTAAAATTGAACCCAAAACTATTGATCAAGCTCTTCTTGATCCCGATTGGATTATTGCAATGCAAGAAGAGTTGGCTCAATTCACTAGGAACGAAGTATGGGAATTAGTACCACCACCTAAAGATAAAAAAATCATTGGAACAAGGTGGGTGTTTAGAAATAAAATTGATGATAAGGGTGAAGTAGTTTGAAATAAAGCTAGACTAGTTGCTAAAGGGTTTAGTCAAGTCGAAGGTTTAGATTACGACGAGACCTATGCCCCAATAGCTAGATTAGAGTCCATTCGAATGCTATTAGCATATGCAGCACATCGAGGATTTAAGTTGTTTCAAATGGATGTGAAATCTGCATTCTTAAATAGATACATTAAAGAAGAAGTTTATGTTAGTCAACCCCCCGGTTTCGAAAGTTTAGACAAACCCGATCATGTCCTTAGGTTAAAGAAAGCTCTCTATGGACTTAAACAATCTCCTCGAGCTTGATACGAGAGACTTTCGATTTATCTCAAGTCCAAAGGTTTTAACCAAGGTGTAGTTGACCCAACTCTTTTCGTAAAAACCTTAGGTAAAGACATATTCATAGCCCAAATCTACGTAGATGATATTATTTTCGGAACCACCAACTCAATCCTAATAAATGAGTTCATTTCACTTATGGAAAGTGAATTTGAAATGAATTTAGTAGGCGAGTTAAGGTTTTTTTTAGGTCTACAAATTAAACAAACTAAAGATGGAATATACCTACATCAACGCAAATATACTAGGGAATTAATTAAACGCTTTGGAATGCAAGACGCTAAAATTATTAATACCCCAATGACAACTAATGTGAATATAGAAGAAGATTTAATCGGAAACTCAATTGATTTAAAATACTATAGGAGCATAATAGGGAGTCTCCTTTACTTAACTGCAAGCCGACCCGATATTTTATTTGCAGTAAGTATGTGCGCAAGGTTCCAAACCTATGCCAAGGAGTCTCACCTAACTCTAGTCAAGCGTATCCTTAGATATCTAAAGGGTACACTTAATGTCGGTATTTGGTATCCTAGATCTACCGAGTTCGAACTAACCGACTACTCCGATTCGGACTATGTCGGTAGTAAGCTCGATAGAAAGAGTACGAGTGGTTATTGTCAACTTCTCGGCTCGAGTCTAGTGAGTTGGTGCAATAGGAAGCAACACTGTGTTGCCTTATCTACCACCAAAGCCGAATACATCGCGATGGGTGAGTGTGTTACTCAGCTTCTTTGGATGAAGCACACTCTCCGCGACTTTAAGTTAGACTTTACGAACATGAAACTCCACGTAGATAACATTAGTTCAATTAATCTTACTAAGAATCCGATGTCATTCTAGCACCAAACATATAGAGGTCAAACACCATTTCATTCGAGAACATGTGGCCAACGGAGCCATACAACTCGAATACGTCGAATCGAAGTCTAACTTAGCAGACCTATTTACAAAACCCCTACCCGAAGCCGAATTTAGTCTATTAAGACGAAAATTGGGCATGTGCGTAGTAGAATAGGAACTTGCAAATTATATTTTCTTACTACTATTTCTTAATTTTCATTTTTATGGAACTAGCATATGACATACCTTAGATATCATGCACCTATAGATTTAAGGAGCCAGTACATCTCACAACACATAGGACTAATGTGTTTGTGTACTTAGCCACGTAGATGGGCATGAGATGTTAGAACCTTACTCCTGGTTCCAGATGTAGAGCTAGTGCATCGCTATGAACCACGGAGTATAATCATACATACTAACCGACTCTGACCAGGATTGATTGATCTTTCATATCAATCAAGCCAAATATGAGTCGAACATTTTATAGATGAACTTATTTTCAGCATATTATTTTCAAAATAATGTGGAACATTTTCAAATTAATACTTATTTTTTATTCCACACACACCCTCACTCTTTTCGATATATGGCAAAAGGGGGAGAAAAAGGCCAAAGTTAAGGGATAATTTTTTTATGGCCAAGGCTTAGTTAACTTGTTCGTGTTAACAAAACGGAAAGGTTTACTTAACTTTAAGTTAACTTGTTAACAAAACGGAAGTAAAGACCAAGGTTAAGAAATCAATTTTTTGATTTCTTAACTTAAAACTTATTTTAAACACTATGGCCAATATTAAGTAATTACGGTTACTTAATTCTTTTGTTTAGTAGCAAACATCAAGGGGGAGAGTTAAAACTCTTTCTCAAGTACTCACCCTCAGTCAAGGGAGAGGATTCCTCAAGGGGGAGAACTTGAAAAAAAAGTTTTTATATACTCCTACTCATTCATGCTTTTTTATACTCCTGCTCATTCATGCATATCTCTTGCTCATTTTGCTTAATGCACTTAATTTATTTTTCTTAACTTTGTATGTGGGTTTGCCATAAATCAAAAAGGGGGAGATTGTTGGTGCAGTAGACACCTAAGTCGAACCTGAGTTTTGATTATAGCAAACGATATAAAGTTAAGCTCATGTCGTTATCTCACGAGCTGAATCGAGTGTGCAGAAAATTGCTATAGCTGGAGCTGAAGGCTAGCGACACCCGGAGGAAGCCGCGGTGGTCGGGCGACACCCGAGTGACTTCGGAGGGAGGCGAAGGAATCAAGTGAAAGGCCGGAAGCAAAAGAGACATAGTAAGTATCGAGGTAAGCTCGAGTGAGTAAAGTGAAGTGAGGTCGTGTCCTTTGTACGGGGACATCCTTAGGCGACGATCCGACCCAAGACTTCCCATGGAAGGTCTATGTTGAGATCGGATGACAAGTGGCCGTCGAATTCACTTATATTTTGAGCTAACTCTTTATTGTAGTCAAAAATCCTGGCCATCAGTTCAACCGGCCAGTTCAACCGGGCCAGTTCAACCGGCCAGTTCAACCGATGGTCAAAAATCAGCCTCGAGGAGTCAAGCTTTATCACCATTTTTCAAGGAGTTTTGTGCCCAATTCCTATTGGTTTAAGACCCATTCGATGAGGGGCTTAAAGGCTATAAAAGGAGGGCTTCTCCTAGGGTTTTTCATCATCTCTAAGTGCTCACAAACCTCCACAACTCTGTGATTTTTCGACGACTCTACGACGAAGTGCTGTCAACAACCCTAGTTTACTTTCTACTCTTTTAGTTGTTGATATTCTTATTTTGTCGTCTCTTTAAATATTGCAATTCCTTTTATTAATCGAGGTTTTCTATCGTTGCACTTTACATTAATAGAAGAGAGGTTTGTCTCTCTATCTTTTCTTTCGAAGTTTTTTTTGTAATCGTCAAACTCCTACCTCCAACGAGGAGGAGTGTTTTTAGTGAATTGCCCTCCGTGCGTGATCAAGGATCACTAAGGTCTTGGAGTAGTAACCGAAGGCTACGAACCAAGTAAAAAAATATTTGTCTCATTTATTTATAGTTTATCTTTCCGCTGCAATTAACTGTCTACTTGAGTTTTAACGAACGAATTAAAAAAAAAGGTTTATCACTATTCACCCCCCTCTAGCGATCCACTTCGATCCAACATATCTCATCAATGTCTATTGGAGTCTCTCGAACCTCCTCAAATTCAACGACACTCTCACTGTTTTCTTGCAAGAGAAACTCTTTATCTAGAAACACAACATTCCTTGAAACAAACATCTTTTGTTCTAAGGGATGTTAGAATTGGTAACCCCTCGTTTCCTTAGGGTATCCAATAAATAAATATTTATCAGACTTAGCATCCAGTTTATCTAATACAGTCCGCTTCACATAAGCAGGACAACCCCATATCTTCAAATAAGATAAATGATGTTTCTTACTATTCCATATCTCATATGGAGTAGTAGAGACTACCTTGGTCGGAACTCTATTTAGAAAGAAAATAATTGTCTGAAGTGCATAGCCCCAAAAGGACTTGGGAAGATTCGTGTGATTCATCATTAACCTAACCATGTCCAACAAGGTCCAATTTCACCTCTCAGCTACACCATTAAGCTGTGGTTTATACAGCAGAGTCCATTGAGACAATATACCATTGTCCCTTAGATAATCTAGAAATTCTTGACTCGAGTATTCACCACCTCAATCCAATCAAAGTATTTTAATACTCTTGTCAAGTTGTTTCTCTACTTCATTTCTGAATTCTTTGAACCTTTCAAAGGCTTCAGACTTGTGTTTCATCAAGAACACATACCCAAATTGTGAGTGATCATAAATGAAGGTAATGAAGTAGCTATAGCCTCCTAGAGCTTGAGTTGATATAGCTCCGCATACATCAGTATGTATTAGACCAAGCAACTCTTCCACCGGTTCACCTTTTCCAATAAAAGATAACTTGGTCATCTTGCCCTTTAAGCATGATTCACATGTATCATATGAATCTAATTCAAACTATTTCAGAATTTCACATCGGCGTAATTCAGACATGCGTTTCTTGCTCACATGGCCAAGATGACAATGCCACATTTAGAAGTCTAATTGATTATCTTTTCAACCACACTTGTTGCTCGCTTCGATATTGAAAATGTCACTGGATACGTTCAACGTATAAATACCATTGCTTATAGTTCCAGTCCCATAAAGAACGCCATTTAGAGTTATGTAACAACAATTGTTACTAAAAGTTAAATGATACCCATTTCTATTTAAACAAGAAATAGAAATGATGTTCTTTATCAATAACGGAACATAAAAGCAATTGTCCAGTTCTAAGACAAGTCATGTAGGGAGTTTCAACAAATATGTTCCGATGGTGAGTGCAACAACCTTTGCTCCATTCCTAACATGTAAATTTGACTCTCTTGACGAGTCTTCTTTCCTTAGCCCATGTATATTATTACATATATGTGAACCACACCCGGTATCCAATACCCAAGTGTCTAAGGGAATAGAATGACAATCAATAATGAAGATATCTGAAGAAGATGGGGCATTGGATGCCTTATTCTTCTTCACGGACTCAAGATAAATCTTGCAGTTTCTTCACCAATGACCCTCCTTGCTGCAATGATGACAAGTGCCCTTTTGAGCTGGTTCTGCCTTTTTAGCCTTTTTCTTCTTCCCCTTTTGTTGTTCCTTTGACTTCCTCTTAGAACCTTTCTTCGAGGAATCAACTAACAACACTGTCCCCTGCTCATACTTCATAGAAGGCTCCACAGTCTTCAGAATGTTGAGCAGTACCACAGATGAACCTTCTTGCACCTCAGAGGTGAAGAGGAGCTTGGAGACTTCGAACCTTTCGAATATCACTTGCTCATCAAACAACTCATAGAGATGAAAGACTATGGTATGAGCATCCATATGCTCATGTTGCTTTTGCAGCTCGAGTACCATCGCGGCTAGCATGATGCAACTCACTAGTTTAGAATCACTCACATGTTTCTGATGGGCCAACAATTTGTCCAGAGTTGCGTCATCACTAGGACGGGCGGGAAGAGGTGCTTCGAGGACATATGCAAGCTTTTCAGCCTTGAGAACAATCCTCAAGTTTCTAAGCCAGTCCAAGAAGTTCGATCCAGTCAATTTATTTGAATCCAAAATAGAGCATAAATTCAAAGACATCATGATCAAGCGATTAACTTAGAAATACAAATCGAGCATATATGAGAAAGATGATTTAAAATGCATCCACATACATTTACAAAATCCCATTCATTTTTTTTTGAATTCAAAAACCCTCAAAATCAATTCGGGAGATCGTAGGTCCATATCTGAATGGGTTGATATCCAACATAGATAAGAACAACTTTGGAGCGAGTCCAACAAGTCATTCTTAGCTATGATGGTAGGTATCAAGTATACCGATTACATATTACGTATATGTAACTATCACAATGTACTATCAACTAATTGAATGTTCACACATACATTGGGTTGTTAACACATTAACAAGTATGCATCATATGCATAGCACCTAACTTCACCTCTCTTCATATCGACCTTGGAGTGAGTCCAATAAGTTGATGCTCCAAGTTAGAGCCGACCCATTAATCGCAAAATAGTTTTAATATGGTTAGAGCGCATTCAATCAATTAACCAGACTTGGAGTGAGTCCAACAACCCAAACTAATGATTGACCTCTGACTCTTACCATATTAGTATTAAACTATTCCAATGATGTGAACATGTACAGGTTCAAGACGGGCTTGAAGTGAGTCCAACAACCCAAACAAAAAACAGAACTCTGGTTCTAACCATATTAATGGAAGGTGTAGGCTTTAATATTGTGTAAGAGTTTTTAGGTATCATCCACCTTTTCATGCAAATAACTATTATCCGCATAGTATGACACACATGGAATACATCTACATGTTACGATATGTATGACATAATGTTATACATCTAATGCAATTACATGACATACAATTATGACATGTACAAATAGTTTCCTTATTTGTCATAACTAATTTTGGAAATAAAATATGTTCGAGATTTGACTTCTTAAATCAAATATTGATTAAATTAGGAAATAAATTTTCAAATCTAATCACATATTTTATTTATAGAAAATATTAATTAAGTAAATTAAAATTTAATTTAGGAAATAAATTTCCTAAATTGTAATTTCCTATTCACATTAGAAAATTTTCAATTTGAATTTCTTTACTAATTAAAATTTCCATAATTATTTCTAAACTTTTCAAAAGTAGAAAATTTTCAAAAATACAATTATGACTATCGCAAAATAATTTTACGATTATGTCGGAACACAGTCGGGCTATGATACAACTGTTGGGATTCTCCGACACCGACGTGGGTGTGCGTTCGAACATGTTTTGTAAACATGCACAGCGGAAGCAAATAAAATGAGTAATAACTAACTTATTATAATACACACCACACTCATGCAGGATACAACAAGTGTAGACATAATCATCATTTCAAATTTTGCAATAAAAGGAAACTTATATTAGGTATATCTGACGAATCACGTGAAGCGGGAATGACATTAACCAAATGACCCTCGCGAGTTTTGACTCTATCCGTATCCACGTCGAGTATTGTCGGGATAGCTTCACAAAGCCATGAGCCCTGACTTCATGAGAGGTACTAGCCTCGCATTGAAGTCGTTGTGATTCGAGAGACGATCGCAATCCGAATCAAATTCGGATCAAAAAACCGAGTTCCACGAACTCACTTCTCGGAAGGGGTTTTCGTCAACTAATTGATGAAAACTTGATCCTCCACCAAAGGTGTAAAATACCGGAAAAAAAAATAAAAAAAATAAAAAAATAAATAATAACAATAATAAAATAATGCTTGTTAACTAGGAAAATACCCTATGGAATTTTCCAGGAATTTTTAGAAATTTTCCTGGACTTAAATGGAAATTTCTATGGCTATTGCGGGGAAAGATTTAATAGGCTTTCGGAAAGCCTATTTGGGTCATCTGCTTATGAGGGGTTAAAAGGGTTTAATTGGCCTAAGTTTAAATATAAAACCCTAAATTAAATGGATGGATAAGAGCCAGTGTAAGCCCGAACCCAACTCGTTTGTTGCAAACTCAATCCATTTGCGACACCCGACCTGTTTACCCGTTCCTTTATTTCCCCATCGGTTTCATTACTTGCACTGAACATTTCTCTTCCCATACGCGACACTTCCCTTTCGAAACATACGACCCTCCTCTTCTTCGCCGTGATCCAGCAACTGCTCGCTGTCGACAACCTCTTGGTGGGAAAATTGACTGGAGGGGAAGGAGGTTGACGCCCTTTCTTCTCCACGATCCAGCAACTGTCGGCAGTGCCGTCAGGTGGGAGAGCCAGCGGGAGTGGAGGACTCGATAGCGGATTCATTCTGTTGGATTTTGGGGGTTGCCCTTCTAGTCGAGCGTTGTCGGAGTGAGGTAAGAACCAAATTTGCCTTACCTTGGATGAGATTTTGGTGATATGGTGGTTTTCGTTTGCTGAAATTCCTTTGTGAATTGGGCAGGGTTTTGGGCTGGTGAACTGAGGATGGGAGGAAGGGATGGCTGCTGAGAGATTTGGGGCAGGTAAGTGGGATCTAATTTCCTCTTGGCATATGTCAATTTCTATGAATTTCGGTTGGTGTTTTCTGTTCTTTGATTCGTCTCCTGATCCAGAGCACAGCTAAGGTTGTGTGATTTGAGGGTGAATTTCCCTTTGGTGTTGGACTATTCGATGATCAGAGCTGGATCTCCTTGTTGTGTTCGATTGATTCCGATAACAACGATCACCACGGGACTGAAACCGAAAGCGACAACTTCGTTGCCTTATTGTCACCGTGCCCAATTGAGGTGAGATCGATCTCACTATGAGTTCGATCGGTGGTCACCGTGTACTCTTCTTCGCTGTGGGTAACGATTTTATTGTCGAATTGCTGCTGATTCATTTTCTAGGTTTTGGTAATCTCTTAGCCCTTGTTCTATTTCTTGAATGGTGGATGCAAGGAGTAGATTCAAGAAGGATTGTGATGTATTTTAGATGATGAAGATGATGTAAGATTTGTTTTTCCTATTCAAATGGGTTGTGTAGATTTGTTACACTAAGTTGGATTAAGAAGTTTATGGTTTCTACAATTACAGATTTGTGAGGAGCCTTGTGAATCCAATTGGGCTATTCAAATTGAATGTTTGAGGTAAGTTAGTTGCAAATGCTTATTGTTTGATAGGTTATTAGTTAATCTAAGTATGATGGATGCTACTTCCAGTTCGGCTATGGATTTGGAGTTGATACATTACTATTGGGTCAGGAGGTTTTGTGATTTAGCTGGATTAGGTGAGTTTTGACCTGATCATGCTATAGAGTGCGGTAGTAATATCATTCTATGATCCTTGTTATAGGGGGTGGATGGTGGATTTGCATGTTGTATTTTGACAAGGAATTTATTCAGAATAAAGGGATTCATAACTAATTACTTGTATAATTAGTGAGATCAAAAGGTAGGATGAATAACTGTCATCTTAGAGATGACCGAGAATTATTTGAATCCATAAAGGGAAATGATTAGTAGGGGTTAACTAATCAGAGCTTAGGGTTATGCTAGAGATCTATTGATATATATATTGCATGTTGCAGGATTTTGATTTGAGACAGTCTTGGACATGAAGACTATCGACATAGACTACATAGTAGGTGGGTAATTTCCTACCCTGGTCAGGTAGTTGTTGTTGCATACAGATTTAGAGGTATGATTATATTACCTTGACTCCACTCTTATTATTTCTTGTGCTTGATACTTTGTCTTTGGCTATATATGCTCTGTTGCTATTATCACATTTTTCTTCATCATGATTAGGAGTAGATATTATGTAAATAAACCTATAAATGCTTAGTATGTCTAAATAGTAGAGTACGGATGATGACCTGATTTATAAATTGGGTAAAAGGGCATTCGTGGGTAAGTAAGGTCCTGAACGTAGGATTGATTCCAACACATTTATGTTGCATGTTTACTACCGATCAGGTGTTGTGTAATGGTCAGGTGAATTGTGATTAGTTTGTCGCCATAGACCGGTGGTCCTAGCTTGTTATGATCAGTTGACTATGACTCTCTACATGATAGAGAGTGCGTCGCTCAGATTGGTATGACTCTCTACAAGATAGAGAGTATTATGATCAATTGAGTATGATTCTCTGCAGGATAGAGAGTGCGTTGATCAGACTAGTACGATTCTCTATAGAATAGAGAGTCTATGGTGGATGTTTGTATGTGTGACTATGCATTCATGTCATTTGCATGCATACTGACACCATAGTCTCCCTTGTGGTTGAGAGGGTCGTCAGTCATCCTGCCTCCTAGGTTAATCATGGAGGAATAACTGGTGTGAGGGAAGAGCATTTGTTATGCCACACTCTACCACTATAGACGGTGGTAGTTGGAGTTGCGTGCAGTTGTCCTGGGTGCGTGCCACTCGACCACTCATAGGTAGTGTCAGTCGGAGTGGCCAGCAGCAGGGACCCCCATTGTGTAGAGAGCTCTTTACGCTCATATGCTACTCGTTCATACCGCCCACTCGGCCACTCTAGAGCAGTGGTTGGTGTTGAGTTGGGAAAGTTATCTTGTCGTGCCACCTAGGCCACACTGGGGTCGTGGTAGCGAGTAGGGGTGCGCAGGCATGACCATGCATGCTGCATTGTCGTATCTTATGACGTTTTGCATATTGCCATATATATACATATATGCAAGTGTATATATATATATATATATATATATATATATATATATATATATATATATATATATATATATATATATATATATATATATATATATATATATATATATATATATATATATATATATATATATATGCAGTCTATATATATATATGCTTAATGTGATGTTGCATTTGATTGTATTATGTTTGCTGCATTTGGTTGTACATCATCTTCATACATGCCACTCGCATCTGTTATACGGTTGTGTCGGATACCTGTATACTTGTTGGACAGACCATTAGATACCTTTGACTTGTATCATGATTATAGTGAGAGTTAATATTACTCTTCATGTTATATATATTGTGGATATATGCTCAGGTTGGATCAGAGTAGCGTAGCGGACTTTCAGGTATGTCTACATTTTACGTTGTTTACTTGGTTAGACAGTATATGCATGTATTTATATACTATGCTGGTATACCTGATGTACCTGTAGGTTATTGTTGAATTACATGTGATATTTGATATATATACATGTTCTTTCATATTACCGCTGAGTTATACTCACCATTGTTAGGGCAATCAACCCATGTGATATGGTTTTGATGTGTATGGCAAAGGGTTTAAGTTAGGATGATTGGATTTGATATGTGCGTTGGAGTCTTGCAGGACTTAGTAATTCGCACATGGAGCTTTGGCAAGTGTCACCACTCACAACCTCGTTCTTGAGTCGGCGAAGGAGCATTGCAGAGCCGTGCGCTTGATGCTGCCGAGGGACCGCCAGACGAGATGACTTGAAGCGAAGCCAAGGAAGTAGACTTCGAGGGCAAGAGATGCGAAGGAGCATTGTAGAGTCATGCGCTTGATGCTGCCGAGGGACATGGCCATGAACGAAGAGAGCTTCGACGAGGGACTTCAAGTGAGATGAGAGAATGAGTGAATTATAAGTAGCTTATTAGGTGAACTTGGCCAAATGGCTGAGTGTCGAAGGCTCGACCGCAAGGGTTGAGATTTACCCGACCGTCGGAAGCTCAAATGGATATAAAGTTTGAGTTTTACCCGGCACCAATCGACTGCCATGTCATGGCAGTCGACTGCTCTAAGTTGATCGTCAATCAACTGGTGTGGCTGATGAATCAAGTCGATATTTGTAAGGAAGCGATCATTGATAACTGCAATGTAGCCGCGAAGCTAGTCGAGCTCGCGGGTCACTCGACTGATCAACATCAGTCGACTGATGATATCATCAGTCGATTGATGATCAGACTGTTGGAGAAACGGCTGCGGATCCCACGAATTCGACCTGGTCAGAAGCCATTGGAGTTGACATCAGTCGACTGATGTCACCATCAGTCGACTGATAGTGTCCAACGGGAAGATTTGCTTCCTCTCTATAAAAAGAGAGGGTGGGGGCTTTTAGATGGTTAATGCTTATGCTCTAAACATCCTACTAAGTGCCCCACAAAACTTAAACTCCTTCTAGTTTTCTTTCACATCTATTGTAAAAGGAGTGTTCTCATTGTTGTAAAGGTTTACCTCCATCTTGCTTAGGCTAAAGGGAGAGACCAATAGTGGATTGGTTTCAGAGTGATTCACCGGAGACGAATCAGACCGTGGATTAGCGGCGAGGCTGTGAACCACGTTATATCGTGTGTTAGCATTGGTTTTGTTTTTGCTTATCTTAATTGCTTGTTTAGTTTTGTTTCCGTTGCGCTAATATTCTTTGTAGACAAGCAATTCTGTTCATACGACGAAAGAGGACTATTCACCCCCCTCTAGTCGACCACCAACGTTCCTACAAGTGGTATCAGAGCCAAGGAAGCTTGTCGAGGACTAACCGCCGCAACAAGCATAATCAAGGATGGCCAACTCCAATATTCACCCACCGAAGTTCGAGGGAGAATTTGCATGGTGGAAGAAACGCATGGAGGTATTCTTCGAAACCCACTTTGAAAATTTATTAATAATGGAAAATGGTTTCGAGGTACCTAGGGATGGAGAGGGGAAGCCAATCGAGAAGTCTAGATGGACTAAAAGGAAAAGGGAGGAGTACTTGGTGAACTCAAAGGCAAATCACCATCTCTACAATGTACTCCCCCAACAAGAAGTGAATCAGATAGGGGAGTGTGCAAGTGCCAAAGAAATGTGGGAGAGGTTGGTGGAACTCCATGAAGGCACTTCCGAGGCCAAGCTTGCGAGAAGAGATCTCCTTCGCTCTCAATTAAGCAATATCAAACTCGAAAAGGGAGAGAAGGTAAATTCTTTACACTCTAGGTTTAAAGAAATTTTAATTGGGATAACAAGTCTAGGAGAAAAACTTTCGAACCGGGATATGCTTATGAAAGCAATCAACGCTTTTCCCCGTTCATCAAAATGGAGCTCAATAGTGGACTCTTGCTACATGTTGAAGAACCTAGAAGTGAGCACCTTAGAGGAGTTCTTCTCAACCATGGAGCTCCACGAACCAAGGCTTGAGGGAGTAATGGAAGAATCAAGCATCAAGCCATCAAGAGGAGTAGCCTTAGTAGCCAACAAGGGGAAGAAGAAGAAGATAGAGACACCCTCCTCCTCCGATGAAGCATCCTCATCATCCTGCATGAATAACAATGAAGATGCTTATATGGTAAGGAAGGTAAGGCGTGCTTTAAGGAATTTAAAATTTAACAAATCTTATGATAGGAAAAGGCACAAGAGGAAGATAATATGCTATAATTGCCAACAAGAGGGACATATAAGAAATGATTGTCCTCTCTTGAACAAGAGCAAAGAAGAGAGGAGGAAGAAAGAGGAAAAGAAGAAGGGGAGCAAGAAGAAGAAGGAAGAAGAGAAGAAGGCCAAAGAAAAAGGGAAGGCCAAAGCACTCAAAGCAAGAACTTGGGATGATCCTTCCTCCTCATCATCATCATCGGAGGAAGAAAACGCTTTTGTCACAAACCTTGCATTGATGGCATTTGATGATCTAGACTCTACCTCCTCCTCCGAAGGTGAAAAATCAAGCTCAAGTGAGGAGAGCTCTAGTGAAGGGGGAGGCTCATCATCATCCTCCTCATCCGAAGAAGAAGACATGGAAAGTATGGTAAAACATCTTCCCACTCAAGAAATAGTTTCCATGATTTCTAGCTTAACTAGGGATTTGTTTAGGGCCAAAAAGAAAAATAAGAGCATGCTAGATCAAATTAAGGCCTTAGAAAATAAATTAGAACAAGCATGCTTAAATATTAATGATAATATTTCTTCTAGTCATGATGATGCATGCTCACATGATAACTACATGCCTTTGATGTTAATGATGCATGCATTGAGGAAAATAGGGCTTTAAGGGAAAAGGTAGACCATTTAACCAAGACTCTAGAAAAATTCACCATTGGCTCCAACACCCTTAATATGATTATAGGGAGCCAAAGGGCAAGCTTCAATAGAAAAGGCCTAGGTTATAAGGGAAAGACAAATGAAAAGGCCTATAAATGTTTGATTTCTAGGGGTCAAAGCAAAAATAAGACAATTTCTAGAAAATGGATCCCTAAGGAATATTTAGTGAATCCCATAAGAAAGAACTTGTATTGGGTTCCTAAATCCATCCTTAAGGGTTAGGAAAACCCTAGGATAGTCAACCATATGGATTTTACTTATATCATATTATTTGGTTGACTTAGGATGGTGGGGACTTAATTTTTGAAATAGTGTTGGGTGATGATAATGTGCCCATAAATTGATAATAATGCTTAAATCATGATAGTTAATGTAATTGTTATATATGTTTGCAATCATGATTTATGATCTTGACATTTAATATATAATCATGGGCAATAGGGTTTAGATCATGCTATAGGTGATACTTGACTTATTATCATGATTTTATACCTAATGCATGATTACAAATTGATTGACACGTGTTTCATGATCATAATGTGAAATCAATGCATATATGCCTTTATGATCATGTGGTATGTTAGTGTGATACTTAGCCTTAAGTAGAAATGCATGAATTTGAAGGTTAAGTACATAAATACCTTTAGGAACATCTCACATTCACCATAAGGATAACTTTGATTGAAAACATAGTATAGGTGAGATGATAGGATGATACAAATGATCCACTAATGCCTATGACATTTAGATGGTCATTTTAAGTATCAAAATAACAATAATAGACCAATCATGGGGAAGACTTATGTTTAATTCATAGACATATTGTCTAAAGATCATGGTTGGATATTTCATATCTTTTCAAAACCATTTCTTACTTTAAAATCTGTGCTTTCATGTTTTGAAACAATTTAAAGCAAAACTAGGTGCTAAAATTGATACAAACTTGATCAAAACACTAGTTGTTTTTGAAATTTTTGGATTTTTGGCAAATCATTGAAAATATAAGTAATTTTCATGAAAACTCATTTTTCATTGATAAAGGACTTTAAAAGAAATGTGTTTTCAAAATTTCATGATTTTTCAAAATTTTTGGAATTTATAGTGCATTTCTGAATTTCATCCAGAAAATCAGAAAATCTGTAATTTGCGTGCCAGTTGACTTGTAGTCTGAACCAGTCGACTGATATACTGTGCACGAGCACAGTAACCTGATTTTATCAGGTTTTGTTTAGTTTTTGGTATTTTTTTTTCTCCTTAGAGTTGATACCTTGGTTTATAACATTTGGATAATGTTTTTGATGATATCAAAGGGGAGAAATAGGGAAGTTTAAGTTAATCATGCTAATAGGGAAGTTTAGCATGTCTTAAGGGGGAGTTGCATGTTTAAGAGGGAGTTGTTATACTCATGTTTTTACTTACATGCTTGCTTATGTTTATTGTTATTTGTTTACCTAACTTAAACGGATTGCCACACATCAAAAAGGGAAAGATTGTTAGGGCAATTAACCCATGTGATATGGTTTTGATGTGTGTGGCAAAGGGTTTAAGTTAGAATGATTGGATTTGATATGTGCGTTGGAGTCTTGCAGGACTTAGTAATTCGCACATAGAGCTTTGACAAGTGTCACCACTCACAATCTCGTGCTTGAGTCGGCGAAGGAGCATTGCAGAGTCGTGCGCTTGATGCTGCCGAGGGATCGCCAGACGAGATGACTTGAAGCGAACCCAAGGAAGCAGACTTCAAGGGCAAGAGACGCGAAGGAGCATTGCAGAGCCGTACGTTTGATGCTGCCAAGGGACGTGGTTGCGAACGAAGAGAGCTTCGGTGAGGGACTTCAAGTGAGATGAGAGAATGAGTGAATTGTAAGTAGCTCATTAGGTGAACTTGGCCGAATGACTGAGTGTCGGAGGCTCGACCGTAAGGTTTGAGGTTTACTCGATTGTCGGAAGCTCAAACGGATGTAAAGTTTGAGTTTTACCCAGTACCAGTCGACTGCCATGTCATGGCAGTCGACTGCTCCAAGTCAATCGTCAATCGACTAGTGTGGCTGATGAATCAAGTCGACATCGATCATTTGCTAAGAAGCGATCGGATAGCACGTCGCAGCACGAAGCTAGTCGAGCTCGTGGGTCACTCGACTGATCAACATCAGTCGACTGATGATATCATCAATCGACTGATGATCCAACTATTGGAGAAACGACCGCGAATCCCACGAATCCGGCCTGGTCAGAAGCCGTTGGAGTCGACATCAGTCAACTCGATTGATAGTGTCTAACGGAAAGATTTGCTTCCCCTCTATAAAAAGAGAGGGTGGGGGCTTTTAGATGGTTAATGATTATACTCTAAACATCCTACTAAGTGCCCCAAAAAGCTTAAACTCCTTCTTCTAGTTTTCTTTCACATCTATTGTAAAAGGAGTGTTCTTATTGTTTAAAGGTTTACCTTTGGAGGTAGGAAACTTCGCTTCCCACTTCAACTTGGTCGCTTGTTTATGGCGATCCTGTCTACGTCCCCAGATTAAAAAAAATTAATCCTAGACAAAAGGGATTACCCAAGCAACCGTTCCATTGTGTGCTATTCGATTAGAGTGGTCACTTGAACAAACTTGTTATTCAAGCAACTTACCTCTATTCTTCGAATAGCCACGGAATAGACGATGTACGGATCGCCGATTTTTATGTTTGTATTCAGGATCCAAGTAAATTAGCCACATAATAAAAACATACAACATGCATATAATTGAAAACAATTATAGACATAATACAAAATAATATAAACAAGCATTATATCTCTCGATCTTCTATTGTATGTCCTTCCTCCTTTTGGACGTCGTGTGGGCGACGATCTTCCAAAAGTCGAAACCTCCTAGATCACCAATCTTCCTTTCCTTGTTCACTCCGAACAAAGGAAGATGATAAAACAAAACTCTTCTCCTTCCTTTAACCGACGACCAAGCTCCAATCTTGATGCTTGTAGCTGGCCAAAAAGAGAATAGAAGAGGAAGTGGTCGCCGACCAAGAGCTCCAAGGAATCACCCTAACCCTTGTTTCCACCAGCCAAGGAGAAGAGAGGAAGAGTGGGACGCCGACCAAAGAGAGAAAAGGAGAGGAAGGGCACCGGCCAAAACCCTAGGAAGAAGGAAAAAACTTCCAAAAGTGTGGCCGCCCAAACCTCCTCCAAAACC
Source organism: Wurfbainia villosa (assembly GCA_025175895.1). Taxonomy (NCBI): domain Eukaryota; kingdom Viridiplantae; phylum Streptophyta; class Magnoliopsida; order Zingiberales; family Zingiberaceae; genus Wurfbainia; species Wurfbainia villosa. The sequence continues at coordinate 37,998,849 of CM045990.1, forward strand.
CTAGCCTCTCTTTTGTTTCTTGCCGCCCAAGCCAAAAGAAACAAAAACCCTAATCCCTCAAATTATGTTCCACGCCCAAGCCTTGGCCTCCTTTTATATAGTTAGGCTTAAGCCTCCTTTTAATCTCCACCGTCGGATCTAGGGATTTAATCTCAACCGTCAGATCTAGAGATTTAATCTCAACCGTCGGATCTAGAGATTTAATCTCCACCGTCGGATCTAGAGTTTTATTTTCCATCATCGGATCTAGGCTCCATGAGGGTTTAATAGGCTACAATAGGGATCATGAGGAGGAGTTGGATCTTGGCCACCCAATGGATCAAACTCATATAAAGTCCGATCCATTAATGATAATCCATTCCACTAGAGGATTATCATTGATCTACCTCACTAACCCCCATAAGTTAATATGAGCTCCATATATTATTTGTACATTTATCTCCCCGTGTTTAAGATCTCGAATGTCCGTCGATTAATTAATTTACTAACAATTAATTAATCAATATCTAACTCCATGAGTAGTACCACTCAACCTTATCATCATGCCGGACCAAGTCCACCTGCAGGGTTTACATGATGAACCTTATGAGCTCCTCAAGGGGACATCATCATCCTAATATATAGGACAAGGTTTCCTCCTATAATCAACGACACACCATATAAATAATACCATTTCCCAACTTACCGAGCCTATCGATTTACTCTATAAATCTCGCCCATTGGTAAATCAAAGAAATGAATACTAAGTATATGTGCCCGTTATTATATCGGGATTAAGAGCATGTACAACATAATATCTGAGGTCCGATTCGATTATGTAGTCAGCAATAAATCGAATCACCTCTAAGTCGGTCCTGCTCAATATACACAAAGTGTACTAGTGTAATTCTATGGTCAAGACAAACCAATACCAAATTACACTACAACCATACCAATGGTTTGTCCAAAACCATCTCGGTTGTGAGCCTTTACTTATACTTTACAAGGAACTGATAACATGATCTCCCGTGTGACACTACACACCATGTTATCTACAATGTAATGTATTAGACAATATGCATAACCATAAATATGCAAACAATGATCATGTGATTCTTATTTCAAAAATAAAGATGTTCATACAAAAGATAGACTTTTCAGTATACATCCCAATAATCTCCCACTTATACTAAAAGATTATGCTTTCCTCAAACTGCCATACATCTGATTCTCATTCCCTCTACATGCCTATCAAAAGCTCTCGTCGGAAGGGCCTTAGTGAAAGGATCTGTCAGGTTATCCTCCGATACAATCTTGGCCAGAGCAACTTCTCCTCGCTTTATGATTTCTCGTATCAGGTGGTACTTGCGCTCTATGTGTTTACTTGCCTTATGGGCTCGTGGTTCCTTCGAGTTTGCAACTGCACCACTATTATCACAATAAACTGTGATAGTTCTGTTGGATCAAAGCGGATCGCTAGAGGGGGGGGGTGAATAGCGATAAACCTTTTCTTTTTCGAATTCGTTTTAAAACACTTATACGCAGCGAAAAGATAAATGTAAAGTAAATGAGACAAGAGAATTTTTACTTGGTTCGTAGCCTTCGGCTACTACTCCAAGGCCCTAGTGGTCCTTGACCACGTACGGAGGGCAAAACACTAAAGAACTCCTCCTCGTTAGAGGTAGGAGTTAATCGATACAAAAGAAACACAAAGCTTGAGGTAGAGGGACACTCCCCCTCTCCTTGTTACGATAAAAGCTCCGAGAAAGTAAATTAATGATCTGAAATAAAACTTATACCGACGTAACAAAAATGAAAGCAATTTAAACCTAGACATCGGAGAAGAAGCACTTCGTTGTCGGAGAGTTGTAGCTTGGCGGAGGCTTTTGGAAGCTTAGAATTAATGATGAAACCCTAGGAGAGGCCCTCCTTTTATAGCCTTTGAGCCCCTTTTCGAGAGGACCTTCAACCAATGGAAATTAGGCACATGGCTCCTTGAAAAATGGTGATAAGGCTTGACTCCTCGAGGCTGATCCTTGACCACCTTGGATCGATGGCGCGGCGATCGAATCGATGCGCAGATGAGATGGACGGTAGTCGAGTCCTCCAAGCTGGTAGTCGACTGATACTAGCTGCAGGGCAAAGTTAGCTTAACAAAAGCATTATTTTGACGGTCGTTGACCATCCGATCTCGACTTAGACTATATATAGGATGTCTTTGGTCGGATCTACGCTTAAGATCATCCCCGTAAGGAGGATACGACCTCTCTTACTCTCGCACACACACGAGCTTACCTCGATACTTACTGTGTCGCTTTCACTTCCGGCCTTCCACTCGATTTCTTCGGCACCCTCCGAAGTCACTCGAGTGTCGCCCGACCACCGCGGCTTCCTTCGGGTGTCGCTAGCCTTCAGCTCCAGCGTTGACACTTTTCTGCACACTCGATTTAGCTCGTGAGATAACAATATAAGCTTAACTTTGTATTGTTTGCTATAATCAAAACTCAGGTTCGACTTAGGTGCCTACTGCACCAACAATCTCCCCCTTTTTGATTTATGGAAAACCAACACAAAGTTAAGTAAAATAAATTAAGTGCATTAAGCAAAATGAGTATGAGATATGCATGAATGAGCAGGAGTATAAAAACTCTTTTTCAAGTGCTCCCCCATGAGGAATCCTCCCCCTTGACCGAGGGTGAGTACTTGAGAAAGAGTTTTAACCCTTCCCCTTGATGTTTGCTACTTAAAAAGAATTAAGTAACCGAAATTATTTAATATTGGCCATAGTGTTGAAAATAAGTTTAAGTTAAGAAATCAAAGAATTGATGTCTTAACCTTGGCCTTTCTTCCCTTATTTAAGTAAAACATTAATGTTTGGCCATAGTGTTGAAAATAAGTTTAAGTTAAAAATTCTCTTAACTTGGCCTTTACTTCCTTTTTGTTAACAAAAACAAGTTAACTTACAGTTAAGTAAACATTTACTTAACCTTTGGCCATGTGAATAAATATGAAGTGAGTTAAGTTAACATTTACTTAACCTTTGGCCATGTGAATAAATATGAAGTGAGTTAAGTTATCAAAAAATTTGATCCCTTAACTTTGGCCTTTTTCTCCCCCTTTTGCCATATATCGAAAAGAGTGGGGGTGTGTGAAAAACAAATAAAGGTATTAAATTTAAAGTCCAAGCATGTTCCATATTATTTTGAAAATAATATACTGAAAATAAGCTCATCTATAAAATGTTCGACTCATATTTGACTTGATTGATATGAAAGATCAACCAGTCTTTGTCAGAGTCGATCAGTATGTATTATTATACTCCGTGGTTCATGGTGATGCACTAGCTCTACATCTGGAACAAGGAGTAAGGTCCTAACATCTCACGCCCATCTACGTGGCTAAGTACACAAACACATTAGTCCTATGTGTTGTGAGATGTATTGGCTCCTTAAATCTATAGGCGCATGATATCTAAGGTATGTCCTATGCTAGTTCCATGAAAATGAAAAGTAAGAAATAGTAGTAAGAAAATATAATTTATAAGTTCCTATTCTACTATGCACATGCCCAATTTTCATCTTAATAGACTAAATTCGGCTTCGGGTAGGGGTTTAGTAAATAAGTCTGCCAAGTTGGACTTCGATTCGACGTATTTGAGTTGTATGGCTCCGTTGGCCACATGTTCTCGAATGAAATGGTGTTTGACCTCTATATGTTTGGTCATAGAGTGACATATCGAATTCTTAGTAAGGTTAATTGAACTAATGTTATCTACGTGAAGTTTAGTATTTGTAAAGTCTAACTTAAAGTCGCGGAGAGTGTGCTTCATCCAAATAAGCTGAGTGACACACTCACCCATCGTGATGTATTCGGCTTCGGTGGTAGATAATGCAACACAGTGTTGCTTCCTACTGCACCAACTTACTAGACTCGAGCCGAGAAGTTGACAATAACCACTCGTACTCTTTCTATCGAGCTTACTACCGACATAGTCCGAATCGGAGTAGCCGGTTAGTTCGAACTCGGTTGATCTAGGGTACCAAATAACGACATTAAGTGTACCCTTCAGATATCTAAGGATACGCTTGACTAGAGTTAGGTGAGACTCCTTGGCACAGGTTTGGAATCTTGCGCACATACTTACTGCAAATAAGATATCAGGTCGACTTGCAGTTAAGTAAAGGAGACTCCCTATTACGCTCCTATAGTATTTTAAATCAATTGAATTTCCGATTACATGTTCTTCATTCGTTGCCATTGGGGTATTAATAATTTTAGCGTCTTGGATTCCAAAGTGTTTAATTAATTCCCTAGTATATTTGCGTTGATGTAGGTATATTCCATCTTTAGTTTGTTTAATTTGTAGACTTAAGAAGAAGTTCAACTCTCCTACTAAATTTATTTCAAATTCACTTTCCATAAGTGAAATGAATTCATTTAGTAGAATCGAGTTGGTGGTTCCGAAAATAATATCATCTACATAGATTTGAGCTATGAATATGTCTTTACCTAAGGTTTTTACGAAAAGGGTTGGGTCAACTACACCTTGGTTAAATCCTTTGGACTTAAGATACACCGAAAGTTTCTCGTACCAAGCTCGAGGAGCTTGTTTAAGTCCATAGAGGGCTTTCTTTAACCTAAGGACATGGTCGAGTCTATCTAAACTTTCGAAACTTTCGAAACCGGGGGGTTGACTAACATAAACCTCTTCTTTAATGTATCCATTCAAGAACGCAGATTTCACATCCATTTGAAACAACTTAAATCCTCGATGTGCAGCATACGCTAATAGCATTCGAATGGACTCTAATCTAGCTACTGGGGCATAGGTCTCGTCGTAATCTAACCCTTCGACTTGACTAAACCCTTTAGCGACTAGTCTAGCTTTATTTCCAACTACTTCACCTTTATCATCAAGTTTATTTCTAAACACCCACCTTGTTCCAATGATTGTTTTATCTTTAGGTGGCGGTACTAATTCCCATACTTCGTTCCTAGTGAATTGAGCCATCTCTTCTTGCATTGCAATAATCCTATTAGGATCAAGAAGAGCTTGGTCAATAGTTTTGGGTTCAATTTTAGAAATCAAGAAGATTTGACTAAGGTTTCTATATGAGGCTCTAGTTCAAACTCCTAGACTTGGATCATCTATCACTTGGTCGATAGGATGATTCGTTTGAGTCCTAGTTGGATTTGGGTTTGAGTCTACCACTTGGTCAATAGGATAACCCGTTTGAGTCCTAGTTTGGTTAGATTCATCTACCATTTGGTCGATAGACTGACTTGGTTGACTTAGGTTAGGATTAACACTAGACTTGATCTCTAGATCGGAGTTGAGTCTGATATGAATAGGCTCGCTAATTGGAGTTGTCGGGGGTTTTGTAGGTTCATGTCCTTCATCAAATACTACATTTATAGTCTCCTCGACTCTAAGGGTGTCATGATTATATACTCTATAAGCTCTACTTGTAGTCGAGTATCCTAGAAAGATTCCGGCCGAGGTTTTGGATGTAAATTTTCCTAGGTAATCCTTAGTGTTTAGGATATGTACCTTACACCCAAATACCCTAAAGTACTTGATGTTAGGTATTTTATCATGATAAATCTCGTATGAGGTCTTAAGGTGTCTCTTTACCATAAGGATCCTATTTTGGACATAGCATGTCGTACTCACGGCTTCCGCCCAAAACCTATCGGGTAGATTATACTCGTTTAACATTGTCCTAACGGCTTCTTGTAGGGTTCTATTCTTACGTTATACTAGGTCATTCTGTTGTGGGGTTCTAGGGCAAGAGAACTTATGATGGTATCCATTTAGGTTACAGAATTCTGTAAACTTGTTGTTCTCGAATTCACCACCATGATCAGTCCTAAGTCTTTTGATTTTAACGCTTTGTTGATTTTCTACTAGTTTAAATAGGTTGATTAATTGATCTAGGGTGTCACTTTTGTGTTTGATGAACCTAACCCAAGTAAACCTAGAATAGTTATCAATTATGACTAAGAAGAATTTACTCCCATTAAGTGACTTAGCTCCGTGTGAATCAAATAGATCCATGTGCAGGAGCTCAAGAACACTTTTGGTTCGTTCTTGATTAGTTAGTTGATGTTGTGTCCTAGATTGTTTACCTTATTAACAAGCATTACATATTTTATTGTTTAAGTTATTGAGGTTAGGCAAACCTCTGACTAAGTCACTCTGACTCATCTTGTGGATGAGTCTTGGGTGTGAGTGACCGAGTCGTCGGTACCACAACCATGATTCCTCTTGCCGTGTCATAAGACACTTGGTTGAGGAGTTAGTTAAATTAATAGTGTAAATATTGTTATTTCTAGTTCCCTTAAGGATTGTTTTAGAAGTTTCATTTGTATTAATTACGCATTCATTTTCTAGAAATATGACCTTATAGTTATTATCACACAATTGGCTTACACTAAGTAAATTATATTGAAAATTTTCTACCAATAAGACATTTTGAATAATAAAGTTAGAGTTGAGCTCAATATCACCTGATCCGATGATTTTGAGCTTGTCGTTGTTTCCGAAGGTTACCGATCCTTGTCGTTTGAATCGAAGCTTCGAAAACTTGAGTTGATCCCCGGTCATGTGTCGGGAGCAACCACTGTCCAACATCCATTGATCCTACATGCAAGGTAGTTGGATCGAATATTGGATTTATTAAAGATTGGTTGAAAATTATTAACCTAAATCATCTCACCCATGTCTACATGATCAAACATGTTAACCCTATATGTTCTTGTGAGATGATCAAACATGAGACCTTCTTTGATCGGAACAATGACCACTTCCTTAGACAAAGTCATTTTCAAGAAAATAGAGACTTGACTCACCTAAGACCACTTCTTGGTCTAACTAGTCTAGGATACGGCGAGGTAGCTTCAGCTAGTTCCGCTCGGTCAAGTGCACCGAACTAGATACGCCTTATCTAGCCCGAATACACGAGACTCCGCTTTCCTAGCGTACTATCATCTCGCCGCATCCTGGTACTATGTTATCAAGTATTGACGAGTTATAGTCCTATCTAGCCATTCTAGAAAGAAAAATCAAACTAAATAAAGAACCTAAGCATGCAATTTTCTAAGTTAAAATACAAACAAGTTTCGTACTAGCTCCCCTTGGACCGTTGAATCGGTTCGGTCTCTCCACATAGTGAATTTGGTCCTTGGGAACCCAGTACTGGTTTGATCCTAAGTTTGAAATAAAGGTGGTCTTAGGGACCCATGCTTGGACACGTTTTTTATGTCGACTTACAATCGACATATAAGACTTGTTGGTCATGTTTGAGCTAAACCCTAGTCCGGACTTATTGTACACGGCCCTTTTCGATCCAAGTAGGAGGTCAAGTCCTTTGGATCCCAAAATAAACCTTTCCAACGTGTTCCTAAGATCTTCGACTTGACTCTTCAAGAGTGAGTTCTCAACTTCGAGTTTTTCAACCCGAGTGGAGTCCTCCTCTTGAACTCGACTAGAGGGAGACCTCGTGTTTGAGGAGTTTAACTTCCTCAACCAGGGTCTTGACCTTGGACTCGGACTTAGATAATTTTCTAGTTAAAAACTTAATTGCATTATAAAGTGTACTAATGAGGAATCGACTTACCTTGAGTGTATATTTTGAACTGGATGCGTATCCGTGGCTTGTCTTGAATAGTGCTTCGCAGTCCGACTTGTCTTCGATTTCTGATTCATGTTCCGGTTCTGACTCCGTCTTCGATTCCACCAGTTTAGCCATTAGAACATGATCATTATCTTCTTCCTCGGATGCTTCTTCCCAAGTAACTTTGAGTGCCTTTTTGTGTTTTGGAGCTTTGCTCTTGAGTTTTTGGCATTCGGACTTGATGTGTCCAAACCTGTTGCATTCGTAACATCTAATATTCGAACTTTTAGGCTTACCTTCGTTGGGTCGAGTGACGGTTCATTTTCGGCCCTTGACTATCCTCAGAACTAGGTTGACTAGTTCGGCCTCCATTTCTGAGTTGACCTTCGAATCAGACTCATCCTCTTCTTCCTTCAGAGGTGGCTTGCTTGCGGTTTTCTTCCTCGAACCTGCAGAAAGTGCTATACCCTTCTCGGGTTTCGAGTTAGACTATTCATGAAGTTCAAAATCGAAAAATAATTCATCTAACCTAAGCTTCGAAAGATCCTTGGAGACCTTGTAGGCATCGACCATGGATGCCCACAAGGTAGTCCTCGGAAAGGAGTTAAGAACATACCTTATAAGGTCGCGGTTTTCGACCTTTTGCCCGATCGCGTGTAGATTATTGACTATGTCTTGAATGCGGGCATGAAGTTGTGTCGCCGATTCATGTTCTTGCATTTTTAGATTATATAATTTATTAAACAAAAGATTGCACTTACATACCTTGGCTTCATCGGTCCCTTCGTGTAGCTCTACTGGCTTTGTCCAAAGGTCCTTTGCGCTGATGAAAGGGTCGACGCGATTAAGCTCCTCCTTGGACAAGCTGCATTGGAGGATTTGAGCTGCCTTGGCATCGGCTTCGACTTGTCTTTTTGTCGCAATGGTCCATTGGTCATAATCCAAGGATTCACCCACTTCGTTAGTCGGAAGTGTGAATCCCGTTTGGATTATGATCCACATCTCGATTTGAGTTTTAAGAAAGCATTCCATCTGACCCTTCCAATAACGGAAGTCATCTCCATTGTAAAACGGAGGTCGGACGGTGCTAAAACCCTCGAGATGGGCCATTAAAACAAAAGAAACAAGGTGATGAAGACGAAAAACCTAGCAATGACAAAAACACACGAAATGTACCAAGACTCGCGTCTTGGATTAGTAGTGCGGGAGGAAAACTAACCAAATGAAATAATTCGAGATAAACAGAATTAAAAAGAAAAAAAAATCTGTAAAAAACTAGATCGGTGGTTTCACCAAATCTTAGCAACCCCCGGCTCTGATACAAATTGTTGGATCGAAGCGGATCGCTAGAGGGGGGGTGAATAGCGACAAAACCTTTTCTTTTTCGAATTCATTTTAAAACACTTATACATAGCGAAAAGATAAATGTAAAGTAAATGAGACAAGAGAATTTTTACTTGGCTCGTAGCCTTCGGCTACTACTCCAAGGCTCTAGTGGTCCTTGACCACGTACGGAGGGCAAAACACTAAAGAACTCCTCCTCGTTAGAGGTAGGAGTTAATCGATACAAAAGAAACACAAAGCTTGAGGTAGAGGGACACTCCCCCTCTCCTTGTTACGATAAAAGCTCCGAGAAAGTAAATTAATGATCTGAAATAAAACTTATACCGACATAACAAAAATGAAAGCAATTTAAACCTAGACGTCGGAGAAGAAGCACTTCGTTGTCGGAGAGTTGTAGCTTGGCGGAGGCTTTTGGAAGCTTAGAATTGATGATGAAACCCTAGGAGAGGTCCTCCTTTTATAGCCTTTGAGCCCCTTTTCGAGAGGACCTTCAACCAATGGAAATTAGGCACATGGCTCCTTGAAAAATGGTGATAAGGCTTGACTCCTCGAGGCTGATCCTTGACCATGAGTCGACTGATGGCCATCATCAGTCAACTGATGGTAGCATCAGTCGAATGCTGACCGCAGACAGTCGATGGATGGACGACAGTCGAGTCCTCCAAGCTGGCAGTCGACTAATACTAGCTGCAGGGCAAAGTTACCTTAACAAAAGCATTATTTTGATGGCCGCTGACCATCCGATCTCGACCTAGACTATCTATAGGATGTCTTTGGTCGGATCTACGCTTAAGATCATCCCCGTAAGGAGGATACGACCTCTCTTACTCTCGCACACACACGAGCTTACCTCGATACTTACTGTGTCGCTTTCACTTCCGGCCTTCCACTCAATTACCTCGGCTCCCTCCGAAGTCACTTGAGTGTCGGCCGACCACCGCGGCTTCCTCTGGGTGTCGCTAGCCTTCAGCTCCAGCGTTGACACTTTTCTGCACACTCGATTTAGCTCGTGAGATAACAATATAAGCTTAACTTTATATCGTTTGCTATAATCAAAACTCAGGTTCGACTTAGGTGCCTACTGCACCAAGAAGTTTTGGCCAAACCAGGAATCACATCCAAGTCCATTAAGAAGTTCCTGAGCCAGACAGCTTCTTTGGCCGCCTCAGAGGCTACCACATACTCAGCTTCCATGGTAGAGTCCGCCACACATTTCTGCTTGACACTCCTCAATACAATGACTCCACCTCCCAAAGTAAACACAAAACCTGAGGTAGACTTACTGTTATCCCTGTCTGATTGGATGTCGGAATCTATGTAACCCACAGGGAGTAATTGGTCTGCCTGGTAAACTAGCATATAATCCCTAGTCCTTCTCAGGTACTTCAATATATGCTTTACCACAGTCCAATGTCCCTGTCCTGAATTATTCTGATATCTGCTAACCATACCCACGGCAAAGAAGATATCCGATCTCGTACATAGCATCGCATACACGAGGCTTCCTACTGCCGAAGCATAAGGAACCACCTTCATCTCCTCTATCTCCTCAGATGTTCTAGGACACATCTCCTTAGATAAAGGAACTCCATTCCTGAAAGGTAGAAAACTTTCTTGGAGTTTTGCATGCTAAAATGATCTATAATGGTGTCTATGTATGAGGTTTGAGATAAGCACAACATCCTTTTCCTGCGATCCCTTATAACCTTGATCCCAAGGATGTGTCCCACTTCTCCCAAGTCCTTCATATCAAACTGTTTGGACAACTATACCCTTATGTCCGATAACACCTTGACATTGTTGCCAATTAACAAAATATCATCTACGTATAGTACAAGAAATACCACTACGTTTTCGTCACATCTCTTGTATACACAAGACTCATCCGGACTTTGAATAAATCCATAAGACTGATTACCTCATCAAAGCGGATGTTCCAAGATCTCGAAGCTTGCTTCAATCCATAAATGGATCGATTAAGCTTGAACACAAGATGCTCTTTGCCCTTTGCAATGAATCTCTCTGGTTGCTTCATATAGATGTTTTCCTCAAAACTTCCATTAAGGAAAGTTGTCTTGACATCCATCTACCATACCTCATAATCCATATGAGTAGCAATACATAAGAGAATCCGGATAGACTTAAGCATGGCTATCGACGAAAAGGTCTCCTCATAATCGATACCCTCTTTCTGAGTATACCCCTTCGCAACAAGCCTCGCTTTGAAGGTCTCAACCTTCCCGTCTATTCCTCTCTTTCTTTTGCAGATCCACTTACATCCAATGGTTTTTACACCATTGGGTGGTTCTACTAGCTCCCAGACCTGATTTGAATTTATAGATTCAATCTCAGCATTCATTGCACTTTGCCAAGATACCGTATCTTTATCTTGGATCGCCTCGTCATACGTCCAGGGATCAGGTTCATGCTCACCAGGGACCAAATCAGAAGATTCTCCCAAGAACATGAATCTATCAGGCTGTCTCATAACCCTCCCACTACGATGAGGTATCACCTGTGTATCCTTTGTGACACGCGGTGCAGTGACTTGTGATATATCCTCTTGTACCGGTGGTACTGAAGTAGTGACTTCCCATTTCAATTCCTCCAGAACAATCTTACTCATGGGCTTGTGGTTCATCACATAGTCTTCCTCTATAAATCTGGTGTTCGTGCTGACGATCACCCTCTAATCTCTAGGACTATAAAACAAACAACCTTTCGTTCCTCTAGGATAGCCAACGAACATGCATACTTCTGCACGAGGTTCCAACTTACTAGCATCTGCCTTCAGCACATGTGCTGGACTCTCCTAAATCCGAATATGTCTTAGACTAGGCTTTTTCCCAGTCCACAATTCTGTGGGAGTAGAAGACACTGATTTAGATGGTACCAAGTTCAGAATATACACTGTCGTATCTAGAGCATATCCCCAGAACGAATCTGGCAACTCAGAATAACTCATCATCGATCTAACAATCTCCATAAGAGTCCTATTCCTTCATTCTGCTACACCATTCTGCTGGGGTGAGCCAGGTGTAGACAATTGGGATTGAATCTCAGCCTCTGATAAGTAATTCCTAAACTCTCCCAAGAGGTACTCACCACCATGTTCAGATCGTAGTGTCTTGATACTTTTACCTTGATGTTTCTCCACATCAGCCTTGAATTCTTTGAACTTGTCAAAGCATTAAGACTTGCGGCGCATCAAGTAAATGTATCCATATCTCGAATAATTATCTATAAAGGAGATGAAATATTCAAAACCACCTCTAGCCTGGATAGACATAGGACCACACAAATCAGAATGAACCAATTCCAACACATCTTTGGCTCTATACCCCTTGGCCTTAAAAGGCCTCTTGGTCATTTTACCCTCCAAGCAAGATTCGCATGTTGGGAAATCTTCCACCACTAATGAACCTAGAGGTCCATCAGCTATCAACCTTTGAATTCTGCTTAGGTTAATATGACCAAGCCTTAGATGCCGAAGATATGTTTGGTTCATCTTCGAAGGTTCTTTTCTCTTATTGGAATTAGAAGATGAGTTATTCACTTCTATTTACATCGTGGGAGCTTTTGGTTCGAGTGTATACAAATTTTCTATCAAAGCACCAGAACATATAATCTCCCTATTCCTTTTTATAACAACTCTGTTATTAAAAGAAATAGAATATCCATCCATAAATAATTTAGAAACCGAAATCAAATATTTTCTAAATAAAGGTACATAAAGGCAATTTTTAAGAACCAAAACTTTTTTCCTCTCAAAAGACAAATAAACATCTCCCATTGCAACAACCGCCACCTTCGTGGCATCGCCCAAGTATATGGTAATCTCCCCCTCAGTCAGTTATCTGGTTTTCTGGAACCCCTGCAAAGTATTGCAGACATGATCAGTGGATCCCGTATCTACACACCAGGTGCCGGTAGATAACACCGCTAAACATGTTTCAACGACTAGACCAAAAGATATACCTTTATTCTACTTCCGGTTGGGGCAGTCCTTCTTCCAGTGTCCAGTCTGCTTGCAAGTGAAGCACTTGCCTTTCGGCTTCTTCACTCCTCCCTGAGTTCCTCCCGCCACCTTTGCCCCAACTTGTTTCTTCTTCTTCTTGCCTTTCGGCTTAGAAGTAGAAACCTTTTGAGCAACCATGGCCTGTGCCTAAGCACTATGACGAAAAAACCCCTCTGCTGCCTAGAGTTCTGTCAGAAGCTCCGCCAACGAATATAACCTTTTGTTCATGTTGTAGTTCAAGCGAAACTACTTAAAACTTCTAGGTAGAGATTGAAGAATGATATCGACCTGGGTTTCCCCATCAATCTCAACTCCGAGGACTTCTAGATCATTCAAATGAGCCATCATCTTGAGAACATGATTCCTCACGGGTGTTCCCTCGATCATGGTGGTCGTCATCAAGTTCCTCATGGCTTCCTGCCTAGTATCCCGATTCTGGTGTCCGAAAAGTTCTTTGAGATTGAGCATCACGTCATAAGCAGTGGGCATGGCTTGATGCTGATGTTGCAGTACATTTGACATAGATGCCAAAATATAACACCGTGCTATCTCATCGGCCTTAATTCACTTCTTATAACTCTCCTTCTCCTTTTCCCCAGAATCATCCATAGGCTTAGGAGGGCACTCTTCGAGAAGTACATATTTGTATTCCTCAGCAGTCAAGACAATGTCAAGATTCCTCTTCCAATCAACATAATTGGGTCCAGTAAGTTTATTTTCTTTCAATATCAAATGGAGGTCTTGGAAATTTATAAAAATATTAGTAATTTCAAAATTGAGGAATTTTCTAAAATCATATCAACATCAAAAATATGAGAAAAAATATTTTCCAATTAATATGACTTTTGTCTCAATATGTCGATACGTTATCTCTACATTTATAAGAGGAGTTTACCCATTAATTTTTAATTTACTATCCATCGATCCTATACCAAGAGTGTACATGAAATCTAGATCAAAAGTAAAATTAATAGTTGGTTCTAAACAATATTATATTTAATTACAAAATTAGATACTAGCCTCATCATGGGGAGGATACTCATTTATATAAGTGTTCACCATACAATCACATACAATTATGACTATAATTATGTGCCTTCCGATGGGGAAGTACACACACTCCTTAATAATTTCCTATAACCATATTCGACCCTGTGATCCACAAACAAACTCATCCGATGGGGAGGAAGACACTCATAGCCGACGCGCAAGTTTGTTTGCATCACATGTTAAATCGTAATGGAGGTCTTGGAAATTTATAAAAATATCCCTCTCCCACTTAGTAATTTAAAATTGAGGAATTTTCTAGCCTACGACATGCATATCAAACAATAAGCAATAAATATGAAAAAGAAATATTTTCCAATTAATATGACTTTTGTCTCCAATATGCCTCCTGTCGTATCGTCATCTCGTCAGCTCCTTCCTACGCCATGTACAAGCCATCTGGAGATCCGAGCTGAGAATAACTATTTTAATTTACATCCATCGATCCTATACTTTACGAAGGAGTGTACATGAAATCTAGATCAAAAGTAAACTAAAATAAAAGAGTGGCTAAACAATATTATATTTAATTACAAAAATTAGATACTAGCCTCATCAACCCCGAGGATTCAAATAATATATAATTACACACATACAATCACATACACACATATGACTATAATAATTGGATCTTATGTCTGCAACCAAAAAGTTAACCTATGCACATCCTACTATTATCCGGCACATATAATATATGAAATGATATAAAAGTCTTCTTCTTCCTAAACACACAAAATCCAAAACCGTGCTTCTTATACCACTTGAAGAGGTTTTAAATGGAACCAAGAGCTCGATACCACTTGAATGTTAGTGCTTATAAGCTCCACTTCAACTTGGTCGCTTGTTCATGGCGCATCCGTCTACCTCCCCATATTATTTATGGGCTAGACAAAAGGGATTACCAAGCAATCTTTTTCTTATAAGCACATGATCTTTTCCATGTCTTACCAATTAGAGTGGTCACTTGAACAAACTTGTTGACCACATTGGGCCCCCTCAACCTATTCCTCAATAGCCGCTTGATGTCCGATCTTCAACGGATTGCGACTTCATGTATTTGTATTCGGGGTCCAAGTAAATTAGCCACATAATAAAAACATACAATATGCATATAATTGAAAACAATTATAGACATAATACAAAAGAATATAAACAAGCATTATACCTTTCGATCTTCTATTGTATGTCCTTCCTCCTTTTGGACATCGTGTGGGCGACGATCTTCCAAAAGTCGAAGCCTCCTAGATCACCAATCTTTCTTTCCTTGTTCACTCCGAACAAAGGAAGATGATAAAACAAAACTCTTCTTCTTCCTTTAACCGACCACCAAGCTCCAACCTTGATGCTTGCCGCTGGCCAAAAAGAGAATAGAAGAGGAAATGGGCGCCGACCAAGAGCTCCAAGGAATCACCCTAACCCTTGTTTCCACCGGCCAAGGAGAAGAGAGGAAGAGTGGGACACCGACCAAAGAGAGAAAACGAGAGGAAGGGCGCCGGCCAAAACCCTAGGAAGAAGGAAAAAACTTCCAAAAGTGTGGCCGCGCAAACCTCCTCCAAAACCCTAGCCTCCCTTTTGTTTCATGCCGCCCAAGCCAAAAGAAACAAAAACCCTAATCTCTCAAATTATGTTCCACGCCCAAGCCTTGGCCTCCTTTTATAGAGTTAGGCTTAAGCCTCCTTTTAATCTCCACCGTCGGATCTAGGGATTTAATCTCAATCGTCAGATCTAGAGATTTAATCTCAACCGTCGGATATAGAGATTTAATCTCCACCGTCGGATCTAGAGTTTTATTTTCCATCATAGGATCTAGGCTCCATGAGGATTTAATAGGCTACAATAGAGACCATGAGGAGGAGTTGGATCTTGGCCACCCAATGAATCAAGCTCACATAAAGTCCGATCCATTAATGATAATCCATTCCACTAGAGGATTATCATTGATCTACCTCACCAACCCCCATAAGTTAATATGGGCTCCATATATTATTTGTACATTTATCTCCCCGTGTTTAAGATCTCGAATGTCCATCAATTAATTAATTTGCTGACAATTAATTAATCAATATCTAACTCCATGAGTAGTACCACTCAACCTTATCATCATGCCGGACCAAGTCCACCTGCAGGGTTTATATGATGAACCTTATGAGCTCCTCAAGGGGACATCATCATCCTAATATATAGGACACGGTTTTCTCCTATAATCAACGACATACCATATAAATAATACCATTTCCCAACTTACCGAGCCTATCGATTTACTCTATAAATCTCGCCCATTGGTAAATCAAAGAAATGCATACTAAGTATATGTGCCCGTTATTATATCGGGATTAAGAGCATGTACAATATAATATCTGAGGTCCGATTTGATTATGTAGTCAGCAATAAATCAAATCACTTCTAAGTCAGTCCTACTCAATACACACAAAGTGTACTAGTATAATTTTATGGTCAAGACAAACCAATACCAAATTACACTACAACCATACCAATGGTTTGTCCATAACCATCTCGGTTGTGAGCCTTTACTTATACTTTACAAGGAACTAATAACATGATCTCCCATATGACACTACACACCATGTTATCTATAATGTAATGTATTAGACAATATGCATAACCATAAATATGCAAACAATGATCATGTGATTCTTGTTTCAAAAATAAAGATGTTCATACAAAAGATAGACTTTTCAGTATACATCCCAACAAGCTTCACCTTGCTTGGGCTAAAGGGAGAGACCAATAGTGGATTGGTTTTGGAGTGATTCACCGGAGACGAATCAGACCGTGGATTAGCGGCGAGGTCGTGAACCATGTTATATCGTGTGTTAGCATTGGTTTTGTTTTTGCTTATTTTAATTGCTTGTTTAGTTTTGTTTTCGTTGCGCTAATATTCTTTATAGACAAGCAATTCCGTTCATACGACGAAAGAGGGCTATTCACCCCCTCTAGCCAGCCACCAACGTTCCTACAACCACCATGGACCCTGGGTTTTTATGTCGCCTAGGTAGCAGGCAGAAGTCTTCGTGACAACTTAGAGTATCACCGACTGACATCATCTCATCTCAACAATGAGGGTCCGATCTTTTGGGATTTATCATTGGTGTTTCGATATGTCTTTAGTTTTATGTGATGATTTGTAGTGTTGGACACTATTGTTGTTGTACCGTGCTTTCTGGTTTTGTTATGATATTTTCTTAGTTTGGTGTTCGTCATACCGGTACGCATGGTGTGCGGTTGTATTGTAGTTGTGTTAGTTCAGCTGTATTTTGTTATGTTGTATGTTTACATGTGTATATGTTATGTTTATTGTGGGCCCAAGGGCCTTGTATAAATAGGATATGTTGCCACGTACATGGGAGATGTTGTCTGTTTGATTTTTGGTTCGGCATACTCTCGGGGCATGACAACTTTATTGGTATCAGAGCACTAGGTTTTGCGATGCCATACAATGTTGTTTTTGAGTCGAGTCTTGGATTCTCGGGAGTCGATTTGTTTCGATTTTGTTTTCTAAGATGAGATGGACAGCGACCTGAGCTCCAAGTAGCACGAGGTAAGAGTTTCTGATAACTTATATTTAGTTAGATATTTATCTAAACTTGCTCAATAGGTGTATACAGTTAGAGTTATGACACCTGTGCAAACTTGTAGTAGAAGTCGCCCACTGTGGCGACCAATCGGAGTTGTCATTAGGGTTTATACTCCCAGATTTGTTGGCTATGCATTAGGGCATATAACATGGAATATCCTGTAGTATGTTGGTTATTCTTCGTAATCGTGGTTTGAGTTGACCACGGGAATGACCTGTTGAGTCTGTGAGTCTTGAACCTATGTCGAAAAGGTGATTTACCTTTGAGAGCCGACTGATACCGAGTCAGAAAGTAGGGATCAAGCCATCACATTTCTTGTGGAAATAAGAGATTACAGTCTTAGAGATTTTCACTAATTATGCTAGTTAGATCATTACCTGTTGGGTAATGGACAAGAGGAGTGGGCTATTATTGATGCAGATAGCGGAATGTTAGTTTATGGTGTTTCATAGGGATTTTGATCCTTGAGTTGTTTGTGCTAGGTTGTATAACTTTGAAGGTATTTTCGAGTACTTAGCTTGTGTTATACAAAGAAAGTGGAGTTAATTGCATACCATTATCGGGATCAAGCTGGTACTTGGAGGAAGACGCAGGAAAGAACCTTCAGGGAATAGTATATCACTGATCATGGTTTAGTGATGTTGTGAGAGGGTATTTTCCCCGTGTTATTCCTTCGACTTATTGTCAGGAGATTCTTGAGCTTCAAGTAGGGTGATCGTCGGTAATGGGAATACCATGCAGAGTCATTAGACTTGTAGAATTTATGACCACCTAATAGCTCAAGAATGTGAATGGATGTTGTAAGCCACCCATGGTTTATTGGCTTACTTTTGGATGAATATTCTATCAGATCTTGCCGAAAGACATTAGATCAAGTCAGAAGTTTAGAAATGACTCCGTAAGTGTGTTTAAGAGTTGGAGATTGATAAGCAGATATTATAGGTCAAATTATTAGAATCAAAAGTCTCTGAATATTGGACAAAAGGAGCAAGATCGAAATCATAGGCCATGAGCTACTATTGGAGAGTTTTTCCGATCATAGAAGACCCACCGTAGATTGTCAGAACTGTCTGATGTTATCAGTGAAATCAGAACAAAGACTCCGAAAGGATTATGTGCATGTAGTGCAGATCACGAAGTCATGCAAAGTCAGATTATCCATTGGATCAGATCATTTATTGCTATTGTAAGCAACCAGTACAATTGACGAGGTGTATTTTGAAGACTTAGTTGAAGACTATCAATGGTGTTCCAGGAGGATGATGCACTGTCTCAACAGTAGAGATCAGCACAAAAGATTGGGTTATCTCATCAGCAGCGACCTACTACCTCAGGCATGGTTGGAGTTCCTTGATACTTTCCTTCAGCAGAGATCTGCATAGAAGCAGTATCAGCAGAAGACATCTTAGAAGACTCATGCAGACAACAACAACAGTTACCCCCCTAACGTGGTTTGGTTTAGTACAAATGAGAGAGTATACGACGATGGTTGTATCTATTCAGTATCCTACAATTGCAGCTCATAGGATTAAGTGATGGGACTAGACGATCCGGGAAAATCCCCGGGTCATTCGTCACAGAAATGCGATCGCTTTGTTGCGGACTGTTAGATCTGATCTTGTTCTCTTCGGAGAAAGGCTGAGACCTGCGGGGAGCCTTTAGGATCGGATCGACAGATAATTGATCGTTCAAGGTATTACTTTAGTTTACTCTCTGGGTTAATATATTGGAAGATACTTGTTAGTTACAGGTATCCTTGTCTAGAATATTTTTAGTTCTAATTAGAAGGGTTCCTTTACATAGACTTATGGGTCAGTGGTATCTCTACCGTCAGGTGAGGTGGGGTTCAACAATTAAGAAGTCAAGGGATACCCTTAGACTCTGATAGATATACATTTACTGTAGACATATCCTTACGGATGGTTAAATTGTTAGAATTATGGTATGATATGTCTCTCGGATGTGCGTATAATCTGAGAGTATTCGGATGTAGTTTTGGATGAACTCCTAGGCTTGTCGCTACATAGGCAAGTGGAGTAGGCGATCGGAGTGATTTTAAAGATAGTGTCGATATTGACTACCTCATACGAGTGATAATTTTGTTGGTATCAGTGTTGTTAAATACTATAGAAATTGGAAGAACGTAAGTTGCGATTATAGGAGATATTGGAGGGGATATTTATCTATCCCAGTATTCCTCCTTGAGAAGATTCGGAACTCTTTGTTAAAAAAAAGGGACCTTTGAGATTATGCATCGATTATCGATGATGGAATGCGATAGTTGTTGAAAGTGAATATCCTTCGTTGTGGATAGATGATCTGTTTAGATCAGCTAAGGACACCTGTGTATACTCTAGGGTGAAGGTTTGGTTTCATTGATCCGTGAGAGGAAACTTTGCTTCCCACTTCACCTCGGTTGTTTTTTCATGGCGATCCCATCGATGTCCCCAGATTAAAAAAAAGTTTAATCCTAGACAAAAGGGATTGCTCAAACAACCAAGTCATCGTCGTGCTATTCGTTTAGAGAGGTCACTTGAACAAACTTGTTGTTCAAGCGACCAACCTCTATTCTACGAGTAGCTGTGGAATAGACGATGTCCGGATCGCCGACTTTTATGTTTATGTTCGGGATCCAAGTATTATTTAGCAAAAAACAGATTATATCATGCTCATAATTGAAAAACAAAAACAAACATGTTACAAAAGAGAATAGAGAATCGATATACCTCTCGATCTTCTAATGTATGACCTTCCTCCTTTTGGACGTCTTGTGGGCGACGATCTACCAAAAGTTGAAGCTCTTAGATCGCCAATCTTCTTTCCTTGCTCGTTCTGAGCAAGAGAAAGAATAGAAACAAGGCTCTTTTCCTTCTTACAACCAACCAATAACCTCCAAGGATGGAGCTTGCCGCCGGCCAAGAAGGAAGAGAAGATTAATGGTTGCCAGCCAAAAGCTTCAAGGGAGGACCCTAAGCCTTTGTTCCACCGGCCAAGGAGAAGGAGAGGACCTACTTTGGACGCTGGCCAAGAGCTGGAAAGGCTTCAATGGGCGCTGGCAGCTTGAGGAAGAAGAAGAAGGCAAGGAAAAACTTTCCTTATTAGGTGTCACCAAGCCCAAACCCTAGCTCCAAGCTCTTGCCGCCAACCTCCAAATACCCTAGCTTCTCTTCATTGTCTACACGCCAACCCCTTGTTCTCCTTTTATAGAGTTAGGGATAAGACTTCTTTTAATCTCCACCATTGGTTCTATGGATTTAATCTCAACCGTTGTATCTAGAGATTTAATCTCAACCGTCGGATCTTAGAGATTTAATCTCTACCTTTGGCTCTAGAGTTTTGTTTCTATCCATTGGATCTAAGCTTCATGAGGTGTTAATAGGCTACATTGGGGACCATGAGGAGGAGTTGGATCTTGGCCACCCATGGATCAAGCCCATATAAAGTCCGATCCATTAATGATAATCCAATCCACTAAAGGATTATCATTGATCTACCTCACCAACCCCCATAAGTTAATATGGGCTCCATATATTATTTGTACATTTTCTCCCTGTGTTTAAGATCTCGAATATCCGTCGATTAATTAATTTACTGGCCATTAATTAATCAACATCTAACTCCATGAGTAGTACCACTCAACCTTTTCATCATGCCGAACCAAGTCCACCTGTAGGGTTTACATGATGAACCTTATGAGCTCCTTAAGGAGACATCATCATCCTAATATATAGGACACGGTTTCCTCCTATAATCAACGACACACCATATAAATAATATCATCTCCCAACTTACCGAGCCTATCGATTTAATCTATAAATCTCACCCATTGATAAATCAAATAGATGAATACTAAGTATATGTGCCCGTTATTATATCGGGATTAAGAGCATGTACAAAATAATATTTGAGGTCCGATTCGATTATGTAGTCAGCAATAAATCGAATCACCTCTAAGTCGGTCCTACTCAATACACACAAAGTACACTAGTGTGATTCTATGGTCAAGACAAACCAATACCAAATCACACTACAACCATTCCGATGGTTTGTCCAAAGTCATCTCGATTGTGAGCCTTTACTTATACTTTACAAGGAGCCGATAACATGGTCTCCCGTGTGACACCACACACCATGTTATCTACAATGTAATGTATTAGACAATATGCAGAACCATAAAAATATGCAAACAATGATTATGTGATTCTTATTTCAAAATAAAGATGTTTATACAAAAGATAGACTTTTCAGTATACATCCCAACAATCTCCCACTTATACTAAAAGACTATACTGTCCTCAAACTGTCATACATCTGATCCTCATTCCCTCCACATGCCTATCATAAGCTCTCGCCGAAAGGGCCTTAGTGAAAGGATCTGCCAGGTTATCCTTCGATGCAATCTTGGCCACAACAACTTCTCCTCTCTTTACGATTTCTCGTATCAGGTGGTACTTGCGCTCTATGTGCTTACTTGGCTTATGGGCTCGTGGTTCCTTCGAGTTTGCAACTGCACCACTATTATCACAATAAATTGTGATAGTTCTGGGAAAACCAGGAATCACATCCAAGTCCATCAGGAAGTTCCTGAGACACACAACTTCTTTGGTCGCCTCAGAGGCTGCCACATACTCAGCTTCCATTGTGGAGTCTGCCACGCATTTCTGCTTGACACTCCTCCATACAATGGCTCCACCTCCCAAAGTAAACACAAAACCTAAGGTAGACTTACTGTTATCCCTATCTGATTGGAAGTCGGAATCCGTGTAACCCACAGGGAGTAATTGGTATGCCTGGTAAACTAGCATATAATCCCTAGTCCTTCTCAGGTACTTCAATACATGCTTTACCGCAGTCCAATGTCCCTGTCCTGGATTACTCTGATATCTGCTGACCATACCCACGTCATAGCAGATATCTGGTCTCGTACATAGCATCGCATACATGAGGCTTCCTACCGCCGAAGCATAAGGAACCGCCTTCATCTCCTCTATCTCCTCAGATGTTTTAGGACACATCTCCTTAGATAAAGGAACTCCATGCCTGAAAGGTAGAAAACCCTTCTTGGAGTTCTTCATGCTAAAATGATCCATAATCGTGTCTATGTATGAAGCTTGGGATAAGCACAACATCCTTTTCCTGCGATCCCCTATAACCTTGATCCCAAGGATGTGTCCCACCTCTCCCAAATCCTTTATATCAAACTGTTTGGACAACCATACCCTTACATCCGATAACATCTTGATATTGTTTCCAATCAACAAAATGTCATCTACGTATAGTACAAGAAATACCACTACGTTTCCGTCACATCTCTTGTATACACAAGACTCATCTGGACTTTGAATAAATCCATAAGACTGGATTATCTCATCAAAGCGGATGTTCCAAGACCTCGAAGCTTGCTTCAATCCATAAATGGACTGATTAAGCTTACACACAAACTTTGCCTTTAGCAATGAATCCCTCTGGTTGCTTCATATAGATATTTTCCTCAAGACTTCCATTAAGGAAAGCTGTCTTGACATCCATCTACCACACCTCATAATCCATATGAGCTGCTATACATAAGAGAATCCGGATAGACTTAAGCATGACTACCGGCAAAAAGGTCTCCTCATAATTGATACCCTTTTTCTGAGTATACCCCTTCGCAACAAGCCTTGCTTTGAAGGTCTCAACCTTCCCATCTATTCCTCTCTTTCTCTTGTAGATCCACTTGCATCCAATGGTTTTTACACCATCGGGTGGTTCTACTAGCTCCCAGACCTGATTTGAATCCATAGATTCAATCTCGGTATTCATTGCACTTTGCCAAGATGCTGCATCTATATCTTGGATTGCCTCGTCATATGTCTAGGGATCAGGTTCATGTTCGCCAGGGACCAAATCAGAAGATTCTCCCAAGAACATGAATCTATTAGGTTGTCTCACAACCCTCCCACTACGACGAGGCATCACCTGTGTATCCTCTATGACATGCTGTGCAGTGACATGTGGTATATCTTCTTGTACCGGTGGTACTAAAGAAGTGACTTCCCCTTTTAATTCCTCCAGAACAATTTTACTCTTGGGCTTGTGGCCTATCACATAGTCTTCCTCTAGAAATCTGACGTTCGTGCTAACGATCACCCTCTGATCTCTAGGACTATAAAACAAACCACCCTTCGTTCCTCTAGGATAGCCAACGAAAATGCATACTTCTGAACGAGGTTCCAACTTACCAGCATCTGCCTTTAGCACATGTGTTGGACTCCCCCATATCCGAATATGTCTTAGACTAGGCTTTCGCCCAGTCCACAATTCTGTGGGAGTAGAAGGCACTGATTTAGATAGAACTAAGTTCAGAATGTACACCGCCGTATCTAGAGCATATCCCCAGAACGAATCTAGCAACTCAAAATAACTCATCATCGATCTAACCATCTCCATAAGAGTCCTATTCCTTCGCTCTATTACACCATTCTACTGGGGTGTGCCAGGTGCAGTCAATTGGGATTGAATCCCAGCCTCTGATAGGTAATTCCTAAACTCTCCCAAGAGGTACTCGCCACCACGATCAGATCGTAGTGTCTTGATACTTTTACCTTGACGTTTCTCCACATCAGCCTTGAATTCTTTGAACTTGTCAAAGCATTCAGACTTGCGGCGCATTAGGTAAATGTATCCATATCTCGAGTAATCGTCTATAAAAGAGATGAAATACTCGAAACCACCTCTAGCCTGGATAGACATAGGACCACACAAATCAGAATGAACCAATTCTAACACATCTTTGGCTCTATCGTCTATAAAGGTTTCTTCTTCTTCTTGCCTTTCGGCTTAGAAGTAGAAACCTTTTGGGTCACCAAAGCATGTGCCTGAGCACTCTGACAAAATATCCCCTCTGCCGCCTGGAGTTCTGTCAGAAGTTCCGCCAACGAATACAACCTCTTGTCCATGTTGTAGTTCAGGCGAAACTACTCAAAACTCCTAGGTAGAGACTGGAGTATGATATCGATTTGGGTTTCTCCATCGATCTCAGCTCCAAGGACCTCCAGCTCATTCAAATGAGCCATCATCTTGAGAACATGATCCCTTACGGGTGTTCCCTCGATCATGGTGGTCGTCATCAAGTTTCTCATGGTTTCTTGCCTCGCAGCCCGATTCTGGTGTCCAAAAAGCTCTTTGAGATTGAGCATCATGTCATAAGTTGTGGGCATGGCTTGATGCTGATGTTGCAATACATTTGACATAGATGCCAAAATGTAACACCGCGCTATCTCATAGGCCTTTACCCACTTCTTATAACTCTCTCTCCTTTTCCCCAGAATCTTCTGCAGGCTTAGGAGGGCACTCTTCGAGGAGTACATATTTGTATTCCTCAGCAGTCAAGACAATGTCTAGATTCCTCTTCCAATCAACATAGTTGGGTCCAGTAAGTTTGTTCTCTTTCAGTATCATAGCAAGTGGGTTGAAAGTTATTTTGAAAGAAAACCTAAGAATCACATAAATCAAAACATTAGATTTCAAAAAATTATTGATCCTCAAACAATAAAATTTTAAAATCAACCAACACCTCAAAACACCGAGAATATCGTATGCCACGATAGTGTGGACGTATATGAATTCTACATTTGTAAGAGGAGGTTTTACCCATTAATTTTACTATCTTGTCAACCGAACTTTTTGACAAGTAAAATTAATAGTTGGTTGCTCTTTGGCCCTACAAATAAAAGCAGTGACTCCGATAGGGAGGATACTTATATTTGTATCTAAGTGTTCACCATTACTCGGTACCAAGGTAATCATCTCAGGTTATGTGTCTTCTGATGGAGAAGTACACACGCTCTTTAATAATTTCCTATAACCATATTCGACCTTGTGATCTACAAACAAACTCATCCGATGTGGAGGAAGGTACTCAGAGCCGACACGCAAGTTTGTTTGCATCACTTGTCAAATCATAATGGAGGCCGTGGGAATTTATAAAAATTTCCCTTTCCCACTTAGTAATTTGAAATTGAGGAATTTTCCTAGCCTACGTCATGCATATCAAACAAAAAGCAATAAATATGAAAAATAAATTATTTTCCAACTATTATGGCTTTTGTCTTCAATATGTCTCCCGTCGCATCGCCTTCTCGTCCGCTCCTCCTACGCCATGTACGAGCCATCCGGAGATCCGAGCCGAGACTAAAATATATTTTAATTTACATCCATCGATCCTATACTCCACGAGGGAGTGTACATGAAATCTAGATCGAAAGTAAACTAAAATAAAAAGAGTGGCTAAACAATGTCGTATCTAATTTATAAAAAATTAAATACTTGCCTCGTCAACCCCGAGGATTCAACAAAATAAATATTTACACACATACAATCACATACACACAAATGGTCATAATAGTCGGATCTTATGTCTGCAACCAAAGAGTTAACCTACGCATATTCTACTATTATCCGACACATATAATATATGAAAAGTGCATAAAAATTAACCAAATCCTAAACACACAAAATTGGAAACCTTGGCTCTGATACCAATTGAAGGTTTGGTTTCATTGATCCGTGAGAGAAAACTTCGCTTCCCACTTCACCTCGGTTGTTTGTTCATGGCGATCCCATCGATGTCCCCGGATTAAAAAAAATTTAATCCTAGACAAAAGGGATTACTCAAACAACCAAGTTATCGTCGTGTTATTCGTTTAGAGAGGCCACTTGAACAAACTTGTTGTTCAAGCGACCAACCTCTATTCTACGAGTAGCTGCGGAATAGACGATGTCCGGATCGCCAACTTTCATATTTATGTTTAGGATCCAAGTATTATTTAGCCACAAATAGATTATATCATGCTCATAATTGAAAAACAAAAATAAACATGTTACAAAAGAGAATAGAGAATCGATATACCTCTCGATCTTCTAATGTATGACCTTCCTCCTTTCGGACGTCGTGTGGGCGACGATCTACCAAAAGTTGAAGCTCCTAGATCGCCAATCTTCCTTCCTTGCTCGTTTCGAGTAAGAGGAAGAATAGAAACAAGGCTCTTTTCCTTCTTTCAACCAACCAACAACCTCCAAGGATGGAGCTTGCCACCGGCCAAGAAGGAAGAGGAGATTAATGGTTGTCGGCCAAAAGATTCAAGGGAGGACCCTAAGCCTTTGTTCCACCGGCCAAGGAGAAGGAGAGGACCTACTTTGGATGCCGGCCAAGAGATGGAAAGGCTTCAATGGGCGCCGGCAGCTTGAGGAAGAAGAAGAAGGCAAGGAAAAACTTTCCTTATTAGGTGTCGCCAAGCCCAAACCCTAGCTCCAAGCTCTTGCCACCAACCTCCAAATACCCTAGCTTCTCTTCATTATCTCCATGCCAACCCCTTATTCTCCTTTTATAGAGTTAGGGATAAGCCTCCTTTTAATCTCCACCATTGGTTCTAGGGATTTAATCTCAACCGTCGGATCTAGAGATTTAATCTCAACCGTCGGATCTTAGAGATTTAATCTCTACCTTTGGCTCTAGAGTTTTGTTTCTATCCATTGGATCTAAGCTTCATGAGGTGTTAATAGGATACATTAGGGACCATGAGGAGGAGTTGGATCTTGGCCACCCATGGATCAAGCCCACATAAAGTCCGATCCATTAATGATAATCCAATCCACTAAAGGATTATCATTGATCTACCTCACCAACCCCCATAAGTTAATATGGGCTCCATATATTATTTATACATTTTCTCCCCATGTTTAAGATCTCGAATGTGCGTCGATTAATTAATTTACTGACCATTAATTAATCAACTGTTGGAATGTATACTGAAAGCCTAGCCCTTTCTCTATGAACATTTTATTTTGAAATAAGAATCACATGATCATTGTTTGTATTTTATATATTCATTATATATGTGTGCATATTGTCTAATATTTTACATTGTAGATAACATGGTGCTTGGTGTGGCACAGAAGATCATGTTATCAGTACCTTGTAAAATATAAGTAAGGGCTCACAACCAAGATGGTTTTGGACAAACCATTGGCATGGTTGTAGTGTAGCTCGGTATTGTTTTATCTTGAACATAGAGTTACACTAGTACACTTAGGTGTATTGAGCAGGACCGACATAGAGGTGATTCAATTTAGTGCTGACTACATAATTGAATCGGACCTCGGATATTATATTGTACATGCTCTTAATCCCGATATAATAACGGGCACATGTACTTAGTATTTATTTCTTTGATTTACCAATGGGTGAGATTTAGATGGATTAAATCAATATGCCCGGTAAGTTGGGAAATAATATTATTTACATGGTGTGCCGTTGATTATAGGAGGAAACCGTGTCCTATATATTAGGTTGATGATGTCCCCTTGAGGAGCTCATAAGGTTCATCATGTAAACCCAGCTGGTTGACTTAGTCAACATGATGATAAGGTTGAGTGGTACTACTCGAGGAGTTAGATGTTGATTAATTGATGGTCAGTAAATCAATTAATTGACGGACATTCGATATCTTAAACATGGGGAGATTAATGTACAAATAATATATGGAGCCCATATTGATTTATGGGGGTTGGTGAGGTAGTTCAATGATGATCCTCTAGTGGAATGGAACATCATTGATGGATCAAGTTTGTGTGGTTCCGATCCATCGGGTGGCCGAGACCCAACTCCTCCTTATGGTCCCTATCGTAGCCTAATATAATCCTTGTGAAGTCTAGATCCAAGAATGTAAAACAAAACCTAGAACCAACGGTTGGATTAAATCCATAGATCCGATGGTTAGGATGAAACCCTAGAACCAACGGTTGGATTAAATCCATAGATCCGATGGTTAGGATGAAACCCTAGAACCAACGGTTGGATTAAGTCCATAGATCCGATGGTTAGGATGAAACCCTAGAACCAACGGTTGGATTAAGTCCATAGATCCGATGGTTAGGATGAAACCCTAGAACCAACGGTTGGATTAAATCCATAGATCCGATGGTTAGGATGAAACCCTAGAACCAACGGTTGGATTAAGACCATAGATCCGATGGTTAGGATGAAACCCTAGAATCGACGGTTGGGATGAAATCCTAGATCCTATGGTTGGGATGAAATCCTAGATCCAACGGTTGGGATCAAATCCCTAGAACCGACGGTGGAGATTAAATCCCTAGAACCGACGGTGGAGATTAAATCCCTAGATCCGACGGTGGAGATTAGAGGAGGCTTAAGCCTAAATTCTAGAATTAGGGTTTGGCTCATCCTTGGTTGGGCGGCAACAAATCTTAAAAGGGATAAGGTTGGTTGGGCGGCAAGAATATAGGAGTTAGTTCCTATATTTTAGGCTAACCAACTTTCTCCTAAATTCTATAAATAAAGGCTTAGGCATTGGGCGTAAAAAGGTTTTTGGATTGGAGAATTAGGGTTTGGCTCATCCAAGAGTTAAGGCAACAAACCCTAGAGGAGCTAGGGTTTTGGGCGGTTAAGAAAGTGGGTGGCAAGGTGATTGTTCTCCCTAAGGTTTTGGCACGCCCTCTTTCCCTTCTCATCCTTGGCGTTCTCTTCTTCCTCCTCTCTTGCTCCTTGGTGGCCGCGGATCTCCAACAATTGGTGGCTGCTTCTCCAACATCTAGGTGGCGCGGCAACAATACAACAAGTTGGCCAAGACTCATCCAATCGCTCTCGCCAGCTTGCATCAAACTCTCTTGTTTGGTGGCCGGTTCTAGAAAGGAAAGGTTTTGGTGGTTCTTCTCTTTGTTCGCAGCGGACAAGGAAGAGAAGAACGTGATCTAGAAGGCTTCTACTCATGGAGGATCTTCGTCCACACGTCGTCCACGAGAAGGATAGGACATACGGTAGAAGATCGTAAGGTATAAAGTTTTATAACTTTAATTTCAGATCTGAGCATGTTCTTATATATGATGATTATACATGTGTGTATATGAATATATATTGTATAATCATGGACCCCGAAGACAAACACAAAAACCGGCGATCCGTCCGTCGTCTCTTCCGCGGCTAACCAACTAGAAGAGTTGTGTTGCTTGAACGACTAGTTTGTTCAAGCGACCACTCGAGTTGTTAGCACGACGACGAATAGGTGTTGCTAAGGAAGCTCATCCCATCCGGATTGATCCTTTCATTAGTGAAAAAAAAAAATTAATCCGGGGACATGGGAGCCAATGAGCCTCCGAAGCGACATTCCATTGGATCTAAGCTTCATGAGGTGTTAATAGGATACATTAGGGACCATGAGGAGGAGTTGGATCTTGGCCACCCATGGATCAAGCCCACATAAAGTCCGATCCATTAATGATAATCCAATCCACTAAAGGATTATCATTGATCTACCTCACCAACCCCCATAAGTTAATATGGGCTCCATATATTATTTATACATTTTCTCCCCATGTTTAAGATCTCGAATGTGCGTCGATTAATTAATTTACTGACCATTAATTAATCAACATCTAACTCCATGAGTAGTACCACTCAACCTTTTCATCATGCCGGACCAAGTCCACCTGCAGGGTTTACATGATGAACCTTATGAGCTCCTCAAGGGGACATCATCATCCTAATATATAGGGCATGATTTCCTCCTATAATCAACGACACACCATATAAATAATATCATTTTCCAACTTACCGAGCCTATCGATTTAATCTATAAATCTCTCCCATTGGTAAATCAAAGAGATGAATACTAAGTATATGTGCCCGTTATTATATCGGGATTAAGAGCATGTACAAAATAATATCTGAGGTCCGATTCGATTATGTAGTCAGCAATAAATCGAATCACCTCTAAGTCGGTCCTGCTCAATACACACAAAGTGCACTTGTGTGATTCTATGGTCAAGACAAACCAATACCAAATCACACTACAACCATTCCGATGGTTTATCCAAAGTCATCTCGATTGTAATCCTTTACTTATACTTTACAAGGAGCCGATAACATGATCTTCCGTGTGATACCACATATCATGTTATCTACAATGTAATGTATTAGACAATATACATAACTATAAAAATATGCAAACAATGATTATGTGATTCTTATTTCAAAATAAAGATGTTCATACAAAAGATAGACTTTTCAGTATACATCCCAACATAGGGTTGGTTTACGACTGGAGTGTTGATATTGTAGTGACATGATGTCATACAATTATCATTGTCATTGTGATGATTTTTATATCATCAGTGTAGAGCAAAGAGGATGCAGGTGTGTAGGGACGACAATTTCATACTTTGTATGAATTTTATGAGTTTTGATTATATTGATAGACTATTTAACAAATTAGTCGTCCATGGATGTGAGAATCGTGTATTCTGGACACAATTGAATCAGTTTGTGGTTGTTGGAGTTGCGTAACTTAGCCACTATTGATTGTGGTAGTTGGAGTTGCACACTCGACCACCGTAGATGGTGGTTTCCTTGTATAGATTTGGTTATTACTGCAGATGTGGATAGGATACTTTTAAGCGTTAGTATATCACTGACTTGTTTGATCAGGAAGGTGATAGAATTTATTTGATCGGAAGCCTGTGAAACTAGTTTTCAAGGCTCAGTCAATGGTTGACTTTTTCATCAGTGTTAGTTAATCCTTTCGATGTGGATGGAAGGATGTTGTACATAGATGCATCATTCCAAGTAACGGAGCGATCCTGATGCAATTGAATGAGACGTATCTCATGCTTACGCCAATTGAGGAACTACGAGATAAGCTGTCATATACATGACGTGACTTTAGTATCTTGATTTGTGGATGAATGGAGCAGGAGTGCTCATGGGATTTTGACTAGCTACTGGGTAGCTACTATAGAATTGCTGAACGTGAACAGTTGCAACAAGTGAGATTGGTCGCTATAGTCTTTCATGCACTTACAGAGTGTGTGGTGGAGTGGATTTTTGGATGGTAGATGGACTTCTCTTGTGAGAAGATAATTTCCCATCTCTAATATGGATATATGTTCCGGACATGCATCCACTTAAGAAAAAGTTGCTACAGGAGGCACATTATTTGAGATTTGCTATACATCTTGGTGGTACTTGGATGTACCGAGATTTGAAACGCTTATACTGGTGGAACAGTATAAAAGAGATAGTTCAGACTTGGTTGCTTGATGTTCAGTATGCCAGCGAGTAAAGGCTGAACATCAGAAACCCGTTGGGTTGCTCTAGGAAATTTCGATTCCGGAATGGAAGTGAGAGCATATCCCGATGGATTTTCGTTGTGGGATTACCTAGAACCTGTAAAAGGCATGATACGATTTGGGTGATCGTGGATCAATTAATCAAATCCACCCATTTTCTTCCTATTCATGGGATGGACTCATTGGATCATCTGGCGGAGTTGTACTATCGAGAGATTATCAGATTTCACAGAGTGCCTTTGGGTATTATATCTAATAGAGACCCGCGATTTACCTCGCGATTTTGGTAGAGTTTGCATCAGACCATAGGCATAGAACTTCGACTCAGTACAACATTTCATCCGCAGACTGATGGTTAGTCTGAGCGTATCATTTAGACATTGGAGGATCTATTGAGATCTTGTGTCATGGATTTCATAAGCAGTTAGAAGGACCACATTCATTTAGTGGAAGCAGTCTCTAATAACAGCTGCCACACTCCTATTCTGATGGCTCCATTCGAGGCCTTGTACGGCAGACCCTGCAGATCTCCTGAGTGGTGGGAGGAAGATAGGGAATGATAGCTATTGGGGCCACAGAGTATCTAACATGATGCAGAGCTGGTGCGCATTATCAGATGATGGTTATTAGAGGCACAGGATCGATAGAAGAGTTACGCAGATTGGAGGCGAAGGCCTTTGGAATTCTCAATTGGGGATTAGGTATTTCTGCGTGTTTCACCTACGAAAGGGGTGAAACAATTTGGGCAAAAAGGGAAATTAGTTCCACGCTGTATTGGCCCATTTGAGATATTGGCGTGGATTGGAGGTGTAGCTTACCGGTTGACTTTACCTCCGAAATTGGCAGGTGTTCACAATGTATTTCATGTTTCTATGCTGAGGAAATACATGTCGCATGTTGATCACATTCTGAAGGAGGTAGCAATTCCACTTCAGCCTAATGCGACTTACGAGGAGATTTTAGGGCGGATCCTAGGTCACAAGGAGCGACAGTGGTGGAACAAAACCATCCGACTCGTAAAGGTTGGATGACAACATCATACCGATGAGGAGGCTACGTGGGAGCTGGAAGATACTATTCGAGCTCCATACTCTCATCTGTTCACTTGAGGAATGTATGTGGTTCTTTCGGAAACTTGCTTAAAGTAATTTTTGCATGTTAGTACGAAATTTGGGGACCAAATTTTTGTTAGTGGGGGAGAATGTAAAATACCGAAAAAAAATAAAATAATAATAATAATAAATAATAATAACAATAATAAAATAATGCTTGTTAACTAGGAAAATACCCTATGGAATTTTCCTGGACTTAAATGGAAATTTCTATGGCTGTTGCGGGGAAAGATTTAATAGGCTTTGGGAAAGCCTGTTTGGGTCATCTACTTATGAGGGGTTAATAGAGTTTAATTGACCTAAGTTTAAATATAAAACCCTAAATTAAATGGATGGATAAGAGTCGGTGTAAGCCCGAACCCAACCCGTTTGTTGCAAACTCAATCCGTTTGTGAAACCCAACCCGTTTACCCGTTCCTTTATTTCCCCGCCGATTTCATTACTTGCGCCGAACATTTCTCTTCCCATTCGCGACTCTTCCCTTCCGAAAGGGTGACCCTTCTCTTCTTCGCTGCGATATAGTGACTGCTCACTACTGACGACCTCTTGGTGGGAAAACTGACCGGAGGGGAAGGAGGTCGACGACGCCCTTGCTCCTCCGCGTTCCAGCAACTGTCTGTGGTGCCGTCGGGTGGGAGAGCCAGCTGGAGTGGAGGGCTCGACATGGGCTTCTTTCTGTCGGATTTTGGGAGTTTCCCTTCTAGTCGAGTGTCGTCGGAGCGAGGTAAGAACCAAATTTGCCTTACCTTGGACGAGATTTTGGTGCTACGGTGGTTTTCGTTTGCTGAAATCCCTCTGTGAATTGGGCAGGGTTTTGGGCCAGTGAACTGAGGATGGGAAGAAGGGATGGTTGCCGAGGGATTTGGGGCAGGTAAGTGGGATATAATTTCCTCTTGGCATATGTCAATTTCTGTGAATTTCGGTTGGTGTTTTCTGTTCTTTGAATCGTCTCCTGATCTAGAGCACAGCTAAGGTTGTGTGATTCGAGGGTGAATTTCCCTTCGGTGTTGGACTATTCGATGATCATAGCTGGATCTCTTTATCATGTTCGATTGATTCCGACAGCAATGATCGCCACGGGACTGAAGCCGAAAGCGACAAATTCATTGCCTTGTTGTCACCGTGCCCAATTGAGGTGAGATCAATCTCATTGTGAGTTCAATCAGTGGTCACCGTGCACTCTTCTTCGCTGTGGGTAATGATTTTATTGTCGAATTGCTTCTGATTCATTTTCTAGGTTTTGGTAATATCTTAGCCTTTGTTCTGTTTCTTGAATGGTGGATGCAAGGAGCAGATTCAAGAAGGGTTGCGATGTATTTTAGACGATGAAGACGATGTAAGATTTGTTTTTCCTATTCAAATGGGTTGTGCAGATTTGTTACACTAAGTTGGATTAAGAAGTTTATGGTTTCTACAATTACAGATTTGTGAGGAGCCTTGTGAATCCAATTGGGCTATTCAAATTGAACGTTTGAGGTAAGTTCATATTTGAATAGTTGCAAATG
The DNA here is from genome assembly GCA_025175895.1 of Wurfbainia villosa. Lineage (NCBI taxonomy): Eukaryota > Viridiplantae > Streptophyta > Magnoliopsida > Zingiberales > Zingiberaceae > Wurfbainia > Wurfbainia villosa. The sequence goes on from CM045990.1 coordinate 38,033,193, forward strand.
CTTATCGTTTGATAGGTTATTAGTTAATCTAAGTTTGATGGATGCTACTTTCAGTTTGGCTATGGATTTGGAGTTGATACCTTACTATTGGGTCAGGAGGTTTTGTGATTTAGCTGGATTAGGTGAGTTTTGACCTGATCATGCTATAGAGTGCGACAGTAATATCGTTCTATGATCCTTGTTATAGGGGGTGGATGGTGGATTTGCATGTTGTATTTTGACAAAGAATTTATTCAGAATAAAGGGATTCATAACTAATTACTTGTATAATTAGTGAGATCAAAAGGTAGGATGAATAACTATCATCTTAGAGATGACCGGAAATTATATGAATCCATAAAGGGAAATGATTAGTAGGGGTTAACTGATCAGAGCTTAGGGTTATGCTAGAGATCTATTATGTTGCAGGATTTTGATTCGAGATAGTCTTGGACATGAAGACTATCGACATAGACTACATAGCAGGTGGATAATTTCTTACCCTGGTCAGTAGTTGTTGTTGCATACAGATTTAGATGTATGATCATATTACCTTGACTCCACTCTTATTATTTCTTGTGCTTGATACTTTGTCTTTGGCTATATATGCACTATTGTTGTTATCACATATTTCCTCATCATGATTAGGAGTTACAGATGTGATGTAAGTAAACCTATAAATGCTTAGTATGTGTAAATAGTGGAGTACGGATGATGACCTGATTTGTAAATTGGATAAAAGGGCATCCGTGGGTAAGTAATTAAGGTCCTGAACGTAGGATTGATTCCAACACCCTTATGTTGCATGTTTACTCCCGATCAGGTGTTGTGTAATGGTCAAGTGAATTGTGATTAGTGTGTCGCTTTGGACCGGTGGTCCTAGCTTATTATGATCAGTTGAGTATGACTCTCTACAGGATAAAGAGTGCGTCGCTCAGATTGGTATGACTCTCTACAGGATAGAGAGAATTATGATCAGTAGAGTATGACTCTCTGCAGGATAGAGAGTGCGTTGATCAGACTGATACGACTCTCTATAGAATAGAGAGTCTGTGGTGGATGTCTGTATGTGTGACTGTGCATTCGTGTCATTTGCATGCATGCTGATGACATAGTCTCCCTTGTGGTTGAGAGGGTAATCAGTCATCCTGCCTCCTAGGTTACTCATGGAGGAGTAACTAGTGTGAGGGCAGAGCATTTGTTGTGCCGCACTTTTCCATTATAGACGGTGGTAGTTGGAGTTTCGTGCATTTGTCTTGGGTGTGTGGCACTTGACCACTCATAGGTAGTGTCAGTCGGAGTGGCCAGCAGTAGGGACCCCCGTTGTGCAGCTAGTTCTTTACGCTCATATGCTACTCGTTCATACTGCCCACTTGGCCACTCTAGAGAAGTGGTTGGTGTTGAGTTGATACAATTGTCATGTCATGCCACCTAGGCCACACTGGCGTCGTGGTAGCGAGTAGGGGTGTGTAGGCATGACCATGCATGCTGCATTGTCGCATCTTATGACGTTTTGTCTATATATATACATATATAGATGAAGTCTATATTTATATGCTTAATGTGATGTTGCATTTGATTGTACTATGTTTGCAGCATTTGATTGTACATCATCTTCATACATGCCACTCGCATCTGTTATACTATTGTGTCGGATACCTGTATACTAGTTGGACAGACCATTAGATACCTTTGACTTGCATCATGATTATAGTGAGAGTTAATATTACTCTTCATGTTATATATATTGTGGATATATGCTCAGGCTGGATCAGAGTAGCGTAGAGGACTTTCATGTATGTTTGCATTTTACGTTGTTTATTTGGTTAGATGGTATATGTATGTATTTATATACTATGCTGGTATACCTGATGTACCTGTAGGTTATTGTTGAATTACATGTGATATTTGATATATATACATGTTCTTTCATATTACCGTTGAGTTATACTCACTACCACAGACCTTGGGTTTTTCTGTCACCCAGGTAGCAGGTAGAAGTCTTCGTGACGGCTTGGAGTATCGCCGGCTGGCATCGTCTCATCTCAACTCCGAGGGTCCGAGCTTTTGGAATTTATCATTGGTGTTTCGATATGTCTTTGATTTCATGTGATGATTTGTAGTGTTGGACACTATTGTTGTTGTACCATGCTTTCTGGTTTTGTTACGGCATTTTCTTAGTTTGGTGTTAGTCATAACGGTATGCATGGTGTGTGGTTGTATTATAGTTGTGTTAGTTCCGCTGTGTTTTGTTATGTTGTATGTTTACATGTGCATATGTTATGTTTATTGTGGGCCCAAGGGTCTTGTATAAAGAGGATATATTGCCACGTACAGGGGAGATGCTGTCCGTTTGATTTTCGGTTCGGCATACTGATAACTACCATTTTGTTGTATTATTTTGGTCCTTAATATCATCGTTTTAATCCTCTCATGTGTTTAATTGTTGATTATTTGCATATTTTATGAGTTGGATCATCTTTTGGACCTAATTGTAAATTCTCCTATATTTTGGACTTATATGCAAAACTTATCTTTATTTGTAGGAGATCGAGATGAGCCACTGGACTAGACTCAAGTTGGATCAAATATGGCTTCATCTGGGGTCATAATGGGAAATTCAAGTTGACTTAATCTGAGCCTTTCATTCAGATCAGAGACAATTAAATCAAGGGATCAGATCTGAGCATTATGGACTGTCCGATGGAAGTAGCTGATTCTGATCCATCCATCTGGATCTAGAGTGATCCGGCCCATACATTAAGATCTACACATCTTGGTCATTCATTCGGACCGTTGGATCTCGATTCTCCCTTCAGAGTTATCAGATTCGGCCATCCAGAGTTAAATTGATTACCACCGTTGGATGGAGCAGCTTAATTAAGCAAATAATGGATGCATCAAACACTAGCTTAATTGGACGGCTTGGATTAAAAGGGTTTGGATCAGACGGTCAAGCCAAATCACTCAAGTTTTCCCGAATCGCGCAACATCTTCATCGCGAGCACAATTCTTCTTCTTCCCAAATCGCGCGACTGCCGGCGGCTCTCTTTCACGCCATCAGCCCGAAGCACCGCCGACCGTTCCCTTCCTCCACCAAGGTCAGCGATGGTGTTTCCTATTTCCTCATCTTCTCCGCGCAGCTTCTTCCTCCTCTCCAACGCGCGACGGCGAGCGGCAGTCCACCCCATTCCGACGATGGTTCCGGCAGCTTCTCATCGACTGCCCCTTCATCTCTCTCCATCCAAAGTGTTCTTATTTCCGACGGAGCTTCGTTCTGAGGTTGGGCAGACGGCTAGCTTCACCGGAGAGGGATTTTCGTCCATCTTCACCAGCGCTTATCAGATGCCTCACCACCGGAGCTGAGATACCCCAGCTGGACATGGTCGCAGAAGGTTGGGGGTGACCTACTACTGTCGTGGTAGCGACATCATCTATTTCCAGTTTTCGACAGTTGTAATTCTTCCGATTCTGTGGAAAAACCCTATTTCCAGCATCGGTGAAGGCTTGTAGACGATCACAACACTAGTTCCTTCCATTGTCGCGGCCGTGATATGTGACGCTCCGCTTCCCACATTCATCCACCCGCTGCCGTGGTAGCGGCAGTCCCGCATCGATCACCTGTGCTGTGATCCATTCCACCAATTCCAGCTTTCGTCGGAGGATTATTCTGACGAGAGATCCGTGCCATTGAAGCCGTAGGAGTTGTCCAAATCTGTCGTGGGTAATCGGAGAGGGTGGTTCCTTTCCGGGAGTTGTGGACGAGAGTTGGTTAATTTTTAGTTTGTGGTTCATGCTGTGTTTTCATTTGTATTTGCACTTGTGTTTTCCTTCGTATTTGCACTTGTGTTTTCATTCGTATTTGCACTTGTGTTTTCATTTGTGTTATCACTGGTGTTCTTACATTGTGTTTGCATTAGTGTTTTCAATTGTGTTTTCGCTAGTGTTTTTAATATGTGCTTTCACCAGTGGCCTTGAATTGTGTTTTTACTAGTGTTTGTAATCTGTGTTTTCACTAGTGTTTTTAACTTGTGTTTTAATCTGCGGTTTACCTTGTATTTTATTCTATATTCTAACTTGTGTTTTAACTCGGGTCGTAGTTAGAGTTTTAATTGTGTTATGTTTGATTATGTTTAGTTTAGTTTCAGTTAATGTTTGACCAGTGTACCGTATAGTGACAGTGTAGTTCCTGGTTGAATTGCTTACTTTCCTTGCATTTAATTTTTCAGTGACTGTTTGATCACTGTACTGTATAGTGACAGTGTGGTGCTTGGTTGAATTGTTCACTTTTGTTTATTGACCACTGTGTCGTATAGTGACAGTGCGGTGCTTGGTTGAATTATTTTTTGTCTGTTAGTTTAGTTTTTCAGTGATTGTTTGATCACTGTGCCGTATAGTGACAGTGCGGTGCTTGGTTGAATTGCTCACATTTTTTTTTATCATTGTACCGTATAGTGACAATGCGGTGCGTGATTACTTACTTTTGCGCATTAGGATAGTTACTTGTTAATTGTTATTTGGTAGTTAGATTTACTTCCTGCAGATTTAATTTTCATGTCTGTTTATCAGAATTGTTTGGCCATTGCATCGTATAGTGACAGTGCGGTGCAAGGTTGAATCGTTATTGCATTAGGTTAGCTTTGAATAATTGTTTTGATAAATCGTAAAACCCCCCAGTGTTTACTTCTGTTTAAAAATAAATGTCCAGCCATTAGGTTCGTTGGGAGACGATCCGAGTCAGTGCTATACTGCATTAGTGTAGTTAGGGGGTTCGGTAAATAATTTTGTAACGGTACCACGACACACAATTCATCGTCTATCAAAATTTTGGCGCCGTTGTCGGGGACTTTAATGGTGTTCGTTTGTCTTTAAACTGTAGTTTGTTTGTTTGTTTTCTCTTTCTTTTGTTATTAGGGTCTTTCTTATCATTTCTATTTGTTTCTCATTGTATTTGTTTGTGTGGATGACTAGGTCTTCAGGCGATAATATACTTGAGTTTTATGCAGCAGTTTTTCTCTTCCCTCAAAGGCCCAGCCTAGGAAGGGGGTTGTTGAAGAAAAGGCTAGGGAATTCCAGGAGCTAGTAAATTCCCAAGTATGCCGAGGTTCTGAAAGATTTATGTATTCACAAGAAGAAGTTGAAATAATTTCTTGTAGATTTTTATATTCTTGATATGAAGGTAAAAGATACTGTAGTTCGGTTCAGTATTTTGGACGCTATGAGGCACCCGATGGAGGATCATTCTATTCTTAGCGTGGTTATAGCTGATGAGCTGGATTGCATGAACTTTATTTCTTAGTCTATTTTTTTCATTTGGATATCTCTGCACCTTCTACATTTTATTGTGAATTTATTGATTCTGATGTTGATAATGATTTATTGTTAGGACCTATCTGTGGGCCCTCTTTATTATAGACAGGGATATGGAATGTGTAGGGACTTGCACACTTCAGGTGACGCCCTAAGGATCACTTCCCTCAGATGTTTGTGAGAAATGTCATTTCATGGTCGAGCATGGGATAGTCTTAGGTCATATCATCTCTGTGCATGGTATTGAAGTAGATCTTGCTAAAATTTATGCTATATCTTCTTTATCTTACCCCGCTTCTGTGTGGGAAGTTTGTGCTTTTCTGGGTCGTGCATGTTTCTACAGATGTTTTATCAGAGACTTCAGTAAGATTGTCCTATCCTTGACCAACTTGTTGCAGAAGGAGGTGGTATTTCAGCTTGACTAGGATTGTGGTAGAGATCGAGTCCACCCCCATAGCAGATTCTTTTCCAGATGAGCAATTTTTTCACCTGTAGGGTAAGACACAATGGTATGCAAATCTTACTATTTATTTAGTTGATGTGTTATACCTTCACATTTTACTCATGCACAAGTCCAGAAATTGAAAAGTGATGCTAAGTATTATGTATGAGAGGATCTTTATCTTTGAAAATTTTGTAGTGATCAGATCATTAGACAATGTGAACTTGATTATGAGTTTCATTCCATACTTACTTATTTTTTGTCATTCTCTGGCTTGTGGGGGGGGGGGGCACTTTGGATCCCAAAGAACTACTAGAAAAGTTTTATAGTCTAGTTTGTATTGGCCCACCTTATTTCATGATGCCTCTGAATTCTACAAGTTTTGTTACCAATGTCAATGAACAAGGAATATAGGACATAAAAATGAAATGCCTCAATAATCCTTGTTATTCTGTGAGATTTTCGATGTTTGGGGCATTGATTTTATGGGTCTGTGTCCTATATTTTTTGGATTTCCATATTTTCTTTTGGCAGTTGATTATGTTTCTAAATGGGTGGAGGTCATCCCCACCATGACTGATGATTCTCTAGTTGTTGTGGATTTTGTTAGGTCTCACATATTTTATAGATTTGGAGTACCCAGGGCGATCATTAGTGATCAAGGGTCTCACTTTCGTAATAGACGCAGGCCATTTTAAGCAAAGAGATCAAGTCTATACTGGAGAATACAGTGGGGCCAGACATGATGATGCTTCTTCTCTGACTTGAAAGGGGAGTGTGTTTTGTATGGGTTGATTTCTTATTTGCCTGTTTACCTAGGTTTTTTTATTTATTGTTGAGTCAAATAATATTCCCTATGCATGCCTTAGTATCATTTCAGAGGTGATAAAAATTAGTTAAGTTTAATCATCAAATTGTGGATTTTTGTGTATAATAGGAGACTTCACTTGCATGCAGTCACTTGTTATGATAGTGAACTTTTTATTAATAGACTAAGCTTGATGTTTTATTCACCTAGTGAGGTTGCAAGCCATTTTTATCATTTACCCACTTTCGTGTGATAACACATGTGATCCTTGTTACTCTAGAACTTGCTTTGAGTATTTTCAAAACTGAAGTAACATTTACTTGCATGAATATGATAAAGGATTTCATTCTTGGATTCTTTTTCTGACTTGGTTTGCTTGTCTAATCCACGTGATACTTATTCCATATCTTACTTATCATATCTCTTCATTTGCTATCCATTGTCTTTGTGTCTTTGTGGATTATCTTTTTCATATCTATTATTTTCCATGTTGGAGGAATAGTTTGATGGGTTGTATTGTCCGAGACGGACAAAATTTTTAAGTTTGGGGGAGGAGCTATATTATTTTTGTTGGAAACATGATATGGAAGGAATAGTTTCAGAGGTCACTAGTCCTAAGCTATATTTGCCTGTGATTAGTACTTGATTTTCTGAAAAAAAAAATGCGCCATTTATGTTTCTTTTGTAAAAAGAAAAGAAAAAAAACAAAAAAAATGTTCAATTGTAATGCAGGCAAATGGAATTGCAATGTGTTGGATAGAGTCATTTGATCCTGAATCCAATTTTAAAGTTTCCAATTGTCTTAGTCTCTTCCCATATTGCTGGTTACTGAGCATTTCATAGAGCAACTCAACAGGTTTATTTCTCAAATTCTTCTATTGTTTCCTGTTCATTATACCTTTGTCTTGTACTTCTCTTTGTATACTTTATCTGCAATTTACTTTTGATCTTGTTTCGATGCTTGATAAATCCTTTTGATTCATGTATGAGATGTATTGATAGCAGTAGAGAAGTAGATGATAAGCAAGCATATGGTAGTACAGGATTGCATGTTGTTTTGAGGGTACCCCACTCCTACGATCATCATGTGAGCATTAGTGCAATTATCCATTTTGGGAGGTTTTTGTATCAGGCTTGGTTTATTTGATTTGACTGTAAATCATCATACATGTTCACTGTTGTAGGAGTCGGATCTTTTGAATACCCTAGATCCGGACCAATTTAGTGATCCTAAGTAACTTATTTTTCCTATCTCTGAATTATTGATCTGGGTATTGTTTGGGGAAATGAATGATTGAGTCAGTGTTTCTTTATTTTTATTATGGCTTGGGACGCGCAAGAATAAGTGTGGGGGAGTTGATAACTACCATTTTATTGTATTATTTTGGTCCTTAATATCATCGTTTTAATCCTCTCGTGTGTTTAATTGTTGATTATTTGCATATTTTATGAGTTGGATCATCTTTTGAACTTAACTGTAAATTCTCCTATATTTTGGACTTATATGCAAAATTTGTCTTTATTTGTAGGAGATCGAGATGAGCCACTGGACTAGACTCAAGTTGGATCAAATATGGCTTCATCTGGGGTCATAATGGGAAATTCAAGTTGACTTAATCTGAGTCTTTCATTCAGATTAGAGACAATTAAATCAAGGGATAAGATCTGAGCATTATGGACCGTCTGATGAAAGTAGATGATTCTGAGCCATCCATCTAGATCTGGAGCGATCCGGCCCATACATTAAGATCTACATCTTGGTCGTTCATTCAGACCGTTGGATCTCGATTCTCCCTTCAGAGTTATCAGATCCGGCCATCCAGAGTTAAATTGATTGCCACCGTTGGATGGAGCAGCTTAATTAAGCAAATAATGGATGCATCAAACACTAGCTTAATTGGACGGCTTGGATTAAAAAGGTTTGGATCGGACGGTCACGCCAAATCACTCAAATTTTCCCGAATCGTGCAGCATCTTCATCACGAGCACAGTTCTTCTTCTTCCCAAATCGTGCGACTGTCGGCGGCTCTCTTTCACGCCATCTGCCCGAAGCACCGCCGGCCGTTCCCTTCCTCCACCAAGGCCGGTGGTGGCATTTCCTATTTCCTATTTCCTCATCTTCTCACCGCAGCTTCTTCCTCCTCTCCAACGCGCAGCGGCGAGCGGCAGCCCACCCCATTCCGGCGACGGTTCTGGCAGCTTCTCATCGGCTGCCCCTTCATCTCTCTCCATCCGAAGTGTCCTTATTTCCGACGAAGCTTCGTTCTAAGGTTGGGCAGACGGCTAGCTTCACCGGAGAGGGATTTTCGTCCATCTTCACTGGCGCTTATCAGATGCCTCACCACCGGAGCTGAGCTACCCCAGCTGGACATGGTCGTAGAAGGCTGGGGTGACCTGCTACTGCCGTGGTAGCGACAACATCTATTTCCAATTTTCGGTGGTTGTAATTCTTTCGATTCTGGGGCAAAACCCTATTTCCAACATCGGTGAAGGCTTGTAGACGATCACAACAGCAGTTCCTTCCATTTTCGCGACCGAGATACGTGTCGCTCCGCTTCCCGTATTCATCCACCGACTGCCATGGTAGCGGCAGTCCCGCATCCATCATCTGAGCTGTGATTCATTCCACCAATTCCAGCTTTCGTCGGAGGATTATTCTGACGAGAGATCCATGCCATTGAAGCCGTAGGAGTTGTCCAAATCTGTCGTGGGTAATCGGAGAGGGTGGTTCCTTTTTGAGAGTTGTGGACGAGAGTTGGTTAATTTTTAGTTTGTGGTTCATGCTGTGTTTTCATTTGTATTTGCACTTGTGTTTTCCTTCGTATTTGCACTTGTGTTTTCATTTGTGTTGTCACTGGTGTTCTTACATTGTGTTTGCATTAGTATTTTCAATTGTGTTTTCGCTAGTGTTTTTAATATGTGCTTTCACCAGTGGCCTTGAATTGTGTTTTTACTAGTGTTCGTAATCTGTGTTTTCACTAGTGTTTTTAACTTGTGTTTTAATCTGCGGTTTACCTTGTATTTTATTATGTATTCTAACTTGTGTTCTAACTCGGGTCGTAGTTAGAGTTTTAATTGTGTTATGTTTGATTATGTTTAGTTTAGTTTCAGTTAATGTTTGACCAGTGTACCGTATAGTGACAGTGTGATGCCTGGTTGAATTGCTTACTTTCTTTGCATTTAGTTTTTCAGTGAATGTTTGATCACTGTACCATATAGTGACACTGCGGTGCTTGGTTGAATTGTTCACCTTTATTTCTTGACCACTGTGTCGTATAGTGACAGTGCGGTACTTGGTTGAATTATTTTCTGTCTGTTAGTTTAGTTTTTCAGTGACTGTTTGATCACTGTGACGTATAGTGACAGTGCGGTGCTTGGTTGAATTGTTCACACTTATTTTTGATCATTGTACTGTATAGTGACAGTGCGGTGCGTGATTACTTACTTTTGCACATTAGGATAGTTACTTGTTAATTGTTATTTGGTAGTTAGATTTACTTCCTACAGATTTAATTTTCATGTCTATTTACCAGAATTGTTTGGCCATTGCATCATATAGTGACAGTGCGGTACAAGGTTGAATTGTTCTTGCATTAGGTTAGCTTTGAATAATTGTTTTGATAAATCATAAAAACCCCTAGTGTTTACTTCTGTTTAAAAACAAACGTCCAACTATTAGGTTCGTTGGGAGACGATCCGAGTCAGTGCTATACTGCATTAGTGTAGTTAGGGGGTTCGGTAAATAATTTTGTAATGGTACCACGACACACAATTCACCGTCTATCACATACTCTTTGGGCATGACAAAAGGGGATTGCCAGAGATCCAATCTCCGACAAGTAGGTCACTGTGGAGCGTGAAATAATGACCAAACGACCTTTCCACTCAAGGGACAACAAGCTGTCCGAAACTGGGCAGCTTGTGGCGGAGGAGTCGGTGCTGACCAAAGAAGATGGTCGGCTGGTCCTTGGTCACCAAAGCCAAGGGAGGATGGCCAGAGGGCTTCTGGCGGATGATGGTTGGCCGACGGCAAGGAGAAGGGGTGTCCACAACAAGTTGGGTGGTACCAATGGGTTGGGCGGCAACACCAAGGGAGGAGAAGAGGGAAAAAATGGCTAGGGTTTCCAAAATCTAAGTCGTCGTGAATAGGGTTCTCCCTCTAAACCCTTAAGCCATATTTTTATAGAGAATACATTCTCCTAATGGTTATTGGTTCATAACCAAAATTCATTAACCAGCTCCATTAACTTAAGTTAAAATAAACCAAACCGCGTTGGTCTATTTTAAGTTAATGAATCGAACCAATTTCGGTTCATTCATTTAAAACAAATCAAACCCTTTTGGTTTATTTTCCACCATTGAATTAGAACAAAATCGATTTGGTTCATCCATCATGTCTTCATAAGACTCAGCTCATTCATGCTTCCAATGTGACTGAAATAATTTCAAACTCACTCTTCGTTTGATCCAACCAAACCATGTCTCTCTCGATCTGAGAATCCTATTTTCAAGATCGTTTTAAATCCTTCGGATAACACTCGTAGTGCATGTGACCAAATAGATTCCCGATTTATGTTGGTCGTCTATAATTAACTATTAATCATAGAACAATCATGAGTGAAATCTAGCAGTACATCATGATCCCCAATTAATCAGAAAATCAACGGTTGATCCCAGAACGATTCTGAAACCCTTCAGCAGCTACATTGAATCGTGCCCCATTCCCTTCACTCATCTTATACCCACTTGGTTTAGGACATGGTCTATGTGTCAATCCCCACTAGGTTGACCATGTCACACCTAGCCCAAGTATTACTTCCTCGTCCTACGGATTCTAGTTACTGCATATGTATTCAAGAGTACCATGCTCTAAAAATGTAATGCTTTTGCCAAAGACTTTAGTAACAATTCAACGAGAGGCCATAGGGTATACATCTCCTCGTAATGAGTGGTGAATCCTCTATAGGCTATTCAAATACCTTCGGCTACTTTGACTTATATCCAATCATCCCGGGTCCACATCTCCTTAGAGATGCTTGTTTAAGATGTCAAAGCATAAGTCTACATAACCAAGATGACTTAAATACCGCAAGTCAAAGGAACATCACACTTGAGCTGTAGTAAGAACTTCATTGACATATCCATATATACAGAGAACCATATGAAGTCTTACAGCTAGTCACTCTAATAAACTAGTTACCATAACTAGCATCCACGGTTAACTCCGAACATCCCAATGTCTCCAACCAGTGAGAAATAACTGCTTGGATAAATCAAGGAGTATAACTCGTGCTAGTCTCAACAAAATTGATAGTGTTCGAATGCATCAATTCATCGACTAGAGATAATTCCAATACATCACAATTACACATGTAAAAATACTCACTAGTTGTGATCCAATCACAAATTCTCTCATGCTGTGAATCGTATTGCAGACATTCAGTAAATGAGTTTAAGATCTAATCAAATACATGAAAATATGTATACTCAAATAGTGAATCTTCATTTATCAAATAAATGGTACGACTATAAGGTGATTGCCTTAGGACATCTCTCATATATCACTAACACATATATCCAAAAGCAAAAGTGCATCACGTTCCTCTTAGTGGATCTTGTTGGAAAGTTTGGGTTGATAGAGTTTTTATAAAGAAGGTGGACCTAATTCGACCAAATGAAGAAATGTTTTTACTTGAGGATGCAATAGGAAGCACAGTTGCTTGGTTATTGAAGTTTATAATTTTGTATGACTGATATAGATTCTATAGCTTTGATTATATACTTTTTGTAGTAAGAAATCATATAAGTGAATTCCTGTTACTAGTTTGGATTATTTTTTCTAACTAAGTGAATTATTATTATTTTTAAGTGTGATGTTGATGGTTATCTCTGGTATATATTATAATTATTTTAGTTTTGATTTTATAATTGTGTATGTGATCTTATAATTCTGTGATATTTTTATGTGGAATTAAAATTGTGTGGTATTTGTGTATTGCATTATAATTATTTGAATTATAATTTTATAATTATTTGTGTTTGATATTATAATTGTGTGGAGTATTATAAATGTGTATTACACCTGTTAGGGCAATCAACCCAAGTATGTTATTGGTTTTGATGTGTGTGGCAAAGGGTTTAAATTAGGATGTTATGTATTTTGATGTGTGTGTTTAAATTGTGCAGGACTTAGTAAATTATGCATGGTTAGCTTGATGAAGCATTGGCGAGTTCATCATCTCATGGCTCGGGTCCTTGAGTCAGTGAAGGATGGCACGGGTAGAAGTCGTGAGCTTGGTGCATCCGAGGGACCACTGGACGAGGAGCAAATGGAGTGAAGCCAAAGGAAGCAGACTTCAGGGCAAGACACGAAGGATGGCACGGGAGAAGCAATGGACTTAGTGCATCTGAGGGGCATAGGCCGGATGAAGAGAGCTTCGGTGAGGGACTCCACGGGAGATGAGAGATTGAGCGATTGTAACTCGGATGGGGTAGCTCAAGTAGCTGAACTTGGCCAAGTGGCTAAGATCAAGTGTCAGATGCTCAAATATATTGTTTGAGATTTTACCTGATGGTCGGATGCTCAAACAACTTATTGTTTGAGATTTTACCCAATAACAGTCAACTGATATAGATATCAGTCGGCTGGTCCAAGTTGATTGCTTGTTGATTGGTGTCAACTAGGGTTTTGTGGTCCATTAGTCGACTGCCAAGGGATGACAGTCGACTGATATAGGTGGAAACGACCACAAAAGCGAGGCAGCTCGACCAGTGACTCAACTGCGCGAGCATCAGTCGACTACTAGGGTTTGGCAGTCGACTGATTGGCTATGCATTGGTTGAGATGCCAATGTGGATGAAGTCATTGTGAGATAACGGATACAGCAGCAGTCGACTACTGGCATGCAGCAGTCAACTGATGCATCCCCAATGTGAAGAAACCCTTCTTCTCTATAAAAAGAAGGGTTGGGGGCCTTGGAGAGGTTAATGCTTCCACTCTTAAGTGCTCTCTAAGTGCCCTAAACATTTTACTCTCCTCTTCCTTGTTTCTATCTCTATTTTATTATAATAGGGAGAGATTGTGTAAGAAGGTTTCTTCTCCACCTTGTTTGAGCAAAGGAGAAGCTTAGTGCATTGGTTGAGCAAGTGATTTGCTGAACGAATTACCCATGGATTAGCGGCAAAGGTGGTGAACAATGTTACATCATTTGTCTTAGCGTTTGCTCTTTATCTTTACTTTTGTCATTAGCTTAATTGTCTTTGGTTTCATTATTCCGCTGCGCTAACCACTATTGTAGACGATTAAGACGAACGAATTCCATCGAGCATGATCAAGGTTATTCACCCCCCCTTCTAGCCGAGCCACGATCTTCCAACAGCGGTTGTGTGTTGTGAATGCACTTAACCACAGTGCATGACTGCGCGCTGCGAATGCACTTAACCACAGTGCGCACATGCGCGTTGTCGATGTCTTATGATATTTAACAGCTTGACATTGTGCAGCATGTGATGTGCGCTGTGGATAGAATAATTGTGCATTGCGGAAAGTCAAATTTGTTGTAGTGTTCCTTTTGCCATTTCTCCTATTGAGGTAGAAAAGGTGGTGTAATCCTTTTGAAATAGTTAGATTCTTCTACAATTTTCTCATGGTTTTTTGCTTCTATTTGATCAAAGGTTTTCCATATAAATCGTTGGACTTGAAATTTAGAGTGTTATTATTCCGAATTGTAGGTTATTATATTTTGGGAGGTAATTGCCAATCAATCATAAGCACCTGGAGGGGTCAATATTGTTTTAAAGAAAGAAGGTCTAACTTTCACCTCACCCTTAAATCTCTTATCCAAAAGGATAAGCTTACTTGAAAGGGTGTGCCAACATTAGAGAAGGTGCTTGACAATCGACAATATCAAGTTGATGATTGACAAGACTAAGTCAGTGACGATGATATCAAGAAGGATAAATCGAGAATATAAAAAAGGCTAGATCAACATTGTTATCCTAGCTCCTTCGGTTCAAGTTGTTAACTTATTAACGAGCTAACAGACTAGACCCAGGTTGTTGGATTGACATCGACAACTCCAACAATAATAATCTCAATGTTGAGACCGATGACATTGCTGGGGGGTGAATAATGATTTGTGATTCGTTGCTTGTTGATCATGTGCTCATCTACAAAGGTTAATGTGCAATGGAAATGAACATAAACAAACACAAAATAGAGATAAGCACAAACATAGTTTGAAATCTATGGTTCATACTCGATAGTCTAGTGTCCTAGCCATAGTCCACTAATTTTCTCCTTCTCAAATATCTTATGGAGGCAGAGAAATCTCTTATAGACCTATTATTGTACAAGCAACACAAACATATAAATATACAAATGTTAATTAATAGAATGTAAATGAAATAACTTTACAAACGAATCTCACTTGTTCACTTTCTTTTTTCTTTAGTTTGTTTTTTGAAGGTCTGAAAATGCATCAACACTTTCCTTTAAATCCCCACAAGAGTTTAATGACAAATCCTCTACAAAACCCTCTTTTATAGATTTCATGTCATGGCTGGAAACCTCTCAATAGTCGATTGCTAGCACCATTAATTGATTGCTTAACCATATATTTAAATGTTACACTTGTAGAACAATTCTTTCTAGGTTAGTTTGACTATAATAGTAGACTACTCATTGCCATCGATCAACTACTATCCAAATAATCAAGTCCCATAGTTGAGTTTCAAATCTTTTTCTTCACTTAAATAGTGACAATAGTCGACTACTCCTCTTCATTAATCGACTGAAGTTGATCAGTTGAGTTTCAAATATTCTATTCACTCAAATAGTAACATCAGTTGACTACTTCTCTTTACTAATTGATTGATAACAATTAATCGAGTTAGAATAGTCAAGTTCTAAACTTTTTGTTCGCTTTATAGTATCATCAATCGAGTGCACCACTAGATTGTTGAAGTAGTCAACTATTAATACCTAGCAGTCGATTGTGTTGGGATGTATATTGAAAAGTCTATCTTTTGTATGAACATCTTTAATTTTGAAATAAGAATCACATGATCATTGTTTGCATATTTATGGTTATGCATATTGTCTAAAACATTACATTGTAGATAATATGGTGTGTAGTGTCACACGGGAGATCATGTTATCAGTTCCTTGTAAAGTATAAGTAAAGGCTCACAACCGAGATGGTTTTGGACAAACCATTGGTATGGTTGTAGTGTGATTTGGCATTGGTTTGTCTTGACCATAGAATTACACTAGTACACTTTGTGTGTATTGAGCAAGACCGACTTAGAGGTGATTCGATTTATTACTGACTACATAATTGAATCGGACCTCGGATATTATGGTGTACATGCTCTTAATCTCGATATAATAATGGGTACATATACTTAGTATTTATTTCTTTGATTTACCAATGAGTGAGATTTTATAGAGTAAATCGATAGGCTCGGTAAGTTGGGAAATGATATTATTTATATGGTGTGTCGTTGATTATAGGAGGAAACCGTGTATTATATATTAGGATGATGATGTCCCCTTTGTTAGGGCAATCAACCCATGTGATATGGTTTTGATGTTTGTGACAAAGGGTTTAAGTTAGGATGATTGGATTTGATATGTGCGTTGGAGTCTTGCAGGACTTAGTAATTCGCACATGGAGCTTAGGCAAGTGTCACCACTCACAACCTCATGCTTGAGTCGGAGAAGGAGCATTGCAGAGTCGTGCGCTTGATGCTGCCAAGGGACTGCCGGACGAGATGACTTGAAGCGAAGTCAAGGAAGCAGACTTCGAGGGCAAGAGACGCGAAAGAGCATTGCAGAGCCGTGTTCTTGATGCTGTCGAGGGACGTGGCCATGAACGAAGAGAGCTTTGGCGAGGGACTTCAAGTGAGATGAGAGAATGAGTGAATTGTAAGTAGCTCATTAGGTGAATTTGGTCGAATGGCTGAGTGTCGGAGGCTTGATCGCAAGGGTTGAGGTTTACTCGACTGCCGAAAGCTCAAACAGATGTTAAGTTTGAGTTGGCACTAGTCGACTGTCATGTCATGGCAGTCGACTGCTCCAAGTCGATCGGCAATCGACTGGTGTGGCTGATGAGTCAAGTCAACATCAGTCATTCTTGAATGGGCGATCGTGATAGCTGTCTGCAGACGCGAAGCTAGTCGAGCTCGTGGGTCACTCGACTGGAAGTCGACATCAGTCGACTGATCATATTACTGTTGGAAAATCAGCCGCGGATCCCGCGAATCCGGCCTAGTTAGAAGCCGTTAGAGTCGACATCAGTCGAATGATAGTGTCCAATGGGAAGAATTGCTTCCTTTTTATAAAAAGAGAGGGTGGGGGCTTGTAGATGGGCAATGCTTATGCTCCAAACATCCTACTAAGTGCCCCACAAAGCTCAAACTCCTTCTTCTAGTCTTCTTTCATATCTATTGTAAAAGGAGTAATCTCATTGTTGTAAAGGTTTACCTCCACCTTGCTTGGGCTAAAGGGAGAGACCAATAGTGGATTGGTTGCGGATTGATTCACCGGAGATGAATCGGACCGTGGATTAGCGGCGAAGCCGTGAACCACGTTATATTGTGTGTTAGCATTGTCTATTTTGTTTCTTGTTTAATTGCTTGTTTTAGTTTTGTTTCCGTTGCACTAATTATCTTTGTAGACAAGCAATTTCGTTCATACGACGAAAGAGGACTATTCACCCCCCTCTAGCCAGCCACCATCATTCCTACAAGTGGTATCAGAGCCAAGGAAGCTTGTCGAGGACTAACCACCGTAACAAGCACAATCAAGGATGGCTGGCTCCAACGTTCACCCACCGAAATTTGAAGGAGAATTCTCTTGGTGGAAGAAGAGAATGAAGGTATTTTTTGAAATCGATTTCGAAATTCTATTAATAATGGAAAATGGTTTTGAGATACCTAGGAGTGAAGATGGGGAGAAAATAGAGAAGACAAGATGGACAAAGAGACAAAGAGAAGAGTACTTGGCAAATTCGAAGGCCAAGCATCACTTGTACAACGTACTCCCCCAACAAGAGAACAACCGAATTGGAGAGTGTGCAAGTGCTAAAGAGATGTGGGAGAAGCTAGTAGAGCTTCATGAAGGTACCTCGGAGGCTAAGCTTACAAGGAGAGACCTCCTCCGCTCCCAACTGACAAACATTAAACTTGAAAAGGGAGAAAAGGTAACCTCACTACACTCTCGTTTTAAAGAAATTTTAATTGGGCTAACAAATGTAGGAGAAAAACTTTCGAACCGGGATATGCTTATGAAAGCAATCGACACTTTTCCCAAGTCATCGAAATGGAGCTCAATGGTGGACTCCTTCTACATGTCAAAGAACCTAGAAGTGAGCACCTTAGAGGAGTTCTTCTCAACCATGGAGCTCCATGAAACAAGGCTTGAAGGAATAAGTGAATAATCAAATATCAAGCCATATAGAGGAGTAGCCTTGGTAGCCAACAAGGGGAAGAAGAAGAAGATAGAGACTCCCTCCTCCTCCGATGAAGCATCCTCCTCATCCTCCATGAATAGCAATGAAGATGCTTATATGGTAAGGAAGGTAACGTGTGCTTTAAGAAATTTAAAATTTAACAAATCATATGATAGGAGAAGGCACAAGAGGAAAATCATTTGCTATAATTGCCAACAAGAGGGACATATAAGAGATGATTGTCCTCTCTTGAACAAGAGTAAAGAAGAGAGGAAGAAGAAAGAGGAAAAGAAGAAGGGGAGCAAGAAGAAGAAGGAAGAAGAGAAGAAGGCCAAAGAAAAAGGGAAGGCCAAAGCACTCAAAGCAAGGACTTGGGATGATACTTCCTCCTCCTCATCATCATCAGAGGAAGAAAATGCCTTTGTCACAAATTTGGCTCTAATGGCATTTGATGATCTAGCCACCTCCTCCTCCGAGCAAGAAGAACGAAGAACAAGTGAGGAGAGCTCTAGTGAAGGGGGAGGCTCATCATCATCCTCCTCATCCGAAGAAGAAGACATGGAGACTATGGCCCTAGAAAATAAATTAGAACAAACATGTTTAAATGTTAATGATGATGATGCATGCTTACAAGATAACTATATGCCTTTGGATGTTAATGATGCATGCATTGAGGAAAATATGGCTTTAAGGAAAAAGGTAGACCATTTGATTAAGGCCCTAGAAAAATTCACAATTGGCTTCAACACCCTTAACATGATCATAGGGAGCCAAAGGGCAAGCTTCAATAGGAAAGGCCTAGGATATAAGGGAAAGACAAATGAAAAGGCCTATAAATGTTTGATTGCTAGGGGTCAAAGCAAAAATAAGACAATTGCTAGAAAATGGATCCCTAAGGAATATTTAGTGAACCCCGTAGGAAAGAACTTGTATTGGGTCCCTAAATCCATCCTTAAGGGTTAGGAAAACCCTAGGTTAGTCAACCATAGTGGACTTGACTTATATCATACTATTTGGTTGACTTAGGATGGTGGGACT
This sequence comes from Wurfbainia villosa, assembly GCA_025175895.1. NCBI lineage: Eukaryota > Viridiplantae > Streptophyta > Magnoliopsida > Zingiberales > Zingiberaceae > Wurfbainia > Wurfbainia villosa. The sequence goes on from CM045990.1 coordinate 38,052,223, forward strand.
TAATTTTTGAGATAGTGTTGGGTGATGATAATGTGCCCATAAATTGATAATAATGCTTAAATCATGATATTTAATGTAATTGTTATATATGTTTGCAATCATGATTTATGATCTTGACATTTAATATATAATCATGGGCAATATAGTTCAAATAATGCTCTAGGTGATATTTGACTTATTACCATGATTATATACCTAATGCATAATTACAAATTGATTAATATATGTGTTTCATGATCGTAATGTGAAATCAATGCATATATGTTTTTATGATCTTGTGGTATGTTAGAGTGATACTTAACCATGGGTAGAATTGCATAAATTTGAAGGTTAAGTACATAAATACCTTTAGGAACATCTCACATTCACCATAAGGATAACTTTGATTGAAAACATAGTATGGGTGAGATGATAGGATGATACAAAAGGTCCACTAATGCCTATGGCATTTAGATGGTCATTTTCAGTATCAAAATAGCAATAATAGACCAATCATGGGGAAGGATTATATTTAATTCATAGACATATTGCCCAAAGATCATGGTTGGATATTTCATATGTTTTCAAAACCATTTCTTACTTTAAAATCTGTGCCTTCATGTTTTGAAACAATTTAAAGCAAAACTAGGTGTTAAAATGGATACAAACTTGATCAAAACACTAGTTATTTTTGAAGCTTTTGGATTTTTGGCAAATCATTGAAAATATAAGTAAGTTTCATGAAAACTCATTTTTCACTGATAAAGGACCTTAAAAGAAATGTGTTTTTAAAATTTCATGATTTTTCAAATTTTTTGAAATTTCTGGTGCATTTCTGAAATTGGTTCGAAAAATCAGAAAATATGTATTTTGCGTGACGATTGGTAGTCCAACTAGCCGATCGATGTATCACACGAAACAAGAACTGATTTTATCAGGTTTTGTTTGGTTTTTGGTATTTTTTCCTCCTTAGAGTTGATACCTTGGATTATGACATTTGGAAAATATTTTTGATGGTGTCAAAGGGGGAGAAATAGGGAAGGTTAAGTTAATCATGCTAATAGGGAAGTTTAGCATGTCTTAAAGGGGAGTTGCATGTTTAAGGGGGAGTTGTTATACTCATGTTTTTACTTACATGCTTTCCTTGCTTATGTTATTGTTATGTGTTTACCTAACTTAAACGGATTGCCACACATCAAAAAGGGGGAGATTGTTAGGGCAATCAACCCATGTGATATGGTTTTGATGTGTGTGACAAAGGGTTTAAGTTAGGACGATTAGATTTGATATGTGTGTTGGAGTCTTGCAAGACTTAGTAATTCACACATGGAGCTTAGGCAAGTGTCACCACTCACAACCTCGTGCTTGAGTCGGAGAAGGAGCATTGCAGAGTTGTGCGCTTGATGCTGCTGAGGGACCGCCGGACGAGATGACTTGAAGTGAAGCCAAGGAAGCAGACTTCGAGGGCAAGAGACGCGAAGGAGAATTACAGAGTCATGCGCTTGATGCTGCCGAGGGACGTGGCCACAAACGAAGAGAGCTTTGGCGAGGGACTTCAAGTGAGATGAGAGAATGTGTGAATTGTAAGTAGCTCATTAGGTGAACTTGGCCGAATCGCTGAGTACCAGAGGCTCGACCGCAAGGGTTGAGGTTTACCCAACCCCCGGAAGCTCAAACGGATGTTAAGTTTGAGTTTTACCTGGCACCAGTCGACTATCATGTCATGGCAGTCGACTGCTCCAAGTCGATCGACAATCGACTGGTGTGGCTGATGAGTCAAGTCGACATCGGTCATCGATCGAATGGGAGCGATCGATAGACTGCAGACGCACGAAGCTAGTCGAGCTCGCGGGTCACTCGACTGGAAGTCGACATCAGTCGACTGATCATATGACTATTGGAATATCGTCTGCGGATCTCGCGAATCTGGCCTGGTCAGAAGCCGTTGGAGTCGACATCAGTCGACTGATGTCACCATCAGTTGACTGATAGTGTCCAACGGGATGAATTGCTTCCTCTCTATAAAAAGAGAGGGTGGGGGCTTGTAGATGGGTAATGCTTATGCTCCAAACATCCTACTAAGTACCCCACAAAGCTTAAACTCCATCTTCTAGTCTTCTTTCATATCTATTGTAAAAGAAGGAGTGATATCATTGTTGTAAAGGTTTACCTCTACCTTGCTTGGGCTAAAGGGAGAGACCAATAGTGGATTGGTTGCGGAGTGATTCACCGGAGATGAATCGGACCGTGGATTAGCGGTGAAGTCGTGAACCACATTATATTGTTTGTTAGCATTGTCTATTTTGTTTCTTGTTTAATTGATTGTTTTAGTTTTGTTTCCGTTGCGCTAATTATCTTTGTAGACAAGCAATTCCGTTCATACGACGAAAGAGGGTTATTCACCCCCTCTAGCCGGCCACTATCGTTCCTACACCCTTGAGGAGCTCATAAGGTTCATCATGTAAACCCTGCAGGTGGACTTGGTCCAGCATGATGATAAGGTTGAGTGGTACTACTCATGGAGTTAGATGTTGATTAATTAATTGTCAGTAAATTAATTAATTGACGGACATTCGAGATCTTAAACATGAGGAGACATTTGTACAAATAATATATGGAGCCCATATTTATTTATGGGTTTGGTGAGGTAGATCAATGATAATCCTCTAGTGGAATGGATTATCATTAATGGATTGGACTTTATGTGGGCTTGATCAATTGGGTGGCCAAGATCCAACTCCTCCTCATGGTCCCTATTGTAGCCTATTAAAACCCTCATGAAGCTTAGATCTGATGGTGGAAAATGGAACTCTAGATCTGACGGTGGAGATTAAATCTCTAGATCCGATGGTGGAGATTAAATCTCTAGATTCGACGGTTGAGATTAAATCCCTAGATCCAACGGAGGAGATTAAAAGGAGGCTTAAGCCTAACTCTATAAATATGGCTTAAAGGGTGGGCGGCAAGAATAACTCAAGGGAGATTAGGTTTTTCTTCAAGCATTGGGCGGCTAGGGTTTGGAGAAGAATTGGGCGGCTAGGGCATGGAGAAGTCTTGGGCGGCAAGACTTTTTATCTTCCTAGGGTTTTGGCCGGCGCCCCTCCTCTCTTTTCTCTTCTTGGCTGGCGCCCCAATCTTCTGTTAGTAATATATGAGAGGTGTCCTGAGACAATTGCCTTATGGTTGTACCATTTATTTGATAAATGAAGATTCACTATTTGAGTATACATATTTTTATGTATTTGATTGGATCTTAAACTCATTTACTGAATGTCTGCAATACGATTCACAACATGAGAGAATTTGTGATTGGATCACAACTAGTGAGTATCTCTACATGTGTAATTGTGATGTATTGGAATTATCCCTAGTTGATGAATTGATGGATTTGGACACCATCAATTCTGTCGAGGCTAGCACGAGGTATACTCTTTGGTGTATCCAAGCAACTGATTCTCACTGGCTGGAGACATTGTGATGTCTAGAGTTAATTGTGGATGCTAGTTATGGTAACTAGTTCATTGGAGTGACCAGCTGTAAGACTTCATATGGTTCTATGAATATATAGATATGTCAATGAAGTTCTTACTGCAGCTTAAGTGCGATGTTCCTTTGACTTGCGGTATTCAAGTCATCTTGGTCATGAAGACTTATGCTTTGACATCTTAAGCAAGCATCTCTGAGGAGATGTGGACCCGGGATGATTGGGTATAAATCGAAGTGGCCGAAGGTGTTTGAATAGCCTATAAAGGATTCACCACTCCTTGCGAGGAGATGTATACCCATGGCCTCTCGTCGAATTGTTACTAAAGTCTTTGGCCAAAGCATTAAATGTTTAGAGTAAGGTACTCTTGGATACATATGCAATAACTAGAATCCGTAGGACGAGAAAATGATACTTGGGCTAGTTGTGACGTAGTCAGCCTAGTGGGGATTGACACTATAGACCATGTCCTAAACCAAGTGGGTATAAGATGCATGAAGGGAATGGGGCATGATTCATTGTAGCTGCTGAAGGGTTTCAGAAGTGGTTGTGGATCAACCGTTGATTTTTTGATTAATTGGGGATCATGATGTACTATTAGGTGTCACTCATGATCGTTCTATAATTAATGGTTAATTATAGACAACCAACATAAATCGAGAACCTATTTGGTCACACGCACAACGAGCATAATCCGAATGATTTAAAATGAGCTTGAGAATGAGATTCTCAGACCGAGAGAAACTAGGTTTGGTTGGACCAAACAAGGATCGAGCATGAAATCGTTTCAGTCGCAATAGAAGCGTGGATGGGTCGTTTCTTATGAAGACATGATGGATGAACCAAATTGGTTTGGTTCTAATCCAATGGTGGAGAATAAACCAAAGGGGTTTGGTTTGTTTTAAACGAATGAACCAAAAGTTGGTTCGGTTCATTTTAACTTAAAATAGACCAACGCGGTTTGGTTTATTTTAACTTAAGTTATTGGAGTGGGTTAACGGGTTTTTGTTATGAACCAATAACCGTTAGAAGAATGTGTTCTCTATAAAAACATGGCTTAAGGGTTTTTCGTGGATAACTTTGGGTGTTGGAAAACCTAGCCACCCTCTCCCTCTCTTCTCCTTGTCGCCGCCCAAGGGTTTCATGCCGCCCAGCCCTTGTGCCGCCGTCCAAGCTATTGTCGGCATCCAAGCTCCTGACGACAATCTTCCAGCGACCCTCCGGTGATCTTCCTTGGCTCCGGTGACAAGGTGAGCACCTAGCTTTCCTTATTTGGCCGGTGCAAGTTCTCCACCAAAGCTGTCCAATTTTCTGGACAGCTTATTTCCTTCGTGTCGGAGCGTCGTTTGGATAGCATTTGGAGCTCCGATAGTGGCTACCTTACCGGAGATTCGATCTTCGATAATCCTCATAGGTGGAGGATAAAGGATTCGTCAAACGGTTGACGAATATCTCTTCGGAGAAGCGAGTTTTGGGGACTCGTTTTTGAATCCGAATTTTGATTCGGATTGTGATCTTCTCTCGATCACATCGTCTTCGACACGAGGCTAGTGACTCGTACGAAGATGAGGCTCGTGGATTTGTGAAGTCATCCCGATGATACTCAGCGTGGATACGGATAGAGGCGATTCTAGCGAGAGTCACTCCGGTTGATGTCTTTCCCGCTACACGTGATATGTCAGGTATACGTAGTATAATTTCCTTTTATTGCAAAATTTAAAACTACAGTTATGTATACACATATTGTACTATGCATGCGTGTGGTGTGTGTGATGTAATAAATTAGATTTATTGCTTTTTATTTCTTTCGCTGCGCACATGTTTACGAAACATGTTCGAACACACACTCATCGCGGTACCGGAAACCCAATAGTGGTATCAAAGCCCAGGTTGTGTTTCGACATAATCGTAAAATTATTTTGCGATAGTCGTAATTGTATTTATGGAAATTTTTTACTTTTGGAAGTTTAGAAGTATTTATGGAAATTTTCTAATTTTGGAAAGTCTAGAAGTATTTATGGAAATCTTCTACTTTTGGAAAGTTAGAAGTATTTATGGAAATTAACACTTTCCATAAATAAAATATTTGATTAGATTTGGATATTTGTTTCCTAATTTAATTATGATTTGATTTGGGAAATCAAATCTAAAATATATTTGATTTCCATAAATAGTTTTGACAATTTAGGAAATTTATTTCCTAAATTAAATTTGACTTTCTTTAATTGAGACCTTCCATAAATAAAATATGTTATTAGATTTGGATTTTTATTTCCTAATTTAATCATGATTTTATTTTGGGAATCAAATCTTAAATATATTTTATTTCCATAAATAGTTATGACATATAAGGAAATTAAGTACATGTCATAATTGTATGTCATGTAATTGCATTAGATGCATATCATTATGTCATGCGTGTCGTGACTTGTAGATGTATGTCATGCCATGTAGATAATAGTTATTTGCATGCAAAGAGGATGAGACTTTAAAACCCTTATACAATATTAAAGCCTACACCTTCCATTAATATGATTAGAACCAGAGTTCTATTTCTTGTTAGGATTGTTGGACTCACTCCAAGCCTGGCTCGAACCTGAACATGTTCAAATCATTGGAATAGTTTAACTCTAATATGGTAAGAGTCAGAGGTCAATCGTTAGTTTGGGTTATTGGACTCACTCCAAGCCTGGCTAATTGGTTGAATGCGCTCTAACCATATTAAAACTATTTCGCAATTAATGAGCCGACTCTAATTTGGAGCATCGATTTGTTGGACTCCCTCCAAGGTCGATGTGAAGAGAGGTGAAGTTGGGTGCTATGCATATGATGGATACTTGTTAATGTGTTAACAACCCAATGTATGTGTAAACATTCAATTAGTTGATAACACATTATTGTTGGGTCTGTCCGAGCCGCAAAAATAGCTTTTGTATTGCGGAAACCTCGGAAGCCCGGACAGGAATCCGTGTGAAGATATATAAAAATAAAACATGTATGTGTTTTAAATACCCTAGATCTATAAGATGAGAGAATTACCCTCGTAGCGACGCCCTTCGCTTATCCCGCTCGTCCAAATACTTTGTTGAAACTCAAGAGTGTCAAGTGTACACTCCTCTATTGGTATCCACATGGACAAATGTTGGAGAAAAACAACCTAGAGTGTGCTAGCACCCCTTGGAAGTTTCGGCCAAAGTAGAGGATTAGGGAGAGAGCTTGAGAGGAAGAAGAAGATAGAGTTACTCCCCAAATGAATTCCACCATGATGAATAGTGGTCGGCCACATGATAAGTCCATGATGATGTGGAACATCATCATTGGCCGGCCCACATGCCATGTCACCATTGTTAGGACCCTTGGAATGGCTAGAGGGGGGGTGATTATCCTTTCTTTCTTTCTACAAAAACGTTAGCGGAAGCAATACAAATATAAACACAAATAAAAGCAAGAAATAAAGCTAACACCCGATGTAACGTGGTTCGGAGATGACGCTCCTACTCCACGGCAATTCGTAAGGTGGATTAGCCCTAATCAATCCTCACTAGAACCTCCTTTGGATGAACCAAGGTGGAGAAACCTTATCTTACAATGCACTCCTCTTCTTTACAATGATGGAAGATTAGGATTAGAGAAGAGGAGGTTTTGGATTGCTAAAAACACTTAGAAAGCTTGGTGAGCACGTAGGTGTAGTTGGGAGCAAGAGCACTAGCTTCACCAAGCTCCCCATGGCCCCTTTTTATAGAAGAGGGGTTGTTTTTCCCATTGGGCTTCGATCAGTCGACTGATGCTTACCATCAGTCGACTGCCGCCGAAGCCAACGACTTTTGAAACGCGATCTCCGTGGAGATTCGTAGCCGCAATCTCTAATGGCCAGGTGATCAATCGACTGATCCCTCCATCAGTCAACTGATGGGGTGATCAGTCGAGTGATCAAGGCAACAATCGAGTGAGACTGCATTCTGTGGCGATATTCCCCTTGATCAGTCGACTGATGCCCTTGGCGATCAATCGATCACAGATGTCGATCATTGCTCTACCCAAGGCAATCGGTCGATGGTTAGGGTTTCACCGACTCGGTCGAACGCTGACGGCCGATCGATACATCGTATCGATCGATACTCATCTATGAGTAATTCATACTTGATTTTATACCCTAGACCTAGACTCAACCTTCTAGCTCCTCAATAAGCCTTGCGCCTTCAGGATCCCTTCGAGTCCGCGACTTGTTCATCCTTTGCGCTTTGCTTCCAAGAGCTTCCTTCGGTTTCGTCATGTCTTAGGTTGCCAAATGCTTGGACTTTACCCCGCCAAGACTACAAGCTTGGACTTATGCTGCCAAGACTTTACTTTGGACTTCCTTTGCCAAGGTTCACTTGGACTTTACGCTGCCAAGACTACAAGCTTGGTCTTACGCTGCCAAGTCCATCCCTTGGACTTCCTTTGCCAAGATCATACTTGGACTTCCTTTGCCAAGATCATACTTGGACTTCCTTTGCCAAGATCATACTTGGACTTCCCTGTCACTTAAATATTTTCGCAATTAGATCACAAGATATTGCCTAACTTAGATGATTATCCAAACATCAAAACATATATAAATGCTTGGAGCATTGTTGCACCAACAACCATGACATGGCAATTGGTCAAGTCAAAATTGACCATTCATCTTCCCTCTCAAGTCAAGTCAAACTTAACTTCTTATCTCCCATGGTTGATCAAATCTAACCACTTGATTCAAGTCAATTTGATTTAATGAATCTCTATTCATTAATTTAAATTGACTCAATGAATCAAATCTAAATTAGACTCATTCAACACTTGAATCAAATTGAGTCTAACTCAATTAGTCTAATTTGGATTACTCTTAATCCAATTTGGTTCATCCCATGAACCTAATCCTCATGGTTCATTATATGAACCTAATCTCCACATAATTGCCCTTTGTGTGTGACCATATAGGTTCTTGTAACGTTGGCAATGCTCTAAACCGATTACATAAGCAATGAGCGGTATCTAGTAACACATCATTGCTACCCAAGTTACAAGAATGTTGAGCTCCAACATCACCTTTGTGACTACTAATTGTGACTCTCACAATATGTGACAATGTCCCTCTATCCTTGACATCTAGATTGACCAATTGAGGCATAGATCGTGTCATCCTCAGTACAATCTATATCTTGAACTCCAAGTAGACTCACTCTAAACAAATGAGCTCAATATCTCATATTGACTCATTTGGGCATGGCCATGCACTTCGTGGTCTCACTCTATCAAGAATAACGATGTCACTCCCATCATATAGGAGGGATAGATCTCATCTACATCACTCACATCTCTCTGCATAATTTGTTACATACCCAGCAATCACCTTTATAGTCCACCCATTTACGGGTGACGTTTGACGAAGCCAAAGTATGCAACTCCTTATGTAGGGAACCATGGTGACTTCAGGTCCAAGAACTAATAGTCATACTAATAGTCACATGAGAAAGTATATGACACTCATATAATGATCCATGATACTTTCTCATGACGGGCCATTCAGTATACATTCTCCAATGCATACCCATGTGTCAACTTGATATCTCATATCTATGACTTGTGAGATCAAGTCATTCAGTTGACCTACATGCTAGTCTCTATGCATTAACATTGTCCCTGAATGTTAATACTTGACTAGGAATGATTAAGAGTAGTGTTCTCTATATCGTCTCATTATCGATTCAACCAATCGATTGATATAGATAAGAACCTTCTACTCAAGGACGTTATTATACTTAGTTTATTTGGCACCAATACAAGTAAATATAATAACCATGCCTTTATAAATAGGAATATGATACAATAAAGTCCATACAATAATCATCACATGATTGACTCTAGGGCTTTCACTAACAATCTCCCACTAGCACTAGTGTCAATCACCGTAGTATCTAATACCCAATGACCTAGTGTGACCATCATGCTTTTTATGTGCCAAAGCCTTGGTCAAGGGATCTACGATGTTAGCCTCTGTGGGTACTCATAGCGCTACCATTCAAGCAAAACACGAACCCTAACTGTGATCTATAATCATCCTGGTCAGTTTGGAAGCTTGCATCACTATAACCCTTTACAGCTATCTCCTCATCGCCTCCAAATATCAAGAAATATTCTTTAGTCCTTCTTAAGTACTTAAGAATATTCTTGACTGCTATCCAGTGATGCTCACCTGGATCTGACTGGTATCTACTCGTCATGCTCAAAGCATACGAGACATCAGGACGAGTACACAGCATGGCGTACATGATAGATCCTATAGCAGATGCGTAAGGGATCTTATCCATGCGGTCTCTCTCCTCTCTAGAAGAGGGACTTTGAGTCTTCGAAAGACTCACACCATGTGACATCAGAAAAAGTCCCTTCTTGGAATTCTGCATGGCAAACCGTAGTAATACCGTGTCAATGTATGTACTCTGACTTAGGCCAAGCAATCTCTTAGATCTATCTCTATAGATCTTGATGCCTAGAATACAGGTTGCTTCACCTAAATCCTTCATTGAGAAGCACGTCCCCAGCCAAGTCTTCACAGACTATAGCAAAGGGATATCATTCCCAATGAGTAGTATGTCATCTACATACAAGGAAGACAACTGTGTTCCCATTAACCCTCTTGTAGACACAGGGTTCATCTTCATTCTTGATGAAACCAAACTGTTTGATCGCATCATCGAATTGAAGATTCTAGCTCCGAGAAGTTTGCTTTAGCCCATAAATGGACCTTTGTAGCTTGCATACTTTCCCAGTATGCTGTGGATCTACAAAACCCTCAGGTTGTATCATGTACACATCCTCGAGTAAGTTTCCATTCAGAAATGCAGTTTTGACATCCATCTGCCAGATCTCATAATCGTGGTATGCTGCAATAGAAAGTATGATCCGAATGGATTTAAACATCGCCACTGGAGAAAAGGTTTCATCATAGTCAATACCATGAATTTACTTGAAACCTTTAGCCACCAATCGGCCCTTATAGGTATGCGTAAGTCCATCTATGTCAATCTTTCTCTTAAAGACCCACTTACACCCAATGGGTTTGACCCCTTCAGGTGGATCAACCAAAGTCCATACTTGGTTAGTGTACATGGATTCTATCTCAAATCTCATGGCCTCTAGCCATTTCTCAGAGTCTGGGCTCATCACATCTTCCTGATAGGAGGTAGGCTCATTCTCAATGAGCATAACATCATCATGGTCAGACAAGAGAAATGAGTATCTCTCAGGCTGATGACGTACCCTATCAGAATTGCGAAGAGGTAGGTCTACCTGAACAGGTGGTTGTTCCACAACTCTTTGTGCAACAATCTCATCATCCACAACACTTTGTGGTTCCTGTTCAACCTCCATCAAGGCCTCAGTGCTATGGTCCTTATCTTGAATTTCTTTAAGATCGAACGTACTCCCACTAGTTTTTCTAGAAACAAAATCCCTTTCTAGAAAAACCCCAGTCTTTGCCACAAACACTTTGTGCTGACTGGGAATGTAGAAGTAATATCCCTTAGTCTCCTTGGGATATCCAACAAAATAGCACTTATCAGATTTGGGTCCCAGTTTGTCTGAGACTTGACTTGAACGTAAGCCTCACAACCCCAAATCCTCATGAAAGACATCTTGGGATTTCTCCCTATCCATATCGTATATGATGTCTTTATCACAACCTTGGATGGTACACGGTTAAGGGTGAAGGTTGCTGTGTCTAGAGCATATCCCCAAAAGTATATAGGAAGATCTGTGTGACTCATCATAGATCGTACCATATCTAATAGGGTACGATTTCTCCTTTCGGATACACCATTCCACTGTGGTGTTCCAAGAGGAGTGAGTTGGGATAGAATTCCACACTCAGCTAGATAGTCACGAAACTCATGGCTAAGGTATTCACCACCTCGATCTGATCGAAGTATCTTAATACTCTTGCCAAGCTGGTTTTGTACTTCATTCTTGAATTCTTTGAAATTTTCAAAGGATTCTAATTTATGTGTCATTAGATACACATAATTATATCTACTGAAGTCATCAGTAAATGTAATGAAGTACCTGTAACCACCTCTAGCAGCAACATTCAAAGGGCCATATACATCACTATGTATAAGTCATAACAAGTCTGTTGCTCTTTTGCTGTGTCCACTAAAGGGAGTCTTGGTCATCTTGCCTAGAAGGCAAGACTCGCATGTCTCATATGATTCAAAATCAAATGAGTCCAGCAGCCCATCCTTATGGAGCTGGGATAAGCGACTCTCATTTATGTGACCTAAGCGACAATGTCAGAGATAGATTTGGTTCAACTCATTTGACTTGAACCTTTTGATACTTATGTTATAGATGGGGCTCTCTAAGTCTAGAAAGTAGAGTCCGTTCATTAGAGGTGCACTACAATAGAACATATCATTTAAATAAATTGAACAACATTTGTTCTTTATTATAAATGTAAATCCTTTCTTGTCCAATCAAGAAACCGAAATTATGTTCTTAGTTAAAGCAGGCACATAACAACATTCATCTAATTCTAGTACAAGCCCAGAGGGCAGAGATAGATCATAAGTTCCTACAGCAATAGCAACAACTCTTGCTCCATTGCCTACTCGTAGGTCCACCTCGCCCTTTGTCAATGCTCTGCTATTTCTCAGCGCCTGCACATTAGTACAAATGTGAGATGCACATCCAGTATCTAATACCCATGATGAAGAAATAGATATATTGACTTCTATAACATTTATACCTGAAGTAGAAGTCTCACTTCTCTTCTTCTTAAGATCTTCCAGGTAAGCTTTGCAGTTACGCTTCCAGTGTCCAGCTTCCTTGCAGTGGAAGCAAGCCCCTTCTTTGGCCACCCCTCCTATGGGTTTCAGTTCTTTGACTTTGCCCTTGGCTTGGGACTTTCCCTTACCTTTAGGCTTGCCCTTGCCTTTCTTCTTTTGCACCATCAAAATGGAGTCAGATTTTCCCTTCTTAAGGTTGAGCTCAGCAGTTCTCAACATGCTGAGCATCTCAGGCAGTGGCTTATCAATTTCATTCATGTTGTAATTCATGACAAATTGATTGTAGTTTTGTGGCAAAGACTGCAAGATCAAGTCAGTGGCCAGCTCTTGGCCAAGGGGGAATCCTAATCTCTGTATGTTTTCTACGTACCCAATTATCTTGAGTACATATGGACCTACGGGAGTCCCATCTTGCATTTTGGACCCAAACAATGCCTTAGAGACTTCATATCTCTCGTGCCTTGCTTGTCCTTGATATAGTTGATGAAGATGTTCAACCATATCATAAGCATTCATGAACTCGTGTTTCTTCTGAAGCTCAGAGTTCATGGTCGCAAGCATTAGACATGACACATCTAATGCATCATCATGATGCTTCTTGTAAGCATCTTTGTCAACTCACGAGGCAGTGGCAGGAGGTGCCTCTGGAATGGGATACTCCAGGACGTACAGTTTCCTTTCTTAGGTGAGAACAATTCTCAGGTTCCTGTACCAGTCTAGGAAATTTTCTCCATTGAGCTTATCCTTCTCAAGGACAGAACGTAGAGAGAGAGTGTTCGTGTTTGTCGACATAGTAATCTACAACATACACAATGCAAAAAATTAATATCATATTCCTTTTTATCATTTAATTAGGCCTTTAATCAAATGATGCTCCCACTGAATTATAGGAATTTTGTAGAATCGAGTTATGGATGTGGTCAAACCACATTACTAGATTCATACAAACTAGCTATAATTCCTGCGGGACAAGATCCACATCATACTAAGCCTTGAGTTAGCTTTGGCTAAATCGCCCAAGACTTAGTATGATCAGTGGGTAACACATTATCGATTACATCTCTATGCAACTCTTGTTTATAGGATCAAGACCCACATTTACAAAAGACCTTGAGCTAGCTTTGGCTAAATCACCCAAGATTTAGTGTAAATACGATCTTATCCTATCTTTCCAACGGTTGGAATATGCCTATAGTTCTATTCGATCCAATTGAGTTAACTAGTTTTACTCAATTTAATTGAGGTTACTCTAACCCAAGCCGTGATAGGTGTTGGTGCAATCGGCCCAGGTCACGATTGACCAGGACTCGAGTTTGACTCGAGTGATATTTTGATGTTCGACAAAAACATATGACAATGTAATTGTCATGGGAAAGTCCAAGTCTTGAGTACTTGACATGGGAAGTCCAAGTGGGACACTTGGCATTTGGTAAAGTCCAAGCATGGTTCTTGGCAATGGAAAGTCCAACATGAGTTGGCATGGAAAGTCCAAGCATGGGTCTTGGCAAGGTAAAGTCCAAGTCTTGAGTACTTGGCATGGAAAGTCCAACATGGGTTGGCAAGGGAAAGTCCAAGCTTGAGTCTTGGCATGAGAAGTCCAAGGGGTTTGATATTGGTTGCGTAAAGTCCAAGCGGGAGTCTTGGCAGCATAAGTCCAATGGTTGGCGGCCTAAGTCCAATGTGCCTTGGCGGTGTAGACACCGTTAGCATGACATAGCCGATGGAAGCACCTAAAGGCTAGCGCGATGGATGAATAAGTTATAGATGACTTGGAGGGATACGAGAGGCGTGAGGCTGATGGAGGTGGCTAGAAGGCTTAGGTCTAGGCTAAGGGTGGTCTAGCAAGTATGGGGGCACCATACTTGGGCTAAAACCTCATGTTTGAGGTGTGCCAGTTGACTGGTGTCATGTGACAGTCGACTGGTGTCATGTGACAGTTGACTGGACCAAGTCAACTAGGGTTTGACTGAGGGAAGTGCCCAGCGATGACCGCGAGGTGCGCTGATCGATGGCTGAGCAATGATCGATCATGTGATCACCGACCGGGTGCTCGGATTTTCGGCCACAGAATGGAGTCTCACTCGACCGCTGCGACGAGCAGTCGAGTGATGGCTCATCAGTCGACTGATGCTCATGATCAGTCGACTGATGTCCTAGCCATTGGATTTTTCCAGCGTGGATTACACCGTTGTCTCACAGCAACAGTGTGATCAGTCGACTGATGGTCCCGAGCAGTCGACTGATCGACCTTTTCCAGCACAGGTTGAAGCTATAAAAGGAGCTCGTGATGGAGGAAAAGATAGCGATTTTCTTGAGCGAAATTGAAGGGGGAAGTTGGTGTTTTCCAGTCCTTCAAAGCTAGTTCAAGGCAATCAAAGATCAAGCAATCCAAAGCTCTTGTAAAGTGTTTTTCCTTTACTTGCATTTGTATTTCATTGTATTTGCTTGTATTCATTTGATTATTGTTGTAATCATTATTGTACGAGGTTTCTCCGCCTCCGGATTGTTCCAAGAAGGAGTGTTTATTAGTGGTTGCATGCGCATCACTAGAGCTCGTAGAGCTCGATCCGTGGAGTAGGAACCGTGCGGTTCCAAACCACGTTATATCCTTGTGTTAGCGTGTTGTGCATTTCGTTATCATTATTACTTTTCTATTTCCGCTGCGCTAACGAAATTGTAGAAACAAACGAGAGCAAATTCCATCTACGAACGATCAAACGCTATTCACCCCCCCCCTCTAGCGGCGTCAAATATCCTAACAAGTGGTATCAGAGCGAGGCCGCTCTTCTGAGTTTAACAACCAAGGGAGCACGCTAGAGGAAGAAGATGGAATTCCAAGACAAGCTTGGATGGGACATCAACACTCCACCGCCATATGATCGAGAAGACTTTTGGGCGTGGAGATCAAGAATGGAGACGTTCTTGATGATGGATATAGAGGATTGGTTCATCCTCGTAGAAGGCTTTGAACCTCCTCGGGATAAAAACGGAAACATCTTGAAATTGAAGAAGTGGACACGAGAGCAACGTCTCAAGTTTAAGACCGAAATCAAGGTAATAAAGCTCTTAGAAGATTTAATACCTAATGACATTTTGTCTAGTTTAGGTGAATTTCAAGGCGCCAAGGAGCTATGGGAAAATTTAGCCAAGCTCTATGAAGAACCATCCATGGCTCAAGAAGGAGAAAGCTCATCCTCACAAGAAAGTGGGGATTCAGAGGTTGATAGGGAATCAACTTCTGAATCAGTGGAAGAGGAGGTGAAAGAATTGGAAGAGACCTCCACCTCTAGGATTGAGGGGGAGGAAGTTAGACCATCCACTTCGGAGCAAGAGTCAAGTCAAGAAGAAGCCTCTACTTCCGGTTAAGAGGAAGAGCAAGCTCGAGTTTCCGCCATGGCCCTAGGTAACTCAAACACATCAATTTCTAATAAAAATCATATCATGTGTTTTGAGTGTAGGGAATTTGGGCATTACAAGAGCAAATGCCCAAAGAAGGTTAGGAAAGCTCCACCGACACCAAAAGTCAAGGATGCCGGTTCCCCAACATCTAAAAGCAAGGAGCACATCATATGCTTCAAGTGCAATTCAAAAGGACATTATATGAATCAATGTCCTAGGGGGAGCAAAAAGACCAAAGAGGGAGCTACACATGTAGGGGGAGAATCCAAGGCAAACCCTAAGGTATATTTCAATAATGCACCTTCCTTAGTTAATAGGCAAAAGCATGCTAGAAGATTTAATTCTCTTGCTATTGTACATGAAAAGCATGCTAGAAGTAATAGACATATTTGTTTAGGTGCTAAAAAGGTCCACTTAGGGAATAAGGAGAAATTTGGGACTAATGTCCCTAGAAAAACCTTACCTAAGGAATCTATTAGGAAAATACAAGAACACTTAGGTTTAAACCCTAAATGGACTAGGCATATGCCTAGAAAGGACAATGCCCATGGTTTAAATCAAAACTCACAAATTGGGCAATTAGAATTGGAGAACCAAGCCTTGAGGTTAAGGCTTGAGAAACTAGAAAAGACCCTTAGGAATATACAAACTCAATTTAAAGGGTCTAATGATCAAAAGTCTAAGTCTAGATCTCAAAGTCAACATCTAGGACCTCAAAGTCGAAAGTCAACCAAGGGGAAGCAAGGTTTGGGTCACAAACCTAAGCCTAAGGTGTCTTACCATAGTGTTCCATTTGATTATGGAACACAAACTAAGTCTAAGAAGACCAAAGTTACTAGGGAAGCTATCCCTAAGAGTAACCATAGTTTGTGCCTAGTGGCTAAGGTTTCTAGGAAACCTAGGGTGGCCACTAAGAAGGTTGCAGGGGGAGTTACCCCTAGAGTCAACCTAGGTAAGATCAAAATGACCAAGGCTAATAAGCCTAGGAGGGTCATTAGGAAGGTATCTAGGGAGGTTATCCCTAAGGAATACCTAATTAACCCTAGGAGCTCAAATAGGTTTTGGGTTCCTAAGAGCGTGATTGATTCACGCTAGATGGGGTTAGGGTGTGCCAACCTTGATTGGATGGGTAGTTAACTCAACCATAATAAAGGTGGTACTTTAGGATATTTTCAAGGTTATGGTTACCTTTGAAATACATTTGAGTCTTAATCCTAAAAGTTTTAGGATGTGCCAATATTACTTGAGAAGTTTGATAAAATGATCAAAATTGGCACAATTTAGGTTTAGAGGTTAGTGTGTCATTTTGGATTTTTGGCACACTTGGGAGAAAAATACAAATATGGCAAAATATAATTAATTATATGAAATGACAATTAATATTAAAATTTAGGTATTACTATACCTATATATTTTATATGGCATGCTTTGTTTGCCATATAACATGCCATGACATCATGTTTATTTTTAATCATTCTATATGTCATGTACATGTTTAGGATTAAGGATTAAGTGTCATGTGTTTTTATATTTCATATTATGCCATGACATCATGATTATGAGCATGTGTTTATCTATATCATCTCTAATGACATAATCACTCATGCATTTAAGATAATTTGATTGAAATTGATTTAAGGACAATGACATGACTTGGAGTCCCATTTATAAGGGAATCAAGTAGGGTTGCCTTAGAAAAATGCATGAAACCCTAGATTAAATGAACCAAAACCCACATCTCACATCCGATTGACATGTATGTGTATTTATACACCCTAGATACATGTGAGATGCTAGGATATGAGTTGAGTTCAAGGTGCATAGTTTTTGCATCTAGATGAACTAAAACTCATCTTGTTTCAATGATGGATCATTGGGAAAGTTTGTGTACAAGTCATGTGCATAGAGCCCAAGGAATATGATCCAAAATAAGGTTTTGAAAACTTTTTAAAATCATTTTAGAAAACCTTGGTGAAGCCTATCTTTTGATAGCAATCACCATTAATGAGATTGATACAAAGTGAGCTTAAACTTTGAAGTTTTTAGTCACTTTTGGATTTTGTATCAAACTCGCTATTTTATGGGTAAAATATTTTCCAAACATTTTTCACCCATTGTATTGGTCATAGGTATTATACGTATCAAATTTCGTGATTTTTCGATATACGTATAATTATTTATGATTTTCTGAAATTCGATTCTGATAACTGAAATTCGGAAATTTGATTATCGATCGCTACTCATTAGTGGCGATCGGTGATAGAGGTGCCAGTCGACTGATGTCTGAATCACTCGACTGGTAGCCTGATTTTGGGGTAACCAAGGTTGCTTAACCCGATTTCAGCTACGGTTAAGGTCCCTAATCACTCCTAACCCTAGGATATGCTTTGGGAAGCATGATGAAGGGTGAAAATCCATTGGATATGGATTAGGAGAGTTGTTTAGGGTTTGTATCAATGTTAAGGTATTGGAAAGTTCAATGTTAAATTTCTAACCTTAATCTTGATGGTTTAGAGTTCCTATTGGCTTAGGGACTTCCCAAGGACATTGTTGGTGCAATGGTCAAGGGGGAGCAAGCCTTTAGGGGGAGGTATCCATCTTGGAGTGATGGACTTGAAGGGGAGAATGTTATCAATTGGGAAAATTGATGGATTTTTAGAAACCCAATTTGGAAATTAGGAGAGTGTATAGGATTGCCTCTCTTGAGTGATATGGGACTTATCACTAAGAAGATGGTAGGCATCCTAGGTATTTTTGGACCAAGGGGGAGATTGTAAGATCTCATTGGGACATGAGACATTGACTTCCTTGGAGAGAAAACCTTTTTGATGTTAGTCAAAAAGGGGGAGAATGTTTGGGGGAGAACATTTGGAGAGTGTTTACCAATTTGGGATAATTGGTAAGGGATTTGAGTTAGTGTTCTAACTCAATGATTTGTTTGGTTTTTGTCAAACATCAAAAAGGGGGAGATTGTTGGTGCAATCGGCCCAGGTCACGATTGACCAGGACTCGAGTTTGACTCGAGTGATATTTTGATGTTCGATAAAAACATATGACAATGTAATTGTCATGGGAAAGTCCAAGTCTTGAGTACATGACATGGGAAGTCCAAGTGGGACACTTGGCATTTGGTAAAGTCCAAGCATGGTTCTAGGCAATGGAAAGTCCAACATGAGTTGGCATGGAAAGTCCAAGCATGGGTCCTGGCAAGGTAAAGTCCAAGTCTTGAGTACTTGGCATGGAAAGTTCAACATGGGTTGGCAAGGGAAAGTCCAAGCTTGAGTCTTGGCATGAGAAGTCCAAGGGGTTTGATATTGGCTGCGTAAAGTCCAAGCGGGAGTCTTGGCAGCATAAGTCCAATGGTTGGCGGCGTAAAGTCCAAGCGGAGTCTTGGCGGCGTAAGTCCAATGTGCCTTGGCGGTGTAGACACCGTTAGCATGACATAGCCGATGGAAGCACCTAAAGGCTAGCGCGATGGATGAACAAGTCATGGATGACTTGGAGGGATCCGAGAGGCGTGAGGCTAATGGAGGTGGCTAGAAGGCTTAGGTCTAGGCTAAGGGTGGTCTAGCAAGTATGGGGGCACCATACTTGGGCTAAAACCTCATGTTTGTAATGTGGACCAAGTCAACTAGGGTTTGACCGCTGAGTAGTGAGCAGCGATCGACCGCAGAGGTGGGCTGATCGATGAGCTTGAGCATCGTGATCATGTGATCACCGATCGGGTGCTCGGATTTTCGACCACAAAATGGAGTCTCACTCGACCGCTGCGATGAGCAGTCGAGTGATGGCTCATCAGTCGACTGATGCTCATGACCAGTCGACTGATGTCCTAGCCGTTGGATTTTTCCAGCGTGGATTACACCATTGTCTCATAGCAACAGTGTGATCAGTCGACTGATGGTCCCGAGCAGTCGACTGATCGACCTTTTCCAGCACAGGTTGAAGCTATAAAAGGAGCTCGTGATGGAGGAAAAGATAGCGATTTTCTTGAGCGAAATTGAAGGGGGAAGTTGGTGCTTTCCAGTCCTTCAAAGCTAGTTCAAGGCAATCAAAGATCAAGCAATCCAAAGCTCTTGTAAAGTGTTTTTCCTTTACCTGCATTTGTATTTCATTGTATTTGCTTGTATTCATTTGATTATTGTTGTAATCATTATTGTACGAGGTTTCTCCGCCTCCGGATTGTTCCGAGAAGGAGTGTTTATTAGTGGTTGCATGCGCATCACTAGAGCTCGTAGAGCACGATCCGTGGAGTAGGAACCGTGCGGTTCTGAACCACGTTATATCCTTGTGTTAGCGTGTTGTGCATTTCGTTATCGTTATTACTTTTCTATTTTCGCTGCGCTAACGAAATTGTAGAAACAAACGAGAGCAAATTCCATCTACGAACGATCAAACGCTATTCACCCCCCCCTCTAGCGGCGTCAAATATCCTAACAATAGGCGGGACCAAGATTGTCCCTCTGTACCATACCAAGATAATATGCATTGCTCTGCTTTGGCAGATTCAACAACTACAAATGATCGAGGTAGTGATGGGTATCAAAGACTTGGTAGGCATTTTCGAGTTGATTCGATTAAGATCTAATCTAATCGTAATGTATATCATATATGCATTAAGGCCTTTATTATCCTACACTAGCATGCATCACATACATACAAGCATTATTCTAGCATGCATCATATACATACAAGAAAAATATCCTAGCATATATCATATACATACAAGCATTATTCTACTAGCATGCATCACATACATACAAGCAGAAAAAAACAAATATATATATATATATATATATATATATATATATATATATATATATATATATATATATATAAAATTAATTGTGATGTGGTCATGGCCCTACTACAATCTTCTCAAGCCAATGAGAAGATCGGATGGTCAACCTAGGGTTAGCGACTTCTCCAAGCACCTCCTTTGACCGTCATGTGTCGTCGGCACCCTTCTCGTAACTTCGTCTACAAGTGGACTTTCCACCGCTCCATTTTTTACATTACAAATATGAAACTCAAGTTACATTCGAGTCTAAAACTATTTACAACTAGAATTTTAAAAGAAGAGGCACGACGCGCAGGTCACATACCCTATACAACAAGAACAACCACAAAAACGGCATGCAGGCCGTATTATGAATTACAACACATTATCATCCAATCATATTGGGGTTCTTGGGCCATGACCATCACAGAATTATACATAATTCTAAATTATGTATTTTACAGAAAATTTCTATAATTTTTCCTTTGTTTTTCAATTTTATGAGTCACCTCTCCATAACGGTCCCGCTAAGCGATTTCTGGGCGCGATCGCGGGACAAGGCCCCTTTCAGAGATAGGGGAAGCGCCCCTACTCACAAAAATAAACTTTGCAAGTGTCTCTACTAGATCTTACAGTGACTTAAGTCACTTTCTCAAAAACCTAAGTCTCTGATATGCAACCCGCATCGGTAATGGAAGACTTCACCTGTGGTCATAAACTATCCAGCTGCTTGAAGTCCAATGCCTTCCGATGTAAATCCTTCTCCATAGAATTAGCAATACGTAACTGGAACGAAGATCTATAATTTTTATATCTAATACAAAAACTACAAATATGAAACACATATATGCTTCGCACGTGGCTCTGATACCACTGTTGGGTCTGTCCGAGCCGCAAAAATCGCTTTTTGTGTTGCGGAAACCTCGGAAGCCCAGCCATGAATCCGTGCGAAGATATATAAAAATAAAATATGTATGTGTTTTAAATACCCAGATCTACCCTAGATCTATAAGATGAGAGTATTACCCTCGTAGCGACGCCCTTCGCTTATCCCGCTCGTCCAAATGCTTTGCCGGAACTCAAGAGTGTCAAGTGTACACTCCTCTATTGGTATCCACGCGAAAAAATGGTGGAGAAAAAAAACCTAGAGTGTGCTAGCACCCCTTGGAAGTTTCAGCCAAAGTAGAGGATTGGGGAGAGAGCTTGAGAGGAAGAAGATCCAAGGAAGAAGAAGATAGAGTTACTCACCAAATGAATTCCACCATGATGAATAGTGGTCAGCCACATGATAAGTCCATGATGATATGGAACATCATCATTGGCCGGCCCACATGCCATGTCACCATGACATGGCAATTGGTCAAGTCAAAATTGACCATTCATCTTCCCTTTCAAGTCAAGTCAAACTTGACCTCTTATCTCCCATGGTTGATCAAATCTAACCACTTGATTCAAGTCAATTTAATTTAATGAATCTCTATTCATTAATTTAAATTGACTCAATGAATCAAATCTAAATTAGACTCATTCAACACTTGAATCAAATTGAGTCTAACTCAATTAGTCTAATTTGGATTACTCTTAATCTAATTTGGTTCATCCCATGAGCCTAATCCTCATGGTTCATCATATGAACCTAATCTCCACCTAATTGCCCTTTGTGTGTGACCCTATAGGTTCTTGTAACATTGACAATGCTCCTAAACTGATTTAGGAACATAAGCAATGAGCGGTATCTAGCAACATATCATTGATACCCAAGTTACAAGAATGTTGAGCTCCAACATCACCTTTGTGACTACTAATTGTGACTCTCACAATATGTGACAATGTCCCTCTATCCTTGACATCTAGATTGACCAATTGAGGCATAGACCGTGTCATCCTCAGTACAATCTATATCTTGAACTCCAAGTAGACTCACTCTAAACAAATGAGCTCAATATCTCATATTGACTCATTTGGGCATGGCCATGTACTTCGTGGTCTCACTCTATCAAGAATAACGATGTCACTCCCATCATATAGGAGGGATAGATCCCATCTACATCGCTCACATCCCTCCGCATAATTTGTTACATACCCAGTAATCGCCTTTATAGTTCACCCATTTACGGGTGACGTTTGACGAAGCCAAAGTATGCAACTCCTTATGTAGGGAACCATGGTGACTTCAGGTCCAAGAACTAATAGTCATACTAATAGTCACATGAGAAAGTATATGACACTCATATAACGATCCATGATACTTTCTCATGGCGGGTCATTCAGTATACATTCTCCAATGCATACCCATGTGTCAACTTGATATCTCATATCCATGACTTGTGATATCAAGTCATCGAGTTGACCTACATGCCAGTCTCTACGCATTAACATTGTCCCTGAATGTTAATACTTGACTAGGAATGATTAAGAGTAGTGTTCTCTATATCATCTCATTATCGATTCAATCAATCGATTGATATAGATAAGAACTTCTACTCAAGGATGTTATTATACTTAGCTTATTTTGCACCAATACAAGTAAATATAATAACCATGCCTTTATAAATAGGAATATGATACAATAAAGTCCATACAACAATCATCACATGATTGACTCTAGGGTTTTCACTAACAATTATGATAGTTACATATACGTGATATGTAATCGGTATAACTTGATACCCACCATCATAGCTAAGAATGACTTGTTGGACTCACTCCAAGGTTGTTCTTATCTATATTGGATATCAGCTCATTCGGAGATTGACCTACGATCTCCTGAATTGATTTTGAGGGTTTTTGAATTCGAAAAATGAATGGGATTTTGTAAATGTATGTGGATGCATTTTAAATCATCTTTCTCATATATGCTCATTTTGTATTTCTAGGTTAATCGCTTGATCATGATGTCTTTGAATTTGCGGTCTATTTTAAATTCGAATAAATTGACTAGGCCGAACTTCTTGGACTGGCTTAGAAAATTGAAAATTATTCTCAAGGCAGAAAAGCTTGAGAATGTCCTCGAAGCATCTCTTCCCGCCCGTCCTAGTGATGATGCAACACCAGACTAATTGTTGGCCCATCAGAAACATGTAAGTGATTCTGAGCAAGTGAGTTGCATCATGCTAACCGCGATGGTACTCGAGATGCGGAAGCAGCATGAGTATAAGGATGCTCATACCATAGTCCTTCATCTTTATGAGTTGTTTGATGAGCAAGTGTGATTCGAAAGGTTCGAAGTCTTCAAGCTCTTCTTCACCTCTGAGATGCAAGAAGGTTCATCTGTGATACTGCTCAACATGCTGAAGACTATGGAGCCTTCTAAGAAGCATGAGCAGGGGACGGTGTTGTTAGTTGATTCCTCGAAGAAAGGTTCTAAGAGGGAGTCAAAGAAACAACATAAGGGGAAGAAGAAAAAGGCTAAAAAGGCAGAACCAGCTCAAAAGGGCACTTGCCATCATTATGGCAAGGAGGGCCATTGGCGATGAAACTGTAAGATTTATCTTGAGTCCGTAAAAAAGAATAAGGCATCAGATGCCTCATCTTCTTCAGATATCTTCGTTATTGATTGTCATTCTATTTCCTCAGATACTTGGGTAATGGATACTGGGTGTGGCTCACATATATGTAATGACATACATGGGCTAAGGAATAGAAGAAGACTCATCAAGGGAGAGTCAAATTAACGTGTTGGGAATGAAGCAAAGGTTGCTGCACTTGCCATCGGAACGTATTTATTGAAACTCCCTACAGGACTTGTCTTAGAACTGGATAATTGCTTTTATGTTCCTTCATTGATAAAGAACATCATTTCTATTTCTTGTTTAAATAGAAATGGATACCATTTAAATTTTAGTAACAATTGTTGTTACATAACTTTGAATGACATTCTTTATGGGACTGGAACTTTAATCAATGGTATTTATACGTTGGACGTATCCAGTGACATTTTCAATATTAAAGCGAGCAACAAGCGTGCTCAAAAAGATAATCAATTAGACTCCTACATGTGACATTGTCATCTTGGCCATGTGAGCAAGAAACACTTGAATTAGACTCCTACACTGATGTGGAATTTTGGAATCGTTTGAATTAGATTTATACGATACATGCGAATCATGCTTAAAAGGCAAGTTGACTAAGTTACCTTTTACTGGAAAAGGTGAATCGGTGGGTGAGTTGCTTGGTCTAATACATACTGATGTATGTGGACCTATGTCAACTCAAGCCTTAGGAGGTTATAGCTACTTCATTACCTTCACCGATGATCACTTACGATTTGGGTATGTGTTCTTGATGAAACACAAGTCTGAAGCCTTTGAAAGGTTCAAGGAATTCAAAAATGAAGTAGAGAAACAACTTGGCAAGAGTATTAAAATACTTTGATCGGATCGAGGTTGTGAATACTTGAGTCAAGAGTTTCTAGATTATCTGAGGGACAATGGTATATTGTCTCAATGGACTCCGTCATATACACCACAACTTAATGGTGTATCTGAGAGGTGAAACCAGACCTTGTTGGACATGGTCAGGTCAATGATGAATCACGTAAATCTTTCCAAGTCCTTTTGGGGCTATGCACTTCAAACAGCAGTTTACTTGTTAAACAGAGTCCCGACCAAGGTAGTCTCTACTACTCCATATGAGATATGGGCTAGTAAAAAACCTTATTTATCTTACTTAAAGATATGGGGTTGTCCTGCTTATGTGAAGCGGACTGTGTCAGACAAATTGGATGCTAAGTCTGATAAATGTCTATTTATTGGATACCCTAAGGAAACGAGGGGTTACTAATTCTATCATCCTGTGGAACAAAAGATGTTTGTTTCAAGGCATGTTGTGTTTTTAGAGAAAGAATTTCTCTTGCAAGAAAATAGTGGGAGTGTCATTGAGCTTGAGGAGGCTCGAGAGACTCAAATAGACATTGATGAGATACCTGGTGAAGCACCACAATCGATAACTCATAGTGATGAGCCATCGGCTGGACCTATTGTGACACCACATCTTCGTAGATCTGGTAGAACACGCAATATTCCTAAGAGATATGGATTTCTCGTAAGTGAATCGAACAATGTGTTACTCATTGATGATGAGAAACCTACCAGTTATGAAAAAGTTCTTAAAATTTCAGAAAGGGATAAGTGGCTTAATGCCATGAAGTCGGAAATGGATTCCATGTATGAAAATCAAGTTTGGAACTTGGTTGATCCACCTGAAGGCATAAAGCCTATAGGGTGCAAGTGGGTTTTCAAGAAGAAAACCAACATGGATGGTAATGTGATTACCTATAAGGCTAGATTGGTGGTGAAAGAATATCGTCAAAAGCAAGGTGTTGATTATGACGAAACCTATTCGCCTGTTGCTATGTTTAAATCCATTCGGATGCTCTTGGCCATAGCGGCTCATTATGATTATGAGATATGACAGATGGATGTGAAAACAACTTTCGTTAATGGAAATCTGCTCGAGGATGTGTATATGATACAGCCTGAGGGTTTCACATTGATTGATAAAACCAAGGTATGCAAATTGCGACGGTCCATATATAGATTGAAGCAAGCATCCAAGAGCTGGAATATCCATTTTGATGAGACAATCAAAAAGTTTGATTTCTCACAAAATCTAGACGAACCTTGTGTGTACAAGAAGGTTAGTGGGAGTGTAATCGTGTTCCAAGTATTGTATATCGATGACATATTACTTATAGGAAATGATATTTCAGTCTTACAGTCAGTTAAGATTTGGTTGTCCAAGACATTCTCCATGAAAGACCTGGGAGAAGCAACCTACATTCTCGGGATTAAGATCTATAGGGATAGATCGAAATGGTTGCTTGGTCTTTCACAGTCTACATATATAGACCGAGTGCTAAAGAGGTTTAGCATGTCAGAATCCAAGAAAGGTTACCTTCCCATCAGGCATGGGATACACCTTTCGAAGTCCATGTGTCCGCGCACAGAATACAAGAGGATTTGCATGAGTAAGATTCCCTATACATCCGCAATAGGATCTATCATGTATGCTATATTATGTACAAGGTCCGATGTATCGTATGCTCTGAGTGTCACGAGTGGATACCAGTCTGATCCAGGAATGGATCATTAGGTGGCTGTTAAGACGATCCCTAAGTACTTAAGAAGAACTAAGGATGTGTTTCTAATATATGGAGAAGGGGATATGGTGATACGCGGGTATATGGATGCCAGCTTCTAGATAGAAAAGGATGATTCCAGGTCTCAGTCTGGGTATGTGTTCACCTTGAATGGAGGCGCAATAAGTTGGAAAGGTTCCAAGCAAGAGACTATAGCGAATTCTTCCACAGAGGCAGAATACATTGCAGCTTTGGAAGCAGCAAAGGAAGCGGTTTGGATCAAGAAGTTCGTCTATGATCTTGATGTGGTCTCATCAATGATCCAAACATGTACTTCACCGCTATCATTTGATCAGAGAGATCATTAGTAGGAAGAAAATACAAATCGAGAAGATTCCCACTGAAAGGAACTTAGTGAATCCTTTAACTAAGGCATTATCTTAAAGTAAGTTTGAGGGTCATGTTAGAGCTTATGGTATTGGATACCATGGCGATTGGCATTAGGCGAAGTGGAAGTTTGTTAGTAATATATGAGAGGTGTCCTAAGACAATTGCCTTATGGTTGTACCATTTATTTGATAAATGAAGATTCACTATTTGAGTATACATGTTTTCATGTATTTGATTGGATCTTAAACTCATTTACTGAATGTCCGCAATACGATTCACAGCATGAGAGAATTTGTGATTGGATCACAACAAGTGAGTATCTCTACATGTGTAATTGTGATGTATTGGAATTATCCCTAGTCGATGAATTGATGGATTTGGACACCATCAATTCTGTCGAGACTAGCATGAGGTATACTCTTTGGTGTATCCAAGAAACTGATTCTCACTGGCTGGAGACATTGTGATGTCTAGAGTTAATCGTGGATGCTAGTTATGGTAACTAGTTCATTGGAGTGACCAGCTGTAAGACTTCATATGATTCTCTGCATATATAGATATGTCAATGAAGTTCTTACTACAGCTTAAGTGCGATGTTCCTTTGACTTGCAGTATTCAAGTCATCTTGGTCATGAAGACTTATGCTTTGACATCTTAAGCAAGCATCTCTGATGAGATGTGGACCCGAGATGATTGGGTATAAGTCGAAGTGGCCGAAGGTATTTGAATAGCCTATAAAGGATTCACCACTCCTTGGAGGAGATGTATACCCATGGCCTCTCATCGAATTATTACTAAAGTCTTTGGCCAAAACATTACATGTTTAGAGTAAGGTACTCTTGGATATATGTGCAGTAACTAGAATCCGTAGGATGAGGAAATGATACTTGAGCTAGGTGTGACTGTTAGTGAAAGCCCTAGAGCCAATCATGTGATGATTGTTGTATGGACTTTATTGTAACATATTCCTATTTATAAAGGCATGGTTATTATATTTACTTGTATTGGTGTCAAGTAACTAAGTATAATAACGTCCTTGAGTAGAAGGTTCTTATCTATATCAATCGATTGGTTGAATTGATATTGAGATGATATAGAGAACACCACTCTTAATCATTCCTAGTCAAGTATTAACATCCAGGGACAATGTTAAAGCAAAGAGACTAGCATGTAGGTCAACTCGATGACTTAATCTCACAAGTCATGGATATGTGATATCAAGTTGACACATGGGTATGCATTGGAGAATGTATATTGAATGACCCGCCATGAGAAAGTATCATGGATCGTTATATGAATGTCATATAATTTCTCATGTGACTATTAGTATGACTATTAGTCCTTGGACCTGAAGTCACCATGGTTCCCTACATAAGGAGTTGCATACTTTGGCTTCGTCAAACGTCACCCGTAAATGGGTGGACTATAAAGGCGATTACTGGGCATGTAACAAATTATACGGAGGGATGTGAGTGATGTAGATGGGATCTATCCCTTCTATATGACGGGAGTGACATCGTTATTCTTGATAGAGTGAGACCACGAAGTGCATGGTCATGCCCAAATGAGTCAATATAAGATATTGAGCTCATTTGATTAGAGTGAGTCTACTTGGAGTTCAAGATATAGATTGTACCGAGGATGACACGGTCTATACCTCGGTCAATCTAAATGTCAAGGATAGAGGGACATTGTCACATATTGTGAGAGTCACAATTAGTAGTCACAAAGGTGATGTTGGATCTCAACATTCTTGTAACTTGGGTAGCAATGATGTGTTGCTAGATACCGCTCATTGCTTATGTTCTTAAATCGGTTTAGGAGCATTGCCAACGTTACAAGAACCTATAGGGTCACACACAAAAGGCAATTAGATGGAGATTAGGTTCATATGATAGACCATGAGGATTAGGTTCATGGGATGAACCAAATTGGATTAAGAGTAATCCAAATTAGACTAATTGAGTTAGACTCAATTTGATTCAAGTGTTGAATGAGTCTAATTTAGATTTGATTCATTGAGTCAATTTAAATTAATGAATAGAGATTCATTAAATCAAATTGACTTGAATCAAATGGTTGGATTTGATCAACCATGGGAGATTAGAGGTTAGATTTGACTTGACTTGAGAGGGAAGATGAATGGTCAATTTTGACTTGACCAATTGCCATGTCATGGTGACTTGGCATGGGGGTCGGCCAATAATGATGTTCCATATCATCATGGACACATCATGGGGTGCCACCTCATGAGGGAGACCAAGAGCCATGGCTCTTGGTATTACATGCAAGTATATAACCCACCATGAAGTGGCCGACCACCATTATGTGAGTGCTTTAGTGTGAAGTTAAGGGGATTAACTTCATCTTCTTCTTTGCTCCTCTCTTGTTCTCCCAATCCTCCATTGCCGAGACTACCAAGGAGTGCTAGCACACTCTAGGTTGTTTTTCCTCCACCTATTGCTTGTGTGGATACCAATAGAGGAGTGTACACTTGACACTCTCGAGTTCCGGCAAGCCATTTGAACGAGCGGGATAAGCGAAGGGCGTCACATCAAGGGTAATGCTCTTCTCATGTAGATCTAAGATAGATCTAAGGTTTTAAACATGTACATGTAATTTTTGTTATACTTCGCATGGATCTGTGGTCGGGCTTTCGAGGTATCCGTAACACAAAAAGCGGTTTTTGCAGCTCGGAAAGTCCAACAATGACATAGTCAGCCTAGTGGGGACTGACACTATAGACCATGTCCTGAACCAAGTGGGTATAAGATGCATGAAGGGAATGGAGCATGATTCATTGTAGATGCTGAAGGGTTTCAGAAGTGGTTCTGGATCAATCATTGATTTTTCGGTTAATTGGGGATCATGATGTACTACTAGGTGCCACTCATGATCGTTCTATAATTAATGGTTAATTATAGACGACCAACATAAACCGAGAAACTATTTGGTCACACGCACAACGAGCGTAATCCGAAGGATTTAAAACGAGCTTGAGAATGAGATTCTCATACCGAGAGAAACTAAGTTTGGTTGGACCAAACAAGGATCGAGCATGAAATCATTTCAGTCGCAATGGAAGCGTGGATGGGTCATGTCTTATGAAGATATGATGGATGAACCAAATTGGTTTAGTTCTAATCCAATGGTAGAGAATAAATCAAAGGGGTTTGGTTTGTTTTAAACGAATGAACCAAAAGTTGGTTCGGTTCGTTTTAACTTAAAATAGACCAACGCGGTTTGGTTTATTTTAACTTAAGTTATTGGAGCGGGTTAACGAGTTTTGGTTATGAACCAATAACCGTTAGGGAAATGTGTTCTCTATAAAAATATGGCTTAAGGGTTTTTCGTGGATAACTTTTGGTGTTGGAAAACCTAGCCACCCTCTCCCTCTCTTCTCCTTGCCGCCGCCCAAGGGTTCCATGCCGCCCAGCCCATGTGTCGCCGTCTAAGCTGTTTCCGGCACCCAAGCTCCTGACGGCAATCTTTCGGTGACCCTCTAGTGATCTTCCTTGGCTCCGGCGACAAGGTGAGCTCCTAGATTTCCTTATTTGGCCGGTGCAAGTTCTCCACCAAAGCTGTCCAGTTTTCTGGACAGCTTATTTCCTTCGTGTCGGAGCATCGTTTGGATGGCATTTGGAGCTCCGATAGCTGCTACCTTATTGGAGATTCAATCTCCGGTAATCCTCATAGGTGGAGGACGAAGGATTCGCCAAACGATTGATGAATACCTCTTCGGAGAAGCGAGTTTTGGGGACTCATTTTGAATCTGAATTTTGATTCGGATTGTGATCTTCTCTCAATCACATCATCTTCGACACGAGGCTAGTGACTTGTACGAAGACGAGGCTCATGGCTTTGTGAAGTCATCCCAACGATACTCAGCGTGGATACGGATAGAGGCGATTCTAGCGAGAGTCGCTCCGATTGATGTCTTTCCCGCTACACGTGATATGTCAGGTATACGTAGTATAATTTCCTTTTATTGCAAAATTTGAAACTACGGTTATGTCTACACATATTGTACTATGCATGTGTGTGGTGGTTGTGATCTAATAAATTAGATTTATTTCTTTTTATTTCTTCCGCTACACACATGTTTACGAAACATCTTCCTCTCTCATCCTTGGTCGGCGGCAACAAGGGTTACGATTCTTCCCTTGGAGCTCTTGGTCGGCGCCAACTCCATCTTCTTCATCCACTCCTTGGCCGGCAGCAACATTAAGCTCCTTGTCTTGGTGGTCGGTTCTAGATAGGAGAAGAGTTTTGTTTCATTCTTCCCTTCGTTCGGAGCGAGCAAGAAAGGGAAGAACGTGATCTAGGAGGCTTCGATTTTTGGAAGATCGTCACTCACACGACGTCCAAAAGGAGGAAGGATATACAATAGAAGATCAAGAGGTATAACAAGAGGTATATGTTAGTGCAATCAATCCTTGATATGGTTTTGATGTGTGTGGCAAAGGATTTAAGTTAGGATATGTGGATTTGATATGTGCATTGGAGTCTTGCAAGACTTAGTAATTCGCACATGGAGCCTTGGCAAGTTTCACATCTTATGACTCGGTCCTTGAGTCGGTGAAGGATGGCTCTGCGGAAGTCGTGCGCTTGGAGCATCCGAGGGACCGCCAGACGAGGAGCTTGGAGTGAAGCCGGAGGAAGTAGACTTCAGGGCGAGACGCGAAGGATGGCGCTGCAGAGCTGTGCACTTGCCGCATCCGAGGGACGTGGTCGGACGAAGATAACTTCAAAGGTGAGGGACTCCGAGGGATGAGAGTGAGCGAATGTAACTCGGAAAGGGGTAGTGCTCTTAGGTGAAACTTGGCCATTTGGCTAAGTGTCGGATGGGATTTGCCGACAACAGTTAACTACTATGTTATGGTAGTCGACTACTCTAAGTCGACTGTGACTCAACTAGTGTTCGAGTCTGGTTCAAGTGCCAACAGTCGACTGTGAGACCACCAGTCGACTGATGAAGGCATCAGTTGACTGGTCGCAAGTGTTTCGGGCACAGAATGGAGTCGAGCTCGCGAGAACTCGACTGATCGGAGCATCAGTCGACTGATGGCAATATCAATCGACTGATGTGGAAGCCGTTGGATGAAATCCAATGTGGAAAGAAGCCGTTATTGGGCAATGGCTACAGGATCAGTCGACTGATCAGGGGCATCAGTCGACTGGTCCTGTGTCAACGGGAAGAAACCCTCTTCCTCTATAAAGAGGAAGGGTGTGGGGCTTTGGGGGCCTAATGTTCATGCTCTAATCTTCTCCCAAAGTGCCCAAATGAATTTCCTCCTCTTCCTTGTGCTTATATTCATCTTATTGCAAGAGGAGTGATTTTGTAAGAAAGGTTACCTCCACCTAGCTTTGTGCAAAGGAGAGATCTAGTGGATTTGGCAAAGGAGTGATTCACCTTGGACGAATCGGACCGTGGATTAGCGGCGTAGCCGTGAACCATGTTACATCCTTTGTTAGCGTTTGTATTCTTATTTATATTTGCTTGTTTTGTTTTGTTTCTGTTGCGCTGATAGTTTTGTAGACGAGCAAATTCCACCATCATACGATTGAGGGCTATTCATCCCCCTCTAGCCGGCCAACATCTACACTTCGATCCCCTACAAGTGGTTTCAAAGCCAAGTCATTTGTCGAGGACTAACCGCCACAACAAACACTTCATCAAGAGATGGTCGGCTCCAATATTCATCCGCCAAAGTTCGAGGGGGAATTCACTTGGTGGAAGAAGTGAATGGAGGTATTTTTCGAAACCGATTTTGAAATTCTTTTAATCATGGAAAACGGTTTCAAAATGCCTAGGGATGAAGAAGGGGAGCCATTGGAAAAATCAAGGTGGAGCAAGAGGCAAAGGGAAGAGTACTTGGCAAACTCAAAAGTCAAACATCACCTCTACAATGTACTCCCCCAACAAGAAGTCAACCGGATAGGAGAGTGTGCTAGCGCCAAGAAGATGTGGGAGAAGCTCATAGAAATTCATGAAGGCACATCCGTGGCCAAGCTAGCAAGGAGAGATGTCCTTCGCTCCCAACTATCCAATATCAATTTCGAAAAGGGAGAGAAGGTAAAATCCCTACACTCTAGATTTAAGGAAATTCTAACCGGTTTGACAAGTGTAGGTGAAAAACTCTCCAACCGAGATATGGTAATGAAGGCCATAGATGTCTTTCCCCAGTCCTCAAGATGGAGCTCTATGGTGGACTCCTTCTACATCTCCAAGAATTTGGAAGTGAGCACCTTGGAGGAGTTCTTCTCAACTATGGAGCTCCACGAAACAAGGCTCGAAGGAATAGTAGAAGAACCTAGAATTCAACCATCAAGGGGAGTGGCACTATTGGCCAACAAAGGGAAGAAGAAGATGGAAACTTCTTCCTCCTCCGATGAAGCATCCTCCTCCTCCTCCATGGATAGCACGGAAGAAGCATACATGGTAAGGAAGGTAAGGCGTGCTTTAAGAAATTTTAAATTTAATAAATATAATGATAGGAGTAGAAGACCAAGGGGGAAAGTGATTTGCTATAATTGCCAAGGAGAGGGACATATAAGGGATAATTGTCCCCTCTTGAACAAGAACAAAGAAGAGAAGAGAAAGAAGGAAGAAAAGAAGAAGAAAAAGGGGAGAAGGAAGAAGAGAAGAAGGCCAAAGAAAAGGGAAAGGCAAAGGCACTAAAAGCAAGGACTTGGGATGACCCTTCTTCCTCCTCATCATCATCATCCGAAGAAGAAAATGCCTTTGTCACAAATTTGGCATTAATGGCTTTTGACGACTTAGACTCCTCCTCCTCCGAAAATGAAGAAGCAAGCTCAAGTGAGGAGAGCTTGAGTGAAGGGGGAGCTTCTTCTACATCCTCATCATCGGAAGAAGATTTGGTAAGTGAGGTAACAAATCTCTCCCCCAAGAAAGTTATGTCAATTATTTGTAGCCTCACTAAGGACTTGTTTAGGGCAAAGAAAAAGAACAAATGCATGCTATATCAAATTAAGGACTTAGAAGAAAAATTAGAAAAAGCATGCTCAAATGTTAATAATAATGTTTCTAGCCTTGATAATGCATGCTCACATGACTATATGTCATTTGATGTTAATGATGCATGCATTGATGAAAATAGGGCTCTAAGAGAAAAGGTAGATCATTTGACCAAGGCCCTAGAAAAGTTTACAATTGGCTCCAACACTCTTAACATGATCATAGGGAGCCAAAGAGCAAGTTTCAATAAGAAAGGCCTAGGATATAAGGAAAAGAAAAATGAAAAGGCCTATAAATGTTTAATTGCTAGGGGTCAAGATAAAAAGAAGACAATTGCTAGAAAATGGATCCCTAAGGAATTTTTAGTGAACCCCATAGGCAAGAATTTATTTTGGGTTCCTAAATCCATCCTTAAGGGTTAGGAAAACCCTAGGATAGTCAACCATAAGGATTTCACCTATATCATATGTTGGTTGACTTAGGATGGCGGGACAATATTTTTGAAATAGTGTTAGGTGATGATAATGCACTTATAAATAGATAAATCATGCTTTAGGTGGTATTTGCCTTATTATCATGATGTAATACCTAATGCATGATTATTAATTGATGAATACATGTGTTTCATGATCATAATGTGAAATTCATTCATATATGTATTTATGATCATGTTGGATGTTAGGATGACACTTAACCTTGTATAGAATTGCATGAAAATAATGGTTAAGTATATACAAATACCTTTAGGATGCATCTCACACTCACCATAGGCTACCTTGATTGAAAACTTAGCATGAGTGAGATGTTAGGATGATACAAATGTCCACTAGTGCCTATGGCATTTAGATGGTCATTTAAGGTATCAAAATAGCAATAATAGACCAATCATGGGGAAAGTTTATGTTTAATTCATAGACATATTGCCCAAAGATCATGGTTGAATATTTCATATGTTTTCAAAACAATTTCTTACTTTAAAATCTGCATGTTCATGTTTTGAAATAATCCAAAGCAAAACTGGGTGTTAAACTTGATACTAACTTGATCAAAAACCTAGTTACTTTTGAAACTTTTGGATTTTTGGCAAATCTTTGAAAATATAATGTTTTTTCATGGAAAACTATTTTTCACTAATAAAGAACCTTAAAAGAAATATGTTCCCCAAATTTTATTTTTTTTTAATTTTGTAAAATTTTTAATGCATTTCTGAAATTTAAAATCAGAACCAACTACCGATCGCCACTTGAAAACTCGCCAAAGAACTTCGAGATACACGGTTTTAAGGCATATTTTTGGTTTATGTTTCTCTCTAGACTTGATGTCATGTTGTATAAACTTTGTTAATTATTTTTGATGGTGTCAAAGGGGGAGAAATATACATATTTAAGTAAGGGAGAATTATATTTAGGGGGAGTTTCATGTATTAAGGGGGAGAGTTGCTAATCATGTTATTTACATGCTTTCTTTCCTTAATATTTTATCAAATGTTTTACCTAACTTAAACGGATTGCCACACATCAAAAAGTGAGAGATTGTTAGTGCAATCAATCCTTGATATGGTTTTGATGTGTGTGACAAAGGGTTTAAGTTAGGATGTGTGGATTTGATATGTGCGTTGGAGTCTTGCAGGACTTAGTAATTTGCACATGGAGCCTTGGCGAGTTTCACATCTCATGACTCAGTCCTTGAGTCGGTGAAGCATGGCTTTGTGGAAGTCGTGCGCTTGGAGCGTCCGAGGGACCGCCGGACGAAGAGCTTGGAGTGAAGCCGGAGGAAGTAGACTTCAGGGCGAGACGCGAAGGATGGAACTGTAGAGTCGTGTGCTTGGCGCATCCGAGGGACGTGGCCGGACGAATATAACTTCAAAGGCGAGGGACTCCGAGGGATGAGAGTGAGCGAATGTAACCCGGGAAGGGGTAGTGCTCTTAGGTGAAACTTGGCCATTTGGCTAAGTGTCGGATGGGATTTCCCGACATCAGTTGACTACCATGTTATGGTAGTCGACTGTGTTGGATCTTTGTAATGGCAAGAGGGGGGTGATTAGCCTTTCTTTGTTTCTACAAAATATGTTAGCGAAAGCAATACAAATACAAATATAAATAAGAATGAGAAACAAGAATACAATGCTAACACCCGATGTACGTGG
Organism: Wurfbainia villosa; assembly: GCA_025175895.1. Lineage (NCBI taxonomy): Eukaryota > Viridiplantae > Streptophyta > Magnoliopsida > Zingiberales > Zingiberaceae > Wurfbainia > Wurfbainia villosa. The sequence continues at coordinate 38,088,260 of CM045990.1, forward strand.
TTCGGAGATGACGCTCCTACTCCACGGTAATCCGTAAGGTGGATTAGCCCTAGCCAAGCTTCACTAAATCCTCCTTTGGATGAACCAAGGTGGAGAAACCTTGTCTTACAATGAACTCCTCTTCTTTACAATGATGGAAGATGAAGACTAGAGAAGAGGAGGTTTAGAATCACAAAAATACTTGGAGAAAGCTTGGTGAGCACGAGGGTGTAGCTAGGAATGAAAGCACTAGCTTCACCAAGCTTCCCAATGCCTCTTCTTATAGAAGAGGGGTTGTTTTCCCGTTGAGCTTTGATCAGTCGACTGATGCTCACCATCAGTCGACTGCCGTCAAAGCTAACGGCTTCTGACAAAGCGGATCCGCGGGGATTCACAGCCGTCATTTCCAACGGGAGGCCTATCAGTCGACTGATGAAGCGATCAGTCGAGTGATCACCGCGAGGAGTCGAGCGAGACTCCATTCTGTGCCCATTTTCGACTTGATCAGTCGACTGCCTGGATTGGCAGTCGACTGATTGCCTCATCAGTCGACTGCCAGCTTCTGTCAGTCGACTGATAGTCCGGTTTTCAGCCTGACTCAGTCGAGCACCTTATCAGTCGACTGCTACATAGTATCAGTCGACTGATACTAGTCAAGTATGAATAATTCATACTTGAATTGACTCCCTAGACCTAGACTTGACCTTCTAACTCTTCCTTCAGCCTTGCGCTCGCCTTCAAGAGTTTCCTTCGGCCTCGTCATGTCTTGGGTTGCCAAATGCTTGGACTTTACGCCGCCAAGACTACAAGCTTGGACTTATGCTGCCAAGACTTTACTTTGGACTTCCTTTGCCAAGGTTCACTTGGACTTTACGCTGCCAAGACTACAAGCTTGGTCTTACGCTGCCAAGTCCATCCCTTGGACTTTCTTTGCCAAGGTTCACTTGGACTTTATGCTGCCAAGACTACAAGCTTGGTCTTACGCTGCCAAGTCCATCCCTTGGACTTTCTTTGCCAAGGTTCACTTGGACTTTACGCTGCCAAGACTACAAGCTTGGTCTTACGCTGCCAAATCCATCCCTTGGACTTTTCTTTTACCAAGTCTTCATACTTGGATTTCCCTGTCACTTAAATATGTTCATAATTAGATCACAAAGCATTGCCTAACTTAGATGATTATCCAAATATCAAAACATATAAATGCTTGGGGCATTGTTGCACCAACAATCTCCCCCTTTTTGATGTTTGGAAATCATTTAAGTTAGGTCTTTACCATATGCATATAATCATAATAAGAATTCTAACTTAAACATTCCTTCTCCCCCTTTGACATACATCAAAAAAGAGAAGGATTCATAAATTTCATGAAAGAATTAAAGTTGTTGTATCTAGGACTAAGGTATAAGATTGATATTAAGCTCCCCCTTAATCCAAGATATGCTTTATGATGTGTGACTAACATTTGAAGCAAAGCATAACAAAAATTTGAAAGTTAAGTCCTAACTTTGCACCAACAATGTAAGTTTGGGGATGAAAAGGTATATATTATGAAACTCCCCCTAAAACATTGCATAGAACAGTCCTAAAGACTTGTTTAAACTGAAGATTATCATACCATAGTTTTAGAACATTCCAAGATACACTTAAGTGCAAGAAATAGAGCCTTTTATCAGGACGCATCGATCGCTATGCTGAAATGAATTTCACCTTTTCATTAACCAAATGCGTTAGAAAATCTAGAAATCGCGAAAAATCACGAAATTTGGCATACACATTTCTGGAATAATTATCTATCAAGGAAAAATAATTTGAAAATTTTATGTTTTCCAGATTTCAAGATTGACACAAACTTGGAAGCTAACAAAAGTTCTAATAATTTTGCAAACTTTGTATCACTTTTGTCTTCCACTTGAAAACTGTTTTTTAAAATATGATGAACATAGTTTAAAATGTATATGATTTGGAATTTCCAACCATGTTCTTAGAGCTATGTATTCATTACTTGAATACAAGCCTTCCCAATGATTGATCCATGAAGTATTCATGTTTCTAGGTGTGTCATTAGCTCATAGTAATGCATCATAACAAGCATGATGAGCCAAGTACACCTTCCCTATCATCTCACATGTTCCTAAGTGTCTCAATACAAAAATCAAGGTTTCTAAAGGCTTTTTGTGAGATGCATCAAGGTATAAGGCTAAACATTATGAATATGGGATCATGCAAACCTAGAATTTTACTCTACAAAGCACATACCAAGCTCCCTCCTTAATGATGAAAATTCGGTTTCGGGAAGAGCTTTGGTGAAGATATCGGCATGGTTGGACTTAGATTCTACATAATTAAGTTCAATGTCCCCTCTTGTCACATGATCTCTTATGAAGTGATGTTTCACTTCAATGTGCTTGGTCCTAGAGTGATGTACCGGATTTTTGATCAAGTTGATGGTACTCACATTATCACAATAAACTTTAATGTTAGAGTAGTGTAGCTCATAGTCCTCAAGAGTATGTCTCATCCAAAGTAATTGAGCTACACAACCACCCATAGCCACATATTCGACTTCGGTGGTTGATAAAGCAACACAATGTTGCTTCCTACTACTCCAACTAACTAGGGAGGACCCAAGAAATTGACATCCACCACTAGTACTCTTCCTATCCAATTTGCAACCGGCATAATCAGAATCGGTATAGCCAAGCAACTAAAAAGACCTAGTCCTAGGATACCAAAGTCCTACATTTAGGGTGCCTTTAATATATCTTAAAATTCTCTTAACGGCTACTAAATGTGATTCTTTGGCACAAGATTGGTATCTTGCACACATACCTACCGCAAATAAGATATCGGGTCTACTAGCGATTAGGTATAGTAGACTACCAATCATACTCCTATAAAGTTTAAGATCAATTGATTTACCATCATGATCACTATCTATTCTAGTGCTAGTGGCCATAAGAGTGGTTACAATTTTGGCATTTTCCAAACCAAATTTCTTGATCATTTCATTTGCATATTTGGTTTGATAAATATGAATCCCTTCATTGGTTTGCTTGACTTGTAACCCTAGGAAAAAAGTTAAGCTCTCCAACTAAACTCATTTCAAATTCATTTTCCATAATTTTTATAAAGTCTTGAAGAAGATCATCATTCGTTGACCCAAAAATAATGTCATCAACATATACTTGGGCTATGAAGATATCCTTTAATGTTGACTTTATGAACAAGGTTTGATCTACTTGGCCTCTTCTAAAATCCTTAGAAATTAAGAAGGATGACAATCTTTCATACCATGCCCGGGGAGCTTATTTTAACCCATATAATACTTTTCTAAGCTTATATACGTGGTTTGGATAATCTATGTTTTCAAACCCGGGTGGTTGTTCTACATATACTTCTTCCTTAATATAACCATTTAGGAATGCCGATTTAACATCCATTTGATAAAGTTTAAATCCCATATAGGAAGCATACCCTAAAAGAATTCTAATAGACTCTAACCTAGCAACCGGGGCATAAGTCTCATCATAGTCAAGCCCCTCAACTTGATTGAATCCCCTAGCAACCAACCTAGCCTTATTTCTAGTGATATTTCCTTGATCATCTAGCTTATTCCTAAAGACCCATCTTGTAGTAATTATGGTGCTATCAATGGGTCTAGGTACTAACTCCCATACTTGACTCCTCTCAAATTGAGCCAATTCATCTTGCATTGCCAAAATCCGATCCGGATCATGTAATGCATCATTGATCGATTTGGGCTCAATTTGTGAAATAAGAACTACTTGACTAGTAGGAGCTCTATGAAATGACCTAGTTCTTACTCCTTGAGATAGATCTCCTACTATTTGGTCAAGTGGATGATCTTGATGAGTTCTTAGGGTTCTAGAAGGGGTTTCAAATTGATCATTGTTATCTTCTACCCTCCTTTCATCCTCGGAATCTCCTCTTCCTCCCCCTTGATCATTACCCCTTATGGTCAAATTTTGAAGCTTTTGGGTAATGTCTTGATTATTGTCATTAATATCCTTATCAATGGAGGACTTTCTAGGGTAGGTACTAGTGGTTTCATCAAATTGAACATTGGAGGACTCCTCAATCCCTTGGGTTCTCTTATTGTAGACTCTATATCCTCTACTCGTAGATGAGTATCCAACTAGGATTCCCTCATCCGCTTTGAATTCAAATTTTCCTAAGTTATCTTTGGTGTTTAAAATATAAACTTTACATCCAAAGACTTTGAAATAATGAATTGTGGGAATAGTCCCATTCCATAATTCAAATGGTGTCTTTCCTAAAAACTTATGGATTTGAACCTTATTTTGGATATAGCAAGCGGTATTAACCGCTTCCGCCCACAAGTAGCTAGGTAGAGAATGTGCATTAAGCATAGTCCTAGCCGCCTCTTGTAGGGCACGATTTCTCCTTTCCACCACCCCATTTTGTTGGGATGTTCTAGGATAAGAGAACTCATGCTTGTACCCTTGCTCTAAACAAAATTGTGAAAATTTTGAATTCTCAAATTCACCACCATGATCACTACGGATCCGGTTGATTTTGAGACTCTTTTCATTTTCAACTCTTTTACTAAATCCTATGATTATTTTTAAGGTATCATCCTTATGTTTCATAAAATAGACCCAAGTATACCTAGAAAAATCATCTATTATGACTAAACAATATTTGTTACTATTTAAAGAAGGAGTACTATGGCAATCAAATAAGTCAAGATGCAATAGTTCTAACGGTAAAGAAGTATTAGTTAAGGTTTTATCTTTGTGTGATGTCTTTGTTTGTTTTCCTTCTTGGCATGCATCACACATTTTGTTCTTGACATACTTGATCTTTGGTAGCCCTTTGACCAACTCCAACTTGGCTACCTTGGCTATGTTTTTCATGTTGATGTGCCCCAATCTCCTATGTCATAGCCAACTTTCTTCTTATTTTGCAACAAGACACTTAGTAGAAATGTTAGAAGCATATGAAAGATCAACATAATAAATATTTGATTTCCTATATCCAACTACCATACAATCATTTAATTCCTTGTGTCTAATCATGCATTTAGAAGATTCAAAAGAAACATGGTAGCTTGCATCACAAAGTTGACTAACACTTAATAAATTAAATTTCATATTTTCAACTAGTAAAACTTTGTGAATGACGATTTTGGGGGATATCTCAATTGTACCTCTACCTAATATCTTGAGTTTTCCACTATTTCCAAAAGACACTGCTCCCTTCTTCACATACTTAATTGTGAAGAACTTGCTCACATCCCCGGTCATGTGTGTTGAGCAACTGTTATCCACAATCCACATACCTTGCTCTCCTACCTAAATCACATGAAAAACACAATCTTTTGGTACCCAAACATTTGGACCGGTAACATTAACCTTACCCTTAATGGTTGCTTTTCTATTAATCAATGAGATATAAGCAACTTCTTTTTCTTTTGACTTATATCCTATACCGGCCTTGTTGTAAATGGCTCTTTGTCGGCTAAGGATCATGTCAAGATATTTTGAGCCATTCGTAAATTTCTCTAAGCATGCCTTTAAGTCACTAACCTCATCCTTAAGTTTGTCATTCTCTTCCTTAAGTATGCAAGAATCAACATGTGAAGGTTTTTCATTCCTAATGGCCTTTAGTTCTACCTTCATGCTCCTAACCTTAGATTTAGACTTATCTAGAGCCTCTTTAAGATAAGCAATTGATTTATAAGGAAGCTTAACTTTAGGAGAGTTCATTACCTCATCGTCACAAGATGACGATTCATCACTTGAAGAGTCTTCTTCTTGGCTTGATGTACCGGAGTCATCTCCTTGGGCCATGAGTGCCACATGGCATGTGACGTGGCAAAGCTCATCATCGGAGGAGGAATCTTCAACAGTTGGTGTGTCCCATGTGGTTTGAGCCATCATGGCCTCCTTCTTCTTCTTCTCCTTCTTATCCTTCTTTTTCTTTTCTTTTTCTTCCTTCTTCTTTAGCTCCAGGCAATTTGGCTTTATGTGCCCCTTCTTATTGCAAGAATGGCAAATCACATTATTGTTAAAATTTGAATTACCACTAAACTTACCTCTTGAAGAATGGGACCCCTTCCTTGCTTCTCTATTCTTGAACTCCTTTGATTTTCTATAGAGTTTCTTGACAAAGTGGGCCATCTCACTAGACGAGTCTCCATCACTACTTGAATCATGCTCCGACTCGGATGATGATGACACTTCTTTCCTTTCTTTCTTCTTCTTTTTCTTCTTTTCAACAAATAGAGCTAAACCCTTTTCCTTAGAGGACATGTTAGTTTGCTCATGCAATTCAAACTCACAAAATAATTCATCAATTTTAATTTGAGAAAGATCCCTAGTTACCTTAATAGCATCAACTATAGAAGTCCATAGAGAAGTTCTAGGAAATGCTTGAAGAATGTACCTTACCAAATCCCGGTTGTCAACTCGCTCACCTATGATGTGGAGTCCATTCACAATCTCCTTAAACCTTCCATGCATTTGGCTTACGGTTTCATGCATCTTCATTTGGAAGGCTTGAAGTTGTCCAATTAGCAAGTCCTTCTTGGGCCTCTTTGACTCCTTGGATCCTTCATTTAGCTCAATGAGCTTTTCCCATAACTCCTTGGCGGATTCGAAAGGCCCCACCTTGTTGAGTTGCTCCATTGTAATACCGCATTGGATGGTGAGTACCGCCTTTGCATTTGATTCGAACCTCCTATTCATTTCCCTTGTCCAATCCTTGCTTGGAATAGGGTTTCCATGTTCATCCACTGGTTCCTCAAAGTCATCTACAATGTTATGCCAAATCTTAATATTACTCATTAGATAATACTTCATCCTACCTTTCCAATACGCAAAGTGACTCTCATCGAAGAGCGGGGGCTTGGCGGTGCTATATCCCTCTTGAAGAGCCATTGATGCCTTGGTTGATGGTGAAATCTTCCAAGCTATCCGGGCTCTGATACCACTTGTTGGATCTTTGTAATGGCTAGAGGGGGGGTGATTAGCCTTTCTTTGTTTCTACAAAATATGTTAGCGGAAGCAATACAAATACAAATACAAATAAGAATGAGAAACAAGAATACAATGTTAACACCCGATGTACGTGGTTCGGAGATGACGCTCCTACTCCACAGTAATCCGTAAGGTGGATTAGCCCTAGCCAAGCTTCACTAAATCCTCCTTTGGATGAACCAAGGTGGAGAAACCTTGTCTTACAATGAACTCCTCTTCTTTACAATGATGGAAGATGAAGACTAGAGAAGAGGAGGTTTAGAATCACAAAAATACTTGGAGAAAGCTTGGTGAGCACGAGGGTGTAGCTAGGAATGAGAGCACTAGCTTCACCAAGCTTCCCAAGGCCTCTTCTTATAGAAGAGGGGATGTTTTTCCCGTTGAGCTTTGATCAGTCGATTGATGCTCACCATCAGTCGACTATCGTCAAAGCTAACGACTTCGGCTGTGCGGATCCGCGGATTCACGCCATTTCCAACGGAGGTTTATCACGACCGATCACTTTATCACCGATCGATGAAGAAATCAGTTGAGTGATCACCGCGAGGAGTCGAGCGCGAGACTTCCATTCGGCCCATTTTCGACTTGATCACCGACCGCTAGATTGGCGATCGATTAGCTCATCGACCGACCGCTACTCGACCGATTGATAGTCTAGTTTTTAGCCTGACTCAGTCGAGCACCTTATCAGTCAACTGCTACATAGTATCAGTCGACTGATACTAGTCAAGTATGAATAATTCATACTTGAATTGACTCCCTAGACCTAGACTTGACCTTCTAACTCTTCCTTCAGCCTTGCGCTCGCCTTCAAGAGTTTCCTTCGGCCTCATCATGTCTTGGGTTGCCAAATGCTTGGACTTTACGCCACCAAGACTACAAGCTTGGACTTATGCTGCCAAGACTTTACTTTGGACTTCCTTTGCCAAGGTTCACTTGGACTTTACGCTACCAAGACTACAAGCTTGGTCTTACGCTGCCAAGTCCATCCCTTGGACTTTCTTTGCCAAGGTTCACTTGGACTTTATGCTGCCAAGACTACAAGTTTGATCTTACGCTGCCAAGTCTATCCCTTGGACTTTCTTTGCCAAGGTTCACTTAGACTTTACGCTGCCAAGACTACAAGCTTGGTCTTACGCTGCCAAGTCCATCCCTTGGACTTTTCTTTTACCAAGTCTTCATACTTGGATTTCCCTGTCACTTAAACATGTTCACAATTAGGTCACAAAGCATTGCCTAACTTAGATGATTATCCAAACATCAAAACATATAAATGCTTGGGGCATTGTTGCACCAACAGACTGTGACTCAACTGGTGTTCGAGTCCGGTTCAAGTGTCAACAGTCGACTATCATGGATTGGCAGTCGACTATGAGACCACCAGTTGACTGATGAAGGCATCAGTCGACTAGTCGCAAGTGTTTCAGGCACAGAATGGAGTCGAGCTCGCGAGCACTCGACTGATCAGAGCATCAGTCGACTGATGGCAATATCAATCGATTGATGTGGAAGCCGTTGGCTGAAATCCAACGTGGAAAGTAGCCGTTATTGGGCAATGGCTACAGGATCAGTCGACTGGTCCTGTGTCAACGGGAAGAAACCCTCTTCCTCTATAAAGAGGAAGGGTGTGGGGCTTTGGGGGCCTAATGTTCATGCTCTAATCTTCTCCTAAAGTGCCCAAATGAATTTTCTCCTCTTCCTTGTGCTTATATTCATCTTATTTCAAGAGGAGTTATTTTGTAAGAAAGGTTACCTCCACCTAGCTTTGTGCAAAGGAGAGATCTAGTGGATTTGGAAAAGGAGTGATTCACCTTGGACGAATCGGACCATGGATTAGCGGCGTAGCCGTGAACCATGTTACATCCTTTTTTTAGCATTTGTATTCTTATTTATATTTACTTGTCTTGTTTTGTTTCTGTTGCGCTAATAGTTTTATAGACGAGCAAATCCCACCATCGTACGATTGAGGGCTATTCACCCCCCCCCCTCTACCCGACCAACATCTACACTTCGATCCCCTACAATATTAGCTTGTTTACTTTGATTAGTGTTATTTTGTATTATGTATATAATTGTTTTCAATTATATGTGGCTAATTTACTTGGACCCCGAAGACAAACACAAAAATTGGCGATCCGTACATCGTCTATTCCGTGGCTAATCGAAGAAAAGAGGTAGGTTACTTGAACAACAAGTTTGTTCAAGTGACCACTCTAATCGAATAATACGACGATGGAACGGTTGCTTGGGTAATCCCTCTTCGTCAAGGAATAATTTTTTTTAATCCGGGGACATAAATGGGATCGCCGTGCACAAGCGACCGAGTTAAAGTGGGAAGCGAAGTTTCCTCCCTTCAAGTGGTATCGGAGCCACGGTTTCCGATTTTATGTGTTTTGGATTCGGTTAATTTTATGCACTTATCATATATTGTATGTGTCGGATGATAGTAGGATGTGCGTAGGCTTACTTTTTGGTTGCATGCATAAGATCCAACTATTATGGCCATATGTGTGTGTATGTGATTGCATGTGTGTAATATTATTTGAATCATCGGAGTTGACGAGGCTAGTATTTAATTTTTGTAATTAAGTACGACATTGTTTAGCCACTCTTTTTATTTTAGTTTACTTTTGATCTAGATTTCATGTACACTCCTTCGTGGAGTATAGGATCGATGGATGTAAATTAAAATAGTTACTCTCGGCTCGGATCTCCAGATGGCTTTTACATGGCGTAGGGAGGAGCGGACGAGATGACGATACGACGGGAGGCATATTGGAGAACAAAAGCCATAATAGTTGGAAAATATTTTTTTTCATATTTATTGCTATTTGTTTGATATGCATGTCGTGTGCTAGGAAAATTCTTCAATTTAAAATTACTAAGTGGGAGAGGGATATTTTTATAAATTCCCACGGCCTCCATTACGATTTGACATGTGATGCAAATAAACTTGCGCGTCGGCTCGGAGTGCCTTCCTCCCCATCGGATGAGTTTGTTTTGTGGATCACAAGGTCGAATATGGTTATAGGAAATTATTTAGAAGTGTGTGTACTTCCCCATCGGAAGGCACATAACCCGAGATAATTTCCTTGGTACCGAGTAATGGTGAACACTTAGATGCAAATAGGAGTATCCTCCCCATCGGAGTCACTGCTTTTATTTGTAGGGCCCAAGAGGATGTTAGGGCAATCTCTTGCCGTGATATGGTTTTGATGGTGTGGCAAAGGGTTTAAGTTAGTTTGATATGTTGATATGATATGTGCGTTGAAGTCGTGCAGGACTTAGTAATTTGCACATGGAGCCGTGGCGAGTTTCACATCTCATGACTCGTGCCTTGAGTCGGTGAAGGATAGCTTTGCGGAAGCCGTGCGCTTGGAGCATCCGAGGGACCGCCGGACGAGAAGCTTGGAGTGAAGCCGGAGGAAGTAGACTTCGAGGCAAGAGACGCGAAGGAGCATTACAGAGTCGTGCGCCTGATGCTGCCGAGGGACGTGGCCGAGAACGAAGAGAACTTCGAAGGCGAGGGACTCCGAGAAATGAGAGTGAGCGATTGTAACCCGGGGAAGGGTAGCTCTTAGGTGAAACTTGGCCATTTGGCCAAGTGTCGGATGGGTTTTTCGACACCGACCGATCGCCATATCATGGCGGATCGCCTCGAAGTCGAGTGAGTTCGACCGTATACGATCGATCGATTGTGGCCAGCGGATCGCCATACGGGCAAGCCGATCAGCCAGATATCGATCATTCTAAGGCGCGCAATGATCGGTAGATAAGGGTTCGCCACAGACCGTTTCGTAGCCGATCGGGCGATCGACTACGGAGGCGAATGATCGTGATGAGGTCCATCGGTCGGCGCCAAGAGTTCCGCGACTACAACGGTCGGGATCGGCGTGTTCGAGGCCCCCTCTCTATAAAAAGAGGTGTGAGCCTTTGAGAGGCTAATGCTCATACTCCAAACGATCTTCCTAGTGCCCCACAAGCTCTAAACTCTTCTTACTTGTCTTTATTTCAATCCTATTGTAAGAAGAGTGATCTTGGTTGTAAAGGTTACCTCCACCTAGCTTTGTGCAAAGGAGAGACCGATAGTGATTGGTTTTGGCGGAGTGATTCACCGTGGACGAATCGGACCGTGGATTAGCGGCGTAGCCGTGAACCACGTTATACCATCGTGTTAGCGTTTGTTTTATTGTTTGTCTTTTGCTTTGTATTTGTATATTCCGCTTGCGCTAATCTTTTGTAGACGAGCAATTTACGACGTCCAACGTACGAGGGCTATTCACCCCCCTCTAGCCGGCCATACCGATCCCCTACAAGTGGTATCAGAGCCGAGGTTGCTTGTCACCGGACTAACCGCCGCAACAAGCCCTACATCAAAAATGGCCGGCTCCAACATCCATCCTCCGAAGTTTGAAGGAGAATTCGCTTGGTGGAAGAAGCGAATGGAGGTATTTTTCGAAACGGATTTTGATATAATGATTACAATGGAATCCGGTTTCGTTTTGCCTAGGGATGAAGAAGGGAAGCCAATAGAGAAATCTAGGTGGACCAAGAGGCAAAGAGAGGAGCACCTTGCAAACTCCAAAGCCAAGCACCATCTCTACAATGTGCTCCCTCAACAAGAGATCAACCGGATCGGAGAATGTGCTAGCGCCAAAGAGATGTGGGAGAAGCTTATAGAACTCCATGAAGGCACATCCGAGGCCAAGCTAGCAAGGAGAGACCTCCTCCGCTCCCAACTATCCAATATAAAACTAGAAAAGGGAGAAAAGGTAACCTCACTACACTCTAGGTTTAAAGAAATTTTAATTGGGCTAACAAGTGTAGGTGAGAAGCTATCAAACCGGGATATGGTAATGAAGGCCATAGATGCCTTTCCCCGGTCCTCAAAGTGGAGCTCCATGGTGGATTCGTTCTACATCTCCAAGAACTTGGAAGTAAGTACCTTGGAGGAATTTTTCTCAACAATGGAGCTCCACGAAACTAGGCTTGAAGGAATACAAGAGGAGCCTAGAATTCAACCCTCAAGAGGAGTAGCATTGTTGGCAAATAAGGAAAAGAAGAAGATGGAAATTCCCTCCTCCTCCGATGACGAAGCGTCTTCCTCCTCCTCCATGGATAGCACCGAAGAAGCCTATATGGTAAGGAGGGTAAGACGTGCATTTAAGAATTTTAGATTTGATAAATCTAATGATAGGATGAGAAGACCAAGGGGGAAGGTCATATGCTACAATTGCCAAGGAGAAGGGCACATAAGGGACAATTGTCCTCTCCTAAACAAGAGCAAGGAAGAGAGGAAAAAGAAAGAAGAAAAGAAGAAGAAAAAGGGGAGCAAGAAGAAAAAGGAAGAGGAGAAGAAGACAAAGGAAAAGGGAAAGGCCAAAGCTCTCAAGGCAAGGACTTGGGATGACCCATCTTCATCCTCCTCATCATCATCGGATGAGGAGAATGCCTTTGTCACCAATTTGGCCTTGATGGCTTTTGATGACTTGGATTGCTCTTCATCCGAAAATGAAAGATCAAGCTCAAGTGGGGAGAGCTCAAGTGAAGGGGGAGCTTCTACATCCTCATCATCCGAAGAAGAAGAAGAAGACATGGAAACTATGGTAACAAATGCTTCTCCTAAGAAAATAGTTTCCATAATCTCTAGTTTAACTAAGGACTTATTTGGCATGAAAAAGAAAAATAAGAGCATGCTAGATAAAATTAAGGATTTAGAAAATAAGCTAGAAAATGCATGCTTAAATGATAATATTTCTTCTAGCTTAGATGATGCATGCTCACATGACCTTTATGTTCCATTAGATGTTAGTGATGCATGTATAAATGAAAATAGGGCTTTAAGGGAAAAGGTAGATTATTTAACCAAAGCCCTAGAGAAATTCACAATTGGCTCCAACACCTTAAATATGATCTTAGGGAGCCAAAGAGCTAGTTTCAACAAGAAAGGCCTAGGATACAAAGAAAAGAAAAATGAAAAGGCCTATAAATGCCTAATAGCTAGGGGACAAGATAAAAAGAAAGTAATTGCTAGGAAATGGATCCCCAAGGAGTATTTAGTGAACCCAATAGGAAAGAACTTATTTTGGGTTCCAAAATCCATCCTTAAGGGTTAGAAAACCTCTAGGGTAGTCAACCACATGGACCTAACCTATATCATATTTTGGTTGACTTAGGATGACGGGACAACATTTTTTAGATAGTGTTGGGTGATGATAACGTACCCATAAATAGATAATATTTGCTTAAATCATGATGATTGATGTAATTCCTATGTATGTTTTAAATCATGATTTATGATTTTGATATTTGGCACGTTATCTTGAGAAATAGGTTTAAATCATGCTTTAGGTGATAATTTGTTTATTATCATCGTATAATACCTAATGCATGACTATAATTTGATGAAAACATGAGTTTCATGATCATAATGTAGAATTCATTCATATATGTCATTATGATCATGTAGGATGTTAGGTTGATACTTAACCATGATAGAATTGCATGAATATATGGGTTAAGTATATACAAATACCCCCTAGGATACATCTCACACTCACTATAGGCTAACTTGATTGCAAACTTAGCATGGGTGAGATATTAGGATGATACAAATGTCCACTAATGCCTATGGCATTTAGATGGTCATTTAAAGTATCAAAATAGCAATAATAGACCAATCATGGGGAAGGCTTATGTTTAATTCATAGACATATTGCCCAAAGATCATGGTTGGATATTTCATATGTTTTCAAAACAATTTCTTACCTTAAAATACATGTATTCATGTTTTGAAACAATTGGATGCAAAACTAGGTAGCTAACTTGATACTAGAATGATCAAAAACCTAGTGGTTTTTAGAACTTTTGGATTTTTGGCAAAAACAAGAAAATATAATGAGTTTTCATGAAAAACTATTTTTCCTTGGTAGATATACTTAAAAGAAATATTTTCCCCAAATTTCATGATTTTTCAAATTTTCTGGAATTTATAATGCATTTCTGAAATTCGTCCAGAAAATCAGAAATTTGGATTCCTTTGTGCCCGGTCATTGCCATCGATAGCTTGATCAGTGGTGGCTATAAATCAGAACATTGAAGGACGAATTCAGTTTGTAAACCTACAACAAGTTGTAGAAATATACTTGATGCCATCAACAAGTGGTACCCAATTTTAAATCAACTTGTCATATTTTTCCCTCCATTATACTTGATGCCATGAGCTTATAACTTAGTGTTAATCTTTTTGATGGTGTCAAAGGGGGAGAAATAAGTATGTTTAAGTTAATCACTTTAGGGGGAGAAATATATTTTAGGGGGAGAAATATATTGTAGGGGGAGAAAATTTGCATAGAGAGTTTCATGGATTAAGGGGGAGTTGCATGTTGCTATATCATGTTTATCTTTACATGCTTTCTTACCTTAGAATTTATATCAAATGTTTTTACCTAACTTAAACGGATTGTCACACATCAAAAAGGGGGAGATTGTTAGGGCAATCTCTTGCCGTGATATGGTTTTGATGGTGTGGCAAAGGGTTTAAGTTAGTTTGATATGTTGATATGATATGTGCGTTGAAGTCGTGCAGGACTTAGTAATTCGCACATGGAGCCGTGGCGAGTTTCACATCTCATGACTCATGCCTTGAGTCAGTGAAGGATAGCTTTGCGGAAGCCGTGCGCTTGGAGCATCCGAGGGACCGCCGGACGAGAAGCTTGGAGTGAAGCCGGAGGAAGTAGACTTCGAGGCAAGAGACGCGAAGGAGCATTGCAGAGCCGCGGCGCTGATGTCGCGAGGGACGTGGGCCGAGAACGAGAGAACTCAAGGCGAGGACTCAGAAATGAGAGTGAGCGATTGTAACCCGGGAAGGGTAGCTCTTAGGTGAAACTTGGCCATTTGGCCAAGTGTCGGATGGGTTTTTCGACACCACGATCGCCATGTCATGGCAGCCGATCGCTTCCGAGTCGAGTGAGTTCGACCGTATACGATCGATCGGATTAGGTGATCGGCGCCATCGAGCGGCCGATCGCTAAGATCATCGATCGGCCGCGCGCGCTGATCGTAGATAAGGGTTCGCCAGAATCGTAGCCGATCGGGCACTACGGAGGCGGCCGATCGATGAGGTCCATCACGATCGCCAAGAGTTCCGTTGGACTACATCGCCGGGATCCGACGTGTTCGGAGGTCGAGACGGTCATGACGCCAAGGCGGCAGCCGACGAGGGCGTGATCGATGGCGCAAACGGAAGAAGTTAGCCCTCTCTATAAAAAGAGAGGGTGTGAGCCTTTGAGAGGCTAATGCTCATACTCCAAACGATCTTCCTAGTGCCCCACAAGCTCTAAACTCTTCTTACTTGTCTTTATTTCAATCCTATTGTAAGAAGAGTGATCTTGGTTGTAAAGGTTACCTCCACCTAGCTTTGTGCAAAGGAGAGACCGATAGTGATTGGTTTTGGCGGAGTGATTCACCGTGGACGAATCGGACCGTGGATTAGCGGCGTAGCCGTGAACCACGTTATACCATCGTGTTAGCGTTTGTTTTATTGTTTGTCTTTTGCTTTGTATTTGTATATTCCGCTTGCGCTAATCTTTTGTAGACGAGCAATTTACAACGTCCAACGTACGAGGGCTATTCACCCCCCTCTAGCCGGCCATACCGATCCCCTACAGAGGAACCAACTATTAATTTTATTTGTCAAAAAGTTAGGTTGACAAGATAGTAAAATTAATGGGTAAAACCTCCTCTTACAAATGTAGAATTCGTATACGTCCACACGATCATGGCATACGATATTCTCGGTGTTTTGAGGTGTTGGTTGATTTTAAAATTTTATTGTTTGAGGAATCAATAATTTTTTGAAATCTAATGTTTTGATCTATGTGATTCTTAGGTTTTTCAAAAATGACTTTCAACCCGCTTGCTGTGATACTGAAAGAAAATAAACTTATTGGACCCAATTATGTTGATTGGAAGAGGAATCTTGATATTGTCTTGACTGCTGAGGAGTACAAGTATGTTGTCACCCCCGCCCTTCTCGTAATCTAGAGGGGGAGGAAGGGCGACGCGACACGATCATACATGCATGCATATACAGTGGAAGACTTTAAACTTAAAAAAAAAATGGAACATGCATTTACCTTCAACCATGCAAATATCTCTATATTCTTAACTATGTAACAGGTGAACTACTAAGCATGCATAATCATTTCATAAAGGACACTACTTGGTTCAAGTTCATGATAATCAACATAATAGAGTTATAGGAGCCTAAGTATAGAGTACATGGACATCAATGAGGATTTCAAAGTATCATCTAGGTACATAGTTCTCTATCACTTAACAATTCAATCAGTATAAGAAGGTTCTTAGCAATTCTTTAACTAAGTCAAGTGTTTAACATGCCAAGGTTTCATAAAACAAAATGAGTATAGTTTCACATCAAGTATAAAACCCTCAAAACCAGTCTAAGTTAACACCAAGTAGCAACCATCAAAACATCAAGTAGTGATCAACTCTTAGCAACTAACATGCAAAACTTTAAAACATACATAAGTCTTGGAACATAAAATGGATCTCTTCCACCATGCCACAACCACACACACTTTGCCCCTCCTGCTGCTCCCTTTAGTTTAGCCATTCTTTACCCTTTTCTGTAGTACAAGGGAAACATGAAACTATAAGCACATAGGGTTAGTAAGATCCTTTCCTACTCACAAAAGTCATACATCAGGGATTAGACATAGATTAGTGACATGTTCATCTAGACAACATATAGGCATAGTATTCATATAAAAATCGTGACATGATCATTTAGGAACAAAGGACTAGAATTCATAAAAATAGTGACAATCACATAGACATGAAATGGGTATATGCAAGATGCTCTTTGAAAACATATATTTTATAGGTACTTAAACATATATCTCAACATGAGGGCCCGACATTGTACCACATACATCATTTTGCATGCATCCCTAAATAGATCTGAGGTAGCTAATCCCAAACCTACTAGGGTACTAGGCTCGTACTACGACCGTTGACCTAGGGGCAACGTAGGAGCCCATCCCGTACTAGGTTCATACTATGACCATCGACCTAGGGCCACGTAGGAGCCCATCCCATGGACCTTGCTAGGGTCCGGTACAAGTCATACAAAAGTAAAATAATATATCATGTTCCTTTTCATAACATAAAGAGTGCTCTTAGTCCCCATTCATAGGGAAGCATCTCTTAGGCATTTCATCGTACATACTTAAACCATGCATAACGTAGGTGTGCCCTAGTGGACATGAAACATAAGCGTGTACATCATGACACAATGAGCATAACATAAGCATACAATAGTACAATTAACATGGACACAAGGTAGTGGCATAAAAAATCATGCTATCATAAAGTCTAACTATCATCATGTAACATCATATATATATATATATAGCATGGCTTGGAAGATCATTAGTAAGCATAAGCATGGACTTGGCCGAAACTTGGTTGAGGGGTTTTTTAAGAGATCAAACACTCAAACATACTAACACAAAGTCTAACTATCATCATGTTAACATCATATATATATATATCATGGCATGAAACATCATTAGTAAGCATAAACATGGTCTTGACCGAAACTTCCAAGGGAGATCTTAAGAAATCAAACACACAAACAACTTACACAAAGTCCAACTATCATCATGTCAACATCATATATATATATAGCATGGCATGGAAGATCATTGGTAAGCATAAATATAGACTTGGCCGAAACTTCCAAGGGGGGTCTTAAGAATTCAAACACTCAAACAACTTACACCAAGTCTAACTATCATCATGTCAACATCACATATATATATAGCATGGCATGGAAGATCATTGGTAAGCATAAATATAGACTTGGCCGAAACTTCCAAGGGGGATCTTAAGAATTCAAACACTCAAACAACTTACACAAGGTCTAACTAACATCATGCTAACATCATATATATATATAGTATGGCATGGAAGATCATTAGTGAGCACAAGCAAGGACTTGGCCGAAACTTTCAAAGGATAATCTTAAGAAATCAAACACTCAAACATACTAACACAAGGTCTAACTATCATCATGTTAACATCATACATATATATATATATATATATATATATATATATATATATATATATATATATATATATTTATATAGCATGGCTTGAAACATCATTAGTAAGCATAAACATTGTTTGGCCGAAAACTTCCAAGGGAGATCTTGAAAATACAAACACTCGAAACAACTTGTACTACAGGTGAGGGGATTACTTACATCCTTTCGCTTGGTTTACTATAAGAATATACCCTTGGTGCCAAGACAAGGCCTCTTTTCCTCCTAGAGATTTCGAAAATGGAAGAAGGAGAGGAGTGGGTTTCGGTGGAGGAAGAAGAGAATGATTTGTTGTTCTCTTGCCTCCTCACTTACTCCTATTTATTCTAAGGGAAGGTGTCCCTTTGCCTCCCCTACCCTTATCTATCCTTTCCCTTACCCTTCTAACAGCACACCCCTGCTGGGCTTCTAGTTACCACATGCATCTTAAGGTTTAGTTACCTGCTTGGAGGTTCAGGGTTCGAACCCTGGGTCATGCATCCTTTTTGGCTCTATTCTCTTTTATTTTTGAAAGAACCCACATAAAAGCCCATTATAATCATGCAAAAAAATTTATAAAATTTGCTAAGAATTTTACAGGCATTACAGTCCTTCATACCTTTTAAAAGTTTCATCCTCGAAACTTAGAACAACTCTGGATACTTCTGTTTCATGTCCTCCTCGCGTTCCCAGGTGGCTTCTTCGTACTGTTGACTTTGCCATAGGACCTTCACTAAGGGCACCTCTTTATTCCTTAGTCTTTTGACTTCTCGATCTAGTATCTGGATAGGCCAACTTTTATAACTTAGGTCCCCTTGAATTTGCACTGTTTGTGGCTCAATCACTTGGTCTGTACTGGAAATGCACTTCTTGAGCATCGAAACGTGGAACACATTGTGAATAGCCGACATCTCTGTTGGGGATATTTTGGAACGGCTAGAGGGGGGGTGAATAGCATTGACCGTACGTCGATTGAATTCTTTCGCGTTTGTTTCTACAATTTCGTTAGCGCAGCGGAATATAGATAATGAAAGCAATAACGAAATATACAACACGCTAACACAACGATATAACGTGGTTCGGAATCGCACGGTTCCTACTCCACGGATCGAACTCTAAAGAGCTCTAGTGATGCACAAGCACTCACTAATCACAAATACTCCTTATCGACACAAGTCGGAGGTGGAGAAACCCCTTACAAGTAATCTTACAACAATAAGATACTAATACAAGCAATTACAATAATGAAATACAATGCAAGTAAAGAAAACTACTTTACAATTGCCTTTGGATTGCTTGATTGCTTGGTTGCTTGATATCAACTTGGAGACCCTGATTTGCAACAGCAAATCGCCCCAAATCGCCTCAAAGAAATCTTTTTTTTCCTCCATCACGAGCTCCATATATAGCTTCAATCTGTGCTGGAAAAAGTCGATCAGTCGACTGATCGGGACCATCAGTCGACTGATGCCACTGTTGTCGTGAGACAACGGCTAGATCCACGCTGGATAAGTCCAACGAAACCTTCATCGGGCCGATCGACAGGCTATGCCGATCGATGGAGTCCTCACGACACCGAGTCTCGACTCCATTCTGCGGTCGATTTGAGCACCGCGACTAATCACACGATCACACCGCCATTAGTCGCTTACCGCCACCGCAATGATCGCTAGGCTATAACCCACACCAAACCCTAGTTGACTCGGTCCAGATGTCACATGGCACCGACCGGACACTCAAACATGAGGTTTTAACCCAAGTATGGTTCCCCCATACTTGCTAGACCACCCTTAGCCTAGACCTAAGCCTTCTAGCCACCTCCATCAGCCTCACGCCTCTCGGATCCCTCCAAGTCATCCATGACTTGTTCATCCATCGCGCTAGCCTTCAGGTGCTTCCGTCGGCTATGTCATGCTAACGGTGTCTACACCGCCAAAGCACATTGGACTTACGCCGTCAAGACTCCGCTTGGACTTTACGCCGCCAACCATTGGACTTATGCTGCCAAGACTCCCGCTTGGACTTTACGCCGCCAATATCAAACCCTTGGACTTCTCAAATGCCAAGACTCAAGCTTGGACTTTCCCTTGCCAACCCATGTTGGACTTTCCATGCCAAGACCATGCTTGGACTTTCCTTGCCAACCCATGTTGGGCTTTTCATGCCAAGACCATGCTTGGACTTTCCTTGCCAACCCATGTCGGACTTTACATTGCCAAGACCCATGCTTGGACTTTTCCCAATGCCAAGTGTCCCACTTGGACTTTCCATGCCAAGTACTCAAGACTTGGACTTTACCAAATGACAATTACATTGTCATATGTTTTTGTCGAAACATCAAAACATCACTCGAGTCAAACTCGAGTCCTGGTCAATCGTGACCTGGGCCGATTGCACCAACAATCTCTTGAGGCAACTCTAGCTCGTAAGCTACCCTGCCGACTCTCTTCAGTATCGGATACGGTCCCACACAGTGTGGACTCAGCTTACCCTTCCTTTTGAATCTCATCACTCCTTTCATAGGGGCTACCTTGAGGAATACTGAATCCCCGACTTTGAATTCCAACGGTCTACGTCACATTTCCGCATAGCTCTTTTATCGGCTCTGAGCAGTTTCAATCTTTTGGCGGATGTTCTGTATAGCTCGGGTGGTGTCGTCAATGAAATCTATTTGGAGTCCCATCTCCTTTTTTTCACCACCCTCGTACCAGCATATAGGAGATCTACATCTCCTCCCGTATAGAGCTTCATAGGGCGCCATTCCAATAGTAGCTTGGTAGCTATTATTGTAGGTGAATTCTACCAAGCATAAGTATCGACACCAGGTCCCTTTAAAATCCAAGGCACAAGCTCGTAACATATCCTCCAGTACTTGGTTCACCCTCTCTATCTGTCCGTCAGTCTGAGGATGAAAGGCAGTATTGAATAATAGCTTCGTGCCAAGGGTCTTCTGAACACATTCCCAGAAATGGAAAATAAAGCGACCATCTCTATCAGAAATGATGGTCTTAGGAATCCCATGTAGTTTGATAATTTCCCTAGCATATAATTGAGCCAGTTGCTCAGTCGAGTAGGTCATCTTGATTGCTAGGAAGTGGGCAGACTTCATCAATCTGTCCACGATCACCCATATAGCGTCATATCCGTTCATCGTCTTGGGTAGTCCTGAGATGAAATCCATAGAAATATCTTCCCATTTCCCATTGGAATTTGGTTGGCCGCAGGCTCCTCCAGTCTCTCGTGTTCTCGCTTTAACCCTCTCCGGGCAAAGTTAGTGTGTATCGACATCGAGCCACATCTCTTTTCATACCGAACCACCAGAATTTCCCTTTTAGATCTTGGTACATCTTGGTGGATCCAGGATGCATCGCATAGGGGGTTTCGTGAGCTTCCTCAAATATCCTCTTCAGTAACTCTGGATCATCGGGAATACATAAGCGATCCCTGAGGTATAGTACTCCACTGTCAGCGATACGAAATCCATCATCTTTTCCTTCTAGGA
The DNA here is from genome assembly GCA_025175895.1 of Wurfbainia villosa. Taxonomy (NCBI): domain Eukaryota; kingdom Viridiplantae; phylum Streptophyta; class Magnoliopsida; order Zingiberales; family Zingiberaceae; genus Wurfbainia; species Wurfbainia villosa. The sequence continues at coordinate 38,109,874 of CM045990.1, forward strand.
CCTCTTACTTGATCCTTTAGATGCTTGGGTCACGGGCTTGCTTTTCTAATATATCGTCGAATAGCGTCGGTGCTATCATCATGGTAGAAAGTTATCCAAAAATGATTTCAACCCCGTAACACATAATTTCCCTTTCTAGGGGACGAGATAATACCGATAGAGACATCAAGGTGGCACAGGACTTCCTGCTGAGTGCATCATCCACTTTGTTCGCTTTTCCTGGATGGTAGAAGATCTCGCAGTCATAGTCCTTGACTAGCTCGAGCCATCTGTGTTGTCTCATGTTTAGGTCTTTCTATGTGAAAAAATATTTCAGACTCTGGTGATCTGTATAAATCCTACACTGAGCTCCATATAGATAATGCCTCCATGTTTTGAGAGCAAAGACCATGGCCGCTAGCTCTAGATCGTGAGTGGGATAATTCCTTTCATGTTCCTTGAGTTGCCTAGAGGCGTAGGCAATGACCTTGCCATTCTGCATGAGTACAGCTCCGAGTCCTAACTTGGAAGCGTCGCTGTACATGTCGAGGCCTTCGTTACTGTTCGTAAGAGTAAGGATTGGAGCACTGGTCAGTCTCCTTTTCAATTCCGTGAAACTCTTCTCATAGGCATCCGTCCATTCATACTTTTTGTTCTTTCTAGTGAGAACTGTCATAGGGGCTGCAATTCTAGAGAAGTCCTCTACAAACTTTCTATAGTAGCTTGCTAGCCCGAGGAAACTCTTGATTTCGCTGGCATTCCTTGGCCTGTTCCAGTTACTCATAACTTCAATCTTTATTGGGTCTACCATCACTCCGTGCTTGGATATAACGTGACCCAAAAATAATACTTGATCGAGCCAAAACTTGCATTTGGAGAACTTTGCATACAGCTGCTTTTCCTGAAGAATCTGTAATACCATATTTAGGTGTTCGGCATGCTCTTCTTGGGTTCTCGAATATATCAGGATATCGTCGATGAAAATGATCACAAATTTGTTGAGGAATGCCGAGAATACCCGATTCATCATATCCATGAACATAGCAGGTGCATTCGTCACTCCGAAAGGCATAACTATGAACTCATAATGTCTGTATCTTGTTCGGGAAGTCATCTTCGGTATATCATCTGGTTTCACTTTCACTTGATGATAGTCAGACCTCAGATCAATCTTAGAGAAGATGGTGGCACCCTTTAACTAGTCGAATAGGTCATCAATCCGTGGTAAAGGGTATCTGTTCTTGATCGTCATATTATTTAGCGCTCGGTAGTCTATGCACATTCGCATAGACTTATCTTTCTTCTTTACCAACAGTATTGGAGCTCCCCATGGAGAGCGACTTGGGCATATAAGTCCCTTGTCGAGTAACTCCTGTAGTTGTCCCTGAAGTTCCTTCAATTCCATCACTAGTAAGGTGCTTTAGAGATCGGGTTAGTACCAAGAATCAATTCGATCTCAAATTCAATTTCTCTATCAGGGGCTAACCCTGGTAGTTCATTTGGGAATACCTCTGAGTAGTTGCATACAACTCTGACATCTTCTAGCTTCTAGTCCTCGGCTTGACTTGTATCAACCGCATGTGCTAGAAACCCAGTGCATCCACTGTCTAACATCTTGCGTGCCTGTAGAGCTGATAAAAATTATCAATTCTTTTCCTTGGCTCTCCAATAAATTCAAACATAGGTTCTGCCTCTGGCTGGAAGACCACTTTTCTTTTACGGCACTCGATCGAAGTACCGTACTTACTTAAGAAATCCATGCCCAATATGATATCATAATCCTACATGTCGAGCACTATCAGATCGCAGTAGAGTTCTCTGTCTGCGATTCTGATGGGTGCGGCTCACAGTATATGAGTAGATGGCATCACTTCTCCCGAGGGCAGTGTCGTTAAGAACTTGCGATCTAAAGCTTGTGGTGGCATGTCCATCTTCTTCGTGAAAGGTGTAGAGACAAACGGGTGTGTTGCCCCAATATCAAATAATACAGTAGCATGCTGACAGAAAATAAATATCTGACCTGTGACAATCGTAGAAGCGTTCGCCACATCTTCTTTGGTGAGGGAGAATACCCTGGCATTCGTTGTAACTAGCAGGGCTTCCAATCTCCCTTGGCTTATCTAAGTTCCTTCCATTGCAGCCTGCATCTAGTGTAGCTGTGGAGGAGCACCCCTGTACTGGGTATACTACTGAGGAGGTGCCTGAACCTGAGTAGGGCAGTCCTTGACTCTATGCCCTTCCAATCCACAGCTGAAGCATCTATTCGTGCCCTTGTAGCACACTTCGGGATGTATCTTCCCTCATGTTGTATAGTGAGGGATCTTGGGCTGCTTGTTCGCTGGACCACCTTTAGAGTCATCCCATTGCTTTCTCTTGCCATTGTGGTTTCCTTTCCAAGTACTCTGGGTTTTCTGACCTCCTGACTGAGCTTGACTCTTGCCTTCACTCAGTGTCTTCTTTTGCTGGTTAATATTGTTCAGGTAGTGCTCGGTGATCGTGAACTCCGTCCTGTCGCGGTCTATTAACTCGCCAACCACGTTCGTGAGTTATCTCGTGTGAGCATCTTCAAGATGAGTCCGACTCCTTTCTCTTTCGCGACCGACTCAACTCGGGCATAGGCGCGCGAGCCAGTTGAATCTTTTCACAGCTTCATTAACTGAGAGGTCACCTTGTCAGAACCCGCTGAACTCGTCGTAATGCTTGTTTGTCACCCGCATATGGAAAAATTCTTCGAAAAATTCATATTTGGAGTCTGTCCATCTCATTCGATTCACTTGCCTCTTTGCTTTAACCCTTTCCCACCACATTCGGGCATCTCCCGAAAGGCAAAACGATGCGCACTTAATATTTTCATGTTCAAGCCAATCCAGTAGCTCTACAATGCCTTCCACACCTTGAAGCCCAGTCGGCCCCATGGTTCATCAAGACAGAGAAATTTTCCTCACCTCTACCATCGGATTAGGTGTTTTCAACTATCTCGTCCGCTAGTGAAATATGTTTCATAAATATGTTCACAGCGGAAGAAATAAAAATAATAAATCTAATTTATTACAACACACACACCACACGCATTCATAGTACAACATGTGTAGACATAACCGCAATTTCAAATTTTGCAACAAAAGGAAATTTATACTATGTATACCTGATATATCACGTGTAGCGGGAAAGACATCAACCGGAGCGATCCTCGCTAGAATCGCCTCTATCCGTATCCACGTCGAGTATCTTCGGGATGACTTCACAAAGTCACGAGCCTCGTCTTCGTACGAGTTACTAGCCTCGTGTTGAAGACGATGTGATCGAGAGAAGATCACAATCCGAATCAAAATTCGGATCCAAAACAAGTCCTCAAAAACTCGCTTCTCCGGAGAGGTATTCGTCAACCGTTTGACGAATCCTTCGTCCTCTACCTATGAGGATTACCGGAGATCGAATCTCCGGAAAAGTAGCTGCTGTCGGAGCTCCAAACGTCGTCCAAACGACGCTCCGACTCAAAGAAAGCAAGCTGTCCAGAAAACTGGATGGCTTGGTGGAGGAGTTTGCGCCAGCAAAAGAGAAGAGGGCCAGCAAGTCATTGGTCACCGGAGGATCACCGGAGGATAGCCCGCAGGAGCTTGGATGCCGACAATAAACTTAGACGGTGGCACAAGGGTGGGTGGCGGCTAGGGTTGGGCGCCGACCACAAGAGGAGAGGGAGAGGGTGGGCGGCAACTATGGGTTGCTTGGATTAGGTTTTCACAAAACCCTTAAGCCCTATTTTATAGAGAACAAATTCTCCTAATGGTTATCGGATCATAACCAAAAGCCCATTAACCCGCTCCATTAATTTAAGTTAAAATAAACCAAACCGATTTGGTCTATTTTAAGTTAAAACGAACCGAACCAACTTTAGTTCATTCGTTTAAAACAAACCAAACCCCTTTGGTTTATTCTCCACCATTGGATTAGAACCAAACCAATTTGGTTCATCCATCATGTCTTCATAAGACACGGCCCATCCACGCTTCCATTGTGACTGAAATGATTTTATGCTCGCTCCTTGTTTGGTCCAACCAAACCTAGTTTCTCTCGGTCTGAGAATCTCATTCTCAAGCTTGTTTTAAATCCTTCGGATTACGCTCGTTGTGCGTGTGACCAAATAGGTTCTCGGTTTATGTTGGTCGTCTATAATTAACCATTAATTATAGAACGATCATGAGTGGCACCTAGTAGTACATCATGATCCCCAATTAATCGAAAAGATCAACGGTTGATCAAGAACTATTTTTGAAACCCTTCAGCAGCTACAATGAATCGTGCCCCATTCCCTTCACTCATCTTATACCCACTTGGTTTAGGACATGGTCTATAGTGTCAGTCCCCACTAGGTTGACTACGTCACACCTAGCCCAAGTATCATTTCCTCGTCCTATGGATTCTAGTTACTGCACATGTATCCAAGAGTATCTTACTCTAAACATGTAATACTTTGGCCAAAGACTTTAGTAACAATCCGACGAGAGGCCATGGGTATACATCTCCTCGCAAGGAGTGGTGAATCCTTTATAGGCTATTCAAACACCTTCGATCACTTCGACTTATACCCAATCATCCCGGGTCCACATCTCCTCAGAGATGCTTGCTTAAGATGTCAAAGCATAAGTCTTCATAATCAAGATGACTTGAATACCGCAAGTCAAAGGAACATCGCACTTAAGCTGCAGTAAGAACTTCATTGACATATCTATATATGTAGAGAACTATATGAAGTCTTACGGCTGGTTACTCTAATGAACTAGTTACCATAACTAGCATCCACGATTAACTCCGGACATCACAATGTCTCCAGCTAGTGAGAATCAGCTGCTTGGATACACCAAGGAGTATACCTCGTGCTAGTCTCGACAGAATTGATGGTGTCCAAATCCATCAATTCATAGACTAGGGATAATTCCGATACATCACAATTACACATGTAGAGATACTCACTAGTTGTGATCCAATCACAAATTCTCTCATGTTGTGAATTGTATCATGGACATTCAAATACATGAAAACATGTATACTCAAATAGTGAATCTTCATTTATCATATAAATGGTTCAAACATAAGGCGATTGCCTTAGGACATCTCTCATATATTACTAACAAACTCCCACTTGGCCTAATGTCAATCGCTACGGTATCCAATACCATAAGCTCTAACATGACCCACAAACTTACTTTGAGGTAATGCTTTAGTCAAAGGATCCGCTAAGTTCCTTTCAGTGGGGATTTTCTCGATTTGTATTTCCTTCCTACTTATGATCTCTCTGATCAAATGATGGCGGCAAAGCACATGTTTGGATCATTGATGAGACCACATCAAGTTCAGAGATGAACTTCTTAATCCAAACCGCTTCCTTTGCTGCTTCCAAAGCTGTAATGTATTCTGCCTTTGTGGCAGAATCCGCTATAGTGTTAAGCTTGGAACCTTTCCAACTTATTGCGCCTCCATTCCAGGTGAATACATACCCAGACTAAGACATGGAATCATCCTTGTCTATCTGGAAGATGACATCCGTATACCCACGTATCACCATGTACCCTTCTCCATATATTAGGAACACATCCTTAGTTCTTCTTAAGTACCTAAGGATCGTCTTAACAGTCGTCCAATGATCCATTCCTAGATCAGACTGGTATCTGCTCGTGACACTCAGAGCATACGATACATCGGGCCTCGTACATAACATAGCATATATGATAGATCCTATAGCGGATGCATAGGGAATCTTACTCATGCAAATCCACTCGTCTTCTGTGCGCGGACACATAGACTTCGAAAGGTGTATCCCATGCCTGATGGGTAGGAAACCTTTCTTGGATTCCGACATGCAAAACCTCTTTAGGACTCGGTCTATATATGTAGACTGAAAGACCAAGCAACTTTGATCTATCTCTATAGATCTTAATCCAGGATGTAGGTTGCTTCTCCTGTGTCTTTCATGGAGAATGTCTTGGATAACCAAACCTTAAGCTGTAAGATTGAAACATCGTTTCCTATAAGTAATATGTCATCGACATACAATACTAGGAACACATTGCCTCCCACTAACCTTCTTGTACACACAAGGTTTAAATGCGGATTTTGTGAAATCAAACCTTTTGATTGTCTCATCAAAATGGATATTCCAGCTCCTGGATGCTTGCTTCAGTCCATATATGAACCGTCACAATTTGCATACCTTAGTTTTACCAACCGATGTGAAACCCTCAGGCTATATCATATACACGTCCTCGAGCAGGTTTCCATTAAGGAAAGATGTTTTCACATCTATCTGCCATATCTCATAATCATAATGAGCCGCTATGGCCAAGAGCATCTGAATGAATTTAAGCATAGCAACAGGCGAATAGGTTTCGTTATAATCAACACCTTGCTTTTGACGATATCCTTTCGCCACTAATCTAGCATTATAGGTAATCACATTACCATCCATGTCGGTTTTCTTCTTGAAAACCCACTTGCACCCTATAGGTTTTATGCCTTCAGGTGGGTCAACCAAGTTCCAAACTTGATTTTCATACATGGAATCCATTTCCGACTTCATGGCTTCAAGCCACTTATCCCTTTCTGAACTTGTCAGAACTTCTTCATAACTGGTAGGCTTCTCATCATCAATGAGTAACACGTCGTTCAATTCACTTATGAGAAATTCATATCTCTCAGGAATATTGTGTGTTCTACCAGATCTACGAAGATGTGGTGTTTTAATAGTGTTGGAGATTTGAGGCCGCTAGAGGGGGGTGAATAGCATTTGACCGTATGTAGATGGAATTCGTTCGCGATCGTCTCTACAAAACTTGTTATGCGCAGCGGAATAGAAATAATAAAAGCAATAACGAAAAGATACAATCACGAACACAAGGATATAACGTGGTTCGGAACCGTAACGGTTCCTACTCCACGGATTGGGTTCGTACGAACCCTAGCGATGCCACAAACACCACTAAGCACTAAAGCTCCTTCTCGACAACAAGTCGGAGGTGGAGAAACCTCGTACAATGAATTACAACAAGTAATACAAAGTAAACAAGCAAATACAAGTGAAAATGTAAAGAACACTTTACAAACTAGGGTTTTGAGCGCTTGTGTCACGCCCCGAGAGTATGCCGTGCCGAAAAGCAAACGGACGGCATCTCCCCTGTACGTGGCAACATATCGGGTTAATACAAGGCCCGTAGGCCCACAACAACAATATGATATACACAGATATCAACATATAAAATGCAGCGGAAACATACAACATATAAAACAATATACAATGACCCAACTGTGCACTCCGGAGTGACTTGACACAACAAGAAACATAATAGAAGTCACATCGAAAGCCAAATACATACAACACGTCCGTATATCACAGATACGGAACTAATACAGGTTAAAACCACAAAACGACAATCCGTAGAAATACAACAATACGGAAAACATGTCCATTCGTCCGGTGTGAGATGGGATCAGCTGGCGGAGCTCCGAACGTCCAAAGAGTCTTCTACCTGTTATCTGGGCGACAGGAAGCCCAGGGTCCAGGGGTGGTGAGTATAAACTCAGGGGTAATATATAGAAGTGCATGAACAACATATAAGGATAGATCTACAAGTATACATGTGAAGATCTACAGGTATACAGCATGAGTCCAATAGACATATAGTCCTAAGCATAGTAATCAGTAATCACAGATATGTCCTACTCATAGTATAAACTGAACTGATCAACTGACATAAAGTAATGTACGTACCTGACGGTCTGTCCTCCATATGATAGATCATCCTGAACAGGTATACTATAACATAACCATATAATGTACCAGGTCAATCCCATACCTGACCAATACTCAGACATATGAACAGTATATGATCACCTGTATAATAACCCGGTCCGTACCACACAATGACATGATGCTAATCAATGCATATAATAGTCTGAATCAACGCATGTATCATGCTCAACACATAGCAGTAAATAAAAATGCAGATGACATGTATCATGATGAACAACCATATCAGATCATAGCTCAATCAAATGCAAGATCTCGCATATGTAAAACATATATCAAATACATGCATACATATATATCAAGATGCATATGCATGGTCATTGTCTGCGGACCCGTCAACCACGACCCGAGTGGCGGTGTACGACAAATGACAACTAGCCCGACTCCGGTGCCACCACTCTCGGTGGCCGAGGTTGGGTAGTATGGTGAGTAAGCGTATAAGCGTAAAAGCTAACTACTCCTAGGGGCCCCTGCTGCAAACCCATGTTGTCTCTACCCATGAGTAGACAAGCGCCGCTGCAGGACAAGCTGCACCTCACACAACCGTCCCTATAGCGGCGAGTGCTAACACCACTGCACAAGGGCCAAAGATCTCCGCCTACCACTATCCATAGTGGCCGAGCGCAGACATCCAATGCTCGCCTCAACCTCGATACCACTACCCCGAGTGGTCGGGAGGCAGGATGACGACGACTTGTCTCAATCCACAAGGGAGACTCAAACCAACAAAGATGCATGCAATGTGATGATGCATAGCTCCATACATGTATCCTCGCGACACTCCCTATCCCACTGGGAGTCCTGGTCAACTAAAAGTCAACTATACGAGGAATACAATCCATAAGACTCTCTCTATCACATAAAGAGTCATACTCATCTGACAGACAACCACGCTAAGACCTCTAGTCAGTAGCGATATACAATCGACCATCCATATAACCATACACAGGCAGACAATCCATAATGGATATACCATCACGCTAGGACCTCTATTCCCTGGTCACATACTAACAACCATACAATTATCTATGCACAGACAACTAGATCCATCATAAATGCACCGCTAATACGGATATGATATAACAAACGACTCCATAATCCAAACCATCACCTAACCCTAGTGATGTAATACAGTAAACCAATCTGAAGTCATAAAGATAACCCTAACCACATGTACTTCAACATCTATCAGCTAATACATAATTGGGTTTATAGTTCCTATCCGAGCTAGATAATCAATGAAGTACCAGAGTTTATATCTCAAAGGTCAAGGCAGTACAAGCATATGATTAAACATGAGTGGATTTAAGGTAAACAGGTATAAGCATATATCCAAGATCATGCACTAGAGTTGATCAAACTACCGGACCAGGTAGATATTACCCACGATCTGGCTCGAATAATAATCGCCGCAGACACCAGTATCCCAAACCTGCACAATAGTAACAAATTACGGTTAAGTACAAGTCTCTAATAATCATACAACAAAAATACCAATTCGTTCTATAATTCGCATTCTTTCCCGAATACGTGTTAAAACTCAACTATCCCAATCCAATCCATCATAACCAATCTGAACTCTGGAGCTCACGACCTATCATACACAATTTACCAAAAATTCAATAACATATAGGCTGCATCAACAATCTGTTGCTATAAGATGAATGAACTCATATATCAATCAATCTACCCCATTCATCCATATCAAATCCAAATTCACCTACCTCACTAATCGACACAATCGAAATAAATGGAAGAAACAGAGACCCATTAACAGAACCCATCCAAGCCTCGCTTCCATCGCTTCGTTGATCCACATTTCCTCAACGATTCACTGCCCAATTTCACTATAATGCATCCAAACAACATCTAAAACAGTATTACAGTTTTTGACTCACCTTCTCGTCTTATACACTCACGTCATCCACCACCTGAATAGAGCTCGATCACCTAACCGAACATCTCCGGCAGCACCCCCTGTTCAACCCTAACACGATTCAAGCTGCCAACCGTAAGGCGCACCACCAAAACAGATCTAATCCCAAATCAACGAATACCACATATGACATTAATAAGGATAACAAAGCTTAAAGGGAGTGGCTCACCGAATCGGGGTCATCGGCGCCTGCTGGTGCTTGGATCGGCGGAGCAAGACGACGACACGGATCTTGCCAAGTTGAGCTCGTGGGGTCAACCCAGTCATTGGCCGGCGACTCCAAGGAATGGAGGTATGCTGTCAAGGGCAGAGCAGAGGCAGCGACGGAGGAAGAAATCAACCGAGATGACAGTCGGAAGCGGTGAGCTCGCGGCGCGCCGGCGAGGCTCACGGTGGTCAACAATTGATGGTCTTCTGCTCGAGGCGACCTCGGGCGACCTATGACGACCAAGTGGCGGCAGCGAAGCCGTTGCTTGCAATGGAGAAGGCGGCGATCGGATCCTCCACCGTCGACAGCAGCAGTCGCCGGCTCGCGAAGGAAGAAGAGGAGTCGAAATCGCCGCGGGAGTGGAGGAGGAGATCGCCGGCAGTAGCGATGAAGCGGAATCGCGAGATCGAGATTGGGGATCGCGGCGCGGAATCGAGGAAAGCTCAATCGCGAAGAGAAATCACACAAATCGGGTTTGGGTTCTTTAAGGGCCAACTAGTTCAGTTGGGCTAGCGCAGGTTAAACTTAAACCAAATCTAGGTTTAACCCCAATCTACTTTGACTCAATCCAGTCAAGCCCAATACAACCCAGGCCCAAGCCCAAGCCCAATACAACCCAAGCCCAATTTAATCCACCATTAATTAAAGGGTTTAATCCATATATAAATTTTTTTTTTTTCGTATTTTACATTCTCCCCCACTTATAAAAATTTGGTCCCCAAATTTCCGACTTATATACTTGTACGAGATGTCATAATAACCATCTCAAGTATCCGGAGAAAAATCACACCTCAAGTGACTAAGTGAGTACTGAGCTCGAATATTACATTCCAACTCTTATATACGCTTTCAATCAACCGATTAATAGGTCAATAACTGTACCTAAGTGGAGCTCTATACTCGTAACCGATGGGAGACTTTGCCAGAATCGTAAAGTGAATCATGAATCACTATCAGAAATGATACTCAAGGTTACTCCATAGATATAATTCCATCAAGCGATCCAACGAAATTTATCTTACGGCTCGGAAGAAAATGAGTAGATCTAGCTAATCGATCATCGATTACCCAAATCAACTCAAGTCCTTTCCGATTTCTAGATAATCTCCCAACACAGTCTAACATACTAGGCTCCCACTTTATCACAGTACGTGACCCTACCAATCACAATATTTCACCTTTGCTTGTTGGCATACCCAACATCAACTACGAAATCAACCGTATCCCATATATCGTTCCACCACAAAGGATATCTCAAACTCGCTATTTTCGGATACGCTCCAAATACATCACTCACGAATGAAGAGTCTCCTGGAACAACTCTTCCTAAATCGAATGCAACTCTGGAAACCACTATCCTTCTCAGAAATGGAGAATTACTTTCTCACAAGAGAAACCAATCTACTATTTCAAAATCCACTCATATAGAACCTAAGTAACTGGAAGACCATAATGACTAATCTCACTAGTTTCTCAACTAGCATACACATAATATACGTCCCATTCAACTACATCGGAATCGCTCCTAATCCCTGAAAAGATGCCCCTGCGTACAATACCCTTCCATCCATATCGGACGTATTAACTAACACTGACGCGAAAGTCAGTCACCGTCTAGGCCCTGAAACCTAGCTTCACACACTTCCGACCAGGTGATTCCCATCACCTTCTTGGTCCAACAAGTCGACGATATAGTATCGCTAGTAACATCCTATCCACATCTACGATAAATACCAAAACAATCTAGGGAAACTACAACTTCCCTCAAGATTAGGAATATATCCTCCACATATATGATGACAATCGATCTCAAATACTCCAAGAGTACTTGATTCCTCAAGTCCATGAACAACTAAATCGTCGATAAGTCTAATAACATTATCAACATCTCCTACTCTTAAAACACTTACTACGGAGTCATTTCTATACACATGACTCAGTCTAAGGACTTCCGGTAGGATCTAGTAGGAGATCCAAACATCCTGATCAAGATGTCAACCGATAATCCGTGGGTGGCCAAAACCAACCCAATCACATTCTTGGGCTATTAAATGGTCGTAACCTTCGCAAGTCTAACGACTCTGCATGGTACCTTCCATTATCAAACGATCACTTGACCTAAAGCCCAAGAATTCCTTGACAATGAGTCAAAGAAGATGACGTGGGAAAATACTATCTCACAACATCACTGAACTGTGACCAAGTGATACATCATTTCCCGTAGGTTATTTCCTATATCTTCCACCAAGTACCGGTTAGATCCGGATAATGGTATTCAACTAACACTACTATCTTCGTATAACCCGAGTCAAGTACTCCAAAAGTACTCCCAATGTTATACAACCTAGAATGACCAATTCAGGGATCAAAATCCCTATGAATATCTCCAAACTAATCCTCTATTATCTGCATCAGCAATAGTGTACTCGCTTAGTCCATTACCCCATAGGTAATGATCTAACTACCATATTTAGTGAAAATCTTAGGACTGTAATCCTTGATCTCCATAAGAGATGTGACTACCTAACTCCTGCTTTCCGACTCGGTATAAGTCGGCTCTCAAAGGCAATTACCTCTTCGATAGCAGGTACATGTCTAATAACCTCAATATATCGTTCCCGTGGTCAACTCAAACCACGGTTACGAATACTAACCAATATCCTACAAGTCATCCATGTTATAAGCAACTAAATGCATAACCAATAGAAGGATATGTAATAACAATTAACATACCTTAAACCTTGTAGCTCAGAGATGTCCGCAATAAATGTATCCCGAACTCACAAACCAAAACCGAGTAAAGCAAAACTCGATGTCTGAACGAAATCAAATCCGAAATTGGACTTCGCAACCTAGGGCTCTGATACCAATAAAATTGTCACGCCCCAAGAGTATGCCGTGCCGAAAAGCAAACGGACGGCATCTCCCCTGTACGTGGCAACATATCGGGTTAATACAAGGCCCGTAGGCCCACAACAACAATATGATATACACAGATATCAACATATAAAATGCAACGAAAATATACAACATATAAAACAATATACAATGACCCAACTGTGCACTCCGGAGTGACTTGACACAACAAGAAACATAATAGAAGTCACATCGAAAGCCAAATACATACAACACGTCCGTATATCATAGATACGGAACTAATACAGGTTAAAACCACAAAACGACAATCCGTAGAAATACAACAATACAGAAAACATGTCCATTCGTCCGGTGTGAGATGGGATCACCATGGAGCCCAACGCCCAAAGAGTCTTCTACTGCTATCTCGGGCGTGAAGCCTGTGGTCCAGGTGGTGAGTATAAACTCAGGGTAATATATAGAAGTGCATGAACAACATATAAGGATAGATCTACAAGTATACATGTGAAGATCTACAGTATACAAAGATGAGTCCAACATACAATATCTATCCAAGCATAGTAATCAAGTAATCACAGATATGTCCTACTCATAGTATAAACTAAATCGATCAATGAACATAAAGTAATGTACCAACGCACTTCGCATTCTCCATATGATAGATCATCCTAATGTATACTATAACATAACCATATAATGTACTGTGTCAATCCCATACCGACCAATACTGCATATGAAGATATGATCACCGTGATAATAACCCGCTGTACTACACAATGACATGATGCTAATCAATGCATATAAAATCAATCAACGCATGTATCATGCTCAACACATAGCAAGAAATAAAATGCAAATGACATGTATCATGATGAACAACCATACGCAGCAATCATAGCTCAATCAAATGCAAGATCTCACGCATATGTAAAACATATATCAAATACATGCATACATATATATCAAGAATGCATATGCATGGTCATCTCATGACCGCCCAACCACGACCCCAGAGTGGCTGTGGTGGCACGACAAATGACAACTCCACCGCCACCACTCGAGTGGCCGAAAGGTAGTATGACCGAGTAGCGTAAAGTTTAAAAAGCTAACTACTCCTAGGGGCCCTCATAAGCCACGCTGTCCCTACCCATGAGTAGACAACGCCAGACACTGATTAACAACGACTCACACAACCACCGCCTATAGTGGGCGAGGCTACACCACTGCATAGCAAGGGCGGTGCGATCTCCGGCTACCACCATCCATAGTGTGGCGCACATCCAATGCTCGCCCTCAACCTCGATACCACTACCCCGAGTGGCCGGGGAGGCAGGATGACTGACGACTTGTCTCAATCCACAAGGGAGACCCAGTCAACAGCATGCATGCAATGTGATGATGCATAGCTCCATACATGTATCCTCGTGACACTCCCTATCCCACTGGGAGTCCTGGTCAACTAAAAGTCAACTATGCGAGGAATACAATCCATAAGACTCTCTCTATCGCATAAAGAGTCATACTCATCTGACAGACAACCACGCTAAGACCTCTAGTCAGTAGCGATATACAATCGACCATCCATATAACCATACACAGGCAGACAATCCATAATGGATATACCATCACGCTAGGACCTCTATTCCCTGGTCACATACTAACAACCATACAATTATCTATGCACAGACAACTAGATCCATCATAAATGCACCGCTAATACGGATATGATATAACAAACGACTCCATAATCCAAACCATCACCTAACCCTAGTGATGTAATACAGTAAACCAATCTGAAGTCATAAAGATAACCCTAACCACATGTACTTACTGAACATCTATCAGCTAATACATAATAGGGTTTATAGTTCCTATCCGAGCTAGATAATCAATGAAGTACCAGAGTTTATATCTCAAAGGTCAAGGCAGTACAAGCATATGATTAAACATGAGTGGATTTAAGGTAAACAGGTATAAGCATATATCCAAGATCATGCACTAGAGTTGATCAAACTACCGGACCAGGTAGATATTACCCACCTGATACTGGCTCGATAATAATCGCCAGCCGCAGCAGACCGCCCGTATCCCAAACTCGCACAATAGTAACAAATTACGGTTAAGTACAAGTCTCTAATAATCATACAACAAAAATACCAATTGCTCTATAATTCGATTCTTTCCGAATACGTGTTAAAACTCAACTATCCCAATCCAATCCATCATAACCAATCAACTCGAGCTCACGACCTATCATACACAATTTACAAAAATTCAATAACATATAGGTGATCAACAATCTGTTGCTATAAGATGAATGAACTCATATATCAATCAATCTACCCCATTCATCCATATCAAATCCAAATTCACCTACCTCACTAATCCAATTTAGATCCAGCTTCTGCCCAACCCATCAATGCTGATTAACTGCATATCTATGGCTATACAAATACACAACGCCACAACCAATCCGATCGACATCAATAATCAACCACAATCGAAATAAATGGAAGAAACAGAGACCCATTAACAGAACCCATCCAAGCCTCGCTTCCATCGCTTCGTTGATCCACATTTCCTCAACGATTCACTGCCCAATTTCACTATAATGCATCCAAACAACATCTAAAACAGTATTACAGTTTTTGACTCACCTTCTCGTCTTATACACTCACGTCTTCCACCACCTGAATAGAGCTCGATCACCTAACCGAACATCTCCGGCAGCACCCCCTGTTCAACCCTAACACGATTCAAGCTGCCAACCGTAAGGCGCACCACCAAAACAGATCTAATCCCAAATCAACGAATACCACATATGACATTAATAAGGATAACAAAGCTTAAAGGGAGTGGCTCACCGAATCGGGTCATCTACACGGGTGCTTGATCAAGTGAGCAAGACGACGACACGGATCTTGCCAAGTTGAGCTCGTGGGGTCAACCCAGTCATTGGCCGGCGACTCCAAGGAATGGAGGTATGCTGTCAAGGGCAGAGCAGAGGCAGCGACGGAGGAAGAAATCAACCGAGCGGTGCGAGCTCGTGGCGCCACGCAGAGTAAACTCTAGCTCACGGTGGTCAACAATTGATGGTCTTCTGCTCGAGGCGACCTCGGGCGACCTATGACGACCAAGTGGCGGCAGCGAAGCCGTTGCTTGCAATGGAGAAGGCGACGATCGGATCCTCCACCGTCGACAGCAGCAGTCGCCGGCTCGCGAAGGAAGAAGAGGAGTCGAAATCACCGCGGGAGTGGAGGAGGAGATCGCCGGCAGTAGCGATGAAGCGGAATCGCGAGATCGAGATTGGGGATCGCGGCGCGGAATCGAGGAAAGCTCAATCGCGAAGAGAAATCACACAAATCGGGTTTGGGTTCTTTAAGGGCCAACTAGTTCAGTTGCGCTAGCGCAAGTTAAACTTAAACCAAATCTAGGTTTAACCCCAATCTACTTTGACTCAATCCAGTCAAGCCCAATACAACCCAGGCCCAAGCCCAAGCCCAATTTAATCCACCATTAATTAAAGGGTTTAATCCATATATAAATTTTTTTTTTTTTCGTATTTTACAGCTTGCTTGTCGGTTGCTTGGATGAGCTTGAAGGACCCTGAAATGCACCTGCAAATCGCCTTCAAATCGCCTCACCAAAGCCCCCAAAGAACTGATGTCGCAATCTCCATGAACAGCTCCCTTTTATCCTGCGTCGGGCTGGATTTCCACCTATCACCGATCGATAAGTCCCTCAATGACCGATGCCACCGCTGAGACAACGGCTCAATCCACGCTGACAAGTTCCAGCGGACTCTGCGATCGATCGCCAACATTGCCGATCGACAGCGCGTAAGTCGACCCCGGCCACGAGCATTCTCGCGCCGCGGTGAACTAGCAGCAGACGACCGACGGCAGAGACATCGACACGATCGCTTCCAATGAGCACCGCGAGCGGCTTCATTCTTAACGATAAATCGAACTCAAGTCGACTCACGGCAGTCGAACCGGCCATAATGCCAGTCGACTGCCAACCTCAAGGATGAGGTTTTAACCCAAAGTATGGTGCCCCCATACTTGCTAGACCACCCTTAGCCTAGACCTAAGCCTTCTAGCCACCTCCATCACCTCACGCCTCGGATCCCTCCAAGTCATCCATGACTTGTTCATCCATCGCGCTAGCCTCCGTGTGCTTCCCTCGGCTATGTCATGCTAATCTGTCTACACCGCCAAGGCACATTGGACTTACGCCGCCAAGACTCCGCTTGGACTTTACGCTGCCAATATCAATCCCCTTGGACTTCCAAATGCCAAGACTCAAGCTTGGACTTTCCCTTGCCAACCCATGTTGGACTTTCCATGCCAAGACCCATGCTTGGACTTTCCATTTGCCAAGACCCATGCTTGGACTTCTCATTTGCCAAGACCCATGCTTGGACTTCTCATGCCAAGTACTCAAGACTTGGACTTTCCCAAATGCCAAGTACCCATGACTTGGACTTTCCATGCGCCAAGTGTCCCACTTGGACTTTTCATGCCAAGTACTCAAGACTTGGACTTTACCAAGTGTCAAGTGTCCCACTTGGACTTTCCATGCCAAGTACTCATGACTTGGACTTTACCTTGCCAAGACTCATGCTTGGACTTTCCAAAACCACATGGTCAACCCTAGTCAACCATTAAGGTCTTCCTCGAGTCAAACTCGAGTCCGGTCAAACATGACCCGGGTCGATTGCTCCAACAATCTCCCCAACATATTAACCGACATTAATGTCAAACATCAATGCCAAACCACTTTGTCAAATCCCTTTGTCAAATATCAAAACGTCACTCGAGTCAAACTCGAGTCTGGTCAATCGTGACCTGGGCCGATTGCACCAACAATCTCCCCCTTTTTGATGTTTGACAAAAACCAAACAAATCATCTGAGTTAGACCACTAACTCAAATCCCTTACCAATTATCCCAAATTGGTAAACACTCTCCAAATATTCTCCCCCAAACATTCTCCCCCTTTTTGACTAACATCAAAAAGGTTTTCTCTCCAAGGAGGTCAATGTCTCATGTCCCAATGAGATCTTACAATCTCCCCCTTGATCCAAAAATAAACACCTAGGATCCCTACCATCTTCCTAGTGATAAGTCACATATCACTCAAGAGAGGCAATCCTATACTCTCTCCCAATTTCCAAATTGGGTATCAAAAACCCATCAATTTTTCCAATTGATGATACTCTCCCAATAACTTCTCCTCTTCAAAGAGAAAAACACATCCATCATCCCAAGATGGATACCTCCCCCTAAAGGCTTGCTCCCCCTTGATCATTGCACCAACAATGTCCTTGAGAAGCCCCTAAGCCAATAGGAACTCTAAACCATCAAAATTAAGGTTCTAAGTTCAACATAGAACTTTCACTCACCCTAAATTTGATACTTTGACCTAACACAGCTCCTAATCCATATCCAATGAATTTTCACCCTTTATAATGCTTCCTAAAGCATATCCTAGGGTTAGGAGTGATTAGGAACCTTTACCATGGCTGAAAATAGGCTAAACAAACTCGACTCTGACTCGATGAATCACGATGCCACTCATCAATCGACCGCCAAGCAGGCCGATCGATAACTGAAAATCTCGATTTTCAGCTATCAGAAATAAATTTTGGAAATTCATAAATAATTATACATAATTCGAAAAATCGTGAAAATTCATACGTATAATACTTATGACACACACAATGGGTGAAAATATTTGAAAATTATTTTACCCATAAAATAGTGAGTTTGATATAAAAATCAAAACCATTGAAATTTTCAATGTTTTGGCTCTATTTTGTATCAACTCTATCAATGGTGATTGCTATCAAAAGATAGACTTCACCAAGGTTTTTCAAAATGATTTTAAAATGTTTTCAAAACCTTATTTTGGATCATATTCCTTGGGCTCTATGTACATGACTTGTACACATGCTCTCCCAATGATCCACAAATTGAAACAAGATGAGTTTTAGTTCATCTAGATGCAAAAACTATGCACCTTGAACTCAACTCATATCCTAGCATCTCACATATATCTAAGGTGTATAAATACACATACATGTCAATTGGATGTGAGATGTGGGTTTTGGTTCATTTAATCTAGGGTTTCATGCATTTTTCTAAGGCAACCCTACTTGATTCCCTTATAAATGGGACTCCAAGTCATGTCATAGTCCTTAAATCAATTTTAATCAAAATATCTTAAATGCATGAGTGATTATGGCATTAGAGATGATATAGATAAACACATGCTCATAATCATGATGTCATGGCATAATATGAAATCTAAAAATACATGACATTTAAAACCTTAATCCTAAACATGAACATGACATATAAAATCATAGAACTAGGCATGATGTCATGACATGACATATGGCAATCAAAGCATGGCATATAAAATATATAGGTATAGTAATACCTAAATTTTAATATTAATTGTCATTTGATATAATTAAGTATATTTTGCCATATTAACCTAAATTTTCCCAAGTGTGCCAAAAACCCAAAATGGCACACTACGACCTCTAAACCTAAATTGTGCCAATTTGACCATTTTATCAAGTTTCTCAAATAATATTGGCACACCCTAAAATCTTTTAGGATGATAATTCAAATCTATTTCCAAGGTATCCATAACCTTGAAAATAACCTAAAGTGCCACCTTTGCCATGGTTGAGTTAACTACCCGTCCATTTAAGGTTGGCACACCCTAACCCATCTAGCGTGAATCAATCACGCTCTTAGGAACCCAAAACCGATTTGAGCTCCTAGGGTTAATTAGGTATTCCTTAGGGATAACCTCCCTAGATACCTTCCTAATGACCCTCCTAGGCTTGTTAGCCTTGGTCATTTGGGTCTTACCTAGGTTGACTCTAGGGGTAACTCCCCTTGCAACCTTCTTAGTGGTCACCCTAGGTTTCCTAGAAACCCTAGCCACTAGGCATACCCTTTGGTCAACCTTAGGGATGACTTCCCTATTGACCTTGGTCTTCCTAGACCTAGTCAGTGTTCCATAATCTAATGGAACACTATGGTAAGCTACCTTAGGCTTAGGTTTGTGACCCAAACCTTGCTTG
The DNA here is from genome assembly GCA_025175895.1 of Wurfbainia villosa. Taxonomy (NCBI): domain Eukaryota; kingdom Viridiplantae; phylum Streptophyta; class Magnoliopsida; order Zingiberales; family Zingiberaceae; genus Wurfbainia; species Wurfbainia villosa. The sequence continues at coordinate 38,129,779 of CM045990.1, forward strand.
CCCTTGGTTGACTTTTGACTCTTAGGTCCTTGGTGTTGACTTTGACTTTTGGACCTTTGACTTTGACCATTAGACCCTTTAAATTGATTTTGTATCTTATTTAGGGTCTTTTCAAGTTTTTCAAGCCTTGATCTCAAGACTTGATTTTCCTTTTCTAATTGCCCGATTTTAGAGTTTTGATTTAAATCTTGGGCATTGGACTTCCTAGGCATATGCCTAGTCCATTTAGGGTTTAGACCTAGGTGCTCTTGCACCTTTCTAATTGTCTCCCTAGGTAAAATTGATCTTGAGTTATTTGACCTAGGTTTTCCCTTAGGTAAAATATTTTTAGGGACATTAGTCCCAAATTTCTCCTTACTCCTAAGGTAAACATTTTTAGCACCTAAGCAAAATTCCTTACTTCTAGCATGCTCTTTATGAATTGCAAGAGAATTAAAATTTCTAGCATGCTTTTGACTTTTAAATTTAGAAGGTGCATTATTTAAATATACCTTAGGGTTAGCTATAGAAGCTCCCCCTACTTGTGATGCTCCTCCTTGGGTCTTTTTGCTCCCCCTAGGACATTGATTCCTATAATGTCCTTTTGAATTGCACTTGAAGCATATGAGGTGCTTCTTGCCTTTAGATGTTGGGGAACCGGCATCCTTGACTTTTGGTGCCGGTGGAGCTTTCCTAATCTTCTTTGGGCACTTGCTCTTATAGTGCCCAAATTCCCTACACTCAAAACACATAATATTATTTTTATTTGAAATTAGAGTGTTTGAGTTACCTAGGTTAGTGGTGGAGTTCGGAATTGACACTTCTTCATCTTGACTGGATGTAGAAGTTTCTTCTTGATGCTTCGGTGTTGAGGAAACTCTAATATCCTCCTCAATCCTAGAAGTGGATGCTTCTTCCACTTCCTCCACCAACCCGGAAATTGACTCCCTATCAACTTCCGATTCTACTTCCTCTTCCTCTTTGGATGTTGATGATCTCTCAACCTCCAAGTCCTCACTTCCTTGTGAGGGTGATGCATTAGCCTCTTCGGTCTCTTCCTCTTGGACCATTGATGGGCTTTCATGGAGCTTGGCCACTTGGATCCATAGCTCGTTTGCATCTACATAATTACCTAACATACACAAGATATTGTTAGGTATTAAATCAATTAACAACTTCATTACCTTCTCATTCTTTTCGAAGGCTTGGACTTGCTCTTCGGTCCATCTCTTTTTCTTGAGGAATCCACCTTTTGGTCCTCTTGGATAGCTATATCCTTCCATTAAGATAGACCATTCTTCGAAGTCCCTCATCATTAGGAAGTCTTCAATTCTCGCCTTCCAAGAATTGAAACCTTCTCGTCCATAGAAGGAATAGGGAATTGGGGTGTTGATGTCCCATCCCAATGGTTCTTCCATCTTCACCCTCTAGCCTCTTTGTTTTAGCTCCCGGCGATTAGTCCGTAGAAGAGCCCCGGGCTCTGATACCACTTGTTGGGGATTTGAGGCCGCTAGAGGGGGGGTGAATAGCGTTTGACCGTATGTAGATGGAATTCATTCGCGATCGTCTCTATAAAACTCGTTATGCGCAGCGGAATAGAAATAATAAAAGCAATAACGAAAAGATACAATCACGAACACAAGGATATAACGTGGTTCGGAACTGTAACGGTTCTTACTCCACGGATTGGGTTCGTACGAACCCTAGCGATGCCACAAACACCACTAAGCACTAAAGCTCCTTCTCGACAACAAGTCAGAGGTGGAGAAACCTCGTACAATGAATTACAACAAGTAATACAAAGTAAACAAGCAAATACAAGTGAAAATGTAAAGAACACTTTACAAACTAGGGTTTTGAGCGCTTGCTTGTCGGTTGCTTGGATGAGCTTGAAGGACCCTGAAATGCACCTGCAAATCGCCTCACCAAAGCCCCCAAAGAACTGATGCCTCAATCTCCATGAAGGCTCCTTTATCCCGTGGCGGCTGGATTTCCGCTTATCACCAATCGCCATAAGTCCCCATCGATGCCACTGCTGTGAGACAACGACTCAATCCACGCGTTGGACAAGTTCCAGCGGGACTCTTGATACGATCGCCAACATTGGCGATCGATACAACGACGCGTAATCGGCCCGACGGCTACGAGCATTCTGCTTTCATGGTGAACTAGCAATGATGCCGACCCTTGGCGATCAGAGATATCGCATCGATTCATTGCTCAATGAGCAATGACCGCTGAGCAGTTCCATCTCTTAAACGGCAGTCGAACTCAAGTCGACTCACGGCAGTCGAACCGGCCATAATGCCAATCGACTGCTAACCTCAAGGATGAGGTTTTAACCCAAAGTATGGTGCCCCCATACTTGCTAGACCACCCTTAGCCTAGACCTAAGCCTTCTAGCCACCTCCATCAGCCTCACGCCTCTCGGATCCCTCCAAGTCATCCATGACTTGTTCATCCATCGCGCTAGCCTCCAGGTGCTTCCCTCGGCTATGTCATGTTAACGGTGTCTACACCGCCAAGGCACATTGGACTTACGCCGCCAAGACTCCGCTTGGACTTTACGCTGCCAATATCAATCCCCTTGGACTTCCAAATGCCAAGACTCAAGCTTGGACTTTCCCTTGCCAACCCATGTTAGACTTTCCATGCCAAGACCCATGCTTGGACTTTCCATTTGCCAAGACCCATGCTTGGACTTCTCATTTGCCAAGACCCATGCTTGGACTTCTCATGCCAAGTACTCAAGACTTGGACTTTCCCAAATGCCAAGTACCCATGACTTGGACTTTCCATGCGCCAAGTGTCCCACTTGGACTTTTCATGCCAAGTACTCAAGACTTGGACTTTACCAAGTGCCAAGTGTCCCACTTGGACTTTCCATGCCAAGTACCCATGACTTGGACTTTACCTTGCCAAGACCCATGCTTGGACTTTCCAAAATCACATGGTCAACCCTAGTCAACCATTAAGGTCTTCCTCGAGTCAAACTCAAGTCCGATCAAACATGACCTGGGTCGATTGCTCCAACAATCTCCCCAACATATTAACCGACATTAATGTCAAACATCAATGTCAAACCACTTTGTCAAATCCCTTTGTCAAACATCAAAACGTCACTCGAGTCAAACTCGAGTCTGGTCAATCGTGACCTGGGCCGATTGCACCAACAAATAGGTCCAGCCGATTGCTCATCACTATGAGTTATCGGCTGTTGTGCTTCACCAGGTATCTCATCAATGTCTATTTGAGTCTCTTGAGCCTCCTCAAGCTCGACGACACTCCCAGTGTTTTCTTTCAAGAGAAACTCTTTCTCTAGAAATACAGCATGCCTTGAAACAAACATCTTTTGTTCCACAGGATGATAGAATTGGTAACCCCTTGTTTCCTTAGGATATCCAATAAATAGACATTTATCAGACTTAGCATCTAATTTATCTGATACAGTCCACTTCACATAAGCAGGACAACCCCATATCTTCAAGTAAGATACATGAGGTTTCTTACTATTCCATATCTCATATGGAGTAGTGGAGACTACCTTGGTTGGCATTCTGTTTAACAAGTAAATAGCTGTCTGAAGTGCATAGCCCCAAAAGGACTTGGGAAGATTCGCATGATTCATCATTGACCTGACCATGTCCAACAATGTCCGATTACGCCTCTCAGATAAACCATTATGTTGTGGTGTATATGGCGGAGTCCATTGAGACAATATACCATTGTCTCTTAGATAATCTAGAAACTCTTGACTTAAGTATTCACCACCTCGATCCGATCGAAGAATTTTAATACTCTTGTCATGTTGTTTCTCTACTTCATTTTTGAATTCTTTGAACCTTTTAAAGACTTCAGACTTGTGTTTCATCAAGAACACGTACCCAAATTGTGAGTGATCATCGGTGAAGGTAATGAAGTAGTTATAGCCTCCTAAAGCTTGAGTTGACATAGGTCCACATACATCAGTATGTATTAGACCTAGCAACTCTCCCACTGCTCACCTTTCCAGTAAAAGGTAACTTAGTCATCTTGCCTTTTAAGCATGATTCACATGTATCGTATGAATCCAATTCAAACGATTCCAGAAGTCCACATCGGTGTAATTCGGACATGCGTTTCTTGCTTATATGGCCAAGACGACAATGCCACATATAGGAGTCTATTTGATTATCCATTATCATGGATAGCCGAGCAATACGTAAACTGAACGAACCTGGATACGTCCAATGTATAAATAACATTGCTTAAAGTTTCAGTCCCATAAAGAACTCCATTCAAAGTTATGTAACAACAATTGTTACTAAAAGTTAAATGGTTTCTATTTAAATAAGAAATAGAAATGATGTTCTTTATCAACGAAGGAACATAAAAGCAATTGTCCAGTTCTAAGACAAGTCCTATAAGGAGTTTCAACAAATACATTTCGATGGCGAGTGCAGCAACCTTTGCTCCATTCCCAACACATAAATTTGACTCTCCCTTGACGAGTCTTCTTCTATTCCTTAGCCCATGTATGTCATTACATATATGTGAGTCACACCCAGTATCCAATACCCAAGTATTTGAGGAAATAGAATGACAATCAATAACGAAGATATCTGAAGAAGATGGGGCATCCAATGCCTTATTCTTCTTCACGGATTCAAGATACATCTTGCAATTTCTTCGCCAATGGCCCTCCTTGCCATAATGATGGCAAGTGCCCTTTTGAGCTGGTTCTACCTTTTTAGCCCTTTTCTTACCCTTCTGCTATTCCTTTGACTTCCTCTTAGAACCTTTCTTCGAGGAATCAACTTACAGCACCATCTCCTACTCATGCTTCTCAGAAGGCTTCACAGTCTTCAGCATGTTGAGCAGTACCACAGATGAACCTTCTTGCATCTCAGAGGTGAAGAGGAGCTTGGAGACTTCGAACCTTTCGAATCTCACTTGCTCATCAACCAACTCATAAAGATGAAAGACTATGGTATGAGCATCCAAATGCTCATGCTGCTTTCGCAGCTCAGGTACCATCGTGGCTAGCAAGATGCAACTCACCATTTCAGAATCAGTCACATGTTTCTGATAGGCCAACAATTGGTCCAGAGTTGCATTGTCACTAGGACAGGCGGGAAGAGGCGTTTCGAGGACATTTGCAAGCTTTTCATCCTTGAGAATAATTCTTAAGTTTCTAAGTCAGTCCAAGAAGTTCGACCCAGTCAATTTATTCGAATCCAAAATAGAACACAAATTCAAAGACATCATGATCAATCAATTATCCTAGAAATACAACTCGAGCATATATGAGAAAGATGATTTAAAATGCATCAATATACATTCATAAATCTCATTCATTTTCGAATATCAAAAACCTCAAAATCACTTCGAGAGATCATAGGTCCATCTCCGAATGGGCTGATATCCATCATAGATATGAACAACCTTGGAGAGAGTCCAACAAGTCATTCATAGCTACGATGGTAGGTATCAAATATACCGATTGCATATCACATATATGCAACTATCACAATGTGCTATCAACTAATTGAATGTTCACACATACATCCGGTTGTTAACTCATTAACAAGTATATATCATATGCATAGCACCCAACTTCACCTCCCTTCACATCGACCTTGGAGAGAGTTCAATAAGCCGATGCTCCAGGTTAAAGTCAACCCATTAATCGAGAAATAGTTTTAATATGGTTAGAGTGCATTCAACCAATTAGCCCGGCTTGGAGAGAGTCCAACAACCAAAGCTAATTATTGACCTCTGACTCTTACCATATTAGTATTAAACTATTCCATGGTTTGAACATGTTCGAGTTCGAGCCGGGCTTGGAGAGAGTCCAACAACCCAAACAAGAAACAGAACTCTGGTTCTAACCATATTAATGGAAGGTGTAGGCTTTAATATTGAGTAAGGGTTTTTATGTCTCATCCTCTTTGTATGAAATAACTATTATCTACATGGCATGGCATACATGACATACATCTACATGTCACGACACGCATGGCATAATGATATGCATCTAATGCAATTACATGACATACAATTATGACATGTACAAAATTTCCTTATATGTCATAACTATTTATGAAAATAAAATATGTTTGAGATTTGATTCTCCAAATCAAATCATGATTAAATTAGGAAACAAATTTCTAAATCTAATCACATATTTTATTTGTGGAAAGTGTTGATTAAGGAAGGAAATAAATTTCCTAAATCATCAAAACTACTTATGGAAATAAAATATTTTAAGATTTGATTTCCCAAATCAAATCATGATTAAATTAGGAAATAAATTTCCAAATCTAATCAATTTCCATAAATACTTCAAACTTTCCAAAAGTAGAAGATTTCTATAAATACTTCTAGACTTTCCAAAATTAAAAATTTCCATAAATACTTCTAACTTTCCAAAAGTAGAAAATTTCCATAAATACCAATACAACTATCGCAAAACAACTTTACGATTATGTCGAAACACAACCTGGGCTCTGATACCACTTTACGATTATGTGTGTTCAAACATGTTTCGTAAACATGTGCACAGCGGAAGAAATAAAAATAATAAATCTAATTTATTACAACACACACACAACACGCATGCATAGTACAACATGTGTAGACATAACCGCAATTTCAAATTTTGCAATAAAAGGAAATTTATACTACGTATACCTGACGTATCACGTGTAGCGGAAAAAGCATCAACCGGAGCGATCCTCACTAGAATCGCCTCTATTCGTATCCACACTGAGTATCTTCGGGATGACTTCACAAAGCCACGAGCCTCATCTTCGTACAAGTTACTAGCCTCGTGTTGAAGATGATGTGATCGAGAGAAGATCACAATCCGAATCAAAATTCGGATCCAAAATGAGTCCTCAAAAACTCGCTTCTCCGGAGAGGTATTCATCAACCGTTTGACGAATCATTCATCCTCCACCTATGAGGATTATCGGAGATCGAATCTCCGGCAAAGTAGCCACTGTCAGAGCTCTAAACGTCGTCCAAACGACGCTCTGACTCAAACTGGATGGCTTGGTGGAGGAGTTTGCACCGGCAAAAGAGAAGAGGGCCAGCAAGTCCTTGGTCACCGGAGCCAAGGAGGATCACCGGAGGGTCACCGGAGGATATCCGGCTGGAGCTTGGATGCCGTCAACAAGCTTGGACGGCGACACAAGGGTGGGCGGCGGCTAGGGTTGGGCGCCGATCACAAGAGGAGAGGGAGAGGGTGGGCGGCAACTATGGGTTGCTTGGATTAGGTTTTCACAAAACCCTTAAGCCCTATTTTATAGAGAACAAATTCTCCTAATGGTTATCGGATCATAACCAAAAGCCCATTAACCCGCTCCATTAATTTAAGTTAAAATAAACCAAACCGATTTGGTCTATTTTAAGTTAAAACGAGCCGAACCAACTTTAGTTCATTCGTTTAAAACAAACCAAACCCCTTTGGTTTATTCTCCACCATTGGATTAGAACCAAACCAATTTGGTTCATCCATCATGTCTTCATAAGACACGGCCCATCCACGCTTCCATTGCGACTGAAATGATTTCATGCTCGCTCCTTGTTTGGTCCAACCAAACCTAGTTTCTCTCGGTCTGAGAATCTTATTCTCAAGCTTATTTTAAATCCTTCGGATTACGCTCGTTGTGCGTGTGACCAAATAGGTTCTTGGTTTATGTTGGTCGTCGATAATTAACCATTAATTATAGAATGATCATGAGTGGCACCTAGTAGTACATCATGATCCCCAATTAACCGAAAAGATCAACGGTTGATCCAAAACTTTTTCCCAAACCCTTCAGCAGCTATAATGAATCGTGCCACATTTCCTTCACTCATCTTATACCTGTTAGTAATATATGAGAGATGTCCTAAGGCAATCGCCTTATGTATGAACCATTTATATGATAAATGAAGATTCACTATTTGAGTATACATGTTTTATGTATTTGATTGGATCTTAAACTCATTTACTGAATGTCCACGATACGATTCACAGCATGAGAGAATTTGTGATTGGATCACAACTAGTGAGTATCTCTACATGTGTAATTGTGATGTATCGGAATTATCCCTAGTCGATGAATTGATGGATTTGGACAACATCAATTCTGTCGAGACTAGCACGAGGTATACTCCTTGGTGTATCCAAGCAGCTGATTCTCACTGGCTGGAGACATAGTGATGTCAGGAGTTAATCGTGGATGCTAGTTATGGTAACTAGTTCATTGGAGTGACCAGCCGTAAGACTTCATATGGTTCTCTGCATATATAGATATGTCAATGAAGTTCTTACTGTGGCTTAAGTGCGATGTTCCTTTGACTTGCGGTATTCAAGTCATCTTGATCATAGAGACTTATGCTTTGACATCTTAAGCAAGCATCTCTAAGGAGATGTGGACCCGGGATGATTGGGTATAAGTCGAAGTGATCGAAGGTGTTTGAATAGCCTATAAAGGATTCACCACTCCTTGCGAGGAGATGTATACCCATGGCCTCTCGTCAGATTGTTACTAAAGTCTTTGGCCAAAGCATTACATGTTTAGAGTAAGGTACTCTTCGATACATGTGGAGTAACTAGAATCCGTAGGATGAGGAAATGATACTTGGGCTAGGTGTGACGTAGTCAGCCTAGTGAGGGTGACACTATAGACCATGTCTGAACCAAGTGGGTATAAGATGAGTGAAGGAATGGGGCCGCGAATCATTCGAGTCTTTGAAGGTTTGAGAAATAGTTACGGATCAGCGTTGATCTTTTCGGTTAATTGGGGATCATGATGTACTACTAGGTGCCACTCATGATCGTTCTATAATTAATGGTTAATTATAGATGGCCAACATAAACCGAGAACCTATTTGGTCACACGCACAATGAGCGTAATCCAAAGGATTTAAAACGAGCTTGAGAATGGGATTCTCAGACCGAGAGAAACTAGGTTTGGTTGGACCAAACATAAAGCGAGCATGAAATCGTTTCAGTCGCAATGGAAGCGTGGATGGGCCGTGTCTTATGCAGACATAATGGATGAACCAAAATGGTTTGGTTCTAATCCAATGGAGGAGAATAAACCATAGGGTTTGGTTTATTTTAAACGAATGAACCAAAAGTTGGTTCGGTTCGTTTTAACTTAAAATAAACCATCATGGTTTGGTTTATTTTAACTTATCTTAATGGAGCGGGTTAACGGGCTTTATGGATATGATCAATAACCATTAAGAGAATTAGTTCTCTATAAAGAGGGCTTAAGGGATAATTAAGCCTAATCCAAAACCCTAGCTTCTTGTTGCCGCCCAACCTTCATTGCCGCCCAACCTCCATTGCCGCCCGACTTGTTGTGCCACCGTCCGGCTCCGGTGATCCTCGGCGACCCTCGATCTCCTATAGGTTTGGCATCAAGGTGAGCCTTTTCTTCCCTTGGTTGGCGGCGCCTATCTCCTCCACCAAAGCTGTCCAGTTTTCTGGACAGCTTTTCTCTCGTCGGGCGTCGTTTGGGCGGCGGTTAGAGCTCCGACAGCGGCTAACTTACAGGGGATTGATCTCGGTAATCCTCTGAGTGGAGGGCGAAGGATTCGTCAATTGGTTGGCGAATACCTCTCGAGGAGAAAGCGAGTTTTGAGAACTCGTATTAGGATCCGAATTTGGATTCGGATCGTGATCATCTCTCGATCACGTCGTCTTCAACACGAGGCTAGTAACCCGTACGAAGACGAAGCTCGTGGATTAGCGAAGTCATCCCGAGGAACTCGGCGTGGATACGGATAGAGACGATTCTAGCGAGGATCGTTCCGGTTGATGCCGTTCCCGCTACACGTCATACGAAAGGTATAACGTAGATAAATTTCCTTTTATTGCAAATTTAAATTTATGGTTATGTCTACACTTATTGTAATATGCATGCGTGTGTTGTGTGTGTTGTAATAAATGTAGATTTATTATTTTTATTGCTTCCACTGTGTTCATGTTTACGAAACGTGATCGAACACACACGCCGCGGTGCCGGAAACCCAACAGTGGTATCAGAGCCCAGGTTGTGTTTTACATAATCGCAAAATGGTTTTCGATAGTCATAATGTATTTCTGGAAATTTTCTAATTTTGGAAATTTAGAAGTATTTATGGAAATTTTTCAATTTTGGAAAGTCTAGAAGTATTTATGAAATCTTCCACTTTTGAAAGTTGGAAGTATTTATGGAAATTGATATTTTCCATAAATAAAATATTTGATTAGATTCTGGAAATTTGTTTCCTAATTTAATCATGATTTGATTTGGGAAATCAAATCTTAAAATATTTTATTTCCATAAGTAGTTTTAATGATTTAGGAAATTGGTTTCCTAAATAGATTTTCCTTAATCAAATAATTCCATGAATAAAATATGTGATTAGATTTGGAAATTTATTTCCTAATTTAATTATGATTTGATTTGGAGAATCAAATCTTAAACATATTTTATTTCCATAAATAGTTATGACATATAAGGAAATATATACATGACATAATTGTATGTCATGTAATTGCATTAGATGCATAACATTATGTCATGCGTGTCGTGACATGTAGATGTATGTCATGTATGTCATGCCATGTAGATAATAGTTATTTGCATGCAAAGAGGATGAGACATAAAACCCTTAAACAATATTAAAGCCTACACCTTCCATTAATATGATTAGAACCAGAGTTCCGTTTCTTGTTTGGGTTGTTGGACTCTCTCCAAGCCCGGCTCGAACCCGAACATGTTCAAACCATGGAATAGTTTAATACTAATATGGTAAGAGTCAGAGGTCAATCGTTAGCTTTGGTTGTTGGACTCTCTCCAAGCTGGGCTAATTGGTTGAATGCACTCTAACCATATTAAAACTATTTCCCGATTAATGGGTTGGCTTTAACCTGGAGCATCGGCTTGTTGGACTCTCTCCAAGGTCGATGTAAAGGGAGGTGAAGTTGGGTGCTATGCATATGATGCATACTTGTTAATGTGTTAACAACCCGATGTATGTGTGAACATTCAATTAGTTGATAGCACATTGTGATAGTTGCATATACGTGATATGCAATCGGTATAGTTGATACCTACCGTCGTAGTTATGAATGGCTTGTTGGACTCTCTCCAAAGTTGTTCATAACTATGATGGATATCAGCCCATTCGGAGATGGACCTACGATCTCCCGAAGTGATTTTGGGGTTTTTGAAATTCGAAAAATGAATGGGATTTATAAATGTATATTGATGCATTTTAAAATCATTTTCTCATATATGCTCGTTTTGTATTTCTAGGTCAATAAATTGATCATGATGTCTTTGAATTTTCACACTATTTTGGATTCGAACAAACTGACTGGGCCTAACTTCCTGGACTGGCTTAGAAACCTGAGAATTGTTCTCAAGGCGGAAAAGCTTGCATATGTTCTTGAAGAGCCTCTTCCTGACCGTCCTAAGGACGATGCAACTCCAGACCAAATGTTGGTCTATCAGAAGCATGTGGCAGATTCTGAGCTGGCGAGTTGCATCATGCTAGCGGCGATGGTACCTGAGCTACAAAAGCAGCATGAGCATATGGATGCTAATACTATAGTCTTCCATCTTCATGAGTTGTTCGATGAGCAAGCGAGATCCGAAAGGTTCGAGGTCTCTAGGCTCCTCTTCACCACGAAGATGCAAGAAGGTTCGTCTGTAGTGCAATTTGTGCTAAAGATGAACGGGTACATCGAGCGGCTAGCCACCCTCAGTTTTGTGATGGATCATGAGTTAAGTATTGACTTAATTCTGCATTGTTTGCCCAAGAGTTTCTCACAATTTGTGATGAACTATCGGATGAAAAAATTAGAATCCACCATTCCCGAGCTCCTCAATATGCTGAAGACTGTGGAGCCTTCTGTGAAGCATGAGGAGAAGGCGGTTCTGTTAGTTGATTCCTCAAAGAAAGGTTCTAAGAGGAAGGCAAAAGAACAGAAGAAAGGAAAGAAGAAAAAGACAAAGAAGGCAGAACCAGCGCAAAAGGGCACTTGCCATCACTGTGGCAAGAAAGGCCACTGGCGAAGAAACTGCAAGATTTATCTTGAGTCCATGAAGAAGAAGAAGGCATCCGATGCCCCATCCTCTTCAGGTATCTTCGTTATTGATTGTCATTCTATTTCCTTAGACACTTGGGTATTGGATACTGGGTGTGGCTCACATATATGTAATGACATACAAGGGCTAAGGAATAGAAGAAGACTTGTCATAGGGGAGTCAAATTTGCGAGTTGGCAATGGAGCAAAGGTTGCTGCGGTCGCCATCGGAACTTATTTGCTGAAGCTCCCTAGTGGACTAGTCTTAGAACTGGACAATTGCTTTTATGTTCCTTCGTTGATAAAGAACATCATTTCTATTTCTTGTTTAAATAGAAATGGGTACCATTTGACTTTTAGTAACAATTGTTGTTACATAACTTTGAATGGAGTTCTTTAAGGGACTGGAACTTTAAGCAATGGTGTTTATACGTTGGACGTATCCAGTGATATTTTCAATATCAAAGCGAGCAACAAGCGTGCTCGAAAAGATAATCAATTAGACTCCTACATGTGGTATTGTCGTCTTGGCCATGTAAGCAAGAAACGCATGTCCGAATTACACCGATGTGGAATTCTGGAATCGTTTGAATAGGATTCATACGATACATGCGAATCATGCTTAAAAGGCAAGATGACTAAGTTACCTTTTACTGAAAAAGGTGAACGAGTGGGAGAGTTACTAGGTCTAATACATACTGATGTATGTGGACCTATGTCAACTCAAGCATTAGGAGGCTATAGCTACTTCATTACCTTCATCGATGATCACTCACGGTTTGGGTATGTGTTCTTGATGAAACACAAGTCTGAAGCCTTTGAAAGGTTCAAAGAATTCAGAAATGAAGTAGAGAAACAACATGATAAGAGTATTAAAATACTTCGATCGGATCGAGGTGGTGAATACTTAAGTCAAGAGTTTCTTGATTATCTAAGAGACAATGGTATATTGTCTCAATAGACTCCGCCATATACACCACAGCATAATGGTGTATCTGAGAGGCGGCGAATCGACCTTGTTGGACATGGTCGTCAATGATGAATCATGCGACTTTCTCAAGTCCTTTTGGGGCTATGACTTCGCATAAACCTGTTTACTTGTTAAACAGAATGCCTACCAAGGTAGTCTCAACTACTCCATATGAGATATGGAATAGTAAGAAACCTCATGTATCTTACTTGAAGATATGGGGTTGTCCTTCTTATGTGAAGCGGACTGTATCAGACAAATTGGATGCTAAGTCTGATAAATGTCTATTTATTGGATACCCTAAGGAAACAAGGGGTTACCAATTCTATCATCCTGTGGAACAAAAGGTGTTTGTTTCAAGGCATGCTGTATTTCTAGAGAAAGAGTTTCTCTTGCAAGAAAATAGTGGGAGTGTCGTCGAGCTTGAGGAGGCTCGAGAGACTCAAATAGACATTGATGAGATACCTGGTGAAGCACTGTGACAACTTATAGTGATGAGCAATCGGCTGGACCTATTGTAACACCACATCTTCGTAGATCTGGTAGAACACGCAATATTCCTGAGAGATATGGATTTCTCGTAAGTGAATCGAACGACGTGTTACTCATTGATGATGAGGAGCCTACCAGTTATGAAGAAGTGCTGACAAGTTCAGAAAGGGATAAGTGGCTTGGTGCCATGAAGTCGGAAATGGATTCCATGTATGAAAACCAAGTTTGGAACTTGGTTGACCCACCTGAAGGGATAAAGCCTATAGGGTGCAAGTGGGTTTTCAAGAAGAAAACCGACATGGATGGTAATGTGATTACCTATAAGGCTAGATTGGTGGCGAAAGGATATCGTCAAAAACAAGGTGTTGATTATGACGAAACCTATTCGCCTGTAGCTATGCTTAAATCCATTCGGATGCTCCTGGCCATAGCGGCTCATTATGATTATGAGATATGGCAGATGGATGTGAAAATAGCTTTCCTTAATGGAAACCTGCTCGAGGACGTGTATATGATACAGCCTGAGGGTTTCACATCGGTTGATAAAACCAAGGTATGCAAATTGCGACGGTCCATATATGGATTGAAGCAAGCATCCAGGAGCTGGAATATCCGTTTTGATTAGACCATCAAAAAGTTTGATTTCTCACAAAATCCAGACGAACCTTGTGTGTACAAGAAGGTTAGTGGGAGTGCAGTCGTGTTCCTAGTATTGTATGTCGATGACATACTACTTATAGGAAATGATGTTTCAATCTTACAGTCAGTGAAGGTTTGGTTATCCAAGACATTCTCCATAAAAGACCTGGGAGAAGCAACCTACATCCTCGGGATTAAGATCTATAGAGATAGATCGAAATGGTTGCTTGGTCTTTCGCAGTCTACATATATAGACCGAGTGCTAAAGAGGTTTAGCATGTCGGAATCCAAGAAAGGTTTCTTACCCATCAGGCATGGGGTACACCTTTCGAAGTCTATGTGTCTACGCACAGAAGACGAGAGGATTTGCATGAGTAAGATTCCCTATGCATCCGTAATAGGATCTATCATGTATGCTATGTTATGTACGAGGCCCGATGTATCGTATGCTCTGAGTGTCACGAGCAGATACCAGTCTGATCCAGGAATGGATCATTGGGCGGCTGTTAAGACGATCCTTAAGTACTTGAGAAGAACTAAGGATGTGTTCCTAATATATAGAGAAGGGTACATGGTGATACGTGGGTATACGGATGCCAACTCCAGATAGACAAGGATGATTCCATGTCTAAGTCTGGGTATGTATTCACCTGGAATGGAGGCGCAATAAGTTGGAAAGGTTCCAAGCTTGACACTATAGCGGATTCTGCCACTAAGGCAGAATACATTGCAGCTTTGGAAGCAGCATAGGAAGCAGTTTGGATCAAGAAGTTCATCTCTGAACTTGATGTGGTCTCATCAATGATCCAAACATGTGCTTCGCCGCTATCATCTTATCAGAGAGATCATCAGTAGGAACAAAATACAAATCGAGAAAATTCCCACTGAAAGGAACTTAGCGGATCCCTTGACTAAGGCATTACCTCAAAATAAGTTTGAGGGTCATGTTCGAGCTTATGGTATTGGATACCGTAGCGATTGGCATTAGGCCAAGTGGGAGTCTGTTAGTAATATATGAGAGATGTCCTAAGGCAATTGCCTTATGTATGAACCATTTATATGATAAATGAAGATTAACTATTTGAGTATACATGTTTTATGTATTTGATTGGATCTTAAACTCATTTACTGAATGTCCACGATACGATTCACAGCATGAGAGAATTTGTGATTGGATCACAACTAGTGAGTATCTCTACATGTGTAATTATGATGTATCGGAATTATCCCTAGTCGATGAATTGATGGATTTGGACACCATCAATTATGTCGAGACTAGCATGAGGTATACTCCTTGGTGTATCCAAGCAGCTGATTCTCACTGGCTGGAGACATAGTGATGTTCGGAGTTAATCGTGGATGCTAGTTATGGTAACTAGTTCATTGGAGTGACCAGCCGTAAGACTTCATATGGTTCTCTGCATATATAGATATGTCAATGAAGTTCTTACTGTGGCTTAAGTGCGATGTTCCTTTGACTTGCGGTATTCAAGTCATCTTGATAATAGAGACTTATGCTTTAACATCTTAAGCAAGCATCTCTAAGGAGATGTGGACCCGGGATGATTGGGTATAAGTCGAAGTGATCGAAGGTGTTTGAATAGCCTATAAAGGATTCACCACTCCTTGCGAGGAGATGTATACCCATGGCCTCTCGTCGGATTGTTACTAAAGTCTTTGGCCAAAGCATTACATGTTTAGAGTAAGGTACTCTTTGATACATGTGGAGTAACTAGAATCCGTAGGACGAGGAAATGATACTTGGGCTAGGTGTGACGTAGTCAGCCTAGTGGGGACTGACACTATAGACCATGTCCTGAACCAAGTGGGTATAAGATGAGTGAAGGGAATGGGGCACGAATCATTCGAGCTACTGAAGGGTTTCAGAAATAGTTCTGGATCAACCGTTGATCTTTTCGGTTAATTGGGGATCATGATGTACTACTAGGTGCCACTCATGATCGTTCTATAATTAATGGTTAATTATAGACGACCAACATAAACCGAGAACCTATTTGGTCACATGCACAACGAGCGTAATCCAAAGGATTTAAAATGAGCTTGAGAATGGGATTCTCAGACCGGGAGAAACTAGGTTTGGTTGGACCAAACATAAAGCGAGCATGAAATCGTTTCAGTCGCAATGGAAGTGTGGATGGGCCGAGTCTTATGAAGACGTAATGGATGAACCAAAATGGTTTGGTTCTAATCCAATGGAGGAGAATAAACCAAAGGGTTTGGTTTATTTTAAACGAATGAACCAAAAGTTGGTTCGGTTCGTTTTAACTTAAAATAAACCATCATGGTTTGGTTTATTTTAACTTATCTTAATGGAGCGGGTTAACGGGCCTAATGGTTATGATCCAATAACCATTAAGAGAATTAGTTCTCTATAAAAGAGGGCTTAAGGGATAATTAAGCCCTAATCCAAAACCCTAGCTTGGAGTTGCCGCCCAACCTTCATTGCCGCCCAACCTCCATTGCCGCCCAGCTTGTTGTGCCGCCGTCTAGCTCCTTGCCAACGACCAAGCTTCAGCCGGTGATCCTCCGGCGACCCTCCGGTGATCTCCTATAGGTTTGGCATCAAGGTGAGCCTTTTCTTCCCTTGGTTGGCCGGCGCCTTTCTCCTCCACCAAAGCTGTCCAGTTTTCTGGACAACTTGTTCTCCTCTCGTCGGAGCATCGTTTGGACGACGGTTAGAGCTCCGACAGCGGCTAACTTACCGGGGATTCGATCTCCGGTAATCCTCTGAGGTGGAGGACGAAGGATTCGTCAATTGGTTGACGAATACCTCTCCGGAGAAGCGAGTTTTGAGAACTCGTATTAGGATCCGAATTTGGATTCGGATCGTGATCATCTCTCGATCACGTCGTCTTCAACACGAGGCTAGTAACCCGTACGAAGACGAAGCTCGTGGCTTAGCGAAGTCATCCCGAGGAACTCGGCGTGGATACGGATAGAGACGATTCTAGCGAGGATCGTTCCGGTTGATGCCGTTCCCGCTACACGTCATACGAAAGGTATAACGTAGATAAATTTCCTTTTATTGCAAATTTAAATTTACGGTTATGTCTACACTTGTTGTAATATGCATGCGTGTGTTGTGTGTGTTGTAATAAATGTAGATTTATTATTTTTATTGCTTCCGCTGTGTTCATGTTTACGAAACATGATCGAACACACACACGCCGCGGTGCCGGAAACCCAACAATACCCACTTGGTTCAGGACATGGTCTATAGTGTCAGTCCCCACTAGGTTGACTACGTCACACCTAGCCCAAGTATCATTTCCTTGTCCTACGGATTCTAGTTACTGCAAATGTAAGAGTACCTTACTCTAAACATGTAATGTTTTGGCCAAAGACTTTAGTAACAATCCAACGAGAGGCTATGGGTATACATCTCCTCGCAAGGAGTGGTGAATCCTTTATAGGCTATTCAAACACCTTCGATCACTTCGACTTATACCCAATCATCCCGGGTTCACATCTCCTCAGAGATGCTTGCTTAAGATGTCAAAGCATAAGTCTTCATGATCAAGATGACTTGAATACCGTAAGTCAAAGGAACATTGCACTTAAGCTGCAGTAAGAACTTCATTGACATATCTATATATGCAGAGAACCATATGAAGTCTTACGGCTGGTCACTCCAATGAACTAGTTACCATAACTAGCATCCACGATTAACTTCGGACATCACAATGTCTCCAGCTAGTGAGAATCAGTTGCTTGGATACACCAAGGAGTATACCTCGTGCTAGTCTCGACATAATTGATGGTGTCCAAATCCATCAATTCATCGACTAGGGATAATTTCGATACATCACAATTACATGTGTAGAGATACTCACTAGTTGTGATCCAATCACAAATTCTCTCATGCTGTGAATCGTATCATGGACATTCAGTAAATGAGTTTAAGATCTAATCAAATACATAAAAACATGTATACTCAAATAGTGAATCTTCATTTATCATATAAATGGTTCAAACATAAGGCAATTGCCTTAGAACATCTCTCATATATCACTAACAGTGACTTGATGCTGGAGTTCAGTAACCACATGCATAAGATCAGGTGGGGGTACTGTCTCATCGACTCTATTACTGTGTCTTCCAGCCATGCTTATCTTCACATATTATAATAAGGCTAGCATAAGATTATCATACATATATTCATGCATATTTAAACTAAAAGCATTCCTTATCATACATAAAAGAAATAGAATAGGCATAGAATTTCTTACTTGGAGCGGCAGGATAGGAGTTTGATGTGTGTGTAGTGGAAAGGCAGATCTGCTCTGATACCAACCTGTCACGCCCGCCCTTCTCGTAATCTAGAGAGGGAGGAAGGGCGGCGCGACGCGATCATACATGCGTGCATATACAGCGGAAGACTTTAAACTTAAAACAAATGGAACATGTATTTACCTTCAACCATGCAAATATCTCTACATTCTTAACTATGTAATAGGTGAACTACTAAGCATGCATAATCATTTCATAAAGGACACTACTTGGTTCAAGTTCATGATAATCAACATAATAGAGTTATAGGAGCCTAAATGCAAGTATAGAGTACATGGACATCAATGAGGATTTCAAAGTATCATCTAGGTACATAGTTCTCTATCACTTAACAATTCAATCAGTATAAGAAGGTTCTTAGCAATTCTTTAACTAAGTCAAGTGTTTAACATGACAAGGTTTTATAAAACAAAATGAGTATAGTTTCACATCAAGTATAAAACCCTCAAAACCAGTCTAAGTTAACACCAAGTAGCAACCATCAAAACATCAAGTAGTGATCAACTCTTAGCAACTAACATGCAAAACTTTAAAACATGCATAAGTCTTGGAACATAAAACGGATCTCTTCCACCATGCCACTACCACACACACTTTGCCCCTCCTGCTGCTCCCTTTAGTTTGCCATTCTTTACCCTTTTCTGCAGTACAAGGGAAACATGAAACTATAAGCACATAGGCTTAGTAAGATCCTTTCCTACTCACAAAAGCCATACATCAGGGATTAGACATAGATTAGTGACATGTTCATCTAGACAACATATAGGCATAGTATTCATATAAAAGTCGTGACATGATCATTTAGGAACAAAGGACTAGAATTCATAAAAATAGTGACAATCACATAGACATGAAATGGGTATATGCAAGATGCTCTTTGAAAACATATATTTTATAGGTACTTAAACATAAATCTCAACATGAGGGCCCGACATTGTACCACATACATCATTTTGCGCGCATCCTTAAATAGATCCGAGGTAGCTAATCCCGAACCTACTAGGGTACTAGGCCCGTACTATGACCGTCGACCTAGGGGCAACGTAGGAGCCCATCCCGTACTAGGTACATACTATGACCGTCGACCTAGGGGCACGTAGGATCCCATCCCATGGACCTTGCTAGGGTCCGGTACAAGCCATACAAAAGTAAAATAGCATATCATGTTCCTTGTCATAACATAAAGAGTGCTCTTAGTCCTCATTCATAGGGAAGCGTCTCTTAGGCATCTCATCATACATACTTAAACCATGCATAACGTAGGTGTGCCCTAGTGGACATGAAACATAAGCGTGTACATCATGACGCAATGAGCATAACATAAGCATACATTAGTACAATTAACATGGACATAAGGTAGTGGCATAACAAATCATGCTATCATAAAGTCTAACTATCATCATGTCACATCATATATATATATATATATATATATATATATATATATATATATAGCATGGCATGGAAGATCATTAGTAAGCATAAGCATGGACTTGGCCGAAACTTGGTCGAGGGGTTTTTTAAGAGATCAAACACTCAAACATACTAACACAAAGTCTAACTATCATCATGTTAACATTATATATATATATATATATATATATAGCATGGCATGAAACATCATTAGTAAGGATAAACATGGTCTTGACCGAAACTTCCAAGGGAGATCTTAAGAAATCAAACACGCAAACAACTTACACAAAGTCCAACTATCATCGTGTCAACATCATATATATATATATATATATATAGCATGGCATGGAAGATCATTGGTAAGCATAAATATAGACTTGGCTGAAACTTCCAAGGGGGATCTTAAGAATTCAAACACTCAAACAACTTACACCAAGTCTAACTATCATCACACTACAAAAATAGATGAATTTAGCAACGAAATTTAGCGACGAAAATAATTTGTTGCAAATCTGTAATAAATTTTGCGACGAATTCGAAAATTCGTCGCAAATTTGTAACAAAATTTACGACAAAATTTTTTTTATTGCAAACTTATTACATTTCCAATAAATTTATTTTCGTCGCAAATTTGCGACGAAAATGATATTTCGTGGCAAATTTGCGACGAAATGTCAAATTCGATGCAAAAGTTTGCAACGAATCTTGGATTCGTTGCCATTTTTGCAACGAATCTAGAATTCGTTACAAACTTTTGCAACGAATCCAGGATTCGTTGCAAACTTTTGCAACGAATCCAGGATTCGTTGCCATTTTTGCAACGAATCCAGGATTCGTTGCAAACTTTTGCAATGAATCCAGGATTCGTTGCCATTTTTGCAACGAATCCAGGGTTCGTTGCAAACTTTTGCAACGAATCCAAGATTCGTTGCCATTTTTGCAATGAATCCAAGATTCATTGCAAACTTTTGCAACGAATCCAGGATTCGTTGCAATTTTTGCAACGAATCTCGGATTCGTTGCAAACTTTTGCAACGAATCCCGGATTCGTTGCAATTTTTGCGATAAATTTAGGAACGAAAGTTTTTCATCGGACAATTTCAATTATTTGGAAAAAATAACGGTGGGATAACTTTGCGATGAATTTTATATTCATCGCCAATTTGGCAACGATTTTTATTTTCATCGCTAATTTTGTGACGAAAAAATAAATTCGTCGCAAAATATTGCAACGAAATATTAATTCGTCACTGAATCTACAATGATTTAATAATTCGTTGCAAATTTTGCAACGAATATTAAATTAGTCGCAAAATTAGCGACGAATATTTCATTCGTTGCCAAATTTCTAATTATCAATATCCCTCACTTTCCCTTTCCCTTTCTCTTTTCATTTTCGCCGATCCGATCCCTCCAAAATCCCGGTACGTATCTCTTCCCTTTCTACGCTCTTTTGGTCGGAGAAGATCTGACGTCCTCGCTCCTGCCTATCGCCGTGAGCTCGCATCGTCCTGCCGCAACAGGAGACGACCGCGAGCACGCGTCGTCGTGCTCACGGTCGCCTGCCGCGAGCACACGTCGTCGTGCTCGTGGTTGCCTGCTACGAGCATGCGTCATCGTGCTCGCGGCCACCCGCCGCGAGCACGGATCTCGACCACACGTCGTGCTCGCGATGGGTGGTCGTGAGCTCGCGCGTGCTCGCGGGAGAGCTGGCCGCCGCGAGCACGCGTCGTGCTCGCGATCGGCCGCCGTGAGCACGCGGAGCACGCATCGTGCTCACGGTCGATCGGCCGTGAGCACTCGAAGCGCAGCGTGCGTCGCGCCGACCGCCACCGAGGTCGGCCCGCCGCGAGCGCCAGCTCGCTGGCAGCTCGCGGAGCTCGCGGATGCATGCACGCGACGAAGCCGACGCCGCGAGCACGCCGCGAGCTCGGCCACGAGCTTGCGCGCGTGCTCACGGAGAGCTCGCGCTCGCGAGCTGCTCGGCGTGCTCGCGGGTGAGCTCGCGGCGCACACGCCGTGCTCGTGGTCGCCACAACGAGCACGCGTCGAGCTCGAACGCCGCGCAGCACGCGAGCGCCGCCGTGAGCTTGCGCGTGCTCGCGCGGAGAGCCCCGACCTCGAGAGCAGCGTCGTGATCGCGGCCGATCGCCGCGATCTCGCGGCAAGCCCGCAGCGGCGTGCTCGCGGCAGCGGCGTAGCGCCGCGACAGCATGTCGCGCGGCTCGCGGCCGGCGATTAGCCTGCCACTGCGCGGTGTCGCGTGTCGCACGATCGATCGCGCGCGATAGGACGTCGCATTTGGCGCGTAGGTGCACGCCACCACGCTACGGCTGGTACGGTGCGCGGCATCGGTGGCACGACGGCGGCATCGCGGCATGGCGGCGGTGTGTTGACTTTAGATCACCACAAAATATTAACATGTTATTTCAATTAAATTATATAATATAAATAAAAAATTAATGTTTTATTTTTCATCGGTTTATCATATTTCCATTTTTCAGGTGATCCGCAAGTTTGTAAAGTCTTCTGCTGGGAGCTCATCCGTTCCGTCCATAGAGCAGGTATATTATATATTCTAAAATTTATAACATTATTATTTTATACTACATTAATGTTTAATTTTTTGTATTTCTTCTCCGAAGATTTTATTATTTTTTTTCTTTTACGTTACTTTTTGTAGGTTTCAAATTTTATGATAAGTATCTATGTTGATCCATATATTTACAGGATATCATCAGTCTTTGAGAAGATGACAGTGATTTCTTATAACTTACAATTTTTTCTTCATTTGATTTGTATCGCTATCTATATGTGGTATCTTAATTTCTCCGATTCAATTCTAAACTAACTTTCTACTTAGGCTTGGAATCATATCTAGTAACATGGCATGAAGAGGATCTGTCAAAATTGTTTAACTTCTTATGTCTCGTCAGACATAAGAGTCACTTTAGGACTACACAAGAAGTTAGAACAATTTTGGTAGATTCTTTTCGTGTCATGTTACTAGATATGATTCGAGTCTAAGTCGAGGAAAGTTAGTAAAATTCGGCAGAAGAAAGTAATATATCACATATATAGATAGGTAGATGCAAATTGAGCGAAGAAAAAAATTATAAGATATAAACGTCGAGAATTTTTTGATATATTGGTAGATTATTTCATCTAGTATTGCGGATAAAATATGGTAAGTTTTTTCATATTATGCATTATACATTCGATGAATATGTGAATCTTTTTACTTTATTGTTCTAATAATTATGATTGATAGTTTTGACATGGATTATAGATGGAATAGTGATGGGCGTGTATTCGGGCTCTTCCCCAACTGCAGGATCTCTCCAATTGTTGAATTTTCTGGTTCTAGCTCCAACTACAAGATCTCCTTCTCGATTATAGCGAGATCTTGGTTTTCTTGCGAGGATCTCTTTCTCGGTAAAAATCAATTGTTGAGAGAAATATATCACGAGTTGGCGTAGTTATATTGATTTTATACCTAAATGTTTCTTGGCTAGTACTTACATTCGATATTTTTGTATTATAAATTTCATATGATTAATAGTTTATTATTTGTACTGATGAATCATTTTGAATGATTAGATGTATTTATCAAATTTGATATGTGAATTTTTATATATTGTTATATGTGTTTGGAATTCAAATTGTAAAAATAGATAAAAATAATAAATTATATAATAGTATTTTTTTCATATTTTTTTAAATTATTTTGGCGACGAAAATATATTTTTTTAAAAAAATCTGCAATGTCACGATCGGAAAATCCATCACGATCGATGGAACATTATCGATCGATTCATTAGTATCGATCGATGATCAGAGCACCTTAGAGAATCTTCAAGAGCGGCATCAGCCGAATCGTCACACGCGTCGACTGATGGTATTTTTCAGTCGACTGGCGATGAATATTTTGCAACGAATTTTTTGTTTTCGTCGTAGATTTGGCGACGAAAAACATTTCGTCGCTAAATTTATTTTTATTCATGAAAATTTGTTTATTAGACTTTTACGACGAACTGTATTTTCATCGCAGATTTGGCGACGAAATTAATTATTTGTCGCCAAATTTGGCGACGAATAGTTATTTTCATCGCAGATTTGGCGACGAACTATGTTTCGTCGCCAAATTTAGCGATGAATAATTAATTTTGTCGCCAAATTTTTGCGACGAATTATTTTTTCGTCGCAGATTTGGCGACGAATTATTTTTTCGTCGCAAATTTAGCAACGAACTTAGTTTCGTCGCCAAATTTGGCGACGAATAATTATTTTCGTCGCCAAATTTAGCGACGAATTTTGCAACGAAAATTTTATTCGTTGCAATTTTTGCGACGAATTTTTTATTTTCGTTGCCAAATTTAGCGGCGAATTATTTCCAACGAAAAAAAAATCATTGCAAATTTAGTTGCAAACAAATTTTGCAACAAATTTTTATTCAAAATTCGTTGCAAAATTTGTCGCCAAATACTTAATTTTTTGTAGTGTCATGTCAACATCACATATATATATATAGCATGGCATGGAAGATCATTGGTAAGCATAAATATAGACTTGGCCGAAACTTCCAAGGGGGATCTTAAGAATTTAAACACTCAAACAACTTACACAAGGTCTAACTAACATCATGCTAACATCATATATATATATATATAGTATGGCATGGAAGATCATTAGTGAGCACAAGCAAGGACTTGGCCGAAACTTTCAAAGGATAATCTTAAGAAATCAAACACTCAAACATACTAACACAAGGTCTAACTATCATCATGTTAACATCATATATATATATATATATAGCATGACATGAAACATCATTAGTAAGCATAAACATTGTTTGGCCAAAAACTTCCAAGGGAGATCTTGAAAATTCAAACACTCGAAACAACTTGTACTGCAGGTGAGGGGATTACTTACATCCTTTCGCTTGGTTTACTATAAGAATATACCCTTGGTGCCAAGACAAGGCCTCTTTTCCTCCTTGAGATTTCAAAAATGGAAGAAGGAGAGGAGTGGGTTTCGGTGGAGGAAGAAGAAAGGAAGAAGAGAATGACTTGTTGTTCTCTTGCCTCCTCACTTACTCCTATTTATTCTAAGGGAAGGTGTCCCTTTGCCTCCCCTACCCTTATCTATCCTTTCTCTTACCCTTCTAACAGCACACCTCTGCTGGGCTTCTGGCTACCACATGCATCTTAAGGTTTAGTTACCTGCTTGGAGGTTCAGGGTTCGAACCCTGGGCCATGCATGCTTTTTGGCTCTATTCTCTTTTATTTTTGAAAGATCCCACATAAAAGCCCATTATAATCATGCAAAAATTCTTATAAAATTTGCTAAGAATTTTACGGGCGTTACATATGTACTCTTCGAAGAGTGTCCTTCTAAGCCTGCGGATGATTCTGAGGAAAAGGAGAAGGAGAGTTATAAGAAGTGGATAAAGGTTGATGAGATGGCGCGGTGTTACATTTTGGCTTCTATGTCAAATGTATTGCAACATTAGCATCAAGCCATGCCCACTGCTTATGACATGATGCTCAATCTCAAAGAGCTTTTCGGACACCAGAATCAGGTTATGAGGCAGGAAGCCATGAGGATCTTGATGACGACCACCATGATCGAGGGAACACCCGTGAGGGATCATGTTCTCAAGATGATGCCTCATTTGAATGAGTTAGAAGTCCTTGGAGCTGAGATCGATGGGAAACCCCAGGTCGATATCATTCTTCAGTCTCTATCTAGGAGTTTTGAGTAGTTTCGCCTGAACTACAACATGAATAAAAGGTTGTATTCGTTGGCGGAGCTTCTGACAGAACTCCAGGCGGCAGAGGGGTTTTTTTGTCAGAGTGCTCAAGCTCAGGCCATGGTTGCCCAAAAGGTTTCTACTTCTAAACCAAAAGGCAAGAAGAAGAAGAAACAAAATGGGCAAAAGGTGGCAGGAGGATCTCAGGGAGGAGTGAAGAAGCCGAAAGGGAAGTGCTTCACTTGCAAGTAGACTGGACATTGGAAGAAGGACTGCCCCAATCGGAAGCAGAACAAAGGGGTTCCAGGAAACCAGATGACTGGCTGAGGGGGAGATTACCATTTACTTAGGCGATGCTACGAAGGTGGCGGCTATTGCAGTGGGAGATGTTTATTTATCATTTGATAGAAATAAAGTTTTGGTTCTGAAAAATTTCCTTTATGTACCTTTATTTAGAAAGAATTTGATTTCGATTTCTAAATTTTTTATGGATGGATATTCTATTTATTTTAATGACAGAGTTGTTATAAAAAGGAATAGGAAGATTATCTGTTCTGGTGCATTAATAGGAAATTTATATACCCTTGAACCAAAAGCTCCCACGATTGAAATAGAATTAAATAACTCATCGTCTAATTCTAATAAGAGAAAAGAACCTTCGAAAATGAACCAAACATATATTTGGCATCTAAGGTTAGGTCATATTAACCTAAGCAGAATTCAAAGGTTGATAGCTGATGGACCTCTGGGTTCATTAGTGGTGGAAGATTTCCCAACCTACGAATCTTGCTTGGAGGGTAAAATAACCAAGAGGCCTTTTAAGGCCAAGGGGTATATAGCCAAAGATGTGTTGGAATTAGTTCATTCTGATTTGTGTGGTCCTATATCTATCCAGACAAGAGGTGGTTTTGAATATTTTGTCTCTTTCATAGACGATTATTTAAGATATGGATACATTTACTTGATGCTTCACAAATCTGAATGCTTTGATAGGTTCAAAGAATTCAAGGCTGATGTGGAGAAACGTCAAGGTAAAAGTATCAAGACACTACGATCTGATCGTGGTGGTGAGTACCTCTTGAGAGAGTTTAGGAATTACTTATCAGAGGCTGAGATTCAATCCCAATTGTCTGCACCTAGCACACCCCAGCAGAATGGTGTAGCGGAGCGAAGGAATAGGACTCTTATGGAGATGGTTAGATTGATGATAAATTATTCTGAGTTGCCAGATTCGTTCTGGGTGTATGCTCTAGATACGACAGTGTATATTCTGAACTTGGTACCATCTAAATCAGTGCCTTCTACTCCCACAGAATTGTGGACTGGGCGAAAGCCTAGTCTGAGACATATTCGAATTTGGGGGGGTCTAGCACATGTGCTGATGGCAGATGTTGATAAGTTGGAACCTCGTACAGAAGTGTGCATGTTCGTTGGCTATCCTAGAGAAACGAAAGATGGTTTGTTTTATAGTCTTATAGATCAGAGGGTGATCATTAGCACGAACGCCAGATTTCTAAAGGAAGACTATGTGATGAACCACAAGCCCACGAGTAAGATTGCTCTAGAGGAATTGAGAGGGGAAGTCACTACTTCAGTACCACCGGTACAAGAGGATATACCACAAGTGACTGGACTGCATGTCACAGAGGATACATAGGTAATACCTCATCATAGTGGGAGGGTTGTTAGATAGCCTGATAGATTCATGTTCATGAGAGAATCTTCTGATTTGGTCCCTAGCGAACAAGAACCTGATCCCTGAACATATGACGAGGCAATCCAAGATAAATATGCAATATCTTAGCAAAGTGCAATGAATTCTGAGATAGAATCTATGGATTCAAATCAGGTCTGGGAGCTAGTAGAGCCACCCAATGGTGTAAAAACCATTGGATGCAAGTGGATCTACAAAAGAAAGAGAGGAATAGACGGGAAGGTTGAGACCTTCAAAGCAAGGCCTGTTGTGAAAGGGTATACTCAGAAAGAGGGTATCGATTATGAGGAGACTTTTTCGCCGGTAGCCATGCTTAAGTCTATCCGGATTCTCTTATGTATTGCTGCTCATATGGATTATGAGATGTGGCAGATGGATGTCAAGACAGCTTTCCTTAACGGGAGTCTTGAGGAAAACATCTATATGTAGCAACCAGAGGGATTCATTACAAAGGGTAAAGAGTATCTTGTGTGTAAGCTTAATCGGTTCATTTATGGATCAAAGCAAGCTTCGAGATCTTGGAACATCCGCTTTGATGAGGTAATCCAGTCTTATGGATTTATTCAAAGTCCAGATGAGTCTTGTGTATACAAGATATGTGATGGAAATATAGAGGTATTTCTTGTACTATACGTAGATGACATTTTGTTAATTGGCAACAATGTCAAGGTGTTATCGGACATAAGGATATGGTTGTCCAAACAGTTTGATATGAAGGACTTGGGAGAAGTGGGATACATCCTTAGGATCAAGGTTATAAGAGATCGCAGGAAAAGGATGTTGTGCTTATCTCAAGCTTCATACATAGACACAATTTTGGCTCGTTTTAGCATGCAGAACTCCAAGAAAGGTTTTCTACCTTTTAGGCATGAAGTACCTTTATCTAAGGAGATGTGTCCTAGAACATCTAAGGAGATAAAGGAGATGAAGGTGGTTCCTTATGCTTCGACAGTAGGAAGCCTCATGTATGTCATGCTATGTATGAGATCGGATATCTGCTTTGTCGTGGGCATGGATAGCAGATATCAGAGTAATCCAGGACAGGAACATTGGACTGTTGTAAAGCATATATTGAAGTACCTAAGAAGGATTAGGGATTATATGCTGGTATATCAAGCAGATCAATTACTCCCTGTGGGTTACACAGATTCCGATTTCCAATCAGATAGGGATAACAATAAGTCTACCTCAGGTTTTGTGTTTACTTTGGGAGGTGGAGCCATTGTATGGAGGAGTGTCAAGCAGAAATACATGGCGGACTCCACCATGGAAGCTGAGTATGTGGCAGCCTCTGAGACGGCTAAGGAAGTTGTATGACTCAGAAACTTCTTGATGGACTTGGATGTGATTCCTAGTTTGCCCAGAACTATCACAATTTATTGTGATAATAGTGGTGCAGTTGCAAACTCGAAGGAACCACGAGCCCATAAGGCAAGTAAACACATAGAGCGTAAGTACCACCTGCTATGAGAAATCATAAAGCGAGGAGAAGTTGTTGTGGCCAAGATTGCATCAGAGGATAACCTGGCAGATCCTTTCACTAAAGCCCTTCCCGTGAGAGCTTTTGATAGGCATGTGGAGGGAATGGGAATTAGATGTATGGCAGTATGAGGACAGCATAGTCTTTTAGTATAAGCGAGAGATTGTTGGGATGTATACTGAAAAGTCTATCTTTTGTATGAACATCTTTAATTTTGAAATAAGAATTACATGATCATTGTTTGCATATTTATGGTTATGCATATTGTCTAAAACATTACATTGTAGATAACATGGTGTGTAGTGTCACGCGGGAGATCATGTTATCAGTTTCTTGTAGAGTATAAGTAAAAGCTCACAACCGAGATGGTTTTGGACAAACCATTGGTATGGTTGTAGTGTGATTTGGCATTGGTTTGTCTTGACCATAGAATTACACTAGTACACTTTGTGTGTATTGAGCATGACCGACTTAGAGGTGATTCAATTTATTGCTGACTACATAATTGAATCGGACCTCAGATATTATGGTGTACATGCTCTTAATCCCGATATAATAACGGGCACATATACTTAGTATTTATTTCTTTGATTTACCAATGGGTGAGATTTATAGAGTAAATCGATAGGCTCGGTAAGTTGGGAAATGATATTATTTATATGGTGTGTCGTTGATTATAGGAGGAAACCGTGTCCTGTATATTAGGATGATGATGCCCCCTTGAGGAGCTCATAAGGTTCATCATGTAAACCCTGCAGGTGGACTTGGTCCGGTATGATAATAAGGTTGAGTGGTACTACTCATGGAGTTAGATGTTGATTAATTAATTGTCAGTAAATTAATTAATTGACGGACATTCGAGATCTTAAACACGGGGAGACATTTGTACAAATAATATATGGAGCCCATATTTATTTATGGGGTTGGTGAGGTAGATCGATGATAATTCTCTAGTAGAATAGATTATCATTAATGGATCGGACTTTATGTGGGCTTGATCCATTGGACTTTATGTGGAGGGTAGTCAACTGCTATTTGTGACCACAAGCACAGAAAGTTCCATAGTCGACTGGGCAGTTGACTGACGAGGCAGCAGTCGACTGATTGGCTATCCGTTGGAGTTTTTCTAGCATGGATTAAGTCGTTGTCTCACAACAACTACAGGAGTAGTCGATTGATGGGTATGGGCAATCAACTGCTAAGTGAAAATCAACTCGAGTTATAGCTTTATAAGGAATACGAAGAGGAGGATTTTGTCCATGGTTCATGGGGCGATTTGAAGGGGAATAGTTAGAGCTTTCTAGTCCTTCAAAGTCATTCCAAAGAAATCAACAAGCAAGCAATCCAAAGTTCTTTGTGTAAAATTTTCTTTACTTGTATTTGTGTATTGCTTAGTATAATTATTTTATTTCATTCTTATTATTGTAAGAGATTTCTCCACCTCAGGTGTGTCACCGAGGAGTGATTTGATTAGTGGTGGTATGCATCACTAGAGCTCGCTATTGAGCTTGCCCCGTGGAGTAGGAACCCTAATTTCGAATAACCTTTATATAGTTTGTATTTGTGTGTTTATTGTGTTTTATTTTTACTATTATATATATTCTGCAATGCATAACAAGTTTTGTAGACGAACACGATTGAATTCCAAGTGATGATGCAAAAGCGCTATTCACCCCTATCTAGAGTGTCACTTACTGTCCTACAGAATTTTCATTCATTCTTCGGACATTGTTTTTTCTTTTAGGTATATGCTTACCCCTCTTAGGGTTGATGCCTAAATAGTTCTCTACCTTCCTAATAGCTTACTTAGGTAGAGTAGTCTTAGGGGTAGTGGTTCTAGAACTATCCTTAGTCCTAATTTCATATGATTTAGTGCCTAAGCAATAAAATTTATTGTTACTAGCATGATTTTTATGATCATGAGCAATTGCAATAAAATTCTTAGCATGCTTTTGACTTTTAATTAAAAAAGAAGAATAATTAAAAGTTACCATAGGGTTTGCCTTAGCTCCCCCTATATGTGTAGCTTCTCCTTTGCCCTTGGTTTGCTTCCTCCCCCTAGATAGGGCATTGAGTCCTATAGTGGCCCCTTTGATTGCATTTGAAGCAAATTATATGCTTCTTGCTCTTGATTGTGTTGGTGTAATCGGCTTAGGTCATGATTAACCAGACTCGAGTTTGACTCGAGTAGTATTTTGATATTTGACAATGGTTTGACCATTATTTGACAATGGGTTGACTATATGGTTGACATGGGGTTGACCATATGATGGAGAATACAAGTGGGACACTTAGCATTAAAAAGTCCAAGTCTTGTGTACTTGGCATGTAAAGTCCAAGTCTTGTATACTTGGCAATGGAAAGTCCAAGCATGGGTCTTGGCAATGGTAAAGTCCAAGCATGGGTCTTGGCAATGGTAAAGTCCAACATGGAGTTAGCAAGGGAAGTCCAAGAGTGTGATATTAGCAACGTAAAGTCCAAGCATGAGTCTTGGCAGCATAAGTCCAATATTTGGCAGCGTAAAGTCCAAGTGTGGAGTCTTGACAGCATAAGTCCAAATGGATCTTGGCATTGGGAATGTTCAAGGTATAGGACCATTGGCATTGCGCTAGAGGGGGTGAATAACAGTTTTGATTCGACGCTTGGAATTTGATCGTGTTTGTCTCTATAAGTCGTTAGTATGCACAACGGAAATAATAAAGAATAAACTCAAAAAAAAGACAAACAATCACATGCAATACTCAAGCATATAATGTGGTTTGGAACCTAGGATTCCTACTCCATGGATTGAGCTCAAATGAACTCTGGTAATGCATACCACCACTAATACGCTCCTTCTCGGAACAATCCGGAGGTGAAGAAAGCTCATACAAGTGATTAAAAAAGTAATACAATAATAAGAACAAGATACAAGCAATTACACTAAGAAAATGAATACAAGTAAAGAAAAATACTTTACAAATGTGAGCTTTGAATACTTGATCTTTGTTTGCTTTTGGAATGCCTTGAAGGTCTGGAATGTAGCAACAATTCTCCTTTAAATTCCTCAAGAAATGCTAGCCAAAATCCTCCTCTTCAAGCTCCTTATAAAGCTGCAACTCAAACTAATTTTTTCTTAGCAGTCAACTTCCATAAAGCACCAGTCAACTGCCTCTGTAGTCGTTATCTCACAACTCAATCCACGTTGGAAAAACTCCAACGGATACACTAGAAGTTGATTGCCCTTACCATCAGTCGACTGCTAGCTTGATAGTCGACTGATCAGTTGACTACCAAAGCTTCTATGCTCGTGATAGCTTACATCAATTGACTGCCCTCCATGGCAGTCGACTGTTATGGACCAATCGACTGTTAAACCCTAGCAGTTGACTGCTGACCCACAGAACAATAGTCGAGCATCAGTCGACTCTCGCCAGTCGACTGATCCAAGTTGACTAGGCTATCAAGTGTCAAACATTCGGCTAGTCGACTAATCCATAACCTCAGTCGACTGATAAACCTCAAACATGAGGTTTAACTCAAATATGATCCCCTTCTTACTTGCTAGACCACCCTTAGCCTAGACCTAGGCCTTCTAGCCACCTCCATCAGTCTCACACTTATTGGATCCCTCCAAGTCATCCATGACTTGTTCATCCATATGCTAGCCTTCAAATACTTCCATCGGCTATTGTCATGCTAACTGAGTTTACACCGCCAAGGCACATTTGGACTTACGTCGCCAAGACACACACTTGGACTTTACGCCACCAAACATTGGACTTATGCCGCCAATATCAAACCCTTGGACTTCCTAAATGTCAACTCCATGTTAGACTTTCCAAATGCCAAGACCCATGCTTGGATTGTACCATTGCCAAGACCTATGCTTGGATTTTCCAAATGCCAAGACCCATGCTTGGACTTTCCATGCCAAGTACTCAAGACTTAGACTTTCCATACCAAGTACACAAGACTTGGATTTTTCAATGACAAGTGCCCCACTTGGACTTCTCCATCATATGGTCAATCCTATGTTAACCATATAGTCAGTCCATTGTCAAACAATGGTCAACCAATTGTCAAACATCAAAATACTACTCGAGTCAAACTCGAGTCCGGTCAATCATGACCTAGGCCGATTGCACCAACACAAGGAAGTGATATTGGCGGCGTAAAGTCCAAGTAGTAGTCTTGGCGGTATAAGTCCAATGTTTGACAGCGTAAAATCCAAGTGTGTATCTTGGCAGTGTGTACCTTAGCAATATAGACCTGAGTAGCATGACAATAGCCGATGGAAGCACCTGAAGACTAGCATATGGATGAATGAGTCAGGATGACTTGGAGGGATCCAATGGGCATGAGGTTGATGGAGGTGGCTAGAAGGCTTATGTCTAGTCTAAGGGTGGTCTAGCAAGTATGAGGGGATCATACTTGGGGTAAACCTCATATTTGAGGTTCATCAGTCGACTAGAGGTTTTGCCCAATCGACTGGTCAGTGTGGTCGACTCACACTATGTGGCTCGGTATTCAGGTTGATTGCTCAACACTGTGTGGCTCGGTGTTCAGACTAAGTGCTCGGCATTCAAGCTGAGTGCTCGGCATTCAAACTGACTACTTGACACTGTGTGGCTTGGCATTCAGACTGACTATTTGGCACTATGTAGCTCGGGAGAGCAATTGATTGGTCTATCAGTCAACTGCCATGATGGACAGTCGATTGCTATTTGTGGTCATGAGCATAGAAAGTTTCGTAGTCGACTGAGTAGTCAACTGACGGGGCAACAGTCGATTGCTAGGTATGGACAGTCGACTGATCGACTATCCTTTGGAATTTTTCCAATATGGATTGAGTCGTTGTGAGACAATAGTTACAGGAGCAATCAACTGTTAGGTATGGGCAGTCGATTGCGAGGCAAAAATTAGTTCGAGTTGCAGCTTTATAAGGAGAACGAAGGGGAGGTTTTCGGCAGTGGTTCCTTGGGTGATTTAAGGTGAAGTGTTGGTGCATTTCAGGGTCTTCAAGAGCAGTCTAAGCAACCAACAAGCAAAGCATTTAAAGTGATCTTTTGTAAAGCTTCCTTTACTTGTATTTCATTATTGTCTTTGTATTTGCTTGGATTTCTTTCTTATTGTTGTAATAGGTTTTATCCACCTCCAGAGTATTTTCCAAGAAGGAGAGGTTGATTACTGGTGGTTTGTATCACTAGAGTTCATTTGAGCTCAACCCGTGAAGAAAAAACCCTAGGTTCCGAACCACGTTATATTCTTGTGTTCGTATGTGATTGTTTGGTTTCAGTTGTGCTTTTATTTCCACTCCACACTAATTATTTTATAGTGACAATTACGCACGCAATCGAATGAAGAAATCGACAAATTGTTATTCACCCCCTCTAGCGACGCCATAATGTTCCAACAAATGGTATCATAGATGGGAGCTCTTCTATGAACTAATCGTCAAGGAGAAAATGTGCTAGAGAAGATGGAGGAGCCAAGTTTTAGACTAGGTCGTGACATCAACATACCTCCTCCATATGAACTTTTTGGAGCTAAGGGATTTTATCAATGGAGGATGTGGATGGAGAATTTCTTAATGATGGACATCGAGTAGTGGTTCGCCATAATAGACGGATTCTAATATACGAGGAGTTCAAAGGGAGGATATCTCAAGAAGAAGAGATATACCCAAGACCAACTTTGAAAATCCAAAATAAATGACAAGGTAATCGATATGTTAGTCGAATCAATACCTAATGATTTATTATGTAAGATAGGTGAATTTCGAGATGCCAAGGAGCTATGGAGTAAATTGGCAAAGCTTTATGAAAATCCTTCACCGGCTCAAATAGAGGAGGGATCCAAAGAATCATGATCGTCCTCTCAGGCTCAAGAAGAAAGCACATCATCTTCATCCTGAGAGCTTGAAGAATTGGAGATTGAAAGGCCATCAACATTCGAGGAAGAGGTGGAAGAATTGGAGGAAGCCTCCACCTCTAGGATTGAGGGGGAGCATATTAGATCACTGGAGTCGAAGCAAGAACAAGAGTAAGAAGAACCATCTACCTCTGGGAGAGATGAAGAACTAACTCCGATTCCTACCACCGACCTAGGTAACCCAAGCATTTTAATTAAAAATAAAAATCATATTGTATGCTTTGAGTGTAGGGAAGTCGGGCATTACAAGAGTACGTGCCCAAAAAGAGTCAAGAAAGCTCAATCGATGTCAAAGGTCAAGGAAGTCAGTGCCCAAAGTCAAAAGAGCAAGGAGCATATCATTTACTTCAAATGTCATCAAAAGGGGCACTATAGAAGCCAATGCTCTAAGGGAAGACAACCTAGCAAGGGCAAAGGATGAGCTACACAAGTAGGGGGAGCTAAGGCAAACCCTAAGGTAAATTTAAATTATGCTCCTTATTTAATTAATAATCAAAAGCATGCTAGGAATTTTGTTGTTATTTGCTCATGAACAAAAGCATGCTATGAATATATTTTATTGCTTAGGTGATAAATCATGCAATATTAGGGCTAAGGACAAATCTATAAACAATACCCCTAAAACAATTCTACCTAGGGAAAGTATTACGAAGGTAGAAGATCATTTAGGCATTAACCCTAAGAAGGGTAGGCATACGCCTAAGAGAAAAAATCATTCCCAAAAGGTTAATGAAAAATCAAAATTGGAAAAATTAGAGTTAGAGAACCAAGCCTTAAGGTCAAGGCTTGAGAAATTAGAGAAGACCCTTAGGAAGATGCAAAATTCAATTCAAGGGTTTAATGGGTAAAACTCAAGTGTTGATAGGGAAGATTTAGTTAAGGGAAAGGAAGGTTTGGGTCACAAGCCTAAGCCCAAGAAGATCATACAAACCTATCACAATGTTCCATTTGACTATGGAACTAAATCTAGGTCTAGGAAAACCAAGGTTACTAGGGAGGTCATCCCTAAGGATAATCATGGTAGGTGTCTAGTGGCCAAGGTTTCCATGAAACCTAGGAAGACCACTAAGAAGGTTACTAGGGAGGCAATCCCTAAGGTTAACTATGACATGACCCAATTGACCAAGGCTTCCAAGCCTAAAAAGGTCATTAGGAAGGTATCAAGGGACGTCATCCCAAGTGAATACCTTGTAAACCCAAGGATATCCAATAGGTATTGGGTTCTTAGGAGTGTGATTTCATCACGCTAAATGGGTTATGTTGTGTCAACCTTGAATGGATGGGTAATTAACCTAACCATAACAAAATTGGCACTTTAGGTCATTTTCAAGGTTATGTTACACCTTGGAAATAAGGTTAGAATTTAATCCTAAAGGTTTTTAGGATGTTCTAATTAAATTTGAGAATTTTGAAAATTTGATCAAATTGGCATGAGTTAGGTTTAGAGGTTATGATGTGTCATTTTGGGTTTTTAACACATTTGGGAGATGAGTAGTATTATGGAAAAATGGACTTAATCCTAACAAATGACAATTAACACTAAAATCTAGGTATTCTTATACCTTTGCTTATTATTTGTCATACTTTGTTTGTCATATGTCATGTCATGACATCAAATTTCATTTAATCTTTTAAAATATCATGATAATGTTTAGGTTTAATTTTAATGTCATGTGTGTATTTTAGTTTATGTTTTATGTCATGACATCATAATTATTAGAACATGTTTCATTTATACTATCTTATATTTCATAATCATCATTCATGCATTTAGGTAAATTAAAATTTATTTAAGGACTATGACATGATTTGAAGTCCCGTGTATAAGGGAATCAAATAGAGTTACCTAGAAAAATTCATGAAACCTTAGATTAGGAAGAACAAAAACCCACATCTCATATTAAATTGACATGTGTGTGTATTGATATACCCTAGACACATATGAGATGTTAGAAAAATGAGTTAAGTTCAAGGTGCATAGTTCTTGCATCTAGATAAACTCAAACTCATCTTATACCATTCATAGATCATGGGGAAAGTTAATGTGCAAGTCATGTGCATTGAGCCCATAGATCATGATCCAATATAAAGTTTTGAAATCATTTCAAAATCACTTTGAAAAATCTTAGTGTAGTCTATCTTTTGATAAAGTCACCATTGATGAAGTTGATACAAAGGAGGCTCAAAACAAAAAAGTTATCTTTGTTTTTGAACTTTGTGTCAATCTAACTATTTAATGAGTATTTTATTTTTCAAATATTTTTCACCCATTGTATCTGAAATAAGTATTATACGTATGAAGTTTCATTATTTTTAAAATTACCTATATTTACTTATGCATTTTTGAATTTTAATTCTAATTCATGATTTCTACACATTGCAGAAACCAGTCGACTGCCACCTTGGGCAGTCGACTAGCGTTGAGGTCAGTCGACTGGTTGATGATCGAGTCGACTACCAAGACTGATTTCGGATAAACAAGATCTGCTTAACTCATTTTCAGTTATTCCTATGTACCCTAACTGCTCATAACCCTAGGATAGACTTTGGAAAGTATTGAAAGGATGAAAATCCATTGGATGTGGATTAAGAGAGTTGTTTAGGGTGAGAATCAAATTTTAAATTGTGTGAAAATTCAAGTTTGAACTTTTGCCCTTATTTTTGATGGTTTAGTGTTCCTATAGGCTTAAAGACTCTTCAAGGACATTGTTGGTGCAATGGTCAAAAGGGAGCAAGTCTTTAGGGGGAGGTTATCCATCATGAGATGATGGATGTATTTTTCCTCAAGAGGGAGAATTTGGAGAAGTGAGGATTGTCTCTCATTTAGTGATATGAGACTTATCACTAGGAAGAGTGAAGACTAAATGTTTTTGGACGAAGGGGGAGATTATAAGATCTCATTGGGATATGAGACATTGATACCCTTGGGGAGAGCTTTTTTGATGTATGTTAAAAAGGGAGAGAATTGTGGAAATTGATGGATTGAATTAGGTGGCCTAACTCAAAATAATTTATGGTTTTTATCAAACATCAAAAAGAGGAAGATTGTTGGTGCAATCGGCCCAGGTCATGATTGACTAAACTCGAGTTTGACTCGAGTAGTATTTTGATGCTTGACAATGGTTTGACCATTGTTTGATAATGGGTTGACTATATGGTTGACATGGGGTTGATCATATGATGGAGAAGTCCAAGTGGGACACTTGGCATTTAAAAGTACAAGTCTTGTGTACTTGACATTTAAAGTCCAAGTCTTGTGTACTTGGCAATGGAAAGTCCAAGCATGGGTCTTGGCAATGATAAAGTCCAAGCATGGGTCTTGGCATTTAGAAAATCCAACATGGAGTTGGCAAGGGAAGTCCAAGAGTGTGATATTGGCAGCATAATGTCCAAGCATGGATCTTGGCAGCATAAATACAATGTTTGACAGCGTAAAGTCTAAGCATTGAGTCTTTGCAGCATAAGTCCAAATGGATCTTAGCATTTAGGAAGTCCAAGGGAGTGATATTGGTAGCGTAAAGTCTAAGCAGTAGCCTTGGCGGCATAAGTCCAATGTTTGGCGATGTAAAGTTCAAGTGTGTGTCTTGGCAGCATAAGCTCAAATGTACCTTGGCAATGTAGACCCGAGTAGCATGACAATAGCCAATGGAAGCACCTGAAGGCTAGTGTATGGATGAACGAGTCATGGATGACTTAGAGGGATCTGATAGGCGCAAGGATGATGTTGGATCGAAGCGGATCGCTAGAGGGGGGGTGAATAGCGATAAAACTTTTTCGTACGAATTCGTTTCAAAACACTTATATGCAGCGGAAAGATAAATAAAAAATAAAAGAGACAAGTAGATTTTTTACTTGGTTCGTAGCCTTCGGCTACTACTCCAAGGCCCTAGTGATCCTTGATAACGCACGGAGGGCAAATCACTAATGAACTCCTCCTCGTTGGAGGTAGGAGTTAATCGGATACAAAAACCACGAAAGAGACTCGAGATAGAGGGACACTTCCCCTCTTCTCGTTACGATAAAACCAAAATAAAAAGAAGTACATAATTGAATTAAACTTAGATTATACCGACGACTCGTAGATGGAAAGATGAAACCCTAGTCGTCGTGTCTGCAGAGCTTCGTCGTAGGAATGTCGGAGACTCGTAGCGTACCGGAAGCACTTGGAAGCTTTTTAATTGATGAAAAACCCTAAGACAAGCCCTCCTTTTATAGCCTTTGAGCCCCTCATCGAATGGGTCTTCAACCAATCACAAATGGACACAAAACCTCCTTGAAATGGGGTGATAAGCCTTGACTCCTCGAAGCTGATCATTGACCATCGGATCGATGGCCATCATCACGATCGTGATGGTAGCATCGATCGAGTCTTGGCGATAAACGATCATTGATGAAGAAGCGTCGAGTCCTCCAAGCTGGCAGTCGACTGATGCTAGCTGCAAGGCAAAGTTAGCTTAAAGAAAACATTATTTCGACGGCCTTCGACCGTCCGATCTCGACCTAGACCATGGATGGGATGTCTTTGGTCGGATCTATGCTTAAGACCATCCCCGTAAGGAGGATACGACCTCACTTACGCTCACACACACGAGCTTACCTCGATACTTACTGCGTCGCTTTCGCTTTTGGCCTTCCACTCGATTCCTTCGGCTCCCTCCGAAGTCACTCGAGTGTCGCCCGACCACCGTGGCTTCCTCCGGGTGTCGCTAGCCTTCAGCTTCAGCTTTAGCACTTTTCTGCACACTCGATTCAGCTCGTGAGATAATGATATATCCTTGACTTTGCGTCTTTTGCCATAATCAAAATACAGGTTCGACTTAGGTGCCCCTGCACCAACAATCTCCCCCTTTTTAATCCTATGGCAAATTTACGCAAAGTTAAGGGAAAATATAAAGAAGAAAATGAGTAAGATAAACGTTACGCTCAGTTGTAGTGAACTCCCTCTTAACCTTCGGTGAGTTTTAAAACAAAAGTTTTAATTTTCAAAAATTTAAATTTTGTTCTCCCCCTTAACTTATGCTCTTCTCCCCCTTTTTCCATGAATCAAAAAAAGTGTGGGGTTTTTTATAAAAAGTAAAGGTTTTTTATAAAAAGTAGGGGTTTTTTAATAGAAAAGGTAGCATGCATAAAGATTATCTAACATGAGTCCAAGCATGTGTCTTGATTTAATTTGGTTCGAGGTATAGCCCTCTGCACCAACAATGAAAGTTTTTGGAAACTAAGTTTGATTTTCAAAAAAATTAGCTTTGAGTTCCACAATACTTATACGCTAATAACTTTTGAAAATATATATAACCCTTAGAGTTAGTTTGCTCTCCCCCTTAATCAAATATATAAGGTACAGAAGAGTTAGGGGGCGCTAAACATTGACCTAGAAGGTTGTATATTTAGAATTTTGTCCAAGTATAAGTACACGTTTAAGCTCGATAGTTTGAAAAATAGATAACATTTTTGAAAAGATTATGTAAATTGAACTTGTTCCTTATTCATCTCACTCATTCTAAGTGTCTTAGAATTGGTCGCCTTATATGTTGTGTGAGATGATTCCAATTTTATCTTGATTAAGTTTTAATGATTTGAAACTTGTCAACCTTGTGTTAGATTCGGATTTGATCCTAAGCTCATCAAGTCACCTTTTCAAGATCTTGGCTTCCAGGTCGTGGCGAGGCACAGGGGCCTTCTTTGATCGGAAAAATGACCACTTCCTTAGACAAAGCCAATTTCGAGAAAGTAGTAACTTGACTCACCTAAGACCACTTCCTGGTCTAACTAGTCTAGGATACGGCGAGGTAGCTTCAGCTAGTTCCACTCGGTCAAGTGCACCGAACTAGATACGCCTTATCTAGCCCGAATACACAAGACTTCGCTTTCCTAGCGTACTATCATCTCGCCGCGTCCTGGTACTATGTTATCAAGCATTGACGAGTTATAGTCCTATCTAACCATTCAAAAAGAAATAAGAGGTTTAGGTTATCGGATATACTATTTTGGTATTAGCTCCCCCTGGACCATTGAACCGATATGGTCTGGTTAAGTAATGAACTTGATCCTTGGGAATCCAAAACCTATTGGTCCTTATATGTGAGTTTAATAAAGTTTTCGGGACCCACGCTTGGACTCGATGATGACTACGGTTTACGATAGACATGTAAGATATATTCGTAGTCTTTGAGCTATATCCGAGTCCGGCTCTGTTGTACACGACTCTCTGAGTTCCAAGAAGTCGGTTAAGATTCTTGGACCCCGTCGAGAACTTGTTCAACCGAGCTTCGAGCTCTTGGACTCGTCCTTTCAAGAGAGAGTTCTCTTCTTCGAGTTTTTTAACTCGAGTTGAGTCCTCCTCTTGAACTCGACTAGTCGAAGAGTTTAGGGGTGTCTCTTGTTTGAGGGTTTCAACCTCCTCAACCAAGGACTCGACCCTAGACTCGGATTTAGCTAATTTTCTAGTTAGCAATTTAATCATATTGTAAAGCGTATGAATTAGTGAGCGGCTAACCTTAATTTTATCTTTCGATCCGGCTTTGAGTTGCTTCTCGAAATAGTCCTCGAGTTCGGAGTCGGTGTTGTAATTGGATTCGGATTCGGACTCTGACTCGGACTCTTCGGGTCTTGCCATGCATGCTATGCCGCCGCCTTCTTCGTTGTCCCATGTTGCATGAAAAGCCTTCTTTTTATTTGATTTGAATTGTGCCCTCTTTTGATTCTTTAGTAGCCTCCTTTCCCTCCGAACGATCTTTCGCACTATGTTCACTATTGCTTCCACCTTTTCCGATTCGGACTCCGAT
The DNA here is from genome assembly GCA_025175895.1 of Wurfbainia villosa. NCBI lineage: Eukaryota > Viridiplantae > Streptophyta > Magnoliopsida > Zingiberales > Zingiberaceae > Wurfbainia > Wurfbainia villosa. Next base: position 38,171,285 of record CM045990.1, read on the forward strand.
TCGTCTTCGGGTTCGAATTCATCTACTTGCCTAGTAGGTGGCTTGCTTCTTTGTCCTGCAAGTAGAGCAATACCTCTCTCTGCCCGGACCATGTTAGTTTGCTCGTGAAGTTCAAACTCGGAAAATAATTCGTCTAACCTAAGCTTTGAAAGGTCCTTAGAGACCTTGTAGGCATCAACCATGGATGCCCACAAGGTAGTCCTAGGAAATGAATTAAGAACGTACCTTAGGAGGTCGCGGTTTTCGACCTTATGTCCGATGGTGTGCAATCCGTTGACAATGTCTCACGCGGCGTGTAGTTGCGTTGCCATCTCACATTCCTGCATTTTTAGGTTATACAATTTATTAAGTAGTAAGTCACGCTTACTTACCTTCGCGTCATTAGTCCCTTCGTGTAGTTCTATGAGTTTTGTCCACAAATCTTTTGCGCAGATGAAGGGTCCGATGCGGTTGAGCTCTTCCTTAGACAAACCGCATTGCAATATTTGGGTTGCTCTTGCATCGGCTTCGATTTGCCTCTTGGTTGCATTGGTCCACTTGTTGAAATCCAAGGGCTCATCTTGATCATTGGTGGGTAGAGCAAAGCCGGTTTGGATGATTATCCAAGACTCGACTTGTGTTTTTAGAAAACACTCCATCCGACCTTTCCGAATGAAATCATCTCCGCTAAAGAAGAACCGAGGTCGGGTGGTTGTACCCTCAATGTGGGCCATAAAGAAAAACTTGCACACACAAAAAAAACAAAAAAAAAACTTGCCAAGACTCGAGTCTTGGATTAGTGGTGCGGAAAATAAAAGGAAACACACGAGAAATAGAAAGTTAAACAAAGAGATAAGAAACTAAACAAAAAGTAAGTACTCACAACCTTCGATGTCCCCGAAAGGGTACTAAACGTCATTTTTTGGGGATAAAAACAGCTTGTTACAAGGTAAACCCCAATAAGAAGTATAGATCTCTCAGAGAGCTTCGATTTGGTGGGTAGATCGTTTCGTGAGTCCACTTGTAGCAAAGGTTATGCTCGTTTGATCGTGAGGTACTCCGAAGGCGATTAATACTTGCAAAAACACAACCAAAAACTATGTACCAAGACTTGGTCTTGGATTAGTAGTGTGGGAGAAATCTTAAAATGATAAATACGAAAAGAAAAATGCTCGACCGGTGGTTGCACCGAATCTGAGCGCCCCCGGCTCTGATACCAATTGTTGGATCGAAGCAGATCACTAGAGGGGGGGGTGAATAGCGATAAAACTTTTTCGTACGAATTCGTTTCAAAACACTTATATGCAGTGGAAAGATAAATAAAAAATAAAAGAGACAAATAGATTTTTTACTTGGTTTGTAGCCTTCGGCTACTACTCCAAGGCCCTAGTGATCCTTGATCACGCACGGAGGGCAAATCACTAATGAACTCCTCGTTGGAGGTAGGAGTTAATCGGATACAAAAACCACGAAAGAGACTCGAGATAGAGGGACACTCCCCCTCTTCTCGTTATGATAAAACCAAAATAAAAAGAAGTACAGAATTGAATTAAACTTAGATTATACCGATGACTCGTAGATGGAAAGATGAAACCCTAGTCGTCGTGTCTGCAGAGCTTCGTCGTAGGAATGTCGGAGACTCGTAGCGTACCGGAAGCACTTGGAAGCTTTTTAATTGATGAAAAACCCTAAGACAAGCCCTCCTTTTATAGCCTTTGAGCCCCTCATCGAATGGGTCTTCAACCAATCACAAATGGACACAAAACCTCCTTGAAATGGGGTGATAAGCCTTGACTGGTCGATCATTGACCATCACGATCGATGGCCATCATCACCGACCGATGGTAGCATCACGAAAGGCCGATGATGATCGATGAAGGGAAGTTGAGTCCTCCAAGCTGGCAGTCGACTGATGCTAGCTGCAAGGCAAAGTTAGCTCAAAGAAAACATTATTTCGACGGCCTTCGATCGTCCGATCTCGACCTAGACCATCGATGGGATGTCTTTGGTCGGATCTACGCTTAAGACCATCCCCGTAAGGAGGATACGACCTCACTTACGCTCACACACACGAGCTTACCTCGATACTTACTGCGTCGCTTTCGCTTTTGGCCTTCCACTCGATTCCTTCGGCTCCCTCCGAAGTCACTCGAGTGTCGCCCGACCACCGCGGCTTCCTCCGGGTGTCGCTAGCCTTCAGCTTCAGCTTTAGCACTTTTCTGCACACTCGATTCAGCTCGTGAGATAATGATATATCCTTGACTTTGCGTCTTTTTCCATAATCAAAATACAGGTTCGACTTAGGTGCCCCTGCACCAATAGATGGAGATGACTAGAAGGCTTAGGTCTAAGCTAAGGGTGGTCTAGCAAGTATGAGGGGATCATACTTAGAGTAAACCTCATGTTTGAGGTTCATTAGTCGACTTGTCAGTGTGGTCGACTCACACTATGGCTCGACATTCAGGCTGACTGCTTGACATTGTGTGGCTCGACATTCAAACTGAGTGCTCGGCACTGTGTGGCTCGGCATTCAGGCTAAGTGCTGACACTGTGTGGCTCGGCATTTCAAATCCCTCCAAGTCATCCATGACTTGTTCATCCATACGCTAGCCTTCAAGTGCTTCCATCGGCTATTGTTTGTAGGAACGTTCGTGATCGCTAGAGGGGGTGAATAGTGTGTTTTCGTTGTGGATGGAAATTGATTGTTTGTCTCTACAAATCGTGTTAGCGCAGCGGAAATAATAATAACACATATATAAAAAAACACCAATCACAAGATCAAACACCAAGATATAACGTGGTTCGGAATTGTATGGTTCCTACTCCACGGATTGGGCTCTAAAAGCCCTAGCGATGCAAACACACACCACTAATCAGAAATACTCCTCGACAATAAGTCAGAGGTGGAGAAACCTCTTATAGTGATTACAAAATTAATATAACAAATGTAAGCTGATACAAGTATGAAATACACTACAAGTAAAGGAAAAACACTTTACAAAGAGATTTTGATTGCTTGCTTGGTTGGTTACTTGAGCTATAGTTGGAGAGCCTGAAATGCACCAGCAAATCACCCCAAATAGCCCTAGTAACCACTGCCAAAAATCCTCCTTCCGAGCTACTTTTATAACATGCATTCGGGCTGGATTTTTACCTAGCAGTCGACTGATCAGACCCATCAGTCGACTTCTCCTGTAGCCGTTGTGAGACAACGGCATGTGCCACGTTGGATAAGTTCCAACGGATAGACCATCAGTCGACTGATCATACCCATCAATCGACTGATAGCTCAATCAGTTGAGTGCTCGGCCGATCACTTTCGATCGATAGCTTTACGTGCTCGAAAACTCTGACCATCACCGACTAATCTTCGAGATCTTGACTACTGTGCCATCACCGATCGCCCATTTCTTGCAATCGACTACCAGGTCATTTCCCACAGTCAAACCCTAGTTAACTCCCATCAGTCGACTGACCATAGTCTCAGTCGACTGATACACCTTAAACATGAGGTTTTAATCCAAGTATGGTACCCCCATACTTGCTAGACCACCCTTAGTCTAGACCTAAGCCTTCTAGCCACCTCCATCAGCCTCACGCCTATCGGATCCCTCCAAGTCATCCATGACTTATTCATCCATATGCTAGCCTTCAAGTGCTTCCATTGGCTATGTCATGCTAAGTTGATCTATACCGCCAAGGCACATTGGACTTACACTGCCAAGACTCCCGCTTGGACTTTATGCCGCCAACCATTGGACTTATACCGCCAAGACTCCCGCTTGGACTTTACGCCTCCAATATTCCCCTTGGACTTCTCAATTGCCAAGACTCAAGCTTGAACTTTCCCTTGTTAACCCATGTTGGACTTTCCATGCCAAGACTCATGCTTGGAATTTTCCTTGTCAACCCATGTTAGACTTCCATGCCAAGACCCATGCTTGGACTTTTCCTTGTTAACCCATGTTGGACTTTCCATGCCTAGACTCAAGCTTGGACTTTTCATGTCAAGTACACAGGACTTAGACTTTTCCCATGGCAATGGTCAAACCATCGTCAAACATCAAATATGACCTGGGTCAATTGTACCAACAATCTCCCCAACACATGTCAGACATCAATGTCAAACATCAAAACACTACTCGAGTCAAACTCAAGTCTGATCAATCGTGACCAGGGTCGATTGCACAAACAATCTCTCCCTTTTTAATGTTTGACAAAAACACCCTTGAGTTAGGCCCCTAACTCAAATTCCCTTACCAATTATCCCAAATTGATAATTTTAACATTCTCCCATTAATTCTCCTCCTTTTTGACATACATCAAAAAGGTTCTCCCCAAGGAGGTCAATGTCTCATATCCCAATGAGATCTTACAATTCTTCCTTGGTCCAAAACATCTAGGATGCCTACAATCTTCCTAGTGATAAGTCTCATATCACTTAAGAGAGACAATCCTACAAACTCTCTCAATTTCTAAATTGGGCATCTCAAATTCCCATTTCTCTCCCTCATGAGGAAAAATACATCCATCATCCCATGATGGATATCTCCCCCTAAAGGCTTGCTCCCCCTTGACCATTGCACCAATAATGTCTTTGGGAAGTCCCTAAGTCAATAGGAACACTAAACCATCAAAAATTAAGGTCCAAAGTTCAACATTGAACTTTCCAACACCTTAAAATTGATACACACCCAAACAACTCTCCTAATCCATATCCAATAGATTTTCACTCTTTTTAATGCTTCCCAAAGCATATCCTAGGGTTAGGAGCAGTTAGGGAACCCTAACATAGCTGAAACATGGGTTAAACTTCCTTGTTTACCCGAAATTAGCCTATCAGTCGACTCTTCCATAGAACAGTCGACTGAAATCACCATCAGTCAACTAATTAACTGTAACAGTTGACTGATCCCTGATTTTCAAAAATCAGGTTTTCAGAAATGAAGTTTGAAAAGGCATAAGTAAATATACGTATTTCGAAAAATTTTGAAATTTCATACGAACATTACTTACATGGAATATAATGGATGAAAAATAGTTTGAAAATAAAATACCCATTAAAATAGTAGATTGATACAAATTTCAAAAACCATTAAAACTTTAATGTTTTTGATCTACTTTGTATCAACTTCTTCAATGGAGATTGCTATCAAAAGATAGATTTTACCAAGGTTTTCTAAAAGGATTTTAAAATGATTTTGAAAACCTATTTTGAACCATAGACTATTGGCTAGATGTACATGACTTGTACATTAGCTTTCCTCATGATCCATATTTATGATTGAAATAAGTTTAAGTTCATCTAGATGCAACATCTATGGACCTTGAACTTAACTTATTTTCCTAACATCTCACATGTATCTAGGATGTATAAAACACACACAAGTCAATGTGATTGTGAGATGTGGAATTAGGGTTACTATGGCTTCATGCATTTTGTAAGCAACTCTATTTGATTCTCTTATACATTGAACTTCAAACCATGTCATTGTCCTTAAATCAATTTTATTAATGCATGAATGATCATGGCATAAATGATAACATAAATAAGTATGGCCAATGATGATGATGTCATGGCATATAAATAGTCTCTAAACAAGAACATAACATAGAAAGTAACCCTAAGCAATATCATGACATTTTATATAATTAAAAATAGATATGATGTCATGGCATGGCAAAATAGAGTATATAAACACATTAACACCCACACAATCAGACAAAGACACATGATTTTTCATAAACAAAATATTTCATTCAAATATAAATTCAATTTTTACAAGCAAAATAGATGTCTAAAAGGCTCTCAACCTCACTACGAAAATAAAAACAAGATCCCTAATCTACGCCTAGCTATCATCCCTGGAGCCATGTCCTGGAGGTGGTGGAGGCTGCTGACCCAGGGTCCAGGTTCGCATCATCTCATATATATCAATCTGGCACTGCTCTATCCGGCTGAGCTGCTGACCCAACTCCTGACCCATGGAGGACATGCGATCGGCCATGGCGGACTACTCCAGACCGAGCTCCGCCTAACTCGTGCTAGCTTCCTCATAATACTCCTTGAAGCGAGTCTCCAAGCGTGTGACCCATGTCGAGAGACTCTCTGAAGAAGCATCAGATAGCATCTGGTCATCCTCCTCAGCAGTGGGCCCCTCATGTGCAACTGCAGGATCTCCAACCTTTATAGTTGGCTCCTCATGCTCCATGGGATGAGGCCGAGCCACCCACTCCATCTGTCCAGGGCCAGTCCGCATCCCAGCTAGTGTAAAGTTCCACACCGTGATACGGTCATATGCATCTAATAGCGGCCTCAGTGATCCCCTAGATATGTTAATGTCGATAGACTCTAACCATGTTGTAATGACATGTCCAAATGGCATATAAACTTTCCCTTGTACAGGGGTCACAAAATGGACAATGCAATGAAATATGTTCAATGCAATGTTTATGTCCAAAAGATGACGCATGGCATACATAAGGAAAAGATGGGGAGGCTGGATCTTGTCCTGACCCCGAGTCACTATAGGTAGAATGCACCCAACAATGACTTTGTAAAGAACATTGTCAGGCGCAGATAAGTCATTGATTGAAAAAAGGTTTTGAGCTAGTGGATGAGGTCGAAGAAAGTAATGTTGATGCATGTGTAGGGACCTTCGTGACCGCTAGAGGGGGTGAATAGCGTCGTCGCTTGTCGATGGAATTGATTCACATTTGAACATCTACACTCTTGTTAGCACAGTGGAATAGTAATGACAAATAGAAATAACAAGAAACACAATCACAATACAAGATATAACGTAGTTAGGAACCGAATGGTTCCTACTCCACGAATTGGGCTCGAATGAGCCCTAGCAATGCCAATCACACACCACTATAACAATAACTCCTTCTCGGAACAATCCGGAGGTGGAGAAACCTCGTACAATAGTTCTTACAACAATAAGAATGAAAATACAAGCAAAATACACTAAATGCAAGTAAAGAAAACTTTACAAAGAGCTTTTGGTTGCTTGAGTTGCACTTGGAGACCCTGATTTGCAGCAACAAATCGCCCCAAACACGTCCAAGAACCGATGCCAAATCCTTCCTCCACGAGCTCCCTTTAAAGTTGCTCCTTGGGATGGATTTCGCCTAGCAATCAACTGATCGAGACAATCAGTCAACTGCCCCTGTAGTCGTTGTGAGACAACGACATGTGCCACGTTGGATAAGTTCCAACGGATAGACCATCAGTCGACTGATGGCTCAATTAGTCGAGTGTTCGAGCCAATCACTCGACTGGAGAGCCTTCTATGCCCGAAATCCCAACCATCAGTCGACTGATCACCATATCAATCGACTGCCCAACTCTGCCAATCGACTACCAGGGCACTTTCCACAGTCAAACCCTAGTTGGCTCCCATCAGTCGACTGACCATAGTCTCAGTCGACTGATACACCTCAAACATGAGGTTTTAACCCAAGTGGGGTGCCCCCATACTTGCTAGACCACCCGTAGCCTAGACCTAAGCCTTCTAGCCACCTCCGTCAATCTCACGCCTATCGGATCCCTCCAAATCATCCATGACTTGTTTATTCATACGCTAGCCTTCAAGTGCTTCCATCGGCTATTGTCATGCTAACGGTGTCTACACCGCCAAGGTACATTGGGCTTACGCTGCCAAGACTCTCGCTTGGACTTTACGCTGTCAACCATTGGACTTATGCCGCCAAGACTCCTTCTTGGACTTTACGCCATCAATATTCCCCTTGGACTTCTCAATTGCCAAGACTCAAGCTTGGACTTTCCCTTGCAAACCCATGTTGGACTTTCCATGCCAAGACCCATGCTTAGACTTTCCTTTGCCAACCCATGTTGGACTTTCCATGCCAAGACCCATGCTTGGACTTTCTTTTGCCAAGACTCAAGCTTGGACTTTACATGTCAAGTACTCAAGACTTGGACTTTCCCAATGCCAAGTGTCCCACTTGGACTTTCCATGCCAAGTACCCATGACTTATACTTTACCATGACAATCACATTGTCATATGTGTTTATCGAATATCAAAACATCGCTTGAGTCAAACTCGAGTTTGGTCAATCGTGACCTGGGCCGATTGCACCAACAATCTCTCCCTTTTTGATGTTTGATAAAAACACCCTTGAGTTAGGCCCCTAACACAAATTCCCTTACCAATTTTTCCAAATTAGTAATTCTACCTTTCTCCCCCTTTTTGACATACATCAAAAAGGTTCTCCCAAGGAGGTCAATGTCTTATGTCCCAATGAGATCTTACAATCTCCCCCTTGGTCCAAAAACATTTAGGATGCCTATAATCTTCCTAGTGATAAGTCTCATATCACTTAAGAGAGGCAATCCTACAAACTCTCCAAATATTCAAATTGGGCATCTCAAATTCCCATTTCTCCCCCTCATGAGGAAAATTAACATTCATCATCCCATGATGGATATCTCCCCCTAAAGGGTTGCTCCCCCTTGACCATTGCACCAACAATGTCCTTGGGAAGTCTCTAAGTCTATAAGAACTCTAAACCATCAATAATAAAGTTAAAAGTTCAACATTGAACTTTCCAACACCTTAAAATTGGTACACACCCTAACAACTCTCCTAATCCATATCTAATATATTTTCACCCTTTCTAATGCTTCCCAAAGTATATCCTGTTGGGGGATCGAAACGATAGGCTAGAGGGGGGTGAATAGCCCTCGTTCGTTGGATGTCGTAATTCGTTCGTTCTCGTGTGCTTGTCTACAATTGTCGTTAATATACGCAGCGGAATAACAATAGAAATAACAACAATACAAGCACAATCAATACACAAGCATATACGTGGTTCGGAACCGAATGGTTCCTACTCCACGGGGTGAGCTCAACGAGCTCGTGTTATGCGCACGGCACTAACAACACTCCTTATCGACTACACGTCGGAGGTGGAGAAACCTCTCACAAGCTATTACAACAAGTAATATGAAATACAAGAAGAAATACAAAGACAATACAAAAGAGAACTTTTACATAATTGCTTTGATCGCTTTCTTGTTGCTTGCTTTAGATGGCTCTTGAAGGTCTGGAATGCAGCAGCAATTCCCCTCCAATAGCTTCACAAAAGTCTTGGCGAAATCCTCCAACTCGAGCTCCTTTTATAACCTGCATCAAGCTATTTTCGCGCCCATCAGTCGACTGATCGTGACCATCAGTCGACTGGTCCCGTAGCCGTTGTCTCACAACGGCCAGATCCACGTTGGTTAAGTTCCAACGGATCACACATCAGTCGACTGATGGCACCCATCAGTCGACTGATCATCCATCAGTCGAGTGTTGGCGAGCTCGACTCCATTCTGTGCCCGTGCGGTCATCATCGATCATTGTCATCCCTCGTGATCGATTCTCAACGATCGTGATCACCGGACTTGGTTCATCGAACACCGTCGAACCCATATGACCTAGAAGCGGAGCGATCGACACCTATGCGGTCGGTGATGTCGGCTAAAACCTAAAACACAAAGTTGTTTGAGCGTCCGACACTCAGTCTTAGCCACTTGGCCAAGTCCACCTTATCCCTCATGGAATTCCCCACCGAAGCTCTCTTCCCTCAACCTACGTCCCTCGGATGCATCAAGCACACGGCTTCGTAACGCCATCCTTCGCGTCTCATGCCCTAGAAGTATGCTTCCCTTTGGGCTCACTCCATTCACTCCCCGTCCGGCGGTCCCTCGAATGCACCAAGCGCACGGCTTCGCAATGTCATCCTTCACTGACTCAAGGACCCGAGCCTAGTGAACTTGCCAAGTTCTCAAGACTTCCCAAATGCACCAAGCACACGGCTTCGCAATGCATTTCTCACCAAGCACCAAGCGCACAGCTTCGCAATGCTTTGGACTTTCCCATGCCAAGGCTTCCCCCTTGGACTTCCACACCAAGCTCCATGCTTGGATTTTCCATGCCAACCCCATGTTGGACTTTCCCATGACAATCCCATGTCATGAGTTTTGTCTATCATCAAAATACTATCAAGGTACTACTCGAGTCAAACTCGAGTCAACCTGGGCCGATTGCACCAACAATCTCCCCCTTTTTGATGATTGACAAAACTACCATCTCAAGTCTACCAATCCTCCCATATTGGCAATTCTCATATCCCAATGAGAATTCCAACGAACCCTACTTGGTAACTTCTCCCCCATTTTGACATTACATCAAAAAGGTCCTCCCCAAGGGTATGAATGTCTCATATCCCAATGAGATCTTACAATCTCTCCCTTGGAGGAACACATGCCTACAATCTTTTTAGTGATCCCATATCACTTAAAGAGAGGCAACCCAATTTTCCTCCCATGAGGAAATACACATCCATCTTCCCATGATGGATACCTCCCCCTAGAGGCTTGCTCCCCCTTGATCATTGCACCAACAATGTCCTTGGAGAGTCCCTAAGCCAATAGGAACATTAAACCAAACAAAATTAAGGCAAAGTTCAACAATGAACTCTCATCCACCTTAAAATTGATACTCACCCTCAACCCAACTCCTAATCCATATCCAATGGATTTCCACCCTCTCTAATGCTCTCCCAAGCATATCCTAGGGTTAGGAGTGGTTAGGGGACCAAAACACAGCTGAACATGGGCCTAACCAACATTGTCGATCATTGCGTCGAAACCGATCAATGACACCCTCATCGATCGATTGGCCTCCTGGCGATCGTGATAAGCTACATTCTGATTTGTCAATTTCAAAAATAACTTTCCGAAATTCATAAGTAAATATACATAAGTAGATAAATCTTGAAATTTGGTATGTATACTACTTATCACAAACATTATGGGTGAAAAATATTAGAAAATTATTTTACCCATTAAACTAGGAAATTGATACAAAGTTCAAAATTTAAGAAAAGCTTCAATAAAGAGCCCTCTTTGTATCATCTCATTCAATGGTGATAGCTATCAAAAGATAGACTTCACCAAGGTTTTTCAAAATGTTTTTCAAACCTTAATTTTCTTTTTCCTAAACATCTCACCAATATCTAGATGTGTAAAATACATACAAGTCAAATTTTTGTGAGATGTGGGTTTTGTTTTGTTTAAATGGTCTCATGCACATTTCTAGGCAATATTATTTGATTCCCATCAAATCATGTCATAGTCCTTAATTTCATTTTAATCTATGCATGATGATGATTATGGCATAAATATGATTTAGATAAAAACATATGCCAATATCATGATGTCATGGCATGTGAATGAGAACTAAGCATACATGACATCTAAAAATAATTCTAAACATGATCATGACATTTTATAGATAAAAATGAAAATGATGTCATGACATGGCAAGGCAAACAAATCATGGCAAGTAAAATATACTGAGGTATAAAATCCTAAGTGTGAAAATCAATTTGCCATTTTAAGGGATTAAATCCACTTTGCCTTAATGCCATTCATTTCCCTAGTGTGCCAAAAACCCAAAATGACACACCAATACCTCTAAGACCTAATTGTGCCAATTTAAGTCATTTTAAACTTCTCAAACCATATTGGCACACCCTAATGTGTCAACTCATAATGGCTAGGTTAACCACCCATCCACTTAGGGTTGACACACCCTAACCCATTTAGCGTGAATCAATCACGCTCTTAGGAACCCAATATCTATTGGAGCTCCTTGGGTTAACAAGGTATTCCCTAGGGATAACTTCCCTAGATACCTTCCTAATGACCCTTTTAGACTTTGAAGCCTTAGTCAAATGGGTCTTACTTGGGTCAACTCTAGAGGTGACTCCTCCATTGACCTTCTTAGTGGCTTTCTTGGTTTTCCTTAAGTCCTTAGCCACTAAGCACACACCATGGCTAGACTTAGGGATGACTTCCCTATTAGCCTTGGTTTTCCTAGACCTAGAAATAGTTCCATAATTAAATGGAACATTATGATAAGTCTTCTTGGGCTTAGGTTTGTGACCCAAACCTTCCTTGCCCTTAGACCGTTTTTGAACCTTAGGTCTTGACTTTTGGGCATTTGACCCTAGAATTGAATTTTCTCTGATTCTAAGGGCTTTCTCCATTCTCTCAAGTCTTGACCTCAAGACTTGGTTCTCTAGCTCTAATTTTCCCATTTTTGAATTTTCATTAGGTTTTTGGGAAGGCCTCTTCTTCTTAGGCATGTGCCTAGACTTTTTGGGATTAATACCCAAATTTTCTTCTACTCTCCTAATTGACTCCCTAGGCAAGATATTTCTAGAATTATGAGTTCTAGGTTTGTCTTTAGTCATATGAACATGTTTGGCACCTAAGCAATAAACCTCATTATTTCTCTTAGCATGTTTTTCATTTATAATGGAAAGAGAACTAAAGTAATTCTTAGCATGCTTTTTGACTTTAGGAATTAAAGGTGCATTAAAAGAATTTACCTTAAGGTTAGCTTTAGAAGCTCCCCCTACATGAGTCACACCTTCTTGCCCTTTCTTCCTCCCCCTAGGGCATTGGCTTTGGTAGTGTCCCCGTTGGTTGCACTTGAAGCACACAATGTGCTCTTTGCTCTTAATTGAGGAAACACCGGCATCATTTGACTTTGGGTTGACTTTTGGTGTCGATGCCTTCTTCTTAGCCAATTTAGGGCATTTGCTCTTGTAATGCCCTTTCTCCCTACACTCAAAGCATATTATGTGATTTTTATTTAAAATAACAACACTTGAGTTACCTAGGGAGGTGGTGGAGGCCTCTTCCTGATCTTCACTTCTCCCGGATGTGGATGCTTCTTGTTCTTGCTCCGGGATGGAAGATTGCCTCTCCTCCCCCTCAATGCTAGAGGTGGAGGTCTCCACCAAGTCATCAACATCCTCAAATGTTGTGGGTTCTTATTCCTCGGCATTTTCTTCTACTTGTGTCGGTTGGGAATTTTCTTGGAAATTTATTATCTTATTCCATAGTTCCCTTGCATCCCTATAATCACCCAATCTAGACCAAATAGTGTTAGGTAACAAATCACTAATCAATTTAATTACCTCGAGATTTGTCTTGAAGTTCTTGATTTGGTCTTGGGTCCACTTTGATTTTTCAATGGGCTTGTTGTGTTTGTCCCTAGGCATCTCAAAACCATTTTCTACAATAATCATATAATCAAAATTGGTTTCGAGATATACCTCCATCCGTTTCCTCCACCAAGCAAAATCTCCATCGAATTTCGGTGGATGGATGAAGCCGGCCATTTTGAATGTTGCTTGTTGTGGCGGTTAGTCCTCGACAAGCTTTCCTTGGCTCTGATACCACTTGTTGGGGGATCGAAATGGCCGGCTAGAGGGGGGTGAATAGCTCTCGTTCGTTGGATGTCGTAATTCGTTCGTTCTCGTGTGCTTGTCTACAATTGTCGTTAATATACGCAGCAGAATAACAATAGAAATAACAACAATACAAGCACAATCAATACACAAGCATATACGTGGTTCAGAACCGAATGGTTCCTACTCCACGGGGCGAGCTCAACGAGCTCGTGTTATGCACACAGCACTAACAACACTCCTTATCGACAACACGTCGGAGGTGGAGAAACCTCTCGCAAGCTATTACAACAAGTAATATGAAATACAAGAAGAAATACAAAGATAATACAAAAGAGAACTTTTACATAATTGCTTTGATCGCTTTCTTGTTGCTTGCTTTAGATGGCTCTTGAAGGTCTGGAATGCAGCAGCAATTCCCCTCTAATAGCTTCACAAAAGTCTTAGCGAAATCCTCCAACTCGAGCTCCTTTTATAACCTGCATCAAGCTGTTTTCGCGCCCATCAGTCGACTGATCGTGACCATCAGTCGACTGGTCCCGTAGTCGTTGTCTCACAACGGCCAGATCCACATTGGTTAAGTTCCAACGGATCACACATCAGTCGACTGATGGCACCCATCAGTCGACTGATCATCCATCAGTCGAGTGCTGGCGAGCTCGACTCCATTCTGTGCCCGTGCACAGTGTCATCACCGATCGCCATCCCTCTGATCGATTCTCCCAACAATGATCGCCTCCCTCGGCGAATGGTCGATCAGCCAGACTTGGTTCAGTCGAACACTGGTCGAACCCATATGACCTAGAGCAGTCGACTGACACCTATGTCAGTCGACTGATGTTGGCTAAAACCTCAAATACAAAGTTGTTTGAGCGTCCGACACTCAGTCTTAGCCACTTGGCCAAGTCCACCTTATCCCTCATGGTGTTCCCCACTGAAGCTCTCTTCTCTCAGCCTACGTCCCTCGGATGTGCCAAGCGCACGGCTTCGCAACGCCATCCTTCGCGTCTCATGCCCTAGAAGTATGCTTCCCTTTGGGCTCACTCCATTCGCTCCCCGTCCGGCGGTCCCTCGGATGCACCAAGCGCACGGCTTCGCAATGTCATCCTTCACCGACTCAAGGACCCGAGCCTAGTGAACTTGCCAAGTTCTCAAGACTTCCCAAATGCACCAAGCGCACGACTTCACAATGCATTTCTCACCAAGCACCAAGCGCACGGCTTCGCAATGCTTTGGACTTTCCCATGCCAAGGCTTCCCCCTTGGACTTCCACACCAAGCTCCATGTTTGGATTTTCCATGCCAACCCCATGTTGGACTTTCCCATGACAATCCCATGTCATGAGTTTTGTCTATCATCAAAATACTATCAAGGTACTGCTCGAGTCAAACTCGAGTCAACCTGGGCCGATTGCACCAACATATCCTAGGGTTAGGAGCAGTTAGGGAACCCTAACATAGCTGAAATCAGGCTAAACAAAACTTGTTTACCCGAAATCAGGCTGGCAGTCAACTATTACAGTCAACAGTCGACTAACGTCCACATCAGTCGACTGCCATCCATGGCAGTCGACTAATAACTGAAATTTTCGAATTTCAGTTATCAGAAATGAAATTGCAAAAAGCATAAGTAATTATATGTAATTTAAAAAATCATGAAAATTTATACGTATAATACATATAACCAATACAATGGGTGAAAAATGTTTGAAAAATATTTTACCCATAAAATAGCGAAAATGACACAAAGTTCAAAAGTGAAGAAAATCTTTAATGTTTTAGCTCACTTTGTGTCAACTTCATCAATGGTGATTGTTATCAAAAGATAGACTTCACTAAGGTTTTTCAAAATAATTTTAAAATATTTTTCAAAACCTATATTGGATCATGATCAATGGGCTCAATGCACATGACTTTCACATTAACTCTCCCCATGATCTACAAATAATGTAAGATGAGTTTGAGTTTATCTAGATGCAAAAACTATGCACCTTGAACTCAACTCATATCCTAACATCTCACATATATCTAGGGTGTATAAAACACACACAAGTCAATGTGATTGTGAGATGTGGGTTTTGTTCTCCTAATTTAGGGTTTCATGCATTTTTCTAAGGCAACACTACTTTATTCCCTCATACATGGGACTTCAAGTCATGCCAATTATCCTCAACTCAATTTTCATTAACTTAAATGCATGAAGTATGATCATGGCATAAATGATGATATAAATAAATATGTGCTCATAATCATGATGTCATGACATATGATATAATCTAAATATACATGACATTAAAAACTAACCCTAAACATACTCATGACATTTTATATGATAAAGATAAATATGTGTCATGGCATGTTATATGGCAAACAAAGCATGACAAATAAAAAATAAAGGTATATAATACCTAAATTTTAATATTTGTTATCATTTGTTATTATTAAGTCCATTTTGCCATATTATCAATTATCTCCCAAGTGTGCCAAAAACCCAAAATGACACACCTCAACCTCTAAACCTAAATTGTGCCAATTTGATTGATCTTTCATAATCCCAAAAATATATTGGCACATCCTAAACTCTTTTAGGATTATAATTCAAATCTATTTCCAAGGTATCCATAACCTTGAAAATGACCTAAAGTGTCACCTTTAACATGGTTAGGTTAACTACCTATCCATTCAAGGTTGGCACACCTAAACCCATCTAGCGTGAATCGATCACGCCCCTAGGAACCTAATACCTATTGGAGCTCCTTGGGTTTACTAGGTATTCACTAGGGATAACTTCCCTATATACCCTCCTAATGACCCTCCTAGGCTTAGAAGCCTCGGTCATCTTGGTCTTGCCTAGGTTAACTCTAGGGGTGACTCCCCTTGTAACCTTCTTAGTGGCCTCCCTAGGTTTCCTTGAAACCCTAGCCACTAGGCACACACCTTGGTCAACCTTAGGGAAGACTTCCCTATTGACCTTGGCTTTTCTAGACCTAGGTTTAGTTCCATAGTCAAATGGAACATTATGATAGGTTTCCTTGGGCTTAAGTTTGTGACCCACACCCTTCTTGCCCTTAGGTGGACTTGCTTCCTAGACCCTAGGTTTTGACTCTTAGACCTAGATTTTTGATCCTTTGACCCTTGTATTTGATTTTGCATCTTTTTGAGGGTCCTTTCAAATTTTTCAAGTTTTGACCTCAATGCTTGATTTTCTAACTCTAATTGTCCAATTTTTTATTTTTCATCTATTCTTTGGACATAAGACTTCCTAGGCATGTGTCTATGGTTCTTTGGTTTAAAACCTAGACGGTCTTCTATTTTCTTAATAGATTCCCTAGGTATGGTTTTTCTAGGGACATTAGTCTCAAATTTCTCCTTATTTGTAATGTGGATATTTTTAGCTCCTAGACAATAGTATCTACTATTTCTAACATGATCTTTATGATAAATAGCAAAATTGCTAACATTATTTCTAACATGCTTTTTACTATAAAATTTAGAAGGTGCATTATTAAATTTTACCTTAGGGTTTGCCTTAGAGGCTCCCCCTACTTGTGATACTCCCTCTTAGACCTTCTTCTTCCCCCTAGGGCATTGACTCCTAAAATGCCCTTTTTGTTGACATTTGAAGCAAATGATGTGCTCCTTTCTTTTAATTGTTGGGGGACCGACATCCTTGACCTTTGGCGCCGATGGAGCTTTCTTGGCTCTTTTCAGGCACTTACTCTTGTAATGTCCTTGCTCTCTACACTTAAAGCATATAATATGAATTTTATTATTTATTGAAATGCTTGAGTTACCTTCCATGGTAAGGGAGTCCCGAGCTTCCTCTTTCTCTCGACTGGAGGTAGATGGTTCTTCTTGTTGCTCCGGTATTGAGGATGCCTTAATCTCCTCCCATCAATCCTAGAGGTGGAGGCTTCTTCCACCTTTTCTTCCTCTTCCGATCCGGATCCGGATATTGATTCCCTATCAACTTTCGAATCCTCAATTGCTTGTGAGGATAAGGATTCTTCTTCTTCGGGCTCTTGGACTGGTTGAGGGTTCTCATGGAGCTTGGCCAATTCACTCCAAAATTCCTTTGCATCCTTGTATTTTCCTAATTTGGGCACAATATCATTAGGAATTAAATCACTCAAAAATTTGATTACCTTATTACTCCTCTCGAATCCTTGGAGTTGTTCTTCGGTCCACTTCTTCATTTTGAGGAACCCTCCCTTGGAAATTTGAACTCTTCCATCAAAGTGGCCCAATCATTTAAGCCCATCATCATCATAAAATCTTCAATCCTCGCCTTCTATTGATTAAAGCCTTCTTGTCCATAGAAGGTGTACAGGATCAGAGTGTTGATATCCCATCCTAATTGTTCTTCAAACTCCATCTTCCCTCTAGCGCATTTGCTCCCTCGGATGCGAAGTCGGTGAAGAGTGACCTGCTCTGATATCAATTGTAGGGACCTTCGTGACCGCTAGAGGGGGGTGAATATCATCATCGCTTGTTGATGGAATTGATTCGCATTTGATTATCTACACTCTTGTTAGCACAGTAGAATAGTAATGACAAATATAAATAACAAGAAACACAATCACAATGCAAGATATAACGTGGTTCAGAACCGAATGGTTCCTACTTCATGGATTGGGCTTGAATGAGCCCTAGCGATGCCAATCACACACCACTATAATAGTAACTCCTTCTCGGAACAATCCGGAGGTAGAGAAACCTCGTACAATAGTTCTAACAACAATAAGAATGAAAATACAAGCAAAATACACTAAATGCAAGTAAAGAAAACTTTACAAAGAGCTTTTGGATGCTTGCTTGGTTGGTTGCTTGAGTTGCACTTGGAGACCCTGATTTGCAGCAACAAATCACCCCAAACATGTCCAAGAACTGATGCAAAATCCTTCCTCCATGAGCTTCCTTTAAAGCTACTCCTTGGGCTAGATTTCGCCTAGCATTCGACTGATCAGGATAATCAGTCGACTGCCCTTGTAGCTGTTGTGAGACAACGGCATGTGCCACATTGGATAAGTTCCAACGGATAGACCATCAGTCAACTGATCATACCCATCAGTTGACTGATGGCTCAATCAGTCGAGTGTTCGGGCTGATCACTCGACTAGAGAGCCTTCTGTGCCTGAAATCTCGACCATCAGTCGACTGATCACCATATCAGTCGATTGCTCAAGCCATCAGTCGACTGTCCAACTCTGGCAGTCGACTTCTAGGGCACTTCCCGCAGTTAAACCCTAGTTGACTCTCATCAGTCAACTGACCATAGTCCCAGTCGACTGATATACTTCAAACATGAGATTTTAACCCAAGTATGGTGCCCCAATTGATAACTACCATTTTGTCAGGTTATTTTGGCCCTTAATATCACTGTTTTAATCCTCTCATGTGTTTATTTATCGATTATTTACATGTTTTATGAGTTGGATATATTTTTGGACCTTATTGTAAATTCTACTAAATTCTAGACTTATATGCAAATTTTGTCTTTATTTGTAGGAGATCGAGATGAGCCAATGGATTAGACTCGAGTTGGATCAAATATAGCTTCATCTAGGGCTGGAAGGATATTTTAAGCTGGATAAATCTGGACCTTTCATCGTGATTGAGGGCAACTTAATCAAGAGATCATATATGAGCAATATGGACCATCCGATGAAAGCGGCTTGATTCTGAGCCATTTACCCAGATCTGGAGAGATCCGGTCCATACATATTGATCTGTACATCTGAGCCCTTCATCCAGATTCGACTGATCATGATTATCCCTTCAGATGTGGAAGATCCGTTCATTCAAAGTCCGAAGAATCTGAGTCGTTGGATGCACAGCCCATTAATGGATTAATCAAGACAATCAAAACCTAGGTTTAATGGATGGCTAGGATTGAAAGTTGCTTGGATCGGACGGCTACAAAAATCCATTTAATTTCTCCTTCATCGCACATTTGGAGCAGTCGGCTTCACTCTTCTTCCCGCACGTGACAAACGCCGACACCCTCTCCTTCAGCCGAGCTCATCTCCTCCCTCGTCGATCGCCGGGGAGGAAGGGGATCCCCTCCTTCTTCGGTGACCGGTGTCCCTCCATTTCCTCTACCAACAGTTTCTCCATTCCAGCGCATTTTCGGCAGCTCTTCTAGCTCCAATTTCAGATTCCTACAGCAAGTTTTCCAATATTGATGTGTTTGATTGTTTATTCGTTTAGTTTGTGATGAATGGTTGTAATCAAAATTCCTTCCATGTTTAGATTTGCACTTAATTAGTTTAATTTGTTTCATGCTTACAAAGTGTTCGGTGAAATGTCTCTTAGAGTAATTAGGTTGTAGTTGGTTATTTTAGATTTAATTTCATGTTATATTTTACTCTTATGTTATTCTGCATATTTAAATTCATGCACTTTCTTGTTTGAATGCTTAGTTTAGGTTTCTTTTAATTTCCTCACACTCGTAGTTTAGTTAGATTAATGCTTTAATTACTTGCATTGTCTTTCATTTAGTAGGATTAGTCTTTTAAATTCCAAACCCTCATTCAGTAGGATTAGCAATAATTAGAAATCCTAAGTTTACTATTCTATCTATTACACTCGTTGGGAAACGATCCGGGTCATCCACTATGCTATATTAGTGTAGAGGTGGTTCGGTAATTAATTTAAAACGGTACCACGACAAATCGCCGTTATCAAAATTTGGCGTCGTTGCCGAGGAGTGTAATGATGCTTAGTAGACTTAGGATTGTTTGTCTATTTTTCTAAAAAAAAATCAAAAACTTTTGTTTAGGGATACATTCTTTTATTTTTTTTGCATATCCATGTACTTAGTCATATCTATTTTCTGTGTCTTTTGATTGTGTTGGTTAGTTTTTTCAGGAAAGACTAGGAAGCTCTTGCAACATGGATCCATATTATCAGCCATTTGGAGATCTCAATGATACTTACTATTCAGGCATTGGACAACAAGAGTATTATCAACCTGAACATCAATATTATCAGTACCAGCCTCAATATCACCAGCCTGATCCTCAGTATCATCAGCCTTATCAACAGGATAGGTATAATTCATTTTCTGGTACATGTAATTTCAATTCAGATT
Source organism: Wurfbainia villosa (assembly GCA_025175895.1). Classification (NCBI taxonomy): domain Eukaryota; kingdom Viridiplantae; phylum Streptophyta; class Magnoliopsida; order Zingiberales; family Zingiberaceae; genus Wurfbainia; species Wurfbainia villosa. Next base: position 38,191,638 of record CM045990.1, read on the forward strand.
TTATATATGGGAACACACAACAATGCACCCCTGAGCAATCTCAGTGCTATCTACCCTTGAGCGGAGTCTTGGCGGCGTAAGTCCAATGTGCCTTGGCGGTGTAGACACCGTTAGCATGACATAGCCGATGGAAGCACCTGAAAGCTAGCGCGATGGATGAACAAATCATGGATGACTTGGAGGGATCCGAGAGGCGTGAGGCTGATGGAGGTGGCTAGAAGGCTTAGGTCTAGGCTAAGGGCGGTCTAGCAAGTATGGGGGAACCATACTTGGGCTAAAACCTCATGTTTGAGGTGTGTCAATCGACTGGTGTCATGTGGCAGTCGACCGGCCTGAGTCAACTAGAGTTTATTGCGAAGTAGCCTAGCGATTTGCCGAGATGGGCGATCAGCGATGGCTCGGCGATCAAGCGATCGTGTGATCGATCGGCCCGGTGCTCGGAAATCAGCGGAGAATGTCGAGACTCGACTAGTCGAGTGAAGGCTCCATCAGTCAACTAATGGGTATGATCAGTTGACTGATGATGGATCCGTTGGACTTTTTCAGTGTGGATCTAGCCATTGTCTCACGATAACAGTGACATCAGTCGACTGGTGGTCCCGAGCATTCGACTGATCGACTTTTTCCAACACAGGTTGAAGCTATAAAAGGAGCTCATGATGGAGGGAAAAGGCATGGTTTCTTGAGGGCTTTTGGGGCGATTTGCTGTTGCAAATCAGGGTCTCCAAGTTGATATCAAGCAACCAAGTGATCAAGCATTCAAAGAGCAATTGTAAAGTAGTTTTCTTTACTTGCATTGTATTTTATTATTGTATTTGCTTGTATCCATTTAGATTATTGTTGTAATCTATTGTACGAGATTTCTCCACCTCCGACTTGTGTCGAGAAGGAGTATTTGTGATTAGTGAGTGTGTGTGCATCACTAGAGCTCTTTAGAGCTTGAACCATGGAGTAGGAACCGTTCGATTCCGAACCACGTTATATCTCGTGTTGTGAATTGTGTTTGTCTTGTTTCGTTATTGTATTATTTCTATTTCCTCTGCGCTAACGAAATTGTAGAGACAAACGCAACGAATTCCATCATCGAACGAGCACGACGCTATTCACCCCCCCCCCCTCTAGCTTCCAATCGATCACCAAAAAGTGGTATCAGAGCGAGGCCGCTCTTGAAGTTTAACAACAAAGGGAGCATGCTAGAGGGTGAAGATGGAAGTCCAAGAGCAACTAGGATGGGATATCAACATACCTATCCCTTATACCTTTTATGGACAAGAAGGGTTTAGACAATGGAAGGCGAGAATTGAGGACTTCCTAATGATGAGGGACTTCAAAGAATGGTCAATTTTAATGGAGGGATATAGCTATCCAAGAGGACCAAAAGGTGGATTCCTCAAGAAAAAGAGATGGACCGAAGAGCAAGTCCAAGCCTTCGAGAAAAATGAGAAGGTAATGAAGTTTTTAATTGATTTAATACCTAACAATATCTTGTATATGTTAGGTAATTATGTAGATGCAAATGAGCTATGGAGCCAAGTGGCCAAGCTCCATGAAAGTCCATCACCGGTCCAAGAGAAAGGGACCGAAGAGGAAAATGCATCATCCTCACAAGGAAGTGAGGACTTGGAGGTTGAGAGACCATCAACATCCAAGGAGGAAGAGGAAGTAGAATTGGAGACCTCCACCTCTAGGATTGAGGGGGAGGAGATTGGATCACCGGAGCAACATCAAGAAGAAGCTTCAACATCCGGTCAAGATGAAGAAGCTTAAAATCCAATTCCGACCTTCATTGACCTAGGTAACTCAAACATATCAATTTGTAATAAAAATCATATCATATATTTTGAGTGTAGTGAAGCTGGGCACTACAAGAGCAAGTGTCCGAAGAGAGTAAAGAAAGCTCCTCCGGCGCCTAAAAGTGAACAAAAGTCAAAGAATGTGGGTCCCCCAACAACTAAAAGCAAGGAGCAAGTAATTTGCTTCAAATGCCGACAACCGGGACACTACCGGAATCAATGCCCAAAGGGGGAAAAGAAGAGGCAAAATGGAGCATCACAAGTAGGGGGAGCCACTAAGGCAAACCCTAAGGTATATCATGTTAATAATGCTCCTTCTTTAGTTAATAGACAAAAGCATGCTAGAAATTTCAATTCCCTTGCAATTTACCATGAAAAGCATGCTAGAAATAACAAATATTTTTGTTTAGGAGCCAAAAATGTCTACCTCTCAAAGAAGGAGAAATTTGGGACTAATGTCCCTAGAAACGTCCTTCCTAGGGAATCCATTAGGAAAATAGGAGACCACCTAGGTCTTAATCCCAAATGGACTAGGCATATGCCTAGGAAGACCCATGCCCAAGGATTAACTAAAAATTCAAAAATTGGGCAATTAGAAAAGGAAAATCAAGTCTTGAGGTCAAGGCTTGAAAAGATGGAGAAGACCCTTGCAAAAATGCAAAATCAATTTCAAGGGTCAAGAGGTCAACATTTAGGGTCTAGAAGTCAAAGCCTAGGGTCAAATGGTCAAAAATCAAGACCTAGGAAACTAGATTCATCCAAGGGCAAACCTAAGCCCAAGGAAACCTATCACAATGTTCCATTTGATTATGGAACTAAACCTAGGAAAACCAAGGTTACTAGGGAAGTCATCCCTAAGAAAAACCATGGTAAGTGCCTAGTGGCTAGGGTTTCTAGGAAACCTAGGGTGGCCACTAAGAAGGTTGCAAGGGGAGTTACCCATAGAGTCAACCTAGGTAAGACCCAAATGACCAAGGCTAACAAGCCTAGGAGGGTCATTAGGAGGGTATCTAGGGAGGTCATCCCTAAGGAATACCTAATTAACCCTAGGAGCTCAAATAGGTTTTGGGTTCCTAAGAGCGTGATTGATTCATGTTAGATGGGTTAGGTGTTGGATCGAGAAGCGTCGCTAGAGGGGGGGGGGTGAATAGCGATCGTAAATCTTTTCTTTTTCGTTCGTTCAATACGCAAAGTAAGCACAGCGGAAAATAAATGAACACGTTTATTTTACTTGGTTCACAACCCAGCGGTTGCTACTCCAAGGCCCTATCGGTCCTAGACCGCGTACGGAGGGCAAAGCACTAAAACGTCTCCTCCTCGTTGGAGGTAGGAGACAACGATTACAAAAACCGAATACACGAGGATGAGGCAACAAGCCTACCTCACCTCGTTATGAAGATAAAAATACAGAATATAATATCAAAAATATTACTTGAATCTGCTGCCGACGAAGAAGATCAAAACTTGGCGTCGCGTCGGCGTTATGACGGTGTTGAAGCGTTGGCGTTGTAGGAGCACTTGATGAATAATTGATGTGATTTGGAGATGAATCCTCCCCTCCTTTTATAGACTTTAGCCTCTGAATTTGTCTCCTATTTCTTTGGAACGGATCATGAATTTTTCCAAATTTTTATCGCGAAGTGGCCGCATCAAACGTTATCCGTTTTGACCTAGCGCAAAAGCTGAATCGTCGCCATCCATCGGCCGGTGATGCCTCTCATCGATCGTGATGACGATCGGCGATGCATCTCATCGATCAGCGATAACGATCATTGCCAATGTCCGGTGATCATTGCCAGCCTAGCCACTTCCCTGCAGTAAGAGATTAGCTCGGAAAATGATAAATACGACGGTTTCTAACCGTCCGATCTCGACCTAGACCTTCCACAGGAAGTCTTAGTCGAATCGTTGCCTACGGTCATCCCCGTAAAGAGGACACGACCTTACAATCTCTCACTCACACGAGCTTACCTCGATAGTAGCTCTCGCTTCCGGCCTTCCACTCGATTCCTTCGGCTCCCTCCGAATTCACTCAAGTGTCGCCCGACCACCACGGCTTCCTCCGGGTGTCGCTAGCCTTCAGCTCCAGCTTTAGTACTTTTCTGCACACTTGATTTAGCTCGTGAAATAACAATATAAACTTAACTTTGTGTCTTTGCCATAATCAAAACACAGGTTCGATTATCTAGTGCCCCTGCACCAACATTAGGGTGTGCCAACCTTGATTGGATGGGTAGTTAACTCAACCATAGTAAAGGTGGCACTTTAGGATATTTTCAAGGTTATGGTTACCTTGGAAATACATTTGAGCTTTAATCCTAAAAGATTTTAGGATGTGCCAATGTATTTTTGGAATTATGAAAATTCAATTAAATTGGCACGATTTAAGTTTAGAGGTTAGTGTGTCATTTTGGGTTTTTGGCACACTAGGGAGAAAAGTAGAAATATGGCAAAATAAAATTAATTATATGAAATGGCAATTAATATTAAAATTTAGGTGTTATTATACTTATGTATTTTATTTGTCATGCTTTGTTTGCCATATAACATGTCATGACATCATATTTATTTTTATCATTTATATGTCATGTTCATGTTTAGGATTAAGTTTTTAAATGTCATATGTTTTTAGATTTTATTTTATGCCATGATATCATGATTATGAGCATATGCTTATTTATATCATCAAAATGCCATAATCATTCATGCATTTGATTAAAATTGAGTTAAGGACTTTGACATGACTTGGAGTCCCATTTATAAGGGAATAAAGTAGGGTTGCCTTAGAAAAATGCATGAAATCCTAGATTAGGGAGAACAAACCCACATCTCACATTACATTGACATGTATGTGTATTTATACACCCTAGATACATGTGAGATGCTATGATATAAGTTGACTTCAAGGTGCATAGTGTTTGCATCTAGATGGACTATAACTCATCTAATTTCATTGGTGGATCATTGGGAAAGCTTGTGTACAAGTCATGTACATTGAGCCCAAGGAATATGATCCAAAATAAGGTTTTGAAAATATTTTAAAATCCTTTTGAAAAACCTTGGTGAAGTCTATCTTTTGATAGCAATCACCATTGATGAGATTGATACAAAGTGAGCTAAAACTTAGAAGTTTTCTTCACTTTTGAATTTTGTATCAATTTCAGTATTTTATGGGTAAAATAATATTCAAATATTTTTCACCCATTGTATTGGTCATAGGTATTATACGTATCAAATTTCATGATTTTTCGAATTACGTATAATTATTTATGATTTTCTAAAATTCATTTATGATAATTGAAATTCGAAAATTTCAGTTATCAGTCGATTGCCCTGGGTGGCAGTCGACTAGTAACTGACGGAGTCGACTGCCAATGCTGATTTCGAGAAAACTAAGTTTGTTTAGCCCGTGTTCAGCTGCGGTTAAGGTCCCTAACCACTCCTAACCCTAGGATATGCTTTGGGAAGCATTATAAAGGGTGAAAATCCATTGGATATGGATTAGGAGAGTTGTTTAGGGTTTATGTCAAATTTAAGGTGGGAAAAGTTCATGTTTGAACTTTTAACCTTATTTTTGATGGTTTAGAGTTCCCATTGGCTTAGGAACTTCCCAAGGACATTGTTGGTGCAATGGTCAAGGGGGAGAAAGCCTTTAGGGGGAGGTATCCATCTTGGGATGATGGATGTGTTTTTCTCCTTGAAGAGGAGAAGTTATGGGGAGAATGTCATCAATTGGAAAAATTAATGGTTTTTTTTAGAGACCCAATTTGGAAATTAGGAGAGTGAATAGGATTGCCTCTCTTGAGTGATATGAGACTTATCACTAGGAAGATGGTAGGCATCCTAGGTATTTTTTTGACCAAGGGGGGAATTGTAAGATCTCATTGGGACATGAGACATTGACCTCCTTGGAGAAGACCTTTTTGATGTTAATCAAAAAGGGGGAGAATGTTTGGGGGAGAATATTTTGGAGAAAGATAAGATTACCAATTTGGGATAATTGGTAAGGGATTTGAGTTAGTGTTCTAACTCAATGGTTTGTTTGATTTTTATCAAACATCAAAAAAGGGGAGATTATTGGTGCAATCAGCCCAGGTCACAATTGACCAGGACTCGAGTTTGACTCGAATAATGTTTTGATGTTTCGACAAAAACATATGACAATGTAATTGTCATGGGAAAGTCCAAGTCTTGAGTACTTGGCACGGAAAGTCCAAGTGGGACACTTGGCATTTGGGAAAGTCCAAGCATGGGTCTTGGCAAGGTAAAGTCCAAGCATGGGTCTTGGCATGGAAAGTCCAACATGGGTTGGCAAGGGAAAGTCCAAGCTTGAGTCTTGGCATTTGGAAAGACCAAGGGGTTTGCTATTGGCGGCGTAAAGTCCAAGGTAAAGTCTTGGCAGCATAAGTCCAATGGTTGGCCACGTAAAGTTCAAGCGGAGGCTTGGCGGCGTAAGTCCAATGTGCCTTGGCGGTGTAGACACCGTTAGCATGACATAGCCGATGGAAGCACCTGAAGGCTAGCGCGATGGATGAACAAGTCATGGATGACTTGGAGGGATCCGAGAGGTGTGAGACTGATGGAGGTGGCTAGAAGGCTTAGGTCTAGGCTAAGGGTGGTCTAGCAAGTATGGGGGAATCATACTTGGGCTAAAACCTCATGTTTGAGGTGTGTAGTGTCATGTCAACTAGGGTTTATTGCGGAAGTAGCCTAGCGTGATTGCGCCAGAGGTGATCGATTGATGGCTCGGCGATCGTTGATCGTGTGATCAGTCGACTGGTGCTCGGGAAATCGGGCACAGAATGGAGTAGAGACTCGACTGGTCGAGTGAAGGCTCCATCAGTCGACTGATGGGTATGATCAATCGACTGATGATGGATCCGTTGGACTTTTCCAGTGTGGATCTAGTCGTTGTCTCACGACAACAATGGCATCAGTCGACTGGTGGTCCTGAGCAGGCGACTGATCGACTTTTTCCAGCATAGGTTGAAGCTATAAAAGGAGCTCGTGATGGAGGAAAAAAGGCATGGTTTCTTGAGGGCTTTTGGGGTGATTTGCTGTTGCAAATCAGGGTCTCTAAGTTGATATCAAGCAACCAAGTGATCAAGCATTCAAAGAGCAATTGTAAAGTAGTTTTCTTTACTTGCATTGTATTTCATTATTGTATTTGCTTGTATCCATTTAGATTATTGTTGTAATCTATTGTACGAGGTTTCTCCACCTCCGACTTGTGTCGAGAAGGAGTATTTGTGATTAGTGAGTGCGTGTGCATCACTAGAGCTCTTTAGAGCTTGATCCGTGGAGTAGGAACCGTTCGGTTCCAAACCACGTTATATCTCGTGTTGTGAATTGTGTTTGTCTTGTTTCTTGTATTATTTCTATTTCCGCTGCACTAACGAAATTATAGAGACAAACGCAATGAATTCCATCATCGAACGAGCACGACGCTATTCACCCCTCCTCTAGCTTCCAATCGATCACCAACACAATTCTGATGAACTAATTTCCATGGAAGTGGTGGATAGCTGGAGTCCCCCAAACTGGACACTTCCATCACAGCCAGAGTCTCCAACACCTCTGCTGATGAAGGCCCTGACAGAAAATGCAATAATCCAGCCCCAAGGCTGGACACTTTTCCTGAATCGCCTCAGACCTCCAGAGAAAACATATAAGAAGGCGGTCATATTGGAGGGAGCAGCACAATACTATCATGATCAAACCATGAAAGTGATCACCCTCATTCTGTCCATTCCACTCCCGACGTGAATATTAAAGCTAAATCTTCTTCAACCACCGGGAAAGGATTTCTTTCGGAGCACTCTACGCCTGGCGTGGCTTCTTCTACTGAATCTTCTTCAACCACCAGGACAATAGGGAAGTTTGCTCCATCTCATTTTCTTTTATTTCCCTTGTATATACATTTCTTTTACTTTGTTTATTTTTGTTATAGTTGTTAAGTTTTGTTTGACGAGTTTTGTTTAGTCGTGTTTTGAAATAAATTTTCTATGCATTCTTTTAGATCTTCTTAGAAGTCATGAAAGCTAGTTAAATTTGATTGTCGAGTTTTGGGATTTATTGACTTGAATGGATTAGTTGATTGCATATGGTTACTACTTGGTGATGGATTCTATGTTGATAGATTGAGATGATTTTTTTCATTCCTATTGAGGATTGTGCCTATTTTTATTGCTTGTGTGTGGTGCACTTGTGGTCATTGTAACTCTAGAACTTGCTTTAATTCTTTCGAGACCACACAACCATAGATTTGCATGATTACTATGAAGGCAATCTCACTTGTTTCCCTTTACTTCTTTTGTTGTCACATGCTATTCGAATAATTTTCTTATCACACGTCATATCATTTTCATTATTTATCCCATTATCTTTTCTACATTTTCATCATGTCATTTTTCTTCCATTTCTATTTTTGGATGTGGAATATTGAATGTTACATGATGAGTGTTTTGCCCAGGACGGACAAAAGTTTAAGTGTGGGGGAGAGAGTGGCTCAGGAGAATTTAGTGGAAGCATAGGCGAGTTGTGCTTGATCACCATGATCTAGCCATGCTCTTTATCTTTTTAGCTGAGCTTGATGTTTTAAAGTATAGGGAAATACACTACATGTCAAAAAAAAAAGTTTGAAAAAAAAATTGAAAAAAAATAAAAAAAAAAAGAGAAGAATAAACATTTGGGTGCCCATGAAAAAAAATATTATGAAAATTTTGACATATTGTGCCATTTTTTTTATTCATGTGTGATAGTATTTTTGTTAACGACGTCCCTTGTTGCAGTTATTGAGAGATTTATTATATATCATGAGTAGATTTGTATTGAAGAATGTGATAAGGGTTGTCTATATGTTTATTGTGTTGGAAAAAAAATTTTTAGGGCAATGCTTTCTTGTACTCATTTATGTAGCATTCCAGTATTTTTCATATATTCTACTTACATTCCCGTAGCTATGTCATTTCTTATCTTTCTTTTCATTCACAGATATTGTCATTTTCCTTTTATTCATGTTTCTCTTACATTCTTAATAAGTCTTCAGTGATTGTGCATTCTTATGTGTATATAGTGGTGAAGGTAGAAGAAAAGCAAGCATATGGTAGTTCATAAACCATGAGTAGCTTGAGTGAACTCCACTATTACATGCTTTTGAGAGCGAGAGAAATCACCACTTACCTTGTGAGGCTTAATCATTCTTAGTCTATTCATGATGGATTGAAGTTACCATGTTTTGTTAACCTATGTAAGATTTGAGTCCATGATTGCTTGAGTCATAGAGATTTGACAATCCTAGGTAACTTTCTTTCATGATTTTCTATGTACGATTGGGAATTGCTAGGGAAATATACTTTTAGTTTATTTTTAGTTTTATTTACTTGCTCGGGACGTGCAAGAATAAGTGTGGGGGAATTGATAACTACCATTTTGTAAGGTTATTTTGGTCTTTAATATCACTGTTTTAATCCTCTCGTGTGTTTATTTATTGATTATTTACATGTTTTATGAGTTGGATATATTTTTGGACCTTATTGTAAATTCTCCTAAATTCTATACTTATATGCAAATTTTGTCTTTATTTGTAGGATATCGAGATGAGCCAATGGATTAGACTCGAGTTGAATCAAATATAGCTTCATCTAGGGCTGGAAGGATATTTTAAGCTGGATAAATCTGGACCTTTCATCGTGATCGAGGGCAACTTAATCAAGAGATCAGATCAGAGCAATATGGACCGTCCGATGAAAGTGGCTTGATTCTGAGCCATTTACCCAGATCTGGAGAGATTCGATCCATACATATTGATCTGTACATCTGAGCCCTTCATCCAGATTCGACCAATCATGATTATCCCTTCAGATGTGGAAGATCCATTCATTCAAAGTCCGAAGAATCTGAGTCGTTGGATGCACAACCCATTAAGGGATTAATCAAGGCAATCAAAACCTAGGTTTAATGGACGGATGGGATTGAAAGTTGCTTGGATCGGACGGCTACAAAAATCCATTTAATTTCTCCTTCATCGCACATTTGGAGCAGCCGACTTCACTCTTCTTCTCGCACGCGACAAACGCCGACGCCCGCTCCTTCAGCCGCGCTCATCTCCTCCCTTGTCGGTCGCCGGAGAGGAAGGGGATCCCCTCCTTCTTTGGTGACCAGTGCCCCTCCATTTCCTCTACCGTCGGCAGCCACCATTTCCGCCCGTTTCACTGTCGTTCTCCCGATGCACAGCCAACCTCCACCTCTGATCGGAGGTGTCATCCACAGCGTCGGTAGTCCAATTCCAGCTCCAGCTCCATCCATTTCACTCTGACAGAAGCTTCACAACTGCCGACAGCTTCTCAATTCCAACGCATTTCCGGCAGCTCTTCTAACTCCAATTTCAGAATCCTACAACAAGTTTCCAATATTGATGTGTTTGATTGTTTATTCGTTTAGTTTGTGATGAATGGTTGTAATCAAAATTCCTTCCATGTTTAGATTTGCACTTAATTAGTTTAATTTGTTTCATGCTTACAAAGTGTTCGGTGAAATGTCTCTTAGAGTAATTAGGTTGTAGTTGGTTATTTTAGATTTAATTTCATGTTATATTTTACTCTTATGTTATTCGGCATATTTAAATTCATGCACTTTCTTGTTTGAATGCTTAGTTTAGGTTTCTTTTAATTTCCTCGCACTCGTAGTTTAGTTAGATTAATTCTTTAATTACTTGCATTGTCTTTCATTTAGTAGGATTAGTCTTTTAAATTCCAAACCCCCATTCAGTAGGATTAGCAATAATTAGAAATCCTAAGTTTACTATTCTGTCTATTATACTCGTTGGGAAACGATCTGGGTCATCGACTATGCTATATTAGTGTAGAGGGGGTTCGGTAATTAATTTAAAACGGTACCATGATAAATCGCCGTTATCACCCCCAAACTTGCTAGACCACCCGTAGCTTAGAGCTAAGCCTTCTAGCCACCTCCGTCAGCCTCACGCCTATCGGATCCCTCCAAGTCATCCATGACTTGTTCATCCATACACTAGCCTTCAAGTGCTTCCATCGGCTATTGTCATGCTAACGGTGTCTACACCGCCAAGGCACATTGGGCTTACGCTACCAAGACTCCCGCTTGGACTTTACACTGCCAACCATTGGACTTATGCCGCCAAGACTTCCGCTTGGACTTTATACCGTCAATATTCCCCTTGGACTTCTCAATTGCCAAGACTCAAGCTTGGACTTTCCCTTGCCAACCCATGTTGGACTTTCCATGCCAAGACTCATGCTTGGACTTTCCTTTGCCAACCCATTTTGGACTTTCCATGCCAAGACTCATGCTTGGACTTTCTTTTGCCAAGACCCATGCTTGGACTTTACATGTCAAGTACTCAAGACTTGGACTTTTCCAATGCCAAGTGTCCCACTTGGACTTTCCATGCCAAGTACCCATGACTTATACTTTACCATGACAATCACATTGTCTTATGTTTTTGTCGAACATCAAAACATCGCTCGAGTCCGACTCGAGTTTGGTCAATCGTGACCTGGGCTGATTGCACCAACAGCATGGACTCTAATGATATATGGTCAAATGGAGCAGGAAGAGGTGCATCAAAGGAAGGGTAAAACACGAAAGTGTCATCCGATGCTCGACACTCCAGGGACTCCTGCAAAATTGCAGGAGTGAACTCCAGGTCACGTTTTGCAACGCAAGTGGTGTGGGTCGGACTATCATCGACCTTCGTCAAATTTTGGTAAAACTTCTTAAGAAGATCATCGTTTATAAAATGCGTACAAAAGATGACCTTCATTAACTGATAATGTCATACAATCTGAAGGACATCGCCACAGTAGGTTCGAAAGAATCGCTCGTCCAAATACCTAACCGACATCAGTTGGTACGCGAGCAACCCAGCCTCACTAGACTCACTCCTAGACTCACCCCTACGTTGTTTTCTACATGAATGCAATGAATGTAATGTAATGCAGTGTGATGATGCAAATAACATGGTAAGATCAAAATGTGGTATATATAAAAAGATGGGATTTAAGGTTTAGAGGTATACTTTGGTGTCATTGTTGGGTTGAGGGTTGTGAGGGACGAACTGAGCAGCCTACTTGCTGGAGAGGACGTCGGAGGAACGCCGGAAAGAATGCCTCGTCGGAACCCTAACTATGGTGGAGGAAAATGGAGGTTGGTCCCATTAGTGTGATAGAAGGACCCAAAACACGAGAAATAGGGTTAGGTTTCAAACCTAAGGGCTTTGAGTCGTCAGCGTGGACGCAAGACGGACGGTCGGAGGGGTTTTGGGATAATCGGAGAAGAAATCGTGCGAAAAGAAGGCATGAAGAAGCCAAACCCTAGCGATTGACCTTATAAAATGCGCCACGATCGGTGATGTGCCATATCGATCATGTATGTGATCAACGAATAGTTCACAAAATCGACGGTCGTGACCGGCTCGATGCTCATTCGAAGCTTACGTGAAGCTACGATTATCATCGATCGTATTATGGATCGTCGATCGTGATATGACAAGCACTCTCATTAGCTCCTCTATCCGAACAACAATAACATCGATCGACTATTGTGGATCTTGATCGGTGATGGACAATCACCGATGTCTTTGAAAGCGACACTTTCGACTCACGATCTCGCAATGTCATGATACAATGTTATCAGTCGACTAATTGTCTGTATCAATCGACTAATATCTGATTTTCAGTTTTGAAATTAGGTGAATTTCAATTTCTTCACTTAATTTGTTTCATTTTAACATGTTTAGGCATGTATATCGAATATATTAGTGTTATGCCTGTGTTTATGTATTTGTTAATGTATTTTAGTATTTTATTTCATTTTCACAAACATTAACATCCAAGAATTTTAAATCCTAGCATCTCATCCTTTCTAAGTATTGAAATACACGATCAAGGTGAATGATATATTTTGTGAGATGCAATACACCATAAATATACCTTCCATGCAAACATATGGTAAAACACATGAAGCATGGCAAGTATGTGACATCAAGATATATAGTGCTTGAGTATTAATCTTAAATGTAATTTCTAAACCTTAAGATAATTTTCTTGATACATGAATTCCCAAAGTGTGCATAAACCCCAAATTGCACACTAATATCTCTAAGTCTAAATGTGTCAAGTTTAATCAATTTTTCACAATTCTCAAGGCTTATTGACACATCCTAAAATCTTTTAGGATTAACATTCAATCTTATTTCCAAGATATCACATAATCTTGAAAATGCTATAAAGTGTTAACTTTAATATGGTTAGGTTAACTACCCACCAATTCAAGTTAACACTCCCAACCCACTTAGCATGATGGAATCACGCTCTTAGGAACCTAATATTTATTGGAGCTCCTTGGGTTAATTAGGTATTCACTAGGGATAACTTCCTTATATACATTCTTAATGACCCTCCTAGGCTTGGAAACCTTGGTCATTTGGGTCTTATCATGGTTAACTCTAGGGATTACCTCCCTAGTAACATTCTTAGTGGTCTTTCTAGATTTCATGGAAGTCTTAGCCACTAAACAATCACCATGGGCAATCCTAGGGATGACTTCTCTTGTGACCTTGGTTTTCCTAGACTTAGGTTGAGTTCCATAATCAAATGGAACCCTATGGTAGGTCTCCTTGGGCTTAGGTTTGTGGCCCAAACCTTTCTTGCCCTTAGGTGGACCTTTCTTCCTAGACCTTGTTAGTAATATATGAGAGGTGTCCTAAGACAATCACCTTATGTTTAAACCATTTATGTGATAAATGAAGATTCACTATTTGAGTATACATATTTTCATGTATTTAATTAGATCTTAAACTCATTTACTGAATGTCAACAATATGATTCACAGCATGAGAGAACTTATGATTGGATCACAACTAGTGAGTATCTCTAACTGGCTGAAGATATTGTGATGTCCGGAGTTAATCATAGATGCTAGTTATGGTAACTAGTTCATTGGAGTGACCAACGGTAAGACTTCATATGGTTCGCTGCATATATGAATATATCAATGAAGTTCTTATTGCAGCTTAAGTGCGATGTTCTTTAGACTTGCGGCATTCAAGTCATCTTGGTTATAGAGACTTATGGTTTGACATCTTAAGCAAGCATCTCCAAGGAGATGTGGCCCCAGGATGATTGGGTATAAGTCAAAATGTCTGAAGGTGTTTAAATAACCTATAAATGATTCACCACTCCTTGCGAGAAGATGTATACCCATGGCCTCTCGTCGGATTGTTACTAAAGTCTTTATTCAAAGCATTGCATGTTTAGAGTAAGGTACTCTTGGATACATATGCAGTAACTAGAATCCGTAGGACGAGGAAATGATATTTAGGCTAGGTGTGACGTAGTCAACCTAGTGGGGACTGACACTATAGACCATGTCCTGAACCAAGTGGGTATAAGATACGTGAAGGGAACGGGGCACGATTCATTATAGCTGCTGAAGGGTTTCAGAAATGGTTCTGGATCAACCGTTTATTTTTCGATTAATTGGGGATCATGATGTACTACTAGGTGCCACACATGATCATTTTATAATTAATGGTTAATTATAGATGGTCAACATAAACCGAGAACCTATTTGGTCATACACACAACGAGCGTAATCTGAAGGATTTAAAACGAGCTTGAGAATGAGATTCTCAAATCGAGAGAAACTAGGTTTGGTTGGACCAAACAAGGAGCAAACATGAAATTGTTTCAGTTGCAATGGAAGCATGGATGGGCCGAGTCTTATGAAGACATGATGGATGAACCAAATTGGTTTGGTTCTAATCTAATGGTGGAGAATAAACCAAAGGGGTTTGGTTTGTTTTAAACGAATGAACAAAAGTTGGTTCGGCTCGTTTTAACTTAAAATAGATTAACTCGGTTCGGTTTATTTTAACTTAAGTTATTAGAGCAAGTTAACGGAATTTGGTTATGAACCAATAACTCTAAGGAGAAGGTTTCTTGATGGTTAAGAAACACACGCTCTATAAAAATGTGGTTAGAGGTTTGGAGAGCCCTAAGTTTATTTTTGGAAATACTCTTCCTCTCCTCTCCCTCTCTTCTCTTTGCCGCCGCCCAAGGAGTCCACACTGCCCAGCCCTTTTGTGCTGTCGTCCACCCTAGCTGTCGACATCCAGCTACTGCCGACCACTCCTCCGGCGACCCTTCGGTGACCCACCTTGGTTCTGGCAACCAAGGATTAGCCGACCATCTCCTTTGGCCGGCGCCAAGTCCTCCACCAAGCTGTCCAATTTTTGGACAGCTTGTTTCCTTCTTGTCGGAGCGTTGTTTGGACGACATTTGGAGCTCCGAGAGCGAATTTATTGTCGAGGATTGGATCTCCGATAATCCTCATAGGTGGAGGACCAAGGATTTGTCAATCGGTTGACGAATACCTCTCTGGAGAAGCGAGTTTTGGGGACTCATTTTTGAATCCGAATTTTGATTCGGATTGTGATCTTCTCTCGATCACATCGTCTTCGACACGAGGCTAGTGACTCCTACGAAGACGTGGCTCGTAGCTTGGCGAAGCTATCCCGACGGTACTCGGTGTGGATACGGATGGAGGCAATTCTAGCGAGAGTTGCTCCAGTTGATGTCATTCCCACTCACGTGATACGTCAGGTATAACTAGCGTAATTTCCTTTTATTGCAAAATTTGAAACTGCGATTATATATACACATATTATACTATGCATGCGTGTAGTGTGTGTGTTGTAATAAATTAGATTTATTGATTTTAATTCTTTCGTTATGCACATATTTACCAAACATATTCGAACACACACTCGCCGTGGTATCGAAAATCCAACAGTGGTATCAAAGCCCAGGTTTTTTTTCGACATAATCGTAAAATTGTTTTGCGATAGTCATAATTGTATTTATGAAAACTTTCTACTTTTGAAAAGTTTAGAAGTATTTATGGAAATTTTCTAATTTTGAAAAGTTTAGAAGTATTTATGGAAATCTTCTACTTTTGGAAAGTTTAGAAGTATTTATGGAAATCTTCTACTTTTGGAAAATGTTTAGAAGTATTTATTGAAATTAACACTTTCCATAAACAAAATATGTGATTAGATTTGGAAATTTTTTCCTAATTTAATCATGATTTGATTTGGGAAATTAAATCTAAAATATATTTTATTTCCATAAATAATTTTGATAATTTAGGAAATTTATTTCTTAAATTAAATTTGACTTTCCTTAATTGAGACCTTCCATAAATAAAATATGTTATTAGATTTGAAAATTTATTTCCTAATTTAATCATGATTTGATTTGGGAAATCAAATCTCAAACATATTTTATTTCCATAAATAGTTATGACATATAAAGAAATTTTTGTACACGTCATAATTATATGTCATATAATTGCATTAGATGCATATCATTATGTCATGCGTGTCATGACATGTAGATGTATGTCATGTCATGTAGATAATAGTTATTTGCATGCAAAGAGGATGAGACATTAAAACCCTTACACAATATTAAAGCCTACACCTTCCATTAATATGGTTGGAACCAGAGTTCTGTTTCTTGTTTGGGTTGTTGGACTCTTTCCAAGCCCGACTCGAACCCGAACATGTTCAAACCATGGAATAGTTTAATACTAATATGGTAAGAGTCAGAGGTCAATCGTTAGCTTTGGTTGTTAGACTCTCTCCAAGTCGGGCTAATTGGTTGAATGTGTTCTAACCATATTAAAACTATTTCTCGATTAATGGGTTGACTTTAACCTGGAACATCGGCTTATTGAACTCTCTCCAAGGTCGATGTGAAGGGAGGTGAAGTTGGGTGCTATGCATATGATGCATACTTGTTAATGAGTTAACAACTCGATATATGTGTGAACATTCAATTAGTTGATAGCACATTGTGATAGTTGCATATATATGATATGCAATCGGTATACTTGATACTTACCATCATAGCTATGAATGACTTGTTGGACTCTCTCCAAGGTTGTTCATATCTATGTTGGATATCAGTCCATTTGGAGATGGGCCTATGATCTCCCAAAGTGATTTTGGGGTTTTAAAATTCAAAAAATGAATGGGATTTGTAAATGTATGTTAATGTATTTTTTTTTCATCTTTCTCATATATGCTCGATTTTGTATTTCTAGGTTAATCAATTGATCATGACGTCTTTGAATTTGTGCACTATTTTGGATTCAAATAAATTGACTGGGCCTAACTTCTTGGACTAGCTTAGAAACTTGAGAATTATTTTCAAGGCAGAAAGGCTCGCGTATGTCCTCGAAGAGCCTCTTCCCAACCGTCCTAAGGACGATGCAACTCCAGACCAATTATTGGCCTATCAGAAACATGTGGCTGATTCTGAACTGGCGAGTTGCATCATGCTAGCCACGATGGTACCCAAGCTGCAAAAGTAGCATGAGCATATGAATGTTAATACTATAGTCTTCCATCTCCATGAGTTGTTTGATGAGCAAATGAGATCCGAAAGGCTCGAAGTCTCCAGACTCCTCTTCACCTCTAAGATGCAAGAAGGTTCATCTGTAGTGCAGTTTGTGTTGAAGATGAATGGGTACATCGAGCGGCTAGTTACCCTCGGATTTGTGATGGATCATGAATTAAATATTGACTTAATTCTGCATTGTTTGCCCAAGAGTTTCTCACAATTTGTGATGAACTACCGGATGAACAAACTCAAATCCACTATTCCTGAGCTTCTCAATATGCTGAAGACTATGGAGCCTTCTGTGAAGCATGAGGAGAAGGTGGTTCTATTAGTTGATTCCTCAAAGAAAGGTTCTAAGAGGGAGTCAAAGGAACAGAAGAAAGGGAAGAAGAAAAAGGCTAAGAAGGCAGAACTAGCATAAAAGGACACTTGCCATCATTGTGGCAAGGAGGGCCACTGATGAAGAAACTGTAAGATTTATCTTGAGTCCGTGAAGAAGAAGAAGGCATCCGATGCCCCATCCTCTTCAGGTATCTTCGTTATTGATTGTCATTCTATTTCCTTAGACACTTGGGTATTTGATACTGGGTGTGGCTCACATATATATAATGACATATACAGGGGCTAAGGAATACAAGAAGACTCGTCAAAGGGGAGTCAAATTTACGAGTTGGCAATGGAGCAAAGATTGTTGTGGTCGCCATCGGAACTTATTTGCTGAATCTCCCTAGTGGACTAGTCTTAGAACTGGACAATTGCTATTATGTTCCTTCTCTAATAAAGAACATTATTTCTATTTCCTGCTTAAATAGAAATGGTTACCATTTGACGTTTAGTAACAATTATTGTTATATAACTTTGAATGACATACTTTATAGGACTAGAACTTTGAGCAATGGTATTTATACATTGGATGTATCCAGTGACATTTTCAATATCAAAGCGAGCAATAAGCATGCTCGAAAGGATAATCAATTAGACTCCTATATGTGGCATTGTCGTCTTGGCCATACAAGCAAGAAACACATGTCCGAATTACACCGATGTGGAATTCTATAATCGTTTAAATATGATTCATTCGATACATGTGAATCATGCTTAAAAGGCAAGATGACTAAGTTACCTTTTATGGGAAAAGGTGAACCGGCGGAAGGGTTGCTTGGTCTAATACATACTAATGTATGTTGACCTATGTCAACACAAGCTCTAGGAGGCTATAGCTACTTCATTACCTTCACCGATGATCACTCACGATTTGGGTATGTGTTTTTGATGAAACACAAGTCTGAAGCCTTTGAAAGGTTCAAAGAATTCAGAAATGAAGTAGAGAAACAACATGACAAGAGTATTAAAATACTTCGATCGGATTGAGGTGGTGAATACTTGAGTCAAGAGTTTCTAGATTATCTAAATGACAATGGTATATTGTCTCAATGGACTCCTCCATATACACTGCAGTATAATGGTGTATTTGAGAGACGTAACTGGACCTTGTTGGACATGGTCAGATCGATGATGAATCATTTGAATCTTCCCAAGTCCTTTTGGGGCTATGCACTTCAGACAACTATTTACTTGCTAAACAGAATGTCAACCAAGGTAGTCTTAACTACTCAATATGAGATATAGAATAGTAAGAAACCTCATTTATCTTACTTGAAGATATGGGGTTGTCCTACTTATGTGAAGCGAACTGTATCAGACAAACTGGATGCTAAGTCTAATAAATGTCTATTTATTGGATACCCTAAGGAAACGAGGGGTTACCAATTCTATCATCCTGTGGAATAAAAGGTGTTTGTTTCAAGGCATATTGTGTTTCTAGAGAAAGAGTTTCTCTTGAAAGAAAACAGTGGGAGTATCGTTGAGCTTGAGGAGGCTCAAGAGACTCCAATAGACATTGATGAGATACCTAGTGAAGCACCACAACTGATAACTCTTAGTGATGAGCCATCGGCTAGACCAATTGTGACACCACATCTTCGTAGATCTGGTAGAACACGCAACATTCCTAAGAGATATGGATTTCTTGTAAGTGAATCGAACGACGTGTTACTCATTAATGATGAGGATCCTACCAATTATGAAAAAGTTCTGAAAAGTTCAGAAAGAGATAAATGGCTTAAAGTCATGAAGTCGAAAATGGATTCTATGTATGAAAATCAAGTTTAGAACTTGTTTGACCTACCTGAAGGCATAAAACTTATAGGGTACAAATGGGTTTTCAAGAAGAAAATCGACATGGATGGTAATGTGATTATCTATAAGGCTAGATTGGTGGCGAAAGGGTATCGTCAAAAGCAAGATGTTGATTATGACGAGACCTATTCACATGTTGCTATGCTTAAATCCATTCGGATGCTCCTGGCCATAGCGGCTCATTATGATTATGAGATATGACAGATGGATGTGAAAATAACTTTCCTTAATGGAAATCTACTCGAGAACATGTATATGATACAGTCTGAGGGTTTCACATCAGTTGATAAAACTAAGGTATGCAAATTGCGACAGTCTATATATGGACTGAAGCAAGTATCCAGGACCTGGAATATTCGTTTTGATGAGACAATAAAAAAGTTTGATTTCTCACAAAATTCGGACGAACCTTGTGTGTACAAGAAGGTTAGTGGGAGTGCAGTCGTATTCCTAGTATTGTATATCGATGACATATTGCTTATAGGAAACGATGTTTCTGTCTTACAGTCAGTTAAAATTTAGTTGTCTAAGATGTTCTCCATGAAAGACCTGGGAGAAGCAACCTACATCCTCGGGATAAAGATCTATAAGGATAGATCGAATCGATTGCTTAGTCTTTCGCAGTCTATATATATAAACCGAGTGCTAAAGAGGTTTAACATATCGGAATCCAAGAAAGGTTCTTACCCATCAGGCATGAGATACACCTTTCGAAGTCTATGTGTCCGCACATAAAAGACGAGAGGATTTGCATGAGTAAGATTCCCTATGCATCCGCAATAAGATCTATCATGTATGCTATGTTATGTACGAGGCCCGATGTATCGTATGCTCTGAGTTTCACGAGCAAATACCAGTCTGATCCAGGAATTGATCATTGGGCAACTGTTAAGAAGATCCTAAAGTACTTAAAAAGAACTAAGGATGTGTTCCTAATATATGGAGAAGGGGACATGATGATACACTGGTATACTGATGCCATCTTTCAGATAGACAAGGATGATTCTAGGTCTCAGTCTGGGTACGTATTCACCTTGAATGGGGGCACAGTGAGGTGGAAAAATTCCAAACAATACACTATAGCGGATTCTACCACAGAGGCAGAATATATTGCAGCTTCGGAAGCGGCAAAGGAAGCGATTTGGATCAAGAAGTTCATTTATGAACTTGGTGTGGTTCCAACCATTGTTGAAGCAATACCGATTTACTGCGATAACAATGGAGCAATTGCACAGGCAAAAGAGCCAAGGTCTCATCAACGATCCAAACATGTGCTTTGCCACTATCATTTGATCAGAGAGATCATAAGTAGGAAGGAAATACAAATCGAGAAGATTCCTACTGAAAAGAACTTAGTGGATCCTTTAACTAAGATCTTATCTCAAAGTAAGTTTAAGGGCCATGTTAGGGCTTATGGTATTGGATACCATGGCAATTGGCATTAGACCAAGTGGGAGTTTGTTAGTAATATATGAGAGGTGTCCTAAGGCAATCACCTTATGTTTAAACCATTTATGTGATAAATGAAGATTCACTATTTGAGTATACATGTTTTCATGTATTTGATTAGATCTTGAACTCATTTACTGAATGTCTACAATACGATTCACAGCATGAGAGAATTTGTGATTGGATCACAACTAGTGAGTATCTCTACATGTGTAATTGTAATATATTAGAATTATCCCTAGTCGATGAATTGATGGATTTGGACACCATCAATTCTGTCGAGACTAACACGAGGTATACTCTTTGGTGTATCCAAGCAGTTGATTCTCACTAGCTGGAGATATTGTGATGTCCGGAGTTAATCGTGGATGCTAGTTATGGTAACTAGTTCATTGGAGTGACCAACGGTAAGACTTCATATGGTTCTCTGCATATATGGATATGTCAATGAAGTTCTTATTGCAACTTAAGTGTGATGTTCCTTAGACTTGCGGTATTCAAGTCAACTTGATCATAGAGACTTATACTTTGACATTTTAAGCAAGCATCTCCAAGGAGATGTGGACCCGGGATGATTGGGTATAAGTTAAAATGTCCCAAGGTGTTTGAATAGCCTATAAAGGATTCACCACTCCTTGCGAGGAAATATATACCCATGGCCTCTCGTCGGATTATTACTAAAGTCTTTGGCCAAAGCATTGCATGTTTAGAGTAAGATACTCTTAGATACATGTGAAGTAACTAGAATCCATAGGACGAGGAAATGATACTTGGGCTAGGTGTGACGTAGTCAACCTAGTGAGGACTGACACTATAAACCATATCCTGAACCAAGTGGGTATAAGATGGCTGAAGGGAACGGGGCACGATTCATTATAGCTGCTGAAGGGTTTCAGAAATGATTCTGGATCAACCGTTGATTTTTTGGTTAATTGAGGATCATGATGTACTACTAGGTGTCACTCATGATCGTTCTATAATTAATGGTTAATTATAGACAACCAACATAAACCGAGAACCTATTTGGTCACATGCACAACGAGCATAATCTGAATGATTTAAAACGAGCTTGAGAATGAGATTCTCAGATCGAGAGAAACTAGGTTTGGTTGGACCAAACAAGGAGCGAGCGTGAAATTGTTTCAGTCGCAATGGAAGCATGGATGGGGCGAGTCTTATGAAGACATGATGGATGAACCAAACTGGTTTGGTTCTAATCCAATGGTGGAGAATAAACCAAAGGGGTTTGGTTTGTTTTAAACAAATGAACCAAAGTTGGTTCGGTTCATTTTAACTTAAAATAGACCAACTCAGTTCGGTTTATTTTAACTTAAGTTATTGGAGCGGGTTAATGGATTTTGGTTATGAACTAATAACTCTAAGGAGAAGGTTTCTTGATGATTAAGAAACTCGCACTCTATAAAAACGTGGTTAGAAGTTTGGAGAGCCCTAAGTTTATTTTTGGAAATAATCTTCCTCTCCTCTCCCTCTCTTCTCTTTGTCGCCGCCCAAGGAGTCCATGCCGCCCAACCCATTTGTGCCACCATCCACCCTAACTGCCAGTGTCCAGCTGTTACCGGCCACTCCTCTGGCGACCCTCCGGCGACCCACCTTGGTTCCAGTGACCAAGGATTAGCCAGCCATCTCCTTTAGCAGGCGCCAAGTCCTTCACCAAGTTGTCCAGTTTTTGGACAGCTCGTTTTCTTCTTGTCGGAGCGTCGTTTGGATGACGTTTGGAGCTCCGACAGTGACTTTATTGTCGAGGATTAAATCTCCGGTAATCCTCATAGGTGGAGGACCAAGGATTCATCAATCGGTTGACGAACACCTCTCTGGAGAAGCAAGTTTTGGGGACTCGTTTTCGAACTTCGACACGAGGCTAGTGACTCCTACGAAGACGTGGCTCGTAGCTTGGCGAAGCTATCCCGACGCTACTCGACGTGGATATAGATAGAGACAATTCTAGCGAGAGTTGCTCCGGTTGATATCATTCTCGCTGCACGTAATACGTTAGGTATAACTAGCGTAATTTCCTTTTATTGCAAAATTTAAAACTGTGATTATGTCTACACATATTGTACTATGCATGCGTGTGGTGTGTGTGTTATAATAAATTAGATTTATTATTTTTTAATTCTTCCGTTGTGCACATGTTTACGAAACATGTTCGAACACACACTCGCCGTGGTGCCGAAAACCCAACAGACCCTAAGTTTTGACAATTTGACCATTTAATTTGATTTTGTATCTTTCTAAGGGTCTTCTCTATTTTCTCAAGTTTTGACCTCAAAACTTGATTTTCTAGCTCTAATTGCCTAATTTTTGAATTTTGATCTAATCTTTGGGCATTGTTCCATTTCTTAGGCATATGCCTACCTTTCTTAGGGTTAATGCCTAAATGGTCCTCTACCTTCTTAATGGTTTCACTAGATAGAATTTTTCTAGGGACATTAGTCCCAAATTTCTCATTATTTTTAACATTGTAACTCTTAGCCCCTAAACAATAAAATTTATTATTTTTAGTATGCTCTTTATGAAACATAGAAAGATTACTTCTAGCATGCTTTTTCTTATTACTTAAAGAATGAGCATTATTTAAATTTACCTTAGGGTTTGCCTTAGAGGCTCCCCCTACATTTGATGCCCCTTCCTTTCTCCTAGGGCATTGGATTCTATAGTGCCCTCTTTGGTGACACTTGAAGCATATCACATGCTCCTTGCTCTTAATGGTGGCAACTCCGGCATCCTTAGTCTTTTCTTGAGGTTTCGGTGTCGGTTGACTTTTCTTGACTTTCTTAGGGCACTTGCTCTTATAGTGCCCATATTTCCTACACTCAAAACACATAATATGATTTTTATTTTGAATTGATGTGCTTGAGTTACCTAGGTCAATGGTGGTCGAAATTGGTTCTTCATCTTCTCGATCGGAGGTAAATGGTTCCTCTTGAGTTGGCTTTGATATTAAAGATGACCTAGTCTCCTCCCCCTCAATCCTAGAGGTAGAGGCTTCTTGTTCCTCTTCGGATGTCGACTCCCTCTCAAACTCTAAATCCTCGCTTTCTTGTGAGGAAGATGAACTTGCTTCATCGGCTTCCTCCTCTTCTTGAGCCGATGAACATTCTTCGATTTCTTGTGATTGTTCTTTGCTTGAGGTCGATGATGATCCTTCATGAAGCTTTGCCAAGTTGCTCCAAAGCTCCTTGGCATCTTGATATTCACCTAGTCTAGACAAAACATCATTATGTATCAAATATTCTAAAAGTTTTGTTACCTTGACTTCGATTTTGAACTTTAGGCGTTGCTCTTGGGTCTACTTCTTCAACTTTATAACATTTCCCTTCTTATCCCTAGGGGGTTCAAAGCCTTCCATGACGATGAACCAATCTTCTATGTCCATCATCAAGAATGTCTCCATTCTAGCCCTCCATGCCGAAAAATCTTCTTGATCGTATGGTGGCGGTGTGTTGATGTCCCATCCTAATTTTTCTTGAAAATCCATCTTCTTGCCCTCTAGCGGTGCTCTCTTGGTTGTTAATCCGTAGAAGAGCCCCGGGCTCTGATACCAATTGTAGGAATGTTCATGACCGCTAGAGGGGGGGTGAATAGCGTATTTTCATCGTGGATGGAAATTGATCGTTTGTCTCTACAGATCGTGTTAGCGCAGCGGAAATAATAATAACACGAATACAAATAACAACAATCACAAGATCAAACACCAAGATATAACGTAGTTCGGAACCGTATGGTTCATACTCCACGGATTGGACTCTAAAAGCCCTAGTGATGCAAACACACACCACTAATCACAAATACTCCTTCTCGACAATAAGGCGGAGGTGGAGAAACCTCTTACAGTGATTACAAAAGTAATACAACAAATGCAAGCTAATACAAATATGAAATACACTACAAGTAAAGGAAAAACACTTTACAAAGAGCTTTTGATTGCTTGCTTGGTTGCTTGCTTGAGCTACAGTTGGAGAGTCGGAAATGCACTAGCAAATCGCCCCAAATAACCCTAGTAATCACTGTCAAAAATCCTCCTTCCGAGCTACTTTTATAACCTGCATTCGGGCTGAATTTTTGCCTAGCAATCAATTGATCGGGACTATCAGTCGACTGCTCCTGTAGCCGTTGTGAGACAACGACACGTGTCACGTTAGATAAGTTCCAACGGATAGACCATCAGTCGACTAATCGCTCAATCAGTCGAGTGCTCGGGCTGATCACTCGATTAGAGAGCTTTACGTCAAAACGACCATCGCCGATCGTGATCTCAGATTAGTCATTTGCTCGACTATCGATGAAGTCATTTCCACGTCGAAACCCTAGTTGACTCCCATCGATCGACCATAGTCTGATCGGTGATACACCTCAAATATGAGGTTTTAACCCAAGTACAGTGCCCCTATACTTGTTAGATCACCCTTAGCCTAGACCTAAGTCTTCTAGCCACCTCCATTAGCCTCACGCCTATCGGATCCCTCCAAGTCATTCATGACTTGTTTATCCATATGCTAGCCTTCAGATGCTTTCATCGGTTATATCATGCTAAGTTGATCTATACCGCCAAGACACATTAGACTTACGCTGCCAAGACTCTCGCTTGGACTTTACGCCACCAACCATTGGACTTAAGCCGCCAAGACTCTCGCTTAAACTTTACGCCGCTAATATTTCCCTTGGACTTCTCAATTGCCAAGACTCAAGTTTGGACTTTCCTTTGCCAACCCATGTTGAACTTTCCATGCCAAGACCCATGCTTGGACTTTTCCTTGCCAACCCATGTTGGACTTTCCATGCCAAGACTCAAACTTGGACTTTTCATGTCAAGTACACAAGACTTGGACTTTTCCCATGACAATGGTCAAACATCAAATATGATCTGGGTCAATTGTACCAACAATCTCCCCCACACATATCAGACATCAATGTCAAACGTCAAAACACTACTCGAGTCAAACTCGAGTCTAGTCAATTGTGACCTAGGCCGATTGCACCAACATTGTCATGCTAAATAGGTATACTTTGTCAGGGTACATTTGGACTTACGCTGTCAAGACACACACTTGGATTTTACACCGCCAAACATTGAACTTATGCCGCCAAGACTACCACTTGGACTTTATGTCGCCAATATCATTCCCTTGGACTTCCCTTGCCAACTCCATGTTGAACTTTCCAATTGTCAAGTACTCATAACTTAGACTTTACCATTGCCAATATCCATGCTTAGACTTTCCATGTCAAGTACTCATGACTTGAACTTTACCTTTGCCAAAACTCATGCTTGGACTTTCCATGTCATGTACTCATGATTTGGACTTTACCATTACCAAGACTCATGCTTAGACTTTCCATGACAATCATATTGTCGAACATCAAAATACTGCTCGAGTCAAACTTGAGTTCGGTCAATCGTGACCTGGACAGATTGCACAAACACACCCGACCACTAAGGTTTCTCGTTCCGAAATTCTTTTGGCGTCTTTGACCTTAGCAAAGTCTAATACATTACCTGCACACTTAGCATAACATATGAGATAACAAAATAACTTAATTTTGAATCTTTGTCATTATTAAAATCCTAGGTTCGATTATGACCCAATCGGTCTTCATGTCAGATGTCTGGTCTTCTGATTCATCTGGACTTCCTGTCTGGTGTCCGGTCTTCCTGATCTGTCAAGTCTTTTTTCTAGTATCCGATCAATACGACCTACTTGGACTTTCAATACTCATTGCCCAGTATCCGGTCTACCTGACGTACTAGAACTTTCCTATTAAGTCTGCACACTTAACACTTATATTAAAACACTAACTTTAGCTGTTATTCATACATGAAAACTAAGGAGTGATGCTTTCTGCATCAAGACACAGGATGCTCTGAAAATACACCGGGTGCTAAGTGAGGAGGGTGCTCAGCCATAAGGAGGGTGCTCGGGGAATAAGCCTTGTGGTCGTGAATATCTACCAACACTCCTAAGTACCATCATTTATCTTAAAACATTTGAATAATATATAAATTTAAATATTACCCATATTATGAAACGTCGACACTTAACCTGTTCTCTCCTCGTCGCCCAACCCATAGTCCCAACTCAATCCTCTCCATTTTCGAAAAGTATCTGCCTAGTCTTTCTTGTCAGAAGGATCGCTCGTAATATTCTAAGTCTCTTCTCCTCGTGCTTGCCCCTCTGCAACCTTTTTCTTTCTCCTGCTAGTGATCCATCTTTCTTTGTGCATACAATTATTTATTCCTCTCTCACAAATTGCCTTTTCTACATGTGTTCTTGGTGTCCTCTCACACATAGTTCGATTCTCTTCTTGAATCAGTAGTCAAATCGATTTCGTCCCGAGTTGCGACTGTATTGTAGAAATTCATAGTTGACCTAGAGCCCTTTGAGATTAGATTAGAATTGGAATTCAGTAGGTTAAATATGATAATAAAATAATAATAAAATAATATTTATTAATACAGAATTTTTTTTATAGATTTGTTCAGAAATTTTAGGATTTTTCGGGATTTAAAATAAATTTTTATAATATTTAATGGAATAAAGTGAATAGGTTTTTATAGATCCTTTAGATTAACTTTTATCGAGGAGTTAATTGAGTTAATTAAATCTAAGCCCTAAGTTTATATGCGCCCTATTCCTCTTCCACATCCCGAGCCATCTCCCGATCGCTGTCTCCTCTCTCTCTCCCCCGATCGGCCATTCCCCTCTCCGCCGCAACCCTTCCATCGCTCCTTCCTTCTCCGAGCCCAGCTTGTTGACGCCACTGCTCCTCTTCTCTCAGCCGCATCTCCTCGTGCGAGCCTAGGCGGCGACGCGGTCGCTGTCGCTCTCCCGATTCCAATCGCGTGCCACCATCCGCCGGCCATCGTTTTGTCGCCAAGGCCAAGGAGGAGCCGGACCTCGCTGAGAGCATATAGATCTACCGCCGCAACTCCTCTTCTTCATTGTCGCCCTCACCGGTGATCTCCCACCGTCGCCGCCGCTGTCTACCTCACGCGGTCGGGCTGGGATCGAGACCAGTAGCATCTCCGCAGCCTTTATTTGGACGCCAGCAGCGTCTCAGCTGCAGGATTGCCTTCGTTTTGGTCGGCGACTCAGTGATCACCGGTGATCACTTCTTGCCCAGCTCTCCACCGCAAGCAATTGCCAGCCGCCTCTCCTCTCCCTTGTGCTTCCGCCGTGATCCCTTTTCACTGGAGAAAGGGGTAAGGGGGCTGTGAATGGGGTTTTAGTTAAATTAGCTTGATTAGCTAATAGCTTAATTATGTAACGAATTAATTAGTTGGTTAATTAAGTAAAGGAACTACTTAATCAGAATCATTAAGGAAAATGATTTGATAAGTTAAATTGGATGGTTAAGTTACTTGGTAACTAACTAGTTCAATTTAATTAGTTAAGGTGATTAATAAATAGATTAATTGTAAAATGGACTAATGGATTAATACATCAATTACTAGATGTAGACAGAACTTAGTTATGTTTCGTATTCTATGTTTACAGGACTCTAATTTGGAGGTAGACTTGCAAACGTGAAGACAATCAACACGATCTACATATCAGGTGGGTAGTTCCTCCTTTGACTTATGTAGATCATTGATCTTACTATATGAAATTCGAATATGATGTTAGTTTCACTATTTTAACTCCACTTGTTATTTTACTTGAGTTTAATACTTACCTGCTTGATCTTAGAGATGATCTATTTGATGTCTATACAATCTCTTTTGTTATTTTTGTTATTTGGTATCGTTTATACCTACTAGTATTATATGCATTTCTTACACTCTTGATTATGATTATATTATCGTTGTATAGTAATGGCTATACCTGTGTAGGTGAGCATGCACTTTTTGTTCATTATCGCATTACATGCATGCTGTTCGATTATGTCTCCCCTGTGGTTGTGAGAGTCGTCAGTCGCACTGCTCACCTGCCCACTTGGGGTTGTTGTAGCAAGGTGTGCAGACAGTAACCATGCATATGCATTGTGATGTGCGTTGCACATATGAATGATATATTGCATATGCTTGTGATATGTTGTATATGTTTGAGCTATAAATGTTGCATATGTTTGTACATGGTCATATATGTCATTTGCATGTTATATGTTATTATATGTTGCTCATGTGATTATGAGCTATCTATATGTGTGATATTGTTCACACAGTGTATTTGCAGGCTATATGTTATATGTTGCTCATGTGGTTATGAACTGTACATATGTGAGATATTGTTCATGCATGTTATTTGCATGATATATGTTGTTATATGTTTCTCATCTGATTACGGTTAGGACCATTGCGGATCCTTATGTAGTTTTGTACATTATACCTGGAGGATCAGGTTGGTATATGCATTTTGGGATGATCTTACTGTTGTTTACTGATATTATCTATGAGACTATATCCTTTGATCTCCATATGTATTTAATTCATGCACTATCTTTTCTATACTCGCTGAGTATTTTACTCACTACCCCTTCTATTTTCCTCCTCCCAAGTAATAGGTAGAGGATATGGTTTGATGCTCCGAGGTCTTGTTTGTCGATCCCATCTCATATCGAGCATTTTTGGATTTTATTTCATATTGGTTCCGTATTTTGGATTTTGATTGTGTTGTCATAAAATTTGGTCTTTACTATGGATTTGGTTGTGGTATTGATTTCGATTATGTTTTCTTATTATGTCAAAGTCGTACCGGTATGTGTATTTGAGTTTTATATCTTTATACTTGTCAGTGTTATTTTATTGGTATTTGATTTGTGTGTGTTAGTGGCTATTTGGTCCTTGTATCAGTGTTACATCTTATATTGTCACAAGGGGATACCGTCCGATGGATGAACAAATATACTCTTGGGACGTGACACAGTGGCTCTAATAATTCCTTGTCTTTTATATTCTTCTTTCTTATGGTCTGAATTAGCAATGTAAATATAACATTGAATGGAGTAATATGATTGAAAAATACTCCTAATCGTGACTATCTCGTATTTTGGATTTGCATGCCATCAACGTAGATTCTTTAGATTTTTGGCATCTTATTAGCTTGGAGTTATTATCTTCGTGTTTAATTAGTGCCTGCAGATTATTTGTTGAGCATTTAGTATCTCTGTTAAGTTATTCATTCTTTCTTCTTCTTCTGCTCTTCTTAAATATTCCAGGACTGGTTGCAGATTATCAGAAGTCTATCTCCTTTTGTTTATTGTGGTCCATTGCGCACCATAAATCAATAAATCATGTCTTCTTTTAGAAATGCTATCCCTCGGAGGGCTCACAAAGAGCGAGCACAACCGTGAGTGAACTTCATTTTTCTCTTGCTCATCATCTTTTGTTTTTCATCTGCTCAGGATCCTACTAACGTTTCTTGTTGATTTGGAATAAATTGATTGGCAGTCAAGATAGAAAGAAGTTTGGACTTCTTGAGAAGCATAAGGATTATGTTGTCCGAGCACAGACATTCCACCAGAAGGAAGATACTCTGAGGGTGAGAAAAAATTGCTTTTGTTTAAGTGATTGTGTATTTGGGATCATATGTGTTGAATCTTGCAGAGACTAAGGGAGAAGGCATCTTTTAAAAATCCAGATGAATTCTACTTCAAGATGGTTAACACGAGAATGCATGGTGGGATTCATATGCCAAAGTAATGATGTGAAACTTTGACTTGAATAATTTAAGGATTTTAGTAAAATATGGCTGATAATTTGTCTTCCAGGAGTGAAGCAAACAAGTACACACCAGAGCAACTCATGCTTATGAGGACTCAAGATATTGGCTATGTTCTTCAGAAAGTTCAAAGTGAAAAGAAGGTATTCTAGAACAAAGTATGGTAAAATATTCAGTAACAGATTGATGAACACTTGTTTAATCTATTGTAGAAAATTGAAAGGCTAAGTTCTGCTCTTCACACACTAGATCATCTGCCAGGGAACAAGCATGTTTACTACGCCGAGGATAGGTAAGATTTTGGTCATTTGATATATTGATGTATTTGCCATGTCACAATGGTTTACTTGCATTGCAAAGAGTAGATTTAATCTTGGCACCAAGGTTTAAAATCTGATTTGATATCGTATCATAGATATCGTATCATCCGTGCCGATACTATTTCGGTATTTTTTTTTAAACATTAATATTAATTATTTGATGTTTTTTTAAAAATTTTAGTTAATTTTTAAAAAAGAATTTAAGATTTAATTTTACCTAAATTATAAATTCGAATTTAAAATTTTAATTAAAATATCTTTTATTTTTTAATTTTTATTTAATATATAAATTAATTAATAATTTATTTAATTAAATTTTACAGTTTAATATATATATATATATATATATATATATATATTTTAGAATTTTAGAAATTTCACGCGATCGCGATTGCGGTTTCTCACCGCGATCGCGCTGCACGATCGGGAAGTGCGATCACCTTCCCGATCGCGCCGCGCGATCGCCTCGTCGTCGTCGCCGCTGTCGCCGCCGTCGCCGCCGCCTCTGCGTCGTTGCCGCCGCCTCCTCTGCGTCGTCGCCGCCGCCTCCTTCTGGTACGGTACGTGTTTCGGTTTCGGTGATTCGTCGGAACGAAATTTTTCGGTAATTTCGTCCGAAACGGCTCGGCATTTAAAACCATGCTTGGCACAGTTATTTCGTATTAAAATTGCAATGTCGGGGGTTGCTGGGATGAGGTTGGGCGGTGGGTCCCTTGATGAAAGGGTCTCAGGTGATAGGAAAGTGGCATCCACAATCTAATATTAATGTTTACAGGGACCAAGGAGGTCTTATGTCTTTGGTTTCAAGCTGTATCTGGGTAGATTACATTAATCACCTTTTTAATGCCTCCACTAAAATTATGAATATTAGGGTTGGGTATAAGATACTAAATGGATAATTGATTTTCTTAACAATGGCAGGTAACTACTTGCTGCTTGAATTGAGTCTTAAGTTATATTTATTTAGTAATTCTATAATAACAACAACAATAATAATCAAGTCTTATTTTACCAGGTGGGATCGGCTATATGGATTATCCTGCCATTGAGCTGTATCCCCTATTATATTATCTATATTTAAATAAATTTTATTTTGTTTTATCGTTGCTAACCAAGTCTTCTTTGATCTTCCTCTTTCTTATTTGATTTAATAGTTTCATATTGCATAATTGGAGAATTTATCGGTCGTCTAAGTACATATCTGTATCATCTTAAACATGTCTTTCGAAGTTTTTCCTCAATAGACGTAACCCCAACTTTCGCTCTAATGTTTTTATTTTTTATTTTATTCATCCTCATATGTCTACATATTCATCTTAACATTCTCATTTCTAATGTTTATTCATCTGCCAAAATAATATTATAAATAAATAACATGCACCATAGTACTGTGTCTTGAATGTGTCTAGTAAGTTCCTCCATGATTAGTGTAAAAAAATAGGGTCTTACAATTGATTCTCGATGTAACTCTTTTTTTTTATAGGAAACGATTTGTTTAATCCTCCTTGCATTTTCATTTTTGTCATTGCATTCTCATACATATTTTTAATTATTTCAATATATGCTACACCAACACCGATACCGACATCTTTCTTTTCTAGAATTCTCTATATAATTTTCCTTGTGACTTGTCATAAGCTTTAGTAATTCTATGACTAGATAATTAATTCACTAAATAAAATCAATCTTACATTGTTAGGATAGGGTAGGCAATTAGTACATGTGACTGGATAATAATCTAGTCTACAGGGAAGGCATTTAGTATTTGTGACTGGATAGACTTCCTATAGCTTAGGTAACCAACCACATCAATTAGTCCAGTGGTTCAATTGAAGGAGGGGGCTTTTAAAGAATAGATATAATAATTAGATTTCACATAAAAATACAAATATGATAATACAAATAAAGAATTTAAATGGATCAAAATGACACCAAATGCAATGCATTTCTGTTCAAGATGAACATTTTTTGAGTAGGTTCCACTATAAGCTTATAAAAGGGATCTAGTTTACCATTTTTGTTCATTATACAAAAGTGGTTGTCAAAAATTAGCTTAAATCAAGCACCTAGGAGGTGGGTAAAGTGTCATGCCCCAGAAGATTATAAGGTTGCCAACCACATAACATATAATTCACATACAAATATTTATTAAAAGATCATAAATGTGATGTACTAGTAATAGAAAATTAAAATTTCAAAAATCGTCGTACAAACAAATTCTAACTATGAAAAAAATTCTAAGAGTATGAAATCGTGAAGTCTTCACATGTATAAATTACTGTGACTTCTCAAATAAATTATAGTCCTCAAGTAAAAATTTCAAAAGTTTTAGATATCTAAAAGGATGTAGAGAAACTCATCATTATTCAACAATTCATGCTTAATCATGAAATCTTCACTCATATGAGTTTCAAATTACTTTTAAAATAAATCATAAACCTCAAGTAGAACTACAAAAGTTCTTAGTGTTTACAAGGATGCAGGGAAAAAAAAATCATTTTTATTAACTGTAAATGATAAAACACACGGAAAAAAGCTAAGGGGGCATTTGGTTGGTGGAGAATTTTTAATTTTCTGTTCATTTTCTCATAAAACGAGAAAACGTGGAAAATGACGTTTGGTTGCCGTTTTTCATCTCCGTTTTCAGAAAATAAAGCAGCGTTTTTTGGAAAATTAGAAAACAAAAAAAAATCGTTTTCCGTTTTCCAGAAAATGGAAAACGAAAACGAAAACGAAAACGTAGCCAAACGCAGCCTTTCATGAATATTTACCCTATTAATCTTACATAAAAAATTTTAATGGAAGATTGATAAAGAACCCCATCTAGCGTAAAATTTTGTAGTAAAAATATCCTATTTTCTAAATTACTTGTGCATAGAGTCAAAAGGTCGACTGCCTCACTGTTCTAAAATTTGAGTGCTCAAAATTTTGCATATTATTTTGCAATCAACAGAAAAAAATCAGCGTATGACTAATATACTTATGAAAATAGAGTTCAATGAGATCAGCTAATCTCACTATCCACAACATGAATCAAATTAAAAATTCAAAGTTTAGTAGACCAAAACTTGGGATATCATATAGCCACTGAGTTTACTTTAAACTTAATAAATAAAAAATTGACTAGAACATTATTATTGTTAGATTAGCTGGCTAAGTAGCTGTATCTTTCCTTGACCTATTAATATCTCTACCTATTTGCATTAACTTTGTGAATTTACTAATATCACGATCTTTTAATATCTCTACCTATTTGCAATAACCTTGTGAATTTACTAATATCACAATGTCAATGAAGTCAGTATAAAGGTGACATATGATAATATGCATGAGAATACTGCAATACAATAAATCTTATTTGTTTTTTCAAGTTTTATCTTTTTATCATTTTTACTGTAGGCCTAATAAATACCTTAGGATATCCATGATCTGATTGATCCAATGAAGTTAAAAATGTCCATACACTAGTGGTATCACATCAAGGACCCACTCTTAGGGGATACTATAAGTCAATCAACTCCTAAGTAGGTCCATAGTCTTGACATATTCATTGAAATATTTCAATTCTTTTCTTGGAATTGGAGATGCATGATCTTCGTCAACCCAAGTAAAATTTTGCATCAAGATATGCAATTATCTATAACACCAAAACCAATTTTACCTTTGGTCTTACTTTATATTATTCTTGACTTACATAATCTAGGATCATAACTCTGACATTCTCATCAAGAGATTTCAGTCTTTTTCTCACAATTGGAGATTCACAACATCATTCAACCCATGCAAAATTTACATCACATTGTAGATTATACTA
The DNA here is from genome assembly GCA_025175895.1 of Wurfbainia villosa. Taxonomy (NCBI): domain Eukaryota; kingdom Viridiplantae; phylum Streptophyta; class Magnoliopsida; order Zingiberales; family Zingiberaceae; genus Wurfbainia; species Wurfbainia villosa. Next base: position 38,226,339 of record CM045990.1, read on the forward strand.
AGAAGGGAGCTTTGACACAACGATAAGGTTGCTGCCTTATGACCAAGAGGTTATGAGTTCAAATTCTGTAAACAACCTCTTGCAAAAAAAACAAGGTAAGACTGCGTGCACCGGATTGTAATTTTTTTTATAGATTATACTAAAGCCAATTATTACTTTGGTTTTACTTGATAATCTTCACCACCTACATAACCTCGCGACAAATGAAGTAATATGCAAATGCAATGATATATATTCTTCAATTTTTATTATGCCTGCATTACTTCTTCAGTTTGTTAACTAGGTTTGGAATTATAAGGAGCATCTGCATTAGCTATCATGTATAAAAAATCATCATCATAGCATGAATACAAAAAAAGGGCATGTAAGTTTGAGATAAAAATCATTTAAGCCAATATAAAAGATAGTTATTGGTTCTGCTTTCCTCCTTAATCCATGCTTAAGTAATTTCAAATGTGTTAACTCTAAGACAATCCTAGATTATTTCAAAATTTAATATTCAATATACTATATCTCTGAATTACATTGCTAAGAAATCTAGGAAACATCAAAAGCTCGCTCTCCCTCAATTTTCCTTAGAGAAGGGTTTAAAACCAACTCATAAGAACTCATGCTCCTCAAAACCATATGATCTTGGAACCCATGCTCCTACACCAAAGCATCACAGAAGAGTGTTTTTTGTCCTTCCCCAATGATAATGGCAGCTCAAAATTAAACAGCGTAACTCTCTACTCTATACTGATATTGACTTGTATAAATCATCAAGAATTCAACACGGATTCCACAATATTGGGTTGATTGACATGCAAGAAGAGAAAACCTTGCTCAAGAAAATTACCATATACCCTTTGAGTTAGTGGTTCGACCCACTATCCTATTTGTTTTTTTTTTGTATAAAATCCCTATTGAGCAACCACTTCTTCCATAGTCCCTTCTAGTCTACTTTTTTTTTGTCCAAGAGCCCTTCTTGACCTATCCTTGATCCCAAGGGCATTCCTTTTCAATCCTAGAAGATGCCTTTGAAATTACATGCATTAACAGTCTCCTCTCCCTTGAGCAAGATCAGCTGACTTCCCCTTTTAATTCCACTCAAACCCATGGCCCACCTTTTAGTTTCATTAACTTTTCCCTCTTCACAACTTATTACTAATCCTTACTATTACTTAATATCAAATGAATTGGTCCCTTATTAAATCCAATTTTAATGGAAAAAATCAATTAAATGCCCCATGTTTTCAAAAATATCAAAGTGCATTTTTTTTTTGAAAAATTATCAGAAGGCTCCTTGTATTTTTATAAGTCTACCTCTTCTCAATTAGAATACAAGATCAAATCTTTAGTTCAGTAACTAAAAAATTGTTTATATTTTATTAAATTTGAGTTCCAAAATTTTTAATTTCATGTAATAAAAATTCAGATTAAAAAAAATTCAAATATGAACATTTATTATAACAGTTTGAACATTTCAATTTAGTTTTTCAAAATTAAAGCACAAAAACTATTTACAAAATTTTAAATTTATAATAATATTCAAATTTATAAACATTTTATTAAAATTTATTATAAAAATTTTGAGTCATGATTTTTATAAGAGTTCATAAAAACATTTAGATTTTACAAAATAAATAATTATATATTTTTGAACTATTTGAATTGAAATCTTTTTAAAAAACAAATTTTTATTGTTCAAGGATAGAATAATCATAAGGATGCCTTTTTTTTTGATAATTTCTAAAAAAGGTGTTTCTCTATTATTTTTTTGAAAGCATGGGCATTTTCTTAATTTTTGTGCGACTTTAATTGATGATTTATTTTAAGCCAAACTATCAACAGGAGCCATATTTTGTTAGTTTAGTACCATATACACCCTAGGTTGATCTATTTAGCCAAACAATTCAATCAATAAAGACATTAATTTAAGAAATCAATTTATACACATCTTTGTTCCCACCTAGAGAAATCTCATCCTCCAAATTTACACGCCTCCACAAATAAACAAATGGGGATAGATGATGCATACATCTGTGCATTTTCTAGTGGTTTCTTGACTAGAATGATTCTCCTACCTAAGCATTATCAACATGATCACTTATTCCTTGAATGAATGCTTCGCGTGGCCACTGATTTTTAATATATCATTTTTGCAAACTGCATCAGGTCAGAATTATATTGCATGATGTAAAAGAAAGTCTATTGATTAGTATGAAAACATGGAAGATATTACATACATATGTTAAAATTTGTAATTAGAGAGGTAGATGCTTGTACTCACTACTAGATCCAACCTAGGGTGTGAAAATTCTTGCATATTTAATACTAAACTCAAGTTCTCATGAAAATATAACGGTGGTCCTTTTGAGACATTCAGGTCAGACTTTGCAATATGTTCTAGAATATGTTCCTTCCAGAGAACGACGTAGTATTATAGATCCATATAAACAACTTAATGCGACCCTTCTTCCTTTTTTTGAGTTTGGGATTAGCCAAGCTATAGTAGAGTTTATTCACCATTAGCGGAGTTGAGAATAATAAGTGATAAATATTTTTCTTTTAGCGTATAAAGTTTATACAAGTGAAGAGGTAATATTTAGCCATCTTGAATCATCAATTTTTTTTTACGAGTTTGTTGGTATGTTGGTTTTTGAAGCACTTATTCTAGATTACTCATACATTGCAATCATGTTATTAATAAATGGTGAATGCTATAAAGTATGAAAATATAAGTGGTGATTCAATTTGGCGAGTCAAAATTTATACATGTCAAAATTAAAATTTAACAAGCTTGTATTTATTGTTGAGTGTTTTTGTATGTTGATTTTTGAAGTACTTATTATGTATTATTGGTATGGTCACGATTAGGATTGTATGAGAATATCTACATGTGGGTTTTATTTTATATGGTTGATGACCTTGTATTATTTTGAGGTATATATTTAAGAAGTTCCATTGGTACACGATGATGTAAGTGAGGTGTCCTAAGATAATCGCCGTAGAAGTTATTAATAAAATTCACTATTTGAGTATATATTATCTATGTATTTGATTGGATTTAAACTCATATAATGAAGTTCACAATACGATGCATAGCATGAGAGAAATTGTGATTGGATCACAGTTAGTGGATATCTCATCATGTGTAAATATGCAAGTATTGAAACTATCCCTGGTTTATGAATTGTTGAGATTGGATATCATCAATTCTGTGAGACTAGCACATGTTATGCTTCTTGGTTTATCCAAGCATTTGATACTCATTGAATGGAAGCATAGGGATGTTGAGAGTGAACATATGGATGCTAGTTATGACAATTAGTTCATTGGAGTGACCTGCTATGAGACTTCATATAGTTCTATATGTCGTTGAAGATCTTATTGCAACTCGAAGATGTTTGAATAACCCACAGAGGATTCACCACTCCTGATAAAGGAGATGTATACCCTAAGCCTCTTGTCAGGATTGTTATTCAGAAGTCTTTGGCCAGAGGAAACATGTTAAGAAGATGGTTTTCTTGGGAACATGTAGGAGTAACTTGAATCCACAGGACAAGGAAATTAACTTGGGCTAGGTGTGACATTGTCAACCTAGTGGGGACGAACACATAGACCATGTCTTGAACCAAGTGAGTATAAAATGAGTGAAAGGAACAAGGCACGAACAACTGTAGCTGTTAAAGGGTTCATAAATGTTTTGGAGTCGATTTAGACTTTCCGGTCAATTGGGAGTCATGATACACTGCTTGTTATCACTCATGATCTATTCATAATTAAGAGGTTAATTATGAATGAACAACATAATCGAGAATCTATTGGGTCACACGTACTACGGGTGATCTCGAGATGTAAAACAAGTCTGAGAATGAGATTCTCGATGAGAGAGGATATATTTGGTTGGACCAGGCCAAGAGGGTGCGAAATGGAGGCAATGGAACCTCCTATGGCCTTGTCGGACTTAGCACGACCATATCGCATCTAAACGAACTAAAATGGATCATACATAGCCTCATACGGCCGTGCCTAACCAGGCAAGGCCGTGCTTGGCTCTGGTAAAAAATGATCAAAGCTTGGGCTGTGCTTAGAAGGACACACGATTGGTCGTGTGTCCTGGCACGATCGTGCCTTTGGCATGGCTGGCCATGTGTAAGATACACGACCATGTCACGGCTCCATCGTTTTTGGAGATTTCTCTTATAGAAATTTTCTGGGTTGTTCTTACCTTAATTATGGGATAATTATGGTAAGATAGGTTCCGTTTAAGTCTCTTAAGATGCCCTAATCAAGAGATCTATAAATAAATCCCTTGATAATCTTGGGAAGAGGTGTTATAATCTTTTATGTTTTCTTCCTTAGTAGCTGTCTTCCTCTCTCTTCTTCTCTTGTCTCCGCCGGTTGGCTAGCACCAATCGAAGACAAAGGCTTGTTGCTCTAGGAGTTGTCTCAGGTGATCCCGACGTGGATACTGATAGAGGCAAGACTCGTTGGTTTTCCTTGTCGTTTCGACATATTCGAAAGAATTTCGAAGGCATAACTTCTTCTTTTGTGTATTTACATGTGATTATGTCAAAGCAAGTATTCCTGACCCCCAGGGGATGTCTGGGATATAATAAAAATTGTTTTATTCGTTTTATTCCGCTGCGCATTATTTCGGAATCTTCAACAAGTGGTATAAGAGCCACCTTGTTTATTTGACATAGATCACATGTTGTAGGAGAATATTTAAAGCATGTTGATGTTTTAATATACCTGTGTGATGTTTTTCTATATGATAGATTAAAGTATGTATGATTTTATATATAGGATATGTTTGTAACCGAAAAGAAAATACCGAGGATGCGCTTGGAAACACCGAAGGTGTTGGCCGCATTATTAGAGCTCAAGCATAGACTAGCCATGCATTGGGAAATAGGTTGCACGGTTAGCATATGTAATTCCTAAAACGGTATGTGCGTCAATTGTTTGACTCATGTTTACATCGGGAAATTTATTTCCTAATGTGATTTTGATTTTTCCATATTTAGGTTTATTTCCTATTATAGATGTGACATCGAATAACCTGAAATCCCTCGTGCAAATATTAGGGCTAACACCTTCCATTAATATGGTTGAACCAGAGTTCTTTTTCGTGTTTGGGTTGTTGGACTCTCTCCAAGCTTGGTATGACATCGAGCATGTTCAATTCATATGAGATTCGATATTTATTTTAAATGGTAAGGACCAGAGGTCAATTTCAAGTTTGGGTTGTTGGACTCTCTCCAAGCCTGACTTGTAAATTGGATGTGTTTAAACCATTTAAATTCGATCTCACGATTAATGAGTCGGCCCTAACTGAAAGTATTGATTTGTTGGACTCTCTTCAAGGTCAATGTGGACAGAGGTGCAATTAGGTGATATGCATTGGATGTATATATGTTAATGAGATAACAATCTAATGTATATATGAACATTCAATTAGTTGATAGCGTAAAGTAATAGTTATATATTTGATATATAATGGGTACTGTTGATACATAACATTATGACTATGAATGGTTTGTTGGACGTTGTCCAAGATTGTTCTTAGTCATAATAGATATCAACCCACTAGGAGATAACCTACCATCTCTCGAATTCAAAGTGAGAGCTATTGAATTTGATAAAAATAGTAGGAGTTTCTTGTTAATGTAAATTGTTTGCATTACTATAAATTCATTTATCTTATACACCCTTTTTTTTATGTCTAGGTACTAATTAGAATATGTTAGACCTCCATTAACTTATGTTCTATTTTGGACAACAACAAATTTGGCTGGGCCAAACTTTTTGGACTGGCTTCGTAATATGAGAATTGTTCTCGAGGTTGAAAAGCTAGCTTATGTCCTTGAAGAGGTTCTTCCCCAACCTCCTGCAGACCATGGATATGGTGACTAAAAATTGCCTTACCAGAAACATGTTGCTGATTCTGAGATGACGAGTTGCATTATACTAGCGTCGATGTCTCCTGAGTTGCAGAAGCAACATGAGCGTATGAATGCTAATATAATTGTCTTCCATCTTCGAGAGTAGTTCGATGAGCAGGTGCGATTTGAAAGGTTCGAGGTCACCCAACTTCTCTTTCAATCAAAGATGCAGGAGGGTTCATCTGCAGTGCAGTGTGCACTGTGGATGAATGACTATATTGAGCGATTGGGATCACTAGGGTTTTTCATAGACCATGAATTAAGTATTGGCTTAAATCTTTACAATCTGATGGGTAGCTATTCACAATTTGTGATGAACTATCGGATGAATAAGATTGAGTCCACTATTCTTGAATTGATCAATATGCTCAAAACAATGGAGCCATCTTTTGCTAAAGAACAGAAGGCAGTGATGTTGGTTGACTCCTCAAAGAAAGGTTCTAAGAGGAAGTCAAAAATGAAAGCCAAAAGGAAGAAAAAGGCAAAGAAAGAAGAATTAACTCCCCAAGGGCACCTGCCATCATTGTGGCAAGGATGAGCATTAGAAGAGAAACTGTAAGCAGTATCTGGAGTCACTGAAGCAGAAAAAAGCATCTGATGCCAAATCTACTTTAGGTATATTTGTTATTGAATGTCATTCTGTTTCTTCTAACACTTGGATATTGAATACCGAGTGTGACTCACATATATGTAATGACATACAGGGGCTTAAGAACAGAAGAAGATTGATTAAGGGAGAAGCAGATTTAAGTGTTGGCAATGGAGCAAAAGTTGTTGTTGTAGCCAAGAGAACTTATATGTTGCGACTTCCTACGGGACTAGTTTTAGAGTTGGATGATTATTTTTATATTCCTGCATTAATAAAGAAATTGTTTCTATTTCATATTTGAATAAAAAAGGTTATCATTTGACGTTTAGTTATAATTGTTGTTACATTACGTTAAATGGTGTTCTTTATGCTACAGGAATGTTAAATAATGAAATCTACACGTTAGATACATCTAACGAGATATTCAATATCGAATCAAATAGCAAACATGCTAAGTTAGATAATGAATTAATCTCGCAATTATGACATTGTCGTCTTGGCCATATAAGCAATGAATGCATATCCAAACTAGATAAGCTCGACATTTTGGGGTCTTATGAATCAGATTCATTAGACACGTGTTTTATGCTTAAAAGAAAAAATGACTAAGTTACCTTTTAGTAGAAAAGGTGAACGAGCTATTGAGGTATTAGGCCTTATACATACTGATGTATGTGGATGAAACCTTTTCACCACCCATATCATTGACGATAGGCCTTATACATATTGATGTATGAGTTTTCAAGAAGAAACTGTATACATATGGGATAAGGCCTTATACATACTGATGTATGGGTTTTCAAGAAGAAAACTGATTCATAACGCCTTATACTTTGACTTCTTTGTAGCCATCTCCATAGGAGGTGTAACTCCGGGATAATTGGGTATAAGTCAAAGTGATCGAAAGTGTTTGAATAGCCTATAGAGGATTCACCACTCCTGATAAAGGAGATGTATACCCTAGGCCTCTTGTTAGGATTGTTATTCAGAAGTCTCTGTCCAGAGGAAACATGTTAAGAAGATGGTCTTCTTGGGAACATGTAGGAGTAACTTGAATCTACAGGACAAGGAAACTAACTTGGGCTAGGTGTGACGTAGTCAGCCTAGTGGAGACGAACACATAGACCATGTCCTGAACAAAGTGGATATAGGATGAGTGAAAGGAACAAGACACGAACAACTGTAGTTAAAGGGTTCAGAAATGTTGTGGAGTCGATTTAGACTTTTCGGTCAATTGGGGGTCATGATGCACTGTTAGGTGTCACTCATGATCTATTCATAATTAAGGGGTTAATTATAAATGGACAACATAACCGGGAATCTATTGGGTCACACAAACTACGGATGATCTCGAGATGTAAAACAAGTCTGAGAATGAGATTCTCGATGAGAGAGAATATATCTGGTTGGACCAGGCCAAGAGGGTGCCAAACGGAGGCTATGGAACCTCCTATGGTATTGTCGGACTTAGCACGACCATATCACAACTAAACGAACTCAAACGAACTATACAAAGCCTCACACGACCATGCTTAACCAGGCATGGCGTGTAACTCGCCAAAACGCCAAAGCATCGGGTTTGTGCGAGAAGGACACACGATAGTGGTCGTGTGTCCTAACGCACGCCGCGTGCCTTTGTCATCACTGTGGTGTAAGACACTGATGCCGTGTCATTAGCTCGCCGTTTTTGGAGATTTCTTTTATGGAAATTTCCTGAGTTCTTACCTTTATTATGAGATAATTATGGTAATATGGGTTCCATTTAAGCCTCCTAAGATGTTCTAATCAAGAGATTTATAAATAGATCCCTTGATAATCTTTGATAGAGGTGTTCTAATCTCTTGAGTTTTCTTCCTTGATAGCTGTCTTTCTCTCTCTTCTTCTCTTGTCTCCGTCGGTTGGCTAGCACCAATCGGAGACAAAGGCTTGTTGTCCTAGGGGTGTGTTTGGTTCAAGTTATAATATATAACCTTGGTAATGATAATCACATTACTAAGGTTACGGGGAATGACACATTACCAAATATTGTTTGGTTCAATACGAAGTAATGTAACCAAAACTTATTTGTTTGGAAGTTTTAAAGTATCACATAATTTAATATTTTACTATATTATTCACGTCGGTCGTCGATCTTAGTCGGTCCGGCCGTGGCGGCCGCTTCGTCGCCGCGTGGCCAATGGCCGCTCGTTCCACTATCGCTCGGGCCGGCCGGCGTCGGCCGGCGGCCAAACGATCGATGATCGACAATCGCCGGCGATGCCGATGGCGTCGCGATCGGGCGGCGCCGGCTGCGGCGACAGCCAGATCGGTAGTGGCGGCGACCGGCGGAGCGGTCGACAACGGAGACGGTCGACAACGCGATGGCGGCGGCGGCAGGTCGGCAAACGGCGACGATCGGCGGTGGTCCGATGGCCGGCGGTGGTCGATCGACAATCGGCTAGATTGTTATTTGATAAATTGACAAGGATAGTTTTTTCCTAAATGATAAAAATCAAAGGGTATTTTTGAAAAAAAAATCCATAACCAAGGGAATCAAGAAAAACCAAGTTTCTTGGAGGTTTTTCAATTCCCCCATGTATAATTCTTTTGCTGACGTGACATGATGTGTTGGGCATCCATCATGACTTAGTAATCATTCAAATCCTAAACCAAACAAGGTTTTTATTGATAACCTTGAATGGATAACCAAGGTTATGGAGAATAACCCCGAACCAAACGCACTCTAGGGGTTGTCTCAGGTGATCCCGACGTGGATACTGATAGAGATAAGGTTCGTTGGTCTTGTTTGTGGTTTCGACAAATTCGAAAGAATCTCGAAGGTATAACTTCTCTTTCTCTTTTTGTGTGTTTACATGTGATTATGTCAAAGTATGTATTCCTGGCCCAGGGGTTGTCTGGGATGTAATAAAAATTATTTTATTCACTTTATTCCGCTCCACATTATCCCGGAATCTCTAACATGTGAATCAAAGGGAAAGGTTGTTTACCTCCATTATTAGTTGGATAAAGCTTGGACACCTGGATTATTAAAAAAAAAAATCCCATTGGTATATGAGCCATTAGCTAGTGCAATGCATGGGTATTTTTAAAAGAATTATTTTTAAGCTAATTTTAAATTTTAAACTTGTAATTATCTTCAAATATAAAATTTAGCTTTGTTTTAAATTTGTAATTATCTTGTAATTTTTGATATCTTTATTTCTATCAAATATCAATTCATAAAAATAATAAAATTCTAAATTTAGAACTTTTAAAAAATTTCAATTTATTAATATCTTGAAACTATTAATACCTTTAATTTATAAAACTATTAATATCTTCATTTTTCTTAAATTTATGTATATATACATATATATATTTGATTTGTAACTATCTTCAAATTATTGTATCTTTGAGTTTACTAATATTGATTTATTAAAAAAAATACTTTTACAAATTTTATTAAGGAAATAATATTATACAAAAATTTAATTTAAAATTTCATTAAATAGGTTTTTTATTTAATAATAATTTGTATTCTTGGTCATAAGTTAATCTTAATTATTTATGAAATAATTTGCGATAATCTCTAATCAAATTTTATAATTTACTTAAAATGGGATTTTTAAATCTACCGTCTATATTTTTTTTTAAAAAATATTTATTTAATTATTTTAGATAAAACATTAAAAATTTCTTTCCAATTTTAGATATTTTTTTAAAAATATCAACAATATATGACCTGACCATGCAAATGTTAGTCAGTAATTTTAATTTATTAAAGTTTAATGATGCCTTAAAACAATACATTTGCTTGATTTTAAAAAATTATTTTTAAGATGTAAATTTGTTTCTTAAAAATGTTGTTTTGAAAAAAATATTTGTATTTTAACAATTAGAGAGCATGCAATTTATAAAGTTTGTATATGATTTGACCAAAAGCATATTACTTAGTCGCTTAATATTAATGCATGCGAGGAATGTGAATGAGCAATTTTAATTCTGTGTTAATTTTGTCTTTACTTGATGTAAAGGGCATATTTGTATGTTTCAATGTCTTAGATACTAAATTTTATTTATTATGATGGTAACTAACATCTTGCCATGTAACACTAGCGATGTTCGTGTGTTTCCTTTGGCTAATGTTCTGCTTTTGGTCATTGTATGACAGGGAAGAAGTCAAAGAAATACAATCAAGATCACTGCAAAAGAGAAATTCAGTTGCTTCTCTAAATTTTCCTAGGCGCATTGTTAAGTAAGTTTTATTTATTTATTTTCCAGGAAACTGTGTTCTTGGTTTGGGTATTATTAACATCTAGAGATTCTTTTGATGGAGTTGGTTAGAATATTGCCAAATACAAATAAACTACCTGATACCTTTAAGAGGGATCTAGTCGGTTGGCTTTGTATGGTTGACAAGTTAAACCACATCCTCAAGTACGATGCAAATATTTAGTTGTAGTCTAGATTGGAAGTTCAGCGCTTATCATAGTCATCTTAGCTTGGCTTACTTGTTTAATCTAAGTCCAGACTTAGCTTTGGTAACAGGAAGTTTCTGGAATGAAACAAACTGAAATTTAAATTTGATGAGGAATCTAGTATAACTTCTTGTTCATCCTCTTAATTCTTAGATACTAACATAATTCTGCTTAGCGGACGACACCACATGCAAAATTAACTTGTTATTTAGCTTAATCAACATCCTAGTATAACTTGTTGAACCCAGCTTGAAATTAGTAGGTTTGGTAGAAAATTTTTATCAGCTATTTTTTGAAATTTTAGTTCCATTAGAAAAGCCAAACCTTCCATTGAAAAGCCAAAAAGTCAGGATAGATTTAGTAATCAATCTTATTAATATTGACTCATTCTATGTTTGATATCTCTACAAAAATATACTTCTGGAGTAGCTTATGTCTGACAAAACTTTGCTGGTCTCTTTAGTCGTTTGTAATTTCCATTATTTTATGAATTAATTCCCATAGAGTACATAGTACGTGTCTTTTCAGTAAGCATAGTCTGTCACATCATTATTTTTTGTTTGCTAACATTAAAATAGTGAGATAAATGCAATTGATTTTGAAAGACATTATAGTTTACCACCTTGTAATCTTCATCCTATTGGCAGTGTATTTGTCCAAATGAAAATTAAATTCTTTGCTTTTGAATAATATACATTTTTTTTTCTGAAGTTCAAGTTTGTGCATCTCTTTCTAGGGAAACTACTATTTCTTACAAAGAGTTGGAAGCAAGGAAAACAAGGGTTCAAGAACTGGAAAAGATATACTCAGACATGGCTTTGCAAAAAGAATTGCAGGTTAGTTATCTATTATTATCCTCTTTGAAAAGAACTTTTTATTATAATTGATTGCTGAAGGGCCAATAGGCTTCAGCAGCGTCTTCAATGACTAGTCTATGGAGGCTCAAGCATTATGCTTATAGTGTTGGGGTTGCGTGAGCCATCCCAGTCATTGCTCCGATGACTTATCAATAGCAACTGATTTACTCTACAAGGATTATATTTGTTTAGCTTCACTACCTTAATCTTCCCAAGTTCTTAAGTTTGTTGATGATTATCTTCCGTGTTGATCTTATTCCGCATAAAGTATTTGGAATAACTAATCCTTTGTCCATGCAACAGAAATCTGGGAAAAAACGCAAACTTCGTAAAGATGAAATTGTGCAGCTGACAAATCGACCTGTTTACAGGTGGCGTGCAGTAAGAAAACGTTAAGAGATCAGTCTTAAGGAGGCCCCTAGATTAACTAGATGATGTCTCTTATGAAAGTAGTTATTTGTTTGAGAAAAAGATTGAACTGAAAAGAAATATTTTCTTGGCTGAAATTATGTTCTTCTAGAAATTAGTATTGCCTTTTCTTTCGTGCAATTGTATGACTAAATCATTTACTTATGTGAAGTGGCATTTTTAGATTTTCATTTGGTTTTGGAACAGTTCCAATTATTATCCTCTTTTCGCTGATTTCAATTTTGTTATTTTCTACATCGAGCGGAAGGAAATACCAAGATCATCAATGGTTTATTGACTCTTGAGTTTTGCTGTCCAGTACTGTGACACTGCAGTATCAGTTGGTACCCTGATGAAGCAGTGAGTTTGATGAGATGCAATATGCAAGTCATTGGTTGTAGGTTTATTTAATTTTGAGATGATGTTAGTCTTTGGTTATCTGTCATTGTTGTAATCTAAGTTATAGTCTGATGTGATTATGCATCTTATGCATGTTTTAAAAATATGCTAAGAAACATATTGATTATTGTCAAACCTGGAATAATTTTGTTCATGTTTGAATTATCTTCTAAGCTTCTTCTTGCACTTTATGTAATTGGATATAGATATGTCCAGATATTTTATCCAACTCATTATTATGGTCTTTCGGTATTATTGATTGATTATAGTCGTTTTGTTGAAACTAGGATTGTTGGCTTGGTTGCGCGTTGTTTTGTGAAAACTGAAGCCATTCCCCTAGTGTTGCAAGAAGTTCCTTATCTTGTTCTCTGATTATTAGCATGAACAAGAAAATGATTGGCTTAAGTGTTAATGTCAAGGATCGACCACCCTATGTGTTGTGATGGTTTTTTTTGCCTTCACTTGTCATTGGTGGATGTGAAAAGTTATGATAAAAAAGTGAATTATCGAAGTTTTCTATTGATAGATGGTTAGATTTGTTCTGGCGTTTCTTATTCTTCCTATAATGTAAGTGGATCTTTTTTAAAATAAATTTTGAGATTGGCTATGGTGGTGGTAAATGTTATTAAGGTACTCAAATACAAACTCTGGAGCATGTGGCTATGATGGATTCTTAAATACAAAGTTATTGATGCATGCTGCAGAGTTCACCAAGGAAAGAGATCCAATGAACTTTGTGGCTATCCCTTTATTTGTATAAACAAGCTGTGAATTTGACTTTGATGTGCCCTTTTTTTGTTTTTTGTCAATGTGCTGATAATATGGCTTCACGGTTGCTTACCCGCTGCCATTTATTAAATTTTATTGTGATATTTTGACATACATGGTTGCAATGCAGTTTTTCATTGATAATCCTTGTGCACTATTGCTCAGGCTTTATGTTGAATTTTAGCATCGTATTATCTGTGCTTCGTATATCCTGTGTCGGTTTGAGAACTCTGCTAATGCCAGACTTTTTTTTTTTTTTCCAATACCAAACTTTGGTATATCATCACTACGATGCACGCTAACATGGTAATGGGGCACATTTATGCTGGATTTGATTATAATAAATGGGAATTTTTGTTGATCAGTCGATTAATAACCTAAAACAGTTGACTAGACTAAAGCTATTGTGTCAATTTTTAAAAAATTACCAAAAATTCTAAATTTACCAAATCTATTCTTACTATTTTGTAAAAATGTAAAGGTATCCCTGGACAACTATGTGAAAATTATCAGAAATTCTAAATTTACCAAAGCTATTATAACTATTTTGTGAAATGTAAAGGTATCCCTAGACAACTATGTGATCATGCAAATGCTACTTAATAGCTAAAATACCAAGTTAAGTCTATTGGTGCAATCGATCCAAGTCACAATTGATTATATTTGAGTTTGACTTGAGTAATATTTTGATGTTCGATAAAACGATTAGCATTGTGATTGTCATGGGAAGTCCAAGAATGATTTTGACATTTGAGAAGTCCAAGTCATGTGTACTTGACAATGAAAAGTCCAAGTTATGGATACTTGACAATTGAAAAGTCCAAACAGGGGTCTTGACATGGAAAGTCCAAGTATAGGTCTTGGCAAAAGAAAAGTCCAAGTTATGAGTACTTGACAAGGAAAGTTCAAAGGTATAATCTTGGCAGCATAAGTCCAAACTGTAGTCTTGACGGCGTAAAGTCCAAGTGAACTTTGGCGGTGAAAGTCCAAGTATGAATACTTGACACTTGGGAAGTCCAAGAGTGTGATATTAGCGGCGTAAAATCCAAGTCGTAGTCTTGGCGGTATAAGTCCAATATTTGACGGCGTAAAGTCCAAGAGTTTGCCTTGGCGGTATAAGTCCAAATGTACCTTGGCAAAGTAGACTTGGTTAGTATGACAATAGCCGGTGGAAGCACCTGAAAGCTAGCATATAGATGAATAAGTCATGGATGACTTGGAGGGATCCAATAGGCGTGAGACTGATGGAGGTGGCTAGAAGGTCTAAGCTAAGGGTGATCTATTGTATGAAGGGATCATACTTAGTTAAATCTCATGTTTGAGGTTTATCAATCGACAGGGGTTATGAATCAGTCGACTGGCCGAGTGTTTGACACTTGATAGCCTAGTTAACTTGGATCAGTCGACTGAGATTATGACTAGTTGACTGGTCAAGGAGTCGACTGAGATTCGACTGCTGATGTGTGGCTTTGCCAGTCGACTACTAGAGTTTAGCAGTCGACTGGTTCACAACAGTTGACTTCTAGGGTTGGCAGTCGACTAATTTAAGTGGACACAAGCACAAAAGCTTTGGTAGTCGATTGATCAGTCGACTGTCGGGACAACAGTCGACTGTTAGTGTATTCGTTGGACTTTTTTCCAGCATGGATTGAGTCGTTGTGAGACAACGACACTACGACAGTCGACTGGGACCTTTTGGCAGTCGACTGCTAGGCGCGAAATCAATCCGATGCAAGTTATAAAAGGAGCTTGAGATGGAGGATTTTGCATCAATTTTTGGAGAGATTTTAAAGGAGAGTTACTGCTGCATTTCCGATCTTCAAGAACAATCCAAAGCAAGCAATAAGCAAGACAATCAAAGTACTCTCTTGTAAAGTTTTTCTTTGCATTTCATTTGTATTATTGTAGTTGATTGTATCTTGTTGTTGTATTACTTTTGTAATCATTTGTAAGAGGTTTCTCTATCTCCGAAGTATTTTCCGAGAAGGAGAACTTCATTAGTATTGGTGTGTATAACTAGAGCTCACTTGAGCTCGACCCGTGGAGTAGGAACCTAAATTCTGAATCACGTTATATGCTTGTGTATTCTTTTCATGCATTTATATTTGTTGTATATTCCGTTGCGTATTAATATCAATGTAGACAAGCAATCGAATGAACGTGATCGAATTCCAAGTAACGAAGCGAATCGCTATTCACCCTCCTCTATCGACCCCAATCGATCTCTAACAAAGTCGACAATTTTAGGATTCTCTAAAGGTTAATAATTGATTTTGACACTTCAAATAAATTAGGGTCAATTGAATTAACTAATTATCTCTTCGCAATAAATTTTATCCAAACCTTCCTAATTTTGGATTGACCACTGGTAGTTTAACTTTGAAATTCATTCATGGTCTCCCATATCCTTATTCTTTTTTGTTAGAATTTGGCTTCAACTTTCAATGGTCATATTCAAATAATTTGAAATTTCTTCTTGGGTCATTAGTTTTTACCTATTCTTTATTTCTATATTTTTGGTCTTTAATTTTTCATAATCAACCTTAGGGGATGAGTTTTATAATTTTTCTTCTAGTATGCTTACTTATTTTTTAAATGCAAATTCTTTCTTCTAGCTTTGCTATAGAGATTTGGATGATGATTATTATATGACCAAAATAATAATAATGGGGGAGATAATATTTAGAAATAGAGTAAAATGCAATAGAAAATATGAGAATCTATTGGATCACACACAATATGGGTAATCTCGAGGTATAAAATAAATTTGAGAATGATATTCTTAATGAGAGAGATCATATCTGGTTAGACCAGATCAAGATGGTGCGAAACATAGGCTATGAAATCTCCTATGACCACGCCGAGGCTTGGCATGATCATATCACACTTAAACAAAGTTAAACGGATCATAGAGAGCCTCATACGGTCGTGCCTAACCAGACACAAATCGTGTTTAGTTCTGGTCGAAAATAATCAAAATCAGAGTTGTGCCTAGTAGGACACATGGCTAGCCTTGTGTCCAATCACGGCTAGCCATGTGTAGGACACACGACCGTATTGCGGGCCATCGATTTTTAGTGAGTTCTTGAAGGGAAATTTTTTTAGGTTATTCTTATCGAAATTATGGAATAATTATGGTAAGATGAGTTTTGTTTAAACCTCCTAAGATGCCTTAATCAAGAGATCTATGAATAGATCCCTTGATATTCTTTGAGAAAATCTTAGTTTTTCCTTAGTAGCCATCTTTTCTTCCTCTCTCTCCCTTTCTCGTCTCCGCCGATTGGCTAGCACCAATTGGAGACGAAGGCTTGTTGCTCAAGGAGTTGTCTCAGGTGATCTCGATGTGGATACCGATAGAGGCAAGGCTTGTGACCTTTGCTATTGGTTTCTACGGATTCAAAAGAATACCGAAGGTATAATTCTTCTCCTTTTATTATTGCATGTGTTTATGTCAAATCAAGAATTCTTGGCCCCTAGGGGATGTCTGAGATGAAATAAAATTGTTTTATTCTCTTTGCTTATGCTGTGCATGATCCCATGACGTCCAACACTATACCCATTTGATTCAGAACATGATGTATGTGCTCGTTCTCACTAGGACGATTACGTCACACCTAGCCCATGTTAGTTTTCTTGTCATATAGATTCAAGTTACTCCCTAAATGTATCTAAGAAGATCATTCTTCTTGACATGTGTGTTTTGACCAAAAACTTTTGAGTAACAATCCTGACAAGATGCATAGGGAATATATCTTCTTTAATAGAAGTGGTGAATCGTCTTTGGTCTATTCATACATCTATGATCATTTTGACTAATACTCAATCAACCCAAAATGACACCTCCTATGAAGATGGTTGCGAAGCTATCAAATGTAGGATTGAGAAAGATGCTAGAGGGGGGATGAGATGAATAGCGTATTTAAAATCTTTTGTTAAATATGAGTTAAACGCATCGGAAAATACAATTAAAAGTAAAAAACACAAACACACTTTGTTTTTACTTGGTTCACAGTCAAATGATTGATAGTCCAAGGCCATGCGATCCTTGATCGCCTACGAAGGGCAATTCACTAAAACTCTCTTTTTCGTTGGAGGTAAGAGATACGAAGCAATTAAAATAAATGTAGAGGAGAAGGTAACATGCCTACCTCTCCTCTTAGCAAGTAATAAACAAAAAGAAACAATACCGACTTCTAAGATGAAATGAAGGATGTTCGGTTAGAGTTACAACGTCGTTGCATGGCGATTAGAACTTTAGATTGATGGAACACTTTGGGAGCCTTTCAATTGATGAATAAGGGGTGCCTCATCCCTTCTTTTATAGCGTTCCAAACCCTAACACGTTGAGATCTAGATCTAGATCAAACCTTATCCTTATCCCTAACATTGTGGCTCTTATCTTGACTTTGCTTCAATGTGTCCACGTTCATTAACAGTTGATTGATGGTGATCAAGTCGATTGCTATTTCCTCCTAGTCGACTAATGCTTGAGTAGTTACCTGCATCACATGGTTAGCACAAGAAATATATAATGACATGAAGTGTGACAATTCTAGACTGTTTGATCTCGATTTCGGCCTTCCTCCGGAAGCCTTAGTTGGATCGTCGCCTATGGTTATCCTCGTACTGAGAACGCAACTTGTCTTCTCCACACAAGGTTCTTACCTTGCTTACCTTTGGTCCTTCTGACCTGTCGCTTAGCTTCCAGTCACTCGACCACCGAGGTTTCTCATCTCGAGATTCTTTTGGTATCTTTGACCTTAGAAAAGTCTAACACATTACCTACACACTCAACATATCATATGAGATAACAAAATAACTTAACTTTGAATCTTTGTCATTATCAAAACTTAGGTTCAATTATCTAGTACCCCTGCACTAACAATCTCTCTCTTTTTGATCTATGACAACATAATTCAAAGTTAAGAAAAATAAGTGCATAACTTAAGTGCATAGCTAAACACAACTCCCCCTTAACTAAAATCCCCCTTAATTCGTGGTGACAGAGTAATAGTATATTTGAATTGACTTTAAATTATCACTTTTACCTCTTCCCCTTTGGCATATATCAAAAAGCAATATATATTTTTTTAAAAACTTATATTGAATGTTTAACTTGGAAATTTAGAGTTGTAAGAGCATTTTCAAGCTGTAAAATATCGAGACAACTTTAAATTTTTTGAAATAACAATGATAAGTTCATTTTCAAATGCCCAAAATGATAAAATATGAAGTAGTAAACACTTTTATGAATCCAAGCATGTGTCCTTTACTTTAGAAAAAAAACATCTATACTTTGAAGTTAATTTTGACTTATCAATTTAAGTCCTGAGAATCGTATACCAACTTAGAAGTAACTAGAGGTGTAGGATCAATTTAAGTTTTTCTTTTCCCTCTGCACAAACAATGATTTTGAAAAGATTACATACTTAATATGTAGTAAGTTTTTTTTCTTTTTTATATAGATTATCAAAAATTAAGCATACCAACACAACAATCATGAATATTAATAACTACTACAAGCAAAAAATTAATAACTAGTTTTTAAGAAAATATTTATTTATTAATTTTTAAGGCACTTAAAAAAATTATGTTATTTTTATTTTAATTGTTCCTAACATCTCACCCATTTTATGTGTCTCAAAGCATGTAACTTTATGTGTTTTGTGAGATGACTTTCAATTTTGCTTAGTTAAATTTTAATGACTTGAAAATTAATTAACCTTGGGTTAGATTCAGATTTAACCTTTAGTTAGTTAAGTGAACATTTCGAAAGAGGGTTTTCAGGTCATGGCGAGGCACAGAGGCCTTCTTTAATCGAATCAATGATCACTTCCTTATACAAAGCAAACTTAAGAAATTATACACTTAATTTACTTCAGGGTTAAATCCTGATCTAACAAGTTTAGGATGTGGTGAGATAACTTCAGTCAGTTCCACGTAGCCAAGTGCACCAAGCTAGATACTTTTTATCTAACCTGGATACACATAACTTCGTTTCCCTAATGTACTATCATCTCACCGCGTCCTGATACTATGTTGTCAAGATTAATTAACATTTGGTCCTATCTAACCATTCTAAATTACCAAGTAAATTAATTTAAACATGCAAGCAAAGATTATCTAATTACGTAGACTGACTTAGTATTGACTCTCCTTGGATTATAACTTAAGTAGGAATGATCCACATAGTGGATTTGATCCTGGGTGTAGGGATCGTTGATGACCACTAGAGGGGGGTGAATAGCGTGTTCTCATTTGACGATGGAATTTGATCATGTTCATCTCTACAAAGCTTGTTATGTGAAGTAGAAATAATAATAACAATAACAAAATAGACAAACACAACCACAACACACACAATATAACGTAGTTCGGAACCTTAGGGTTCCTACTCCATGGGTTGGGCTCGAATGAGCCCTAGCGATGCCAAACACTACTAATAATCAAAACACTCCTTCTCGACAACAAGTCAGAGGCGGAGAAACCTCTTACAATGATTACAAAAGTAATACATGAAATAAACAAGCAAATACAAATGAAATACACAAAACAACGTAAAGGAAACTTTATAACTATTGCTTTTGATGCTTGTTTGTTGATCGCTTGAATCGTACTTGAAGACCCTGATTTGCACCAACAAATCGCCTCAAAAAAGCCCAAGAAATCGCTAAATCCCTCCCGTCGAGCTCCTTTTAAGCCTCCTCGTGACTTAGATTTCGCTTGACATTCGACTGTCATAAGGCCCCAGTCGACTGCTAACAGTACCGTTATCTCACAACAAAGTTAATCAATGTAGGCATTCAAGCCAACGGATACATTGGCAATCGACTGCCATTACCAGCAGTCGATTGCCAGGGTCGTAGCCGACTGACCAGTCGACTACAGAACATTCTGCTCTAGCAACCTCGACCAACAGTCGACTGCCCAATTCTGACAGTTGACTACCAAGGCATTTCACCGCAGTCGAACCCTAGTCGACTCACGACAGTTGACTGCTCATAACCCCAGTCGACTGCCAAGAGTCAACTTGGCTGTCAAGCGTCAAAACACTTGACCAATCGACTGGTCCAAAGCCCCAGTCGACTGATAACCTCAAACATGAGGTTTAACCCCAAGTATGATGCCTTTATACTTGCTAGACCACCTTTAGCCTAGACCTAAGCCTTCTAGCAACCTCCGTCAGCCTCACGCCTATCAGATCCCTTCAAGTCATCCATGACTTATTCATCCATACGTTAGCCTTCAGGTGCTTCCATCGGCTATTGTCGTGCTAAGTTGGTCTATACTTCCAAGTCACATTGGGCTTACGCTGCTAAGACTACCGTTTGGACTTTATGCCGCCAACCATTGGACTTATGCTGCCAAGACTCCACTCTTGGACTTTACGCTGACAATATCAACCCTTGGACTTTCCTTGCCAACCCATATTGGACTTTCCAATTGCCAAGACTCAAGCTTTGACTTTCCCTTGCCAAGACTCATGCTTGGACTTTTCATGCCAACCCATGTTGAACTTTCCCATTGCCAAGTGTCCCACTTGGACTTTCCATGCCAAGTACCCATGACTTGGACTTTCTATTACCAAGTGTCCTACTTGGACTTTCCATGCCAAGTGCTCATGACTTAGACTTTCCCATGACAATCACATTGTCATACATTTTGTCGAACATCAAAATACTGCTCGAGTCAAACTCGAGTCTGGTCAATCGTGACCTGGGCCAATTGCACCAACAATCTCTTCCTTTTTGATGTGTGATAAAAACCACAAACTCCTTTGAGTTATGCCACCTAACTCAAATTTCCTTACAAATTCTTCCAA
Source organism: Wurfbainia villosa (assembly GCA_025175895.1). Lineage (NCBI taxonomy): Eukaryota > Viridiplantae > Streptophyta > Magnoliopsida > Zingiberales > Zingiberaceae > Wurfbainia > Wurfbainia villosa. The sequence goes on from CM045990.1 coordinate 38,247,572, forward strand.
ATTGGTAATTCCATATTCTTTCATCAATTTTCCCGTTAATTCTCTCCCTTTTTAACATACATAAAAAAGATTCTCCCCAAGGGTGTCAATGTCTCATATCCCAATGAAATCTTATAATCTCCCTCTTTGTCCAAAAACACCTAGGATGCCTTCACTCTTCCTAGTGATAAGTCCTATATCACTCAAGAGAGACAATCCTACAAACTCACCCACATATCTTAGGGTTAGGAGCAGTTAGGGTAGCCTAACATAGCTGAAATCAGGCTAAACAAATCTTTTTTACCCGAAATCAGGTCTGACAGTCGACTCTGACAGTCAACAGTCGACTGCCATAAATGGCAGTCGACTGATTTCTGCAAATGCAAAAATTTAATTTTCAGAAATGGATTTTCAAAAATCATAAATAATTATACTAATATGAAAAATCATAAAAATTCATATGTATAATACTTATAACAATCATAATGGGTAAAAAATATTTGAAAAATAAAATACCCATTAAATAATGAGATTGACACAAAGTTCAAAACCATTGAAAAGTTCATTGTTTTGACCCTACTTTGTATCAACTCCATCAATGGTGATTGCTATCAAAAGATAGACTTCACCAAGATTTTCTAAAATGATTTTAAAATATTTTTGAAAACCTATATTGGATCATGATCAATGGGTTCAATGCACATGACTTGCACATTAGCTTTCCCTATGATTCACCCATGATATAAGATGAGTTTGAGTTCATCTAGATGTAAAAACTATGCACCTTGAACTTAACTCATTTTCTAGCATCTCATATATGTCTAGGGTGTTTGAAAACACACACATATCAATGTGATGTGAGATGTGAGTTTTATTCATCCTAAACTAAGACCTCATGCATTTTCTAAGACAACACTACTTGATTCCCTTATACATGAGACTTCAAGTCATGCCATAGTCCTTAACTCAATTTTATTAATGCATGGATGATCATGACATAAATGATAACATAAATAAGTATTGTCAAAAATCATGATGTCATGACATATGATTAAATCTAAATACACATGACATAAAAATAGTCCTAAGCATAATCATGACATTTATATGATTTAAAATAAATATGATGTCATGACATGACATATGACAAATAAAGTATGACGAATAAAAGGTATAGGTATAACAATACGTAAATTTTAATATTGATTGTCATTTATTATTATTAATTCCATTTTGTCATAACACTAACCATCTCCCAAGTGTGCCAAAAATAAAAAAATAGCACCCTATGACCTCTAAACCTAAGTTGTGCTAATTTGATTGATTTATCAAACTTCTTAAATAATATTGACACATCCTAAAATCTTTTAGGATTTAAATTCAAACATATTTCCAAGTATCCCATTACCTTGGAAATGACCTAAAGTGTCACCTTTACCATAGTTAGGTTAACTATCTATCCATTCAAAGTTAGCATAACCTAACCCATTTAGCGTGAATTGATCACACTCTTAGGAACCCAAAACCTATTTGAGCTCCTTGGATTAATTAGGTATTTTCTAGGGATGACCTCCCTAGATATCCAAAACTTATTTGAGCTCCTTGGATTAATTGATGGTCATGATCAGTCAACTGATAATGGCTTCGTTAGATTTTTCCAGCGTGGATCTAGTCGTTGCCTCACGACAACAGTGGCATCAGTCGACTGATGGTCTCGAGCAGTCGACTGATCAACATTTTCTAACACAAGTTGAAGCTTTAAATGGAGCTCGTGAAGGAGAAAAATAAAAGCGATTTCTTGAGGATTATTGTGGCAATTTGCTGTTGCAAATCAGGGTCTTCAACCAAGATTCAAGCAATTAAAGATCAAGCAACCAAAGTGATATTGTAAAGTGATTTTTCTTTACTTGCATTGTATTTTATACGTGTATTAGCTTGTATCTTTTGTATTACTTAGTGTAATCATTGTAAGGGATTTCTCCACCTCCGACTTGTGTCAAGAAAGAGTTATTTGTGATTAGTGATTGTGTGTGCATCACTAGAGCTCTTTAGAGCTTGATCCATGGAGTATGAACCATTCAGTTCTGAACCACATTATATGCTTGTGTTCATATTTGTCTTATTTCGTTATTGCTTTTATTATTATTCCACTGCGCATAACGAGTTTTGTAGAGACGAACGCGAACGAATTCCATCGACGCATAGCATGACGCTATTCACCCCCCTCTAGCGTTACAACGATCTCTTATAAGTGGTATCAGAGCAAGTCTGCTCTTCAAGGTTTAACAACTAAGGGATCACGTTAGAGGGCGAAGATGGAAGTCCAAGAACAATTAGGATGGGACATCAACACACCGGTCCCTTATGCTTTCTATGGACGAGAAGGCTTCAATTCTTGGAAGAAAAGAATTGAAGATTTTTTGATGATGAAGGATTTTGAGGAATGATCCATATTAATGGAAGGATTTGAGTATCCAAGAGGACCAAAAGGTGGCTTCCTCAAGAAGAAGAAATGGAGTGATGATCAACTCCAAAGATTTGAGAAAAACAAGAAGGTAATCAATTTCATTTTTGATTTAATTCCTAATGACTTCTTGTGTAGCCTAGGTGAGTGCATGGATGCCAAGGAGCTATGAAGCGATTTGGCCAAGCTTCATGAAAATTCATCATCAATCCAAGAAGAAGAAGAAGAAGAAGAAGAGGAGTGCTCACCCTCTCAAGCTCAAGCAAATACATCGTCATCTAAAGAGCTTGAGGGTTAGGAAGTGGATAGAGAATCAATTTCCAGATCGGTGGAAGAAGTGAAAGAGACCTCCACCTCTAGGATTGAGGGGAAGGAGATTAGAGCATCCTCAACACCGGAGCAATAAGAGGAGCCATCCACGTCTGGTCGAGAGGAAGAGAAAGCTCAAGAAACCCTCACCATCGAACTAGGTAACTCAAGCAATTTGGTTTTAAATAAAAAATATATAATTTTCTTTGAGTGTAGGGAAAGTGGGCACTACAAGAGCAAGTGCCCAAGGAAAGTCAAAAAGACTCCTCCGGCACCACAACCTCAAGAAAAATCAAAGGATGCCGGTCCCCTAACAACCAAAAGCAAGGAGCAAGTGATTTTCTTCAAATGTCGGCTACCGGGACATTACCGGAGTCAATGCCCAAGGGGGAAGAAGAAGGGCCAAGAAGGAGCACCATAAGTAGGGGGAGCTTCCAAAGCTAATCCTAAGGTATTTTTAAATAAAGCTCCTTATTCAAATAATGTTAAAAGGCATGCTAGAAATAATTTTAGCAATCTTGCTATTTATCATAAAGAGCATGCTAGAAATAAGGAATTTTATCTAGGAGCTAAGAATGTCTACCTTTCAAAGAAGGAGATATTTGAGACTAATGTCCTTAGAAATATTTTACCTAAGGACAACCCTAGGTCAAACAATTATAGACAAATTCTACCCAAGGAGACCATTAGAAAGGTATAATAACATCTAGGTCTCAACCCTAAATGGACTAGGCACATGCCTAGGAAGAATCATGCCCAAGGAGTAGATCAAAACTCTAAAATTGGGCAATTAGACTTGGAAAACCAAGACTTGAGGTCAAGGCTTGAGAAATTAGAAAAGACCCTCAATAAGATGCAAGGGTCAAATGGTCAAAATCAAGGGTCTAGATCTCAAAGTCAACACCTAGGACCCAAGAGACAAAAGCCAACTAAGGGCAAGAAGGGTTTGGGTCACAAACCTAAGCCTAAGGTGGCTTATCATAGTGTTCCATTTGATTATGGAACACAAATTAGGTCTAGGAAAACCAAGGTCAATAGGAAAGTTATCCCTAAGAGTAACCAAGGTATGTGCCTAGTGGCTAGGGTTTCAAGGAAACCTAGGGAAGCCACTAAGAAGGTTGCAAGGGGAGTCACCCCTAGAGTCAACCTAGGTAAGACCACAATGACCAAGGCTAACAAGCCTAGGAGGGTCATTAGGAAGGTATCTAGGGAGGTTATCCCTAAGGAATACCTAGTAAACCCTAGGAGCTCAAATAGGTTTTGGGTTTCTAAGAGCGTGATTGACTCATGCTAGATGGGTTTAGGGTGTGTCAACCTTGATTGGATGGGTAGTTAACTCAACCATGGTAAAGATGACACTTTAGGTAATTTTCAAGGTTATGGGTACCTTGGAAATAGATTTGATATTATGATCCTAAAAGATATTAGGATGTGCCAATACATTTTTGGAATTATAAAAAAATCAATTAGATTGACACGATTTAGGATTAGAGGTTATAGTGTACCATTTTGGATTTTTGGCACACTAGGGAGAAAAGTGAAAATATGGCAAAATATATTTAATCATATCAAATGACAATTAATATTAAAGTTTAGGTATTATTATACCTATATATTTTATATTCCATGCTTTGTTTGCCATATAACATACCATGACATCATGCTTATTTTTTAATCATTTAAAATGTCATGATCATGTTTAGGGTTAGGTTAAATGTCATGTGTTTTTAGATTTAATCATATGCCATGACATCATGATCATTGACCATACTTAATTATTGTTATCATTATTCCATGATCATTTCATGCATTTAAATTGATTAAAATTGATTTAAGGACAATGACATGACTTGGAGTCCCATTTATAAGGGAATCAAGTAGAATTACTTTAGAAAAATGCATGAAACCCTAGATTAGGGGGAACCAAAACCCACTTCTCACATCTAAATTGATATGTATGTGTATTTACACACCCTAGATGCATGTGAGATGCTAGGATATGAGTTAAGTTCAAGGTGCATAGTTTTTGCATCTAGATGAACTAAAACACATCTTTAACCAACAAGTGGATCTTTGGGAAAGCTTGTGTACAAGTTATGTACATTGAGCCCAAGGAATATGATCCAAAATGAGGTTTTGAAAACATTTTAAAATCCTTTTGAAAAACCTTGGTGAAGTTTATTTTTTGATAGCAATCACTATTGATGAGATTGATATAAAGTGAGCTAAAACTTTGAAGTTTTTATTCACTTTTGGATTTTGTATCAATTTCACTATTTTATGAGTAAAATATTTTTCTATCATTTTTCACCCATTGTATTGGTCATAAGTATTATACGTATGAAGTTTCACAATTTTTCGATATACGTAGAATTACTTATGATTTTTCCGAATTTCATTTCTGATAACTGAAATTCTAAAATTTTGAGATACCCAATTTGGAAATTGAGAGAGTGTATAGGATTGCCTCTCTTGAGTGATATGAGACTTATCACTAGGAAGATGGTAGGCATCCTAGGTATGTTTGGACCAAGGGGGAGATTGTAAGATCTCATTGGGACATGAGACATTGACCTCCTTGGAGAGATAACCTTTTTGATGTTAGTCAAAAAGGGGGAGAATGTTTTGGGGGAGAAGTTGGAATTACCAATTTGGGATAATTGATAAGGGATTTGAGTTAGTGTTCAAACTCAATGGTTTGTTTGGTTTTTGTCAAACATAAAAAAGGGAGAGATTGTTGGTGCAATCGGCCCAGGTCACGATTGACCAGGACTCGAGTTTGACTCGAGTGATGTTTTGATGTTCGACAAAAATATATGACAATATGATTGACATGGGAAAGTCCAAGTCATGAGTACTTGGCATGAAAAGTCCAAGTGGGACACTTGGCATTTGGGAAAGTTCAAGTCTTGAGTACTTGGCATGTAAAGTCCAAGTATGGGTCTTGGCAAGGAAAGTCCAAGCATGGGTCTTGGCAAGGAAAAGTCCAAGCATGGGTCTTGGCATGGAAAGTCCAACATGGGTTGGCAAGGGAAAGTCCAAGCTTGAGTCTTGGCATTTGAGAAGTCCAAGGGGTTTGATATTGGCGGCGTAAAGTCCAAGCGGGAGTCTTGGCAGCATAAGTCCAATGGTTGACGGCGTAAAGTCCAAGCGAAGTCTTGGCGGTGTAAAACCAATGTGCCTTGACGGTGTAGACACCGTTAGCATGATATAACCGATGGAAGCACCTGAAGGCTAGTGCGATGGATGAACAAGTCATGGATGATTTAGAGGGATCCGAGAGATGTGAGGCTGATGGAGGTGACTAGAAGGCTTAGGTCTAGGCTAAGGGTGGTCTAGCAAGTATGGGGGAACCATACTTGGGCTAAAAACTCATGTTTGAGGTGTGCCAGTCGACTGGTGCCATGTGACAGTCGACTGGTAAGAGTCAACTAGGGTTTGACTGCGGGAAGTGGCCTAGTAGTCGACTGCCAGAGATTGTCAGTCGACTAATCATGTTATCAGTCGACTGATGCTCGGTGTTTTGGCCACAGAATGGAGTCTCACTCGACTGTTGTGGCCAACAGTCGAGTGGAGGCTTGATCAGTCGACTGATGGTCATGATCAGTCGACTGATGGTCATGATCAGTCGACTGATGATGGTTCCGTTGGATTTTTCCAGCATGGATCTAGCCGTTGTCTCACGACAACAGTGACATCAGTCGACTGATGGTCCCGAGCAGTCAACTGATCATCGTTTTCTAGCATAGGTTGAAGCTTTAAATGGAGCTCGTGAAGGAGGAAAATAAAAGCGATTTCTTGAGGATTGTTGAGGCGATTTGATGCTGCAAATCAGGATCTTTAACCAAGATTCAAGCAATTAAAGATCAAGCAACCAAAGTGCTATTGTAAAGTGGTTTTTCTTTACTTGCATTGTATTTTATACGTGTATTAGCTTGTATCTTTTGTATTACTTAGTGTAATCATTGTAAGGGATTTCTCCACCTCCGACTTGTGTCGAGAAGGAGTTATTTGTGATTAGTGATTGCGTGTGTATCACTAGAGCTCTTTAGAGCTCGATCCGTGGAGTAGGAACCGTTCAGTTCCGAACCACGTTATATGCTTGTGTTCGTGTTTATCTTATTTCGTTATTGCTTTTATTATTATTCCACTGCGTATAACGAGTTTTGTAGAGACGAACGCGAACGAATTCCATCGATGCATAGCACGACGCTATTCACCCCCCTCTAGTGTTACAACGATCCCTTACAGAGGCTTCCTCTACTTCTTCCTCTTCCACTGATTTGGAAGTTGACTCCTTCTCAACTTCCGACTCCTCACTTTCTTGTGAGGATGAACTTGTTTCTTTGGCCTCCTCCGATTGAGCCGATGAGCATTCCTCTTCTTCCTCTTCTTCTTGGATCGGTGATGGATTTTCATGATATTTCGCCAACTTGCTCCAAAGGTCCTTGGCGTCTTTACAATCTCCTATCTCAATCAAAATATCATTAGGAATTACACTAAGTAATATACCCATTACCTTAGTGTTTGTATTGAAGTATCGGAGTTGTTCTTGGCTCAAATTCTTCTTCTTGAGTTTTCTTCCTTCTTCGTCTTTTGGAGTGTCGAACCCTACTAAAATACTAATCCAATTTTCATAATCGCACATTAAAAAATACATCATTCTACCTTTCCAATATGCAAAATCTTTGTGGTCGAAGGAAGGCGGAATGTTGATGTCATCACCCAATTTCTCTTGATGATCCATCTTGCCCTCTAGCATGCTCCCTTGGTTGTCAAACCTTGAAGAGTGGCCTCGCTCCGATACCAATTGTAGGGACCATTGATGATCGCTAAAGAGGGGGGGGGGTGAATAGCGCATTCTCGTTTGACGATGGAATTTGATCGTGTTCGTCTCTACAAAGCTTGTTATGTGCAGCGGAAATAATAACAACAATAACAAAATAGACAACCACAACCACAATACACACGATATAATGTGGTTCGGATCCTTAGAGTTCCTACTCCACAGGTTGGGCTCGAATGAGCCTTAGCGATGCCAAACACCACTAATAATCAAAACACTCCTTCTCGACGATAAGTCGGAGGTGGAAAAACCTCTTACAATGATTACAAAAGTAATACACGAAATAAGCAAGCAAATACAAATGAAATACACAAAACAACGTAAAGGAAACTTTACAACTATTACTTTGGATGCTTGCTTGTTGATCGCTTGAACTGTGCTTGAAGACCCTGATTTGCACCAGCAAATCGCTTCAAAAATGCCCAAGAAATTGCTATGGAAATCCCTCCCGTCGAGCTCCTTTTAAGCCTCCTCGCGACCTAGATTTTCGCCTGGCAGTTGACTACCATAAGACCCCAGTCGACTGCCAACAATACCATTGTCTCACAACGGACTTAATCAACATCGACATTTAAGCCAACGGATACACTGACAGTCGACTGCCATTACCCAATAGTTGACTGTTAGGGTCGTAGCCGATTGACTAGTTGGCTACCGAGCATTCTGCTCTCGCAACCCTGACCAACATTCGACTTCCCTCCATGGCAGTCGACTATCATCAGTCGACTGCCTAATTCTGACAGTCGATTGCCAAGACATTTTATCGTAGTCGAACCCTAGTCGACTCACGATAGTCGACTGCCAAGAGTCAACTCGGCTGCCAAGTATCAAAACACTTGACCAATCGACTGGTCCAAAGCCTTAGTCGACTGATAACCTCAAACATGAGATTTAACCCTAAGTATGATGCCCTCATACTTGCTAGATTAACCTTAGCCTAGACCTAAGCCTTTTAGCCACCTTCGTCAGCCTCACGCCTATCGGATCCCTCCAAGTCATCAATGACTTATTCATCCATACGCTAGCCTTCAAGTGCTTCCATCGGATATTGTCATGCTAAGTTGGTTTATATTGCCAAGGCACATTGGGCTTACGCTGCCAAGACTACCTCTTGGAATTTACGCTGTCAACCATTGGACTTATGCTACCAAGACTCCACCCTTGGACTTTGCACTGCCAATATCAACCCTTGGACTTTCCTTGCCAACCCATGTTGGACTTTCTAATTGCCAAGACTCAAGCTTGGACTTTGCCTTGCTAAGACCCATGCTTGGAATTTCCATGCCAACCCATGTTGGACTTTCCCATTGCCAAGTGTCCCACTTGGACTTTCCATGCCAAGTACCCATGACTTGGACTTTCCATTGCCAAGTGTCCCACTTGGACTTTTCATGCCAAGTACCCATGACTTGGACTTTCCCATGATAATCACATTGTCATACATTTTGTCGAACATCAAAATACTGCTCGAGTCCAACTCGAATCTGGTCAATCGTCACCTGGGCCGATTGCAACAACACTGGGAAACCCAATACTTAGTTAAGTCTACATTCATGTTTATACTAGGTTTTGGGACCCATGATTGAATTCTTGTTTGATCATGATATACTAGCGAAATAAAGAACTTATTTGTTTATCTAAATCTGAGTCCAGTCTTGTTGTATACAACACGTTGAGACCCAAGTATTAGGTTGAGACCTTTGGATCCCAATGTGAACTTTTCTAAAGTTTTCTTAAGATCTTGAACTTGTCCTTTCAAGGAGGAATTCTCTTCCTCACGTGTCTTGACTCGAGTTAAGGTTCCTTATTGAATGTGGTTAGTTGAAGAATTTAAGTTGGTCTTCTTAAGGGTTTCAACTTCCTTAAGAAGAGACTTGACTTTAGACTCGGACTAAGTTAATTTTTTATTTAAATAATTAATTGCAATATATAAGTTCCTAATTGTAGAACGATGTATCTTCACCAAACCTTCAGAACGGATATGGATACATGGCTTGCCTCGGAGTCGAAGCTGGACTCGAGCTCGGACTCGGACTCAGACTCGAATTTGGAGGGTCTTGCCATGAGGATGAGGTTGTTGATTTGACCTCTTTCTTCTTCATCTGACGATTCTTCCCATGTTGCTCTAAGAGCCTTCTTGGTAGATTTGGACTTTAGGTTGGGGTAGTCGGCTATGAAATGACCCTTCTTGTTGCATTAGTAGCACTTGAAGTCTTGCTTGACCTTTTGATTTGTTTTGGGGTTTTTCTTTTTAGTTGACTTGTTTGTACGTCTTCTTTTCTTGATTAATCTTCAAACAATGTTGACGATCTCCATTTCCAATTCATCATCTAGATCCGAATCAAACTCATCGTCTTCGGGAGTTGGTTTACTTTTTTTTTTTCTTTTGCCCTATAAACAAAGCTATAATTTTCTTGATCGGCGCTGAATTAGTTTGTTCATGTAATTCAAATTTAAAAAGCTCATCTAATATAATCTTAAAAAGATCCCGGGATACTTTGTAAGCATCAATCATTGATGCCCACAATGTACTCTTAGGATAAGCCTTAACTACGTACCTTATAATGTCACGGTTCTCCACATTCTGTCTGATGGAATGGAGGTCATTTAAAATGTCTTGGATGTGAGCATGAAGTTGACTCATAGTCTCATTGTCTCGCATTTTTAAATTAAATAATTTATTTAAAATTAAATCCCTTTTGCATACCTTTGTATCGGAGGTTCCTTCATGGAGCACTGTGAGTTTATCCTATAGATCTTTAGCACTGATAAAGGGGTTGACGTGGTTGAGATCCTCTTTGGATAGACCACATTGCAAGATTTGGGTTTCTTTGGCATCCACTTTGATTTGTTTCTTCATCGCATTGGTCCACAAGTCACATTCTAAGAGCTCACCCTTTTCGTCGGTAGGTAGATCAAACCCTTTCTGGATGACGATCCACATGTCGACTTGAGTATTGAGGAAACACTCCATCTGACCCTTCCAGTAACAGAAGTCATCTCCACAAAAATACGATGGTCGAACGGTGCTAAATCCCCTTGACTAGCCATGTAAATCTTGCATGAAGCAAAAACAACAAAAAATATTCCAAGACTTGGTCTTGGATTAGTAGTGCAGGATAAAACTTAAGCAAAGAATAAATCAATAATAATAATAATAAAATAGAAAAAATTTCTCGACTAGTGGTTGCATCAAATCTGAGTGCCCTCGCTCTAATACCAATTGTAGGATCGAGAAAGACGCTAGAGGGGGGAGTGAATAACATATTTAAAATATTTTGTAAAATATGAGTTAAACGCAGCAAAAACACACAATTAAAAGCAAAAACACAAACACACTTTATTTTTACTTGGTTCACAACCAAACGACTACTAGTCCAAGGCCCTGTGATCCTTGATCGCCTACGAAGGGAAATTCACTAAAACTCTTTTCCTCATTGGAGGTAAGAGATAAGAAGCAATTACAATAAATGTAGAGGAGAAGGTAACACGCCTACCTCTCCTCTTAGCAAGTAATAAATAAAAAGAAACAATACTGATTTCTAAGATGAAATGAAGGATGCTTGGTCAGAGTTACGACGTCGTTGCATGGTGATTATAACTTTAGATTGATGGACACTTTGGGAGCCTTTAAATTGATGAATAAGATGTGCCTCAACTCTTCTTTTATAGTCTTCCAAACCCTAGCACGTTGAGATCTAGATCTAGATCAAACCTTATCCTTATCCTTAGCATTGTGGCTCTTATCTTGACTTTTCTTCAATGTGTCCACGTTCATTAGTCATCGACTGCTACATTCATCAGTTGATTGATAGTGATCTAGTTGACTGTTGTTTCCTCCCAGTTGACTGATACCTTGAGTAGTTACCTGCATCACATGGTTAGTACAAGAAATATATAATGACATGCAGTGTGACAGTCCTAGATTTTTTGATCTCGACTTCAACCTTCCTTCGGAAGCCTTAGTCGGATCATCGTCTACGGTTGTCCCTGTAGTGAAGACATGCCCTATCTTCTCCACACAAGGTTCTTACCTTTGGTTCTTATGACCTGCTGCTTAGCTTCCGGTCATTCAACCACCGAGGTTTCTGGCCCCAAGATTCTCCTAGCATTTTTGACCTTAGCAAAGTCGAACACATTACCTGCACACTCAACATAGCATATGAGATAACAAAATAACTTAACTTTGAATCTTTGTCATTATCAAAACCTAGGCTTGATTATCTGGTGCCTCTGCACCAACATCAAGTCCCCATACGACCCATTGGCTAGAGCAGTGTAGATGCTGCTACAAGTGGATAAGGGTCGAATCTCGGCGTAGGGTCTAAAACCCTCACTCGGGCTTAGAAGCCCTCCGTTGTTTCTGACCAACGGGTTAAGGGGCATACCCCCCCCCCCCCTATGATTTTCCTCCCTTCACCATCACTGAGTGACTGATGGTGAGGGGTGCTGGGGGAGAATAATCGCCTTTTGTTGCTACAAGGTTGCAAAGCTATCAAAGTATAAGTCGCCATAGCCATGATGACTTGAATACCTCAAAGCTAAGGAACTTTGTACTCGAGTTGCAATGAAATCTTCAACAACTTAAAGAACCATATGAAGTTTCATGGCAGATCACTCCAATGAACTAGTTACCCTAACTAGCATCCACATATTCACTTTTAGCATTCCTATGCTTTCATTCACTGAGTACCGAATGCTTGGATAAATCAAGGAGCATAACATGTGTTAGTCTCACAGAATTGATGATGTCTAATCTCATCAGTTCATTGATTAGGGATTGTTTCAATACTTACATAATTATACATTATGAGTTACTTAATTATTGTAAGATCTAGTTCAACACAAGAGGGGGGTGAATGTCGCTTTTCGTGATTTTCATCGTTCGATTGCGTGCTCATCTACAATGATGTTGCACCGGAATATAGAATACAAATACACGAGCACAAATGCACAATCACGACACAAGATATATGTGGTTCGAAACCTAGGATTCCTACTCCATGGGTGAGCTCTATTGAGCTCCTGTGATGCACACCACCACTAATAAACTCCTTCATGGTGACACATCGGAGGTGGAGAAACCTCTTACAACAATCTTACAACAATAAGAATGAAGATACAATCAAATACAAAGGAAATACAATAATGTAAAGAACACTTTACAAAAACTTGAATGCTTTGCTTGCTTGATGGTTGCTTTGAAAGGCTCTTAAAGATTTGGAATGCAACAACAATTCCTCCCCAAAATCACCCCAAAAATGCTGTTGGAAAACCTCCCTTCGAGCTCCATTTAAATTCTCCATCGAGCTGATTTTCTGCCTGGCAGTTGACTATCAAAAGGTACTAGTTGACTGCCTACAGTGCGTTTGTCTCACAACGAACTTAATCTACGTTGACATTTCAATTAACGGATACACCAACAGTCGACTACCCTTACCAGCAGTCAACTGCCAATCCAGTAGTTGATTGGTCAATCGACTATGGGAAATTTTGTGTCCGTGTTCGCAAACACTAGTTGACTGACATTCATAGAAGTCGACTGTCCACAACTGACAATCGACTGCTAGAGCACAACTCAAGCAGTCGAGCATCAATCGACTAGATGACCAATCAATTGGTCATAATCCCAATCGACTGCTCTGAGTTAACTCAACTCTCGAGTGTCAAACACTGAGCAAGTCGACTATCCAATACCCCAGTCGACTGATAAACCTCAACAATGTTATTTAACCCCAAGTATGATTCCCTCATACTTGATAAACACCCTTAGCCAAGACCTAAGCCTTCATCCCACTTCCATCAGTGGTTTCTGCCTCTTGGATCCCTCGAGTCTGCGACTCTTCATCTTTGTGCTAGCCTTCAAGTGCTTCCATCAGCTATGTCATGCTAACCAGGTTCCTTGCCAAGGTACATTTAGACTTATGCCACCAAAACTCCATGCTTGGACTTAACGTTGCAAACATTGGACTTATGCTGCTAAGACTACATGCTTGAACTTTACGCCGTTAATATCACACCCTTGGACTTCCCAATTGCCAAGCATCTATACTTGGATTTTCACCCTCAAAGTTCACTTGGACTTATGCCGTCAAAATTACACACTTGGACTTATGCCACTAAGACTATACCTTTGGACTTTCCTTGTCAAGTACCCATGACTTGGACTTTCCATTGGTAAGACCCATGCTTAGACTTTCCAATTGCCAAGTGCCCATGACTTGGACTTTACCATTACCAAGACCCATGCTTGGACTTTTCATGCTAAGTACCCAAGACTTGGACTTTTCATGTTAAGTATCCAAACTTGAACTTCTCTCGAGTCCTACTCAAGCTAAGTCAACCTTGACCTATGGCCGATTGCTTCAACAATCTCCCCATAAAATCATCTCTTCATATGGTCAAACCCATGTCAACCATACGATCAACTCATTATCAAACAATGGTCAAATCCATTGTTAAGCATCAAAATACTACTCGAGTGTCACTCGAGTCTAGTTAATTGTGACCTAGGCCGATTGGACCAAGAATCTCCTCCTTTTTGATGTTTGACAAAACCTTTAAGTTAGGCTACTTAACTTAAACCATCAATTCTCCCCCTGTTTGACATACATCAAAAAAACTACCAAGGGTATTCATGTCTCATATCCCAATGAGATCTTACATTCTCTCCCTTAGTCCAAAAATATCTAAAATGCCTTCACTCTTCATAGTGATAAGTCCCATATCACTAAATGAGAGGCAATCCTCACTTCTCCAATTTTCCCCCATTGGTGAGCCTAACTTATATCAACTTCATCAATGGTGATTGTTATCAAAAGATAGACTTCACTAAGGTTTTTCAAAATGATTTTGAAATGATTTTAAAATCTTATTTTGAACTATGGTCTATGAGTTAAATGTACATGAATTGTACATTAGCTTTCCTCATGATTCATCCATGGTATATTATGAGTTTGGGTTCATCTAGATGCAAGAACTATGCACCTTGAACTTAACTTATTTTTCTAACATCTCTCATGGGTCTAGGGTGTATCAATACACAGATATGTCAATTTAATATTTTTGTGAGATGTGGGTTTTGGTGTTTCCTTAATCTAGGGTCTCATACATTTGTCTAAGCAACTCTATTTGATTCCTTTATAATGAGACTTCAAATAATGCCATTGTCTTTAATTTAATTTTATTAACCTAAATACATGAATGATGATCATGACATAAGAATGTGCATAATTTAAAGCATAGATAATAATCATGATGTCATGGCATAAAAATAAGCCTAAACACAAGCATGACATAATTAACCTAAATATTAATCATGATATTTTATATGATTAAATAAAATATGATGTCATGACATGACACATGACAAATAAAGCATGTCAAATAATATATAAAGGTATAAAAATATTTAAATTTTAGTATTAATTGTCATTTGTTAGGATTAAAACCAAAATTTTTCATAATGATTAAATTCTCAAGTGTGCTAAAAACCCAAAATGGTACACCATTGAATCTAAACCTAATTGTGCACTCTTTGATTGATTTTTCACACTTCTTAAATTCTATTGGCACATCCTAAAATCTTTTAGGATATAAATCTAAACTTATTTCTAAGGTATCACATAACCTTGAAAATGTCCTAAAGTGTCAACTTCACTATGGTTAGGTTAACTACCCATCCAATTGGGGTTCATCTAGTGTGAGGGAATCACGCTCCTAGGAATTCAAAATCTATTTGAGCTCATTGGATTAACTAGGCATTCACTAGGGATGACCTCCCTAGATACCTTACTTCCTCCTAGGCTTTGAAGCCTTGGTCATTTAGGTCTTGTCAAGGTTAACTCTAGGGTAACTCCCCTTGTAACTTTGCTAGACTTTTCTAGACTTCTTCGAAGTCTTAGTCACTTGACACTTGTCAAGATTAGCCTTAGGGATGACTTTCCTAGTAACCTTTACTTTCCTAGACTTAGGAGTAGTTCCATAATTAAATGGAACATTGTGATAGGTAGGCTTATCTACCTTGGACTTAGGTTTGTGACCCAAACCTTTCCTATCCTTTGGTAGTTCTTGCCTCATAATACCTAAACTTTGACCATTAGACCCCATAATCATGTTTTTCATCTTCCTAAGGGTCTTCCCCATTATCTCAAGCTTTGACCTCAAGGTCTGATTTTCCTTTTCTAATTTCTCAATTTTCAAATTTTCATTCATCTTTTGGGAATTGTTCTTCCTAGACATATGTCTATAATTCTTAGGATTATTGCCTAGATTTTGATTCTCTATCTTCTTATCTTTAGGTAAGGTAATCCTAGAATTAATATGTCTAGATTTATCCTTAAGCACATTAACTGTTGGTGCAATCGGCCCAGGTCACGATTGACCAGACTCGAGTAGTATTTTGATGTTTGACATTGATGTCTGACAATGTGTTAGGGAGATTGTTGGTACAATCGACCTAGGCCATACTTGATGTTTGACGATGGTTTGACCATTGTCATGAGAGAAGTCCAAGTCTTGTGTACTTGACATGGAAAGTCTGAGCTTAAGTCTTGGCATGGAAAGTCCAAGCATGGGTCTTGGCAAGGAAAAGTCTAAGCATGGGTCTTGGCATGGAAAGTCCAACATGGGTTGGCAAGGGAAAGTCCAAGCTTGAGTCTTGGCAATTGAGAAGTCCAAGGGGAATATTGGCGATGTAAAGTCCAAGCGGGAGTCTTGGCGGCATAAGTCCAATGGTTGGCGACGTAAAATCCAAGCGGAGTTTTGACAGCGTAAGTCCAATGTGCCTTGGCGGTGTAGACCACATTAGCATGACAATAGCCGATGGAAGTACCTGAAGGCTAGCGTATGGATGAACAAGTCATGGATGACTTAGATGGATTCGATAGGCGTGAGGTTGATGGAAGTGGCTAGAAGTCTTAGGTCTAGGCTAAGAGTGGTCTAGCAAGTATGAGGGCACCATACTTGAGTTAAAACCTCATGTTTGAGGTGTATCAGTCGACTGGGACTATGGTTAGTCGACTGATGGGAGTCAACTAGGATTTGACTATGGGAAGATGGCCTAGCAGTCGATTGACAATATTGGGTAGTAGACTGATGGTGTCATCAGTCGACTGATATGGTATGACAATCGACTGATGCTTCGACCACAAGCATAGTAAGCTCTCCAGTCGAGTGATTGGCCTGAACACTCGACTGATTGAGCCATCAGTCGACTGATGAGCATGATCAATCGACTGATGGTCTATCCGTTGGAACTTATCCAACGTGGCTCATGCCGTTGTCTCACAATGGCTACAGGGGTAGTCGACTGATGGTCCCGATCAATCGACTGCTAGGCGAAAATCAGCCCGAGTTGTAGGTTTAAAAGGAGCATGAAGGGAGGATTTTTGGCAGTGGTTACTAGGGCTATTTGGGGCGATTTGCTAGTGCATTTTAGGCTCTCCAACTGCAGCTCAAGCAAGCAACCAACCAAGCAATCAAAAGCTCTTTGTAAAGTATTTTTCCTTTACTTGTAGTGTATTTCATACTTGTATTAGCTTGCATTTGTTGTATTACTTTTGTAATCACTGTAAGAGGTTTCTCCACCTCTGACTTATTGTCGAGGAGGAGTATTTTTGATTAGTGGTGTGTGTTTACATTGTTAGGGTTTTTAGAGCTCAATCCATGGAGTGGGAACCATACGGTTCCGAACAACGTTATATCTTGGTGTTGATCTTGTGATTTTTGTTATTTGTATTCATGTTATTATTATTTCCACTGTGCTAACATGATTTGTAGAAACAAATGATCAATTTCCATCCACGACGAAAATGCGTTATTCACCCCCCTCTAGCGGTCACGAATGTTCCTACATTAACATGTTTAGCACCTAAACAATAAAATCTATTCATAGCATGCTTTTGTTCATGAGTAATATAAATAAAATTATAAGCATACTTTCTAATATTACATAAAGGAAGAACATTATTTAAATTTACTTTAGGGTTTGCCTTAGCTCCCCATACATTTGGGCTCCCTACTTTTTTCTTCTTGGAGTAACTCCCCCTAGGACATTGACTTCTATAGTGCTATTGTTGTTGGCACTTGAAGCACACCACGTGCCCCTTACCCTTACTTATCAGGGCTCTGACCCCCTTTGACTTGTCCTTGACTTTAGGTGCTGGTTGAGTCTTCTTGACTCTTTTTTGGCATTTACTCTTGTAATGCCCTTGCTCCCTACACTCAAAACATGGTATGTGTTTTTTTTTATTTTGAATTAGCAAGATTGAGTTACCTTCTTGAATGGTAGGAGAATTTTGAATTTCCTCTTCATCTCTCCTAGAGGTAGAGGGTTCTTCTTCTTGCTCCAGCATAGAAGGCCTAATCTCCTCCCCCTCAAATTTTAAATTGGAGGCTTCCATGGCTTCCACCTTGTCTTCTTCGGATGTTGATTCCCTCTCAACATCCAAATCCTTAGGCACTTGGGAGGATGAACGTTCCTCTTCTTCGGGCTCCTTCTCTACTTAAGCCGATGATGGATCTTTATGATATTTTGCCAATTTTCTACATAGCTCTTTGGCATTCTTATGATCACTTAATCCACACAAAATATCATTAGGGATTGTATCAACTAAAATTTTTGCTACCCTTTCATTTATCTCAAAGGCTTGGGCTTGCTCGTCATGTCTAAGTCCAAGGTTTGGCAACACCATCCTCCTCATCAACCTCTAGAGCTTTTCTCCCTCGGTGGCGAGTCTGGTGAAGAGTGACTTGCTCTTGTACCAATTGCAAAATCTTGTTGAGCACAAGAGGGGGGGGGGGGGAATGACACTTTTCATGATTTTCTTTGTTCGCTCGCGTGCTTATCTACAATGATGTTAGTATGCAACAGAATTTAGAATACAAATACATGAGCACAAATGCACAATCACAACACAAGATATATGTGGTTTAGAACCTAGGGTTTCTACTCCACGAGCGAGCTTTAGTGATGCACACCACCACTAATAAGCTCCTTGATGGTGACACACTATGTTAGGGCAATCTCTTGTCATGATAAGGTTTTGATGTGTGTGGAAAAGGGTTTAAGTTAGGTTGTGATTATGATTTGATATGTGCATTGGAGTCTTGCAGGACTTAGTAATTTGCACATGGAGTCTTGGCGGGTTCACCACTCACTACCTCGTGCTTGAGTCAGAGAAGGAGCATTGCAGAGCCGTGCACTTGATGCTGCAAAGGGACCGTCGAACGAGATGACTTGAAGCGAAGCCAAGGAAGCAGACTTCGAAGGCAAGAGACGCGAAGGAGCATTGCAGAGTCGTTCGCCTGATGCTGCCGAGGGACGTGGCCACGAACGAAGAGAGCTTCGGCAAGGGACTTCGAGTGAGATGAGAGAATGAGTGAATTGTAAGTAGCTCATTAGGTGAACTTGGCCGAATGACCAAGTGTCGGATGAATTTTCCCGACATCAGTCAACTGCCATGGAATGATAGTCGACTGCTCTGAGTCAAATGGGTTCGACTGGTATCCGACTGATGGGTTTATGCCCAGCGATCAGTCGCTATGGAATAATGATCGACTACCAGGAGGATGTCGCGAACGAACCGCTTATGGCCGTGCGAGACGACTACGGGCGGCCGATCGTGATGAGGTCCATCGATCGCCAAGTGTTCCGTTGGACTACAGCGGTCAAAATCTGACGTGTTCGGAGGCCGCTAGTGGCGGCATGATCGCCAAGGCGTGATCAATGTGGTGGCGTCCAACGGGAAGAAACCATCCCTCTCTATAAAAAGAGAGGGTGTGGGCTTTTGGATGCCTAATGCTTATGCTCTAAGTGACCATCCAAGTGCTCTACAAGATTCAAACTCCTTCTCTTAGTTTTCTTTCACATCCATTGTAAAAGAAGGAGTGTCTTTGAGTTGTAAGGGTTACCTCCATCTAGCTTAGTGCAAAGGAGAGACCGATAGTGATTTGGTTGCGGAGTGATTCACCGAGGACGAATCGGGGACCATGGATTAGCGGCGTAGCCGTGAACCACATTATATTTCGTGTTAGTATTGTTTGTATTCTTCTTTGTTTATTTGCTTGTCTTTATTAGTATTCCGCTTGCGCTAACAATTGTCTAGACGAGCAAATTCCACCATCCAACGACAAAGGGCTATTCACCCCCCTCTAGCTGGCCGATCGATCCCCTACAAGTGGTATCAGAGCCAAGGAAAGATTGTCGAGGACTAACCACCACAACAAGCACATTCGAGGATGGCCGACTCTAACATTCACCCACCAAAGTTCGAAGGCGAATTCTCATGGTGGAAAAAGAGAATGGAGGTATTTTTCGAGATCGATTTCGAAATTCTCTTAATTATGGAAAATGGTTTTGAATTGCCTAGGAATGAAAATGGGGAGCCATTGGAGAAATCAAGGTGGAGCAAGAAGCAAAGAGAGGAGTACTTGGCGAATTCAAAGGCCAAGCACCACCTCTACAATGTACTCCCCCAACAAGAAGTAAATAGGATAGGGGAGTGTGCTAGCACCAAGGAAATGTGGGAGAAATTAATAGAAATTCATGAAGGCACATCCGAGGCGAAACTAGCAAGGAGAGATGTCCTTCGCTCCCAATTATCTAACATCAAACTCGAAAAGGGAGAGAAGGTAAAATCCCTACACTCTAGATTTAAGGAAATTCTAACCAGCTTGACAAGTGTAGGTGAAAAGCTCTCCAACCGAGATATGGTAATGAAGGTCATAGATGCCTTTCCCTGGTCCTTAAGATGGAGCTCTATGGTGGACTCATTTTACATCTCCAAGAACCTAGAAGTTAGCACCTTGGAGGAATTCTTCTCAACAATGGAGCTCCACGAAACAAGGCTCGAAGGAATAGTAGAAGAGCCAAAGTTTCAACCTTCAAGAGGAGTAGCCTTGATGGCACACAAGGGGAAGAAGAAGATAGAGATCCCCTCCTCCTCCGATGATGAAGCATCCTCCTCCTCCTCCATGGATAGCACGGAAGAAACCTATATGGTAAGGAGGGTAAGGCGTGCATTAAAAGGCTTTCATTTTAATAAATCTAATGATAGGAGAAGAAGAACAAGGGGAAAGGTAATTTGTTACAATTGCCAAGGAGAGGGACACATAAGGGACAATTGTCCTCTCCTAAACAAGAGCAAAGAAGAGAGGAAGAAGAAAAAAGAAAAGAAGAAGAAGAAGGGGAGCAAAAAGAAGGAAGAAGAGAAGAAGGCCAAAGAAAAGGGGAAGACCAAAGCTTTAAAGGCAAGGACTTGGGATTCCCCCTCCTCATCATCTTCATCATCATCGGAAGAGGAGAATGCTTTTGTCACCAACTTAGCCCTAATGGCCTTTGACGACTTGGATTGCTCCTCCTCCGAAAATGAAGGATCAAGTTCAAGTGGAGAGAACTCAAGTGAAGGGGGAGCCTCCTCTACCTCCTCATCCGAAGAAGAGGACATGGAAACTATGGTAACTAACCTTTCACCTAGTAAAATAGTTTCTATGATTTCTAGCCTCACTAAGGATTTATTTAGAGCAAAGAAGAAAATAAAACCATGCTTGATCAAATTAAAGATTTAGAGCAAAAATTAGAAAAAGCATGTTTTAATGATAATGATGATGATGCATGCTCACATGATAACTATATGCCTTTGGATGTTAATGATGCATGCATAGAAGAAAATAGGGCTTTAAGGGAAAAGGTAGACTATTTGACCAAAGCCCTAGAAAAATTTACAATAGGCTCCAATACACTTAACATGATCATTGGGAGCCAAAGGGCAAGCTTCAACAAGAAAGGCCTAGGATATCAGGAAAAGAAAAATGAAAAGACCTATAAATGCCTAATACCTAGGGGTCAAGACAAGAAGAAGGTAATTGCTAGAAAATGGATCCCTAAGGAATTTTTAGTGAACCCAATAGGAAAGAACTTATTTTGGGTTCCAAAATCCATCTTAAAGAGTTAGGAAAACCCTAGGATAGTCAACCATATGCAATTTACCTATATCATATGTTGGTTGACTTAGGATGGCGGGAAAATATTTTTGAAATAGTGTTAGGTGATGATAATGTGCCTATAAATAGATATTAATGCTTAAATCATGATAGTTAATGAAATTGCTATGTATGTTTGCAATCATGATTTATGATCTTGATATTTGGCACATAGTCATGGGCTTTAAGGGTATAAATCATGCTTTAGGTGATATTTGCTTATTATCATTATGAAACACCTAATGCATGATAACAATTTGATGAATACATGTGTTTCATGATCATAATGTGAAATTAATTCATATACATCATTATGATCATGTGGATTGTTAGGATGATACTTAACCTTGATAGAATTGCATGAAAATAATGGTTAAGTATATACAAATACCTTTACAATACATCTCACACTCATCATAGGCTACCATGATTGAAAACTTAGCCTGGGTGAGATGTTAGGATGATACAAATGTCCACTAATGCCTATGACATTTAGATGGTCATTTAAAGCATCAAATAGCAATAATAGACCAATCATGGGGAAGACCTATGTTTAATTCATAGACATATTGCCCAAAGATCATGGTTGGATATTTCATATGTTTTCAAAACAATTTCTTACTTTAAAATCTGTGTATTCATGTTTTGAAATAATCCAAAGCAAGACTAGGTGTTAAAATGGATACTAACATGATCAAAAACCTAGTGATTTTTAAAGCTTTTGGATTTTTGGCAAAAACTTGAAAATATAATGATTTTTCATGGAAAACTATTTTTCATTGATAGATATACTTACAAGAAATGTGTTCCCCAAATTTCACTATTTGTCGAATTTTTTGGAATTAATAATGCATTTCTGAATTTCGTCCAGAAAATCACAATTGTTGTTTTCTTTGTGCCAGTCGACTGCCATACTGATAGCAGTCGACTGCTCACCTGAAAAATAGCCCAACAATTTCTGATACACGGTTTTAAGGTATGTTTTGGTTTTTATTTCTCTCTAGCCTTGATGCCATGCTGTATAAACATTGTTAAGTATTTTTGATGGTGTCAAAGGGGGAGAAATGTATATGTTTAAGTAAGGGGGAATATATCTGGGGGGAGTTTCATGTATTAAGGGGGAGAGTTACTAATCATGTTTACTTACATGCTTTCTTTCCTTAATAGTTTATCAAATGTTTTTACCTAACTTAAACGAATTGCCACACATCAAAAAGGGGGAGATTGTTAGGGCAATCTCTTGCCATGATAAGGTTTTGATGTGTGTGGCAAAGGGTTTAAGTTAGGTTGTGATTATGATTTGATATGAGTGTTGGAGTCTTGTAGGACTTAGTAATTCGCACATGGAGTCTTGGCGGGTTCACCACTCACTACCTCGTGCTTGAGTCGGAGAAGGAGCATTGCAGAGCCGTGCGCTTGATGCTGCAGAGGGACCGCCGGACGAGATGACTTGAAGCGAAGCCAAGGAAGCAGACTTCGGAGGCAAGAGACGCGAAGGAACATTGCAGAGCCGTGTGCCTGATGCTGCCGAGGGACGTGGCCGCAAACGAAGAGAGCTTCGGTGAGGGACTTCGAGTGAGATGATAGAATGAGTGAATTGTAAGTAGCTCATTAGGTGAACTTGGCCAAATGGCCAAGTGTCAGATGAGTTTTCTCGACATCGACCAATCGCCATGGAATGATGATCGCTTGCCAGTCGAATGGGTTCGATCGTATCCGATGATGGGTTTATGCCCAACAGCTTGATCGCCGAAGGATGCGCGCACAAAATCGCCGTAGTCGATCGGTACGATTATGGAGGAGAGCGATGATCGATGAGGTCCATCAGTCGATTGCCAAGTGTTCTGTTGGACTACAACGGTTGGGATCCAACGTGTTCGGAGGCCGTTGTAGTGGCGGCAGTCGACTGCCAAGGGCAGCAGTCGACTGGTGGCGTCCAACGGGAAGAAATCAGCCCTCTCTATAAAAAGAGAGGGTGTGGGCTTTTGGATGCCTAATGCTTATGCTCTAAGTGACCATCCAAGTGCTCTACAAGATTCAAACTCCTTCTCTTAGTTTTCTTTCACATCCATTGTAAAAGAAGGAGTGTCTTTGAGTTGTAAGGGTTACCTCCACCTAGCTTAGTGCAAAGGAGAGACTGATAGTGATTTGGTTGCGGAGTGATTCACCGAGGACGAATCGGGGACCGTGAATTAGCGGCGTAGCCGTGAACCACGTTATATTTCGTGTTAGCATTGTTTGTATTCTTCTTTATTTATTTGCTTGTCTTTATTAGTATTCTGCTTGCGCTAACAATTGTTTAGACGAGCAAATTCCACCATCCAACGACAAAGGGCTATTCACCCCCCTCTAGGTGGCCGATCGATCCCCTACACACTAGAGGTGGAGAAACCTCTTACAACAATCTTACAACAATAAGAATGAAGATACAAGCAAATACAAAGGAAATACAATAACAATGTAAAGAACACTTTACAAGAACTTGAATGCTTGGCTTGCTTGATGATTGCTTTGAAAGGCTCTTGAAGATATGGAATGTAACAATAATTCCTCCCTAAAATCACCCCAAAAATGCTACTGGAAAACCTCCCTTCGAGCTCCTTTTAAATCCTCCGTCGGGCTAATATTACGCCTAGTAGTCGACTGCTTATAGTGCCATTGTCTCACAACGAACTTAATCTACGTTGGTATTCCAGCCAACGGATACATCAATAATCTACTGCTCTTATCAATAGTCGACTGCCAACCCAGTAGTTGATTGGCCAATCAACTATGGGATATTTTATGCTCGTGTTCGTAAATACTTGTCGATTGTCATTCATGGCAGTTAACTACCCAAGGGCAGTCGACTGCCAGAGCACAACTCAAGCAGTCGAGCCTTAGTCAACTACATGACCAGTTAACTTCTTTGAGTTAACTCGACTCTCGAGTGTCAAACACTCGACCAATGGACTGTCCAATATCCCAATCGACTGATAAACCTCAATAATGAGGTTTAACCCCAGTATGTGTTAGTTATAGCCCTATAACCAATCATGTGATGGTTGAATAGGGAACATTTTGTATCATATTCTATAAAGGCAAAGGATTGGTTATTATATTTATGTCTTGCTTGTGCCAGCTAAATTAAATATAATAATGCCCTAGAAAAGTAGGTTCTTATCTACAACACATCAATTGGCAGAATTGATTATGAGAGGCTATAGAGAACACTTTCCTAAATGTTCATAGTCAAGTATTAATATGCAAGGGCAATATTAATACATAAAGACTAGCATGTAGGTCAATTGATGACTTGATCTCACAAGTCATGGATATATGATATCAAGTTGACACATGGGTATATATTAGAGAATATATACTGAACTGACCTGCCATGAGAAAGTTTCATGGATCGTCATATGAGTGTCATAAACTTTCTCATGTGACTATTGGTATGAATAGTCCTCAAACCTGAAGTCACTACGGTCCCTACATAAGGAGTTATGTACTTTGGTATCGTCAAACGTCACCCGTAACAGGGTGGACCATAAAGGCGATTACTGGGTATATAACAAATTATGTGGAGGGATGTGAGTGATGTAGATGGGATCTATCCCTCCCATATGACGGGAGTGATATCTGTGGGCCCCTTGATTGAGTAGAACTACTAAAATGCATGGCCATGCTCGAATGAGTCAATATGAGATATTGAGCTCATTTGTTTGAGTTAGTTTACTCAGGGATCAAGAAACACATAGATTGATCGAGGATGACACGGTCTATGCCTCATTGGTCAATCTGATATCAAGGATAGAAGGACACGGTCATACATTATAGTAGTCACGGAAAGGTTAGTCGGATCTTGACTTATTTCGTAACTTGGGTAGCAATGATGTATTGCTAGATGCCGCTCATTGCTTGTGTATCTAAAAGAGTTTAGATCCACTGCCAACGTTATGAGAGCCTATAGGGTCACACACAAAGAGCATGATGATTAGAAGAATTAGTGCATTCTAGTTTGACTAGAATAATTTGGGAATAAGCTTAAGTACAAAATGATTTTTGGACTTTAAGCTTAATGAGAATTTTAGCTTGTTGATTTAATGAGATTAATTCAATATGATAAGCTTATTAATTTAATAAGATTAAATAAATATGTTATCATGATAGCCTAAGCTTAATTGATTTAATAAGATTAATTCAATATGTTACCTTATTGATTTAATGAGATTAATTCAATATGATAATATAAGCTTATTGAATTAATAAGATTAATTCAACATACATGAATGCCACATAAGCATGCCACATAAGCATGCCACCTAAGCTTGATGAGGTGGAAGGAGACAAAGGGTTTTGACCTTTGGAATTTCTCCACATGTGGCCGGCCAAACAAGGAGTGTAATTATTTTTCAATGCAATTGATTGCATTGAATGTGATAGGAGGTGAAAGGTTTTTTCAATCCTATAAAACACTCCATGGGGTGGTCGGCCAAATTGGTGGAAGCTTGAGGCTTGGAGAGAGCTTGGTGGTGAGAGGCTTTGGTTGTGTGGCTTTTGTGAGTGTAGGCTAGCAAGAAGAGTGGTCTTCTTCTTCCTTTCTCTTTTTCCCTACCTTCCTCTCCTTTAGGGACTTCTCTAGCAAGAAGTAAAGGAGAGCTCTTCTAGTTTCTTTTGTGAGACAAGAGCTTGCTCGTGTGGATACATATAGAGGCACGGACATTTGAACGTGCTAAAAGATCCAACAAACCCAAGGAGAAGCGGGATTAAAAAGGGCACGCAATAAAGGTAATATTCTCCTATAAGATAGGTTTTGAGAAATTTATTTTTTTGTACGAGGTTTTCTTTTGCAAGGATCACATGGAAGGGATCCTATTTTTCCATTGCGCATATGCTATTTTGCATAAAAAAAAAAGATCCCTACAGTGGTATCAGAGCCACTTGCGAAAGATCGTATAAAAAAAAAATAGGTTTTCTCTATTTAATATATGATATAGAAGTAGGATAAATTTTATTATGAGTTGATAATTGCATTAGCAATTTTTCAAACATAATAAAATATCCGATGTCTTTTAAAAGTTAAAATTGACATGGTGCATGGTTATGGCCTAGTCCCAAAAAGTTTGTGAATGTGTGTGTTGTAATTCTTAATACGGCCTGCGTGTCGTGCCTTTCTCCTAAAATTCTTGTTGTAAAATTAGTTTTAGACTCGAATGTAACTCGAGTATTTCTCCTTTTGTAATATACAAAACAAAGATGGAGGGTCCATTGGAAGATGACGTTACAAGGAGGAAGTCAACAACACAAGACAACCAAAAGGAAGCACTTGGGAGAAGATGTTATCCCTAGGTTGACCAATCAATCTTTTCATTGGCTTGAGAAGATTGTAGAATAAGGGCCATAACCATGACACACTTAGTTTAATATGTATGTGATGCATGTTAATTTAGCTTATATGTGATGTATGCTAATATGTATGTGATGCATGTTTAAGTTTATTTCTTAATAAGTCAAAAACGATATGCCTACCAAAGTTTGGTACTCACTACTTCCTCGATCATTTATTGTTGGGTTTGCCAAAGCAAAGCAATGCATTTTATCTTGGAAGAGTGCGAGTGGACAATCGTGATGTCCCGCTTTCAAACTTGGTTAAGACTTAATTAAGTTTTTCTTAATTAATTAAGAAAGTAGAGGCATATATTAGCTTTGAACATAAGTTTTAAAAATTAGTTTTGTGTGATTTCCGAACATCAGCTTTGTCTTAGAAAGTGGTCGTTGCTCCGATATCAAAGAAGGCCTCTGTGCCTCGCCACGGCCTGGAAGCTGGTTTAGGAATAAGTACTAAACTAATCTAAACTTAACCAAAGCTATTAAAGAGTTACATCAGATGTAATTGGCAAAAGATTGCCTACCTAATCATACTACGTCTTGGGCGATTAGCCAAAGCTAACTCAAGGCAGGATGATGTGGATCTTTATCCCATATAAATTTATAGCTAAATAGAAGCTAATGATGTAAGCAAAATGTGTTTGCCTACATCAATGATTAGCTCATATCAAAGCTATGAGAATTTAGTGGGAGCCTCATTTAATTAAAGGCCTAATTAAATGACTTAGGTATGATACTTAATTTTGCATTTTAATGTTGTAGATCACCATGTCATCTAACACGACACACCCCCTCAACTTGCGATCTGTCCTTGAGAAAGACAAGCTCAATGGAGCTAACTTTCTAGACTGGTATAGGAACTTGAGGATTATCCTCAAGCAAGAACGTAAACTGTATGTCCTAGAGCAGTCTATCCTGAAACACCCACCCTGCGCCACTCGTCTGAAAAGGATGCTTATAAGAAGCATCAAGATGACGATTAGATGTGTCATGTCTTATGCTTGCCACCATGAAGCTCTGTATAAGCATGAGAACATGGATGCCTATGGTATGGTTGAGCATTTGAAACAACTATATCAAGGAAAAGCTAGGCCAGAGCGTTTTGAAGTGTCTAAGGCTCTTTTGCATGCAAGATGCAAGAAGGAACACCTGTAGGAACTCACGTACTTAAAATGATAGGGTACGTTGAGAACCTTGAAAGACTAGGTTTTCCACTGAGCCAAGAATTGGCAACCGATGTTATCCTGCAATCATTGCCGGAAGCATATAATCAATTTGTCATGAATTATAACATGAATGAAATTGATAAGCCTTTGCCTGAGATTCTCAGCATGTTAAGAACTGCTGAACCGAATCTCAAGAAGAAAGTTAGTAATGTACTAATGGTCAAGAAGGGCAAAGGTAAGCGCAAAGGCAAGGGTAAGACCCAAGCCAAAGGCAAGGCCAATTCATCCACTTCAAAGGGTAAAGGTAAAGTACCTAAGGAAGGGAATTGTTTCCATTGCGGTGAGATCGACTGGACAGCTTTCGGGCTGAAAGTCTACATAGAGGAAGTAAAGAAGAAAAGAAGTGGGACTTCTGCCTCAGGTATACACGTTATAGAAGTTAATCTATCTATTTCTTCTACATGGGTATTAGATACCGGATGTGCATCTCACATTTGTACTAATGTGCAGGGACTGAGAAATAGTAGACTAATGGCAAAGGGCGAAGTGGACCTACGAGTAGGCAATGGCGCAAAAGTTGCTGCTGTAGCTGTAGGAACATATTCTTTGTATTTGCCCACTGGGCTTATCTTAGAACTAGAGGAGTGCTTTTATGTACCTGCATTAACGAAGAACATAATTTTTGTATCTTGTTTAGACAAGAAAAACTTTTCTTTTATAATAAAGGACAAATGTTGTTCCATTTATTTGAATGAAATGTTCTATTGTAATGCACCACTTATGAATGGTCTCTATGTTCTAGATTTAGAAAACCCAATTCATAACGTAAATACCAAACGGTTCAAATCGAATAATTTGAACCAAACATATCTCTGGCACTGTCGCCTAGGTCACATAAATGAAAAACGCATATCCCAACTCCATAAAGATGGATTATTGGACTCATTTGATTTTGAATCATATGAGGTATGCGAATCTTGTCTTTTAGGAAAGATGACTAAAACTCCATTTAGTGGACATGGTGAGAGAGCGACGGACTTGTTAGGACTCATACATACTGATGTATGTGGCCCTTTCAATGTCGAAGCCAGACGAAGCTATAAGTACTTTATTACTTTCACTGATGATATGAGTAGATTTGGCTACTTATATTTGATGAGATATAAGTCAGAATCCTTTGAAAAATTCAAAGAATTCAAGAATGAAGTACAAAACCAACTTGGTAAGCGTATTAAGCTACTTCGATCAGATCGAGGTGGTGAATACCTTAGTCAAGAGTTTCGTGATCACCTGGCTGAGTGTGGGATAATATCCCAACTCACTCCACCTGGAACACCACAATGGAATGGTGTATCTGAGAGGAGAAATCGTACTCTATTAGATATGGTACGATCAATGATGAGCCAGACTGATCTACCTACTTCCTTTTGGGGTTTAGCTCTAGAGACAGCCGCTTTCACACTTAATCGTGTCCCATCAAAAGCCATAGAAAAGACACCATATACGTTATGGACTGGGAAGAGTCCCAAAATGTTTTTTATAAAGATTTGGGGTTGTGAAGCTTATGTTAGACGTCAAGTCTCAGATAAACTAGGACCCAAATCAGATAAGTGTTATTTTGTAGGATATCCCAAGGAAACTAAGGGATATTACTTTTACAATCCCACACTTGGCAAGGTGTTTGTTGCGAAATCTCTTTCTAGAAAGAGAATTTATTTCTAGAAAAACTAGTGGGAGTAAAATTCATCTTGAAGAAATTCAAGATGAAGATAACACTAAGGCTTCGATGGAAAATGAGCAGGCACCACAAAGTGTTGTGGATGAGGAAATTGTTGCCCAAAGAGTTGTGAGCAAACACTGCTCAAGTAGACCAACATCTTCGTAGATCTGATAGGATCCGTCGTCAACCCAAGAGATATTCTTTTCTCTTGACTGACAACAGTGATGTATTGCTTGTCGATCTTGACGAGCCTACATCCTATCAAGAAGCTATGATGAGCCCAGATTCCGAGAAATGGCTAGAGGCCATGAGATCTGAAATGGAATCCATGTACACTAACCAAGTATGGACTTTGGTTGATCCACCTGAAGGGGTAAAACCCATTGGGTGTAAGTGGGTCTTTAAAGTAAAGACTGACATGGATGGTAATAAGCATACCTATAAAGGTAGATTGGTGGCTAAAGGATTCAAACAAATTCATGGTATTGACTATGATGAAACCTTTTCACCAGTTGCGATGCTTAAATCCATTCGGATCATACTTGCTATTGCAGCCTACCATGATTATGAGATCTGGCAGATGGATGTCAAAACCGCTTTTCTGAATGGAAAGCTACTCGAGGATGTGTACATGACACAGCCTGAGGGTTTTGAAGATCCAAAGCATCCTGGAAAGGTATGCAAACTGCAAAGGTCCATTTATGGACTAAAGCAAGCCTCTCGAAGCTAGAATCTTCGATTCGATGATGCAATCAAGGAGTTTGGTTTCATCAAGAATGAAGATGAACCTTGTGTCTACAAGAGAAATAGTGGGAGCACAGTTGTATTTCTTATCTTGTATGTAGATGACATACTTCTCATCGGAAATGATATTCCCTCACTCCAGTCTGTGAAGATGTGGTTAGGGAATTGTTTCTCGATGAAAGACTTAGGTGAAGCTGCCTATATTCTAGGCATCAAGATCTATAGAGATAGATCTAAAAGATTACTTGGCCTAAGTCAGAGTACATACATTGATAAAGTGCTAGATCATTTTGCTATGCAAAATTCCAAGAAAGGATTTCTTCCTTTATTACATGGTGTGAGTCTTTCGAAGACTCAATGTCCCTCTTCTAAGGAGGAGAGAGATCACATGGATAAGATCCCTTATGCATCTGCTATAGGGTCTATCATGTACGCCATGCTTTATACTCGTCCTGACGTCTCGTATGCTTTGAGCATGACGAGTAGATACCAGTCGGATCCAGGTGAAAGTCACTGGATAGCAGTCAAAAATATTCTTAAATACTTACGAAGAACGAAAGAATATTTCCTGATATTTGGAGGCAATGAGGAGCTAACTATAAAGGGTTACAGTGATGCAAGCTTCCAAACAGACAAGGATGACTATAGATCGCAATCGGGGTACGTGTTTTGCCTAAATGGTGGAGCTGTGAGCTGGAAGAGTTGGAAGCAGGACACGATTCTTGATTCTACAGAGTAAGTATATTGCTATTGTGCGTGACAAAGGAGGCTGTTTGGCTCCGCAAGTTCATCAGTGAACTTGGGGTAGTTCCTAGCATTGCAGATCCAATAGACCTCTATTGTGACAACAATGAGGCTATTGCACAGGCTAAGGAACCTCGATCACATCAGCGGACCAAACACATACTGCGGCGCTTCCATCTCATTCGAGAGATCATCGATAGAGGAGATGTGAGGATATGCAGAGTACCGACAGAAGCTAACATCGCAGATCCATTGACCAAGGCTTTGGCACAGAGGAAGCATGATGGTCACACTAGGTCACTAGGTATCAGATATTATAGTGATTGGTACTAGTGCTAGTGGGAGATTGTTAGTTATAGCCCTAGAACCAATCATATGATGGTTGAATAGGGAATATTTTGTATCATATTCTATAAAGGCAAAGGATTGATTATTATATTTACGTCTTGCTTGTGCCAGCTAAATTAAATATAATAATGCCCTAGAAAAGTAGGTTCTTATCTACAGCACATCAATTGGCAGAATTGATTATGAGAGGCTATAGAGAACACTTTCCTAAATGTTCCTAGTCAAGTATTAATATGCAAGGGCAATATTAATACATAAAGACTAGCATGTAGGTTAATTGATGACTTGATCTCACAAGTCATGGATATATGATATCAAGTTGACACATGGGTATATATTAGAGAATATATACTGAACTGACCCGCCATGAGAAAGTTTCATGGATCGTCATATGAGTGTCATAAACTTTCTCATGTGACTATTGGTATGAATAGTCCTCAAACCTGAAGTCACTACGGTCCCTACATAAGGAGTTATGTACTTTGGTATCATCAAACGTCACCCGTAACAGGGTGGACCATAAAGGCGATTACTAGGTATATAACAAATTATGCGGAGGGATGTGAGTGATGTAGATGGGATCTATCCCTCCCATATGACGGGAGTGATATCTGTGGGCCCCTTGATTGAGTAGAACTACTAAAACGCATGGCCATGCTCGAATGAGTCAATATGAGATATTGAGCTCATTTGTTTGAGTTAGTTTACTCAGGGATCAAGAAACATATAGATTGATCGAGGATGACACGGTCTATACCTCATTGGTCAATCTGATATCAAGGATAGAAGGACACGGTCATACATTATAGTAGTCACGGAAAGGTTAGTCGGATCTTGACTTATTTCGTAACTTGGGTAGAAATGATGTATTGCTAGATGTCGCTCATTGCTTGTGTATCTAAAAGAGTTTAGATCCACTGCCAACGTTATGAGAGCCTATAGGGTCACACACAAAGAGCATGATGATTAGAAGAATTAGTGCATTCTAGTTTGACTAGAATAATTTGGGAATAAGCTTAAGTATAAAATGATTTTTGGACTTTAAGCTTAATGAGAATTTTAGCTTGTTGATTTAATGAGATTAATTCAATATGCTAAGCTTATTAATTTAATAAGATTAAATAAATATGTTATCATGATAGCCTAAGCTTAATTGATTTAATAAGATTAATTCAATATGTTACCTTATTGATTTAATGAGATTAATTCAATATGATAATATAAGCTTATTGAATTAATAAGATTAATTCAACATGCATGAATGCCACATAAGCATGCCACCTAAGCTTGATGAGGTGGAAGGAGACAAAGGGTTTTGACCTTTGGAATTTCTCCACATGTGGCCAGCCAAACAAGGAGTGTAATTATTTTTCAATGCAATTGATTGCATTGAATGTGATAGGAGGTGAAAGGTTTTTTCAATCCTATAAAACACTCCATGGGGTGGCCGGCCAAATTGGTGGAAACTTGAGGCTTGGAGAGAGCTTGGTGGTGAGAGACTTTGGTTGTGTGGCTTTTGTGAGTGTAGGCTAGCAAGAAGAGTGGTCTTCTTCTTCCTTTCTCTTTTTCCCTACCTTCCTCTCCTTTAGGGACTTCTCTAGCAAGAAGTAAAGGAGAGCTCTTCTAGTTTCTTTTGTGAGACAAGAGCTTGCTTGTGTGGATACATATAGAGGCACGGACATTTGAACGTGCTAAAAGATCCAACAAACCCAAGGAGAAGCGGGATTAAAAAGGGCACGCAACAAAGGTAATATTCTCCTATAAGATAGGTTTTGAGAAATTTATTTTTTTGTACGAGGTTTTCTTTCGCAAGGATCACTTGGAAGGGATCCTATTTTTCCGTTGCGCATATGCTATTTTGCATAAAAAAAAAAGATCCCTACAGTATGATCCCCTCATGCTTGATAAACACACTTAGCCTAGACCTAAGCCTTTATCCCACTTCCAACAATATCACGCCTCTCAGATCCCTCGAGTCCGTGACTCTTAATCCTTATGCTAGCCTTCAAGTTCCTCCATCGACTATGTCATGCTAATCGGGTTCCTTGCCAAGGTACATTTGGACTTATGCCGCCAAGACTCCATGCTTGGACTTTACACTTTCAAACATTGGACTTATGTTGCCAAGACTACATGCTTGGACTTTACACCACCAATATCACACTCTTGGACTTTCCAATTGATAAACATCCATACTTGGACTTTCACCGCCAAAGTTCACTTGGACTTTACGCCACCAAGACTACACACTTGGACTTATGCCGCCAAGACTATACCTTTGGACTTTCCTTACCAAGTACCCATTACTTGGACTTTCTATTATCAAGACCCATGCTTGGACTTTCCAATTGCCAAGTGCCTATGACTTGGTCTTTACCATTGCCAAGACTCATGCTTGGGCTTTTCATGCCAAGTATCCAAGACTTGGACTTTCCATGCCAAGTATCCAAACTTGGACTTCTCTTGAGTCTTACTTGAGCTAGGTCAACCTTGACCTGAGGTCGATTGCTTCAACAATCTCTCCATAAAGCTATCTCTTCATATGGTCAAATCCATGTCAACCATATGATCAATCCATTGTCAAATAATGATCAAACCTATTATCAAACATCAAAACACTACTTGAGTCCCACTTGAGTCCGGTCAATTGTGACCTGGACCGATTGCACCAACACTTACTAATTGTGATCCAATCACAATATCTCTTAGGCTATGCATCGTATTGTGGACTTTAGTAAATGGATTTAAGATCAAATCACATGCACAACAAATGCACATTCAAATAGTGAATTTATTAATAAAGCTTCTAAGGCAATTTCCTTAGGACATCTCTCAAATCTAATAGAGAATTCAAAATCATATGAGTCGTAAGTGAATGAATTAGGAATGCAAGAGAGTCCTAGGAGAAACTGATTTGTCGAAGCAATTCTAAAGTTTCAGTTTCACCACAATGATTGTTAACAACTTTAGGTCTATTCGCTACCTTATCTCAATGTTGATACACATGTAGGTGGTCTATCCCAAGGTAACTGTATAGACTTTTAAAATAATATCAGGGTTCTTACCTAAACACAATGCCTACTTTCAAGGTAACCTTACTAAAATGACCACTTTCTTAAGGAGGCTCCTGTCATGAAGCCCCACGGTTTTCTAGATGTTATCCCTTACTTTGTGATATCGAATTGAGGTAAACCCATTAAGTTCTGTGATAGGCAGTGGTACCCTAAAGAGGTTTTGGACCACTTTCATGGTTGGCGCACCAGAGAGTCGTTGGTTGGGATACCCTAGTCAATATAGCACTCACGACCCTTGTACTTCAACCTTTACTCATGAAAAATCCCTTAAGTTCAGTTCTTTATGGATCGGAGAATTGAATTCACCTTTTGGTCCTTCCCCGCATATAATGGAATATGAAGACGCACGGTTAATGCTAAATTCATAAGTTGAATCACAGAATCAACACATCATTTAATAAGAAAAGTCGAATAGATAAAGAACTATTATTTAACAATTCATTGGGCTACTCCTTTATCCTAGAATTTGGAGAACTACTCCATAGAGAAGGAGTTACAATTGAAGAAAGTAAAGGAAATTATTCTACAACTCATATTAAAAAAAAAAAAAGAAGAAGAAGAAGAAAAAGCTTATGGTTGTGTAGGCTTCTTGTCTTCGGAGAAATTGCCAACTTTTTGTATGGATGTAAACTCTATTGTTTCCTTGGAATCAACACTCCTAGGGTTCTTTGTCACTAGGAATATTCTCTTCCCTCGACTTGACATTCTTAGTGCTTTTTATAGCCCTCAAGATTGTTGTAATAGAGAGATGTCCTAAAACAATCACCTTAGTTGTTATTAATAAAATTCACTATTTGAGTGTGCATTCTCTATTTATTTGATTGGATCTTAAACTCATTTACTAAAGTCCAAAATATGATACATAACATGAGAGAAACTATGATTGAATCATAATTAGTGAGTATCTCATCATGTGTAATTATGAAAGTATTGAAATAATCTCTAGTCAATGAATTGTTAAGATTAGACATCATCAATTCTATGAGACTAGCACATGTTATACTCCTTAGCTTATCCAAGTATTCAGTACTCACTGAATGGAAACATAGGGATGTTGAGAGTGAACATGCGGATGCTAGTTAAGGGTAACTAGTTCATTGAAGTGACCTATTATGAAACTTCATATGATTTTTTATGTAGATGAAGTTTCATTACAGCTCGAGAGTGAGCTTCCTTAGACTTGAGGTATTCTAGTCATCTTGATTATGATGACTTATACTTTAACTACTTCACAATCATCTCCATTAGAGGTGTCATTTCGAGTTGATTGGGCATAAGTCAAAGTGATTGAAGATGTTTGAATAGTCCATAGAGGATTCACCACTCCTATAAAAGAGATGTATACCCTAGGCCTCTTGTCAGGATTATTACTCAAAAAATTTTGGCCAAAGCACGCATGTCAAGAAGATAATCTTCTTGGACACATGTATGGAGTAATATGAATCCACAAGACAAGGAACTAACTTGGACTAGGTGTGACGTAGTCAGTCTAGTAGAGACAAACACCATAGACCATATCCCAAACCAAGTGGGTATAGGAAGAGTGAAAGAAATAAAGGCACAAATAATTATAGCTGTAGAAGGGTTCAGAATTGTTTTGAAGTCAACATTGACTTTTTGGCCAATTGAGGGTTATGATGTACTGCTAGGTGTCACTTATGATCTATTCATAACTAATAGTTAGTTATGAAATTGCTAATATAGTCAGGAGCTTATTGTGTCACACACATAATGGTGTCACAAGAGACGTAAAATAAGTTAGATAATAAGATTCTCAATAAGAAAGAGGATGTCTAATTGCACTGGACTTATAGGGTGCAAAATGGGAGTGAAAGAAGTGAACATGGGTGTGCCAATGATTGGCATGGTCGTGCAACACTTGGCTAAGAAAAATGAGAAAGACAGAGTTCTCCATGGTCAGTCCATAGAGCACGACACAATCGTGGAGCCAAGCCATGTTTGAGAAACACAATCGTGTCTCAAGATGTACATGGTCATGTTTGACTTGTACATAAAGAAACATGACGTTGCTGTGTTGAGGAACACGATTGTGCTAAAATTCATGGCCCAAGCATGGCTAAGGCACGAGCATGCTTTTGGCCATGTTGGAGACATGAATTAAAGAAGAAGGATATAATTTTCGCTCACTACACTCGCATGCAAAATGCCCAAACTGACTACATACGTAGCATTGGACTTTGCTCTTTATGAGCTCTTTCTTCTTGCCCTTCTATCACTTTCTAGTTGTCTTGACGAATGACTTCTTCTTGCCAGGACCTTTAGTCTTCTTCTCATGCTTGTGCCACTTTCGCTTTGTTCCATTGGAGCCCTTACTCGACTCCATAAAGTTAGCATAACCTGAAGTTGACTTGGTCACCTCCCGGCGCTCCTCCTCGAGATCATAGTGTCTACTCATGTCCATGAAAGTATGGATACTTTCAGTGTATGTGAGGTAGGTCTTAGCTACATCCTAGGAGTCAGGAAATTACTGGATCACTCCTAGTACCTGAAGCTTATTCGACATAAGCTCTCCCATATTCTTCAAAGAAGCAATCATACTCGACATATATATTAAATATTGTTTCATAGTATGAACGGGTCTCTTCTTATAAGTGATGAACTTATAAGTCTACATCCTTAACTTAAGAATTGATGGGGTGCCATATTGCTCTTTAAGAGCAAGCCAGACCAACATCGTTGTAGGATACTGCTCATAGATCGGGATTAGCTCATCGTGCATGTTGCTAAGAAGAATTGCCCTAGCTTGACCATCCTTCTTTTTCCAAGCATGATATACCTCTTGATCCCGTCTTGCCTGAGTTGTGGTTCCCTCCCCAGGGTCCACCATCTTGTGCTAAAGAACCTCCTCTGCTCCTTGAAAACGAATTGAACCTTTTGGTGCTAAATCTCATAATTGTCATCGTTCAACTTGTCTCCCTTCATGAGATTTCCATGTATCTGTCACATAGAATAGAGAGACATAAGTGACTATTGATGCTTAATGTCTCTACTTTGTGTACCCTATTAATCATCAAAACACAAAATGACTTGAATACAAATTCCAAGATGAGCATATGAATCAATAGACATCATACTAAAACTAGAATTGTATCTCACCATTCGAATTAAGATGCAATAGACAAAAAGTCACATGTACTATAATACACTCAGTAACCTATGCACCACTTTGAGGGTCTATATGCCGCCATATACAAACATCTCTTTGTCACACATCTCAAAGTTAGACCTCTTCGTCTTCTCCAAGACACTTAGTTTAGGCCTAGTCAGAGTGGACTACTCCCACTCTCTGGACCAAGTTAGAATGAATTCAGATATTTGCCGAGCATTACTACTCGTGTTGGACACTCGAGCTCCTCGGCTCTTCTCGAGTACTCGAGAATCTATGCACATGCTAGCTTCTCAAGCTTTCGAGCATCTCAACTCTTCCTGAGTACCCGTTGTTGGTGCAATGGTCAAGGGGGAGCAAGCCTTTAGGGGGAGATTATCCATTATGGGGTGATGGATGTGTTCTTCCTCATAAGAGGGAGATTGGAGAATTGGGAGAATTTGGAGAATGAGGATGACCTCTCATTTAGTGATATGCGACTTATCACTATGAAGAGTGAAGGTATCCTAAATGTTTTTGGATCAAGGGGGAGATTGTAAGATCTCATTGAGATATGAGACATTGATACTCTTGGGGAGAGCCTTATTGATGTATGTGGGGAGAATTTGGGAATTGCCCAATTGGGAGAATTGAGAGAATTTATTAGATTGAGTTAGGTGGTCTAACTCAAAGTTTTTTATGGTTTTTGTCAAACATCAGAAAGGGAGAGATTGTTGGTGTTGAGTTTCCTCGGCACCGTGGTGATTGTGTATTCGAACATGTTTCGTAAACATGTGAATAGTGGAAGAATTAAAAGCAATAAATCTAATTTATTACAACACACACATCACACGCATGCAAGATATAATATGTGTAGACATAATTGCAGTTTCAAATTTTGCAATAAAAGGAAATTACGCTAGTTATATCTGACATATCACGTGCATTGAGAATGACATCAACCGGAGCAACTCTCGCTAGAATTGCCTCTATCCATATCCACACCGAGTACCATCGGGATAGCTTCACCAAGCTACGAGACTCATCTTCGTAGGAGTCACTAGCCTCGTGTCAAAGATAATGTGATCGAGAGGAGATCACAATCCGAATTAAAATTCGGATGCAAAAATGAGTCCCCAAAAACTCGCTTCTCCGGAGAGGTATTCGTCAATCGATTGATGAATCCTTGGTCCTCCACCTATGAAGATTATCGGAGATTCAATGCCCAACAAGGAAGTCACTGTCGGAGCTCCAAATGCCATCCAAACGATGCTCCGAAAAGAAGAAAAGAAGCTGTCCAAAAACTGGACAACTTGGTGGAGGACTTGGCGCCAGCCAAAGGAGATGGCCGGCTGATCCTTGGTCACCGGAGCCAAGGTGGATCGCCGGAGGGCCGCCGGAGGAGTGGCCAACAGCAGCTGGACACCGACAGCTGGGGTGGACGGCAACACAAAAGCTAGGCTGGCGTGGAACCCCTTGGGCGGCGGCAAGGAGAAGAGAGGGAGAGGAGAGGAAGAGAATTTTCAAAAATAAACTTAGGGTTCTCCAAATCTCTAGCCGCGCTTTTATAGAGCACGTGTTTCTTAACCATCAAGAAACCTTCTCCTTAGAGTTATTGATTCATAACCAAAATCCGTTAACCCGTTCCAATAACTTAAGTTAAAATAAACTGAGCCGAGTTGGTCTATTTTAAGTTAAAATGAACCGAATCAACTTTGGTTCATTCGTTTAAAGCGTTTATTATTTGTAAGTCCAAGCGTGTTCCTAATAAATTTTTAAAATAGTAGTTTTAATGTACACTCAACTAATAGTATGTTCAACTCTTTTTGACTTAATTGATATGAAATGATTTATAAGTCCTGATTAGAGTTGGTTATTTTAAATAATTATACTCCATGATTCATGTTGATGCACTTGATCTACATCTGGAATCAGGAGTAAGGTCTTAACATCTCACGCCCATCTACATGGCTCAATACACAAACACATTAGACCTATGTGTTGTGAGATGTGTTGGCTCCTTAAATCTATAGGTACATGCTTTCTAAGGTAAACCCTAAGCTAGTACCTTGTAGCATGAAAAAAAAATATAGAGTAAAAGTAAGAGTTTAATTCCTACTCTATTGCTCACATTCCTAATTTTTGCCTAAGCAGACTAAGTTCTTCTTCGGGTAAGGGTTTAGTGAAAATGTCTGCTAGGTTCGATTTAGACTCAACATATTCGAGTTGTATTGTTCCATTTGCTACGTGTTCTCGAACAAAATGGTGTTTAACCTCTATGTGTTTAGTCCTAGAGTGACAAATTGGGTTCTTAGTTAGGTTAATGGAACTAATGTTGTCGATGAAAATTTTAGTGTTACTAAAGTTTAATTGGAAGTCTTGGAGAGTGTCCTTCATCCAAAGGAGTTGAGCTACACACTCGCCCATCACAATGTACTCGGCTTCGGTGGAAGATAAGGCAACACAATGTTGCTTTCTACTACACTAGATAACAAGACTTGAGCCTAGGAGTTGACAACAACCACTTGCGCTCTACCTATCGAGTTTACTAACAGTATAATTCGAGTAGGAATAGCCGATTAGTTCGAACTCGTTCGATCTAGGGTACCAAATTTCTACGTTTAATGTTCCTTTTAGGTATCTAAAAATATGTTTGACTAGTGTTAGGTGCGACTCCTTGGCACAAGATTGAAATCTCACACACATACTTAGTGCGAAGAGTATATCGGGTTGATTCGCAGTTAAGTAATGGAGGCTACCTATTGCGCTCCTATAGTATTTTAAATCGATTGCTTTACCTTCTAGGTCTTCTCCTATGTTAACATTAGTAGACATTGGTGTGTTGATTTCCTTAGCGTTTTACATTTCAAATCTATTTATTAGTTCTTTAGCATATTTACATTGGTGTAGGTAAATTCCTTTCCTAGTTTGTTTAATTTGTAAGCTTAAGAAAAAGGTTAGTTCTCCTACTAAGTTCATTTTGAATTCACTTTCCATTAGTGAAATGAACTCATTTAATAAGGTTGTATTGGTAGTTAAAATTATGTCATCTACGTAAATTTGGGCAATGAATATCTCTTTTCCTATGGATTTTACAAACAAAGTTGGGTTGACTAAGCCTCGACTAAACCCCTTAGACTTAAGGTAAATTGAAAGCCTTTCATACCAAGCTCTAGGAGCTTGTTTTAGTCCATATAAGGCTTTTCTAAGTTTAAAGACATGGTCGGTATTTGTGCAATCGGCCTAGGTCATGATTGACCATACTCGAGTTGGACTTGAGTAGTGTTTTGATGTTTGACAAAGGAGTTGACTGTGTTGGTGCAGTGGGCACCAAAGTCGAACCGGTATTTTGATTATGGCAAAAGGCTCAATAGTTAAGGGTATATTTGTTATCTTACGAGCTCAATTAAGTGTGCAGAAATGCTAAAGTTGAGCGGAAGGTCTGCGACACCCGGTGGGAACCGAGGTGGTCGGGCAACGCCAGAGGGACTTCGGAGGAAGCCGAGGTACTCGGGTGAAGACCGGAAGCGAGGCTACAAGGTAAGCTCGTGTGAAAGCGAAGCAAGGTCGTTAAGCGTAGATCCCACCCAATACCTCCAATGGAAGGTCTAGGTCGAGATCAGATGGTTAGAACCATCGTACTTTATATTTTAAGCTAACTTGTACTGCAGTCCAAAACCCTTTGACTACAGTCAACTGCTAGTCAAGTTCCAGCCTCGAGAAGAGCTCGAATTTCAAGGGGTGAATTTGGACTTGACTCGTGTTTTGGTACAAAGGGTGATGTGGCATCAAGGTGGACATCCAAACCATCACCAAGCTTCCTTGTGGTGGACGCCCAAAATAAGGTGAGTTGGCACAAGATGGTTGGCTCCCATGATGTGGCACAAGTTGAATGGCTCCATCAAGTTGGCGCCCAAGGAGGTTGGAGGTGGCACAAGGTGGTTGGATGAAACACCTCATCCTCAAGTTGGCGCCCAAGGAGGTTGGAGGTGGCACAAGGTGGTTGGATGAAACACCTCATCCTTGAGTTGGCGCACAAGGAGGTTGGAGGTGGCACAAGGTGGTTGGATGAAACACCTCATCCTTGAGTTGGCGCAAAGGATGTGGAGGAACAAGTCTTGGGGATAAGAACCTCACCTTGGACACTACCTATGTCTAAATTCATAGATCAATATCCATAAATAGACATGTTCAAGCCAAGCAAATAACAAGAATTCAAGAGCTCTCAACACGCCGTAACGCCGCTTACTACTACTCACATTTGCTCTGACGAAGTCACGACAACGAAACCTACATCTTCTACTTATAAGAGTTGTCGGTATATTTATTTAAGTTCTACTTCTTTAAATTGTCTTTGTGCTTTAATCGTAACAAGGAAAGGGGGAGTGTCCATTTGCCTTGATTTCTTTTTGTAATCGTTGCTCCTACCTCCAACGAGGAGGAGTGGTTTTAGTGAATTGCCCTCCGTACGTGATCAAGGATCACTAGGGCCGTGGATTAGCAATCGAAAGATTGTGAACCACGTAAAAATATCTTGTCTACTTTATATTTCCGTGCACTCTCTACTTGCTTTTACTTATTGCAAAAGTTTTTAACGACACCGTATCGCTATTCACCCCCCCCCCTCTAGCGACACTTTCGATCCAACAATTGGTATCAGAGCCGGGGGCGCTAAGATTCGGTGAAACCACCAATCTAGCTTTGTTTTTCTTTTTTTTTCAGATTTTTTATTTATTTATTTCTGTTTTCGTATAATTATTTCACTTGCTTATCTTCTCCTACATATAGAATTGCATTAGAGGCTTTAGGATCCGGATAAGGTTGTCCTTCGGTTAGATCCCAGTAAGGTTTCCTCGGAACTTCAACGACATTCGCATTTGATTGTTTATTTCTTTTGCAAGTTACATTTTATATATCTTTTTACTTCCTCAAGACTACTAATCCAAGACGAAAGTCTTGGAATATTCTTTCCGTGTGTGTTTTGCAAGATTCTTTTCGCTGCTCTTCTTCTTGTTTTTAAATGGCCCATCTCGAAGGGTTTAGCCACCCCCCGTTTTACAACGGTAATGACTTTCGTTATTGGAAGGGTCGGATGGAATGCTTTCTTAAAACCCAAATCGAGATGTGGATCGTAATCCAAACCGGTTTCACACTTCCTATTAATGAATGTTGGATCGAAAGTGTCGCTAGAGGGGGGGGGGGTGAATAGCGATACGGTGTCGTTAAAAAACTTTTGCAATAAGTAAAAAGCAAGTAGAGAGTGCACAGCGGAAATATAAAGTAGACAAGATATTTTTACGTGGTTCACAATCTTTCGATTGCTAATCCACGGCCCTAGTGATCCTTGATCACGTACGGAGGGCAATTCACTAAAACCACTCCTCTTCGTTGGAAGTAGGAGCAACGATTACAAAAAGAAATCAAGGCAAAGGGACACTCCCCCTTTCCTTGTTACGATTAAAGCACAAAGACAATTTAAAGAAGTAGAACTTAAATAAATATACCGACAACTCTTATAAGTAGAAGATGTAGCTTTCGTTGTCGGCGCCGTCGTAGCAAATGTGAGTAGTAGTAGCGGCGTTACGGCCAGTGTTGAGCTCTTGAATTCTTGTTTTGCTTGGCTTGAACATGTCTATTTATGGATATTGATCTATGAATTTAGACATAGGTAGTGTCCAAGGTGAGGTTCTTATCCCCAAGACTTGTTCATCCACATCCTTTGCGCCAACTCAAGGATGAGGTGTTTCATCCAACCACCTTGTGCCACCTCCAACC
The DNA here is from genome assembly GCA_025175895.1 of Wurfbainia villosa. NCBI lineage: Eukaryota > Viridiplantae > Streptophyta > Magnoliopsida > Zingiberales > Zingiberaceae > Wurfbainia > Wurfbainia villosa. Next base: position 38,291,200 of record CM045990.1, read on the forward strand.
TCCTTGTCGCCAACTCAAGGATGAGGTGTTTCATCCAACCACCTTGTGCCACCTCCAACCTCCGCCAACTCAAGGATGAGGTGTTTCATCCAACCACCTTGTGCCACCTCCAACCTCCTTGATGTTTCATCCAACCACCTTGTGCCACCTCCAACCTCCTTGGGCGCCAACTCAAGGATGAGGTGTTTCATCCAACCACCTTGTGCCACCTCACCTTATTTTGGGCCCACCACAAGGAAGCTTGGTGATGGTTTGGATGTCCACCTTGATGCCACATCACCCTTTGTACCAAAACACGAGTCAAGTCCAAATTCACCTTGAAATTGAGCTCTTCTCGAGGTTGGAACTTGACTAGCGATTGGTGTAGTCAAAGGGTTTTGGACTGATACAAGTTAGCTTAAAATATAAAGTACGATGGTTCTAACCATCGATCTCGACCTAGACCTTCCATTGGAGGTATTGGGTCGGATCTATGCTAACGACCTTGCTTCGCTTTCACGAGCTTACCTTGTAGCCTCGCTTCCGGTCTTCACCCAGTACCTCGGCTTCCTCCAAGTCCCTCGGCGTTGCCCGACCACCTCGGTTCCCACCGGTGTCGCGAACCTTCCGCTCAACTTTAGCATTTCGCACACTTAATTGAGCTCGTAAGATAACAAATATACCCTTAACTATTGAGCCTTTTGCCATAATCAAAATACGGTTCGACTTTGGTGCCCACCGCACTACCAACAATCTCCCCTTTGATTCATGGCAAACCGACACAAAAGTTAAGGAAAAATTAACATAACGAAGCTAGCATAATGATTAAGCATGAATGAGCTAGCATAAAGATTAAATATGAATGAGCTAGCATAATGATTAAATATGAATGAGCTAGCATAAAGATTAAGCATGAGTGAGATAGCATAAAGATTAAGCATGAGTGAGAAATATTATTGTTTCAAGTTCTCCCCTTTGAGGTAACCTCCCCCTTGACCGAAGGTGAGTTCTTGAAAAATAATTTTTACTCCCCCTTAATAGTTGCTTAAGTAAACGGAATTACTTAATATAAAAGGTAATAATTTTGTTTACTTTCTTCCTTACTTTTGTGACTTTCTCCCCCTTTTGCCTTAACTCAAAAAGTTTGTAAATATATTTTAAGGTTTGTAAGTCCAAGCAAGTTCCCAATATAAATATATATATATATTTTTTTTTAAAATAATAATAAGCTTGAAAATATGTTCATCTAAAATGTACAACTCCGGTTGGACTTGATTGATATAGAATGATCAATAAGTCTTGAAGGAGTTGATTAATTTAAATAATTATACTCCATGGTTCATGTCGATGCGAATCTACATCGGAACCGGAGTAAGGTCCTAACATCTCACCGTCTCATTGGCTAAGTACACAAACACATTAGTCCTATGTGTTGTGATATGTGTTGGCTCCTTAAATCTATAGGTATATGATTTCTAAGGTAAGACTTAGGCTAATTTCATAAAAAGATGCAAAAGTAGAGTACATATATAGAAAAATTTAAATCCTACTCTATTACGCACATACCTAACTTTCGTCTTAATATACTAAATTCGGCTTCGGGTAGTGGTTTGGTGAATATGTCCGCTAGGTTTGATTTGGACTCAACATACTCTAGTTGTATAGTTCCATTAGTTACATGTTCCCTAATGAAGTGGTGTTTAACTTCTATATGTTTTGTCCTAGAATGACATATTGGATTTTTAGTTAAGTTAATTGAACTAATGTTATCTATGTAGGTTTTAATGTTGTTAAAGATTAAGCTAAAGTCTTGGAGAGTGTGCTTCATCCACGTGAGAGACACACTCACCCATCGCATAGCGTATTAAACCGGTGGTAGATAAGGCAGCATAATCGCTTCCTCTGCACCAACTTACTAGACTCGGAGGATTTGACAACAACCACTCGTGCTCTTTCTATCGAGTTTACTACCGGCATAGTCGGTCGAGTAGCCGATTAGATTAAACTCGGTAGATCTAGCCAAATACCTCGTTTAGCGTGCCCTTTAGATATCTAAGGATACGCTTGACTAGGGTTAGGTGAGACTCCTTGCGAGGTTTGTAACCTTGCGCACATACTTACCGCGAATAAAATGTCGGGTCGGCTCGGTTAAGTATAGGAGACTTCTATTGCGCTCCTATAGTATTTTAGGTCAACGGGTTTTCCTTCTACATCTTCGTTTATATTAACATTAGTTGCCATAGGTGTATTGATTATTTTAGCATCTTGCATTCCAAATCGATTTATTAAGTCCTTAGTATATTTTTGTTGATGTAAATATATTCCATCTTTAGTTTGTTTAATTTGTAAACCTAAGAAGAAACTTAACTCTCCCACTAAATTCATTTCAAATTCACTTTCCATAAGTGAGATGAATTCGTTTAGCAGGATCGAGTTGGTAGTTCCAAAAATTATATCATCTACATAGATTTGGGCTATAAAGATTTCTTTTCCTACGGTTTTAACGAATAAGGTTGGGTCGACTAAACCTTGGTTGAATCCTTTGGACTTAAGATAGATCGAAAGCCTTTCGTACCAAGCTCTTGGGGCTTGTTTGAGTCCATATAGGGCTTTCTTAAGTCTAAGGACATGGTCAGGTTTATCTAGATTTTTGAATCCGGGAGGTTGACTGACGTAAACTTCTTCCTTAATGTATCCATTCAAAAATGCTGACTTGACATCCATTTGAAACAATTTAAAACCTCGATGTGCAGCATATGCTAACAACATTCGGATGGACTCTAGTCTTGCTACGGGGGCGTAGGTCTCATCGTAATCTAAACCTTCGACTTGACTAAACCCTTTTGCGACTAACCTAGCTTTATTTCTAACTACTTCACCTTTATCATCAAGTTTATTTCGAAATACCCACCTTGTTCCAATAATTGATTTTTCTTTAGGTGGTGGTACTAATTCCCAGACTTCATTTCTAGTGAATTGAGCTAGCTCTTCTTGCATAGCAATAATCCAGTCGGGATCAAGAAGTGCTTGTTCAATAGTTTTGGGTTCGATTTTGGAAATTAACGAGATTTGACTAAGGTTTCGATATGAAGCTCTAGTTCGAACCCCTAAATTTGGATCACCTATAACTTGATTGATAGGATGATTTGTTTGAGTCTTAGTGTGACTCGGGTTAGGGTCATCTATCACTTGGTCGATAGGATGACTTGGGTGAGTTCTAGTTTGACTTGGGTTAGAGTCATCTATCACTTGGTCGATAGGATGACTTGGGTTAGGGCAGATTCAAGTTCAAGATCAGTCGGGTTCGCTATAAGTTGATTTGCTAGTTGGTTTTGTTAAGGATTGAGCAGGTTCGTGTCCTTAAATCGAAAACTATATTAATGGTTTCTTCGACTCTAAGAGTGTCGTGATTGTATACCCTATAAGCTCTCTTGGTGGTTGAGTATCCTAGAAAGGTTCGAGAGGTTTTGGATTTGAATTTCCCTAGGTAATCCTTAGTGTTTAAGATATGTACCTTGCATCCAAATACCTAAAGTACTTGATGTTGGTATTTTATCGTGATAAATCTCGTCTGAGGTCTTTTGGTGCCTCTTTACCATAAGGATCCTATTTTGGACATAGCAAGCCGTACTAACGACCTCTGCCCAAAATCTATCGGGTAGGTTATACTCGTTTAACATTGTCCTAGCGGCTTCTTGTAGGGTTCTATTTTTCCGTTCGACTAACCCATTTTGTTGTAGGGTTCTAGGACATGAAAACTCATGGTGGTATCCGTTTAGGTTCACAATCTGTAAACACAGTGGTTTTCAATTCACCACCATGATAAACTTCTAAGTCTTTTAATCTTAAGGTTCTTTTGATTTTGATTAACCTACAAAGATTGATTAGTTGGTCTAGGGTATCATTTTTATGTTTGATAAACCTAACCCAAGTAAATCTAGAATAGTCGTCAATTATGACTAAGCAAAATTGACTACCATTGAGTGACTTAGCTCCATGTGAATCAAATAGATCCATGTGTAGGAGCTCAAGAACACTTTTGGTTCGTTCTTGATTAGTTAATTGATGTTGTGTCCTAGATTGTTTACCTTGTTGACAAGCATTACATATTTTATTATCCAAGTTGTTTAGTTTAGGCAAACCTATAACCAAGCCACTGACTCATCTTGTGGGCGAGTCTTGGGTGCAGTGTCCGAGTCTTGATTGCCATAACCAAGATTCCTCTTCTTTGTGTCATAAGACACTTGGTTGAGGAGTTAGGTAAATTTATTGCGTAGATGTTGCTACTCCTAGTTCCTTTAAGTATTATTTTAGATGTTGCATTTATTTTGATTACGCATTCATTTTCTAGAAATATGACCTTATAATTGTTATCACACAATTGGCTTACACTAAGTAAATTATATTGAAAGTTTTCTACTAATAAGACATTTTGAATTGTAAAGTTAGAGTTGAGCTCAATATCACACGATCCGATGATTTTGAGCTTGCGTTATTTCGAAGGCTACCGATCCTTGTCGTTTGAATCGTAACCGAAAATTTGAGTTGATCCCGGTCATGTGTCGGGAGCAACCAGCATCCAACATCCATTGATCCTACACATAAGGTAGTTGGATCGGATATTGGAATTACTAAAGGGTTGTTTGTAAGTTTTAAACCTAAATCATCTCACCAATATCTACATGATCAAAACATGTTATTCCTATGTGTTATTGTGAGATCACTTTCAATTTTACTTGATTAATTTTAATGAATTTAAATTAACCAACATTAGGTTAGATTCGGATTTAGTCTAAGCTCATCAAGTAATCTTTTCAAGAGATTAGCTTCCAGGTCGTGGCGAGGCACAGAGGCCTTCTTTGATCGGAACAACGACCACTTCCTTAGACAAAGCTATTTTCAAGAAATTGATAACTCGACTTACTTGAGACTACGTCTTGGTCTAACTAGTTATTTTTGAAAAGAGGCTCCCCGAGGCTCAATCTTTTCGTAGGATTTTAGTTGGTTTATTTTTGAAAAGAGGCTCCCGAGGCTCAATCTTTTCGCAGGATTTTAGTTGGTTATGAGTCCTATCTAACCATTCTAAAAATAAAGGAAAAACTAAGCATGCAATTTCTAAGACTTAACAAAAATACATTTTGTATTGGCTCCCCCTGGACCATTGAATCGAGTGGGTCTATTCACATAGTGAATTTGGTCCTTGGGAACCCAATACATGTTAGATCCTAAAGTTGAAATCAAAGTGGTCTTAGGGACCCATGCTTGGACATTTTTCTTATGTTGGTTTACTATAGACATATATGACTTATTGGTTGTATTTGAGTTAAACCGAGTCCGGCCTTGTTGTATACGGCCCTTTGTGATCCAAGTAAGAGGTCAAGTCCCTTGGATCCCAAAGTGAACCTTTCCAACGTGTTCCTAAGGTCTTCGACTTGTGTTTTCAAAAGCGAGTTCTCAACTTCAAGCTTTTCAACTTGAGTTGAGTCCTCCTCTTGAATACGAGTAGTCGAAGAGGTTAGGGAGACCTCATGTTTGAGAAGGTTAACCTCCTCAATTAGGGTCTCGACCTTGGACTCGGACTTAGCTAGTTTCTTATTTAAAAATTTAATTGCACCATACAAAGTATTAAGTAACGACCGACTTACCCTTAATGATTCTTTTGAACCGGATACGGATCCGTGGCTTGTCTTGAATGGAAGCTCATCATCGGATTCGGACTCGGACTCTTCTTGGTTTGGTCGTGCTCGCGCTCGTCGGCCATTAGAGCTTGGATATCGTCTTCTTCCTCCGACAACTCCTCCCAAGTAGCGTTTAGCGCTTTCTTGGTCTTTGATCGTTATTCTTTAGCTTTGGGCACTCGGACTTGATGTGACCGAACACATTGCACTCATAGCATCTAAAATTAGAAGTATTTGAATTAGGTTTAGGCTTACCTTGAGTTGTTGGTCGTTTCGTCTCTTGATCATCTTCGAACTAGATTGACTAGTTCGGATTCTATTCGAGTCTACTTCCGATTCGGACTCGTCTTCTTCCTTTGGGGTGGCTTGCTTGCGGGCTTCTTCTTCTTGGAACTCGCAACTAACGAAATACTCATATCGGCCTGGACCAATTTAGTTTGCTCATTTAATTCAATTTCCGAAAACAAAACGTCTAACATAAAATTAGAAAGGTCCTTAGAGACCTTGTAGGCATCGACCCTGGATGCCCACACGGTGGTCCGAGGACCCGCGTTAAGAGAATACCAGCTAAGCGCGCGATTCTCGACCTTTTGTCCGATGGCAAGGAGTTGGTTGACGATGTCTTGGATACGAGCATGTAGTTGAGTTCTGCGGTCTCGTTTTCTGCATTTTCAAGTTATACAATTTATTTAAAAGTAAATCTCTTTTACATACCTTCGTGTGTCGTCGGTGCCTTCGTGTAGTTCCACTAGCTTGGTCCATAAGTCCTTTGCACTAATGAAGGGGCCGACGCGGTTGAGCTCTTCCTTGGACAACCCACATTGCAAGATTTGAGTTGCCTTGGCATCGGCTTCTACTTGTTTTTTTCATGGAATTTGACCATTGATCGTAACCCAAAGATTCACCATCTTCATTAATAGGAAGTGTGAAACCGGTTTGGATTACGATCCACATCTCGATTTGGGTTTTAAGAAAGCATTCCATCCGACCCTTCCAATAACGAAAGTCATTACCATTGTAAAACGGGGGTCGGGCGGTGCTAAACCCTTCGAGATGGGCCATTTAAAAACAAGAAGAAGAACGACGAAAAGAATCTTGCAAAACACACACGAAAAGAATATTCCAAGACTTTCGTCTTGGATTAGTAATCTTGAGAAGTAAAAAGATATATAAAATGTAACTTGCAAAAAGAAATAAACAATCAAATGCGAATGTCGTTGAAGTTCCGGAGGACAACCTTACTCGGGATCTAACCCGAAGGACAACCTTATCCGGATCCTAAAGCCTCTAATGCAATTCTATATGTAGGAGAAGATAAGCAAGTGAAATAATTATACGAAAACAGAAATAAATAAATAAAAAATCTGTGAAACAAAGAAAAACAAAGCTAGATTGGTGGTTTCACCGAATCTTAGCGCCCCCGGCTCTGATACCAATTGTTGGATCGAAAGTGTCGCTAGAGGGGGGGGTGAATAGCGATACGGTGTCGTTAAAAAAAAACTTTTGCAATAAGTAAAAAGCAAGTAGAGAGTGCACAGCGGAAATATAAAGTAGACAAGATATTTTTACGTGGTTCACAATCTTTCGATTGCTAATCCACGGCCCTAGTGATCCTTGATCACGTACGGAGGGCAATTCACTAAAACCACTCCTCTTCGTTGGAAGTAGGAGCAACGATTACAAAAAGAAATCAAGGCAAAGGGACACTCCCCCTTTCCTTGTTACGATTAAAGCACAAAGACAATTTAAAGAAGTAGAACTTAAATAAATATACCGACAACTCTTATAAGTAGAAGATGTAGCTTTCGTTGTCGTGACGCCGTCGTAGCAAATGTGAGTAGTAGTAGCGGCGTTACGACGGCGTGTTGAGAGCTCTTGAATTCTTGTTTTTGCTTGGCTTGAACATGTCTATTTATGGATATTGATCTATGAATTTAGACATAGGTAGTGTCCAAGGTGAGGTTCTTATCCCCCAAGACTTGTTCATCCACATCCTTTGCGCCAACTCAAGGATGAGGTGTTTCATCCAACCACCTTGTGCCACCTCCAACCTCCTTGTGCGCCAACTCAAGGATGAGGTGTTTCATCCAACCACCTTGTGCCACCTCCAACCTCCTTGGGCGCCAACTCAAGGATGAGGTGTTTCATCCAACCACCTTGTGCCACCTCCAACCTCCTTGGGCGCCAACTTGAGGATGAGGTGTTTCATCCAACCACCTTGTGCCACCTCCAACCTCCTTGGGCGCCAACTCAAGGATGAGGTGTTTCATCCAACCACCTTGTGCCACCTCACCTTATTTTGGGCGTCCACCACAAGGAAGCTTGGTGATGGTTTGGATGTCCACCTTGATGCCACATCACCCTTTGTACCAAAACACGAGTCAAGTCCAAATTCACCCCCTTGAAAATCGAGCTCTTCTCGAGGCTGGAACTTGACTAGCAGTTGACTGTAGTCAAAGGGTTTTGGACTGCAGTACAAGTTAGCTTAAAATATAAAGTACGATGGTTCTAACCATCTGATCTCGACCTAGACCTTCCATTGGAGGTATTGGGTCGGATCTACGCTTAACGACCTTGCTTCACTTTCACACGAGCTTACCTTGTAGCCTCGCTTCCGGTCTTCACCCGAGTACCTCGGCTTCCTCCGAAGTCCATCTGGCGTTGCCCGACCACCTCGGTTCCCACCGGGTGTCGCAGACCTTCCGCTCAACTTTAGCATTTCTGCACACTTAATTGAGCTCGTAAGATAACAAATATACCCTTAACTATTGAGCCTTTTGCCATAATCAAAATACCGGTTCGACTTTGGTGCCCACTGCACCAACAATGAAGATGGTGAATCTTTGGGTTACGATCAATGGTCAAATTCCATGAAAAAACAAGTAGAAGCCGATGCCAAGGCAACTCAAATCTTGCAATGTGGGTTGTCCAAGGAAGAGCTCAACCGCGTCGGCCCCTTCATTAGTGCAAAGGACTTATGGACCAAGCTAGTGGAACTACATGAAGGCACCGACGACACGAAGGTATGTAAAAGAGATTTACTTTTAAATAAATTGTATAACTTGAAAATGCAGGAAAACGAGACCGCAACTCAACTACATGCTCGTATCCAAGACATCGTCAACCAACTCCATGCCATCGGACAAAAGGTCGAGAATCGCGACCTTATCAGGTATTCTCTTAACTCGTTTCCTAGGACCACCTTGTGGGCATCCATGGTCGATGCCTACAAGGTCTCCAAGGACCTTTCTAAAATTAGGTTAGACGAATTGTTTTCGGAACTTGAATTACATGAGCAAACTAACGTGGTCCGGCCGAGAAGAGTATTGCGTTAGTTGCGAGTTCCAAGAAGAAGAAGCGCCAAGCAAGCCACCCCGAAGGAAGAAGGCGAGTCCGAATCGGAAGTAGACTCGAAATAGAATCCGAACTAGTCAATCTAGTTGAAGATGATCAAGAGGCGAAAGCGACCAACAACTCAAGGTAAGCCTAAACCTAATTCAAATACTTCTAATTTTAGATGCTATGAGTGCAACAGTTCGGTCACATCAAGTCCAGTGCCCAAAGCTAAAGAATAACGCATCAAAGACCAAGAAAGCGCTAAGCGCTACTTGGGAGGAGTTGTCGGAGGAAGAAGGCGATATCAAGCTCTAATGGCCAAGCCGACCGACGACTCTCGAAACCGAAGAAGAGTCCGAGTCCGAATCCGATGAGCTTCCATTCAAGACAAGCCACGGATCCGTATCCGGTTCAAAAGAATCATTAAGGGTAAGTCGGTCGTTACTTAATACTTTGTATGGTGCAATTAAATTTTTAAATAAGAAACTAGCTAAGTCCGAGTCCAAGGTCGAGACCCTAATTGAGGAGGTTAACCTTCTCAAACATGAGGTCTCCCTAACCTCTTCGACTACTCGTATTCAAGAGGAGGACTCAACTCAAGTTGAAAAGCTTGAAGTTGAGAACTCGCTTTTGAAAACACAAGTCAAGACCTTAGGAACACGTTGGAAAGGTTCACTTTGGGATCCAAGGGACTTGACCTCTTACTTGGATCACAAAGGCCGTGTACAACAAGGCGGACTCGGGTTTAACTCAAATACAACCAATAAGTCATATATGTCTATAGTAAACCAACATAAGAAAAATGTCCAAGCATGGGTCCCTAAGACCACTTTGATTTCAACTTTAGGATCTAACATGTATTGGGTTCCCAGGACCAAATTCACTATGTGAATAGACCCACTCGATTCAATGGTCGGGGAGCCAATACAAAATGTATTTTGTTAAGTCTTAGAAATTGCATGCTTAGTTTTTCCTTTATTTTTAGAATGGTTAGATAGGACTCATAACCAACTAAAATCCTGCGAAAAGATTGAGCCTCAGAGCCTCTTTTCAAAAATAAACCAACTAAAATCCTACGAAAGATTGAGCCTCGGGAGCCTCTTTTCAAAAATAACTAGTTAGACCAAGGCGTAGTCTCAAGTAAGTCGAGTTATCAATTTCTTGAAATTAGCTTTGTCTAAGGAAGTGGTCGTTGTTCCGATCAAAGAAGGCCTCTGTGCCTCGCCACGACACTGAAGCTAATCTCTTGAAAAGATTACTTGATGAGCTTAGACTAAATCGAATCTAACCTAATGTTGGTTAATTTAAATTCATTAAAATTAATCAAGTAAAATTGATAGTCATCTCACAATAACACATAGGAATAACATGTTTTGATCATGTAGATATTGGTGAGATGATTTAGGTTTAAAACTTACAAACAACCCTTTATTAATTCCAATATCCGATCCAACTACCTTATGTGTAGGATCAATGGATGTTGGATGCTGGTTGCTCGACACATGACCGGGATCAACTCAAATTTTCAAAGTTACGATTCAAGCGACAAGGATCGGTAGCCTTCGGAAATAACGCAAGCTCAAAATCATCGGATCGGGTGATATTGAGCTCAACTCTAACTTTACAATTCAAAATGTCTTATTAGTAGAAAACTTTCAATATAATTTACTTAGTGTAAGCCAATTGTGTGATAACAATTATAAGGTCATATTTCTAGAAAATGAATGCGTAATCAAAATAAATGCAACATCTAAAATAATACTTAAAGGAACTAGGAGTAGCAACATCTACACAATAAATTTACCCAACTCCTCAACCAAGTGTCTTATGACACAAAGAAGAGGAATCTTGGTTATGGCAATCAAGACTCGGACACTGCACTCCAAGACTCGCCCACAAGATGAGTCGAGTGGCTTGGTTATAGGTTTGCCTAAACTAAATAACTTGGATAATAAAATATGTAATGCTTGTCAACAAGGTAAACAATCTAGGACACAACATCAATTAACTAATCAAGAAGCAGACCAAAAGTGTTCTTGAGCTCCTACACATGGATCTATTTGATTCACATGGAGCTAAGTCACTCAATGGTAGTCAATTTTGCTTAGTCATAATTGGCGACTATTCTAGATTTACTTGGGTTAGGTTTATCAAACATAAAAATGATACCTAGACCAACTAATCAATCTTTGTAGGTTAATCGAAAATCAAAAGAACCTTAAGATTAAAAGACTTAGAAGCGATCATGGTGGTGAATTCGAAACCACGGGTTTACAGATTTACGTAACCTAAACGGATACCACCATGAGTTTTCATGTCCTAGAACCCCACAACAAAATGGGTTAGTCGAACAGAAAAATAGAACCCTACAAGAAGCCGCTAGGACAATGTTAAACGAGTATAACCTACCCGATAGATTTTGGGCAGAGGCCGTTAGTACGCTTGCTATGTCCAAAATAGGATCCTTATGGTAAAGAGGCACCAAAAGACCTCCACGATAAAATACCGAACATCAAGTACTTTAGGGTATTTGGATGCAAGGTACATATCTTAAACACTAAGGATTACCTAGGGAAATTCAAATCCAAAACCTCTCTGGAACCTTTCTAGGATACTCAACCACCAAGAGAGCTTATAGGGTATACAATCACGACACTCTTAGAGTCGAAGAAACCATTAATATAGTTTTCGACGAAGGACACGAACCCGTTCAATCCTTAACAAAACCAACTAGCAAATCAACTTATAGCGAACCCGACTCTGATCTTGAACTTGAATCTCGTCCTAACCCAAGTCATCCTATCGACCAAGTGATAGATGACTCTAACCCAAGTCAAACTAGAACTCACCCAAGTCATCCTATCGACCAAGTGATAGATGACCCTAACCCGAGTCACACTAAGACTCAAACAAATCATCCTATCAATCAAGTTATAGGTGATCCAAATTTAGGGGTTCGAACTAGAGCTTCATATCGAAACCTTAGTCAAATCTCGTTAATTTCCAAAATCGAACCCAAAACTATTGAACAAGCACTTCTTGATCCCGACTGGATTATTGCTATGCAAGAAGAGCTAGCTCAATTCACTAGAAATGAAGTCCGAATTAGTACCACCACCTAAAGAAAAATCAATTATTGGAACAAGGTGGGTATTTGAAATAAACTTGATGATAAAGGTGAAGTAGTTAGAAATAAAGCTAGGTTAGTCGCAAAGGGTTTAGTCAAGTCGAAGGTTTAGATTACGATGAGACCTACGCCCGTAGCCTTGGACTAGAGTCCATCCGAATGTTGTTAGCATATCTTTGCACATCGAGGTTTTAAATTGTTTCAAATGGATGTCAAGTCAGCATTTTTGAATGGATACATTAAGGAAGAAGTTTCGTCAGTCAACCTCCGGATTCGAAAATCTAGATAAACGACCATGTCCTTAGACTTAAGAAAGCCCTATATGGACTCAAACAAGCCCCAAGAGCTTGTGCGAAGGCTTTCGATCTATCTTAAGTCCAAAGGATTCAACCAAGGTTTAGTCGACCCAACCTTATTCGTTAAAACCGTAGGAAAAGAAATCTTTATAGCCCAAATCTATGTAGATGATATAATTTTTGGAACTACCAACTCGATCACCTTTAAGCGAATTCATCTCACTTATGGAAAGTGAATTTGAAATGAATTTAGTGGGAGAGTTAAGTTTCTTCTTAGGTTTACAAATTAAACAAACTAAAGATGGAATATATTTACATCAACAAAAATATACTAAGGACTTAATAAATCGATTTGGAATGCAAGATGCTAAAATAATCAATACACCTATGGCAACTAATGTTAATATAAACGAAGATGTAGAAGGAAAACCCGTTGACCTAAAATACTATAGGAGCGCAATAGGAAGTCTCCTATACTTAACCCGACATTTTATTCGCGGTAAGTATGTGCGTGAGTTACAAACCTGCGAGAGTCTCACCTAACCCTAGTCAAGCGTATCCTTAGATATCTAAAGGGCACGCTAAGCGTAGGTATTTGGTACCCTAGATCTCTACCGAGTTTAATCTAATCGGCTACTCCGACTCGACTATGCGGTAGTAAACTCGATAGAAAGAGCACGAGTGGTTGTTGTCAAATCCTCGGCCGAGTCTAGTAAGTTGGTGCGATGGAAGCAAAGACATTGCGTTGCCTTATCTACCAGCCGAATACGTTGCGATGGGTGAGTGTGTCTCTCACTCACTGTGGATGAAGCACACTCTCCAAGACTTTAGCTTAATCTTTAACAACATTAAAACCTACATAGATAACATTAGTTCAATTAACTTAACTAAAAATCCAATATGTCATTCTAGGACAAAACATATAGAAGTTAAACACCACTTCATTAGGGAACATGTAACTAATGGAACTATACAACTAGAGTATGTTGAGTCCAAATCAAACCTAGCGGACATCTTCACCAAACCACTACCCGAAGCCGAATTTAGTTTATTAAGACGAAAGTTAGGTATGTGCGTAATAGAGTAGGATTTAAATTTTTCTATATATGTACTCTACTTTTGCTTCTTTTTATGAAATTAGCCTAAGTCTTACCTTAGAAATCATATACCTATAGATTTAAGGAGCCAACACATCTCACAACACATAGGACTAATGTGTTTGTGTACTTAGCCACGTAGACGGGCGTGAGATGTTAGGACCTTACTCCTGGTTCCAGACGTAGATTCAGTGCATCGACATGAACCATGGAGTATAATTATTTAAAATTAATCAACTCCTTCAAGACTTATTGATCATTCTATATCAATCAAGTCCAACCGGAGTTGTACATTTTAGATGAACATATTTTCAAGCTTATTATTATTTTAAAAAAAAATATATTTATATTGGGAACTTGCTTGGACTTACAAACCCTAAAATATATTTACAAACTTTTTGAGTTAAGGCAAAAGGGGGAGAAAGTAAACAAAATTATTACCTTTTATATTAAGTAATTCCGTTTACTTAAGCAACTATTAAGGGGGAGTAAAAATTATTTTTCAAGAACTCACCTTCGGTCAAGGGGGAGGTTACCTCAAAGGGGAGAACTTGAAACAATAATATTTCTCACTCATACTTAATCATTATGCTAGCTCATTCATATTTAATCATTATGCTAGCTCATTCATATTTAATCTTTATGCTAGCTCATTCATATTTAATCTTTATGCTAGCTCATTCATGCTTAATCATTATGCTAGCTCATTCATATTTAATCTTTATGCTAGCTCATTCATGCTTAATCATTATGCTAGCTTACTGTTATGCTTAATTTTTCCTTAACTTTTGTGTCGGTTTGCCATGAATCAAAAAGGGGGAGATTGTTGGTGCAGTGGGCACCAAAGTCGAACCGGTATTTTGATTATGGCAAAGGCTCAATAGTTAAGGGTATATTTGTTATCTTACGAGCTCAATTAAGTGTGCAGAAATGCTAAAGTTGAGCGGAAGGTCTGCGACACCCGGTGGGAACCGAGGTGGTCGGGCAACGCCAGAGAGGACTTGAGGAAGCCGAGGTACTCGGGTGAAGACCGGAAGCGAGGCTACAAGGTAAGCTCGTGTGAAAGCGAAGCAAGGTCGTTAAGCGTAGATCCGACCCAATACCTCCAATGGAAGGTCTAGGTCGAGATCAGATGGTTAGAACCATCGTACTTTATATTTTAAGCTAACTTGTACTGCAGTCCAAAACCCTTTGACTACATCATTTGCTAGTCAAGTTCGACCTCGAGAAGAGCTCGAATTTCAAGGGGGTGAATTTGGACTTGACTCGTGTTTTGGTACAAAGGGTGATGTGGCATCAAGGTGGACATCCAAACCATCACCAAGCTTCCTTGTGGTGGACGCCCAAAATAAGGTGAGTTGGCACAAGATGGTTGGCTCCCATGATGTGGCACAAGTTGAATGGCTCCATCAAGTTGGCGCCCAAGGAGGTTGGAGGTGGCACAAGGTGGTTGGATGAAACACCTCATCCTCAAGTTGGCGCCCAAGGAGGTTGGAGGTGGCACAAGGTGGTTGGATGAAACACCTCATCCTCAAGTTGGCGCCCAAGGAGGTTGTAGGTGGCACAAGGTGGTTGGATGAAACACCTCATCCTTGAGTTGGCGCAAAGGATGTGGATGAACAAGTCTTGGGGGATAAGAACCTCACCTTGGACACTACCTATGTCTAAATTCATAGATCAATATCCATAAATAGACATGTTCAAGCCAAGCAAATAACAAGAATTCAAGAGCTCTCAACACGCCGTAGCAGCGCTACTACTACTCACATTTGCTACGACGAAGTGCACGACAACAGCTACATCTTCTACTTATAAGAGTTGTCGGTATATTTATTTAAGTTCTACTTCTTTAAATTGTCTTTGTGCTTTAATCGTAACAAGGAAAGGGGGAGTGTCCCTTTGCCTTGATTTCTTTTTGTAATCGTTGCTCCTACCTCCAACGAGGAGGAGTGGTTTTAGTGAATTGCCCTCCGTACGTGATCAAGGATCACTAGGGCCGTGGATTAGCAATCGAAAGATTGTGAACCACGTAAAAATATCTTGTCTACTTTATATTTCCGCTGTGCACTCTCTACTTGCTTTTTACTTATTGCAAAAGTTTTTTAACGACATCGTATCGCTATTCACCCCCCCCCCCCTCTAGCGACACTTTCGATCCAACAGACTGTTGTTTGACAATGGGTTGACTAGATGGTTGACTTAGGGTTGAACATAATGGAGAAGTCTAAGTGTGTACTTGGCATGGAAAGTTCAAGTCTTGGGTACTTGACATGAAAAGTCCAAGCATGGGTCTTGGCAAGGGAAAGTCCAAGCTTGAGTCTTGGCAATTGAAAAGTCCAACATGGGTTGACATGGAAAGTCCAAGCATGGATCTTGGCAAGGGAAAGTTCAAGCTTGAGTCTTGGCAGATGGAAAGTCCAACATGTGTTGGCAAGGGAAGTCCAAGGGTTGATATTGGCGACGTAAAGTCCAAGCGGGAGTCTTGGCAGCATAAGTCCAATGGTTTGGCAGCGTAAAATCCAAGCAGTAGTCTTGGCAGCGTAAGCCCAAATGTGACTTAGCGGTATAGACAACTTAGCATGACAATAGCCGATGGAATGAATGCTAGCGTATGGATGACTTGGAGGGATCCGATAGGCGTGAGGCTGACGGAGGTGGCTAGAAGGCTTAGGGCTAGGCTAAGGGTGGTCTAGCAAGTATGAGAGCATAATACTTGGAGTTAAACCTCATGTTTGAGGTTTGTCAGTCAACTGGGATTATGGACCAGTCGACTGGTCAAGTGTTTTGACACTTGGTAGTCGAGTTGACTCTGAGCAGTCGATTGGGATTATGACTAGTCGACTGGCCGGGAGTCGACTGACATTCGACTACGACTGCATAGCCTTGGCAGTCGACTGCCAACATTAGACAGTCGACTGATGGCTTGATCAGTCGATAGACATGGAGGTCAGTCGACTGATGGTCAAGGAAATGGACACAAAATATTTTTGAGTCGACTGCTAGGGTTTGGCAGTCGAATGGAAGCATGATCAGTTGACTGATAGGTATTATCAGTCGATTGATAGTCTATCCGTTGGAACTTATCCAATGAGGATTGAGTCATTATCTCACAATGACTACAGAAGCAGTCGATTGCTAGGCGGAATCCAGCCCGAATGCAGGTTATAAAAGTAGCTCGTGGAGAGAGATTTTGGCATGGTTTTTTGAGGCAATTTGGAGGGGATTTGCTGCTGCAATCCAAACCTTCAAGGCTCTTCTCAAGCAACCAAAGATCAAGCAATCAAAAGCTCTTTATAAAGTTTTCTTTACTTACATTTTAGTGTATTTACTTGTATTTTTTTTGTATTACTTTTGTAATCATTGTAAGATGTTTCTTCGCCTCCGACTTGTTGTTGAGAAGGAGTGTTTGTGATTAGTGGTGGTGTTTGCATTGCTAGGGCTCATTTGAGGCCAATCCGTGGAGTAGGAACCCTAAGATTCCGAACCACATTACATCCTTGTGTATTGGTGTGTTTGTTGTATTTCATTATTGCTTTATTCTATATTCCACTGCGCTAATAATGATTGTAGACAAGCACGATCAAACTCCGTCAAGCAACGACGAACGCGCCATTCACCCCCCCTCTAGCGCTCAAGTACGTTCCTACAATCGGGTTTGTCTAGACTCTTAAATCTGGGTGGTTGGATAACATAGATCTCTTCCTTGATAAATTCATTCAAGAACACTAACTTAACATCCATTTGAAATAGTTTAAATCCTTGATATGCAGCGTAGGCTAATAACATCCTAATCGATTCAAGTCTAGCTACGGGTGCATATGTTTCATCGTAGTCTAACCCATCTACTTGACTGAATCCCTTAGCGACTAGCCTAGCCTCATTCCTAACAACATCTCTTTTATCATCAATTTTGTTTCGAAATAGCCACCTTGTTCCAATTATTGTTTTTCCCTTAGGTGGGGGTACTAATTCCCAAACTCGACTCTTAGTAAATTGAGCTAACTCTTCTTATATAGCTATAATCCAATCGAGATCAAGAAGAACTTGTTCAATTATTTTTGGTTTGATTTTTGAGATGAGTGAAATTTGGCTTAGGTTTCTATAGGATGCTCTAGTTTGAACCCCTAAATTGGGATCACCTATTACTTGGTCAATAGGGTGGTTTGATTGTAGCCTAGATTGAGTTGGATTAGGATTTATACTAGACTCGTTTTGATGGTTAGGTTCAGGTCTAGCATCATTTTCAATTGGTTCATCAATCAACTTTACTTCGGGTTTTGTGGTTTTGTTTTCTTCGTCAAATACTATGTTGATTGTCTCTTCTATTTTTAGGGTTTATACACCCTATAGGCTTTACTAGTGGTTGAGCATCCTAGAAATGTTCCTGTAAAAATACTGAAATTAAAATATGAAATTTAATGGCCAGAATTTCGGGAAAATAATCCTAGGGATTATTTTCGAGATTTTTAGGGAATTTTAGAAATTTTTCCGGAATTTTTCTGGATTTAAACGGACTCCGTACGAGACTTCTACGGGGATAAAATAACTAGGCTTTATTTAAGGGGTATTAACCTAAATCGGAAACCCTAAGTGCTATTTTTCTAATTTCTTTTTTTATTTCTCCGCCGCGACCCCGCTTTCTCCTTCGGCAGTTCCTTCACGCGTCGAAGCCACCTTCTTCCTCGTTTTCTTTCCTCGCGCGAGTTGTCTCCGTCGGCGCCCTTTTTCTTCGCCGACTACTACGCCGCCTCGGTGCGTGCTCCTTCCGCGGCGCAGAACCTACCTCCGTCTGTGGCTCGGCCATCACGCGGATCAGGATCGCCCGTGCAGCGGCTCTGACTCGCCGGCCTCGCCACCGCGCCGATTTCTTTTCTTTTCCTCCGGTTCGACGCCAGACCGACCGTCTCTCGCAGCGCCCGCCGCTTTTGATCACCAGCTAGCTTCTCTACCTCGTACCCCGACCGTGTGTCCGACACCACCAGGGGGGGCTATGGTCTCTCCGGAGGTTGCCGGAGGAGGCTATTAGGGCATCCGCAGTTCTTCGTCTCCGGTGAACCAAGCGGCTGGGAGGTTTCAATCACAGGTATATTTTGGGTTATCTGCTGTTGGACGGTGGTTTGATTTGGTGGATTTGACACTGTGTTCTGTTCACGATTGTAAGGGCTGTAAATAGTTGTGAGTCGGTTGTGGAGTTCTCGACCCGTAGTGGGCTGCAAGTTGGGAGTATCGGTTGTCGGTGGAATTTCTAGGGCGGGTGAGTTTGGTTGGCTGCGATTGGGTTGATTACGGTGTTATCCGTTTGATTGATATGTTAGTGAGCGAGGAATGGTTTAAAAATCTGTTACTCGGAGGATATGGGATTTGGGCTAAATTAATTGTATGGATTATTTGTGGTCAAGGAAAATTAGGTTAATTGATTTGGGTTAATTTGGATATAAAGGAAATCGATTAATTATTCGATTTGTCGTTGAATTGTATATTTTGAGCTTAACTATAGTTATGCTGTATGCAGGTTTCGGTCACGAGACAGGTCCACGGTCGTGACGGTTTCGTTGTTTTCACGATCATTATAGCAGGCGGGTACTTTGACTTATCTTTTAGATATAGTCAAGTTGATATGTTAGTTAGTATAGCATGCAATACTTTTCATGTTTATATGCCTAGTATGTTTTTGTGCCTACTAGATACATGCATTTGATCAGTATGTTTATATCTTCCTGTTTTACTTGGATCATTGTATTTGGATTATGGATATGTACATATTGATTGTACATATTATTCGGATAGGTATTTTGAGTAGGATTTACATGCTTTAGTATCATGCACCATCTTGCATGATTGCATGCTGGCTGGACGGGGTTCCATTATTGTTGAGCCCGCAGCTAGTTACATGGCCTGCACACACTGCCACTCATGGGTTAGTGGTACATCGAGAGGTGTGTGCGATTTGCTCTGTCGAGCTCATTGGACCGCTCATGGGTAGCGACGAGGCAGCGTGGTAGCGGGCAGGGATCCCTCCTCTGGCCTATGACACCAGGAGATGAGAGCTTAGCTCCCCCACTAAGTTTGGGGCAGGAGGATAGGTGTACTGACAAAGATCCTGTCCACTCTGGCCACTCAGAGCGAAGCGCAGAGTGCATGCCTTATAGCCCTACCCACTCGGCTTCACCATCGCGTGTGAGGCGGTATCAAGGCGTCGGTGACCATGTCATTTGCGGCATGCATTTTGCATGGATCGCATTTGTATTGTGTTTGCTGCATTATTGTATTGATGCCTTGGATGTTGCATATGATTGACATACATACAGGATTCATATTCTTATATGGTGATGACTTTATCTCTTATAGTAGGGCACATGCTCCTATATCAGGGTAGGAGACTCAGTTGAGTACTGTCCTTTTGCATTTATTTCTTGCTTACCATATATATGAGACTGTACTTGAATGATTAGTATTGTTAGCTATACCTTACTTTGCATATCTACTATACCCGCAGAGTTCTTTGAACTCACCCCGTTGATTTATATCTATTTCAGGATGGAGTCGAGAGTCCAGCTGCCAAACCCCCTCGTCGTGGAAGTGTATTTTGTTATTTGTGTTTACGGTTTTTGGGTATTTGGATTAGAATATATGTTTAGGACTGGAGTTGGATATTTGTACCTGTGGATGTTTTGGTATGTCCTTAGGGACCTTTGATCGGATTTTTATTTCGATTGGATTTCGGTTGAGTATTCCTGCCCAGATGGCAGAAGGGGTAAGTCTAGTTAGAGTAGACTTTTGTTTACCTAGATTTGTTGGCCTGAGGCCTTATTATTATCTGCGTGTGATGTGGTATGATTCCGGTCGTGTTGACCGATGTATAGTGGCCGTGTAGGCCTTGTATAAAAATTGGTATTGTCACCCGTACAGGAGATCTTTGCCGATTTTTTAAATGCAGCGGGGACTCCTCGGGCGTGGCTTGATTCGAGTTGTTTTTGGGGTGAATTTTCCTAGGTTATCTTTAGTGTTTAATATATGTACCCTACATCCAAAAACCCTAAAGTACTTAAAGTTGGGTAATTTTTCATAATTGATTTCATATGATGTTTTAAGGTGTCTTTTTACTAATAGAATCCTATTTTGAACATAGCAAGTTGTATTGATCGCTTCTACCCAAAACCTATTAGGTAGGTTATACTCATTCAATATGGTTCTAGCGGCTTCTTGTAAGATTCTATTTTTACATTTGACTAGACCATTTTGTTGAGGAGTTCTAGGGCAGGAAAACTAATGGTGGTATCCGTTTTGGTTGCAAAAGTCGGTAAACCTATGATTTTCAAATTCACCACCATGATCACTTCTAATTCTTTTAACCTTAAGATTCTTTTCATTTTCTATTAATTTGCATAAATTGGTGAGTTGTTCTAAGATTTCACTTTTATGTTTTAAGAACCTAACCCATGTGAACCTAGAGTAGTCATCGACTATAACTAGATAATATTGACTTCCATTTAGTGACTTGGCTCCATGGGAATCAAAAAGGTCTAAATGTAGGAGCTCAAGTAGACTTTTAGTTCTTTCTTGGTTAGTTAGTTGATGTGAGGTCCTAGTTTATTTACCTTGTTGACAAGCATTACAAATTTTATTTTTCAAGTTATTAAAGTTGGGTAAACCTCTAAATAAGCCACTCTGACTCATTTTGTGTACGAGTCTTTGGATGAGAGTGACCAAGTCGTCGGTGCCATAACCAAGATTCCTCTTGTTGCGTCATTAGACACTTGGTTGAGGAGTTGGGTAAGTTAATTGTGTAAATGTTGCTATTCCTAGTCTCTTTAAGTATAGTTTTTGAGGTATCATTATTTTTAATTAAACATTCATTTTGTAGGAAAATAATCTTATAGTTATTGTCACACAATTGACTAACACAAAATAAATTGAATTCAAAATGCTCAACTAAAAGAACATTACGAATGATGAAGTTCGAGTTTAGCTCGATATCACATGAACCGATGATTTTGAGCTTCTCGTTGTTTTTGAATGCTACCGATCCTTGGTTTTTGAATCTAAGCTTCGAAAACTTTAGTCGGTCTCCGATCATGTGTCGGGAGAACTCATTGTCTAATATCCATTGATCCTATATATATAGTAGTTGGATCGGATATCGAAATGTTAAAGTTGGTTGAATATTTTAGCCTAGTAATCATCTCACCCTTTCTACATGATCAAACATGTTAACCTTATATGTTTTGTGAGATGACTTCAATTTTACTTGATTAAGTTTAGTGATTTGAAGATAATCAACCTTGTGTTAGATTCAAATTTAACTCTTAGCTAGTTAAGTAAACTTTTCGAGAAAGTGACTTTCAGGTCGTGGCGAGGCACAGAGGCCTTATTTGATCGTAACAATGACCACTTCCTTAGATAAAGCAAATTTCAAGAAATTATTCACTTAAGACGCTTAAGATTACTTCCTGGTCTAACTAGTTTAGGATACGGCGAGGTAGCTTCGGCTAGCTCAACTTAGCCGAGTGCACCAAGCTAGATATGCCTTATCTAGCTCGGACACACAAGACTTCGTTTCCCTAACGTACTATCATCTCGCCCGCCCTGATACTATGTTATTAAGATTGACTAACTATTTGTTCTATTTATACGTTCTAAAAATTAAAATAAAAATTAATTAAGCATGCAAAATAGAGCAAACAAGTTTAGTACTAGCTCCCCCCGGACCTTTGAACTGATGCGGTCTTTCCACGTAGTGGATTTGGTCATTGAGAACCCAATACTTAGTATCAAGAAGGTCTTAGGGACCCATGCTTGTACTTTTTGTCTATTTTGATTTACAATCGATATATAAGACTTGTTTGTAGTGGGTGATCTAAATCCGAGTCTGGCCTTATTGTACACGATCCTTTGTGATCTAAGTAGTAAGTCAAGACTTTGGACCCCAAAGTAAACCTTTCCAATGATTTCCTAAGGTCTTTGACTTGTCCTTTCAAGAGGGAGTTCTCTTCTTCAAGTTCTTCAACTCGAGTTGAGTTCTCCTCTTAAACTTGACTAGTTGAAGAGGTTAGGGAAACTTCATGTTTAAGGAGTTTAACCTCCTCAACTAAACTCTTGACCTTGGACTCGGACTTAGCTAATTTCTTAGTTAAATACTTAATTGCACTATAAAGAGTATCAATTAACGACCAACTTACCTTGATCGAATCTCTTGAACCGGATATGGATCGTGGCCTGTCTTGAATTGGAGTTCATCGTCGAATTCGGAGTCGGACTCGGAGCTCATTTTGGGTTCGGATTCGTCTTCGGGCTCAGTCGGCTTGGCCATAAACACAAGGTTGTTGAGCTCGTCTTCTTCCTCCGACGACTCCTCCCAAGTTTCATTTGTTGGGAATTCGACGCCGCTAGAGGGGGGGTGAATAGCGTAGATGACCGGTACGTCGATGGAATTCGTTCGCGTGCTTGTCTACAAGATTCGTTATGCGCAGCGGAATAGAAATAATAGCAGTAACGAAATACAACAATCACACGAACGCAAGGATATAACGTGGTTCGGAACCGTAACGGTTCCTACTCCACGGATCGGGCTCAAACGAGCCCTAGCGATGCCAAACACACACCACTATCAAATAACTCCTTCTCGACACAAGTCGGAGGTGGAGAAACCTCGTACAACAGTTTACAACAATAAACTAAGTACAACAAGCAATTACAATGAAATACAATGCAATACAAGTAAAGAGATCACTTTACAAATGCCTTTAGATCGCTTGCTTTTGGTTGCCTTGGACTAGCCTTGAAGGACTGGAAGAGCACCAACTATTCCCCTTCAAATCGCCCAAGAGAACACTTGCTTCAATCCTCCCACGAACAGCTCCTTTTAACCTGCGTCGGGCTGGATTTCCGCCTATCAGTCGACTGCCATAAGTCCCCAGTCGACTGATGCCACTGTTGTCGTGAGACAACGGATCGATCCACGCTGGAAAAACTCCAACGGATCTCTTGGCGATCGCGCCAACATTGGCGCGATCGGCTCAGCGCGTAATCGGCCGCCCGATCGGCTCACGGGCGTTCATGCTCTACACTCGTGGCGATCATTGCCATCCTTGGCGATCATTGCCGAGCTCATCGATCATTGCTCCCATGAGCGATCGCATTGCCAGAGCAATCCCAGCTCTAACCTGGCAGTCGAACTCAAGTCGACTCACGGCAGTCGAACCGGCCATAATGCCAGTCGACTGCCAACCTCAAGAATGAGGTTTTAACCCAAATATGGTGCCCCCATACTTGCTAGACCACCCTTAGCCTAGACCTAAGCCTTCTAGCCACCTCCATCAGCCTCACGCCTCTCGGATCCCTCCAAGTCATCCATGACTTGTTCATCCATCGCGCTAGCTTCCAGGTGCTTCCATCGGCTATGTCATGCTAACGGTGTCTACACCGCCAAGGCACATTGGACTTACGCCGTCAAGACTCCGCTTGGACTTTACGCCGCCAACCATTGGACTTATGCTGCCAAGACTCCCGCTTGGACTTTTACATTGCCAAGACCCATGCTTGGACTTTTCCTTGCCAACCCATGTTGGACTTTTCCTTTGCCAACCCATGTTGGACTTTCCATTTGCCAAGACCCATGCTTGGACTTTCCCATAATCACATGGTCAACCCTAGTCAACCATCAAAATCAATTATAACCTGGGTCGATTGTATAAACAATCTCCCCAACATATTAACCGACATTAATGTCAAACATCAATGCCAAACCACTTTGTCAAATCCCTTTGTCAAACATCAAAATATCACTCGAGTCAAACTCGAGTATGGTCAATCGTGACCTGGGCCGATTGCACCAACAATCTCCCCCTTTTTGATGTTTGACAAAAACCAAACAAATCATCTGAGTTAGACCACTAACTCAAATCCCTTACCAATTATCCCAAATTGGTAAACACTCTCCAAATGTTCTCCCAAACATTCTCCTTCTTTTTGACTAACATCAAAAAGGTTATCTCTCCAAGGAGGTCAATGTCTCATGTCCCAATGAGATCTTACAATCTCCCCCTTGATTTAAAAATATCTAGGATGCCTACCATCTTCCTAGTGATAAGTCCCATATCACTCAAGAGAGGCAATCCTATTCACTCTCCCAATTTCCAAATTGGGTATAAAAAATCATCAATTTTCCCAATTGATGATACTTTCCCAATAAGTTCTCCTTTTCAAGGAGAAAAATACATCCATCATCCCAAGATGGATACCTCCCCCTAAAGGCTTGCTCCCCCTTGACCATTGCACCAACAATGTCCTTGGGGAGTCCCTAAGCCAATAGGAACTCTAAACCATCTAAATTAAGGTTGGAAATTCAACATTGAACTTTCCACCACCTCAAATTGATACTTTGACCTAACACCTCTCCAAATCCATATCCAATGAATTTTCACCCTTCATAATGCTTCCCAAAGCATATCCTAGGGTTAGGAGTGGTTAGAGACCTTTACCATGGCTGAAAATGGGCTAAACAACCTTGTTAACCCGAAATCAGACCTGGCAGTCGACTCCTGACAGTAATCAGTCGATTGCCACATACATCGATCACCGCCACAAATGGCGTGAAAATCATAACTAATTATACGTATATCGAAAAATCACGAAATTTGATACGTATAATACTTATGACCAAAACAATGGGTGAAAAATGTTTGAAAAATATTTTACCCATAAAATAGTGAGTTTGATACAAAACTCAAAACCATTGAAATTTTCAATGTTTTGGCCCTATTTTGTATCAACTTCATCAATGGTGATTGCTATCAAAAGATAGACTTCACCAAGGTTTTCTAAATTGATTTTAAAATGATTTCAAAACCTTATTTTGGATCATATTCCTTGGGCTCTAAGTACATGACTTGTACACAAGCTTTCCCAATGATCCACCAATAAAATTAGATGAGTTTTGGTTCAACTAGATGCAAAAACTATGCACCTTGAACTCAACTCATATCCTAGCATCTCACATGTATCTAGGGTGTATAAATACACATACATGTCAATTGGATGTGAGATGTGAGTTTTGTTCTCCCTAAACTAGGGTTTCATGCATTTTTCTAAGGCAACTCTATTTGATTCCCTTATAAATGGGACTCCAAGTCATGTCATAGTCCTTAAATCAATTTTAATCAAATTAGATGCATAAAAATGATCATGGCATAATGATAGCAAAATAAATCATGGTCAGTGATCATGATGTCATGGCATATGATAAAATCTAAAAAACACATGACATTTAAAACTTAATTCTAAGCATGATCATGACATTTAAATGATAAAAGTAAACATGATGTCATGTCATGGCATATGACAAACAAATCATGGCATATAAAATATATAGGTATAATAATACCTAAATTTTAATATTAATTGCCATTTGATATAATTAAATATATTTTTCCATATTATCACTAATCTCCCTAGTGTGCCAAAAACCCAAAATGACACACTAAAAAAAACCTCTAATCCTAAATTGTGCCAATTCGATCATTTTATCAATACTCATAATTAATACTGGCACATCCTAAAAACCTTTAGGATTCAAATCAAACCACATTCCCAAGATAGCCATAACCTTGAAAATGACCTAAAATGCCACCTTTGCCATGGTTGAGTTAACTACCCATCCAATCAAGGTTGGCACACCCTAAACCCATCTAGCGTGAATCAATCACGCTCTTAGGAACCCAAAATCTATTTGAGCTCCTAGGATTAATTAGGTATTCCCTAGGGATAACCTCCCTAGATACCTTTCTAATGACCCTCCTAGGCTTGTCAGCCTTGGTCATTTGGGTCTTACCTAGGTTGACTCTAGGGGTGACTCCCCTTGCAACCTTCTTAGTGGCCACCCTAGGTTTCCTAGAAACCCTAGCCACTAGACACACCCTTTGGTCAACTCTAGGGATGACTTCCCTATTGACCTTGGTCTTCCTAGACCTAGTTAGTGTTCCATAATCTAATGGAACACTATGATAAGCTACCTTAGGCTTAGGTTTGTGACCCAAACCTTGCTTGCCCTTGGTTGACTTTTGACTCTTAGGTCCTTGGTGTTGACTTTGACTTTTGGACCTTGACTTTTGATCATTTGACCCTTTAAATTGATTTTGTATAATTTTAAGGGTCTTCTCCAATTTCTCAAGCCTTGACCTCAAGGCTTGGTTCTCTAATTCTAATTGCCCGATTTTAGAATTTTGATTTAGACCATGGGCATGGGACTTTCTAGGCATATGCCTAGTCCATTTAGGGTTAATACCTAGGTGCTCTTGCACCTTTCTAATGGTCTCCCTAGGTAAAATTGGTCTAGTGTTATTTGACCTTTCCAACTTATTGCGCCTCCATTCTCGGTGAATACATACTCAGACTGAGACATGGAATCATCCTTGTCTGTCTGGAGCTGGCATTCGTATACCCACGTATCACCATGTACCCTTCTCCATATATTAGGAACACATCCTTAGTTCTTCTCAAGTACTTAAGGATCGTCTTAACAGCCGCCCAATGATCCATTCCTGGATCAGATTGGTATCTGCTCGTGACACTCAGAGCGTACGATACATCGGGCCTCGTACATAACATAGCATACATGATAGATCCTATTGCGGATGCATAGGGAATCTTACTCATGCAAATCCTCTCGTCTTCTGTGCGCGGACACATAGACTTCGAAAGGTGTTCCCCATGCCTGATGGGTAGATAACCTTTCTTGGATTCCGACATGCTAAACCTCTTTAGCACTCGGTCTATATATGTAGACTGCGAAAGACCAAGCAACCGTTTCGATCTATCTCTATAGATCTTAATCCCAAGGATGTAGGTTGCTTCTCCCAGGTCTTTCATGGAGAATGTCTTGGATAACCAAACCTTAACTGACTGTAAGATTGACACATCGTTTCCTATAAGTAATATGTCATCGACATACAATACTAGGAACACGACTGCACTCCCACTAACCTTCTTGTACACACAAGGTTCGTTTGGATTTTGTGAGAAATCAAACTTTTTGATCGTCTCATCAAAACGGATATTCCAGCTCCTGGATGCTTGCTTCAATCCATAAATGGATCGTCGCAATTTGCATACCTTGGTTTTATCAACCGATGTGAAATCCTCAGGCTGTATCATATACACGTCCTCGAGCAGGTTTCCATTAAGGAAAACTGTTTTCACATCCATCTGCCATATCTCATAATCATAATGAGCCGCTATGGCCAGGAGCATCCGAATGGATTTAAGCATAGCTACAGGCGAATAGGTTTCGTCATAATCAACACCTTGTTTTTGACGATATCCTTTCGCCACCAATCTAGCCTTATAGGTAATCACATTACCATCCATGTCGGTTTTCTTCTTGAAAACCCACTTGCACCTTATAGGCTTTATGCCTTCAGGTGGGTCAACCAAGTTCCAAACTTGGTTTTCGTACATGGAATCCATTTCCGACTTCATGGCACCAAGCCACTTATCCCTTTCTGAACTTGTCAGCACTTCTTCATAACTGGTAGGCTCCTCATCATCAATGAGTAACACGTCGTTCGATTCACTTACGAGAAATCCATATCTCTCAGGAATATTGCGTGTTCTACCAGATATACGAAGATGTGGTGTTACAATAGGTCCAGCCAATTTCTCATCACTATGAGTTGTCGGCTGTTGTGCTTCACCAGGTATCTCATCAATGTCTATTTGAGTCTCTCGAGCCTCCTCAAGCTCGACGATACTCCCACTATTTTCTTGCAAGAGAAACTCTTTCTCTAGAAACACAGCATGCCTTGAAACAAACACCTTTTGTTCCACAGGATGATAGAATTGATAACCCCTTGTTTCCTTAGGGTATCCAATAAATAGACATTTATCAGACTTAGCATCCAGTTTGTCTGATACAGTCCGCTTCACATAAGCAGGACAACCCCATATCTTCAAGTAAGATACATGAGGTTTCTTACCATTCCATATCTCATATGGAGTAGTTGAGACTACCTTGGTAGGCATTCTGTTTAACAAGTAAACAAATCCCAAAAGGACTTGGGAAGAGTTGCATGATTCATCATTGACCTGACCATGTCCAACAAGGTCCGATTCGCCTCTCAGATACACCATTATGCTGTGGTGTATAGGGCGGAGTCCATTGAGACAATATGCCATTGTCTCTTAGATAATCAAGAAACTCTTGACTTAAGTATTCACCACCTCGATCCGATCGAAGTATTTTAATACTTTTGTCATGTTGTTTCTCTACTTCATTTCTGAATTCTTTGAACCTTTCAAAGGCTTCAGACTTGTGTTTCATCAAGAACACATACCCAAACCGTGAGTGATCATCGGTGAAGGTAATGAAGTAGCTATAGCCTCCTAATGCTTGAGTTGACATAGGTCCACATACATCAGTATGTACTAAACCTAGTAACTCTCCCACTCGTTCACCTTTTCCAGTAAAAGGTAACTTAGTCATCTTGCCTTTTAAGCATGATTTGCATGTATCGTATGAATCCAATTCAAACGATTCCAGAATTCCACATCGGTGTAATTCGGACATGCGTTTCTTGCTTATATGGCCAAGACGACAATGCCACATATAGGAGTCTAATTGATTATCCTTTCGAGCACGCTTGTTGCTCGCTTCGATATTGAAAATGTCACTGGATACGTCCAACGTATAAACACCATTGCTTAAAGTTCCAGTCCCATAAAGAACTCCATTCAAAGTTATGTAACAACAATTGTTACTAAAAGTCAAATGGTACCCATTTCTATTTAAACAAGAAATAGAAATGATGTTCTTTATCAACGAAGGAACATAAAAGCAATTGTCCAGTTCTGAGACAAGTCCTACAGGGAGTTCCAACAAATACGTTCTGATGGCGAGTGCAGCAACCGTTGCTCCATTCCCAACACGTAAATTTGACTCTCCCCTTGACGAGTCTTCTTCTATTCCTCAGCCCACGTATGTCATTACATATATGTGAGCCACACCCAGTATCAAATACCCAAGTGTCTGAGGAAATGGAATGACAATCAATAAAGAAGATTTCTGAAGAAGATGGGGCATCCGATGCCTTATCCTTCTTCACAGACTCAAGATAAATCTTGCACTTTCTTCACAAATGGCTCTCCTTGCCATAATGATGGCAAGTTTCCTTTTGTGCTAGTTCTACCTTCTTAGCCCTTCTCTTCTTTCCCTTATGCTGTTCCTTTGACTTCCTCTTAGAACCTTTCTTCGAGGAATCAACTAACAGCACCGTCCCCTGCTCATGCTTCTCAGAAGACTCCACAGTCTTCAGCATATTGAGCAGTACCACAGATGAACCTCCTAGCATCTCAGAGGTGAAGAGGAGCTTTGAGACTTCAAACCTTTCGAATCTCACTTGCTCATCAACCAACTCACAAAGATGAAGGACTACGATATGAGCATCCATATGCTCATGCTGCTTTCGTAGCTTGGGTTCCATCGTGGCTAGCATGATGCAACTCATTTGTTCAGAATCACTCACATGTTTCTGATAGGCCAACAATTGGTCCAAAGTTACATCGTCACTAGGACGGGCGGGAAGAGGCGCTTCGAGGACATACACAAGTTTTTCACCTTGAGAACAATTCTCAAGTTTCTAAGCCAGTCCAAGAAGTTCGACCCAGTCAATTTATTTGAATCCAAAATGGAACGCAAATTCAAACACATCATGATCAATATATTAACTTAGAAATACAAAACGAGCATATATGAGAAAGATGATTTTAAAAATGCATCAATATACATTTATAAATCCCATTCATTTTTCGAATTTCAAAAACCCCAAAATCACTTCGGGAGATTGTAGGTCCATCTTCGAATGGGCTGATATCCATCATAGTTATGAACAACCTTGGAGAGAGTCCAACAAGCCATTCATAACTACGACGGTAGGTATCATCTATACCGATTGCATATCTCGTATATGCAACTATCACAATGTGCTATCAACTAATTGAATGTTCACACATACATCGGGTTGTTAACACATTAACAAGTATGCATCATATGCATAGCACCCAACTTCACCTCCCTTTACATCGACCTTGGAGAGAGTCCAACAAACCGATGCTCTGTGTTAAAGCCAACCCATTAATCGGGACATAGTTTTAATATGGTTAGAGCGCATTCAACCAATTAGCCCAGCTTGGAGAGAGTCCAACAACCAAAGCTAACGATTGACCTCTGACTCTTACCATATTAGTATTAAACTATTCCATGGTTTGAACATATTCAGTTCGAGCCGGGCTTGAGAGAGTCCAACAACCCAACAAACAGAACTCTGGTTCTAACCATATTAATGGAAGGTGTAGGCTTTAATATTGATTAAGGGTTTTTATGTCTCATCCTCTTTGCATGCAAATAACTATTATCTACATGGCATGACATACATGGCATACATCTACATGTCACGACACGCATGGCATAATGTTATGCATCTAATGCAATTACATGGCATACAATTATGTCATGTATATAATTTCCTTATATGTCATAACTATTTATGGAAATAAAATATGTTTAAGATTTGATTCTCCAAATCAAATCATAATTAAATTAGGAAACAAATTTCCAAATCTAATCACATATTTTATTCATGGAATTATTTGATTAAGAAAAATCTATTTAGGAAACCAATTTCCTAAATCTTTAAAACTACTTATGGAAATTAAATATTTTAAGATTTGATTTCCCAAATCAAATCATGATTAAATTAGGAAACAAATTTCCAGAATCTAATCAAATATTTTATTTATGGAAAATATAAATTTCCATAAATACTTCCAACTTTCCAAAAGTGGAAGATTTCCATAAATACTTCTAGACTTTCCAAAATTGAAAAATTTCCATAAATACTTCTAAATTTCCAAAATTTAGAAAACTTCCAGAAATACATTATGACTATCGCAAAACCATTTTTACGATTATGTCGAAACACAACCTGGGCTCTGATACCACTGTTGGGTTTCTTGCACCGCGGCGTGTGTGTGTTCGATCATGTTTCGTAAACATGAGCACAGCGGAAGCAATTAAAATTAATAAATCTATATTTATTACAACACACACAACACACGCATGCTATTACAACAAGTGTAGACATAACCGTAAATTAAAATTTGCAATAAAATGAAATTAAACTACGTTATACCTTCCGTATGACGTGTAGCGGGAACGGCATCAACCGGAACGATCCTCGTAAGAATCGTCTCTATCCGTATCCACGCCGAGCTCCTCGGGATGACTTCACTAAGTCACGAGCTTCGTCTTCGTACGGGTTACCAGCCTCGTGTTGAAGACGACGTGATCGAGAGATGATCACGATCCGAATCCAAATTCGGATCCAAAACGAGTTCTCAAAACTCGCTTCTCCGGAGAGGTATTCGTCAACCGTTTGACGAATCCTTCGTCCTCCACCTCAGAGGATTACCGGAGATCAAATCCCCGGTAAGTTAGCCGCTGTCGGAGCACTAACCGTCGTCCAAACGACGCTCCGACGAGAGGAGAACAAGCTGTCCAGAAAACTGGACAGCTTTGGTGGAGACCTTGCGCCGGCCAAATAAGGAAAGCGACTTGCTCACCTTGTCGCCGGAGCCAAGGAAGATCACCGGAGCTCCTCCGGCAGCAGCTCGTCGCCGGCAAGAGGAGGAAACGGCAGCAGCTGGTCGCCGGTTGGAAGAGATGGTTGGCGGCAATAGAGTTGGCGCCAACAAGAGGAGGAGGGTGGGCGGCCAAATTAGGTTTGCCTCTTCATTAGAGAACTAATTCTCTTAATGGTTAATGGATCATATCCATAAAGCCCGTTAACCCGCTCCATTAAGATAAGTTAAAATAAACCAAACCATGATGGTTTATTTTAAGTTAAAACGAACCGAACCAACCTTTTGTTCATTCGTTTAATATAAACCAAACCCTTTGGTTTATTCTCATCCATTGGATTAGAACCAAACCATTTTGGTCCATCCATTATGTCTTCATAAGACACGGCCCATCCACGCTTCCATTGCGACTGAAACAATTTCATGCTCGCTTTATGTTTGGTCCAACCAAACATAGTTTCTCTCGGTCTGAGAATCCCAGTCTCAAGCTCGTTTTAAATCCTTTGGATTACACTCGTTGTGCGTGTGACCAAATAGGTTCTCGGTTTATGTTGGCCGTATATAATTAACCATTAATTATAGAACGATCATGAGTGGCACCTAGTAGTACATCATGATCCCCAATTAACCGAAAAGATCAACGGTTGATCCAGAACTATTTCTGAAACCCTTCAGCAGCTCGAATAAATCGTGCCCCATTCCCTTCACTCATCTTATACCCACTTGGTTCAGGACATGGTCTATTGTGTCAGTCCCCACTAGGCTGACTACGTCACACCTAGCCCAAGTATCATTTCCTCGTCCTACGGATTCTAGTTACTCCACATGTATCGAAGAGTACTTTACTCTAAACATGTAATGCTTTGGCCAAAGACTTTAGTAACAATCCGACGAGAGGCCATGAGTATACATCTCCTCGCAAGGAGTGGTGAATCCTTTATAGGCTATTCAAACACCTTCGATCACTTCGACTTATACCCAATCATCCCGGGTCCACATCTCCTCGGAGATGTTTGCTTAAGATGTCAAAGCATAAGTCTCCATGATCAAGATGACTTGAATACCGCAAGTCAAAGGAACATCGCACTTAAGCCACAGTAAGAACTTCATTGACATATCTATATATGCAGAGAACCATATGAAGTCTTACGGCTGGTCACTCCAATGAACTGGTTACCATAACTAGCATCCACGATTAACTCCGGACATCACAATGTCTCCAGCCAGTGAGAATCAGCTGCTTGGATACACCAAGGAGTATACCTCGTGCTAGTCTCGACAGAATTGATGGTGTCCAAATCCATCAATTCATCGACTAGGATAATTCCGATACATCACAATTACACATGTAGAGATACTCACTAGTTGTGATCCAATCACAAATTCTCTCATCATGCCGTGAATCGTATCGTGGACATTCAAGAAATGAGTTTAAGATCCAATCAAATACATTAAACATGTATACTCAAATAGTGAATCTTCATTTATCATATAAATGGTTCATACATAAGGCGATTGCCTTAGGACATCTCTCATATATTACTAACACCTCCTAGGCTTGTCAGCCTTGGTCATTTGGGTCTTACCTAGGTTGACTCTAGGGGTGACTCCCCTTGCAACCTTCTTAGTGGCCACCCTAGGTTTCCTTGAAACCCTAGCCACTAGACACACCCTTTGGTCAACTCTAGGGATGACTTCCCTATTGACCTTGGTCTTCCTAGACCTAGTTAGTGTTCCATAATCTAATGGAACACTATGATAAGCTACCTTAGGCTTAGGTTTGTGATCCAAACCTTGCTTGCCCTTGGTTGACTTTTGACTCTTAGGTCCTTGGTGTTGACTTTGACTTTTGGACCTTGACTTTTGATCATTTGACCCTTTAAATTGATTTTGTATAATTTTAAGGGTCTTCTCCAATTTCTCAAGCCTTGACCTCAAGGCTTGGTTCTCTAATTCTAATTGCCCGATTTTAGAATTTTGATTTAGACCATGGGCATGGGACTTTCTAGGCATATGCCTAGTCCATTTAGGGTTAATACCTAGGTGCTCTTGCACCTTTCTAATGGTCTCCCTAGGTAAAATTGGTCTAGTATTATTTGACCTAGGTTTATCCTTAGATGAATTATTTTTAGGGACATTAGTCCCAAATTTCTTCCTATTATCTAAGTGAATATTTTTAGCTCCTAAGCAATATTCATTCCTATTAGCATGCTTTTCATAAATTGCAAGAGAATTAAAATTATTTCTAGCATGCTTTTGCCTATTAAATCTAGAAGGTGCATTATTGAAATATACCTTAGGGTTTGCCTTGGAGGCCCCCCCTACATATGATGCTCCTTCTTGCCCCTTCTTCTTCCCCTAGGGCATTGACTCGATAATGCCCTTCAATCGCACTTGAAGCATATGATGTGCTCCTTGCCTTTAGGTGTTGGGAACCAAAGATCCTTGACTTTGGTGCCAGTAGAGCCTTCTTAACCCGCTTAGGACACTTACTCTTGTAGTGTCCTTGCTCCCTACACTCAAAGCATATAATATGAATTTTATTATTATTTGAAATGCTGAGTTACCTAGGTCCGTGGTAGGTGCCGGAGTTGAATTTTGAGCTTCCTCATCTTGACCGGATGTTG
This sequence comes from Wurfbainia villosa, assembly GCA_025175895.1. Classification (NCBI taxonomy): domain Eukaryota; kingdom Viridiplantae; phylum Streptophyta; class Magnoliopsida; order Zingiberales; family Zingiberaceae; genus Wurfbainia; species Wurfbainia villosa. Next base: position 38,325,970 of record CM045990.1, read on the forward strand.
AAGGCACTTCTTGAGGTTGCCCGGTGTAGATGGTCTCTCCTCAATCACGGAGGTGGATGCTTCTCCCACCTCTTCTACTCTCTTCCGATCCGAAGTTGACTCTCACTTTCACTTGAGGATGAGCTCTTCTTCATCCTCCTTGTCTTCTTGGATTGAATGAGGTTCTTCATGGAATTTCGCCAAAATGTTCCATACCTCTTTGGCGTCTTTACAATCCACATAGTCACCTAGGCTACACAAGATGTCATTAGGTACTAAATCAAATATAAATTTGATTACCTTCTTATTTTTCTCGAATTGCCGGAGTTGCTCCTCACTCCATTTCTTCTTCTTGAGAAACCCTCCCTTTGGTCTCTTAGGATACTCAAATCCTTCCATCAAGGCGGACTATTCCTCAAGGTCTCTCATCATAAAAAACTCTTCAATTCTCGCCTTCCAAGAATTGAAACCTTCTCGTCCATAGAATGAATAAGGGACCGGTGTGTTGATGTCCCATCCTAATTGATCTTGGACTTCCATCTTTTACCCTCTAGCGTCTTGCTCCCGGTTGTTAATCCGTTGAAGAGCCACCTGGCTCTGATACCACTTGTTGGGAATTCGACGCCGCTAGAGGGGGGGTGAATAGCGTAGATGACCGGTACGTCGATGGAATTCGTTCGCGTGCTTGTCTACAAGATTCGTTATGCGTAGCGGAATAGAAATAATAGCAGTAACGAAATACAACAATCACACGAACGCAAGGATATAACGTGGTTCGGAACCGTAACGGTTCCTACTCCACGGATCGGGCTCAAACAAGCCCTAGCGATGCCAAACACACACCACTATCAAATAACTCCTTCTCGACACAAGTCGGAGGTGGAGAAACCTCGTACAATAGTTTACAATAATAAACTAAGTACAACAAGCAATTACAATGAAATACAATGCAATACAAGTAAAGAGATCACTTTACAAATGCCTTTAGATCGCTTGCTTTTGGTTGCCTTGGACTAGCCTTGAAGGACTGGAAGAGCACCAACTATTCCCCTTCAAATCGCCCAAGAGAACACTTGCTTCAATCCTCCCACGAACCTTTTAACTGCTCGGCCGGATTTCCGCTTATCATCCGCCATAAGTCCCGATCGATCGATGCCACGCTTGTCGTGAGACAACGGATTGATCCACGCTGAAAAACTAACGGATCTCTTGGCGATCAGCCAACATTGGCGATCGGCTAACGCGCTGTAGTCGACCGCCTTGATCGGCCACGGAGCGCTCTGTTTACACTCACCGGGCGATGTGCCATCCTTGCGATCGATCACAGAGCATCGATCGCTCCCATGAGCGATGACCGCTGGCAATCCCAGCTCTAACCTGGCAGTCGAACTCAAGTCGACTCACGGCAGTCGAACCGGCCATAATGCCAGTCGACTGCCAACCTCAAGAATGAGGTTTTAACCCAAATATGGTGCCCCCATACTTGCTAGACCACCCTTAGCCTAGACCTAAGCCTTCTAGCCACCTCCATCAGCCTCACGCCTCTCGGATCCCTCCAAGTCATCCATGACTTGTTCATCCATCGCGCTAGCTTCCAGGTGCTTCCATCGGCTATGTCATGCTAACGGTGTCTACACCGCCAAGGCACATTAGACTTACGCCGCCAAGACTCCGCTTGGACTTTACGCCGCCAACCATTGGACTTATGCTGCCAAGACTCCCGCTTGGACTTTTACATTGCCAAGACCCATGCTTGGACTTTTCCTTGCCAACCCATGTTGGACTTTTCCTTTGCCAACCCATGTTGGACTTTCCATTTGCCAAGACCCATGCTTGGACTTTCCCATAATCACATGGTCAACCCTAGTCAACCATCAAAGTCAATTATAACCTGGGTCGATTGTATAAACAATCTCCCCAACATATTAACCGACATTAATGTCAAACATCAATGCCAAACCACTTTGTCAAATCCCTTTGTCAAACATCAAAACATCACTCGAGTCAAACTCGAGTCTGGTCAATCGTGACCTGGGCCGATTGCACCAACATCATTGAGCACCTTCTTGGATTGTGATGGTTTGTTCTTTAGTCTCGGGCACTCTGATTTGATGTGACCCCTCTTGTTGCATTCGTAACACTTGTAGTTCAAATTTTGCTCGGGTCTCTTTTCCTTGGATTGCTTGAGGGGTCCTCTTCTACTCTTGATCATCTTCCGAACTAGATTCACTAGTTCGGTCTCCATCTCGTCGTGCACCTCCGATTCATACTCTTCTTCTTCTTCTTCGGGAGGTGGTTTACTCTTTGCCTTCTTCTTTCGACCTGCAATCAATGCAATACCTTTCTTGACCAGGGCCAAGTCAGATTGTTCGTGTAGCTCAAATTCAGAAAAGAGTTCATCTAGTCTAATTTTTGATAAATCTCTGGATACCTTGTAGGCATCAACCATGGATGCCCACAAGGTGGTCCTAGGACAAGCATTAAGGGCGTACTTGATTATATCTTGATTTTTAACTTTATGTCCGATGGAGTGGAGGCCGCTCATAATATCCTGGATTCTCGCATGCAATTACATAGTGGTCTCGTGTTCCTACATTTTTAGATTGAAAAGCTTATTCAAGAGAAGGTCTCTTTTACATACCTTCGTATCGATGGTTTCTTCGTGAAGCTCAATGAGCTTATTCCATAAGTCTTTTGCACTTATGAATGGGCCAACGCAGTTGAGCTCCTCCTTGGACAAACTTCATTGCAGAATTTGTGCAGCCTTTGCATCGGCCTCCACTTGATGCTTCACGATGTTGGTCCACTACTTGTCGAAGTCTAGGAACTCGCCGTCTTCATTGGTAGGTAGTGAGAATCCGATATGGATGACGATCCACATCTCGACTTGGGTTTTTAAATAACACTCCATCCAACCCTTCCAATAATGGAAGTCATCTTCATTGTAAAACGGAGGTCAGGCGATGCTAAACCCCTTGAGATGGGTTATCGACTAAAACTTGCACAAAAATAAAAGACACAGAAAAAGTTACCAAGACTTTTGTCTTGGATTAGTAGTGCAGGAAAAGAACTAATGAAAAGATTAAATTAAAACAAAATACGAAAAGAAATTAAAGGTTCTAGATTGGTGGTTGCACCAAATCTTAGCGCCTCCGCTCTGATACCAATTGTTGGATCAAGAGACTCGCTAGAGGGGGTGAATAGCGATCGGAAGACTTTCTTTTCGTTTTGATAAAACTCGAGTAGTGCAGTGGAAATTAAAGGAATTAAAACAAGAAGACACTTTGTTTTTACTTGGTTTGCAACCAAAAGGTTGCTACTCTAAGACCCTGCGATCCTAGACTACGTACGAGGGGAAATTCACTAAAGATCTCCTCCTTGTTGGAGGTAGGAGACAACGAATACAAAATGACAAGAACTGGAGGATGAGACAACAAGCCTATCTCACCTTGTTACGATAAAAGTTTCGAGTACAATAAAGAATAAACAAGTAAAGTATGACACAAAGTAAAGACTACCGACTTTAGAAGATTGAAACTTGGCATGTCGTCGGTGTGTCAGTAGCGTGTTGATGTCGTAGCATTGTAGTCGAAGCATCACGTCGTTGGAGCACTTTGGGAGCAATGAATGATGACCTAAAGGGGTGAAACCCCTTTCTTTTATAGCCCTCCAAGCCCCATCTCATTGAGATCCATATATGGATCAAAAGGATACCTCACCCTAAGACAAGGGAATCTTATCTTGACCTTCATCGAAATGATACTTTAAATAACAATGACATCGACCTTCATCACCGATCGATGTTAGCAACAATCGATCATTAAAACCAAAGAATGATCACACCTAGGTTATTCAACTACAATAAAGAGTTAGCACAGTAAATAGAAGTAATGATAAATTCGACGACTATTTACCGTCCGATCTCGACCTAGACCTTCCACTGGAAGTCTTAGTCGGATCGTCGCCTAAATTCGTCCCTATACAGAGGACCCGACCTTACCATTACTCCGCACTCGTGCTTACCTCTAGTTCTTTCCGACCTGTCGCTTAGCTTCTGGTCTCTGTCTTGGTTCCTCGACTCCATGAGGTTCTCCTAGCATTGTCCGACCACCACGGTTTCTCAACTCGAGATTCTCCGGGTGTTGCTTGACCTTGGGCTTAGCTTAAACATTTCCTGCACACTTAACACAACTCATGAGATAATAATAACACCTTAACTTTGAACCTTTGCCATAATTAAAACCTAGGTTTGATTATCCGGTGCCCCTGCACCAATACAATCGACCCATGTCACGATTGACCAGACTCGAGCTTGACTCAAGTAGTATTTTAAGGTTCGACAAAACGTATGAAAATGTAATTGTCATTGATGTTCGACAAACGTATGACATGTGATTGTTATGGAAAGTCCAAGTCTTTGGTACTTAGCATGGAAAGTCCAAGTGGGACACTTGGTATGGAAAGTCCTGTTGGTGCAATCAGCCCAGGTTGACTCGAGTTTGACTCGAGCAGTACCTTGATGATATTTTGATGATAGACAAAACTCATGACATGGGATTGTCATGGGAAAGTCCAACATGGGGTTGGCATGGAAAATCCAAGCATGGAGCTTGGTGTGGAAGTCCAAGGGGGAAGCCTTGGCATGGGAAAGTCCAAAGCATTGCGAAGCCGTGCGCTTGGTGCTTGGCATGGGAAATTCAAAGCATTGCGAAGCCGTGCGCTTGGTGCTTGGTGAGAAATGCATTGCGAAGCCGTGCGCTTGGTGCATTTGGGAAGTCTTGAGGACTTGGTAAGTTCACTAGGCTCGGGGTCCTTGAGTCGGTGAAGGATGGCATTTGCGGCGCTTGGTGCATCCGAGGACCGACGGACGGGAGCGAATGGAGTGAGCCCAAAGGGAAGCATACTTCTAGGAATGAGACGCGAAGGATGGCATTGCGGCCGTGCGCTTGCGCGATCCGAGGGACGAGGCCGAGGGAAGAGAGCTTCGGTGGGGAACTCCATGAGGATAAGGTGGACTTGGCCAAGTGGCTAAGATCGAGTCGGAGGCTCAAACATCGTTATGTTTGAGGTTTTAGCCGACAATGATCGGTAGCATAGGTGCCAATCCGCTCTAGGTCGTATGGGTTCGACCCTGTTCGATTGAACTAAGTTCTGGTGATCGGTCGACACCGATCGCCGAGGGAGGGCAATGATCGTTAGGATCACGACCGCCGAGGGAGGGCAATGATCGAGGATCACTGGCCGAGGATGGATGGCCGATCGATGACACCGCACGCACGAATGGAGTCGAGCCACGACTCGATCGATGGTTGATCACCGATCGATGGGTGCCATCGATCGATCGATGGGTGCCATCGACCGATCGATGTGTGATCCGTTGGAACTTAACCAACGTGGATCTGTCCGTTGTGAGACAACGACTACGGGACCAGTCGACTGATGGTCACGATCAGTCGACTGATGGGCGTGAAAATAGCTTGATGCAGGTTATAAATGGAGCTCGAGTAGGAGGATTTCGCTAAGGCTTTTGAGGTGACTTTGGAGGGGAATTGTTGTTGCATTCCAGACCTTCAAGAGCAAGCAAAAGCAAGCAACAAGAAAGCGATCAAAGCAATTGTGTAAAAGTTCTCCTTTGTATTGTTTTTGTATTTCTTGTTGTATTTCATATTACTTAGTGTAATAGCTTGTGAGAGGTTTCTCCACCTCCGACGTATAGTCGATAAGGAGTGTTGTTAGTGCCGTGTGCATAACACGAGCTCGTTGAGCTCACCCCGTGGAGTAGGAACCATTCGGTTCTGAACCACGTATATGCTTGCGTATTTGGTGTGCTTGTATTGTTGTTAGTATTATTGTTATTTCTATTGTTATTCCGCTGCGTATATTAACGACAATTGTAGATGAGCACATAAGAACGAGTAAAGTACGACATCAAACGAACGAGGGCTATTCACCCCCCTCTAGCCGGCCAATCGAGATCCATCCCCCAACAAGTGGTATCAGAGACGAGGTCGCTCTTCAAGGACTAACCGCCGCGAGAGCACTACAAGATGGCCAGCTTCATCCATCCACCGAAATTCGATGGAGATTTTTCTTAGTGGAGGAAACGGATGGAGGTATATCTCGAAACCGATTTTGATTATATGATTATTATAGAAAATGGTTTTGAGATGCCTAGGGACAAACACAACAAGCCAATTGAAAAGTCAAAATGGACCCAAGACCAAATCAAAGACTTCAAGACAAATCTCAAGGTAATCAAGTTGATTAGTTATTTGTTACCTAACATTATTTGGTCTAGATTGGGTGACTATAGGAATGCAAGGGAATTATGGAATAAGGTAATGAAATTCCAAGAAAATTCCCAATCGGCACAAGTAGAGGAAGATGCCGTGGAAGAACCCACAACATTTGAAGATGTTGATGACTTGGTGGAGACCTCCACCTCTAGCATTGAGGGGGAGGAGAGGCAATCTTCCATCCCGGAGCAAGAACAAGAAGCATCCACATCCGGGAGAAGTGACGATCGGGAAGAGGCCTCCACCACCTCCCTAGGTAACTCAAGTGTTATTATTTTAAATAAAAATCACATAATATACTTTGAGTGTAGGGAGAAAGGGCATTACAAGAGCAAATGCCCTAAATTGGCTAAGGAAAAGGCATCAAGACCGAAAGTCAACCCAAAGTCAAAGGATGCCGGTGTTCCCAAAATCAAGAGCAAAGAGCATATTGTGTGCTTCAAATGCAATCAAAAGGGACACTACCGAAGCCAATGCCCTAGGGGGAGGAAGAAAGGGCAAGAAGGTGCAACTCATGTAGGGGGAGCTCCTAAAGTTAACCCTAAGGTACATTTAGTTAATGCACCTTTAATTCCTAGAGTCAAAAAGCATGCCAAAAATTATTTTAGTTCTCTTGCCATTATTAATGAAAAGCATGCTAGGAGAAACAATAAGGTTTATTGCTTAGGTGCCAAGCATGTTCATATGACTAAAGACAAACCTAGGACTCATAATTCTAGAAATATCTTGCCTAGGGAGTCAATTAGGAGAGTAGAAGAAAATTTGGGTATTAATCCCAAAAAGTCTAGGCACATGCCTAAGAAGAAGAGGTTTTCCCAAAAACCTAATGAAAATTCAAAAATGGGAAAATTAGAGCTAGAGAACCAAGTCTTGAGGTCAAGACTTGAGAGAATGGAGAAAGCCCTTAGAATCATAGAAAATTCAATTCTAGGGTCAAATGCCCAAAAGTCAAGACCTAAGGTTCAAAAACGGTCTAAGGGCAAGGAAGGTTTGGGTGACAAACCTAAGCCCAAGAAGACTTATCATAATGTTCCATTTAATTATGGAACTATTTCTAGGTCTAGGAAAACCAAGGCCAATAGGAAAGTTATCCCTAAGTCTAGCCATGGTATGTGTTTAGTGGCTAACACCTCAAAGAAATCAAATGTAGCCACTAAGAAGGTCAATGGAGGAGTCACCTCTAGAGTTGACTTAGGAAAGACCCAAAAGACTATGGCTTCAAAGCCTAAAAGGGTCATTAGGAAGGTATCTAGGGAAGTTATCCCTAGGGAATACCTTGTTAACCCAAGGAGCTCCAATAGATATTGGGTTCCTAAGAGCGTGATTGATTCATGCTAAGTGGGTTAGGGTGTGTCAACCCTAAGTGGATGGGTGGTTAACCTAGCCATTGTGAGTTGACACATTAGGGTGTGCCAATATGGTTTGAGAAGTTAAAAATGATTTAAATTGGCACAATTAGGTCTTAGAGGTATTGGTGTGCCATTTTGGGTTTTTGGCACACTAGGGAAATGAATGACATTAAGGCAAAATGAATTTAATTCCTAGAAATGACAAATTAATTTTAACACTTAGGTATTCTATACCTTAGTATACTCTACTTGCCATGCTTTATTTGTCTTGCCATGTCATGACATCATTCTCATTTTCATCTATAAAAATGTCATGATCATGTTTAGATTTATGTTTAGATGTCATGTATGCTTAAGTTTCATTCACATGCCATGACATCATGATATTGGCATATGTTTTTATCTATATCATATCTATGTCATAATCATATCATGCATGAATTAAAATGGAGTTAAGGACTATGACATAATTTGAAAAGAATCAAATAATATTGCCTTAGAATTATGCATGAGAACATAAAGAAAACAAAACCCACATCTCACAAAAATTTGACTTGTATGTGTTTTACACATCTAGATATTGGTGAGATGTTTAGGAAAAAGAAAATAAAAGTTTGAAAAAACATTTTGAAAAACCTTGGTGAAGTCTATCTTTTGATAGCTATCACCATTGAATGGGATGATACAAAGATGGCTCTTTATTGAAGCTTTTCTTAAATTTTGAACTTTGTATCAATCTCCTAATTTAATGGGTAAAATAATTTTTCAATATTTTTCACCCATAGTGTTTAGGATAAGTATTATACGTATGCATTTTCAAGATTTTTAGAATTACGTATATTTACTTATGGATTTCGAAAATCCAATTTTCAAATCAAAAAGAATCGATTATCGATCGTACTGTAATGGCGATCGATGGTAAGTCCAATGATCTATCCGTACGTGAGTCGTGATACAAGCCGATTTCAGGTAAACTTGATAGTTAGGCCCATGTTTAGCCATGTTTTGGTCCCCTAACCACTCCTAACCCTAGGATATTCTTGGGAGAGCATTAGAGAGGGTGGAAATCCATTGGATATGGATTAGGAGTTGGGTTGAGGGTGAGTATCAATTTTAAGGTGGATGAGAGTTCATTGTTGAACTTTGCCTTAATTTTGATTTGGTTAATGTTCCTATTGGCTTAGGGACTCTCCAAGGACATTGTTGGTGCAATGGTTAAGGGGGAGCAAGCCTCTATGGGGAGGTATCCATCGTGGGAAGATGGATGTGTATTTCCTCATGGGAGGAAAATTGGGTTGCCTCTCTTTAAGTGATATGTGATCACTAGAAAGATTGTAGGCATGTGTTCCTCCAAGGGAGAGATTGTAAGATCTCATTGGGATATGAGACATTCATACCCTTGGGGAGGACCTTTTTGATGTAATGTCAAAAAGGGGGAGAAGTTACCAAGTTACCAATTAGGGTTCGTTGGAATTCTCATTGGGATATGAGAATTGCCAAAATGGGAGAATTGATAGACTTGAGATGGTAGTTTTGTCAATCATCAAAAAGTGGGAGATTGTTGGTGCAATCGGCCCAGGTTGACTCTAGTTTGACTTGAGCAGTACCTTGATGATATTTTGATGATAGAAAAAACTCATGACATGGGATTGTCATGGGAAAGTCCAACATGGGGTTGGCATGGAAAATCCAAGCATGGAGCTTGGTGTGGAAGTCCAAGGGGGAAGCCTTGGCATGGGAAAGTCCAAAGCATTGCGAAGCCGTGCGCTTGGTGCTTGGTGAGAAATGCATTGCGAAGCCGTGCGCTTGGTGCATTTGGGAAGTCTTGAGGACTTGGTAAGTTCACTAGGCTCGGGGTCCTTGAGTCGGTGAAGGATGGCATTGCGAAGCCGTGCGCTTGGTGCATCCGAGGGACCGCCGGACGGGGAGCGAATGGAGTGAGCCCAAAGGGAAGCATACTTCTAGGGCATGAGACGCGAAGGATGGCATTGTGAATCCATGCGCTTGGCGCATCCGAGGGACGTAGGCTGAGGGAAGAGAGCTTCGGTGGGGAACTCCATGAGGGATAAGGTGGACTTGGTCAAGTGGCTAAGACTGAGTGTCGGAGGCTCAAACATCATTATGTTTGGACATAGGTGCCGATCCGTTCTAGGTCGTAATGGGTTCGACCCGGTGTTCATTGAACCAACTGGTCCGATCGATCGGCCGAGGACGGTGATTGTTGGGAGGATCGGGCCGATGACCGAGGGATGATGATCGATGACACTGTGCACGGGCACAGAATGGAGTCGAGATCGCCATCACTCGATTGATGGTTGATCAGTCGACTGATGGGTGCCATCAGTCGACTGATGTGTGATCCGTTGGAACTTAACCAACGTGGATCTGTCCGTTGTGAGACAACGGCTACGGGACCAGTCGACTGATAGTCACGATCAGTCGACTGATGGGCGCGAAAACAGCTTGATGCAGGTTATAAATGGAGCTCGAGTTGGAGGATTTCGCCAAGGCTTTTGAGGTGACTTTGGAGGGGAATTGTTGTTGCATTCCAGACCTTCAAGAGCAAGCAAAAGCAAGCAACAAGAAAGCGATCAAAGCAATTGTGTAAAAGTTCTCCTTTGTATTGTTTTTGTATTTCTTGTTGTATTTCATATTACTTAGTGTAATAGCTTGTGAGAGGTTTCTCCACCTCCGACGTGTAGTCGATAAGAAGTGTTGTTAGTGTCGTGCGCATAACACGAGCTCGTTGAGCTCACCCCGTGGAGTAGGAACTATTCAGTTCCGAACCACGTATATGCTTGCGTATTTGGTGTTCTTGTATTGTTGTTAGTATTATTGTTATTTCTATTGTTATTCCGCTGCGTATATTAACGATAATTGTAGATGAGCACACAAGAACGAGTAAAATATGACATCAAACGAACGAGGGCTATTCACCCCCCTCTAGCCGGCCAATCGAGATCCACCCCCCTACAAGTCCAAGTCATGAGTACTTGACATGGAAAGTCCAAGTGGGACACTTGCCATGGAAAGTCCAAGCATGGGTCTTGGTATGGAAAGTCCAAGTCTTAGGTACTTGACATGGAAAGTCTAAGCATGAGTCTTGCCATTGGTAAAGTCCAAGTCATGGGTACTTGGTAATTGGAAAGCCCAAGTATGGGTCTTGGCAATTGGAAAGTCCAACATGGAGTTGACAAGGAAAGTCCAAGGGTGTGATATTGGCGGCATAGTCCAAACGTGTGTCTTGGCAGCGTAAGCCCAAATATGCCTTGGCGGTGTAGACTCGGTTAGTATGATAATAGCCAATGGAAGCACATGAAGGCTAGCATATGGATGAACAAGTCATGGATGACTTGGAGGGATCCAATAGGCGTGAGGATGAAGGAGGTGGCTAGAAGGCTTAAGTCTAGACTAAGGGTGGTCTAGCAAGTATGATGGGATCATACTTGGGGTAAATCTCATGGTTGAGGTTTAACAGCCGATTGGGGTTATAGACCAGTCGACTGGTCAAGTGTTTTGACACTTGGTAGTCAAGTTGACTCTGAGTGGTCGACTAGGATTATCATCAGTCGACTGGTCGGGAGTCGATTGGCGATCGACTACGACCGAGTGGCCTTGGCAGTTGACTACTAGATAGGGGCAATCGACTGACCTTGAGCAATTGACTGCCATGAGGGACAATTGACTGATGTTTGCGACCATGAGCATAGAAACTTTCATAGTCGATTGGGTAGTCGACTGACAGAGCAGCAATCGACTACTAGGGTTTGGTAGTCGACTGGTGAATTATTCGTTGGAGTTTTTTCCAGTGTAGATCAAGTCATTGTGAGACAACGACTACATGAGAAGTCGACTGCTAGGTGTGGGCAATCGACTGTTAGGTGAAAATTAGCTCGAGTTATAGCTTTATAAGGAGCTCGAAGAGGAGAATTTTGATAATGATTCTTGGGGCGATTTGAAGGGGAATAGTTGTTGCTTTCTAGTCCTTCAAAGTCAGTTCAAAGCAATCAACAAGCAAGCAATCTAAAGTTCTTTGTATAAAGTTTTCTTTACTTGTATTTGTGTATTGCTTAGTTTACTTGTTGTATTTTATTATATTACTTTTGTAATCATTTGTACGAGATTTCTCTACCTCCGGATTGTTCTGAGAAGGAGTGTATTAGTGGTGGCATGTATCACTAGAGCTCGTTTGAGCTCGCCCCGTGGAGTAGGAACCCCAAGGTTTCGAACCACATATATTTTTGTGTATTGTGAGTGTTTGTCATATTTTTGTTATTACTCTATTATTATTTCCGTTGTGCATAATAAGCTTTGTAAACAAATGCGAATGAATTCCATCGATCAACGAAGCATAATGTTATTCACTCCTCCTCTAGCGACGTACGATTCTCCTACTCCCATAGCTCCTCAGGTTTTCCGAAGAAACATTGAACCTAGCACTACCAAGTGCATTCGAGTCATGCCAACCACTGCTGAGCAATCTTGCGAACTGCCATCCACATTGCCAATTACATTGAGCGCTGCCGAGTACTTGCCGGGCACTTCCTAGCACAACCAAGTATTTCCTGATTGAGAATCAAGGCTTTCCTAAGCACCACACTCGAGAAACTTAGCTCTAGTGTCGAGCACCATTGGTCGCCCGAGCTCCGTTTCCTCAGCGTGCTCATGCCCCACTATGCCCGAGCACCGTGTCAATTGAGCACCTCTTCGCGTGCTCGAGTGAGAAACACGATGTTCGCATGCACGTGCACTCCCGATCACCTTTCTCTGGGTCACCCAAGCACCATGGAGTACTGCAATGCGCCCCCGAGCATTGTGGTTCGCTCAAGCACCGCAATGCACGAGCATCGTGACACTCCACACCGATGCTTGAGCACCTCTGTGCCTTTCATGCACGTGGACCCAAGCACCTCTAAGTGCTCGAGCACCTTACGTGCGCCCAAGCACTGTGTCACCCTAGCAACACACGTTGCCTGAGAATGTGCATCACTCGAGCACCGCACGTGTGACCGAGCATCGGGCGTGCAACCGAGCGCTTTCTCAGTCCCGAATACCTCATCGCGCCCGAGAACATGCACTTGACAACTCTGTGCTCAAGCACTTCAGCATGCCTAAGCAGTGCATGCCACATTCGCATCCCGAGCATCTCTGCGTACTTGCATGTCTCAAGCACTGCAACCCCACGCTCGTCCCACACTTCTGAGCACAATGCTACCGAGCACCGTGCTCGGTCGCGTTCCTAGGCATCTCCAGCACCTCTGCGTGCTCAAGAAGTTTTGTACATGACTAAGAACTTCACTTCTCGGACGACTTGAACACTGTGTGCGCCCGAGCACTCTTCTATCGTGATCTTTTCACTATTGTGGTGCTTGCGTGACACAGAAATCTGCGACAGAGATTTCTCACTCGGGATTTCTATGTGAAAAAAACACTTCACGCTTTTATGTCCTGAGCACCCAAAGTGTTCGGACAACTTTTCTCAATCGGTATCCACTTGACAAAAGTTCACTGTTCATCTTCTCCATGATGAAATTGTGAACTCGTCAGTCATTCCTAAGTGTTAATTCAGGAAATTATTGAATGATTTCACATTCAAACTGGCTCCGATACCATTGTAAGATATATAGGATCTTAAGACAAAATCTTTGTGGAAATTTAAGTATATCTCAAATCTGTAGATGTTAATGAGATCGCAGGAACTTGACTTGAACAACAACTTAGAGAACAAAGCTCTCGCAGTCGGGATGGAAATCACAAGTCAAACTTCCATCGCAATATCACAATGTCAGAACTCAAAACATCGATGATGTGATGATGAACTCTTGTTCTCAACAAGAGATTTGCTCCTTACACTGTCTACATTCACACATAGCATTGCACACAAGAAAACTCTTGGCTTCTTCCTTCACTCATGCACAACTCTCCTTGCCTCAACTGCTTTCAACGCACAGTCAACGCACAACCACTGCATAGCCTCTTGCATCATCCCTTATACTTCTTCACAATAATGTATAAATAAATGGGGGAGAGAAGAAGATGGAGTAATGGGTATGCCCCAATGTGGGCATTATCCCATGCCTTGAACGTGAGCATAAACTAACACAACCTTTCCTATTGAGGCAAATATAAGATTGATATTCGTAAAAGGTTGGAATCGTTGACCTAACGACCTCAATCGGTATGTCCCATAACCATTGCAAGGAGGTAAATCACGGATATAGACTTTGACATGGTAGCCAAGACATATGAGAGTTATCTAAATTAAGAAAAAAAAATTTAGATCTCCTTCAGAATTGTCCCATGTCTTATCCGTAAGCATCGTCGTCTTTAGCCACCATACCATCCCTGTGGAGACAAATATAAGATTGATATTGAGGCTAGAGGTCTAGGTGAATCGACAAAATTTAAAATAGATAATCTAAATCTTGAGATCAAGCACAGGGACTGTTAGTCTCACGACAGAAATAAAATGTGCAATAAAATAAACTAGGCTAACGTAGTACTTCAACAAGATTTGGAATTCTCTAGTTCTATTCCATAACTTATAAGTTATAGACTTATAAGGTAAGTCGCCCCTCAAAACACAATATTCTTTTCTCCTTTCTAGAACGAAAGAAATCTCTTATAAAATTCTCTGCAATATGATGAAAACAATAAACAGGAGTTCTGTATCAAAATATAAATTCAAGTAACTAAACCAGTCAAATTAAATATCTAGTAAGGAGAAAGACGCACGTAACACAGGATGACCGATGTAAGACCAAGTTAAACTTCAACGAGAACATAAATACAAATTAATGTGCAAAACATAATGTAAAGCCACACGGTTTGAGATTGTTTGGTGATAGAGTTAATCAGTAAAATTGCTCTACAAGTATGAGCATATCAGAATCCTTCATACATCAAATACTTTGCAAAATTTAGTACTCTTAGGATCTATGAGCTTATCGACTGAAAGAAGGAACACAACAATGATAAATATCCTCACACTATCGAGAGGAGGAACGAGCTCAATAAAGTTATTTTTTCTCTTCCTTGGGCTCTTCTTTCTTCTCCTCCTTGTTCTCCTTCTTCTCTTCCTTCTTCTCTTCTTTTTTTTCTTCCTTCTTCTCTTCCTTCTTTTCTTCCTTAGCAGGCCCCACTGAGACTATGTCAATCCTCCCCATCTTCTTCAACTTCTTTGCGATTGCGATAGTGTCCATCTCGCCTATGATGGTCATCTTCTGCTCTTTGAGATCAGCTTCTATGAAGTCAATTCCTGATCCAACAGCCACACCCATTTAGAACGATTAATAAAACTCTTCATGGCCTGGTCTCGGAGATTATGTCTGCATACCAAGAATTACCTTTCGATCCTAATTCTATCAACAAATGGATGGTTTTTGCTAGATCAAACAACTGAAAAATAGAGTAGAGGAGAGATTACGGACCATAGATCTCTGCAACAGCTTCAATGGCTTTCTGCTTTGTTTTGTTATCAACCATCGCCAGGACTTTGAGGACTACTTTTTGCTGCTCAAGCCAAGAAAATTCAACAAAGATGAGAATTTTAAGAGGGACAGAAACAAAAGATGATCAGTTCTGCTGAGGATGTTGCACATACCTGTGCCATGATCTTTTGAGAGAGGAAGGGAAGTAGGGAGGGTGGGCAAAGAGGTGGGAGCAGCACCTAGAAAGGCAGCTGTGTTCCATTGTTCATGCTCGACAGCTTAAGGTATTGTGAGCCTCGCACGCTGCCAAATGAAACTGGACCTACTGGAGATTCCGATTGGAGAAAGCGCGCATGCATACAATTCCATAGCTTGCATGAGTTGGATTGATGAAGATGACAAAGGGTAAGTTGTCAAATCTTCAAGGCCGTCATTGGTGGAGATCATCGATGCTTTCGACGCTTAAAATTATTCTCTCGCCCCTTTTGAGGAAAGTGAGATGGGTAATCTTAGTAATGCCCATCGAAGGACATTCAACATGGGGAATGAGAAGTCATTCATTATCCCAATGAAAATTAAATATTTACTATGGGTCATTCACAATTGAGATAACAAGTGACCCATTAACTAACGAATCCATTGACATAAATATATATTAGTAGCCTCCCAAATAAGATGACCATTCATGTCCTTCATATTTTGCTATATAAACGGTTGGTATTAATGTATCTGTTTATATAAGTTTAAGTGAAAAAAAAATTTAGATTGTAAATATAAAACTTACAGCGATCGTCAGAATCTTCACGCTTCCTGGATATATTGGGAAAAACGATCTCTGCTCGTCGTCCAAGGATCGATCACGTCGAAAAGATCCTACTCTTTCACGAGCTAAGTTTCTGGTGTGCCTCGGTGTTCTCGGATCTCTTCGTTCTCTCCGACAATCCAACGACAATTCACACACAATACCTTTCTCCGACAGTCCTCTCACTAGCACAACCCAGGTATCGCCTCTCCTAAAAAAGCCAACCTAGGCCTTGGACGCACACCCCCTTATAAAGGGGGTGTTATGCTGCAGCGCTGCACGAAGTGCACAAACTGCACTTTATGCAGTGTGTGCTCACGTTGCCAAAAGGCAACGTGTGCACGCTGCCTGTTGCAGCAGTTACATCTCTTATTCGTCCAAGTTATCCCACATATGCAAATGATCACATAGACCAATAAGAGGTATTTAGCCACATAGACTAAATTGAGCCGGAGTCAATAGTCTCATAGACTAATAAAAGTATCCAGTCACATAGACCCGAAGAGTCAGAGACCATAGTCCCAAAAGACTAATAGAACAGAGATTAATAATCACAAAGACCATTAGAACAACCGATTCATACATCGGAAAATGGTTCGTGCGACAACAAATACACTGAGTAATACAATGCTAAGAAAGTTGTTACACCTTACATAGCTGCTCATAGAGCGATCAATACTAAGAAAAATTGTTATGCCTAACTTAGCCGCTCTTCAAATGATACATAACTATTCTCTGAATGACATATAGTCATTCACCTGATGGCCCATAGCCATCCTCCAGGTGGCACACAACCGTTTTTCAGGTGGTACAAATCCATTTTCCTGGTGGTACATAACCATTTTCCTAGATATGATGTCTTGCTATTTACCCAGATTAAATAATCTCCATTTACATCAATATGAACATCTCTAATCCCTCATAATGACCATCAAGTCAAGAGCATATTTCATATTCTCAATATTCACAATCATTTTCATATATAACAGAAATGGGTCGACTAGTGAATAATTCTCAAAAGATATAAATCTATTTATCCTTCCTTTTTAGCATGAATCTATTCATTTTAATCAATCATTTTCCTAGTCATGTTCCATAGGCCGAATTATCCATAGTCAATAGGTTTACATGCTAAAGTAGCAGACCCCGATTAAAACTTCAAGCAGACAGCTAAATAGTCACAAAGGACAAATACTTAGATTGACATATAATCTCAAAGGGCTCACATAGTAGAGAAACAGGGATCTATTCTCTTACTACCCTTATTGTCGTCTTAACACATGTAGTATGAATCACATGCATATTTACCTCAACATCGTACAAATTTTGATCCAGACATTCCAAATATCTAATCTGAATTCAACATATGAATTCTATTCTGGCTCATAAACAAGTATAGTAAATGGTGGAAATATTTACTTCAATCACTTTTCTTAAATGATCTTATCTTGATACACATATCAAGACGACTCCAGCTTATAAATATGTATCTCTATAGCTTCCAAAGCTATCCTATAAGTAATGGTCTTACCTCTATTCGTACATAACAAACATAGATGATTGTCCATGTGAGAGGACCAATCACTACCTGTTAACATGCTCACCGAGATCTTATCAGAATGTAACATCACATACACTGAATAAATTATGACTAGCATTTCAAAAAAAAAAGAAGCAAATTACAATATCTGATTGTCATTACAAAATTATTATATTCTACGAAGTCCCATAGACTTTACTTGCTCATTAAATGACTCTCTAGTCATTGACTTAGTAAAATGATCTGCTAGCATAACACGTGTAGGGATATACTCAAGAATCACTTTCTTCTTAGCAACAATATCCCTAATAAAGTTATACTTTATTGCTATATGCTTGCCCTTGCTGTAATATTTGGGATCCTTGGAAGAAGCTATAGCAACTTGACTGTCACAGAGATCGATTCACTCTTGTCTTGAATCTTCGATGCTTCAGAATCTCCTTAACTGCATCGCTTTATATAATCAGAACATGCCACATATCCAGCTTCTATAGTTGATAAGGCCACACAGGCCTGTTTCTTGTTGTTCCAGGAGATGACACCACCATTCAACAAGAACGCATAGCTTGATGTGGATTTTCTATCATCCAGGTCCCCCTCCCAATCTGCATCTAAATATCCCTTCAGGCTCATATATGATCATTGATAACAGAGACTATAACATGTTGTCGCTTTCAGATATTTGAATATCATTTTCACTGTCTTCTAGTGTCTCGGTCCTGGGTTTGACTGGAACCGACTGACTAAGCCAACAACATACTGATATCAGGATGAGTACACAATATAGTGTACATCAAACTATCAACAACACTAGCATATGATTTTTTATTCATCTTGGCTATTTCTTCAGGAGTCTTGGGACTCATACTCTTGCTCAGAACAATACCTTTCACAATAGGTGTCTGTTCACTACTGCAATCAGACATACTGAAATGGTGTAACATTTTATTTATATAAGACTTTTGAGACAAATCCAAAAGTCTCTTAGATCGATCCCTGATGATCTTTACTCCTAAGATGTATTCAACTTCTTCCATATCTATTGTGTTAATCTGTGATGAAAGCTACTTTTTGACTTCTATCATAAAACCTATGTCATTTCTTGCTATCAGCATATCATCAACATATAATGACAAAATGATATACTTTCCTTTATCCTTCTTCAGGAAAACGCAATGATCCTCATTGATTATTTCGAAACTATAAAATAAAATTACTTCGTTAAATCTTATGTTCCACTGTCTTGATACTTGCTTTAGCCCATATATAGATTTTTTCAATCTACATAATTTATCTTCTTGGCCTTCAGCAATGAAACCCTTTGGATGAACCATATAGATTTCTTCATCAAGCTCACCGTTAAGGAAAGCGATTTTTACATCCATCTGATGTAACTCCAAGTCATAATGCTCCACTAAAGCCAAAATAACTCGAATTGACACAGACTTTACTACAGGAGAAAATGTCTCTTCAAAGTCTATACCCTCCAATTGGGTAAATCCTTTTGCAACCAAACAAGCTTTGTATCAGTTAATCGATCCATCTGAATCCATTTATTCCCAATAGCTCTTCGGCCAGGAGGAGGATCAACTAACTCTCAAACATGATTCTTAATCATTGACTCTATTTCTTCGACCATTGTATTTCTCCACTTTTCTCTAACTCTAGAGCATAGAGTTTTCTTAACTGATTGAGGTTCATCATCGTCAACTGGGAGTGTCATCATTGCCTCATTCTCTATATCAAACCTCTTCTTAGGTTTGATTTACGAATAATCTTCCATAAGTTGGGCTCATGAGAAGTCACCCCGTGACTAGGCAAAATATTCCCACTGGGTTGACTAGTTCCAGGTATCCCACTAGACACCTATCTAGTTGACAACGACTCATCCTCCTCAAATAGAGGAACTGTCTTATCAACTTCACCTCTAGCTGGGAGCTCAGTTTCGAGAAAAGTAGCATCTCTCGAATCCAATTCGAAGATTGTTTCATCTTGTTGCTCACCTATGAAAACATAACCTTTAGAGGTATCAGAATATCTTATAAAAATATATTTCTTACCTCTAGGTCTCAGTTTTCCATACTTGTGAGAACTATCGTGAACATAGGCAGTTGAACGCCAGGGTCTCAAATTGCTCAAATCTGATTTTCTGTCTGTCCAACGTTCATATGGGGTTGATGGAACTGACTTTGAAGGCACTTTGTTTAGTATATAGGTTGCATCTAGTAATGTATCTCCCCAATAAGAGATCGACAAATTAGCCTGTGCCATCATAGACCTAACCATTTCTAGAAGAGTCCTATTTCTTCTTTCAGCAACCCCATTTTGTTGTGGAGTTCCAGGAATTGTCAGCTGTCTAATAATCCCCTTATCATTACATATTGTCTTGAACATATCAGACAAATATTCTCTTCCACAGTCAGTGCGTAAAGTCTTAATCTTATGTTTCGTTTGATTCTCAACTTCGTTCATATAACGAATGAAGCAATCAAATGCTTCAGATTTATGAGAAATCAAATACACATGATTGAAACGAGAGAAATCATCAATAAATGTAATGAAATAGAAAGCTCCATGTTTTGCCTTCACATTCACTGGACCACAAATGTCCGAATGAATTAGTTGCAATGGTGACTCAACCCTAATAGCCTTACCAAATGGTTTCCTAGTTGCTTTTCCAGCAAGACAATGCTCACATATAGACAAACTAATCTTAACACGAGAGCCTAAGTAACCCTCTTCAGCTAATCGATTCATGCGATCTTATCCTATATGTCCTAATCTAGCATGCCAAACATCATCAGTTATTTCTGCATCACTAGTAAGAGCAATGCTCAAAAAACAACTATCAATCGCACAATTGACATTTGGTTCCACATCAATAACCATAAAACCATTTATTAAAAAACCATATCCGATTGACACAGAGTCAATCTTAAGTTCAACACACTGGCTGTAAAAATTAATACAATACCTTAAATCAAGACAAGTAACAGAAATAAGATTCCTTCGAATCTCAGAAGCATACAAGACATCATGTAAAAACAAAGTACTTTCATCCCGAAGGTTAAGTTTGCAAGTGTCAATTCCTTTGACTTCAACTCTTGCATTATTTCCTACATATATCCATTTGTTGCCAGCTAGTACCCTACGGTACACCACATATGTAACCTATTCCCAAGCTACATGGTTGGTTGCTCCCAAATCTATAATCCACAAAGGATAAGAATCAGCGAACAATACAGAACTAGCAATAAAATTCTTAGAAGACAGACTTGAAGTTAGCTTTCTTGGCTCAATGCACTCCCGAGCGTAGTGACCCTTTTTGTCACAATTAAAGTAAGTCACTTTGCTTTTAGGTTTCTTCCCAGTCTTCTTGTTCTTTTTCTTCTTGATTGGGCCTCCCCCATCTACAGAAGTAGCTTTCTTCTTCTTTCCCTTTCCCTTCTTAAACCATCTCTTTTTCTTGGATCCAGATGATCCAGCAGAATTGGCAACCAAATAAGCTTGGCCAGAAATCCTTGCGGATTCTACTCTCTCTGCCTCTAGTTCAACATGGCATGAGATGTCAATGAAAGTCTTAATACTCTCACTGTGAGTTAAGGTCTGCTTCATGGTTTTCCAAGAATCCGGAAGGGAACGAATAACTGCCTAAACCTATTGTTCATCTGTCAGCTCATAACCAACAGTTTTAATCTCCCGAATCATATTCGACATCTCCCTGAGATGTTGAACCATTGTGACATTCGGGCACTTTTTGTAGCTATCGAACTTGATCGTCAGCTGTCGAAGCTTGCTTAGACTCATTCCACTGTATCTCTTCCTAAGGGCAACCCAGACTGCATGAGCCGAAGGATAAAACTCATACTCAAAAACTAGGTCATCAATCATTGAACTAATCAATACTCCCTTAGCAGTGAAATCCTTTTTCTTCCATGCCTTATAGGCATCAAGGTCACGTCTATGCTGCATAGTGGGACCATCAACAGGTTCTTCCATAACCTGATTTACAGCCTCCAGAACTTCTTGTTCCTCAAGTACATACTGAATCTTGAGGTGCCAGATTTTATAGTTTTCACCATTAAGTTTTTCACCCTTATTCAGTTCAGCTATGATGTTCTTTGTTGCCATAATCTATCATAAATAAACAAATTATTTAGATATTCAATGTATGTATTAATGTATGTAATCTTTAAATAGACTTAATGTAAATCTGATTTGATTTACAAAATCAAGTGATAACTTCGTTACCACTCATCATCTGTATGTGACAACCTGACCCACATTGATCAATTTTATTACATACATCCCAACTAATGAACTTAATCATTATCCAAACATGACATTAAACATTAAATGAACTTATCATTTAAAATTATACTCACAATGAGCATATTAAAGAGCATAAACTAATATCATGCATCAAGTAGAGTAACAACATAAAATGAACTAATCATTTCGAATGAACATATCATTAACTTAAACATGTTGTACAATGTTAACATATAACAGGACTCTACTAAGAATGTTATACAACATTCTTCCTACTCATAACTGACTAATAGAAAACAACCCTAACAAACTAGATAAGCGATTATTACTCCCACTAGTACAAACATTAGCATAGTAATAATCTAAATATGCCCACTTTTCTTGGGTTAAACTAGAACACCTTCCGCTGAGATGCTCTCAAGATGATGTCAGGATGCAGAATCCTTTGAAGGACACATTTGAAGAGATCCCACAGGAAAAATCTCTTCAGGTTCTTCTTTCGGATCTTCCTCTGGGTCTTCTTCTGGATCCTGTTCTGGATCCACTTCATAAGCCTCGTAGTGAAGTAACTCAGTGCACAACTGGGTGTAGGATATGCACCCCTCATAACGCTCTCAGATCTGATGTGAGAATCACTAAGGAGCTCAGACAGTGAACGTATCAAAGCCTAGATCCTGTAGTTATCCAGAATTGGAAACTCCTGCATCTCGAGTCTCTAAAATAGCCTATCCAGTCTCCCAATGTGCCACCTGACTCCATGAGTTGAGTCATACTCTATCCCCTGGATAGCCTCCCTCAGCTGATTATGCAACACATCGCATCGAGTCATAGTGGTGATCATCCGTGTCATCTGAAAAAATTGAAATTAATTAAGTCAGTACAAAACCGATAAACCAGTACTTATACTGGCTTAATTCAATTTTTATATAGATATAGAATCAATACAATAAATTAAGAATAAATTTTCTTGAATCTTTGGAGAACAGTTGACTGAATCGTTTAGATCAGTTGACTGGTACTTTACCAATCAACTATGATCTAAGTCCAATCTTTTTAAACTATTATGACTTGACATGGACATTAATATATGAAAACTCAAACACCATCTAATTTTCTCCAAGTACCCTAGGCACTCGAACAACATGTATGGTTATTTGTCTTTTCATCGTCCTTAGCCATCAACTCTAGTTCTTTTAACATATCTATAAGTTGTTTATATCGAGACCTAGTTGTTTCAAATAAATACTCGATAATTCAGTTATGAGTTTAGTTGACCAAAGTCAACTCTGTCAACCAATGTTGACCAATAGTAGAACTAGCCCTCTGGCCGAGCTCTTACTGTGGACCCCACCCCTTTTAATGCTTCTTTCTCTAGATTTCCACAATTCCAGCCTGAGAAACCCAAAGAAATCCTGAGCCCTATATGGAAATCCCAAGTATTTCAAATGCTAGCCGACCACTATTGATGCTGGCCAAGCATACTTTGCTCTGGCCAAGCACATAGTATGCTAGCCGAGCACTATTGGGTTCAACATGTTTTACCAGATTTCCAAAGGTCCAAACCAAGCAACCTATAGAAATCCAGATCGATCTATCGAAAACTCGACTGACTGGTTTCTCGAACTCCAAATCGATTTCTTGAATTCCAGACCGGTTTCTTAAATTCTAGATCGGTCTCTCAAATTTTAGATCGATTTATTGAAATTCCAGACCAGTCTGAAGAAATTCTAGACCAGTCTAAAATTTCAACCGGTCTGTCAACTAGACCGGTCTGAAACTTCAACCACTTTGTAAATCAGATCGGTTTGAAATTTAGACCAGTTGGACATCCTTATCGACATACATACCAGTTTGACATCCAGATAAAATCCCGACCGGTGTAATTTCCCGAGCACTTTCAGGAATTGCTCAACCAGTCTGTAATCCAAATCGGTCTGAAATTTCAATCGGTCTATAAGTCAGATTGGTCTAAAATTTTAATCGATGCGTACTTGCTCTTAAATCTCGGCGATTTTAATCCGCACCGCATTCTCCGGATCGATCCGAAATCTCAGCACTTTTTTTTAATCCGCGATCACATTCTCTCCAAACCGTCGAAATCCTGAGCACTCTCAGGAACTGCTCGGAAAGTAGTTTTGAAGCTGTCCCCAGGCTATTCCCACGAGGAAGCTGTTCCACTAGAGATCGCTATTCTCCGAGCACTTTTTAATCGGGCCGTCTATTCTCGCATCGATTCAAATCTCGAGCACTCTCGGGAACTGCTCGGGAAGTAGTTTCCAAAACTTTTCCCAGGGAACTATTCTCACCATGGAATTGTTCCCAGGGAACTATTCCTACCAGGGAACTATTCGGGAACCACTCGACAAAATCACCATTCTTCATTCTCACGATGAACTTTCGTGATGAACAGTGATTTTTACGAAACTTTTGAACATATGCAAACCAACCAGGGCTCTGATACCATTGTTGGTATTAATTCATCTATTTATACAAGTTTAAGTGAAAGAAAAAGAAATTTTAGACTGTAAATATAAAACTTATAGCAATCGTTAGAATCTTCGCGCTTCCTGGATCTGTTAGAAAAAATGATCTCTGCTCGCCGTCCGAGGATCGATCATGTCGGAAGGATCCTACTCTTTCACGAGCCAAGTTCCTGTTGTACCTCGGTGTTCTCGGATCTCTCTATCTCTCCGATAGTCCAACGGTGATTCACACACAATACCTCTCTCCGACAGTCCTCTCACTAGCACAACCCAGGTATCGCCTCTCCTAAAAAAGCCAACCTAGGCCTTGGATGTACACCCCCTTATACAGGGGGTGTTACGCTGCAACGCTGCACAAAGTGGACAAACTGCACTTCGTGTAGTGCATGCTCACGTTGCCAAAAGGCAACGTGTGCACGCTGCCTGCTGTAGCAGTTACATAAACATACTTCTTGTGAAGTATGGGGAGGATGAGAGTCAAGGAAGAGATGAAAGCCAAACTTCTTGTTAAGAAGAAGAGAGGTTGGAACATTCTTATCTTATTGAGAAGAACAAGATATCAATGGTCACACATCACTGGGTTGAGAGTTGTGGTGTTGCGATTCAATAGTGATAGTTTGATCTTCGTGATTATCATTCCGACTACAAGCAATCCATGATCAGAGATTTCTACATATCAGAGATTTGTGCATCACAACTAACTGAGGTATATTTTACTTTCGGAAAGTAGAAGTAAATTATATATTGCTTCTTCATCATCAACCAATATTGGTATTTGAGCCAGGTTGGTACGATGCATTTCGTTGATCAAGCAATCAACGAATTTGTCGAGGTCACAAGTTCATCGTGGAGAAGATGAACAGTGATTTTTTATCGAGTGGATGCTTGATTGAGAAATGGGACATTAAAAAATGGGTTTTGCAATGAATTTTGAATATAAATTCGTTGCAAAAATTATTTACAACGAAAATGTTTTCATTGCAAATAAGTCGCCGTAAATATTTGCCACTAAAAATATAAATTTGTCATAAAAATTGTGACAAATAAATATTTCATTACAAAATTAATTGTAAATTAGTGATAAAATTTAAAATTAATAAAAATTCGTTGAAGATATTTACTATGAAAAATATTTTCATCGTAAATATTTATGACAAAAATATTTTTCATCGTCAAATCCGTGATGAAAATTAGTCTTTGTCGCAAATATTTGCGATGAAAATATTTTTCGTTGCCAAATCCACAACAAAAATTAGTTTCATTGCAAAATCTAGTAAATTTATATAGTGGTAGTTTTATCGAATTTTACAACGAAAAAAAAAAATTCGTTGCCAAATCTACAATGAATTCAATTTTCGTTGCAAAATTTGGAATGCCAGTCGACTATCTATGACCATCAATCGACTGATCATGGACCATTAGACTCAAAAATATTCTGTGGCCTACTATAGTATTACTAATTGACTGGAGTCTTCGAACAATTGACTGATGGTCTACAATTTGCAATGAATTTTTTTTTCCATCGCCAAATCTATGACGAAAAAATTTTTTCATTGCAAATTATGGACAATCAGTTGATTGCTCGATTTTTCCAGTCGACTGATACTCAGTTGGTTGGGAAGATGGGATCCAACAGTCGACTGCTGCAAGACCTCAATTGACTGGTGATACTGTAGCAGGTCACATAGTGTTTTTAGTCGATTGGCCAGTCCACTCGCACATTGTCAGTTGACTGATGCCCTTAGACAGTCGACTGATGGTCTAGATTTTATAACAAAAAATTTTTTTTGTCACCAAATCAGCTATGAATCTTATTTTTGTCGTAAATCTAGAAAAATAGAAAATAAATTCCACGATAGAACTTACTGTTTTAACCTGTTTTTATAAATTTTACAGCTAAAACATCTAATAATATAAAGTAATTCACATATCAAACACCATAAATAACTAATCATTCAAAGTGATTCAATAATAAGTCAACACAGATAACAAATCATTCATCGTATGAAACTTATAATATAAAGATATCGAATGTGAAAAGTCAAGTAATATTTAGATATAACAATTCAAACATAACCATCATCATCAAAAAATTCATCTTCATCATCATTATTACAGGGATTAGCAGGAGGAGATCAAGAAGAAGGAAGTTGACTTGAACCAAAGGATAATTGAAGATGTTGCATGATCAACATCTATTGTCTATGAAATTCATTCATGTTGGATTGAAGAGACTCGCGAGAGAGGGGGGGGGGAGTGAATAGCGATCGTAAATCTTTCTTTTCGTTCCGATAAAAAATGAGTATTGCAACGGAAATAAAGGTAATCCAAAAGTAAATATACACCTTTGTTTTACTTGGTTCACAATCAAAAGGTTGCTACTCCAAGGCCCCGCGATCCTTGACTGCGTACGATGGGGCAATTCACTAAAAGTCTCCTCCTCGTTGGTGGTAGGAGATGACGGTTACAAGAAAAATAACATAGAGGAAGAGGTAACAAGCCTACCTCTCCTCTTTGCGATTGAAAGCCCAAGTACAAGAAATAAAAACAAACTAAAAGATAACTTTTACTTGAAGTACCGACGAAGGAATATCAACTCAGTGTGTCATCAGCGTTACAACGACGTAGCATTATCGTTGAAGCTTGGCATTGTTGGAGCATTTTGGGAGCAAGAAGAGATGATCCAAAGAGATGAAAAGACTCTTCTTTTATAACCCTTTAAACCCTAGCTTGTTGAGATCCAGATTTGGGTCAAAGCTCCTCATCCCCCCATTTTTGGTAGAGCTTATCTTAACTTTCTTCAAGATGATTAGCTTGACCATCAGTCGATTGATGCCCCTTAGCAATCGACTGATGGTAGGATCAGTCAACTGCCAATAGCCTTCAGTCGATTGTTAGCTTGATCATTCACCTGCAACAAAGAATTAGCACAGAATACATGGCCGATGGTAAATACGACGGTCCTTACTGTCCAACCTCGACCTAGACCTTCCTTCAGAAGTCTTAGTCGGATCGCCGCCTATGGTAGTCCCCATACGGAGGACACGACCTTACCATCGCTCCGCACTCAGTGCTTACCTCTGGTTGTTCCTGACCTGTCGCTTAGCTTTTGGTCACCACCGAGGTTTGTCAACTCCAACGAGGTTCTTCTGGTGTCGCTCGACCACCACGGTTTCTCGTCCTGAGATTCTCCGAGTGTCGTTAACCTTGGGCTTAGCTTAATATAATTCCTGCACACTCAACACAGCACATGAGATAACAATAATAGCTTAACTTTGAACCTTTGTCATAATCAAAACCTAGGTTCGATTATCTGGTACCCCTGCACCAACAATCTCCCCCTTTTTGATCTATGGAAAACCGATTCAAAGTTAAGGAAAATTTAGCGTAAATAAGCATGAGTAAGCATGTAGGAAACATGTATAAGCATGAGTAAGCATGTGGTAAACATTTAGTTACTTAGTTAACTTTATGTTCTTTTCCAAACCCTCCCCCTCAAGGTTACCTCCCCCTTGACTTTAGGTGAGTTTTAAAAAAAGTGACTTAAATTACTTTAGATAAAGTTTTTTAAAAACTTTACTCCCCCTTAACTTTGTCCTCTTCTCCCCCTTTTGCCATATATAAAAAAAGCGAGGGGTGTATTTATAAGATAGGGGTGTACTTGAAAAGATGATAGATGAAATTTTATATGTAAGATCATTTAAAAGATAGAAAAATTAAGTCCAAGAATGTGTCCCTTTAAGGTTAACTCTTGAATTATTAATTTGAATCCTAAGGATCGTATAACACCCTAGGTGTAACTAAAAGTGTTGGATTAATTTAAGTTTTTCCTATCCCTCTGCACCAACAATGTTAAACCAGTTTTGGTAAAGTAAATTTTTGAAGTTATTACAAATATAATCTAAAATTTCAAAATACATAAATGTTATAAACATAAATATGAATACCTTGAAGAGTTTAAAAAGTTGTAATATAACAAGTTTTGGCCCTTAAGGTTATTTGTCCAATATTGGCCAAGTAAATATAGATTCAATACAACAATCATGAAGATAAATACTTATAAGTTTTTAAAACATTTCGAGATTTATGTTATTCTTATTTTAAGTGTCCTTAACATCTCACCCATTCTATGTGTCTTAAGACATGTTAACCTTATATGTTCTTGTGAGATGATTCCAATTTCACTTGGTTAAATTTAATCATTTAAAAATGAATCAACCTTAGGTTAAATTCGGATTTAATCTTTAGTTCGTTAAGTAAACTTTTCAAAAAAAAAAATGGCTTCTAGGTCATGGCGAGGCACAGGGGCCTTCTTTGATTGGAACAATGACCACTTCCTTAAATAAAGTTAATTTTAAGAAAATGTTCACTTAAGTCACTTAGGGTTACTTCATGATCTAATTAGTTTAGGATGTGGTGAGGTAGCTTCAGCTAGTTCAACTTAGCCAAGTGCACCAAGCTAGATACACCTTATCTAGCTCGGATACACAAGGCCTCATTTCCCTAACGTACTATCATCTCGCCGCGTCATGATATTATGTTCTCAAGGTTGATTAATTATTGATCCTATCTAGCCATTCTAAAAATTAAAACAAAAAGTAACTAAGCATTCAAAGTTGCATTAAGAAATCGGATATACAATTTTAGTACTAGCTCCCCCTAAACCATTGAACCAATACGGTTTATCCATGTAGTGGACTTGATCCTTGGGAATCCAATACTTATTAGCGCTTATATGTGAGTTTAGAAAAATCTTAGGGACCCATGCCTGGACTCTTCGATTACTACGATTGATAATCAACATGTATGACTTGTTCATAGTAGTTGTCCTAAACCCGAGTCCAACTCTGTTGTACAACTCTTTGAGTTCCAAGGAGTCGGTTAAGGCCCTTGGATCCCAATGTGAACTTTTCCAACCTAGCCTCGAGCTCTTGAACATGCCCTTTCAAGAGAGAATTCTCTTCCTCAAGTTTTTTGACTTGACTTGAGTTTCCCTCTCGAACTTGACTAGTTGAAGAGGTTAGGGTGGCCTCATGCTTAAGGAGTTTAACCTCCTTAAGCAAGGACTCGACCCTAGACTCGGACTTATCTAACTTCCTATCTGACAATTTAATTGCGCGATATAAATTACTAATTAAAGAATGACTTACCTTGATCTTTTCTTTTGAGCTGACTTTGAGTCTTTTCTTGAAATCATCCTCGGAGTCAGAGTCGGAGTTTGATTCATAGTTTGCTTCGGACTCGGACTCAAACTTTACTGGTCTCACCATGAACGCTATGTAGTCACCTTGGTCTTCTTCTTCCCAAGTTGCTTGGAATGCTTTCTTTGATTTTCTTGCATTTCTTTCCTTCTTGATCATCCTCTGAACTAGGTTGACTAGTTCGGTCTCCATCTCTTCTTCCGATTGATAATTGTCTTCTTCGGGAGGTGGCTTGCCCCTTGCTTTTCTTCTTTGACCTACAACCAAAGAAACACCTCTCTCGACCGGGGCCGAGTTAGACTACTCATGTAATTTGAATTCTGAAAATAACTCATCTAGTCTTGTTTTTGATAAGTCAAAAAATACTTTGTAGGCATCAACCATGGATGCCCACAAAGTGGTCCTAGGAAATGCATTCAAAGCGTACCTTAGTACATCC
Organism: Wurfbainia villosa; assembly: GCA_025175895.1. Lineage (NCBI taxonomy): Eukaryota > Viridiplantae > Streptophyta > Magnoliopsida > Zingiberales > Zingiberaceae > Wurfbainia > Wurfbainia villosa. Next base: position 38,355,761 of record CM045990.1, read on the forward strand.
CGGTTCTCCACCTTTTGCCCGATTGAGTGTAGTCCATTCATTATGTCTTAGATCCTTGCATGGAGTTGTGTTTGTTGGACTTTCCCAGCCACAAAAACCGCTTTTTGCGTTGCGGAAACCCCGGAAGTCCGGCCACGGATCCGTGTGAAGATATATTAAAATAAAAATATGTATGTGCTAAGTAAACCTAGATCTACCTTAGATCTAGAAGTTGAGAGTGTTACCCTCGATGCGATGCCCTTCGCAAATCCCGCTCGTCCAAATAGCTTGCCGGAACTCTAGAGTGTCAAGTGTACACTCCTCTATTGGTATCCACACAAGCAATAGGTGGAGAAAAGAAACCTAGAGTGTGCTAGCACCCTTAGAAGTTTCGACCAAGGAGAGGGATAGGAGAGCAAGCTTGAGAGGAAGATGATCCAAGGAAGAAGATGAAGTTGGAGTAACTCACAAAATCAATTCCATCTAATGGAATAAGTGGTCGACCACCATCTCTTGGGGGGTTACATGCATGCATGTAACTCCAAGAGCCAATGGCTCTTGGTCTCCCTCATGAGGTGGCACCACATGATAATTCAATGATGATGTGGAATATCATCATTGGCCGGCCATGCCAAGTCATCATCATGACATGACATTTGGTCAAGTCAAACTTGACCTTTCATCTTCCCTCTCAAGTCAAGTCAAACTTGACCTCTTATCTCCCATGGTTGATCAAATCCAACCACTTGATTCAAGTCAATTTGATTTAATGAATCTCTATTCATTAATTTAAATTGACTAAATGAATCAAATCTAAATTAGACTCATTCAACACTTGAATCAACTTGAGTCTAACTCAATTAGTCTAATTTGGATTACTCTTAATCCAATTTGGTTCATCATATGAACCTAATCTCCATCTAATTGCCCTTTGTGTGTGAACCTATAGGTTCTTGTAACGTTGGCAATGTCTCTAAACTGATTTAGAAACATAAGCAATGAGCGGTATCTAGCAACACATCATTGCTACCCAAGTTACAAGAATGTTGAGCTCCACATCACCTTTGTGACTACTAATTGTGACTCTTACAATATGTGACAATGCCCCTCTATCCTTGACATCTAGATTGACCAATTGAGGAATAGACCGTGTCATCCTCGGTACAATCTATATCTTGAACTCCAAGTGGACTCACTCTAATCAAATGAGCTCAATATCTCATATTGACTCATTTGGGCATGGCCATGCACTTCGTGGTCTCACTCTATCAAGAATATCGATATCACCCCCGTCATATAGGACATCACTCACATTCCTCCGCATAATTTGTCACATACCCAGTAATCGCCTTTATAGTCCACCCATTTACGGGTGACGTTTGACGAAGCCAAAATATGCAACTCCTTATATAGGGAGCCATGGTGACTTCAGGTCTAAGGACTAATAGTCATACTAATAGCCACATGAGAAAGTATATGACACTCATATAATGATTCATGATACTTTCTCATGGCGGGTCATTCAGTATACATTCTCCAATGCATACCTATGTGTCAACTTGATATCTCATATCCATAACTTGTGAGATCAAGTCATCGTGTTGACCTACATGCTAGTCTCTATGCATTAACATTGTTCCTGAATATTAATACTTGACTAGGAATGATTAAGAGTAGTGTTCTCTATATCATCTCATTATTGATTCAACCAATCGATTGATATAGATAAGAACCTACTACTCAAGGACATTATTATACTTAGTTATTTGGCACCAATACAAGTAAATATAATAATCATGCCTTTATAAATAGGAATATGATACAATAAAATCCATACAACAATCATCACATGATTGACTCTAGGGCTTTCATTAACAATCTCCCACTAGTACTAGTGTCAATCACCGTAGTATCTAATACCCAATGACCTAGTGTGATCATCATGCTTTTTCTGTGCCAAAGCCTTGGTCAAGGGATCTGCGATGTTAGCCTCTGTGGGTACTCTACAAATCTTCACATCTCCTCTATCGATAATCTCTCGAATGAGATGGAAGCGTCGTAGTATGTGTTTGGTACGCTGGTGTGAGCGAGGTTCCTTAGCCTGTGCAATCACTCCATTGTTGTCACAATAGAGCTCTATGGGATCTGCTATGCTAGGAACCACCCCAAGCTCAGTAATGAACTTGCGGATCCAAACTGCCTCCTTTGCTGCCTCAGATGCAGCAATATACTCGGCTTCTGTTGTAGAATCAGCAACTGTGTCCTGCTTCGAACTCTTCCTGCTCACAGTGCCACCATTCAAGCAAAACACGAAACTTGACTGCAATCTATAATCATCCTGGTCAGTTTGGAAGCTGACATCGCTGTAACCCTTTACAGCTAGCTCCTCATCGCCTCCAAATATCAAGAAATATTCTTTAGTCCTTCTCAAGTACTTAAGAATATTCTTGACTGCTATCCAGTGATGCTCACCTGGATCTGACTGGTATCTACTCGTCATGCTCAAAGCATACGAGACATCAGGACGAGTACACAACATGGCGTACATGATAGATCCTATAGTTGATGTGTAAGAGATCTTATCCATGCAGTCTCTCTCCTCTATAGAAGAGGGACTTTGAGTCTTCGAAAGACTCACACCATGTGACATCGACAGAAGTCCCTTCTTGGAATTCTACATGGCAAACCATAGTAATACCATGTCAATGTATGTACTTTGACTTAGGCCAAGCAATCTCTTAGATCTATCTCTATAGATCTTGATGCCTAGAATACAGGCTGCTTCACCTAAGTCCTTCATTGAGAAACACATCCCTAGCCAAGTCTTCACAGACTGTAGTGAAGGGATGTCATTCCCAATGAGTAGTATGTCATCCACATACAATACAAGGAAGACAACTGTGTTCCCATTAACCCTCTTGTAGACACAGGGTTCATCTTCATTCTTGATGAAACCAAACTATTTGATCGCATCATCGAATCAAAGATTCCAGCTCCGAGAGGCTTATTTTAGCCCATAAATGGACCTTTGCATCTTGCATACTTTCCCAGTATGATGTGGATCTTCAAACCCCTCAGGTTGTGTCATGTACACATCCTCGAGTAAGTTTCCATTCAGAAATGCAGTTTTGACATCCATCTGCCATATCTCATAATCGTGGTATGCTGCAATAGCAAGCAAGATTCGAATGAACTTAAACATCGCCACTGGAGAAAAGGTTTCATCATAGTCAATACCATGAATTTGCTTGAAACCTTTAGCCACCAATCGGCCCTTATAGGTATGCGTAAGTCCATCCATGTCAGTCTTTCTCCTAAAGACCCACTTACACCCAATGGGTCTGACCCCTTCATGTGGATTAACCAAAGTCCAAATTTGGTTGGTGTACATGAATTCCATCTCAAATCTCATGGCCTCTAGCCATTTCTCAGAATCTGGGCTCATCACAGCTTTTTGATAGGAGGTAAGCTCATTCTCAATGAGCATAACGTCATCATGGTCAGACAAGAGAAATGAGTATCTCTCAGGCTGACGACGTACCCTATCAGACCTGCGAAGAGGTAGGTCTACATGAACAGGTGGTTGTTCCATAACTCTTTGTGCAACAATCTCATCACCCACAACACTTTGTGGTTCCTATTCAACCTCAATCAAGGCCTCGGTGCTATGGTCCTTATCTTGAATTTCTTCAAGATCGAACGTACTCCCACTAGTTTTTCTAGAAACAAAATCCCTTTCTAGAAAAACCCCAGTCTTCGCCACAAACACTTTGTGCTGACTGAGAATGTAGAAGTAATATCCCTTCGTGTCCTTAGGATATCCAACAAAATAGCACTTATCGGATTTGGGTCCCAGTTTGTCTGAGACTTGATGTCGAACGTAAGCCTCACAACCCCAAATCCTTATGAAAGACATCTTGGGATTTCTCCCTGTCCATATTGTATATGGTGTCTTTATCACAACCTTGGATGGTACACAGTTAAGTGTGAAGGCTGCTGTGTCTAGAGCATATCCCCAAAAGGATATAGGAAGATCTGTGTGACTCATCATAGATCGTATCATATCTAATAGGGTACGACTCCTTTCGAACACACCATTCCATTGTGGTGTTCCAGGAGGAGTGAGTTGGGATAGAATCCCACACTCGACTAGATAGTTACGAAACTCATGGCTAAGATATTCACCACCTCGATCTGATTGAAGTATCTTAATACTCTTGCCAAGCTGGTTTTGTACTTCATTCTTGAATTCTTTGAACTTTTCAAAGGATTCTGATTTATGTGTCATGAGATACACATAACCATATCTACTGAAGTTATCAGTAAGTGTAATGAACTACCTGTAACCAGCTGCAACATTGAAAGGGCCACATACATTACTATGTATAAGTCCTAACAAGTCTGTTGCTCTTTCGCTGTGTCCACTAAAGGGAGTCTTGGTCATCTTGCCTAAAAGGCAAGACTCGTATGTATCATATGATTCAAAATCAAATGAGTCTAGCAACCCATCCTTATGGAGCTGAGATAAGCGACTCTCATTTATGTGACCTAAGTGACAATGCCAGAGATAGATTTGGTTCAACTCATTTGACTTGAACCTTTTGGTACTTATGTTATAGATAGGGCTCTTTAAGTCTAGAAAGTAGAGTCCGTTCATTAGAGGTGCACTATAATAGAACATATCATTTAAATAAACTGAACAACATTTGTTCTTTATTATAAATGTAAATCCTTTCTTGTCCAAACAAGAAACCGAAATTATGTTCTTAGTTAAAGAAGACACATAACAACATTCATCTAATTCTAGTACAAGCCCAGAGGGCAGAGATAGATCATAAGTTCCTACAGCAACAGCAGCAACTCTTGCTCCATTGCCTACTCATAGGTCCACCTCGCCCTTTGTCAATGCCCTGCTATTTCTCAGCGCCTGTACATTGGTACAAATGTGAGATGCATATCCGGTATCTAATACCCATGATGAAGAAATAGATAGATTGACTTCTATAACATTTATACCTGAAGTAGAAATCTCACTTCTCTTCTTCTTAAGATCTTCCAGGTATGCCTTGTAGTTACACTTCCAGTGTCCAGCTTCCTTGCAGTGGAAGCAAGCCCCTTCCTTGGCCACCCCTCCTTTGGGTTTCAGTTTCTTGCCTTTGCCCTTGGCTTGGGACTTTCCCTTACCTTTAGGCTTGCCCTTGCCTTTATTCTTTTGCACCATCAAAATGGCGTCAGATTTTCCCTTCTTAAGGTTGAGCTCAGCAGTTCTCAACATGCTGAGCATCTCAGGCAGTGGCTTATCAATTTCATTCATGTTGTAATTCATGATAAATTGATTGTATCTTTGTGGCAAAGACTACAAGATTAAGTCAGTGGCCAGCTCTTGGCCAAGGGGGAATCCCAATCTCTGTAGGTTTTCTACGTACCCAATCATCTTGAGTACATATGGACCTACGGGAGTCCCATCTTGCATTTTGGAACCAAACAATGCCTTAGAGACTTCATATCTCTCGTGCCTTGCTTGTCCTTGATATAGTTGACAAAGATGTTCAACCATATCATAAGCATTCATGAACTCATGTTGCTTCTGAAGCTCAGAGTTCATGGTCGTGAGCATTAGACATGACACATCTAATGCATCATCTTGATACTTCTTGTAAGCATCTTTGTCAGCTCGCGAGGCAGTGACAGAAGGTGCCTCCGAAATGGGCTACTCCAGGACGTACAGTTTCCTTTCTTGGGTGAGAACAATTCTCAGGTTCCTATACCAGTCTAAGAAATTTTCTCCATTGAGCTTGTCCTTCTCAAGGACAGAACACAGAGAGAGAGTGTTCGTATTTGTCGACATAGTAATCTACAATATACAATGCAGAGAATTAATATCATATTCCTTTTATCATTTAATTAGGCCTTTAATCAAATGATGCTCCCACTGAATTATAGGAATTTTGTAGAATCGAGTTATGGATGTGGTCAAACCACATTACTAGATTCATACAAACTAGCTATAATTCTTGCGGGACAAGATCCACGCCTTGAGTTAACTTTGGCTAAATCGCCCAAGATTTAGTACAATCGGTGGGTAACACATTACCGATTACATCTCTATGCAACTCTTGTTTATAGGATCAAGACCCACATTTACAAAAGACCTTGAGTTAGCTTTGGGTAAATCGCCCAAGATTTAGTGTAAATGCGATCTTATCCTATCTTTCCAACGGTTGGAATATGCCTATAGTTCTACTCGATCCAATTGAGTTAACTAGTTTTACTCAATCTAATTGAGCTTACTCTAACCCAAGCCGTGATAGGCGGGACCAAGATTGTCCCTCCGCACCCTACCAAGATAATATGCATTGCTCTGCTTTGGCAGATTCAACAACTACAAATGATCGAGGTAGTGATGGGTATCAAGGACTTGGTAGGCATTTACGAGTTGATTCGATTAAGATCTAATCTAATCGTAATGTGCATCATATACCCATTGAGGCCTTTATTATCCTACACTAGCATGCATCACATACATACAAGCATTATTCTAGCATGCATCATATACATACAAGCATTATTCTACTAGCATGCATCACATACATACAAGCAAAATCAATATATATATATATATATATATATATATATATATATATATATATATATATATATATATATATATATATATATATATATATATATATATATATATATATATATAAAATTAACTGTGATGTGGTCATGGCCCTACTACGATCTTCTCAAGCCAATGAGAAGATCGGACGGTCAACCTAGGGCTAGCGGCTTCTCCAAGTGCTTCCTTTGACCGCCATGTGTCGTCGGCACCCTTCTCGTAACTTCGTCTACAAGTGGATTTTCCACCGCTTCATTTTGTACATTACAAATATGAAACTCGAGTTACATTTGAGTCTAAAACTATTTACAACTAGAATTTCAAAAGAAGAGACACGACGCGCAGGTCGCATACACTATACAACACACACAACCACAAAAACGGCACACATGCCGTATTATGAATTACAACACATCATCATCCAATCATATTGGGGTTCTTGGGCCATGACAATCACAGAATTATACATAATTCTAAATTATGAATTTTTACAGAAAATTTCTATAAATTTTCCTATTTTTTTTCAATTTTATGAGTCACCTCTCCGTAACGGTCCTGCTAAGCATTTTCCGGGCGCGATCGCGGGACAAGGCCCCTTTCGGGGATAGAGGCAGCGCCCCTACTCGCAAAATAAACTTTGCGAGTGTCCCTACTACGATCTTACAGTGACTTAAGTTGCTGTCCCAAAAACCTAAAGCGAGAACTCGCCATTTCGGAGAGTTTTTCTCGATGGTTGAAGCCTACAAGTGTCCCAACACTCGTTGCTTCGACTCTTCGAGAAAAATACCCAAAAATTCGATAAAAATAGGAAATTTATAGAAACATAAAAATATGTAATTTTTATATCTAATACAAAAACTAAAAAAATGAAAAACATACATGCTTCGCACGTGGCTATGATACCACTGTTGGACTTTCCGAGCCGCAAAAACCACTTTTTGCATTGCCAAAACCCCAGAAGTCCGGCCACGGATCCGTGCGAAGATATATTAAAATAAAAATGTATGTGCTAAGTAAACCTAGATCTACCTTAGATCTAGAAGTTGAGAGTGTTACCCTCGATGCGACGCCCTTCGCAAATCCCGCTCGTCCAAATAGCTTGCCGGAACTCTAGAGTGTCAAGTGTACACTCCTCTATTGGTATCCACACAAGCAATAGGTGGAGAAAAGAAACCTAGAGTGTGCTAGCACCCTTAGAAGTTTTGGCCAAGGAGAGGGATGGGAGAGCAAACTTGAGAGGAAGATGATCCAAGGAAGAAGATGAAGTTGGAGTAACTCACAAAATCAATTCCATCTAATGGGATAAGTGGTCGGCCACCATCTCTTGGGGGGTTACATGCATGCATGTAACTCTAAGAGCCAATGACTCTTGGTCTCCCTCATGAGGTGGCACCACATGATAAGTCAATGATGATGTGGAACATCATCATTGGCCGGCCATGCCAAGTCATCATCATAACATGACATTTGGTCAAGTCAAACTTGACCTTTCATCTTCCCTCTCAAGTCAAGTCAAACTTGACCTCTTATCTCCCATGGTTGATCAAATCCAACCACTTGATTCAAGTCAATTTGATTTAATGAATCTCTATTCATTAATTTAAATTGACTAAATGAATCAAATCTAAATTAGACTCATTCAACACTTGAATCAACTTGAGTCTAACTCAATTAGTCTAATTTGGATTACTCTTAATCCAATTTGGTTCATCACATGAACCTAATCCTCATGGTTCATCATATGAACCTAATCTCCATCTAATTGCCCTTTGTGTGTGACCCTATATGTTCTTGTAACGTTGGCAATGTCCCTAAACCGATTTAGGAACATAAGCAATGAGCGGTATCTAGCAACATATCATTGCTACCCAAGTTACAAGAATGTTGAGCTCCAACATCACCTTTGTGACTACTAATTGTGACTCTCACAATATGTGACAATGTCCCTCTATCCTTGACATCTAGATTGACCAATTGAGGCATAGACCGTGTCATCCTCGGTACAATCTATATCTTGAACTCCAAGTGGACTCACTCTAATCAAATGAGCTCAATATCTCATATTGACTCATTTGGGCATGGCCATGCTCTTCGTGGTCTCACTCTATCAAGAATATCGATGTCACCTTCGTCATATAGGAGGTATAGATCCCATCTACATTACTCACATCCCTCCGCATAATTTGTCACATACCCAGTAATCGCCTTTATAGTCCACCCATTTACGGGTGACGTTTGACGAAGCCAAAGTATGCAACTCCTTATGTAGGGAGCCATGGTGACTTTAGGTCTAAGGACTAATAGTCATACTAATAGCCACATGAGAAAGTATATGACACTCATATAACGATCCATGATACTTTCTCATGGCGGGTCATTCAGTATACATTCTCCAATGCATACCCATGTGTCAACTTGATATCTCATATCCATGACTTGTGAGATCAAGTCATCGTATTGACCTACATGCTAGTCTCTATGCATTAACATTGTCCCTGAATGTTAATACTTGACTAGGAATGATTAAGATTAGTGTTCTCTATATCGTCTCATTATCGATTCAACCAATCGATTGATATAGATAAGAATCTACTACTCAAGGACATTATTATATTTAGTTATTTGACACTAATATAAGTAAATATAATAACCATGCCTTTATAAATAGGAATATGATACAATAAAATCCATACAACAATCATCACATAATTGACTCTAGGGCTTTCACTAACAGTGTTGCTGTCTCGTGATTCTGCATTTTTAAATTAAATAATTTATTTAATAAAAAATCACTTTTACAAACCTTCGTATCGGTCGTTCCTTCGTGTAGCTCGATGAGCTTGTTCCATAGATCTTTCGTGCTGATGAACGAGCCGACGCGATTGAGTTCTTCTTTGGAGAGCACACATTGTAGGATCTGTGTGGCTTTCACATCGGCCTCCACTTGTCGCTTCATGGCATTTGTCCATTTGTCACAGTCCAAGAACTCACCATCTTCATTGGTAGGTAGCGTGAACCCCGTCTGGATAACTATCCACATCTCGACTTAGGTTTTAAGGTAGCACTCCATCCGACCCTTCCAGTAACGGAAGTCATCTCTGTTGAAAAATGGAGGTCGGGCAGTGCTAAACCCCTCAAGATGGGCCATCAAAAAATCTTGCAAACAAAAATACAAATCAAAAGGAATTCCAAGACTAGGTCTTGGATTAGTAATGCAGGAAATAACAAGAAATAAATGAAAAATAAAAACCTAAACAAAGAACTAAGCACTTACGACCTTCGATGTCCCCGAAAAGGTACTAAACATCATTTTTTGGGGTCGAAAATAGCTTGTTATAGGGGTAAACCCCTATATGAAATATAGATCTCTGAGAGAACTTCAATTTGGTGGGTAGCATGTTTTGTGGATCAACTTTTATCAAAAGTTATGTCCGTTTTACCATCTACTACTCTAGAAGCGATTAGTTTGTTGATACTTGCAAACACACAACCAAAAAACAATATACCAAGACTTGGTCTTGGATTAGTAGTGTGGGAGAAAAAAAACTTAAAACAATAAACACAAAAAGAATAGAAAATTTTGCTAGACCGGTGGTTGCACCGAATCTGAGCGCCCCTGCTCTGATACCAATTGTTGGATCGGAGAGTCACTAGAGGGAGGGGGTGAATAGCAATCATAAAACTTTTCTTTTCGTTCGTCTAAAACTCGAGTAATGCAGCAGAAATAAAAATAAAGCTAAAGTAAATAGACACCTTTTTTTTTTACTTGGTTCACAACCGAAAGGTTGCTACTCCAAGGCCCTGCGATCCTAGACTGCGTACGATGGGGCAATCCACTAAAAGTCTCCTCCTTGTTGGAGGTAGGAGATGACGGTTACAAGAAAAAAAATATAGACGAAGAAGCAACAAGCCTACCTCTCCTCTTTGCGATTGAAAGGCCAAGTACAAGAAATAAAAACAAACTAAATGACAACTTTTACTTGAAGTACCGACGAAGGAATATCAACTTGGTGTGGCATCGACATTACGACGACGTATCGTTATCATTGAAGCTTGCCATCATTGGAGCACTTTGGGAGCAAGAAGAGATGATCCAAAGAGTTGAAAAGCCTCTTCTTTTATAGCTCTTTAAACCCTAGCTCATTGAGATCTAGATCTGGGTCAAAGCTCCTCATCCCCCCATTTTTGGTGGAGCTTATCTTGAATTTCTTCGAGATGATCAGCTTGACCATCAGTCGACTTATTCTCCTTAGCAGTCGACTGATGGTCAGATCAGTCAATTGCCAATAGCTTTCAGTCAAATGTTAGCTTGATCATTCACTTGCAACAAAGAGTTAGCACAGAATACATGACCGATGGTAAATACAATGATCCTTACTGTCTGACCTCGACCTAGACCTTCCTCCGGAAGTCTTAGTCGGATCGCCGCCTACGGTAGTCCCCATACGGAGGACATGACTTTACCATTGCTCTGCACTCAGTGCTTATCTCCGGTCCTTCCCGACCTATCGCTTAGCTTTTGGTCACCACCGAGGTTCCTCGACTCCAACGAGGTTCTCTTGGTGTCGCTCGACCACCAAGGTTTCTCATCCCAAGATTCTTTGAGTGTCATTGGCCTTGGGCTTAGCTTAATATAATTTATGCACACTCAACACAGAACATGAGATAACAATAATAGCTTAACTTTGAACCTTTGCCTAATCAAAACCTAAGTTCTATTATCTGGTGCCCCTGCACCAACAATTCATCCATTTATTTAAGTCCTTGATTTGGAAAGTATGAATATCTTCAAGTTCATTATCCTTTTGCACTAGTAACTCCTTCAAATGGCTAATGTCACGCCCCGAGGGAGTCTCCGCCAGACGAAAATCCGACAGCACCTCCCCTGTACGGGTGACAATACCAATTTTTATACAAGGCCTACACGGCCACTATACATCGGTCAACACAACCGGAATCATACCACAACACACGCAGATAATAATAAGGCCTCAGGCCAACAAATCTAGGTAAACAAAAGTCTACACTAACTAGACTTACCCCTTCTGCCATCTGGGCAGGAATACCCAACCAAACCAATCAAAATTAGATCCGACCAATGGTCCACAAGGACCCCAAAAATCCACGAGTACATAAATCCAATTCCAAGCCTAAACATATCTTCTATACAAAAATCCAAACCATAACTCAAACAACTAATAAACTGTCACTACGAGGGAGGGAGGGGGGGATATGGCAACTGGACTCTCCTGACAGCTTCATCCTGAAATAAAAATAAAACCACGGGGTAAGTTCAAAGAACTTAGCGGATAATAGTCAATATGCATAGAGAGCTATATCTAACAATAATAGTCATGTCAGTACAGTCTCCTGATCAATAATAACAACAATGCAAGGAAAGCTGCAGAAAGCCTGTACATACCTGTATCTCCTACCCTGATATAAGAGCAAGTGTCATACTATAAGAGATAAAGTCATCCCCATATACATATATGAATCCTGTATGCATGACAATCATATGCAACATCCAAGGCATCAACAAAAATGCAGCAAACACAATACATATGCGATCCATGCAAAAATGCATGTCGTGCAAATGACATGGTCACCCCTGACGCCAGTCAGCCGCCTCACACGTGATGGTGAAGCCGAGTGGGTAGGGCTATGACAACTGTGCACTCTGCCATCACTGCTCCTGAGTGACCGAGTGGACAGGATGCTGTCGGAGTACACCTATCCTCCTGCCCCAAACAGAGTGGGGGAGCTAAGCTCTCATCTCCCGGTGTCGTAGACTGTAGGAGGGATCCTGCCCACCGCGCCTCATCGCTACCCATGAGCGGACCAGCGGAGCCTGACAGAGCAACTGCACACACCCTTCTGATGTACCACTAACCCATGAGTGGCAGTGTGTGCAAGCCATGTAATTGGCTGCGGGCTCAACAATAATGGAACCCCGTCCAACCAGCATGCAATCATGCAAAATGGTGCATGACACTAAAGCATGTAATACCAACTAACATACGTATCCGAATAATATGCATAATAAAAAGGTACATATACATGATCCAAGTAAAACAGGGAAAGTATAACTATAAACTGACCAAATGCATGTATCAACACACAATAACATACAAGGTAGATAAACATAAAAATTATTGTGAGGTATAACTAACTAGCATATCAACGTGACTATATCAAAAAGATAAGTCAAAATACCTGCCTTATATAATGCTCGTGATAACCATCTTCACGCCCGAGGTCTTGTCTCGTGATCGAAACCTGCATACAACATAACTATTATTAAGCACTAAGATACGATCCATCGTCAAATCGAATCCTAAGCCGATTTTGGACATAAACCAATTAACCCAAATGCTTAATAAAATCCTGGTCACATCCCACCTAATACAACTATCGTTTCATCCAATTAATCAAATATGATTTTACAACTCCTATTATCATGTGTACCATATCCTAACAAAATCGCACAACCTGTTCTATTCACCGAAACAGCCCAAACGAGTCCTCTCCTCTCACAGCCAACTTAAGTGACCAAACCAACTCAAACTCGTAGCCAACTCCACAAATCAAAAATCCAACCGCATAAAACCAAAATTAACCACCATATGCACAAAGAAAAGAAGCAGATCGTGCTTCCAGCGGTTGAAACCTCGCTGACAGTAAACCCAACGCCAACTCTACTGCCCTAATTCCAGCCATCATCAACCTGCATTTGATCACCAACAGCCATTCAACCTTCAAAACCGCGCACCATTACCTACAAAACACTTAATGGCAGATGCAAGAAGGAGAAATCAACAGTTATACCTAAATCTGCATCTTCACCGGCGACTCCTTTATTTCCCCTATCTCGCTGTTCGCCGGAGCAACCGACTGCCCCCCACCTCCAGCAGCGACGGAGATCTGCTGCGACATCGGTGAGGTCGGGAGAGGGGCAGTGGGCGGCCACAGTTCGAGCTCGCGAAAAGGGCGAAGGCACAGGCGGTGCTGTGGGTGGTAACGCGAGGAGAAATCGGGAGGAGGCAATCTCGATGCAGCCAAGGACAGTGGAGGTAGCGAGGTACTTGATCCAGGTGGTCGCAGCGACAGCCGCAAAGGCGAGACCTAGGATAGCGCTGTCACAGGATCCGACAAGGCGGACGGTGGCGGCCCCATGCGTTCGATAGCGACGAAGCGAGATAGGCGACCAGAGGCAGCACGTGCGCAGCGACGAGGTGGAGAGCGTAGGCGTCCATCCCGCGCATCTCAGACGAGGCTCGGCCAGAAAGGGTCGACGACGCAACGTGGCTCGCAGCTGAGCGCAAGAAGAGCGATCGATCGTCGCTCTAGCAGTGGCAAGGTAGCCCTCCTCTCCTAGATTTGACGATGAAGATGGTGGCAGTGATGTCGTGACGAAGATGGTGGCGACCGGGATGAACTCGATCACACGAAATGGGGAAGAAAAGGATCCGCGGAAGAGAAACAGCGGAGGAAAGAAATCGGGAAATAAAAAAAAAAGTCGTCTCGAGTTAACCCTAGGTTTTTAGTTAACGCATTAACCCCTCAAAAATTGATATTTCAAATAGGCCCTCCAAAAGCCTATTTATTTTATCCTCGTAAATACCCCATACAAGCACCGTTTAAATCCAGAAAAATTCTGGAAAAATTCCTAAAATTTCCTAAAAATCCCAAAAAATTTCCAGGATTATTTTCTTAATTCTTTGGCCATTTTTATTTTAGTATTTTAAATTTTCCGTATTTAACAGCTAACCTCTATGATCAATTGATTTATTTCTGCTCTTATTTCTGGTGAGGCTGAAGAAGATGTACTAGGGACTTTATAAGTTTCACTCAAAGAACCCAGTCTAACTATTCTTCCACCTTTCGATCCGCCAGTTACTTCTAGCCATAGATTCATATTTCCAGCTGATGTCTCAGATTCAACTGTATCATCAATTGCATCGAATTTCTTTGTGCAAGTGCATCATATTCTCCTATATTGAAAGGGAATAAGTTAAATCATATCAAAAGAGTTTAAATTTTTAAAATGACAAAACTTCATTCTTCTAGCTCTCTCCACACTCCACGTCTTGTCTCTCTTTTGAAATATGCGGGGTGAAAGTATCTATGAATAATGACTTAGTCCCCATTTCCTAGGCCTAAACAAACATTATTATGAATAATAAAATAGTGCATATTAGATTCAAAAATTAAAATTTGAAAAAACTCACCAATCGATGTGTATGTTCATCGATATCGATTGATCCATATATATATATTGATTGGAATAACTTACCTTGAACTCATTCCACCATGGATTTTTTGTTTCTTCCGGCATACTCGTATAAGTCATTGAATCTCCTCCCCAATGGTTATTCACTATTTTATTAACCTCATGAATAACATGTACAGAATTTGCAAATCTATCATAAAATAAAAATAAACCATGTTAAATATTTATGAAAACACATATCTTATTAAAAACATAGATAATTTAAAAATTGAATACTTACGAATCTCCAAGAGGGAATATCAACTCTCGCGTATGTTCCCTCTCAACAAGTGATTGTTGTATTGAATGTGCTAAGGAAGATACATTAGCAGGAATATGCTGAGAATTAGAAGATCTTGCAACTGAAAAAGGGGTCGAAGGCACATGCCCTACAAGAGAATCAAACTATACAGAGGATGAAGTAGGGGAAGAGTGTGATCTTCTATCAGTACTTTGTCTATCAATCATAATTATAAGAATAATAAAGTAAAAAAGAATTGCATATTCATCAAATGTATAATAAAGAATATGAAATTTTTTTACCATATTTAATTTGAAGTACTGGATGCCGAAATAATCTACTAATATGTCAAAAAAGTTCTCTAATACCTATAGAAAAGGAAATTCATTAATATATCAAATATATGAAATTTAGAATGAGATAGTAAATAGGAACTTATTTGACACTAAATAAAAGTTACCCATAATCATAAATTAAAGTCCTCATTGTCATTTTCATCCTCATCAACTGTCTCTTCAATCTCATCCTCGTCATCCTCATCCTCATCATCTATCTCAAAATTAAATTCCTCATCTTCATCGTTATTTATTTCACTTGTATCAACATCTATCACTACACCATTAGGATCTCATAGCGTTGAAATATTATATTCTTCGATTTGAAATGTATTGACAACATTATCTTGTTGATATGCTAAGTCTTCCTAATGTTCCTCAATATTTTTACATGCTTTTGTTTTACAAATAGCCTACCAATCAATTTTTTCATGTTTCAAACTAGGATATGAAGCATAAAATACTTGAATCGCTTGTTGTGGCAACACAAATGGTGCATACCTCGTGTATTTTTTTATGGTTTATTTCAATCAAATTAAACTGTGGATGCACCTTCATGCCTTTGATAGGGCCAAACCAATGACACATAAATTAAACAACTCGTAAATCTAAGCTAGGGTACTCTATCTCTAAAATTTCATCCAACAAACCATAAAAAATATTCTTTCCACCTCCATCATTAGATGATTGAAGACAAACTCCACTATTCATTGTAGTTTTGCTTATTCCATATCCTTGAGTATGAAAATTATATCCGTTTATGAAATATGTCAACCAAGTTTTCACCATTGATTTTAGACCTCATGATAGATGGCTTACCAATTCTTGCTCAATATGAGCTTGATTATCATGAACATAAAGTCAAATAAATATGTGTTAATGTCAAGATTTAACCAATTGATTATTATAGACTACTTACATATTTTAACCATGGTACAAATTCTTTATCGTAGAAACGATCAAACTCAAGCTCTGGAAGCTCAGAATATAAGTTTTGAAAAATCCTACAATAAAAATAATTATAACAAGAACAATAATTTATGATATAAGAAATACATAATATAACATATATATACTAACTCAAAATATGGTGTTACTTTTGGATAGTTCAGTAAAATATATGTGTGGGCTGCTCACCATTCTTGATCAGTTATGTATCTACATGTACAAGATCTACTCGGCTGACTAAGGTAGTTAAAAATTGAGAATGACTTCATATTTGGATCAACATGACCCTTATCATTTCTTCCCGCTCTCCGTCTTTCGCATTAAATGTAGGTTCAAAATAATATTATGCAAAAGATTTAAATTCCTTCACAATATATACATTAATAATAGAAGCCTCAACATGTGCTTTATTTTTTACTTTTTTCTTCAAGTGATAGAGAAATCTAATAGTATTAAAATAAAATGTATTATAAAATAACATATAATAAATTAGTAAATTTATAATGCACTAACAACGATAAAATAAAATGAAAAGTTTACCTTTTAAATGGATACATCCATCGAAATTGAATAGAATCTCCAACTTTGGCCTCATATGACAAGTGAACCAAAAGATGTTTCATGGAATCAAAAAATGATGGTGGAAATATTCTTTTTAAATTATACAAAATGATTGGAATGTCTCTCTCTAATGTCTCCATGTGTGAATGACTCAACACTGTCGAATAAATATCATGGCGAGAAATGCTTAACTCCGTAATGGCACCCCATACAAAAGTTGGTAACATTTCTTTAAAAATAATAGAAATTAGTCTTTCTATTAATATATTCCAGTCATGACTTTTCAAACCAATCAATTTGCATTCCTTTAAATTGACGCATCTTCCAAAGATTAGAGACATAACCAACAGGAAATCTCAATGATTTCGACTATTCACAAACAATCCGTCCATGATCCTTATTCAATGTATAAACT
This sequence comes from Wurfbainia villosa, assembly GCA_025175895.1. Lineage (NCBI taxonomy): Eukaryota > Viridiplantae > Streptophyta > Magnoliopsida > Zingiberales > Zingiberaceae > Wurfbainia > Wurfbainia villosa. Next base: position 38,373,134 of record CM045990.1, read on the forward strand.
GCTTTTCTCTTTGATCCCCTACTATTTTCATCGACATCAAGAGTAGGTCATTTACAAATTAGACGCATATCTTTTCTTGCATTCAGATTGTCTTATTTTTTCCAGTAATATCCATCATTGTATTTATTATATTATCAAAAATATTCTTCCCAATATGCATTACATCGAGATTATGATGAATCAAATGAATATGCTAATACAATAAATCCCAAAATATATTCTTGACATTTGGAGGTGTGGAAGCAAACCATGGACAGGGTATTGAAGAAAGGGGCTGCATTTTCTTGAAAATAGATGGTAATGGTTAGTGAAGGTTGCTTCTGTATTAATAGTGAAGGAAGGGGGAGAAAAAGGGGGGGGGGGGAATAACAACTTTTCCCGCTCAATTTGAGATAAGTGGACGTATGGAATCATATGACATTAGTTTGTTAGGGTAAAAATAATGGGTAAGTAAGGAGTTTAGTTTTTGGCGGGGTGATAAAGGGGTATATCAATTTCTGATAAGGCATATATGGTATTGGTATCTTCTGATATAGTGGGTCGAAGACATGTTAGTTTTTGTGGTTTTCATTATAGGGCATGTGTGCAAGTTATAGGGTGAGTTTGAAAGATCAAATAGCACAACATAGGTTTGGGAATAAAGCATTTTTCATAGAAAGAATAATATGATGGCAAGCAGGAGAATTAGTGGGTAGTGTATACAGTACAGATGTGTAAATCTTATAAAAGCAAACATACATTTAGTATGCATAACACAGATACCGAAATAATAAGGGAGAATGATCATTGCAAAGTTGTTTAACTACAGAAGACATTTACAAGAAAATGGATTATTCATTCATGGAGTATGATAAGTTCATTACAAAAGGTTGGAATTGTTCATTACACATAATACTAATTACAAATATATGACTCAGAGTTGGTATCCGAGTTGGTGTCAAAAGCCTCCGGTGGGAATTTTTTGTAAGCCTCTTCTATGTTAAGTTCAAGGTTGGGAATGTCGGCTAAGACGAGATTTTTCTCATTAACTATTTGTAGTGCGCCTTCGAATCCCCTCTAAAAATGTTTGGCATATTTTTTAGCAATGTGAGCTAAGATCTTGGTTTGCTCGGCTGTCCATTGTTCAGCTTCTGTTTCTTTGAGTTGGGACAACTCTTGGTTAAGGTGACTGGCTCATCTGGTCTGCTCATTAACTACATTTGCCAGTCCATGAAAATGCTTCTTTAGTATATCAAAATGGAAGTGGAATTAATCTAGACTGTTTTGAGGATTCTATGTTTCAGTTCAATGAAGATGTCTATGAGATCTTCCATAGGCTGGAAACACTCGTCTGACTGGAGGTGCCAACCCTCCTCTTTTTGCATCCATTTTTGAATTTCTGATTGTTGGGAGGCTATTTGTTCGATTTGATACTTCAGCACGTTCTTATAACCATGTAATATGTGTATCTCTAAGAGAAAGTTCTCTTTTCATCTTTTGCATGTCTTGATGGTGTTGAATAGAAATTTTCTCTTTCTCGGTTGTTAGCTGATTCCATTCACTAGATAAAGTCTCTATTTGATGTTGTAATCATTGTATTTTATGTTGGTACTCAGTTTCTTTTACAACCTAGTCGGGAGAAGTAGGAGGACTCGTCTGTAATACCAATGAAGAGGTAGAACGTTCTACAGGGCTGGTCTGGACACCCTTTGTGGAAATTGAGGGGACGAGCATCATAGTAGGTTGAGGTATTTCTGTGTAAGAGGTCAAGGATTTATATTGTTGCCTTTGAAATTCAGCAAACTATTGCCCAAATGTCTGGAGTTTGGAGGTACTCTGAAAAATGAGTAGAAGTAATAGAAGATAGTTTATTTGTACAAGTAAATTCAGTTAGTAAAAAAAGGAAAACTTACTGTCTGAAGGCTTTGTTGCAATTCTTGTAAGACCAAGGGAATTTTCAGAAGGTGAAGGAAGGGGAGTAATCTACGGCAATGTAGAGTCTGATACGAGAAGAGGAGTATCAGAAGGGATGATTGGGGAAGGAGGTGTAGGAGGATAATCTGGGGTAGAAGGAGGTAAAAAGTGCAGGAAGAAAGAAAACAGAGTGGATAGGATATGAATATGATATAGTTTGGACTAGAAGGTCCAAGGGAGAGGAGGTTGTAAATGTTGGGGTTATGGGGCTGGTTGGAGGTAAGGGATGTTGTTGGTATCTAGAAGCAAATAAGGAGCCTAGTGGAATGTCATTGTAGATGAGGGAGAGTCAGAGGAGGAAAGTTCAATAGGATCATTGGAGGGATCAAGAGGTGGGCTATGGGTAAGTGTATCAGGCAATGGTTCTGAGGGATATGAAGAAGAAGGCTCTATTGTATTAAAAGGGGGAAAAGGATTTTGAAGTGGTTCTGGGGGAGGAGGAAGTAGATGAGGATTTATGAAAGTAAGGGAGAGTTGATCTGGCTCAGCAAGGGTTGTAATGGGGACTTGGGGGAGTTCAGAGGGAACCTATGATATAGAAGTATAGGTTACTTTTTGTGAAATTGAATCAAGATAGTTAAAATAAGAAATAGTGGATGAGTAAGGGTTATTTACTGATGAAGATGGCTCGGGGATGGTTGTGGAGGTGGAGGTTGCTTGAGCTCTTTTCCTTTTCTTTTGTTGTTGTTTTGTCAGAGTCCTTGCAATGACAGTATGCATCATATCCTTTGCCAAGTAGGGTATCAGTATAAATTTAATGAAAAAATCAGTAAGTGTACATGGTACAATAGTAATATGCATTGGAAGATAAAGACAATAACTATGTGGCATGGAGTATCAACGTGCATAAATTTAGTGCTTAGGCAGGTTAGAGTATCAATTGGCATTCAAGAGTAAATTTAGTGAGCATATGAAGTAAGATATTGTTATGTCTTTGAAGGAAAATTCAATGAGTATGCAAAATGATGTATTAGTATGCATGTGATGATCAATATAATAAGTATGCAAATTAAAATATTAGTATGCAGAATAGAGTAGTCAGGATACAGTGTTATTGTACATTTAAAGGCAAATTAAGTAAATGAGCAGTTAGATAAAAACTTACCAATGGGATGAGTCATTGCTGATTGAATGGGTGATAGTCCATAGTAGGACAGGATGGGTTCTTGGAGAAGCTAGTTGATACTAAAGTGCTTATTCTTAAGTATGGCTTCAATTAAGGGAAAGTTTATGGCTGGTTTGACTGTTTTGAGGTCAGGAAGATTTCGAAGTGTGGGTTTCAAAGAATGAGAGAATTGTATGATTGGATCTAGGGGAATGTAGAAGTATAAATCTTTCCAACCCTTGTGAGAAGTGGGCATATCGGTCAGGAATTGGTAGCCCTGGCATGCCATAAATTAAAACACGCCTGAGTCAGCCATTTTCAATTGGTAAAGGCAATGGAATATGTGAGGAATTTGGGGGATATTGAGATGTTGGAATATGATTATACTTCCAACTAGAATGCGGATGGAATTAGGGGTTAGTTGGTTGAAAGGTAGGTCGTAGTAGGTTAGAAAGTGAAAGAGAGGTTTCGGGACAGGGAGGTGAAAACCTCCTTCTAGTTTCCCTATGAAGAAGGTGCTGGTGCCAGTCGGAGGTTGATGAGGGCATTGGATGGGAGTGGGGATGACGGTGGTGAAACCCTCAGGGATGTATTTGGGCTCATGGAGGAAGAACGGATGGTTGGGCAATAGTTGGTTGGGTGTGTTTTCGTACCAGGGAATGGTGGAAGAGGAGGACACCATGAAGAGAAGAGGGTGATGGAGAATTTGAAAGTGTCAGAGGAGAAGTGAACTAGGGTTTCGGAAGAAAATGGTGTTGGAACGATAGAGACAGTGGTTAGAAAGTAAGTGTGGTGTTCGGTAAAGGTAAAAAAAGGAAGTTGAAGAATTTTATTAACCCTAATGATTTTTCTTGAGAATTTTTTCTCTTGAAGAAGTTCTTGGATGTTCCTAAGGCATTTTATGTAGGGAATCTCGTATGCCTAATGGCATATGCGCAACGAAAAATAGGATCCCTTCCAAGTGATCCATGCGAAAGCAAACTCGTATAAAATAAATTTCTCTAAACCAAACCTATCTTATAGGAGAGGATTACCTTTGTTGCGTGCCCTTGTTAATCCCGCTTTTCCTTTCGGTTTGTTGGATCTTTAGCACGTTCAAGTGTCCGTGCCTCTATACGTATCCACACGAGCACGCTCTTGTCTCACAAAAGGAAAACTAGAAGAGCTCTCCTTTACTTCTTGCTAGAGAAGTCCCTAAAGGAGAGGAAGAGAGGGAAAAGGAGAAAGGAAGAAGAAGACTCCTCTTCTTGCTAGCCTACACTCACAAACCCACACAACTAAAGCTTCCACCAAGCTTTCTCACCACTAACACAACCAAAGCTTCCACCAACAACAAAAGCCAATGCTATCTTTGGCCGGCCACTTAGGGTGTCTTTTATAGGGTTGGAAAAACCCTTTCACCTCCACACATTCAATGCAATCCATTGCATTGAGACATATCCTTGTTTGGCCGGCCACTTAAGGAGACAAAACCATTTTGTTTCCTTCCACCTTAACTAGCTTAGGTGGATGCTTAGGTGGCATGCTTATGTGGCATTCTTATGTGGCTTTCATGCATGTTGAATTAATCTTATTAATTCAATTAAGCTTATGTTATCATATTGAATTAATCTTATTAAATCAATAAGGTAACATATTGAATTAATCTCATTAAATCAATTAGCTAAAATTCTCATTAAGCTTAAAGTCCAAAAACCATTTTGTACTTAAGCTTATTCCCAATTTATTCTAGTCAAACTAGAATACTCTAATTCCTCTAATTATCATGCTCTTTGTGTGTGACCCTATAGGCTCTCATAACGTTGGCAGTGGACCTAAACTCTTTTAGATACACAAGCAATGAGCGGCATCTAGCAATACATCATTGCTACCCAAGTTACGAGATAAGTCAAGATCCGACTAACCTTTCCGTGACTACTATAATATATGACCGTGTCCTTCTATCCTTGATATCAGATTGATCAATGAGGCATAGACCGTGTCATCCTCGATCAATCTATGTGTTTCTTGATCCCTGAGTAAACTAACTCAAACAAATGAGCTCAATATCTCATATTGACTCATTCGAGCATGGCCATGCGTTTTAGTAGTTCTACTCAATCAAGGGGCCCACCGATATCACTCCCGTCATATGGAAGGGATAGATCCCATCTACATCACTCACATCCCTCCGCATAATTTGTTACATACCCAGTAATCGCCTTTATGGTCCACCCTGTTACGGGTGACGTTTGACGATACCAAAGTACATAACTCCTTATGTAGGGAACCATAGTGACTTCATGTCTAAGGACTATTCATACCAATAGTCACATGAGAAAGTTTATGACACTCATATAACGATCCATGAAACTTTCTCATGGTCGATTCGGATATATTCTCCAATATATACCCATGTGTCAACTTGATATCATATATCCATGACTTGTGAGATCAAGTCATCAATTGACCTACATGCTAGTCTTTATGTATTAATATTGCCCTTGCATATTAATACTTGACTAGGAACATTTAGGAAAGTGTTCTCTCTGACCTCTCATAATCAATTCGCAATTGATGTCTTTGTAGATAAGAACCTACTTTTCTAGGGCATTATTATATTTAAATTAGGCAAGCAAGATGTAAATATAATAACCAATCCTTTGCCTTTATAGAATATGATACAAAATGTTCCCTATTCAACCATCACATGATTGGTTCTAGGGCTTTAACTAGCAATCTCCCACTAGCACTAGTACCAATCACTATGATATCTAATACCTAGTGACCTAGTGTGACCATCATGCTTCCTCCTGCCAAAGCCTTGGTCAATGGATCCGCAATGTTAGCTTACATCGGTACTCTGCATATCCTCACATCTCCTCTATCGATGATCTCTCGAATGAGATGGAAGCGCCGCAAAGATGTGTTTGGTCATGTGATCGAGGTTCCTTAGCTTTGTGCAATAGCCCCATTGTTGTCACAATAGAGGTCTATTGGATCTGCAATGCTAGGAACTACCCCAAGTTCACCGATGAACTTGCGAGCCAAACAGCCTCCTTTCTTTGCATCGGATGCCAATATACTCGGCTTCGTTGTAGAATCAAGAATCAGTGTCTGCTGAACTCTTCCACCACGCTCCACCATTCAGCAAAACACGTACTCGATTATGCGATCTATAGTCATCCTTGTCTGATTGGAAGCTTGCATCACTGTAACCCTTTACAGTTAGCTCCTCATAGCCTCCAAATATCAGGAAATATTATATCGTCCTTCGTAAGTATTTAAGAAAATTTTTATTTGCTATCCGATGACTTTCACTGGATCTGGATCGTATCTACTCGTCATGCTCAAAGCATACGAGGCGTCGAGCAGTACAAAGCATGGCATACATGATAGACCCTATAGGCGATGCATAAGGGATCTTATCCATGCGATCTCTCTCCTCCTTAGAAGAGGGACATTGAGTCTTCGAAAGACTCACACCATGTGATAAAGGCAGAAATCCTTTCTTGGAATTTTGCATAGCAAAACGATCTAGCACTTTATCTATGTATGTACTCTGAATTAGGTCTTGTAATCTTCTAGATCTATCTTTATAGATTTTGATGACTAGAATATAGGCAGCTTCACCTAAGTCGTTCATCGAGAAAAAATTACCTAACCACATCTTCACAGATCGAGTGAGGGAATATCATTTCGATGAGAAGTATGTCATCTACATACAAGACAAGAAATACAACTGTGCTCCCACTATTTCTCTTGTAGACACAAGGCTCATCTTCATTCTTGATGAAACCAAACTCTTTGATTGCATCATCGAATCGAAGATTCCATGAGAGGCTTGCTTTAGTCCATAAATGGACCTTTGCAGTTTGCATACCTTTCCAGGATGCTTTGGATCTTCAAAACCCTCAGGTTGTGTCATGTACACATCCTCGAGTAGCTTTCCATTCAGAAAAGCTGTTTTGACATCCATCTGCCAGATCTCATAATCGTGGTAGGCTGCAATAGCAAGTATGATCCGAATGGATTTAAGCATCGCAACTGGTGAAAAGGTTTCTTCATAGTCAATACCATGAATTTGTTTGAATCCTTTAGCCACCAATCTACCTTTATAGGTATGCTTATTACCATCCATGTCAGTCTTTACTTTAAAGACCCACTTACACCCAATGGGATTTACCCCTTCAGGTGGATCAACCAAAGTCCATACTTGGTTAGTGTACATGGATTCCATTTCGGATCTCATGGCCTCTAGCCATTTCTCGGAAT